>CM066987.1:81381587-83881587 GCA_033977485.1 Hydrangea macrophylla
CCCTGATTTCTGTCTAGAATAACCCTTCTGCGGAGGTCGATTTCCAAATGGCTTTGAATTCTGACAGCCATCATTCTCTAACCCCATAGCCAATCTCACCAGAGCTTCAAATGACTGGCCCAGATGCCCCATAGTCAGATGTCAGAGAGACAAGTTGAGACCCCGGTGATACTTCTTAATTTTCCTCTGGGGTGTGTCCACCATATGTGGAGCAAAGCGAGATAACCATTCAAACCGAGTAGTGTACTCACGGACAGTCAGATTCCCTTGAGTCAATTCCATAAACTCTTTCTCTCTCTTGTCCTTCTCTTCTTCAGGAAAATACTTCTCGAGAAATCTTTCCTTGAACACCACCCATGGCATTCTCCTTGCAGCTTCTTCCCCAATAGTCGCCTTTTCAGCATCCCACCAATTAGCCGCTGCATAAGACAACTGAAAGATAGCCAGACGCTTCTTCTCCAGATCCGTGCACTCTATGGTCTCAAAGATACGCTCCATCTGGCGTAGCCACTATTCCTCCTGCCAGGGTTCATCAGTCCCCGCAAAATACTCAGGTCGCAGGGCGCAAAACTCCTTGAGAAGCTTGTCTCCAGTCTGGTGGGCTTGCCTCCCATTCCCGTTATGATTCCCATTCTGATTATTGTTCCTTGTGTTCTGATCGCTAACCCTCTCCAATCTTCTTACAAAAGCCTCAAACATTCCGGTTGGATCTATTATCGGGGTTGCATCTTCAAATGCGGGACGATTCCTGAGATTTCTTCCAGTCATATCTCAAGAGAAAGGTACCTATCCATCAATCAACAGAATTTGGTCAAGCTCCAGCTAAGAAATAAAGTTCTCGATGATAGAAAGTGACTAAACACGGAATGAAGTTGAACTATCTTATCTTAATTCTATTTTAATGGGAGATCCTATGTGTCTGGACAATTGGTCGAGCCAAAACCTGGCTTTGATACCAAAAAGCCTGTCACGCCCCGACGTAGCATAATACAGGAAATCATTTAATTTCCTTTATGGACTCGTAGGTCGTAACAAGTGAGTATGACCAATTATCCATGCAATAAATAACTTAAACAGCATTTCTAAAGAAAGGTTACTAATAAAACATAAGCTCCAAAATTAAAACTTAATAAACTATTACATAAGTTCAGGTCTTAGGCACAAATGCCCTTATTCAAAAGTCTAAAACTAGTTTATTACAAACCCAAATAAAAAGACATAGGAAATATAAAGCAGCCTCCTGGAAAGTCTCCTGCTTCTAACTAGCATAGTCAAAATACCCTGGCTGCTCCTGACCCTGAAAATCTGGACATACAGTCCAGGACGCATCAACGCCGTCAGCTTATGCAAGCTGGTGAGCAAAATAAACATGTGCTCGCAATGTGTATATAAGCAAATAAACAGCAGTGCAATTTAACTTTAAAAGCAATGGATTCAAGGTTCCAATTCCAACATAAGTCACGGGGGAATAAAATAAGCAATGAATATGCAACCGTGCATGAACAATGTAACATCTCATCTTTCTAACTCTTTTCTCTCAACAAAACCGACTCAACCAAACCATTACCTCAGATACCCGGAATAATATCCGATCGATATCCAAAACAGCACACCAATACCATCACTTCAGATACCAGGAATAACATCCGATCGATATCTAAGCCGCACTCAATACCATCATTTCGGATACCAGGAATAATATCCGATCGATATCCGAAACAAGCGCCCTAGATACCAAGAATAATATCCGATCGATATCTAAGCCGTAACTCAATACCATCATTTCGGATACCAGGAATAATATCCGATCGATATCCGAAACAAGCGCCCTAGATACCAGGAATAATATCCGATCGATATCTAAGCCGTAACACAACACTGTCGCCTCCAATACCAGGAATAATATCCGATCGATATTGAGGTCACACACCAGACCGCCACTCTTTACTCTTTTCATGCTTTCTCACACACATGCATGTTGACACAACCTCGACCCTAATATGTATGTCAATATTCACAGTTTGTAGTAACAGTTAATAATCTCAAAGCTGGATATTTGTTCAACATAAATCTCGGTCTTAAACGTTCTAGTAAGTCCAACTTCTAACAGTGAGCCTTTAAAACAGTATATTTGTCAAACAGTTCTATAAAAATTTTCAAAACCTTTTCTAAACAGTCACTTATACAAAAATACAGAAATTGCTCAAACTGCCAGGTCGAGCGAGCGGGTCGCGCGCGCGAAGGGGCAGAACAGGTCGCGAGAGCGGGTCGCGCGCGCGAAGGGGGGATGGTTCGCGCGTGCGGGCCGCGCGAGCGAGCCTCGCGTGAGCAGATCGCGTGCGCGAATTCTTGCAGTTTCATCATCTTCCTCGTTTTCCCCTGTTTCTGATTTTTAAACTGAATTTTACCCATTTCCAGATTCTGTTTCAAACATGTCGTGCAATATATGGATCTCTTCGGTTTTCCGCGTAGATTACGAATATGCAATCAATTTAAACAATTACGGATTATATCTCTAGATATTCGCGATTAAAGTAAGGGTGTCAGAACTTTAAATCAGCGGTACGTCGCGATTTGGATGAATTATTGCGTAGGATTCGAACCACAGCTTATTGGGACTAAGATCTTTCATTCCCAATTTACAGAATTGATTTTTGTTAACTTTTACAAAACTCCATTTTTAAGCTCCCATGGTGTATCTATATATACACATATATATACTGAAATTTACATATATAGACATGGCGAGTGAGTTTATAATACTCACCGAGGTGATAAAGGACTACAATTTGAGACCGAGAATTTCCGCCGAGAATTCCGTTGTTAGAAATTTCTTCCCGTCTTCCTCTCTTGATTGTGATATATAAATATGACTATGTATGTGTTTGTGTATGTATGTATCATATATAACCAGTGTGTGTGTTTTTGTTGAGGGAGTAATAGAGAAATTGAGAGGGATAGAGAGTGAATTGAGAGACTGTGAGAGTTATGGAGAGAATGAGAGATATACACACATATATACTGTTAAAATTATTTGGAGCCCAAGCAATGACCGGATTTCATCCGGTGAGGTTGAGCTCACGTGTTCCCTCACCCAATTGCGATGTAGACACGGATTAAAACATAAAACTGGTATTTTACAGTTAAAATAAAAATACAGAAAATTATTTTATCGTAGGAATTAAATCCCGGGTTGTACAAAAGTATAGATATCGATTTTGAAACCATAGAAAATATTTTCTATATTTATGAAAATTACGGGTTAACCCCAAACATATATATATAAAAAGAAATAAAATCAAATACTCATGAAAATGAAATGCAATATTTACTTATTAATGAAAATAAAATTACAGGGCGTTACAAAACTATTCTTTAACTATTCTTGGACATGGGTTAAGGGATTCATATATCGGCGAACTCCATATTGGAGTGGGTAGGATAATAGGTGAACAAAGAAAAGGCTCATTAAAAGGCTCAAAGGGCTAACAAAGGATATAAAAATATTTTATTGGGTAGGTTAAAGGCCAAAGAGGGTTTATAAAGACAGATGGCCTAATATAATTTCCTAAAGTCACATGATTCTTCAATGTTACGATATCAAGGAAATAGAATTTTTTTTTTTTTTTGGACATGGTAATCATAATACTAACTCGACTTTCAATCAAAACAGCGAAATATTGAGACTAAAACAATGAAATATTACACTTTGTCAAAAAGATTCGACGAAGTAATTTTAAAACCCTCAACAAGGATTAAAGGCTCTAAAGATCACCGGGTTTTAGTCTCCACACTATTGCTATATAGAAATCTGAAGTATATTATAATTCAATGTTAACGTGCATCCACATGACTACGTGTCGTGCTAAAATATATGCAAGTATAAGATATTAAATAATGATTCCAATGATATATATTTTCAAGACATACCTTCACAACCTTAGTAGACGTTGGATTACATACTCTCTGAACATCAAGTTTCAAAGAAATCTAGTTAAAACAAGAAATAATGTAACGTTGAACAATATTAAGAACAATATAAGAAAATGCACTTTATTTATTACTACTACTACTAGAATTAAGTGTTGCTTTTTTTCATAGGTTTTTTTTTTCTTTTTACAACGAATATGAAAGAAATAACGAATAATAAAAAAAACTAAAAGATAGTAAAATGAAATAAAACTAAACAGTACTAAAACTATTAACAATTGAAAATAACAACTGAAACTAAAAAAAACAAAATAAAAGACTACTCCTAAAATAAAACAAAAATCCATATACTCCCCCAAACCTTGTCACCTCATGTCCCTATGCATGTGGGAACATGACAATGACATGGATATAAGCCTCGGTGAAGATGACCAAGACATCCACTCTGCGAAAAGTGTCAGAAGGAGGTGGCACATCAGCTCGATCAACTCCCACTCCAGATGCTCAGCAGGATCGAACGACGACCCTGTCTCCTCATCCTCATCCACAACCATAGAGATCTCCAGGACCACATCAACCTCATCCTCCTCAATGATACTTGGACCCAACTCGACCTCATTATCCTCAGGACCGGCATAAGGTGCAAAGATCGAGGCTATATCCTCAGGAGACCAGTCAAGGTGACCCGAACTTTGTCGAACAACGTCCGTCACATAATAAGGTAGGTTCCTATAAGGATAGGAAACCTCAGGTGAAGGGATAATTGTCAAAATAGGCACAACAGAAGGAATATCAAGACTCGGGATAACTTCCTCATCATCCTCAAACTCATCATCATCGGTCGAGTAATCGGCCGAATCCGATGAAGAAGAAGACTCAGAGGATATAGGTGGGGCGCCGTAAGGGCCATTGATAACTGTCGGGTCATCACCAAAGAGATCGTCCTCGTCTGAAGAATCAGAACAGACATAAATAAGGACACGAGGATGACGACGGCACCAACTGGGACGTCCGACTGGACTGTAGGGTTTGGCTACCCTAGGACTCGACAAAGTGTCATCAGTGGATGAACCAGAGTCGGTATGACGACTCGACAGACTCAAAGACCTATCAGGTGAAGAAGGTAGAGATAAGGGGTGGTCCATAGTACGAAGATGAAAATAAGATCTGAGGATCGAGATACGCTATATGGATATGTGACACTATAAACCTGAAATAAAAAATAAATCACAGCTGAAATCTTATTAGTTTTAGATATTAGAATAAAAACAAAATTACTGTTATTGGATTACCGAGAATGATTAGTAGGAATGATTGAAATTATAACCTACGCAACTAATTTTTAATTTCAAAGCAATATTTCAGCATTATTTCCCCCAAACCTGAATCTAATTAATTTTTGCATAGTACAATGGGGCAAGATTTGCATGCGATGAATTAATTCAATGAAGTTTCACAAGTGAGCCGTTCAAAACATTCGGTAGAGTACGATGTAAATAGAAGCATAACCAGTAAACAGCAATTTAACTGTGCGACTAATATAAGGTTCAGGAATATAGCAAACCACAAAGAAAAGAAAAAGTGCAGATATAAATAAATACATACAGGCCCAAAAATGAAAATGACGAAATAAAAGAGAGTAAATTACTAAACCGGTTGTGGCCGGGTGCATCAATAGCCTAATAATAAATAGAAAAAGAAAACCATAAAAGAAAAGCATAAAGAAAAAATAATATACAAGCCAATGTCTGAAAATGTCTAAATCCAAACCCACCAAATACAATCAAAAAAATGAAAAACAAACGTCTAACACCCCCAATCATCACCAACCCTAATCATCGTCACCCTCAACCAATACCAGCTCCAACCCCATACTCCCCTGGCCTATGTCACCATTACCTTCACCATCGCCATCACTCCCATCACCCCCTCATCACTCTCATTACCAGCCTCCTCCTCTTCCTCACCAGCCGCCTCAGTAGTCTACTGCGTAGGTCGTGGAAACGCAAACTGGTATGTAGCCTCCTCTTGAGCCAGGATGTCCTCCAACTAATCAGGATGTGCTAGTTGGAAATAGGAGCACATGTAGGACTGTAGCCAGAGGGTCTCACCATAAAAAGAACACACGTCACCGTAAGTCAAAGAATAGGGTGTGTCCTCCAGTAGAGGTGGACGTTGTGTCTGCCACTCTTACCTCTCCTGGGCCTAGTCTCGGGCCCTCCTAACCTCCATGTCTAAACGATCCAGGCTCAACTTACAATCAGCAAAAGCAAACTCTGGGATCCGGCTATCAACAGGCTTATCGGTAGGGATAGGAAATGCCTTGGACTGAAGGATGGCTGTGATGGTCTGAGGGTAAGGTAAGAGGATTTGGACTCGGTGGCTTGGTCGATGGTGTGGCTGGCGATACGCATGCCCTCCATAATAATGAGGTCTGGGTGAAACCAGTCTCCTCGGTAGACAGCATAGAGAGCATGGTAGATTTCCTTGGTACGTTCTTGTTCGTGACCAAGGGGGTAGAGGTTGCGTTTAAAGACATGGTTGACAAACCACATCTGGCAGGGCATGTGAGATCGGTGAATAGTTTGCCCCGAACTAGAGTGGCCACCGCACATGTCTTGGGTGATGTGGGTGAACGGGTGTAGGTGAGAGAGAACATTGACTTTGGGGACCTGGTATGAATGTCACAGGAGTTGGAGGGCATCGATGATGTTGTCTGGGTTAATTGTGATGTTGTGACCGTCTAGGGTTATACTTAGGTAAGCGTGCTGGCTGAGGGATTGTTTATGGTATCGGAGGTTTTGATACAATAAACGTACAAGGGGTGGGTAACTGATGAGGTCTGGGTTTTGGAAAAAGAGTGGTGGGGCAAGTTTTTGGGAGACTAAGGTGTTATGGCCCTACATTGCATCGACATCAGACGCAAAAAAATCAGCGTCGATGGTGGTTTCATAGTTTAGACCGCGGTTAGCGTATTTTGGTGAAAGGTCGTTAGGGTTAGGGTCAGGGCCAGGTGGCGATTTTAGTTGAGATTGTTTTTGCTTACCCTTGGATTTAACTAGATGCTGATTTAACTGTTCCTTTGGTCATGTTTAAGAGATGGTAAAGGTGAAAAGAAAAAAATTGAAAATGTGGGCTTTAAAATTTGGATATGCCCAGGAAGAAAGAAAGAAAAGAGGAGGGGGAAAAGGGTCACCTGCAAAGAAAAATCCCGACAAGGGATACAATTAATATGTTTTCAATAGTTATAAATAGAATGGGATTCACGGGGGAACACCAGTAACTGTGAGAAGAGACTGTCCCTTCCCACTCATCGTCCCAAATAAGGCACACACATTGCGGCAAGTCACAGGGTACTTGCCGCGTGTTCAAATAATGAATATAAATAATTCTAAGAGTATCATACATATCAAATTCACTATGCTAAGAATAGACATGGAATTGTCTTTGAAAGAATTTAATGAGGTTTTGTCGATCTTTATTTTATAATTGAGCCCAAGTTATAAGTCATAAGAGTTTAAAATTTTGAATCCGAAATTGTAATGTGTACATGTAATTGAATTTGAAATTCCAAAGTGTTTGAAGTATCGTTGATCCAAACTTGTGTACATAACTTCAAGGTATAAGTTGGGAGAACATATTACAAAATAAGTCTGTAGTGTTTATAAGTGGAAATGTTGATCGACAATGGACTCAACTAAGCCGATTTCATATGGAGTCATGAATCAATGCCATCGTAACTTAGCTTTTTAAATTCGGTCTTAAAATTTCAAAGTTATCGTGAAATTAGAGTGAATGCGGTATAAAAGTACATTCTGTCAAGGTGATTTCTCGATTTAGGAATAGAATAAGACTATGATTTTGGATTCTGTCAAGGTAATTAGGGGTTGTGGATAATGTCAATGGAGTAATTCAGGTGTGTATAAATATATGCATATATATGGCTGTGCTTGGATGAATACATCCATATATATACAAATAGAGGGGTCTAGAAATCGCCAAATTCACAAACCCTAAAACTTGTATAAATGTGTAAGTACGAATTCATATGGGCATGTGTGCATCCATACTCATATATGTATCTATTTATATATCAACTAAATTCATATCTATATGTATAAATTTACCAGAGTTAGGTTTTTGGGTGAGTGTCTAAATCTGTGTGTGAGAGTATATGAATTAATCCACAACTCTCAATCAATTTTGTCTAAACAAACCCTAATCAAGAATTGAATTCAAATCGATCACATATGCTATTAAAACATGGTGTATGTGTATACATAGATTTGTAAACCCACATATATATATCTACGTATATAAAAGTTCCACAAATCACAAACCTTAAAACTTTTTTAGTGTGTGTAGGTGTATACAGACATATATATAAATATAGAGTTTAGTGTGTATAAGTGTATATATATAGATCTGTACATATATATATACCTGTTGAGGGAGAAAGAGAATGCCAAGACAAAGATGTGGCCGCAATTTGCGGCAATGGTAGCGGCCGGCGGTGTAGCGGCGGCGTCGGTGGAAGGTGGTTGTTGTCCGGTGGTGGTTGGATGGTGGTGTGTGGTTGATGGTGGTAGAGAGATGAGAGAGAGAGAGAGAGAGAGATTACAGAGAGTGAGAGTGAGAGCAGACGAAGAGAGAAGAGAGAGAGAGAGAGAGAGAGAGAGAGAGCGTGTTCTGAAAATTAGGGCTCAGACCTATTTATAGACAGACTGGAACCTCGCACAAGCAGACCACATGAGCGACCTTCGCGCGCGTGAGTCCCTTTTTGAGATGAACTGAGGCTTGTTTTTTTTGTTCAGAAAAAAATTTTCCAAGTTAGAAATTCGCTCAAGTGCGCCACTTGAGTGAGGACCTCGCTCGAGCGATCTAAGGTGCGAGCAGAAGATGAAACTCCTCATAGTAAAATTTTAAAAATTTTCTTAAGGCACAAAATCGTGCGAGCGGACCGCGCGAGGGGTTCCCTCGCGCACGCAATTCTTTGGCGCGAGTTAATATTGAGGGTTCTTATAAAACTTTTGAAAAATTTTGTCTAACTGGCAATCTCGCGCGAGCGACCTTTCGTGCGAGCAGCCCACTCGTGCGAGAGGCCAATTTTCCTCTTTTTTCACTTGTTTTGATGTATCAGGGTATAGATAGTCAAACTTTCTTCTGTTAGGCCTTTGAAACTTCAGACATTGGCCCTAAAACTACTAAAAAGTGTATAAAACTTACAGAAAAACTCTATAAATGCTTGGGTTGCCTCCCAAGAAGCGCTAAGTTTTACATCGTTAGCTCGACCAATGCACGTGCTCAATCAAAATAGATCGGATCTACAAGATCTATGGATTCAATTTCTCTTTCATCTGTCTCTTCTGACCAGTATATCTTAAGCCATTAGTTGTTTATCTTAAAAGGTGTTCCGCCGTTTGTATCTTGGATTTCAATTGCTCCATGTGGAAACACCTGCGTTATAATGAACGGGCCGTCCCATCGGGAACGTAGCTTACCCGGGAATAATCTTAATTTTGAATTAAATAACCATATGTGTTGTCTAACTTCAAAATTTTTTCTTATGATCATTTTGTCATGGAAAGCTTTCGATCGTTCTTTATAAATTATGGTATTCTCATAGGCCTCTTTTCTTAATTCCTCCGGTTCTTGTATTTGAAGTTTATGGTGGCACCCTGCTGCTCTTATATCTTGGTTTAGCAATTTTATAGCCCAGTAAGATCTATGTTCAAGTTTCACCTGTAGGTGGCACGTTTTTCCAAAGACTAGTCGGTAAGGAGACATTCCTATAGGAGTTTTATAAGCTTTTCGATATACCCAAAGCGCATCGCTTAGTCGTTGCGACCAATCTTTGCTGTCTGGATGTACCGTTTTTTCTAATGTACTTTTTACTTCTCTATTCGAAACTTCAACTTGGCCTTGGGTTTATGGATGGTACGCAGTTCCTACCTTATGAGTGACGGAATACTTCCAAACGAGGGCCTCAAAGTAACAGTTAAAAAAATGTTTTCCCCCGTCGCTTATAATCGCTCGTGACGTACCGAATTAACAAAATATATTATCTTTAATAAAAGAAACTACAACATTATGGTCGTTGGTTCTCGTCGCCACTGCTCCACCCATTTAGAACATAGTCGACTGTGACTAGAATGTATTCGAAACCACAAGACAAAGGAAACAAACCCATAAAGTTGATGCCCCACACATTAAATATTTCAATAATAAGTATCGGAGTGAGAGGCAACACATCGCGATGGGACATGTTACCTGTTTGTTGACAACGTAGACACTTTAGACAAAATTCATGCGCGTCCTTAAATAGGGTTGGCCAATATAACCCACTTTGGAGGACTTTGGCAGTCGTACAACAGCCACCAAAGTGTCCTCCGCATTCTAAAGAGTGACAAAAGTATAGAATTGAATTAAACTCACTCTCCAGAACACAACGTCGTATTAATTGATCAGAACAGTGCTTGAACAAAAGTGGGTCGTCCCAATAATAATGTTTAATTTGTGAAAAGAAAAGATATTTATCTTGGCTTGACCAAGTATGAGGGAGATATCCCGTAGCTAGAAAGTTTACAATATCGCTGAACCATGGACGTTTTATAGCGACTAGAGCAAATAATTGTTTGTCCGGAAACGAATCTTGGAGAGGTGTAATATCTTTGGACTCGACAAAGATTCGTGACAAGTGATCGGCGACAACGTTTTCACAACTCTTTTTATCTCTTATCTTGTAAACAAACTCCTAAAGAAGTAAGATCCAACGAATTAGACGCAGTTTTGTTTCTTTTTTATTCAACAAATGACGTAATGCAGCGTGATTGCTATAAACTATAATACCCTAATAAATATGAACGGAAATTGTCAAGGGCAAATACTACCGCGAGCAATTCTTTTTCCGTAGCCATGTAATTCAATTGTGCATCATTTAAGGTTTTACTCGCATAATATATCACATGCGGCACTTTATTTACTTTCTAGTCTAAGATGGCTCCTACGGCATAATCAGAAGCGTCGCACATTAATTCAAACGGAAGTGCCCAATCAGGGGATTGGATCACCGAAGCCATGGAAAGCAGGGATCTTAACATTTCAAATGCCTTCAGACATTCATTATCAAAGACAAAAGGGACGTCCTTGGCGAGCAAATTGCACAAGGGTTGTGAATTTTACTAAAATCTTTGATAAATCTTCGGTAAAAACCTGCATGACCGAGAAATGAACGGATTTGATGGATGGAAGACGGCGTTGGAAGTTTGTCGATTAGTTTAATTTTTTCTTTGTCGACCTCTATACCACGTTTTGAAACAACATGACTGACAAACATTGAATATTGCATATTTATGTGCAAATATAATAGACATAGTGCTCATTTAATTCCTCAAATCCCTAGTTGTACAGGCATATTTGAATTAATATAATTTCATGGTGATGTCACTCAAATGCATGCAATTATTTGTTTTTTACATATTTTATATGTTTAGGTAAAAAATAAAGTGAAATAAAGGGAATGAAAGAAATAGCAACCACACCATAGTATATTCTATAGTTAAAAAAATGAATAGTTACCTCCTGTAAACCATTCCAGAAACATCCAATGCTTGGATGTTGATACTTGGCATATAATAAATTTCTTTTATGCAGGTTGTGTTTTGTCAATGAAGTTGTCAGAGGCAGGAAGAAAACTGAACAAAGCGCAAAGAAAAAAAAGTCCCAAAGCTGATGGAAGCAATGACGGAATTGCTCAAAAATCGTCTATAAAATGAGAGAGCCTACACCAATAAAAAACAGAACTTCACAACACACACTGTTAGGGAGAGAATAGTATAGGGAGGTTATCATGTGAGCACTTCATATTGTCCCTAGAAATAGGAAACTTTAGTTTTTCTTTGCCTTTTCTAGTTCTATTAGTTATAAAAATTTACTCTTATGTAATTATGATTTCATGTTCAAAAAGTATGTAGCAAAACTTTGTGCACTGTATTTCTTAAAATAAAATATTTGTTTTCTTGTACAACCTTTGTCAATTTGTAGTAGTAAAATATTCCTATTAAAGTTTAGATTTAATATTTTTAGTCTAGTTAGTACTTATAGTTGTCCCTAAAATAGTTTGAAATCTCAAATTTTCAGTTTTTATAGCAATATTTTCATTCACTAGAAGATAGATTTTGCAAGTAAATGCCAGATTTCTTAGCCACGTAGTTGTTATAATCACCTACTAAAGTCTCAAGCTCACCATATCCATATCTCACTCCCAAATTAGATTAGGATTTGGTTTGACCTTATTTGTGTTCTCAGAGTTCAACCACTGTGACCCCACAAAAATCCAAAGTCAAAAGGTTTAGTATTTTATTTTTGATTCAGTATTTCCGTTTATGTATATTTTATTAGCCTAGTTGTACTAAACTTTGTTACTTTGCAGATTCCACAAATTCAATCCCAACTCATGTTAAGTAGAGAAAATAATATAATAATATTAGTTTTTACCCTTACCTTGGTTTTACAACTCTAATTTTAATTGGACGGTGATTGCGTGCATCTATTTAATTTATCTTAAATTTTATTTGGAAGACAGTTTCAATTTCAAAATGGTAGGCTAAAACTTTAATTGGGGATATGCAATAAAAACTTAGAAACCACAGTTTCTGTGCACTAATCTTAAATGGAAAAATTTATCTAGATGGGTTGTTTTTCCATTTATGGCCAAAAATATCTATGTATCTATAGTTTATCACCATTTAACATGTTTATAGACTATGGCTATATTAGGCTCAAAAGATTACATATTTGAAATAAGAATCTAATTATGTAAATTATCAAACTATGTCTTTTGTCATAAAAATTACTTAACATACTCAAACAACTCATATGACAAAATTTATATACCAAATATGTGTTAATATATACTTCTATCCACTAACGGACATGCAATTGTGTAGTGGCAGAGTGGTGGGGATTAGACGCTGAATAACCCACAGCCGCGGCGGGCATGGTTCGAACCTGGCTAATGCCCAATTGCCTTTTTATTTTTTTTTAAACCAGACGTCGTTTCATATCAAACCTGACACACTTGATATTACTCTGACCAGTGAAAGTTTATTTTTTTAAATAAAGAATGACTCTGCGGTCTTAAGTGCCAAATATTTTTTTTCAAATGCACAAAAGTTGTAGGATCTAGTATTGGTTTGCATATTCCCAATTCTTTAAATCATTTCTTCCAACTTAATTAATATTTTCTGTTTCTAATAACTTTACTTAAATATTTGAATTATTTCTATCTTTCACTAGTATTAAATCCAAAAAGTTTATCTCACAAAAATTTAGCTTTTATTTCTTTTTCTTCATTTTCTTACTAGTATCTTAGTTAATTTATTTTGCACTGTTAAAATATTTACAGTAAACTACTTAGGAAAAAATAGTTTTTAATTAGTTTTATTGCGAAAAAATATAAAAACTAGTAGTTAGTAAAACCCCACAAAAATCCATCATCTTTTATTTTCTTTTTAAGTGACAAAATAGTTATTGCCTATCTTTGTTTCCCGTTCCCTTTGGTTTCGACCTGGACTTCCAGAACTTTATTACTTGTACGATCACCTACACTTGGGTGTGATAAGAAAACGCGCCAATAGGATGTCGTCAAGTTTTTGGCGCCGTTGCCGGGGAACGGTTAATAAAAATAATAAATAAATTAAAAGTTTGGTTTAAAACTATTTTTTCCTAGTATATCTATAACTATATCTATATATATACCTATTCAACCTTATAAATAATCTAGTCTTTTTTTAAAAAATAATAATAATAATAATAATTAAAAAAAACTATATATAATTTTTCCTTGTGAAAAATATATGAATACATATATTTATAAGTATGTTCGTATCTACCTTCTAAAAAAAACATTTATATTCATATGTAAACCTATCTTCTAAAAAAACTATTATTATAAAAATAAAAAAATTAAAAAAGTTTTTTTTTTACTTAGCTAATAATAATAATAATAATAATAATAATATTTGTATCACTTAGTTTTTTTCATTTACTTCATATGTCCTTAAATACTATTGAAGCTTTATATTAAGTACTACATAATTCTAATATTTCTAGTGATTTATCTAGTATACAGTTTCCTAGAATCATAGCTGAAATTGAAGGCATGGAAGGAATAACTGATGATACTCATAATAAATATGGGGATAATATACCACAACCTGTTTTATCAGAGTGTGAATGATGGTCTTTACATAATCTATTTATCCCAGAAATAATCATCACTCCTTCTTGTATCACTCTACCTAGACATACAGGAAATTTTCATTTTAGACATAACATGCTACCATGCTTACCAACTTATCACGGAATTAAAAAAGAATATACTTATGTTCATATTCGTGAATTTGAAGAAATTTGTGATACATTTGTTGATCAAACTTGTCCTATTGAGATAATCTATCTCAAACTTTTCCCCTTTTCTTTAAAAGATGAAGCTGAATCTTGGCTTTTATCTCTCCATCCTGGATCTATAACTTCATGGCATGATACGAATGAAGCATTTCTAAATAAATTCTATCACAAAAATTTAACTTATACCTTGATGCGAGAATATAAACTTTTCACTCAAAAAGAGAAGGAACCGTGCATTGCAGACTGTGAATTTTTTATAGATCTGTCCACATCATGGATTTAAAAAATGGCGTATAATTTATTTCTTTTATGAAACATTAGATCCAAAATCAAAGGAAATAATTGAAGCCATATATCAAGGGGAATATTTTAAAAATGTTGACGAAGCTGAATCATACTTTGATTGGCTTTGCGAAGACGCTCTACAATGGGAAAAAGAAAAAATTGCTAGGAAAGAAAAGAGTAAAAGTTCACAGTAATCACAAACAGAAGATGAATTACTAATAAAAATTGAAGAATTAGCTCGCAAGCTAGTAGCTCTTAAATTGGAAAAAGCTAATCCTCCTCAATCTAAAAAGAAATTAGAACTTTGCAGTACATGTCATATAATGTGGTACTCTACAGAAAAATGTCTTAATACTCCTGTCTGTCAAAGATTTATCCCTGCGCAAAAAGTTCTATTATATAATTCAAAACTACATCTTCTTAAAAGAAAAATGAAATCTCGATGGACTAGTCCATATATTGTAACAAATGTTTATCATTATGGAACTATCGTGATTGAGGACCCTAAAGATGGTAATACATTTAAAGTTAGTAGGCATAAATTAAAGCCATTCTTAGGAGATTTTGAAACTGAGTTGGAGTCCCTTCCTTTGGAGGACCCCAACTATGATATCTCTTAAATTCATAAATCATGATTAGAATTGTACATAGTAGGAATTTTATTTTTAATTTATTTTATTTTATTTTTCTTACTATTTAATATTTTTCAAGAATTATAACATATTATCTGATGTCACAGGTAACAAAGAGATATGAATCCATCTCATCATCGTAGAGGTGCAAGAATGAGTATAAACCATGCCAATTCGTCTAACAATAACACTATCCTTAAGAGGATAGAACTTCGTCAAATGATGATACACGCCCACATTTCAAATATCTCATGGACTCTAACGAGGATGAAATGTTCTACGCTAGGTGTGTCTAAAAAATTTATGACGACACTGTTGAAGAAATTGATTATTTAGTGAAACCTGACCAACCTATGGAGTGTGATGGTGAGCCAATATTTGATGGATTAGATGACTGGCAGAATATTAGCACAAACTACGATGAATGGGAACAAACTCAATATGAGGTGTTCCAAGAACTATATCATGAATATGAAGAAAATGAATGGGAGCAATACTTAACATCCTTAGTACAATTCCCCATTTATGATGATTTTTGGATGGGGGCGTTTGTTAACTAGAGTTGTTAACAGGGAAATGTTAATGTACGTCTTTCAGAGGGATTGGTTCTTTTTCCTACTCGAATGGGGGACATCTCTAGTCCCTGTCTTCATTGAACAATTCATGCCTCAAAGAGTCACTGTCGAATATAGTATATTCATGGAAATAACAGTGTATGATGATTCCGACATATGTGATTATGACACCTACTTGAGATTTCGAGTCTACTGTCCTAGACCTCGAAATGATCACATTTCATGAGCAATAATCCCAGTCAACGTCTAGATATGTTAAAATAAAATTCATGTCTTTATTTTTATTGTAATTGTACTTTTCTTTTTGATATATATATATATATATATATATAAGAAAAAAATCATCACTGTGTTTTAAGTATCAGAACCACTTATACTTATTATTTTATGAGTTCTGATTTTTATCAAGTCTTACAAATCTCAAATAATGCTATCTAATAAATGTACTAATTTGTATGTTTAAACTATCCCATTGTAGTCCAAAATAAAAAGACACACCAAAAGTATTGCTAGTTTAAAACTATATTGGTAAAACTGCCAGATAGCAAAATTTGAATACAAGATCGATCCTTTGAAATTGCAGTTCAAAAGATCAATTGTACAGTAATTCTTGATCACTTTACAGTGATAGTACTTTATATATATATATGAGTTAATTTTGTCATTATTATTGTATCTTTTCTTTGTTTGTCTCTTTTTATTACAGGTGTTATCCTTGGCTTCTTTTTCTCATCTTACTCGTTGAGGACAATGTCAAACTCAGTTGGGGGGATGGTTTCACGATTAACACATGTTTGTTTGTTTTATCTTTATTTCTTAAAAAAAATAGCTTCTCTTGAGAGAGATACACTGAAAAAGAGAAAATGGCTTTAAATAGGGCTTTGAACCCTAAAAACTTTCCCATCTCTCTTTTTCCTTTCTTTTCTTCTTCCCTCTCACTGTGATCTCTCTCTCTCTCTCTCGTCTCCTCTCTGCAACTCTCACTCTCCCTCGATCCGATCTCATTCTCTCTCATTTTCTTTTCATTTTTTTTAAAGTTTCTCGATCTAAAATCAAGATCCACTCTAGCGATCACTAAAGGTAAGATCTATAATCCAGAGAAAGCTTGATTTTGATTTTATTTTTCTATTTTTCCGATTTTGGCTTAAATCTTAAATTTTTTGGTTTTTTTTTAGATTTTTATTTTCTCTCTTTTCCATTATTTAACAAAAATAGAATACATAAGTTGTAGGTACCCACTCACCAAAGAAGCTTGGAAATATCACTTGATGTACGACCCTACCAAGTTCTCAAATTTCCAAGAAACAGGTGATATTTCTCCATTTCAGCTTTTAAACTACAAAAATGAACGACGCGCTAGCTATTGGTCTTATGTATTTTGAACTTTACCTTGTCATTTTCTTAATTACTGTTATGATAATGTTGCGTTGCCCTTGTTAAAAAAAAATCTAATTATTTATTTTTCTTCCAAGTTTTCTGTTTTTTTTTTATAAATAAATTTTAAAAAAAAACAGAATGAATGTCAAACACATTAGTGCTCTTTTGATTTTTGAACTTTATACCATAATTTTCTTTATTATCATTATTGTACTAATATGTTGTCTTGGACTTTTCTAAGAAAAAGAGAGAGAGAGAGAGAGAGAGAGAGAGAGAGAGAGAATGTAGTTTTTCTTTTTGTGTGTTTTAGTTTGTTGTTATAAAAAAATATAGTTCTTCTTTCTAAGTTTTCTATTCTAAAAAAAAAAGAAAAAAATATATTTTCTTTTTAGTTTCTGAATATATATATTTCTTAGTATATATATTTTTAGTTTTTAAATAAAATTCCTACCCACCCCCTCTAATCTCTCTTTAATTAGATCTTAGTTGATAGTTGAAAGGAGTGGAGGGTTGAGTCTACCCTCTCTTGTTGGCTGAGAGTATAAAAAATGGTTCAATAGTCGATAACCAGACGTTAATGGGTCGCTCACTTGTTTCTGAGCAGAAGAAACCCTTTGCTGACACTAGCCTTTATGCCATCAAAAGGAAAGCTAAAAGGTTAGGATGGTGTTTGAATTGTTACAGAGAAGAATGTCATGGTTTAATTGCTCACAATGGCACATCTTTTAAAGTTTACTACTACTACAAAAGACAATTCAAATCAAAACAAAAGAAATTTTTGGTTGAGAAAGAGGACTGGATCCTCTGATACTCGGCAATGGGGACCACTGGCGAAGGCATCTCTAGCTGAGCCAGATGGGCATGCACAATCTGGATCTCGAGGGGGAGATAGAAAGCATCGCTATCGACCATCCTCAAAACCTCAACCAAAACCAAGCGCTGAGCCTCTACAAAGTAACGAAGCTCTAGGCGGATACGAGTCAAGTCAACTAAGCCTACCACGTGAACCTGATGCCATAAATCAAATACTACGATCGTTGTGGCCAACTGCTCAACGGCCGCATGATACAAGTCGAGGAAGGCTGGGACCACTGCCCCAGGTGTCATAAAGTGTCCACCAAATTCGTCCGGTACATATAGTGGATGAGCTGGGTCCATACCTGATAAAAAGGTACTACTTAAATCAGGAAAGAGATAATCTTAGGCGTCTGGGTTCTGGGTCTATCCTCCCTGTCGTATCATCTGGTGTGTAATGCTTAATGGAATGTGGAATCGGGTCTATACTGGTAAACCCTAACCTGGCTAAACTATCTTGAGAAAAATAATAACCTGGCTCTGATACCACTAAATCCTGTCACGCCCCGACGTAGCATAAATAAGGAAAGCGTTTAATTTCCTTTATGGACCCGTAGGTCGCGACAGTTTGAAGGATCGATTCCGTCCCAAACGTCGAACAACAATAAACAATAATCAGAGTAGAGCAATCAAAGCTTACAAATATTTTTCTAACTTATTACATATTACAGCACGGGGTCTCTAAAGGCACAAACCGCCTTAAATTAAAACAATAACTTAGTGTCTATTACAGTCATCCTTATTACAAAATCAGTTCAACTTAAAGCATATGAAAGTAAATTCTATTTTCAGCAGTTGTTTCTCAATTTGCATAGTCATAATGCTGAGCCTGGTCGTAACCTGAAAAACCTGAACACGAATGTCCAGGACGCATCAACGTCGTCAGCTTCAAAAAGCTGATGAGTATTAAAAACATAACTTTGAATGTAAAGCATACCCCTTTACAAATTTTCTCTTTTTAAGTTTGAAAATCAATGGTTAAATCATGGGAATAATTCAATTATAAAAATAACGGGGAATATATTTAAAGGTCGTTCATTCATTTAAAACATATGATCGTGTATGAGACAATGCACCACACTCATCTTACCGACTCTTTTCTCTCGACAAACACCACAGCCCACTATCTCACACCAGTATCTTTGAAATACTCCGATAGCCACACTTTAGCACATGGGTGCCAGGGAATGTCCAGTTTGCCTCACACTTTGGTCCGAGGTACCAGGGAGTGTCCAATGCCTCAAACTTTGAATACCTAAACCGCCATGCAAATACCGAAGGAACCCTCACGCAGTATCCAGACTCGGGTATCAGGGAGTGTCCGTAGGCCACACTTTAGCACTTCCATGGGTGCCAGGGAATGTCCAAGTTCGGCTTCACACACTTTGACGCTACCATGGTCGTCAGGGAGTGTCCAGTTTTGCCACCGTCGCATTTCAAAGACAATCTCATCGCAATCTCAACACGTCACACTTTGGTACACAACAACCAAGGAGTGTCCACAACACAATCTCAATCTCAATCTCAATCTCATACTCTTTTCCACACTGACCATTACTCTTTTTCACACTGACTGACACCCACATGCATGTACAACTGACTCCACATGTATGTCATGAACCTTAAACATAAAGGAATTTAATGAATTAAAGAAACACGTACGTACGGGGATTGATAGGTCACAATTCATTGTTTTAATCATCTACACATAATCAAATAGGATTCTAGTTTAATAAATTTCCCAAACAGAGCTTTAACAGTTCATAAAAATACCACCCAAACAGTTCCTTAACACAAAATAAGCAAGAACTAGAAACTGCCAGAAGTCGCGCGCGCGGGCCGCTCGCGCGAAGTACCCAATTTTCGTTTTATTATAAAGACTTTTCTTTCTGCCTGAAATCAGCCACCCCGCGCGCGCGAGGCGCTCGCGCGACCCTCGCAATCGCGCGACCTGCCTATTTTTCATTTTCTTTTATAAACTTTTCTGTTTGCCTGGGAACGTAAACCTCGCGCGCCCGGGCTGCTCGCGCGAAGGGTCGCTAGCACGGGCCGCTCGAGTGACCCTCGCTCGCGTGATCGCGCGCACGAGATGAAGCAGAGGCTTCGTCTTCTTCGTCAGAACTGCCCTGTTTCAGTTTTTCAAACCCAATTTTACCCATCTTGCAATCCGGATTAAAACATGATATGTCATATATGAATTTCTTCGTTTTTCGACGAGGATTATGAATCTACGATTAATTTAACATGAATCCAAACGTAGATCACAAATTTTACAAAAAACTAAAAGAGGTCTGGACTTAATTTCTTATATACTTACTCATATGACCAAATTGGGTCCTAATATTTCAAACATGGCATATATGATGTGTAATCTATCATGTTTCATTTTAAAAACGGATTTTGGTCAACTTTGAAAAATTATGATTTCAAAAATCAAGCTCCCATGGAAGAATTAACAATGGTGGTTCATCAACACATATAGATAGCTAGTAATTAGGCATGAAATTACATTTGGAGTGAGTTTAAAATACTCACTGATTTTGTGTTTGAGATAAGTGTTGAGAAAGAGACCAAATAAGAAATCCACTTGAGCTTAGCTATGGTGGATTGAAATTCTTCTTCTCTCTCTAAAATACCCAGTAATAAGAACTCTCAAGTTCTCTCTCTAAACTCTCTGAAATATATCCAGGTGGTGTGTGTAATGAAAGGGAGTGTGTAAATATATAGAGGACACAATTGTTGAACTTGGAGGCCAAGAAAAACCTTATACACTCAACAAATTTGAGTTGTTCTCTAATTCAAATTGAACTAATAATACAGAGCATACATACGTATATACACTGATGTATATAACTACACAGTTAATCCAAGAGCCACATAGGTGTGTAGGGGCCAAATTAGAGATGTTTGGAAAAGTAGCTTTAGGCATAACAATTACACACACAAGTTAAACATTCCCAAACATTGCCTTAACCAATGATTAGTTTCCATAAATGGCAAGTAAAGTGTATGTCACATCTAGCTTTACATCACTTCCAAAATCTGTGGAAGTTTAGCACAGCGTGGACAGTTTTGGAAGTAAACTGGTATTTTCGGGGCGCGGTGATCACCACAAAATACAGAAAATTCATTTTAACGTAAGAAATGGTTTTCTGGTTTTATAAAAATACAGCTTGAATTAAAAGAAAACATTTCCACCGTTTATGAAATACAGACTTTGAAATTCAACAAAGGTATTACTAATTTTGTAAATTTGCAGTTTGGCCCCAATAAGAATTCCAAATATGAAATCAAGCGAGAAATAAATTCTACACATAAGAATTGTAATTAAAATAAAAGTGGACAATGAATATTAAATATGACAATGCAAATGAATGAAAAAGCAGGTTATTACAATACACCAATGTGGTTTTGGTGTATATGCATTAAAATAGTTGTGTAGAAAATATTTACTCTCGGATAGAAAATATTTGTTCTGTAATAAAAAATATTTATTCCATCAAAATCACCCAGATTACTTTAAAACAAATGTTTACTATCACCGAACAAATGTTACCTATCTAGGAATAGAATCACCTAAAATATGGTTCACCAATGCTCACCCAAATATCCCATTGGCCTTGGCCAATACTGTAGGACTGTCCCACTGTATTGGCCAATGGGATACTTGGGTGAACATTAGTGAACTATTTTTTTAATGAACAAAAATACTCTCCTAGAAATATTAGTGGTGTATCGAAGTGGGACTCGTGTTACTCATTTCGATTACATCTTAAGATCAATTTTATTTTTATTTTTGTTGGGTATTTGGTTAGAAGTAAAAAGGTTAGATATATTTTTTAAGAGTAAAGTTGTTGTGAGGAGCTTCTCATATGATAAAAGTATCTTATGCCCATTAGATAAGAAAGTAACCGTAAATACATCTCGAAATCTTTAGAAATCTAATGACTGCTTTCAATCACATTTAATCCTTCATTTATTTGTCCTTAAAACAAATACACACACAAATAGTGTGAGCTAAGTTGGTTGGGTAATTGCTTGAACAAAAATGAAAGCGCGTAATATCTTATAGCTTCCAAACGGGCAACGAACTTATAGCTTTGTGGTGATATCGGCGTCTAGTCTAGTTGAAGGTTTCAACTTTCAACTTTCAACTTTCAACCGATGTATGTATTAATAGTCTAACATTAGGTTTAAGGTAATACTTGAGACACACCCAAAGATATAATTTTTGGGACATAATCTAAGAGATGTATCTATCTCTCTTGTGTCATTGTGGGGTTTAGTGACATCACATGAAAGATATAGACACATCTCTTAAATTGTGTCCCAAAAGTTATGTCTTTAAATATGTCCTAATCTTTACTCTTAGGTTTGATGAGTGAAATGAGTATTTAGACATTAAAATTTTAATATCTAAAAATGTTTCTCTCATATTCTATAAGTTTTGCTCACTATACTATAGTTAAGAGATATTTGGCACCAGCTTTCGAAGTTTATAAATAATTATGAAGTTTTAAAACTTACAATAAAACTAAGCAAATTAGAATCTAAAATTAAATAGTAAAAAAAAATAAAAACATAAATTAAGTGCAAAAATTTTAAATTGGCCAAAAACTTAAACAATTGTTTTACCAATAAATCAGATAAGCAAAAGCTATTTCATCTGGAAGCCGCAACAGAAAAGTGAAATGAAAAGGCGAAAAAGAAAACTAAAAATGCGGTAACTTTTCGAGAAATTATTCAGTAAACCCCTAAAAGGAAGGAAAAAGTGGATAATTAGGATAAATTGGTCATACCACGTCACGTCAGCATTGTGACGTGGCGTGATTAGCTCGCTGGATAACTTCTCTAACTTTTCCTATTAGTCTTTTTTTTATTTTTTATTTTTTTTAATTCTCTTGTATTTACCGAATTTAAATAAAATAAATAAATAAATTCCAGTCTGTTTTATAACATGAAAAAAAAATAAAATTTTTTTTTTCTCCACGACATTATTTGAGCTTCCTCAGTCTGTTGCCATTGTTTTCAGATCACGGTAGATTTGTAGCCGCCGACACTCTCTCTCTCTCTCTCTCTCTCTCTCTACACTGAAAAGCTAATATATATGCAGTAAGCAGCGATAGGGTTGGAAAGGGGCGTGATTTCATTCAATTAGGTATCGGAGTCGAGATTGAACTGAAAATTTTGGGGGTTTTGGCGGCGAATTTAGTAGCGGAGTTCAATGAAGATGAAATTGAGGAAACCAGTGATGTTCTTGCTGTTGGTGACTGTTCTTGCCCCAATCGTTCTCTACACTGACCGACTTGGCAGCTTCAAGACTACTTTCTGTAAATTTCCTCTTCAATTTCCAAATTTCATACTGATTTGTTGAATTTATGTCTTAGCAAAGTGATTTGATTGTTGATCTCATTTGGTGAATTCGTCATTTTTGTTTTTCCACCATTGCAGCGACAAACGAATTCATTGAAGATGTCTCAACTTTTGTGAGTCCAAATTTTAACTTCAGTTCTTGATTTTATTGCTCTAATTAAAGAATTTATTAGGAAAATGTAAAATAAAATAAAAACTGTTCTTCAATTTCTTGGAATTTTTGTGCAGACTTTTGGTGGGGAGATCAGGCCACTTAATTTGCTTCCCCTGGTATTTGAAAGAAAATCTCTAAATCCCCCTTTTATGTGATGCAATTCAAATGAGACATCAAATGTCTACTCTGTCAATTATGTTGTTTTTACATGTGTGTGTGTGTGTGTGTGTGTGTAGGAATCATCCACAGCTCTAAACGAACCATTGGGGATCATTTATAAGGAGAACTCTAGCAAAATTCTCTTGGGTTCTGAGGCTTCAACTGGGGAAAACTCCCGAAAAACAAGGCAACTCACTGAAGGTTTTGTTCATTTCTTTATTATTTCCTCAATTTTTGGACCAATTTGGGAAATTCCATGTTTGCTGTTTTGGGGAGTATGGAATTTATTAGTGCAAATTAATGAATTTGGGTCAAAGTGTTTCCGTTCTATTTCATTTATTTTTGTTTTTCATTTGTTGTTTTTGTTTTTGAACTGTTTTAAAATGCATATGCCAGAGTCAATGGAGCACCAAAGTGCAATATTATCAACAAACATCAGCAGCAGAGGAGATAATCACACGCTGGAGAAAAACCCCATCAGACAGGTGACTGATGGAGTGCATCAAGAGAATCCGGGTGGCATCATCTCTCAGAATCCTGAATTTACCGGTGAAAAGGACAATGGTGAAGAACAAAGGGAGAAAAAAGTGAAGTTGAGGATCTCTGACCATGCACCCAA
Source organism: Hydrangea macrophylla (assembly GCA_033977485.1). Classification (NCBI taxonomy): domain Eukaryota; kingdom Viridiplantae; phylum Streptophyta; class Magnoliopsida; order Cornales; family Hydrangeaceae; genus Hydrangea; species Hydrangea macrophylla. Next base: position 81,405,957 of record CM066987.1, read on the forward strand.
AATTGGCACTAATATGGTAAATTGTGTCTACTTTTCTTGCGTTCTTTTCCTTTTTTGTTTTGATTTGCTTCCTCTCATTTGTACTCTGCCTCACAACGTGCCAGTATGTTTATATAATATCTTGGCTCCATTGGATCTCCGGTCATATGTATGGAGGATCTCATTTCACTTCTCAATACATTTGACACAATTCTGAAATATTTTGCGGGTGGAAGGTTGAACTTGTGTTTTTTGATGGCTTTTTCATTGCCTTACTTTTGGTGGTATTGTACTGTAATTATCTTTTTCTGATGATGAATCGAAGAGTCTGACATCCTTGGAGTGGTAGGATTTAGTTGATCTGCCCTTTGTGGAATACGTGGGAATTATTTGGTACAGTTAATTATTCTTTTTAAATGGGTTAGATTTCTTGGCAAAACAGAATTAGGCTTCAAAGTTCGAAGAATTTGTAATGGTTTTGATAAGTTAAAAGAAGAAAATGTAAGTGAGCACTTGAAACCAAAACTTGGTTGCTTACTTCTCCTTCATCTCCTTAAAAGTTACCTCAGATTTTGAACTCACTACTGACAAGAGATTACGTGAGTAGTTGATCTTCTATTTAAAGAAAATGGATGTATGGATACATGTCCAAGAAATTTAAAGTTTTTTGTTTGCGACGGACTAAGAAATGGACATTATGAAAACTTATACTTGCAGTCTTGTGTCTGCAATGATATGTCTTCTCTTCTACTGAACTAAAGAACTTCATTCTTGTTTTATCCTTGCCACTCTTTTGCCTGAATTGTTTAAGAAATACGAAGATATATGTCTACTAGTTCTTGATGAGAGGGCTAAGAAATGGACATTATGAAAACTTATACTTGCAGTCTTGTGTTTGCAATGATATGTCTTCTCTTCTATTGAACTAAAGCAACTTCATTCCTGTTTTATCCTTGCTACTTTTTCGCCTGAACTGTTTAAGAAATACGAAGATAAATGTCTACTAGTTCTTGATGAGAGGGCATGTGTTTTATATATGCATGTTGGATCTCTTTTTTTGTTCATTCTTTTGTTTTTGTGCTTTGGCTTCAGGAATTAAAACATGAGCGACAATCTCCTCGGTTATCTGCCAAAATTGTCACGAGAGAACCGACGAAGACTAAAAATGAGAAACATAATGACCAAACAGTCATGTCAGATGCTCGTGTTCACCATCTTAAAGACCAGCTTATCAGGGGCAAAGTCTTCCTTTCCCTCACCACTACAAGAAACAATCCTCACTTTATGAGGGAGCTCCGACTACGAATCAAGGAAGTTCAACGAGCACTTGGAGATGCAAGCAAAGACTCTGATCTACCAAGGAAGTAAGTTTTCCCAAAAGAAATACAAAATTTGCTGTTTGGTAATTGGTATTGTTTGCACCCAAGATACGTATTTTGTTACATGACTGATTGTTTTGAGGGGTTTGGTAAAAAAATGCTGGACATGCCCGGATGAATGTGAACATTTAGACTAAAGAGCATTTGTCATCCAGACCAATGTTAAAGATCCAAACCACCTGGATATTTAAAACTCTGAAAGTGGCAAATATGCACCATTGGCCATGGCATCACCATCGGGCATGGGGGGCAATTGTTTGGACCCAAAATATGTATTTGTACCTTAGAAGCAGGAATCGTGAGTTTGGTCAACGAATCACCCTTAGAATCGCGATTCTGCGATTCTCCAAGAGGATCGTTTGAGAAACGCGACTCTCACACCTATGATTCGCGAGTCTCTCAGTGAAGGTTCGACAGAACAAAAGCACAAAGAGAAGAAGAAGAAGAAGAAGAAGAAGAAGAAGAAGAAGAAGAAGAGAGAAAAGATAGAACCTTACCTCAATATTCATCAGATCTGTCGTGCTTTGCCATGGTCGTATTCTAAACCCTAACAGTAGAGAGAGAAGAAGAAGAAAGAAAAAGAATTACCTGGTCGATGCACGAATAGCACAAGCACAGAGGCCGTCGCCGTCGAACCAGCCCCCCTCCTCCTCCTCGTGTGGCTGAAGGTGCATCTTCCTCTCTCTCTCTCTCTCTCTCTCTCACGAGGCTGAAGGTGCATCTCTCTCTCTCTCTCTCTCTGCGTCTCTCTATCGCTGCTATTGTGCAGTTACCCTTTTTTTTCATTTGGCTGCTGCTGGGAAAGAGATTGAAACCCTAATATGTAGATTGATATATATTTATTAAACCACTTAACTCTTATGTTTATTATAAATAGACCCCTTAAGTTTTTGCAAATATTAAAACCCTTCATTACTTACATTCTTATACTACTTCTTTGCAAATAACACCACATAACTAATACATTTTTATTGTTTTAATCCCAAATCTAATATTAATTCTAAAAGTGCCACAAAGAAGTCATAAATATAAATTTAAAATTATGACACTATTTTAAAAGTCTTTATTTTTATTATAAATGAAGGATTTATTGTTTCATCTATAATTTCCAAGGTTAATAAATTTATAATATTTAATTAACATAGACGCTCCCTAGACGCCCCGAATTTCAGACTCTTCTATGTATCTCCGCTTCCCCGCTCCCGCTCCCGCCCCCGCCCCCGCCCCCGCCCCCGCCCCCGCTTCGTGCTTCTAAGATTTGTACACATAAGCAATTGTTTAAAACTCTAATGGCAAATATGCACCATCAGCCTTGGCATCACCATCGGGCATGGGGGGCAATTGTTTGCACCCAAAATATGTATTTGTACACATAACCGATTGTTTGGAATATTTGGTCAAAGGTACTTGACAAATGTGTTCCTGAAAATATTGGGAAGTGGCAACCATAGTTGGTCCCAAAAGATGTTAGAAAAATTCGGACTGAATGGCCCATCGGGCACATCACATGGCCGATCAAAATTTTCCCTTGGAAATTCATTCATCAGACCAAGACTTGGTCAAAGCTCATCATCAAACCAAGAAGCATTTGTATGTCACTATGGTTTTTGTACATCACATGGCCACCATCCAATCAGCATGATAGGTGGTGGGCCCAACTAATTCAAATGCCCTTAGGAATTCACGTGAAGGCTATCTCCATTTTAGCCTTGTACATTATTTAGGCCATAACTCTAAATGAGCCAACATCAATCGGGCTAGGCACTTCTCTTAACAGATTTGGACTCATACAGTCATGTTGGTGGGCCCAAGTACATTTGGGGAGTTTCAATACATTGCACGTGGGCAATTAGGAGTCCCAAGAGACATGGAAAATGACAAAATGTGGGGCCCAAGAAGACTTAGTATTGAAGAAATCTCCACATAGCAAATCCACTCTTTCCCTATAAATGCATACATCCTCCAACAGATAAAACTCCTCCAGCAGCCCGAAGAAAACACACAACACTCTCTTCAACAGCATTCTGAAAAAGCATTCAATTCCTTTTTTATTTTCCTTTCCATTCCAGTAGCTTTTGAGCATTTCCTTTAAGTGTTCTTCCCCTTTTAATTACTCTATGTAATTCCTTATTTGTAATATATTTCATGCAATATATTATTTAATTCCAAAAGCCTTGCTTCATTTTATTTTCATCACTTTCAAGCTTGTATGCTTTAGTATTGTTTGAGGATTTCTACTAAGGGCAATTCCTTATTTACTTAACACAATCGCGTGATCACTATTTTTGTACACCGCACTTATAGGGATAAGTTTGGTTTACACGTTTGGGTCTTCCGTACAAAGCCCTTGGCACGACCGATCAATAGTACCACACCGATGATACTATCAATATTTTCTGCCAAACAGGTATGCAGCAACGGACATATTTTAGGGCATGTTTGGGAATACTTGAAATAGGATTTGCTTCGTACCGATTCTCACTTTCTATCTAGTTTTTTATGAGAACAAAGACTCTGTTGGGTTGATGAAGTATTGAGACATTAGACTGCACACGGACTCTTGTGCAAGAAATGGACATTCACCAAACACTTGAATATATGGAACCGGTTCACATATGAACCACATGAGCGGTTCTTTGCCTTCCCAAATAGCCCTTTATGCTTCAAATACTCGTTGGATTCTCCAATTTTCATTATTTTCTCTTATGTTTTCTTATTATTACTTAGTGTGGTTTGCAATTTAAACACAGTGCATATGAGAAGTTGAAGGCGATGGAGCAAACATTGGCCAAAGGCAAGCAAATTCAAGATGATTGTGCTGCTGGGGTGAAGAAGCTCCGTGCTATGCTTCACTCAACAGAAGAGCAACTACGAGTCCAGAAAAAGCAGACTGTGTTTTTGACGCACCTAACTGCCAAAACGATTCCTAAAGGTCTTCATTGTCTTCCCTTGCGCCTTTCAACAGAGTACTTCAACTTGAATTCTTCTGAACAGCACTTCACAAACCAAGAAAAACTCGAAGACCCGAAACTGTACCACTATGCACTATTCTCAGATAACATATTGGCAACAACAGTTGTTGTAAACTCGACAGTTTCACATGCCAAGGTAAATGGTCTGTTCATCCATGATATTATCACCTGTACATGGTTGTTACTTGTTAGAATTGGTCGATTCGAGTTTCATATCACCCGAACGGTTCTGATACAATAGAATTCACGATTTTGAACTTTGTGTTTTAAGTTCAAAATTGTTAATCTATTGAGCCTTGATAGTGCATGAAACACATGTATAAATTGTGGTTTTGTTTGTATTCAGTCCTATACATGTGTTTTTATATGCAGATATTATTTTAACTTATTTGCATATAGACCATCATTTAATTCCTAAAAATAATTGAATCTTATGAGTCTCACTTCGTAGTTTTGGCAAAATCCATTCACGATTTAAAACAATGTACATTGACTTATGACAGGCAATTCACGTTTGGCAAGATATTATTTTAACTTATTTGCATATGGATTATCATTTAATTCCTAAAAATATTTTAATCTTACAAGTCTCAATTCTTAGTTTAGGCAAAATCAATTCACGATTTCAAAACAATGCACATGTCATTATGGTTGTCAAGTCTAAAAAGATAAATTATAATGGACAATGAATTCGAAATTTCCTCTCATATTCCCATTCTTGAGCTGACACCAGTACGAATCAATTTGCCTGTGTATATTTGAAACTTCTTCGTAGTTGATTTTTCAGTTTCTTCATGCTAACTTGGATGTTCTTCTTGGCAGGAACCCTCAAACCACGTTTTTCACATTGTCACTGATAAGCTAAATTATGCAGCAATGAGGATGTGGTTCCTCGTGAACCCTCCTGGCAAAGCCACCATACAGGTCCAGAACGTGGAAGAATTTACATGGTTAAATTCAAGTTATAGTCCAGTTCTTAAGCAGTTGGGCTCCCCATCTATGATAGATTATTACTTCAGGGCTCGCCATGCTGATTCTGATTCAAATTTGAAGTTCCGGAATCCAAAGTACCTATCAATCATGAACCATCTCCGCTTTTACCTGCCAGAAATCTTCCCTAAGCTCAACAAAGTAATCTTCTTAGACGATGATATAGTGGTGCAGAAGGATCTCACTGCTCTTTGGTCTCTTGATATGAAGGGAAAGGTGATTGGTGCAGTTGAGACTTGTGGAGAAAATTTCCATCGGTTTGATCGTTATCTCAACTTTTCAAATCCTACCATTTCGAAAAATTTTGATCCCCATGCTTGTGGATGGGCATTTGGAATGAATATATTTGATCTGGAGGAGTGGAAGAGGCAAAACATTACAGAAGTGTACCACTCATGGCAGAATATGGTAAGAGAATTCTCTCTTCTGACCTAATGGTATGAATTACATTGATAAGTTAGGAAAACCAAATGAAATGAAATGAAATTCTTGACATTCTGATACTCATAATGAAAGTGAACATTAAGCTATACATCCATCATGTTGTATGTTACAGTTGAAAAATAGAATTTGTAGAGATAAGGAAAAAGAAAGAGGAGGAGAGGAGAGGAGAGGAGAGGAGAAGAGATGCCCCAAATGACTAAATTTTGTATTCTCACAATTGATACTTTGATTACAAGACTCACACCCATATACAAGTATATAGGGTGGAGATAGAGATGAATTCAAATCATATCACAGATTCACAATCATATCCCATCCCATAAATCATAGGATTTACATTCCAATCATATAAAACAAAATCATATCATAAGTAATGAGATTATAATAAAATATGGATTTCTTCATATCTTCCAACGGTTACCTTCTAAAATTGACTTGATTTTACACAACTGCAGCTTTTTTCCAACCATTTCAGATATAAGTTGTATGATCATGTTTCTCCCATCATCTTAGTCTACGTTTGGGATCACTCCTGATGGCACGTGTAGGCCCAAACGTGCTTTTCAGATCTAAAATGCATGCATTAGTCTTTTCGGATTATTTTCAGAAGCATTTAAAAGTCCCAAAAGCCCATTTTGGCTCCAGAGGTGCTTCAGCCCTAGCGTGATGCTGGAAGCAGATTAGGGATTTTAATGAATTTTCTTAATTCAAACTCGGCCCTTTTGGCTCCTGATTCTACTTTTACCTAACAGAAAAGCCACAGGCAATTGAAACGAGCCCTTAGTACTAATAGTTTAACATGCTTAGTGCACATTTTCAATTTGGTACATTTTGTAATCATTAAAGTTAAGCCTAAACATTTGGTTGGTGTTAAGTTACCAACTACTCCAAAAGCTTAAGCTGTTAGAGAATGAGCCCAACAATGTATATCAAGCTTCAACACCCTCCCTCACGCGCAACCCCAACTTGCACGTGAAGAGCAAACAAACCAAACTCTATCATAATGGAGACAAATAGCAAAGTGGAAATATGCACAACAAAGCGGGGATGGAGAGTCGAACTCAAGACCTCCCACAAACAAGACTCTGATACTGTGTTAAGTTACCAACTACTCCAAAAGCTTAAGCTGTTAAGAATGGGCCCAACAATGTATATCAAGCTTCAACAGTTGGAATTGTTTGATCTTGAACAATTTGACGCAAGACACTTCCTTTTTTTGCACAGAATCACGACAGACAGTTATGGAAGTTGGGGACTCTGCCACCTGGTCTAATAACATTTTGGAAGCGCACTTATCCCCTTCAGCGGTCATGGCATGTCCTGGGCCTCGGCTACAACCCAAATGTGAGCCAGAAGGAAATCGAACGAGCCGCTGTCATACACTACAATGGGAACTTGAAACCATGGCTAGAGATAGGCATACCCAAGTTTAGAAGTTACTGGGCGAAATACGTTGATTATGAACACATGTATTTGCGAGAGTGCAACCTCAACCCGTAATATGTCCCTCATATCAAGTCCAACTGATAAATATATTTCTCCCGAACTCCGTTTGTGCTCGTGTCGCAGGTTAGTGCCACTTTTTCTGTGGGTTTTTTTTTTTTATGTTTTTTTTTTATCTTTTCCAGAGGACAGTAGATTTTTTTGGGCCATCTTGTGAATTTTTTTTTTTTTTTTGGCATTTGTTACAGATCTGTGGACGTGCGACTAATATGTAAATGATTGGAAGCTACGTTTTTTATTGCTGCTAGTCATTGAGGTGTATGTCATCTTCTCAAGGTTTTGTAGATGATAATTTCTTGGCTTCGCTTTGTCAGTGGCATATCCTCAGCAGAAGTATTATTTCTTTGCCTTGCAGTATAGTAGGTAAGTTCTGTCAACTGCTGATAACCAATGCATTTTAAGGATGATGTGGAATCTAGCTGTATTGCTATATGGGCCGCAAATTTTGTATTGCGAGAGAAAATTGGCACATTATAGTGTTATCGGGTATTCTTTGGTTCATGATTCTATTTTTTTGTATCGGTAACCTGCTGGTTATTTTTTAATATTGTCTTGTCGCAAATAATTAAGTTGAACATATGGCATTTGTAGTTGAAAACAGAAATGGTGAGTGTTTTGCGATGTTCTCCTTGCCAAGTAGTTTTGGTGTTTTTTTTTTTTGTTGAGAAGATGGGGTATTTTTGCAGATATGAGTGGATACAGTTACTGAAAGGGCACTTTGGAACTGTCATTTAAGTTTGTAGTGCTGCTTAATATACCCACCAAAGTTCTCTCTACACCCACATTATGCAGTGCCCAGGAGTGCATGCAGCAGCTCCTATTGTACATGTGGATGTGGAGACAAATTTGGTGGATGCATTTAGCAACTCCTTTAAGTTTGTGATGTTTAAGATTGGAGGAAGACCAGAAGGGGCAGCATTTGGGGAAGATGGTTAAGTGTCCAATCCATTAGCACATTCGGTTGGATTGGATCAGTCTATGGATCAAACGACTTGAGGAGCGCTCCTACTCCTCTCAGTCCTCTCTATTGTAACCTCCTGTCATTGTTGTCATTGGTTCTAAGCTAATAGGGACTAGTCTCGTCATGTCATGTCATGTCAAATCACCACTTGTGATGAGAATAAATTTGCTCACCCAAATTTTGCTAACCCATTGTTTACCTAACACCTCATTGGGTGAGTTAGTGGGATCCATCACTTTACATCCAATGATGTGCTTGAGTGAGCAAAAATTTGTGTGAGCAAAAAATATCTGCTATTTTCTATTCTTCTTAATCATTTCTTTTGAAGAAGAGAGTTCCCTCTTCCTTTTTCAAGACTCTTTCATCGCTCCTTCCTAAACAATGAGAATGAGCAACTCTACCAAGTTGGTTAAAATGTTTTAAAGCCAAAATAGCTTCTATTTTGCAAAATATACTTCAACAAAATTTTGTGGCTTTTGGTTCTTCCTGAACAATGACAGCTGATAATTACATGGGCCTCAGGGGCAGCATCTCGAATATTTTGTTTTTGTTTGGTTAAAAAAAGAAAGAAGTAAGAATTTGGGTCTATGTACACTTTATTTTTTTATATAGGATTTTTTGTACCAAAAATATTACAATTTTACTCAATTTTTTTTTGGCTATTATGAGAGTTTGGGTTTAGTCTGTGTAATTCTTATTGTGTATAGTGAGTGATGATGCCAAAATCTGGGTAAGAATAATTTGGAGAGAGAGATGGACACAATGAATTTTGTATGTGGTTCGGCCCCGTTAATGAGGTTGCCTACGTCCACGTGTGCGTCGGTGTGCTTTTACTAACAGATCACTGGCAGCTATTGGTGAGTTAACAGAGTGGGCGGTACTACCAGAAACCGACCGGGTATATGCTTAATAATGAGGTGTTTGTATGCTATTCTTTAGAGTCAGAATGCCATCCCCTTCAATAGAGGTGAGTGGTCTCTTTTATAGGTACAAGAGACCACCCGTACAAGGTAAGTCTGCAGATTATGAAGCCTAATCTGATTACAACCGATTTACATGAATTTAGGAGAGTTTCCTAAGTGGTTTAGGGAACTACTTGCTCCTTCCATTTAGTCTCCTAGCTGGGCTAGAAACTGTCTGGAGGCTTGCTGGGCAAGCAACCACGCCTTCTGAAGGTGCGCCCATGTGGGACCAGTCTGGAGCAGGCGCCCGGGCTCTAGACTGAACCGGGCGATTTTGCGTAACGTCCCCGAATGGTTGAGTAGTCAGCCCAGATCCAAGGTGACTTGGCTTCTCTTTGCTGAGGTGGCGATACTTGACTTTTGACATGATATTTTTGTAAGTATCAGCTGCCCCCCATTTTCGAAACTGACGTGATGCTCTATCAGATGAGGTTTGAAAATTAAGATTGCTTCCGAAAAACCTTCTGGAGAAGAGACTAGGGTCTTTCCTGGGGCGTGACCGGTCGTGCGGGTCATCCGGGGGTCTGGACCGAGCGGTGACTACGTGGGTCCGGGTCCAACTTTTGCCACGTGTCAACTGGCCACTGGCCTGGTCAAGATTCAACGAGATCGGTTTAAGAGTAACTGAACAATCACGTGAAAATCGGACTGTCACATCCTGCATTTAGTGCGCGCGCCTTTTGAGGCGACGCTTCACGTGCCCGAGGTGACAGTTGTCAGACGGTCTTGGAGGGAAAGCTTCTTGGCCGTTGGATCTGATTTGATCTGGACAGTTCGCGCTGTGTATATAAGGAACACTTGTTCATTTCTTCCATTCTTGTTGCCAAGAAGTAGATTTACCGAGCGGTTTTGAGAGCAAAAAGTTCTCGGTCACGCTCTCTGAGCCATTTTTCTGCATTGATTTGTGTAAGTCCCTCGTTTCTGAGTTTCAATTCACTACTTTTCTCTTCATCCTCTTTTCCTTTTCTTTTCCGAGTGAAGCTGGAGAGGATGGACCCATTAGGTTTCGAACGAGAGTGGGATTTTTTCTTCTTAAGGTTCTGTTCTTCCTTTAGATCAGGCGGCACGGTAGGTAGGTTGAATTGAGCGAGCTGTCCCGCTGTAGTTTTAACTGAGTGTCACCTTACTTTAAGGACCTTGTACTTTTTGCCCTTTAGATTGGTAACCTTATCCTTTTGTACCTCAGACTCAGAGTTCCTGACCCATACCTAGGTCGTCATTTGCTTCCTTGCCCAGTCACCAAGACCTTAAGGATGTGTCACTCTGGTTTCGACTCGTCTTCCCAGTCAGAGGATGAGCGGTCCGAGTCAGGGACGCCGGACACAAGTCTAAGTCCACCCTCTGCGACCCCTTCTGATCACCATAGTGAGGGCAGAATTCCGATCCGTCTATCTGACGATGAGCCGGACTAGGAGGCCCCCGTTGCCTCCGTTTTTCGGGGTTCAAGTAATGAGACACCGGGGGAGGCTGACCCCGAGGTTGTATTTGCCTGCGAGTTTACTCCATCTATCCTGCGTACTCAGGATCTTAGCTGGATTAAGGATAGGTATGCTATCCCTGACCATTGCTCCTTGGCCGCAAATCCCGGCGGCACCCATCTCTACCAGCGGGGCTTTGTCACCCTGTATGAGGATGCCCTCATGGCGGGCTTTCGCATTCCTCTACATCCAGTCGCTCGAGACATCCTGATCTACCTCGGGATTGCTCTCGGGCAGTTAGCTCCGAATGACTGGAGGTTCTTGATGGGGTCCATTTCTCTATGGCCCCAGGTCTTCGAGTATGAACTCACCCTTCACGAGTTTCTGAGGGGGCACCGACCGTTTCCCATGCACGGGGAGGTCAGATTCTTCTCTCTAGCAGCCCGGCAGGGGAGGGAGATCATCATCAACTGCCCGAGTAACAACAATGGGTGGAAGTCTAAGTTCTTTCAAGTCTCCACACTTGGGCTCTGCGATCGGGCCCCGGGAAGCCAGCTGAGGACCTCTTGGGCGGGGGAGCTGAGGGGTAAGCCCGACCAACGTTCTTCCTCCTCTTTTTTCTATTTTCTGCTTTCTTTTGTTTTTTAGATTAGCCTAACTGCTGACTGTCTTCATGCTTTGCTTTGCAGCGGGGTCGGTCAATCCTCTTGACATTTCTGAGGAGTGCCAGAACCTGATCCAGCACTTGGCCAGTCTCCCTACAAACGTCTGGAACTTGCTGACCCAGACGGGAGAGTTTGTCGCCACCTACACCCCGGACGAGCCCGTTGAAGCTCCAGTCTTTCCCCCCATCATTCCTAGTAAGTGCTCGGGTCAGGTGTCTTTCCTATTGTACTTTATTCGTATTTTCCTTTTGCTGTATTTTCTGATCGCTGATATCGTAACCTTCCCTTTGCAGAAATAGCCCCAAAGAGGGATTTGGAGCAGTTAAGGGCCGGGCAGGCCGCTGCCGCCACCGTCGCAACCGCCCGGTTGGCGCAGAGCCTGGGAAAAAGGCTAGCGGCCGAGGCCTCCAGGAGCGAGTGCCCACTCAGGCGAATCCGACATGCGACTGCAAACTGTCCAGAACCCGCGGGGACATCAGTTCCCCCAAGTGGTAATAGTGGACAGGCAAACTGTCCAGACGTACCATCCGGGTTGCCGATGGGGGGACCTGCGGAGATTAGGGAGAGGGTTAGGCCTGTCCTCATCCCCAACCAGGTGAAGACGTGTGCAAGCCTATCTCCCGAGGACTTTCAGGGATGGCTATATAGCCTCTCCCCTTTGGTAAGCACTTCCGCCTTGGCTCATTCATCACCATAACTTTCCCTACGTTCCCCTTGTTGACTGGCTAGTTTGGGTTTCTTGCAGGTCGACTGTATGGCTGCTGGTGCAGATTCCATCCTGCCCTCCTTGGTCGGGATGGCCACCACCACTAAAGCCGCCCTGTCGCGAGAACGGGTGGACTCAGAGGCCGGGAAAACCGCCCTGGCTATGGAGAAGGACAAGACTAAGGCTTTAGCCCTAAGTATTGGTGCGGCCCAGGCAGATCTGGCGACCGCTCTTGCTGATCTGGAGGCTTCCCGAGCCCTCACGGCGGCGGCAGAGGCCCGAGCGAAGGCCTTAGTTGAGGCGACAACGGTGGGGTCCGCAGAGGAAGCCTTCGATGGCGGTTTTTTCCAAGGTTATGAAGATCTCAAGCGGCGGCTAGCCCGGGATCACCCCGAGTGGGACATCTCGTCCTACGAGGGGATTGATGTCAAAGCCCGGTCCCACAATAGTAGAACCGGAGCCCGTGCCACCCCACCGAGGCTAACCAATTCATTAACGTTCTCAAAAGATTTTAGTTTTAAGAACACATGCAGCGGAAAGAAAATAAAACATTTGAAAACTAGCAGTCCAGTCGACTGATTCTCATGTCCAGTCGACTGATTCTGATCCAGCAGAAACTTGGGTTTTAAAACATAATCTAGTCGAATGTTTTCTAGGTCCAGTTGACTGGGGCTTCAAATATTCAGTCAACTGGTATGGTCCGGTTGACTGAAGTCCCTGGATAAAATATCTGAATTGAAACCACGATCCAGTCGACTGTGTCGGGGACCCAGTCGACTGATCCTCTATGAAAAGATGCAGTGAAATGCTGAAAAAGAGGCTCCAGACGACTGTTTTCTCAACCAGTCGACTGGTTTATGGCAACACCACACATTCTACAGAATTTCTAAGTTTAAAAGTTTTCTGAAACGTTCGGGGATTAAACAAGCACTCCAAACTTGATTCAAAGTGATCCTAACTAGATTAAAACATTACTAAAACATAATTACAAGAGATTACAATCTATAATAACATTATGGACTTGCTCTACGATTCCAAGTTAACATAAGTTAAAACAACCAAATCCTTATTACAACATTCTTATTGTCCCAAAACTACAAGATTAACATTTAGATTGCCTTCTACGTGAACTCTCAAACCCACATGCTCACTTCTGCGATTCCTCGCCAGTATTAATACCTGTAATGGTTATTTGAATACCCACACATATTCGATTTGTTTAAGTTAACGCTTAGTGAATAAAATAACATATGCACATGAATGATAACATGCTCGTATTCAAATCTCTATATTTCATACTTGTCGCCGGAGACTCGCGTGCACATTCCATACTCCCAATCTGCGACTCCTCGCCATTAAGTACACGCAAAAAGGTAAGACCCACGATTCTTCTCTTCAATCGTGCGACCTTAATGTCTATGTCGGCTTTACAAAATGGCTTAGTGACCACGTGCTCCTTCTGACCCAAATAAGCAACTCAACATGCTCAAATACATATCACCATGCCATCGGTAATTTAAACATTTCACCATGCTATTGAGCCTACTTATCAATATAATCGTCCAATATGAACTACACAACATATCTCTATGAATTAATACATGCTATTCAAACATAACATGAATACAAGCCAAGCAATCATTCCATAATACAAAGTTGAATCACTCACCTCCGATTTACGCTCCTATAATTTAAACCAAGGAAAACATGTGCACAAAGAACGTGCAGAAAATCGTCTAGTTCAATTCCTATGGATTAAAAGTCCAAATATCAATTTTTATGAAAAATTCTAAAAAATAATTTTTTGGAAAACTTAGCCAAACATGGCTTAATAGGTATCAAAATGAAGCTCTTACCTCGGGGAGTTCGAATATGAAATCTAGAAGAAAACAGACGGACAGAAGGTCGTCGTTTGGCGTCGCAAAGCTTTAAGCTCTAAAATCTCCTTATGGCCCCCCTTTTGAATTTAGATTAAGACTTATGAAAATATCTCAAGTCATCTCTATCTATATATAAGCAAAACTCTCGGGAATTACGTTTACCTCCCCACGAGTTTTCAAAACTCCTAATTAATCTATGAAACTTTCTACACAACTAATTCTTAACTTCACGAGTAAAACTTCAAAATTATAAAAGTTTCTGACTAAGTTCCGTTTTGTTGCTAAAATGTAAATTTTTACATGACGTTTCCGAAGTTACTAATTAGCCTACCAAATTAATAGCGTGTTAATTCGTCCTCACCAGGATGCTAAATCTAACAACAGAAATATATTCTAATCCAGAAAATAATACAGATAGTGACATACAGAGGTAAACATTTAATTTCAGATAAACATTTAAAGTATTCTATAGTGACCGTCTCATACGCGGAGAGACTTCACAACAACAAAATGCTCAACAACACAGTCTCAAAGGGTTCTCTATCATAGACACCCAAATCGACTCGTGAGTCAAAGCTCACTCAAACATGTGCCAAAGTGCACAACACATCACATCATCATGCATGACTATGTAATGAAATGAAATAACACAACTAAGGGTGTTATAATACTCTCCCCCTTAAAAGGAGTTTATCTCTAAACTTGTACCTCATGTATCGAATAGGTGCAGATACTGAGTACGCATCGCATCTTCTATTTCCCATGTCATCTCTTCTGTCGTTTGGCTACGCCATAGCACTTTCACCTTCGATATGATCTTATTTCATAAGACTAGATCCTTTCGATCTAAGATCTCTACCGGATACGTAGCATATGTCAAATCACTCTGAATCTCATTCGGTGTCGGAGTCATCACTTGATCTCTATCGTCTGTCAAATGTTTCCGTAATAATGACACATGGAATACATTATGAACTTGAGCATACTCACTCGACAAGTTCAAACGATACGCTACGGGTCCAACTCTCTCAATGATCTCAAAAGGTCCTACGTACCTTGGGTTAAGTTTTCCGTATCTCCCAAATCTAATAATCCCCTTTAACGGTGATACCTTCAAATACACCAAATCGCCCACGTTAAATTCCAACGGTCGTCTACGCTTGTTAGCATAACTCTTATATCTACTCTGAGCTATCAGTAATCGTTGTCGAATAACCTTTATCTTGTCTGTTGTCTCTTGCACAATTTTCGGCCCTTCAATCCTTCTTTCTCCGACTTTTGTCCAACTAATCGGCGAACGACATGCACGACCATATAAAGCTTCATAAGGAGTTATTCCTATACTCGATTAAAAGCTGTTGTTGTACACAAACTCAATCAACGACAAATGGTCTTCCCAATCACCCTGAAAATCAAGTACACATAACCGAAGCATGTCTTCCAAAATCTGGATTACTCTTTTCGATTGACCATCGGTCTGAGGATGAAAAGCAATATTGAAATGCAATTTGGTACCTATTGCTTCTTGCATGGCTCTCCAAATTTCAATGTTAAACTACTATCTCTATCCAAAACAATAGTAACTGGGATACCATGTAGTCTCACAATTTCACGGATATACAACTTAGCTAGCGTCATTGGCTTAGTTGTTCGAAATGATAGGAAGTGCGACGACTTCGTCAAACGGTCAACGATCACCCAAATAATAGTATTCGATCTCTTAGATCTCAGAAATTCACTAACAAAGTCCATTGTAATGTGTGCTCATTCTACTCGGCTATCGGTAACAGTTGTAACAATCCCGAAGGTAATTGGCGTTCGGCCTTCACTTGTTGACAACTCGTACAACGTGAAACATAGCGTGCTATTTCTCTCTTCATTCCTGACCACCAATAAACACCTCAAGTCTCTATACATCTTGGTGCTTCCTAGATGAACAGTATACTTCGTATTGCGTGCTTCCTCTAGAATGTTCTGTTTCAACTCCTTCTCTACAGGTACACAAATTCTACCCCTCAATCTTAAAACATTGTTCTCAAAAGTAAAACCTAGTTGTTTTCCCATTGGAATCTCATCACAAATCTTCTTCAAAGCTACATCTTGAAGTTGTTTCTCTATAATCTCGTGAATCAAGAGTGGTTGAGCCACAATTATCGACATCAAGCCATTTTCAATCCTCGGAATCACCTCAAGCTCCAAATTTTCCATATCTCGAATCAGTTCTTTCTGAGAAGTCAAATCTGATGCGGTGTTGGTTGGTGCTTTCCGACTAAGACCATCGGCAACTACATTTGCCCTGCCCGGATGATACTGAATTGACAAATCATAGTCCTTCATCAACTCTAACCATCTCCTTTGCCTCATGTTCAAATCACGTTGTGTGAATGAGTATTTCAAACTCTTATGATCCGTATATATTTCATATTTCTCCCCGTACAGATAATTCTTCTCGTGCGGTCTCAGTTGTCTCGATGCATAGGCAATGACCTTATCACCTTGCATAAGAACGCAACCTAAACCTCTATACGAAGCATCACTGTAAATGATAAATCCCTCAGTCCCTGTTGGTACGGCTAAGATTGGTGCCTTCACTAGTCGACCTTTCAATTCTTGAAAACTTTCTTCACATTCCGGACTCCATATAAAAGCAACATCCTTCCTCATTAATTATGTCATCAGCATTGCAATACGCAAAAAGTCTTTTACGAACCTCCGATAGTAACCAGCTAATTCAAGGAAACTTCGGATCTCTGTCACATTCGTTGGTCTCAACCAATTGGTAACTGCTTCCATCTTCTGAGGATCTACTGAAATTTCTTTCGCCGACACTATATGTCCAAGAAAAGCAATCTCTGTCAACCAAAACTCACACTTCTTCAATTTGCCGAATCTCTTCTCACGTAATCGTTGTAAGGCTAATCGCAAATGATGCTCGTGGTCTTCAGCACTCTTGGAATAGATTAGGATGTCATCTATGAACACAATAACGAATTCATCTAAGTAGTCTTTAAATACACGGTTCATCAAGTCCATGAAGCAGCTGGTGCGTTAGTCACTCTAAATGGCATAACTAAATATTCAAAGTGACCATAGCGAGTTCTGAAAGCTATTTTCTCAACATATTCATTCTTGACTTTCAACTAATGGTAACCAGATCGCAAGTCAATCTTCGAAAATACCCGAGTCCCTTGTAACTGATCAAATAAGTCATCTATTCACGGTAACGGATTTTTATTCTTGACGGTCAACTTATTCAACTCCCCATAGTCGATGCACATACGCATTGTCCCATCCTTCTTCACAAACAAAACTGGAGCTCCCCATGGCGAAACACTCGGTCGGATAAAACCCTTCTCCAACAGTTCTTCTAACTGAATTTTCAATTCTTTCAATTCTACTGGTGCCATTCGGTACGGTGCTTTAGATACCGGTTGTGACCCTGGTAATACCTCTATCGTGAATTCAAGCTCTCTTTCAATCAATACGTCAGGTAGCTCATCGGAAAAAATATCTGGAAATTATCGAACTACTAGAATGTCTTCTACTAGTGGTCCAAGAACTCGTGTGTCGATAATTGAACATAAGAAACCTGAATAACCCTTCTTCAACATCTTACTTGCTTGAATCGTCGATATCAAATACGGTGGTACGGTCACACCCTTACCCTGGAAAGTAAACTCTCCTTGCCTTGCCGGATAGAAACTAACTCTCGTCTGTTTACAATCAATTCTAGCTTGATTTACCGACAACCAAAACCATACCCAAGATAACATCAAAGTAGTTCACTTTCAACGGAATCAAATCGACGCTCAAGGCCTTATCGCCTATCTTGATCTCACACGACTTGAATACCAAAGAAGTTACTAAAGGTTCACTAGTGGGCAATGATACACACAATTCATATCCCAACGGTTTGGATTTAACAGTTAAATGCTTAACAAAATCACGTGATACAAATGAATGCATTGAACCAGAATCCATAAGTATACGTGCAGGATACGAACAAATAGGAAGAATACCTGATACGACGGTATCATTCGTATTCCCTGGCTTGAGCTGGAAGTATCACTCTTGTTGTTGCGCGACTCCTTTCCCTATATCCATCCGTGGTTCTGCCCTTGACCCGCTTGCCACACTTGATGCCCATGTACTCATTCCCGGTTGTCTCTTACTTGGGTAATTCTTCGCTATATGCCCTGGTTGGCCACAATCAAAGCATTTCCCTCTCATCTCTGGGTTGTAGCTCTTTGTGTTCGAGGTAGTGTTCGGTGTAGTCATGTTCGTATTCATAGGACAATTCCTAGATACATGCCCTAATTGCTTGGAAATGTAGCAGGTGGTCAATTGATAACAGGTACCTCTGTGTCGCAGATTACATGTCGGGCATAACGGTCTTGAGTCCCCCATGAAGGT
Organism: Hydrangea macrophylla; assembly: GCA_033977485.1. Taxonomy (NCBI): domain Eukaryota; kingdom Viridiplantae; phylum Streptophyta; class Magnoliopsida; order Cornales; family Hydrangeaceae; genus Hydrangea; species Hydrangea macrophylla. Next base: position 81,424,229 of record CM066987.1, read on the forward strand.
ACTCCCTTCAGTCGTGCGACCTTAATGCCTATATCGGCTCCACAAAATGGCTTAGTGACCGCGTGCTCCTTCTAACCCAAATAAGCAACTCAACATGCTCAAATACATATCACCATGCCATCGGTAATTTAAACATTTCACCATGCTATTGGGCCTACTTATCAATATAATCGCCCAATATGAACTACACAACATATCTCTATGAATTAATACATGCTATTCAAACATAACATGAATACACGCCAAGCAATCATTCCATAATACAAAGTTGAATCACTCACCTCCGATTTACGCTCCTATAATTTAAACCAAGGAAAACATGTGCACAAAGAACGTGCAGAAAACCGTCTAGTTCAATTCCAATGGATTAAAAGTCCAAATATCAATTTTTATGGAAAATTCTAGAAAATAATTTTTCGGAAAACTTAGCCAAACATTGCCTAATAGGTATCAAAATGAAACTCTTACCTTGGGGAGTTCGAATATGAAATCTAGAAGAAAACAGACGTACAGAAGGTCGTCGTTTGGCGTCGCAAAGCTCTAAGCTCCAAAATCTCCTTATGGCCCCCCTTTTGGAATTTAGATTAAGACTTATGAAAATATCTCAAGTCATCTCTATCTATATATAAGCAAAACTCTCGGGAATTACGTTTACCTCCCCACGAGTTTTCAAAACTCCTAATTAGTCTCTGAAACTTTCTACACAACTAATTCATAATTTCACGAGTAAAACTTCAAAATTATAAAAGTTTCTGATTAAGTTTCGTTTGGTTGCTAAAACGCAAATTTCTACATGACATTTCCTAAATTGCTAATTAGCCTACCAAATTAAAGCGTGTTAATTCGTCCTTACCAGGATACTAAATCTTACAACAGAAATATATTCTAATCCAGAAAATAATACAGATAGTGACATACAGAGGTAAACATCTAATTTCAGATAAACATTTAAAATATTCTATAGTGACCATCTCATACGCGGAAAGACTTCACAACAACAAAATGCTCAACAATACAGTCTCAAAGACACCCAAATCGACTCGTGAGTCAAAACTCACTCAAACATGTGTGAAAGTGCACAACACATCACATCATTATGCTTGACAATGTAATGAAATGAAATATCACAATTGTGGGTGTTATAATTGATTCAGACTAGTGGGACGTTAGTCCTCCCGCCGCTGATGATTCTGCTGCCTTGTCCGGAGCTGCTGATGGTTCCGCTGCCCCGGGCAGTAGCTCGGTCCTGGGAGAAGGAACCGCCTCGGGGGGGGGGGGGGGAGGGTTGGGGGGCTTACTACAACTGCCCCAGGCAATGTACATAGTTTTTAATTAATGAAAGGTCCATCGAGGCCCCTTTTTTTCATCAATTGTTTACTTTTTTATACTTGTACCTCTTTGAGATTGCCAGTACCCGACCGGTTTTTAGTTGATCTAACTCCCTGCCTTAGGAAAAGGTTTAAGAATATAACCGGTAGAGAATACTCAGTCTCCTTGGGACCTGTCTTAAAGGTCCCGCCCGGTATTGTGTAGGAGTTTATTATCCGAGCGGTTTCTCTGGTCACTGTAGGTAGGAATGTTAGGAATGTCCTAGGATTCCATCACCTGTTAGTGCCCGGTGTGATTTCCTGTTTTGGTCTGGTACTCCCCATGCCCTTGCCCCCCAAGCTTTTGCTAGGGCAGGTGTTTGCAAAAAGGTGACCGTAGGAAACCGACTTGGACCGTGTGTGGTTGTAGGGTCTTTTGAGGCTTGTTATCATCAGCCACCTAGGGGGATTTGCCCCCATCGTAGGTTGGGCCTAAATGAAGCTGCGCCTCGAGGATTAACCAGAGGTCTTTTGTGACTCGGGTGTGATCCCCAGGTCTTTTTGTACCTTGGCTGTGAACCCGAGGTCTTTTTTTTTGGAACACTAGTAGGGAGCATTGTTCGTAGTAAGAACAGAAAACCTTTATTTACTTCGAAAATTTATAATAACTACTCAATTAGAGCTACAAAACTTCCTAACCAGTGATAACCTGCTTGCATCTGAGCATTATAAAAAATACTTTCGGAGGTGTTGAACATTCCAAGGGTGAGAAAGATCATGCCCATCCAGAGTTTGTAACTAATAGGTGCCCGGACGGTTGACTCGTATAACTTGGTGTGGTCCCTACCAGTTTGGCCCCAACTTCCCATGGCTCGGGACTTTTGTAGACTGGTTTACCGCCTTTAGAACGAGATCCCCGACCTGGAAACTCTGGTGCTTGACTTTGCTATTGAAGTACCGGGAGACCCTCTGTTTGTAAGCTGCTACTTTCAGATATGTCTGGTCTCTTTTTTCTTCTACCAAGTCAAGTTCTGCTCTGAAGGTGTCCTCGTTGTTCTGCTCGCTGAAATTTGCCATCTGGTGTGTGGGTAATCCGAGCTCCGTAGGGACTACCGCCTCGAAGCCGTAGGTGAGCGAGAATGGTGTCTCTCCTGTTGTTGCTCGGGGGGCGGTGCGGTAGGCCCACAAAAGGGTCGGTAACTCTTCTGGCTAAAGGCCCTTGGCGTTTTCAAGCCTGGATTTGATTGACTGCAGGATTGTCCGGTTTGTCACCTCGTCTTGGCCATTAGCTTGAGGATGCTCGGGAGAAGAGTAATGATTGGATATTCCGTAGCCCGAGCAGAATTGCCTGAACACCGGGGTGTCGAACTACCTACCGTTGTCGCTGACCAGAACTCGGGGAATGCCGAATCTGCTGAGGATGTTTTTCTTAATAAAACTCTCCATCTTCTTCTCGGTGATTGTTGCCAAGGGCTCGGCCTCCGCCCACTTGGTGAAGTAGTCTAGGGCGATGACAGTGAACTTAACTTGTCCTTTCCCCATCAGGAGGGGACCGACAATATCGATTCCCCACTGAGTGAACAGCCAGGGGCTGAGGATTGGTATCTGAAGCTCTCCCGGTCGATTGACCTTGGGGGAATGTCTTTGGCATTTGTCACATTTTTTGACGTACTCTTGGGAATCCCGGGTCATTGTTGGCCAATAATAACCTTGCAACAGGGCCTTACGTGAGACTGCCCGTTCTCCCACATGACTTCCGCACATACCTTTGTAGATTTCATATAGTATTGGCTGTACCTGGGCAGGGTGGACACAGTGGAGATAGGGGATAGAGAACCCTCTTTTGTAGAGGATACCATCAATAAGGTGATATCGGGCCACTCGGTACTTGACCCGGCGGGCTTCTTCCTTTTCTTCTGGCAACGGTTGTTAGGAACATAATGATCGCATCCATCCAACTGGGTCCTAAGGCGACTGGTTCGACCTCCATGCCTTCTGAGCAGGTTACGCTGGGCTCGGGTAGGTATTCTACCCTTATCCCAAGTAGGTCTGACTTAGAGGATGAGGCAAGGCGGGCTAACCGATCGGCCCTGGTGTTCTCTTCCCTTGAGATTTGGGTGATTGAGAAACCTTTCAGCTTCTTCGAGACCGCCCGGACCAGGGCTAGGTAAGCTACCATATTGTCTTCCCGAGCCTCATACTCCTGATTAACTTGATTGACCACAAGCTGGGAATCACTGTACCCTTGAACCTGCTATACACGCATTGAAGTAGCCAACTATAATTCAACCAACAAGGCTTCGTACTCGGCCTCGGCCTCGTTGTTGGAGGCACGGAACCCGAACCTCAGTGCATACTCAAGCTGGATTCCGTCGGGAGTAGTCAGGATGATCCCCGCCCCACTGCCTTGCTTGTTGGAAGACCCGTCTACATAAAGTATCCAGGTCAGGATGTCTTTTTGTAGCCCGGGCGGTAGGTAGGGCGGGTCAAAGTCTTCAACCGGGTCTTCTGGGTATGTGAACTCCACGAGAAAATCTGCTATGGCCTGTCCCTTGATCGTCGTGCGGGGTCTGTAGGTTACTTCGAATTCCTCTAACTCCAAGGCCCACTTGACGAGCCTTCCAGATTTTAAGGCTTGCTCAAGATCCGGCGGAGAGGTTGATCTGTGAGGACCACAATTGCGTGGACCTGAAAATACGGGCAAAGTCTCCGAGTGGAGGTGATGAGGGCAAAGGCGAGATTTTCTATGCGGGAGTATCTGTTTTCCACGCCTTGAAGTGCCCGACTGGTGTTGTAGACCGAGAATTGTATCTCGTGTTCTTCTCGGATGACAGCCGAGTTGATCGCCAAGGGTGACACTGTCAAATATAAGAACAATTCCTCGTTTGGCATGGCTGTTGAGAGTAAAGGGGGTGATGCCAAGTACTTCTTGAGTTCCTGAAATGCCTCCTCGCACTCTTCCGACCACCGAAAGGCCTTGCGGAGGATTTTGAAAAATGGCAGACACCGGTCGGTAGTTCGGGAGACAAATCTGTTCAATGCGGCAACTCGCCCGGCCAAGCTTTGAACTTCTTTGGTTGACCTGGGTGACCGCATGCTTATTATGGCCTGGATTTTCTCGGGGTTTGCTTCGATACCCCTTCTGCTGACTAGGTGCCCCAGAAACTTACGCCAAATATGCGAAGGATTTTGAAAAATGGCAAACACCGGTCGGTAGCTCGGGAGACAAATCTGTTCAATGTGACGACCCGCCCGGCCAAGCTCTGAACTTCTTTGGTTGACTTGGGTGACCGCATGTTTATGATGGCCTGGATTTTCTCTAGGTTTGCTTCGATACCCCGTCTGCTGACTAGGTGCCCCAGAAACTTCCCGGACGAGACGTTAAATGTGCACTTGGCTGGGTTCAACCTCATTCCGAACTTCCTCAAAATGCTGAAGGCCCCGACCAGATGTTCAAGATGGTCAGACTCGTCTTGGCTTTTGACCAAGAGATCATCAACGTAGACTTCCATGGATTTCTCGATCAGGTCCTTGAACATATGATTGACCAGGCATTGATAGGTTGTCCCGGTGTTAGTCGAAGGGTATTACCTTGTAGCAGTACGTTCCTTGGTCTGTGATGAAGGAGGTCTTCTCTTCATCCCTGGGGTACATGTTGATCTGATTGTACCCCAAGTAAGTGTCCATGGACGAGAAGAGTGCATGTCCAGCAGTGGAATCCACAAGGAGGTCTATCATGGGCAATGGATAGCAATCATTGGGGCAGGCCTTATTAAGGCCAGTGAAATCCACACACATTCTCCACTTTCCGTTTCTTTTCTTGACCAGAACCACGTTTGCTAACCAGTCAGGGTAATAAACCGCTCGGATGGAATTCGCCTTTAGGAGCTTCTCGACTTCTTCACATACCGTCGCTTGTCTTTCGGGTGCCATACCCCTCCTCTTTTGCTTGACCGGCCGGGAGTCCGGGTTGATGTTGAGACAGTGAGACATAACCCGGGGATCTATCCCAGGCATGTCTTCATGGCTCAGGCGAAGACATCCTGGCTCTGCTGCAAGAATCAGATCAACTTCTCCTTGAGGCCTGGCTCCAAGAGAGTGCCTATGCTAACGCACCTGTCGGGATACTTCGGGTCCATCACCACTTGCTCCAATCCTTCTACCGGACCTACTCCATTGCTTTGGTCCCTCGGGTCCATTTCCTGAATGTTTAATGTTTTAGTCACAGCCTTTCCGCGTAGGGAGCTAACGTAGCAGCTCCGAGCGGTCGCTTGGTCTCCATGCAAGCTTCTAGGTCCCTGGGGGGTTGAAAACTTGACCACCAGGCTGTGCGTCGACATAACTGCCTTGACTTTGTTGAGAGTTGGTCTCCCGAGGATGACGTTGTACGCGAACGAAGCTTCTACAACTACGAAGTTTGTCAGTACTGATGTCTACTGGGGGTAAGTCCCCATAAGAACCGGGAGTTCCTTGGTACCGAGGGGTTGTGTGCTGGACCCATTGAAACCTACCAAGGGAGTGGCCACTGGTCGGAGCTGATCCCTAGATATCCCGAGCTGATCAAATGCTGAGACAAACATGATATCAGAGGAGCTACCTATGTCCACCAACACCCTTTTAACCGCATTGTTTGCTACGGTGAGCATCACCACCAGCGGATCATCATGAGGGCAGTGCAGGTCTAGCATGTCCTCAGATGAGAACATTAATACGTCGGTCGAGAGAGAGCTGGTGGATTGTACATGCCAGACATCCGATCGGGATGCCCGAGCATGCCTCTTCCTGGCCGACTGTGAATCCCCTTCGCCCGAAATTCCTCCGAAAATTACATTGATTTGTCCGAGGAGTCGAGGCTGCTCGGAAGCCCGAGTGTCTTGCTGAGGTTGTCTGTCTGACGCCACGAACTCGACTAGATGGCCCTGCTTGTGGATACCGGCATTTGGGCCCACTTTTGTTTTTAAAACATTTTTCAAATTCCAAATTCAAAAACAAATGAGTCGCCACTTAATTTTTAAAAGGAAAATTAAGAAACCATTTTGAAAGGAAACTGATCTTTTTGCGAAACCAAAGATAATCTGGGTCCAGGGATTGTGGAATGAAAGGGGAAGGAGCCCGGTGGACTAAAACACCCCCTTTCATCCTATCTCGTGATAAGCCTCTACTCATCATCCTTTTAATCGAATTAATAATCTAAGTGTACCCTCAACTAATACACATATATATATATATATATATAAATAATACATTACACAAGCATGTTGAAAATGGTGCAAGATTGCTAACGACAAAATATCATTCATAAGCCACGTAATTCAAATAGGAAACACCATGATATGCAATAGAGAACTAGAGAACATACCCGGGATCCAGCCGCGAATATTAACCGTGCAATGCATGCGAGAATAGAAATCCTAAGAAAAGGTCTCTATCACATATAAACATATAAGGCAAGATCTAGTCTAAAGTGTCGCACATGGAGTTGAAAATCAATTCAAAATCAAAGGAATGAATTAAACCAGAGAAGGGATGAGAAGTTGTACCTCAAATGCGCTACAAAACAAAGGTTAGTACACATGCCTTAGACAAGATATAATATCAAAGAGTAATTAATCCTAAGCCAATGTTCAATTAGATTCAACTAAGTCCAACTTTTTAACTAGGTCCAACTTTATCCAAGAACTAGTTCTAATTGTAAGCATCAATGTATATGAATGAATGAATGATTATGAACAAGAATGAGATATGAATTTATTCACTAATTTGGATCACTTAGCCTCTGGATTTAAACTAAATTATCATTATTCAAAACATGATTTGGGTCCCAAGACATTAGGGAACCATTTGAGTTGAAATAAATAAGATTAGACAAAAACAGTAGCAGTTTGTTTTATGAATTACAGAGAGCAGACCAAATCTTACAAAATAGAAATAAAATACTTCTGACAGTTGGATCTTAATGATTTTTGGATATGTTATGCCTCTGTGAGTCTAGTTTCTAACCCAAAAAGAAAATCGAGGTTTCAAAGGTTAGATCTCCGGGAATACGGAAAATACTAGATCTCACTCAGGATTTTACAACTCTCTGTCCAGAGATCTTGTATGATTTTTTAAAAATAGCAAACGAATCTGAATTGCTTCATTCTTTTTAGGGAACCTTCCTAGCACATTGAGGTTCTTAGAAAAAATTATTAAAGGTCACAAACACTTTATTAAAATCCCGATTTATTTATTCCAAAAGAGTGTTGCTGTGCTGAAATTCTGGGCAGATTGTTGTTACTTCACGAAACTCATGACCAAACCAATTTAAACATGAAACTACCTTAAAACAAAAATTACAGCGGTACAACATTGTGTTATTAACACTTTTCCGTTGGTTTCACTTGATTTCAACGGTTAGATTTCGAACTAAAAATCTTTGATCGAAAACAGTTTGTGAACCCACTGTTTTCATTTTGCTAGTTCAACTTTGTTGGTTGAGCTCAACTATTAAATCATAATGTTGGGCTTAAACCAAATCACTTCTTCTACCATTTAATGGTCATTGAAGACTAAGGGCATCTTTAGACTTATGGACTTTTGATGAAGTATGAAATGAATCTCACAAAATCCCAAACAATGAACTCAAACTCATGAATCAAAACTTGAGTTCAAATCATTACTCCTACCACTTGATGGTCATGGGAGGCTAAAGACACACATACATGTATGTTTTGGATGAAGTATGAAGAACTTCTCAAAACCCAAGGAAGAGATTAGTCTAAGCCATAGAGATAGACTCAAACTAAAGTATTTCTCCTACCATTTGATGGTCATTGGAGACTAAATGAAGCTTAGATCTACTCAAATCGCATTGGAATATAATAAGAATTCCATAAGATTCTTAATGAGGAGGTCCAAGTCATGGGTTAAGACTTGAATCTCACCAATTATGTGTAGATTAGGACTATAATTCATTTTAATCTCCATATGGATCATAAGATCATAGGAAACTAAGGAATCAAAACTCAAAGAGGCTCACTAAGATATGTAAAATCTCATGAGCCTTATGAGAAATAATAGAAATAAGAAATCAAAGTTTATTTGGAGACACTAGGCACACAAACTCTTCAAAATTGAATTTATCTTAAACCCAAGGCATCAATTAGATCCAAATCAATGAAATATTATGAGATTCAATCACAAGTTCTAAGTGGTGTGTGATGAAATGGGGTAAGAAGAGAGGTTTTGAAAATGTGTAAAGTTCCTAGAACTATGAACTTGTGATTGAATTGCCTAATTCTACCAAGTGATTGAGAGGTTACCTCTATGACCTCAAGGATTTCTTCAATCTTTAAGAAGTTCTTCCAAAATTTCTTCAAGATCTTCTCAAAGTTCTTCAAATTCTTCAAGAAATTCTTCTCTTCTTGACAATTCTCTCAATGAGTCTTATCTCTCTCTCTAGATTCAAGTATATGTGTGTGTGTTCATTCAAGTATATCTCAAAATGAAGATGAAAGTTTGTTTATATAGACCACCATCTCAAGGATAAATGGGTAAATTCGGGTGGAGACCCATGTGCAAAGTTTTCTTCTAGAACATGTGAGAAAAGTAGTCTGTTACAGCCAGCGGCACTCGACGGCTCCCGGCGGCATTCGCTGAGTGCCAGGCGGCACTCAGCGAGTGCCGCCGGCTTTGTCGCGTGCCGGGGCTAACTGAATTTTGCCCTACTTTTTAATTTTCAACATGTATATTATCATAAGCTTAATTATTGACGAATTATGTTAAAATACTTGTATTTGTAACATATTCCATTAAGAATACATCCATAATATATGCTCTAAATATATTATTCCTCCTCTCTTTTTTCCTTGTCTTTTCTTGCTTTTTCTTTTCAAAAATTCCTCTTTATTTTAAAATTCTTTTTCATCATTTTTATTTTATATTTCTTTTCAAAACTCTTCTTTTATATATATATATATATATATATTGAGCAAATTCTCAGACTGATTTCCTCATGTGTTCTCCAATGTTCGGGTTTCTCCCGAATACCCAAACTCTCTCTCTTCTTTCTACTTTTTATATTTTATATTTTTAATTTTGAAATTTGTCTTGAATAATCAATTGAAGATTTTGAATTTCCTGGAAAATCTTCGAACGTCACGGTTATTGTCATCATCGGTCTTTGAGAGGTAACCAATCCCTGGATTTGACGTTTGGTCAAAATTGGGGTGTCTACACTGCTCAATCAGCTTCTCATTGGCGATCTTAAGGTTAAAGCAATCCTTTATGTCATGTCCGTGGTCATTGTGAAAACGCTAAAACTTATCCCAGTTTCTCTTACCGGGCGGGCTTTTCAGCTTCGCTGGCTGCTGGAGTAGCCTCTGGGTCTTAGCGGCAGCCATGACCTCGTGGATGGGCTGGGATAGTAGTGTGAAGGTAATCGGGGCCTGATCCCGACCGCCTCTCTGCTGATCTTACCTGGGCTTCTTTCCCGGACCCTTCTCAGAGTCTTCACGTTTCTGTTTAGCTTTCGGGAACTCATCTTCCGTGAAGCTGGTGCGCTTGAACTTTAGAAACTCCTCCGTGTCGATGTACTTTCTAACCCTCTTTGAGAGTTCCACCAGGGTTGTCGGTCGGTCACGATGAAACGACATAGCAACTTTGGTGTGTTGAACTCCCGAGTAGAGGGCCATGACAGCGGCCGTTTCGTTCAAGTGGCGAATTTGAAGCCTCTGTTGATTGAAACGGTCCACATAGTCCTTTAGGGATTCCCCCTTACATTGCTTGATGGTCAGTAGTTGGGTGTCCGATTGTGATCGGCCAAGCATCCCTACGAATTGGCTAATGAAAAGCTTGTTTAGTGTCTTGAAGTCATCAACCATTCGGGGTTTAAGAGCGTTGAACCACTGCGCGGCTAGCCCCTTGAGAGTGCTGGGAAAGGCTAGGCACAGTAACTCGTCAACGGTGGTGACTAGCGCCATCTGGGCTTTATAGGTACGAATGTGATCCACTGGGCTCCCTGTCCCGTCATAGGAGTTGAGATGCGGTGACTTAAACTTTCGCGGGATGGGGAATCCGATGACCCGAACGGTGTAGGGTGACTCGGTCTCTGTGTTGGTATGATCACGGCGCTGCTTGCGGCTCAGTTGCTCGATCTGTTTCTGCAGGTCTTGGATTTGAGCCTGTGAGCCTTCACGCCTTCCCGCTCAGTATTCCTTTCTATATCCGAGCGGTAGGTCGGATCAGATGACGAGGCCTCTTCTTCGAAGTGTGTTGTCTTTGGGGATAGGACCCGACTCCGGCTCCGGGTGATCGTGTGCCTGAGATCTCCCCGGCTCGTGGCCGGGAGGTCCTCGGCCGATTCCCAGGCCATATGTCCTAGCCCCTCCTTTATGGCAGCACGCCTACTATTGATGATGTCTTTGGCGTCTCCCGCCCGGCACAGGTTAGCCCAGGCATGTTGTTTGGTTCGCTTGGGGGACCTGGCTACGTTCGTCATCCCCTCGCCGTCTCCAACCTAGCGGGGATGCAGGTGCAGTGTGGGTATATTGTCTGGCCCGTTGAGGCTTTCGGTTGGGCGCGCTTTTCCCGGACTACTCCTCAATTTGGGGGAGCTCATCACGCCGGCCAGCAGCGCTTCAATCTGCTGCTGGGTTCACCGCTGGCCCTCTAGCAGTTGTGCGAGAGCCGCGGTGACTTGCTCGGAGGTCATAAAGGTGGCCGGTCGTTCGGCTTGTGAGTTCACCGGTCCCGTTGGAGCAGTGGTGTTCTTACCTTTCTTTGAAGGCATGTTGATCAGTCAAAGATTTGTTTTCGGAGAAAGCAATCTCGTTCTCACAGACGGCGCCAAACTGATGATGCCAAAATCTGGATAAGAATAATTTGGAGAGAGAGATGGACACAATGAATTTTGTATGTGGTTCGGCCCTGTTAATGAGGTTGCCTACGTCCACGGGTGCGTCGGTACGCTTTTACTAACAGATCATCGGCGGCTATTGGTGAGCCAACAGAGTGGGCGGCACTACGAGAAACCGACCGGGTATATGCATAATAGTGAGGTGTTTGTATGCTATTCTTTACAGTCAGAATGCCATCCCCTTCAATGGGGGTGAGTGGCCTCTTTTATAGGTACAAGAGACCACCCGTACAAGGTGAGTTTGCAGATTAGGAAGCCTAATCTGATTACAACCGATTTACATGAATTTAGAAGAGTTTCTTAAGTGGTTTAGGGAACTATTTGCTCCTTCCATTTAATCTCGTAGCTAGGATAGGAAACTGTCTGGAGGCTTGCTGGGCAAGCAACCACGCCTTCTGGAGGTGCGCTAATTTGGGGTCAGTCTGGAGCGGGCGCCCGGGCTCTGGATTGAACCGGGCGATTTTGCGTAACGTCCCAGGATGATTGAGTAGTCAGCCCAGATCCAAGGTGACTTGGCTTCTCCTTGTTGAGGTGGCAAGACTTGAATTTGACCTGATATTTTTGTACATATCAGTGAGTTTTGATCTTCCTCTCCCTTTGCCCTTTTGTCATTCTAACTTTGTGCACCAAATCATTATTTTTCTCGATAATAAGGATGGATCGGCGATTGTAATTTGTAAAGCTTGTACTAATGGTAAAATAATGTGGTTGAACTAAACTTGAAAGTCGCAAGTATAGGTGTTGGTTCAAAAATTTAGGGTGGGCTGGATTGAAGTTGGGCCAATACATTACATTTGTTTATTTATTTTCCAAATTCCTGGTTGGTTTGATTATAATTGGGTTCTATCCACACACGCACACACAAAAAAGGAGAAGAAGGAGAAGATTAAAATTGGGTCGACATGTCATATACCAATTTTTGGGGGAATTATTAGAAAATCCTAAAAGTAAATCTCATAAGTTTCAAACTCCAATTTGTTTGACCATTTGTTAAAAAGGACAAAAGGAATCTAAATCAGTGCTCGTACGGTATAAATGCGCGCATCATAGAAAATCTCGTGCAAGAAATCAGTCAAAACATAGAATCACGCGTCCCCACGCGCTCGACTCACGCGCGGCCAAGCGCGCCACGCGCGCTTCATTTTCTGATGCTGCTCGCACCGTGCAAGCAACGTACCGTATAATTTCTAATTTCGAAAAATATTTTTTAAACTTTAAACATCCATAACTTTTGACCTACAACTCCAGTTTTCGCAAATTTTATACCGTTGGAATCGTGTCGACGAGAGCTACAAAACTAGTATCATTGTTGATATGTTTTGAGGAAAAAAAATTCATGTTTTTACATACATGAATAATAAGTGAAATTTCACTTGATATACATAAAATATTAAGTGAAATTTCACTCAATTCTAGAGCTTTAAAAGCTCTCCTTAAAACAGCCCTAAATTCAATTTTTGCAAAGCTTATAAACTAGTTACCAAATAAATTAACATGAAATTGTGCTTTAAAAAAGTAGAAGCACCAAAATGGGGCCAAACTAAGCCTTAATGTTCATGTACGAGTTAAGTGAAATTTCACTAAATATTCATGTAGGCATGGTGATTTGTTTTTTGTTTTTTAAAACAATGCATATTTTGTTAAAATAAACAAATTTCATAATCAATTATAAAACACAATTTTTCAACCAAAACAAATGCAGGAATTCTTGTTAAAAATCGTCTTTTTTAAAATTTATTGTTGATATGTTTTGAGAAAAAGATTTTCATGTTTTTACATACATATATAATAAGTGAAATTTCACTTGATATACATAAATATTAAGTGAAATTTCACTTGATATACATAAAATATTAAGTGAAATTTCACTCAATTCTAGAGCTTTTAAAAACTCTCCCCAAAAAAGCCCTAAATTCTATTTTTGCAAAGCTCATAAACTAGTTACCAAATGAATTAACATGAAATTGTGCTTTAAAAAAGGAGAAGCACCAAAATGGGGCCAAACTAAACCTTAATGAGGTAGCAAAGGCTTTATTGCTATTCGTCTTTTTTTTAATTTTTTTTTTCTCAAAACATATAAATTTGGCATACATAAATATTATGTGAAAATTCAATGAACCCGTACATGCTTTCTTCCTGAAAAACTTGAAGTTAAACTTAACATTCGTATACTCGTTTAGTGAGATTTCACTTAGTAGGTTAAGTGAAAATTCACTAACTATCCCAAAGGTCGCTAGAAGTAACTCTCTAGAGTTTAAGGTATAATTTGATATTTTGTTAAAAAGTCCTCAAGTGTCAATTTAAGTAAAATTTCACTTAATATTCATATACAAGTTCAGTGAAATTTCACTTAATATTTTTATATGCGAAGTGAAATTTTACTTCTTTTTTTTTCTCTTTCATATTAAACAATGCATATTTCCTTTATAAAAAAAAAAATCAAATTTCACAAATCATTTATAAAACATAGTTTTTCAATCCAAACAAATTCAAAATTCTTGTAAAAATTCACTAAAACTCTCCTTAAGAACAAAGTGAACATTCATTTTTTTTTCCTCACATCATATCAACTTGGCATACGTGAATATAACGTGAAAATTCAATAACTCATACACAAATATTATGTGAAAATTTTATTAGGTTCGTTTGGAGCATAATATGTAAAAATAAGAATTTTTTTCTTTTGCTCAAAAGGTATCAACAATGGTACTAGTTTTGTAGCTCTCGTCGACACGGTTCCAACAGTATAAAATTTGTAAGAAACAGAGTTGTAGATCAAAAGTTATGGAGGTTTAAAGGTTAAAAATTCATTTTCGAAATGGATATTATATGGTACAGCCACTCACACGGTGTGAGTGACTGAAACCAAAAAAGGCGCGCCTGAGGGCTGGGTGGGATCTCCTATAGTGCATGCACTTGTACGGTGTGAGCACTGGATTAGATTCCTTTTGTCCTTTTTAAAAAGCGGTCAAACCAATTGGAGTTTAAAACTTTTGAGAGTTAGTTGAGGGGTTTTCCAACAATTATCTAAAATTTTATTTTGGTCCTAAGCGAATTTTGTTTGGAATTTTTTTTTATCCTCAGCCAATATTGTTTGGTACCCATCTGAAAGGTCAAAAGTAGACAAAGTTGAGAGTCCTAGGCGATGACTGTCTTGCTTACCTTGAGTCGAGGGTCAATCCTGTCACAAGCTAGCTCCATGGCCAGCTAAAATAGAGAATAGATATGGTCGAGCATATTTGGAGTGTCAAATTAGGGTCTCCAAATTCTCTTGTTAGATGTAAACTTTTTCAATTTTTCTTCAAGAGTAGTGCTACATACACACATTTTTTGACACAGTTTTAAATACATGTACTTTGTACTATGTAAGTGGTGCACAAAAAAGTGTAAAAAATTCAAATAGCACAAAGTACATATATTTAAAGTATAATATATCAAAAAGTGTGTCAAAAATTATATATACCAAACATTCCCCTTTCTCCAAATATCAGTTCGCACAAATATCAAAGGTAAAACTACTAAAGCAAATAGCTAGTCGAAATAGAGAGTTGTGTTGGAATTGACTCTCAAAAGGTGCCTAGCTAAATAGAATATTGGGATTTTTTGCTAAATTTCAACTAAAAGTATGAGAGTTGCTCTGTCATTTGAGAAGTGATAGGCACACATCTCAGACCACACTTTAAATTACACCTTATGTTTTAAATGCATATATTTTATGCTGTTTGAATTTTTCACATTTTTCTGTGCATCACTTACACAGCATAGGGTACATGCATTTAAAACAAAAGTATGATTTGGAGTGTGATTTAGAGTGTGTGCCTAGCATTATTGCTGTCATTTTCTCTCTTTTTCATTTCATGAGATATAGGCCTCTCATAGGGGAGCGCAAAGGGTTCTCCTCAAAATGGAGACAAGTGTCAAAACCTCCAAACTAGAACTCATAGCTAGCTTTGCTGCTCTGGAGCTGTCCCTTGGTCTTGGTCCACAAAAAATTTCCAATAAGGAAAATGAGAAGGATAACACTTTCGTAGATACATTTTCGTAGGAGTAGTGCTACATACACATACTTTTTGACACATTTTTTGATACACAACTTTAAATGCATATATTCTGTATTGTGTAAGTGGTGCATAAAAAAGTGTGAAAAATTCAAACAACATAAGGTACATGTGTTTAAAGCATAGTGTGTCAAAAAGTGTATCAAAAAGTGTGTATACCAAACATTTCCCTTTTCGTAGATACTTTCGTTACAAATTTAATATGCTATTGATCACATGGATACATTTAGAGCACAATTATACCCATACATTTTTCTACACATTTTTTGATACACAGCTTCAATGCATGTACCCTGTGTTGTGTGAGTGATGCACAGAAAAGTGTAAAAAATTCAAACAGCATAAGGTACATGCATTTGAAGTATAATGTATCAAAAAGTGTGTAGAAAAGTGTATTCCTAACATTATTGATACATTTATGCACCTGAGCCAATTAGCTCAACATTATAGAAAAGTATTTAAGAAAATGCACCCAAGTCTTTCCTAAATGAAAATACTCTTAGGCCCCGTTTGGTTTGTATGGAAAGGAATGTATACAAGTAAATAGATTTCAGGTAATCAAAATCCATAGAAAGGAATCTGTTTTACATTCTATTATATTTGTTTGGATAAATAATGAATATGATAATGGAAGCAGGATATATTCCAAGATATATGTTTGGTTTTTGATATTTTAGTTGGGAATTGAAACAATATTTAAATAAGTAAACTAAATTCTCCCTATATATTTACCACACATATATAAATGTATATATATACATATATTAATCAATAAGATCACAAAATTGAAATATAATAAAATCAAAATTTTAAAATATAACTTAATCAAAATTTTAAAAATAATTAGATAAGGTAAAAAGATAAGGATCAAGTTAGTTGAAGATCTCTAATGTTTAGCTTTTTCTCTCAATTCTTAAGGAAATGAATCTCATTACCACTTCTAGATAAGGAATTAGTTTCCTTATTTTTCTAAGAAACTTCTTCCGTTTGGAATTAATTCCAATATGAATTCTAAACCATTTAAATGTACCAAACATAAGAAAGTGATTTTAGGGAATGAGTTTCCTCTATTGGAGTCCTTTCCGTGGAAACCAAACGGGGCCTTGCAGCTTTTGGCATGTTTGCATATTCACTTGTGAACAACATGTTTCTACATAAGTTGATGAAAAGCCTTCACAGAGTCATTGGATATTCAATCTTCTCATCTAGGAGATCAAGAGTTGTTTTTTTTTTTTTTTGGCTTTATTTTTTTAAAAAAATTTTGAATTTTTTTTTTTTTTTGGTTGCTAAGAAGAGGGATCAATCAAGAGTTAAAAGATGGTTTCCATGGACAAATGATTTGCAAAATAGAGCCCACCTGAGCACAATGGATGATATATGCTTTTACATTATTCGCTTTGTTGGGCTCTATTGGTTCTTAAATTTCGTCAAAATAAAAGAATACACAAGGAAAACTACTTTCCTTTTTCTGGTTTATAAGAAAAACTATAAGAAAAATAGGAATGAAAAGAAAAGAAGATGAGAAACAAACTAAACATGTTAAATTTTGTGAATCACTCCCTTCCTTCGTCTTCTTCTTTTTTTTTTTTTTTTTTTTCTTTCTCTATACTTATATTATAATTCTTTTTTTTTTTTTTTTTTTAAATTAGTCTTGTTTAAGCATGTAGCAAAATTTCAGGGAAAACACAAGAGGTTTAGTTTTCTTTTTTGTTATATTTTCAAGTAAATCCATGAATCAAACAGAGGTCCGTTTGATAAAACTGAAAATCAAGTACTGAAAATTAAGTACTGAATTTTAAGTATTGAAAATTTTAAGTAATTGAATTTGCAATACTAAGAACAGTGTTTCAACTACTGAAATAGACTGTATTCAGTGATTATTTTCAGTAGAATTTTTTTACTTAAAGTTTTTTAGTGGTTTTTTGACTGCTTTTGCAATTAAGTGGTTATTATCAAACGCACTGAAAAAATTGAGTGCTGAAAGTTTTTTTCATCACTTAATCAGGTTATCAAACACACCCAATGAATTTCATTTTCTTGAGAGAGAAAAGAAGATTAGAAAGGAGAAGAAGAGGGAGTAGGGGATAGAGAGAAGATATTGATTTTCTTGAATAAATTGTTCATGGTGATTTTAGTCTCAAATGATGGTTCTGCTAGGAATCAAAGCATGTTTAGTTCAAGTGACAAATGACTCCCCACTTTTGATGAAATTTGGTTCCCTCACTGCTTCTCTAACATTGTCCCTATTAGTGATTTGCAACAGTTGTACCATATGTCGTGGTAATGGTCGATGGTACAATAAACCACTGTATGTGATAAAACAAGCAAAGTATTTAGAAACAAAATTTGAGATTTAAATTTAAGAAGCATAACATTATTCACAATCCGCCTTAGTAACCCAATCATCCTAGAAATTCCTATCTATTTTATGCTCATGATTTATAGTAAATCTCAAAATTACATGGCGGTGGGGCTTGGTGGTAGGGATGGTGAGCAATGGTGACAAAACAAAATGGAGAAAATAGTTTGCAACCATTAAAGAGATGGTGAAGGGGGCCGCATAGTGGTGAATGGTTTGTTGGTGAGCTAGGGTTAGGATTTTGCCATTCTAAGAAGTGAATACTAGTAAAAGTTGATCATATTCTAATTCTTTTCATGAACTCTATTTTCTTCTATTATTTTAGGTCTCGCATGGTAACGTTGTGGTTTTTGATTTTCAATTTTTGTTTCCATTTTTTGTATTAGGAGTTGACTGTAATCAATATAAAAAATGAAAACAAAAATTGAAAACCAAAAACCACAACGTTACCAATTTTATTAATTGAATTCTATACGTGATAAGAAAGTGACTAAAATGTGTTATTCCATGAGTTTTTAGTGTTAGAGCTCCTATTGTTGGCTTCAACACTGTCCTGTAGAAAGTAAAGGAAGACTGAAAACTCGTTCTATGTTTACAATTAAACTGATTCTATTTTTTCATGTATATACGCTTTGTTAGTTTTTTCATAAATTGTCACACCTATTCCGGAAACTCAACATTTTAAAAATGCATAGTCAATTTTTGAGGGTTTATCAATGTTATTTGATAATTGTAAATGAGGTTGACGTGGGTCAACGGTTAGGTGTCAATTGAGGACACGATAATCCAATAAATCATGAGGCATTGAATTGACATAAATGGCATTTATATGATTCAGATGTTATTTGACTTATCTGGTAAATTGTGAATAGTAATTATACCTGGGTTGTGTTCTTTTCTGATAGTTTGATCTTGTTAGAGATCATTTTGAATGAATTAGAGATAACATATGTTATACGTTACATAAAAGGTAGGTTATCTAGAAATTTCACGAAAATAATTTTCGGAACGTAATTACGGCGACAAACGGAACTTAGTCATAACCTTTTATAATTTATAGTTTTCATTCGTGAAGCAATGAATTAGACGTGTAAGACGTTTCGAGGGATAATTAAAAGTTTTGAAAAACTCGTGGGAGGTAAACATAATTTTCTAAAGTGTTGCCTACATATAGAAGTGGCAAGATTTTTTCATTACAACTTTTCTTAAAAACCTAAATCAAGAGAAGTGATTTTTCTTAGAGCTTCTTGGAGCAAATCGACAGACTTCTGCCCATTTGTTTGTCACCAAATTTCATATTTGGATTCCCCAAGGTAAGGGCTACATTTTGATAATCATTAGGCCACGTTTGGCTAAGTTTTATGAAAATTCTAATTCTGGAAATTTGGGAAAAATGCGTGTAAACTCGTAGGTTTTGCGTAGGATCGGAGATTTGACGTTTAATCGGGCTTCTAGTCGTTCCCTCCAAGTTATACAACGATAGCTCGAGGTATGAATTTCTAACCTATGAGATATAGGAAAATTACATGTTTTGATTTTCGACGACAAAATTGAGATCTGGGTAAAATCCATGTGTTAATCTTAGGCCCGTTAATTATGCACACACTTAAATGTGAAAAGCATGTGTAACTTTTACGTGAGCACGTTAAGTTATTATGTGGGTCAAAGGGGGGACTTATACAAATTCATGCCGGAGTAAGCTTCTCGATGTTTGAGAATTTAGAAGCGATGGCTACTGTGCATGGTTTAAGACTTGGACTTTCCAAGGCACTTGGGATGTAATGGTTATAGACTTGGACTAGCCATTTGTATCGCAGTTTAAGACTTAGACTTGCCTCTACCGGATGATGCATGTTTTCTCCCTAGAGCCTATTTTATGTGAATTATGATATTAAAGCATGATTTGTCATATATGCATACGTTAGAAATGGTGTACTCGGCATATAACTGAACAATGGAGATTTACTCCATTGCAAGTATGAAGAACGAAAATATGGAATGCGAGGGACGAGGCCGTTGGGATTATTCGGAGGAATTGGGGTATAGATTCTTGTAACCGAATCATAGAAGCTCTGGATTATTATTGGGTTGAAGTAATATTCTTTTGAAAACATTTTTAAGTTAGTTGGAAGCAACTCAGAACTCTTGAGTTCGTGTCTTGATGTTTAACACGTTGAATTTCGTGTTTTATGAATTTATTATAGCACTTATGAGATTTGATCCAATCGGACCCTTAACTTAACTAGTTAATGTTTTCCAAACTTAGGCAAGTTGTTATACTTGTCATTATAACTTTAGTAGAGGTAGAAAGGATTGGAATATGTTTGAAATGTTCCAATGGGTGAAGGTTGGGTGATGCTTTAGCCAAATTCTACTGTTAGAAGGAATTCTGCTAAAGGGTCATTCGACCGGTCGAAGGGGGTACCTTTGGAAAATTATTTAAATGTTTTGATTGGTTCTTATGGTACCTTTGGGACCCCTTTCAACATAAATTCGCCCGTTTCACAATATAATTACGCTTTCAATTTTATACGGATTTTACAACCCGGAGAGTATTGTTTCCAAAAGTTTTAAATATTTTCAAGGTTGTTTTAAGTTATTTTTCCACTGCTATAATCTTTTAATGAATTGGTTAAGCCTTGGTGGTGTGTCAAGTGTCCTATATCCACGCGTAGTGGGATGGGTTGTGACATTTAGTGATATCAAAGCAATAGGTTGTAAAAGAAGTTTATGTAATGCGATATACAAATAAGTATAGAACCTTGGGGGATGAGAGACGAAGTCTAGAGATAATACGGTGTGAGGTCACTTACAAAGATGCATATATATGAGGAACATGGCATATAAGTGCATGTCACGACATGATAATTCAAATGAATTGCATAGCATAATGATTCGCATGCATATTGTATAGCATACCATGATATACATTGTCACATGTATTGTGTTAATGAATCGGTGGAATTATTCGTGCGTTGAACCGTGTGATGAGGTGAAGTTTTCTATGGGTCATCATAGACCTTGTGTGGTGATATTAGGGAGAGATGATATTCTGGTAGTAACGAGCAGCTGAATTTCTGAATGAAAATGAAATGATTCTTGATCGAATCGATGAATATTTTAAACGATAGCGACAAGTGTCCTTTGGGGGATTTAACCAAGAATGGAGTTTGAGTAGTAAGCGTCAGAGGTAATTTCCTTATAGTTCACATAGAGAATGAAAAGTGATTGCTCATAGTTGAGTTTTGGGATTAGGATAGATTGATAATAGTTTTGCTTCAGACATGGGTTAGTTGTCGTGACGTGAGAGAATAGAAAGGTACAGTTGGATTTTTATGATAGAAAAATAGTCCAGCAACATGTATTTCTCATGTATGGGGTTGTAGACACCCCAATTTTGACCGACCGTCAAATTTAGGAGAGCGTCACCTCCACGTCCAATGATGATAAGGACCGAAAAGATTCGAAGTATTCCAAGCTCCTCAGAAAGTTCTCCAAACGCGATAAAATTTCACAGAAAGAAGAAAATACCAGGTATTTGAGAGAATTCAAGCATAAAAACACCATTTTTGGAAAAGATCTTCAAAAATAAGTTTCTTTAAGAAAAAGGGAAAAAAGAAAAGACCTAAAAAGAGAAGTTCAACAGAAAACGGCACACGGCAGTATTTCGCGGCACTCAGTGAGTGCCGGCCCGGCATTTACTGAGTGCCGCCGACAATTTCTGACTGCCGTTTGCTTTAACAGTCCGTATTTTGTGGTACAATACATATGTGTATGCGGGTAAAAATAAAAAACTGATAAAGTAAGGCTGACGAAAACGCGGCAATCAATAATTTGGCGCGGCACTTACTGAGTGCCGCGCTACAGTCATTGAATGCCGCAGCGGCAGTCATTGAATGCCGCAGCGGCTGTCATGAAGTGCTGCGGCGGCATCCACGGACTGCTGCAAATTATTTTTGACTGCCGCCCTGGGCAGCAGTCTGTCTAATTTCAGGAAGTACGTATTGTACCACCAAATAAGACATTTACACCTGTTTTTTACTCCGAATTCACTGAAAATACTTGGTAATTTTGTCTATAAAAGAGAGAGGATCTTCCTTGAAGGGAGAGACATACAACACAATACATGAGGGAGATACCACACAATACATGAGAGATAACCACCACTATACTAACACATATTTGAAAGAAAAGAGAGAGTTTGGGAGAACTTGAAGAAGAATTTGGAAGATCTTCAAAGGAGAGAAACTTTGAGGATAATTTGGAGGTGATCCTCTAACCATAAGTTGTCTATTTACATTCTTCCTTTTCTTAAATCTTTAATTCTCAAACCTTTTTATTTTTCTTTGCTCCATTTCTTTTGTTGATCATACTTCCTTCTTGAGACTCGTAGAGATTCTCAATATCTCTCTTGAAATCTCTTGAACATGATCTTTTGAATCCCATGTAAGCTTGTGCTTCACATGGGAATCAAAGTTTGATCATCACTCCATTTCATAGGCAAACAGATGGATCCAAGTCCACACTCATGACTTGGATCCTCTAAACTTGATGTTTTATGGAATCCTTTTTATATTCCTTTGAGACTCATGAGTATAGTCATGTCTTCATCTCCAATGACCATCAAATGGTAGGAGAAGATGGCTTAGTTTAAGTCCAACTTCATGGTTCAATAGTTAGAATTAACAAACAATAGTTGAACTTGACAAATGAAAACAGTGAGTTCATAAACTATTTTTGATCAAAGATTTTTAGTTCGAAATCTAACCGTCAGAATCGAGTGAAACTAACGGGAAAGTGTCAATAACACAATATTCTACCACTGTAATTTTTGTTTCAAGGTGGTTTCATGTCTAAAGTGGTTTAGTTAGGAGTTTTGTAAGGTCACTACAATCTGTCCAGAGTTTCAGCATAGTGACACTCTTTTGAAATAAGTAAATCAATGCTTTAATAAAGTTTTTGTGACCCAAAATAATTTTTTCTAAGTAGATCAATGTGTTAGGAAGTCACCCTAAAAAGAACAAAGCATTTCTGATTTTTTTGCTATTTTTAGAAAATCGTGCAAGAACTCTGGACAGAAGGTTGTAGAATGCTGAGTGATGTCTGGTTTTTGTCCAATTCCCGGAGATCCAACCGTTGAAACTTTGATTTCTTTTTTGGGTTAAAAACTAGACACACAGAGGCATCTTGTGTCCAAAATTCATCAAGATCAAAGCATGGGAATCACGCTTTTTCATTTTTTAAAGTTATGATCTGCTCTCTGTAATTCATAAAAAACTGTTACTGTTTTTGTCTAATCTTATTTATTTCAACTCAAATGGCCCCCCTAATACCTTAAGACCCAAATCATACTTTGAATAATGATAATTTAGCTTAAAACCAGAGGCTAAGTGACCCAAATTAGTGAATAAACACATGTCTTATTCTTGTTCGATCTCATTCATTCATTCATGTACATTTAATGCTCATGATTATAACTAGCTACTGAATAAAGTTGGATTTCATGCTCGATAGGTTTAAGCTAGAAATTTAG
The DNA here is from genome assembly GCA_033977485.1 of Hydrangea macrophylla. Lineage (NCBI taxonomy): Eukaryota > Viridiplantae > Streptophyta > Magnoliopsida > Cornales > Hydrangeaceae > Hydrangea > Hydrangea macrophylla. Next base: position 81,447,381 of record CM066987.1, read on the forward strand.
GATTGTTATTTCTAACTTCACATCTTGTATATCATGTGGACTAATATTTTGTTTTGTAGCGCTGTTGAGGTATGATCTCTAGGACCCCCTTTAATTCATTTTAATTTCTTGATTTTATTGATTTTTCAACCTCATGCGCGACACATTAGAATTAGGATCTTGCCTTATATGTATATGTGATTAGAGACTCCTTTGTTTTAGGATTTTCTTTTGATTGTATGCATTGCACGTTTAATATTGCTGCTGGATCCCAGGTAAGTTCTCTTGTTCTCTAGTGCATATCATGTTGCTTGCTACTTGAAATATGTGATTTTTGAATGATATTTTATCAATTGCAATTTTACACCCCTTTGGACATGCTTTTTGTAACGTATATCTATACATATATATTAGTTGAGGGCATGTTTAAATTAATAATTCGATTAGAAGGATATTGAGTAGAGGCCTATCGCAAGATAGGATGAGAGAGGGTGTTTTAGTCCGACGGGCTCCTTCCTCTCTCATTCCATGATCCCCGGACCTAGTTAATCTCTGGTTTCTAAAAGATCAGTTTGCTTTTAAAATGGTTTCTTAATTTTTCCTTTTAAAAATTAAGTGACGACTCATTTGTTTTGAATTTGAAATTTAAAAGAACCTTAAAAGAAAAGCTGTGGGTAAAAGAAAGAAAATTGCGATATCCACAATCTGGCGACTCTGCTGGGGATCGAACCCAGAATATCTGGTTTCGCAGACCAGAATTCTGATTTTGGGTTCACTCGAGGATTAGACTTTAAAAATATCCTTTTAATCAAATTAATTAATCTTTGTATGCCTGTTGCATTTCACTTGCATGTCCAGCCAGTCGATTGCACGAAACTATGACCTTGGAGGCTCGGGACAACCCGGTCGGTCAAGTTATCATGGGACTGTGTGATCACCCTTGATCTCGTACCATGATTTGGTATATGAAGCATCCTATCGGATGTGTGTCAAGGGTCCCTTATTTGACCGAAACCCAGCCTATGCATGATAGTTTCTGTAGAACCTTTCAATCTTAGGAAATCAATTCTTGACTAGGATTATGTGCTAGGGAGTTTTGTATGCCCGGAAGGGATTACTTGAGATGATGACGATACTTGCTTGATGAAAGACGTAAAATCTTTTAATCACCTTTTAGCAATTTCTCCTCATGTTCCACAACATTTGGAGAACATGCCGAACCCTGATTATAAAATTATACTTCTTATATCATGTTAGCTTGTAGCAACCTGTATTTTCGCGTCCCTATTAATAAATAAAAATGTCAATTTTATTTCAATAATGTGTATTATTCTTTTAATTGTGATAATCTTTTCATAAATAATTGGTACTAGTATTCTTAATTTGATAACTCAATTCCATTTTATTTTACTATTGTGTATTAACGTTAGTAGTAATATTATCTGAATAAATAAATAATATTTGTGTTACCATTTATTAATACAATGCCTTAAAATTTTGTAACCCCCTTAATAATTTAATTGTATTGTTACTTAAGACTGCACCCCTAAGTTACCCTATGATTTGGGATAAGAGACATTAATCAAATGTAATATCACGTCACCTACATTTTTGTCCCTAATGATTTTATTTGGGACATTTTAATTAGCTAACTGACCAAACTGGACTAACTAGACTGAATTAACTATCATAACTAATCAACTACTGATTGACGTTCAATCATTAAAATCATGTGGATGTAAAATACGAGACGTGTGCAAATTGAAATGAAAGATGACATTCCCATGGATGAAAAATTGAGACGTGTGCATATTGTTTCTTTAACCAAGTGAATTCTCAATTCTTGTGGCTGTAAACAAAAAATGTGGTGTATGCTTATACTATAAGCCACAAGCCTTACCTAATGAGAAGAGGCAATGATGATTTATCCAATGGATGAAAAAAAAAACTTGTGAGGTGTGCCCAATTTTTACCATATGTCTTAACAACTAAATTGCCTATATAAAGACAAGTGCTAGCACAAACAACATACACACACAAATCAATACACATTTGCAAACTCAGTAGCTCTCTCTCTCTTACTCGCTCACAAGCACAGTAAAATTCTAGAAGTGCTAAGTAGAAAAGGATTATCATCACAGTAGGAGCTCTATTGCCATTATAGCTCAAGACTTATATTATGGATATTTACGGAATCTTTCGGTCTCTTAGTCCAGCCACTACAAAGAACGGTGAGTCTCTTGAACCCACTCTTAATGTACTTTAAGTCATTACACGCTGTAGACACCCCATTTTGTCGGCTATCAGATTTAGAAGACCCATAGCTTGGTGGTTCACAATGATCGTAAAAGACTCAAAAGGACTCCTGGAAGTCAGCTCTATCTCTCAGAATGCTCAAAATGACCAAAATGCCCCTAAAAGCCCGAAAACTCCCAGATTTGGTCCCAAAGTTCTGAAAACATGCTATGTCGTAAGAAAAGCGATAAAATGAGTTTCTAAGAGAAATCGGGTGAAATCGTCAGCTCCCAGAGACCCCCGGAAGTCCCCAAAAAGTCCCCGTTGACCGGTTTGACCAAGGTTTGACTAGGTTTGACCAAGGTTTGACCAAGTTTGACCAAGTTTGACCGAAATCGTCCAAATTCACCAGAATCATTTCAAATCATGAGATAAGTGTTACAACAAATTCCAAAAGAAAATCGAGCGAGAACGTCAGCTCCTGGGAACTCCCAGAGGTTTCCAGAACTTCCCGAGAATCCCAGGTTTGACCAGTTTGACCAGAATTTGACTTTGGAACCGGGGCACCAAAACAATTTTCAAACATTTTTCATGGATACTAGAGGTCAATAGCTTTCAACGGTATATCGCACGTAATTTCTGGATTTAAAACGAATTCATTATGAATTTTCAAAGGCGAAAAAGGCAATCAAATCAGCTTTTATCGCAAATACCGCAAAACTTTTCAAGGTGACCTATCCCCGAACTATTTTTTATGTAAAGTAAACTCCATTACCTTTCTAACGGTATATCATAACCTCAATTTGGAGTTCGTACGCATTTTCTGTGAATTTCGGACGAAATAGGGCCTTTTCGCGAATACCGGAACTTCAGGGGGGCTAAACAGCATTATCTGGACGAAGGGAGGAGCAGTGCCGCCGCGGCACTGGCCCAGTGCCGCCGCGGCACTCCCCTCCAGAACAGTGTATTTTTGTAATTTCTTTTGTGGTCCCATTTTGATTAATTAAAAGCCAAAACGACGTAGTTTCATGATTTCAGATGTTTGGGACCAATAGGAACACTTTCTAAATCCCAAAACCACCCCAAGGTGGCCTATATAAACACCCCATTACTCCTCATTTTGGGGGAGTCAAATGCAAGTTTAGAGAAAGTTTGGGAGAGAAAGTGTAGAGATAAGGTTAGAGTGGAGAGAAAAGAAGCTTTCTTCTTTGATTTTCAAAAACAAAAGTGAGTTCTAACTTGGTTTTTACTTCATTACTTCCATTTACTTCAACATTCAATACTCCCAATCACCATTTTAGTGAGCATTCAAGAGAGTGGAAGCTTCTTCCATGTCTAGTGTCATTACATATGAGTGATACACCAATCTACAAGTCTCATGCTTCATGAATATCATCTATTGATTATCATCTACTTGCTTGTTTATTTATTGTTCATCTCTTCTTATCCCATTTCTTTTTTATTTTCTTTATTTACTTACTAGTTCATCATCATCTAAGTGATGACATGAAGTTTGGGGTGAGTGAATCCTCATGGATAGTAGCTCTTGACCTCAAAAACATGTTTGATAGATGATGACCATAACCTCAATACTTCCAAGGTATTCTTGGAATGTATTGAAGTTATGTCCAAAAACAAAATAAATCTCTCCAACAATCTTGGAGGTTCTTAAATGATGAGTTTGATGTAGGTGTTCTAAGTGGCTATGATCCTTATTGAGTGTTGAAAACATGTTTTCAAAACATCTATTTCAAAACCCCTCTCAATCCCTCTCATTTGGTTTCAAGAAACAAAACTTTGTTTTCTCCAAAATCTTCAAAATAATGAGTCAAAACAGTGAGTGAGTTGAGTTCAAAGATTTTTCTAGAACACAATACTCAACATATGGATACAAGGCCACTTGGAAAGTCTTCCTAACTCATTGGAGAACACCCATGATTTTTTGTTTGACTTGGAAGTACTTGGAAATGGTCCATTTGGGTCCCAACATTCCTTCCAAACATTCTGTTTTTGCTGTCACAGCAGCAAGGTCAACTTACGACCTCTTTTCCAGAAAACTTTTCCAAAAGGGGTGGTCCTAACTTATTTTTCCCTTAAAATTCAATGTCTTAGGAAACTTTCTGTATAAAATGGGCCTCTAGATCATTCTCTTTCATTTTCTAAGATTTTCTAACATTTCAGTCGACAGTACGAACTCTGTTTCTGAGTGACCTCTATTGTTTATATAATTTCTCTCAATCTGTGATAGCTATTCAAGATTGGCCTTTTGGGTTATGTTCTAGACACAATAAGGAACATCTCCATAAAAAATCATGCATTAAAAACATTCCTAACCCCTCTTTTCAAATTCCAAAAGATCATGCTACTGTTCTGTCCACTATTCACAGCAAGTATACTTTAACTTTCATTCTTTGATTTGATGCTTATATGCATTCTAAATTAGTTCATATCTTAGGAAGTAGTTCATACTACATTTGTACATATCCCATGTTAATTTCATTCATCCATTCATACACATTTTAGACTTCTAAGCCATTCTAGAAATCCATGTACACAAAACACACTACAACCTTTGCACACTTTAGATACATACATTGCATTCATGCAAGATTTGGGGTTTTTGTAACTCTTAATCTAAGGAGATTATAAGGAATGATCACGATCATACGTTCATGCTTCCCCTTTGATCTAATCATCCTTTCTCATCCGTCCCGGGGATTGAGAGATCTTCTTTTCTCAAAGAATAACATGCATCATACTAGCTTGTTAAGCATATTTTGATTTCTTTGTTTATTTGTTTCAAGAACAATTCATGTCCCCTTTAGATTAGAAAAACTTGATTAATTGATATATGATTAGACGATTTTTCCTAGGTTTATTTGTGTGATCTTTCACTTCGCATTGTGTGATATTTGGCTTAGATCTTATGAATGATATTTTATCTTTAGATCTTCCATTTTCAAGTTTCTTATGTGATGTAATATACTATCGTAATATTATTTGTCGAACCATACATAGTATAAGATGATTATTTGGATGCTAATTGAGGCCCGTCGAAAGACGGGGCGAGTTGAGGGTGTTTTAGTCGCGACAAAGGCTCCTTCCTCTCTCGTACCAAAACCCCGAACCAAGTTCTTTGGTTATGAAGGGCCGGTGCCCTTATCCGCTTGGGTGAGTCAAAATTAGGTTTCTTGGTTCCTTAAAGACCAAGTGGCGACTCTGTATCTGTTTTCAACAGACCTATTTTCTTTCCTTGATTCAAATCAATTTCAAAGCAATCTCAAACGAGAGAAGTGGTCCGATTTCCGGTGTCCACAATCTGGCGACTCTGCTGGGGATTTTTATTTTCAAAACAAAATAATACAGAGGTTTGACTCATAAGAAGCATCTTTAAAATCATCTTTTTACTGTGTCTGGTTCACTGCATTGCACTCTTGCATTTTCGCCCCCTCCGACTGTGTCTGAAACGCGGCGCTGACATTGTTCAGGTCTTGCTGTGCCAGAGCACAAGTCACCGTTGATACTGTACCTTCCAAGGTATATCAAAAAGAGTAAAAACCTCCGTACTGTCTCTCCGACGGTATATTGGAACTCTCGTCAATGGACCCTCTTTGACTAAACCCAGCCTTTGCATATAGATTCCTATAGAACCTTTCGTAGGACTGTTCATTTATCTTTTCAGATAGGACAAGGTGTTATAACTGATGTATGCCCTGGCGGGATTACCTGCGCGGTGTAGACGCTTATGTGGCATAGAATAGAACCTCTTTCTTATGATTCCCAAGGCAATTACTCACATGTGATCACATTGAGTTGACTTGCCTAGGTACCATGATAAGGATGTCTGCTCCATGTTCACAAAGATATACACCGCAAACCTTGTTTGTTGATCCTGAGACATAGGAGTATGAAAACTTGCTAGACAGTATGATCATCATCATCACCTATTCCCGTCGTACATTCCTATTTCTTCCAGAAACTCTACCCAGCTCATCAGGATATCCCTGTTTCTCCTAGAAACTCTGACCGAATCACCCAGATTTCCTAGAAATCCCTATTTCTCCCCAGATTACCCAGAAATCTCAATTTCTTCCAGAAACTCCGATATACTTATGTCCCCCCAGATATTCTTGCTTCCCCCAGAATACTCAAAAACCTCAATATTTCTTAGAAATTCCGGTATACTTGTTTCTCCCATAAACTCTGTCCAACTTACCCGAGTTTTCATGTTTTCCCATAAGCTCTATCCAAATCTCCAAGATTTCCCAAAAATTCCAACAACTCCATCCAAACTTCCCAAAAATGCCTAGATGTACCATTTTCTCCCAGAAATTCTGATTTCCCAATTTCTCCTAGAAATGACTTCTAGAAATTTCTTCGAATCTTCCAAATCCCTATTTCTCCCAGAAACTCTGCATCCCAAAAATCCCTGTTATCCCTTGGTGATCACACTGGAAAGTAAGGCTAGCACACTCTGTATGCCTAGGACCTTATTTGTTTAGCTGCTATCTGTTAAAAATAGGAGCATCATATAGATTAAGGCTCGCATCCGCATGCTTGTCTCATATACATACACAGTTCATGCCAGTTTGCACACACATATATCTCATAAGTCCACACAGTCTATCCCTTCTCATCATCACATGATCATCGATCTTCATCCTCTGAGTCTGATCCTTGTCATTTCAATTTGTAAGACATCACAGGTCCCAAACGTCGTCCTGCTACATTTTCTTCTTGGGATTAGCAGCCCTCCCAGAAACAAACCTATGGATCACAAAAGCTTGGAAACTCGAGTCGCCAAGATGAGAACCACTATGACTCAGCTTTCAGATCACCTCACCCAGGTCCTAGGATTTCTTGAGAAAATGAGACCAGAAGTCCGCATTCACTCCGCTTGGACTCGTACACCGAATGATCAACTAGTCAGAATAACTGTGGATGCTAGAATGACCGCTATGGAACCTGCTGTTGAGAAGATTAGGGACGAGCTTGCGGAAATGACAGATATGATACGGCATTTGGCTAACCCACCACCCTCGATTCTGCTATCTTCCCGGTCAGCACCTTGTACTGAATGGTTTGGAAAATTAGCTGATCTTTGGATACATAGTTTGGATCAAGAAGCTCTTGACAAGCTCACCAGAATAAAGGATGCCATCAAAGAGGGAAAGTTCAGGAATAATGAACCCCAACACCAGTCCAAGGGACCCAACTACTCCCTAGACTCCCCAGATATCCATGCACCTAACCACCAACCAATGGCCTACTCTCTCCGTCCATACCAGTCCATTCCACCAAATCATCCTAAAGGCCCTCGCAAATTCTCCAGACTTGATATTCCCCTCTCCACAGCCTTAGACCACCTACTCAAAAAGGGGCACCTGCAACTCCTCCCTCACAAACCACTACCGGATCCCATACCCTCTCACTACAACATGAGCCTACAATGTGCTTACCACCAAAATCTAGGCCATGCCACCGATCAGTGCATCCGCCTCCGCCATGACATTCAAAATCTCATAGAGGATGCACCCCATCCTAATGCCATCTCCTATCTTGGCTTGGACCAACCGCTCGAATGATCCTCTTCGCTGAGGCCCATGAATGTTGAACCTGTGCTGGCGAAGTGATGGTGTTTGGACTCTTGTTAGAAAACCAAATGAAGATGCTCTTTAAAAAAAAAAAAGAAATAAAAAGAATAAGTGAGTCACTGTGACATTCCATTTGAGACCAGGTCGAGTCTAGTCAAGTCTGTTGTATGTTTATTCTTGTGGTCGAGTCTGTCTGTCATCGAGTTGTTAATGAGTCTGTAATCCTCCTCTACTGATGGAATGAAGTCTCATTTTGCCTAATCTGATGTGCCTAGTCATAGATGCATGAATCACTAGACTGAAGTGTCACTTTTCAAATTACCATGGATATTACTCTGGTAATAATTTTTCTACGACAAAACAAAAAGAATCCTGAAAGGTTAAAATCGATTTCACGCTGACACTGATGAAGAGCTGGAATTGAATAGTCTTACTTTAAGAATTTAAAGATTCTCTTGCCTCAATCTTGAAAAGACATGCTTGGAACTGACTTGGGGCTTGCCCAACACCCTTTCCACCATTTCTACCATTTCAAAGCCTTGGGCCCAACCCAATTGATAGCCATGCGAACCTGTGCGGACTTGGTCTTTGATGGTAGCCAAACATTTCAATGAGTTTCATCTCCACTTTAAAAAAAAAAAAAAAAAAAAAAAGAAAAGCTCGCTAGGTTGAAAACCCGAAAGGGCACCCAGGCAAAAGTTAGAGCTGAAAAAGGTGTTGATTTCCAAAATCTGACCCTAGCCAGTCAAAATGTTTGAGAAAATTTTGATGAAACAAATAAGAGAATCATACGCTTCAAGATACATCTTAAGAACGTGCCAAGATCACATTTCAAAAGGCACGGAATGACCACAAATAAATTCCGAGAGCTGACATGCACATTCTGGAATTTTGAGATTGCGATTGAAGGATCTTGCAAGAATCAACTACATTAAAAGCAAAAATTGACTGGTAGGCAAAAGTGAAAAGGATCAATCCTCAAAACAAAAGAAAAAGAAAAAGAAAAAGAAAAGAAAGGGAGATTGAAACTGAATCTTTTTTATTCAAAGCTACCACAAGTGGCTCAAGTTTGAACTTCTTTGACGATTGGTTTGAAAAACCCTCATACCTCAAACCCCTTATTTCAAGCCTTGCCTTGAACTACGCTCGACCTGATTCCCACTCGGGGATACGTAGGCAACCACATCGGTTCGGTCAACACCATCATAATCAAACCAATTTCCTTCAAGCCTTGCCTTGAACTACGCTCGACCTGATTCCCACTCGGGGATACGTAGGCAACCGCATCGGTTCGGTCACCCCACCTACCCAAAAATCAACCCGCTTCTTCCCAACCATGCCCGAACTACGTTGGACCTGATCCCCACTTGGGGTACGTAGGCAGACTTTCAAAAAAAAGAAAAAAAGAAGGATGGCTCGCTAGGTCGAAAATCCGAAAGGACGCCTAGGCAAAAATTAGAGTTAAATCCAAGGTAAGCAATCTCAAACGAGAGAAGTGGTCCGATTTTCGGTGTCCACACACGCTATCCGTATAGTTCAAAAATAAGTGAATATGTATAAATATGTATATATAGCCATGGAGGTCCAAAATTAGCGGTACCAAAAATGTTAACGAAAACTCATTCTGTAAATTGACAATGAAATATTAGGATCCCAATTAGTCCCCCTTGAAATAGTTTGTTGATTGGTTAGTTCCTTAACCCCAAGGTTGGGAGTTTAATACTTGCTACTTACATATAAGTTTGTAAATTATTATTTTTATCATTAAAAATAAATAGTAAATATATTAGTATTGTTAACATGTTAGAGGTCATTTTTTTTATATAGTTTTGTAATTTATCAAATTATAAAACTAGGACTTGATGTTGTTAATAAATAAATTAGTGGTCGTTTAACAAATATTTTAATTATTTCAAAATACATTTGGTACTTCTAAATTTATGAAAAAAATAGCAGAATTGTATTTTAATGCCTTGTTTTTATAATGTCAAAGCATGTACCCTCTACTTTTATATATTTATGTTGTTAAGAAGGGCCTTGTGACTAAATTTATATATTATTTTATCTTCTAAAAATTGTAATAAAAATTCTATGACACCGAAAATTACGCCGTCGGTTTCCTAAAATCAAATTAAGTTAAACTGATTCACTTGATAATAATTACATGTTTAAAACAACCACTGTCCTGTTAAAGAAAATCGTAAATGGAATAAGTCATACACATGCATGGTCGAGTTGGCATGTTGGAAAGGGGTCGTTTGGGTCAACATATACATCTTGTGAGTAGTAAGTAAAGAATGTCTTGAGTTGTGTCACCTTAATTATTCTAGGCCGATTCGGATACGACAGATTAATTAGGAAGGATTGAGCCCAGGCCGATTCGGATACGGTAGGTCAATCACAGTCTTGTGTCACCTTAATTATTCCAGGCCGACTCGGATACGGTAGATTAATTAGGAAGGATTGAGGCCAGGTCGATTCGAATACGGCAAGCCAATCAGGTCGTGTCCAGGCCGACTCGGATACGGTAGACCGATCTAAAACAACGGCCTCGTGCTGGATGGTTCTGGCGAACCGAATGAGTCGAGAGGTTGTGGTCAAGATAAAAGAGTCAGTAAGATGAGGTGGTTACATTTTTCATGCACGGTCTTATATAATTGATTTAATTATTCATTTATTGTTTATATGTGACGACTAGAATAATGGACTAATAGTACTGTAAAATACTAAATGCAAAGACAGTTAATGTGCTTTTATATACATTGCTTGTATGTTCATTATGCTCACTCGGCTTTCATTAGCTGATGACTTTATTTTGTCCTGGACACCCAAAATGTCCAGGAGATGGCTATGCAGGATTATATGATTATGCCAGCTACAGAAGTCTGCAGAGCTGCTTTTATAATTTATTAAAGTTGTAATAAAAGATATGAATAATGTTTTAATTTGAATAAGGCGGCTTGTGCCTTAAGAAATACTTTTATTTGAGACAATGTAATATTAATTAAGTTTGTAATATTGATTACATTTTCTTCCTTGCTGCTTTACATACTCTGTTTTCTGGTACATGTTAAGCTAAGTACAGGACAAGCGATCCCTCACCTGTCATGACCTACGGGTCCAAAATGGAAATGAAAAATTTTCCTTATTTTGCTACGCTGGGGCGTGACAGGATTTTTGGTATCAGAGCCTTGGTTGTATTCTTAGGCATAAGCCTAGACACAGGTTGTGATAGCAAAAGGATAGGCATAGTCGAGTGTCCTCGGTACTTAGGATCCGACATCCAGATATATTCAGATTAGCCCTGATATAAGATAGTTTGCTTTTGCCAGGTCATTATCATGGACCCATACCTTATTCCAGATGATTTTGGAGGGCATGTTATTGGCCCTAATGGGATAGAGCCACTCGATTGGGAGCTGTACGTCACCTTGATACGATACCAGGCCACCGTTAGACTGGAAAATCATGTGTGGTAGGAGATTCATGTTGAGGGAGTCGTAGATTTGAGGCGAGTACAGTTAGAGGCCCTTTACCATGCTTGGACAGATAGACTGATTGCTGATGAGAGGATCAGGAGGATCCTTGACCCGGAGATCTACGTACCCCTCGAGATGGATATGGTCCAGGCACATCTAGATTTTTTAGCCGCTGCAGTTATACCACCCCCAGCTATGGCTCCCGTGGCCGCTCCACCTGTTGAGCCCATGATTGATGATGATGATGATGATGATGATGATGATGATGATGAGGATGACGAGATGGATGGAGTGGTCCCCGTACTGATTGAGGGGATCATAGACGAGGACGATGAGATGGAGGCCGAGGTTTATATCATCGAGTTACCTGAGCCACCACCTGAGCTACCTGTTGAGCTCGATGTTATTATGGAGGATGCCTCACCCTCCGTATCTGACGATGATAGCATCTACCGAGCTGTTGTTCGCCCGACTCGTAGGCCCAGAGTTTGGCGCTGATGGCCCGCTGCCTTTGCTAGGCACCCTTAGGTGTTCTTATTTGGTCTTGTTGTAAATATTGGACTGGTAGTCCCCTTTTGTTATTGATGCATATATAGGTAGTACTAGGGTACATATAGGGCAATGACTCCCATATTTTTGTATATCGGACTAATGGTCCCAAACATCTCACTTTTGACTAGATAGAAGCATTAACTGGACATACTTGATGTAACTGCTTATAGAGATATATATAAAGAAATATTTTTGGAATCTTGTTTTAATAATTGTACTTCTTATTATAATTGTTTAAAATTGCTAACATTTGTACTATCAGGACTTAAGATATTGTATGGCAAGAAGGAGTCCTAGAAACCACGGTTTGATCGAGGGAGCACCCCTAGCTACCGATCCAACTGGCATGTTTGAGGCGTTTATCCGGCGAATTGAACGGATAGGAGAGCTGACCGCCCAGAACAACAGAAATCGAAACGATCAAGGGAATGTATTACCACCTTGTCAAATGGGAGATAAACGATTGGAAAGGTTCCGTGCCTTGCGACCAGAGCAATTCGCTGGCACTGCCGAACCATGGAAGGCCGAATAGTGGCTAAGGCAGATGGATCACATTTTCGAGACAATGGATTGTACTGACCAGGAAAAGAAGAGGTTGGCGACATTCCAGTTGACATATGCTGCTGCGGATTGGTGGGAGGCAGTGAAAGCCACCATGGGAGAAGACGCTGTACGGGCAATGACATGGACTACATTCAGGAGAAAATTCCTGGAGAAGTATTTCCCAGCGACCGAGAGGCACAAGCGAGAAAAAGAATTCATGGACCTGGTCCAGGGAAACAAGTCAGTACAAGAGTACACGACTCAATTTGAGAGGCTGTCCAGATTTGCTCCACACATGGTGGATACGGATGAAAAGAGAATCTGGAAATATAATCAAGGGTTGGCTCCACCTATTCGTCGTATGACTATTGGGCACTTGGACAAAACATTTGAATCTCTCGTGGACCTGGCCACCGAATTGGAAGAAGACATGCGATCGAGCCGCAAGCAATTTGACTTCCGCCCACCACAAAAAGGAAAATTTGGGAACAAGCAACCATATCGCAATCAGGGTCAGAAGGGAACTTTTGACGGGAACCAAAAACCTCAGCCAACCCCTTATCAGACTCGGCCACAATCAGGCACAGGAGGGAGTACTAGTAATTGTTTCAATTGTGGCATCCCCGGTCACCTATCTCGGGATTGCAAAGCACCACGGTGCGATAATCGTCAGAATACAATGTGCTATAATTGCGGCAAGACTGGTCACGTCAGCAAGTATTGTCGTGCCCCCAAAGGAGGAAGCTATGGTCAACAAGGACAGGCCCAACTAAATGCTATCATTCCTAATGCCGCAGGTTATGAGGAAGGTAATTACGAAGAAGCTGGGTATGATGGAACCCAATATGAAGAGCAGCCTAAGCAGCAAGTCATGGAAGGTACTTTAACACTTTATAATCATCGTGTGAAAGTCTTATTTGACACGGGTGCCACACACTCTTTTATTGCTGCCAAAATTCTTCCAAATTTGAATATTGTACCTCAGAAGTTAGACATAGCTTTGAATGCCGTCTCGCCGTTAGGAGCTACTGTCACACTAAAACATATATGCAAGGGGTGCCCTGTACACCTGGAGAATCGGAATCGTCCAGCTAATTTGGTTGTCTTAACAATGAAGGAATTTGATGTGATATTAGGAATCGATTGGCTCACTAAGTATCACGCTAAGTTGGACTGTGCTAAGAAGAGTATTACTTTTTCGGTACCTGGAGGTCAACTTTTTGAATTCCAGTGTAACCCTATGAGTGATACATTCCTCACCAATTGTCTAGCTAACATCGAGACTGCCAGTACAGAAGTGGCTATCTCATCGATACCCATAGTCAGAGACTTCAAGGATGTTTTTCAGGATATCTCTAGGCTACCACCTAAGAGAGAGATCGATTTCTGCATTGATCTAGTGCCGAGCACTATTCCTATATCCAAAGCACCTTACAGAATGGCTCCGACAGAAATGCTGGAGCTAAAGAAACAAGTTCAAGAACTTGAGGATCTAGGATTTGTGCGCCCAAGTACATCACCCTGGGGAGCACCAGTGTTATTCGTAAAGAAGAAGGACGGATCACTTTGATTGTGCATTGACTATAGAGAATTGAATAAAGTCACCATCAAGAACAAGTATCCTTTACCCCGAATAGATGATCTATTTGAGCAATTGCAAGGAGCTACAATCTTTTCTAAGATAGATCTACGGTCGGGATACCATCAGTTACTTGTACGACCTGAGGATGTACTAAAGACAGCCTTCAGAACGAGGTACGATCACTATGAGTTCTTGGTAATGTCGTTTGGATTAACGAATGCTCCGGCAGTGTTCATGGATCTGATGAACAGAGTGTTCAGGCCTTACTTGGATCAATTCATCATAGTCTTCATTGATGATATCTTGATCTATTCAAGGACAGCAGAAGAACATGAACAACATTTGCGACTCACATTACAGACACTTCAAAGTCATCATTTATATGCGAAGTTCAGTAAGTGTGAGTTTTGGCTTCAAGAGGTAAAATTCCTAGGGCATGTGGTCTCACAACAAGGAATTGCTATAGATTCATCAAAGACTGATGTAGTGTCAAATTGGACTCGACCAACAAATCCTACAGAAGTCAGAAGTTTCCTTGGACTCGCGGGCTACTATCGGAGATTCGTAGAAGGATTTTCAAAAATAGAAGCCCCTCTGACTAGTTTGACTAAGAAAGATGTGAAGTTCGAATGGAATGATAAGCGTGAGCAGGCTTTCCAAGAATTGAAAGAAAGACTTACCACGGCACCAGTACTAGCAATACCAAGAGATGGCGAGAAGTTTTCTATTTTCAGTGATGCATCCTATCAAGGATTGGGATGTGTACTTATGCAAGACGGCAAGGTTATCGCTTATGGTTCAAGACAGTTGAAGCCAAATGAATTGAACTACCCGACTCATGATTTGGAATTGGCAGCAGTAGTGTTTGCTCTTAAGATCTGGAGACACTATCTATATGGAGAGAAGTTTGATTTGTTCTCTGATCACAAGAGTCTGAAGTATTTATTTACTCAGAAAGAGCTAAATATGAGGCAACGCCGATGGATGGAATTGATTAAGGACTATGACTTCACGTTAGAATACCACCCTGGTAAAGCTAATGTAGTCGCAGATGCCTTAAGTCGGAAACCTCAAGGAATGGTTGCATCTCTAATGGTTAGGGAATGGAAAGCTTTGGAAACGATAGCTGAATTTGATGTTCAGGTGTCTACAGAAGGCGAAGGAAAACACTTTGGATGTCTTGTAGTACAACCGACACTTATCAGTCGTATTTTAGAAGCACAAAAGAAAGATGCCGATCTTCAACTGTGGTTTCAAAAAATGTCAGCAAAGGACCCAGAGGAATGGAAAATTGGGGCCGATGGAGCACTCCGGTGCCAAAATAGATTATGTGTGACCAACACGGACAGTCTAAGAAAGGATATTCTCGAAGAAGCACACAGGTCGAGATTGACAGTTCATCCAAGAGGAACAAAAATGTATAAGGACCTGAAGAGAAATTTCTGGTGGGAAGGAATGAAAAGAGATGTAGCCGAGTTCGTGTCTAAGTGTTTGACTTGTCAACAAGTGAAAGCCGAACATCAAAGACCTTTAGGGCTATTACAACCCCTACCTATTCCAGGTTGGAAATGGGAGCACATCACAATGGACTTTGTAGTTGGATTGCCCAGAACACAACAACACCACGATGCTATTTGGGTAATTGTGGATCGTTTGACGAAGTCCGCTCACTTCATCACTTACAGTATAACCTACCCAGTAGAGAAGATTAGTAGGATGTACATTCAGCAAGTTGTACGACTACACGGAGTACCAGTGTCTATTGTATCAGATCGCGATTCACGGTTTACTTCAGGATTCTGGGAAAGTCTTCAAGAAGCTTTGGGAACTTCATTGAGTTTAAGTACTGCTTTTCATCCACAGACCGATGGACAAACTGAACGCACCAATCAGGTTATGGAAGATATGCTCAGGGCATGTGTTATAGACTTTGAGAGTTCATGGGAAACACATCTTCCATTGATTGAATTTGCTTACAACAACAGTTACCATTCAAGTATAGGAATGGCTCCATTTGAAGCATTGTATGGACGGCCGTGTCGATCCCCGCTTTGTTGGGCAGAGGTTGGAGACAAAGAGCTATTGGGACCAGACTTGGTCAGAGAAACCAACGAGAAGATCACAGTTGTGAAAGATATGATGCGTACCGCACAGAGTAGACAAAAGAGCTACACAGATAAACATAGAAAGGACAAAGAGTTCGCTATCAGAGATCATGTGCTCTTGAAAGTTTCACCAATTTGAGGAGTTGTACGCTTTGGACAAAAGAGGGGTAAGTTGTCACCTCGATTCATTGGACCATTTGAGATACTGGAACGCGTTGGGAAAGTAGCATATCGACTCGCATTGCCACCAAAGATGTCTAGAGTACATAATGTCTTTCACATCAGCATGTTGAGGGATTACAAGGGAGATCCTTCACATGCAATTGACTTCAATGACATAGAGATCCATGACAATGTCACCTATAGAGAGAGACCTGTGCGTATTCTAGATCACAGTACGAAGAAGCTGCGGAACAAAGACATTCCTCTAGTGAAAGTTCAGTGGAAGTATCATGATGAGAATGAGGCATCTTGGGAGTTAGAATCAGAAATAAGAACTAAGTACCCAGAGTTGTTTCAGGATTAGTCAGCTTAGATTCCGGGACGGTATCTCCATTAAGGGGGGAGTGATGTAGCAACCTGTATTTTCGCGTCCCTATTAATAAATAAAAATGTCAATTTTATTTCAATAATGTGTATTATTCTTTTAATTGTGATAATCTTTTCATAAATAATTGGTACTAGTATTCTTAATTTGATAACTCAATTCCATTTTATTTTACTACTGTGTATTAACGTTAGTAGTAATATTATCTGAATAAATAAATAATATTTGTGTTACCATTTATTAATACAATGCCTTAAAATTTTATAACCCCTTAATAATTTAATTGTATTGTTACTTAAGACTGCACCCCTAAGTTACCCTATGATTTGGGATAAGTGACATTAATAAAATGTAATACCACGTCACCTACATTTTTGTCCCTAATGATTTTATTTGGGACATTTTAATTAGCTAACTGACCAAACTGGACTAACTAGACTGAATTAACTATCATAACTAATCAACTACTGATTGACGTTCAATCATTAAAATCATGTGGATGTAAAATACGAGACGTGTGCATATTGTTTCTTTAACCAAGTGAATTCTCAATTCTTGTGGCTGTAAACAAAAAATGTGGTGTATGCTTATACTATAAGCCACAAGCCTTACCTAATGAGAAGAGGCAATGATGATTTATCCAATGGATGAAAAAAAAACTTGTGAGGTGTGCCCAATTTTTACCATATGTCTTAACAACTAAATTGCCTATATAAAGACAAGTGCTAGCACAAACAACATACACACACAAATCAATACACATTTGCAAACTCAGTAGCTCTCTCTCTCACTCGCTCACAAGCACAGTAAAATTCTAGAAGTGCTAAGTAGAAAAGGATTATCATCACAGTAGGAGCTCTATTGCCATTATAGCTCAAGACTTATATTACGGATATTTACGGAATCTTTCGGTCTCTTAGTCCAGCCACTACAAAGAACGGTGAGTCTCTTGAACCCACTCTTAATGTACTTTAAGTCATTACACGCTATCCGTATGGTTCGAAAATAAGTGAATATGTATAAATATGTATATATAGCCATGGAGGTCCAAAATTAGCGGTACCAAAAATGTTAACGAAAACTCATTCTGTAAATTGACAATGAAATATTAGGATCCCAATTAGTCTCCCTTGAAATAGTTTGTTGATTGGTTAGTTCCTTAACCCCAAGGTTGGGAGTTTTATACTTGCTACTTACATATAAGTTTGTAAATTATTATTTTTATCATAAAAAATAAATAGTAAATATATTAGTATTGTTAACATGTTAGAGGTCATTTTTTTTATATAGTTTTGTAATTTATCAAATTATAAAACTAGGACTTGATGTTGTTAATAAATAAATTAGTGGTCGTTTAACTAACATTTTAATTATTTCAAAATACATTTGGTACTTCTAAATTTATGAAAAAAATAGCAGAATTGTATTTTAATGCCTTGTTTTTATAATGTCAAAGCATGTACCCTCTACTTTTCTATATTTATGTTGTTAAGAAGGGCCTTGTGACTAAATTTATATATTATTTTATCTTCTAAAAATTGTAATAAAAATTCTATGACACCGAAAATTACGCCGTCAGTTTCCTAAAATCAAATTAAGTTAAACTGGTTCACTTGATAATAATCACATGTTTAAAACAACCACTGTCCTGTTAAAGAAAATCGTAAATGGAATAAGTCATACACATGCATGGTCGAGTTGGCATGTTGGAAAGGGTCGTTTGGGTCAACATATACATCTTGTGAGTAGTAAGTAAAGAATGTCTTGAGTTGTGTCACCTTAATTATTCTAGGCCGATTCGGATACGACAGATTAATTAGGAAGGATTGAGCCCAAGCCGATTCGGATACGGTAGGTCAATCACAGTCTTGTGTCACCTTAATTATTCCAGGCCGACTCGGATACGGTAGATTAATTAGGAAGGATTGAGGCCAGGTCGATTCGAATACGGCAGGCCAATCAGGTCGTGTCCAGGCCGACTCGGATACGGTAGACCGATCTAAAACAACGGCCTCGTGCCGGATGGTTCTGGCGAACCGAATGAGTCGAGAGGTTGTGGTCAAGATAAAAGTGTCAGTAAGATGAGGTGGTTACATTTTTCATGCACGGTCTTATATAATTGATTTAATTATTCATTTATTGTTTATATGTGACGACTAGAATAATGGACTAATAGTACTGTAAAATACTAAATGCAAAGACAGTTAATGTGCTTTTATATACATTGCTTGTATGTTCATTATGCTCACTCGGCTTTCATTAGCTGATGACTTTATTTTGTCCTGGACACCCAAAATGTCCAGGAGATGGCTATGCAGGATTATATGATTATGCCAGCTACAGAAGTCTGCAAAGCTGCTTTTATAATTTATTAAAGTTGTAATAAAATATATGAATAATGTTTTAATTTGAATAAGGCAGCTTGTGCCTTAAGAAATACTTTTATTTGAGACAATGTAATATTAATTAAGTTTGTAATATTGATTACATTTTCTTCCTTGCTGCTTTACATACTCTGTTTTCTGGTACATGTTAAGCTAAGTACAGGACAAGCGATCCCTCACCTGTCATGACCTACGGGTCCAAAATGGAAATGAAAAATTTTCCTTATTTTGCTACGCTGGGGCGTGACATAGCTAAGCATCATTGACCTTGTATGCATCCGAATTCATGGAAAGTACGGTGATAATCCGATCATGTGATCCTCCTACCCAAAGAATTTTGAGTCCATCTTTGAAAGCAAACAGTTCTTGCCATCTTTATTCAAAAAAATTCCATTGCTTTTCTTTTTTTTCTTTTTTTTTTTGGAGCTCACTTTTTGATTAAAACTCCAAACTAACCTTTGTTAAGGTATATTTTCACATGCTCATCTTCTAAGGAAAAATCGAAAATTTTGGGAATTGTTTTTGAAAAAATGCTCCTTAAATGAATTTCGAAGGAAAATTTCAATCCAATCAACTTTATTGAGAAATTTTTTTTTTTTTTTTTTTTTTTTTTACATTCTCATTCAAAATCTTTGAGAATTGTTTTTGAAAGATCTCATCATTTTAAGAAATGTTTTTTGAAAAATTTTGAACACCCGAAAGGGTAGTGAGGATCACAATGAGAGGAGAAATTAGCGCACTTGACATGGGTGAGGATTTTATGTGCTTATATGCTTATGTGTTAGGATTAGAATTTTCTCTTTTTGGCATATAGAATAGGCACACACGCACACATGCATTGCATCCGTGTGACATATATAAGGAAAGTGTCTTTGCGTAATAAAAGGAAGAGAAAAAGATTTTAAAAGGAAAAATTTCAAAATTTGTTGGAGGAGCGAAAATAGCATCAACGTCAATTCAAGCGTGGTTTAGGGATCCCACGGCAAGGCTGGTAAGAAGAGAATATGCTGACATGGCTGAAGAAAGAAACAGCGAAGAAATGGCCGGGTTAAGAATACTGGTAGAACAACAAGCAGAGCAAATGAGGCGACAAGTGGAAAACATGAACCGTATGATGGGGATGATAGAAGAGTTGAATCGTCGACCACCACATGTAGTTCCGCCTGTTATAGACCCACCTTTGGGAGGAGGGGAGGGAGATTGGTTTGATGATCAAGAGGTGCAATGGACTGATGCACTACGAGCCAACAGAGACAGAGAGAAAGCTGAGAAAGAGAAGCAACTGACCTAGAAAATAGAGAAGTTGGAAAGGGTAATGCGCAAGGCTCAGGAGGTTGATACCTATCTAATGGAGTTAGAAGGCCTGTATGATGGGGCCCACGAGACGCTGCCGGCCGGGTTCAAAATGTCGGTCTTTGATAACTTTGATGGCACTGAAAATCCTCGCTGTAACACCCTGTATTTTTCTTTTCCATAAATAAATGAATATTTGTTTTTAATAAATATTACATTTCATTCCAATGAGCATTTGATTTAATTTCTATTTAAAATATTTATTTGGGGGTCAAACTGTAATTTCTATAAATACAGAAAAATATTTTCTATGGTTTCAAAAACAATATCTATATTTTTGTATAAACCGAAAATTTATTTCCTACACTAAAATAATTTTCAGTACTTTTATATCAACCGTAAAATACCAGCTTATGTTTTAATCTGCGACTATATCGCATGTTGGGTGAGGGAGCACGTGAGCTCAACCTCACCGGATGAAATTCACCTCTTTCTTGGAGCCCAATTTTTAGGCAGTTTATATATATGTGTGTATCAGTGTCTCTCATCTCTCTCATTCTCTTTCACAGTCTCTCAAACTCTCTGCATCTCTCAATTCTCTCAATCACTCTCTTGCTCTGTCAAGATACATACACACACACATATAGTATATACATATACATATACACTTACACACATACATAGCTATATATATCTCAAAATCAAGAAAACGGAGGAGAAATTCTTAGACGACGGATTTAACGACGGATTTAACAACGGAAGTTCTCGGCCTCTAATTTTCTGTATAATCGTCTCTGTGAGTATTATAAACTCACTCTCAACGTATATATATATGTATATTTCAGTGTATATATGTGTGTATATGTGTATATATATACCATTGAAGCTTTGAAAATTGGAGTTTTATAAAAGTTAACCAAAATCAATTCCGTGAATTGGGAATGAAAGATCTTAGTCCCAATAAGCTGCGGTTCGAATACTACGGCTTAATTCATCCGTATCGCGACGTACCATTGATTTAAAGTTATGTCACCTCTCGGTTTTACGTGAAATCCGAGAGCTACAATTGAAATTATTTAAAACCGATCACGTATTTGTAATCCTCGCGAAAAACTGAAGAATTCCATATATTACATGTCTTGGTTGAAACAGAATTGAGAAATGGGGTCAAAAACAGGCTTCAAATTCGTAACAGGGGAGAAACTGCTGATACCAATCGATTGGTATGGGTTCCAATCGATTGACATAGGGTTCCAATCGATTTATATATGTTCTAATCGATTGACATGTGTTCCAATCGATTGGCATGTCATCCAATCGATTGACACTTTTGCCAATCGATTGACATGTTTCAGCAGTGACGACTTTTACTAAAACGACCATAACTTCCTCTAGAAAACTCGAAAACGCACACCGTTTGAAGCGTTGGAAACTAGACTCAAAGACCTTTCTTTTGATGTGTAATTCACCTATAAAAATTATAACTCATTTTTAAGGGCATTGCTTCAAAGTAGATATACTTGTGTACTAGTAGCTGTAAAGGCGTGTTAAAGTAGTTTTTGATGAATTTGCTTGTTTCATATATGACTTGATAATTTAGATCGTGGGTGCTAACTCAATGATTTCACACTTTTCATACATTTGTTTGGGGTTACAATTTCATGGACATTGACATGCATGATAGGGTCGAGGTGGAGTCGGCATGCATAGTATGTGAGAAAAGTGTGAAAAGAGTAAAAGGGATTGTGTAGTAGTATGAGTTGCCTCCATGGACACTCCCTAATACTCGAGTTCCGGATACTAATCGAGGTAATCTTTGGTATGCCGTGGTGGTATTATAGTGACACTCCCTAGTACCCGAGTTCCGGATACTGATCGAGGTAATCTCTAGTATGCCGTGGTGGTACTATAGTGTGATGCCATGGATCGAAGCAGTGGATGTCGTGATGATGTGGTTTTAGGGTACCTCTTTAATATGACGGTGGCAAATTGGACACTCCCTGGCACCCATGGTAGTGCTATAGTGTGTGACGCCTCCACGGACACTCCCTAATACCCGAGTTCCGGATACTGATCGAGGTTGTCTCTAGTATGCCGTGGTGGTATTATAGTGTGATGCCGTGGATCAAGACTGATTGGACATTCCCTGGTACCCGTTGTACTATAGTGTGGCTGCCTGAGTATTTTCAAGGTACTAGAACGAGGGAGTTTGGATGATGTGATCTTGTGTTTTGTCGAGAAAAAGGAGTCAGTAAGATGAGATAAAACATTGTTCATGCACGGTCTCATATTTATTGTTTACTATATCCCCACGTGACTTATGTTGAAGTTGGAACCTTGAATTATTGCTTTTACAGTTAAATTGCACCGTTATTTATATGCTTATATATACATTGCGAGCACTTATTTATTTTGCTCACCAGCTTGCATAAGCTGACGGCGTTGATGCGTCCTGGACTCTATGTCCAGATTTTCCAGGCCAGGAGCAGTCAGAGTATTTTGACTATGCTACTTAGAGTCAGGAGACTTTCCAGGAGGCTGCTTTATATTTCCTATGTCTTTTTAATTCGGGTTGTAATAAACTAGTTTTAGACATTTGAATAAGGGTGTTTGTGCCTAAGACCTGGGCTTATGTAATAGTTTAGTAAGTTTTAATTTCGGATGCTTATGTTTATTAGTATCCTTTTCTTTAGAAATGTTGTTAAGTTATTTGTTTGCAGGGACAATTGGTCATACTCACTTGTCATGACCTACAAGTCCATAAAGGAAATTAAATGCTTTCCTGTATTATGCTACGTCGGGGCGTGACACTCGCAGTCATATAAGAATGTGTATTGGGGCTTTCCAACCGAGCGGCTTGAGCACAACTATGATGGCAGTCCTATTCTAACAAACTTTGACTGGAGCTGCTCTATCTTGGTATCTTACTCTCGAACCAAGCAAAACCAGGGTGTGGGAAGAAGTGATTAAGGCATTTGTGGCACAGTATGAATACAATCAAGATTTGGATGTCACTGTCCGAGATTTGGAGAGCACTAGGCAAGGGAACAAAGAATCATTCACCGAATACCTGAGCAGATGGAGGGGAAAGGCAGCTAAAATGGTACAAAGGTCGTCTGAGAAGAACCAGATCCGAATGCTGATGAAGAATCTACAGCCAGTGTATCAAGAAAAGATGAGATTCCAGTCGATCAACATCTTTGCTGAGGTTTTCGATGTCGGGACAAGGATAGAGGATGCAATCCAAGAAGGGGTAATCAAGAAGGAGGAGCAACCAAACCGATACAGGAGGCCAAGCTATGGGTCCAACGGAGGACAAATAGGGGGTCACTCTGGCCCCACCGATGTCAATGCATTGAATGGACCAGAAAGGAAATTCGACATAGCACAAGGAGAGGAGGGGATAAAGCACCAAGGAAGTTCTCAAATTTGGAAGTGTCACTGTCAACCGCCCTCGATAGGCTGTTAGCCAAGGGGCATCTCCGTCAGTTGGAACCCCGACCTCCATCAAGTCCACTTCTGCCAAATTTTCAAGGGGACCTCTTTTGCAAATTTCATCAGCAGAATGGTCACTCAACGGATAGGTGTATGAGATTAAGGCACGAAATTCAGGACCTCATTGACAACAAGGTAATTTTGGAAGCCCCCACCAAAGCTCCGCATGTCACTAGAAATCCGCTTCCGAATCATCGAGTCGTGCCACCACCGCAGGGCCTTTATCTCTTAGGGATAGAAGAAGCAACCTTCGATCCGTCTAGGCTAATCACTAAGGCCGGGACACCACGAAATCCATACCAGCTACCTGAGGATTTGACAATCTGTGCTTTGGAGGATCAGCCGAAGGAGAATGAAATGAGACAGTTAGACTGGTGGACCCAAGGGAGTGACAATCAAGACGTGAGCCAGGTGAAAGATGGCCTCTGGTACGAGAGCGATAGAGAAACAGAGGTGGTAAAGGGTACTTTGACAGTTGATTCAGAAATTGACAATCTATGGGAAAGGGAAGAAGTTAGTCATTTAACTCGGTCTGCCGACACTTTAAACTGCATGAGCTAGAGGAGGATCATCCAGGGAGAGATCTAGACAAAGGAAAAGGGAAGATGAATGAAGAAGAGGAAGAAGACAGGGTTCTAAGGCAGATGAAGAAGACTCAAGCCAATATCACCATTTGGGGTTTGCTGATTGTCTCCAAACGCCATAGGCAGGTGGTCCTAGACGCTCTGAACCAATCTGACGTGTCTACCGACACCACCCCGAAGGACCTCATAGGGCTGATCGGCAAAATTTTGACCTCGGCTATTACCTTCTCGTCAAATGACTTGCCTCCGGGAGGGCCCGTTCGCAACAAACCATTATATGTCACTGTCGAATGCTTGGGGAACGTCGTGCTTGCTTGCCTGGTTAACAATGAATTGGCTCTCAACGTGTGTCCCTTCCGAACGGCTAAGCGAATGGGCCTAGATGAGTCGACATTTACATCATCGGAGCAAAAGGTAAGAGCCTACGACAACACCCAGAGAACGGTCATGGGGATAGTCCTTCTTCGTCTCATTATCGGCCCTTTTGGAAAAGAAGCTGAATTCCAGGTCATCGACATCCCCGCTTCTTTCAACCTGCTGCTAGGTAGGCCTTGGTTGGACAGTTTAGGTGCTATACCGTCAACAATCCATCAGAAGGTTAAGTATGTCTGGGAGAATAAAGTTTGTGATATCCTCGGGGACAGCTGGGTTCGTTCGCCCAAAGCATCATCAAGCGCACTGGTTCTAGAATTACAGCTGCAAGAAGAAGAAACAAAAATGGGAGGGTTTGAGTTCATCATCATGTTGGAAGAGGAAAAGCCGAGAGAGTTTCTACCGCTCCATTTCGATCAGTATGCCAGTCCAGTGGTCGCAGGGATCATGAAGAAGATGGGTTTCTTTCCAGGATTAGGACTGGGGAAGAACCTTCAGGGCCTGCCTGAGTTTCCAAGAATCCCTACTCAGACTCACACTCACGGCCTGGGGAACCAGCCGACAAAGAAGGAATTGAGGGCGAAGAGGAAGGCCGTCGATGTGCCGCTAGACCCTTACCAAAAGACGCTCAATGGATATTTTATGAAGGAAGGAGAAGATTTCCCCTTCTGTGGCTTCCCAGAACCATGGATGGACCAGAAAGACAAAAGTCTAAAGCCAGGGTTCGAGATCTTTTTCTCCCATGAATTCTCCAAGTACAAAGACCCGTTTTTACAAATGCCTGAAAAGTCCGTCGCTGCCAAGGATTGGATCGGTGCGCTAGACGGCTCTGTCATGAAAAATCTACTGGATGAGGGAAGCACGGAGAAAGCGAATCCTGGAAAAGCCAAAGGTGAATACGCCAAAGGTCTGGTGGAGGAAGCAGCCAAGATTGGAGAAGATGAGGAAGATCAGGGAAAGACCGACAAGGGGAAGGCCGAGAAAGAAAAGATGGAAGAGATTACCAAGGTGGGGGATATGGAAGAATGCTTTATCACTGATCTGGGGGGAGAGAACAAGAGAGAGTGGGTTTTTGAGTCTAGTGATAGGTTTCCCCCACACCCAGAGTCTGTAATGGCCCAAATGAGGCGTCTGTCAATTTCTATGACTGTTGTAATCACTCCAAAGAAAATCAATGAAAGTATGACTGATTCTGCCTACTCGAACGCGCTTAATGAATGTGATGAATGTGATGATCATGAAATACCTAATGAATTGCAAAAGTTAATTGAAAAAGAAAAAGAATCTGCATGCAAAATCATTGAGGACACTCAAACAATTAATCTGGGAAATGAAAATAATCCTCAAAATGTCTTTATCGGCTCCACACTTAGCAATAAAGAAAGCAAAGAACTAATCAATCTATTAAATGAATTCAAAGATGTTTTTGTATGGTCTATAATGATATACCAGACATTGATCCAAAGATAGTCCAGTACCACATCCCTCTCTTTCCCAATTCAAAACCCATAAAACAAAAATTGAGGCGAATGAGGCTAGAATGGGCACTTAAAGTAAAAGAGGAGGTTGAAAAGCAATTAAAGGCTGGATTCTTGATGGTCACCGAGTATCCTGGGTGGATTGCCAACATTGTACATGTCCCAAAGAAGGACGGTCGTGTTAGGGTTTGCGTTGATTTTCGAGATTTAAACAGGGCAAGCCCTAAAGACGATTTCCCGTTACCCCACATCGACGTGTTGGTCGATAACACTGCGGAACATGAGCTTCTATCTTTCATGGATGGATTCTCTGGGTATAATCAAATCCTCATGGCATCCGAGGATAGAGAGAAAACCACGTTCATCACTTTGTAGGGGACATATTGCTATAGGGTCATGCCGTTTGGACTCAAGAATGCAGGTGTGACCTATCAAAGGGCTGCCACCACTTTACTGCACGATATGATCCATAAAGAGGTGGGGGTGTATGTGGATGATATGATTGTGAAATCCAAAGAGAGGGGAGGGCACCTAGAAGCTTTGAGAAAGTTTTTTGAGAGATTGAGGGATTTCAAAATGAGGCTAAACTCGCAAAAATGTACATTCGGAGTCACTACTGGAAAATTATTGGGGTTTCTCATTACTCAGAGGGGAATAAAGGTAGACCCCACCAAAATAAAAGCCATAACCGAAATGAACCCACCAAAAAATGAGAAAGAATTGAGAGGATTCTTGGGGAGAATACAGTTCATCAGCCGCTTTATTTCCAAACTCACCTTAACCTGCGACCCACTTTTCAAACTGCTCAGAAAGGGAGAGAAATTTGAATGGGACGCCCCTTGCTAACAAGCCTTCGATAAAATCAAAACTTACCTCCAAAACCCACTTGTCCTATCACCACCCTCACCTGGGAGACCCATGCTACTTTATCTCTCCGTATCCGAAGATTCGATGGGGTGTATGTTGGCCCAAGAAGGAGAAGAGGGGCACGTGAAGAAGGCCATTTATTACTTGAACAAAAGAATGGTCGGATATGAGTTAAAGTACTCGCCCTTGGAAAAGGCCTGTTGGGCCTTGGTTTGGTGTACCCGTCGCCTTCGCCATTACATGCTAGCCTTCCCTGTAATCCTGGTATCCCGAATGGACCCATTAAAATACCTATTCGAAAAACCCATCTTGACCAGTAGGATTTCCCGTTGGACCATGATGCTAGCCGAATTCGACATCAAGTATGTCACTGCCAAGTCTGTAAAAGGAAGGGTTGTCGCTGAGTTTTTAGCCGACCTCGCCATAGAATCTGAGGACGAGGGAGAATTTAAGTTCCCGGATGAGGGAATAATGGAGGTAAAGGAGGATTTTTGGAAAATGTACTTCGATGGAGCAGCCAACCAATTAGGTTACGGAGTTGGAATCATTCTCATAGCACCCGATGGGGCCCCTACCCCATTAACCGTCAAGCTCAAGTATAACTCAACCAACAACACCGCGGAGTACGAAGCATGCATAATTAGGATGGAAGCAGCCTTGGCTTTGAAAGTCGGACGGATTGATGTCTTCGGAGATTCCAATTTGATCATATCACAAGTCCGAGGAGATTGGAAGGTAAAGTATGAGAAACTGAGACCTTACCATGACTATCTGGAAAGTCTGAAAGCGCAATTCAAAAATATTTCTTTTTACTACCTCCCTCGTGAAGAAAACCAACTAGCCGACTCTTTGGCTACCTTAGCCTCAATGATCCAAATCCCTTCCAAAACTGCCATGATCCCGCTATCCATAGAAGTAGGGAATCAACCGTTGTTTGAAATGATCACGGCCATGGAAAGAGAAGATGAAGTGTCGTGGTATGTGGATGTGTGGAAGTTCATTAAATAAGGAGAATACCCCGAAGGAGCCTCAAAAAAGGACAGAAAGGCGATTCGCCGCTCAATTTGTGATTTATGAAAATAAGCTATGGAAGAAATCCTACACCGGGTACAATCTAGAATGCCTATATGGGAAAGAAGCTAAGAGAATGATGGAGGAAATACATGAGGGAGTGTGTGGGCCCCATATGAATGGGCACATGCTGGCGAAGAAGATCATTCGACAGGGGTACTATTGGATGATCTTGGACAAAGACTGTTGCGAATACGTTAGAAGGTTTCACAAGTGTCAAATTCATGTAAATTTTATGCATACCCCGCCGTCACAGCTCTATAGCATGACCACCCCTTGGCTATTTTCCGTGTGGGGGATCGATATCATTGGTGAGATAGTTCCGAAAACTTCCAATGGGCACCGATACATAATCGTGGCGATTGATTATTTTACAAAGTGGGTAGAGACAGTCTCGTATGCAACCTTGAAAGCTAAGGACGTGGTGAGTTTCATCGAAAAAAACATAATCTGCAGGTATGGAGTCCCAAATGAGTTTATCTCCGATCATGGCAGTCATTTCCAGGGAGAGGTTATCCTGCTCCTGGAAAAGTATAAGATCACACGCCATCAATCGTCCCCGTATAGGCCTCAGACGAATGGAGCAGTAGAAGCAGCAAATAAGAATGTTAAAGCAATCTTGGGAAAACGACGGATACATATAAGGATTGGCATGAGAAGCTGCCGTTTGCTTTGTGGGGGTACCGAACTTCGGTAAGAACTTCAACGGGCGCTACGCCGTATTTGTTGGTCTACGGGATGGAAGCCGTTCTCCCAGTCGAGGTAGAAATACCCTCTCTTAGGGTTTTGGCAGAGTGTGAGATCACCGAATCAGAATGGGTACGAGGAAGGTATGAGGAGTTGATGTTACTCGATGAGAAGAGGTAGCCGCAGTAAACCACACTCGGGGATACCAGAAGAGGATAGCTCGTGCTTTCAACAAAAAGGTTTGCCCAAGGAAGCTTGCTGAGGGTGACCTGGTCCTCAAAGAACTGAAAGTGCCTGTTTATGACCACAGAGGAAAATTCAAACCCAACTGGATCGGACCATACATCATTAAGACCCTTCTTTCCGGAGGAGCATCCTATCTCATGGACCTGGACGGGGTTGAATTTAAGCAACCAATTAACCTCGATCGCCTCAAGAAATACTTTGCTTGAAACCCTTTCTTTCCAAAGCCTCCTACCTTGATGAACTACGCTCGACCTGATTCCCGTTAGGGGATACGTAGGCAACCTACTCAGTTTGGTCAGTAAATAAATGCCTGATTGGTGCATTTTCTTTGCAGTCTTAAGCCGAACTACTTGGGACCTGACGCCCGCTTGGGGATAAGTAGGCGGGCTCTCCAAAGCCCTCGGTCCACTAAAAAAAATTGTGCTAAACTAGGGGCAAACTGGTATTTGCCCGAAACCACTTCGAAGCCCTAAAACCAAGGGTAAACTTCGTTTGCTAGCCGAAGAACCCAGATACAAAACCCTCATTTGAATCACCTGGCTATCAAGATAAGTATTATAAAGAAACAAATGAGAATTCATGGTATAGAAGAAGTAAAGCTTTAAGCAAAAAGAAAAGTAAAGAGCCAAGTAAAGACATTGAAAGGAGAATTCTTCATAAAAGATTAATCGAAGGAGTGAGCACTTTGATTAAGCATGTTAGAACTTTCCTAAAAGATGACAACGCTATTGAAAATAAAATAATAATAATAATAATAAGGAAAATCACATTCAAAAGCGTTAAAAAGGAGTAGGCAGGGTCTGTCAGAAAGTTTTGTAAAATGGCAAGCTTTTCCCTGTTCTCATCTACTTTATTATGCATGTGTCTGTCAAGCTCGTCTCGCAACCAAGGCCTGGATCTCTAGAAGGTATTGGACAGTAGGCACAATCGGAGCAGGAATCCTTGGGCACGGAGCAGCCATCTTGCTATGCTAAGCCTCAATAAAAGCCTTTACAATAGAAGGGTGCAAGGCAGACCCCCTGGTAAAATCAGCAGTCACAGATTCAGTAGTATCCTGTAAAAGTCCAAACTGGCGTACCACCCGATCAGGAATATAGAAGGTAGTAGTACGCAAACCCGGCAGCCAGATGCCAGGTCGCCCAGGAAGGCGTACAGCAATAGAGCGATGGGTCCACTGCGGACAAACCCAGCAGATATCACTAGAAGAGAAGCCCTGGAGCCAACCAAGCCATGCATTGGCACATTGAAATAAGCTGTGAATCTCCATACGATCGTAAAAAAGTGACCCGCGAAGATGGGAACGGTGTTTAAAGAGATCCAAACGCTCCATGAGCCAAATCTGCAAAACAAAAGGTGCCCCGGCAGGTAACGTGGCCCCGGTAGCATGAGCATGGCCCAATCCAATCAGAGTTTCACCAAGGACCAGCATAACAGCACTTTTCATCTCCCGCAAACCGCAGGCAATGGGTATAAGAGTTTCAGAAGATGACTGAAAGAGGAAGTAAGAGAGCATAGCAATTCACAGGGCACTACGTCGAATGATCTGATATTCACCATCGTAAGGGTCCCCTATGGGAGCATAAACGGAAGAAAGTCGCTCAAAATCAATCTGCCTGTCACAAATAAAGGAGCCCGCCGCATTCCGAGATGTATAGAGAAGAGTGGCTAAATCCCGGATATACCCGGCCGAAACTAGAGGAACCGTCAATTCAGCAAAAGGATCGGTGTGAAGAATGGCGCTGAATTCCTCAAACAAGGGGCAAATCTCCTGAGAGCCAAAACGAAAGACGTTGAAAGAAGGATCCCAACATTGGATGGCAGCTCGAAGAAGGCCCTCATTCAAATTCATCTGTCAGAAAGAGAAAAGATCATTCAGCCTGAAGCACTCAAAGTTGAGCCTATCAACGCCGGAAAGGGTATCCATCCATGGGAAAAGGATTTAGGAGCTGATGGGGGCCATTTTGGAAGAAAGTAAAGAATAAAAGAGAAGTGTTTTGCGGAGCCTTGAGAAAGAAGGGGTATAAATAGGGGAATAAAGCTGCCTACCTACCCGCGGCACTCGATAAAGTGCAACGGCACTCAATGAAATGCCACACGGTAGTCCGTGAGGCATTCACTGAGTGCCGCAGCGGCTCTCACTGAGTGCCGCAGAGACCTCACCGAGTGCCGTTCCAAGTTTTTCATTGGCCAGGGTCTGTTTGCAATACCTTTAGCCCACCTGCAAATAGAAAAATACATAAAGGACAATAAAACGTGCGCTTCATGCAGCACGTGCAACAAAGATTAAGCCATGATCGCATACATTCATTTCATTCATTTGTTCATTATAAATAAAAGAGATACAATCATTCAAAAATCAAATAAAGGGGGGACCAAGCTATGGTCCCACATACGGCAAAAGGACCAAGCTATGGTCACACGTACGGTGAATGAAAGAGCAAAAATATAATAATAAAGGTATCAAGAGTGCCTATCCTACCGGCTATCGTAGAGCCATCATCAAGATGAGAGTGAACATATATATATACAGTCCACCAAATAAAGTATGCATCCTCCCAAGAAAACACTCAAAAGAAATATAATAAAAAAAAGAAGGATCAGCCTCGGCCCCGGCTGCGAGTCTGGGGGGTCGTACGCCTGAGGGGCTCCTCCTCCGATTATGTCCCTCTACCTCCACCGCTCCCTCCACGTCCGCCGCTACCGCCGCCTCTGCCTCTGCCGCTACTGGTGCCCTCACCGCCGCCTCCGCCACGTCCAGCGCCGCTACCACCGCCTCGTCCAGTACCGCCATCCCCAGGGGTGTCGCTGAGGGGAATGCCGAACTGCTGAAGTTGCTGCTGGAGCTGCCGTACCTGCTGGGACAGGACTCTGATCTCTTCCGTATGAAATAAGAGAGGATAAGTCCAGAAAGTGTTGAAATGACGGATGAAATACTGAGAATAAAAGGAATAAAAATCATACATGGGCCCTCAACTGAGCCGAGGCAGTCGTCCGAGCTCCCTCAACCTAAAAACAAGAACCAAAAATAAAGATTAGCAAAAGGAGAGGCAATCAAAGTTGAAGTGAAAGAAAGGGATAAGTTTCTTACCATCCACTCTTGCCCGATAACCCACTACCGCACGTTGTGGGCATACGTCAAGCCCTCCTCCGTATAAGCACGCGGGACGACGTCATAGTGAAGGGGAATAGTAGGGGCACCCTGTGAAAGCCGGGGGATCGTTGTCAAGAAGGGCTCGCCAAACGAGACGGTTGACATGGTCTAATCCCACTCAGGCAGGGCAGGAGGACGAGCCGCGGCAGGAACAGGCTGCAAATGAAAAAAATAATAAAGCATAAATAAAAAATGAAAGGAAATTCAAAAAAATAGTAATAAAGGAATCATTTGCTCACCCGAGTCACTTCCATCAAAGGGAAGTTCGGCATCAGCTTAGCGGTGCAGAACGCCGCATATCCTGTGGGGGGATCCACAAAGTCATGAATATCCAAGCCCAATAGAGCAATCGTCAGCTCGCTACCCTCGAGGGTGTCTGTGGCTCTCATAGAGTCGGGAGGAGGGAACGGCACAAAGAATCCCGGGGCCGCCAGTGACTGCCTAGTCACCCTCTCTCCTAAATACCACGCCTGGCCCTCTGGCCCATCAAGGAGTCGCCTTATCGGGTCATATCCAGCCGACTCTCGGATCTCCGCGCGAGCCTCAGGAAGCACCCTAAGCAAGGGATGCCAATGAACGTACTGCTCCCTCAAGTTCATCAGGAAATTCCTGAATGAAACAAAGTCGTGGGCCCCAGTCTTCCGCCCGACCCTATCCTTCGCCCATTTCAGACCCTGGGGCATGATAAGGGCGTCAGCATCACGTGTCTCAGGGGACATCATGCAGAGATACTCGTGGGACCAAATCTATAATGCAAAAAGAAGAAAAGGGGTTAGTCTCACAATTTAAATAAGTTTCTGAAAATAAAATAAGTAATGGAATATAGAAAAGGTATACCTCCCACACTCTCCAATAGCCACTGATGGAAGCCGGCCTGTCCCGGGAAATATCACCCATATGCTTGTACAAGATGGCTAATCCTGCACCAGCCCAGTCATACTCCTCGACCTGGTCCAGGTGCTCCAGGGACGCTACCAGGAAAACGTCGACCCGATCAGCCTTGGTGCTCAGCAGAGAGCACCCCAGCATATACATGAGAAAGCCACGGGCCATCTGCTCGTCGGTAAAACCCGGCTGGCCCCTAAATGTATCCATAAACCATTGGGCTGTGACCAAAGACTCCTCCGGGACCACTCCCAACAATGGCTCCACCTGGTCCCACTCCTGATCCGTCAGATACTATAAGCGCTCTCCGCCGAAGGCAACCCCCGTGATCATCGAGAAGTCCAGAGGAGTCATCATCATCTCCCCGAAGTCGAAATGGAAAGTGCTGGTGGTGTCCCACCACCGCTCCGACAATGCATGAATCTGCCGCAAGTCATTGGAGCTCTTCGTCAAGAGTTTGACAAAGTCTCCAAACCCAGCAGCATCAATCAAGGCCCTCACCGTTTCATTCAGCTGTGTGTACCACTCATACCCGTGGGCGAGGCTGCCATGCCCCTTCAGCACCTTGGGCTGCAGCTGCAAGAAAGAATCACAAGTTTTTTAAATTAGTAATTGGATAAAAAGAAAAGTAAAAAATATATAAATAAATGAAGCAGATGGTAAGTAAAGAAACAAGGAAAAGCGTCGTAAAAAAGAGAGAGAAAAGGAAAGAAATAGAAAAAAAATCTGGAAATACTCACAGAAATTTCACAAGCATGGCGCTCATTTGCGTCCAGTTCAGCAGATGTTCACAAAGTAATAAGAAGAAATAAGGTAAAGCACTCAATGTTCTAGCAAGGTTTTGAAGAAGGGGGAAGGAAAAGAGTAGTTTGTTCACATTTTTTTTAAAAAAATATATATATATACATGCATATATAAACATACGAAGGCGCAAAAGAAATTTGAGTCCAAATGAAGCGCAGTTTTAAAGAGAAATTTGTGAGAATAATAAAAGGCGTAATTTGAGTCACAAGCGGTCAAGAATCAGTTTTGAATAATAAAAGGCGTTTGGAACGCTCAAGAAAATTCACGAGTTCAGTAAACACGAGTGAGAATAATAAATTGTGATTCATCGAGCATAATATTCATAAGGTTCATGAGAAGTAAAATGAAATGCAAAATCTTGAATAAAGTACGCGTGAAAACGCTGCAAGCATGGCATTTACATTTTGAAATGAGACATTCAAAGTCATGATTCACAATACGTTCCATTAAGTTCTAAAAGGAGAAAATTAAAAAGAAAAAGGGAGCGTTTACCTCGCGCTTGAACGCGCGGACAGATAAGTGCTCATCCGGGTCCCGGAGCAGGAGTGTAGCGTCTGGATGGTGAGTGGCCGTATACTTGACCTTCTTCTTTCTCCCCGAACCGTTCACCATAATCTGTCAAGGAAAAGAGAGAATTCGCGCGTTAGATTCACAAGAATTTCAGAAAAACGAAGAAATAAAAGAGATTAATCAAGTTTTGATCAAATAGAACTAACCTGAAAGCCCCGGTAGATCGATCCAAGCGAGAAAAGAAAAAGGGAAAGTTTTCTCCAGAGAGGAATCGAGAGAGAGAAGGTTGACAGAATGAGAAAAATGAATTGAAACCGTCGGTTTTAGCAACTGCCGCTCAAACGTGGCACTCAGTTTTCCGTGTGCGACAGTTGATTGACTGCCGGGCGGCACACGCCAAGTGCCGCAACGGCACTCCGTGAGTGCCGCATGGCAGTCACGGACTGTCGCAAAAATCTGCGTGTGCCGAGGCTAAGTCGGCTCAAAGATCCTTCATTTTCCCCCAAAAATTCAAATCAAGTCCCGAAAATTGAATTTGAGGCCCCCAAAATTTGCCCTCATTACACTTTTGGTCCTCGAGGTCGTTTTTAGGTTTAAGTTGGCTACAAATTTCAGAATTTAGGAGTATATCTGAGCCCGTGGGCTCCTGATTTTTGAAAATTAAAAATATTTGAGCCCGTGGGCTCCTAATTTTGAAATTGAAAAAGATTTGAGCACGTGGGCTCCCGATTTTTGAAAATTGAAAAAGATTTGAGCCCGTGGGCTCTCGATTTTTGAAAATTGAAAAGATTGGAGCCCGGGGGCTCCCAATTTTTTGAAAATTAAAAAAGACTTGAGCCCGTGGGCTCCCGATTTTTTAAAAATTGAAAAGATTGGAGCCCGGGGTCTCCCAATTTTTTGAAAAGTGAAAAAGATTTGAGCCCGTGGGCTCCTAATTTTTTGAAAATTGAAAAAGATTTTAGGAATATAACAGATTTATATTCTCGGTTCTCGCAATAGATTTGCATTTACCTTCATTTTGGGAATATAACAGATTTATATTCTCGATTCTCGCAATAGATTTGCGTTTACCCTCGTTTTGGGAATATAACAAATTTATATTCTCGGTTCTCGCAACAGATTTGCGTTTACCCTTGTTTTGGGAATATAACAGATTTATATTCTCGGTTCTCACAATAGATTTGCGTCTACCCTCGTTTTGAGAGTGTAACAGATTTATATTCTCGGTTCTCACAACAGATTTGCGTTAACCCTCGTTGTGGGAATATAATAGATTTATAGTCTCGATCCACATAACAGATTTGCGTCGATCCTTGTTTTGGGAGTGTAACGGATTTATATTCTTAGTTCTCGCAACAGATTCGCGTTAACCCTCGTTGTGGGAATATAACAGATTTATATCCTCGATCCACGCAACAGATTTGCGTTAACCATCGTTGTGGGAATATAACAGATTTATATTCTCGATTCTCGCAACAGATTTGCATTAACCCTCGAAAATCAATTCAAAGGCATCTTCGTGACCCCTGTAACAGATTTCACATCAATCAAAGGATCAGATAATCTTTTCTGACTAACGCGTCACGTAATGTGCGTCATACGTAGAGAAGACATGCTAAGCATGGCACCTGCAAGACCAGGTCAATTCAGAAAATACCATTGCATCGCATCACGACAGGATAGGTGCATTCATCCGTATGGTTACTTGTGCTTGTGTGTGTTTGGTTCCTGCCCAAACTACACTTTGGTCTGATTCCTGATGGGATACGTAGGCAGCTCACCGTCGAGCTCGACCAACATGAACCGTTTGTGAAGCTGTTTTTGCAACGCGTTTTGTTTCACCTAAATTCGGCAATCTGGTCAAAGGCTTGTCTTCACACAGGCTTTGACATTCACTCATGGGACGCGTTGCCCCCACGAGCTCTGTCAAAGATGGGCAAACTGTAGACACCCCAATTTTGACCGACCGTCGAATTTAGGAGAGCGTCACCTCCACGTCCAATGATGATAAGGACCGAAAAGATTCGAAGTATTCCAAGCTCCTCAGAAAGTTCTCCAAATGCGATAAAATTTCACAAAAAGAAGAAAATACCAGGTATTTGGGAGAATTTAGGCATAAAACACCATTTTTGGAAAAGATCAACAAAAATAAGTTTCTTTAAGAAAAGGGAAGAAAGAAAAGACCTAAAAAGGGAAGTTCAACAGAAAACGGCACACGGCAGTATTCCGCGGCACTCAGTGAGTGCCGGTCCGGCATTTACTGAGTGCCGCCGACAATTTCTGACTGTCGTTTGCTTTAACAGTCCGTATTTTATGGTACAATACGTATGTGTATGCGGGTAAAAACAAAAAACTGATAAAGTAAGGCTGACGAAAACACGGCAATCAATAATTTGGCGCGGCACTTACTGAGTGTCGCGCGGCAGTCATTGAATGCCGCAGCGGCTGTCATGGAGTGCCGCAACGGCATCCACGGACTGCCGCAGATTATTTTTGACTGCCGCCCTGGGCAGCAGTCTGTCTAATTTCAGGAAGTACGTATTGTACCACCAAATGAGACATTTACACCTGTTTTTTACTTCGAATTCACTGAAAATACTTGGTAATTTTGTCTATAAAAGAGAGAGGATCTTCCTTAAGGGGAGAGACATACAACACAATACATGAGGGAGATACCACACAATACATGAGAGATAACCACCACTATACTAACACATATTTGAAAGAAAAGAGAGAGTTTGGGAGAACTTGAAGATGAATTTGGAAGATCTTCAAAGGAGAGAAACTTTGAGGATAATTTGGAGGTGATCCTCTAACCATAAGTTGTCTATTTACATTCTTCCTTTTCTTAAATCTTTAATCCTCAAACCTTTTTATTTTTCTTTGCTCCATTTCTTTTGTTGATCATACTTCCTTCTTGAGACTCTTAGAGATTCTCAATATCTCTCTTGAAATCTCTTGAACATGATCTTTTGAATCCCATATAAGCTTGTGCTTCACATGGGAATCAAAGTTTGATCATCACTCCATTTCATAGGCAAACAGATGGATCCAAGTCCACACTCATGACTTGGATCCTCTAAACTTGATGTTTCATGGAATCCTTTCTATATTCCTTTGAGACTCATGAGTATAGTCATGTCTTCATCTCCAATGACCATCAAATGGTAGGAGAAGATGGCTTAGTTTAAGTCCAACTTCATGGTTCAATAGTTGGAATTAACAAACAAGAGTTGAACTTGACAAATGAAAACAGTGAGTTCACAAACTATTTTTTATCAAAGATTTTTAGTTCGAAATCTAACCGTCGGAATCGAGTGAAACCAACGGAAAAGTGTCAATAACACAATATTCTACAACTTAAATTTTTGTTTCAAGGTGGTTTCATGTCTAAAGTGGTTTGGTTAGGAGTTTTGTAAGGTCACTACAATCTGTCCAGAGTTTCAGCATAGTAACACTCTTTTGAAATAAGTAAACCAATGCTTTAATAAAGTGTTTGTGACCCAAAATATTTTTTTCTAAGTAGATCAATGTGTTAGGAAGTCACCCTAAAAAGAACAAAGCATTTCTGATTTTTTTGCTAGTTTTAGAAAATCGTGCAAGAACTCTAGACAGAAGGTTGTAGAATGCTGAGTGATGTCTGGTTTTTTTCCAATTCCCGGAGATCCAACCGTTGAAACTTTGATTTCTTTTTTGGGTTAAAAACTAGACACACAGAGGCATCTTGTGTCCAAAATTCATCAAGATCAAAACACGGGAATCACGCTTTTTCATTTTTTAAAGTTATGATCTGCTCTCTGTAATTCATAAAAAACTGCTACTGTTTTTGTCTAATCTTATTTATTTCAACTCAAATGGCCCTCCTAATACCTTAAGACCCAAATCATACTTTGAATAATGATAATTTAGCTTAAATCCAGAGGCTAAGTGACCCAAATTAGTGAATAAACACATGTCTTATTCTTGTTCGATCTCATTCATTCATTCATGTACATTTAATGCTCATGATTAGAACTAGCTACTGAATAAAGTTGGATTTCATGCTCGATAGGTTTAAGCTAGAAATTTAGGATTGTATTTTCTAACTTCACATCTTGTATATCATGTGGACTAATCTTTTGTTTTGTAGCGCTGTTGAGGTATGATCTCTAGGACCCCCTTTAATTCATTTTAATTTCTTGATTTTATTGATTTTTCAACCTCATGCGCGACACATTAGAATTAGGATCTTGCCTTATATGTATATGTGATTAGAGACTCCTTTTTTTTAGGATTTTCTTTTGTTTGTATGCATTGCACGTTTAATATCGCTGCTGGATCCCGGGTAAGTTCTCTTGTTCCCTAGTGCAATAGTTGGTTGAGGCATTGACTTATCCACATAGTATGTATGTATGATAGTACTCAGTTTTAATTCACTTCGATATGAAGAATCGTGTATGGTTGTTAACCAGTTGAGACGTGTTGGAAATGACTTTTAGTTCAAAAGAAATATGGGTGAATGTGAGATGAGTTATTTCTTTGTTTTGGATATTGTGATGAAACTTTTGAGTTTCAGAAAAGATATGTGATAAGCATAATGAAAGTATATGTGATTTAACGTTGTGACGTTGCGATAGGATTGAATGTCAAGTTTGACTATTGAGCATGAGCTACTCAGGTAGTGATGTCCTTATTTATCGAGGTGCTTCAATGTATTACTAGAATGCTGGTTGAATCTTCAATCACATTGAGATGGGGACTCTAAAGATATATTTTCCTCCAGAGCTTGGGGATTTATTTTCCTCGTGAGATTGTGATATCTCAGTAGAGGTATGAAGTTTGTAATGAGACAAATGTTGGAAATGCTTATGAGAAGTCTTTGTGAGTTGATGAGATGATATAAGTTTGGAGACAAACTTCCTTTTTGGAGGGGAGAGTTATCACACCCGTCCCGAAAAATCAATGTTTTTAAAATGCATAATCAAATTTTGAGGATTTGTCAATGTTATTTGATAATTGTAAATGAGATTGACGTGGATCAACGGTGAGGTGTCAATTGAGGAGACGATAATCCAACAAATCATGAGGCACTGGATTGACTTAAATGGCATTTATATGATTTAGATGTTATTTAACTTATCTGGTAAATTGTGAATAGTAATTATCCCTATGTTGTGTACTTTTATGATAGTTTGATCGTGTTAGAGATTATTTTGAACGAATTAGCTAGAGATAACCTATATTATACATTACATAAAAAGTAGGTTATCTAGAAATTTCAAGAAAATAGTTTTCAGAACGTAATTACGGTAACAAACGAAAATTAGTCAAAAACTTTTATAATTAATAGTTTTCACTCGTGAAGCAATGAATTTGACGTGTAAGACGTTTCGAAGGATAATTAGAAGTTTTGAAAAACTCGTGGGGAGGTAAACATAATTTTTTAAAGTGTTGCCTACATATAGAAGTGGCAAGATATTTTCATTACAACTTTTCTTAAAAACCTAAATCAAGAGAATTGATTTTGCTTAGAGCTTCTTGGTGCATATTGACGGACATTTGCCCGTTTGTTTGTCACCAGATTTCATATTTGGATTCCCCGAGGTAAAGGCTACACTTTGATAGTCATTAGGCCACGTTTGGCTAAGTTTTACAAAAATTCTAATTCTAGAAATTTGGAAAAAATGCGGGTAACTTGTAGGTTTTGCGTATAATTAGAGATTTGACATTCAATCGGGCTTCTAGTCTTTCCCTCCAAGTTATACGACGATAGCTCGAGGTATGAATTTCTAGCCTATGAGATAAAGGAAAATTACATGTTTTGATTTTTGACGACGAAATTGAGATCCGGGCAAAATCCATGTGTTAATCTTAGACCCGTTAATTATGCACGCGCTTAATGTGACAAGCATGTCTAACTTTTACGCGAGCACGTTAAGTGATTATGGTCAAAGGGGGGACTTATATAAATTCATGTCGGAGTAAGCTTCTCGATGTTTGAGAATTTAGTCACGATGGCTACTGTGCATGGTTTAAGACTTGGACTTGCCAGGGCACTTGGGATGCAATGGTTGTAGACTTGGACTAGCCATTTGCATCGGGGTTTAAGACTTGGACTTGCCGCTATCGAATGAATGCGTGTTTTTCTCCCTAGAGACTATTTGACATGAATTATGAGATTAAAGCATGATTTGTCATATATGCATATGTTAAAAATTGTGCACTCAGCATATAGCTGAGCAATAGAGATTTACTCCATTACAATTATGAAGAACGGAAAGATGGAATGCGAGGGATGAGGCCGTTAGGATTATTCGGAGGAATTGGGGTATAGATTCTTGTAACCGAATCATAGAAGCTCGAGATTATTATTGGGTTGATGTAATATTCTTTTGAAAACCTTTTTAAGTTGGTTGGAAGCGACTCGGAACTCTTGAGTTCGCGTCTTGATGTTTAACACGTTGAATTTCATGTTTTATGAATTTCTTGTAGCACTTATGAGATTTGATCAAATCAGACCCTTACCTTAACTAGTTATGATTTTCCAAATTTAGGCAAGTTGTTATACTTGTCAATATAACTTTGGTAGAGATTGAAAAGATTGGAATATGTTTGAAGTGTTAGATGGGTGAAGGTTGGGTGATGCTTTAGCAACATTCAGCTGCTAGAAGGAATTCTGATAAAGGGTCATTCGATCGGTCGAAGGGGGTCGTTCAACCGGTCGAAATACTCCCTGCATGAATCTTTTTCTACCCTTTCGGAAATTTTTTAAATGTTTTGATTGGTTCTTAGGGAACCTTTGGGACCCCTTTCAACATTAATTCACCCGTTTCACAATATAATTACGTCTTCAACTTTATACGGATTTTACAACCTGGAGAGTATTGTTTCCAAAAGTTTTAAATATTTTCAAGGTTGTCTTAAGTTCTTTTTCCACTGCTATAATATTTTAATGAATTGGTTGAGCCTTAGTGGCGTGCCACGTGTCCTATTTCCACGCATAGTGGGATGGGTCGTGACTAAATTATTATTTGTCCCCCGAATATTTTCATATAAAACCTTTTGCATATAAAATATTTTTTTCCCTTTTGTTTTTCGGTGTTTGGATTAATTGCTAAAAAATATTTTTTCCAAAAAAACATATATATATATATATAGTTTTTGATATTTGGAATAATTTTTTTTATTCTGGAAAATGTGCCTTTTTACCTATGCAAGTTTCTGAAAGTGCATTTCAGAAGCTTTTACTTGACCAAGATCCGAATTATATATAAACCCCTAGCAAAACCTGTAAAAAAAAAAAAAGAAGAAGAAGAAAAGGAAAATTAACCAAAATAAAACAAACGCTAATTCAACCAAATGAAAAAGGTTGGAAACCAAAGAAAAAAATCACACACATTTTTTGCAAATAGTTCGTAGGCAAAGACTAGATGATACAATCAATAAAAATAAATAAGTACTGTCAAAACATGGAAATTAAACTAGTAAGATTAGACAATGTGTGATTGGCAATGACCATTATCCAATTCTATATGTTTAAATGAAGTGAGAAGCATTTTATCCACTTTGTATAAGCCTTCTAGAATGTTAGATAGTATCTCATGGACCACTTCTCCCTCTAGAGGATTTATATTTGCACATATCTGGGATCATTTTAGAAAAGTGTCCCCAATGGTACCTTGACACAAAATTGTTTGGTATTCGGGGTGTACTCTTGTCATGCCCCAGAACAGCAAAAATTAAGAAAAATAAATTTTCTTTTTGGGTCCATAAGGAATGACGGGTGAATGTCACTAATTGTCCACACCACACTATACTAGTCCAACTAAAAGCAACAGTAAACAACTTAATATATAATAACGATTCTATTAATTACAATATCAAAGTGGTGTTTAGGATCATAACAGGTTTGGAGACAACATATGCCCAAGTTCCCACTTACCAATAAGTTCAACAGTAATATAAAACTAATTATAACTTCTTCATCTCTAGCTGGCATATGGGTAGTCATCCGCGTAACAGCCTTGTAATACCCTGTATTTTCAATAAATATTTATTCACAAGATTCTTTATACTTCCCTTGATCATTTTTGGAATTCTACCTTCGATCGATCAAAGTTTGTTCGAGCGATTGAACCTTATTCAATCCATCGAAACTCTACCGACCTGAATTTAATGCGTGGTCCCTACTACAATCGATCAAACCTGGCCGAAATGATTTCGAGCGATCGAACTCCGTTCAATCGATCGAACTTGTAATCATTTAAATTCTCAGGTTTTCCGTAAACCTTTCCATCTGTCTATCCCTCCCCTCTATATAGTGTGTGTGTGTGTATGTGTGAAATTCAGAACACTGGAGTGTTTGAGAGAGAGTGTGTGTGTGCTTGTGTGTTAGTATATATATACATATACATCTATATATATACACACACACACACCTATATATATACTCACAGTTGGGAGAAAGAGAAGCAGAAGCAGAAGCAGGACAAGAAGAAGAAGAAGAAGAGAAAGAGAAGGCTGAGAGAGAGAGAGAGACAGAAGAGACAGCGAGACAGAGAAGGAGAAAAAGGCCGCCATTAAAGCTTTGGAAGATAAAGCTTGGCCAAACGCACCCTTAGCAACGTTAGGTGAGTTCCAAACTCACTCGGTAGCTTAATTATAATGTTTTACGAGTTCTGTATGTTCAAAAAGAACCCAAACACGCCCTACCAAGTTCAGGACGTTCACTGCAAAATCTGGAGAAGACAAAGTTCGAGCGATCGAACACCACTGAGTCTTAAGCGATTGAGATGACTTCAATTGATCGAGATCATCTTCACTTTAATCGATCGAGAACACTTCGATCGATCGAACCGAACTTACTTCAAGCGATTGAGATGACTTTAATCGATCGAACCTAGCAGAACATGGTTATGTTCCTTAAGTTTATAATTCATAATGCGTAGTTGTCTAATCGTTGTTTCATATTTCTATTATGTGATATTACGGATTTCGAAGGTAATAGGATACGATAATGAGATTGAGATAATATGGTGAGTAATGCAGCCAGGTTCGGAACGTTAGTAATAATATGAGGCGGTAACGAGATAAGGATTTGGAGATAATAATAGTGGGTAGTATTGCGTAACTGGTGTTTGAGTCAGTGGGTTATTGGTTATT
This sequence comes from Hydrangea macrophylla, assembly GCA_033977485.1. NCBI lineage: Eukaryota > Viridiplantae > Streptophyta > Magnoliopsida > Cornales > Hydrangeaceae > Hydrangea > Hydrangea macrophylla. Next base: position 81,490,965 of record CM066987.1, read on the forward strand.
TTGAGGTTATGTGAGTCGAGCTAATGATTCACTCAGGTTGAATACAATAAGTGAGTCCGAAGGATTTGACCAGAATTGTGGAAGTTATGGGTACACAGTACTCACAAGCATTCTTAAAAACTGTGAACAGTAAGAGTTCTTAAAAGCGGTGAACAAGAGTATGGGTAGGTCCATAGACTAGTCATTATATGAGATCGATGTATAGTGTTCGCAAGAGTTCTTAAAAGCGGTGAACAAGAGTATGGGTAAGTCCATAGACTAGTTGTTATATGAGATCGATGTATAGTGTTCGCAAGAGTTCTTCAAAGCGGCAAATAGTAAGAGTTCTTAAAAGTGGTGAACAAGAGTACTAATATGTCATGATGATATAATCAGTTCGAGATAGTCAGTTGGTATTGGTACAGTCAGCCTTAGAGTTGGTAGATGATGAGAATCGGTTAATGATGTGTCCGAATAAAAGAGGAAGATATATAATTAGTATCACTATTATATATAGTTCGTAACTAGTAATTGCGTTATTGCTATGAGACTGTGTTAGTTAGTTCTCACTCAGCTTTCAGTAAGCTGACGACCTTTATTGCCTGGACATTCCCTGTCCAGACTACCCTGTCCTTAACAATGCAAGTATTGGAACATATGATGATGGCTACAACCCAGGGTTGGATTATGCAGAGGGTGCAACCATTGATGCTGGTTATACTAGAGAGGAGTATTACGCTGACGACTATCCTTACACCAGTAGAAGATTTGTTATATCTAGTTTATGTTTCTGTTGTTCTGTTAAACTCTATTTTGTTTTATTTAACGGGTACTTGGGCATATGTTGTCTCCAGACCTGTTGTGATCCTGTGGACCACACTCTGATGTTTGTAATAGATAGAATTGTTTTTTATTCAATAGATTATGTTACTGTTCCTGTTTATCTTGTGGACTAGTACTGTGTGGTGTGAATAATTAGTGACTTTCACCCATCATTCCCTATGGACCCAAAAAAGAAATTTATTTTTCTCTATTTTTTCTGCTCCGGTGCATGACAAGTCTTCTCCGGCATAACCGACATTAGTGGGGCCACCCTCTGCATATTCCCCCTCAGGGTAGTACCCATCGCCACCAACTCTATTGCTTGCATTTATGGGGACAGAGTAGTTTGGACAGAAAATGTCCAGGCATAAATGCCGCCAGCTTACTTCAGCTGAGTGAATAGAAACTCCCACAGTATCATAGGTATAAAGTCCTTACCAGTTATGCACGATATAAAGTAGTGATACTAATAATATCTTTTTCTCTTTTATATAGACTCCTCATTATCCAATTCTTATCGCCTTCCAACTCTAAGACTAATTGTAAGACTGACTTCCATGAACTGATTATATCATCATGATATACTAGTACTCTTGTTCACCGCTTTTAAGAACTCTTACTGTTCACCACTTTTAAGATCTCTTGCAAACACCATACATCGTTCCTATATAACTACTAGTTATGGATGTACCAATTTTAAGAATTCTTACTGTTCACCGCTTATAAGTACACTGAGGAGTATCGTTCGTTCATAATTAATATTTATTAGTACTCTTGTTCACTGCCTTTAAGAATTCTTGTGAGTACAATACATAACACTCACATCCCACACAGTTGTGTTCACGTCCAATCCCTGACATTGACATACTTGCTTTGAAAGTAACTAATACCCCATTGACTCAGTCACCAGGTTATCCAATTTTGCCCACCGTTATACCTCAAACCTTATCTCATTATCGCGTTGTATTATTACTAACGTTCCAAACTATACTACGTTACTCACCATATTATCTCAATCTCATTATCGTGTCCCATCACCTTCGTAATCCATAATATCACATAATAGAAACACAAAATCACTTTAAACGACTAATCATTTGGATTAATATCTCAAAGGAAACAACCATGTTATGTTCAAGTTCGATCGATTGAAAACATTTCAATCGATTGAAAACATTTCAATCGATTGAGAAAAGTGAGATTCAAGCAATCGAGGTCCATTCGATCGATTGAACTCAGTTCAATTGCTCGAGAGTCGTCTTCTTCAGTTCTGGATAGTGAACATCCAGAGCTGTTAGGGGGTGTTTCAATATTTATGTCCAAAAACTCGTAAAACATTACACTAAGCTACTGAGTGAGTTTGGAACTCACCGAACGTCGTAAATGCATGTTTGGAAACTTCCAAAGCTTGGTGGCCTCTAATGTAGCTCCTCTCTCTCTCTCTCTCCTCTGTCTCATTCTTCTTCTCTTCTTCTTCTTCTCGTCTGTTTGTCTCTCTCTTCTCTGACTGTATATATATAGATGAATGTGTATATATGTATATATGTGTGTGTATATATATAAAGCATACTCTTTCTCTCACTAAAAAATCTCTGGCTTCAACAACCCAAACACACACAAATATGTCACATATATATAGAGAATGGGGTGGGCAGGTGGTAATGTTTGCATGAACTAAGATGAAATATCTAGGCACGTTTGATCGATTGAAGCGATGTCGATTACTTGAGAGCAGATCAGTTAGGTTCGATCTATTGAGATCGATTGATCAATTGAAGTGGGAACCACATCGTAAATTCATGTCGGCAGGGTTTCAATCAGTTTTTGATTTGTTCAAAAATAAAAAATAAAAAATTTAACCCAAAATCAATTTGTTCCAAAAACTAATTTGTTCCAAAGATTTAAACATAAAATCAAGTTGTTCCAAAAACCTAAGATCTAAACCCAAAATACCAAACCCACCTCAAAGATATATATAGTGTATATATATGTACTCAATAGCTATATGTATACAAACATGTATGTATATATGGTGTGTATGTATTAGGGGTGTCATTTGGAACGGAAATTCCGATTCAGACGGATTTTGTTCCGAAAATTTTCGATTTTGGAAACCAAAAATGCTTTCCGAAATTTCGAATTCCGAAAATTCTGAAAAAAAAATCATATCAGAATCGGAATTGTTTTAAGAGTTCCGAAAATTCCGAAAGTTTTTCGAAAAAATTTCAAAACTATCTTTTTCCGAAAATATTCCGAAGAAAATCCGAAACTATATTTTTTGAAAGTTTTCTTAAATATTCCGAAACTTAACTTTGTCCCACATCGGTAAAGAATGAAGAGAAAGAATGACATGTGCTTTTATAAATTGAAAGACAAGTATGACAATCATCACAAATGAAAATTTCTGAAATAATTTTGAAAATTTCTGAAACTTTCCGAAAGATTCCGATTCTGAAAATTTCTACAATTTCGGAATCGGAACCAAAAAAAAAAAAAATAATAAAATAAAATTATGAAATTTCGGAATCGAATCGGATTTTTTTTTTTTTTTTTTTCCGAAAATTTTGGAATTCTTTCCGAAATGGTGGTTTCCGATCCGTTCTGGCTGAAACACACCCCTAGTATGTATGCATGAATGTATGTATATATGTATGTATGAATGTATGTATGTATGTATGGTCCGTATTTATGGTGTGTATGTATGTATGCATGTATATATGTATATACAGTAGAGAGAGAGAGAGAGAGGAAGGGTTTTTTTTTAAATAACTAAGGGCATTTTCGGCATTTGCAAATTAAGAAGGAAGGTCTCTGTAAATTTTGCAATCTAGAGAGGAGGGGTGCGTAATGCAAATCCAAACCGCAAATGAGGTTTGTGTAATTTTGCAATCTAAAAGGAAGGTCTGTGTAATTTCGCCAAACCTTAGGAGAGATTTGTGTAATTAATCCTAAAAAAAGGGGTTAATTACACTCACCTCCCTTGAGGTTTGCCCTAATTACACAGACCTTTCTCATATTTTGAGAAATTGCATGGACATCCATTTCTCGCTAACGGTTGAGTAATGTCTATGACGGATTAAATGAAAGTACCAAAATGCCCCTACATAAAATTACACAAACCTCCCCTGAACTATGTTCTAATTACACGGACATCCCTCGAATTTTAAAAAATTACATGCACCTCCCTTATCACCCATAATTACAGTTTGTGCTTATGTATTATTATACCCACAAAAAAAATTTGCTTTTGCAATGAGAAATGATTTAGGTTAAACTTTTCATATTACTAAGAAGTGTATCTTTCAATTTTTTCAAATTCCTTCTAGCAATTTCTTCAGGGATGTTTTCAAATTCTTCACTTTCATAATTTAAATTTCTTGGATTTGATTTTTTTTATTTTATTTTTTCCACCTGTTAGTTTTTCTTGTCTATGGAATAAATATAATGGATATGATACATTAATAGAATCTGGGCATTCTACAATTTGGTTTATTGAAAAGAGACTTCCCGTGTTTCGTAAAAATTGAAGGAATTGTGAAAAATGGTAAAAGCAATATAGTCGTTCTGAATAATAATAGATACGATTCTCAATTTTGGAAAAAAGCAATTTTTGTTGAGTGACGTAACAAGGGAGAAAGAAGAAGAGACAAAAAAAATAAATCATTTTTTTTCAAGGGTTAATTACACACGCCTTCCCTGAGGTTTGCCTTAATTACACGGACCTCCCTCGCATTTTGAGAAATTACATGAACTTCCCGTAATGTTTAGGTTGAGCTATACTCTCCTCCCCACCATTAGTTGACCGTTGACAAACACTGAATATTGCACATTTATGTACCAATATAATAGACATATTGCTCATTTAAATCCCCCAAATTCCTAGTTTTACATGCATATTTGAATTAATATAATTTAATAGTGATGTCACTCAAATGCGTGTAAAAATGTGTTTTTACATATTTTATATGTTTAGGTAAAAATGAAGTGAAATAAAAGGAAGGAAAGAAGTCGCAACCACACCATAGTATATTCATATGAATAGTAATGAATAGTAATGAATAGTGAATGAACAGTAAAAATTACTGTTTGACTAGGAAAAATCCAAAAAAAAAAAAAAAGAAGACCGAATTACAACATCCAAAGTTGGATGTTGATAGTTTTTTTTTATATTATTATTAGTTTTGTTTTTTTCTTTCTTTTCCTCTTTCTCTTCTCTCTCTCTTTCTCTTCTCTCTCTCTCTCTCTCTTTTCTTCTTTCTGTGTAGGATTGTCAAACATGTCAGAGACTGAAGAAAAATAAGGCGCGAGGAAGAAAAACTGCGACCATTTGCCAAACGCGTGCTCAATACTGACGAAGGGAGTGATGTATTTTCACTTCCTTTCGTCTATAAAAGGGAACAGCAGAGGAAGCACAACACACAATTCACAACAAGCACAGCTTCACAATCACTGTTAGGGAGAGAATAGTTTAGGGGAGGTTATCATGTGAGCACTTTGTATTGTCCCTAGAAATAGGAAACTTTAGTTTTTCTTTGCCTTTTCTAGTTCTAGTAGTTGTAAAATTTTACTTTTATGTAATTGATGATTTCATGTTCAAAAATATGTAGCAAAACTTTGTGTACTGTATTTCTTAAATTTAAAATATTTGTTTTCTTGTATGACCTTTGTCACTTTGTAGTAGTAAAAATAGTCCTATTTAAATTTAGATTTAATATTTTTAGTCTAGTAGTACTTATAGTTGTCCCTAAAATAGTTAGAAACCTCAAATTTTCAGTTTTTATAGCAATATTTTTATTCACTAGAAGACAGATTTTGCGATTAAATGTCAGAGTTCTTAGCCACGTAGTTGTTGTAATCACCTACCAAAGCCCCAAGCACACCATATTCATATCTCACTCCAAAAGTATATTTGGATTTGGTTTGGCCTTATTTGTGTTCTTGGAGTTCAACCACTGTGACCCCACAAGAATCCAAAGTCAAAGGTTTAGTATTTTATTTTTAGTTCAGTATTTCCATTTATGTATATTTTATTAGCCTAGTTATACTAAACTTTGCTAATTTGCAGATTCCACAAATTCAACCCCAGCTCATGTTAAGTAAAGAAAATAATATAATAATATTAGTTTTCACCTTTACCTTAGTTTTACAACTTTAGTTTTAATTGAGCAGTCACTGTTTACACTTATTTAATTTATCTTTAAATTTTATTTGGAAGACAGTTTCAATTCCAAAATGGTAGGCTAAAACTTTAATTGAGGATATGTAATAAAAACTTAGAAACCACAACTTCTGTGCACTAAACTTAAATGGGCATATTTATCTAGATGGGTTATTTTTTCATTTATGGCCAAAAATATCTATGTATCTATAGTTTATGACCATTTAACATGTTTATATACTATGGCTATATTGGGCTCAAAAGAGAACATATTTGAAATAAAAAGCCTAATTATGTGGATTGTCAAACTATGTCTTTTGTCATAAAAAACACCTAGCATACTCAAACAACTCATATGACAAAGTTAATATTTCAAATATGTGTTTATATATATTTCTATCCAATAATGGATAGGCAATTGTGTAGTGGCAGAGTGGTGGGGACTGGACGCCGAATAACCCATGTCCGCGGCGGGACACGGTTCGAACCTGGCTACTGCCCAATTACCTTTTTATTTTTTCTTTAAACCAAACGACGTCGTTTCATATCAAACCTCACACACTTGATATGACACTGACTAGTGAAAGTTTAGTTTTAAATAAAGAATGACTCTGCAGTCTTAAATGCCAAATGCTTTTCAAATGCACAAAAGTTGTGAGATCTAATGTTGGTTTGCATATTCCCAATTCCTTTAAATCATTTTCCCCTAGTTAATTAATATTTCCTGTTTTATAATAGTTTTGCTTAAATATCTGTATTATTTCCATCTTTTGCTATTATTAAATCTAAAATGTTTTTCTTACAAAAATTTAGCTTTTATTTATTTTTCATCATTTTCTTACTAGTATGTTAGTTAATTTATTTTGCACTGTTAAAATCTTTACCATAAACTGTTAAGAAAAAAATAGTTTTAATTACTTTTATTGCAAAACTATAAAAATTAGTAGTTTAGTAAAACCCCACAAAAACCCATCATCTTTTATTTTCTTTTTAGTGACAAAATAGTTATCTACTTAACTTTATAAAATTTTATTCCGTTCCCTGTGGGTTCGACCTGGACTTCCAGAACTTTATTATTTGTACGATCACCTACACTTGGGTGTGATAAGAAAACGCGTCAATAGGATGTCGTCAAGTTTTTGGCGCCGTTGCCGGGGAACGGTTAATAAAAAGTTAGGTTTAAAACTATTTTTCCTATTATATCTATATCTATATCTATATATATTTATTCTACCTTATAAATAATCTAGTTTTCTTTTTAAGAAAAAATGATAACATAAAAAAATATTAAAAAATATATATATATAATTTATTTCCTTATGAAATATATATAAATATATATTTATAGATATGTACTTGTGCATCTTCTAAAAAAAAAGCATTTATATACATATATAAGCCTATCTAATAAAAAATAAATATATAAAAAAATGTAAAATAAAAAAAAAAGAGTTTTATTTTTACCTAGCTAATAATAATAATAATAACAATAATAACAATAATTTTATTACTTAGATTTTCTTTTGTTTCTTATGTCCTTAGATACTACTGAAGCTTTATATCAAGTACCACATAATTCTAATATTTCTAGTGAATCATCTAGTATACAGTTTCCTAAAATCATGGCTGAAATTGAAGGCATAGAAGGAATAGCCGATGATGCTCATAGTGAGCAGGGGGAAATTATACCACAATTTATTTTACCAGAACGTGAACAACGTCCTTTACGTGATTTATTTACCCCAGAAAGAAACATCACTCCTTCTTGCATCACTCTACCTAGACACACAGGAAATTTTCACTTTAGACATGGCATGATTCCACTCTTACCAACTTTCCATGGAATGGGGTCAGAACGTGCTTATCTTCATATTCGTGAATTTGAAGAAGTTTGTAGTACATTCTCTGATCAAAGCTGTCCTATTGAAATAATCCGTCTTAAGCTTTTTCCTTTTTCTTTAAAAGATAAAGCTAAAGCTTGGCTTTTATCTCTCCGTCCTGGATCTATAACTTCATGGCATGATATGAATGAAGCATTTCTAAAGAAATTCTATCCAAAAAATTTAACTAATAGTATGATGCGTCAAATTAAACTTTTTACTCAAAAAGAAAAGGAACCATTCCCTGAAGTTTGGGAACGTTTTAAAGATCTCCTGCTAGCTTGTCCACATCATGGATTTGAAAAATGGCGTCTAATTAATTTCTTTTATGAAGGATTAGAACCAAAATCAAAGAAATTAGTTGAAACTATGTATCAAGGAGAATTTTTGAGTAAAACTGCCGACGAAGCTGAAACATATTTTGATTGGCTTAGCGAAAATGCTTCCCAATGGGAAAAAGAAGAAATTGGTAGAACAGAGAAAGCTAAAAGTTTATACCAATTACAATCAGAAGATGAATTAACACTGAAATATGAAGAATTAGCACGTAAAGTAGAAACTATAACAGTAGAAAAAAATAATCTACCTAAGAAGAAAAGAGAACTTTGTGACAGTTGTCATACTTTAGGACACTCTGCGAATGAATGTCCTAATAGTTCAAATTGTCAGGAAACAGCTCCAGCAGAGATAAACGCTGTGAATAATTATAGGGGTCCCCAAAACGCCTATGGTAATTCATACCAATCTAACTGGAGAAATCCTCCAAATCATATGTATACAAAAGAGGGTATTCTACAATTTCAAACTCAGCATCAACCTCCTCAAAATAATCAATATTTACCTCCTCCGCCTCAATTTCAACAAACACAAAATACATATCCTAATACACAACAAAATTCTAATGTTTATGTGCCTCCGCACAAGAAAGTGCAAGAAGAGCCTTTACAGTCTATGATGCAACAATTAATACAAATCATGGGGAAACTACAAACATCTGTGAATAGGATTAATAATCAACACGATTCTAAAGGAAAAGGCATTTTTCCTGCCCAACCACAACCTAATCCAAGGGAACAACCACAAGGTGATCCCTCAACTTCTGGTAATAATCAACATGAACAAGTAAAAGCTATAACTGTACTAAGAAGTGGTAAGGTTGTTGGACAAAAAAATTCACCTTCTTTAGAAGAAATTGAGCATACAAATAAGGAAGATAATATGATAGAAATCGAGGAAGAAATAGATGAAGATAAAATTACTGATGAAGTTGAAGTTGAAACCCTTGAAAAACAACAAATTTCTCAAGAAATTGAAACATCTGATTTACCAGTGGAAAAAGAAACAGAGGAAACTCCTGAATACTCTCCTCAAATTCCTTATCCACAACGTTTAAGAAAACACCAAAATGATAAGAATCAGGAATATTTAGAATTATTTAAACAAGTGCATATTAATATTCCTCTCTTAGATGCAATTAGTCAAGTACCTGCTTATGCAAAATTCTTAAAAGATTTATGTACTGTAAAACGTAAGCAAAATGTACGAAAGGATGCGTACTCTGCTGACTTCGTTGAAGAAATTAATTCTATCGTACAGCATAATTTACCAACAAAATTTAAAGACCCAGGTACACCAACAATATCGTGTATTATTGGAAATCACAAAATTAATCACACACTCCTTGACTTAGGAGCTAGTGTGAACTTGCTTCCTTATTCTGTTTATCAAGAACTTGGATTAGGTGAGCTAAAGCCTACTCGCATGGTATTACAACTTGCTGATAGATCTACAAAATACCCGCGAGGAATTTTGGAAGATGTTCTTGTCAAAGTTGACAAATTTATTTTTCCAGTAGATTTTGTCATCCTTGATACAGAACCAGTATTAGATGCTAATGTGCAAATACCAGTCATTTTTGGAAGGCCCTTCTTGGCTACCATTGATGCAACTATTCGAATCCGCAGTGGTATGATGACTGTAGTATTTGGAAATATGACTTTAAATATTAAAGTTTTTTCTAATCCACAACATCAAGAAGAAGATGAGAATATTGAAGAAGTTCGTGCTATTGAATCTCTATCACGAGAATATTTTAACTTGACTTGTTACAATGATCCAGTAGAATATGTTATTAATAACTCTATTCAGAAACTAGACAGTAATAATCTACAAGAACATCTTATGAGTCAAGTATGTTTTAATGAAGATTCAACAGAAGAAATAATTTAAGAAGCAATGTGGACCACATATTTTGAACCTTTACCACCAAAGACTACCTTAACACTTCCATCTAATTTACAAACTCCACAGTTGGAATTAAAAGAACTCCCTAAAGAGCTTAAATATGCTTTCCTTAATAATAATAATACTTATCCCGTAATTATATCATCTCTTCTAGACTCTAGTCAAGAAAATAAACTCATTAGTATGCTTCATAAGCATAAAAGTGCTATTGGTTGGAGTATAGCAGATTTAAAAGGAATAAGCCCTTCAATATGCACTCACAATATATATCTTGAAGATAATGCTAAAACCTCAAGAGAAATGCAAAGAAGACTTAATCCTATTATGCAGGAAGTAGTTAAGAAGGAAGTTCTCAAGCTACTCGACATAGGCATTATATATTCAATATCCGATAGTAAATGGGTAAGTCCAACACAAGTTGTGCCGAAGAAAGCAGGAATTACAGTTGTTCCAAATTCAAAGGGAGAATTAATTCCCACTCGGGTCACTACTGGATGGCGTGTATGCATAGACTACAGAAAACTCAATGCTGTAACACGTAAGGATCACTTTCCTTTACCTTTTATGGATCAAATGTTAGAAAGAATTGCGGGCCATAAGTATTACTGTTTTCTAGATGGTTATAGTGGTTACAATCAAATAGAGATCGCACCAGAGGATCAGGAAAAAACTACTTTCACATGTCCATTTGGAACTTTCGTCTATCACCGAATGCCCTTTGGTCTTTGCAACGCACCTGCGACCTTTCAAAGGTGTATGCTAAGTATTTTCAGCGATATGGTAGAAAAGAATTTAGAAGTTTTTATGGATGATTTTTCCATTTTTGGCAAATCCTATGATGATTGCCTTAGCAATCTTCAGAAAGTTCTCCAAAGATGTGAGGAAAAAAACTTAGTTTTAAATTGGGAAAAATGGCATTGTATGGTAACTAAAGGTATTGTCTTAGGACACATTATTTCTGAAAATGGGATACAGGTAGACAAAGCTAAAATAGATCTTATTGCTAATTTACCTATTCCCAAGACTGTAAAAGACATACGTTCATTCTTAGGACATGCAGGTTTTTATCGCCGATTCATAAAAAATTTCAGTACTATTTCTAGACCTTTATGTCAATTATTGGCCAAAGACACACCTTTTGAATGGACTAAAGAACGTCAAAACTCATTTGAGCAATTAAAAGAGCATCTCACAACTGCACCTATTATGCAATCTCCTTATTGAAGCTTACCATTTGAATTAATGTGTGATGCTAGCGACTTTGCCATTGGAGCTGTCCTAGGGCAGAGAAAGGATAAAAAGGCATCAGTTATATACTACGCCAGTAGAACTCTGGATAGTGCTCAAATGAACTACTCAACTACTGAAAAAGAATTGCTAGCCGTGGTATTCGCTCTTAATAAATTTAGGCAATACTTGATTGGTTCCCCTATTGTCTGTTTTACTGACCACTCAGCTCTTAAATATCTTCTTTCAAAGAAAGACAGTAAGCCTAGGCCTATTAGGTGGATACTCCTACTACAGGAATTTAATTTAATAATCAAAGACAAAAAAGGAGTAGAAAATGTGGTAGCTGATCACTTATCCCGCCTCACTTTTGAAGACAATACTAGTGAACCCTTACCTATTCAAGACTCTTTTCCTAATGAACAGTTATTTTCTGTAACTTCCTTACCATGGTATGCTGATCTTGTTAATTATTTAGTCACTGGAAAAATACCAAGCAATTGATCATCATCAGATAAAAAGAGATTTCTAGCTATTGCTAGGCATTTCTACTTTGATGACCCATATCTGTTTAAATATTGTGCCGATCAGGTAATTAGGAAATGTGTTCCTAATGAAGAAATCGAAAATGTACTTTTCATGTGTCATTCGTCCTTTTGTGGAGGACATTTTTCATCTCGAGTAACTGCCATGAAAATTTTACAAAGCGGTTTATATTGGCCCACTCTATTTAAAGATTCATATTTATATTGTAAGGCTTGTAACCGCTGCCAAATGTTGGGCAGTATTACGAAAAGAAATCAAATGCCAATGACCCCTATAATAACAATTGAAATATTTGATTGTTGGGGTATTGACTTTATGGGACCTTTTCCTCCATCTTGCCAATATGAATATATTTTATTAGCAGTCGAATATGTTTCAAAATGGGTAGAAGCTATTCCTACAAGAAAGAATGATCACCGTACAGTTATTGCATTTTTAAAAGATAATATACTTTCTCGATTTGGAACTCCAAAAGCAGTAATAAGTGATCAAGGAACTCATTTCTGTAACAAGCCATTTGAAAAATTAATGAAAAGATATGGAGTGACCCATAAGGTGTCAACTGCATACCATCCACAAACAATTGGACAAGCTGAATTAGCTAATAGGCAAATTAAGCATATTCTTGAAAAAACTGTTGATTCTAATCGTAAAGACTGGTCTTCAAAATTAACAGATGCTTTGTGGGCATATAGAACTGCTTATAAGACCCATTTAGGGATGTCTCCATATAGACTTGTCTATGGAAAAGCTTGTCACCTACCAGTAGAATTAGAACATAAGGCATATTGGGCTACTAGAACTTTAAATTGTAATATTGAAGAGGGAGGAATTTTAAGAAAATTACAATTAAGTGAGCTTGAAGAAATTCGTAAAGACGCATATGATAATGCTCGAATTCATCAAGCAAGAACTAAAATGTATCATAATAAGAATCTTTTGCGCAAAAGATTTACCCCCGCGCAAAAAGTTCTATTATACGACTCAAGACTACATCTTTTTAGAGGAAAGATGAAATCTCGATGGACTGGTCCATATATTGTAAAAAAATGTTTATCCTTATGGAACTGTCGAGATTGAGGACCCTAAAGATGGAAATACATTTAAAGTTAATGGACATAGATTAAATCCATTTTTAGAAGGATTTGAACCTGAGTTGGAGTCCATTCCTTTGGAGGACCCCAACTATAATGCTGTTTAATATCTTAAAACATAATTGGTATAGGACATAGTGTATCAGAGTATTTATATTTTCATAAGTCTTATACTCTTAATTAGATAACTTTTTATATATAAGTTAATTTGGTCATTATTATTCTATCATTTCTTTTTGTATTTCTTTTTATTACAGGTGTTATCCTTAGCTTCTTTTTCTCATCTCACTCATTGAGGACAATGTCAGACTCAGTTGGGGGGGACGGTTTCACGATTAACACCTGTTTGTTTATTTTATCTTTAATTCATAAAAAAAAAAAATTATTAATCTTTTTAGAGAGAGATACATTGAAAAAGAGAAAATGGCTTTATATAGGGCTTTGAACCCTAAAAACTTTTCCCTATCTCTCTTTTTCCTTTCTTTTTCTTCTTCCTCTCCTCTCTCACCGCGATCTCTCTCTCTCACTCTCTGCAACTCTCTCACTCTCTTCCCCCAATCTCTCGATCTCTCTCAATCTCTCATTTTTTTTAATTTTCTTCGATCCAAAATCAAGATCCACTCTACTGATCACTAAAGGTAAGATCTATAATCCAGAGAAAAGCTTGGTCTTGATTTATTCTCTATTTTTCCGATTCAGCTTATATTTTTATTTTTATTTTAGATTTTTATTTTCTCTCTTTTCCATTATCTAACAAAAATGATATCCATAAGTTGTAGGTACCCACGCACCATAGAAGCTTGGAAATATCACTCGATCTACGGCCCTACCAGGTTCTCAGATTTCCAAGAAACAGGTGATATTTTTCCATTTCTTTATAAATAAAAAAATAAAAAATAAAAATGGACGACGCGCTAGTTATTGGTCTTCTGGATTTTGAACTTTATCTTGTTATTATCCTAGTTCTTGCTATGATAGTGTTGCGGTGCCCTTGTTAAAAAAAAAGAGAGAAAAATATAACTGTCTTTTCTTAGTTTTCTGTTTAAAAAAAAAAAAAAAATGCATGACTCTGAAGCCAAAATTTTTATAATGTTTGAAGTTTATATCATAATTCTTCTTATTACTATTATTGTAATGATGCATTGTCTTAAACTTTGTTAAGAAAAAAAAAATTATGTAGTTTTTCTTTTTGTGTGTTAAAAAAAAAAAAAAAAATTGTAGTTTTCTAGTTATTTTTTTGTTTAAAAAAAAAAAAAAATTTGTTTCTGAATGTATATATTTATATATATATATATATTTTTATATATAAATATTTTTAGTTTTTAAATAAAATTCCCACCCACCCCCTCTAAGCTCTCTTTAATTAGATCTTAGTTGATAGTTGGAAGGAGTGGAGGGTCGAGTCTAGCCTCTCTTGTTGGCTGAGAGTATAAAAAATGGATCCATTAGTCGATGACCAGACGTTAATGGGTCGCTCACTTGTTTCTGAGCAGAAGAAACCCTTTGCTGGCACTAGCCTTTATGCCATCAAAAGAAAAGTTAAAAGGTTAGGATGGTGTTTGAATTGTTATAGAGAAGAATGTCCTGGTTTAATTGCTCACAATGGCACATCTTTTAAAGTTTACTACTGCTATAAAAGACAATTCAAATCAAAACAAAAGAAAAGAAAATTTTGGTTGAGAAAGAGGACTGGATCTTTTGATACCCAAATAAATTTTGTTTTCCCATCCCTCATTTCTTTTCATTTTTATTTTTTGTTTTTGTACAGTCAATAATTTTCAGTCAGGTCAGACTTTAAAATGATCCTACGTGTACATCTGGCTTTCATTAGCTGGTTCAATAGGAGTAATTTGCATGATCCAAGCATCACCAGATATGTCTAGTGCGGTGAATGTCCCTAGAGGTAGCGAAAAACTAAGTAAAGCCAGAGTTATCTCCTAGCCTCTTACTGATGTTTTAGCTTGCTAGTGGTTCTAGACTTATCTCTTTTACTAGAGGTGGATGGGTAATCATGACAACTTGGACGCTCCGGATTGCGTAGCCTCTTTTGTATAGGTGCAGAGGATACTAGTTGCACCATATATATATCCAACTTAGTGGATATGCTTAGGATTTTTCAGAAGTTTTTCTTTTACTTTATATAAGATAAATTTGACACGTTAATGTTATTTTGGGTATGTTAATAGCATACAACACATTGTTACATGTTTTACTATTTTCAAATACTAGAAACTCTTTAAACATTAAACATTTTGAAACAGTGTGAAAATATTTACTAAATCTAAATGGATGAGTAAGCATAAACTATGCAGTTTAAAAACAAGTAGTGGAAACTAATTACCCCATGTGAGCTTTTGTGCCAATCTTCCTTTATGAGGGTTACTATTCTTTTCAGTCTCATTTTATTCTCTTTATCATATCACTTGTTGAAAGTCTCATTATTTTTCTATGACTGATCATTAGAAGAGAACGTTCAGGATTTACCATTAGAACGTCTAAATTGCTTAAATGAACAAAGTCAATCTATTTTTAAAATGATTTAGGCCATCTTTTCTTTCAAATGCACCCCCCTTCACCTAATATTACCTTATTCTCAGTTCTATCCAAATCATACCTTGCTCCACTTGGGAGTACAAACCTCACTTCTATATCCAGGTATGTGATTGGACTGTATTAATATTGTAAGAAGTGGTAAAGAAAGAAAGGAGTTGATTTCAAAAAAAAAAAAAAAAAAAATGTACATATGATAAAAAGGAGAAGAAAAGAAGAGGTTGGAATGAATTGCGCAAACAGTCCAATCACATGCTTAGAACAAATACACCCGAAATCTCCTACTCATCTTAATTTCTAACCTACCAGTCAAAGTCCTAATGATTTAAAAGAAATTAATTTTTAAATTTAAGTGATAAGGATGTTCTCCACGGTAGATCGCTCTTCTAATGCTAAGTATTCTTTCATGAGACTTATTATACTCCAAATGCCTATATATTGAGTCATAAAAAAATATTGGAGCAATTTCTCTATCTTTGCTTCCCTACCAAGTGAGATGTTCTCTACACCGGTTTCTGAGAGTTTCTCCTTAAAAGAGTGAAATTCTAGTGAGATTTGAGTTAAAACTACAAGTTTAATGACTGCTGTTGGCTATGTAAACTTTGAAATTAAGATCAGTTGCTTGATTTTTCAAGTACACACTGTAAGTTTAAAGAGTATAAAAAAATTGTTACCATTGACAAAACTGTGAGTATATGTGTTGCATTATTATTACATAGTTGAAAATTTCATTTTATTGCCAAATTTAATCTTATCTGTTGTAAAAGGAGAAAATCTACCTTTATTTTTATTTCATTTTATTTTTACATTTAAATTTTTTTTTTTGAATTTTGTGGGTATATTCACTGCAAACCCTCACAAGACAACACTCGTCCACTAGGGGTAACCTAGGGGTTTAACGGCTTGTTGCATACGCTAAATGCAATCGCGATTCCTGCGACAGTGAGTTAGGTAATTTTATTTTCCTTAGTTTATTCCTACTCTTTAATAAAACTTCTAGAACAATTTCTCTTTCACTTCATTGCTAGGGACTAGCAATAAGTTAGTTGAGGGGTGTGACAAACACTGAATATTGCACATTTATGTGCCAATATAATAGACATATTGCTCATTTAAATCCCCCAAATTCCTAGTTTTACATGCATATTTGAATTAATATAATTTAATAGTGATGTCACTCAAATGCGTGTAAAAATGTGTTTTTACATATTTTATATGTTTAGGTAAAAATGAAGTGAAATAAAGGGAAGGAAAGAAGTAGCAACCACACCATAGTATATTCATATGAATAGTAATGAATAGTAGTGAATAGTAATGAATAGTAAATGAACAGTAAAAATTACTGTTTGACTAGGAAAAATCCAAAAAAAAAAGAAAAAAGAAAAAAAAGAAGACCGAATTACAACATCCAAAGTTGGATGTTGATAGTTTTTTTTATATTATTATTAGTTTTGTTTTTTTCTTTCTTTTCCTCTTTCTCTTCTCTCTCTCTTTCTCTTCTCTCTCTCTCTCTCTTTTCTTCTTTCTGTGTAGGATTGTCAAACATGTCAGAGACTGAAGAAAAATAAGGCGCGAGGAAGAAAAACTGCGACCATTTGCCAAACGCGTACTCAATACTGACGAAGGGAGTGATGTATTTTCACTTCCTTTCGTCTATAAAAGGGAACAGCAGAGGAAGCACAACACACAATTCACAATTCACAACAAGCACAGCTTCACAATCACTGTTAGGGAGAGAATAGTTTAGGGGAGGTTATCATGTGAGCACTTTGTATTGTCCCTAGAAATAGGAAACTTTAGTTTTTCTTTGCCTTTTCTAGTTCTAGTAGTTGTAAAATTTTACTTTTATGTAATTGATGATTTCATGTTCAAAAATATGTAACAAAACTTTGTGTACTGTATTTCTTAAATTTAAAATATTTGTTTTCTTGTATGACCTTTGTCACTTTGTAGTAGTAAAAATAGTCCTATTTAAATTTAGATTTAATATTTTTAGTCTAGTAGTACTTATAGTTGTCCCCTAAAATAGTTAAAAACCCCAAATTTTCAGTTTTTATAGCAATATTTTTATTCACTAGAAGACAGATTTTGCGATTAAATGTCAGAGTTCTTAGCCACGTAGTTGTTGTAATCACCTACCAAAGCCCCAAGCACACCATATTCATATCTCACTCCAAAAGTATATTTGGATTTGGTTTGGCCTTATTTGTGTTCTTGGAGTTCAACCACTGTGACCCCACAAGAATCCAAAGTCAAAGGTTTAGTATTTTATTTTTAGTTCAGTATTTCTATTTATGTATATTTTATTAGCCTAGTTATACTAAACTTTGCTAATTTGCAGATTCCACAAATTCAACCCCAGCTCATGTTAAGTAAAGAAAATAATATAATAATATTAGTTTTCACCTTTACCTTAGTTTTACAACTTTAGTTTTAATTGAGCAGTCACTGTTTACACTTATTTAATTTATCTTTAAATTTTATTTGGAAGACAGTTTCAATTCCAAAATGGTAGGCTAAAACTTTAATTGGGGATATGTAATAAAAACTTAGAAACCACAACTTCTGTGCACTAAACTTAAATGGGCAAATTTATCTAGATGGGTTATTTTTCCATTTATGGCCAAAAATATCTATGTATCTATAGTTTATGACCATTTAACATGTTTATATACTATGGCTATATTGGGCTCAAAAGAGTACATATTTGAAATAAAAAGCCTAATTATGTGAATTGTCAAACTATGCCTTTTGTCATAAAAAACACCTAGCATACTCAAACAACTCATATGACAAAGTTAATATTTCAAATATGTGTTTATATATATTTCTATCCAATAATGGATAGGCAATTGTGTAGTGGCAGAGTGGTGGGGACTGGACGCCGAATAACCCATGTCCGCGGCGGGACACGGTTCGAACCTGGCTACTGCCCAATTACCTTTTTATTTTTTCTTTAAACCAAACGACGTCGTTTCATATCAAACCTCACACACTTGATATGACCCTGACTAGTGAAAGTTTAGTTTTAAATAAAGAATGACTCTGCAGTCTTAAATGCCAAATGCTTTTCAAATGCACAAAAGTTGTGAGATCTAATGTTGGTTTGCATATTCCCAATTCCTTTAAATCATTTTCCCCTAGTTAATTAATATTTCCTGTTTTATAATAGTTTTGCTTAAATATCTGTATTATTTCCATCTTTTGCTATTATTAAATCTAAAATGTTTTTCTTACAAAAATTTAGCTTTTATTTATTTTTCATCATTTTCTTACTAGTATGTTAGTTAATTTATTTTGCACTGTTAAAATCTTTACCATAAACTGTTAAGAAAAAAATAGTTTTAATTACTTTTATTGCAAAACTATAAAAATTAGTAGTTTAGTAAAACCCCACAAAAACCCATCATCTTTTATTTTCTTTTTAGTGACAAAATAGTTATCTACTTAACTTTATAAAATTTTATTCCGTTCCCTGTGGGTTCGACCTGGACTTCCAGAACTTTATTACTTGTACGATCACCTACACTTGGGTGTGATAAGAAAACGCGTCAATAGGATGTCGTCAACCGTCTACCCCATTAACATAAATTGATGATGTAAGCAAATTTTGCTTACCTAATGCCAAAAATACCCTTGCTTCCCTAATAGATAATAAGAATAATTACACTAATCTCCCCTGAGATATGGCCTAATTATACGAACCTCCCTGTGGATATCGCAACTTTCCTTACCCACAGCTTTTTATTTAAAATATTTTTCAAATTCAAATTCAAATACGTGTCGCCACTTAATTTTTTTAAAAAAATTAAGAAACCATTTTAAAAGCAATCAATCTTTTGCGAAACCAAAGATAAATTGAGTTCGGGGATTATGGAATGAAAGGGGAAGGAGCCCAGCGAACTAAAACACACACTTTCATCCTATCTCGTGATAGGCCTATACTCAACATCTTTTTAATCAAACTATTAATCTAAGCGTGTTCTCGACTAATACATAGATATAAATACACATTACACTAGCATGTCGAAATGGCGTCAAATTGTTAATGACAAAATTTCATTCAAAACCAAGTAGTTCAGTTAGCAAGCAATATGATATGCAAAATAGAGAACTAGAGAATTTACTCGGAATCCCGCTGCGAATATTTAAACGTGCAATGCATGCAAAAGTTGAAATCCTAACAAGAGAGTCTCTAATACACATATATACATATAAGGCAAATTTTTAATTCTAAGGTGTTGCACACGGGGTCGAAAAAAACTAATAAAATTAAAGAATAACTAAGCTAAGGAAGAGTCAAGAGATCATACCTCATCCGCGCTACAAAACAAGGGTTAGCCCACATGATGTACAAGATATAAAGTTAGATGACAATCCTAGACTTCTAGCTTAGATCTATCAAATGTAATTAAATCTAAAGCAAACGAATCCTAAGTATAAATATCAAGCCACGTGGATAAATGTATACATGAACAAGAGTAAATTCTGAAGTATTCATTAATGTGGGTCACTTAAACTTTGAATTCAAGCTTAAATATTCACTATTGAAACATGGTTTAAGCCTAAACTCATGAAAACACCATTTGAGCCATTATTTACAAAATTTACCAAATCTGTCACAAAACTTTAGAAATTTTAGAGAGCAGATCCGAACTTTAAGAATTTGAAAAGCATATTTTCAATGGTTTGATCTTAATGATTTTTGGTCAAAGGGTACCTTTATGAGCCCAGTTTCTAACCCACAAAGAAAAATCAAAGTTCCAACGGTTAGATCTCTGGGAATTGAATAAATACTAGATATCACTTAGAAATTTCCAACCTTCTGTCCAGAGATATTGTACAATTTTTTAAAAATAGTAAAAAAAAATCTAAAAGACTCTAATAATTTTAGGGGGTCTTGTTAACACATTAAACTTCACAGAAAAAAAAATATTTGGGGTCATCAATACTTGATTAGGGCTCTGATTTACTCATTTTAAAAATGTGTTGCTGTTCTGAAACTCTGGATAGATTATTGTGGTTTCACAAAACTCATGACCAAACCACCCTAACCATGGAATCTTATTAAAACAAAAATTACAGCATTAGAACTTTGAGTTATGGACACTTTCCCATTGGTTTCATTCAATTCCAACGGTTCGATGTTTCATTAAAAATCTTTGATGAAAAGTGGTTGATGAACTTCACTGCACCTTTGTCTAGTTTATGTTTTACTTACTAATTTTAACTTCCAAGCCATTAAACTTGGCTTTAGTTGAACTAATTCTTCTACCATTTAATAGTCATGGAAGACTAATGACTCCTACACTTGATAGACTTCAATAAAGTATGAAGAAACTTCATAAAGTCCTTGGATAACAAGACCAAATCATGGAAATGGATTTGAACTTGTCAACCAAACATGCTAACTATTAATTCTAATCTTCTTATAAACTATGAACTTATAAGAAGACCAAGAAATTTCAAATCAAGAGATTCAAATGAGACATTGAAGGTCTCATAGATCCCAAGAGATGAATACAATAAAAAAGAGAGACTCAAAGTTCAAACATTATCTAAGTTAACATGTATTTAAAGAATGATTTAGTCTAGAGTCTATCTCTAAATATCCTCAACTTAATGATTTGGAGGACTTCCACAAGTTAATCAAGCTCTTCAACTCTAACTCACACACAAACTTCTTCTTGAAATTACAAAATCAACTCTTAAGTATATTTAGAAAATTTTTTAGAGGTTTAGAGGAAGAAAAATCAAGATAAGGTTGGGAGATTAAAAGGCTCATCCCCTTATAATGGAATATTCACCCTCTTTATAGAGGCAAATTTAAAAGGGTATTTTAGTCATTTCAGGGCAAAAACATTGATTTTGTATGTCCTTTTGATGGTACAAAACGTGTTGTATTACAACTGTCTGCCTGAAAACTCAGCACTTACTGGAGATGTAAGCGGCAGTCAGTGACAGCTGGTACGGCACTCAATGAATGCCGCAGCGACATTCATTGATTGTCGCACCGGCATTCACTGAATGTCGCGAACAACTCCAGAAACTACCGTTTCTTAAATTTTACAGCACTTGAATGAAATTGGCTGCAGTTACTAACTGCCGTTGCGGCACTTACTGACTGCCGAACGGCAGTCAGAGAGTGCCGCACCGGCAACCCGAGAGTGCCGCGGAAGTATGCCATGTGTCGTTTTCTCTATTCTCTCTTTTTCTTTCTCTTTTCTTCCTTCTCTTTGTTTTTGTTTGAATTGAAGAGCCTTTTGAATAGCTTGAATTACCTTTGAAAGCCCTAAGTTAGTCGGACATTGTCATCATTGGATCTTAGAGGTGATACTCCCCTTTTTCCGACGTTTGGTCAAAATTGGGGTGTTGATCTCGTCAGAATCAAGATATAAAAGTATGCTTATTTTTTGCTTTACTTTCGAAAGATTGTAGTGTGGAAAGTACAGGTCGAACCCACAGAGATTGTTAACTTTTAATCCTATAATTATTAAAATCTAATCTAGCTAGTTGTAAGAAAATCAGAAGTTGAATTGGTTTAGGTTTTGATTATCACTACTATTTTAAACTATGAATTAAACTATGAATTTATGTAAATAAGATCTAAAATTGAATCTAAATAACTTAAATGCAAAATTGGAAATTAATGTAAATATATGGAGATGGAACCTAGGATTACAAATCCACCACTAACTATGCATTGAGGGTCTAAACCTCTTATTCTAAGTTCTATGTTTTGGATAGTTATGATCTATTGTAGCTACAAGCCCAATAGTATCGTCAAGAAGATATCGTTAGTTTAATCTAAACATAATCCATCTACGGTTCACATGAATCATCTACCTATAACTAGGGTGTAGCATAACTCATCTTTCCTAAGCATGGATTATAAAAGAAGTAAACATCACAATCACATAAGCACCATTGTATGTAAATACTCCTATCAATCACAGAAATCAAGGACTATTGAGTTCAATAAGTATAAGGAAAAATCTAAGACAAGAATAGATCCAAAGTACTCTTGATTATTAACATTAAAATCTGATTATATAAAATCCACCAACATACAATCACTATCCATAAACATAAAATCTTAAAATAAAGAAGAGTAGAATCCCCCTTTACATAGCTAGGGTTTCATTGAAACCCTAGATGAGGAGTTTAGTTGCTCATAGTAGGTGAAAGCATGAAGATGTAGTTGATGTAAGCCATTAGAAACCTTCCTCTTGCCTTCAAAAAGTGCTGAATGTATGTATGGATGAATTGCTCTCAAGGTGTGTAACCCTTAAAAATCATAAAAACTCAATATATATAGTGTACAAAGGTTTTTAGAAGTCTCCTCTAATTCGTATTGCACTGAAACAGCAGTTAATTCCAATCTGGACGTCTTCAGGTAATTTCGTCTGCACAGGACTCTTCAGAACACTGAAATACGCAACTTTGGTTTTTACACATATCGCGCGAGCGGGTCGCGCGAGCGCGACATTGGGGACCTCGCGCGCGCGGATCGCGCGAGCGATTCTGGGTTCTCGCGCGAGCGGATCGCGCGAGCGAAGTACTGGTTTTCGCGCCCGCGGCTCGCGCGCGCGAAGTGTCTTTTTCAGCTTCCTTCTTCCTGCTTTTTCACCTTGTTTAACCTTATATACCTGTTTTCTTCTAAAACCTGATAGAGAATAGAAAATAAAGTAAAATTACATAAAAACAAGATAAAAATGACTAACAAATGTGAGTTAAGGCGTATAATTAGGAGTTGTTCTCTCCCGATCACACCCCCAAACCTACATTTTGCTAGTCCTCGAGCAAAAAGAAAATAAAACTATAATTAATAAAATTCCTACTCCATTTTCGTATGGATAACGATTGCACTTAGCTTGTGCAACAAGCCTTTTAAACCTCTAGGTGTCCCTAGTCGGACGAGTGAAGTCTCGTGAGGGTTCTCGTCAACAAGTCACCCACAACCATATTTATTAACTTGTAAAGATTTTATTTAAAATTTTAAGTATCACATTCCTTTTTAGATAAAATCAACCTCAGATAAAACTTTTAAAATTATCAAGAGTAAAACAATCATATGTCTTCCTATATTATGAAAAACAATCCGAAAACATATATCATCAGAATCAATAGAATATATCGAAGACTCGCATGTGTGTGAAATGGTAGTCAAGTGGATACACTGCAACTATGAACTTGGAATATAAATCAGATAACTATCTAGTGATGCTTCAACTACAAATCTCACGTTGTTATTACACTCTAACATAAAATCATTCTGAAACAGGTGTAAACACTCATCTGTGTATATATATGCGAGAAAGAATTATTGTGCAAGACAAATAAATTCGCATATGACTCTCAACAACGTACGACGCGACAAAAATAAAATAGTCTCACGAATAGATATCGATCGTCAAGTAAATATCATCACCACCATGCTTTTACTTCCTTTTCCTTATCGGTCACATATCAAATCATATTTTTATAGAATCAACTAGGACTTTACACGGGTTGTAATATTGGTCAAGGGTTAAGGCTTAGAAAAGAAAGGTAAAAGGGATTCAAAGTGTCCGTAAGTATCTAGAAATAGCCACCTTAACATGGAACACAAGGGCTTTACTACAACGACTAGTTATATCACTTTTTTTTCAAGAGGATCATATCCTTTTTTTTTTTTTTTTTTTTAACTATATTTATTATTATTATTTTTTTTAATAACTATTAATATGTATTTTTTTTAGATCATTTTCTTGTACTACTCGATACATCATATTTTTTTTTCAGTCGTTTAATAGCCCAATTTCTTTATGAAAACTATTCTCTAACTACTTTCGGACATAGGGTAGGTACTATTTAATATTGGCAAACTCCATATCGGAGTGGGTAAGATAATAGGTGAACAAAGAAATGGCTTAATTAAAAACGGCTCAAATGGGTTAACAAGGGATATAAAATAAAAAATATTTATAATGGGTAGGCCAAAGGTCAAAAAGGTTTATTAGAACAAACGGCCTAGTGTCATTTTCTAAAGTTACATGATTTTTCAATGTTATGATATAAAAGGAAATAGAATTTCTCTACTTTTAATATATTTTTTTAAACATGGTAATTCTAATATTCACTCGACTTTCAATCAAAATGAAGGAATAATGAGACCAATCAACGAGATAGTGCGATGTGTCAAAGAGATTCGATAAATTTAAACCCTCACAAAGAATAATAGGCTCTAAAGCTCACTGGGTTCTAGTCTCCACAATATTACTATTTAGAAATCCAAGGTATATTACAGTTCACGGTTAATATACATCCATATGACTACGTGCAGTGCGACAAGATATGCAAGTATAAGATATACAACAATGATTCCGATAATATATAATTCTCAAAACATCTTCTCATAGATTCGGTCGACATTCGATTATATACTCTTTTAATTCTCAAAATTTCAACAAAATGTAATTATAATCAAAAGGAACGCAATATTGAACAGTATTAAGAAAAAGATTTTTATTTATTTACAGAACTACTAAAATATTTCTTTTTTTTTATTTTTTACAAAGAAATAAAAGAACTAACAAATAAAAGAAATAACGAATAAAAGAAAACTAAAAAGAAACTAACAAAAATAAACTGAAGTATGAAAACAAGTATAAAAACAAAAACTATACGAATAAAACTATACAAACACTAAAATGAAATATCATATACTCCCCCCAAACCACATCACTGCATGTCCCTATGCAGAGGGGAACATGACAATGACATGGATGCAGTCCGCATAAAAGGTCACCAGGACGTCTACTCCACGGAAAATATCTGACGGAGGCTGTACGGCAGATCGATAGTACCAATCCACAAGCTCCCACTCTGGATGCTCCGCAGGGTCGAACGACGGTCCTACCACATCAAAATCATCATGTATATCCAGACTCTGACCCTCCTCAATCTCCCCAACGACACTCGGACCCAAATCCACCCTATCATCCTCAGGACCGGAATACGGCGCGAATATCGAGGCAACGTCCTCAGGAGACCAGTCAGGGTGACCCGGACGTTGTCGAACAACGTCCGGCACATAATCAGGAAGGTTCCTATATGGATAGGAAACCTCTGGTGTAGGCACAATAGACTCAACAGGGTCAATAAGAGAAAGAGCAGCGAAACCTGAGACAACACCATCATCGTCATCATCGGTCGAGGACTCGACCGATTCAGACGATGACGACTCGGAAGACGTAGGAGGAGCGCCATAAGGGCCATCAAGAGAAGTAGGGTCATCGCCAAACATGTCATCCTCGTCAGAATAATCAGAACAGCGAAGAATGGGCCTATGAGGATGACGACGACACCAGCCGGGACGACCGACTGGGCCGTCAGGTTTGGCTAGCCTAGGTCTAAGTATAGAAGTATCAGGAGATGAACTAGAGTCAGAATAGGAACTCGACGGACTAGACGACCTATCAGGTGAACTAGGAGGTGAGATAGGATGATCCATAGTGAAAAGATGATAAGGAGAAAGGAGGATTTGGATAACTCTATGTATATGTGGTAGCGATATGTCCTGAAACCAAAAAAAACGTCACAACTGAAATATAATTAGCGCAAGTTATTAGGCATGAAAGACATAGGTAATATTCAGGATTATAATAATGTATACCAAAAATGAACTACTCTTGAATGTATGAACCTAAATTAATAATCAGTTACATGCGCTAAGAGTCAACGTAGTGAATAGGTTAATGTGGAATCAGATTGATCAAAATTAAATCATATTCACTTGTAATTAATAATTCGGAATAGTTAATGGACATTTTAGCATAATTTCCCCCAAACCTGAGTCGAAGCAATTCCTGTTAGCGTGCAATGGGTTTGATAATTACTAATTACTGACTCATTGCTGTGAAGTTGTGATAAGTAATGACGTAAAGCATCATAAGCAGTATATGACAATAACATCAGTGAAGTAACTATAATGTTCCAGACATATAGCAAACCACAAAACAAAAGAAAAGTGCAAAATTAATTACAGACCCAAAGACAATAAAATAAGAGGAAATAATCTAACCCGGTCGAAGCCGGGTACAGCAAAATCCTAACAAAAACTAAATAAACAGGAAAAGTAACAAAATGAAATAATATACAGGCCCGAATGTCTGAAAATGTCTAAAGCTCCCCAACCAAATACATGAAAAAGAGAAAAATAAATATCTGAACACCCAATCACCCAACCCAACCTATACTAATCCTCACCCCCCTCAATCAAAGCCAGCTCCAGCCCTGTACTCCCCTGCCCTGTAGTATCACCACCATCCCCATCACTGTCGCTCCCATCGTCATCCTCACCAGCATCCCCAGTCTCCTCCTCCTCACCCTGCACCTCACCCTGCTCCTCCTCTGCCACCTGCTGTGCTGGTCGCGGGAAAGCCGACTGATATGCAGCCTCGCCCTGGGCTAGAATGTCAGCCAGCTGGTCCGGATGAGCCAGCTGAAAATATGAACGCATATAGGACTGAAGCCGCAGGGTCTCTCCACGGAAGGCACAGACGTCCCCATATGTCCAAGCATAAGGAGTATCCTCCAGGGGAGGGGGACGCTGTGCCGCCTGCTCACGACGGGCCTGGGCTGCCTCGCGGGCCCTCCTAACCTCCAAATCTAAACGATCCAGGCTCAACTTCCAATCGGCGGAAGCGAACTCCGGGATATGTGCGTCAATGGGCTCATCGGCAGGAATAGAAAAGGCCTTAGCCCAGAGAATGGCCGTGATGGTGCGAGGATAGGGCAGAAGGGTCTTAGGGTCGATGGCGTTATCAATAGCCTGAGAAGTATGGCGCATGCCATCCATAATAACGAGGCCAGGATGGAACCAATCACTACGGTAAATGGCATGGAGGGCGTGGTGGATTGCCTTGGTCCGTTCTTGCTCGTGACCAAGGGGGTACAGGTTTCGTTTAAGGACATGGTCAACGAACCACATCTGGCGGGGCATATGAGATCGGCGAATAGATTGGCCCGAACCAGAGCGGCCGCCACACATGTCCTGAATGATATGAATGAAGGAGTGGGCTTTGTTGAGGACGTTTAATTTTGGGACTTGGTAAGAATGGGAGGGGAGTTGGAGGATTTCGGCGATGTTGTCTGGGTTTAGGGTGATGTCATGGCCATCTATAGTAGTGGAGATAAAGGCGTGTTGGCTGAGGGATTGTTTGTGGTAGCGTAAGTTTTGGTAGAATAGGCGGACTATACGGGGGTAACTGATGAGGTCGGGGTTTCTAAAATATAGCTGTGGGGCCAGCTTTCGGGCTACTAGGTTACTATGGCCCCACTTCGTGTCTTTATCAGACGCGAAGTACTCAGCATCTATAGCGGCCTCGTAATTGAGGCCGCGGGTGGCGTACTTAGGGCCTAGTTCGTTTGGGTTAGGGTCGTCTGGGGGCGGTGGTGGAGGGTCGGTTTGTTTTTCCTTTCCCTTGGCTTTTTTCTGCGGTGGTTGAGAAGAAGAAGCGGATCTGACAGTTCTTTTGGTCATTTAAAACAGGTTTGTATGAATTTTTAGAAAAAATTTGAAAATGTGGGCTTTGAAATTAGTCTATGCCCAGAGAAAAAGAAAAATAAAAGGGATATGGGGAAAGGGTCACCTGCAAGAAAAACAATCCCGTCAAGGGACACAATCATTATATATTCAACATTTCCAAAGAAATTGGGGTTCACGGGGGAACACCCAGCAACTGTGAGAAGAGTCAGCCCCTTCCCACCCACTGTCCCGACAAGGGCACACACTTTGCGGCAAGTCACGGGGTACTTGCCGCGTGTTCATTAGTCATGTAGAGAAATAAATGCATTTACTGAAACATAAATGTGATATATCTACATACTATATTTTCATTTATTTATTAATTAACGAGTTTCCGTTATATTGCCGTATTTGCGGAATTCCTAAAGGCCAAGATATAGTTAAGCCGCTTGAAATTCACTCTAGTTAAGATTCAACTTGAAGTCACCCGGGGGTCGACGCTCCAAGGTGATAAACATTTAGGCAAAGCCAGTAGAGAATTTCAAAATCCAAATTATCTTTACTAATTTGATAGTGAATTAGTGCCACAATAGCTAAAGAACTACAGGTGATCATAAAGTTAAATTCGATCATAGAATTAGTACTTATGGTCCTGAGGTCATATAACAACCTCTTAGGGTAGACTATGTATCCAAGATGCATTTCAAAACGTACCTGACTGCACTAATTAGGACACAAGTGTGTTATAGGTGAACTGTAACGTAAGTGAACTCTTCTTTATTTAAACATTGTCTTAATGACAAAACTTATTAACTCATTTTGAGAAAGGGGCCAATAGTTTAAGACCACATTGCGGATTCATTCAATGAATTATAGGTGGAAACGGATGTAAAATTCTCAAGTTATATTAAAGAAGTCGTACAATCAACGTTGATTCCACCTTACACCACTTGTGTCATCACAAAATGAGATAAACTGGATTCTATTTACTAAAGGCCATTCAGTATTGAAGCATATCATTGGAAATTACGTCAATTGACGTCAAGCATTACATGAACATACACGCTTAGACTTATCACAGCATAGTCAAATAACCCTTTTTAAAGCAGGGTTAGAAATTCCTAATTCAGAATGTGTGCATAGCATAGTTAAATTTTTATCCGTATAACTTACAGTAGAGGCTACTGTTTATGTGCGTAGCAATCTGTACGTGTGCATACTTCCCAAGGGTAAATTACAAGTCCAAACCCCCAAATCCTGATTAAAGTCCGTGAGTATGTGTAACCAGTGTTGATTTAGCCCACATGTTGAATTCACATTAACCCACCAACCCTAAGTCACAATCCCTAAGTTGAATCATTCAAACAGATTTCAGAATGTGTGTGTAAGTATGCAGGTTAGAGTTCAAAAAACTTCAAATCTTTACCCCTATATACTCATCAATGTGGTAAGTGTCAGGATTTAAGGGTTCAGTTAGCAAAATTACTATGCAGACAGATCCAAATGCGTATATGACCCTATGTTTAAGAATGTATGGGTTTGTAGATGCCAAATACCCAAAATTAGTATATGGATAAAGAGCTAATTAGTAATTACATATATATAACTAGATAGATTCGGGAATCTAGAAATCAAGAACTTTACAAACCCTAAGTTGATATAACCAAGCAGAGTTCAAAACATATGTGTTCTAAATATCAAAGATTCGTGTGTTTTTGGCCTGATAATGAGGGTTATGGTGAGTGACTATGAGTAGAAATATGTAAATATGGAAACCTTAGTCTGTGTATACATGTATATACATATGGACTTATGAAATTAGGGTTTTTGGGCAAGTATTAACTTTTAGGGTTCCGATTGTGTGTGGATCAATATATATATAAACCTAAATCTGTATAGATATATAAATATAGATTTATGTATGTGTGTGTGTGGATTCGGAAACCCCCATAACAAACCCTAAATCTATAATCAGTGAGTGTATGGTTACGTATAAGTATGTACCTGTCAATGGTGGTTTCGCAATTTTTTAGAAGCTTTGACCGCAATTTTCGTGTTAGTAAGATGCGGCGGCGGCGGCTCGTATGGTGGTCCGGCGGCCTGGTGGTGGAAGGATGATGCTGATGGGTGGTAGTGAGGGTGTCTGATGATTTGTGGTAGTGGTGGTTCGTGGAAGTGTATGGTGGGTCGTGGAAGTTTTGGGGGGGGGGAAGTATGGTGGTGTGAGATGGAGGGTGTGGGTGTGGTGATGTACTGTGATGGTAGTGGTGGTGTGGTGAGGGGAAGAGAGAGATCGCGAGAGAGAAGAGAGAAACGCAGAAACGAGAGGAAAAAAAAAATTTCTGAAAAAAAATTAGGGCACAGCCCTGTATTTAAAGGGAGGGGAACCTCGCGCGAGCGAACCGCGCGAGCGAGCCTCGCGCGCGCGAGTTCCTCCGCGAGGAAAAACTGAGGCTTCTTTTTTATGTCTTGAAGAATTTCTCTAAGTCTCAGATTCGCTCGAGCGGGCCGCTCCAGCGAGGGTCTCGCGGGCGCGATTCCTGGCGCGAGAAAACACTGAGGGTCCCTTTAAAGATGTGCTAAAAGTTTTGACCAAGGGGATATCTCGCGCGAGCGGACCGCGCGAGCGAGGTCTCGCGCGAGCGGGCCGCGCGCGCGAGATGCTAAATTCTCATTTTTCTTTTCTGTTTTCTTGTATACATGTTCTATAATTCCAACTCTTCATCTTTTGGGTATTTACAACCTCAGACATTGGCCAAAAACTGCTAAATAGTGTACAAAATTAAAGAAAATTCTCACTAATGCTTGGGTTGCCTCCCAAGAAGCGCTAAATTTAACGTCGCTAGCTCGACCGATGCATGCGCTCAATCGAGATAGACCGGATCAACCAGATCTATAGACTCAATTTCTCTCTCTTCTGTTTCCTCGGTTCGATACGGCTTAAGCCGTTGTCCATTTACTTTAAACGGTGTTCCACCGTTCATATCTTGGATTTCGATCGCTCCATGTGGAAACACTTGCGTTATAGTAAACGGACCGTCCCACCGTGACCGTAGCTTTCCCGGGAATAATCTTAATTTTGAATTGAACAACCAGACGCGTTGCCCGACCTCAAAATTCTTTCTTAAAATCATTTTATCGTGAAAAGCTTTAGATCGTTCTTTATAGATTCTTGAATTCTCGTACGCCTCGTTTCTTAATTCTTCAAGCTCTTGCAATTGAAGTTTACGATGACGTCCTGCCGCTTTTATATCTTGGTTAAAAGTTTTCACGGCCCAATATGATCGATGTTCGAGTTCTACTGGTAAGTGGCACGCTTTTCCAAACACTAATCGGTAAGGAGACATCCCAATAGGAGTTTTAAACGCTGTACGATAAGCCCAAAGCGCATCGGTCAGTCGTTGTGACCAATCTTTACGGTCTGGACGTACCGTTTTTTCTAATATACTTTTAACCTCCCTATTGGACACTTCAACTTGGCCTTGGGTTTGTGGATGATATGCGGTTCCTACTTTGTGGGTGACCGAATATTTGCGGACTAGGGCTTCGAAATAACGATTACAAAAGTGTTTACCCCCGTCGCTTATAATCGCCCGTGGTGTACCGAATCGACAAAAGATATTATCTTTAATAAATTGAACCACGACTTTATGGTCGTTTGTTCTCGTCGCTACTGCCTCCACCCACTTAGAAACATAGTCGACCGCGACTAAAATGTATTCGAAACCACAAGACGAGGGAAACGGGCCCATAAAGTCGATGCCCCAAACGTCGAATATTTCTATGATAAGGATTGGGGTCATCGGCATCGCATCACGATGTGACATGTTCCCTGTTTGTTGGCAACGTACGCAGTTCTGACAGAATTCATGTGCGTCCTTAAACAATGTTGGCCAGTATAACCCACTTTGGAGGACTTTAGCGGCCGTACGACGACCACCAAAGTGACCTCCGCATTCTAGAGAATGGCAAAAATTTAATATGGATTTGAATTCACTTTCCGGAACACAACGTCGTATAATTTGATCAGAACAGTGTTTAAACAACAGTGGGTCGTCCCAATAGTAATGTTTAACTTGAGAGAAGAATCGATCTTTATCTAAACGAGACCACGTATGCGGGATATATCCCGTAGCTAAGAAATTAACGATGTCGCTGAACCATGGACGATTTACGGCAGATAATGCAAATAATTGCTCGTCCAGAAATGAATCCTGGAGAGGGGTTATATCGGTAGATTCTATATAAATTCGTGACAAATGGTCAGCTACAACGTTTTCAGAACCCTTTTTATCCCGTATTTCATAATTAAACTCTTGCAGGAGTAAGATCCATCGGATTAACCTAGGTTTCGTTTCTTTCTTATTCAGCAAATGTCGCAATGCCGCATGATCAGTATAAACGATGACTTTTGAACCCAATAAATAAGAACGGAATTTGTCGAGGGCAAATACAACCGCAAGTAATTCTTTTTCCGTTGTTGTGTAGTTCAATTGCGCATCATTTAGTGTTTTACTTGCATAATAGATCACATGAGGGATTTTATTGACCTTTTGACCTAACACGGCCCCTACGGCATAATCGGAAGCATCACACATCAATTCAAACGGGAGTGACCAATCAGGGGATTGGATCACCGGGGCCGTGGACAATAATGTTCGCAACGTTTCAAATGCCCTGAGGCACTCATTATCAAATACAAACGGCACATCCATGGCGAGCAAATTGCACAAAGGTCGTGAGATCTTACTAAAATCTTTTATAAATCGTCGGTAAAAGCCGGCATGACCGAGGAAAGACCGAATTTGACGAATGGACGACGGCGGTGGAAGTTTATCAATTAGTTCAATTTTCGCCTTATCTACCTCAATACCCCGTTTGGATACAACGTGACCCAATACGATCCCTTCTTGAACCATAAAGTGGCTCTTCTCCCAACTCAAAACCAAGTTCGCTTCCTCGCACCGGGCGAGGACTTTCGTAAGGTTTTGTAAACACTCGTCAAATGTTGGACCAAAAACTGAGAAGTCATCCATAAACACTTCTAGAAACTTCTCAACCATGTCCGAAAAGATTGCCATCATACACCGTTGAAAGGTTGCCGGTGCATTGCACAAGCCAAACGGCATACGTCGGTAAGCAAAGGTTCCAAAAGGACAGGTGAACGTTGTCTTTTCTTGGTCATCTGGGTAAACGGGCACCTGGTTGTAACCAGAGTATCCATCTAAGAAACAATAATAACTCTGACCGGACAGACGTTCTAGGATTTGATCAATAAAAGGGAGAGGGAAATGATCCTTACGAGTCATCATGTTAAGTTTTCTATAGTCAATGCAAACCCGCCAACCGGTAGTTTGACGGGTGGGTATAAGGACTCCCTTTTCGTTGGGTACAACCGTGATACCTGACTTCTTTGGGACAACCTGAGTTGGGCTGACCCAATTACTATCGGAGATCGGGTATATAATACCGGCATCTAAGAGTTTAATCACTTCCTTCATAACCACTTCTTTCATGTTAGGGTTGAGACGTCGTTGCATTTCCCTAGATGGTTTAGCATTTTCTTCTAAATTTATTCTATGCATGCAAACTGACGGGTCAATTCCTTTTAGATCAGCGACCATCCATCCAATCGCCTTTTTATGAGTACCTAGAACCTTTATTAGTTGTACTTCCTGACTTTCAGTTAAATTTGACGCGATTATAACCGGAAGGGTTGCGTTCGTTCCTAGGAATGCATATTTTAAAGAATCCGGCAACGGCTTAAGTTCGAGCGTCGGAGGACACTCAATGGATGGTAATGCTGGTTCATGTGAAAGAGGTGGTAAAGCCTCTACTTTAGGTTTCCATGGAAGCGCATTAGTCGTATTTACTGATTCCAATAGAGTATTTACATCTTCAATATTTGTGTCAATGTTGAAATCATTAAAATTGAAATGTGATAAGCATGCTTCTAACGCTTCCTTAGTCAACATAAAAGGCGCTGCCTCTTCAACTAATTCGTCTATTAAGTCTATGGCATAGCAGTCTGCCTCTTCATCATCTCTATATGGTTGATTAGATGCATTGAAAACGTTAAGACGCACAGTCATGTTACCAAAAGTTATATCCATCACACCAGTCCTACAGTTGATAATTGAATTAGCCGTAGCTAGGAAAGGGCGTCCTAGAATGACTGGAACTTGTTTACTAGCATCTAGGACAGGTTCGGTGTCTAGTACAATAAAATCGACCGGATAATAACATCTATCAACTTTGACCAATACATCCTCTACTACCCCCCGTGGCACTTTAATTGACCTATCGGCTAATTGTAAGGTGGCCGCAGTCGGTTTCAGTTCTCCTAAACCCAAATGTTCATAAACTGAATAGGGTATCAAATTCACACTCGCACCTAAATCAAGAAGAGCCCGTTGAATGTATTTATCACCTATGTGACAAGCGATGGTTGGAGTACCCGGGTCTTTATATTTGAGAGTGTTAGTAGTAAACAGGGAGCTAACCTTTTCTGTTAGGAACACTTTCTTAGATAGATGGTTTCTAGACTTCCTCTTCTGAGTGCATAGATCCTTTAAGAACTTAGCATACGGGGGTATCTGTTTAATCGCATCTAGTAGTGGAATATTGATTTTGACTTCTTTAAATATTTCAAGAATATCTTCCGGTTTCGTGCTTTTTCTAGTGAAGTGAGCCGGGGCTTCCCCGCTCGGTGGAAATGGCATCCTAGGCACATAATCGGAGGGTTTACCGCTTTAGATGTTGTATTTGATATCAAAGGGTTAGCGTCTTTTGAAACTGGAGTAGAACTCTCTTCCTTTTCACCCTTTTCCTTTTCTTTATCTTTATCTTTCCTAGCCTCGGGAGGAGGTACGACCTCCTCGGGACGTTCAGTTGTCCTTGTTGAGACAGCGTTAACCTGATCACTCGCCGAACTCACCTCATACTGACCTTTAGGATTTTGAACAGGTTGACTTGGTAATTTTCCCTCATTACGTCTATTCAATGTATTAGCTAATTGTCCCATTTGAGACTCTAATTTTGCTATAGATTGCGTATGGGAATTTACAAGTTGAGACTGCGATTGTGATTGGGCCTCTAAAGTTTTTAGTGATGCCAACACGCTCTCTTCGAAAGTTTTATCCCTAGAAGGATTAGCACGGAAGGAGGGCTGTTGGTATTGATTTGGTTGATTCGGAGGCTGCTGATACTGATTAGATTGTGGTTTGTACGCATTAGGAAAATTGGTTGTATCAGGTTTCGAATACGGCTTCTCACTATTGGAGTTCCATGACAGGTTCGGATGAGTTCCCCATGTCGTGTTTGGTTTATACCCCGTGGGGTTATAATTCGGTCGTTGGAATTGTTGAACCGCATTTATATGCTGTTCGACAAATTCCGGGAACTGGGATGCGGTCGGACATGCTAATGTTGAATGTGACGAATCTGAGCATAACTGGCATACTTCAGCCGAAGGAGGTGGGCCTTGCACGCGACCCATCATCATAAGTTGGTCCATTTTTCTATTTAGTTCTTGAATTTCGTAAGAATGATTAGACTCAACTTTCGCTTCTCTCTTTGGATTAGGTAGAAGGTGTCCTTCAGGTCGTACGGATACCGCTTGATGCATAGAGTTCTCACTTAATGTTTCAAATATCTTCCATGCTTCATCGGCACTCTTGTGGAGGAACGTCCCCGCACAAATAGCATCGACGGTATTTCTAACGGCAGGAATCAATCCTTCATAAAAAACTTGCACCAGCTGCCATTTGGGTATCTGGTGATGAGGGCAAGAACGGAGAAGTTCTTTAAATTGTTCCCACGTATCGTAAAGTGTCTCCCCATCTTGCATTGTAAAATTAGTTATTGATTTTCTAATCTGATTCGTTCTAGTTATGGGGAAAAACTTTTGTAGGAACGCAGTTTGCAACTCATCCCATGTTCTTATTGAATTTGGCTCCAACGATTGGAGCCAGTACTTAGCTTTATCTTTAAGTGAAAACGGAAACAGGCGCATTTTTAATTCATCGTCTGTTAAGTTCTGAATCTTTAAAGTCGCACAAATACCCTGAAATTCGCCTAGGTGATTATAAGGGTCTTCCTTAACACGCCCGTGAAATGACGGCAGGAGCGCAATAGTTGAGGATTTAATTTCAAAATGAGCTGCCGTCACTTCCGGCAATGCAATACACGACGGTGGCGTGTAGGCCGTAGGAGTGAAATAGTCCTTTAATGGTGGTGGTGGGGGTATGTTCAGATTATCCCCCTCATTCCGATTATTCCCATTATTCTGGTTATTCCCAAAATCGGCCATCGGAATAGGTTCGATTTTTATTGTTTTAGTTTTTCTTAAACGATTACGCGTACTACGGAGTTCTAATTCAAATGAAGATGACGGTTCAGGTGTGGACTCGTCGTCCAACATCAACCAAGCTCTCGAAGCTTGGGCTGATGACCTAAAGCCTCTAAGTGTTCGTTCAAGTTCGAGATCAAGTGGATTTAATTTAGGATTAGTTGAACGAGTTCCAAACATACACTAAGGGTTGACTCGATAAAGCAATAAAAACAAAAATAGCTACGCTAATAACCAAGCATGCAAGCACACAAGCTAATATGATGCATGAAATTATCCTGTAATGCAATGACCGCGTCAAGCCCAGCGCCCCGGGTTTCCTAGCTAATGCAGTGCTCACTCCACACCTACCCTAATGCAAGTATTGCGTCTCAGCGCCCTGACTTACAGTGGTTGATGCGAAATTTAAAAACTTAGCGAATTTACTTGTTTTTTGCTTTTTATTGCAATTTTCTGTTCAGGTTCGCGTAAGCTCCGTTGACGTGCACAGCTGCTCCACTCGATCTTGCTAGAATTGACGATTTGAGATCTGTAGAACAAGAATAATTTTAGCGACTCTAAAAATGAAACTAAAACAAAGAAAATAAAACGGAAACTAATATTTACTAACTAAGTAAATTACGATTCTAATAATTAACGGCAAAAGTTATTTCAATCCCCGGCAACGGCGCCAAAAATTGATCTCGTCAGAATCAAGATATAAAAGTATGCTTATTTTTTGCTTTACTTTCGAAAGATTGTAGTGTGGAAAGTACAGGTCGAACCCACAGAGATTGTTAACTTTTAATCCTATAATTATTAAAATCTAATCTAGCTAGTTGTAAGAAAATCAGAAGTTGAATTGGTTTAGGTTTTGATTATCACTACTATTTTAAACTATGAATTAAACTATGAATTTATGTAAATAAGATCTAAAATTGAATCTAAATAACTTAAATGCAAAATTGGAAATTAATGTAAATATATGGAGATGGAACCTAGGATTACAAATCCACCACTAACTATGCATTGAGGGTCTAAACCTCTTATTCTAAGTTCTATGTTTTGGATAGTTATGATCTATTGTAGCTACAAGCCCAATAGTATCGTCAAGAAGATATCGTTAGTTTAATCTAAACATAATCCATCTACGGTTCACATGAATCATCTACCTATAACTAGGGTGTAGCATAACTCATCTTTCCTAAGCATGGATTATAAAAGAAGTAAACATCACAATCACATAAGCACCATTGTATGTAAATACTCCTATCAATCACAGAAATCAAGGACTATTGAGTTCAATAAGTATAAGGAAAAATCTAAGACAAGAATAGATCCAAAGTACTCTTGATTATTAACATTAAAATCTGATTATATAAAATCCACCAACATACAATCACTATCCATAAACATAAAATCTTAAAATAAAGAAGAGTAGAATTCCCCTTTACATAGCTAGGGTTTCATTGAAACCCTAGATGAGGAGTTTAGTTGCTCATAGTAGGTGAAAGCATGAAGATGTAGTTGATGTAAGCCATTAGAAACCTTCCTCTTGCCTTCAAAAAGTGCTGAATGTATGTATGGATGAATTGCTCTCAAGGTGTGTAACCCTTAAAAATCATAAAAACTCAATATATATAGTGTACAAAGGTTTTTAGAAGTCTCCTCCAATTCGTATTGCACTGAAACAGCAGTTAATTCCAATCTGGACGTCTTCAGGTAATTTCGTCTGCACAGGACTCTTCAGAACACTGAAATACGCAACTTTGGTTTTTACACATATCGCGCGAGCGGGTCGCGCGAGCGCGACATTGGGGACCTCGCGCGCGCGGATCGCGCGAGCGATTCTGGGTTCTCGCGCGAGCGAAGTACTGGTTTTCGCGCCCGCGGCTCGCGCGCGCGAAGTGTCTTTTTCAGCTTCCTTCTTCCTGCTTTTTCACCTTGTTTAACCTTATATACCTGTTTTCTTCTAAAACCTGATAGAGAATAGAAAATAAAGTAAAATTACATAAAAACAAGATAAAAATGACTAACAAATGTGAGTTAAGGCGTATAATTAGGAGTTGTTCTCTCCCGATCAGGTGTCTACACTCCCTCATAGCAAAAATGTTTTTTCGTTAATTTTTTTCTCTCTCTCTCTCTTCTTCTTCCTCTTTTGTTCCGTCTCTCCACAAAAAATAATTTTTTCCAAAATTTAGAATCATCTCTCTTAATTTTAAGAATGACTGTATTTTCTATATCATTTTTACAATCCCTTCAATTTTACATAAAGCACAGAAAGTTCTTTCTAACAAACCAAATTGAAGATTGCCTATATTATTTGTCATATTCATTCCATAAATAGGAGAAACTAAAAAGTAGAAGAAATAAAAAAGCAAATATGAGATCACAGGCTCTAACGCCATTCAATTCTAGTTTAGTCTTAACAAGCTATGGTATTTTGAAATTTGAAGGGCAAAATAGTCATTTTACAAATATATTCAAGCCAAATGGACCCTATCATTAGATCCAAAACGTCGAAAAACTAGGGGTATGTCACTCCGTATTATTTGAAGACTTTAACAATGTTAACTTCGTATATGCAAACCCCAAGGGCAATTTGGTAATTTTACCATATATGTACTTTTTAGGTCTCAAATGTTCTTTATCTTAAATTTGATCTCATAGGCTCTGATAGCGTTCAATTCTAGTTTAGTCTAAACAAGTTATGGCATTTTGAAGTATGAAGGGTAAATAGTCATTTTATAAATAGATTCAGACCAAATGGACCCCGTCATTAAATCTAGAACCTCGAATAGCTTTTGGGTATGACACCTTATATTATTTGAAGACTTGATTTTTTAAATTTATTAAATTTAAGATCTAAGGGCAATTTGGTCATTTTGCGATTATATACTTTTTTGGTCCCAGCAAAAAAAAAATTATATGAGTTCATAAGTTCTAATGACATTTAATTTTGGTTTAATCTTCAATAGTTTCGAATTTTACAATTTGTAAGGATAAAATAGTAATTTTGGATACCAAAATCGATTTTGCTTTTTTAAAAGTTACTCCTTTTTGTTTTATTTTTGATCCATTTTCTAAAATTGCTTTTGAAAAAAAAAACTAAAAAAATTAAGTTTATCAAACGCTTTTTTATTACAATTTAAAAAAAAATAAAAACACACACAAAAAAATAAATAAATAAAACAAAATATTTATCAAACAGACCCTTCAATTATAATTTTGACAAATATTAAAGGATATCTGTGTAATTAACTCTAAATAAAAAAAAAAAAAAAAAAAAAAAAAAAAAAAAAACAAAAACAAAAAACTTGGGTGCTGTTTGAGTGCATAAACAGACAAAACTGGATAAAAGTAGTGCCAGAGCTACGAACCCCTCTCTCCCTCTCTCTCTCTCTCTCTCCCTTGCCCTGTCGCCCCAACCACAAAGATTAAAAGTTTTCCTTAGCCGCTGAGTGTTTTGGATTAATTTCCACAGTTCCACTCATCATATATTGGCAAAAAGTTCCTCTTTTCTCTTATTGGGATTTGAGATTTTCTCTTTTCCTCTCTCTCTCTCTCTCTCTCTCTCTCTCTCTCTCCTCCGATTTAAAAGGGGTTAATGCATCAAATGTTTCCCAGATTGATTCAACCACACGAATCAATAGTGACCCACGAAGACATCCAAGCTGTTGGTGGTTCGGATCACTACAGAGGAGATCCATGTCTGGTCCTCACCTCTGATCCTAAACCTAGACTCCGTTGGACTGCTGATCTTCATGAGCGTTTTGTTGACGCCGTTGCTCAGCTTGGAGGCCCCAATAGTTAGTACCCCATATATTTTACTACTCTTTTTTTTTTTTTGGTTACATAATTAACTGATTTTATGTATTTCATTCACGGTTGTTCTAGTAGTTTAAGCTTTTTGGAGCAACTGGTAACGTAATATGCTATCTGAGCATTGTTTGTGAGAAGTCTTTTGGTTCGTCTCTCCATCCCCGCTTTGACGTGCATATGTATACTTTTGTTATTTGTCTTCACTCCACTGTAATGGAGTTCAGTTTCTTGGGATGAGATGGGGTCGCATATTGATATATATTGTTGGGCCATTCTCTAACAGATTGGATTTTGGGGCACTTAATAGTTTAACACAGTGTTAAATTATTAAATTTTCATATATAAATGAGTAGTTTTTTAGGTGAGGTTAATATGCCACTTGAAAACCCATCTTCATGTTGCTGTTCAAACTTTGTTGTGTTTTAGGCTTTTAGCTGTGATTCCTTTGGCAACTGAGTGTCTTCACATGATTTTGGTGCTGAGTTTCTTTGTTTATTTTTGCTGTGTAAGCTGACTATAATGGCATTGAAAGGTAAGGTGTTTACAAGGGTTATGACAGTGTGAAAAGATATATTCTATGGCCTCTGATGTGATTGGACATACCTTGTGTAGTAATTTGAGGAATGAAAACCTTCTATAGAGGTTACAACTTAGAATGTTGACAAATGATTGTAGCCACGAATCGACAGTATAAAGTTGTGTTGATTTGATTTAATCTTTTTGTTGTACAAAATTCGATAATCGAACTCCGTGCAACTTGTATGGTTGGAATCTGTTGAAATTATTGATTGGCATGTTCTAGTTCATGTTTGTAAGAAGTTAGTTTTGTTTTTTTTATTTATTAAACCTTGGATCCTAGGAATCGGCTCAATTATTTGAGTGGCGTGTTTCTTTTTTCAATTTTGTGTAAAGGAAAGTTTGTAGTTTGTGCGCTCATCTGCTATATTTTCCAAATACATGTTTAGACACTTTGAGTCCTTAATGCTACCGAGGTAGATATGACTCATATGAGGATTTTGATGGGTTTTCTTATTGTGTTGTACTTCCACGAAAAAGTCGTATTGGTGAGGAACAAATTTCATGTAGTTGCTAGAGAACCTGTCCACTGTAAACAGAATGACCAATTCCGTCTTCACAAGTTACATTTTCTTTGGAGGCACCATCACAATTTGACTTCTACCAGCCAGGCTCATGGAGTTCCTTAGATATTACATTTTTGCTTTGCCTATACAGTGATTTTTGGTTTAAGTCCTCTAAATTTAAGGGAATTTTTATTGCCACTCCATCATTGAACTAATGCACTCTATGGTACCACTCTCAGAGCATGTGGTATCATGTATGCAATGCATGACATGTATGGTACCACATGTTTTAAGGGTGGTACTATGGAGTGTACTAGTTCAATGATGGAGTGGCAATAGCATCACCCAAATTTAATTAGTCAACTGTATATGTTTGCTTCATTATTTAGCTAAAAGACTGTATTTCTTGAAAGAAATGCTTTCCTATTTGTTATGTGAACAATAGTCCCTCGCACTCTTCCTTTTTTTACCTTTTATATTCCTCTAGAATCATAACTTAAGGATATGCAAAAGAATTGAACCGAGCTAGTCTTCAAGTAGGCTCACATTTGCTAGAAATCATCTCAAGTTGAACTTAAATACGGTCCAACTATAATCTAGTTGAGTTCAAAGAGATTGTAGCTTGACTCAGCTCAACTCATGTCCACTTCTTTGCACCTTAATTGGCAAGGTTAACTGAAAAGATTCTCTAAGCATGAATTGGTTATTAAGCTTGTTAGAACTCAAGTTTCAAATTCAATCTGGGACTGAATTGTCATTCTCATATTAGGATATTAGCCTATGTTTGCATTTGGAAGCTAGAGAGCTGTGTAAAGATTTTATTGGGGTCAAATGTCTTAAAGTGTTTTTATTCTTCTGAAGATGTGCACAAACTACTGTTAATTCTGGGCTATGACTCTTTGGAACTTGAATTTTTATCTTATAATCATGGGATCATCGTGATTTTAGTACTGATCGGTCTCAGGACAATAATAAAACTTGCAGAAGCTACCCCAAAGGCTCTATTGAGGACTATGGGTGTCAAAGGACTGACTCTCTTCCATCTTAAAAGTCACCTCCAGGTTTGATTCATTTGTTCAACTATAAGTTTCTGACTTCACTCGAATGCAACCACCAATGCTTGGATGAAGGCGCAATTTTAAGCTTGTTTCTTTCCGTGGTGCAGAAATACAGACTAGGTAAGCAATCTGGGAAAGAGTTTGG
This sequence comes from Hydrangea macrophylla, assembly GCA_033977485.1. Lineage (NCBI taxonomy): Eukaryota > Viridiplantae > Streptophyta > Magnoliopsida > Cornales > Hydrangeaceae > Hydrangea > Hydrangea macrophylla. Next base: position 81,533,412 of record CM066987.1, read on the forward strand.
TGAGGCTCCAAAAGACGGTAGGTTTAGTTTTAATTCTTATAAGCTGTTTTCAAGTGCATGCCTGCTAAATTGATGAACTGATTTGCGGACTATTAGCCTTCACTTTGCTATGTTGATGTAGTTTCTCTGAATTGGATATAATACCCACACTTGAAAACGTTATAAACAAATGATTCTGGCCAGTCACCAAGAAAAAATCTGAATGCGCGAAGGGTTATTTTATCTCCACAATATCAATTGATTATATTGGAGGAAATGCTAGTTTAAAAATCTGACTTCTTATGGTACTAAATGGAAGGAATAACAGCTTCATACCTTTTGGAAAGCCCACGTGCCAGCAATTCTTCTAATTTACCTACTGCCGATGTGAACGAGTAAGCAAAAACTCCCCCTTTTTCCCTTTAAACCCTAGTTTCTGTCGATGAATATTGTTGGGCTTTTTTATGCATTTCTTTCAACTTATTTGCATGCCATGTTCAGGGGTTATGAAGTCAAGGAGGCATTGAGAGCTCAAATGGAAGTTCAAAGTAAATTACACCTGCAAGTTGAAGTAAATTTTCTTTAATTCTGCGGAAATGAGTTCATTTGAATTGTTTTTCAGAATTAGTAGATTTTGGTGCTTGGTGTTTGGACATTGTCAAGTAACCTTTCGATTTCTTTTTTAGGGAGGAGAATTTTAAGTGGTCGATTTGCCTATTTGCAAGTGTCATTTTGAACAAACCTTTACTTTGAGTGGTGGTTTCGGGAGGCCCTTTATTGTGTGGGAGTCCGTGCCATGTGAATTCACTCTTAAAACAAGTTCTTTGTCAAATTAACATGATGCTGGTTTTCATAAAAGCAGATACAAAATAAAAAAGCAAAAAGAAAAAAACGAGTTTGAATCTGATCCTATCTTATGCATTTCCAAACATGCCCTTGGTTCCATTTTCCACAAAAGAGCAACTAACCAGGTAAATATGATAAACTCATGCAACAACTAAGCAAGTCAAAATGCTAAACTGGTCGCTCCATTACAAACCTCCCAAGCTTTGTCCAAGTCTACTATTATGCAGTTTGCTAACTTTATTTCAACGTTATTATGCAAGGCTGAGAAGCACGTGCAGATTCGCCAGGATGCAGAAGGAAGATACATGGCCATGTTGGAGAGAGCCTGTAAGATGCTTGCCGATCAAATTCTCGGAGGTGCAATCACAGAGCTCGAAAGACAGAATTATCAAGACGTGAAACCAAACGCACCCCCAGGTTGCTCACACAGTCCTCTCGGCTTATACCCCTTGCAATCCTCCGAGATGGTCAGAGTCCATGGCCGCCCTGAAGAAGTCTCGCCGAGAACCCATCCTCAGAGGACTGATTGTTCCACCGAGAGCTGCCTAACTTCACACGAGAGTCCTGCTGAATTACCTATGGAGGGAAAGAAAAGGGTTCCAAGTTTGGACACGAGGAGTGCATCGCTGATTTGGGGTGAATCGGGAATGAGAAACCGGGATGTTAGTGTGGTTCCAGTTAATTCCCATGGAATCACTGGTTATGGTATGTGAGAATGTTCTGATCTCTAATGTTGACATTATTATCAGAGAGACTTCAAATGTACTCTTGGCAATATTACTCTTGGTCTAGAATTGTAGAACTGTTATTGTTTTATGGACACTATCGTAGAACCAACTTCTCTCAAGCTGTAAATTGTGGTGGTTGCTAATGTTATTCAAGTATCAGACTGACTGTATGGTAGTTTGCTCCTCCATTCTTATTTGTGCTTGTAAGGCCATCTCCAACCCTTTTACGCTTCAATGGTCAATCTTTTACTCAAGTTTCCTCGTAAAGTTCTCATTTTTATCCCAATAGCTTCTCTATTCCTTTTCTCTTTGGTGAGTGTTGGGGTTTAGGAGGCCGAATCCCCTCGGCCTGTGTTACGTGACCCCGGGATCAATATCTACTGCCTTTTAATCGGAGTGGGAAAGGGAGGTGACTTCTGGACACGTGCACCGACCTTGTAACACATGCACCGTTTAAATAAGGGAGGCCAATGTGAACCCATGGCAAAGCTTTGGACTTGGTATGCCAGAGCAACTACCTGGCAACGACCCCTATGGGATTTTGAACTTCAACTTCCAAGATGGAGGACGAGAGCTTTGGCCAACTCGGACAAGCCAATTGGTTAGAGCTGCTCTATTTTATTTTATGTGAGTTTGAATAAATGGTTGGAGAGGTATTTAAAGATTTTTACTAACATATGGTTGTTTGAGTAAAGGCTGTGAGTAATACTATGCTTCTCAAATCTTAATCTCAAATTCTCATCCCAAATGATGTGGCAGTGGGACTACTTTTAATAATTATGGGACTACTTCAATATCATCCAATCAAAATCCAGTGGGACTACCTTTAATAATTATGGGACCACTCCAATATCATCCAATCAAAATCCAGTGGGCCCACTGCCACATCATTTGGGATGAGAATTTAAGATTAAGATTTTGGAAGCATAGCATTCCTCACAGTAGTGGACCTGGCCACTGGGCACAGATGGGCTGCAGCCCAGTGCAAGTTTTGTGGGACAAATTGTTTTAAGCCCAGTCTATCTGATTCGACCTACCACAGCCCAGCCGTTGCTGAAAAAAAAATCATTTTATGGAGGCCAAAAAAAGTCGTACCCAAGAACTCTTAGCAAGAATAACAAGAGTCTAACCACCGATCTTGCTAACTAACTTTACAAATAAAATTTATTTATTACACATATTTCTGAATGAATTATAATAACATAGAAATATAATATTTGGTCTCTATTTTGGATCATTAATAGGAATTGATCTTATCCAGATTGCATGTATAGTAATTAGTCCCTGATTTGGAAGGTAATTAGTATTTAGTCTTTTTTTTTTCCAATTTGACAGAGATTTTATAGACCAATATACCCTTCGTTACATGCATATATATAGTTATTAGGGGTGTAAATCGGTTGATCGGTTGTTTTTTTTTTTTTTTTTTCCCAGTTTTTTGGGTATATAAAAACCGACTAATAGGAGAATAAATCGGTCGGTCGGTCGGTCGGTTTTTAAGGGGTCGGTCGGTTGGTCGGTTTTTTTTTTTTTTTTTTTTTTTTCCAGTTTTTTTGGTATATAAAAACCGACTAATAGGGGAATAAATCGGTCGGTCGGTCGGTCGGTTTTTAAGGGGTTCAGTCGATTTTACGGTCGGTTTTAGCTTGTATATACATTTAGAAAACTGACCAATCGATTTTCGGTTTGGTCAGTTTGCGGTTTGCAATTTTTTTCTTACACCCCTAATAGTTATAAAGGCTTGAATTTAGGGGTTTCAAATTCAAACCCAAAACAACTATAGATAGATAGATAGATAGATAGATAGAAGTCTGATAACTCAACAGATCTAGATAGATAGAAGTCTGATAACTCAACAGATCTTCTCTCTCTCTCTCTCTCTCTCTCTCTCTCTCTCTCCAATTCTCTCTTTCTCTATAATGCAATCACACAAAAGGATTATATTCGTCATCATCGTTGAGATGAAGTTTGGGTAGGAGTTTCTATGCATATTGAAGAAGCCATACGCGATTGGAGGGACAAATTTCTCTATTACAAACCATTGAAGAAGTTCCTCAAGCACTTTCCGGCGCCCACTGCCGATCAACCTTACCTTCCAATTGACGTCAATGTCATCGCCGGAGTTGGTGATTCAAAGAGTATAGCGTGCCATCTTTGGAGGTTCTACAGGACTAGTAACTATTTGTGTTATGGATGAGAACGAGAAGCTTGAAGCCCGGAATTCTCGACACAAATTGATGCAAGAAAGAGAATCATAAATCAGAAAATCGAGAGAAGCACAATCTGGACTCTGGAGTTCTGATATACAGAAAGAAGTGAGAATTTCTCACCAAAAAGTGAGAAATTTATATTAAAAATGTGAGACGATTATTTTTATTTTGTCAGAAATTACTCGTCATATCCATTTAAAAGGTGTGAATAATTATTTTTTTTTTGAATTCTTCTAGAAAATTGTTAATTGTTGATAAATTCTCATCAAATCATCTCTATGTGTATGCTTATTTTTATTTTTAAAAGTGGGTTATTCTACCCTGCAAGTATGAGGTGGGAAATTTTCCATCGTTATACACATTAAAATATGAAATTCTCACTATTTTCGATACTTAGTTAACATAGTGAGAAATTTCACACAATTTAGCGCATCAGTGATAATTTCTCACTTTTTAAGTATAAAGTTATGAATACGTAGTGCGAAATTATCTAGAGTTTGTGAGAAATTTCTTTTTGTCTCCTTCTCTCTCTATTTATCTAGAGTTTGTGAGAATTTTCTTTTTGTCTCTCTCTCTCTCTCTCTCTCTCTCTCTCTCTCTCTACATGTACATATATATAGTTATATGGGTTTTGAAATTTAAAACCCTGATTTATGGGAGGTAATATTATGTGTGTATATATAGATATTTCTATAGAAAATTATATATATACATATATTTATATGGATTTTTAAATTTGAAAACCTTGATTTATGGGAGTGGGGGTATTTATGTCCTTAAAAACACTGAATGATTATTTTCTAGTTCATGTTTTAAAAACTGACCTATTTTTAAAAAATTCTACAATAAAGGACTAAAATCTAAAGCACTATAATATAATATGTTACTCTATTATTGACATGTCACGACTCATCCCGCTACGGGCGAAAATAGGACACGTGGCAGACTACCAAGGCTCAACCAATTCATTAAAAGGTTATAGCAACAGAAGAAACTTAAAAGTAACAATGCGTACTAAACTCTTTTGAAAACAAAACACTCTAAGTTATAAAATCCGTATAAATTTAAAACGTAATAATATTTCAAAATGAGAATAAACATGTTAAAAAGGGTTCCAAATGTACCTTAAGAACCAATTAAAACATTTAAATATTTTTCCAAAGGGGTATAAAAAAAAACACATGCAGCAGCATGTTCGACTGGTGGAACGAGACGGTCGAATGATCCTTTAGCAGAATTCCTCCTATGCTGCAAAAATTGCCTAAGGATCAAATAACCCTACACTTCACAACATTCATTCTTGATTTCAATCTTTTCCAACCATTTCAAAACTATAAGAACATACATAATCTTTGCCAAACATTGAAAAGAAAACATAAATGAAACACAATTCACAAAAACACTAACAACATCCACTCAAAACTCAAATTCAACAAGTAAAGCTTCAAAACATGAATCCATGAGTTCGGATTCATTCCCAACATACTCAAAAGGAGTTTTAATACTTGTTACAACATTACTAAGCCATTCCATAGATTCCAAGTTAAGTACATAATTCTAGTTATTCAAAAAGCCCATTATTACAATGATGGAATGGAAAAACAAAAACATATACAAGGGTAATCCTCGGCATCGCCATCGGACTCACTCTTCTCGCTTCTTCTTTCATTTCTTCTTATCATCTGCAATGGAGTAAAGCTCCACTACTCAGCTATATGCTGAATGCACAATTCTAAACATATGCTTATATGACAATTCATGCTTTAAGATATCAAAACACATCAAAATAGTCTCTAGAGAGAGTGATACGCATTCATCCGGTAAATAGAACTAATGTCGTGGAAGGTCTTCTCCTTACCATGCATCCAGTGCCCTGGCTAGGCCTTTTCCCAAACCATGCACAGTGCCCTGACTAGGCCTTCTCCCAAACCATGCACAGTAGACGTTGCTACAGAATCCTCAAACATCGAGGAGCTTACCCCGAATGGATTTGCACCAAACTTCCCTTTGACCCACATAGACATATATCATGCTCACATAATCACATATACATGCTTTTTTATACATTTTTATGGGCATAATTAAGGAGCCTAATTAACATATGAATTTCACCCGAATCCAAAATATTACATTGAATATTTAAAACGTGTATGTTCTTATAAATTATAGGTCTAGAATTCATACCGTAGGCAACGGTCTTAATATTTCAGGAGAAGCGTAAGGACATCGATATCAAGCAAGATTTCCGATTACAAGCGAAACCTATGAGTTTTTACACGTTTTCCAAGAAAACTCAATATTAAGGTTTTCATAAAACTTAGCCAAACGAGGCCTAAGAGGTATCAAAACGTAACTCTTACATCAAGGAGTCTGAATATAAAATTTGGTTGAAAACCAACAGACGAAAGGTCATCGATTGGCGTCGTGAAGTCCGAAGCTCTAAATCTCCTTTTTCTCTTAAGCCTACCAAAGGCTTTGAGATATTTTGAAATGAAAAATATCTTGAACTTACTATATATAAAGACGAGTCTCAGAAATTACATTTAACTCCCCACGAGTTTCCAAAACTTCTAATTATTCTTCGAAATGTCTTACACGTCTAATTCATTACTTCACGAGTGAAAACTATAAATTGTAAAAAAGTTTTCATCTAAGTTCTGTTTGGGTCCATAATTTCCTTCCAAAAACTATTTTCGTAGAATTTCTAGATAACCTCCCTTTTATGCAATGCATCTTATTGGTTATCACTAAATCAATCAAAATGATCTTAGACAAGATCAAAACTATCATAAATGTACACTACACAGGTAAAATTACTATTTATAATTACCAAATAAAGTCAAATAATATTTAATCACATAAATGTCATTTAAATCACGTGAATGCCTCATTGAGTACTAGATTGCGGCGTCCTTACTTGACACCTTCCGTTGACTCACGTTAACCACTTCCACAATTATCAAATAACATTTATAATCCCTTAAAACTCAATTGTGCATTTTAAAACAATGATTTTCTGGGACGGATGTGAAACTCTCCCCTCCAAAAAGGAAGTTTGTCCCAAAACTTATACCTCATGAGTAAAAAAGATACGGATACTCATTCCTCATCTCTTCCTCGTTCTCCCACGTAGCTTCCTCGACTGTATGTCTACTGTGGATATCGTATTTTTCTTACCAACAGCTTTTTTAAAATCTTTTTCAAATTTCAGAATTCAAATACGAGTCGCCACTTAATTTTTAGAAGGAAAATTAAGAAACCAATTTGAAACAAACTGATGTTTTTGGAAACCAGAGATTTCTAGGTCCGGAGATTATGGAATGAGAGGGGAACGAGCCCAACGGGCTAAAACACTCCCTCTCATCCTATCTCGCGATATCTACTCAATACCCGTTTAATCAAATTAAAATCTAAGTGTGCCCTCAACTAATACATATGTATAAATATACATTACAAAACCATGCCTAAAGGGTATAAGATTGCTAATGATAAAATAGCATTCAAAACCACTTAATTCAAGTAGCAAGCAAAATGATATGCAAATAGGGAACTAGAGAACTTACCCGGGATCCAGCTGCGCATATTAAACGTGCAATGCACACAAAAGAAAAAATCCTAATAAAAGGTCTTTAATCACATATATACACATGAGGCAAATCCTAATTCTAAGGTGTCACGCATGGAGTCGAAAATCAACAAAGATGAGAAATAAATAAACTAGAGAGGAGTTGGAGAAGTCATACCTTAACAGTGCTACAAAAACAAAGGGTTAGTCCACATGCCTTAATCAAGATATAATGTCGAATGCCAAATACATATCTAAACTTCTAACTTAAATCTATCAATCATGGAAAGAATTGATATAATCATGAATTTCTTCTAACTAGTTGGAAACACAACATCTCTATAGATATACAAGTCTCAATTAGGAGCCAATGCAATGTCCATATAGAGGTGGTTTAATCCCAACATGATCACAAGGAACTCACAATTAGGTTTAATTAATTGTAGCTTAATCCCAACACAAAAATGAATCCTAATTACAAGTATCAACCTACATGGATGAATGCATATGAATACATGAACATGAACAAGAGTAAGCTATGAACTATTAATTGATTTGGATCATTTAGCCTCTGGATTCGAGATTGATTAGTCATTATTAAAATACGGTTTAAGCCTTAGGTCATAGAAAAGTCATTTAGATCATTATTTACAAAGTTTATTAAACCTGTGACAGAAGCAGACCAAACTTTGAAAAATAGGAAAAACATAGATCTCATGGTTTGATTTCAATGATTTTTGGGCACAATGTACCCTATGAGTCTAGTTTCTAACCCAAAAAGAAAATCGAAAATCAAACGGTTCAATCTATAGGAATTGGGCAAAAACCAGACATCACTCATAAATTTTCAACTCTCTGTCTAGAAATTTTGTGTGATTTTATAAAAATAGCAAATAAATCTGAATGACTTTAATCGTTTTAGGAGATCTTATTAACACATTAAACTACATGGAAAAATTTATTTAAAGTCAAGAATGCTTGATTAAGGCTCTGATTTACTTGTTTTAAGGAGGTGTTATTGTTCTGAAATTTTGGACAGATTATGATTGTTTCACAAAACTCATGACCAAACCATCTTAAACATGAAATCTCATCAAAAACAAATTCAGTGGTAGATCTTTCTGTCATTAACACTCTCCAATTGCTCTCATTCAATTCTAATGAACCATTATTTAATTAAAAATCCTTGATCAAAAATGGTTTATAAATTCACTGCACCATTGTTGAGTTTCATTTTTGTTAAGTCTATCAATCAAACCCTATAGGTTGACTCATCCTAATACTACTTCTCCTTCCCGTTGATGGTTATTGAGATAAAAGGACTAATCCATGTGAGTCTCAATGGAATATGGAAGGGATTCCAAAAGGCTTTCAACTAAAAGACCAAAGTCATGAACTAAGATTTGGATTTACTAATTATACATGGATATGATTGTTCTCATTTCAATCACAAGCTCATAGAGAACTTAAAAAAAGACCAACTCAAGGGAATCAAATGAGATATTGAGCATCTCATAAATCCCAAGAGATGAACATAATAAGAGAAAAGAAAATCAAAGTTCAAATGATATCCAAGTTAATTTTGTTTTATGGTTTATTTAATCTTAAACCCAAGGCTACTTTGATCCAAATGAACAAAATTAGAGTTCAATCACAATATTAGTGGTGTGTGATGAAGAAGAGAGTTTTTGAAAATGTGTAAAAGATCGTAAGGAATTCTACATATTGTGATTGAACTCAAACTAAGGACTAGTTAAGGTTAGAGGTTACCTCCAATTATCCTCAAGTTCTTTGTAGTTTTAGGTCTTCCAAAGGTTGCCCAAGCTCTTCTTCCAAACCTTACAACTCCTTAATTTTCTTAATTTTTTCTAAGGTCCTCCTAATTGTCTTCAAGGAAAAAGATTCAAGATTCTAGATTCAAGCTTAAAAATTTGAGATCGGATATTCACTCCCTTTATATAGGCAAATTTTTGAAGGGTATTTCAGTATTTTTTAGCCAAAAACCCTAATTTTGAATGTACTTTTGATGGTACAAAATGTACTATTTCAAAGCAGACGGATACAAAAACGTGGCATTCAGTGGAGTTGGAAGTGGCAGTCGGTGATTGCCGGAACAACAATCATCAATTGCAGCGACGACATGCATTCAGTGCCGCAACCAACTCACGGACTGCCGTCTTTTTATGCTCCTTGTTTTTCTTTATTTTCAATTTCTTTTTTTTTTCTTGTTTTTTTCTTTCTTTTTCTTGCTTCCAGAACTGTTTCTATATTCGCGGCAATTGGCGAGTTATCTATGGCATTCATTGAATGTCGTTGCGACTATCATTGAATGCCGTTACGACAACCAGTGACTGTCGTAGCGGCAGCCCATGAGTGCCGCAGGTAACTTAATTGCGTGCCATTTTCTGCCATTCTCCTTTCTTCTTTCTTTCTTTCATTTTTGTTTTGTTTGAAATTGAAAGAGTCTTTCAAAGAGCTTAAGTCACCTTTGGAAACCCTAGGTTAGTCGGACATTGTCAGTATTAGACTTGGAGATAACACTCCCCTGAATCCAACGTTCGGTAAAAAACGGGGTGTCTACAACTACGCCATAACACCTTCACCAGCAGAATCGTCTTTGTTCGCAACACTTGCTTTTTTCGATCTAAGATCTCTACTGGATGTTCTATATAAGTCAAGTCTTCCTAGATCTGTAATGGTTCTGGTACAATGATCTTGCTCATATCCGTCATACACCGTCTCAAAATAAACACATGAACATGTTGTGCACGATGTTAACTTAGATGATAAGGCTAGTCAGTAATCCACTAGTCCTACTTTCTCTATGATCTCAAATGATCCTACAAATTTCGGGTTTAGTTTTCCTCACTTCTCAAATCGGACAATGCCTTTTGAAGGCGATACCCTCAAGTATACAAAGTCTCTTACCTTAAACATCATCGGCATCATTTAGAGTCCGCATAACTCTTATAACGACTCTGAGCTACCTTAAGTCACTTCTGGATTAGCTTCACCTTCTTAGTAGTTAATAGTACTATCTCAGGTCCTATCAATCTTCTTTGTCCGACCTCGGTCCAACAAACTGGTGAATGACATTTATGTCCATACAAAGCTTCATATGGTGCCATTCTGATACTTTACTGAAACCCATTGTTGTAAGTGAATTCAATTAATGGTAAGTGTTTCTCTCAATCGCTTCCAAAGTCTAGAACACATAATCTAAGCATATCTTCTAACTGAATCACTCGCTCTGACTTTTTGTCAGTTGAAAGGTGATACTAAAACTCAACTTGGTACCCATATCCTTTTGTTAACTTCCCCAAAACTTTGATGTAATACTACTATCACGATCTGACATAATCATAACTGGAACTCTATATAGTCTTACTATCTCTTTCACATACAACTTCGCTAGTTGGATGGTTTAGCCATCTTGATTAGTAGAAAATGAGTTGACTTTGTCAATCTGTCAACTATAACCCAAATCTTGTCATTCTTGTTAAGTGATCGTGGAAATCCAAAAACAAAATCCATCATGATTTCAACCCATTTTTACTCTGACACAGGTAATGGCTATAGTAGTCCCGTAGGTACTTGTCTCTCCGCTTTGACTTGCTGACATGTCGAACACTCTGAAACATACTTGGCATATTCCCACTTTATGCCCCTCCACCAAAAGTTTTCTCATAAGTTCTGGTCCATCTTGTTACCTCTTGAATGAACTGAGTACTTAGTACTATGTGCCTCCTCTAGAATTTGTTCTTCCAAGTCTTTTACATTCGGTACACACAATTGCTTTCCAAGCATCAATACACCTTGTTCCAAAGTAAAGCTGGGTGGCTTTCCAAAAGGTATCTCGTCCCTCATTTTATATATATAATAATTGTTGAATTACTCCACCTTAATCTCATTAATAATATTCGGGTGAGTGATGATCGCCATCATCAAACCACCATATGTCTCTAGGATTACATCTAATTGCAAACATTCCATTTCTCTGATCATTTTTGTTTGCTTGGTTAGCTCGTCGGCTAAGTTTCCTGTCATCTTCTGGGTTAAAGCCTCGGCTATTACATTAGCCTTTCCCGGATAATACTCAAACGAAAGATTGTAATCTTTCATCAACTCTAACCATCTTCTCTGCCTCATATTCAAGTCTCATTGTGTGAATATGTATTTCAAACTCTTATGGTCCATGAAGATCTCACATTTCTCCCTGTATAAGTAATGTCTCCAAATCTTCAAAGCAAATATTGCTGCGACCAATTCAAGGTCGTGAGTTGGATATTTATCTCATGTGTCTTCTACTGACTAGACGCATAAGCAATCACCTTTCCACCTTGCATAAGTACACACCCCATGTAATACCTATACCTGAAAAATGGAAGTAATATTTAATTTACATACCTTAATTAGTATATTTAATTGCATGTGATGATTTGGGTAAGTTTCAGTTACCCCGATGTGATAAGTGCTTGATAAAAGGCATAGTTGCATAGATGTGAAATGGGACCCACAGGAGGTCTAATTAGATAAATTGCATTTAGTTGCATTTATGTGATTAAATGGATGACATGTAAATGTAAATGTGTACATTATAATACATGTTGATGCCATATGATTATTTAATTGATGAAATGTTAAGTGATTTAATATTCTATTATTGTTCATGATAATTTACGGGACCAGTTTGGGTACCCTTGTGAGGGCGTAATTGTACAGTGACATAATTGGTAGGCTAATTAGTGCTTTCATATGATATTTGGGACCATGTTTGTGTCCCATACGTGACATAGATATAGACTCACTTAGATATTTAGATAGTTAATATTAATGTTGGGGGTGTAAACCGGATTAAGCCAAAGTTGGCTTAGAGGCCATGAGTTTGACACCTCAAATGGTGACTCATCATTATTTTTTTTTAAAAAAAAGAAAAGACAAAATCAAAACAACCAAAACGTGAATGTATGTGTTGTGTTTGGCGGTGTCGTGCGTGTGATATGTATATATTGGTTATATATATAATATATATTATAATATTCTATTAGTTCATTAATATAACTTAGGAAAGGAAAAAAAAACAGAGAGTATAGAGAGAGAGAACAATAACGATAGAGGAGAGGAACAAGGTGGGGGTTTCAACTTTTCGACGCCATAGCTTTATTGTATGTTGTTCAAATTGCGATACAAAATGAACTCGTGGGGGTAAGCCTAACCTTATGCTATAATTTAAGTTGACTTTAATTGATAGATTTTTCGTGACCCAAATGGGTTGGTAATATTTAGTTTACCAAAATTGTGTAGGATTTATATCTGTAGCATAGTAGAACTCCAATCTCAAGTTTAGGATCAATTTCAAGAGGTGAGTGACATTAATTATGATGTATGGATGGTTCCATGTTTGGGTTCATTTGTGATGTAAAAGCATGTTAAGTATAGCTTAATAAAGCTTCTTTAATTTATTATTGGGAAAAATTCATGTGATTAAATTAGGCCCAATTTAATTGTAAAAGCACGGTGTAATGTTTGTATGAGCATGTTGAGTTGCTTATTTGGGTCAATGGAATTGCTAGTTCTATATCACCATGAGGTAATCGATGTGGTGATGACCACGGCCGGCAGAGGCCTATGGGACCGCACGTGAGGCGTGGGTCATAACCAGATCACGTGGGCTTAGGGAGTGGAGCCGCGGACTAGTTGGTAGTTGTGGAAGTGAACTAGTAATTGTCGGAGACTATAGTTGGTTGTAATAAAATAAAATTGAGCATGCTTATTATCCATATGCATAATTAGTGTTATTCACAAGCATATAGCTTATATATTGTAGTGGTTATTAAATAACCATCGTAGGTGTTCAAGGTGGAGCTCAGAAGAAAAGGGAAAGGACTTGGAGAGTAATCGTGGGCGTGGGATTGTAAACAAGTTATGGTTTAATAGACTGATGTTTAATAAGTAAATTAATGGAATATTGTAAACAATTATTTATTTTGGTTTGTGTAGTAAAAGTATAGTGTTTTAAATTCTTGTAATATGGGGGACGTGATATGTTAGTTGATTTGGGGTGATGGGGGTATTTTTTGTACCTTGCATAGTTGATTTGGGGCGACGAACTTAGAGTTTCTACTCATTGAGTTTGACATTAATTGATTATAAATAATATTTTCCGAAAGCTTTTTAAAACTTTGTAGACACCCCAATTTTAACCGAACAATTAAACTTAGGGGAATTAACCTCTGGAGATCAATGATGAATGTGTCTCGTCGGAATCAAGACTCTTACAAGCAATCTGACTTTCTTCCTAGAAGAATCTCGGTTCAAAATCACCTTTTTCAGCCAAAAAAGACCAAAATTCTCATCTACCCGTCACCTCGTAGACCATGAGTTTTGAACACGTATAGAAACACGACATTGTCCTCGTAGCATCTTAAAACCATTTTTTTCAAAAGGAGAAATTTAGCATGAACCCCGAAAAAAGTCAACAGTTGACCCAATGAAAAGTCAACGGGTCAAAAGGGAGTCAATCGTAAGATTTTTTAATTTCAAGATGAAAAGTCCCGGTAATTGTTCATTGGGTCTCCCTTATGCTAGAAATGATTTTTAAGAATTTTTAAATGAAAGGGAACATGGAGAAATCGAAAGGTCTTTAAGAAGAATTGTGCAAGAATTGGAAATTTTGCATTCGGAGGGAGAGTTGACTTTTTTTCCTTAAGAATTTTGATTGTTTAGATATTTTTATTGAATTCAAATGTGGCGTTTAATTTATGTTACTTAAATGACATGAAATGAAATTAAGGTGCTGAATTGCTGTGAATAGTGCTGAACTGCTGTGCAGCGGTACTCAAAGTGCCCGAACAACAGTCAGTGAATGCCGCTGCGGCACTCACTAAGTGCCGTTTCATCATTCGTTGAGTGCTGGCCTGGGCTAATTTACATTTTTAAGTCAAAATTCTTTTTCAATTTTTGATCAAATGAATGCACCAAACGATGCCATTTTTTTGTGTACGTATTTACTACTCCTAGGTCATGCAAACCATGCTCCCACCATCCCTAATTGACCTATCTACCCTTATCTTAGCCCCTAAGATAATGAAAGTCTATAAAAACCCCATTTTCACTCATTTTGAGAGGTTGGAAACTTGAATCTTGAGAGAGAGACTTGAACCTTGAAGATGAGACTTGAATCTTAAAAAGAGAGGCTGAATTTTGAAGATGGAGTTTGTTCTTAGAGAAATATAGAGAGAGAAACCCAAAAACCCCATACAAATCCTACCCAATACACCCAATTCCTCAAATCTCCATTGAAGAACCTTGAAGCTTCAAGGAAGAAGAAGAAGAAGAAGAGTATTCCTTGTAAGGCTTGGATCTCTCCAAATCAATCAAATCCTGAGAAGATCTAGAGGTTAAATCCTTATTCCTATACTTGTTCTACATAATTCAATCACAAATTCATAGATCTAGGATTTTTACACATTTTCAAAACCTCTCTTCCTACCTCGTTTCATCACACACTACTTAGAATTTGTGATTAAATCTCATAGTATTTCATTAATTTGGATCTAATTGGTGCCTTGGGTTTAAAATAAGTTTGGTTTTGAAGAATTTGTGTTCCAATTCCTCTAAGTAAACTTTGATTCTTCCTTTCTATTTTCCTCTGAAGATTCATGAGATTTTATATATCTTATTGAGTCTCTTTGAGTTTGATTCTTTAGTTTCCTATGATCCTATGATCATATGGAGATTAAAGTGAATCATAGTCATATCTTCACATAGATGGTTGAGTTCAAGTCTTAGCTCATGATTTGGATCTCCCTACTAGGGATCTTATGGAATCCATACTATATTCCATAGAGATTTGAGTAAGGGTCTTATTTAGTCTCCAAGGACCATTAATTTGAGAGGAGAATAAGGTGTCATGGATCTACATTCCTCAAGGATCATATGTTTGAGAGAGGAATTATATGTAGATTTTCATTGTTTATAATCTAAGGTTCATAAGATTGAGTAAGACCTTAGGATTCTCTTGCTATGAGATCTATGATGGAAATCCATTAAGGCAAAATCTATGAATCTCTTCATGTTTCATTATTTATTCCAATAATCATAGTCATACTTGATCCTAGTTCTCTCTAGAATCATGGATCAAGTTTGATTCGAAATATGAATGCCAATTCAACAAAGGTGCAGTGAATCCATAAACCAACTGTGATCAAATTTTTTTTTTATAAAATCATGGTTCATTGGAATTGGATGAGACCAATTGGAGGATGCTCCTAACCCATTTAAGTACCTCTGTGATTTTTGTTTTAATGAAATTCCATGTTCAAGATGGTTTGGTCTTGTGAGTTCAAAACAAGCAACTCTCTGTCCAAAATTTCAGAACAGTAAGTCCGTTTTAAAATTAATAAATCAGAACCTTCATCGATCTTTCTTGACCCAAAATAATTTTTTCTAAGTATTTCAATGTGTTAGGAAGATACCCTAAAAAGATCTAAGTGTTTCTCATTTGTTTACTATTTTTAGAAAATCGTACAAGATCTCTGGATAGAGAGTTGCAGATTCCTGAGTGATGTCTAGTGTTTTCCTTATTTCCAAAGATCTAACCATTCAAACCTTGATTTTCTTTTTGGGTTAGACACTAGACTCACAGAGTCATATCATAACCAAAATCATTAAGATCCAACAGTTGGAAGTATGGTTTTTCTATCTTTGAAAGTCAGGCCTGCTCTCTGTAATTTATGAGAAACAGTCACTATTTTTGTCTAGTCTCATTGATTTTAAGTTAAATGGTTTCCTAATGTCTTGGGACCCAAATCATGTTTTGTCTAGTCTCATTGATTTTAGCTTAAATCCAGAGGCTAAGTGATCCAAATTAGTGAATAAATTCATATCTCATTCTTGTTCATATTCATTCATTCATTCATGTATATTGATGCTTAAGATTAGAACTAGTTCTTGGATAAAATTGGACTTAGTTGAACCTAATTGAACATAAACATGGATTCCTTATGATTGTGTTGGGATTATAGAACCCCTATATGGACATTACATTGGCTCCTAGTTGAGGCTTGTATATCTATAGAGGTGCTATGGCTCCAACTAATCAAAAGGAATTCATAGTTTTGTCAATTCCTTCCATGCTTGATAGATTAAAAGCTAGAAGCTTAGGGTTGATTATTTGATATCTTTGATCAAGGCATGTGTACTAATCTTTGTTTTGTAGCGCATTTGAGGTACAATTTCTCAACTCCTTCTCTAGTTTGATTTACTTCTTTGATTTTAATTGATTTAAACCTCATGCGCGACACATTAGCCTAGGTTCTTGCCTTATATGTTTATATGCGTTAGAGACCTTTTCTTAGGTTTTATTTTATATGTATGCATTGCACGTTTCTATTTTGTGGCTGGATACCGGGTATATTTTCTAGTTCCCTATTTGCATATCATATTGCTTGCTATTTGAATTACGTGGCTTATGAATGATATTTTGTCATTAGCAATTTTGCACCCCTTTCAACATGCTTGTATAATGTATTATTTATATATATATATATATATGTATTAGTTGAGGGCACGCTTAGATTAATAATTCAATTAAAAAGGATGTTGAGCAGAGGCCTATCACGAGATAGGATGAAAGGGGGTGTTTTAGTCCGCCGGGCTCCTTCCCCTTTCATTCTATAATCCTCAAACCTAGTTAATCTTTGGTTTCGCAAAAGATCATTTTGCTTTTAAAATGGTTTCTTAATTTTCCTTTAAAAAATTAAGTGGCGACTCTTTGTATTTGAAATTGTATTTGAAAATGTTTTAAAAGTGGGCCCGAATACCGGTATCCACACTGTGTTAAGAACTCATGAAGGTTGGGGTTATGACCTGAAAATGCTTTTACAGGTTTTCGAAATGTATACAATGTTTTAAAATATTACTTTTGGAAACAGATTTTGTTAAAATAAATTTGGGTGTGTGTGGGTGTTCAAACTTTTGGAATAAAATAGTGTGTCGAGTTCATTGGTCAAAACTTTTATTATGGTGATTTTTGCAACTTTAATGACTTAGGATGAGCCTTGGTGGCGTGTCACGTATCCTAGATTTACATGTGTGAATCCTAGGCGTGACACCCCAAGGCTTGGTGCGAAGCATCACTACAAATCACAAATCCTTCTGTTCCAGATGGTATCGTCAACATAGATGCTCTTGTCAAACCGTGACCTCAACTCTTGAAAACTGTCTTCACATTCTGAACTCTATTCAAATGTAATACCCTTCCTCATCAACTTTGTCATAGGTAATGAAATCTTCAAGAAATTCTCAATGAATCGGTGGTATTACCCAGCTAACCCTAAGAAACTTTGGATTCCTGACACTGATCGAAGTCGGTCTCTACCAATTAGATATAGCCTCTACCTTGTGAGGACCAACTAAGATGTCATTCCTGTCAATCACATGACCAAGAAAAGCAATGTTAGGTAGCTAAAATTCATATTTCTTGAGTTTCCCAAATAGTTGATTCTCCCACAGTCTCTGAAGTATCAACCTCAAGTGTTTCTCGTGCTCTATTTCACTCAGCGAATAGATAAGAATGTCGTATATGAACGCGATCACAAAATTGTCCAAATAGTCTTTGAAGGCTCGATTCATAAAGTTCATGAACGTGGTTGGTGCATTAGTAACTCCAAATGGCATGACTAAGAATTCGTAATGTCCGTAGCATGTTCTGAAAGTTGTTTTCTCTACATCCTCCACCTTTACTTTCAATTTATGCTAACCCGATTTCAAGTCTATCTTGTAAAACACTTGTGCTCTATGGAGTTGATATACTAGGTTAAATGAAACCTGTGTCGAGTAGTTCTTGCAGTTGAATTTTCAATTCTTTCAATTCTACGGGTGTCATTCGATACGGTGCTTTAGATACGGGTCTTGAGTCTGGCATTATCTCAATGGTGAACTCAATCTCTTTCTCTATAAGAATATCTGGCAAGTCTTCGGAAAACACATCTGAATATTCTCGTACTATCAGAATGTCTTCTACCTTCAATTCAGTTTCTATAGTGTCAACTACTGAGCAAAAAAATCCCTGACATCACGTCCTCAACAACTTACCTTCTCGGATAGTCGAAATCAAATACGGTGGCGGTGTTACCTCACTCCCTTAGAAAAAAAAACTACCATGCATCGGTGTGGATATCGCAATTTTTCTTTACCCACAGCTTTTAAAATTTCTTTTCAAATTAAAACACAAATAGGAGTTGCCACTTCTTTTTAAAAGAAAAATTAAGAAACTATTTTAAAGCAAACTGATCTTTTTTAGAAACCAAAGTTTAACTAGGTCCGGGGATTATAGATGAGAGGGGAAGGAGTCCGACGGACTAAAACACCCCCTCTCATCCTATAACGTGATAGGCATCTACTTGACATCCTTTTAATCGAACTATTAATCTAAGCATGCCCTCAACTAATACATATATATATATAAGTATACATAACACAAGTATGTCAAAAGGGTGCAAAATTGCTAACGGCAAAATATCATTCAAAACCAAGTAATTCAAGTGACAACCAAGATGATATGCAAATGGGGAACTAGGGAACTTAATCGGGATCTAGCTACGATATTGAAACGTGCAATGCATACAAAGTAAAAATCCTAAGAAAAAGGTCTCTAATCACATACATACACATAAATCAAGACCTAATCTAAGGTGTCGCGCATGGGGTCGAAAATCAAGAAATAATTAAACTAGAGAAGAGTCGAAAAATCATACCTCATCGGCGCTACAAAACAAGGGTTAGCCACATGCTTTAGAAAGGATATATAATATCAAATAATCATCCTTGAACGTCTGGCTTAATTCTATCAAGTAGAAGAAATGACACAATTTATGAATTTTTTGTAACTAGTTGAGATCATATCACTCCTATAGATATGCAAGTCTAAACTAGGAGCCAATGCAATGTCCATATAGAAATGGTATAGTCCCAACATGATCATAAAGAATTCATAATAGGTTCAATTAGACACATTTATTCTAAGAAGTGGGTCCTAACTACAAATATCAACATATGTGGATGAGTACATAGATATGAACAAGAATAAAGCTATGAACTATTTATTGATTTGGAGCATTTGGCTTCTGAATTTGAGTTCACCTAATCATTATTAAAGCATGGTTTGAGCCTTGGGTCATGGAAAAAATTATTTAGATCATTGTTTACAAGATATATCAAAACTAAGACAGAGTTCTGGAAATTGCAGAGAGCAGACCAAACTTTGAAAAATAGGAAAAGCATAGATCCCATGGTTTGATTTTGATGCTTTTTGGACACAAGGTGCCTCTATGAGTCTAGTTTTTAATGGTCTAATCTCTGGGAAAAAAGGTAAAAACCAGACGTCACTTAGAGATTTGCAGATCTCTGTCTAGAGATTTTGTATAATTTTTTAAAAATAGTAAACAAATCAGAATCACTTTGATCTTTTTAGGGGATCTTATTAACACATTAAACTTCATATAAAAAATTATTTAGAATTAAAAATGTTTGATTAAGGTTCTGATCTACTCAGTTTAAAATGAATTTACTGTTATAAAATTATGGACAGAGAGTGACTAGTTCGCAAACCATAATAAGACCAAACCATCCCAAGTATAAAATCTCATTAAAACAAAAAATCTAGTGATGCGTGTATGAGTTATGAACAATCTCCAATTGGTCTCATTTAATTCCCATGGACCATGATTTAATTAAAAATATTTGATCACAGTGGGTTCATGAATTCACTGAGCCAATACCAACATTTGAGTCATAAAAGTTATCAAGTCAATCCCTCTCTCAAGTTGATGATCCTTGAGGGATATGAACTTATTATATCCTATTCTCCTCTCAAATTAATGGTCCTTGGAGATTAGATATAACCAAATCCACATGAACCTTCATAGAATATAGAAAGAACTCTATGAGATTTCAAATTGAAGGGTCCAAGTCATGAATTGAAACTTGAACCCAACCAATCATGTGTGGATAAAACTATGATCCACCTTATTCTCCATATAAATCATAGGATCATAGGGAACTAGAGGATCAAACTCAAGAGGATCCAATTAGATATTAAAGATCTCATAGATTTCAAAAATAAAATATAAACAAAAGGAAGTAGAATCAAAGTTTATTTGAAAAATCCAAGTGAAATTCTTTTTACAAACTAGTTTTATTTTAAACTCAAAGCTCTATTTAGATCCAAATCAATGAGAGAAACAAAATGAAATTCAATCACAATTCTGGTGATGTGTGATGAAATGAGGTAGGAAGAGACTTTTTGAAAATGTGTAAAGATCCTAGATCTATGAATTGTGATTGAATTATTATATATATAGATTTGAAGGTTTTACCTCTAGACCTTCTCAAAATTAATAAAGATGTTGAATTCCTCAAGCTTTTCCTCTTCTTCTTCCATAAGCTTTTCCTCTTCTTCTTCCTTAAGCTTCAAGCTCCTTTAATGGTGATTTGATGGTATGAATTGGGTAGAGTTTGGTGGGGTTTGGGTATGAGATTTGGTAGAGTCTCTCTCTCTCTCTCTATATATATATATATATATATATTTTTTTTTTTCTCCTCTAAAACTCTCCCAATATATTTCTCTATATAATTCAAGTGTTTGACGTGTCAACAAGTCAAAGCCGAACATCAGAGACCGTCAGGATTGTTGCAACTGCTACTTATTCCTGGTTGGAAGTGGGAGCACATCACGATGGATTTTGTAGTAGGATTGCCTCGATCGCAATAGAATCATGACGCCATTTAGGTAATCGTGGATCGACTGACTAAGTCGGCACATTTCATCGCTTATAGTATGACATACCCGGTAGAAAAGATGAGCCGGATGTACAAACAACAAGTTGTGCAACTTCACGGTGCACCTGTGTCGATTGTCAGACAGTGACGCACGTTGTACTTTTTGATTTTAGAAAAGTCTACAAGAAGCTATGGGAACCTCGCTCAAGATGAGTACTACTTTTCACCCTCAGACAGATGGGCAGACTGAGCGTGTCAATCAGATCTTGGAGGATATGCTTAGGGCTTATATTATTGATTTCGAAGAATCTTGGGAGACACACTTGCCTTTGGTTGAATTTGCCTACAATAATTGTTATCACACGAGTATCGAGATGGCTCCATTCGAAGCATTGTACGGACGACCATGTCGTTCCCCGTTGTGTTTGGGCAGAAGTTGAGGACACAGAATTGTTGGGACTAGATTTGGTTAGAGAAACCAACGAAAAGATTTCTTTGGTCAAGGAAAGGATGAGAACCGCTCACAACCGGTATAAGAGTTATGCCAATCGACGCCGGAAAGATTTGGAGTTTAGCGTCAGAGATCACGTACTTTTGAAGGTTTCACCGACCCGAGGAGTAGTACGCTTCGGTCTCAAGAAAGGGAAATTGGCTCCGCGTTGTAGACACCCCAATTTTGACCAACCGTCGAATTTAGGAGAGTGTCGCCTCCGTATCCGATGATAACAAGGACCGGAAGATTCGAAGTATTCCAAGCTCTTCAGAAAATTCTCTAAACGCGGTAAAATTTCACAGAAAAGAGGAAAATACCAGGTATTTAAGAGAATTCAAGTATCAAACACAATTTTCAGAAAAAATCCTCAAAAATCATTTGCTTTGGAAAAAAGAAAATCTAAAAGAGGGAATCTTAGCTAAAAACGGCACACGGCGGACTGCCGCGGCACTCAGTGAGTGCCGCACGGCAGTCATAGAGTGCCGGGCCGGCATTCACCAAGTGCCGCCAACAATTTCTGACTGCCGTTCACTTTTAAAGTCTGTATTTTGCAGAGCAATACGTATGCGTATGCGAATAAGAACAAAAACTGATAAAGTAAGACTGACAAAAACGAGGCAATCCATTAATTCCCACGGCATTTGATGAATGCCGCGCGGCAGTCGCGTAGTGCCGCGACGGCAGTCATGAACTGCCGCCGCGGCATTCACGGACTGCCGCGACAGTTTCTGGACTGCCACGCTGAGCAGCAGTCTGCCTAATTTCATAAAGTACACATTGTACCACCAAATGAGAGAATTACACCTTTTTTTTGCTCCAAAATTCACCAAAAATACCTAGTGATTTTGCCTATAAAACAAGAACAACATACACAACAAAGGGAAAACAACAACAAGAAATTACTACCAATATACTCACACATTTTTGAGAGAAATAGAGAGTTTTTGGAGAACTTGAAGAAGAACTTGGAAGGTCTTCAACATATAGAAATTTGAGGATAGTCTTGGAGGTGATCCTCTAATCTTAGTTGTGTTTTCTTTCTTTTGAAAATCTAATCTTCAAGTCACTTAGTTTTTCTTGATTAAATCTTAGAGTTTTTTTGTTAAATAAATTTGGAAGTCTTTGTTTCTAGCTCTTTGATTCTTCATCTCATTTCTTTTTTTTTTTATATATATACTTTTCTCTTGAGATTCTTGGAGATCTTCAATATCTCTCTTGAAATCTCTTGAACATGATCTTTTGATTCCCATGTAAGCTTATGCCTCACATGGGAGTCAAAGTTTGATCATCACTTTATTTTATAAGCAAATAGATGGATCCAAGTCCATACTCATGACTTGGGTCCTCTAAACTTGATGTCTTAGGGAATCCTTTCCATATTCTTTTGAGGCTCATGAGTTTTAGTCATGTCTTGATCTCCAATGACCATCAAATGGTAGGAGAAGTGTTTTAGTTTAAGTTCATCTCCATGGCTTAGACTAATCTCTTCCTTGGATTTTGAGAAGTTCTTCATACTTCATCTAAAACCTCCATGTATGTGTGTCTTTAGCCTCCAATGACCACCAAGTGGTAGGAGTAATGATTTGAACTCAAGTTTTGATTCATGAGTTTGAGTTCATTGTTTGGGATTTTGTGAGAGTCATTTCATACTTCATCAAAAATCCATGGGTCTAAAGATGTCCTTAGTCTTCAATGACCATTAAATGGTAGAAGAGATGGTTTAGTTTAAGTCCAACTTCATGATTTAATAGTTGGGGTTAACAAATAAAGTTGAACTAGCAAAATAAAAACAGTGAGTTCACAAACTGTTTTTGATCAAAGTTTTTTAGTTCGAAATCTAACCGTTGAAATCAAGTGAAACCAACGGGAAAGTGTCAATAACACATTGTTTTACCACTGTAAGTTTTGCTTTGAGGTGGTTTTATGTTTAGAAAGGTTTGATTATGGGTTTTGTGAGACAACCACAATCTGTCCAGAATTTCAGAATAGTTTCAGAACAGCAAACCGGTTTTAAAATTTATAGATCAGAGCTCTAACCAAGTTTTCATGACCTCTAATAAATTTTTATGAGAACCTTAAAGTATTAGGAAAGTTCCCTAAAACGAATGAAGCAATTCGGATTTGTTTGCTATTTTTAAAAAATCACACAAGATCTCTGGACAGAAGGTTGTAGAGTGCTGAGTGATGTCTAGTTTTTTCCGTATTCCCGGAGATCTAGCCGTTCAAACTTTGATTTTCGTTTTGGGTTAGAAACTAGACTCACAGAGGCATAACATATCCAAAAATCATTAAGATCCAACCGTTGAAGTATTTTATTTCTATTTTTTAAGATCTGGTTTGCTCTCTGTAATTCATAAAAAACTGCTACTGTTTTTGTCTAATCTTATTTATTTCAACTCAAATAGTCTCTTAATGTCTTAGGACTCAAACCATGTTTTGAATAATGATAATTTAGATTAAACCCAGAGGCTTAGTGATCCAAGTTAGTGAATAAATTCATATTTCATTCTGTTTACATTCACTCATCCCTGTTCATCTAATGCCCATGATTAGAACTAGGTATTGAATAAAGTTGGATTTCATGCTTGTTAGATCTAAGCTAGGGAATTAGGATTGATTTTTTGACATCATATTATTATGTGAAGCATGTGGACTAATCTTTGTTTTGTAGCGCATTTGAGGTACAATTTCTCATCTCCCTTCTAGTTAATTTCATTCCTTGATTTTATTGATTTTTTAACCTCATGCGCGACACCTTAGAATTAGGAGCTTGCCTTATATGTATATATGATTAGAGACCTTTTTAGGATTTTCTTTTGTCTGTATGCATCGAACGTTTAAATATCGCTGCTGGATCCCGGGTAAGTTCTCTTGTTCCTTATTGCATATCATATTGCTTGCTACTTGAAATATGTGATTTATGAATGATATTTTGCCATTATCAATTTTACACCCTTTGGACATGTTTTTGTGATGTGTATATATATATATATATGTATTAGTTGAGGGCATGCTTAGATTAATAAATTTGATTAAAAGGATGTTGAGTAGAGGCCTATCACAAGATAGGATGAGAGAGGGTGTTTTAGTCTGGCGGGCTCCTTCCTCTCTCATTCCATAATCCCCGGACCTAGTTTAATCTTTGGTTTCGCAAACGATCAGTTTCCTTTCAAAATGGTTTCTTAATTTTTCCTTTTAAAAATTAAGTGGCGACTCGTTTGTTTTGAATTTGAATTTTAAAAGAACTTTAAAAGAAAAGCTGTGGGTAAGAAAAATGCGATATCCACAATCTGGCGACTCTGCTGGGGATCGAACCCAGAATCTCTGGTTTCGCAGACCAGGAATTCTGATTTTGGGTTCACTTGAGGATTAGACTTGAAAAATGTCCTTGTAATCAAATTAATTAATCTTTGTGTGCCTGTTGCATTTCACTTGCATGTCCAGCCAGTCGATTGCACGGAACTATGACCTTGGAGGCTCGGGGCAAGCCGGTTGGTCAAGTCATCATGGGACTGTGTGATCACCCTTGATCTCGTACCATGATTTGGTATATGAAGCATCCTATCGGGTGTGTGTCAAGGGTCCCTTATTTGACCAAAACCCAGCCTTTGCATAATAGTTTCTGTAGAACCTTTCAATCTTAGGAAATCAATTCTTGATCAGGATTATGTGCTAGGAAGTTTTGTGTGCCCGGAAGGGATTATTTGAGATGATGACAATACTAGCTTGATAAAAGACGTATAATTTTTTAATCACCTTTTAGCAATTCCTCCTCATGTTCCACGACACTTGGAGAACATGTTGAACCTTGATTATGAAATTATACTTCTTATATCATGTTTAGTTAAGCATCATTGACCTTGTATGCATCCGAATTCATGAAAAGTACGGTGATAATCCGGTCATGTGATCCTCCTACCTAAAGAATTTCCTCTTTCCAAAGTTTTTTATTATTCATTCACTCTTTCAAAGAAATACAAAAAAATCTTTCTTCTCCTTTTGAATCGAAATTTCCTTTGTTAAGGTATATTTTCACTTGATCAATTTCGCAAAGAAATAAATTCGAAAAACTCTTCAAATGAATTTTAAAGAAACCCAAACATCTTCTAATAAAAGATTAAAAATTTTGAGAATCATTTTTGAAAAATCTCACCTCTGAGAGGGTAGTGAGGATCACAATGAGAGGAGAAATTGGCGTACTTGACATGAGTGAAGATCTTATGTGTTTATATGCTTATGTGTTAGGATTAGGATTTTTCTTCTTTTTTTGGCATATAGAGTAGGCACACACGCACACATGCATTGCATCTACATGATATACAAAATAAAAGTTTTTGTTAAAATAAAGGTAAAAGGTCTTCTAAAAAAATTTAAAATTTACTGTAGGAGCGAAAATAGCAAATCAAGCGTGGTTTAGGGACCCCACAGCAAGGCTAGTAAGGAGAGGACGTGCTGACATGGCCGAAGAAAGAAACAACGAAGAAATGTCCGGTTTAAGGGTACTAGTCGAACAACAAGCGGAACAGATGAGAAGACAGGCCGAGAACATGAACCGCATGATGGGAATGATAGAAGAGCTAAATCGCCGACCACCACAAATGAATCCGCCTGTCATGGACCCACCTTTGGGAGGAGGGGAAGGAGATTGGTTCGATGATCAGGAGGCCCAATGGACCGATGCACTGCGGGCTAACAGAGACAGAGAGAAAGCTGAGAAGGAGAAGCAACTGACCGAGAAAATAGAAAAGTTGGAAAGGGTGATGCGCAAAGCTCAGGGGGTTGATACCTATCTGATGGAGTTAGAAGGCTTGTATGACGGGGTCCATGAAACGCTGCCCGCCAGTTTCAAAATGCCGGTCTTTGATAAGTTTGATGGCACTGGGAATCCTCGCAGTCATATCCGGATGTGCATAGGAGCTTTTCAGCCTAGCGGCCTAAGCACTACCATGATGGCCGTTCTATTTCAGCAAATCTTGACAGGGAGCTGCTCTATCGTGGTACCTTACACTTGAGCCAAGCAAAACCAGAGTTTGGGAATAAGTCGTGAAATCATTTGTGGCCCAGTATGAGTACAATCAAGACCTGGACGTCACTGTTCGAGATCTAGAAACAACCAGGCAAGGGAACAAAGAATCATTTGCTGAGTATCTGAGTCGATGGAGAGGGAAAGACGCAAAGATGGTACAGAGGCCATCAGAAAAAGACCAGATCCGAATGTTGATGAAAAACCTGCAGCCAGTTTATCAGGAGAAGATGAGGTTTCAGTCAATCAATACTTTTGCCGAGGTATTTGATGTGGGAACAAGGATTGAAGATGCAATTCAGGAAGGAGTGATCAAGAAAGAGGAACAACCAAACTGGTACAGAAGGCCAAGCTACGGGTCCAATGGGGGACAAGCGGGGGGTCACTCCGGCCCCACCGACGTCAATGCATTGAATGGGCCAGAAAGGAAATTCGACATAGCACCGAGAAGAGGAGGGGACAAAGCGCCGAAGAAGTTCTCAGATTTGGGAGTGTCACTATCCACCGCCCTCGACAGATTGTTAGCCAAGGGGCATCTCCGTCAGTTAGAACCTCGACCCCTACCAAGTCCGCTTCCGCCGAATTGCCAAGGGGATCTTTTCTGCAAATTTCATTAGCAGAAAGGTCATTCAACGGATCGATGCATGAGATTAAGGCACGAGATTCAGGACCTCATTGATAACAAGGTAATTTCGGAACCTCCTACCAAAGCCCCGAATGTTACCAGAAATCCGCTTCCAGATCACCGAGCCGTGCCACCTCCGCGAGGCCTTTATTTTTTGGGGATAGGGGAAGCAACCTTTGACCCATCTGGGCTAATCACTAAGTTCGGGGCACCGAGAAAGCCATACTTACTGCCTGAGGACTCGATGATCTGTGCTTTGGAGGATCAGCTAGGGAAAAGTGAAATGGAAAAGTCAGATTGGTGGACCCAAGGGGGTGACGATCAAGACGCGAGCCAAGTGGAGAATGATCTCTGGTGCGAAAGCGACAAAGAAACAGAGGTGGTAGAGAGTACTTTGGAAGCTAATTCAGAAACCGACAATCTATGGATGAGAGAAGAAGTCAGTCACTTGACCCGGTCAGGCAGACATTTCAAGCCGCACGAACTGGAGGAAGATCACCCCGGGAGAGATCTGGACAAGGGAAAGGGTAAAGTTGATGAAGAAGTAGGGGAAGACAGGGTCCTGAAACAGTTGAAAAAGACCCAGGCTAACATCACTGTTTGGGGGTTGCTGATTGCCTTCAAACGTCACAGGCAGGCGGTTCTAGATGCTCTAAACCAGTCTGACGTATCTATCAACACCACCCCGGAGGATCTCATAGGACTGATCGGCAAGATCCCAACTTCGACTATTACCTTCTCGTCAAATGACCTGCCTCCGGGAGGGCCCGTGCGCAACAAACCGTCATATGTCACCGTCGAATACTTAGGGAACGTCGTGCCTGCTTTCCTGGTAGACAATGGATTAGCCCTCAATGTATGTCCTTTCCGAACAGCTAAGCGAATGGGTCTAGACGAGTCAACGTTTGCACTATCTGAGCAAAGGGTAAGAGCCTACGATAATACCCAGAGAACAGTTATGGGGATAGTCCTTCTTCGTCTCACTGTTGGCCCTTGTGAAAAAGAAGTTGAGTTTTAGGTCATTGACATACCCGCTTCCTTCAATCTGCTATTGGGGAGGCCTTGGTTGGACAGTTTGGGGGCCATACCATCAACAATCCATCAGAAGGTTAAATGCATTTGGGAGAATGAAGTCCGTGATATTCTCGGGGATAGTTGGAATCAGTTGACCGAAGCATCATCTAGCGCGCCGGTTTTAGAACTTCAATTGCAAAAAGAAGAAGCGAAGATAGGAGGGTTTGAGTTTATTAGCATGTTGGAAGAAGGAAAGCCGAGAGAATTTCTACCGCTCCATTTTGATCAGCATGCCAGTCCAGTGGTCGCAGGGATCATGAAGAAGATGGGTTTCTTTCCGGGATTGGGATTGGGATTGGGAAAGAACCTTCAAGGCCTGCCTGAGTTTCCAAGAATTCCTACTCAGACTCACACTCACGGCTTGGGGTATCAGCCAACGAAGAAGGAACTAAGGGCAAAGAAGAAGGCTTTCGATGCGCCAATGGACCCTTATCCGAAAACACTCAACGATTGCTTCGTAAAGGAAGGAGAAGATTTCCCCTTCTGTGGCTTCCCAGAGCCTTGGATGGACCAGAAGGACAAAAGTCTAAATCCGGGGTTCGAGATCTTTTTCTCCCATGAATTCTCCAAATACAAAGACCCGTTTTTGCAAATGCCTGAAAAATCTGCTGCCATCAACGATTGGGTTGGTGTACTAGATGGACCGGTTATGCAGAATCTGTTGAGCGAGGAAGGGTAGAAGTCGAAGGAAAAGGGGAAGAAAACAAAGGTTTGGAGGTCAAGGCCGAGGAAGGGAATGTTGAGGATGTGCTGGAAGAGGATGCACTGGAAGAAGAGCTGGAACTAGAGAAGACAGACACCGGAGGACTGCCAGGCTGCATCACTATGGAGCTCAAGCAAGGAGCCAACAAGGAGTGGGTCTTTGAGTCTAGTGATAAGTATCCCCCTCACCCAGAGTCTATAATGGCCCAAATGAGGCGTCTTACTATTGCTATGTCTGTTGTAATCACTCCTAACAAAATCAATGAAAGTATGACTGATTCCGCCTACTCGAATGCGCTTAATGAATGTGACGAATGTGATGATCATGGAATACCTAATGAATTGCAAAAGTTAATTGAAAAAGAAAAAGAATCTGCAAGTAAAATCATTGAGGACACTCTAACGATTAATCTAGGAAATGAAAATAATCCTCAAAATGTCTTTATCGGCTCAACACTTAGCAATGAAGAAAGCAAAGAACTAATCAATCTATTAAATGAATTCAAAGATGTTTTTGCATGGTCTTATAATGATATGCCAGGTATTGGTCCAAAGATAGTCCAACACCACATCCCTCTCTTTCCCAATTCGAAACCCATAAAACAGAAATTGAGGCGAATGAGGCCAGAATGGGCACTTAAAGTAAAAGAGGAGGTTGAAAAGCAACTAAAGGCTGGATTCTTGATGGTCACCGAGTATCCAGAATGGATTGCCAACATTGTACATGTCCCAAAGAAGGATGGTCGTGTTAGGGTTTGCGTTGACTTTCGAGATTTAAACAAGGCAAGCCCTAAAGACGATTCCCATTACCCCACATCGATGTGTTGGTCGATAACACTGCGGGACATGAGCTTCTATCTTTCATGGATGGATTCTCTGGGTATAATCAAATCCTCATGGCACCCGAGGATAGGGAGAAAACCACATTCATCACTCCATGGGGGACATATTGCTATAGGGTTATGCCATTCGGACTTCAGAATGCAGGTGCGACCTTTCAAAGGGCTGCCACCACTTTACTGCACGACATGATCCACAAGGAGGTGGAAGTATATGAGGACGATATGATTGTGAAGTCTAAAGAGAGGGGAGGGCACCTAGAGGCTTTGAGAAGATTCTTTGGGAGATTGAGGGAGTTTAAGATGAGGCTAAACCCGCAGAAATGTACCTTCGGAGTTACCACAGGGAAGTTGTTAGGGTTCCTTATTACCCAAAGGGGGATCGAAGTAGACCCAACCAAGATAAAAGCCATAACCGAAATGAACCCACCAAAATATGAGAAAGAACTGAGAGGGTTCTTGGGGAGAATACAGTTCATCAGCCGCTTCATTTCCAAACTCACCTTGACCTGTGACCCATTGTTCAAACTGCTTAGAAAAGGAGAAAAATTCAAATGGGACACCCTTTGCCAACAAGCCTTCGACAAAATCAAAACCTACCTCCAGAATCCCCCTGTCCTATCACCACCATCACCCGAGAAACCGTTGTTTCCTTATCTCTCCGTATCCGAAGATTCGATGGGGTGTATGTTGGCCCAAGAAGGAGAAGAGGGGCACGTGGAGAAGGCTATTTATTACTTGAGCAAGAGAATGATCGGATACGAGTTGAAGTACTCGCCCTTGGAAAAAGCCTGTTGGGCCTTAGTCTGGTGTACCCGTCGCCTTCGCCACTACATGCTAGCATTCCCTGTGATCTTGATATCCCGAATGGACCCACTAAAATACCTATTCGAAAAACCCGTCTTGACCAGTAGGATTTCCCGTTGGACCATGATGCT
This sequence comes from Hydrangea macrophylla, assembly GCA_033977485.1. Lineage (NCBI taxonomy): Eukaryota > Viridiplantae > Streptophyta > Magnoliopsida > Cornales > Hydrangeaceae > Hydrangea > Hydrangea macrophylla. Next base: position 81,564,216 of record CM066987.1, read on the forward strand.
GGCTGAGTTCGATATCAAATCTGTCACTGCCAAGTTCGTGAAAGGGAGGGCTGTCGCTGAGTTTTTAGTCGATCTCGCTGTAGAATCCGAGGACGAAGGAGAATTCAGGTTCCCGGATGAGGGAATAATGGAAGTAAAGGAGGAGTTGTAGAAAATGTACTTCGATGGAGCAGCCAACCAATTAGGTTACGGGATTGGAATCATCCTCATAGCACCCGATGGGACCCCTACCCCATTAGCTGTCAAACTCAAATACAACTCAACCAACAATACCGCGGAATACGAAGCCTGCATAATTGGGATGGAAGCGGCCTTGGCTTTGAAAGTCGGACGGATTGATGTCTTCGGAGATTCCAATTTGATCATATCCCAGGTCCGCGGAGATTGGAAGGTAAAGCATGAGAAACTAAGACCTTATCATGATTACCTGGAAAGTCTGAAAGCACAATTTCAAAAGATTTCTTTTTACTACCTCCCTCGTAAAGAAAACCAATTAGCCGACTCGTTGGCTACCTTGGCCTCGATGATCCAAATCCCCTCCAAAACTACCATGATCCCGCTATCCATAGAAGTAAGGAAACAACCGTCGTTTGAAATGATCGCGGCCGTGGAAGACGAAGAGGAAGTACCGTGGTATGAGGATGTGTGGAAGTTCATTAAAGAAGGAGAATACCCCGAGGGAGCCTCAGAAAAGGATAGAAAGGCAATTCGGCGGTTCGCCGCTCAATTTGTGATCTATGCAGATAAGCTATGGAAGAAATCCTACACCGGGTACAATCTAGAGTGCCTATATGGAAGGGAAGCTAAGAGAATGATGAAAGAAATACATGAGGGAGTGTGTGGGCCCCACATGAATGGGCACATGCTAGCGAAGAAGATCATCCAACAGGGATACTATTGGACAACCTTGGACAAAGACTGTTGTGAGTATGTTAGAAGGTGTCACAAATGCCAGATTCATGCAAATCTAATGCACACTTCGCCGTCACAGCTTTATAGCATGACCACCCCTTGGCCGTTTTTCGTATGGGGGATCGATATCATTGGTGAGATAGTTCCGAGGGCTTCCAATGGGCACCGATACATAATCGGCGATTGATTATTTTGCAAAGTGGGTAGAGGCAGCCTCGTATGCAACTTTGAAAGCCAAAGATGTGGTAAGTTTCATCGAGAAAAACATAATCTGCAGGTATGGGGTCCCGAATGAGTTCATCTTCGATCATGGCAGTCATTTCCAAGGAGAAGTTATCCCGCTCTTGGAAAGGTATAAGATCACTCGTCACCAATCATCCCCGTACAGGCCTCAGACGAATGGAGCAGTAGAAGCGACGAACAAAAATGTTAAGGCAATCCTGGGGAAAACGACGGATACATATAAGGATTGGCATGAAAAGCTGCCATTTGCTTTGTGGGGGTACCGAACCTCGGTTAGAGTTTCAATAGGTGCTACGCCGTACTCATTAGTCTACGGGATGGAAGTCGTTCTCCCAGTCGATGTAGAAATACCCTCTCTTAAGGTTTTGGCGGAATGTGAGATCCCTGAATCAGAATGGGTACAAGGAAGGTATGAGGAGTTAATGTTGATCGATGAGAAGAGGCTACCAGAAGAGAATAGCCCGTGCTTTCAACAAAAAGGTCCGCCCAAGGAAGCTTGCTGAGGGTGACCTTGTCCTCAAAGAACTAAAAGTGCCTGTTTATGACCCCAGAGGAAAATTCAAACCCAACTGGGTCGGGCCGTACATCATTAAGACTCTCCTTTCCGGAGGGGCGGCTTATCTCATGGACCTGGACGCGGTTGAATTTAAACAACCAATTAACCTCGATCGCCTCAAGAAGTATTTTGCTTGAAACCTTTCTTTTCAAATCCTCCTACCTTGATGAACTACGCTTGACCTGATTCCCGCTAGGGGATACGTAGGCAACCTACTTGGTTCGGTCACTTAAATAAAACCGCCCGAACGGCGTCTTCCTTCATACCTTGAACCGAACTACTCGGGACCTGACGCCCACTCGGGGATAAGTAGGTGGGCTCTCCAAAGTCCTCGGTCCACTCAAAAAAAAAAACCCGTGCTAAACTAGGGGCAAACTGGCGTTTGCCCAGAACTACTTCAAAGCCCTAAAGCCAGGGGCAAACTTCGTTTGCTAGCCGAAGAACCCAGATATCTGTCTGAAACCCGTCTTTGGATCTCCTGGCTATCAAGATACATACTATAAAGAAACAAATGAGAGTTCATGGTATAGAAAGAATGAAGCCTAAAGCAAAATTCAAAGCAAGGTGAAGAGCCGAGAAAAGACATTTGAAAGGAAAATTCTTCATAAAAGATTAATTGAAGGGGGGGAACACTTTGATTGAACATGTTAGAACTTTCCTAAAAGATAACAACACTTTTTGAAGAGAAAAATAAGGAAAATCACATTCAAAAGCGTAAACAAAGAGTAGGCAGGGTCTGTCAGAAAGTTTTGTAAAATAGCAAGCTTTTCCCTGTTTTCGTCTACTTTATTATGCATGTGTCCGTCAAGCTCGCCTCGCAACCAAGGCTTGAATCTCTAGGAGATATTCGGTAGTAGGCGCAGTCAGAGCAGGAACCCTCGGGAAAGGAGTAGCCATTCTGCTGGGCCAAGCCTCCATGAAAGCCTTCACAATAGAAGGACGCAAAGGGGACCCCCTGGTGAAATCAGCAGTCACAGATTCAGTAGCATCTTGCAAAAGTCCAAACTGACGGACAACTCGATCGGGAATGTAGAAAGTCATAGCATGCAAACCCGGCAGCCAGATGCCAGGTCGCACAGGGAGGCGTACAGCAACAGAGCGACGGATCCACGACGGACAAACCCAGCAGATGTCACTAGAAGAGAGGCCCTGAAGCCAACCAAGCCACGCGTCGGCGGACTGAAACAAACTGTGAATCTCCATGCGATCGTAAGGAAGTGATCCACGGAGATGGGAAGCATGTATGAAGAGGTCCAGACGCTCCATGAGCCAAATTTGTAAGACAAAAGGTGCCCCAGCGGATAACATGACCCCAGTAGCATGAGCATGGCCCAATCCAATCAGAGTTTCACCAAGGACTAGCATAACAACACTTTTCATCTCCCGCAAACCGCAGGCAATGGGTATGAGAGTGTCCGAAGATGATCGAAAGAGAAAGTAAGAGAGCATGGCAATCGACAAGACACTACGTCGAATGATCTGATACTCACCATTGTAAGGGTCCCCTATGGGAGCATAAACAGAAGAAAGGCGCTCAAAGTCGATTTGGCTGTCATGAACAAAAGAGCCCGCCGCATTTCGAGACATGTGGACAAGGGTGGCTAAGTCCCGAACATACCCCGCCTGGATCTGAGGAACCATCAATTCAGCAGAAGGATCCGTGTGGAGAATGGCGCTAAACTCCTCAAATAAGGGGCAAATCTCCTGAGAGCCGAAACGAAAGACATTGAGAGAAGGATCCCAACATTGGACGGCGGCGCGAAGTAGACCCTCATTTAGATTCATCTGTTGGAAAGAGAAGAGATCGTTTAGTCTGAAGTACTCAAAATTGAGCTTGTCAATGCCAGAGAGAGTATCCATCCATGGGAAGAGGATTTGAGAACTAATGGGGGCCATTTGGAGAGGAAATGAGAAGAAATGAGAAGTGTTTTGCGGAACTTTGAGAAAGAAGGGATATAAATAGAAGAATAAGGCTGTCTACCTACCCGTGGCACTCGATAAAGTGTGGCGGCACTCGATGAAGTGCCGCGCGGCTGTCAATGAATGCTGTTGCGGCACTTACTGACTGCCGTCGCGGCTCTCACTGAGTGCCGCGGAGACCTAACCGAGTGCTGTTCTGAGTTTTTCATTGGCCAGGATTTGTTTGTAACACGATCATCCCACCTGCAAATAGAAAACTAAATGAGAAGCAATAAAACGTGTGCATCATGCAGCACGTACATTCATTCTTTCATTTCATTTATTTGTACATTCCAAAAGATAAAAGAAACACAAGCATTCAAAGATAGAAGTAAAGACGGGATCAAGCCATGATCCCACATACGGCAAGAATTGGACCAAGCTATGGTCACACATACGGTGAAAAGCAATAATGTAATAATAAAAGTATTAGGAATACCTATCCTACCAACTATCAGGGAGCAGCCATCAAAATAAAGCATATGTGTATATATATAGTCATCCACCAAAATAAGGTATAAATCCTCTCAAAAACAAAAAAAAATGATAAAAGCAGGATCAGCTCCGACCCCGACCCCGGCAGCGAGTCTGACGAGTCGTGCACCTAAGAGGCTCCTCCTCTGACTCGGTCCCGCTGCCTCCACCACTCTCTCCACGTCCGCTGTCTCGGCCTCTGCCAGTGCTAGTGCCCTCGCCGCCGCCTCCGCCACGCCCAGCACTGCTACCTCCGGGGGCATCGCTGAGAGGGATGCCAAACTGCTGAAGCCGCTGCTAGAGCTGACCCACCTGCTGAGACAGGACTCTGATCTCCTCTGCCTGAAATGAGAAAAATGAGTATAGGAAATGGTGAAATGACGGATAAAATACCAAGAACAGAAGGAACAGAAGTCATACCTGGGCTCTCAACTGAGTCGCAGCAGTCGCCCGAGCTCCCTCAGCCTGAAAAAACGAGAACCAAGAATGAAGGTTAGTAAAAGAAGAAGCAATCAAAGTCAAAACGAAAAGTGGAGAGAAGTCTCTTACCATCCACTCTCGCCCGAGGACCCACTGTCGCACACTGTGGGCATACGCCAAGCCCTCCTCCACGTAGGCACGCGGGACGACATCATAATGGATAGGAATGGTGGGGGCGCCCCGTGATAGCCGGGGGATCGTCGTCACGTGGGGCTCACCAAATGAGACGGTCGACATGGTCCAGTCCCACTCGGGCAAGGCAGGAGGTCGAACTGCGGCAGGAACAGGCTGCAAACAAAAGTAATAAAACATGAATAAAGAATAAAAGGAGAACTCACAGAAATAATAAAGGAATCATTTACTCACCCGAGTCACTTCCATCAGAGGGAAGTTCGGCATCAGCTTAATTGGCGGCACGGAAAGCCGCGTATCCTGACGGGTCGTCCAAAAAGCCGTGGATACCGAAGCCGGCTCGAGCAGCCGTGAACTCGCTGCCCTGGAGTGTATCCGTGGCCCTCATGGAGTCAGGAGGAGGGAACGGTACGAAGAAACCAGGGGCCGCCAATGACTGCCTGGTCACTCTCTCTCCTAGATACCATGCCTGGCCCTCTGACCCACCATCAAGAAGTCGTCTCGTCGGGTCATATCCGGCCGACTCTTGAATCCCCGCACTAGCCTCGGGCAACACCCTAAGCCACGGCTGCCAATGCACGCGCTCCTCCCTCAGGTTCGTCAGGAAATTCCTGAACGAAACAAAATCGTGGGCCCCGGTCTTGCGCCCGACTCTGTCCTTCACCCACTTCAGCCCCTGGGGCATGACGAGGGCGTCAGCATCACGTGTCTGAGGAGACATCATGCGAAGATACTCGTGGGACCAAATCTGTGATACAAAAAGAAGAAAGAGGGTTAGTCTCACATTTTTTTAATAAAAATAATAATGGGCAATGGAATATAGGAAAAGGTATACCTCCCACGCTCTCCAATAACCACCAGTGGATGCCGGCCTGTCCCGGGATATGTCACCCATATGACAGTACAGGATAGCTAATCCTGTACCAGCCCAATCAAACTCTGCAACCCGATCCAGGCGCTCCAGGGACGCCACCAGGGACACAGCGACTCGATCGCCCTTGGTGCTCAACAGAGAGCACCCCAACATATACATCAGAAAACCTCTGGCCATCTGCTCGTCCGTAAAATCCGGCTTTCCCCGGAACGTATCCATAAACCACCGGGCCGTGACCAAGGCCTCCTCCGGGACCACTCCTAATAAGGGCTCCACCTGGCCCTACTCCTGATCTGTCAAGTGTCGCAGGGGCTCTCCGCCGAAGGGGATCCCGGTGATCATCGAGAAGTCTAGCGGGGTCATAGTCATCTCCCCAAAATCGAAATGGAAAGTGCTCGTCGTATCCCACCACCGCTCGGCCAGTGCATATATCTGCTGTAAGTCGTTGGAGCTCTTCGTCAAAAGTTTGACGAAGTCTCCAAACCCAGCCGCATCTACCAGGGCCCTCACCGGCTCACTCAGCTGCGTGTACCACTCGTAACCGTGGGCAAGGCTGCCATGCCCCTTCAGCACTTTGGGCTGCAGCTGCAAGAAAGAACCACAAGTTCTGATGTCAGTAATTGGGTAAGAGAAAAAGCAAAATAAAAAAGAAGAGTTCATAGAGAGTTTCCTAAACTTAGCACTCATTCATATAAAGCTTAGCTGTCGTTCATAAGATAATAAAAGAAGTGAGAATGTTCAAAAGTACTGAAAGAATTTCAAGAAAAATCAAAAAACAAAAAAAAGAAAAAATATATAAATACATAATAGTGTAAAAAAAAAAAAGTAACGCTAAAAGATCCAATGAGTAACAGGATTCTTAATCGGTATACATCGCAGTCAAAGGACCCTTTTAGGAAAGTTAATAAAGTTAAATATGCGCGAGTACAGATGGGACATCCAGAAACTCGTAAACGCAAGCATTCCTTCTTTTACATGAAATTTCGTCCCCATAGTCATGAAGCTCGTAAGAAATGAAAATGTATATATATAAAATTGAATGAACATGAATTAAAGCGTTCAAAGGCGCACGAGGGCGTCATGAGCATGTCATTCAGAACAGGGTGTCTAAAAGATGTGGCAATCCTACGTTACGTTCACACAGAAAAGAAAATGCGAGAAAGAAATACGAGAAGTAAGAAAAGAGAAGCGTTTACCTCGCGCTTAAACGCGCGGGCCGACAAATGCTCATCAGGGTCCCTCAGTAAGAGTGTAGCATCCGGATGATGAGTGGCCGTGTATTTGGCCTTCTTCTTCCTCCCTGACCCGCTCGCCATAATCTGTCAAAGGAAGAGAGAGATCCGCGCATTAAATTCATGAAGAATTCCGAAAAACTATGAAATAAAAGAGATTAATCAAGTTTCGATCGAGCAGAACTAACCTATAAACTTCGGTAGATCAATCCAAGCAAGAAAAGAAAAAGAGAAAATTTTTCTCCAGAGAGATTTCGAGAGAAAGGAGGTTGAGAGAATGAGAGAAATGTAATGAACCCGGCGGTTTTAGCCACTGCCGCATAATCGCGGCACTCGGTTTTTCGTGCGCGTCAATCAGTTAACTGCCGGGCGGCACTCGCTGAATGCCGTAACGGCACTCCGAGAGTGCCGCGCGGCAGTCACGGACTGCCGCAAAAATTCGCGTGTGCCGCGGTTAAGGCAGTTCAAGGATACTCATTTTCCCCCCAAAAATTCAAATCAAGTCCCGAAAATTGAATTTGAGGCCCCCAAAATTTGCCCTCATTGCACTTTTGGCCCTCAGGGTCGTTTTTAGGTACACATTGGCTACAAATTTTGAAATTTAAGAGTATATATGAGCCCGTGGGCTCCCAATTTTGAAAAGTGAAAATATTTGAACCCGTGGGCTCCCAATTTTTGAAAATTAAAATATTTAAGCCCGTGGGCTTCCAATTTTGAAAAGTGAAAATATTTGAGCCCGTGGGCTCCCAATTTTTGAAAAATTGAAAAGACTTTGGAATATAACAGATTTATATTCTCGGTTCTCGCAACAGATTTGCGTTAACCCCCGTTTTTGGAATATAACAGATTTATATTCTCGGTTCTCGTAACAGATTTGCGTTAACCCCCGTTTTTGGAATATAACAGATTTATATTCTCGGTTCTCGCAACAGATTTGCGTTAACCCCCGTTTTTGGAATATAACAGATTTATATTCTCGGTTCTCGCAACAGATTTGCGTTAACCCCCGTTTTTGGAATATAACAGATTTATATTCTCGGTTCTCACAACAGATTTGCGTTAACCCCCGTTTTTGGAATATAACAGATTTATATTCTCGGTTCTCGCAACAGATTTACGTTAATCCCCATTTTTGGAATATAACAGATTTATATTCTCGGTTCTCGCAACAGATTTGCGTCAATCCTCAAAATCAAATTGAGAACATTTTTTTTATGACCCCCGTAACTGATTTGCGTTGGTCAAAGAATTAGATGATCTTCCGACACGCCACGTAAAGCACGTCACACGATAAGCATGACATTTGTACAACCAGTTCAATTCAGAAAGAACCGTGGCATGGCATTTACATCACGATAGGATAGGTGCATTCATCCGTGTGACTACTTGCGTTTGTGTGTGTTCGGCCCCCGTGTTTGAACTACGCTTCGGTCTGATTCCCGATGGGATACGTAGGCAGCTCGCCATCGAGCACGACCAGCGTGAACCGTTCGTGCAGCCGATTTTTGCAACGCATTTTGTTTTTACCTAAATTCGACAGTCTGGTCAAAGGCTTGTCTTCACACAGGCTTTGACATTCACTTATGGGACGCGTTGCCCCACAAGCTCTGTCAAAGAGGGGCAAACTGTAGACACCCCAATTTTGACCAACCGTCGAATTTAGGAGAGTGTCGCCTCCGTATTCGATGATAACAAGGACCGGAAGATTCGAAGTATTCCAAGCTCTTCAGAAAGTTCTCTAAACGCGGTAAAATTTCACAGAAAAGAGGAAAATACCAGGTATTTAAGAGAATTCAGGTATAAAACACAATTTTCAGAAAAAATCCTCAAAAATCATTTGCTTTGGAAAAAAGAAAATCTAAAAGAGGGAATCTTAGCTAAAAATGGCACACGGCGGACTGCCGCGGCACTCAGTGAGTGCTGCACGGCAGTCATAGAGTGCCGGGCCGGCATTCACCAAGTGCCGCCAACAATTTCTGACTGCCGTTCACTTTTAAAGTCTGTATTTTGCAGAGCAATACGTATGCGTATGCGAATAAGAACAAAAACTGATAAAGTAAGACTGACAAAAACGCGGCAATCCATTAATTCCCGCGGCATTTGATGAATGCCGCACGGCAGTCGCGTAGTGCCGCAACGGCAGTCATGAACTGCCGCCGCGGCATTCACGGACTGCCGCGACAGTTTCTGGACTGCCTCGCTGGGCAGCAGTCTGCCTAATTTCATAAAGTACACATTGTACCACCAAATGAGAGAATTACACCTATTTTTTGCTCCGAAATTCACCAAAAATACCTGGTGATTTTGCCTATAAAACAAGAACAACATACACAACAAAGGGAAAACAACAACAAGAAATTACTACCAATATACTCACACATTTTTGAGAGAAATAGAGAGTTTTTGGAGAACTTGAAGAAGAACTTGGAAGGTCTTCAACATATAGAAATTTGAGGATAGTCTTGGAGGTGATCCTCTAATCTTAGTTGTGTTTTCTTTCTTTTGAAAATCTAATCTTCAAGTCACTTAGTTTTTCTTGATTAAATCTTAGAGTTTTTTTGTTAAATAAATTTGGAAGTCTTTGTTTCTAGCTCTTTGATTCTTCATCTCATTTCTTTTTTTTATATATATACTTTTCTCTTGAGATTCTTGGAGATCTTCAATATTTCTCTTGAAATCTCTTGAACATGATCTTTTGATTCCCATGTAAGCTTATGCCTCACATGGGAGTTAAAGTTTGATCATCACTTCATTTTATAAGCAAATAGATGGATCCAAGTCCATACTCATGACTTGGGTCCTCTAAACTTGATGTCTTAGGGAATCCTTTCCATATTCTTTTGAGGCTCATGAGTTTTAGTCATGTCTTGATCTCCAATGACCATCAAATGGTAGGAGAAGTGTTTTAGTTTAAGTTCATCTCCATGGCTTAGACTAATCTCTTCCTTGGGTTTTGAGAAGTTCTTCATACTTCATCTAAAACCTCCATGTATGTGTGTCTTTAGCCTCCAATGACCACAAAGTGGTAGGAGTAATGATTTGAACTCAAGTTTTGATTCATGAGTTTGAGTTCATTGTTTGGGATTTTGTGAGAGTCATTTCATACTTCATCAAAAATCCATGGGTCTAAAGATGTCCTTAGTCTTCAATGACCATTAAATGGTAGAAGAGATGGTCTAGTTTAAGTCCAACTTCATGATTTAATAGTTGGGGTTAACAAATAAAGTTGAACTAGCAAAATAAAAACAGTGAGTTCACAAACTGTTTTTGATCAAAGTTTTTTAGTTCGAAATCTAACCGTTGAAATCAAGTGAAACCAACGGGAAAGTGTCAATAACACATTGTTTTACCACTGTAATTTTTGCTTTGAGGTGATTTTATGTTTAGAAAGGTTTGATTATGGGTTTTGTGAGACAACCACAATCTGTCCAGAATTTCAGAATAGTTTCAGAACAGCAAACCGGTTTTAAAATTGATAGATCAGAGCTCTAACCAAGTTTTCATGACCTCTAATAAATTTTTATGAGAACCTTAAAGTGTTAGGAAGGTTCCCTAAAACGAATGAAGCAATTCGGATTTGTTTGCTATTTTTAAAAAATCACACAAGATCTCTGGACAGAAGGTTGTAGAGTGCTGAGTGATGTCTAGTTTTTTCCGTATTCCCGGAGATCTAGCCGTTCAAACTTTGATTTTCGTTTTGGGTTAGAAACTAGACTCACAGAGGCATAACATATCCAAAAATCATTAAGATCCAACCGTTGAAGTATTTTATTTCTATTTTTTAAGATCTGGTTTGCTCTCTGTAATTCATAAAAAACTGCTACTGTTTTTGTCTAATCTTATTTATTTCAACTCAAATAGTCTCTTAATGTCTTAGGACTCAAACCATGTTTTGAATAATGATAATTTAGATTAAACCCAGAGGCTTAGTGATCCAAGTTAGTGAATAAATTCATATTTCATTCTGTTTACATTCACTCATCCCTGTTCATCTAATGCCCATGATTAGAACTAGGTATTGAATAAAGTTGGATTTCATGCTTGTTAGATCTAAGCTAGGGAATTAGGATTGATTTTTTGACATCATATTATTATGTGAAGCATGTGGACTAATCTTTGTTTTGTAGCGCATTTGAGGTACAATTTCTCATCTCCCTTCTAGTTAATTTCATTCCTTGATTTTATTGATTTTTTAACCTCATGCGCGACACCTTAGAATTAGGAGCTTGCCTTATATGTATATATGATTAGAGACCTTTTTAGGATTTTCTTTTGTCTGTATGCATCGAATGTTTAAATATCGTTGCTGGATCCCGGGTAAGTTCTCTTGTTCCTTATTGCATATCATATTGCTTGCTACTTGAAATATGTGATTTATGAATGATATTTTGCCATTATCAATTTTACACCCTTTGGACATGTTTTTGTGATGTATATATATATATGTATTAGTTGAGGGCATGCTTAGATTAATAAATTTGATTAAAAGGATGTTGAGTAGAGGCCTATCACAAGATAGGATGAGAGAAGGTGTTTTAGTCTGGCGGGCTCCTTCCTCTCTCATTCCATAATCCCCGGACCTAGTTTAATCTTTGGTTTCGCAAACGATCAGTTTCCTTTCAAAATGGTTTCTTAATTTTTCCTTTTAAAAATTAAGTGGCGACTCGTTTGTTTTGAATTTGAATTTTAAAAGAACTTTAAAAGAAAAGCTGTGGGTAAGAAAAATGCGATATCCACACGCGTTTCATCGGACCGTTCAAGATTTTGGAACGTGTCGGGAAAGTGGCATATCGACTGGCGCTACCACTGAAGATGTCTGGGGTTTACAATGTGTTTCATGTTAGTATGCTGAGAAAGTACATATGAAACCCCTCGCACGTGGTTAGTTATGAAGATATTGAGATGAGTCATAACGTTTCTTACAAGGAGAGACCTGTGAATATTCTAGATAAGAGTATCAGGAAGTTGAGGAACAAGGACATTTCGTTGGTGAAGGTTCAGTAGAATCACCATGACTAGAACAAAACCTCGTGGGAAGTGGAAGCTGATATGAGGAAGAAGTACCCAGAGTTATTTTAGGACTAGTTAGTCTTGATTTCGGGGATGAAATCCTGTTAAGGGAGGAAGGGTGTAACAACCTGCATTTTCATTTATATTAAATTGCATTTGTCATATTTAAAATTTAAAATGTATTATCTGCTTTTATTTAATTTCAATTTTCCTGTGTTAAATTTTATTATTGGCACCATTTCATCATTAAAATTCTTATTGGGGTCGAACTGTAATTTTATAAATTTAGCAATACCTGTGTTTGATTTTGAAATTGTATTTCAAAGCGGTGAAAATGTTTGCTTTTGACTCAATCAGTATTTTTATAAAACCAGAAAACCATTTCTTACGTTAAAATGAATATTCTGTATTTTTGTGGTGAACACTGCGCCGCGAAAATACCAATTTACTTTCAAAACTGTCCGTGCCTCATGGAACTTCCACAGATTTTGAAAGTGATGTAAAGCATGAAATGACTTATGCTTTACTTTCCATTTATGGCAAGCAGTGATTGGGTATGTTTTGTTTGGGAATGCTTTTGGTGTGTGCTTATTCCTAAGGCCATAAGCTAATTACCCAAACACCTCTAATTGTCCCCTATGAGTCTATACTTGACTCTTGGTTAAATATGGAGTTATATCATCTGTGTATATTACGTATGTGTATATCTATATATGTGTATAATTGCATAATTGAATTAAAGTAATTAATAGAGTAAACTTGAAACAACTTGGGCACCAAGTTGAGATTTTGCTACTTATAACTCACACTCTCATTCACAAGCTGCACAATTATCCTTACAAACTAGAATATTCAGAGAGAAAAGAGAGAGTTTGAGAGTTCATAATTTTATATTTGTAAAGAGAGAAGCTCTTAATCCCCATAGCCAAAGCTTAGGTTTGAATTTCCTATATTGTTTCTCTTTCTCAACAATTTTCTTCTATCCCCATCTCTGTGAGTATTTTAAACTCACTCCAAATGTAATTTGTGCTCAATTACTGTGTGTATGTATGTATATGTTGATCACCATTGTTAATTCTCACAAAAACTTGAAGCTTGAAAAACATGAATTTTCCAAACTTAACCATAATTCGTTTTCTGAATGAAATATGAAAGATTATAGTATGTAGAGTATACGATTGTAAAATTAGAGCTTAATTTGTTCATATGGCGATGTATGATTAAAACGAAATTTCCGTCAACTCTCGATTTTTCGTAAAATCTGAGAGATACGGATCGATTCACGTTAAATTGATTGTAGATTCATGTTCTTTACGAAATACCAAAGAGATCCATGTATAATGAGGCATCGTAGTAATCAAATTGCAAAATGGGTCAAAAAGACCCCTTAAAACTAAAACAGGGGAAGTTCAGCGAAGAAGACAAACCGACTGCCTGAACTCGTGCGCGCGATCGCGCGAGCGGCCCACGCGAGCGACCCATCGCGCGAGCGGCCTGCGCGCACAAGCTGTGTGGTTTCAGGCAGACAGAAAAGATTTTAAAAAGAAAAACAAAAATTGGACAAACCGCGTGAGTGGCCCACGCGAGCGATCCGCTTGAGCGGTCCGCGCGCGCGAGCTGTGTGTTTTCAGGATGTAAGAAAAGTTTTTATAATAAAACGGGAAAATGGGCATATCGCGCGAGCGACCAGTCGGGCGAGCCGCCGGTCGCGCGACTTTGGACAGTTTGTGGTTTTTGCTTGTTTTATGTTAAGGAACTGTTTGGGTGATGTTTTATAAATTTAAGGCTCTGTTTGGAAATTATGTTATAACAGATTACGTTTTGATTATTAAAAGACGATTATGATTTCGATTCTTTTCATATATACATGGTTATCGACCCCGACATTTCATATGTTCTGTTACACGACATTCATATGGTGTCAGTTGTACATGCATGGTGAGTGTAAATGTTGGTCAGTGTGGTATAGAGTGTGTGGTTGAGATTGTGTTGTGGACACTCCCTGGTAAGTGAGTACCAAAGTGTGTTGTGGTTGAGATTACAGCTAGAGTGTCTTTGAAATGCGACGGTGGCAAAACTGGACAATCCCTAACGCCCATGGAAGCGTTAAAGTGTGTGAAGCCAAACTTGGACATTCCCTGGCACCCATGGTAGTGCTAAAGTGTGGCCTACGGACACTCCCTGGTGCCCGAGTCTGGATACTGTGTGATGTATTTGCGAGGCGGATTAGGTACTAAAGTGTGAGGCATTGGACATTCCCTGGCACCCCGTGCTAAAGTGTGAGGCAAACTGGACATTCCCTGGTACCCATGTGCTAAAGTGTGGCTATCGGAGTATTTCAAAGATACTGGTGTGAGATAGTGGGTTGTTGTGTTTGTCGAAAGAAAAAAGAGTCGGTAAGATGAGATGGTGCATTGTTTTCATACACAGTCACATATATGTGAATTATAACTTTCAAGTGATATTGTAGTTGTTTTATAAAATGAACTCTTTACTCTAATGTAAACTTGTTGAATTAAATGGAAATTTGAAAATGGTAAATGAGTATGTGTTACATTTAAAGTTATGTTTTAATACTCACCAACTTCTTGAAGCTGACGGCGTTGATGCGTCCTGGACATTTGTGTCTAGGCTTTTTCAGGTTTTGATCAAGCGGAACATTATGACTACGCTAACTGAGAACGGCTGCTTTTGGAAGATAAAACTGTTATAAATATCCTATGCTTTAATTTATGAACTGTTTTGTAATAAGGATGACTGTAATATGTGTTAAGTTATTATTTTGATTTAAGACGGTTTGTGCCTTTAGAGACCCCGTGCTGTAATAACTATTAAATTAGAAGAACATTGTAAGCCTTGATTGCTCTGCTCTGATTATTATGTTTGTGTTGTTGACGTTTGGGACGGAATCGATCCTTCAAACTGTCACGACCTACGGGCCCATAAAGGAAATTAAATGCTTTCCTTATTTATGCTACGTTGGGGCGTGAACGGTTGCCGGTGCAACCCAGACCGGAATTCCGACTGGTCGGCGGTTCAACCGGTCGAAACGGCCGGTCCAGTCTGGTTTTCTAAACCATGCCCTAATGAGAGAAATGAGCTTTTGTAGACTTTGATTTCCTTGGTGGCTAAGATAAGGGTAGAAGGTAAATTTGGGGTGGATTAGGAATATTCTATGGCATCTCTAACTCTCTATGGCACTTCTATGTAATTCCAAGAAACTTGAAATGTATTTAAGTTGGGTAGAATAAACATTCTAGATCATCTTTAAAGCACGTGGGAGATTAGTACCCAACAAAGGACTCTTTGGGTATTTGTTTAGATTAGAAATATACCAAGGAATCTCTAACTCTCCAAATCACATAAGATACTTTCTTTTATTATTTTCCTTTTCTTATATATATATATATAAATGTATGTATAGACACATTTTTCATTTTAAATCCAAATTAATCATATGAATCACCAAATAGAATATTTTTCTCTCTTTTTTTTTTTTTTTTTGTCTTTTTGAATCTAAAAATATGGGAAACAATGTTATTTTTAGAAAATATCATTATTATTATTATTATTATTGTTATTTAATCTATTCCATCTTTTTTAGAAAGTAACCCATGATCCAGTGAGCTCGAGACAGATGGTCAGTGATTGGCCAAATCTAGGGGTATTAGGAGCAAGGTTTGGGAACTTGAAGCTTTTCAGAAGTCGAAGCGATGAACTTGAAGAAAATCGTTGGGACATTATTAATCATTGATTTCTAGAGGTAAATCCCCAAAAATTTAATAGTTCGGTCAAAATTGGGGTATCTACATCCGGTGATCGACAATTAACTTCTTTCCGTTCACAAGCTATCGTGGCTTAGTTAAGAGATAACCAATCCATTCCTAACATCATGTCAAAGTGGTTCACGATGAGAGGTATAAGGTTTACGGTCATCAAATTCTTGCCTAGTTTGATCATATAATACTTATATATCGTAGATATTACTATAGGCTTGCTAAGAGTTACTGCAATGGATAATTCATATCCTAAAGGTGCTGGCCTAACATTCAAATATTCAACAAAATGATATAACACAAATGAATGTGTAGATCCTGAATCAACAAGTATGTATGCTAGATGCGAACATATAGGCACCATACCTAAGACCACTGTATCCATAGTAGCCACATCTCCGGGATTCATCTAAAATGACCTCCCTTGACGCTGCTCTGTCTCTTGTCTCCTCTCATTGGACTAGTTAGGCTTCAAGCCACTTGAAGCCATGGAACTAGCTCCTTGTTGGGGATGCTTCCATGGACAATCATTCGCTCGATGTCCAAAGGTATCACAATCAAAACACTTGATTTGTGAATCTGGTGTAAAACTTGCACTGCTCGCCCCTGGGATCTTGTTCTGGAGGTTGGTCATACAACATCGGTCTGTGTGTGGTCAATTGCAAAGTGGACACAACGGTACTCTACTCGCCGGCTTCCTGGGTCCATTGAAACTAGAATTAGAGCCCCGTGCAAACGGCCTCTTAAAAGCTCCACCCTGGTTCCGATCACCACCCTCGTTATACCTCTTTCCTCATTGATTCTGCCTCGATCTCTCTATACCTCCCTCTTCCATTAGTGTGGTTTGCTGCACTGCCCCGACGGTCGAATGTTCATATGTTTCCACTCCTCAGCCAAATGTTCTCCCTCAGTCCCTCTTCGAACTTCCTTGCCCTATCTTTCTCTGTCCGGATGAAACCCTTTCTAAACCTCAATAAAGCATTGTATTTTGAGATGTATTCAGTCACAATTATATCCCCTTGTTGAAGATTATCGAACTCCTTCTTTTTCACATTATGGGCAGCTCTCGGAAAGAATCGACAATTGAACTCTACCCTAAATCCCTCCTTAGTTATCGGTGCACCTTGGTACAACACATTAACCCACCAATTATGGGCTTCACCCCTGAGTACATCACTGGCATTCTCAATTTTCAGTGCATCGGACATCGGAATAGACCTGAAAATCCTCTCCATATCCATAACCCAGTGTTCTGCTAACGTCGTGTCAGAGGTCCCATGAAACTCCGTCGGTTTCTTCCTTGTAAATTGTTCTGATACAGATCGTCCACCCTTATTCTTAGGTGCAGGCACAACTACTATTGGTGCTTGTTCAAATGGAGGTGTTGGAGGTAATCGCTCCGCTATATTCCGTACCAAGTCTCCGATGTTTCCCATCATCTCTAATAGATGGTCTATACGTACATAAGGTGATTGCTCATGTTCGTCACTCATGAATCTCAACTTGTCAATCTCAATACATAAATACTATGCATGCATGACAATAAATATATACATGTATGTATAACAAGTTAACAATATACCAAATGCATGAAACATCTCTATAATGAGTTAATGCATTCTAAAGTATACGTCAAATCACCCAACACTCCACTCGACGTCGCACGTTCGTAAAGTTTTGTTACCTATAGCTCTGATACCAATAAATGTCACGATCCATCCCACTACGGGTGAAAATAGGACACGTGGTATGCCACCAAAGCTCAACCAATTCATTAAAAGGTTATAGTTGCAGAAAAGAAACTTAAAAGTAACAATGCGTACTCAACTCTTTTAAAACCGATACACTCTAAGTTGTGAAATTACTAATTAGAACATTTAAATATTTTTCAGAAGGGGTATAAAAAGAACACATGCAGCAACATTTTCGACCGGTCGAATGACCCTTTAGCAGAATTCCTCCTATGCCGCAGAAATTTCCTAAAGATAAAACAACCCTACATTTCACAACATTCATTCTCGATTTCAATCTTTCCCAACCATTTCAAAACTATAAGAACATACATAATCCTTGCCAAACATTGAAAAGAAAACATAAATGAAACAAGTAATGACATGTTTGACTTAATTCACGAAAACACTAACATCCATTCAAAACTCAAATTCAACAAGTAAAGCTTCAAAATATGAATCCATGAGTTCAGATTCGTTTCCAACATACCCAAAAGGAGTTTTAATACTTGTTACAACATTACTAAGCCATTCCATAGGTTCCAAGTTAAGTACATAATTTTAGTTATTAAAAAATCCCATTATTACAATGTTGGAATGGAAAAACAAAAACATATACAAGGGTGATCCTCGGCATCCTCATCGGACTCACTCTTCTCGCTTCTTCTTTCATTTCTTCTTATCACCTGCAATGGAGTAAAGCTCCACTGCTCAGCAATATGTTGAATGCACAATTCTAAACATATGCTTATATGACAATTCATGCTTTAAGATATCAAAACACATCAAAATAGTCTCTAGGGAGAGTGGTACGCATTCATTCGGTAAATAGAACTAATGTCGTGGAAGGCCTTCTCCATACCATGCATCCAGTGCCTTGGCTAGGCCTTTTCCCAAACCATGCACAGTGCCCTGGCTAGGCCTTCTCCCAAAACATGCACAGTAGACGTCGCTACAGAATCCTCAAACATCGAGGAGCTTACCCCTGATGGATTTGCACCAAACTTCCCTTTGACCCGCATAGACATATAGCATGCTTACATAGTCACATATACACGCTTTTTAAACATTTTTATGTGCATAATTAACGGGCCTAATTAACACATGAATTTTGTCTGGATCCAAAATATAACATCGGATATTTAAAACATGTAATTTCTTATAAATTATAGGTCTAGAAATCATACCGTAGGCAACGATCCTAATATTTCAGGAGAAGCATAAGGACGTCGATATCAAGCAAGATTTCTGATTATGAGCGAAACCTATGAGTTTTTACATGTTTTCCAAGAAAACTCAATATTAAAGTTTTCATAAAACTTAGCCAAACGAGGCCTAAGAGGTATCAAAACGTAACTCTTACATCAAGGAGTTCGATTATGAAATTTGGTTGAAAACCAACGGACGAAAGGTCATCGATTGGTGTCGTGAAGTCCGAAGCTCTAAATCTCCTTTTTCTCCTAAGCCTCCCAAAGGTTTTGAGATATTTTGAAATGAAAAATATCTTGACGAGTCTCAAAAATTACGTTTATCTCCCCACGAGTTTTCAAACTTCTAATTATTCTCCAAAACGTCTTACATGTCTAATTCACTGCTTCACGAGTGAAAACTACAAATTCTTAAAGTTTTCGTCTAAGTTTCGTTTGAGTCCGTAATTTTGTTCTAAAAACAATTTTTCGTGAAATTTTTAGATAATCTACCTTTTATGCAACGCATCTTGTTAGTTATCACTAAATTAATCAAAACGATCTTAGAGAAGATCTAAACTATCAGAAATGTACACTACACAGGTAAAATTACTATTCATAATTACCAGATAAAGTCAAATAATATTAAATTACATAAATGTCATTTAAATCACGCGAATGCCTCATTGAGTACTAAATTGTCGTGTCCTCACTTGACACCTTCCGTGATCTCATGTCAACCACTTCCACAATTATCAAATAACATTAATAATCCCTTAAAACTCAATTATGCATTTAAAATAATGATTTTTCGGGACGGGTGTGACATTAGCAGACCAAATCAAACCAAACCAAACCAAACCAAACTTTGTCTCCCAATCATATGTTACTCTATTACTAAATGACATATTTTATATATACATACTATTCAGCCCAATTGTAATAGAGTTCATTCTAAATACTAGACCCAATTAACACTTATTTTTCTTTAAATATTTGGTTGAACACTTTTTTTCTTTCACTCCTTGCTTGTTTACTTTTGTAAGTTATAGACCAAAACAATAATACTACTAGAATAATAGAGTATCGTGGACCAAATAGACTCCAAAACTTTTTTTTATTCCGGGCGCCGAACCTCTGCATTTTTACGACACAGTATACACATTCGTTCAATCTCAGCATCCTAGATGACCATCGTGGGTCCGCCCTTGATTACTCATAATATAATGCACATATATGTTGGTGTATCGCACCACACCAACACGATGATATAGTGTGATGATTACCCTGAAAAACTTCTCGTTTTCTTGGACAAGTATAAAATCTGAACTTTCTAAGTAAAGTTCTACTCTTCTCAGTGTGGGTCCTGTCATGCACCTATTGTTCATGGGACTTGAATTATTTTGCCCAAAAAGGATAAACTGCATTGAGCTCTCCTGAGGTATGTTTAGAATATAGAGACCTACCTCATAGTTTTAAAAATTACACTTCTCTCTCTCAAGGTTTATAACTGTGTAACACTTACTTCCCTTTTGTTAGTCAGCATTTAGTTCACCGTTAAGTTTTTTGTTAAAAATTCTAAAATGACTACTTTAGCCTTATCAAAAAAAAATATATATATATATACATATGTAGGGTCAGGCTCTTTAGTGTACTATGTAAGTGCACTTGGTTTTTAAGCCTAAAAAATTTGCAGGTCAACGGGGCGGCGGGACAGGACACGGGTGAGCTGACGGTTCGTGAGCTTTTTACAAGATGACATAAGTATATACAAAACATACCTCTGAAAGTTTGGCCCTTGTGTCATTTTAGCCATTGTAGTTTCAATTGGGTCAATTTGGTCCCTACAGTTTTAAATTGAACCAATTTGATCTAAATGCTCCATTCTATGAGAAAAATTTATAGAATTTATCCACTGTTATGCACAATTACACTAATATGCGGGTTGGGAGATTGTGGTGCTCCATTTTTTGCCCTTAAAAAGTGTGACAATGCATAGTGTGTGAGTAAATTTTGTCAATTTTATCACAGAACTGAACATTTGGATCAAATTGCTTCAATTTAAAATTTCAGGGCCCAAATTGACCCAATTGAAACTACAGGGACTAAAATGATACAAGAATCAAACTTTAAGGTATATATATATATTTTTTATATTTATTTATCTTAGTCCGTCACTTTTTTAACGGTGAATTGATGGAGGGGTCTAGGTGATACGCGCTTCAAACGATAATATGACTAAAACATGAGGGAATCTAAGTGTGATTAGAGTAAAACTCATGGAGTCTAGATGATATTTGCCCTATTTTTAAAACAAATTAGAACTACTAACACCATAAGACTTCCTGTCTATGAAATAATTTGTGAAACTACAAAGAATGTCAATTTGTTTATGACATGCCCTAAGGGAGGTCCCTCTAATTTACCTAAAACATTACTATCAATGGATGATCCATCCAATGGCTAATAAGGCGAACTTTTCCACGCGACTGTTTCAGCGTAAACTAATATGCTGGTAACAATGCATATTTATCTAGTTTCATATAGGCTTAAATACAAATACATTCCTAAAGTTTGGTCTCTGTTTTATTTTAGTCTTTATAGTTTTAATTGCATTAATTTGGTCATTTATGTTTTTAAATAGAAATAATGTGATCCAAATGTCCAATTCTATGAGAAAAGTTGATAGAATTTACTCACATACTATACCTGTCATACTTTTTACGAGTAAAAATGGAACACCACCAATTTTTTCACATGCTTATTAGCATTAGATGTGCATAGTAGTGGGTGAATTCCATTAAATTTTCTGACGAAATTGGATATTTGGATTATATTATTTCTATTTAAAAACTTTAAAGATTAAAATTAACACAATTAAAACTATAGAGACTAAAATATGACATGAACCAAACTTCAAGAGTATATGTTATAATTAAGCCTTTCATATAAATTTATTGTGGGTTTTTGGGGTTAGAGAGAGAAAGGGATAAGAGACGGTCCAAAAACATCACTATCAAGGGAGAGTAAGGACTTCAAGCCAAAAAAAAAGGGGGGGAGAGTAAGGACGAAATGGCCGGAACAAATAAAGTTAATGCCGGAATATTACTCCTAAGATTCTCTCCCACTCCACTACCAAATCAATCTGACGGGCAGTATTTTTCATTTGTATATATGATTTTATATTTCCACTTATTGTAGTTCTATTCAAATTTTCAGTAGGTATTAATTAGCTACTTTGTTATATTATAGTGAGTATAACTTATTTGGTGTCGAATTGAATTTTAGACCCATTTACTAAGGTTGTAAATCGGCCAGTTCAGTCAATTTTTTTGTGTTTTGAAAATCGACCAAAGTGGTTGATTCGGTCAATTTTTTCAATTTTCGGTCAATTTTGGGGCGGTTGATTCGATTTTTTAGTTTATGATAATTTTTTTTTTGAAAATAGACCGTTCAGTTCGGTCAGTCGGTGCAATATTTTCAATTTTGACTTACTCCCCCACCTTTTACTGTATATGTCGAGTGTTTTACGTTTACCCCCACTTCTTTCCCTTTAATTAGAATCACTTTTTTGAAAAAAAAAATAGCTACTTTATCACTGCTCATTATCTCAATTTACAAACAATATGGATATATGAGTGTTATATTACTTTCACCACAAAAAGATACTATGATTCTTATGTATCGTATTATTCTGGGCTTAATAATTATAAAATGAGCGCAGTTTTGTTCACCCTAAAATTATTTATATTTTGCTCATTCTCCTTCTTATTGGATAATACAGTGGGGTACAATACTTTATACTATTAATTAATTCTCACTTAATCCTAGATTCCACTGCATTAGCCAATAAGAAAGGAGGGTGAGTAAATGTGAGCAATTTTAGAGTGAGCAAAAATATATTCTTATAAAATATACTATTGAAGTTTGGTCCCTATCTCATTTTAGTCCTTATAGTTTCAATTGCATCATTTTAGTCCCTGCAGTTTTAAATAAAAGCAATGTGATCCAAATGTCCACATTTGTGAGAAGAGTTGAAGGAATTTACTCGCTTGACATGCATTGTCATGCTCTTTAGGGGCAAAAATGGAGAACATTAATCTCTCCACCCATTTATCGGCGTAATTGTGCATAGCAGTTGGTGAGTTTTGTAATTTTTTTTTTTGATAGAATAGGATATTTGGACCATATTGCTTCTATATAAAAACTTCAAAGACTAAATTGATGCAATTGAAACTATAAGGACAAAAATGAAATAAAGACCAAACTTCATAGCATATTTTGTATTTAAGCCAATTATTCTGGTTATATTAGAACAAGTACCTAATAGCAATTGGATTACTATTTTTTTTTTCCTAGTTAAGTTTGCTTTGTACACAGGTGCGGACCTACAATGGGGGCGAGCGAGGGGCTGCCTCCACTGAACTTTTGGGAAAAAATAGATTATATATGATAGTTTTAAAAAAAACATACAGACTTTCATTAAGATTTTCTATTAATTTGGAGGCTATTGTAAAGAATAATGATATGCTTCCAAAATTTCTATCTCAAAAATGCTTTCCAAATAATTTGGCAGTGGCCAGGTCAAATACAGTTGGACCAGTTGAATTTTGATTGAAAGTTGTGTTTACCTTGCCTCACTGCTAAGTCATTTGGAAAGCTCTTTTGATATAGAAATTTAGGAAGCATAGCATTACCTTTTTGTAAATTTTAGAATTTTGCAGAACTTTGACACTGTTTAAATTGACAACTTGTTCCCAATTTTAATTTTATAGTATTAGATATTATGTGTATATATGTATATGTTATATATTGAAAGACTAAAAAGCAAAACAAAAACCTTTAGAGTCCCCTAGTGTCCCATAAGGCATTTTTTAAAAAATAAAAAAATGTTCCCCCACAGATGAAGTTTGAAGTAACGCGGAAAAAACTCAAAGACCCCATAATCTCATCTTGTTCCTGTTTAGCGGGAAATAAAAAACCCACCTGTTTCTCATTTTCCATGAGATAGAAAGAAAAAACACAGAATTTCCAACTTCCTATATATACATGAAACTTATGGGAAAAATGACATGAAATTGTACAATTTCTACAAAAAAAAAAAAATTTGGTCAGGGATGCTGCTGCGAACCCCTGTAAAAACTTCGCTCCCACTGAATTAAAGTTCTGGGTCCGCCACTGTTTGTACATGTCTTTATACATTTGTACATCTCTTTTTTGGAATTCATTTACCATTTTCTGATAAAAAAAAAAGTTTGCTTTTATTTTTGTTCACTACTTTTTATGTATCTATCTCTTTCCTGATGGGTTCCATAATATTAGTGGACTCCCACAGTGCTAGTGGATTCCATCAAGAGAGAGATAGACACATAAAAAAATTATAAACAAAAAATTGTGACTCTAAAATTACTCTGTGAGATAAGTAATAACCTAGTAGTAGTAGATACGTTTCATGGGTCGGATTTGGGAAAAGGCCGGATCAACAAAGTCTTACCTTATACACTTTCATTTTCAAATTTTTTTTTTTTTGGGGATCGGAAGATTAAATTCGTAGAAATTAGGTACCTAATTCATTAAATTTAGGAGTCTTTACCTTGTACAAAACTAAAGAATGTTTCCACATTTTGAGTTTGTGTGGACCTCATGCACCACAATGTAACAGTCTTATTGTTATGCCGAGTTCTTCCCTTTCTAAAGTAAAATTCTCATAAAATTGGCCTAAATTTCAAACAAGCATCATCCATTAACTTTACACACAGTACACCTTCCTTTGTATCCATTCTTATATATAGTGAGAAAAAAAGGAAAAAATTACTTATTTTCATTCAATAAAAAAAAAATAAAGAAGAAAAGAAAACAGAGTGACAAAAAAATTCAGAATTTGAATTTTGTGACTCAATTACTTCAGTTTTTCTTGAGTTAATGTTACAATTTTTTTTTTAAAAAAGAATGTTATTCAAATATGAAAAAAATACACTAGAGAAAATATATGAAAAAATTGTTTTCTTTTTATTTTCTTTTCCTCTACAAATTTGCAAACAAAAATACAAAGACAACGCCATTACAAAAAATGAACACAAATTTGGCATCCCCTCGAGTGAATGCAAAAATTGTCGAAAAGTCTAAGAGGTTGTTTGGTTAATATAAAAACTGGTTCAGCTCTAAATAGTTTAGTATCGATATAACTCTTTTTTTTAAGTACATAATAGTTTCTGTTTGACTTAAAAATATTTAATAAATTGACTATTTCTCAAATCAATGTAGCAATAATATTTTCAAAATAAAATTAAGAATTGAGTTGAACTATATTGCGTCTTTCACCTTTGTACCATACATCACTTTAAGAAAAGTAGAAAAGAAAATGTAAAAATTACAAAAAGAAATGGAATTTTTATTTTTATTTTTTATAATTAGTTAGTCTATTTTAGAGTACTTTTTAAGTATTGAGTCCAACAACGAAAACATTTTATTGAAAGGCCCATAAAACTGATCAGAAAATCCCAACGAGATGTAAAATTTCACAAAATTTTCTTGACGAATTGTGTGAGTTTAACTAAAATTTCTATTGTGAAAATTTAGTGAAATTTCACCACTCGTCGGAATTTTTATTTAATGCTATGCGTCCCAAATTCTAATTCAAAATTTCCATCCTCAAGGATGGGCAGTAGGTCCACTGACAATAATGATTGGAGTAATGATATACTTCCGAAATCCTAATCCCAAATTCACGAGAAGTTAGTCAGTGAACCCGTCACGCCACGTTAGCATGCTAATGTGGCGTGACCATTTAATCCCAACCAACCACTTGCCCCTTCCTTTTAGGGAGATCATGACAAGTGGTTAGTGGAATTATAAATTTTAAATCTGATAACTACGTGTCATGATCCCACTGAAAGGAGGGGATAAGTGGGTGATTGAGATTCAATGGTCATATCACGCTAGTATGCTGACGTGGCGTGACGGACTCACTGAAAAATTTCTCCAACATCCCAAATAATATGACATTGGATCACTTTCAATAACATGAGACTACTTCAACAACATTCAATGAACCCATTGTCATGAATTTGGAAAAAATAGCATTACTCTTTTTGTTTAGAGTTGTTTTACTCTAACAAAAGACTTGAGCTGATGAGTGATTTAACACTAACACTATGTTTGGATTGAGAGAACTGGAGAGAAGAGAAGAGGAAGAGAACCACTTTCTCTCCAATTATCTCGTTTGGATAGTTAAGTTGGGAGAGAAGAGAACGTTAATGGAGAGAACTGGAGAGAAAGAGAGGAGAAAAAGAACCCAAATTTGATTCTCTCCAAATTAGAGAGATTGAGGAGAGAAGAGAAGAGATTGATAATAAAATATTTTTACAAAGACCATTACATCCCTGAATGTTTTTTTATATTTCAAACATACCGGTTTAGTTTAA
Organism: Hydrangea macrophylla; assembly: GCA_033977485.1. Taxonomy (NCBI): domain Eukaryota; kingdom Viridiplantae; phylum Streptophyta; class Magnoliopsida; order Cornales; family Hydrangeaceae; genus Hydrangea; species Hydrangea macrophylla. The sequence goes on from CM066987.1 coordinate 81,590,205, forward strand.
TTTATATGGGAGGATAAATTAGTAAATTGATTTGAAACCTTTCTCTTCTCTTCTGTTATGAGAGTTAAACAAATAGGAGAATGTTATGTTTCTCTTCTCTTCTCTTCTCCTCTCTCTATCCAAACAAGTTAGGCATAGCCATGCTTTCTCTTCTCTTCTCTTCTCTTCTCTTAATGAGTTTCTCTTCTCTTCTCTCCAGTTCTCTCAATCCAAACACAGTGTAAAATTTCTGTTTTTTTTATTAAAAAGGAAAAAAGAAAAAAGGTCAAAAAAAAAAAATGGAATGGCCCAAATTCACAAAAATGAAACAATATATATTTGTCGGAAGGGACAGAATATATATTCGTTGTTGGAAGACTCTGTGTGTGTGAGAGAGAGTGAGGGAGAGAGAAGAGAGAGAGAGAGAGAGCAACCAATTAAACTCCGGGGGTGGGGGAGAGTCTAAGCTAGCTCAGGTTCAAATTATCACCTAAACAGCTCCCAAGGTGTTGGGTCCGGCGACCAGTTTCAAATTGCTCCGGCGATACACTATTCAGATCTGAGTATGTTTCGTCTTCTTCTTTTTATAGCCTAATGTTAATTGTATGTCGATATATATACACACACACACACAGTGAATTCATTTTAGATGTCCCTCGGTTCTCTCTCTCTCTCTCTACCAAGTCCGATTGATTGTATGGTATGTGGGTGGTGCTCAATTTCGTCAGAGAGTCGGTCAACTGTTCAATTTTGTTTTCAATATTCTAACAAAGGGAAAGTTGGAGATGAAATTCAATTTGTCTTTTCAAGCTGATGGTCTTCATTTCCTGAATTTTGCTTTCCAAACTTTCATTTTATTTTATTTATTTTTTTTTTTTTTTTGAGTCTCTGCAACCCTAGACTTGTAGGCCTCCATTTCAAATTGGGAACTTCTTGCTTTGGGTGATTTTAGCTCAAAACACCCTTTTGGACTAGCAATTGAACCAAGTTTTTGTAATTTTCCGTTGGTGCTTTGTACAAAACACTTGCATATAATCTAGTTGTTTACAAAATTTTCAGCTTGGACTGGTTTTACAAATTCAGGACTTCTAAAAAATAAAACTGACTTGTCATTTTCTTTCTAATTTTCTGTTTAAGTGTTGGTGTTTCTTCATTGGAGATTTTGTTTACTGTATGTGAACATAGTTTTCCATTTGCTTAAACAAATGTTCCTCCCTTGAAAGTGAGCCTGGAATATTGGGAAAGAAGGGAAAGCTTGTATAAACAAATCCTAAGTGGCTTAAAAGAGGGTTAGGAATCAACCAAAAAAAATAATTTAGAAGAAGCAAAAGTGATGGAAAAAAAAAACTTTCAGATCCGACAGTATCTAATTGGCTTAAAAGAGGATTATGAATAAACTTTTCTTCAAAAAAAAAATGAAGAAAAGAAGCAAAAGTGATGGAAAAAAAAAAAACTTTCAAATCCGACAGTATCATGAATCATAAGAACTGCAGGAATTGTAGGATTCATGTGCTTCGAATGTGAATATTAAGATTCACTTGTGATTACTTCAGCAGATATATTCGACATACCTTTTTGAATCCTTATGAAATTTGAAATAGTCTTTCGTATTTCCAATCGTGGCTGTCAAATTATGAATGGCTTTGCCAAAATCATGAATCGTGAATCGTAATGCGTATGTTATACTGTGTATATATATATATAGAAAAACGAATGTACAATGCTTAAAATAAACAAATTTACAATTTAACAATTTACCTTTCCTTATTCAGAAAAGTGCCTTATCTATTGTGATTATCATTAGCGACTGGCAACACTGTTTTCTCCGTGTTTTGTTAAGTTTATTTGCATGTTAATTAATGGACAATTTTTGTTTGACGCACTTGAATTCTTCATTATCTGCGGAAAAACTCAAGTATTATTACATGTTCTTCATTATCTCCGGAAAAACTCAAGAATCATTACCTTGTAAGGATGGTGGAAGTAGGATGGTGTCAAGCAGGTTCAGCTTGCTTCCCTAAAGTGCTCGCAATTTGGCTTGAACCCTTGATTTTTGAAGATTTTAAGATTGCATCGCCGTGTGAATCACCGGAGAGAATTTGTTCACAGCTCTAAAATGCCATAAACTTTTTGAACTATGTCCCTTTCTCATTTTTCAGTATAATCACTTGTTTTTAATTACTTCTTGTTTGAAGTCTTAATGACTGTACTCTAAATGCCTATATATAGATGAATGAAAAATGCACAACCGAGGAGTGTTTCTAGTGCAAGTTTAGTTCGTGACAACTAATATTCCACAGTCAACATTATATTGTGGTTTCCAGCAAATGGACCCGACTGGTGGAGGGAACAATGTTAACAACAATTCAAATTTGGCATCAAGGCAACGGCTGCGATGGACACATGAGCTTCATGAACGCTTTGTCGACGCCGTGGCACAGTTGGGTGGACCAGATCGTGAGTTATGCCGACCTTCATATGTTTTTTTTTTTTTTCCTTTTTATTATTTTCATAGAGGCATTCATCTGGTAGTGTTACGCTGTTCTTCTCCTCCATATTCTCCCACCAAAACCATGCCCTAAGGGTTTTGTTTGGGAATGCATAAAACAGGTTGTGCTTCAGTCTCACTAGTATTTTCTATCTAGTTTTTATGAGAACCAGGGTCATATTGGTTTGAGAAAGAACCAGTTTAAGAGTATTTTTGGATTGGGCACGGAAACGTGTGCAAGAAATTGTCTGTCTACCAAACAATTAAATCTCTAGAACTCGTTCGGTTATGAACCACATAAGCGGTTCTTTGCCTTCCCACATAGCCCTATAAGAACGGGTGGAGGGGGGGGGGGGGGGGGGGGGGGTGGGATTTCTTTCTTTCTTGTCCAGTCCAAAAGTTGCTGAGCCACTTAGTTAAGATGTCTAGCCCTCCTTCAACAATCTTGGACAGTTTGTCGCCCTTTTACGATCTAAATCAATGGGCGAGGAAATATGTAAGACGTGAAAAAGAGAACATTTTGAGAAGGTAGATCAAATTCTCATTTTTTTTCTCAATGAAAAAAAATTTACAAGTTCCCATATGTAAATCATGCGTCACCAATGTTCTAAAAATCGCTAGGCGCTAATCGGGCGGTGGAGGGGGGCCTAGCGCCTAGGGGCCTAGGCGGGGCCTAGGCGGATTTGTTTTATAAACAAAATTAATTATATAATAGATATATATATACGAGTTATGTGGTGTTAATTAAAAATAATTATAGATTTGTGGTTAAAATAATAGATTTATATATATATATATATATAAAGGTTATGTGGTGTTTTTTGGAAATAAGTAAAGATTATTAATATTTTAAAAACTATTAGGGATCTCTCCATAATTAATTTAAACCGTAAGTGTATATATATACTAATGTTAGGGTTTTTTTTCCAAAGAGTCAGACCCAAATAAGACTCTGTAGCATTCTCACCCTAGCCCGCCTAGGTCCCGCCTAGCCCGCCTAGCACCGCCTAGGCCCCGCCTAGAGACCGACTAATCCACTGGCCGATTTTCTCAAACGCCTAGGGAAAATCTCGGCGGCCGAGCACGGCCTAGCGCCTAGGCCGATTTTTAGAACACTGTGCGTCACCATGGAAATGTTTTAATATGGGTTTTTTGTTTCGTTTCAGGGGCTACACCGAAAGGTGTCCTCCGAGTCATGGGTGTTCAAGGTCTGACAATTTACCATGTCAAAAGTCATTTACAGGTATGTATTAACTACTTTCTATCAAAGGCGGAAAAAAGGTCTAAGGGAGCCTCCTCAAACCCCCAGGTTTCCAGTTAAATCAATTAATTGCCTCTTCTAAACGATAATATAGGGCTATGATTTGAAAAGTCCGTTTGGTATGGCTGTGGGAGTAAGAGATTTTTTGATAAATATATATTGAAAAAGCAGAAAATTGCTGCTTCTGATTTAAGCTGTTTTTTAAGCTTTAACGTGGAACATATTTTAGAAAAGCTGAAATCTTTTTTTGCCAGATGGACTCAAATATTTCATTCCAAATAAGTGATTGTTGATACCAATTAAGCTAATACAAATGGGCTCGTTGTCTACTCTGCCCGACCCTGCAGCCGAACCTCCACCAAATCCTGTTTCAAAAAAAAAAAACCTCCACCAAATCTGTGTTTGCTATATCTCTTCATTATTGCATCCTTTCTCTATACGAGTAAGGTCAAATAAACTATTTACTGAATTGCAACCCTCAGCTTATTGATGAATAATGGATTTCTTTGGTTCATTTTTCCTTGGTTTGCCCCCAAAGTAAAGGATTATAGGTTTGTTTACCCCAGAAACTGCTCCATAGAATCTTTCTTTTGAGGGTCCTCCATTTCTTTGTCATATTCTTGTCTCATTAATGATTTTCATATGATGGCTCCAGAAATATCGACTTGCGAAGTACCTTCCAGACTCCTCATCTGATGGTAAGTATTTCAGAGTATGCAAAGTTTCTTATGTTGATTGGTGTTCTATAAAATGTCCTAACGAAGTGGATTAGTTAACTGGTAACCTGATATTTCTTGTATTAAATGGTTAATGCCAGGGAAAAATGCTGACAAGAAAGAATCTTCGGAGATGCTTTCGAGTTTGGATGGTTCATCGTAAGTATTGCCTGACTTGCTTAATTTTTCTAGTCTAGTAAATAGACATATATGTTATAGAATGCAATGGTAAAAGCCCTGGTTGACAAGTTCTCGACCACTGGTTCAAGTCTGAAGGAGCCACTTTATGCCAACTGATAGGCTTGTCTCCAGTTTATCCCTCACGTAAGTTGTGGTTAATGGTCCTTTAGACTAATAGGTTGTACACTTTATGAATGCTGATTTGATGTATTGAATCATAAACATACACTAGGTGTAAATGCTAGAGGCCTTCAAATGTTAGTGGTTTCTGCACTAAGGCTCTGTTTGGTTCATGGATTTAGTGAGGGAAAAGAAGGTGAACACTTGAGGAAAAAACTTTTCTTTGTTTGGTTAATAAGGAAAATAGGAAGAAAAAAAAATATAGTAAGAAATAAATTTAAAATATGAATTCTGTGAGTGAGTGAGTCACTTCCCACCCCCCTTTTTCTTATGTTACAATATATTTTGGAAAATTTTGACTTTGTCTGTTATTTAAGCGTGCAAACACACACACACACACACACGCACACACACACACGCACGCACGAGGTAAACACTAGAGAACTAGTTTTCCTTCCCTTCTCTAAATGGGCAATCCAAACGAAGCCTAAATGTGTCAAGGGCGTAGAGACATTCACATTGGATGATATTAACAATTCAATTTAATTCCATATGACAAATGCTCTACACAAAATAGTAAACTGATGAGGACTCCCAGTATAACATATGGTGAAACATGTTTCCATTGATTTTTGTTAATGTATTACCTGATCTGTGACGAGTGCACTACGTTCCATTTACAGTGGGATGCAAATTACTGAAGCACTCAAGCTGCAGATGGAGGTGCAAAAGCGACTACATGAACAATTGGAAGTATGCTTCTCTTAAATTTTACTTTCAAGTATTTATATTTTATTTCTCTGTCTGACTTTAATTTGTTATGTTGGAATATTGGAATAGGAGTAATACTTGGGGCACAACCAAAGCCACAACCTTTTGCTCACAACCTCTATTTTGTGTCTATCTCTCTCCTAGTGGGTACTGTGGGGTCACTAGCTCTGTGGGACCCATCAAGAGAGAGATAGACACAAAATGGAGGTTGAGCAAAAGGTTGTGGCTTTGGTTGTGCCCCAAGTATTACCCATATTCTAGATTTGATAGTAATTCAATCAAATCAAATTAATTAGGAAATATTTTATTTTATCTTTTTTTATTTGATTACGTTATAAATCCCATGATTTATGGGATAGAGTTATGATTTGCTTAGGATTAGAGTAGGAAGCTTTATCTCTATCTCCACCTTGTGTAAATGTGTGCGAGTCTTGTAATTTATAATTAATTTAGCTAATACAAGATGTAGTCCTTTTGGACATCTCTCCTTCTCTCTCTCCTCTTTCTCCCTACAATTTATGTTTTTCTACTTGGTATCTGGGTTGTTGGGTCGGCTCTCTAGGTGATATAGACCAATGGGCCTGACTCACCCTCAAAGGACGCTTTGTGAGGGGAGGATTAGTCGGGCTTATAAGAAGCACAATCAGAGGCTATGTTTGGGCGATGTGGGACCTACCAACAAATGAAAACAGGGTGACAAGAATCAGATATACAAGTTAGTAGGATTGTAACCACCTAGCATGTTGATGAAGTCATGTATTAAGAAAGTTTCCTAGGAGATAGAAAATCTGTTCTTTCATTGATTCACAAAGTAAAGTTCTTGAAACTTCTAACAGGTGCAGAGACAGCTCCAGTCACGTATAGAAGCCCAAGGGAAGTACTTGAAGAAGATAATCGAAGAGCAACAACGGCTCAGTGGAGTTTTTTCAGAAGTGCCCGGTTCGGCCCCATTACCAGGTGGCAACTGCGCCGAACCTGACCATAAGACCGACCCAGCAACCCCGGGCCCAGCCTCCGAGCCTCCACCACTTGACAAGTCTGACAAAGAGCATCACCCACATAAGAGCCTTCCACTCGATGAACTATTCCCCTCACATCACGAGCCAATGACTCCAGACTCTGGTTGCCACATCAGCTCACCAACTGAGAGCGCGGAAGGTGAGAGGTCACTAAAGAAGCAACGGGTGAGCATGCGTACAGCACATCCTAAACCAGTAATATTGCTTAATCACCCGATATTGGAATCAGGCTTAAGCCCGCCTTACCAGCAACCACACTCGGTTTTCCTGGCCAGAGGGCACTCTGATCTCGACAATGAAGATCAATTGAAAGAAGTTTAAGGCAGCAATGTGTACTACAAGTTATTTTTCCTTCCAGGAAACTCAATTTCTCTTGTATTTGTAGTTTATGGTAAAATATGTATTTGATTAGTCAGAAGTAAAACTCTTGGTTTGGATTTGTCCAAAAAAAAAAGTGGTGAAAAGGGACCTCTTGATTTTTAGATGTTAAAGACTAAACAGATTCTTAGATTTGAACACACTCTAGTTGTCTTCTGAGTGTATTTGAACTAGTTCCTTTGTGATGCATGGGATTCCATTGAATGTCTTTGAGATTAATTTTACCTTTTGATGACTCTTCTAGCTGGGAAAAGGTGAATTTAATTTTACCTTGGAGACTGGTATAGTGAACTAGTGACGTGGTTACTTCTCCATGTGCTCTGTTTGGGATTTTTGCACAAATGTGTTTGTACAGTATCCCTGGATACAATCAACAGGAGACAAACTGCTTTATCATTTGGTGAAGTACCAGAGAAATGGGAAAGGGGCTATTTAGCACCTTAGGGCCCGTTTGTGAACATTCAAAATAGGATATAGTTCTGTCAAAGTCCACTTTTTTATCTGGTTCTTGCGGGAATCAAGTGTAGGTTGGTTCGACAGAGAACTTGATTTAAGAAATTTATTAGACTAGGCACGGATTCTTATGTTAGAAAAAGACGCACACCAAACTAGGTTCGATATATATATATATATATATATATATAAAACTAGATATTGATTGGACTTGGACTGAACTAAGTCTTATTTTAAACTTTCCCAAACAGACCCTTAGTGATTCTCTTAAACTGTTTTGGCTAGTGCAGTTGATATACTTCATTTGTTTATCATTCAGTTGTTTTCATCATAAACAGAAGGGTAAATTACACAAACCTCCCCTGAGGTTTGCCTTAATTACACGGACCGCCCCTAAAGTTTTGAAAATTACACGGACCTCCCTCGAGGTTTGTAATTAGGTAACAAAACGTCCCCTCCCCTAACGGTCCGTTAGTTTTTTGTACATTAGCCTCCCTTGAAAATTACAATTAGCCCCCCTAATATTATAAAATTGTCATACTAAGCCCCCTTTCTCTTATATTTTTGTGCTAATTATAAAGAAAAATTTAGTGGAAAATCCCATTCTACCAATGTTTGTTGTAATAGACCCACCAATTGGTACTTCCCAATGATAGACCCTATAATTGTAAATCTTTTTAGAGATTAGTCCACAATCTCCAATTATAGATAGTTTCAGTGACCTTTTTACCCCATACATATGCACATGCATATATATATATATATATATATATATATGGAAATAAATTTGCTTTAAAGATTCCATTGATTTGCATATCAAATATATGGAAATAAAATCCCATAATTTTAGCCTTGTACATTATGAGTCTTTTGAATATTTCTAACGCATTTTTATGTGGGTATCCCATTTTTGTATGTTCTACCAATAATCATTGATCACATAACATATGAAGTTGTTACTATGCACTATACATTTATGCGAGTATTAACCATTCCGTGTTCATCCATTTATCCATTCATCAAAAAGTGAAACTGGCCATTCTATTAAATTTAACAGTGTGAAATTTAACACTATTGAAACTCGCCATTCTATGAGTAAAAGAGAAAAATCCACCCCAGATGTTTAGAGTTTGTAGTGTAATTTGACAGTGCGAAAGTTCACACTGTTGAATACACGGACAATGCTGATAGACGATGCCTAATGTATTAATAGTGTCGAATTTCACACTACATCTGAGTAAAAGAGAAAACATTCTGTATATGATGAGTAAGCTAACATTGATAGTATCGAATTTCACACTGCACCTGAGTAAAAGAGAAAAATTTATACTAGAAAAACAAAAAGCAGTCTGAACACCAAAATCATAGAGATCCTAACTAGAGTATTCAAGCAAGTATCACAATTTTCAGTTATCACACAAAAATCCAAATGTCGAACTATTTATAAGTTCTTCCCACCATCAACTCTTCACACCCGACGTGCCTTGGTCCAAGGGTTCTTTGTTAGTTGGTCGGTCTCCATCACCTCTTGGAGTTCTGGGCCGCAAAGAGTTGTAAAATCTCCATACTGGTTTATCAACACAGCCTTTGAACCAAGAACATGAGCGTTAAATTTCACACTACAACCTTTGAACAACAACCTTTGAAACACAACATAGTATACAATTTCGCACCACAACTATTTGAATCAAGAACATTAGTGTTAAAAATGAACTTTTGACGCCGAGATGTTTTTATTTTTCTTCAAGAACAATCATCATCTTACAAATCCTCTGATCGAATAAGAAAAAAACATATATAGATCTATATGTATATGCTGCTATATATGTCTAGAGAGAGAGAGAGAGAGAGAGAGAGAGAGAGAGAAAGAAAGAAAGAAAAAGAAAAATATGGTCAAAAACTCAATTCACACATGAACGATGGTCAAACTAACATCAACCAAATGTAGTTATGAATTTCATATGACAGAATCAAACCTTTTCTTCCCATCATTCATATACATCGGAGTCAGACCGTCGATGTCGATGCTTCCAATGAAAATTTTTGACCCCCAAAGCCTTCGATAGGTTGAAATGGAATAGAGAATCTAGTTCTTCATGAAACGGTGGTCAAAATCTACCGATTTGTTGTTTGAAATTCGAAAAACCGAGATCGTCGGAGTGATTGTTGGTGTCGCCGAAATCGCCGCTATTGTGATGAGAGAGGCGTTCTTGAAGGGGTGTTCTTTTCTATGAGTGTGTGATGGGTTTAGGGGTAGGTTGGTCATAAATAAACAAATGGGCCTCTAACTAAATTGTTTTGAGGGTTGGGTCTATTACAACAAAGCTATAGTAACTAGGACTTTATAGTAAATAACTCAATTTTAAAATCCCTCCTCCCTCATATGTTTTTGGATTAATTTTTTTAGCATTAATTTGTATCATCTACACAAAATACATATAAATAGATCCAAATTCTATTTTTTCCCCGAACAAACCTCTATCAAGCCCCCCCCCCCCCCCTATGCTTCAAAAGTGGACACTTAACCCCCTGTGATTGTGGACTAAAATAGAACTGTTATGATTTCACTCAAAACTGACGAAAATTCTAAAATTTGTTAAAAATATAAACACTTAACCCCTTTGTGATGTTAATTTTGGGGTTAACGCTCTTTGAGTGAAATCATAACAGTTCAATTTTAGTCCACAATCACAGGGGGTTAAGTGTCCACTTTTGAAGCATAGGGGCAGGGGCGGATCTAGAAAATTAATACAGTGGGGGCTTGATAGAGGTTTGCTCGGGGAAAAAAAATTTTTTGGACCTATTTATATGTATTTTGTGTATATTTTGTGTAGATATATAAATTAATGCTAAAAAAATTAACCCAAAATCATAGGGGGGAGGAGAGATTTTATAATTAGCACAAAAATATAAGAGAAAGGGGGCTTAATATGACAATTTTATAATATTAGGGGGGCTAAGTGTAATTTTTAGGGGAGGCTAATGTAAAAAAAACTAACGGACCGTTAGGTGAGGGGGCGTTTTGTTACCTAATTACAAACCTCGAGGGAGGTCCGTGTAATTTTTGAAACTCCAAGGAAGGTCCGTGTAATTAAGGCAAACCTCAGGGGAGGTTTGTGTAATTTACCCTAAACAGATACGTGTATAATTGGATATGGTTCTATTTACTTCACATTTGGTATCTTCTGTTAGGGGTGTTCACGGTCGGTTTCGGTCGGTTTTTCTCGGTTTTTCCACATAAAAAAACCGACCAATAGCCTCGGTTCGGTCGGGGTTTTGGGGTATTTCGGTCGGTCGGTTCGGTTTTCTTCTTGAAATATAAGCTTGAAAACCGACCGAATGTCCTCGGTTTGGTCGGTTTGGTCGGTTTGGTCGGTCGGTTTCGGTCTCGGTTTTTCTTGTACACCCCTATCTTCTGTCAATAATTCTGGATTATTATCTTTTAGGTTGAAGCTCCATGTTGCCAATCTATTTGGGTTTACTTTGGCCCCCACGTGGTGCTTCTCCTTTTTAAAGCACAATTTCATGTTAATTCATTTGGTAACTAGTTTATTAGCTTTGTAAAAATTAAACTTAGGTCTTTTTTAGAGGGAGCTTTTAAAAGCTCTAGAATGAGCTTTTTATGGAGCTTTTAAAAGCTCAAGGTTGCTTTTTGGTTTCACGATGTCTTTTTGAAGAGTAGTATGTCACTTGTATAAAATTATCAAAGAACTTAGTAATAAATTTCATAAGCTCCTTTTAAAAAGCCACGTGGTAGCCAAACTAAGCCTTGGTGTGGTAGGTGTGGCAACATACTACTATTACCTTGATTCCCAAGGCCAAATGACACTTCACTCTCATATACTTTTGCCACAGATACATATGTTTCAATTTTGGGAATTGCTAAATTCACCTCATTTTCTGCTAAATGAATCCACCACCCTGTAGTGCAAAAAGATGAAAAATTTGTGAGTCTGGTGGATTTAGCAATTCTCTTTATTTTTTCGGGAGCTTCAGCCATAGCCCTCAAGTAAAACCCTTCCAAGCAAAAATCTATACTACTTTTCTTTAACTCATTGGCTATTTTTTTATGTCTAAACAACTTCAAATTGTTATAACTTTTATTCTACAAGTCCGATTTTCGTAAAATTTGATGTTTTGGAATCAGCAAAATGAGATCTATCAAACAAGATCAATATTGACCATAAAATACTGGGGAAACAAGAAACTAGAATTAAACAAATATAGAAAACTTTATTTTTTCGCATAAATATAATAAAAACATATTCTTTTCGTAAAATTTGTACCATAGATGCATAGATCTTGAAAAAATACAAAAAATTAAAAGAAAATCACCCAAAAGCCCAAGAATTGAGAAAGTTATGGTGATTTAAATTTAACAGATAATATTCTCTGTCTGCAAACAGATAATCTTACTTGTTAAACAAATAAAATCTCAAAATCAGGCCATATCTTATCTTTTTTTGTAAAATTTTCAAGTCCAATGTGTAGATCTCAAAGGAATACATAAAATACAATAACAAAAATTAATAATCACAAATGGGCAAAAAATGAGGAAATTATGATTGTTTGCTTGAATATTATCTGTTTACAAACAGATAGTATTATCTGTTTAATATTATCTATTTTTCTATGTCAGAGGGGATTTCTGCTAGAAAAAAAAAGTAGCGAGAAGCTTTTTAAAAAATAATCAAATAATGTGAATTTTTAACTAATACACTTAATTTTTAGGGTCTATGACCTAATATCTTTTTTTTTTTTCAATCATCATTATACTTTTTTTTTTATTATTATTATTATTTTTTTATTATGGGCAATCATCATTATACTACTTGCACAAGGAAACTTCAAAAATGGAGTATAAGGCAGTAAAGTGTCATCTGACCTTTCCAAAATAATAATAATAATAATAATAATAATAATAATAATAAGGGTTTTGTTAACATGTGCATTTAGGGCATATCTTAAGGCTGCAAAAGTAAAAATAAATAATGAAGACAAACATTGAACCCCACACTGGACACTGAAACTCACATTCACATGGAGTTGTTTCCGTAAATATTGTTATTTTAATACTTAATTAATTAACTAGGGCGTTTTGAAACTTAAAGACAGAAATACAGTAAATCGTCCTTACTAATAACGACTTTAAAGAGTCGTTATTTTTAAAAACGACTTTAAAAATAAAATCGGTTTTAGTAATACCGATTTTAAGAAAATCCTTTTTTTTTACTTTCTATGAAAATAATAGTTTCTGGGAAAAAAGAAAAATGGTTATTAGTCGTTTGTATAAATAACGACTTTAAAAAAGTCGGTTCTTGTAAAAACGACTATATGAAGTCGTTGTTACTATAAACGCCTTAAAATAAAAATCGGTATTACTAATACCGACTTCTTAGAATTGTCATTACCATAAACGACTTTAAAGTCGGTTTTAGTAAAACCGATTTTAAGTCTAATTCCTCTGTGTGATCAGAGAGTTGTCAATCAAATGTCAGGCTGGAAAAGTTCCGCCACCCTAAAGTCGGTTTTAGGAAAAACGACTTTAGGTGTATATCTCTCTCTTCTTCTTCCTCCTTGTTCGATATTTTCCTTGTACCGTTATTGTGAGTTTTGTCTAAAATTTCCTTCTGATCTTCTCTTCTTCTTCCCCTTGTTCGATATTTTCCTTATACCCCCTTGTTGTGATTTTTCTCTAAAATTTCCTTCGTTAGACAATGTCGACATTTATTGCATTTTATTGGGGGGGTAGTATGATAATGGATCACAACGAAGGAGGTGTTAAATACAATATTCCAGCCAATGATATTCAAGAAGTGAATCACGGAACAACCCTCTCTGAGTTAGTTCAATTGGTATATCATAAAGTAATCTGTGAAGGTGAAATTGCCGATTTGAAATTCACTTGTAGATTTCCAGTCAACCAATACGGAGCTGTCATGAATTACATGGGTCTTTCCATAGTGGATGATTCGATACTTGATAAGGTACTTCATATTCCTTCATTATTTTCGGCAGTAAGATGTGTTGAGGTGTATGTTGAGAAGGTCCATCATGTTATAAGACCCTTGCCGCAAAGGATACAATGTGGACCGTTTACTCGACTGCTGACACAAGGGCTCGAAAACTTTAATGTTGAATCCCCTTGTTTGTCCCCTTTGAATTTAAACGAAGACTACGCCCACGACTTTTATGGGTATCGAAGAAGCTCACATTACTCGGAGTCCTACGGAAGGTACAACAATCTGTCAGAAGTTCATGTAAATGAAGGTCCTAGTTGTAGCATTCCGAACTTTCAAAGTGCAGATCCTAACTTTAGGACTCCCAACTTTGAGAGCGGTTATGACTTCAGTAGCCAGAATCTACGTGATACGATGTCAACTGATGAAGGGTATATGAATCCCGTTGAGCAGCTGGTAAGACTTGAAGACAATGCTCAAGATATTACTGCAGACAGCGGCGGTGCGCACACAGGATATCCCTTAGAGGAGGAGGAAGAAGAGGAAGAGGCGATGATGGGTGGTTCAGATTCTGATGAAGAAGGCGAAACAGTGGGTGGGCAGGGTGCCATAATGCCATCTCCCCCTCATGTGCAAGAGCTTCACAGTCCAATCCCTTTCTTCACCGACCTTGACGAGGTGGGGTATGAGGGGTGTGAAGTTACTACACGTGACAGCAATTGTGCTTTTCCAATATGGGACTCTGACTGTCACGCCCCGGAACGGCATAAATAGAGAAAAATAAATTTCCTTTATGGGTCCATAAGGAATGACAGGTGAAAGTCACTAATAATCCACACCACGTAGTACTAGTCCAAAAGAAAAGCAACAGTAATCAACTGAAAATAGCACACAGTGCTAACTATTACAAAATATCAGAGTATGGTCCACCGGATCACAACAGGTCTAAAGACAACAAATGCCCAAGTACCCGTTAACAAAAGATTTAACAGAACAACTGAAATTAAATCTAATTATAACATCTTCAGTCTTCAACTGGCATAAGGATAATCCTTCCTGGCGTAACTGTCATCGGTGGGGCCCTCCTCTGGATAATAGTCATCAGTGTACTGGTCCTTACCTGCAGAATAAGGGACAGGATATTCTGGACGGGGAATGTCCAGGCAATAAAAGGCCGTCAGCTTACTGAGAGCTGAGTGAGCATAAACTAACGAAGTACCAGTTATCTGAAATAAACACAAGCTTATGAAAACACTAGTTAACATCTTATTATAACCATATCTTGTTTCTCTATTCATTCTTGTAAACCGACCCTTAACGTCTTGTTACTCGAATATTGAACTCAACATATTCTGATCTTTCCTGAACAGACTCAATCGTTTAACTCTAGGGATACACCCTTATTCTGTCCATCGCTTTTAAGAGCATATGAACAGCTCACCGCATGTCATGGACTCCACGTCAGTCTGTCCCCAGCTTTTAAGAACAATGGTCCTGTTCACCGCATTTCAGGGATATAACGTTTCGAACAAGGCATATCAATCTTATTCCCACGACTCAACGTCATCTACTAGTGATCCCAGCTCACCGCTTTTAAGAACAATGGTCCTGTTCACCGCTTTTAAGAGCATATCATAGATCATCCAGTCTATCTTAGGACTATTTGGTCCAGCTCACCGCTTTTAAGAGCATATGCACAGCTCACCGCTTTTAAGAGCATATCATGACCGAATGTCCATCCACGTACCATTCCCAGAACTTACCAAACCTATTTACGTTCCATTCTATATCGACACATGACAGACTCCCAATGTGGCCTGACTACTTGGATTAAAAGAAATCGGATATCAAACTCATATCAGAATCAACACGTCACCCATGTCTTCATATTCTTTTTATTTATTATCCATTAATCTTTGGTGTCACATTACTCCTGTCTACCCCATAGTCGCATAAGGGAATCCGAATCAGGAATCGAACAACTAAAACCTCTTATGTAATAAACAGGCAAAAGAATCCATGTCCTGATCATGTCAATCGATTGGAACATAGGTTCAATCGATTGGAGCAAAAGTTATGTCAATCGATTGATAAACATGTCAATCGATTGGAATAATGTCAATCGATTGAAAATCCTATTCAATCGATTGGGATGCAACTGATGTCAATCGATTAAGATCATGTCAATCGATTGGCACTACGTCTTCTCCAGCAGATTGTAAAAACAGCATATCTAAACGTACACAACATGCATGTAACCCATCTAAACATCATAATAGCTTATATAAACTTCATATAAAGGGACCAAGTGAGTTAGGACTCACCTAGGGTGCGTTTGGCTTGTGTTCCAACTTGAAATCTCCAAACTCTCTCTCTTCTTCTTCTCTGTCTCTGTCTTCTTTCTCTCTGTCTCCTCCTTTCTTCTTTCTTCTTCTTTCTTCTCTTCTTCTCTCAGCTGCCAAGGTAGTGTGTGTGTATATATGTATATAGATATAGAGATATAGATAGATATATGTATGTATAACTCAAGAGGTATGTATATTTCTCTCCCAAGGTCTGAAAAACAGCCCCAAGGCCATAAATATGGAACATATATATAGGGGTTAAGAGTGCCACGCGTTTAAAGCTGAAGGAAAGAAGAAAACATTTCTCAGGTTATGTCAATCGATTGAGACACCAGTCAATCGATTGGTAACAGATATTTGTAGTCAATCGATTGGAAACAATGTCAATCGATTGGAATCATGTCAATCGATTGGAAATGTTGACACGTAATCACTTTTAGTCGGTTGAATGTAAATCGATTGGGATAACTTATCAATCGATTGGTATCAAAAAGTGTCAATCGATTGGGAATATGTCAATCGATTGGTATCAAAAATCACCAGAAGGAAGAGAAAGTTTATACGAGTATAGAAATGAAATACCAGGTCTTATTAATATACCAAAATACAGGGTATTACATCATCCACCACTCAACAAAAGATTTCGTCCTCGAAATCGAAAGTAACAAGATCTAAAACAAAAACGAAAACTTCTCGCGCATCTCTGACTCTAGTTCCCACGAAGCTTCTCCTTCATCATGATGCTTCCACTGAATTTTGACTAACGGAATCTCCTTGTTCCTGAGTTTCTTGATTCCTCGATCTAGAATGCGAACAGGTCCTTCGTCGAACGTAACGTTGCTGTTGACTTCGATATCCTCAAAGTTGATCTCGTGCGCTGGGTTGTGAACACACTTCCTCAGCATACTGATATGAAAAACGTTGTGCACTCCTGACATCTTTGGTGGCAACGCAAGGCGATAAGCAACTTTTCCAACACGCTCCAGAATCTCGAATGGTCCGATGAAACGTGGCGATAATTTGCCCCTTTTCTGACCAAATCTAACGATTCCTCGAACAGGTGAAACCTTGAGTAATACGTGATCTCCAATGGCAAACTCCAAGTCTTTGCGTCGCTTGTCAGCATAACTCTTGTATCTGGTCTGGGCTGTTTTCATCTTCTCACGTACGACTTGAATCTTCTTGCTGGTTTCTCGTACCATCTCGGGCCCAAGAAGTTGACTATCTCCGACTTCGGTCCAACATAGCGGCGATCGGCACGGTCTTCCGTACAAAGCTTCAAATGGCGCCATATCTATACTCGAATGATAACTATTATTATAGGCGAACTCAATCAGAGGTAAGTGTATCTCCCAAGAACTCTCAAAATCAATGACACAAGCTCGTAACATATCTTCCATCACTTGATTAAATCGTTCCGTCTGTCCATCTGTCTGCGGATGAAAAGCTGAACTCAAGTTCAATGTCGTTCCCATCGCTGTCTGGAGACTCTTCCAGAATTCTGCAGTAAAGCGCGAATCTCGGTCTGACACAATAGATACAGGCACTCCATGTAATCGTACAACGTGTTGTAGATACATTCGGCTCAAACGTTCTACTGAGTATGTCATGCTATAGGCAATAAAATGTGCCGTCTTAGTAAGTCGATCCACGATTACCCATATAGCATCGTGATTCTGCTGTGACTTCGGCAATCCTACCACAAAATCCATGGTTATGTGTTCCCATTTCCATTGAGGAATAGGTAACGGCTGTAGCAATCCAGGTGGTCTCTGATGTTTTGCCTTTACTTGTTTACAAGTAAGACACTGAGAAACATACTCTGCCACATCTCTCTTCATTCCTTCCCACCAAAAATTTCTCTTCAGATCCTTGTACATCTTCGTACTTCCGGGATGAATAGTCATTCGTGACTTATGTGCTTCATCCAATATTTCCTTCCGGAGATTTCCTTCATTAGGTACACAGAGTCTACCCTTACATCGTAAGGCTCCATCTGTACTAATACTCCAGACTTCTGGTTCTTTGGCTGACATCTTGGCGAACCATAACTTTAAATCCTCTGCTGTCTGTTGAACCTCTATGATACGACTGATCAAAGTTGGTTGTACCATAAGACATCCAAAATGTTGTCCTTTATTTGGCTCCACTGGCTGAAGATCAAATTCAGCAATTTCTTCTAATGCTCTCCATTCTCTAATTAGTAATGCAGTGATCACTAATCGAGGTTTACGGCTCAAAGCATCTGCTACTACGTTTGCTTTGCCAGGATGGTATTGCAAAGAAAAGTCATAGTCCTTGAGTAACTCCATCCATCTCCGCTGTCACATGTTCAACTCCTTTTGAGAGAACAAAAACTTCAGACTCTTATGATCGGAAAACAAGTCAAACTTTTCTCCGTAGAGATAGTGTCTCCAAATTTTCAATGCAAACACTATTGCTGCTAATTCCAGATCATGCGTAGGATAATTTTTCTCATGTACCTTCAATTGTCTTGATCCGTATGCGATAACATTTCCATCTTGCATAAGCACACATCCAAGTCCTTGGTACGATGCGTCACTGTAGATCACATACTTTTCTCCACTCTTAGGTAATGCGAGTACTGGTGCAAAAGTCAATCTTTCTTTTAACTCCTGAAATGCACCCTCATGCTTGTCTGTCCATTCATACTTCGTCTCCTTCCTTGTTAAATTCGTCAATGGTCCTGCTAACTTGGAGAATCCTTATCCTGCTAAACCCAGAAAACTTCTGACTTCGGTCGCATTCGTCGGTCTGTTCCAGCTTAAGATTGCATCAATCTTAGATGAGTCCACAGAAATACCGTCCTGAGATATAACATGTCCCAAGAATTTGACTTCCTGTAGCCAAAACTCACACTTGCTGAACTTTGCATACAACTTGCTATCTCGAAGTGTCTGCAAGGCAACCTGTAAATGCTCCTTGTGATCCTCTTCTGTCTTTGAGTAGATCAGTATATCATCAATGAACACAATAATGAATTTATCCAGATATAGTCTGAAGACTCTATTCATCAAGTCCATAAATACTGCTGGCGCATTCGTCAATCCAAAAGGCATAACTAAAAACTCGTAATGCCCGTATCTTGTCCTGAATGCAGTCTTCGATACATCCTCTGATCGAACTAACAGCTGGTGATATCCAGAACGCAGATCGATTTTGGAAAAGATCCTTGATCTTTGTAACTGGTCAAATAGATCATCTATCCGAGGTAGTGGATATCTATTCTTAATCGTTACCTTGTTCAACTCCCTGTAGTCTATACAGAGTCGAAGTGTTCCATCCTTCTTCTTTACAAACAGAACTGGTGCTCCCCAAGGTGACGTACTCGGTCGAACAAATCCTAGATCTTCGAGTTCTTGAACTTGCTTCTTCAGTTCTAACATCTCGGTGGGTGCCATCCTATATGGAGTTTTAGAAATAGGCAATGTACCAGGTACTAATTCCACACAGAAGTCTATTTCTCTTTTCGGTGGAAGTCCTTTAATATCCTGAAATACATCCAGAAAGTCTCGTACAATAGGAATTTGATCCATAGTAAGCTCCGTACTCGTACTAATGATCGTAGCTAAACCACTCGTAAGAAACAGGTCGCTTGTCGGTTGACACTGAAATATGATCGTCGACTTTCCTCGTATTGGAAATACAATCGTTCTAGTAGGGCAATCCAGATTGGCATTGTACTTAGTTAACCAATCCATCCCTAGGATAACATCGAATTCTGACATCGACAGAACGACTAAGTCTGCTGGCAGATTCCTATCTCCCAAAGTCAAAGGGCAATCTTTACACACTTTACTCAACTTAACTGTCACTCCCAAAGGTGACACAGCATTCAGTGTTGACTCAAGTGTCTGGGGTTCTAAACCCAACTGACGCACAATCTTAACAGCAATAAAAGAACGTGCAGCTCCAGTATCAAATAAAGCTTTAACTGGACTATGAAAGAGTACAAGTGTACCTTCCAAATGTTGCTGCTCATCAGCATTAAAGCCTGCTCCTTCCGGAATAATAGCATTCATTCTCGTCTGATCAGGAGGTCCTTGAATTCCTTGCACTGGTGCTCCGTAGTATCCTCCTTGTGGCGCACGACAATCCTTGCTCAAGTGTCCTGGTTTGTTGCAGTTGCGGCAGACAATATCCGGCCTGCGATTAGATCTATGGGTAGTGCAGTTCCTTGCAATATGTCCTGGCTTTCCACAGTTAAAACATCCTCCACTATTGCTGGGTGGGGCTGTTAGTAATGCCTGTGGCTGTGACCCCTGCTGGCGATATTGTTGAGGTCGATTATAACTCTGCTGCGGTTTCCTGGTTCCTTCCCAGGTTCTCTTGTTTCCTTGAAAGTTTTCCTGAGGTCTCCATCCTTGGGTATTTCTCGGTGGTCGATTATGGAAATTCCTCTGTTGAAACCCTCGTGACGACTGAGGTCGATTCGTCTGTGATTGTTGTACTGGATTAGCATCCTTTTCTAATCCTGTAGCAAATCTAACAATTTCCTCATACGACTGGTTCAGATGACCAACCATCATATGTCTGAGGTGGGGGTTCAGTCCTTGGTGAAATCTCTTAACCTTCTTCTGCGGCGTGTCTATCATATGCTGAGCAAATCTGGATAGACGCTCGAACTGTGTTGTATATTCCCGTACTTTCCATCCTCCTTGGATTAAATTGAGAAAGTTCCTTTCCTGTTGATCTCTCTCATCTTCTGGAAAATACTTCTCCAAAAATCTGCCTTTGAATGTCTCCCACGACATAGCTCTAGCGGCATCGATCCCTATAGTGGCTTGCTCAGCTTCCCACCAATCTGCGGCGGCATAAGTGAGCTGAAACGTAGCAAGGCGACGTTTCTCTTGTTCGCTGCATTCCAATGCTTCAAATATTAACTCCATCTCTCTTATCCATTGTTCTGCTTTCCATGGTTCTGTTAGTCCATCGAACTTTTCGGGACGCAACCCACGAAAATTTGCTAACAACTTATCTCCAGTCTGTCTTGGTGGCGGGGGTACAAAAGGTCTCTGGTGGGTGGAGTGATTATATGTATCTCCCACATGCTCCATCCTCTGCATAAATGCTTCGAAAATTTCGGTTGGGTCCATTCCCTCTGGAATAGGTGCTCCATTACGTGCTTGGTGATTTCTCAAGGGTCCTACCATGATGATAACGAGTATCGCCTACAAGAGACATATGGATCAGCTAAAAGTCTTCACGTAGAAACGAACTCAAGATAGAATAAGAAACAGCTAGACTAACAATTCTACTAAACAACACAGCACAACGCAATAATCAAACAATAACCAAAAGTACTGCTCGTACATATATTATCAAAAGATGTACTGTATAGTACACACTAGTCAAACTGTGTACCATATAGGACAAGAGTTACAACAACTAAAGTCAGCTAATACTATACAAAGCTATGGTCAATAGCTATCTCTCAAGCTCCCAAAAATCTGGTGGACAACATGTCCTGGTAAAACTAACAAAACTAAGCCCTGCAGGTCCTGACTCAAAAGTCGTCAGCATCTGATCCTGCTGGTGGTGCCTCGTCCTCTGAATCAATCTCCATCTCCTCGAGTGGATCATCCTCAACTGGTGCGACAAGATCTCCGACTACTACCCCTATATCCCAATCCTCTATCATCTCTGCATCATCGTCTTCCATCACATCTGCTATCGCCTGGTTAGCGACATCGACTGCTACTGCGGCGAATCCGTCGGCTATATCAAGAGCTCCTGCTATCGCGGCCTCTCCTATAACGAAACCTGCTGGCTGAGCGATCATCTGAGCTATCCATCCTACTGCCATATCGGCCATGGCTGCCATATGCATAATCGGTCCGGCTGGTATCTGAAGCACAACAGGTACCTCTGGCACAACTACCTCCTCATCTACTACTACGTCTGCCTCAATAGCCTCTGGGTCTGGCACTGGATCCTCTGGCTCAAACTCTGGCTCCTCGGGGTCATCCTCAGGTTCATCATCATCTGCATCGTCTACATGCTCATCCTCTACTAGGTCCTCGTCATCTATCGGCTCCTCCTCTCCATCTCCGTCCATGTCCTCATCGGGATGCTCATCCTCAGGCTCTAGATCCTCCTCATCCTCTATCGGCTCAGGCTCTGGCTCTGGGACAGATACTGGTGATGGTGGGGCTGCTGCTGCTGCTATTGGTGTAACTACGGGCTCTGGTGGACCGACTACAATAGCTCTCAACTCAATCTCATCCATCTCTGGCTTACTCAAAACTAGTCGTAACATCTCCTGGCAAATGTCTCTACCGACCCTCGCAGTATGGTAAGCATCCATGCGCATCTGTGTCGGGTGAGTACTCCCGGTCACATAAAGCGCTCTCCACATGTCCTCCTCTAAATGTCGACTAGCTATCTGGCACACACGCTCACGATAAAACTCTGGGTCAGCTGGCTCCACGGTATCTCCATGGATAATATGTCCTCCATAAGCATCAGTCACAAACTGGTGAAACTCCGGATCCATGCTATCCTGCAAAGGAAACTATCTATCGTCAGGAAGACGAACTTATCTTATACTCATATCTCATCTCAAAGAATCTTAACAACACTAGGACCAGATGGTGTGGAATGATCGGTGAACAACAGTATCACCCCCTTAGAGTACCAAACTCAGGCTCAGATACCAAAAACCCTGTCACGCCCCGGAACGGCATAAATAGAGAAAAATAAATTTCCTTTATGGGTCCATAAGGAATGACAGGTGAAAGTCACTAATAATCCACACCACGCAGTACTAGTCCAAAAGAAAAGCAACAGTAATCAACTGAAAATAGCACACAGTGCTAACTATTACAAAATATCAGAGTATGGTCCACCGGATCAAAACAGGTCTGAAGACAACAAATGCCCAAGTACCCGTTAACAAAAGATTTAACAGAACAACTGAAATTAAATCTAATTATAACATCTTCAGCCTTCAACTGGCATAAGGATAATCCTTCCTGGCGTAACTGTCATCGGTGGGGCCCTCCTCTGGATAATAGTCATCAGTGTACTGGTCCTTACCTGCAGAATAAGGGACAGGATATTCTGGACGGGGAATGTCCAGGCAATAAAAGGCCGTCAGCTTACTGAGAGCTGAGTGAGCATAAACTAACGAAGTACCAGTTATCTGAAATAAACACAAGCTTATGAAAACACTAGTTAACATCTTATTATAACCATATCTTGTTTCTCTATTCATTCTTGTAAACCGACCCTTAACGTCTTGTTACTCGAATATTGAACTCAACATATTCTGATCTTTCCTGAACAGACTCAATCGTTTAACTCTAGGGATACACCCTTATTCTGTCCATCGCTTTTAAGAGCATATGAACAGCTCACCGCATGTCATGGACTCCACGTCAGTCTGTCCCCAGCTTTTAAGAACAATGGTCCTGTTCACCGCATTTCAGGGATATAACGTTTCGAACAAGGCATATCAATCTTATTCCCACGACTCAACGTCATCTACTAGTGATCCCAACTCACCGCTTTTAAGAACAATGGTCCTGTTCACCGCTTTTAAGAGCATATCATAGATCATCCAGTCTATCTTAGGACTATTTGGTCCAGCTCACCGCTTTTAAGAGCATATGCACAGCTCACCGCTTTTAAGAGCATATCATGACCGAATGTCCATCCACGTACCATTCCCAGAACTTACCAAACCTACTTACGTTCCATTCTATATCGACACATGACAGACTCCCAATGTGGCCTGACTACTTGGATTAAAAGAAATCGGATATCAAACTCATATCAGAATCAACACGTCACCCATGTCTTCATATTCTTTTTATTTATTATCCATTAATCTTTGGTGTCACATTACTCCTGTCTACCCCATAGTCGCATAAGGGAATCCGAATCAGGAATCGAACAACTAAAACCTCTTATATAATAAACAGGCAAAAGAATCCATGTCCTGATCATGTCAATCGATTGGAACATAGGTTCAATCGATTGGAGCAAAAGTTATGTCAATCGATTGATAAACATGTCAATCGATTGGAATAATGTCAATCGATTGAAAATCCTATTCAATCGATTGGGATGCAACTGATGTCAATCGATTGAGATCATGTCAATCGATTGGCACTACGTCTTCTCCAGCAGATTGTAAAAACAGCATATATAAACGTACACAACATGCATGTAACCCATCTAAACATCATAATAGCTTATATAAACTTCATATAAAGGGACCAAGTGAGTTAGGACTCACCTAGGGTGCGTTTGGCTTGTGTTCCAACTTGAAATCTCCAAACTCTCTCTCTTCTTCTTCTCTGTCTCTGTCTTCTTTCTCTCTGTCTCCTCCTTTCTTCTTTCTTCTTCTTTCTTCTCTTCTTCTCTCAGCTGCCAAGGTAGTGTGTGTGTATATATGTATATAGATATAGAGATATAGATAGATATATGTATGTATAACTCAAGAGGTATGTATATTTCTCTCCCAAGGTCTGAAAAACAGCCCCAAGGCCATAAATATGGAACATATATATAGGGGTTAAGAGTGCCATGCGTTTAAAGCTGAAGGAAAGAAGAAAACATTTCTCAGGTTATGTCAATCGATTGAGATACCAGTCAATCAATTGGTAACAGATATTTGTAGTCAATCGATTGGAAACAATGTCAATCGATTGGAATCATGTCAATCGATTGGAAATGTTGACACGTAATCACTTTTAGTCGGTTGAATGTAAATCGATTGGGATAACTTATCAATCGATTGGTATCAAAAAGTGTCAATCGATTGGGAATATGTCAATCGATTGGTATCAAAAATCACCAGAAGGAAGAGAAAGTTTATACGAGTATAGAAATGAAATACCAGGTCTTATTAATATACCAAAATACAGGGTATTACACTGACAAAGTTGAGTTAAAGAAGAAAATGACATTCAGAGATAAGCAGCATCTCCAGGAATGCGTAAAGTTTTATCATACAAAGAATGATCGAGAATACGAGGTAGTTGAAACAAATCCAAAACTTTGGGTGGTGCAGTGCAAAAATGGGTGCACATGGCGCTTGCGGGCAACAAAAAAATTAATGACTGGTGGATTTCAAATTACACAGTATAACGGCGACCACCACTGTGTGTATCCGTACAATAGCCAGGACCACGCTAACCTAGATATGAATCTTATAGCAAAATTAATCATGGGTTATGTGCAACATGATCCATGTATGAAAATCACTTTGATTATTGAAAAGGTGAAGGAAAGCCAGAAATTCACTATCTCGTACAAAAAGGCATGGCGTGCGAGGAAAAAAGCTATAGAGATGGTTTTTGGAGACTGGGACGAGTCTTATAGAAAATTGCCTAAATTTATGTCTGCTCTTCAAAAATATAACCCTGGGACAGTGGTTCAATGGAAAACGAATCCTACAGACACCCATGATGTGGTCAAGTTCCAATACTTGTTTTGGGCCTTCAAACCTTCAATTGACGGGTTTACTCATTGTCGTCCAGTAATTTGTGTGGATGGCACCCATATTAATGGCAAATACAAAGGCAAGATCCTTGTAGCCATGGGGATAAACGCTGATAACAAGATATTTCCTCTTGCATTTGCAATTATTGATGAAGAGACCCTTGCTAGTTGGTCATGGTTCCTAAGGAACCTAAGTACGTATGTTGTCCGTGGTAGGCAGGGCATATGCCTAATATCTGACCGACATTCTGCTATAATCAGTGCAGTTCAGAGATTAACAGAGTGGCGTGAGCCCAATGCATATCATCGATTTTGTTTAAGACACTTCCAGTGCAACTTCCACGAGAAATTCAAGAATATCCTGTTGAAGGACCTACTTTGGTTAGCTGGGATCAAGCATCAGATTAGGAAGTTTAACCGTGATATGGATATATTGGAAAAATAGATACCAATGCACGGCGTTGGTTAGAACGTGTACCCTCAGAACAGTGGTGTTTAGCGAATGATGGTGGTCACCGTTGGGGTATCATAACCACTAACCACGTTGAAGGATTTAACTCAGTACTGAAGGGGGCCCGTGCTCTCCCAATAACTGCATGTGTCCAACTCATATTTTACCGGGTTGTGAAATATTTTGACGAAGGAAGGTTACTCGTGCAGAAATGGTTAAGAGATGGGCGTATCTTCACGAAACACGTGATAGATGAACTTGATAATGAACAAAAGAAAGCTAATACCCATGAGTTACAGGCGTATGACAGGTATTTTTCATTACTAAATTTTCACTTACCATACTTATTTAGCTTTTGCAAAAAATAATCAAGGACTGTTAATAAGTTAACTTTTGCAAATATTCATTTAATAGGTCCACAGGGGAGTTCCAAGTTATCACACGGAGGAGTCAAACAAGTGGGGGTAACCGGCAGGTGGTGCGACTCAATTTGGGTTATTGCTCTTGTGGGAGGAGAGATATATATAAATATCCATGCTCCCACATATTAGCTGTTACAACGAATCAAGGACTAGATCCTTTCCAGTTTGTAGCAAAAGAGTATAGCATGGAATCTTTTATTCATACATGGGAGAGCAATTTCCACCCCCTGGAGCACGAGGACTATTGGCCACAAATTAACATACCCGTCTTGCTACCGAATGAAAACACTCGACGTGTGATAAAGCCGGGCCGTCCCCAATCTGCACGTATCCACAGTGACATGGATGTACCCAGGGCTCGTGTGCCCAAACAATGTAGTATTTGTAGGGTAACTGGTCATGATCGACGTCGGTGTCCAGCACGACCACGGGTTGTTGCTGATTCTAACATTCAAATGTAACTTGAGTTTTGTGCTTTTATGATTTTCTTTTCCCTTAAATGCATGTATGGAGCTATAATCATAATGATATTGTCTTCATTTAGTTGGTAAATTTTGTGTGCCCATCCAGTTACTATCGACATCGTACCTCTCTGACTAGATAACTCACTGACTAATTACGTCTGACTTGACAACTCGCTGGCGTAAGCCATATGACTTCATAACACTTACTACGTCTGACGTCGCACAGATGATTTGACAACTCACTAAATTCTGACACATGACTTGACAACTTGCTGTCGTAAGCCAGATGAGTTCATAACACTTACTACATCTGATGTCGCACAGATGATTTGACAACTCACTGAATTCTGACACATGACTTGACAACTCGCAACGTCTAACGCCATACATACATTCAGAGATGCAGTGTATGCTCTATATATAATGGATCTCTAAGGACGTATCTAACCATTCTAACAGATTATTGCAAACTCCCTACCTAGCAGAGACATGGAAAGAGGTGGTTCATCCCGAGGTATTTCATCAAGGGTTCCCATGAGGCACATCCCCGGCCCGACCAGTTTTCTCCGAAGGGCATTACAACAACAGCACACGGAGGACAATACATTCCGGAAGAACCCATGGTTGAAAGTCATCAATAGTGGGTATTTAGACATGGGAGACTGGTGTCCCATCGAGACGTTAGTACCCCTTAATGGCCCTTGGCTGGCAGATCGTGTCGTGGGGGTTTTGGAAAGCTTGACAAAGATAGATTGTAATGATATTATTAACGACACTTACCTCTGTGTTATTAAGGATCACACGGGAAAGATCTGTGGTAACATGGATCGCCATATATTTGAGGATGAAAAATGGCAAGGGAAGATCGTTCCAGGTGTCGCATTGATCTAACTAGTGTAGTCGTATGGCGTTTACCTCCTTGCGATGGGAAATTGGATATAAAACTCAGCAATGTTCAGAATGTCATAGGATTGGATGACGAATGAATTTTCAGTTGCCTTAGTTTTTCGGAGATGTCCTTAGTCCTGATGTTGTCAACGTGTCTGTTTTTGTTATTTTATTTTATTTTATTTTATTTCCTTATTTGAATTCAATGTATGGTGGGATGTTTTATTTCTGCAATGAAGTGCTTTTTTCGTAATTATTATGATGTAAGAAGACGAACTCCAATGTCCAATTCTATACTTGTCCCAACATATAAGTGCAATTTTATAAGTACACACATATGAGCATAAAATCAAAGTAATAGAGCACTGAAAATATAACAATAAGATCATTTCACATAAACTTTGACGTTACAATAAACTTTGCCGTTAAAGTGATTTACTCAAAATATAAGTACACACAACTGTACAAAACAACATACCCAAACCACAATATAAGTACAAATATACAAAACACCAGTTTTTAACGGAACATATCTATGTTCCACACGGTGGTCGAATAATAGTCCTCCTAGGTCTACCTCTCTGCTGTCCCTCATCCTCAACCTCATCTAGGGGTGGGCATTCGGTCGGTTCGGTTCGGTTTGTCTCTATTCGGTTCGGTTTGAGTTCGGTTCGGTTTGGGAAGTTGTCAACTGTTAACTGACCGAAATGTAATTCGGTTAGTTCGGTTCGGTTAACCGAATTATAAATTCAGTTCGGTTTGAAAATTCGGTTAACCGAAATAGTAAACCCAAAAAAAATTAATAAAAACAGTTTGCTTTTGCTTTGCTATTTGCCAAATTGCCAACGGCCCAACAGGCCCAACACACTATTGTCTGTGTTGTCACTGTTGTGTACTCTACAACCTGTTATTGACTTGTTGACATAAACAATAAACATTATGAATTTATGATACATTGATATTTCATAATTCCAAATTTCCAATTACTAATAATATAAAACATGCATACTGACATACAATAAAAACAAAAAATAAAAATAAAAAACCAAACCAATGTCCATGAGTCCATGACCATGAATGATGAAAACATCCAAATGTATCCAACGGACCAACACTCAACAGGACCAACATTACAAACTTACAAAGTCTACCAAAGTCTACCAAATGTCCATTAATACAAACTCTTAGAAGACTACAAAAAAGTCTTACATTCCAACTCCCTCTCCAAGTCTAGAAAAGTAAAATGCTTACCAAATTACCAATTACCATTAACCAACGAACCACCCTTCGCATTCAATATTGTCAAAGATCAAACCTCTACAATGTTGGTGTCATTTGCAAGCTTCAACAAATCTACAAATAGAAAAAGCTTGGCAATAGTCACAACACATTTTAACATTTAAAAGAAAAAAAAAACAAAAAACTACAAGTAATGAGTAAAAATGTACCAACTAAAAAAAATGTAAAACATAAAAATTTGTTTACCTTCCTCAATCTTCTCAAGATTATCCAAATCCTCTTCGACACTAACTGGGCAAGATTTGGGACGCAACCAATCCTGAGCACATATAATGGCTTGTACTATCCTTGGAGTCAAGGAGCTCCGAAATGCATCAAGAACACGCCCTCCAGTACTAAATGCGGACTCGGAAGCCACTGTAGCGATAGGAACTGCCAACACATCACGGGCCATCTGTGCAAGAATAGGAAATCGGGGTGAATTGACCTTCCACCACTTCAAAATGTCAAAGTCATCATCATCATCCTCGGCATCCTCACCAAGATACCTATCCAATTCTGATTTAGCGTCCATATTCCCACTTTCAGATTTATACTTCTTGTACTCATTCTTGATATTTGCTCTCCTCCTGTTCTCCGGCTCCACATTAGATCGGATAGTTGATTTTTGGGAAGAGGTAGATGTAGTGGATTGGGGTGCATTAAATCTCTTATACTCATTAAACATATTATATGTTCCATCTTTCACCAACTTTCCCATGGCTACTCCCACATCTTCCCCATACATTGTGACAATGGCAAACTCCACAAATGCTAACTTATGACGAGGATCCAATACCATAGCAATGAAAATCAACAAGTTCATCTTTTTGGGATCTCCCCAATACTTGTCATACTTGGCCTTCATCTTTGATGCCATGAAACTCAATTCATAATCATCACTACATTGCAACTCTTTCAACAAACAATCAACCTCACTAATTTCGGTGAGGAATAAATTGGATGTGACATATAAAGAGCCAGAAATCCTCAAAGTGAGGTGATAAAAATGTTCTAAAAACTTTACTAGACGCCTAACATTTGACCAATCATCCTCACTTGGCACCCCTTTTCCATCACTGTCCAAAAGATCAGATTTATAACTTGAGTCTTGCATGCTATACCTCTCAAAGGCCCTCTCAAACTTAGTTGCTGTATCTAACATCAAATATGTGGAGTTCCACCTAGTGGGAACATCAAGGCATAATAATTTCTTACTCTCAATTTTTTCAAATTCAACACACTCTTTAAATCTTCTTAGTCTAGCAGGTGATTGCCGTATAAATCTCACTGCCCCCCGAACACGAGCAACGGACTCACCGACATCTTTGACCCCATCAGCAACCACAAGGTTTATAATGTGTGCTACGCACCTCATGTGGAGATGTTTGCCACCTAAAACATTTGTACCCAAGTATCCAACCTCCTTCTCAAGTACGAAATTGCCACATCATTAGAACTAGCGTTATCAACAGTAATTGCTAGTACTTTATCAATACCCCACTCAAGTAAGCATTTCTCCACAGACATACCAATTTCCTCACCTTTATGACTTTTAATTGGACAAAAGTTCAAGATCTTTTTGGTCAAAGTCCAGTTATTATCAATAAAGTGTGCTGTAAGAACCATATAGTTAATTCTTTGCAAAGATGTCCAAGTGTCTGTGGTAAGACAAACTCTACAATTCGTTTCCTTTAATACATTTTTCAATTTGGACTTCTCTTGCAAATAGAGATCATAGCAATCTCTATTGATAGTCCTACGTGATGGAACACGGAAGTCAGGGGGTAACGCAACTGAGATAAATTGTTTAAACCCGGGCCGGTCAACAAAACTAAACGGGAGCTCATCGATAATTAACATCTGATCTAGTGCCTTTCTAACAACCTCAGACTCAAATCTCCAAGTGCCTAGTGTATTTTCATTACCTCCTGTTTGTTGATACCCAGTAAGCTTTGTTTGGTTAAGATCATGATTATATGGGTTAGCCTTACAACTTGTCATGTGATTTTTCATTGTAGCAGTCCCACAAGTTTTTGGATCAGCCGCATAGGTTTTTTCGCAATATTTACACTTCGCTTTCTTCATCCCCTTGTCATCATTAAACTTAATAAAATGATTCCAAATCACTGACCTAGGCTTCATGGATTTCCTTTTTTTGTTACTCGAATTTGCTTCATCAGTGTCAACTTCATCTGGAATTTCTATGTGCTCACTCTCACAGTCACTTCCACCCGACATAGTGTAAAACAGTATGAAGTACGATAGGTGATAAGACTAGTAGGCAGAACTAGAAGCCTAGAAGCTGTGAAAATGCATATAAAAAGAAATACAATAATTAAAGAAAGAAAATTAAGTTTGTTCTACATGTTGGCATGTTGCTAACTCAACCACTTAGAAACTATGGAAATGCATAGCAGCATATTCAAAGAAAAGAGGAATCATTATACAATCAAGTAGTACTCTACAACAAATTTGATTCAAAGGTAGGTGAACCAGCAAATTTGTAAGTCCATTAGTGGGCCTCTTATCTCTATGTGATCATATGATTCATATCTTTTGGACTTTTAGTTTTTCAAATGCTTTGTCAGTAATCTGTCGATCATGATCATATCATGTGTGACATAATTGTTAAGTCATTTGAGAAACATAGAATTCACTTGTATGTGTATACACATACACATCCATAACGTAGCCTTTTGGATGATATAAACTTGGAATTAGGGCAATTTCAAATGACAATGACGTAAACTTGTCGAGATAAATCGACGATTTCAAAGCTGGTCATACCTTAAATTAATCGTTGAAAGTTCAAAAAAATCCCAATAAGAATAACGCAAAATAGAAATCAACTGAAAAGATTTTATAGAAACTTGGTAAAAAAAAAAGGTTTTATTTATATGTGCCCTTAGGGTACATGTTAATAAGGAGTCAAAAAAGGTTTTGGTCGTTTCAAACTTACCCGAGTTAGTTCTACAAAGTTGGAATCGCCTTGGAAACATGAGATGAGTAGTTCGTGAATTAAACACAACCATTGAGATTTGCGACAATGACAATGAGAGAAACTTCATAGAAAATGACAATGAGAGAAACTTCTTGTGATAAGTCGAGGACTTCAAATTAAAACTGGTTTTGCCTTACATTCACAAATACCCTTCTTCGTATTCAAAGGCATCAATCATTGAAAGTTAAACACGAGGAAAGATGAATTTGTGAGTTTGTTTAAGTCAGTGTCTTTTTGGAAGCTGGCCTTAAGTGTGAACAATATTTTGTAATCAAGATGCTACCCATCCAGGTAAATATTTTTTTTAAAAAAATTATACTTAATATGTAACTGTAGGATTGAGGTCCTACTCGAATTAGTCGGCATCACCTTTTTTCACACCTTAGACGCATGTTATATATAGACAGAGGCAATGTTCATTCACAGAGCTATTGAGATTTTCACGTCCAAAGACAATGTTGCACTAGAATCAGTGAATCACTATTGAAGGCTGAAGCATCAGCACTTAAATAAGTTAAATCCACAAAACAGTTATGGAAAAACTACAGCAGCAAAATTAAAAACCCAACATCAAATGAAATTTCCCAACCATAACAGAATACTTCAAACTTCAAAGATCAAACACGGAAAGAAAAATTTAAACTAGTTACCTACTTACCTAGTTACCTTTAAGTCTGAGAGTTTGAGAATCTGATTAGGGATCTGACTTCTTAGAATAATAGTTGATAATAATGAGCTTGTTGATAACTTGATATATATCTCAACAAAAAGAAATTCCTACATAGAAATGAAAATATGAGATTGTAGTCTACAATCTGTAGATACAAAAACCCCTAGGAGAGAGATCACATAGAGATTTTTAGAGAAAGGGAGAAGACCTAGTGCGTGTGACCGTGTGACTCTCTCTCTCCACAAATCATACCCTTCTCATCTCTCTCTGTTCTTGGTGAATTAAAAGATGTCAAGATCTGCAGAAACCCCAACTCCCAAGGTCCAAAAGAAGGTAAGTAAATCAAAATTGAATTTGGACATACCAATCTCTTAAAATAGCTATTTTTCTCATATATATATATATATATGTGTATGTATATGTTTTTTTCTAGCAGGATGCCAGGAACTAGGAAGAATCAGAAGAGGGTTTGTGAAGTACCAGCTGAGGGTTTACGCCGTTACGATGTGAGTGACTGAGTGTGACTGTGTGAGGTGCCTGAGGTCGGCGACTCGGCGCAGCGGCGCTGGACTGCTGGAGTGGACGTGAGGACCGTGAGGTCACTGAGGTGTGGTGACCGTGAGCTTACTGCTTAGAGCCTTTCTGCTGCTCTGCCTTAGACTTTAGAGGCTAGAGCCGAACAGAAGTGAGAAGTGGAAGAGGACCAAGAGGTCACTGGTCAGAGCCTCGGAGCGGCGGATCGCCGGAGCCTTCGGAGCTTGGAGGTGTGCGGCGCAAGTGAGGATGAGGTTGAGGAGTCAGGAGAGTCAGATCTAAAAAAAGTGTCTTGAACTTTTTGAACTAACCCTAATCCTAATATTCTCTCGGTATATATATCATTCTCCAATTCGGTTTTCGGTTCGGTTCGGTTTCCAGGAGTGGTACCGAAAACCGAACTGATTTAGTTAATATAGTTCGGTTTCGGCCCGAATTCCATTCGGTTCGGTTCAGTTATGGACCGAATTAGCTATTTTTGTTCGGTTCGGTTAAAAATTTCGGTTAACTGAACTGTTTGCCCACCCCTAACCTCATCCTCATCCTCATCCGGTAGCACCTGTGTGTCTGGTGCAACCTGGGCAAACTGCGAGGTAGATGCCTCTGATACTGCAAGGGTATCCGACGGCAGCTGGGACGGCTGCTCATGGCCCACAACAGGTGCCAACTGTGAATCTACAACAATCTCGGGCTCTGGCTCCTGACCCACAACTGCTGCCGACTGTGTATCTAAATCAACCTGGGCAGGAATCGGATAACTGACGTCTGCTGTCGCCGTCCCAATATCTGGAGCAACCTGGGATGGCTGCGAGGGACCCGCCTCAACTGCCGCCGGTATAGCAAAAGCAACATGTCTACCACGCCGTCTCATCGAGGGACCTCTACCACGCCCTCCTCTCCCACATCCTCTCCCACGACTCACTACGCCACGAACAGCAATATGTGTCACCTCCCCCATATCTGCATAATGTGGTGGTAAATGGGTCGGCATGGTCGGTGGTATGGTGATGGTGGCAGTAGTGATAGGCGGGTCAACATGAACCTGGGTCAACGCCTCGCCCATATCGGTATCGTCTATAGCTGCCGGGGTGGTGGCTATGGGGGTAACCAGTGGTATGGGGATAAGCGGTGGTCTGGTGGTGGTATATGCAAGGTGGGTGGCTAGTGGAGGCACGGGACGTATGGTAGTAGTGGTGGTAGTATATGCGGGGTGTGTCGCTACTGAGGCCACAGGTCGTATGGTAGAGGTGGTGGCGATGGTATATGCGAGGGGGGTGACTAGTGAGGAAGGTATGGTGGTGGTGGTGGTGGTGGCGGCGGCTAATGAGGCCACGGGTCGTATGATGGGGGTGGTGGTAGCGGTGGTAGGTGGAGGGGGTGGTACCGTACCTATAATATCATAAATCTCATCCAGCGGAATATCATAAAAAATATGTGAAAGGTCTGATCCCTGAAACTGGGATAGGTCATCAAATAAATGGTCGGGGACTGGGGCTGTCCCGCTAGTGCTAGGGGCGTCGGGGTCTGGGGCTGTCCTGGCAGTGCTAGGGGCGTCAGATGATGTGTCGACTGAAGGAGATATCGACGAATGTATATGCTGCAGTACCTCAGCACATGATCTCACAATCCCCTGAAGCGTACTATGGTGGCCACAGTCATGACCACCATACTGCTGTAAGCTGGTCTGCGCACTCTGATACACCGTACTGACAGTGCAAACCTGAAAGAATTCAAATATAAGTCAAGCACCTATAAAACAACTAAAATATAAAATAAATTAGTTAAACTACATACGTACCAGCAGCTCTACGGTAGATCCTCCTCCGTGGTAACCGGTCGGCGCTCGATGAATGTGCCCGACCTGTAAAACTGTAATCCGATGATACCACCGCATATAAGGATCAGTGGACTCCATGGGCATGCCAACTATATCACCCCCGACAATAGAGGTCCTCCGGGCCGCCCACATCTGAATATACTCCCGGTGGAACACAGTCCAATCCTGCGATGCCCGTCCACGTCGATCTATACTGTGTAGACGCCGTGATGTGTCGACCGGCTCTGGAACTGTCTGTCGGAATCCGAACTGCCGAACGACCCTATCAGGTACGTGGAACTCAATAGTGTCTACGCAGATCAAGGGAGTGCGAGCTCTCCATAACTCGCGTCCCACCAGGTACACATCAGGGAGCACGTAACCATGCGGCTCCACTAAATATGGTCGCCACACAAAATGGGCCTCATCCAACAGGTCCAACTGATCCCTGTGTACACGACGCACGTGAGTGCTGACGGTATGCAGCTCCAAAGGAATCGTCCACCTAAGATAATAAACAAAAATAAATTGTTATAGCACTCTACAAATCATATATGTTAACATAATTGAATGAAACACCAACTAATACCTGCACCCACGCGGTCCAATGGGAAGATCCGGATGAGCCTGGAGCGGCTGAAAACCAATGGGAGGAATGCTGGACAAGCCCGGCCTAATCGCCGGTATACGCTCCCATGCCCACATCTGCAACAACAACACACATCACAATTAATATGTACTTTTTCATTTAATTTATAGAAATAGGTTTTACTTAATGAGATAGTCCAACTGATCCCTGTGTACACGACGCACGTGAGTGCTGACGGTATGCAGCTCCAAAGGAACAGTCCACCTAAGCAAATAAACAAAAATAAATTGTTATAGCACTCTACAAATCATATATGTTAACATAATTGAATGAAACACCAACTAATACCTGCACCCACGCGGTCCAATGGGAAGATCCGGATGAGCCTGGAGCGGCTGAAAACCAATGGGAGGAATGCTGGACAAGCCCGGCCTAATCGCCGGTATACGCTCCCATGCCCACATCTGCAACAACAACACACATCACAATTAATATGTACTTTTTCATTTAATTTATAGAAATAGGTTTTACTTAATGAGATAGTAAAACATACCTGCAATAACGTAACTGGGCCGTAAACGTCGCACACATGCATACGGGATGACCGACATAAGCATCGATACAACCACGCCAATATGGCTGATCCCCAGCTCATGTGGCCACATGCGTCCAAATCACGTAGCAACGGAAGGTACATCAACTTACCCTTGTTATCCGATGTATCGGATAACAAGAGACCTCCAAGTAGCCACAATATGGCAGCACGAGCATACTGCTCAAGTGTATGGACTGGTAAGTCACCTGCTGGCATAGCCTCCAAATGCTCGGCTAGCCAGGAGAGGTATATTCGGCCGTGGTCAAACCTCTGAGGGGGTGGTGCTGCCCCCAGTAACTCCAAGCAGAGAGCCTGCCAATCTGCTATGCTATGTGACTCAACCATGCATGTCACTGGCTCACCATCCACACGCAGACCCCACAATACAGCGACGTCCTCAAGTGTGACGGTCGCCTCACCTATCGGTAGGTGAAAGGTGTGGGTCTCCTGACGCCACCTCTCAAGTAATGCACTGATGAGGGCATGGTCGCACTGGATCCAGCCGACCCGAAAAACGCCATAGAATCCAGCTCGCATAAAATAAGGCATCAGTCGTGAATCGACGCCCCACTGCCATAGCCTGTAATCAGCCCTCCGCACTGAAACGAACGCATCGTAATCCTACAATTGCATAAATTATGTTAGATTTATGATCTTTGGTATATTGGTACAAAATAACATACATATATATAGATATAAATTTTACATACCCTGGGATGCTCCCATATATCCTGCGATACGTGGGTCGACTGTAAAGTCAGGACAGATGGGTCTATAGGACCCCGTCGCGGACTCGTCATCTAAACTGCAGTAAGTATACAATTACAAATTAATTTGGTATTTTTAATTTTTTTCAACAAATTAACCAAAAGAGGCATTCACAGTTCAATTAACTGAAGGGTGGTAGATGATATTAACCAAAACGAATTGGTCACTAATAGTTACAATTTGGTCAACGTCTCGTCCGAAATTTATATTAAAATTTTATTTATTATAATAATGAGGATTCAATCACTAATATTATGCCCAATTACATATGGGTGAGCAATTTATGGAATATTTATTATTCACTTAAAAAAACGTCATAATTTGCGACTTTTTTGGCGACTATTTACGACTTGGTCACTAATAGTTACAATTTGGTCAACGTCTCGTCCGAAATTTATATTAAAATTTAATTTATTATAATAATGAGGATTCAATCACTAATATTATGCCCAATTACATATGGGTGAGCAATTTATGGAATATTTATTATTCACTTAAAAAAACGTCATAATTTGCGACTTTTTTGGCGACTATTTACGACTTGGTCACTAATAGTTACAATTTGGTCAACGTCTCGTCCGAAATTTATATTAAAATTTAATTTATTATAATAATGAGGATTCAATCACTAATATTATGCCCAATTACATACGGGTGAGCAATTTATGGAATATTTATTATTCACTTAAAAAAAAGTCATAATTTGCGACTTTTTTGGCGACTATTTACGACTTGGTCACTAATAGTTACAATTTGGTCAACGTCTCGTCCGAAATTTATATTAAAATTTAATTTATTATAATAATGAGGATTCAATCACTAATATTATGCCCAATTACATATGGGTGAGCAATTTATGGAATATTTATTATTCACTTAAAAAAAGGTCACAATTTGCGACTTTTTTGGCGACTATTTACGACTTGGTCACTAATAGTTACAATTTGGTCAACGTCTCGTCCGAAATTTATACTAAAAAAATTTTATTATAATAATGAGGATTCAATCAATAATATTATGCCCAATTACATATGGGTCAGCAATTTATGGAATGTTTAATATTCACTTAAAAAAAAGGTCATAATTTATATATTCGCGAATTGGTCATTAATTTACCAAAATTCACCATTTTTCAAATCTCATACCAAATTTATATCTTCTACTCAAATCCATAATATCATCTACTATTACAGAAATGTTGTCTACTAAGAAACTTTGAATATATAGAGACAAAAATAAGTCTTTTCTTAAAAGGAAACGAAGAGAAACATACAAACTATATACATATCAAACTATACATACATATATTTATAGTTACCTCGTCGGAGAGAGAGAGAGATCGTCGGAGAGAGAGACAGACACAATCGCCGGAGAGAGAGAGAGATATCGCCGGAGAAGAGAGAGACAAATGGAGAGACAGTGAATGAAAACGATAATGGAAGGATTTGAACCGACTTCAAAGTCATGTTTAGTATTACCGACTTTAGTGAAAGTCGTTTTTGGTAAAACCGACTTTAATCAAAGTCGTTTTTGTCGTTTTTGGTAAAACCGACTTTAATCAAAGTCGTTTTTGGTAAAACCGATTTCTAGTAACGACTTTAAAGTGTACTTGTAAAACATCCAATCGGTCAGAGATGTCCCATCTGTACAGAGACGACTAAAATAGTCGGTATTAGTAACACCGACGTAACTTTAAGTCGTTTATGGTAATGACGATTCTAAACAGTCGGTATTAGTAATACCGATTTTTAATTAAGGCGTTTACAGTAATAACGACTCTATATAGTCGTTTTTACAAACACCGACTTTTTTAAAGTCGTTATTTGTAAAAACGACTAATAACCATTTTTCTTTTCCCAGAAAATATTATTTTTCGTAGAAAGTAAAAAAAAAAATTTACTTAAAATCGGTTTTAGTAATACCGATTTTATTTTTAAAGTCGTTATTTCTAAAAACGACGTTATAGAGTCGTTATTAGTAATGACGATTTACTGTATTTCTGTCTTTAAGTTTCAAAACGCCCTAGTTTAATAATTAAGTATTATAAAAACAATATTTACGGAAACGACTCCATTAACATGTGCCCGCACAAAACCCTAATAATAATACTAAAAGAAAGACAAAAGAAGAGAAAAGAAACTTCACAAGACAAAGTGTCTGTTTGAACTTTGAATGCAATAATTACGTTTATAATTTCACTTTGCATTTTAAGGTTTACATTAATAATTTCACATTGCATTTATAGGTGAAAAGACAACCATCTTGGATAGTCCAATGAAAAATGTAGTGCTCATTACAGAAATGATGCTCAAAAATTCAAAATTAAAAATTTTGGCATTCCAAGAAAACATGGAAATGATCCCATAAGACGGATTCATCCCTTAATATGGATTTGAGCTTAATTTCATAGAAATTCTAAATGAAATTATTCAAATTCAAGTGAGAACCGAACATGCACATAAAATAGAGGGACTGAAGCATTTAGGAAAAAAACACACTCAACTAACAGAATTTGATGAGTTATTCATTACAAGAATGGAGATGACTTATCATCAACTTCGAATTCACATGAAGTACAACTACAGCAACGTTTGAGCTTGGTATATGAAAATAAGTCCAATACAGGTGGGAAAGCGGTGCCGCATGAATGGCGTGTTCATATAGATATTGCGTATATATTTATATATATATATATTTGTTCTACCGCCGAAAAGCATTGCCTTCACCCACTTGTGACCTGCCCTGCGAATAATGCGCTCGGCGTCTGACACTCTCCTCTATTGTTGAGCTTCCTCCTTTCTCAGCACCATACACGCTTTTCTGAGCAGCATCCAGAAAATTCTTACCACTTGTCGTGCCTGCACGGCTAGCCTCCCGAGCATCTTCCTCCTCGGCCTTCTTTAGTCGTGTCCAACGTTGCTCTTCATGAATCTCAGCATCCACTTGCATCTCCCGCAGCCTCGCAGCTCTCTCCTCTTCGGAAAGTTTAACCCGCCCATTCCCACGTTTGTGGTTTAATTCCTGGCGTGATGTTGTCCTATCAGGAGAATTACGTAGTCCTCGTCTGCTAGATTCATGATTATTCCGGCCTTCCAAATGATATTTTTCACGTTTTGACTTATCGTGATTTCTCTTAGTTCTATCATTATCTTCACTTTGTTCAGCATTTGGTTCTGCTCTCTCCTCTTCAGAAAGTTTAACCCGACCATTCCCACGTTTGTGGTTTAACTCACGGCGTGATG
The DNA here is from genome assembly GCA_033977485.1 of Hydrangea macrophylla. Lineage (NCBI taxonomy): Eukaryota > Viridiplantae > Streptophyta > Magnoliopsida > Cornales > Hydrangeaceae > Hydrangea > Hydrangea macrophylla. The sequence continues at coordinate 81,630,067 of CM066987.1, forward strand.
TCCTATCTGGAGTGTTACGTTCCCGTCCTCGTCTGCTAGATTCATATCTTGTCCCATCTTCTGTATGATATTTTTCACGTTTTGACTTGTCATGATTCCTCTTATTTCTATCTTTATCATCACTTTGTTCGGCATTTGGTTCAGATGGTTCACTGTGTCGCTGCTTTTTGTAATTCGGACAAGTGTCAGCATCTTTTGTCCTTTGAAAATCCCTCTCACGTAATTCTTCTGAACGATGCTCATCATGTTTGAAGCTTTTGCGACTATTGGTGCTTCTTCTTTCTCCCTCTGCCTCTTCATCATTATCATTTTCTAAATCACTTCCGTGCTTGGGTGATGAATGCTTACGATGCTTTGACTTCCTGCGGTGTGGCTTATTTTGGTGTTCTTCTCCATCTGAGGTCTTGTCTTTGTGCTTCTTAGCTTCAACCTGAAAATGACAATTGTATGCACTAACATAATAAGTAAATCTTTAGCATAAATGCTTGGTATTAGAAGAAGGATACAACAAAGACACACTTCTACACAGCCTAAACCTATGGGCCACCTCGAAAGTGTCAAAAAGGGAATCGTCCAAAGATGGAAAATTTTTAGGGGTAATTGAGGGAGAGACTTAAAAACATCTCAATGTTACAAACTAAAACAAATATAAGGTTCTTTTAATGATATCTCGTTCCCCCAACATCCTTCATCTACATAACTAAACCACATCATCCAGTTAGTTTAGCAGTGATATCCTGTTCTATCATTCTGCCCCTATTCCTACTTTCACCCTCCTTTTACTCTCTCACATGCATTTACAATGCTACCGCCATTCATTCCTACTCACACAAGCCCGCTTTCTATGCACTTCGGAAAAGAAAGCAGAGCATAAAAAGATAGCAAATAAACACCATATCATAAACCTTTTATTTGTTCCTTACAGTGAAAATAAGATCATATCTAGCAGTTAAAAGTAGACTTTCTTGCGGCCACAGCAGGTGGGTGTCTCTCAAAACAGCAATTCAAAGCGAGCACTTTACTCATCATGGTTAAATATATGGAGCTACCATCCTTTCCATTAAAGTCAAAGTCAATCATTCACAACCACCAATGCACCAATCTATTCATGATGTAGCAATTCTAGGAAGAGAGGGAACTTACAGATTTGCGAATCATGGCCATCTGGACGGGGTTGTTCTTTACACGAGCAAGGGCCTCTTGTTCTCGTTGCCGAATCAAAAGTAAAGGATCTGAATGGAGTTTCCTCCAAGTATCATTGGCAGATTGAGGCTTCTCCTCAAACAAAGCTCCTGGAACAGATGGCTGCTGCGGCTGCGGGTGCTGCTCAGACATTAATATACCACAAGAAGATATTAAGAACTAATCGAAGCTCCAAATCAGTAGAAACTAAGTTAACTAACATAATAAAGACCTACGGTTTTATGAACGTAACTAGCAAATTGACCACATAGCACAGACACGATGACATACATTGAACACAACAACAGAAACTCCTTCACACATGTTGCGTGTACCAAAGTTGGTGTTATAATTTTTATGGCGGACATGCATAAGACACGTGTCCGCACCTAGATAATTTAGGAGACCGCAACAATGTTATTTTATCGTGTCCCATAACGATGTCTGTGCTTACTAGGTTTGTGCATTTCTCTGTTAGTTTACTAGGTCTTTCCCCTTGTTTGAAGGGTTCTCTGCATAAATTGGTTGATTATTATTTTCTTTCCATTTGCACTTTACTCATCTCGTAGTTTTCCATACGTTCCAAACAAAATACTCATGCCATGAAATATTTAAGGATTCATAACTCAGTATTACACTCAAGTGTTACAATGCTTTGGCATCACCGACCCTAACACCATACTTGAAATCTCACTATCCAAATACTAATAAGCATATCACTTGCAAGATCATCTAAACACACGAGTTTTAGCATTCAATCCAGATTTCGAACTACAAGTGTCAAGGGAATAAAGAATAAACCTTTATATATATATATATAAAATTTCCCCCCATACCACCCCCCTCAATATGCAAAGAAGAACATGAAAAAAAGGGACAAATTGCATATCTAATTGATCTGAAAAATTATACCTTGGCAGAAGAAGAGGAAGCTGCCTCAGGATGAGTCTTGGGCAAAGTTTCAAGTCCCTTGAATCCATCAGAACTACCCTTACCAACAGCTAATCCAGAATCATAAAGGAACTCCAACCTCTCTTGCCTACTGCAATTCAACTCACATGTTAAAAAAGAATTAACTTGTGCTCAGTTTGGTATGCAAGTGGCTTTCTCTCAAAGTACATGTACACATATTGATATATTTTATATATATATAGAAAGAGAAAAAAAAAAGCCAAAAGAGGGATATAGATGGTCATAGAAACATTACAAAACGTAGTTAATTTGCTAGAGGAGTTGAGGAGCATGGAGTTCTGTCGAACTCTTAATCCATGCCGTCACTTGCAAAACACCATCTCCAACATAAAAGCAATAGCAAGTAAGACTTGCTTTTGTGAAAAAGTAAAATATTAATCAATTATATTAGGCCATCTCCGGCCCCTTACTCAAATTTGAGTAAAATCTTGATTTGGTATAGACCTCTCCAATGGTCATACTCAAAATTTCTTTATAATATTATTTATTTTCCTCAATTGAGTACAAAATTTGAGTAAAGGCATCTCCAACCGACCCATATCAAATCAATTTCGAGTAAAAAAAAAAACGTCTCCAAAATTTACTCAAACCCATATAAAAAATTGATTCAATTAATAGTATTACTTCAATTTGGGGCTCGATTTGAGTGAAACTCAACCTGATATGAGTTTGAGTCTAGGGCTTGAGAGGGTATTGAGGGTTTTGAACCAAATTGAAATTTGGTTTGGGTTTTTGGGTAAGGATTGGAGATGGATGATTATATAATTACAAACATACCTTTTGTTAACTAATCAATAGAAATCAAACAAAAAAAAAAAAAAAAAAGGAAAGGGAAAGAAACCCCAGCCCTAATCTCAGCAAGAAGATCTTTAAAAAAAAAAAAAAAAAAAGGAATAGAAAAAACGTACGGAACGAGACCAGCTTGTTCCTGGAGGAGACGAAACTCCGATCGCTCTCTCTCCTCAAGGATCTGTTTGCGGAGCTCCTCCAATTTCTTCTGTTCGGCGTCGTGTTTCTGCTCCGCTTTCCACACGTTCTCTATGTTCCGGAGGCTTCCAGTGTGCCATCCCTTCTTGTTCAGAAATTTCATACCCATTTTTCCTGCCCCTTCTGCGCTGATACAATACTACAGAGATATAATAATACGATCTGGATGATCACCTTGCTACCTTGCCTGATGAGACTTGAGAGAGAGAGAGAAGTGGAACCGATTGGTTAATATCCAGTTCTGAAAATGAAAATTTTTGTTAATTAAAAAAGTAACTAAAAATTCACTGAAAAGTTTAGGTAAAATTTTTTTACTGAAAATAATCACTGAATGTAATATACTTCAGTATTTGAAACACTGTTTTTTAAATTAAAAATGGTTAATTTTAAAAACACCCCCTCAACTATGACCCATTTTCAACTCGCTCCTCTGAACTTTTTTTTCCGACAAATTGACCCCCTCCGTTTGTTTTATTCGACAAGTTGACCCCCTCCGTTTGTTTGCAAATGAAAATGGGTATGTGCCCATCACGTGAGAGCAAAAATTGACATTTTTACCCTTTGTGTCCAAAATGAGTTTGATCTCTCTTTACAGTCTACACTGATTTCTCACTCTCCCCTCTCCCTCTTTCTCTCTCTCTCTCTCTCTCTCTCATTCCCTTGCCCACACCACCACGACTAGTGGCGAATGTAGGGGGGGGACCCTTGGCTTTTGAAAAATTACACTTTTACATGTGTATTTTAGGAAATTTTTAAATTTTATTAAGCTTTGCACCCTCCCCCCCCCCCCCAAAAAAAAAAAAAAAAGAAAAAAAAGTAAACTTGTTATATAGCCCTCTAAAAAATATCAATTAGGCTAAAAGAAAATGATTTTATATGTAAGATGTTGGTCCAATTATACTTCATTCTCCCAAATTTTGAAAAAAAAAAAACTTATTATATGTAATATATTGACTTAATTATAAATAGACCAAAAAAACCTTATTATATGTAATACATTGGCTTAATTACAAGGAAAAAGTAATGCTATGCTTCCCAAATTTTGTATCTCAAATGGTTTCCAATTACATATGACGGCAAGACCAACTTCAATAATGGTGGAACGACTTCAGCATCCTCTAATCAAAATCAGGTGGGCCTACTACCACGTTTTTGAGAACCACCTAGGATACAAATTTGATAAGCACATCATTACTCATATTTTAAATATTATTAGTTTACGATTTTATTAATCATGGATGAAATAGAAGGGAAAATAGCTGAGAACTAATTTTCTTTTTCGATTTCATTTCTTCTTTTCTCTCTCTTCACTAAATCCATGAACCAAATAAAGCCTAACAGTAATAGGGTTGATAGTTGATTGAAATTTGTAAAGTTTGGCATGATGGTAAAACAATTTGTGTAGACCAAACAAAGAGATGAGACGTAAATGAGTTGGGACAAATATTTAGGGTGTGTTGGATTACAGTTGGACCAAGGTTTTATATGTAGTTATTTTTTCTAAATTGTGGGGTTGATTTTTTGGACCAACATATTACACATAGTTTTTTTTTTAAATTGGGACCTTATAATTTAGAGAGAGAAGTTGCAGAGAGAGAGAGAGAGAGAGAGAGAGAGAGAGAGAGAGGAATGGGGTGAAGTTATTCACTTTTTTTTAGATCAAGGGGTGTACTCGAAAATGGGTCATAGTTGAGGGGCTGTTTTTGCAATTCAGATCAAGGGTATATGCGTCATTTCATTACTTCCGTTAACGGCGTTTGAGACTAAAAAAAAATTGATAGTTGAGGGGGTGAAGTTGTTCACTTTTTTAATCAGGGGGTGTACTAAAAAACGGGTCATAGTTGAGGGGGTGTTTTTGCAATTAACCCAATTGAAAATTCAATGGCTTACAAATTTTAGTACTTAAAATTCGGTACTTAATTTTAAATTTCATCAAACCAACCCTAAGAGCAAAGGTTAAAACAAAACCCGGTTCAGTCCAAGTATAATTTTTATTTGGTTCTTGTGAGAACTAAGTGTAGATTAGTTTGACAGAGAACCCTATTTTAAGAAATTTATTAGACTGGACACTGATATATAAGAAGAAAACACTCCCCAAATTAGGTTCTCACAAAAACCAAGTAAAAAATAGACTTGAACTCAACCTGATCTTATTTTAAATATTTTGAAAATTATTGAAAAATCCCTACAAGTAACTCTTTATAGTTTAAAAATCAAATTAGTTTGACCATTTTCTAAAAATGACAAAAGAGGCAAATTACCAAATTTGACCCCAAAAGGAATCTCAGCAAATAAAATAGCTTGCTACGCGCGCGCGCAACACGCAGAATCACTCGTCACGCACTCGCACACGCGCGACTCACTTCTCACTGCACTCGCACGGTATGAGCATTGTACCGTAGCATACCCAATTTCGAAAAATGTTTTTAAATTTTAAACCTTCACAACTTTTGATTTACAACTCCATTTTTTATAAATTTTATACCGTTAGAATCGTGTCGACGAGACCTACAAAACTAGTATCATTGTTGATATGTTTTGAGCAATTTTTTTTAAAATTTTTATATACATGAATAATAAGTGAAATTTCACTTGACATACATGAATATTAAGTGAAATTTCACTTAATATTTATAAATGTCAAGATGATATATTTTGAGGGGAAAAAAAAAAAACAAAAGCAAAATAGCAATAATATTTAAAACTCTTCACTTAGATATGGATTAACTGAAAACAAACTCAAGCAAGAGTGATTTCTAGTGATGAAAGATTGCCAATTTTTTCTAGTCACTGCCGGAGCTTCTTCATGTTTTCTAGTGATGAAAGAGTGATTTCTAGGGATGAAATTGTTTTTTTTTTAAAGAAAATATACATTGTTTAGTATGAAAAAAAAAAGAGAGAAGAAGAAGTGAATTTTCACTTATTAAGTGAAAAATATATGAAGATTAAGTGAAAATTCACTTTTTATTTCATGAGGGTCTCATAATACCTTAAGCTAACCGCCATGAACACAAATTAGGTGAAATTTCGTTTAATAATTTTCATGTATTTAGTAAAATTGTATTTTATGTATATCAAGTGAAATTTCACTTATTATTCATGTATGTAAAAAAATGAATTTTTTTCTTCTTCTCAAAACATGAAGTTTTGTATGCAAATTCTTGGTTTGTAGAGGAGCTGGTGTTTAATTTGGTTTAGCATATACTTGGAGGTGTTGGGTTAATGTTTTAAGCAATTGGAAATGTTTTGGTAAGGGTCTTTAATGTATTCAGTGAAATTTCACTTGACATTTTATGTATATCAAGTGAAATTTCACTTATTATTCATGTATGTAAAAGTATGATATTTTTTTTTTCAAAACATATCAACAATGGAACTAGTTTTGTAGCTCTCGTCGACACGATTCCAACGGTATAAAATTTGTGAAAAATGGAGTTGTAGGTCAAAAGTTGTGGATGTTTAAAGTTTAAAAATATTTTTTGAAATTAGAAATGATATGGTACACTGCTCGCACGGCGCGAGCAGTCTGTAAAAGCAGCAAAGCGCGTGGAACGAGTGGCCGCGCTTGGGGGCGTGTGGGGCGCGCACGTGTGGTGCGTGGGGCAAGGGTAATAGTGGGTTTTTCGAATTTTTTTGTCCTTTTTGTCCATGATTTGTATTGTTTAAGGGATTTTTAAAAAAAATGGTCAAACCAATTAGAGTTTGAGAGTTACTTGTAGGATTTTCCAATAATTCCCCCTTAAATATTTCGAAACAGATCATAAAGAAGAGTAGTTGACCTTCGTTTAGATGTTGGGTTACACTATGCTTGGATAGCTATTAGCTAGAGAGGAGGGAAAGCAGAGAATACTATTTTGAAGTAATTTATTCAGTAATTATTCTGAAAAAATTAGAGGGAAAAAGAGACTATATATATATATATATATATATACTTCAAGAGGCAAAGATCATTACAGTCAAGTGGCATCACCTCCTCTTTCCTAAGTGGGAGGGGATAGGTTCAAATCTCCCCATGGGGAAGATTGGGAGGTGTTTTTCCTCTTCTTTATTGTAGAACGCCCCGTGTGCTCGTGTTGGGGCTATTTCTTGGATTCTACTACTTAAACTGTGTGCGTGCGTGTGTGTGTGGCGTGAGTCATCCAGATAACTCATACAAAAAAAAAATTATAATAATAAAATAAATAAATAAATATATATACTTCGAGAGAAGGGGTGGCATCTATCCTTGAGCTCCTATTATATTTTCAAAACATATTTAGAAAAGTTCAGGGATTATTTCAGCTCTTTTTATTATTATTTTTTTGTTTGTGCTAAATAGGGATTATTGCAGTTAAGGAAACAATCAGGTCCATATTAACATCTAAGTAAATAAAACTTATGAATATTTTTTTGCAAGCATTAATAATTTGAATTTATTATAGATAAGTCAAAAGTGGGTTTTAGAAAGAAAATTGTCTTGTTTGCCCTCCTTCTTCTTCTTCCATTGCTCGTCAATAGATCTGGAATTAAAACTAAAATAACACAATCCGATATCATTGACGAACTAATCAATCAGAGAGAAATCAAAATAAAGCACCAAAACAATTGTGGATTTGTTTGATGAAACACCAAAATAGTATATAATATCACGTTCACGATTCATCACTTTTTAATTCTTAATTATTTCTTTTTAAATCATTTGTTGGTTAGAGCTATCTGATCAAAATTTATGCCAAAGCAGTACTGGATTGTTTAATCAAGTACACCATATTTATTTTCTTATTCTAAGATGTGTTTTTGTCATATTAAATCTGGGAGTACATGCAAAATAAGTGACGTGGAGAAAGACATGGGCAAAAAATACAAATTGCTCTCCAGAAACTAATTTTTTGCTTTCTTCATAAATAACGAAAAAGGAAAAATGCTTACAAGAAAATTCACAATATAAGTTGATTAAGATGCTAAAAAGAACCCATTATGTTCCTTACGTGAAATAATCCCTTTAGATCAAAGAAAAAGTATTAGGGAATTCGTTTTCCTACTCGTCTTAGGCTTTGCTTGCTTGGCTGATTCATTTAAGGGGGAAAAAAAAAGAGAAAACAAATTCCCTTACGTTTTTTTCTTGCGTTTCTCTATGTGCTAAAATTAACATTCATAAGTTAAAAATTTTCAAAATGTTTTTGTAATCTAAGCCAAAAAAAAAAAAAAAGAAATAATTTTCACAGAAAATCAAAATTTTAATTAATTTCTAACTAAATTTTCCTTACTATTTTCTTTCGCCACCAAATAAAAGAAACATTTTCCTTTATTTTCTTCCACTAAATCCATGAACCAAACACTTTTTTTTCCCCAGAAAAAGAGTTAATCAACTAAAAAGAAAAGCCAAGAGGCACGTACAAAAAGTACAAGAGGCATACCCCAAAATATACGATGGAGAGCAGAAAAAACATGGTAGGCCCTAAGGATGGAGTCCATTCTACATACAAGACCAAAGAATAGGCTCCATCCCATACGAGCAACCTAGACCACAACAAAGAACTGGCCTAAACACTAAGTAGACTGCCAGGGACTATGGCAACCCTTAGAAGATCACCAATGCACCATGCTATTTTCAGCATGTCAATTCTATTTTTTGGCATTGCTATAGTATCAAATGCTATATTTTGACATTTCTACTTTAATGCTACATGCCATCTCAAATGCTATAGTTTCCAACTACTACTCCCAACTACCATTCATCTTTCAACAACATTTTCAACTACCATAATTGAAATTGGGTATAATACTAAATTTATAGAGTTTTTGTTAGGGGTAAAAATGTCATTTATATAACCATAAAAGAGTTGTTGGACTCAAAATTCTAGTCGTTACAAATCAAATTCATGTGTGTTCGGATCAAAATTCTAGCCGTTGCAAGTCAAATTCGTGTGCTTTTTACCAAATGATCACAGTGCTCAAATAAGAAAATGATCATAGCCATTTAATGTTACACAAAGTATGACCAGGTATGACGACTGGGGTTGATCAGCAGATGGTAGCTCTTCAGCACTTGGTCCTGCACACAAGGCAAACAAAAGACTCAAGGGGGGTTGTATTCTCTAAGTCTCCTCCGACGGCAAAGTTAATCACTTGGGAGAGGGAAATTGTAAGGAGTATGGAGAGGGATAGATTATGTACCTTCTTCGCTATTCTGTCCATGCATATATAGTGATGGGCTTCAACTAACTGTGATTATCTCGGCTCAGTCGTTTACTCTCCAAACTTGGGCTGATCGTCGATTTCTTCCCATTGGGGATGACCATTCAAACGGGTTTTAAGTGTCCCTGTCCTCAGATAATGAGATATCGGTTCCTATTTATCATGAACGAAGGTAGGCATTCGGTTTTGGGCTCAACGACTAAATGGACCTAGTCTTGGTTCGATCCTTGGCCTAGTTAGCAGGGGTCGTATACACTATATCCACCATATACATCACTCGCCATCGTGTTATGTTCTGGTGGAGTGGCAAAAAGACGATGTATCAGCTATTCCACCCCCCCTAGTCTCAATTTAGACCATTGGATTGAGGCTCCATTTTTGAAGTGATGGGATGTGAGTGCCTATGCGTCTTCACTGAATTATAAAGGCTGCGACGTTAATGATGACAGTTGGTGTTCTCGAGATCTAGGCTCTGGAAAAAAAGGGGGACGTCTGTTAGGGCTGATCTTAAGCTGCTATGATCAATTTGAAGGATCTACTAGAGCTTGAGAAGACGATCTATTTAAGGCCCTTGCTCAATCATTTTCACAACCCTAGGTCAGATTTCCTATTCTTTCTCCATGTCTTCAATTTCATCTTAGCATACTGGCTCCAAAGGGCCGTCTACTCTAACCCCTCACAGCAAAATCGTTGGTGAATTCGAACCAGAGGTTCGAACGAAAGGGTCCCATCTTAGATATGATGGCCCTAAGAACACCTCTTCAATGACCAAAAAGAAATTAGCCCTAATTAAGAAGACGTATAAGATTCTAGATGATCCGTACTTGACTTAAGGGAAGGGAGATAGCATTATACCCTTATATTTTTAAATTGGGGGTTAGACTACCTCTTCACCTATTCTTTTGCGAGTTCTTAACCTTTTTCGGGTTAAACCCCTGCCAACTTGTCCCCAATAGTTGGGTGACACTAACAGGTCTCATAGTTTTGTCCCACCTGAACTCGATGAAGTTAGACTTGATGGCCCTTAGGACTGTCATGGCCGTACGGAATAAGACTGGGTCTGGGTATTTTGTGAACATGTCGCCTGGACATCATATTGCGGATGATTTGGAGTAGGGCCATAAAAAATGGAAGGATGACTTTTTCTTTGTCTATGGCTTCATCGGAGACGTTCCCCATCTTGCCGGGACACCACGTAAGGATGATTAGTATTAGGGCTTTTTTTATTTTCCTATAATTAAGGTGTTTTCTAATTAATCTTTCATCCTTGTAGCTCGCGACTACTATCGAAGACCTAGGATAGCCTCCACGGTGAAGGCTGCCTTGAAACTATTTTCTAGACCGTGGACAAGAGCTGATTTAACCTTCTGACTATTGAGAACCTTCTCGCCGCGGGGTTGATACCGATGGATGATGTCATGGAAATGATCTTGGCCACTACTGGAAGCACGAAAAGGGGTGCTCCAGAAGCATCAGCCTCTACTGAGCCCACCTGACCATTGACACGTCTCCAAAAGAAGGCGTATAGGGTCATTGAGGAGTCTCAGCCTTCTAAGGCCGAAGACCAGACTGGCTCTACTCTAGGCCCCTTGGCTCTCCCTCAATTTGAGGCCCTTGTTGACCCTACTTCTGCTGCCAAAGGGAAGGGTAAGGGCAAGACTAAACCAGCCTGCCAACCTATACTCTGGGGTGGCAAGTCTGCAAATGCATATATTGCATCATACTATAAGAAGCTGGCTACGAAATTTGCCTGCACGATTGATTTAGTGAAGAATCCTAGTTTTCTCCAGTCATGTATTAATGCCTAACTTGAGGTAACTCCTGATTTTGGATCATTTTCTTCCTCTTTTTATTTTTTTACTTACTCCTGAATTTTCTTACTGTTTCAGGGTGCTTTTATGACTGCTGCCATTGGCAAAGTCAATTTTGAGGTGTCCTATATGGAAGACCCTATGGCTGAGTAGGTAGAGAAAGTTTCTGCTGAGACAGCCCGAGCTGACGGTCTCCAAGCCGACCTTGCAAGGGTCAGTTTGGAGAAGATGACCATAGATTCCCAGCTTTTGGAGGTCCAGCTTCAACTTAAGGAAGCTATAAAGACAGCTGAACAACTTGAGGGAGCCGTTAATAGGACCAAAGCGGCTGAAGCACTTCTCGAGGCGAAGAAAGAGATCACAGCCAAGCTTAGAGAAAGCATGGAAGAGGAGAAGAAGGCTGCTGCTCTAGCCTATTTTAATGAAAAGAAGGGTGAGCTGGCAAGGATGGGATCCGTACTAGCAAACAAAGGGTATGACAAAGGTTGGGTCGAATGTGAAGAGGATATTGCAGGAAAGTTGAAAATCCAATTTTCTGAAATCAATTTTAGCCACATCTTCCCTAACGTAGAGGGGAACAATGTAGAGGATACTAAGGCTCCCTCTCTTGCTACAGATCTTGAGGCTGGCCCTTCAGCCAAGACCCTTCCCAACGGCGAAGCTCCTTCTTAGGTTGTTGATGCTTCCATTATGTCACACCCCGATTTTTGGACACCCAAATATTTAATCCAGAGCATGTATCCAGACTAATATTCAATTTCCGAAACACCGAGATGGACACCCTCACACAGGCTAATAAATAATTTATTTGAAAATAGAATTTAATGAGGACACGTGATCCTGTGTTAATATAAAAACTATGTATTATTAAACTTATATTCCCAATCCTCCATTTCATTATAAAAGAAATAATATTCCATTACAAATATAATACCATTTTAATTTACAAAAGGAATACAAAGTTCGTTAAGTAAAATTTCTTACAAAGTTCAAAAAAAAGATCCGATGGTCAGAGCAACTACAACGTTCCAACGCCCAAAGACTCCACAGCCAAGCACAACGGTCACATCATCAAAAGCAATATCCTGTGTCGCACCGCGACGGGAAAAAAAAAAGGTTTTTTTTTAAATATATATATAAGTGTTTTTTTTTTTTAAACAATGGAAAAGGAGGAATGTGGGAGAAGTATTTTATTATTTTTGAAAATAGGCCAAGTAGATTTTTCAGAGTCGCCACCTAACTTTGTACGGGTGTTAGGATCCCGATAAAGATACGAAAACATATCTTTATATTTTTACAGTTTGGGAAAGTGCGCCTATGTTTTTTGACAAGTAAACCAGAGATTTAGAAAGGGGTTCGGGGACTCGGTTATGTCGAGGGAAGGTATTAAGCACCCTCGAACATCCATGACGAAGCATGGTTGCCAAATTGGCGATTTTCATGATAACGGGGCATAAAGATAAAAGAATAAGAATTTACAAAAAAAGAAAAAAGATGAAAAGTTATGGCCGCACCCTTTTGGGGGTTGCATACGTATCTCGGGTTGAGAATCAGGCCAAATGTAGCTCTAACTTGTTATTTATTTTTTTGAAATTTTTTTGGTCGCGTTTGACCGTGCTCGTGTGTTATAGTGTTTTTGAAAAGTCGGCGTAGCTAGGACGTCGATCACCGTAATCGAGTCCTAGACTTTAACCTTGATTATGTGCCGGAAGTAAGGGTCGGTGCCCATTTGAGTCTCGAACATTCAAGTCGTCAACGTAACTAATCGAAATGTTCGGTTTTGAAAAGGTTGCCGGAAGTAAGGGTCGGTGCCCGTTTGAGTCTCGAACATTCAAGTCGTTAACGTTATTGAACAACGTAATTAATCGAAATGTTCGGTTTTAGAAAGGATTTGAATACCGGAAGTAAGGGTCGGTGCCCGTTTGAATTTGAACATTCATATTATCGGCGTTATTGAACAACGGAATAACTTGAAATGTTCATTTTGAAAGAAAGGTTTTTGAAAGTTACCGGAAGTAAGGGTCGGCGCCCGTTTTGAGTTGATCTGAGGATTTACAGCATAGTGAATGTGTGATATTTTTTACAGTGATTACGTACATTGAAAGAGATAGTAAGCACAGAAATATTGACATTAATGAAAGACAAGATATAAGAATGTACAATAAGTAGATCCGGCCTACCGGAAAATCAAGTGAACTAGGAGCTAGCCAGTTCACAATGGTAAGGGTCAAGTATTGGCGGCGAACCGACCGTAGTTAGAATCAAGTATTGGCGGCGAACCGACCGTAGTTAGAATCAAGTATTGGCCAGTAAACTGGCCGTAATTAGAATCAAGTATGTGGCCAATAAACTAACCGTACAAATTGTTAGATCCGGCCTACCGGAAAATCAAATGAACTAGGAGCTAGCCAGTTCACAATGGAGAGGGTCAAGTATCGGCGGACGAAGCCGACCATATCAGTTTAAGTAAAAAAATTATTATTATTATTATTATTATTTTTTATTTATTACATTTACAGCAGATTCGGTATGAAGAATAAAAGAAAACGACCCTTTACCTTGAGAAAACGGCTCGGAAATAGCTAAACGGGGCCCAAGTTGAATTTCGGCTTGAAACGGGCCCAAACGGAGGTCACCGGTGAGTCCGGAATGGCCGAAAACCCCCAAAATGGTATAAACTGGAGCAAAATCGGTCCGGGCAGATTTCGGGCGGGACCGGTCGGCGCCAAACTGGCCGATTTGAGCAGAAATGAGCTTGAAAAATGGAGAAACTGCTTCAAACGGTGGAATTTTACAATTCTGAGCACACGGGTGCGTCCGGAACGGCCAAATTAGCTAGGAATGAGTGTCGGAACGTCGAAAAAACGGGTCCGGGAGCCTCGAAAATGGCGAAAAAGTCAAAGTGGGGCCCACTGCCACGTGGCAGCCACGTCAGCGAGCCGCGTTAGCGCTGACGCAGCAGTCAACACCACGTGGCGCGCTGCGATTGGTCAGTCAGACGCTGACGCGGCGCTGACTGGGCGCGCTGCGCGTGGCGACGGTGGAGGCGACGGCGGAGGCGCGTGGCGCGCGTGCGGCTTCGGGCGGCGGCGGATCGGTGATTGGCCGGTACGGACGGGATCGTCCGGCCCAGACGAAGGGGTTGGTGGTGGTTTCCGGCGTTGGAGATGAACAGGGACGGCGGCGGAGTGGTGCGGCGGCGCGTGGAAGGTTGCGGCGGCGCGTGTGGCTTCTCTGGACCTCCTTTGGTGGTTCTGAAAATGCAAGTCGATTGGTTTTTTCGATACGAAGCCAATGGTATGGGTGGTGAGACACAGAAATGCAGTTTAGGGCTCCGTTTGGGTGTTTTTCAGAATCTGCAATTCCGATGACCGGTTGGGTGGTTCGGGGCTGATTTCTGGTATTTGGGGGGCTCCTTAGGATCTGAAACTTTGGGTATTTGTGGGTAAATGATTTACAGAGGTGGTGGTGGTGTTAGTTTTGGGCTTGGAGTGGTGGTGGAGATGGTGGTGGTGATTTTGGGTTTTTGGAAGCTTTGGGGAAGATAACAATGGTGGAGAGATAGAGAGAGAGCTTCTTTTGAGCTTGGAGAGCTTCCTCCTCCTCAAATGCAGCACCCAAGGGTCCTATTTATAGAGGATTTTGGGTTGGGGAGGATCCGGTGCGAACGGGACGCATTTCGGATCCCTACAACCCCCGATCTTGGCCGTTCGGTCTTCTGAAGCTTGTTTTTTTTCATCCGGCCGTCCGATTTGAGCGATTCGAAAATATTTAGTCTTCATTTAGCTTTACCGACAAATCCCCACGGTCGGATCGGCGATTTCTACTCCCGAGCTCAAAATTGACCGTTTTGCCCCTCCCTATGCTGATCCTGGACTGCAAAATTAGGGTTACTGATATCTCGTGATCCGACCGTCGGATCTGACTGGTTTGAAGTTCTTTATTCTTGTATCGATATTACCTTCAGCCCCGTATAGTCGGATCGATGATCTCTATGCCCGGGCACCAAAGATGACCATTTTGCCCCTCCCTATGCTGATCCTGGATTGTGGAATTAGGGTTACCCATATCTCTTGATCCGACCGTCGGATTTGACCGATTCAAAGTTCTTTGTGCTTGTATTGAGATTACCTTCAACTCCATACAGTCAGATCGATGATTTCTACTCCCGGGCTCAAAATTGACCGTTTTGCCCCTCTCTATGTTGTCTCTAGACTGTACGAATTAGGGTTGCCGATATCTCTTGATCCGACCGTCGGATCTGACCGATTCGAAGTTCTTTATGCTTGTATCGATATTCTCTTCAAATTTGTACGGTTGGATCAGTGATTTCTACATCCGGGCTCAAAATCGACCGTTTCGCCCTTCTCTACACTGATCCCCGAATCTTGGTCGCTGATATCTCGTGATCTGACCGTCGGATCTGACCGATTCAAAGTCCTTTGCGTTTGTATTGACATTCTTTTCAAATCCGTGCGGTTGGATTAGTGATATCTGCGCCTGAGATCAAAATGACCATTTTGCCCTCTCCTATGCCGATTCTGGACTGTAAAAACCAACAGGCCACCGCTTCTTCCTCTGATTGCCCGTCTGGACCCATTTTCCTTTCCCAGAAGTCATTTCCATGCTTTCTTTGACTTACGGCCGCTTTGACCTGCCTTCGGTTGCCCCGGTCTTGATTCTGACTCATTTTCTGACCTCCCGGTTAGCCGATTCGGGACCCGCGCTGAGCGACGACCGCCGTTTTGAACTTCCGTATGATTGATGACTCTGAATGACCTAGAATGGCCATTAAAACCCTTGTTGGCATCCCCGATGGATTTTTCATCTTTTCCTCGATTGCGTGCCCGGTGGGCCCCCCTGCACGAGTCAGTTCTCTTTTCCTTTTTATTTTTTTATTTTCTTCTTTTTTTGTATATTTTTTTTTAAAAAAAAGACGGTAAAAATGGGGTGTCTACATCCTGCACATGTCATCCAACTACGTTTCAAACAGAAACGTACCCGAATGCATAACACACTTGGGTTAGTCACATGACTGGTATGAGTTAAACAAAAATAATAAAATATGAGGGCTCCTACCTAAACCCGTAGACTACAAACCACATTACAACACTATTGGGCCAAGACAGGTAGTTCCACACACATATTTGGACAAAAGAGTAGTTTCCATTTATGTGGTGGCAAGTAGTTTCTTGCCCAAAACCCAAAGCTACTATGATTTCATACTAACCCATCTACTTATGGTGAGCCAAACCTGTAAAACATTAGTGGGCCCACCATCCTGTAAATTGAATGATCACAAACCAAGCAAACAATTCCGTATACAAACCGTCTACATTCTAACTCAAACATCGCGTTCATTATTTCACGCTTATCAGTCTTATGAAATAATCCATTTTCATTATTTATTAGTATTAAATTTATTTTTGTATTCCCTAGGTTCACCACTTGGCCACCCTCCATGGTACAGCCCACACATATATCCCATGTGTGCCCGGACATACTACCAACACCCACTCCGGTGCCAGTTTGGTTGGGGTACGTATCAACCAAACCAGGTATACACAACAGACGGCTGGTCAATATGTCAAGACGTCTATACAATATAAGCCAAGCATAAGGCTTAGGCCAACTTGATCACGAAGTCACTGGCAAAAGTACAGTCAACAAGTCTGAAGCTAGCTTGATCACGAAGCCACTGGCAAAAGAGTACACTCAGCAAGTCTTAAGCCAGCTTGATCACGAAGCCACTGGCAAAAGAGTGCGAGCTACCAAAAACACATATCACACAACGGGGAGCAGTGAACACTAAGGAATAATGTTGCGATTATCACTTATCGTTCGTATTATCCCAATAATTATGAATTTCACGTTTATCACAAAGTTTCGTCTCATCATCCAATCACATCTCTAACTTTTAGATGTCTTCCAATTTCTTACAATAAAGGGTTTTATCAATTAACCCATAACAATCTTCCCTAAAAAATTTCCAATCAAATTACAAGATCCCCAATATACTATTCAACGTATCTAATTTACTCCTGTTTATCAAATGACTACACAATAAGGTCAGTTATTTCAGGTACAATAACATCAACCCAACATTCAATATTAGCCTAAATGAAACCCATAATAAAATTTCAAATTCTCATATTGTAAAGTATTATAACAATCGTTCCACAATATTTTCATCGGACTCAACGTTAATGACTATCACCCATTTTTTTTATAGCTCAACATTATATGAGAATTCATGTATCTCTAAGTAACTTTCGTTAAGTCATACGAACGAATAGAAAAAAAACACAATGAATCATATTTCTCCAATGTCGTACAATTTAATATACTAAAAACTGCTACTGAAATCTTCAATTTTTGCCCAAACGGTGCAGAATCAGGAAAAACTCTATTAGACAAAAAGTGTGCAGAATTGCGTTTTACTTAAAATTCGCGGACAGAATATTCAAATTCAAATCCACAATTTTACAATAATATTCTAAAGTTTCTGCAACTGTGTTAATTAAAAAAAAACGAATTTTACACATATTTCTTAATTACCATAAATATTTCACATATGGTTTTATCAAACTCATTATTCACCTAACCTTTTCGAATACCCTAAAGTCAAAATCACAAAGTCACACGAAGGGGAAAGAAAATATCTAGATTACTTCAACAACAATAACAATGTATATCCATTATTAAGATTTAACCCTAACAATTAAATTAAACATGTACTACTTTAATATACTCCCGTATACATGCATATATACATACGTGTATATATATATATGCTCGCATACACAAAATTTAACTCATCTTGTTGATAAAAAATCGACCACCACGAATGTTCAACGATTCCCCACGTGCCCACGAACCCGAGGCCATTCTCCTTTCTTCTTCTTCTTCTTCTTCTTCTTCTTCTCTCTCTCTCTCTCTCTCTCTCTCTCTCTCACACACACACACACACACACACGTCTGTTCTCTCTTTGGGTGGCTAGGGTTAATGATATAAGTAGATATGTACTACACACATAGTATACTATATACATACACAGCATATACAAATAACTCATATATACATATCAAATCCCGTTTTTTGTCTAATGGGCTCACAAAAGAGACTCATGTGGGCCCAAAATGCTGTACAAAGTGTTAAAATGAGTAGCCCAATGAATACCCATGACCCCGGTACTAAGTTTTAATGTTAATTACATTATTTAACACATTCGCGGGCCTGTAAACACTATATAACAAAAATACATATCAACCCTTCATTTTTTTTTTAACAAATAAAAATTAATTAAATATAACTTCCAAACTAAACGCGTTCACTCATGATTTAATTTATATATCCACCAAACACTAAAAATTTTCCAAACTCATGTCTTATATAGGCACACTCATATAATATTGCTAACTGAAAATAATAATTAAAATGATTATTTACATAGAAATTTTAGGGTTGTTACACATTAGCTCTAGAGTAACTCCCCCAAGGCAAATAGCCATTCTAGAGCGTTAGCTTCTCTTTTTTTTTTTAAACGATGCAAACTCTAAACTAGCTGGACTGGGGTCCTTCACTTCCCCTTATACATCATTATGAATATAATGGTTATTTCTGCATACTGCTTTGTTGGTATTGAATATCCATTGTTCTGAATGCTTACTCTGAGTGTTGTAGCCTTACCTAAACCGAAGATCTCTTTATTTTGCATTTTTCTAGATTTGAGATTAGGTCCAGGGGGTCATAGCCTTACTCAAAGCTAAATACTTAGAAGAATTCTCTTTATTTTAGATTTTTCTAGATTTGAGATCAAGTCTAGGGCGTTATAGCCTGACCTGAGTCGAACACTTAGAAGAAATCTCTTTATTCTAGATTTGAGATCAGGTCCAGAGCATTATAGCCTGACCTGAGCTTAACACTTAGAAGAAATCTCTTTATTTTAAATTTTTCGAGATTTGAGATCAGGTCCAGGGCGTTATAGCATGACCTGAGCTAAACACTTAGAAGGAATCTCTTTATTTGGCAGGTACGCTGTCACGTGTGAACACATGCGTTTTTATGTAATTATGATACAAGTTGTCATATCGCAGTAAATGCATCCATCTTTTTAGAATCCTAACCTCCATATTAGGGGTTGGCTTCCTCACATCTAACCATTCAGATCTTCTAAAAAACTTGAACAGTGCAAGTTTATTCCCACCATTAATTATGATCACCACTTAAACTGGTTGGGAGACATGCCACAACAGAAGTCTACTTCTATATAACCCCGTAGGCAATCCTGGAGGTAGTCATTGAAGCAAACTGGTTTACATGCGCACCAACTTCTTTCTCCAACTCCTTCTACTACTTCTATTTCCATGGCTTTCCGAGTCAACCTTAACTCTGAGGAGGGTTTAGCAGATTTTAGGAGGGAATGTGAAATTTATGCTAACGTTGAGGTCCACCCTCTCATTGAGAGGGAGGTTGTGACCTTCCCCTCTGTTATCATCAGCAGTTACCTACTGATGGTAGTTGGGCTTCCCTTTCCCTTTCCTTCATGATTCTGTCATCTTTTGGAAATATTACGGTTTTCCCTTTCCATCTGCCGCCTGAACTTGGCTCGCCTTCTCTGGGGCATCAACGTCCTTTCCTAGTGCATTGAAATTTCTCTCGATTCACGTGAAATTGCTCATTGTTACAGCCTTAATATTGACCGAGGGGAACCTTATCTATATAAGGGCTGGCGCTGAAGGAAGGAACCTCATCCGGTGGTTGGAAGGCTTCCGGAACAAAAACTGGCTCAAATTTCCAAAGGTGGTGGTATTTGGGAACTAGATGGAGGATTTCGCTGTTCGCCCTCCTCTAACATTCGATCCTGAGTACGCCAAAGCATCTTACACTGTCACGACTCATCACGCTACGTGCAAAAATAGGACACGTGACATGCCACTGAGGCTCATCCAATTCATCAAATCAATCATAGTAGCGGAAAACATAAATAGAATAAAAAGGAAATGATTTTAAACTATAGTTCCTTTGAAACATTTGGACTACGAGTCCGTAAAATCCGTGTAAATTTGAAACCTAATTATATTTCAAAACAAGGATAAATATATTAAAAGGGACCCCAAAGGCATCCTAAGATCCAATTAGAACATTTAAATTTTTTTTGAAAAGAGGTGCTAAGAGTAACCATGCAGAACCCCTTTCGACCTGTCAAACTGCCCCTTTCGATCGGTCAAATGACCCCCTGACAAAATTCCTCCTTTGCTGCATAACTTTTGCCTAAGAGTCAAACATCCCCACTTCATCTCATTCATTCTTGATTTCAATCCTTCCCAACCATTTTCAAAACTATATATATATATAAAAAAAAAACCATACATAAACCTTTCCATGCATGGAAAAGAAAACAGAAATGGAACAAGTTAAGGTCAGTTTGGCTCAATTCATAAAAGCACTACAACATTCATTCAAAACTTGAATTTGACAAGTAAAACTTTCGAAACACAAACTCACAAATTCATATTCGTTTCAAACATAACCAAAAGGAGTTTGTTACATATTACAACCTTATAAAACCATTCCGAAGTTCTAAGTTAAGTACATACTTCTAGTTATCCAAAAAAAAAAAAACTCATTATTACAACATTGACATGGAAACAAAAACATATACAAAAAGTGATCCCCAGCATTCCCACGGCCTCATACTTCATGCTTCTTCTTTCATTTCTTTTTATCACCTACAAAAGAGTAAAGCTCCGCTACTCAGCTATATGCTGAGTGTACAGTTTTAAACAAATACTTATATGTCAATTTATGCTCTAGACATCAAAACACATCAATTAGTCTCCATTGTGAGAGATTCGCATTCATCCAGTAAAACAAATCATGAAATCGATGCCATAGAGGGCCTTTTTCCAACCAATCATCCAAGTGCCCTGGCATG
Organism: Hydrangea macrophylla; assembly: GCA_033977485.1. NCBI lineage: Eukaryota > Viridiplantae > Streptophyta > Magnoliopsida > Cornales > Hydrangeaceae > Hydrangea > Hydrangea macrophylla. The sequence continues at coordinate 81,651,134 of CM066987.1, forward strand.
GCCTTCTCCTAAACCATGCACTGTGCTTCCCAAACCATGCACTGTAGCCGTCGCTACAATTAAATCCTCAAACATCGAGGAGCTTACCCTCGGAATGAATTACACCAAACTCCCCTTCAACCCACCTAAACACATAGCATGCTCACATAAACACATATACGTGCTTTTCTTGTATTTTCATGTGTATAATTAATGGGTCTAATTAATACATGAATTTTGCCTGGATCCAAATTATCAAATCAAATATTTAAAACATGTAAATTTCCTATGAATCATAAGTTTAGAATTCATACCTTAAGCTACGCTCTTAAGATTTCAGGAGAAGTACTAGGATACCGATTCTATGCCGAATCTCTGATTATATGCAAAACCTAAAAGTATACATAGTTTTCCATAAATTTTTCAAAAATTAGATTTTCGTAAATCTATGCCGAATAAGGCCTAAGAGGTATCAAAATGTAGCTCTTACCTCAAGGAGTCCGAATATGAAGTTTGGTTAAAACCCAACAGACGAAAGGCTGTCGATTAGCGTCGTGAAGCCCGAAGGACTTAATCTCCCTTTAGCTCTCAAACTTAGGTTAGGATATTTATGAAAAAATATCTTGAGGTTTCTATATATAGGAACGACTCTCAAAAATTACGTTTACCTCCCCATGAGTTCTCAAAGCTTCTAGTTATTCCCCAAAACATCTTACATGTCTAATTCATTGCTTCACGAGTGAAAACTATAAATCATAGAAGTTTTTGCCTAAGTTCCGTTTGAGTCTATAATTACGTTCCGAAAACTATTTTCATGAAATTTCTAGATAACCTTCCTTTTATGCAGCGCATCTTATTGGTTATCACTAAATCAATAAAAATAATCTTAATCAGGATCAAAACTATCTGAAAGTACACAAAATAGGTAAAATCACTATTTACATAAACCAGTTATTTTCAAATAACATTTAAATCATATAAATGTCATTTAGCCATACAAATGCCTCATAAAATTCCACATTCTTGTGTCCTCAATTGGCACTCAATGTTGACTCACAGTCAATCTCATCTTCATTATTAATCAACATTAATTAATTTCCAAAATCAATTATGCATTTAAAAATGAATGTACTTCTTTTCGGGATGGGTGTGACAACTCTCCCTTCCAAAAAGGAAGTTTGTCCCCAAACTTATACCTCAAAAGTTGAAAAGATATGGATATTCATTCTTCATCTCCTCTTCATTCTCCCATATAGCCTCCTCGACCGTGTAACTATGCCATAACACTTTCACCATTCGAATTGTCTTCGTTCTCAATACTTGTTCTTTTCGATCCAAGATTTCTACCAGATGCTCTATATAAGTTAAGTTCCTGGATCTATAGTGGTTCTGATATGATGATCTTACTTGTATTCATCATACACCATCTTAACATTCACACGTGAAACACATTGTGCACAAATGCTAGCTTAGATGATAAGGCAAGTCGGTAAGCCAATAGTCCTACTTTCTTTAGGATCACAAATGGTCCTACGAATCTCGAGTTAAGTTTTTCCCTTTTTCCAAATTGTACAATGCCCTTCAAAGACGATACTCTCAAGTACACAAAGTCTCCTACTTCAAATATCATTGGTCATCACTTAGAGTCCGCATAACTCTTATAATGACTCTGAGCCACCTTAAGCTGTTCCTGGATTAACTGCACTTTCTTTGTAGTCAACTATACTATCTCTGGTCCTGACAATCGTCTTTCCTTGACTTCGGTCCAACAAATCGGGTGAACAACATTTACGTCCATACAAAGCTTCATATTGTGCCATCCCAATACTCGACTAAAAACTATTGTTGTAGGCGAATTCGAATAATGGTAAGTGTTTCACCCAATCTTTCCCAAAGTCTAGAACACACAATTGAAGCATATCTTCTAATGACTGAATCAGTCATTCTGATTATCCGTCTGTCACGCCTCGACGTAGCATAAATTGGGAAAGCATTTAATTTTTTTTATGGACCCGTAGGTCGCCACAGTTTGAAGGATCAATTCCATCCCAAATGTCGAACAATGTAATAATTTATAATCAGAGTAGAGTAATCAAGGCTTACAAAATTTTACCAAATTAATAATTATTACATCACGTGATTACTAAAGGCACAACCCGTCTTGAAACAAAATAATAATATCTATTACAGTCATCCTTATTACAAGTTCATTTTATATCATAAGACAATATTAACAAGTTTCTTCTTCTCAGATAGTCGTATTCAATTGCGTAGGCTGGCCTGTCTAGTTATAACCTAGACATGAATGTCCAGGGTGCATCAACGCCGTCAGCTTCATGAAGCTGGTGAGTATTAAAAACATATGCTCGAAATGTAAAACATACTCACTTACCATTTTCATTTCACAGATTTGCTTACTCAATAATGTAGAAATATAGAAATGAATTCAAATTATAAAATAGTACAGATGAAGTTATGATCTTCAATAAAATATGTGACCGTGCATGAAACTATGCAACCTTCTCATCCGACTTTTTTGTCTCGATAACACATCATCTCTGTTTCTCACTCCAGTATCTTGAAATACTAATGTGACTACACTATAGTACAGGGGTACTAGGGAGTGTCCAGTATGCCTCACACTTTAGTATGGGGTACCAGGGAGTATCCAATTGCCTCACACTTTAGCCAAACCACGTATGCCAAGGAGTGTCCAGTAGGCTACACTATAGCACTATCACGGTTGACAGTGAGTGTCCAAGTCGGCGTCACACACTTTAGCGCTACCATGGACATTAGGGAGTGTCCAAGTTTGCCACTATCGTATTTCAAAGATACTCTAAACCGCGTTCTCATAACATCACACTGTAGTATACTCGTACCAGGGAGTGTCCAATCACAATCTCATCCATATACTCTTTTCACACTGACCATTACTCAATCATGTATTCAAACTTGACTCCACATGTATGTCATGAACTTTATACAGAAAATGTAAAGTACAAGAAACGATAACAACATACGTGCGAGAAAGATCAAGACCTTAATCTTTCCTTTGTAACAAAACATACAAACATGATTTTGTTTTAGCATATCTTCCAAACAGTACATTAAAATTCTCAAAAACTTCATCTAAATAGTTTCCTAACAGGAAACAGACAAAAACCAGAAAAGGCCAAGTCGCTCACGCGATATGCCACTTTTTGAATTTTCTTTTAAATTTTCCAAGTATCAGAAATTACACAGGTCGTACGTGTGGGTCGCTCGCGCGAGTTGTTGCAGAAACTTCATCTTCTTCTTTTTTCTCCCCTGTTTCAGTTTTGGGGTCTGTTTTTGACCCATTTGAAATCCGATTGTAAACATGTCTGACGACATCCTATTGACGCGTTTTCTTATCAACACCCAAGTGTAGGTGATCGTACAAGTAATAAAGTTCTGGAAGACTAGGTCAAACCCATAGGGAACGGAATGTAATTTTATAAAGATAGGCAGTAACTATTTTGTCCCTAAAAAGAAAATAAAAGATGATGGATTTTTGGGGCTTTTACTAAACTACTAGTTTTTATATTTTTGCAATAAAACTAATTAAAAGCTATTTTTTTTGTAACAGTTTACAGTAAAGATTTTAACAGTATAAAATAAATTAACTAAGATGCTAGTAAGAAAAGGAAGAGAAAAGAAATAAAAGCTAGATTTTCATGAGATAAACTTTTTGGATTTTTTTACAGCGAAAGAGGGAAATAATACAAATATTTAATCTAAGTTATCTAAAAGCAGAGAATATTAATTAATTTAAAAGAAATGATTTAAAGGAATTGAGAATATGCAAACAAACACTAGATCACACAACTTTTGTGCTTTTGCAAAGGATTTGGCATTTCTAAACAGAGTTATTCTTTATTTGAAAATAAACTTACACTAGTTAAAGTCATATCAAGTGTATCAGGTTTCATATGAAACGACGTCGTTTGGTTTAAAGAAAAATACAGAGGCAATCGGGCAGTAGTCAGATTAGAACCGTGACTCGCTGTGGACATGGGTTATTTGGCGCCCAGTCCCCACCACTCTGCCACTACACAATTGCTTGTCCATTAATGGGCAAATATATATATACACACACATACTTGAAATATAAACTTTGTCAAATGAATTGTTTGAGTATGCTAGGTGTTTTTTATTTATATGACAAAAGGCATAGTTTGACAATCCATATAATTTGATTCTTATTTCAAATATGTAATCTTTTGACGTCTAATATAGCCATAGTCTATAAACATGTTAAATGGTCATAAACTATAGATACATAGTTATTATTGGCCATAAATGGAAAACCAACCCATCCAAATAAATTTGCTCATTTAAGATTAGTGCACAGAAGCTGTGGTTTCTATGTTTTTATTGCATATCCCCAATTAAAGTTTTAGCCTATCATTTTGGAATTGAAGCTGTCTTCCAAATAACCTTTTTAAAGAAAGATTAAATAGATATATGCAGTGACTGTCGAATTAAAATTAAAGTTATAAAACCAAGGTAATGGTGAAATATAATATTAATATATATATTTTTTCACTTAACATGTGTTGGGGTTGAATTTGTGGAATCTGCAAAATAACAAAGTTTAGTACAACTAGGCTAATAAAACATAAATAAATGGAAATGCTGAATCAAAAATAAAATGCTAAACCTTTGACTTTGACTTCTTGTGGGGTCACAATGGTTGAACTCCAATAACACAAGCAAGGCCAAACCAAATCTAATCTAATTTTGGAGTGAGATATGGATAGGGTGTGCTTGAGATTTTAGTAGGTGATTATAACAACTATGTAATAAAAAAAATTTGACATTTACTTGCAAAATCTGTCTTCTAGTGAATGAAAATATTGCTATAAAAACTGAAAATTTGGGATTCCAAACTATTTTAGGGGACAACTACAAGTACTAAATAGACTAAATAATTAAATTAAAACTTTGATAGGAATATTTTACTACTACAAATTAGCAAAGGTCCTACAAGAAAACAAATATTTTAATTTAAGAAATACAGTATACAAAGTTTTGTTACATACTTTTGAACCTGAAATCATCAATTATATAAAAGCAAATTTTACAGCTACTAGAACTAGAAAAAGCAAAGAAAAACTAAAGTTTCCTACTCCTAGGGACACTATGAAGTACTCAAATGATAGTCTCTCTAAACTATTCTCTCTATGATGGTGCGTTGTATGATTTATGTGTTGTGATATGCTTCATTTGCATCTCCTCTGCCTTCATTTTATAGACGAAGGAATGATGAAAATATATCATCCCATTCGTCACTTTGAACAGGAGACGAGCAAAGCATTTCCCCAATTTTCTTCTCGCGTTCCTTTTTTTCCCCATTCTTCTGACAGTAGTTTAAAAATCCTGCAAATTCAGAGAGAGAGAGAGAGAGAGAGAGAGAGAGAGGGAAAGGAAACAAAATATATATACATATTATGTATATATATTTTGTTTCCTTTCCCTCTCTCTCTCTCTCTCTCTCTCTCTCTCTCTCTCTTTTTTTGGATTCTTCTTAGTTTACATAAATTTTTACTATTTGTTACTATTCAACCTTTGACTAACAATATATGAGAAATACTTTGGTTTGGTTGCTACTTCTTTCCTTCCCTTTATTTTGCTTCATTTCACCTAAACATATAAATTATGTAAAAGCACATAATTACACATATTTGAGTGACATCACCATTAAATTATATTAATTCAAATATGCATGTAAAATTAGGGATTTAGGGGATTAAATGAGTACTATGTCTATTATATTGGCACTTGAATGTGCAATATTCAGTGCTTGTCATACCCCTCAACTAACTTATTGCTAGTCCCTAGCAATGAAGTGAAAAGAAAAATTATTCTAAAAGTTTTTTTAAAGTAGAAGTAGACTAAGGAAAATAAAATCTAACTCACTGTCACAGGAATCGCGATTGCATTTGGCATATGCAACAAGCCGTTAAACCCCTAGGTTATCCCTATTGGACGAGTGTTGTCTCGTGAGGGTTTGCAGTGAATATACCCACAAAATTCAATTTTTAATTTATTTTTTTAAATGTAAATATAAAGTAAAATAAAAATAAAGATAGATTTTCTCCTTTTACAACAGATAAGATTAAATTTTACAATAAAATAAAATTTTCAAGTATGTAACAGTAATGTAACACATATGCTCACAATTTGTCAATGGTAGCATATTTTATACTCTTTAAACTTACAGTGTGTACTTGAAAAGTCAAGCAACTAATCTTAACTTCAAAGTTTACATAACTATTAGCAGTCATAAAATTTGTAGTTTCTACTCAAATCTCACTGGAATTTCACTCTTTAATGAGAAACTCTCAGAAACCGGTGTAGAGAACATCTCATTTGGTAGGGAAGCAAAGATAGAGAAATTGCTTCCAATTTTTTATGACTCAATATATAGGCATTTGGAGTACAATAAGTCTCATGAAAGAATACTTAGCATTAGAAGACCGATCTACCGTGGAGAACATCCTTATCACTTAAATTTAAAAATCAATTTCTTTTAAATCATTAGGACTTTAACTGGTATGTTAGAAATTAAGATGAGTAGGAGATTTGGAGTGTATTTGTCCTAAGCACGTGCTTGGAGTGTTTGCGCAATTCATTCCAACCTCTTCTTTTCTTTTCCTTTTTGTTGTCTTGAGCCAACCAGCTACTACTGCTGAGATTTTTTTAGCGCCAGGTGGGTTAGATGGCCAGCTTAGCCTCCCAAGGGGCTGCGTCTGTAGGTGGTTTTTGAAGTCCGCCGTCAAATCCCAAGGCTCAACCCTGGATAGGCATTGGAAACTACCAAGCTGGATTAGAGCACGTGCCTACGAACCACAGTGTCGGGGGTTCGAATCCCTCCTCACCCACAACCGGACCAAAAGGGAAGGACCTTTCCCTTTGGGGGTCATTTTTTTTTTAAAATCAACTCCTTTTCTTTCTTTTCCACTTCTTGCAATATCATTATAGTCCAATCACATACCTGAATATAGAAGTGAGGTTTGTACTCCCAGGTGGAGCAAGGCATGATTTGGAGAGAACTGAGAATAAGACAATATTAGGTGAATGGGGGTGCATTTGAAAGAAAAGATGGCCTAAATCATTTTAAAATAGATTGACTTTGTTCATTCAAGCAATTTAGAAGTTCTAATGGTAAATCCTGAACGTTTTCTTCTAATGATCAGTCAAAGAAAAAGAAAAATAATGATACTTTCAACGAGTGATATGATAAAAAAAACGAGACTGAAAAAGAACAGTAACCCTCATAAAGGAAGATTGGCACAAAAGCTCACATTGGTTAATTAGTTTCCGCTATATATTTTTAAACTACATAGTTTATGTTTACTTATCTATTTAGATTCAGTAAATATTTTCACAGTGTTAAAATTTTTAAAGTTTAAAGAGTTTCTAACATTTGAAAATAGTTAAACATGTGACAATGTGTTGTATGCTATTAACATACCCAAAATAACATTATCGTGTCAAATTTTATCTTATATAAAAGTAAAAGAAAAACTTCTAAAAAATCCTAAGCGCATCCACTAGGTTGGATACATACATGGTGCGACTAGTATCCTCTGCACCTATACAAAAGAGGCTACACAATCCAAAACGACCAAGTTGTCATGATCGCCCATCCACCTCTAGTAAAAGAGATGGGTCCAGAACCATTAGCAAGCTAAAACATCAGTAAGAGGCTAGGAGATAACTCTTGCTTTACCTAGTTTTTCGCTACTTCTAAAGTCATTCACCGCACAAGACATATCTGGTGATGTTGGAATCATACAAATTACTCCTATCGAACCAGCTAATGAAAGCCAGATGTACATGTAGGATCATTTTAAAGTCTGACCTGACTGAAAATTATTGAATGTACTGAAAATAAATTTAAAAGCAAATAATAAAAATAAAAAGAAATGAGGGATGTGAAAACAAAATTTATTTTGGTATCAAAGGATCCAGTCCTCTTTCTCAACTAAAATTTCCTTTTGCTTCGATTTAAATTGTCTTTTGTAACAGTAAAACTATAAAAGATGTGTCATTATGAGCAATTAAACTAGGACATTTTTCTCTATAACAATTCAAATATCATCCTAACCTTTTAGCTTTCCATTTGATGACATAAAGACTAGCACCAGCAAAGGGTTTCTTCTGCTCAGAAACAAGTGAGCGACCCATTAACGCCTGGTCATCAACTATCGGAACCATTTTTTATACTCTCAGCCAACAAGAGAGGCTAAACTTAACCCTCCACTCTTTCCAATTATCAACTAAGATCTAATTAAAGAGAGCTAAGAGGGAGTGGGTGGGTGAGAATTTTATTTTAAAACAAAAATAAATTTATAATAAGAAATATATATATTCAGAAACTAAAAAAAATAATTTTTTTTTCTTTTTTAATTTCTAAGAACTGCTTTTTTTTTTTTTTTTATATAACAGAAACTAGGAAAACTACATTTTTTTCTCTCTCCTTTTTTATTTTTTTTTATTTTTATAGAAAAGTCTAAGACAACGTATTGTTACAATAATAATAATAAGAAAAATTATGATATAAACTTCACAAATTATAAGAGCGCTGACGTGTTCGTCATTCATTTTTTAAAAGAAAATGGAAAAATATCACCTGTCTCACAGAGATCTGAGAACCTGGTAGGGCCGTGGATCGAGTGATATTTCCAAGCTTCTTTGGTGAGTGGGTATCTACAACTTGTGCATTGTATTTTTGTCAAATAAAGGAAAAGAGAGAAAATAAATTTCAAAAATAAAAACTTCAAATTTAAGCCAGATCTGAAAAACAGAAAGAAAAAACTAAATAAAATAAAAATCAAGCTTTTCTCTAGATTATAGATCTTACCTTTAGTGATCGATAGAGTGGATTTGATTTTGGATCGTAGAAAAAAAAAGGGAGATTGAGAGAGATCGGAGCGAGAGTGAGTTGCATAGATAGATCCTACCTTTAGTGATCGATAGAGTGGATTTGATTTTGGATCGTAGAAAAAAAAAAGGGAGATTGAGAGAGATCGGAGTGAGAGTGAGTTGCATAGAGTGAGATCGCCGAGAGAGGAAAGAGAGGAAGAAGAAAAAAAAAAAGGAAAAAGAGAGATAGGAAAAGTTTTTAGGGTTTAAAGCTATATATAGCCATTTTCTCTTTTTCAGTGTAGCTTTTCCTAAAAAAACTAAATTATTTTTTTATATAATATTTTTGAAAGAAATAAAGATGAAACAAACAAACAGGTGTTAATCGTGAAACTTGTCCCCCCTAACTTAGTGTGACATTGTTCTCAATGAGTGAGATGAGAAAAAGAAGCCAAGGATAACACATGTAATAAAAAAAATATACAAAAAAAAAATAGAATAATAATGACAAAATTAACTCATATATAAAAAGTGAACAAAATAAGGGTATAGGACTATAAATACTCTGATATACTATGTTCTATACTAATTATGATTTAAGTATTAAGGAGCATTACAGTTGGGGGTCCTCCAAAGGAATGGACTCCAACTCAGGTTCAAATCCTTCTAAAAATGGCTTTAATCTATGACCATTAACTTTAAATGTATTTCCATCTTTAAGGTCTTCAATCTCGACATTTCTATAAAGATAAACATTTTTAACAATATATGGACCAGCCCATCGAGATTTTATTTTTCTTTTAAGAAGATGTAGTTTTGAGTTATATAATAGAACCTTTTGTGCAGGGGTAAATCTTTAATAAATAGGAGTATTAAGACATTTTTCTGTAGAGTACCCCATCATATGACATGTACTGCAATGTTCTAATTTCTTCCTAGATAGAGGAGGATTAGCTTTTTCCAATTTAACAACTACTAGCTTGCGAGCTAATTCTTCAATTTTATTACTAATTCATCTTCTATTTGTGATTACTGTGAACTTTCAGCCTTTTCTTTCTTAGTAGTTTCTTCTTTTTTTCCACTGGGAAGCATTTTCGCCAAGCCAATCAAAGTATGATTTAGATGCGTCAGCATTTTTAAAACATTCCCCTTGATACATGGCTTCAATTATTTCCTTTGACTTTGGATATAATATTTCATAAAAAAAATTAATTATACACCATTTTTTAAATCCATGATGTGGACAGGTTTGAAGGATATCTATAAAAAATTTGCAGTCTTCAAAGCATGGTTCCTTCCCTTTTTGAGTGAAAAGTTTAAAATGTCACTTCAAGCTATAAATTAAATTTTTTTTATAGAATTTATTTAAAAATGCTTCATTCATATCTTGCTACGAAGTTATGGATCTAGGACGAAGAGATAAAAGCCAAGATTTAGCTTTATCTTTTAAAGAAAAAGGCAAAAAACTTAAGACATATTATTTCAATAGGACAGCTTTGATTAGCAAATGTATCACAAATGTTTTCAAATTCACGAATATGGACATAAGCATATTCTTTCTTATTTCCGTGGTAAGTTGGTAAGGATAGTAGCATGTTATGTCTAAAATTAATGTTTCCAGTATATCTAGATAGAGTGATGCAAGAAGGAGTGATGATTTGTTTTGGGGTAAATAGATCACGTAAAGGCCATTGTTCATGCTCAAGTTGTGGTACATTTTCCCCCTGTTTATTGTGAATATCATTCGCTATTCCTTCTACGCCTTCAATGTCAGCCATTATTCTAGGAAATTGTATACTAGATGAATCACTAGAAATATTGGAATTATGTGGTACTTGATATAAAGCCTCAGTAGTATCTAAGGACATATGAAATAAAAGAAAAACTAAGTTTTAAAACTATTACTCCCTCCGTCCCATTTTATGTGTCCCCCTTTCCTTTTTGGGATGTCCCAAAATTATTGTCCACTTTCCTAAATTAGTATGCAAATTTTACTTAGTTTCCCAAACTACCCTTCCTTGCAATCAACACCAAAAAAAAAAGAAAAAAAAAGAATGCGCAATGATTATGGGCAATTGTGGAAAGTAGGTGTAAATTCTTTTTGTCCACTTAAATAGTTGGATTCCCAAAAAGGGACACATAAAATGGGACGGAGGGAGTATTATTATTATTTTTGGCTAAGTAAAAAAAAACTCTTTTTTTTTAATTTTATTTATATATATATTTTTATATTTTCTTAGAAGATAGGTTTAATGTATATAAATGTCCTTTTTTTTAGAAGATATACACGTGCATACTTATAAATTTATATTTATAAATATTTCACAAGGAAAAATTATATATAGTTTTAATTTTTTTTTTGTTATTAATTTTTTTTTAAAAGAGACTAGATTATGTATAAGGTAGAATATGCATATATAGTGGGAGAAATAATCTTATACCTAACTTTATATATTTATTATTATTTTTTAACCATTCCCCGGCAATGGAGCCAAAAACTTGATGACATCCTATTGACGCGTTTTCTTATCAACACCCAAGTGTAGGTGACCGTACAAGTAACAATGTTCTGGAAGACCATGTCGAACCCACAGGGAACGGAAAATAATTTATAAAGATAGGCAGTAACTATTTTATCCCTAAAAAGAAAATAAAAGATGATGGATTTTTGGAGCTTTTACTAAACTACTAGTTTTTATATTTTTGCAACAAAACTAATTAAAAGCTATTTTTTGTAACAATTTACGGTAAAGATTTTAACAGTGCAAAATAAATTAACTAAGATACTAGTAAGAAAAGAAAAAAAGAAAAAGAAATAAAAGCTAGATTTTCATGAGATAATTTTTTTTGGATTTTATTATAGCGAAAGATGGAAATAATACAATTATTTAATCTAAGTTATCTAAAAGCAGGGAATATTAATTAATTTGGAAGAAGTGATTTAAAGGAATTGGGAATATGCAAACCAATACTAGATCACACAACTTTTGTGCTTTTGCAAAGGATTTGACATTTCTAAACATAGTGATTCTTTATTTGAAAATAAATTTACACTAGTTGAGGTCATATCAAGTGTGTCAGATTTGATATGAAACGCCGTCATTTGGTTTAAAGAAAAATAAAGAGGCAATTGTGCAGTAGCCAGGTTCGAACCGTGACTCGCCGCGGACGTGGGTTATTTGGCACCCAATCCCCACCACTCTGCCACAACACAATTACCTGTCCATTAATGGGTAGAAATATATATATACACATACTTGAAATATAAACTTTGTCAAATGAATTGGTTGAGTATGCTAGGTGTTTTTTAGGACAAAAGGCATAGTTTGACAATCCACATAATTAGATTCTTATTTCAAATATGTAATCTTTTGACATCCAATATAGCCATAGTTTATAAACATGTTAAATGGTTTTAAACTACAGATAGAGAGATATTTTTGGCCATAAATGGAAAAATAACCCATCCAGATAAATTTTTCCATTTAAGATTAGTGCACAGAAGCTATGGTTTCTAAGTTTTTATTGCATATCCCAAATTAAAGTTTCAGCCTACCATTTTGGGATTGAAACTGTCTTCCAATGAAATTTTTTAAAGAAGGAGACAAGAAAGAGAAGAAGAGAGAAGATAGAAAGAGAGAGAGAGGACAGAGAAAGAGAGATGAGAGCTCCATTGAAGCTCCAAGCTTCAACACACACAACCAAACACACCCTAGACCCATAAGGTGAGTTCTAAACTCACTTGGTAACAATTAATTGATGTTAGGATATGTTTAAATGAAAAAATGGAGCTGAAATCATGTATTCCCGTATACACTCACACACACTGAGATAGACAGAAGAAAAGAAGAAGAGTAGAAGGAGACAAGAACGAGAAGAAGAGAGAAGATAGAAAGAGAGAGAGGACAGAGAGAGAGAGATGAGAGCTCCATTGAAGCTCCAAGCTTCAACACACACAACCAAACACTCCCTAGACCCCTAAGGTGAGTTCTAAACTCACTTGGTAACAATTAATTGATGTTAGGATATGTTTAAATGAAAAAATGGAGCTGAAATCATGTATTCCCGTATTTTCATATGTTAGACTATCTTCATTGTGAAGAAGACGAAGTCCCAATCGATTGGGACATTTCCCAATCGATTTCCATCATTTAGATCCTAATCGATAGACATTTTATCCAATCAATTGCCATATTTAATATCCCAATCGATTGCCAATATTAGCAATCGATTGGCATATGATCCAATCGATTGGACCTTTTACCAATCAATTGTTACTATTTTTATACCAATTGATTAGGCCCTTGTTGTAGACACCCCAATTTTGACCAAACGTCGAATTTAGGAGAGTGTCACCTCCTCGTCCAATGATGATAAGGACCAAAAGATTCGAAGCATTCTAAGCTCCTCAGAAAGTTCTCCAAACGCGATAAAATTTCACAGAAAGAAGAAAATACCAGGTATTTAGGAGGATTCAGGTATAAAACATCATTTTTTGGAAAAGATCTTCGAAAATAAGTATCTTTAAGAAAAAGGAAGAAAGAAAAGACCTAAAAAGGGAAGTTCAACAAAAAACGGCACACGGAAGAATTTCGCGGCACTCAGTGAGTGCCGAGCAGCATTCGGTGAGTGCCGAATGGCAATCACTGAATGCCGGCCCGGCATTTACTGAGTGCCGCCGACAATTTCTGACTGCCGTTTGCTTTAACAGTTCGTATTTTGTGGTACAATACGTATGTGTATGTGGGTAAAAACAAAAAAACTGATAAAGTAAGGCTGACTAAAATGCGGCAATCAATAATTTAGCGTGGCACTTACTGAGTGCCGCGCGGCAGTCATTGAATGCTGCAGCGGCTTTCACGGAGTGCCGCGGCGGCATCCACTGACTACCGTAAGAGATTTTTGAATGCCGCCCTGTGCAGCAGTCTGTCTTTTTTCAGGAAGTACGTATTGTACCACCAAATGAGACATTTACACCTGTCTTTTACTCCGAATTCACTGAAAATACTTGGTAATTTTGTCTATAAAAGAAGGAGGATCCTCCTTGGGAGTACACACAACAACAATATACAAGAAGAATATGCCATTACACTAATACATTTTTGGAGAGAAAAAAAAAAAGAGAGTTTGGAGAGTTTGAAGAAGAGTTTGGAAGATTTTTCAAAGTAGAGAAGCTTTGAGGATAGCTTGGAGGTGATCCTCTAACCATGAGTTATTTCTTTTAAGGCTCTAACCTTCAAACTACTTAGTTTCCTTTGTTTCATTCTTTTTTTTTGCGCGTCTTCTTTTTTGCTTCCCTCTTGAGACTCTTAGAGATCTTCAATATCTCTCCTGAAAACTCTTGAGTTTGATGTCTTGAATCTCATGTAAGCTTATGCTTCACATGGGAGTCAAGGTTTGATCACTTCATTTTATAAGCAAATAGATGGATCCAAGTCCATATTTATGATTTGGGTCCTCTAGCTTGGTATTTCATGGAATCCTTTCTATATTCCTTAGAGGCTCATGAGTATTAGTCACATCTTCATCTCCAATGACCATCAAATGGTAGGAAAAAGTAGTTTTGAGTCTAAGCCCATCTCCATGGTTTAGGTTCATTATCTTGAGATTTCATGAAGTCCATTCATACTTCATTTGAAATCCACAAATATAAAGGTCTTTAGCCTCCAATGACCATCAAATGGTAGGAGAAAATGGTTTAGTTTAAGTCCAACTTCATGGTTCAATAGTTGGGGTTAATAAATAAAAGTGGAACTTAACAGTGAAACACTGGATTCATAAACCGGTTTTGATCAAAGATTTTTTGTTCGAAATCCAACCGTTGGAATCAAGTGAAACCAATGGGAAAATGTCTATAACTCAAAGTTCTACCACTGTAATTTTTGTTTTAAGGAAATTTCATGTTTAAGGTGGTTTGGTCATGAGTTTTGTACAGCCACTACAATCTGTCCAGAGTTTCAGAACAGTAACACTCTTTTGAAATGAGTAAATCAGAACCTTAACAAAGTACTTGTGACCCAAAATAATTATTTCTAAGTAGATTAATGTGTTGGGAAGTCACTAAAAAGAACAAAGCATTTTTGATTTTTTTGCTATTTTTAGAAAATCGTGCAAGAACTCTGGACAGAAGGTTGTAGAATACTGAGTGATGTATGGTTTTTGTCCAATTTCCGGAGATCTAACCGTTCAAACCTTGATTTTCTTTTTGGGATATAAACTAGACTCACAGAGGCATATTATATCCAAAAATCATTAAGATCCAACCGTGGAAAGTATGGTTTTTCCATTTTTTAAGATCTGATCTGTTCTCTGTAATTCATAAAAAACTGCTACTGTTTTTGTCTAGTCTTATTCATTTCAACTCAAATGGTCTACTAATGTCTTGGGACCCAAATCATACTTTGAATAATGATAGTTTAGCTTAAATCCAGAAGCTAAGTGACTCAAATTAGTGAATAAATCCATGTCTTATTTTTGCTCACATTCACTCATCCATGTACATTAATGATTATGATTAGAACTAGCTACTTGAATAAAATTGGATTCCATGTTTGATAGATCTAAGCTAGGGAATTAGGATTGATTGTTTGATATCATATCATTATGTGAAGCATGTGGACTAATCTTTGTTTTGTAGCGCATTTGAGGTACAATTTCTCATCTCCTCTCTAGTTTATTTCATTTGTTAGACTTGTATATATGGATTA
Organism: Hydrangea macrophylla; assembly: GCA_033977485.1. Lineage (NCBI taxonomy): Eukaryota > Viridiplantae > Streptophyta > Magnoliopsida > Cornales > Hydrangeaceae > Hydrangea > Hydrangea macrophylla. The sequence goes on from CM066987.1 coordinate 81,666,715, forward strand.
GAGACTCTTTTCCTAGTTTTTTTATCGCATGCATTGCACGTTTAATATCCGCGGCTGGATCCTGGGTAAGTCCTCTTTTTCCTTATTGCATATCATATTGCTTGATACTTGAATTACGTGATTTTTGAATGATATTTTATCACTTGCAATCTTACACCCTTTAGACATGCTTTTGTAATGTATATTTATACATATGTATTAGTTGAGGACACATTTAAATTAATAATTCGATTAAAAGGATGTTGAGTAGAGGCCTATCGCAAGATAGGATGAGATAGGGTGTTTTAGTCCGACGGGATCCTTCCTCTCTCATTCCATAATCCCCGGACCTAGTTAATCTCTGGTTTTCTAAAAAGATCAGTTTGCTTTAAAAATGGTTTCTTAATTTTCCTTTTAAAAATTAAGTGGCGACTCATTTGCTTTGAAATTTAAAAGAATTTTAAAAGAAAAGCTGTGGGTAAGAAAAATGCGATATCCACAATCTGGCGACTCTGCTGGGGATCAAACCCAGAATCTCTGGTTTCGCAGACCATAATTCTGATTTTGGGTTCACTTGAGGATTAGACTTGAAAAATATCATTTTTAATCGAATTAATTAATCTTTGTGTGCCTGCTGCATTGCACTTGCATGTCTTGCCAGTCGATTGCACGGAACTATGACCTTGGAGGCTCGGGACAACCCGGTCGGTCAAGTCGTCATGGGACTATGTGATCACCCTTGATCTCGTACCATGATTTGGTATATGAAGCATCCTATCGGGTGTGTGTCAAGGGTCCCTTATTTGACCAAAACCCAGCCTGTGCATGATAGTTTCTGTATAACCTTTCAATCCTAGGAAATCAACTCTTGATTAGGATTATGTGCTAGGGAGTTTTGTATGCCCGGAAGGGATTACTTGAGATGATGACGATACTTGCTTGATGAAAGATCTATAATCTTTTAATCACCTTTTAGCAATTTCTCCTCATTTGGAGAACATGCTGAACCCTGATTATAAGATTATACTTCTTATATCATGTTTAGCTAAGCATCATTGACCTTGTATATATCCAAATTCATGGAAAGTACGGTGATAATCCGGTCATGTGATCCCCCTACCCAAAGAATTTCTTTTCACTTGATCATCTTGGGAGGTAAGGTTTTCATTCACGCTTCCGAAAAAAAAATCTTTCTATCTCCATTCAAATTAAAGTTCCCAAACTAACCTTTGTTAAGGCGTATTTTCACTTGGTCATCTTCAAATAATAAATTTGAAAATCCTTGAAATTATCTTGGGAAGAATGAGTTTCAAAATAAAAGCCCAATCATTTTTTATAAAAGAATGTTTAACACCCTCAAAAGCATTCTCAAGCATTGTTTTCAAAAACCTTTTTACCATCCAAAAATGCTTTTCAAATAAATTTTGAAAATTTTGAAATATCCAACCTCTGGGAAAGTAGTGAGGATCACAATGAGAGGAGAAATCAGCGCACTTGACATGGGTGGGGATCTTATGTGCTTATGTGTTAGGATTAGGATTTTCTCTTTTTTTTGGCATATAAAATAGGCACACACACACACATGCATTGCATCCGTGTGACATATAAAAAGGTTTTTTTTACTAAACGTCTTTTAAAAATGTATCTGTGTGTGACAAAAGAAAGTGGGCAAAAAGTCTTAAGAAGAAAATTTCAAAATTTGTTGTAGGAGCAAAAATAGCAAACCAAGCGTGGTTTAGAGATCCCACGGCGAGGCTAGTAAGAAGGGAACACGCTGACATGGTCGAAGAAAGAAACAACGAAGAAATGGCCGGGTTAAGGATACTGGTAGAACAACAAGCAGAGCAAATGAGGCGACAGGTGGAAAATATGAACCGCATGATGGGGATGATAGAGGAGCTGAATCGCTGACCACCACATGTAGTTTCGCCTATTATGGATCCACCTTTGGGAAGAGGGGAAGGAGATTGGTTTGATGATCAAGAGGCGTAATGGACTGATGCACTACGGGCCAACAGGGACAGAGAGAAAGCTAAAAAGGAGAAGTTACTGACTGAGAAAATAGAGAAGTTGGAAAGGGTGATGCGCAAGGCTCAAGGAGTTGATACCTATCTAATGGAACTGGAGGGGTTGTATGATGGAGTACGTGAGACACTGCCTGCCGGGTTTAAGATGCCGGTTTTTGACAAATTTGATGGGACCGGTAATCCTCGCAGCCATATAAGAATGTGTATTGGGGCTTTCCAACCAAGCGGCTTAAGCACAACCATGATGGCGGTCCTATTCCATCAAACTTTGACTGGAGCTGCTCTATCCTGGTATCTTACTCTCGAACCAAGAAAAACCAGGGTGTGGGAGGAAGTGATCAAAGCATTTGTGGCACAGTACGAGTACAATCAAGATTTAGATGTCACTGTTCAAGATTTGGAGACCACTAGGCAAGGGAGCAAAGAATCATTCGCCGAATACCTGAGCCGATGGAGGGGAAAGGCAACTAAAATGGTACAAAGGCCGTCTGAGAAGGACCAGATCCGAATGCTGATGAAGAATCTATAGCCAGTGTATCAAGAAAAGATGAGGTTCCAGTCGATCAACACCTTTGTTGAGGTTTTCGATGTCGGGACAAGGATAGAGGATGCAATCCAAGAAGAGGTAATCAAGAAGGAGGAGCAACCAAACCGGTACAGGAGGCCAAACTATGGGTCCAACGGAGGACAAGCGGGAGGTCACTCTGGCCCCACCGATGTCAATGCACTGAATGGGCCAGAAAGGAAATTCGACATAGCACCGAGGAGAGGAGGGGATAAAGCACCAAGGAAGTTCTCAGATTTGGGAGTGTCACTGTCATCCGCCCTCGATAGGCTGTTAGCCAAGGGGCATCTCCGTTAGTTGGAACCCCGACCTCTACCAAGTCCGCTTCCGCCAAATTTTTAAGGGGACCTCTTTTGTAAATTTCATCAGCAGAAGGGTCACTCAACGGATAGGTGTATGAGATTAAGGCATGAGATTCAGGACCTCATTGATAATAAGGTAATTTCAGAACCCGCCACCAAAGCTCCGAATGTTACTAGAAATCCGCTTCCGAATCATCGAGCCGTGCCACCACCGTAGGGCCTTTATCTCTTGGGGATAGAAGAAGCGACCTTCAATCCGTCTAGGCTAATCACTAAGGCCGGGACACCAAGAAAGCCATACCAGCTACCTGAGGGTTTGACAATCTATACTTTGGAGGATCAGCCGAAGGAGAATGAAATGGGACAATCAGACTGGTGGATTCAAGGGAGCGACAGTCGAGACGAGAACCAGGCAGAAGATGATCTTTGGTATGAGAGAGACAAAGAAACAGAGATGGTGGAGGGTACTTTGAAAGTTGATTCAGAAGTTGACAATTTGTGGGCAAGGGAAGAAGTCAGTCATTTAACTCGGTCGGGCAGACACTTTAAACCTCACGAGCTAGAGGAGGATCATCCGAGGAGAGATCTAGACAAAGGAAAAGGGAAGATGAATGAAGAAGAGGAAGAAGATAGGGTTCTACGGCAGATGAAGAAGACTCAGGCCAATAGCACCATTTGGGGGTTGTTGATTGCCTCCAAACGCCATAGGCAGGCGGTCCTAGACGCTCTAAACCAATCTGACATATCTATCGACACCACCCCGGAGGACCTCATGGGACTGATCGGCAAAATCCCAACTTTGGCTATTACCTTCTCATCAAATGACTTGCCTCCGGGAGGGCCCGTTCGTAACAAACCATTATATGTCACTGTCGAATGCTTGGGAAACGTCGTGCCTGCTTTCCTGGTTGACAATGGGTCGGCCCTCAACATGTGTCCTTTCCGAACGGCTAAGCGAATGGGCCTGGATGAGTCAACATTCACACCATCTGAGCAAAAGGTAAGAGCCTACGACAACACCGAGAGAACGGTCATGGGAATAGTCCTCCTTCATCTCGTTATCGGCCCTTTCAGAAAAGAAGCTGAATTCCAGGTCATCGATATCCCCGCTTCCTTCAACCTGTTGCTAGGCAGGCCTTGGTTGGACAGTTTGGGTGCTATACCATCAACGATCCATCAAAAGGTTAAGTATGTCTGGGAGAATAAAGTGTGTGATATCCTCGGGAATAGCTGGGTTCGTTCGTCTGAAGCATCATCGAGTGCACCGATTCTAGAATTACAGCTGCAAGAAGAAGAAGCAAAAATAGGGGGGTTCGAGTTCATCAGCATGCTGGAAGAGGAAAAGCCAAGAGAGTTTCTACCACTCCATTTTGATCAGTATGCCAGTCTAGTGGTCGCAGGGATCATGAAGAGAATGGGTTTCTTCCCAGGCATGGGATTAGGAAAGAACCTTCAGGGCATGCCTGAATTCTCGCTCATTCCAACTCAGACTCACACTCACGGCCTGGGGTACCAGCCGACAAAGAAGGAACTGAGGGCAAAGAAAAAGGCCGTCGATGCACCACTAGACCCTTACCTGAAGACGCTCAATGGATATTTTACGAAGGAAGGAGAAAATTTCCCCTTCTGTGGCTTCCCAGAGCCATGGATGGACCAAAAAGACAAGTGTTTAAAGCCGGGGTTCGAGATCGTTTTCTCTCATGAATTCTCCGAGTACAAAGACCCGTTTTTGCAAATACCTGAAAAGTCTGCTACCGTCAACGATTGGATTGGTGTACTGGATGGACCGGTCATACAGGACCTGTTGAGCGAAGGAGGAGTAAAAGCTGAAGAAAAAGGGAAAGAAGACAAGGGCCTGGAAGTCGAGATTGAGGAGGAGGATGATGAGGATGCGCTGGAAGAAGAGCCGAAGCCAGAAAAGGAAGAATAGACGGAAACCGGAGGGCTGCCGGGTTGCAACACTATGGAGCTCAAGCAGGGAGTCAACAAGGAGTGGGTCTTTGAGTCTAGTGATAAGTATCCCCCTCACCCAAAGTCTGTAATGGCCCAAATGAGGCGTCTTACTATCGCTATGTCTGTTGTAATCACTCCTAACAAAATCAATAAAAGCATGACTGATTCCGCCTACTCGAATGCGCTTAATGAATGTGATGAATGTGAAATACCTGATGAATTGCAAAAATTAGTTGAAAAAGAAAATGAATCTGCATACAAAATCATAGAGAACACCCTGACAATTAATCTGGGAAATGAAGATCACCCTCAAAATGTTTTTATTGGCTCAACACTTAGCAATAAAGAAAGCAAAGAACCAATCAATCTATTAAATAAATTCAAAGGTGTTTTTGCATGGTCTTATAACGATATGCCAGGTATTGATCCAAAAATAGTCCAGCACCACATCCCTCTCTTTCCCAATTCAAAACCCATAAAACAAAAATTGAGGCGAATGAGGCCAGAATGGGCACTTAAAGTAAAAGAGGAGGTTGAAAAGCAATTAAAGGCTAGATTTTTGATGGTCACCGAGTATCCTGAGTGGATCGCCAACATTGTACCTATCCCAAAGAAGGATGGTCGTGTTAGGGTTTGCGTTGATTTTCGAGATTTAAATAGGGCAAGCCCTAAAGATGATTTCCCGCTACCCCACATCGACGTGTTAGTTGATAACACTGCGGGACACGAGCTTCTATCTTTCATGGATGGATTCTCTGGGTATAATCAAATCCTCATGGCACCCGAGGATAGGGAGAAAACCACGTTCATTACTCCGTGGGAGACGTACTGCTATAGGGTCATGCCATTCGGACTCAAGAATGCAGGTGCGACCTATCAGAGGGCTGCCACCACTTTACTACACGACATGATCCACAAAGAGGTGGAGGTATATGTGGATGATATGATTGTGAAATCCAAAGAGAGGGGAGGACACCTAGAGGCTTTGAGAAAATTCTTTGAGAGATTGAGGGAGTTCAAAATGAGGATAAACCCGCAGAAATGTACGTTCGGAGACACTACTGGAAAATTGTTGGGATTTCTCATTACTCAGAGGGGAATAGAGGTGGACCCCACCAAGATAAAAGCCATAACTGAAATGAACCCACCAAAAGGTGAGAAAGAACTGAGAGGATTCTTGGGGAGAATACAGTTCATCAGCCGTTTCATTTCCAAACTTACCTTAACCTGCGACCCACATTTCAAACTGCTCAGAAAGGGAGAGAAATTTAAATGGGACGCCCCTTGCCAACAAGCCTTCGATAAGATCAAAACCTACCTCCAAAACCCACCTATCCTGTCACCACCATCACCCGGAAAACCTTTGCTGCTTTATCTCTCCGTATCCGAAGATTCGATGGGGTGTATGTTGGCCCAGGAAGGGGAAGAGGGGCACGTAGAGAAGGCCATTTACTACTTGAGCAAAAGAATGGTTGGATATGAGTTAAAGTATTTGCCCTTGGAGAAGGCCTGTTAGGCCTTGGTTTGGTGTACCCGTCGCCTTCGCCACTACATGCTAGCCTTCCCTGTAATCCTGATATCCCAAATGGACCCATTAAAATACCTATTCGAAAAGCCAGTCTTGACCAGTAGGATCTCCCGCTGGACCATGATGCTAGCTGAGTTCGACATCAAGTATGTCATTGCCAAGTCTGTGAAAGGAAGGGCTGTCGCTGAGTTTTTAGCCGACCTCGCTATAGAATCCGAGGATGAGGGAGAATTCAAGTTCCCGGATGAAAGAATAATGGAGGTAAAGGATGACTTGTGGAAAATGTACTTCGACGGAGCAGCCAACCAACTAGGTTACGGAGTTGGAATCATTCTCATAGCACCCGATGGGGCCCCCACCCCATTAGCCGTCAAACTCAAGTATAATTCAACCAACAACACCGCGGAGTATGAAGCGTGCATAATTGGGATGGAAGTAGCCTTGGCTTTAAAAGTCGAACAGATTGATGTCTTCGGAGATTCCAACTTGATCATATCCCAAGTTCGAGGGGATTGGAGGGTAAAGCATGAGAAATTGAGACCTTACCACGATTACCTGGAAAGTTTGAAAGCGCGATTCAAGAAGATTTCTTTTTACCACCTTCCTCGTAAAGAAAACCAACTAGCCGACTCCTTGGCCACTTTAGCATCGATGATCCAAATCCCCTCCAAAAATGCCATGATCTTGCTGTCCATAGAAGTGAGGAATCAACCATCATTTGAAATAATCGCGGCCATAGAAAGAGAAGACGAAATGCCTTGGTATGAAGATGTGTGGAAGTTCATCAAAGAAGGAGCTTCAGAGAAGGACAGAAAGGCGATTCGACGATTCGCCGCTCAATTTGTGATTTATGCAGATAAGCTATGGAAGAAATCCTACACCGGGTACAATCTGGAGTGCCTATATGGGAAGGAAGCTAAAAGAATAATGGAGGAAATACATGAGGGAGTATGTGGGCCCCACATGAACGGGCACATGCTGGCAAAGAAGATCATCCGACAGGGGTACTATTGGACGACCTTGGACAATGACTGTTGTGAATATGTTAGAAGGTGTCACAAGTGTCAGATTCATGCAAATCTGATGCATACCCCGCCGTCACAACTCTATAGCATGACCACCCCTTGGCTATTTTCCGTATGGGGGATTGATATCATTGGTGAGATAGTCCCAAAGGCTTCCAATGGGCACCGATACATAATCGTGGCAATCGATTATTTTACAAAGTGGGTAGAAGCGGCCTCATATGCAACTTTGAAAGCCAAAGACGTGGTGAGTTTCATCAAGAAAAACATAATCTGCAGGTATGGGGTCCCGAATGAGTTTATCTCCGATCATGGCAGTCATTTCTAGGGAGAAGTTATCCCACTCTTGGAAAAATATAAGATCACTCGCCATCAGTCATCCCCATATAGGCTCCAGACGAACAGAGCAGTAGAGGCAGCGAATAAGAATGTTAAAGCAATCTTGGGAAAGACGACGGATACATACAAGGATTGGCATGAGAAGCTGCCGTTTGCTTTGTGGGGATACCGAACCTCTGTAAGAACTTCTACAGGAGCTACACCTTATTCACTGGTTTATGGTATGGAGGCCGTTCTTCCAGTCGAGGTAGAAATACCCTCTCTTAGGGTTTTGGCAGAGTGTGAAATCACCAAATCAGAATGGGTACGAGGAAGGTATGAAGAGTTGATGTTACTCGATGAGAAGAGGTTGACTGCAATAAACCACACTCGTGGATATCAGAAGAGAATAGCCCGTGCTTTCAACAAAAAGGTCCGCCCAAGGAAGCTTGCTGAGGGTGACTGGTCCTCAAAGAACTGAAAGTGCCTGTTTATGACCCCAGAGGAAAATTCAAACCCAACTGGGTCGGGCCGTACATCATTAAGACTCTCCTTTCCGGAGGGGCGGCCTATCTCATGGACCTAGATGGAGTTGAATTTAAGCAACCGATTAACCTCGATCGCCTCAAGAAATACTTTGCTTGAAACCGTTTCTTTCAAAGACTCCTACCTTGATGAACTACGCTTGACCTGATTTCCATTAGGGGATACGTAGGCAACCTACTCGGTTTGGTCAATAAATAATTGCCTGATTGGCGCTTTTCTTTACAGCCTTAAGCCGAACTACTGCAGGCCTGATACCCATTCCGGGATAAGTAGGCGGGCTCTCAAAAGCCTTCGGCCCATGAAAACCTAAAAAAAGAAGCCCTATGCTAAACTAGGGGCAAACTGGCGTTTGCCCAGAACCACTTCGAAGCCCCAAAACTAGGGGCAAACTTTGTTTGCTTGCCGAAGAACCCAGATACAAAACCCTCCTTTGGATCACCTGGATATCAAAATAAGTACCATAAAGAAACAAATAAAAATTCATGGTAAAGCTTTAAAGCAAAGTAAAGAGCCGAGTAAAAACATTGAAAGGAGAAATCTTCATAAAAGATTAATCGAGGGAGTGAACACTTTGATTAAGCATGTTAGAACTTTCTTAAAGATGACAACACTTTTTCAAAAAAAAAAAAAAAAAAAAAACACATTCGAAAGCATAAAAAGAGTAGGCAGGGTCTGTCAGAAAGTTTTGTAAGATGGCAAGCTTTTCCCTATTTTTGTCTACTTTATTATGCATGTGTCTATCAAGCTCGTCTCGTAACCAAAGTCTGAATCTCTAGAAGATACTTAGTAGTAGGCACAGTCAGAGCCGGAATCCTCGGGCACGGAGCAGCCATCCTGCTGTGCCAAGCCTCAATGAAAGCCTTCACAATAGAAGGGCGTAAAGTAGACCCCCTGGTGAAATCAGCAGTCACAGAATCAGTAGTATCCTGCAAAAGTCCAAACTGACGGACCACCCGATCGGGAATGTAGAAAGTAGTAGCACGCAAGCCCGGCAGCCAGATGCCAGGTCGCCCAGGAAGACGCACAGCAATAGAGCGATGAATCCACTGCGGACAAACCCAGCAGATATCACTAGAAGAGAGGCCTTGGAGCCAACCAAGCCATGCATCGGCAGATTGAAATAAGCTGTGAATCTCTATACGATCGTAAGGAAGTGACCCACAAAGATGGGAAGGGTGTATAAAGAGATCCAAAAGCTCCATGAGCCAAATCTGCAGAACAAAAGGTGCCCTGGCAGATAATATGGCCCCGGTAGCATGAGCATGGTCCAGTCCTACCAGAGTCTCGCCGAGAACTAGCATGACTGCACTCCTCATCTCCCTCAAACCGCAGGCAATGGATATGAGAATATCGGAGGACGACTGAAAGAAAAAGTAAGAAAGCATAGCAATCGATAGAGAGCTACGCCGTATAACTTGATACCCACCGTCGTAAGGATCCCCAATGGGAGCATAAACCGAGGAGAGGCACTTAAAGTTACCCTATCTGTCATGAATGAAAGAGCCCGCAGCACCGCGGGATATATGGAGAAGAGCCGCCAAGTCCTGAACATACCCGGCTTGCACCGGAAGAACAGTCAGATCCGCGGAAGGGTCAGTATGAAGGATAACACTGAACTCTTCAAACAAAGGATAGATCTCTTGATGATTGAAACGGAAGACGTGAAGCGAAGGATTCCAACATTTGATAGCGGCTTGAAGCAAACTTTCGTTTAGAATCATTCGTCGGAAGGAGAAGAGATCGTTTAGCCTGAAACACTTGAAGTTGAGCCTATCAATACCGGAAAGGGTATCCATCCATGGAAAAAGGATTTGAGAGCTAACGGGGGCCATTTGAGATAGGGGAGAATGAAAGAAGGTGGTGTTTTGCGGAGTTTTGAAGAAAAGAGGGTATAAATAGAAGTAGATCTGCCTAAAGTCAGGGAGGCACTCGGTAAAGTGGAACGGCACTCGACAAAGTGCCGTACGGCAATCCGTGAGTGCCATCGCGGCATTTGCTGATTGCCGCTACTGAGTGCCGTTCTGGGTTTTTCATTGGCCAGGATCTGTTTGTAACACTTTTAGCCCACCTACAAACAGAAAACTAGATAAAGGACAATAAAACGTGCGCTTCATGCAGCACGTGCAACAATGACTAAGCCATGATCGCATACATTCATTCATTTCATTCATAAATAAAAGAGATAAAAGCATTCAAAGATCAAATAAAAGGGGGACCAAGCTATGGTCCCACATACGGCAAGAGAAGGACCAAGCTATGGTCGCACGTACGGTGAATATCAATGAAAAAGCAAAATATAATGATAAAGGTATTAAAAGTGCCTATCCTACCGGCTATCATGGAGCCATCACCAAGATGAGAGTAAACATATATATATACAGTCCATCAAATAAAGTATGCATCCTCCCAAAAAAAAAACTCTAAAGAAATAAAAAAAAAGCAGGATCAGCCTCGACCCCGGCCGCGAGTCCGACGGGTCATACGCCTGAGGGGCTCCTCCTCCGACTCTGTCCCACTGCCTCCACCGCTCCCTCCACATCCACCGCTACCGCCGCCCCTGCCTCGACCCCCGCTGCTGCCTCCGCCACTACTCCCACTGCTGCCTCCGCCACTACCGCCGCCTCTGCCTCGACTTCCGCTACCTCCACCACGTCCGGCATCGCCATCTCCGGGAGTGTCGCTGAGGGGAATGCCAAACTGCTGGAGCCACTACTGAAGCTGCCCCACCTGTTAGGACAAGACTCTGATCTCCTCCGCCTACAGTGAGAAAGGATAAGCCCATAAAGTGTTGAAAGAACGAATGAAATACTAAGAATTAAGGGTGAGAATAATACCTGAGTCCTCAACTGAGCCGCAGTAGTCGCCCGAGCTCTCTCAGCCTAAAAACAAGAACCAAGAATAAAGATTAGTAAAAAAAGAGGTAATCAAAGTCAAAATCAAAATGAAAGACGGGGATAAGTTTATTACCATCCACTCTCGCCCGAGAACCCACTGCCGCACGCTGTGGGCATACGTCAAGCCCTCCTCCGTGTAGGCACACAGGACGACGTCATAGTGGAGAGGAATAGTAGGGGCACCCTGGGAGAGCCGAGGGATTGTCGTCAAGAAAGGCTCGCCAAACGAGACGGTCGACATGGTCCAATCCCACTCAGGTAAGGGAGGAGGACGAGCCGCGACAGGAACAGGCTGCAAACAAAAAATAAAAACAAAACATAAATAAAGAATGAAAGAAAACTCATAAAAGAATGAAGGAATCACTTACTCACCTGAGTCACTTCCATCAGAGGGAAGTTTGGCATCAGCTTAGCGGCGTGAAACGCTGGGTATCCAGTAGGGGGATCCACAACATAAATGCCCAAGCCCATCAGAGCAGCCGTCAGCTCGCTACCCTGGAGTGTGTCTGTGGCTCTCATAGAGTCGGGAGGAAGGAACGGCACAAAGAATCCCGGGGCTGCCAGTGACTGCCTAGTCACCCTCTCTCCCAAGTACCACGCCTGGCCCTCTGGCCCATCAAGGAGTCGTCTCGTCGAATCATATCCAGCCGACTCTCGGATCTCCGCACGAGCCTCAGGAAGTACCCTAAGCCAGGGCTTCTAGTGAACGTGCTGCTCCCTCAGGTTCGTCAGGAAGTTCCTGAATGAAACAAAATCATGGGCCCCGATCTTCCACCCGACCCTATCCTTTGCCTATTTCAGCCCCTGGGGCATTATAAGGGTGTCTGCCTCACGTGTCTCAGGGGACATCATGCGGAGGTACTCGTGGGACCAAATCTGAAATAAAAAAGGGGGGAGGTTAGTCTCGTAATTTAAATAAATTTCTAAAAGTGTAATAAGCAGTGAAATATAGAAAATGGTATACCTCCCATGCTCTCCAAGAGCCACCAGTGGAGGCCAGCCTGTCCCGGGAGATGTCACCCATATGCCTATACAAGACGGCTAACCATGCACCAGCCCAGTCATACTCATCAATCCGGTCCAGGTGCTCCAGAGACGCTACCAGGGAAACAGAGACCCGATCACCCTTGGTGCTCAACAGAGAGCACCCCAGCATATACATGAGAAAACCACGGGTCATCTGCTCATCGGTGAAACCCTGCTGACCCACTCCTGAATGTATCCATGAACTATTGGGCTGTGACCAAAGGCTCATCTGGAACCACTCCCAACAATGGCTCTACCTGGTCCCACTCCTGATCCGTTAGATACCGTAAGCGCTCTCTGCCGAAGGCAATCCCCGTGATCTTCGAGAAGTCCAGAGGAGTCATCGTCATCTCCCCGAAGTCGAAATGGAAAGTGCTGGTGGTGTCCCACCACCGCTCTGACAATGCATGAATCTGCCGCAAGTCGTTGGAGCTCTTCGTCAAGAGTTTGACGAAGTCTCCAAACCCGGCAGCATCAACCAAGGCTCTCACCGTCTCACTCAGCTGTGTGTACCACTCATACCCGTGGACGAGGCTGCCATGCCCCTTCAGCACCTTGGGCTGCAGCTGCAAGAAAGAATCACAAGTTTTTGATATTAGTAATTAGATAAAAAGAAAAGTAAAAAAAAATATAATAATAAATAAATGAAACAGATGGTAAGTAAAGAAAAAAGGAAAAGCGTCATAAAAAAAAAGAGGAAAGGAAAGAAATAGAAAAATCTGGAAATACTCGCAGAAATTTCACAAGCATGACACTCGTTTGCGTTCAGTTCAGCAGATGTTCACAAAATAATAAGAAGAAATAAGAGAAAGCACTCAATGTTCTAGCAAGGTTTCGAAGAAAGGGGAAAGAAAAGAGTAGTTTAATCGCATTTTTTAAAATACATGCATATATAAACATACGAAGGTGCAAAAGAAATTTGAGTCCAAAAGAAGCGTAGTTTTAAAGAGAAGTTCGTGAGAATAATAAAAGGCGTAATTTGAGTCACAAGCGGTCAAGAATCAGTTTTGAATAATAAAAGGTGTTTGGAACGCTGAAGAAAATTCACGAGTTAAGTAAACACGAGTGAGAATAATAAATTGTGATTCATCGAGCATAATATTCATAAAGTTCGTGAGAAGTAAGATGAAATGCAAGATCTTGAATAAAGTACGCGTGAAAACACTACAAGCATGGCATTTGCATTTGAAATAAAGACATTCAAAGTTATGATTCACTATACATTTCATTCATAAAGTTCTAACAGAAGAAAAGAAAAAGAAATAAAAAGGTGGTTACCTCGCGCTTGAACGCGCGGGCGGATAAGTGCTCGTCCGGGTCCCGGAGCAAAAGTGTGGCATCGGGATGATGAGTGGCCGTATACTTGGCCTTCCTCTTGCGCCCTGAACCGTTCGCCATAATCTGTCAAAGAAAAGAGAGAATCCTCCCGTTAGATTCGTGGAAATTTCAGAAAAACGAGGAACGAAAAGAGATTAATCAAGTTTTAATCGAGTAGAACTAACCTGTGAGTACCGTAGATCAATACAGAAGAAAAGAGAGGATGGGAGAAAAATTTCTCCAGAGAGATTTCGAGTTGGAGAGAGTTGAGAGAATGAAACGAAATGAATTGAACCCGGCGGTTTAAGCCACTGCCGCTCAATCGCGGCACTTGATTTTCTGTGCCCGGCATTCGGTCAACTGCCGAGCGGCACTCGCTGAATGCCGCAACGGCACTCCGTGAGTGCCGTACAGCAGTCACGGACTACCGCAAAAAATCGCTTGTGCCGCGGTTATATCGGTTCAAGGGACCTTCATTTTTCCCCCAAAAATTCAAATCAAGTCCCGAAAATTGAACTTGAGCCCTCAAAATTTGCCCTCGTTGCACTTATGGCCCCCGGGGTTGTTCTTAGGTTCAAATTAACTACAAATTTCAAAAGGTTGAAATAAATTTTGGCCCGTGGGCTCCCAATTTTGAAAATTTAAAATGAATTTGGGCCCGTGGGCTCCCAATTTTGAAAATTTGAAATGAATTTGGGCCCGTGGGCTCCAGATTTTAAATGTAGAAATACACTTGAGCCTGTGGGCTCCAAATTCCAAAAAGTTGAAATAAATTCGAGTCTGTGGGCTCCGAATTTTGAAAATTAAGATAAATTCGAATCCGTGGGCTCCGAAGTTTTGAATTAATTTGAACTTGAGTCTGTGGACTCCAAATTCACCTAAATATGATTCCCCTCTCTCTGAGAATATAACAGATTTATATTCTTGATCCACGTAATAGATTTGCATCGATCCTTGTTTTGAGAGTGTAACGAATTTACATTCTCGGTTCTCGCAACAGATTTATGTTAACCCTCGTTTTGGGAATATAACAGATTTATATTCTCGATCCACATAATAGATTTACGTTGATCCTCATTTTGGGAATATAACGGATTTGTATTCTCGATCCTCGTAACAGATTTACGTTGATCCTCGTTTTGGAAGCGTAACGGATTTGCACTCTCGGTCCTCGCAATATATTTGCATTAACCCTCATTTTGGGAATATAACAGATTTATATTCTCGATCCACGTAACAAATTTGCGTCGATCCTTGTTTTGAGAGTGTAACGGATTTACATTCTCGGTTCTCGCAACAGATTTGCGTTAACCCTCGTTTTGGGAATATAACAGATTTATATTCTCGATCCACGTAATAGATTTACGTTGATCCTCATTTTGGGAATATAATGGATTTGTATTCTCGATCCACGTAAGAGATTTACGTTGATCCTCATTTTGGGAGCGTAATGGATTTGCACTCTCGGTCCTCGCAACATATTTGCGTTAACCCTCGTTTTGGGAATATAACAGATTTATATTCTCAATCCACGTAACAGATTTGCGTCGATCCTTGTTTTGAGAGTGTAACAGATTTATATTCTCGGTTCTCGCAACAGATTTACATCAACCCTCGAAGTCAAATCGAAAGCATCTTCATGCCCCCCGTAATAGATTGAGCATAGGTCAAGAATTAGGTGATCTTCCCTGACTAACACGTCACGTAAAATGCGTTGTACGTGGGGAAGACATGATAAGCATGGCACTTGTATGACCAGACCGATTCAGAAAATACCATTGCATAGCACTTGCATTACGATATGATAAGGTGCATTCATCCGTATGGTTACTTGTGCTTGTGTATGCTTGACTCCATGCCCGAACTATGTCTCGGTCTGATTCCTGAATGAATACGTAGGCAGCTCATCATCGAGCACGACCAACGTGAACCATTGCCGCGCGCATGTTCTCTTTTTGCAACGCATTTTATTTTTACCTAAATCCGACAGTTTGGTCAAAGGCTTGTCTTCACACAGGCTTCAACATTCACTTGTGAAACGCGTTGCTCCACAAGCTCTGTCGAAGAGGGGCAAACTGTAGACACCCCAATTTTGACCAAACGTCAAATTTAGGAGAGCATCACCTCCACATCCAATGATGATAAGGACCGAAAGATTCGAAGCATTCCAAGCTCTTCAGAAAGTTCTCCAAATGCGATAAAATTTCACAGAAAGAAGAAAATACCAGGTATTTAGGAGAATTCAGGTATAAAACATCATTTTTTGGAAAAGATCTTCGAAAATAAGTATCTTTAAGAAAAAGGAAGAAAGAAAAGACCTAAAAAGGGAAGTTCAACAAAAAACGGCACACGGAAGAATTTCGCGGCACTCAGTGAGTGCCGAGCAGCATTCGGTGAGTGCCGAACGGCAGTCACTGAATGTCGGCCCGGCATTTACTGAGTGCCGTCGACAATTTCTGACTGCCGTTTGCTTTAACAGTTCAGATTTTGTGGTACAATACGTATGTGTATGCGGGTAAAAACAAAAAAAACTGATAAAGTAAGGCTGACTAAAATGCGGCAATCATTGATTGCCGCAGCGGCTTTCACGGAGTGCCGCAGCGGCATCCATTGACTGCCGCAAGAGATTTTTGAATGCCGCCCTGTGCAGCAGTCTGTCTTTTTTCAGGAAGTACGTATTGTACCACCAAATGAGACATTTACACCTGTCTTTTACTCCAAATTCACTGAAAATACTTGGTAATTTTGTCTATAAAAGAAGGAGGATCCTCCTTGGGAGTACACACAACAACAATATACAAGAAGAATATGCCATAACACTAATACATTTTTGGAGAGGAAAAAAAAAGAGAGTTTGGAGAGTTTGAAGAAGAGTTTGGAAGATTTTTCAAAATAGAGAAGCTTTGAGGATATCTTGGAGGTGATCCTCTAACCATGAGTTATTTCTTTTCTTTCTTTCTTTTAAGTCTCTAACCTTCAAACTACTTAGTTTCCTTTGTTTCATTTTTTTTGTGTGTCTTCTTTTTTGCTTCCCTCTTGAGACTCTTAGAGATCTTCAATATCTCTCCTGAAAGGTAGGAGAAAGTAGTTTTGAGTCTAAGCCCATCTCCATGGTTTAGGTTCATTATCTTGAGATTTCATGAAGTCCATTCATACTTCATTTGAAATCCACAAATATAAAGGTCTTTAGCCTCCAATGACCATCAAATGGTAGGAGAAAATGGTTTAGTTTAAGTCCAACTTCATGGTTCAATAGTTGGGGTTAATAAATAAAAGTGGAACTTAACAGTGAAACACTGGATTCATAAACCGGTTTTGATCAAAGATTTTTTGTTCGAAATCCAACCGTTGGAATCAAGTGAAACCAATGGGAAAATGTCTATAACTCAAAGTTCTACCACTGTAATTTTTGTTTTAAGGAAATTTCATGTTTAAGGTGGTTTGGTCATGAGTTTTGTACAGCCACTACAATCTGTCCAGAGTTTCAGAACAGTAACAGTCTTTTGAAATGAGTAAATCAGAACCTTAACAAAGTACTTGTGACCCAAAATAATTATTTCTAAGTAGATTAATGTGTTGGGAAGTCACTAAAAAGAACAAAGCATTTTTTATTTTTTTGGCTATGTTTAGAAAATCGTGCAAGAACTCTGGACAGAAGGTTGTAGAATACTGAGTGATGTCTGGTTTTTGTCCAATTCCCGGAGATCTAACCGTTCAAACCTTGATTTTCTTTTTGGGTTATAAACTAGACTCACAGAGGCATATTATATCCAAAAATCATTAAGATCCAACCGTGGAAAGTATGGTTTTTCCATTTTTTAAGATCTGATCTGTTCTCTATAATTCATAAAAAACTGCTACTGTTTTTGTCTAGTCTTATTCATTTCAACTCAAATGGTCTCCTAATGTCTTGGGACCCAAATCATACTTTGAATAATGATAGTTTAGCTTAAATCCAGAAGCTAAGTGACTCAAATTAGTGAATAAATCCATGTCTTATTTTTGCTCACATTCACTCATCCATGTACATTAATGATTATGATTAGAACTAGCTACTTGAATAAAATTGGATTCCATGTTTGATAGATCTAAGCTAGGGAATTAAGATTGATTGTTTGATATCATATCATTATGTGAAGCATGTGGACTAATCTTTGTTTTGTAGCGCATTTGAGGTACAATTTCTCATCTCCTCTCTAGTTTATTTCATTTGTTGATTTTTCTTGATTTTCGACTCTTCGCGCGACACCTTAGAATTAGGACTTGCTTTACTTGTATATATGGATTAGAGACTCTTTTCCTAGTTTTTTTTATCGCATGCATTGCACGTTTAATATCCGCGGCTGGATCTCGGGTAAGTCCTCTTTTTCCTTATTGCATATCATATTGCTTGCTACCTGAATTACGTGATTTTTGAATGATATTTTATCACTTGCAATCTTACACCCTTTAGACATGCTTTTGTAATGTATATTTATACATATGTATTAGTTGAGGGCACATTTAAATTATTAATTTGATTAAAAGGATGTTGAGTAGAGGCCTATCGCAAGATAGGATGAGAGAGGGTGTTTTAGTCCGACGGGCTCCTTCCTCTCTCATTCCATAATCCCCAGACCTAGTTAATCACTGCTTTTCTGAAAAGATCAGTTTGCTTTAAAAATGGTTTCTTAATTTTCCTTTTAAAAATTAAGTGGCGACTCATTTGTTTTGAAATTTAAAAGAATTTTAAAAGAAAAGCTGTGGGTAAGAAAAATGCGATATCCACACTTGTCCCAATCGATTGGCAGTTACAGAATGTTGATATTCTTATTTAGTTTATATTATAACTGTTTATTTGTTTATTTACTATTCAGTACTCCCAGTATGCTATATTGTTGTAATGTAGATGTGATAATAAGTTAATGCAGCATAGGATCGTAGTAATGATGAGATTAACGGATAATGGTTGTGACGTTAGATAATGTTATAGTCGTGAATCCTTTGGAGTTATCATTCATTTCATTCAGAGTAGTCAGGCCACATTGGGATTGTCTTGTATCGATGTTAGAATTGAACTTAAGTAGGTTTGTTAGGATTCGAGAATCTTGTGTGGGCGGGCCTTGGTCGACTATATGTCTTTAAAAGTGGTAAACAAATGAAGGCGTCTATGACTTGTAGTGAGTCGGACCAATAGCCCTAAGATAGCCAGATGATCTAATCATATGTTCTTAAAAGCGGTAGACAGACGAAGGTGTCTACGACTGCGGTGGATCGTGATCACTGGCAGACGTCGCTAAGTCGTGGCATAGAATGATGTACTGTTGCTTAAAGCGTCATATCCCTATAGTGCGGTGAACTAGGCATATGTTCTTAAAAGTTGGGGATGGACTGATTTGGTATCCATGACATGCGGTGGATTGTGCATATGTTCTTAAAGGCGGTGATGGAGCAATGATGTATCCTTAAGAGTGAACTGTCGAGTCTGTTCTTCTATCATAATGTATTGTCAGTCTTGAAATGAGTAAGACGTTGATAATCGGATCATCAGAATGATTAGAGTTATCCTCACTGAATTTAATGGTGTTTAACTGGTAATAACTTCAATAGTTAATACCCTGTTAGTATCTAATTCACTCAGCTTTCATTAAGTTAACGGTGTTTATGCTGCTGGACATTTCTATGTTCCAACTCACCCTGGTCATGACGATACAGGTGAAGGACCTGCAGGCGAGGACTACTATGCCAGTGACTATGTCCCTGCGGAGGACTACCCCGAAGGAGGTTAGGCAGAAGAGAACTACTACGCCGAGAACTACCTCTACGCCACTGAAGATTAGGCTAGACTGTAGTTTAATTATCTTTACTGCTTTCCAGACCTTTTGTAATCAGGTATATGTTGCCTTGATAATTGTACTTTCGTTGTGTTTTATTTTGATTCAAGACTCTGATGTATAATAGTTAGTAACCTCTTTTTGACATTAAGTTATGTTTTAACCAGAACCTAGATTTCATTCTTGTTACCTCTTTTACTTATTGTTGCTTAGTACTACGTGGTGTGGACAATCATGTGACTTCACTAGTCGCTACCTTTGGACCCAAAAAAAAAATTTTATTTTTCTCTATTTTTGCCGTTTCGGGGTGTGACAGGATTTTTGGTATCAGAGACTAGGTTTTATACATTTTGCTCACAGGATGTTCCACACTATCTGGTCCTAGAACCTTGAGATTCTATAGATGAGCATTAAGATTAGTTCTGACTTAAGGTAGTCTCTTTTTAGGTAGCATGGCACCGCCTTGTTTTGTTCGAGTAGAGTTTGGAGGACACTATGTGTTTGAGGACAATATTAAGCCAACAGATCCACAGTACTATCCTTGGAAGGTTAGGCAGAGAGCTATCACTGAGATAGTACAAGACATGTGGATTGAGCAGCAGAGATTTGGGACCCAGGACCCAGAGATGATACGCCAGGAGATGATTTATCGCAAGGAGACTTTTTGACTCATCGAGGAGGATTCACTATAGATGCTACGAGACCGCTCTTCTTATCATGTTCTACTTTTAGAGGTTAGAGCAGCGCCTCCACTTCCCCCACATAGCCACCATCCCAAACACCTTTACCCCCACCAGAGAAGGACATGGTTGATGCACCCCCAATAGACGAGGACCCAGAAGATGATGATTCAGACTAAGGCGACGACGATGATGATGATGAGCCAGGGGATGATGATGAGGAGATAGAGGATGAGGACACCGATGATGAGGAGCCATAGTATGATCCAGAGGAGGACCCAGAGGACCCCGAGTTCCCAGCTGGTATGGATGCGCCAGTTAGCGTACATATTATATTAGCAGAGGGTTATTCGATAGAGGATGAGGCTGTAGCAGATGATGATGTAGGTGATAACGCTGTGGTACCAGTCTTACCAGGCAGTGTGATAGCACAGCTGGCAGCAGAATGAGTTGCATACCCCCATGGATTTGAGATAGGAGCAGCAGAGTTGGCATATGCTATGGCAGAGGCCGAGGCACTTGTAGCTGCATTCGATGCAGCCAGGCTGATATGACTGCCAATATAGGAGACTTGGGAGTTGTTGTGGAGCATGATGGACCTGAGTTAGCTGAGGATGATTTGATGGAGGATGAGGACATGATGGATGACGATGACATGGATGAGGACGATGTGTTGTCTGAGGTTGCCCCAGAGGATGAGGCTTCCATCTATGGATCTGATGTGGACAACTTTTGAGCCCAGTGCCTTTAGGACTTAGACTTTTGCTTTTGACTTCAGGACATGTTGTCCACTTACTTTTGACGCTTACATAGACAGCTATTGACCATAGCCTTTTTATATAGGTAGCCACCAATGGTGGTTTGTTTATATCTCTTTTACTAGATCTTGTATAGGATCATGTACTACGCGGTACACAGATGATCTGTTGTGTACTCCGCTGTACATCTTTTGGATATATATATATATGTGTGTGTGGTAGATCATTTATTTTGGTTATTTCTGTTATCGTTTCATTACCTATATCATGTTGAGATTTAGATTTGTGCTATGTTTCTCATTGTTTTAATTGTGGTTGTTTTCCTGAGAAGATTGTCAGCTAACCATTAGATCCTTTATAGGTATACCTCACACGGATCACTATGGTTGGACCCATGAGATATCAAGCGTGACTGGGAGCACCTAATCATGAGGGCATGGACTCGACCGGAGTCTTCGAAGCATTCATGCAACGGATGGAGCACGTTGGCGATGCCTACAATCATGCCATCAACAACAACGGCAACAACCACGTTGTTCCTTCGAGGCAGATAGGTAATAAGTTATTGGAACGATTTCGTGGCCTATAACCCGAGAAGTTCGACAGCATAGCAGAATTGTGGAAAGTCTAGCAATGGATATGAGAGTTAAAGCTAATCTTCGAAGCCCTGGAATGCAGCAAGCTTGACAAGAGACGTCTAGCTGCATTTCAACTAACTCACTCTGCTGCAGACTGGTGGGAGGCCAAGAGAGCCACAATTGGGATCGACACTATAAGGAGAATGCCCTAGGAAGCGTTCAAGACTCAATTTCTCGAGAAGTATTTCCCCGAGGACGAAAGAGACCAACAAGAGAGGAATTTCCTGAGTCTGACTCAAGGGAACTGGACGGTCAGGGAGTATACCAAGCAATTTGAGCAACTTTCCCGCTTTGCTCAACACATGATAGATACCTCTGCCAAGAAGGTCAAGTAATTCCACAATGGACTTAACCCACACCTCCAACACAACATGATAGGCCATCTGGGCCAGTCGTTTGAAGGGATTGTCCGTCTCGCTTCAAGTTTGGAAAAGGTTGCTTATCTTATGCAAGGACCACAAGCAAATCAACCTCCACCCAGGACCTTCCAACCGAGGAATTTTCTAGCACAGTCATCAAGAAGCAATTAGGGATGGAAACCCTAGGTTAATAACTATCAGGGAACCAAGAAAACTTGGGATGGTACAAGGAAGTCCCAAGCTAACTTTCCTTGACAGTAGAACCGACAGTAAGGACCACCTCAGGCACAGACCGCCGCTCAGTGGCAGAACATTAATGGATATTAACTATGGAGTGCCCAAAAATATTACAAGGTATTGCACAGCTCCCAATGACATCATCTGTCACATCTGAACAAGCCTAGTCACATGAGCAAGGATTGTCGAGCACCTCATGGAGGCTACGATGGAGCGCCTGCTCAAGGACAACAAGGATAGGTTAGGGTGAATGCCATCATCCCTGGCAATGCAGGATACAAGGTCAAGGAATAGTGGAACTTGGAAGGTGCACTCATTTTATTTCATAGTCAAGTTAGAGCTTTGTTTGATACCGGCATTCCCGTTCTTTCATAGCTATTAAGATTGTGCGTGACTTGGGTTTGGTACCCCTAGCACTTGAACTGGTCCTTAATGCCATTTTGCCCTTGGGAGTAACTGTTAAGTTGGGTAGGATATACAAGAATTGTCCCTTAACCCTAGAAGATTGAAATCTCCCGACAGACTTGATAGTTTTGTTGATGTCTGAGTTCAACGTGATCCTAGGAATGGATTGGCTTACCAAGTATGGAGCCGTTCTGGATTGTGTTAGTCAGACCATTGTCTTTTCGACACTTGGTTGCCCGCAGATCAGATTTCAAGGCCAACCGTTGAGCGATATGTTCATTTGAGCTACTTAGCCACGATCGAGACTTCAAGCACGGAGCTTACCATCAACTAGATCCCCGTTATTCAAGATTTTGAAGATGTATTCTGAAGTATCTCTGGACTTCTGCCAAAGAGAGAGATAGACTTTTGTATTAAGCTAGCACCCAGAACGTTGTCGATATCCAAGGCCCAGTACCAAATGGCGCCGATAAAAATGTTAGAATTGAAGAAGCAAGTTCAGGAACTTGAAGACTTAGGTTTCGTTTGCCCGAGTACGTCACCTTGGGGAGCACCAGTCCTATTCATAAACAAGAAGGACGGAGAGCTACGACTATGTATCAACTACAGAGAGCTGAATAAGGTCACAATCAAGAATAGATATCCACTTCCCCGGATAGATGACCTGTTCGACCAATTACAAGGATCAAGGATATTCTCGAAGATTGATTTGTGTTCAGGATATCATCAGTTACTAGTTCAACCGGAAGATATACCAAAGACTGCCTTTAGGATGAGGTATGGACACTATGAGTTCTTAGTGATGTCCTTTGGACTGACTAATTCCCCGGCAGTATTTATGGACCTAATAAATAGAGTATTTAGACCTTATCTGGATCAATATGTTATAGTAATCATCGACGACATTCTGATTTACTCAAAGACCGAAGAAGAGCATAAGAAGCATCTACAGGTTACTCTACAGACTCTCAGAGATAATAGCTTGTATGCGAAATTCAGCAAGAGTGAATTTTGGCTTCAAGAAGTCAAATTCTTGGGACATGTGATATCACCTGATGAAATTTCTATAGACTCATCCAAGATCGATGCAGTCTTGAGCTGGAATAAATTGACTAACACGGCTGAAGTTAGGAGTTTTCTTGGATTGGCTGGATATTATTAGAGATTCGTGGAGGGATTCTCCAAGATCGCAGGACTGTTGACAAGTTTAACAAGGGAGGAGACAAAGTATGAATGGACTGATAAGCATGAGGATGCATTTCGTGAATTAAAAGAGAGACTAACCTCATCACCTATACTTGCGATACCCAAGAGTGGTGAACGATTCATAATCTACAGTGATGCATTATACCATGGGCTTAGTTGTGTGCTAATGCAAGATGAAAATGTGATTGCATACGAATCAAGAAAATTGAAGCCACATGAGAAGAATTATCTAACGCATGACTTGGAACTAGCTGTAATTGTGTTTGCCTTGAAGATTTGGAGACACTACTTGTATGGAGAAAAGATTGAACTGTTCTCAGATCACAAGAGTTTGAGGTACTTGTTCTCTCAGAAGGAGTTGAACATGCGACATCGAAGATGGGTAAAACTACTCAAGGATAATGATTTCTCTTTGCAATACCATCTGGTTAAAGTAAATGTTGTAGCTGACGCTTTGACCCAAAGGCCCCGCCTCTTGATCGCTTTAATTTTGATTAGAGAATGGCGAGCATTGGAGACGTTAGCCGGATTCAACCTCCAACCAGTGGGATCGGGAAAAGGACAACACTTTGGATGTCTTCTCATACAACCGACTCTCATCAGCTGTATCTTGGATGCTTAATAGTCAAACAAAGATTTGAAGCTATGGTTTGCTAAGATGTCCTCGAAGGAACCCAAGATATGAAGTATTAGTACGGACAGAGCATTAAGGTGCAAAGGTAGACTTTGTGTGCCAAACTATGGTAGCCTCAGAAAAGATATTTTGGACGAAGCACATAAGTCAAGGATGACTCTCCATCCTGGAGGAAATAAGATGTATAAGGACTTGAAGAGGAACTTCTGGTGGGAAGGAATGAAGCGAGAAGTGGCAGAGTACGCATCGCAATGTCTTGTTTGCAAACAAGTGAAGGTAGAATATTAGAGACCGCCTGGACTTTTACAACCGCTACCAATTCCGTAGTGGAAATAGGAACACATCACCATGGATTTTGTGGTTAGATTGCCAAAGTCTCAGCAAAACCACGATGCTATTTGGGTAATAGTGGATCGACTCACCAAGTCAGCGCATTTCATCGCCTATAGTATAACATACCCAGTTGAACGATTGAGCTGGATGAAACTATAGCAAGTTGTGAGACTACACGGTGTACCTGTCTCAATAGTATCAGATTGAGATTCATGCTTCACTGCAAAATTTTGGAAGAGCCTTCAGACAACAATGGGAACTTCATTGAACTTGAGTTTGACTTTTCACCCACAAACAGACGGCCAGACAGAACGAGTCAATCAAGTGATGGAGGATATGTTGCAAGCCTGTGTCATTGAGTTCGAGAGTTCATGGAAAACACAAATACCTTTGATCGAGTTCGCCTACAACAATAGCTATCACACGAGTATAGGGATGGCACCATTTGAAGCTTTATACGGAAGACCTTGTCGATCGCTGCTATGTTGGGCTGAAGTAAGAGATAGTCAACTACTTGGGCCTGAGATGATTCAAGAAACCAGCGAGAAGATCCAAATCATATGGGAGAAGATGTAGACAGTGCAATCCAGACACAAGAACTATGTTGACAAGTGACGAAAGGATCTGGAACTTTATAGTTGGAGATCATGTACTACTCAAAGTTTCACTAGTTTGAGGTATCGTCAGATTCAGACAGAAGAGGGGCAAGCTATCGCCGTGATTCATTGGACCATTTGAGATTCTAGAATGTGTTGGAAAGGTTGCTTATCGACTTGCGTTGCCACCGAAGTTGTCAGGAGTGCACAACATTTTCCACATTAGCATGTTGAGGAAGTGTGCCCATAACCCAGTGCACGAGATCAATTTTGAAGATATCGAGGTGAACAAGAACGTGACATATAGCAAAGGACCCATGCGTATTCTAGACCGAGGAGTGAAGAAGCTCAGAAATAAAGAGATCCAGCTAGTGAAGATTCAGTGGAAGCACCACAATGAGGGAGAAGCTTCATGGGAGCTAGAGTCAGAGATGCAAGAGAAGTTTCCGTTTTTGTTTTGAACCCTACTTACTTTGGATTTCGGGGACAAAATCTTTAATAAGTGGTGAATGATGTAATACCTTGTATTTTTGTATATATTATATGAATAAGACCTTGTAAATGTTTCTCTTAATACTTGTATGAGTTTTCCCTTACCTTTGGTATAATTTGGATACCAATCGATTGGCAAGTTTACTAGTCGATTGCCAATACTTGCCACTTTATCAATCAATTAGAGCATTTATACCTAATACCAATCGATTAGTAGCAGCTGGGCAGATTCTCTTGCCTTGGCTGCAGAAAGGCTATGTGAACACTTATCCCCTATATATATGTGACCTTTTCCTGTGTTTTTTTCTTTTCAGAAAATCAGAGAGGGTGAGAGGGAGAGTTGTGTGTTATATATATACACTTATATATATATATATACATCCATACACTCACACACACTGAGATGGACAGAAGAAAAGAAGAAGAATAGAAGGAGACAAGAAAGAGAAGACAGAAAGAGAGAGAGAGAGAGAGAGAGAGAGGAGAGCTCCATTGAAGCCCCAAGCTTCAATACACACAACTAAACATACCCTAGACCCCTAAGGTGAGTTCTAAACTCACTTGGTAACATTTAATTGATGTTAGGACATGTCTAAATGAAGAAATGGAGCTGAAATCATGTATTCTCGTATTTTCATATGTTGGACTGTCATCACTGTGAAGAAGACGAAGTCCCAATCGATTGGGACTTTTCCCAATCGATTGCCATAATTTAGATCCCAATCGATTAACATTTTATCCAATTGATTGCCATCTTTGATATCCTAATCAGTTGCCATATTAGAAATCGATTGGCATGTGATCCAATCGATTGAACCTTTTACCAATCGATTGTTACTATTTTTATACCAATTGATTGGACCACTATCACAATCGATTGACAGTTGCAGAATGTTGATATTCTTGTTTAGTTTATATTATAACTGCTTAGTTATTTATTTACTATTCAGTACCCCCAACATGCTATATTGTTGTAATACAGACGTGATAATAAGTTAATGCGACATAGGATTGTAGTAACGACGAGATTAACAGATAATAGTTGTGACGCTAGATAATGTTATAGTCGTTAATACTTTGGAGTTATCATTCATTTCATTCAGAGTAGTCAGGCCACATTGGGATTGTCATGTATCAATGTTAGAATTGAACTTAAGTAGGTTTGTTAGGATTTGGGAATCTTGCATGGGCGGGCCTTGGTCGATCATATATTCTTAGAAGCGGTAGATAGACGAAGGTTTCTATGACTTGCAGTGAACCATACCAATAGCCCTAAGATAGCCAGATGATCTAATCATATGTTCTTAAAAGCGGTAGATAGACGAAGGTGTCTACGACTGCGGTGGACCGTGATCACTGGTAGACATTGCTAAGTCGTGGCATAGAATGATGCACTGTTTCTTAAAGCGTTATATCCCTGTAGTATGGTGAACAAGGCGTATGCTCTTAAAAACTGGGGATGGACTGACGTGGTATCCATGACATGTGGTGGACTGTGCATATGTTCTTAAAAGCGGTGGACGGAGCAATGGTGTATCCTTAAGAGTGAACTACTGTCGAGTCTGTTCTTCTATCACAATGTATTGTCGGTCTTAAAATGAGTAAGACGTTGATAATCAGATCAACAGAATGATTAGAGTTATCCTCACTGAATTTAATGGTGTTTAACTGGTAATAACTTCAATAGTTCATACCCTGTTAGTATCTAATTCACTTAGCTTTTATTAAGCTGACGGCGTTTATGCCGCTGGACATTTCTATGTTCCAACGTACCCTGGTCATGACTATACAGGAGAAGGACCTACAGGTGAGGACTACTATGCCCGTGACGATGTCCCTGCGGAGGACTACCCCAAAGGAGGCCAGATAGAAGAGGACTACTATGCCGAGGACTACCTCTACGCCAACTGAAGATTAGGCTAGACTGTAGTTTAATTTTCTTTACTGCTTTCCAGACCTTTTGTAATCAGGCATATGTTGCCTTGACAATTGTACTTTCTCTGTGTTTTATTTTGATTCGAGACTCTGATGTGTATTAGTAAGTAACCTTTTTTGACATTAAGTTATGTTTTAACCAGAACCTAGATTTCATTCTTGTTATCTCTTTTACTTATTGTTGCTTAGTACTGTGTGATGTGGACAATCATGTGAATTCGCCAGTCGGTGCCTTTGGACCCAAAAAGGAAATTTATTTTTCTCTATTTTTGCAGTTCTGGGGTGTGACAATTACATTATCCACCACCTATCAAAAGATTTTGTCCTCGAAATCTGAAGCAGTAGTCCTAAAACGAAAAGGAAACCATCTCTCAAGACATACTCTAAAAATGCTTAAGTTCTCATTTTACGTAAATGATCACATTAGCGACCAAAGGGTTAAGTTCTAAACATACGATATATAGATGTCACTAATCTACGAATACTAGGGTGACAGCTACCAATCCCAGGTTTTAACCATACGAAATTTGTACATCAAACTTTGGGACAAGATTCTTGGTAGCACAATCTAATCATCTCACAAATCTGAAATAGCTAGTCTCCAAACACATGAGGTTCCTCCCCCTGGTGAAACTCTACGGTGTGAGGATTCTATTGATCGAGTGTTCTAATCTCATCTAAGTTATAGCGAAGCGTTGTTGTCTACTATTGTCTTCAATGATGCTTCGAATTGTGCTAACGATGTCTCTACTATATCATCAGTTGACTGTCTCCCATCTCTGGACTCCTTATTATGATTGTCATCGTCCTTAGTAAATCTCTTGTTGTACACGACATCCATGTTAACTCCCTGGTTGTTGTCGTCCTTCAATGTGTTGACCTAAAAGCATTTTGACTCCGACATCGTATTTGGTGATTTAAACTTCCTCAAGTGTCTCCAAATTACCTCATACTATTGATGTAATCACCTCTTCGAGGTTGTACAATCTGTTGAATATCTGTTCTGCTTCTGCGTACCAACTAAATAGGTTAGGCAGGGCTATACACTGATATCGTGAGCCTACTATATAACATCTCGACTAGATGGAAGCAACATACGATCAGTATTGATAAGTGACCCTTCGTGGTACTATTTGAAATTCTGGTGTCGTCTCTGCGTTACTCGTATCCTCTCTTGTAGACTTGCAATCTTCTAGTTCATTATCCCATGTCAAGGCTATGTCTCCAGGAAATTAAGATTCCTCATCTCTAGTCTCTATCCAACTTACCAACGATTGACCTAGTCTTTCGTGTTGGGAGGCTAATGATGTCATATAAGGATGCAGTTGATGTCTTATAGGGATGCAAAGAAGTCATATGGGATGCAATTGATGCTATATCTATACTTAGATAACTACTGTCAATCATTGTCAAAATGAATTGTTCAGGAATCTACCATTTATGGTGTAGGCTAATCCTCTTACGATCAATCAAACAAATGCCAGCTTCCTACAAATATCGGGATCATATATAATACAAAATGTAGGTGATGGGGTTGTACCTTCTGTCTATCGTCCTTGTCTAAGTCGAGATCCATTACTTGTTCAGTGGGTCTACCCTCGTGACACTTGTTGTAACGGAACATTGTGTTGCATCTCTAGTTCTGGACAAAACTTACATACATGACCAACTTTACTGTAGTTAAAGCATTGCACTCCTCGTTTATTAGATTTACTTAATGCTTTGCATTCTCGGGAATGGTGTCCTGGTACTCCACAATTGTAGCAGATATCTCATTCTCTGTGCTATGTTGGAGTCGCCACTGGTTTGGATTCTTTCTTGTTACCCAATCTCTTACGCTTTTAGCGGTTGCCCATGTAACTTCTCTCTGTGTTTCGTTGTTGAACTTGGTTAGCTGCCAACACAATCTGACTGTCCCTTGCTCTCTAATCCGTTAGGAGAAACTGATCGTACTCTGGAAATGTTAGATCAGATCGTTGCCCTTCACTAATCTAAGTGTTGTCTTTCAGTTTCGTTGCCATTTCTACCAGAGCTACAAAAGATTGATCTAAATGTCCTATAGTCATATGACGGATATGTAGAACTAGTCCCTGATGATATCTTTTGATCTTCCTTCTTGGTGTATAGATCATATGTGGTGCAAATCGTGACAGCCTCTCAAATTGAGTTGTATATTCTAGCACTGTAAATCTACCTTGGACTAATTGAATGAAATCCATTTCCCTTTTACTCTTCTCAAATTCTGGGAAGTACTTCTCTAGAAATCGAGTCTTGAATGATTCCCAAGTCATTCTTCCAACAGCTTCTTCACCTATCGTAGCTTTCACTGCGTCACACCAATCTGTTGCTGAGAAAGTCAGTTGAAATACTGCTAAATGTCTTTTCTCAGTGTCAGTACATTCTAGTGTCTCAAATATCAATTCTACCTGGCAAATCCATTGCTCAACTTGCCATGCTCCAGTTAATTCGGTAAAGGTTCCTTGTTAAAGAGCACGAAATTCCTTCAGCAGCTTGACTCCCGTTTGATGTATTAGTGCTTCATTGCTAATGACACGAACAGCACAATTGATAACTTGTTCCATGTGATGGTCCGACCACTCCTATTGGATCTATCTCGGGAGGTAGTACATCAGGTACTCCATTCAGCTGGCCTGGGTTCCCTCGAGTCGTCCTAACCATAACGAGTGTTGGTAGTGTTCAGTGTCGCTACTTACAAATGAAAAAAAATATTTGGTTAGACGCATTCTATCTTACAGCTCAAGCAAGAACATGCGGTAAATATACAATACCACTATATAATACGATCACATCAAGCAATACGAATATAATAATATAACCATAGAGGTCAGTCTACTTACCAGGTATTCTCAAAGGTATCTATGATCAAAACAAAGGTTATGAAACTACAGGTTCTAAGCATAACGTCAAATCTTAAACATTCTATTTCTATTCTCAGGTTCCAGACTACAAATACTTCTCAACTAACATGTGAGACCACTCAACTAACATGTGGCTCAAGGTAACAAAAATTTTATCCATCACCTCGTTCTACTTCTAGGTCATACTGACTGTTCTGAGATCGCCTAGGAATTTGTCAGTGTCCAAAATCCAACTGTTCTATATTTATGATCTCCACAACCCCAACTAACTCTAGATGCCTTGTTCTCCGTGAACTCAGCTATCAACAGCTCTAAGGATTCCTTATCAGCTCCAGCAGTTACTACCTTCCAAAGAAACATCCTCAGATGGATTCATCTAACTTCTCATCTAAGTGACAAGATAACAGCTCATTCTCATCTCAGCTAATCCTCATGCTATCGACATTAACTTAGAACTTGGGTTCTAATCACAAAAGACAAGCGGTTAACAACTAAAACCTAGGCTCTGATACCAAAAATCCTGTCATGCCCCATAGAACAAAAATAGAGAAAACAAGTTCCTTTTTGGTCCTGTAGGTTCGTGACTGGTGAATAACTGCATTGTCATCTACTCAAACCAACAATACAACAATAGGGAGGATGGTAATCATAGAACATATCTTATTAACATAATCAGAGGCTACAGCGGAAATATAAAAGGTTTGGAAGCAATATATGCCTAGAACCAATTATAAAAGTCTACTAAATCTATTATAACAGCTAACTTAGAGTCTGAGGCCTATAACAATAATTACAGCAATACAACAGATATACCAACTAACTAATACAAAGCAGCACGCCTTCGTCTTCAAACCTTCAGCTCCAAGTCCGGCGGAACATTAGTCTCCGTCCTCAAGACCTGCCAAGCTCTAGACATTGGAACGTCTAGGGCACAAATGCCATCAGATTTGAATATAAAACTGAGTAAGTACGCTAAACAACACTCCTCACCGTTATTGTTCAGCATCTTAAAATACTGTTAATCTTTTAACAATGACATCACTCATGGACATAGCAGGGTCTCATTAAACTATTTATAAATTCAATGATAGCAAGAAACATATTAAATGAAAACAATAATAACGATCATGGTATAAATATCTCATCACGTATTCACCAAAACCATGCATGTAACCCGTGTAACCACCCATGCATCTACCTTTATGTCGGGACGCTGAATCTATGATTGAACATCATCTTACTAACCATTCTCATATTCATACCCATTTCCGTATCCATGTTTTTATTCTCATTTGCATCCATACGTTAATACCATAATACCAATCTAATATCCACACGTCGATACCATAATACCAATCTGATATCCATACATCGATACAATAATACCAATCAGAATCACCCACCTAGTCAGTAGGTACCACGACCCCTTGATAGGATTACCGGTCATCTACACGCTACCACCTATCTGTAAACAATAGAAGTGGCACATCAGACGTCTTCAACGATGCGTATACCCTCACTGGTCATCTACATTGCTGAGAATACATTATAGCACTAGTTGGACGTCTTCAATGGTACACTGGACATCTTCAACAGTGTATACGCATCACTGGACGTCTTCAACAGTGAGAGGCACACTAGGAACTCTAACCATCCCACGTCCACCCGGCGCGTCAACTGTTGATCCCATGGATCCAAAGTACACATATCTCATTATTCCACATAAATCACAATTCCCATTCTCATCATATCCTCTCATCTCTTCATACCAATATCCCATGCATGCTGACCACATGTCGTGAAATGCATTACTCTAGATACAAGAATTACCACATGCTCTGTATTCATCATATCTACTCATTTTTTATTATCAGCATGCAGTTGTGTTCCATTCTACTATTCATTTTAACCGTTAAACAGTTCATCTTATAACAGTGTTGCATTATCTCTTAAATTAACAATATCGCATGTTGAAAGCATGAATCAATATTTAAACAGCTAAACAGTATGTATTATAATCAACAAAAAATAAACATGTTCTGTGAGGTTCGATCGATTGAGGTCCTCTTGATCGATTGAAGTTAAAGTAAGTTCGATCGATCGAAGGTCATTCGATCGCTTGAGGAAATAGTAAGTTCGATCGACGAAGGTCGTTTGATCGCTCGAACATCATCTTCCACCCAGAAACTGGCAGAGGCAAACAAAGGTCTCGGGGTCATTAAATACATATCTAAATATACAGAAATCATTCTAGAGTTATCCCTCGAGTGAGTTAATGAACTCACCTCACTCCGGTGCTCTGGTGGCGGCGTTCCCGAGCTTTGCGGTGATGACTGTGGTGGTGCCGAGCTCTCTCTCTCCTTTCCTTCTTCTCTGTCTCTCTCCGGTCCCTTTCTGTCTCTCTTCTTCTCCTTCTTCTACTCCTCTTCTTGTTCTTCTTCTCTTCTCCTTCTCTAAGCACATATATATACACATGCATACACACACACACACTGTTATATATATATATATAACATACAAGCTCTCTCTCTAACTTTCTAAACTGCCAAACCCCCTCCCCCCACATACGAACTAACTATATATAGTGAGGGAAAAAGGTATAGGTGGCAAACAGGTAAGATAAGAATAATAACACGCTCGATCGATCGATCAAAGTGAGTTTGATCGATTGAGAACAGGTCATTCAAGGTTCGATCGATTGAAAAAAGTTCAATCGTTTGAGAGAAGGTCCACATTACAGAATTAGGTCAGCAAAGTTTTGATCACTCAATCGCTCAAGAGAAAGCACAAGGTTCGATCGATCGAGAAGACTTCGATCGATCGAGGAAGATTCTTCACCAAGGGTTCACACAAGCATATAGGGTTTTATTTATATAACCATGTATCCAAAAATACAGGGTATTACAAATTCTGAGAGAAACCCTTTATTTGGAGGCAACCCTAATGTTGAGAGATGCATGATTCTGAGAGATGCCCTTTATCTGGAGGTAATTTTGATACTCGATGCTGAGAGATACCCTTTATCTGGAGGCAACCCTGATGCTGAGAGATACATAGTTTTAAGAGAAACCCTACTATATCTAGAGGTAACCCTGATACTCGATGCTGAGAGATACCCTTCATCTGGAGGCAATACGAATTCTGAAAGTTATCTGCTGGGGAGATTCTATGATTCACGAGTTGCTGAAGTATACCTTTCTTTGTGGAGGTAATTCTAACGATATCTGAAAGTTCTTTGCTTGGGGAGATATTGATATTTCTGATATATGAGTAAAAGGCTCATGTTCTGGAGGCCCTGCTGATTCAATCTGAGACTCATATTGGTGCTTCGACCAGTTCAAATATTCTTGTAACATGTTGGGCTTATTCTGACCTTTTCTCAAATATCTTGCTCATGGTTTTAAGATCTTGTATTCTGATCCATCTTTTGTAAATCCTTTCTGGATGTAATTCTTGAGCGATACTAAGCCCAAATGTCCATTTTCTAAGACAACACACAATCAACCCCAAAACAACGAGAGTATGCTGTAAGTCATCAATTTATAGCCATTTTCAAGCTACGGTGCCCTCGATTCTTTGTGTCTGGGAACTTTTCTTCAACTCTGGACGGTTTTCAACCAAGGTTCAAATTCTCAAGGGTCCTTTAGACCAATTTCAACAAGTTTCAAGCACTCTTTAAGGCTTATATATCAAGATTGGACCAAACCAGGGTCAAAACAATTTGTGGAATCAATTTGCAGAGAATAGAGCCATTTTGCAAAGGCCCAGATAGAATGCTGCTGAACTATGAAGAGAATGTTGTTGAAGCGTATGTCAAATACAGAGCATGATTACCAGCATTTGGTCTAAATTCAATTTTCTTGACGAGGCATGCCTTCTTGGCCATTCTTGTACTTAAAGCAAAACTCAAATCCTTTGGAGTTCGGGCTTTTTAGCTGTTTAAGCTTAAGTCTTCTGGCGACCTTTTGAGTGATCTTCAATCATCTTCTTCTTCTTACAAGTTCTTTATCCATTTCAACTATAATCATCTTCGACCAATCACCATTCATCTGGTTTATTCCAAGCTGCTAAAACTTCACTTTCTTATCAAAATCTTCAAAATTGGTAGATTTCTACTAGTTTTACCAATCAAATTCAATCATTCTAAACGATTTCCCAAGTTTTAAGTTTTTGCAAGGCTTATAAGTCAAGAGATACCCATCTTAGGGTCATACTGAAAGTTCTGGGGTTTTAATATGCAAAGATAGAACAACTTCACCAATTCTGGTCAATGTTCTAACAGGCAAGTGCGTAATGACTTTGGCAAAAACTCCGATAGCTTATTGTCTTTTGATAATATCAAACAAAAGCTTAATTCATTGTTTAACTCTTCTTATCCAATTCTGATTTCCATCAATTGCTTGATTCTAATGAATTTCCACGTAATGCTTTATCCTGATCATAATTAACGTAACATCAGCATTTGGAACTTCTACTCGTATCTACCTTTGGATGCTTTTAGAGTTTTATAATTGATTATAGATCACTCTGGACCGACACACTCGAGATCATGATAGACTAGACGATAGTAGACTAGACCACGACAGAGGTTGAGAGACATTGACACAGGAAGATGATACTCTTGATATTGAAATAGAAGTTTGGAGGAGAAAACCCAATTTTAATTTCCTTAATCTTAATGTGCGATGGTCATGTTTAACGTATCTCTTGGCTTTCATCTGCACTTCTCATCTTATTGTGATAATACTCAGCTGATAAAGTAATGCCTGGAAAATACTCCACATGGATCTCAATCAATCCTTTGCTTTTTCTGAAATGTAATTCGAATTAGTGCCTTAGCTTATAGAATAAGAGACAATTCATTTCAAATGTTTTCAAAGATATACTCGACGGCTCAGGATTTTCTTATAATGTGAAAGGGGGTATAGGCAAATGATGTTTGCCCCTAGTTGACAGGGATAAATGAAGGCTTAGGCAAACGCAATTTGCCCCTAGTGTGGCAGTGATATCTTGAGGTTCTGGGCAAACCTGAAAGCTTTGCCCCTAGTTTGCAAGGTTCAGGGACCGAGAGTTGGAAAAGCTCGCTTACTTATCCCCAAGTGGGAATCAGGTCCAAAGTAGTTCGGCCAAGTCTTGAAAGAAGGTTTTTGAGATGTGGTTGAGTTTCGCAAGAGCAGTGACCGAATCGAGTAGGTTGCCTACGTATCCCCAAGTGGGAATCAGGTCAAGCGTAGCTCCTCGAAGGCTAGAGGTTTTGAAAGATGAAGGATTCAAGAATCAGGGGGCTTTTTAAACCATGTCATCAAATAGATTTTCTGAAGCAGGTCATTTGTGGCAGCGTTTAAAGAAACTAAACTACCTCTCTTTTTTTTCTTTTCTTTTCATTTCTTTTCTTTTCTCTATTTTGCTTTTGACGGTTGATTCTTTTCACCTTTTCACTAGCTAGCCAATTTTACATTTCTCATCATACATCATACATGTTTTCGGAGCGAGATTAGCCCTTAAATCTCTTTGGGCTTACTTAAATCAATGCTTTGGGATGATTCATGTTCCCGATTTCTCGATCTTTTTCATTCTCCTTTTTCTTCTTCTCTTCTCTTCTTTTCTTCTCTCTAAAGTTTTGACTGGCTAGGATCAGGTTCTTGAAAACAACACGCAAAATTTTCTTTCTTTTTTTTAAATGCTCTAACTTTTGCCTAGGCGCCCTTTTCGGTTTTCATCCTAGCACACTTCTTTTTTTTTTTTTTTTTTTCTTTTTCTGAGACAAATAGTTCATTTAAAATGTTTGGCTACCATCAAGGATAAAGTGTACATGGCTTGCCGCTTAGACAGGTTTGAATGGCTTATTTTTCTGGGCTCAAGATTTTGAAATGGGAAGATCAGGGATTTAAGCTAGTCCCGAGTTACTATCAAGCATATATTTTCAAGATTTAAGCAAAAGCATCTCAAGATTCTTAAAGACTAATCAATTCTTAGCTTTCTTCGGCATTAGCAAAAAATCAACTTTTATCCTTTCAGGATTCTTTTGAATGCACAAAACTATCAGCACTGTATTTTTTTCACAATAATCAAAGAAGTGACATTTTCAACTTAGTGATTAATTCATTCATGACAAGGCGCATTAGATCAAGAAAATCAAGCTTTTATTTCATTGCTTTAAAAGAGAAGGATTACAACACTCGACACAAACACAAACATAACTTGACGATAGACATCCTCGACAACAAGACTTAAAACTGACTCGACTAGACTCGACTTGATCTCAAGTGGAGCATCACTATGACTTACTTATTCCTCTTAAACATCCATTCTGCTTTAGGAAGCAGCTATTCTAAACATCATCACAACACTGGACCTTGTAGGCTCTCCTAAATTTTTCATTTTTCAACAAAGGCTTGAATTCTTTGGCTAATTCCTCAGGCCTTTTGTGGTGGAGTCCTGAGTCTCCAGCATCTATCTGTGCGATGCCCACAACTTTGATGGAAATCGTAGTAGTACTCAGTCTTGAAGCCTCGTGGAAGTGGATCAGGTTCTAATTTGGGTTCTAGCTTCTTCAAGTACGCTTCCTTTAGTATTTTTTCAAGTGCGCTGCTCAAGGACACTCCTAGCTCAAAAAATTCTCTCTTCTCTTTCTTTTGCCCTTGATTCTGGTTTCCCCTTGCAACTCTGGTATTCTTTCCCCATTGCTGTTGAATTGGTTTATCAGGTAATGGATATTTGTTCAAATAAACTGGTCCTTTGAACTTTTTCGAAGGCCTTGCATTGGGCATATCAAATAATCCCTCCTTATCAAGCTTATAGTCACAAATTCTTTTGCTTTTGTGGGCCAGTATACCGCTCTTGGTGAGCTTGTCAAGGATTTCTTGATCCAGAGTTTGTGTTCCTAGATTATTCAATTTCTCAAACCATTTATTATCATTATAAGATGCAGGATGTGGGGTCAGAGGTATTGTGTCAACCAATTCCTTTATAACATCCATCATTTTTGCTAGCAGTTTGTTGATGTGGTTGATAGTAGACTCCATGGCAGTCATCCTAGCATTCATATATTCTTTAAATGCCATCTCTTCTTCTCCAGCTCTTATTGTGCAAATCATCGAATCTTTTGGAAGCTCAATAGACATGGTTGGTTGGTCTAATGATGTGATGTACACCGTAGGGTCGTAGGATTCACGCCCTATTTCAATGAAGCTGATATCTCGTGGTGGTGGAACCTTTTGATAATCTCAAAGCAAATTCTTATTGACATATGGCTATGTAAGTGGAGGGGTAGTGATCCTATTATCAATTAGATCTTGAATTTCATGTCTGAGCCTCCAACACTTGTTGGTACCATGGCCATGTTCTTGATGGAAGTTGCAGTATAAATCCATCCTAAAGTTTTATGGAAGTGGGTCTGGAGTCGGCATCGGATCTAACTTCTTGAAGTACCCTCTTTCCAACATTCTTTCCAATGCTGTGCTTAGAGACATTCCTAATTCAGAAAACTCCCTCTTTTCCCTTGACTGCTCCTATTTTTGACTTTTTCTTGTAATAATGACATTCTTATGCTCTCTTTGAAAAGGCTGAGGAGCCAATACATTAACGTCAGTGGACTGATGATAGACTGGCCTTCGATTGTTCGTGTTCTCTTTCTTGTTTGTCCCATCCCTGATTGCATCTTCAACGAGTGTACCTATGTCAAACAGTTGTTCAAATGTCATGATAGACTGGAATCGGAGCTTTTTAAGCTACTCAGGCTGTAGGTTCTTGACGATTATTCGGACTTGCTCTTTCTCAGTAGGCTTGCTTGTCATCTGAGCAGCCTTAGCCCTCCAACAAGTAAAGAATCCTATGAAGGATTCCTCACACTCTTGCCTAGTGGTTTCCAGATCTCTTGTAGTAATATCGAATGACTGATTGTATAAGTATGGAGCCATAAATGCTCTAGGCAGGGCTTTCAAATCTTTGGCCACAACTGATTCTAAGGTCAGATACCATGACAGTGTTGCTTCACTCAGAGTTCTTTGAAATAGCATGACAAAACAGTCAGACCCAATGCCTATGGGCTGTAAAGTTCCTACTTAAAGCCTTATGTGGCTCTTTGGATTTCCAGTTCCATTAAATAATTCAATATGCGACATCTTAAACTTCTCTGGGAGTTTGGCTTTCGGAGCATCACATAACCCTTCAATGTCAAACAAATACTCATCTACCCCTTTGCTTTTCCTAATCACGCTTTCTAGCTTGTCAATTTTAGCCAATTTGTCTTGGGTTTCTTGATCTAGCTGAACCTTTGGTTGAACTGTCTCCCCAAAGACTTCTTCCTCGTGATGCACCAGAGGCGGTGGTGGTGGCAGATTAGTCAGCTATTCAATCATTCTAATCATAGTGGTAAGTTATTCATGATTCTATTCCCTGCTCTGATCCAACGTAGCTTGCATTGCGACCCATAACCCTAGTCGACTCGGCTGTTCCTTCTTTAAACCCTGATCTAATCAAACGACTATTCGGAGCTCTGACCCAGGGAGTACAACTTTTTGGTCCTATCTTCTTTTTTGGTTTATTAGGGATTTTCAAATAATCAGGTATCTTTATTACAAAAGAATTTTCAAAGAATGGTATTTTAAAAAAGTGGATTGAAAATCAAAGATGGAAAATTATTTCCTTTTCCAAAATATTTTCTAAAGTCAAAGAAATCTTTTTCAAAAATTCTAAGGAAAACAAATCTTTTCTTTTCAGAAGGATATTTAGGGGTGGGCATACTTCGGGTCAACCTGAAAAGCTGACCCGAACCCAAAATTTTAACAAACTTCAGTTCGGATAAAACTGAACCGAACTTATTTCAGTTCAAAATCGAACTGTTTTACTTTGTTTGGTTCGGTTTTCAGTATGGAAAAAATGTTCGGTTCGAAACCGAATATCCAAACTTTAATGAATATATAATGAAACATGTTTGGGAATTACAACTCAGGGCTCAAATTCTTTTATTCATCTCTCACACTCTCAGCCGTTCAAGAGTCGCAGACCTCAGTCCTTCGTTTCTTCCTCCTCTCGGCTATGGCGACGGGCTGTCTCTGTCCTGGCAGTCCTGCAGCGGTGTGGCTTTCCGGCGATGGCATGGATCTGATCATTGAGTGCTCTCTCTCACCATGACCACAGTCCACGGCTCCACGAGGACCAGACCACAAATCCACGAGCCAGTGACTCAGTGAGCCACGAGGTATCTGATCTCTCTCTCTCTCTCTATGCCTTTGGTTCTTTCTCTATCTCGTTAAGTCTCTCTCTCTCTCTGTGCAACTCTCAGTCCCTCTCTCAGTATTAGTTGTGCTAAGTAGAAAATGTTGTATCAATTGACAATTTTTTCTAGTAATCTTTTCATGACATGTATACAAATTTTTCTCTCTCTGACTAATTTTCTCTCTGAGTTTTAATTTTTCTCTAACTTTTCATGGCATAGCAGACATAGCCGTAGAGTGAGAGGAAAGAAGAGAGGCTATGGGTTTCTCTTTTTCGAGGAAGACTGTTTTGGAGAGATGAGTCATCACATGGGTTTTGTGGACTTTTGGCTTAAATGTCTCTTCTTTTGTCATATCACTGTATCAGTCATCACATGGGTTTTGTGGACTTTTGGCTTAAATGTCTCTTCTTTTGGTAAGTCATCAAGTGACTTTGGGTCTTGGTTAGGCCCGTTGGGTCTC
Organism: Hydrangea macrophylla; assembly: GCA_033977485.1. Taxonomy (NCBI): domain Eukaryota; kingdom Viridiplantae; phylum Streptophyta; class Magnoliopsida; order Cornales; family Hydrangeaceae; genus Hydrangea; species Hydrangea macrophylla. The sequence continues at coordinate 81,706,840 of CM066987.1, forward strand.
TTTTTTTTTTTTTGAAATGGGTCTCTGATGAACACTAAGTTAGTAAAGTAAATAGTAAGTTGTATGTACATAATTGTATAAGTATAACAGTGTATGTGTGTTTCGGTGTGAAACACTGAGAGTTAACGATGAATAGTGTCAGTGGGCTTTTCTGTTTTTTTTTTCTTTTGTTAATGATGAACCATAGTTCGAACCCGAACTTCCAACCCGAACGCGAACTTCTTTTTCAAAACCCGAACCATAGATTCGAACTTTACTTCAGTTCGGATTTCGGTACCAAAAACCTCAACCCGAACCCGACCAACCCGACCCGAACTTCTCGGTTCGAACCCGAACTGTCCGATTGCCCACCCCTAAGTATGTTAGAAGCGTGGCACTCGTGAGTCGTATATGCAATGCTCATCTATTGTATGCAATGCAGATCAGATACAATCTAATCTAAATGCATTGCACCTTAATCTAGCTTAGACCTAGTATATCAGCACATAAACACATAAGATTCCTTGAGTATGCTAATCACCTTACTAATCCTATCATTATCCAAGGATTTGTAGCTTTGAAATTCTTGATGGCTCAGGTTTATAAACTCGAGTTTTTCATGAAAATCTTGAAAGAGAGGGGGAGATTTATAATTTTCAAAAAGAAATTTTGAACCATCATGCTTGTGGTGCGAAATCATGATTCTTTAAAATCGAGGTATGAAATTGGAAATTCTAAAATCTGAGAGGAAAATCTGAAATTGAATTATCATGATTCTTTTGGAAACCAAAGTAGGAAATTTGAAATCTTCTAAAATCTGAGAGGAGAATTTTGAAATTGAATCGTCAAAGTAGGAATTTTTTGAAATTCTCTAAAATCGAGGGAGAATTTTAGAAGGATTTTTTGAAAGTGAATTTCAAAGCGATTTTTCAAAAGGGATATTCCAGGAATTTTCAAAAGACTTGGGTTTTTCAAAGAAGTGCCTGTATTTTCAAAATTTTCAAAAATTGTCCTCTAATAATGATTTGGATGTTCAGATAAAGACCACACTACTCTAGAGGAATCTACCATACAAGGTTTGATGATGCCTTTGCATACACGTCCTCATCATCCATATAATCCCTTACGGGTAAACGTAAATAATTCATCACATTGTCCAAATCAAAGATGATAATCAAGATCCTAATTGAAGGGTCTATAGAAACTATATGCAAAGGCCGAGTTTTAGTCTCATAAAGGGTCCATTAGCAAGCCAAGGGCTCTATATACCCCACGCGGTACAAGGCTAACGGTGAATACATGCTACCAAAGTCTCTTGACAAATGGAGGAAAGGGGGCCTTCCACCCATAAGGCAATGATCTCAAGCAGTCGCGGTGAAAGAATAATGCAAGTGCAAATACAGGCATAAACAACACGATTATCAAATTACTAACAAGGATATTCATTGGCTCAAGTCAAACCCTCGAAGAACAATAAACCATCGGTTTCATGCTCAAATCCCCAGTGAAGTCGCCAAATTTTGGACCAATGCGCGCTAAGAGGGGGGTCCTGGCGTTTCCCTCGATAGTGTCCCGGGATGGATCCAAGGAGCACACTTCAGGGAAACTAGAACTTCCTTAAGCGGTCCTAGAGACAAAGAGTCGCCACCTAATCTTTATCGAGAATTAGGAAATCCAAGTTTGACTCGCCCAAAATTGAATAAGGTTACTCATCCTTCATTACTAGAAACTAGGTTCGGGGGTCTTGGTACGAGAGGGGAAGGAGCCCAAGTAGGACTAAAGCACCCCCTCCTCGCCCAATCGAACGGTAGGCCTTGATTCAAATATCCTTGTTTTTAATTCATAATCAATGTTGTTTCCTCAAACATACTAGATAATATATACATGGCAAAAAGAAACATCTAATGGAAATCATTTCAAGAGATTAAATCAAATAGCAATCGGATGCACATGCAATACAAGAGAGATATATACTTACAATGGCTAGTCCCGCCCAGGACCGATACAAATAAAGGAAACGTGTAATGATATGCAAGAGGGAACGAGAATACTTACATTTGGTTGACTCAAGCGGAGTCACAAAAAGCAAAAGAAAGGAAACGTGTAATGCAATTATGCAACAATCCAAGATAAGATGTCTCTAACATATAAGCATATAATTGGGGCCTATCCTAAAGGAAATGTGTTGTTGAAAACAAAGTTGTAAACCTAGAAAATTTCTAAGAGAAAGGGAAGAAATAGTACACGATATATGGGCACTACGCCACATGTAGACGAGGCAATCTCACAATTCAAAGTCCGGATTCACAACATTCAATTCTCTGCACTAAGACATCAAGGAATACCCAAGCATTGCAAAAACACAAGCAAACAAATGATATGCATGAAAAGCAAGAAGGAGACGTCATCAATCAAATTTCTAGATTCAGCAACCTCTAATGAATCCTATTAAAAGTGGTCTTAAACATGAGCTGGAGTAAAATCCATTTACAGAAAGTTAGATACATGTCTTAGGGAATTTTTCCAAAAAAGTAGGACCTTATTACCATTTTTGAAGTTCGAGAAATAAGAGTTTTGGGAATAGTGGATTAAGACTGTCCATTGTTCTTGTAAAAATCATAATTAATTCTACAAATATCATGTGAAGCTCTATTTGATGTCAAAAGAAAGCGATTTCATTATAGTTTATGAAAAAAAAATAATCCCATTCACATGTCATGACTTTAAGGTCTCTGAAAAGTTATTTTAACCAGACTATTATTCTGGATATTTGGTATCATTTGACAAAGGAATTCAAAACATAATAGAAATTTATGAATCATGTTAATCAAGTTGATCTAGGCTTTTAACCTCTCATCCATTTATCCTAGATAATTTCTAAACCAAGTTTTATTCATCAATTGTTGTTGAGTGATCAAGGTATGACCATTTTGTATACATAATCATGATTGTAGTTAAACTTAGAAAGTTCTAAAATAGTTATATCAACTTCAAATGCTTAGAAAACGATCTTAACTTGATTGTATGCTCACGATTTTATATCGGTATATAGATACATGAGTTAGGAATCATCCCCAAAAAGAGAATCATCGATTTCTATTATGGATTTTCTAAAATTCAAGCACAAAGAGACTATGTTCAAATCTATCAACCCATTTCTCAACAATTTCTAAAAATGGCATATGGAACCTAAGGGTTCTCAAAACTGATCAAATGAAAGCTAATTCATCAAAGTTTACTCAAAAAATTTGAAATACATAAAACTATGGGTTTTGATAGACCACATCTTCTGGACAAAACCAATCTATTTTGCTGAATTTTGACTAGTTCATTTTAAAGTGTGAGAAAAACATCTTAGGTAATGGTTGAAGCCTATTAGAGAGATCAAACTCATAGATCAACTTAATTATCATGATTCCCAATCGATTTAGCCCTCAAGGTCTATGAAGAACTATAGATCATGGATAAAAGGGACTTATAAATATCCTATTGGAGATGAAATTCAATAGGAATTCTAGATTATAGGAATAATTAAGAGAAAAGAATGAATATAGGAATCATCATTCTCATAGATCATACTTCCAAACCATCATAGAATTCAAAATAGATACATATATATAATCATGTATGCATGGATCTAAACTAAAATAGAAGAATGAAATTAAAATTAAAAATAAAAAGTGAAAATCAATCTCTAATTAAGAATTATCAACAAAATCAAAAGAGACTTGGATCTAGCTATGTGAGTGTGTGAAGAACAAGAGAGAAAGAAGATGAGTGTTCTAACAAATAAAACAAAACTAAACTAGATCCAAGCTTATAGATTTATATATAAAAGTAGGAATTAGAGATGAATTGTGATGTCTATCTCTTGGAGGATTCTCAATTATGCAATCAAAGTTGATTTGATGGATCTTCTTCTTCAAGTATTCTTCAGTTCTTCAAGCACTGATCCATGGAAGTTAAGGGATGAAATTGAAGTCCAATTCATCTAATATAATTATCTTAAGATTAGTTTAGGAAATTTTCATCATAGTTCACTTCATCTCTCTAGAAATCTCTCTTGAATTTTAAGTATATTCTTATAGCTTGCAAGTATATTCACTTGTATGTACTTCTGTATACTTCCTTGTGTATCAAAGATGATCTCATATGGATCTATATATATAGAGTTTTTAAAACTTAACTCTTAAGTTTCAGGGTTAAAACAGAGATTTTAGAGGTCAAAAAAGGGTTAAAATGGCAATTTTGATGCCTAAACGCAGTTTTCAGGCAATTTCCTCGTAGTGGAAGCCTCTGGAAGGGTCTGGAACTCAAAAAGCTCAATAGCATGTGAGGTGGCAGCTTAGGTGAGATCCTCCACCCCCTTTGTTGGACCCACCATTTAGTATTTGGGCTCCCCTGGTTGCCCTTATGTCCTGTTTCAAATATTATGTTCACTGCTTTTCTAGATTTTTGTAAAAATGCTTTTTGGTGTCCGAAATCGTCCATTTACGTACCGTTGGAAAGTTGTCGAGTTGAATTTCAGTATAAAAATATTTCAGGAGGTTTTGAAATGAAAATTGAAGTTCAATTGAAGTCCGAAAGTCCTCCGGAACTTTCGTCGTCTTTTTGAAATCAAACGACTTCTTTTTCAAAATTACTTTTCAATGTGCATTGATGTCAAACTTTTCTTTAAAATTGAATCTCTAGATATCTAGAATACTGCATTTAGAACACTTTGTTTTCATATAACCCTAAGTGAATATGAATTCTGAGAGACGTTTTTGATAAAACCAGGATTTATGCATAGAAAAGGGCTTTTCTATGCTTGAAGTCACTTTATGAAATTTGACCTTTTGATTGTGTGGAATCTAGTAACTTCCATGGGGTACTTTTCATCATCGAATCCTCCAAGATGTTGTCCACCCTAAATCCTATCAATGTGGTCAAAATTGGGTGTGTTTACAATGATGACTATATTAGAAACCTTATCCTGCCAGAGGCCTGTGGTTGACCTGCCGATAGTTGACCCTCCTTTACTTGTGAATTGGGTTAGTAGAAAATGACTGGTATGAGGATCCGGAACCACCTAGAGTTAAATTGCCTAGGATAGAGAGAGATAGAAAATTGAGAAAGCTGAGAAAGACCATATTGAGATGAAGGAGAAGGTTGAAAAGTTAGAAAACGATGTCCGCAAGTCCAATGGGGTTGATAGTTACCTGCTAGAGTTGGATGGATTGTTTGAGGAAGCTCATGAGAAGTTGCTGGTTAGTTTTAAGATACTTGAAATTGATAAGTTTGATGGTTCTGGAAATCCTAAAAATCATGTGAGGATGTGCGTTTGAGCCTTTCAGCTGAGTGGTTTGAGTCCTGCCATGATGGCCATACTATTCCAGCAAACCTTGACTATGGCAACATTGTCCTGGTATTTTTCTTTGGAACCTAGCAAGACTCATATATGGGAAGAAGTTGTGAAAGCTTTTGTCACACAGTATGAGTACAATCAAGAGTTAGATGTAATAGTGAGGGACCTAGAAACAACTAGAAAAGAAAGCAAGGATTCATTCGCTGAGTTTTTGGCCTGTTGGAGAGGGAAGGCTGCGAAGGTAACCCAACGAACGACCGAGAAAGACCAAATTTGAATCATGGTAAAGAACTTACAGGGTGTCTACCAGAAGAAGCTCATGTATCAGAGCATTCATACTTTCGCGGAGTTATTTGAGATAGGAACCAGAATTGACGATGCAATCAGAGATGGAGGAATTAAGAAGAAGGATTTGCAATGGAACCGGCCTCGAAGGCCTTTTTATGGGGGAAGCACAGAGAACCAAGTGGCAACTGATGTTAATGCATTAAGCCAGCCGGAAGAAGGGCAGAATTCATCAAGAAGGGGAACCACACCAAGATCCAAGTTGGAAGGAAAGGCTCGTCATTTCACAGATCTGGGGATTTTACTATTTACCACCATCAAGCGACTAATGGAAAAGGGATATTTGAAGCCTCTAGATCCAAGGCTGATGCCTGACCCACTTCCACCAAACTTCAATGTTAACCTATACTGTGAATTCCATCAAGCCCATGGCCACATGACCGATTGGTGTATAAAGTTGAGGCACGAAGTGCAAGATATACTTGATAACAAGGTCACCCTTCATGACCTATAAACAGGTCGAATGTGACCCAGAACCTACTCCCTAATCATCATGCAGTACCACTACCACGAAATATTAACTTTTTGGATATCGAGAAGGAAGCCTTTGACCCATTTGATTTAATTATGCCGCTAGAACAAGCTGTCATACCATATAAATTTTTGGAAGACCAGAGGGTATGCAATACGAGGGTCATAGGCTAGTGGGAAGAGAAGAGGAACAAGCCTTTAAAGAAGATATCAACAATAAAATCATTCAAATTAACTGGTGGGATCTGACTAACCCAATTGATAACTCTATTTGGGAGGAAGAAGGATCATATAGTGATGCCAATAACCTGTGGTATGAAGAGGAAGAGCGTGAGAAGAGGCCACAGAATTAGTCAATCATGCTCAGATAGATGACCTTTGGGAATCAGAAGAAGAAGTCAGCCACCTTACTAGATCAGTGAGGCATTTTAAGTCCCACGAGTTAGAGGGAGACCATCCAGGCAGGGATTTAGAAAAGGGAAAAGGAAAAATGTCTGAGGAAGATGGGAAGAAGATCGGGTGTTGCAACAGATGAAGAGGATTCAAGCAAAAATCTCTGTTTGGGACTATTGACCTCATCAAAAACACATAGGCAGGCTGTGCTAGACGTACTAAACCAGTCAAAGATCCCTATTAAGACCACATCGAATGAATTAGTTGCTATCATCAATGCTTAAGCACCAGCACCTGTGATCATATTCACCAATGATGATCTACTGCCTAAAGGGCCAGATCATAACAAGCCTTTGCATGTTATAGTCTAATGTTTGGGAAAAACTATACTAGTATGTCTTATAGACTATGGGTCTACCCTCAACGTCAGTCTGATGAGGATTGCTGTATGGATGGGTCTGGACCAATCAATGTTTCAACCATCAACCCAAGCTATACGCATGTATGACAACTCTCAAAGGACTATCATTGGAGTAGTGACTCTCAAGGTAATCATGGGTTCATTGGAAAGAGAGACAAAATTTCAAGTTATTAACATTCCTTCCTCATTTAATCTACTATTAGTAAGGCCTTAGATTCATAGCATAGATGGTGTGTCATCCACATTGCATTAGAAGGTCAAATACATCTTAAAGGAAGAAAATGGAGGGAAGAAGGTAGTCAAGGAGATACTAAGAGATAGCTGGATTAAGGAACTTGAAGTCCCAATTGACGCTCCTATACTGCAGGTCCATTTCCCCGAAGAATAGAGTGATATCAAGGGGTTTTGAGTTTGTTCAAGTTAATGTGATAGGAGAAAGTATGCCGTCTGAGTTGCTACCACTATATTTCGATCAGTACACCAATCTAATGGTGGCTGGCATCATTAAGAACATGGGATTCTTCCCAGGCATGGGACTAGGTAAGAGGAATCAAGAGTTGGCAGAGTTTTCAGAAATTAAAAGTCAGAGAAACAGTTTTGGGTTGGGGTATGTTTTGATGGAGGAAGACAAGAAGAAGAAACCAAAAGGTGCTATAGAGAAAATAAAGCCATATCAAAAGACCTTGATTGGGTATTTTGTTAAAGAAAAGAAGATTTCCCTTTATGCTATTTTCTGAAACCATGGTTGGATCGGGCGAACATGTGCCTAAATCCGGGATTCGAGATTTTCTACGATCATGAGTTCACTGAATATGAGGATCCTTACTTATCAGATCCCCCAAATCCAGCTTCATTTGGTGATTGGATGACAGTTCTGGACGAGGATGCAATGAAGAATCTAATGGGAGAAGAAGAACTTGAGAACGAAAAAGGGAAAAAAAAGATGAAGGAAGCTGAGTGGTACACATTGGTCATGAAGGACAAGTGGATAGATTTTAATTTGTGGTTGTACAGGTCTAGTGATAGGGTTTCCCCCTCCCCGGAGTCCATAATGGCCAATATGAGCCAACTTTTAATTTCTGCTGATGAAAATGATGTAACCCTGAACAATGTTATCAATGAAAAACGTGACTAAATCTGCATACTCGACTGCGTTAATGATGATTAAAATGATTGTGAAAATAATATTCTATCTAATTTACTAAAATTAATTGAAAAAGAAAATGAACCTGCATGCAAAATCATTGAGGAAACCTTAAAAATTAACTTAGGTAATGAAAAAAAATCCTCAAAATGTTTTTATTGGCGCTACACTCCATGAAGATGAAAGCACAAAATTAATCTCATTGCTTAAAGAGTTCAAGGATGTTTTTGCATGGTCTTATAATGATATGCTAGGAACAGACCCAGAGATTATCCAACACCATATCCCCCTCTTTCCAAATTCCAAACCCATTAAGCAAAAATTGAGGCGAATGAGACCGGATTGGACTCTCAAAATCAAGGAAGAAGTTAAAAAAACAGTTAAAGGCAAGATTCTTGATGGTCATAGAATATCCAGAATGGGTAGCTAACATAGTATTAGTTCCTAAGAAAGATGGACGCATACGAGTATGTGTTAACTTCTAAGACCTGAACAAAGCCAGTCTGAAGGACAACTTTCCCCTTCTGTACATAGACCTATTGGTGGATAACACAACAAGGAACGAACTCTTATCTTTTATGGATGGATTCTCAGGATATAATCATATACTAATGGCACCCAAGGATAGAGAAAAGACTACGTTCATCACACATTGGGGTACCTATTGTTATAGAGTCATGCCTTTCGGGGTTAAGAACGCGGGTGCATACCAAAGGGCAGTGACCACATCATTGTAGAAGTACACGTAGATGATATGATCATGAAGTCAAAGAAGAGAGAGGGACAGCTAGAGGCTTTAGGAAAATTCTCTAAGAGACTGAGGAAGTATAGGATGAGACTGAACCCACAGAAATGTACTTCCGGGATAACCACTAGGAAACTGTTAGGATTCTTAATCATTGAAAGGGAGATAGATCCTACCAAAATCAAAGCCATTATGGAAATGTCACAGCAGAAGAATGAAAAAGAAGTCAGAGGGTTCCTGGGTAGAGTCTAATTTATTAGTCAATTCATTTCGAAGCTTACCATGACTTGTGACCCGCTAGATTGATGAAAAAAGGGGAGAAATTCAAGTGGGATGACTAATGCCAAGAAGCCTTCGAAAAGATCAAAGCATACCTCCAAAAACCACCCATCCTTTCACCACCTAACCCAGATAAGCCCTTACTCCTTTACCTATCAATCACTAAATATTCAATGGGGTGAATGCTAGCCCAAGAGGGAGAGGAGAGACATTCTGAGAGAGCCATTTATTACCTTAGTAATAGGATGACTGGGTATGAGCTGAATATTGGGTTTGTGCCCTCAAACCATTACTTTGTGTATAAGACATTAACATTTTAATATATGGATATTAGCTTTACATTTCAGTATGTATGTTTCTTTCATGAGATGATTGCTAATACTTAAGTATCATAGTAAGTAATTCATGTGTGTATGAGATACATACAAGTAAGATATGAATTACCATTCTTTGATACTTAGAATTTGTCACAGTAGATGATGAGACTGGATATCTCATCAAGTTTACACTATAGCATGATTAACTATCATTGGATGGAGTGATGAATCTTAATCACTAGAGTATAACTCTTAGTTAATATTCTAGTGCCTATAGTGCATTGACGGACCAGAGTTTTCCTATTGACACTTAAGAATGTCAATAGTCGATAGGAACTCATAACTTGTATAAGGTACATTTTTTTAATCTTGAGACGATTATGGACACAGCCTGTGGATGTGGCTGCTTTGACTTACCAATTAGTGAGGTCTATAAAAGATCAACACCTGGGTATCTTGGTATGTCATGTTCATAGGGTTGTGAACATATATTGTCAAGATAGAATCTACCCTCTAATCAAAAGTAAGCATTCCCTTGAGAATGTCACCAAGTTGATTGTTGAGAACTACAGTCTTGTTGATAAGAGTTATCAACATGTATAGCATGAGGGGTGAATAGGACTTAAGTAATACAAGAAGTAATCATGATTTAAGTTGACAGTAAGAGTTATCCGACTACCTGAATATGATTATAAATGCTGATAGTAAAGGAACATTAGTACACCATGCAAGTCTAGACATCACTTCAAATTTGTTCTTTTGTGTTGGAGTTCAATTATCCTTTTATAGTGGAGTAAATGTTAACTGATCAATTCGTTAATTTGCTGATCAAAGAGTTTGGTCACGGGAATTAAAAACTGGTCTGAGCCAACAATAAAGAGCATAGGAGGTCCTACTCTTATCTCTGCTAGGATGCTTGGAAAGGCACAAGAGGATCTTGTCAAGGATCAAAAGAGTTTCAATCGATTGAAGTCTAGATATATTCAATCGATCAAAAAGCTTAGATCAATTGAAGGTTCGATCGATTAAAAGTTCTTTGATCGATCGAAAGCTTAAAGTCGGTTTGGAAATTTATAAATAGGGCAGCTGCGTACTAAATTTCTTAATAATCATTTTAACTATCCCAGAGTTGTAGAAACTATTTAGGCTTTCCTTAGCCTTCTTCATCCTCACTATTAGGGTTCCCGCCAACCCTAGTCTTTCTGGTAGCATCCATAGTAGTCATAAGGGTGAAGACAACCTAGAGGAAACTACTGGAAGTTGATGAATTCAGAATTAGATTCAAAACCACGAGGTATAATTCTTGTCCCTCTCTTGTACACATCTATGGAATTGATATGTAGTAGATCCGGGCATACCAAAAAGTTTAAACTTAATTTTTTGCTGTGCATATAAATAAGTTTTCGAAACCTAATTGGTATCAGAGCCATGCTTATTTGGATCTATCGATGCATTTTGGAACACTAGATTGATTTACATGATATTTTTAGAGCTATTTTTTAAAGTGCATCATCACATATTTGTTTCTACAGTATTTTCATAGTAGAAAACAAATTTATGATTGCATTGGATGCATAGCAATTTCGATCGATCCAAAGTGTTTCAATCACTTGAAACTTATTGTGTTCGATCGATTGAAAGTGTTTCGATTGATCAAAACAGTGTGGTTTTCAAGAGATCGAACGTCGTTCGATCGCTTGAACATTGTATTGTTTGATCGATTGAATTTGATTCATTGTCCAGATCTTCTTTTCACAGTTTTAAATTTTTTTAAATTATATACTTTAATTTTTATTCTATTCTGGCAAAAATTTTAAATCTGTTTGTGGAAATTTGAGTTCAATCGATTGAACTTATTTCAATCGACTAAAGATTCTTCAATCGATCGAAGTGTGACAGAGAACCAGAGATGTTATTTTATAGTTCTAATTACTTTCATAAAGTGTTTATGGTGTATGCGAATCAATTAGTAGTTCTAATGGTTATATATTTTGTTATGTATATGTGTGGTTGTGTGTACAACTAACCCTTTTGTTGCAAGATTAGTCTGCTATCTCCCATGGCGCATGATAATTTAAATTTTGTATTTTAGTTTGTGATTGGTGTACATTTAATTTTGATTTGGATTTAAGGCATGTGTAAATGACGCTACGACTTCAATCCTGCGAATAGGAAAGTCGCTCCAGTTTCCCTAGCCTTTTATTTTATTATTGTTTTCTATTTCTAGATAAATCGTAAGCTTCGAAAGAATTATAGGACCAATGTAATAGAATTAGAAAATCCATGAAGATGGACGAGCAAGCCGAAGTCTATGAAGATGGAGCCGAAGGCATACAAACCAAGAAGGAGGTTTTATGAAGATAGAGCCATGGGAGATAGAGGCATCGTTTGGATGCTTTTACTTTCATTTTAGTTTTTTGTTTTATCTGCTTGGTATGTGATTGACATTCAATTATATTATTACTACTTGCATGAACGTAAAACAAGTTTTCTAAAATAAAAATTAAAACTGTTTTAACTCATTAGTAGACATTAGATGTTTATGGGCAATGAGTAGAAACAACTTTTATAAAAGCAAAATCCTTATTTAATAAATCTAGTGGGAGAGGGTCTTACTAATAACACCCACGATCTTCTATTAACGGTTCACTATAAGATGAGTGGAGTATTCTGTGTCACCCAGCCATGGGTAATCATTCCATACAGAGGATAGAATAATCATTGTTACTAGATGTGAACTTCTTATGGATAGGATCAATCAAACGTGTTAGAGGCTGACCACCACACGGAAGCACTACTTGAGGCGGTTGTGATTAGATCCTAGTTAATGGTGCACACTAGATAAGCTATAGGATCCCACACAGGGCATTATTCAGAAACTTCGAGATCAAATAGGTTCGGGAGTCATAACTTGTTTTGTAAGAGTTATATAGTGGATAAGTCATGATTAATCGAAGATCGAGCATTGACCACCACACGGAGGCTTTACTCTTTCGTTTTGATATTCCCGTGACTTTGTTTTAAAATAAGAGCTTTTAAGGATTATTTTATTTCAAACTGTCAAATTCTGATATCCATATTTATTTTGTTTGTTTAATTTTTTTTTTTTCCAGTAAATCATAATTTCTAGATCTGCATTTAGTGCAGTTGCCACTATACTTAAAACAAGTTAATTGGAAATAACTACACAGAATGAAAATGTAACCTAGACATCGTTTTAACTGCGGGGGATCACATATATATTCTCACCACCCCATGCCCTGAAGAACCCACTACAAATGCTTTGGCAGCTATAAGACGTGAGTTCGACAAGTAGAAGAAGTCGAATGGGATGGCTCATTGCTATATATTGGCCTCTATGGCTAATGTGTTATAGCACCAATACCAGTTAAATGATTCCACCAGTGCCATTATCAAATCCCTGAAAGAAATATTTGGGGATGGCAGACTTCTAGATAGGTTACTATGCAGAAGATAATGAGTTTCGAGATGTCGGAAGGGACTCCGGTCAAAGAACATATTTTAAAAATGATTGGTTATTTAAACAAAATGGAGATCCCAGGTGCCAACATCGATGCACAGACCTAAGTTGATATGATCCTCAATTCGATGTCGGCGTCATTTGCTCAATTTAAACTTAACTATAACATGAATCAAATAAATTTCTCAATGAGCGAATTAATGAGTTCTCTACTGGTAGGGAAAGGGGTGATCAAGCCAGGGGGCAACGTTTTGAACGTTGAAAAAGGCTCTTCATCATCCCGACCTACTTTGAAAGGTAAGAAAGGGAAGAAGAAGGTTGGCAGTGGTGGTCTAATTGTTGGACCGGTCCCTAAGATTGCAAAAACTAAGGGAAAAGGTAAGGGCAAGAGAAAGGTAGGTGGCCAAGGCAAAGGAAAGTGCTTCCAATGTGGTGAGAAGGGCTATTGGAAAAGGAATTGTCCGCAATTCTTAGCTACAAGAGTTCAAGGTATGGTCAAATCACATGTGATTGAAGTAAGTTTTATAACGGATACTTCAAACACTTGGTGCATTGATTTTGTGTGACTAACCATATCTGTAATTCGTTGCAGGGGTTCAGATCAATAAGGAAATGCAGTGATGGGAAGATCGTGCTGACTCTGGGATCTAGCGTAACTGTTTTTGCGGTTGCTATAGGATTGGTTATTTTAGAATATGAGGACAATAAGAATTTAGTTTTATTAGATGTAATTTACGTCCCTTTAATGAGACGTAATTTAATTTTAGTTTCTGATTTATTGAATAAAGGTTAATATTTTTATTTTAGAACTGAAGTGGTCATGAAAAGAAATGGTTCTTTAATATGTTCTGGTGTTAAAACTAATGGCTTATATGTGATCACTCCGAATATTTCTAATGATTCTAATATAAAACTTAATAACTCTGTGGTAATTCTACCATCTAAAATAAAGGAACCTTTCACTAATTCAACAAGGCTTTGGCACATAAGGCTTGGCCATATCAATCTAAATAGGATTGGCAGACTAGTCAAAGAAGGGATCTTACGCGATTTGGTTCTCAAACCAATAGAAGTCTATGAGTCTTGTTTAGAGAGTACGATGACCAAATGGCCCTTTCCTGCAAAGGGCAATAGGACCAATTTATTGTTAGAATTAGTTCATACTGATGTGTGTGGACCAATAAATATTAGAGCACGGGGTGGTTATGAGTATTTTATCACATTTATTGATAACCACTCTAGGTATGGATATGTGTTCCTAATGTAGCATAAGTCTGAAGCCTTTGAAAAGTTCAAAGAGTTTAGGGTTAAAGTGGAGAAGCAATTGAGCACACATATCAAGGCCATTCGATCTGATCGAGGTGGCGAGTACTTCTCTAATGAATTTATTGATCACCTCGTACAAAATGGGATTCTGTCACAGCTAACTGCACCTGGGATGCCTCAGCACAAGGAACTGAACTCTTTTGGACATGACTAGGTTGATGATGAGTTATTCCGAGTTACCATTATTTCTTTGGGGTTATTCTTTAAAAACTGCTACGCACATACTAAATATTGTTCCAAGCAAATCCGTTCCTAAGACACCACGGGAGATGTGGATTAGACGCAAGCCCTCTTTGCAATATCTCCTGATATGGGGGTGTCTAGAACATATGCTGAATGGAAAGATGAGCGAATTGGAATCTAGAACAGAAGAATGTTACTTTATAGGGTATCCAAAGGGTACTTACGGATGGTATTTTTATGATCCAAGAGAACAGAAAGTGTTTGTTAGTACAAATGCTATTTGTTGGAGGATGATTATATCATGAACCATAAATCTAAAGGAAGGATAAATCTAAAAGAGATAGAAGGAGAGCCCTCAGTCCTACCCGCAGTTGATAATGATTTGAGATAAGAAAATACCACTTCTTCACCTATTTTCGCACCGATACCTCATCGTAGTGGGAGGAGTCAGCTAGCCTAACAGATACATGTTCTTAGGAAAAGTTTTTGAAGCGGTCTCCATAGAATCTGAATCTGATCCTACCACATATGAAGAGGCAATGGCTGATGTTGATTCAGCTCATTGGGTTAAAGCTATGAAGGCTGAATTGGCATCTATGGATTCTAATTAGGTCTGGGATCTTGTAGAACTATTAAACCCATTGACTGTAAGTGGGTCTATAAGAAGAGAAGAGGATCTGATGGAAAACCTTTAAGGCAAAACTTGAAGTAAAAGGTTATACTCAAAGAGAGGGCATTGACTATGAGGAAACCTTCTCGTTGGTAGCCAAGCTCAAGTCCATCAGAATACTCTTATCCATTGTGGTATGCCTAAATTAGAAGGGTTCATAGCTGGTGGGAAAGGTAACTTGGTATGCAAGTTGCAAAAGTCCATTATGGGCTTAGGCAGGCATCCAGGAGTTGGGACATTCGTTTTGACCAAGCGGTCAAATCGTTTGATTTCATACAGAATCTGGATGAACCTTATGTATAAAAGAAGTGTGAAGACAAAGTAGTGGCTTTTATTGTGCTTTATGTTGATGACATTCTACTCATTAGAAATGATGTAGGGGCATTGTCATCAATTAAGGTTTGGCTAGCTAGTACTTTCGATATGAAGGATCTAGGAGAGGTAAACTATATCCTTGGGATAAAGTTCTTTTGGGATCATAAGCAAAAGATAATGGGATTGTCTTAAGCTGGTTATATCGAGAAGGTACTAACTAGGTTTTCCATGGACAATTCAAAGAAAAGTTTATTACCTTTCAAGCATGGTTTAGCGTTCTCCAAGGACCAATGTCCTAAGACACAAGAGGAGAGGAATTGTGGCAGGAGTTCCCTATGCTTCGGTAGTGGGAAGTCTCATGAATGTGATGTTATGCACTATACCAGATATCTGCTTTGTCATTGGCATGGTTAGCAGGTATCAGTTGAATCCAGATCCAGAGCACTGGACAACTATTAAGCACATTCTTAAGTATTTGAGAAGGACTAAAGATTACATGCTTATGTACAGTGGCAATGAGTAAATTCCAGTAGGATATATTTACTCGGACTTTAAGTCAGATAAAGATTCGAGGAAGTCAAATCTGGACATCTCTTTACCTTAGGAGGTGGTGCTGTAAGTTAGAGGAGCATTAAGCAGAAATACATTGCTGACTCAACTACAGAAGCTGAGTATGTGGTTGCTTGTAAAGCCATAAAGGAAGCTATTTGGCTCAAGAAGTTCCTTATGGAACTCGAGGTGATACCAGCGTCATTATCACCTATTATGCTATACTGCGATAATAGTGAGGAAGTGGCTAAGTCTAAGGAGCCAAGGAACCACGGAAAAAGAGAAAGAATATAAAGAAGAAATATCATCTAATTATTTAAGATATTACTCAACATGGAGATGTGACAGTCAACAAGATTGCCATCTCTGACAATCTTGTAGATTCGTTTACAAAGGCCTTGCCATAGAAGGTTTTTGATCGTTGTCTAGATAGTCTAGGTCTCAGATGTAGTCCTGAATGGTCATGAGTGCATGTGGGAGTTTGTTGGGTTTGGGCCCTCAAACCATTACCTTGTGTATGAGACATTGACATTTTAATATATGGATATCAGCTTTACATTTCATTATATATGTTTCTTTCATGAGATGATCGTTAATCCTTAAGTATCATAGTAAGTAATTCATGTCTGTATGAGATACATATAAGTGAGATATTAATTACTATTCTTTGATAGTTAGAATTTGTCATAGTGGATGATGAGACTGGATATCTCATCAAGTTTACACTGTAGCATGATTAACTACCATTGGATGGAATGATGAATCTCAATCTCTAGAGTATGACTCTTAGTTAATATGCTAGTGCTTATAGTGCATTGACAGACCTGAGTTTTCCTATTGACACTTAAGACTGTCAACAGTCGATAGGAACTCACAACTTGTATAAGGTACGTGTTCTTAATTTTGAGACGATTAGGGACACAAACTGTGGACATGGCTGCTTTGACTTACCAATCAGTGAGTCCTGATACACCCAAAATTGGCTCTATCTTATGACCGAGCGGTTCAACTCAGCAGCTAGTCCATGCCCCGGGAAAATCATGCACCACTCCTCAGAAGCATCAGCCTGAGCGGTTTAGTCTACTCATCATCCCGAGCGGGTCATCTACGACCTGGCCAACAGGTCGGGAAAACCCCACAAGCATGATCCCGAGCATTACAGGCAGTTTCCTACTCAAGCTAGAAGACTAATGGAAAGCGCACACTATTTCTTAATCCAATTAGAAAATCCCCATAATTAATGCCAATCTATATCATCAGGATTATATTTCCTTATCCATGTATGAGTAGGTCTCTTACATCTATAAAAGAGACCTCTCACCCCCCATTGAAGGGGCCGCCAACTTCTCAGTCTACACAGCACCTCTATTATTCACCATTATATGCATACACCCGGCCGGTATTACTGGTAGTGCCGCCCCTCTTTGTTGGCACACCAGGCCTGCCAGTGATCTTCTAGTGAACGTGCTCAGACACACCCGTGGACGTAGGTACCTTCATTAATAGGGCTGAACCATATACAAAAAAATAGCCTCTCTCACTCTCTCTCTCCTAAAACTGCTCTACTTTACTCCTATCAAATTCTGGCATCATCAGTTTGGCGCCGTCTGTGGGAAACGACAAGTCTTCTCATCAACAAATCTCTTGACTGATCGTCATGCCACCGAAGAAGGGTAAGAAGGCTGATCAGCGGTCCAACTGGGATGTTCCTACGGCCCCGGCACCGACTGCGGCAGCCATGACATCTGAGTAGATAACCGCAACTCTCATGCAACTCCTGGAGGGCCAGCGTCAAATCCAGCAACAGGTCGAAGCCCTGCTTGTTGGGTTTGTGCCCTCAAACCATTACTTTATATAGGAGACATTGACATTTTAATATATGGATATCAGCTTTACATTTTGTTATGTATGTTTCTTTCATGAGATGATTGTTATCCTTAAGTATCATAGTAAGTAATTCGTGTATGTATGAGATACATACAAGTGAGATACGAATTGCTATTCTTTGTTACTTAGAACATGTCACAGTGGATGTTGAGACTAGGATATCTCATCAGGTTTACACTGTAGCATGATTAACTACCATTGGATGGAGTGATCAATCTCAGATCACTAGTGTGTAACTCTTAGTTAATATGCTAGTGCTTATAGTGCATTGACGGACCTGAGTTTCCTATTGACGCTCAAGGCTGTCAATCAGTCAATAGGAACTCATAACTTGTGTAAGGTACGTGTTCTCAATCTTGAGACGATTATGAACACAGACTGTGGATATGACTGCTTTGACTTACCAATCAGTGAGGTCTATAGAAGATCAACACCTGGGTATCTTGGGTATGTCATATTCATAGGGTTGTGAACATATATTGTCAAGACAGAATCTACCCTCTGTTTCAGAGTAAGCATTCCCTTGAGAATGTCACCAAGTCGATTACTGAGTACTGCAGTCTTGTTGATAAGAGTTATCAACATGTTTGGTAATCATAAGAGGTGAATGGGACTCAAGGATTATAAGAAGTAATCATGATTCAGGTTGACAGTAACTGTTTATCTGACTATCTGAATATGATTGCGAATGCTGATGGTAGAGGGACATTAGTATAACATACAAGTCTAGTTATCGCTTCGGATATGTTCTTTTGCGTTGGAGTTCAGTTATCGTTTTATAGTGGAGTAAACGTTAACTGATCAGTCGATTAATTTGCTGATCAAAGAGTTTGGTCATGGGAGTTAATCAACTGATCTGAGCCAACAATAAAGAGCCTAGGAGGTCCCACTCTTAGCTCCGCTAGGATGCTTGGGAAGGCAAATGAGGAAGCTGTCAAGACAAGTTCGATCGATTGAAGTATGTTCGATCGATCGAAGTCATGGCAGGTTCGATCGATCGAGAATGGTTCGATCGATCAAAGTGTCGATCGATCGAAGTCACTTCGATCGGTCGAAGTCTAGGTCGGTTCTGGGAATCTATAAATAGGGCAGCTGCATTCTGGAAAAGTAGTTCGTCGTTTTTATACGTAAAAGCTGCAGAAACTGTTTAGGTTTCCCAAAACCTTCCAATCCTCTCCATTAGAGTTCCCACCAACCCTAGTCCCTCCTGCGAGCATCCATAGGAGTCATAAGAGTGAGGCCATCTAGTGGAGGCTGCTGGAAGTTGAAGATTTCAGAATTGGGTTCAAGACACTAAGGTATAAACTCTTGTCCCCTCTTGTGCGCATCTATAGAGTTGATGGGTAGTAGATCCGGGCATGCCAATTAAGTTTTATAACTTGATTTTTCCGCTGCGCGTTTAAACTTAGAACTTAAACCGGTTTTTCCAACAATTGGTATCAGAGCCACGCTCGTTTGGATCTATAGATGCGTTTTTGGAACACTATTTTGATTTGCATGTTGATTTTAGAACTGTTTTCGAAACTGCATCATCACAGATCTGTTTCTGCAGTGTTATCACAGTAGTATACAAATCTGTGATTGCATAGGATGCAAGGAGGATTCGATCGATCGAACATATTTCGATCGATCGAACATCTGTTCTCAAGCGATCGAACAGTCTTCGATCGATCGAATGAAGTTCGATCGATCGAGATAGATTCTTTGTCAGGTTCTCTGTTTCACAGTTTTAAAGTGTTTTGAAATTAAAAACTTTAATTTTAAAATATTCTGTAAAATTTTCAAATCATTCTGTGAAACAGAATGTTCAAGCGATTGAACAGTGTTCAATCGATCGAAGGTTCGAGCGATCGAACGGTCTTCGATCGATCGAACTGTGACAGAGAAGTAAGATGCTGTTTAAGTTCTAATTCAGTATGTAAATAGTTTATATACTGTGTGAATCAATTAAGTGTTTCAACAGTTACATATATTTGTTATGTATGTATGGATGCGTGTACGACTAACCCTTTTGCAGCTAGATTAGTTGCTATCTCCCATGGCACCAAATCATTTGAATATTTGTATTTAAATTGTTTGAGATTAGTGCATGTTGTAATTTAAGTTTGGTTTGGTTTTAAGGCATATGTAAAGGGCGCTGCGACTTCAATCCTACGAAAAGGAAAGTCGCATCGGTTTCCCTAGCCTTTTATTTTGTTGTTATTTCTATTTCTAGATAAATTGTAAACTTCGAAAGAAGCATAGGACAAATGTAATAGAATTAGAAAATCCATGAAGATGGAGCAAGGAGCCGTTATCCATGAAGATGGAGCTAGAGGCGATCAAACCAAAAGGAGGTTCTATAGAGATAGAGCCATGGGAGATAGAGGCATTGTTTGAATGCCTATATTTCATTTTAGTTTTTTGTTTTATGTGCTTGGTTTTTTGATTGGCGTATAATACATTGTTATATACACGCAAAACAAGTTTTCTAAAATAAAATTCAAAAACCGTTTTCAACACATTAGTAAACATTAGATGTTTATGGGAAGTGTGTAGAAACAGATTTTCTCAAAAAGCAAAATCCTTTTTTAAAAAAAAAAACTAGTGGGAGAGGGTCTTATTAATTACACCCACGATCTTCCATTAACGGTTCACTGTAAGATGAGTGGTGCATTCTGTGTCACCTCGTCAGGGGTGATCATTCCATACGGAGGGTACATTACTCATTGGTTACTAGATGTGAACTTCTTATGATAGGATCAATCAGACGTGTTAGAGGGTGACCACCACACGGAGGCGCTACTTGAGACGGTTGTGATTGGATCCTAGTTAATGGTACACACTAGCTAAGCTATGGATAAGGGATCCCACACGGGGCATTGTTCAGAAACTTAGAGATCAAAAGGGATCGGGAGTCATAACTTGTTTTTGCAAGAATTGCATAGCGGACAAGTCTTGATTAATCGAAAAAATAGAAAATTGACCTCCACACGGAGGCTTTATTCTTTTGTTTCGATATTCCGGCGACTTTGTTTTAAAATAAGAGTTTTAAGGATTCTTTTATTTCAAACTGTCAAATCCTGATATCCATATTTATTTTGTTTGTTTGAATTTCAGTAATCATAATGTCTGGATCTGCATTTAGTCCACTTGCCACCATACTCACTCAAAACAAGTTAACTGGAAACAACTACACTGAATGGAAACGTAACCTTGACATCGTGTTAACTGCGGAGGATCACATATATGTCCTCACCACCCCATGCCCCGAAGAACCCGTGGCAAATGCTTCGGCAGCTGCCAGACGCGAGTTCGACAAATGGAAGAAGTCGAATGGAATGGCTCGTTGCTATATTCTGGCCTCAATGGCTGGTGTGTTGCAACACCAATTCCAATCGAATGATTCTGCCAGTGACATTATCACATCCCTGAAAAAGATGTTTGGGGAGCATGGCAGGCCTGCCAGACAGGTAGCTATGCAAAAGATAATGAGTGCAAAGATGTCGGAAGGGACTCCAGTCAAGGAACATGTTTTAAAACTGATTGGTTATTTAAACGAGCTGGAGACCCTAGGTGCCAACATCGATGCACAGACCCAAGTTGATATGATCCTTAATTCGCTGTCGCCTTCATTCGCTCAATTTAAACTTAACTATAATATGAATCAAATGAATTTTTCTATGAGCGAATTGATGAGTTCTCTTTTGGCAGCGGAAGGGGTGATCAAACCTGGGGTCAACGTTTTGAACGTTGAGAAAAACGCTTCCTCCTCCCGATCTGTGCCAAAAGGAAAGAAAGGGAAGAAGAAAGCTAGCACTGGTGGTTCAAGTGTTGGACCAGTCCCTAAAATTGCAAAATCTAAGGGAAAAGGTAAGGGCAAAGGGAAGGTGGGTGGCCAAGGCAAAGGAAAGTGTTTCCAATGCGGTGAGAAGGGCCACTGGAAGAGGAACTGTCTAGAATTCTTAGCTACAAGAGTTCAAGGTATGATTGAATCACATGTGATTGAAGTAAGTTTTATAACGGATACTTCAAACACTTGGTGCATTGATTCTGGTGCGACTAACCATATCTGTAATTCATTGCAGGGGTTCAGATCAACCAGGAGGTGCAGTGATGGGGAAATCGTACTTACTCTAGGTTCTAGCGCAACCGTTTCTGCGGTTGCTATAGGAGTCGTAGTTTTAGAATTTCTAGACAATAAAGTTTTGATTTTATCAGATGTACTTTACGTCCCTTTAATGAGACGTAATTTAATTTCAGTTTCTAATTTATCGAATAATGGTTATTCTTTTCATTTTGGAACTGAAGTTGTGATTAAAAGAAATAGTTCTTTTATATGTTCTGGTGTTAAATCAAATGGTTTGTATGTGATTACTCCCAATATTTCTAAAAATTCTTGCTTGGAACTTAATAACTCAATGGTAACTATACCATCTAAAAGAAAAGAACCTTCCACTAATCCAACAAGGCTTTGGCATATGAGGCTTAGCCATAACAATCTAAATAGGATTGGCAGACTAGTCAAAGAAGGGATCTTAGGCAATTTGGTTCTCGAACCAATGGAAGTCTGTGTGTCTTGTTTAGAGGGTAAGATGACCAAAAGGCCCTTTCCCGCAAAGGGCAATAGGACCAATGCATTGTTGGAATTAGTTCATACTGATGTGTGTGGACCAATAAATATTAGAGCAAGGGGTGGTTATGAGTATTTCATAACATTTACCGATGACCACTCCAGGTATGGATATGTGTACCTAATGCAGCACAAGTCTGAAGCCTTTGAAAAGTTCAAAGAGTTTAGGGCTGAAGTGGAGAAGCAATTGGGCACACATATCAAGGCCATTTGATCTGATCGAGGTGGCGAGTACCTCTCTAATGAATTTATTGATCACCTCTTACAGAATGGGATTCTGTCACAGTTGACTGCACCTGGTACGCCTCAGCAGAACGGTGTAGCGGAGAGAAGGAATCGGACTCTTTTAGACATGACTAGGTCGATGATGAGTTACTCGGAGTTGCCATTATTCCTTTGGGGTTATGCTTTGGAAACCGCTGCGTACATACTAAATCTAGTACCAAGCAAATCTGTTCCCAGGACACCACGAGAGATGTGGATTGGGCGCAAGCCTTCTTTGCAACATCTCCGGATATGGGGGTGTCCGGCACATGTGCTGAAAGGAAAGATGAGCAAGTTGGATTCTAGATCGGAAGTATGTTACTTCATAGGATATCCAAAGGGTACTTATGGATGGTATTTTTATGATCCAAGAGAGCAGAAAGTGTTTGTTAGTACGAATGCTGTTTTCTTGGAGGATGACTATATCATGAACCATAAACCTAAGGGAAGGATAGATCTTAGAGAGATAGAAGGAGAGCCCGCAGTCCAACCCGTAGTTGATAACGATATAAATCAAGAAAATACCACTTCTTCACCCATTTCCGCACTGGTACCTCGTCGTAGTGGGAGGATTATCAGCCAGCCTGATAGATACATGTTCTTAGGAGAAGTTTTTGAAGCTGTCTCCATAGAATCTGAATCTGATCCTGCCACATACGAAGAAGCAATGACTGATGTTGATTCAGAACATTGGGCTAAAGCTATGAAGGCTGAATTAGAATCTATGGATTCTAATCAGGTCTGGGATCTTGTAGAACTTCCAACCAATATTAAACCCATTGGTTGTAAGTGGGTCTACAAGAGGAAAAAAGCATCTGATGGAAAGGTTGAGACCTTTAAGGCTAGGCTTGTAGCGAAAGGTTATACTCAGAAGGAGGGCATTGACTATGAGGAAACCTTCTCACCGGTAGCCATGCTCAAGTCCATCAGAATACTCTTATCCATTGCTGCATGCCTAGATTATGAAATCTGGCAGATGGACGTCAAGACTGCATTCTTGAATGGAAATCTTGAGGAGGACATCTATATGCAACAACCAGAAGGGTTCATAGCTGGTCGGAAAGGTAACTTGGTATGCAAGCTGCAAAAGTCCATTTATGGGCTTAAGCAGGCATCCAGGAGTTGGAACATCCGATTTGACCAAGTGGTCAAGTCGTTTGGTTTCATACAGAATCTGGATGAACCTTGTGTATACAAGAAGTGTGAAGGGAAAGTGATGGCCTTTCTTGTGCTTTACGTTGACGATATTCTACTCATTGGGAATGATGTAGCGGCATTCTCAACGGTCAAGGTTTGGCTAGCTAGTACTTTCGATATGAAGGATCTAGGAGAGGCGAGATATATTCTTGGGATAAAGCTCTTTCGGAATCGCAAGCGAAAGATAATGGGATTGTCTCAAGCTGGTTATATCGATAAGGTGCTAACTAAGTTTTCAATGGATAATTCGAAGAAAGGTTTGTTACCTTTCAGGCATGGTTTAGCGTTCTCCAAGGACCAGTGTCCAAAGACACAGGAGGAGAGGAATCGCATGATAGGAGTTCCCTATGCTTCAGCAGTGGGAAGTCTTATGTATGCGATGTTATGCACTAGACTAGATATTTGTTTTGCCGTTGGCATGGTTAGCAGATATCAGTCAAATCCAGGTCCAGAGCACTGGACAGCCGTCAAGCACATTCTTAAGTACTTGAGAAGGACTAAAGATTACATGCTTATGTACGGTGGTAGTGAGTTAATTCCAGTAGGATACACTGACTCGGACTTTATATCAGATAAAGATTCGAGGAAGTCGACGTCCGGTCATCTCTTTACCTTGGGAGGTGGTACTGTCAGTTGGAGGAGCATTAAGCAGAAATGCATTGCAGACTCAACTACAGAAGCTGAGTATATGGCTGCTTGTGAAGCCGCAAAGGAAGCTGTTTGGCTCAAGAAGTTCCTTATGGAGCTCGAGGTGGTACCAGCGTCGCTGTCACCTATTACGCTTTATTGTGATAATAGTGGGGCAGTGGCTCAGTCCAAGGAGCCAAGAAACCACGGAAAGGGAAAGCACGTAGAGCGGAAATATCATCTTATCCGAGATATTGTTCAACGTGGAGATGTGATTGTCACCAAGATTGCCACCGCTGACAATCTTGCTGATCCGTTTACAAAAGCCTTGCCACAGAAGGTCTTTGATCGTCATCTAGATAGTCTAGGTCTCAGATGTAATCCTGTATGGTTGTGAGTGCAAGTGGGAGTTTGTTGGGTTTGTGCCCTCAAACCATTACTTTATATAGGAGACATTGACATTTTAATATATGGATATCAGCTTTACATTTTGTTATGTATGTTTCTTTCTTGAGATGATTATTATCCTTAAGTATCATAGTAAGTAATTCGTGTATGTATGAGATACATACAAGTGAGATACGAATTGCTATTCTTTGTTACTTAGAACATGTCACAGTGGATGTTGAGACTAGGATATCTCATCAGGTTTACACTGTAGCATGATTAA
Organism: Hydrangea macrophylla; assembly: GCA_033977485.1. Lineage (NCBI taxonomy): Eukaryota > Viridiplantae > Streptophyta > Magnoliopsida > Cornales > Hydrangeaceae > Hydrangea > Hydrangea macrophylla. The sequence goes on from CM066987.1 coordinate 81,732,062, forward strand.
CTACCATTGGATGGAGTGATCAATCTCAGATCACTAGTGTGTAACTCTTAGTTAATATGCTAGTGCTTATAGTGCATTGACGGACCTGAGTTTCCTATTGACGCTCAAGGCTGTCAATCAGTCGATAGGAACTCATAACTTGTGTAAGGTACGTGTTCTCAATCTTGAGACGATTATGAACACAGACTGTGGATATGACTGCTTTGACTTACCAATCAGTGAGGTCTATAGAAGATCAACACCTGGGTATCTTGGGTATGTCATATTCATAGGGTTGTGAACATATATTGTCAAGACAGAATCTACCCTCTGTTTCAGAGTAAGCATTCTCTTGAGAATGTCACCAAGTCGATTACTGAGTACTGCAGTCTTGTTGATAAGAGTTATCAACATGTTTGGTAATCATGAGAGGTGAATGGGACTCAAGGATTATAAGAAGTAATCATGATTCAGGTTGACAGTAACTGTTTATCCGACTATCTGAATATGATTGCGAATGCTGATGGTAGAGGGACATTAGTACAACATACAAGTCTAGTTATCGCTTCAGATATGTTCTTTTGCGTTGGAGTTCAGTTATCGTTTTATAGTGGAGTAAACGTTAACTGGTCAGTCGATTAATTTGCTGATCAAAGAGTTTGGTCATGGGAGTTAATCAACTGATCTGAGCCAACAATAAAGAGCCTAGGAGGTCCCACTCTTAGCTCCGCTAGGATGCTTGGGAAGGCAAATGAGGAAGCTGTCAAGACAAGTTCGATCGATTGAAGTATGTTCGATCGATCGAAGTCATGGCAGGTTCGATCGATCGAGAATGGTTCGATCGATCGAAGTGTCGATCGATCGAAGTCACTTCGATCGGTCGAAGTCTAGGTCGGTTCTGGGAATCTATAAATAGGGCAGCTGCATTCTGGAAAAGTAGTTCGTCGTTTTTATACGTAAAAGCTGCAGAAACTGTTTAGGTTTCCCAAAACCTTCCAATCCTCTCCATTAGAGTTCCCACCAACCCTAGTCCTTCCTGCGAGCATCTATAGGAGTCATAAGAGTGAAGGCCATCTAGTGGAGGCTGCTGGAAGTTGAAGATTTCAGAATTGGGTTCAAGACACTAAGGTATAAACTCTTGTCCCCTCTTGTGCGCATCTATAGAGTTGATGGGTAGTAGATCCGGGCATGCCAATTAAGTTTTATAACTTGATTTTTCCGCTGCGCGTTTAAACTTAGAACTTAAACCGGTTTTTCCAACACTGCTAGCTCGGCAAAGCCGTCTTCCAGGGGCCGGGAAATGATCCGGGAACGTTGCGTACGGTCGGGAACCAATTTGGACCAGACAACGTGCCCGAGCCAACCCGTCCCGTGTTGAGGAGGCCAGAGACATCAACAATGGGTGTGCTACCCAAGAGGAAAGACGGGAGCACATGGCCCGAAAATCAGTCCAGGGTCACTCGGTCAAGAGCCGAGTCATCCCTGGGCACGCGGTTACTCGGAGTCATAGCCGAGCCCAATCCTAGAGGACAGCACCCCGCCATGAAGAAGCCTCTTCCACCGACCCGATCAACCCCTCGGGTACCGGTCGGGAAGGTGTGGAAGCCCGAATCAAGGACTTGCAGAAGCAGATCGATGGAGTGGCCAAGAAGCTTGGTTAAAACCGTGTTCCGAATCAAGCCAATACCGAGACAGAGTCACCGTTTTCCAGCCAGATCACGAGATTCTCCATCCTGCGCAAATACAAGCAGCCTCGCCTAGATCCCTATAACGGCTCGGGAAGCCCGGTCGACCACATCCGAACCTACAAGGTTCAGATGGCCCTAGCCACCAACTCCAATGAGCTACACTGTCTAGCCTTCCCCAGCACTTTGAAAGGCCCGTCCATGCAGTGGTTCTACTCCTTGGAGCCCTGATCGGTCTGCAGTTTCAAACAACTCAGCAAGCAGTTCATCAACCAGTTCGCCGATATGCATGAGCTGCCAAAGCCAGACATGCAGCTACTGATGGTCAGACAATAGAATAATGAGTACCTCAAGGAGTTCACCAACCGGTTCAACCAACAGAAGCTTCAAATCCGCAATCTGAACAAGACAATCGCCATCATAGCTTTCTGCTCAGGAGTTTAACACACCAAGTGTGCCGCGTTGTTCCATAGAAACCGACTGGTAACCTTGGTCAAACTCGCAGAGAGGATTGGAAAATACATTGACACTGAAGAATTTCTACAGATCAAAGACCCCGAGCAAGAAAGTAACAAGTCTTCCAGAAGCAAGCGAAAGCGAGATCAGCCTGGGAGTCCTGACAGTTCTTCCAGTTTACAGTAGTCCGGATCAGGCAGCCCCGACCCGACCTCCAGTTCACAGTGGTCTGATTCTGGCAGCCCTGACCCGACTTTCATTTCACATCGGTCAGGATCAAGCAGTTCTGACTTTTGCCTCCAGGACAGAAAAAGCTGGATCCCGACGATCCTGATCCGACCTCCTATCTCCATCGGTCTAGAAGAGCCCGACTACAGTGGTACTTGCTTGATCACCACATGAGGCTCCACCGATTGTCAAAGAGCTCATCTAAAGACCTCGGGCCTAACCCCGAGGCATACAAAGACCTCGGGCCTAACCTCGAGGCATATAAAGACCTCGGGCTTAACCCCGAGGCATGCAAAGATCTCGGGCCTAACCCCGAGGCACGAAAAAGACCTCGAGCTCTAAACTCAGGCCCTAAAAAGACCTCGGGCTTCGAACCCAGGCACTAAAGACCTCGAGGTCACGCCCGAGGCACCGACTCCGCTTAGGTCCAATATGGTAAAATCCTTCTATCCACAGCCTTGACGAAGGTTTACGGGCAGAAGATAACCATCCTGGGAGCTAACTCAAGCAAAAAAGACTCTGAAGTAGGCCGGGTCTCAACTCTCGGTCAATTCCCGAGCACTTAAAGGTCCCAAGCTAGGCTGGGTCTCAACTCTCAGTCAGTTCCCAAGGACGCACCAGGCTCAGAAGCCCCGAAGCAGCTTGTACAAGCACTCAGATAGCGGCAAGTAACATCAAACTGATTTCCAAACTTGCCCCGATATAACATTTGGCCAATCTTGGAAATGGGAGGACAGTAGATACACCCAAAATTGGCTCTATCTTATGATCGAGCGGTTCAACTCAGTAGCTAGTCCATGCCCTGGGCAAATCATGCACCACTCCTTAGAAGCATCAGCCCGAGTGGTTTAGTCTACTCATCATCCCGAGCGGGTCATCTATGACCCGGCCAACAGGTCGGGAAAACCGCACATGCATGATCCCGAGCATTACAGGTAGTTTTCTACTCAAGCTAGAAGGCTAATGAAAAGCGCACACTATTTCCTAATCCAATTAGGAAATCCCCATAATTAATGCCAATCTATATCATTAGGATTATATTTCCTTATCCATGTATGAGTAGGTCTCTTACATCTATAAAAGAGACCTCTCACCCCCCATTGAAGGGGCCGCCCACTTCTCAGTCTACACAGCACCTCTATAATTCACCATTATATGCATATACCCGGCCGGTATTACTGGTAGTGCCGCCCCTCTTTGTTGGCTCACCAGGCCCGCCAGTGATCTGCTAGTGAACGCTCAGACACACCCGTGGACGTAGGTACGTACCTTCATTAATAGGGCCGAACCACATATAAAAAAATAGTCTCTCTCACTCTCTCTCTCCTAAAACTGCTCTACTTTACTCCTACCAAATTCTGGCATCATCAAGTCCTATAAAAGATCAACACCTGGGTATCTTGGGTATGCCATGCTCATAGGATTGTGAACACGTGTTGTCAAGATAGAATCTACCCCCTGATCAAGAGTAAGCATTCCCTTGAGAATGTCACCAAGTTGATGGCTGAGAATTACAGTCCTATTGATAAGAGTTATCAACATGTTTAGTAATCATGAGGGGTGAATGGTACTCAAGGAATATAAGAAGTAATCATGATCCAGGTTGATAGTAAGAGTTATCCAACTACCTGAATAAGATTGCAAATGCTAATGGTAGAGGAACATTAGTACACCATGCAAGTCTAAACTTCACTTTGGATTTGTTCTTTTACGTTGGAGTTCAGTTATCATTTTATAGTGGAGTAAACGTTAACAGATCAGTTGTTTGATTTGCTGATCAAAGAGTTTGTTCATGGGAATTAAAAACTTGTCTGAGCCAACAATAAAGAGCCTAGGACGTCCCACTCTTAGCTCCGCTAGGATGCTAGGAAAGGCACAAGAGGATCTTGTCAAGACATGTTCGATCGAAAGAGTTTCAATCGATTAAAGTCTAGATGTGTTTAATCGGTTAAAAAGCTTCAATCGATCAAGGGTTCGATCGATTGAAAGTACTTCGATCGATTGAAAGCTTAAATTCAATTTAGAAATCTATAAATAGGGCAGCTATATACAGAATTTCTTAATTGTCATTTTTACTATCCCAGATCTGCAGAAACTATTAAGGGTTTCCTTAGCCTTCTTCATCCTCTTTAGTAGGGTTCCTACCAACCCTAGTCTTTCTGAAAAGCATCCATAGGAGTCATAAGGGTGAAGACAACCTAGAGGAGACTACTAAAAGTTGAAGAATTCAGAATTGGGTTCAAGACCACGAGGTATAATTCTTGTCCCTCTCTTGTACGCATTTATGGAATTGATAAGTAGTAGATCCAGGCATACCAAAAAGTCTTAAACTTTGTTTTTTCGCTGTGCATATAAATAAGTTTTCAAAACCTATTTTTCCTACACTGAATTATTCACCGATAGAAAAGACTTGTTAGGCCTTAGTCTTGAGCACCCAGCGTCTTAGGCTTTACATGTTAGCTTTTCTTGTCATACTTATTTTCCGCATGGATCCTCTCAAATACCTATACAAAAAACCTGCCTTGACCAGGGAAGCTATCCTTTGGGTAGGATTTATTGAGGTCGGTGTAGTCAATACAGACTCTCCACTTTCTCCCCTTCTTTAGAACTACCATTGTGTTTGCCAACTAGGCTGGGTAGTGGACCTCCTGGATATGCTCTGCCTCTAAATGTCTTTCTACCTCCGCATTAATGATCTCATTCCTCTCGGGAGTGAATGTCCTGCGCTTCTGCCTTACTGGTGGATGGGATGGATCCACAGAGAGATGATGTATAATGACTTAGGGATCTATGCTGACCAGATCATGTATTGACCATGCAAAAACTAACTTGCTCTCTTTCAAGAATGAGATTAGGGATGTTCTCTGCTAGGCATCCAATTGCGTTCCAATTTTAACCATTCTTTGGGGGTACAAGTCATTGATCTGGACCTCTTCTACTTCCTCATCTGGCTCTAAAACCAATGGCCTCTCTATATTCAAGTCTTCCTCTGCCGCTAATGATGGTTTGCTCTGATTGTAACCAATTTTGATCCTATTCTGTTTCTGAACTCCTAGGATGGTAACCATAACTTCTCAAATGATCAACTTCATACATAGATGGAAGGATTAATGTATTATCCCTAAATCATGTAGCCACTATCACCAATAATAATATTATAGGGGGAAAAAAATTCATGACATGAAATTCATCTAGAGTGGTAATGTAATTAGATTCCTCTGAAGGAAAAATAGGTTTAAAATTATTTTAAAACACGCAGCAAAAAGGTTAAGTTTCAAAAATTTATTGGTATGCCCGGATCTACTACTCGTTAATTCTATAGATTCGTACAAGAGGGGACAAGAGTTATACCTTTGTGTCTTGAACCTAAAATCTTCAAACTTCTTGATGATGCATTAGCTTCCACTAGGTTGTCTACACCCTTATGACTCCTGCGGATGCTGCCAAAGAGGCTAGAGTTGGTGGGAACTCCAACGGAGAGGATAAGGAGGCTTGGGAAAACCCTAAACAGTCTCTGTAGCTTTCGTATATGAAAAATGACAATTATTAAACCCTGTACGCAGCTGCCCTATTTATAGATTTCCAAAACTGACTTTAACCTTTGATCGATCAAACTACTTTCGATCAGTCGAACCTACCTAGACTTCAATCAATCGAAACCTATTCAATCGATTGAACCTGTAATCACAAGATCCTCTTGTGCCTTTCCAAGCATCCTAGCGGAGCTAAGAGTGGGACCTCCTAGGTTCTTTATTGTTGGCTCAAATCAGTTGTTAATTCTCATGATGCATGAAAGTTATCCTAAAATGCAGTGATCTGCGTCAAAGCCCAGCTCCTCGGGTTTCCCAACTAATGTACATGCAAATTAACCCTAAACTAATGCAAATAGTGCATCTCAGCGCCCTGACTTACAGTGGTATGAAGCAAATTTTAAAAGAAGCGACTTACTTGAATTTTTGCTCATTTTTTTATTGATTTGCGTAAGCTCCTTTGATGTGCTAAGCTCTTCTACTTCGAAACGCTATAATTTAATGACTCGAGAAACTACAAAACAAACAAAAAAGTTAGTAACTCAAAACAAAAATGGAAAATAAGAAAAAGAAAACTAATCTAATATTTACGAATTCACTAAACTAAGATTCTAAAACTAAAGGTAGTAGTTTAGAATCCCCTGCAACGGTGCTAAAAAATGATCTTGTCAAAATCAAGATATATAAGTATACTTTACTTTTAAAAGATTTGTAGTGTGGAAGTAGAGATCGAACCCACAGAGATAAAAAATAATAAAGCACTTTAATTTTAAAACCTAACCCTAGTTAATTAAGAAAATGGAATTTTGATTTTGATTTTTATTAAACTAAGAACAATAAAAATAAATCTAAACTATGAAAGCAATTTAAAAGTTGTTGTAAATGATATTTAAAGTGAACCTAGGATTGCAAATCCACCACTAGTTTCGTAATAAGGGTATCTATGCATTCAATTAGCTTGTATGCATTGGATGATAATGGGGAATTGTAGCTACAAGCCCAATTCCTCCTTCAAGAAGATAACTATGATTCAAGCACCAACATAATTCATCTTCGGTTGGCACGGATTGTGCCCACGGATTGTCTCACACTAAACTAGGATTGCGGCACAATCCGTCTTTCCTAGGCATGAACTAATTGGCTACTTGATATCATAATTCAAATAAGCACCATTACATGTAAAAAATCCATACAAGCACAGCAATTATAGATCATTGAGCACATCACATTCAAAATAGATCTATGATAAGAATAAACTTTGAAAGTAATGATTTAATCAATAAAAGTACGATTTTATTATAAACATTTCTCTAAACATGTAATCAGCATCCATACATAATAAAACTAAAAGAAAAACATCAATAACACCCTATTACTTAGCTAAGGTTTCATTGAAACCCTAGATCTCGGTCTAAGTGGCCATAGAATCAAGGATTGGCAAGAGGTTGATGGAGGAAGCCATAGGAATCCTTGGTCTTCTTCTTCTTTTCCTTGTTTTTCCCTCTTCAATGGCTGAAGTTTTGGTTGTATATGGATGTATCTAATGTTGTGTAATGATGTGTAACCCTAAATTTGATTTAGAATAGGATTTATATAGATTTTGGAAGGATTTAGGAAGCTTTCCTAAGCTTAATCGCACTAAAATTATTGTTTTTACGTTTCTGGACGTATTCAGCCAATTTGGATCGCACAGGGGTCTTCAGTACCTCAAAATATGCATTTTTGACTTTTTCAACGGGTCTCTCATGTAGGTCGCACGAGCAGGTCGCGGGCACGGGTCGCTCCAGCAAGATTCCACTTTTCCAACTTTTTCTTAGATTTTCTCAACTTCGCGCACAGATCGTAGAATTGTAATAACTTTTGACTCGAACCTCGTATTGACTCACCGTTTATGGCCACGCGTCCATAACTCAAAGATCTACATTTTATATCCTAGGAGAAATTTCTCAAATCTAAAGTATTCTTTGTCAAAAATGCGATTTACCAAGGTTTCTACTGCATTCAGCTTTCACCGGAATCTATTTTTGAGCATAGAATGACTTCCAAAGCCACTAATCATTGGATTTTTGTGAATTTTCAAGTAAAAGCTCCAAAACCTATAAAATATAGAATGCTTATTGAAATGGGCTAACAAAGCGTAACTTTAGGACTATAAAAGGCAACTATTCGTCGCCGATCATATTCCTTGAGTCCCATTCACCTCTCATGATTACCAAACATGTTGATAACTACTTATCAATAAGACTGCAATTCTCAGTAATCAACTTGGTGAGATTCTCAAGGGAATGCTTACTCTGAATCAGAGGGTAGATTCTATCTTGACAATATATGTTCACAACCCTATAAACATGACATACCCAAGATACCCAGGAATTGATCTTTTATAGACCTCACTGATTGATAAGTCAAAGCAGCTATATCCACATTCTGTGTTTATAATCGTCTCAAGATTGAGAACACATACCTTATACAAGTTATGAGTTCCTATCTACTATTGATAGTCTTAAATGTCAATAGGAAACCCAGGTCTGTCAATGCACTACAAGCACTAGCATATTAACTAAGAGTTGCACTCTAGTGATTGAGATTCATCACTCAATCCAATGGCAGTTTATCACGCTACAGTGTAAACCTGATGAGATATCCAGTCTCATCATCCACTGTGACAAATTCTAAGTGTCAAAGAATAGTAATCTGTATCTCACTTGTATGTATCTCATACACGCATGAATTACCTACTATGATACTTAAGGATTAAACAATCATCTCATGAAAGAAACATACATAATGAAATAAAAAGCTGATATCCATATATTAAAATATCAATGTCTCATACATAAAGTGATGGTTTGAGGGCACTAACCCAACATCCTCTCCCACAGTGATTGGTAATATTACATGACCTTCAGGAATCTTAACCTCTCCACTGAACCTTGTAAGGTTGGACTTGGCTGGCTCTACTCTTCTCATATTGAAGTCCATTTTCTTTAATGTGAAAAAAAAAGACGTTAATCGAGCTCCCGTTGTCAATGAGGATTCTTCGAATATCGAAATTAGATATCTGATCTTGTCAAAATCAAGATATTAAAGTATGCTTTACTTTCTAAGGATTTGTAGTGTGGAAGTAAAGGTCGAACCCATAGAGATTGATTATTTTTGTCCTTTAATTAACAAAAACCTAAATCTATTTAGTTATAGAAAAATAGAATTTTGATTGGTTGATGGTTTAATTATTACTACGAATTTAAACTATAAAATTAAATGAAATTAAACTATGAATTTATGAAAAATAGAATATTAAGATTAAATCGAAGTAAACTATTGCAAAATTTAAGATTGTTTTAAGTTTGAATGAGTGAGATCTAGGATTGCAAATCTACCACTAACTATGCATCGGGGGTCTATACTTTCTACTATTAAGTTTCATGATTGGATAGTCATGATCTATCGTAGCTACAAGCCCAAATCAATAAGAGGATATTACTAGTCTAATCTAAGCATAACTCATCTTCGGTTCACATGAATTATCTACCTATAACTAGGGTGTAGCATAACTCATCTTTCCTAAGCATGATTCATAAAAGATGTAAACATCGCAATCACATAAGCACTATTGTATGTAAATACTCCTATCAATCACAGAAATCAAGGAATATTGAGTTCAATAAATATAAGGAAAAATCTAAGACAAGAATAGATCCAAAATACTCTTGATTATTATCATTAAAAATCGATTATATATAAATAATCCTCAAACATACAATTACTATCCAATACACAAAATCCTAAAATGAAAAAGCATAGAATTCCCCCTTTACATAGCTAGGGTTTCATTGAAACCCTAGAATAGATGTTTAGTTGCACATGGTTGTAAAAACATGAAGATTGAGATAATGGTTGCCATTAGAGACCTTCAAGCTAGATCTTCTCTTCCTCTTTCCCTCAAAGTTGATGTATGAATGAATGTGTAACCCCTTAATTGATTTAGAATGAGATATATATAGTTGTAGAGAGATTAGGAAGGTTTTTCTAAACCTAATCTGACTGAAACTACTATATTTGCTTTCTGGACATAATTAGGCAATTTTGTCCACGTAGGGGTCTTCAGCACTTTAAAATACAAGTTTTATGTTTTTTGTACGGATCGCGCGAGAGGGCCACGCGAGCGCGATTCTGGGAAGTCGCGGGCCACACGAGCGAAGGGCTGGATTGTTGGCGAGTGGGCCGCTCGCACAAAATGGCTTTTTCTGCTTCTTTCTTCCTGCTTTTTCACTCCATTTAACCTGAAATCCTTGCTTTCTTCTAAATCCTGACAAAAAGTGGAAAACAAAGTAAAAATACACAAAAACAGGATAAAAATGGCCAACAAATGTGAATTAAAGTGTATAATTAGGATTTGTTCTCTCCCGATCACACCCCCAAACCTACATTTTGCTAGTCCTCAAGCAAAAAGGATAGAAAAATAAAACTCCTAATAATATTAAAATTCCTACTCCATTTTCGCATGGATAACGATTGTACTTAGCATGTGCAACAAGCCTTTTAAACCTCTAGGTGTCCCTAGTCGGACGAGTGAAGTCTCGTGAGGGTTCTCGTCAACAAGTCACCCACAACCATTTTTATTAACTTGTAGAAGAAAAATTTTATTTAACATTTCAATCTTTCAATATTGACATCCTTCCTTGATAAAACTGAAGTCAAATAAAACTTTAAATTATCAAAAGTAAAATAATCGTACGTCTACCTACAATTATGAAAATAATCCAAAAACATATATCAACAGAATCAATAGAGTATATCGATTCACATGTGTGTGAATAGTAATCAAGTGGATACACGGTGACCATGAACTTGGAATATAACTTGGATAACTATCTAGCGATGCCTCGACTACAAATCTCACGCTGTTAATTACACTTTAAAATAGAATCACTCGAAATAGGTGTAATCACTCGAGTATATGCGAGGAAGAATTATGTGCAAAACAAATAAACTCACATAAGAATCTAGGAATTAGAACCGTAACCAACGTATGACACGACAGAAAAATAGCCTCATGAATAGATATTGATCGTCAAGTAAACATCATTACTACCATGCTTTTATTCCCTTTTTCTATCGGTTCCATACTCAAATCATGTCTCCCTAGAATCAAATAGGACTTTACAAGGGTTGTAATATTGGTCAAGGGTTATAGCTAATAAAAGAAAGGTAGAAGGGATTCAAAAAGTCCTTGAGTAGATAGGAATAGCCGTAATTTGTAACACAAGGGCTTTACTACAACGACTATTTATTATTTTCTCTCTCTCTCTCTCTCTCTCTCTCTCTCTCTCTCTTTTTAATATTTCTCTTTTTTTTCAAGAGATTCATCTCTTTCTTTTGAATCTTTTTTTATTTTTCAATATCTTTATTTTCTTTTATTATTTTATATCGATCATTTATATATATATATACATTCTACTTTATATGAGTCGCTATTAGCCCAATATCTTTATGAAAACTATTCTTCGCTACTCTTGGACAAGGGTTAGCTCAAATTTATAGTGGCGAACTCCATATCGGAGTAGGTAGGATAATAGGTGAACAAAGAAATGGCTTATTATAAGGCTCAAAGGGTTAACAAAGCATATAAAAATATTTTATTGGGTAAGTCAAAGGCCAGAAGGGTTTATAAAGACAGATGACCTAATATCATTTTCTAGAGTCACATGATTCTTCAATGTTACGATATCAAAGGAAACATAATTTTTTTTCTTTTAATAATTCTTAGTTTTTATTTCTTTTGGCAGTTACAATACTAACTCGACTTTCAATCAAGATAAGGAAATAATGAGACTAATCAACGAAATAATATGTTTTGTCAATGAGATTCGATAAAAGTAAATTTCCTCAAAAAGGATGAAAGGCTCTAAAGCTCACCGGGTTTTAGTCTCCACACTATTGCTATTTAGAAATCCAAGTTATATTATAATTCAAGATCAACATGTATCTGCAAGACTATGTGCCGTGCAAAAAGAAAGTATGCAATTATAAGATATAAAGCAATGATTCTAATGATATATAGTTCTCAAGACATACCTTCACAGCTTTTGTAGACATCGGATTACATACCATCTTAATCTCAAATTTCAATGAAATCTAATTACAACAAGAAATAATGCAACATTGAACGATATTAAGAAAACGTATCAGAAACTTACTTTTTTTATTAGTAAAACTACTAGAAGTAAGTGTTTGTTTTATTTTTATATATAATTTTTTTTTACAACGAATGAAAAGAATAACAAATAAATGAAAAGAATAACAAATAAATGAAAAGAAACGAAATAACGAACTAAAAATAAGATTGAATTCAAAAGAAATAATGAACTAAAAGTAAGATTGAATTCAAAAGAAATAACGAACTAAAACAAAATAACAACTAAAAATAAACGAAACAAAACAAAAGGCTACAACTAAAATTAATGAAAAATCCATATACTCCACTCTCCCCCAAACCTAGTCACCGCATGTCCCTATGCAGGTGGAAACATGACAATGACATGGATGTAATCCTCATAGAAGATGACCAGAACGTCCACTCCACAAAAAACGTCTGAAGGAGGTGGCACGGCAGATCGGATGTACCAATCAATCAGCTCCCACTCTGATGCTCAACAGGGCCGAACGGCATCACCATCTCCTCATCCTCATCCACCTCAAGAAATTTTGGACCCACAGCTACTGCATCCTCCTAGTGACACTCGGACCCAAATCGACCTCATCATCCACAGGGCCGACATAAGGTGCAAAGATCGAGGCTATGTCCTCACGTGACCAGTCAGGGTGACCTGGACATCGTCGAACAATGTTCGGCATATAATCAGGGAGGTCCCTATATGGATAGGTAACCTCAGGTGTAGGAACAATGGTCTCACAAGGATCACTCAAAGAAATGGCAGCTAGACTCGGTATAAGTCCCTCATCAACCTCGGCCTCATCATCATCGGTCGAGTAATCGGTCGACTCTGATGAAGAAGAAGACTCAGAGGACGTAGGTGGAGCGCCATAAGGACCATCGATAACAGTAGGGTCATCGCCAAACAGGTCATCCGCGTCTGAAGAATTAGAACAACTAGTAAGGGGAATACGAGGACAACGACAGCACCAACCGGGACGACCGACTGGATCGTAATGTTTGGCTATCCCAGGACTCGGTATAGTGACATTAGAGGATGAGCTAGAGTCAGAATAACGACACGACGGACCCAGAGACCTATCGGGTGAAGAAGGTAGTGATATAGGGTGGTCCATAGTACGAGGATGACAAATAAGATATGAGGATCGAGGTACACTATATGGATAAATGGGCACTATAACCTGAAACCAAAAATACGTCACAACTGAAACTTTATTAGATTTAGTTATTAGAATAAGAAATAGAATTAACATTATTAGTGACTAGAAAGTGTAGCATGAATGAGCTAAATTTTAACTTATGCAATGTAGTATTGAATTCCAATGAAAATTATGGTAGTTTGTACCCCCAAACCTGAACCATAGAGATTCCTGTTATAGTGCAATGGGGTTGGAATTGCTCTGGATTAATAATTTCAATGACAATTGCAAAAGTGAATAATTCAAAACATTATATAGCTAACTATGAGTGTGGAAGCATAACTAATCAATAGTGACGGTAATTGTGCATAAATGAATAAATAAATACAAGCCCAAAAATAAAAACGAATAAATAAAAGATAGTAAATAAATAAATCGATCGCAGCTGGGGACATCAGTATCCTAATAATAAATAGAGAAAGAAAACGGAAACATAAAGGCAGGAACATAAAATAATATACATGCCAATGTCTGAGAATGTCAACACCCACCCATCCAAATGCATCCAAAAATGAAAAACAAAAGTCCAATCATCCACCCAACCAATCCTAGTCGTCATCGCCCTCCACTAACACTATCTCCAAACGTGTACTCCCCTAGGCAATATCACCAGCACCATCTCCATCGCCATCGCTCCCATCACCCCCATCATCACCATCACCTCCAACCTCATCTACCTCGCCTGCCTCCTCAGCCACCTGTTGTGCCGGATGCGAAAAAGAAGACTGATAGGCCACCTCTCCCTGGGCTAGGATGTCCTCCAACTAATTAGAATGTGCTAGTTGAAAATAAGAGCGCATGTAGGACTGCAGCCTAAGGGTCTCATCGCGGAACGCACACACGTCCCCATAGGTCCATGTGTACGGTGTATTCTCTAGGGGGTGGATGCTGTGCCTCCCGCTCGCGACATGCCTGGGCCTACTCCTAGGCCCTCCTAACTTCTAAATCTAGACGATCCATGCTCAACTTCTAATCAGCGGAAGCGAACTCTGGGATTTGGCTATCAACAAGCTCATTGATTGGTATAGGAAAGGCCTTGACCTGGAGAATGGCAGTGATGGTATGAGGGTAAGGCAGTAGGAGCTTAGAATCGACAGCGTTGTCAATGGCCTGGCTGGCTATACGCATGCCATCCATAATCACAAGGCTTGGGTGAAACTAGTCTCCGTGGTAAACTGCGTGGAGGGCATGATGGATTTTCTTGGTCTTCTCTTGTTCGTGACCAATGGGTAGAGATTTCTTTTGAAGATATGGTCAACAAACCACATCTGGTGGGGCATATGAGATTGCCCCGAACCAGATTGGCCACCACATATGTCCTATTTAATATGGATGAAGGAGTGAAGTTTGTTTAAAACATTGAGTTTAGGGACCTCGTAGGAATGGGAGGGGATTTGGAGGGCGTTGGCAATATTGTCTAGGTTAAGGGTGATATGACGGTTATCTATAGTAGTGGAGATGTAAGTGTGTTGGCTGAGAGAGGCTTTATGGTATTGGAGGTTCTGGTAGAAGAGGCGTACTAGGCGGGGGTAGCTAATAAGGTCGGGGTTACAGAAGTAGAGCTGGGGGGCTAACTTTCGGGCAGTTAAAGTGTTGTGACCCCACTTGGTGTCTTTGTCGGACGCGAATAATTCAGCGTCGATAGCGGGCTCGTGGTTTAGGCCTCGGTTGGCGTATTTAGGTACAAGCTCGTTATTTGGGTTGTCAGGTGGAGGGGTCGGTTAGGTTTGTTTCTCTTTCCCTTTTGACTTCTTTTGGGGCAGTTGGGAACTAGAGGCTGACTTGACTGGCCTTTTAGTCATTGTTTAAAAAGGTGTAGGTGAACAAGAAAAAAAATTTGAAAATATGGGCTTTAAAATGTGGATATGCCCAGAAAATAGAAGAGGGAAAGGGGAAGGAAAATGGGTCACCTGCAAAAAAAATAATCCTGGCAAGGGATGCAATCAATATATATTCAGTAGTTGAAATAAAATGAGGTTCATGGGGGAACACCCAACAACTGTGAGAAGGGGCTGCCCCCTTCCCATTCACTGTCCAGGCTAGGGCACACACGTTGCGACAGGTCACGGGGTACCTACCACGTGTTTAGAATCAATGAAAAAATGTATAAAAAGTATCGCACATGCCAAAATTAGTTGAACTCAAAGTAATAGTGCATGAGAAGGTACGTTATGAAATTGCGGTGATGTCGAAACATTTTAAAAGATACTTAAGGGTTTAAAAGTTCCAATTCAATATATAAAGTTACCACCTACCCGACTATTAATATACCACTGAGATTAGAATTGTAATTGCGCATGGAATTACATTTGAAATTCTGAAGTTTATACATATAAGGTACCATTGAACTTGTCTGGTGCAAGTAATTTCAAGATTTCGATTGGAAAAGCCCTTACTAAATAGACCTACAGTGTTTATGGTTGCGACGTTTATTGATAACGCACTTAACTAAGCTGGTTTTGTTTATGAACAATAAATTAGTGCTATAGTAAATTAACTTCTAAGTTCTGCCTTAAAATTTCACTGTCATTGTGAAATTATAATGAACACGGAATAAGAGCAATTTCTATATAGTTTCATTTTACTACTTAAGCTTAGGGTACGACCAAAATTTCATTGAACATAGCCACAACCATGGCACTTTACATCGAAGGTTAGTAGTTTGAACATTCCTAACTAAGTTAAGGCTTCACAGTGTAGGCATGATTTGAAAATGCATAGGCGAATGTGTGTGAGGATAGAGGATATATAGATGTATATGTATGCACTTTAGGGTTTGATGTATGTGTATATATTTAAATTTAGGGTTGGGGGTGAGAAAGGGGGTTAGGGTTTGTGAGTTCATGGGTGAACGACTGTATGTATGTAGAGTTAAATATACACACATAAATATGTGTTCAAAAATGTATACTGAGATCAAGAAATCCCCAAAACTCAAACCCTAATTCCAATCAGTGAGAAAGTGTGTGTGTGTGTATGTGTATGTGTGTGTGAGTAGGTAGATATAGGTATATATAAATTTGGATATCTATAACTTAGTAGATACAGAAATCTTGGTGTGTGTGATTTATAATTATAAATTATATATGTATATCTATATGTGAATATTTATAGATACCTATAGCAGAAGAGAAAGAAGGGGGAGTCTGTGTCGCTATTTGCGGCGGCGACGGTGGTTGTCTGGCGTCTCGTCTACGGTGACATCGTGTGGTGGTTATGGTCCAACGACGGTGGTGGCTATATTGTGGCAGTTGTGTGGTGGGAAAATGTGAGAGAGAGAGATTGCAGAGAGGGGAAGAGAGAAGTGAGAGAGTGTTCTAAGGGGCCATATTGTGCGACCGGGTCGCGCGAGCAGCCAATTTTCTCATTTTTCTCTTCTGTTTTCTTGTATAGGGGTTTCAATAATGAATTTTTCTCTTTTTGGGTGTTTAAAGCTCAGACATTCGCAAGAAAACTCCTAAAAAGTGAATAAAACTAAAGAAGACTCTAACAAAAGCTTGGGTTGCCTCCCAAGAAGCACTAAGTTTTACGTCGTTAGCTCGACCGATGCTCGTGCTCTGTCGAAATAGATCGGATCTACCAGATCTATTGATTCTATCTTTCTTTCATCTGTCTCATCAGACTAGTATGGCTTAAGCCATTGGCCATTTAACTTAAAAGGTGTTCCGCCGTTTGGATCTTGGATTTCAATCGCTCCAGGCAGAAACACCTGTGTTATTACAAACGGACCATCCCACCGGGAACGTAGCTTACCCAGGAATAACCTTAATTTCGAGTTAAATAACCATACACGTTGTCCAACTTCGAAATTTTTTCTTATGATCATTTTATCATAAAAAGCTTTTGATTGTTCTTTATATATCCTTGCGTTCTCATAGGCCTCTTTCCTCAATTCCTCAAGTTCTTGAATTTGAAGTTTACGGTGGCATCCTGCCGCTCTTAAGTGATTTTATAGCCCAGTAAGATCAATGTTCAAGTTCCACCGGTAGGTGGCACGCTTTTCCAAAGACTAGTCGGTAAGGAGACATTCCTATAGGAGTTTTATACGCTGTTCGATATGCCCAAAGTGCATCGCTTAATCATTGCGACCAATCTTCGCGATTTGGATGTACCATTTTTTCTACTCCCTCCGTCCCTTTTTTTGAGTCCACCTTTGGGAACTCAACTTTTTAAGGGGACAAAAAGAATTTACATTTGCTTTCCACAATTGCCCCTAATCATTATAATAACTTTTTTAGTTTTGTCTTGGAGTAGATTTCAATGAAGGGTAGTTTTGGAAAGTAAGCAAAAATTATGTACCAATTTAGGAAAGTGGACACTAATTTTGGGACATCCCAAAATGGAATATAGGACTCAAAAAAAGGGACAGAGGGAGTGTATACTTTTTACTTGTCGATTTGAGACTTTTACTTGGCATTGGGTTTGCGGATGGTACGCGGTTCCTACCTTATGAATGATGGATACTTTCGGACAAGGGCTTCAAAGTAACGATTACAAAAGTGTTTTCTCCCGTCTCTTATGATTGCTTTGGCGTACCGAATCGACAAAATATGTTATCTTTAATAAAAGAAACCACAACTTTATGGTCGTTGGTTCTCGTCGCCACTGCCTCCACCCACTTAGAAACATAGTCGACCATGACTAAAATGTATTCGAACCCAAAGGATGATGGAAACGGACCCATAAAGTTGATGCCCCATACATCAAATATTTCTATAATAAGGATTGGGGTAAGGGGCATCGCATTGCGGCGTGACATGTTACCTATTTGTTGGCAGCGTACGCAATTTTGGCAGAATTCGTGAGCGTTTTTAAATAGGGTTGGCCAATATCACCCGCTTTGGAGGACTTTAGCGGCCATACGACGGCCTCTAAAGTGACCTCTGCATTCTAAAGAGTGATAGAAGTTCAATATAGAATTGAACTCACTCTCCGGAACACAACGTCTTATAATTTGATCATAACAATGTTTAAAAAGAAGCGGGTCGTCCCAGTAAAAATGTTTAATTTGAGAAAAGAAACGATATTTATCTTGACGAGACCACGTATAAGGGGTATATCCAGTGGCTAAGAAATTTACGATATCACTAAACCACGGACAATTCAAGGCAGATAATGCAAACAATTGTTCGTCCGAAAATGAATCCTTGAGAGGGGTAATATCGTTGGATTCGGCAAGAATTTGTGACAGGTGGTTGGCTACAACATTCTCAGAACCCTTTTTATCTCTTATTTCATAATTAAACTCCTAAAGGAGTTAAATCCATCAGATTAATCTAGGTTTTGTCTCTTTCTTGTTTAGGAGATGATGCAAAGCGGCATGGTCGGTGTAAACAATGACCTTGGACCATAATAAATATGATCAATATTTATCCAGGGCAAACACGGCCGCTAGTAATTCTTTTTCAATTATCGTGTAATTTAATTGAGCGTCATTAAGGGTTTTACTTGCATAATAAATGGCATGAGGGACTTTATTCACTTTTTGACCTAATACAGCACCAACGGCGTAATTGGATGCATCACACATTAGTTCAAATGGTAATGACCAATCGGGGGATTGGATTACCGGAGCCATGGATAGTAAGGTTCTCAACGTTTCATATGCCCTTAGACATTCATTATCGAAGACGAATGGAACATCCTTGGCAAGCAGATTGCACAAGGGTCGTGAAATTTTACTAAAATCTTTGATAAATCTTCAGTAAAAATCAGCATGACCGAGAAAAGAACGGATTTGATGAATTGAAGATGGTGGTGGAAGTTCGTCAATTAATTCAATTTTCGCTTTATCTACCTCTATACCACACTTGGATATAACGTAACCCAAGACTATTCCTTCTTGAACCATAAAATGGCTCTTCTCCCAACTCAAAACCAATTCGCCTCCTCGCAACATGTGAGGACTTTCATAAGGTTTTGGAGACATTCGTCAAATGTAGGACCAAAAACTGAGAAATCATCCATAAATGCTTCTAGAAATTTTTCAACCATGTTCGAGAAAATTGCCATCATACATCGTTGGAAGGTGGCCGGTATATTGCACAAACCAAACGGCATACGACGATAAGCAAAGGTACCAAAGGGACATGTGAACGTTGTCTTTTCTTGGTCATCGGGATAGACGGGCACTTGGTTATAACCCGAGTACCCATCTAAGAAATAATAGTATCTCTGACCGGACATACGTTCTAAGATTTGACCAATGAATGGGAGAGGAAAATGATCTTTACGAGTCATAGTATTAAGTTTTTGATAATCAATGCATACCCGCCGACCACTAGTTTGACAGGTGGGTATGAGGACTCCTTTTTTGTTTGGCACTACTATAATACCCGATTTCTTTGGGACAACTTGCATAGGGCTGACCCAATTGCTATCGGATATTGGATGGATAATACTTACGTCTAAGAGTTTAATGACTTCTTTCATAACTACCTCCTTTATGTTAGGGTTGAGACGTCGTTGCATTTCTCTAGATGGTTTCGTGTTTTCCTCTAAATTTATTCAATGCATGCAAACAGACGGATCAATTCCTTTTAAATCGGCGACCGTCCACCCAATCTCTTTCTTATGATTTCCTAGAACCTGTGTCAGTTGTAATTCTTGAATCATAGATAAATTTGACGCAATTATAACTAGAAGCATAGTATTAGGTCCCAAGAATGCGTATTTCAGAGAGTCGGGAAATTGTTTAAGTTCAAGTGTTGGGGGACACTCGATGGACAGTAGTGCCGGTTCATGCTCGAGAGGTGGCAGAGCCGCTATTTTGGGCGTCCATGGAAGCACACTAGTCGTATTTACCAATTCCAATAAGTTGTTTAATTCTTCAATATTAGTATCAATATTGAAATCATTAAAATTGAATTAAGATAGACATGCTTCCAAGGCTTCTTTAGTCAACATAAAAGGCGATGCCTCTTCGACTAATTCATCAATTAATCTATGGCATAACAGTCTGCATCCTTGTTGTCTCTATACGGTTGATTAGATGTGTTAAAATTGTTCAAACTCACGATCATATTTCCAAAAGTTATATCCATAACCCCCGTCCTATAGTTAATAATAGAATTAGCAGTAGCTAGGAAAGGACGTCCTAGGATAACTGGGACGTGTTTGCTAGCATCCAGGGCCGGTTCTGTGTCTAGTACAATGAAATCAACCGGGTAATAGCATCTATCAACTTTTACCAACACGTCTTCTACTACCCTACGTGGAACTTTGATGGACCTATCTGCTAATTATAAAGTAGGCGCAGTTGGTTTTAGTTCTCCTAAGCCCAAATGTTCGTAAACTGAGTAAGGTAATAGATTTACACTCGCTCCAAGGTCAAGAAGGGCCCGGTGGATATATTTGTCACCGATGTGACATGCAATAGTTGGAGTACCCGGGTCCTTGTATTTTAGTGTGTTATGTTGAAAAATAGAGCTAACCTTCTCCGTTAAAAAGACTTTCTTAGATAAATGATTTCTAGATTTCCTCTTTTGGGTGCATAAGTCTTTTGGAAATTTAGCATATGGAGGTATTTTCTTAATAGCGTCGAGTAATGGAATGTTAATCTTTACTTCATTAACCATCTCTAGAATATCCTCCGGACGTGTTCCCTTCTTCGAGAAGTGAGATGGGACGTCTACACTTGGAGGAAACGGCATCCTAGGTACATAATTTGATGGGTTCGTCGCTTTAGACGTATTAGGTACCGAAGGAGTAGGGTCCTTCGTGACTTTATTATTATATCCATCTTATTCCTTACTAATTCCTTTACCCTTATCTTTTCGAGGTTCAAGAGGAGGTATGACCTCCTTAAGACGTTCAGTTGCTCTTATCAACACCACATTTACTTGTTCACTCGTCGTACTTACCTCAAATTGCCCTTTAGGGTTTTGGACCGGTTAACTTGGTAATTTTCCTTCATTATGACGATTTAATGTATTCGCAAGTTGTCCCATTTGGGATTCTAACCTAGCTATCGATTGCGTATGGGAGTTAACGAGTTAAGACTGTGATTGCGATTGGGCCTCTATGTTTTTTAACGATGCCAACACACTCTCTTCAAAAGTTTTATCCCTAGGCGGATTAGCATGGAAGGAAGGTTGTTGATATTGATTAAGTGGAGGTTTATACGCGTTTGGAAAGTTTGTTGTCTCAGGTTTTGAATACGATTCTTCACTATTGGATTTCCATGAGAGATTTGGGAGAGGATTCCATTGTTGTGCCCGGTTTATAACCCGCGGGGTTATAATTGGGTCTTTGGAACTGTTGAACATCATTAATCTGTTGTTCCACAAATTCCGGGAACTGTGAAGCGGACGGGCATGCCAATGTAGAATGAGACGAATCAGAGCATAACTGACATATTTTAGCAAGAGGAGGTGGGCCTTGTAAGTGGCCCATCATCATGAGTTGGTCTATTTTCCTATTTAATTCTTGAATTTCAAATGAATGGCTTGCCTTAACTTTAGTCTCTCGTTTTGGTTATGGTGGAAGATAGCCCTCAGGGCGTACGAACACAGCTTGGTGCATAGAGTTTTCACTTAGTGTCTCAAAGATCTTCCAAGCTTCATCAGCACTTTTGTGGAGGAACATTCCCGTACAAATAGCATTGACTCTATTGCGGACGGCAGGAACGAGACCCTCGTAGAAGACTTATACTAGTTGTTATTTAGGTATCTGATGATGAGGACAGGAACATAGAAGTTCCTTAAACTGTTCCCACGTATCATAAGGGTTTCACCATCTTGCATCTGGAAATTCGTTATAGATTTTCAAATTTGATTTGTACGAGTGATGGGGAAAAACTTTTGTAGGAAAGCCGTGTGCAAACCCTCCCATGTTCTAATAGAGTTTGGTTCTAAAGATTGGAGCCAATATTTCGCTTTATCTTTAAGGGAAAATGGAAAAAGTCGCAATTTAAGCTCATCATCTGTTATATTTTGAATTTTTAAAGTAGCACAGATACCCTGAAATTCACCTAAATGATTATAAGAATCTTCCTTAGCACGACCGTGAAAAGTTGGCAGAAGTGCAATAGTTGATGATTTGATGTCAAAGTGACCTGCAGTCACCTCTGGTAGTTCTATGCATGATGGTGGCGTATAAGCGGTGGGAGTAAAATAGTCTTTTAGTGGTGGAGGCGGAGGTATGTTAGGATTGCCTCCATTATTCCCATTATTTTCGTTATTCCCATTATTTCCAAATCAGCTATTGGAATAGGTTCGATTTTAATAGTTCTAGTTTTCCTTAGACGTTTAAGAGTACTTCGAATTTCAGACTCAAAAAATGACGACGGCTCAGGTGTAGATTCATCGTCTAGCATCAAGCGGGCTCTAGAAGCTGGGGTTGAAGACCTAAGGACTCTAAGGGTACGTTTAAGGTCAATATTAAGCGGGTTTAATTTCGGTTTACTCGAACGAGTAGCAAATATAAACTAAAAGAAACTGACACTAATATAAGGACTGACTCAACAAAATAAGAAAATAAACTACGCAATTAACCAAGCACGCAAGCACACTGTTCTATTATGATGCATGTAATTATCCTGATGCAGTAATTCACGTCAAAGCCCAGCGCCCCGGGTTTCCTAACTAATGCAGTGCTCACTTCACACCTACCTAATACAAGTAATGCGTCTCAGCGCCCTGACTTACAGTGAGTTGATGCAAAATTTAAAGCAAAGCGGTTTTTACTTGATATTTTTTTTTTAGTTGTTTGCAATTTTATTCTTTCAGGTCCGCGTAAGCTCCGCTGACGTGCACAGCTGCTCCACTCGAACTTTGCTAGAATTTGACGACATGTAATCTACAAAAATAAAGTTAATATAGCGACTCAAAAATTAAACTAGAAATAAAGCAAATAAAATCTAAGCTAATATGTACTAACTATCTAAATTAAGATTCTAAAAATTTAATGGCAGAAATTGCCAATCCCCGGCAACGGCGCCAAAAAATGATCTTGTCAGAATCAAGATATAAAAGTATGATTTTCTTTCTAAGGATTTGTAGTGTGGAAGTAAAGATCAAACCCACAGAGATTGATTATTTTTGTCCGTTAATTAATAAAACCTATATCTATTTAGTTATTGAAAAACAAAGTTTTGATTGGTTGATGGTTTAATTATTACTACGAATTTAAACTATAAAATTAAATGAAATTAAACTATGAATTTATGAAAATAGAATATTAAGATTAAATCTAACTAAACTATTACAAAATTTAAGATTGTTTTAAGTCTGAATGAGTGTGATCTAGGATTGCAAATCCACCACTAACTATGCATCAGGGGTCTATACTTTCTACTTTAAGTTTCATGATTGGATAGTCACGATCTATCGTAGCTACAAGCCCAATAGTATCAACTAGAGGATATTACTAGTCTAATCTAAGCATAACTCATCTTCGATTCACATGAATTATCTTCCTATAACTAGGGTGTAGTATAGCTCATCTTTCCTAAGCATGAATCATAAAAGATGTAAACATCACAATCACATAAGCACTATTGTATGTAAATACTCCTATCAATCATAGAAATAAAGGAATATTGAGTTCAATAAGTATAAGGAAAAATCTAAGACAAGAATAGATCCAAAATACTCTTGATTATTATCATTAAAAACCGATTATATATAAATAATCCTCAAATATACAATTACTATCCAATACACAAAATCCTAAAATAAGAAAGCATAGAATTTCCCCTTTACATAGCTAGGGTTTCATTAAAACCCTAGTATAGACGTTTAGTTGCACATGGTTGATGAAAACATGAAGATTGAAATGATGGTTGCCATTAGAGACCTTCAAGCTAGATCTTCTCTTCCTCTTGCCTTCAAAGTTGATGTATGAATGAATGTGTAATCCCTTAATTGATTTAGAATGAGATATATATATATATATAGTTGTAGAGAGATTAGGAAGGTTTTTCTAAACCTAATCCGACTGAATTTGCTATTATTTGCTTTCTGGACGTAATTAGGCAATTTCGTCCACGTAGGGGTCTTCAGCACTTAAAAATACGCGTTTTATGTTTTTTGTACAGATCGCGTGAGCTGTAATACTTGTAATTTCTCTACGTGCAATAATACGAGTTTTATGAATTTCTCTATCTTGTCTATTATTATATTATTATTTTAATTGTGTGACTGTATCAGTGTAATGTAATTACTAATTAGACTATAATCACTGCACCGACTCGCCCGTAATTAGAATTAACTTAGTCCTGTAACCGGACTCGGACATTAGAAACAACACCCGTTTGCACGTAAATTAAGACCGACACGTATATCGAGGAAGTTATGCACGTAAACTGAGGAAGTGGCACACGACCCAAGGTGGGCCCCACATGGCCGGCCACATGGCAAGCCCCATGCATCATCTCCTACACTTGTCATCCTCTCCCTTGACATTTGTCCACTACAAGGACATGTGTCCTAGCTTGCACACATGCAAGGTGACACATAGCACATGTAAGACTCTTTATATACATGCATGCACATATACTTTATATCTTTTAGACACTTACAATCTGCACTTACAAAGAAAGAGATGGGATATAAGAGATACATGGAGATGGAGAAGAACTAGGAAGAAGTCTCCACCATTGAAGTTGAGTTTAAACTTCCTAAGCTCAAATCCAAAGCCCAAGCTCAATTTCAAGTTTAGGTGAGTATTCTAACTCACTTTAGAACCTATATAGTATGTAGTAATGTTTATTAAGTGTTTGATGTTGATAGTTTGAGAGATCCATGCCATGCAAGATAAATTTTCAAATTTGGGAAGCAGAAACTTCCAGCAGAATATTGTTTAGTAAAACAAACATTTCGAGCTGTTAAAAAATGGGAATGAGGCAAGGTTTTTTTTTTGGAGAAAGCTAACTCATTTATCTACAAATAACTATTCTATAGTTCAGTATGAAAATCAATTCTTCATAGGTGAAATGTACATGCAATGCAGTACTTTAAATCTGAGAAACAGAAACCTCCAGCAGAATGTAGTTTAGTAAAATGAGTGTTTTAAGCAGCTCCGAAATCTGAATTAAGCTAGGTTTTTTTGTGAAGAAAGGTAACTCATTTATCTACAAATAACTCTTCTATATCTCAGTCTAAAAATGACTCCTTGATAGGTGAAATGCACATTCAATGCAGTACTATAAATCTGGGACACAGCAGTCCGAAAATATAGAAATGTCTAAGTAAAATAAATATTTTGAGCAGCTCAAAAATGTAATTGAAGCTAGATTTTTTGTACACGAAGCTAATCCAATTACCTACAATGTTCTAGTTTTGAGTTTGATATACAAATCAATTTATCATGCCCAAATAAATTATATCAATTCAGTCGACATAGTAAAATTAATTCCTGGCAGATTGTATAACTACTTGTATGATGTGTTTATTAATGATGCTTGCTTACCGGTACCTGTGTGGTTATGGATATCTTGTGCTATGGTAGTGCTATCGAGTAGATGAGTATGTTAGGGGCTTCATCTATATATCATTGGTATTAAATCCATGAGCTACACGCTAGGTTTCCGTTGTTATGAATATAGTGTGATGACCATAGAGAGTTCATACCCAAGCTATAAGTATGTTGTACGGCACGATTATTGCGTTGATAGTGATTGGATAAGTTTCCATTGTAAGTATATTACGACATAAAACAGGATGACGGATGTATAAACGTAACTTCGAAAGTATATTCGGAAGTCATTTAATGAACTAAATTCTTAAATGAGTGACGAATGCGCGGTCGGGAAAACGTAAGGGTCGGTTGTGCTATGTTAGAAGCAGATTATGATAAGGATAATTGTCGAATAGGTAATCTGGGCAGCAGAGATCAGGATAGTAAGAAAAAGGGATGTGTTGTTGAGTTGTGACGCGGTGATTCTTTGAGTAAAGACTCCTTTCGGTTCTTCGTGACAAAATGGATGTTCTTGTACTCCGTAACGCTTTCGGTTCTTCGTGACAAAGCGGCGATTCTTTGAGTAAAGACTCCTTTCGGTTCTTCGTGACGAAATGGATGTTCTTGTACTCCGTAAAGCTTTCGGTTCTTTGTGACGAAGCGGTGATTCTTAGAGTAAAGACTCCTTTCAGTTCTTTGTGACGAAATGGATGTTCTTGTACTCTGTAACGCTTTCGGTTCTTCGTGACGAAGCGGTGATTCTTTGAGTAAAGACTCCTTTCGGTTCTTCGTGACGAAATGGATGTTCTTGTACTCCGTAATGCTTTCGATTCTTTGTGACGAAGCGGTGATTCTTTGAGTAAAGACTCCTTTTGGTTCTTCGTGACGAAATGGATGTTCTTGTACTCCGTAACGCTTTCGGTTCTTCGTGATGAATCGGTGATTCTTTGAATAAAGACTCATTTCGGTTCTTCGTGACGAAATGGATGTTCTTGTACTCCGTAACGCTTTCGGTTCTTTGTGATGAAGCGGTGATTCTTTGAGTAAAGACTCCTTTCGGTTCTTCGTGACGAAATGGATGTTCTTGTACTCTGTAACGCTTTCGGTTCTTCGTGACGAAGCGGTGATTCTTAGAGTAAAGACTCCTTTCAGTTCTTCGTGACGAAATGGATGTTCTTGTACTCTATAACACTTTCGGTTCTTCGTGACGAAGCGGTGATTCTTTGAGTAAAGACTCCTTTCGGTTCTTCGTGACGAAATGGATGTTCTTGTACTCCGTAATGCTTTCAATTCTTCGTGACGAAGCGGTGATTCTTTGAGTAAAGACTCCTTTCGGTTCTTCGTGACGAAATGGATGTTCTTGTACTCCGTAACGCTTTCGGTTCTTCGTGATGAATCGGTGATTCTTTGAGTAAAGACTCATTTCGGTTCTTCGTGACGAAATGGATGTTCTTGTACTCCGTAACGCTTTCGGTTCTTCGTGATGAAGCGGTGATTCTTTGAGTAAAGACTCCTTTCGGTTCTTCGTGACGAAATGGATGTTCTTGTACTCCGTAACGCTTTCGGTTCTTCGTGACGAAGCGGTGATTCTTTGAGTAAAGACTCCTTTCGGTTCTTCGTGACGAAAGGGATGTTCTTGTACTCTTTAACACTTCGGTTCTTTGTGACGAAGTGGTTGATGAAAGATGAAGTGGTTGATGAAAGATGGTTTGGTTAGCAAGAGACACTTTGGGTTTGTAAATGATGTCGGATGTTAGAAATGAATGGTAGTGGCATTAAGAATGTCTAGACGGGTCTCCTAAATTGTTTGTATTCCTATCGAATACGTAGTCGGGTACGCTGCTAGTTATAATTCGACGGTGAGAATGTAAAGATCCTAAAAGACATATTGAAAGGTAGTAAATGTATTCCTATTGTGTTTTACTATATACGTTCCATTTGATTTAGCTTACTCACTCAGCTTTCATAAGCTGATGACGTTCATGTCGCTGGACGTTCCTATGTCCAGCTTGTCCAGGTAACGAGTACACGGGTTATGATGTTACGCAAGCGGAGAACGTGGATGAAGAGTACACCGAAGATGGCTATGGATATACTTGTTAGAGAGAAGACTAGTGGCTGTCTTTTGTAAATGTCTTTGGTGGAAAGCTCTATCAGAAGACTTATTATAGCTTTTGTAAGGCCCTAGAGCCATAAGACTCCGATGTATCCACCATGATGTAATAGTTAACTAGTATTGTGGCCTTTCTTTGTAATATATCAATGTGAGCAGATGTTGGTTTTATCCTTTTGGTTATGTTGTTTATTATTAGTATTTGGTCATGGACAATTCGGTAATACAACCAGTCACGTGCCTCAGGGTCCAAGATGGAAATTTTAAATTTTTTTTCCCTATTTTGGCTACGCCGAGGCGTGACATGAGCGGGCCGCGAGAGCGAGAGCGGGCCGTGCGAGCGCGATTCTGGGAAGTCTCGCGTGCGGGCCACGCGAGCGAAGGGCTGGATTGTCGCACGAGCGGGCCGCTCACGCGAAATGGCTTTTTCTACTTCTTTCTTCCTGCTTTTTCACCCCATTTAACCTAGAATCCTTGCTTTCTTCTAAATCCTGACAGAAGTTGAAAACAAAGTAAAAATACACAAAAATAGAATAAAAATGGCTAACAAATATGAATTAAAGCGTATAATTAGGATTTGTTCTCTCCCGATCAATATCCTTAAAGTGACCACCAGAGCATCTTTTAATGTAGGAGATGGACCCAAATTAAATCTTGGTTGGTGAAGGTGATATGTGGTTCCACTCTTAGCCCCTTCTGAAAACTGAAAATCCGCATATGAGGGTACCGAGCCTCTCGTGCTAACCTTTTCCTTGCCCTATTCGAGCTCCCATAGTGTTTGGACCTCACATGGAGGGCATGTATGACATTAGGTTGCACCTGCTATTCTTGGGGAGCCTGGTCTTGATTCCATTTCAGCTTGTTATCTCGGTCATCCCTTATTTCTTCACGTCTTCCAAGTCTTTTGTCATGCCCCGCAATATACTGATGGAGCCTCCCACGTTTGATAAATTCTTCAATCTCACGCTTAAGGATCTTACACTCATCTGTGATATGACCATGATCCTTGTGGAAATCACAATATTTTGACCTATCTCTCTTATGGGGGTCTTCCTTCAAACGCTTTGGCCACTTGAAGTCTTCTCTGCCCTTTGACTAGTCCAGGATTTGGGACAGCGAAGCATTTAGGGGAGTATAGAGCTCTATCCTTTTGAAGTCCGGCTTTCTAGTAGGACTATCTGGAGACCTCTGCCTATTTCTTTCTTCCTTGAATTCCCTTTTGGGGGGCTTCAGATCAATCATGTTTCTTAGCTCCTTCCTGGCTATGTTCATATCTTCTACCAGAATGTATTTATTAGTTCGGGCCAATAGTTCTGCATGAGTCTTCGGATGATTCTTGTTGATTGATGTCAGGAACAATCCAGGGTGAAGACCTGCCTTTACCACCGAGTTGGAAAAACCCTGATCATATCCCTCAACCGTATTAAGCTCTGCGTTAAACCGCGTTATGTAATCCCTGAAGCCTTCACCCTTGGCTTGACGTATGGTTAGCATATGATCTGGCCCTTTCTTAATCTACTTGCTGGTTAGAAATTGGTTGATGAACTTCACTCTGAGGTCAGTAAACGAGGTCATTCACCAGTTGAGATTTCCGATCATCCTTTAGAGGATTCTTTGAGTCATCCTTTGGGTGGTCCTTTGGGTCATCCTTGGGATGATCTCCAGACTAATCGATTCACTTTTCATCATTGTTGCACAGCTCGTTGGTGTCTCTGGCCGCTAAGTTATGGACAATTCTGGTAGGGTGATCATGCTCTATGGGTTCCCTAGGTGGGTTGAGCTGGCTTCCTACTAGCTGGGACATTGCTTGCTATTGTTGGACTAGGGCTTGCACTGTATCCGTCAAGCTCTTGATCTGTTGCATCATCAATTCCATCGTAGTTGGTGGCTAAGGATGCTGAAGCGGTTGGTTTGCCCCAGTTGACGCCTCTGGAGCAAGGGGTTCAAGTTTCCTGCAGGAGGATTCAGATTTCCTTGACGAGAAAAAATAGGACAAGGAGGATCTGGTAGAAACCACCATTATGCCGACCAAGAGAAGATAAGGAAAAGACGAATGAAATTGCCTTTCCCACAGATGGCGCTAAATGATGTTACACAATTTAGTATGACCAAGTATAACGACTAGGGTTGATCAGTAGATGGTAGCTCTTCAGCATTTAGTCCTGCACACAAGGCAAACAAAAGACTCAAGGGGGATTGTGTTCCCTAAGTCTCCTCTGATGGAAAAGTTAATCACTTGGGAGAGGGAAATTGTAAGGAGTACGGAGAGGGATAGATTGTGTACCTTCTTCGCTATTCTGCCCATGCATATATAATGATGGGCTTCAACTAACTGGCATTATCTCGGCCCAATCGTTTACTTTCTATACGTGGGCTGAGCGTTGGTTTTTTCCCGTTGGGGATGACCATTTAGACGTGTGCCAAGTGTCCCTGCCCTCAAATAATGAGATATGGGTTCCTATTTTCAGGAACGAAGGTGGGCATTCGGTTATGGGCTCAACGACTAAATGGACCTAGTCTTGGTTCGATCCTAGGCCTAGTCAGCAGGGGTCGTATACACTCTATCCACCATACACATCACGCGCCACGTATCATATTCTGGTGGAGTGGTAAAGCGACGCCATATCACCATTCATCCTCAAAATTTTAGCCATTACAGAATTGGCACATGCTATTTGTTATGCCAAATTTGGCATGAAATGGTGTCTAGCCAAATTTTGGCATGACAAATAGCTTGGGGTTAAAGCAACTATTTTTACTTTTCATGCTATAATGTAGAATTGGCATGGCAAATAGCATAGGGTTGGATGTGGTCTTAGGACAACTTCCACTAAACTTTTCAGCTTCCCGTTTCCTCTGTCTGGAGGAGAGGGAACTAGCAGAAGCCAGGGATCCATCTTCAAAATCATCCTCATTCTCTTCAATCTCCCTTCCTGGAGTGTTACAAGCAGTCTCTCGAGCTTCTAGTTCATCCTCAACCTCTTGGACATTATGGGGAAGAGCAGCAAACATATTACTCTCCATCGGGGAAACAGTTCTAGTGTCCTCATGCAACTAAGAGGAACTAGCTTCATTTTGCACCCCACTAGCAAACTCGACTTTGGCTTTACCCTTTCCAACCACAACTTTCCATGGGCCCTCGCTATGAGACCCGACTTTAGGAATCTTCCCACTTTTCTTGCTCATTTGATTATCTTTCCTAGTAACAAATTTCCACTCCAATTTCTGGCTTTTTGTGATAGGGTAATGTTTGAGGCACAAACACTTTATACAAATACTTACAAACACACTCTATCTCTCTCATAGGTGGCACTGTGGAGTCCATTGAAATTATCCAAACCCCACAGTGCCACCTAGGACTCTTGAGCTTAGGAGCTGGCTTAATATTCATAGGTTTGGAACAATCATGGTCAAAACAGGCACACTTGGAACATCTCACAGGAGACCATTGGTATTCCAAAGAAATTTCCGCCAAAGAAGACTCCGTTAGAGTGCTTGTAAGTTGTAAATCCTTTTCTTTTTGTGCTTGGTTTGTGTGGCTGAACCATAGATGATTGATACTCCCTCCGTCCCATAATAAGTGTCCACTTCGATTTTGTACATTGTTTAACAAAGTTGTATTATACTAGTTTTTTTTGTTCATTAAAGGGTTACTTTCCAATTTTACCCTTAGATGTGATAGGTGTTTGACTTTTTGTTTGTTTTGAGACCACAAATAAATGCTACTTTGTCTTTATTACAAGGGTAGCTTTGGAAAATAAGTAAAAGCTAGATGCCAATTTAGGAAAGTGGACACTTATTGTGGGACATCCAAAAAAGGAAATGTGGACACTTATTATAGGACGGAGGGAGTATTTATTTTTTGGGGGGTAAAAAAATTATTCATCTTCAATTACCAATCAACATATTTATTTCAAAATTAGAATATATAATTTTTTATTATTATTATTTTAAAAAGACACAAACATTACAATATGATCATGTGTGATCATACCTTGCTCAAGTAGCTAATCAAGCTTACAACCTCATTAAGCCTAGCAGGTTTTATTTCAGCAAATAACCAAAAAATACATGAGTATACAAGAAGCCCACAATTTCTTTCTCATCTCTTCTTTTTTGCTGTTTCTTTTTCATCTCAATTTCAAGGTAATACAAATCTATTCCTCTCAAATGGAAAATTGATTACCCACTTCTCTTCGGGGCTGGCTGGGGGGCAAGAAGAAGAAATTAACATCATTTTGACATCTTGAGTAGATATTATTCTTCAAATTGCTGCCCCGAAGAGAAAGCACATACACATTTGCTGCGCGATCATGTATTTCATTCTTTCTCGGGGTGACCGTGTTTGTTTCGTTGTATTAGATGTCCTCGTAAGCTGCATTCTTCCACCTGAAAGTTGAGCAATCATAATTAGTGTTGCGTTTGGTACGAAAGTGATTCAATTTTGGAGTATATGTATCAAATATACAGTTTAGATATTGAGAGAAAGAATCGCAAGAGGTATAAATGGAGAGAGAAAATTGCAAAGCGAAGAGTTATTTGCTATATAGGTTGAATTGCAATAGGTTCCCTCAACTCTCAACTCATGTCTGTAAAATACCATCTTCAACTTAAATTTCGTAACCACTATGAGCAGGACTATTTAAATGAAACTTGTGGTTATGTCCATTTTCACTTTATGCCCTGTGCCTCAAAAGTGGACACTCCCTCAACTCTCAACTCATGTCTGTAAATTACCATCTTCAACTTAAATTTCATAACCACTATGAGCAGGACTATTTAAATGAAACTTGTGGTTATGTCCATTTTCACTTTATGCCCTGTGCCTCAAAAGTCGACACTTATCCCATGTGGTTTTAAACTAAAGTGAAACTGTTAAGATTTTCCTTTAAACTAATGAAAATTATAAAATTGGCCAAAAATACCTGTTTGGTTGTCAATTGAATTTGAATAGTTTCATTCAGATTTCATGTTGAATCTTTAAGCAATCTTCATCACCGTGAATGACTCATTTATAAAAATAGGAAACTCCACCACATTTCTTCCTATGTGACCATTTCTGCCCTTTTCTAGAATGCCAAAATTTATGATTGCAAGCATCATTGCTGAGACGAGCATCCTATTTCTAAATGGAACCATTCAAGCTCACATAATTTTTTGTAAAATTCTATACAACCGATAGAATGCAATCATTGCATTCAAGGACAATCAAGAAAGCCCTTTGTGAAGTTATTTTTGGAGATAATCCCTTATGTGGAGATATTACCTAAATGTGGCTAATTTTTAACAGGGCCGGGGGGGGGGGGGGGGGGGGGGGGGGGGGGGGGGGGGGGGGGGGCGTTGTGGTTAATTTTGGTGTTAACTACCTATGCGGGTCAATTTTGATACTTAAACTCTTCTATGTGGGGCTAATTTTAACACTAAGTCCCCATGTGATTTGAGAGAAATCTTAGTAATTTCACTTTAGTCTAAAATCGCAAGGGACTAAAGTGAAAATGGGGGGGTGTGGTTAATTTTGGTGTTAACTACCTATGCGGGTCAATTTTGACACTTAAACTCTTCTATGTGGGGGGCTAATTTTAACACTAAGTCCCCATGTGATTTGAGAGAAATTTTAGTAATTTCACTTTAGTCTAAATTCGTAAGGGACTAAAGTGAAAATGGGTCTAACCATAGGGGGTAAAATGTAATTAACCCTAAATGAAATATACAAACAAAAAAATTGATAAAAGTTACAAGCAGAAGCATTGTGATTTGTGAGGCTAACCTGTGATTTGTGTGCTTTGAACAACAAATGTCCACATTCTTCAATAACAGTTCTTTCTCCACTAGTCACCCTGGCTAGGTCTGAAATCAATGTATCCATTTCTTCAGCCTGTATTGGAGAAGTGTTTTACCTCTTTTACAGGCATTCCCAAAAGTACAATTGTGTAGAAAATAATAGCATAATTTATGGAAAGGGAAATTTTTTTACTAAAATGAACATGTACATGTTTGTGCACAATTTTGTATTTGGAAAGTGTGGAGAATATTGTTGTTTCTAAAAGAAAGAGACTTGGAAGGAAACAAAATAATCTAAATTACGACTTGCGATCCGATGTTTCTAATATTACTTGAATGCTATTGAAAGACTGAATGCTATTGAAGAGACGGGTCAAAAGCAGGAAAATAAAACTACAGTTTCCACTTCTATAATGAATCACTAAGCAACTTAATATTTGCGAGGCTAACTATAGTTGTTCACAGGCTTCTAATCTACTCTGTTCATGACTAGAATTTGAGTGGTACCACTTTCAAACTTCCACTCTAGAGATAGCAAATAAAGAATCTGTTTGGTAGGAGGGAATCAGGGATGACTAAAGTGGAAGGAAGGGAAGTGAGATGAGGACTGTGAAGGGAGAGGATACCCAAGGGGGAAAGGACGAGGGTTCTCTTTTATTATTAGATGGCTAAATCAGAAGAAACGAATGAAGTAAAGGATAGAATATTATAACCTTACACAAAACAGGATGGTGAAAGGACAAGAAGTCGAAAAAGGAGTGAAGGCCTCTCCTATCTGTCCACCTTTCGACGAATGAGAAATGGTGAGCTTTTGGAGGGAGGGATACCTTATCCCATCCATCCTCCCTACCCTCCTCTCCCCCCTTATTCAATTTCACCAAACAAGGGATTTTGATGCCGCATTCTTATTAACTCCCAACAATCTGCAACTTCCCGCAGTTATGCTCTTCCTTTCGGCCATAGCTCTATGCTTGAAACATTTTTGGGCCTATATGCTTTATTTCAAAATAAACTAGAGATTCAAAAAGCTAACACTCCATTTGCTGTTCGGAACTTAAAAAATACACAAACGTTTCATAAATCGCACCTTTGGCATAAAGCTTTGAACATGGAAACTAATTCTTTCCATCATCTTATTTGCTGAGTTCAAAGCCTCTCCCAACTCCCTCATATCAACCTGCAATATAATTACATCTCAGGGTTCAGTGTGTCACATAGGAGTACAAAGGAACATCGGTTAAGCATACAAGCAATAAATAGATAAAGACATATATTACATGAACGTTTCCATTGACTGGAAGTTGGATTGAGGCATTGAGCAAAGCTTGACTTGCTCCAGACAAAGAAGATGAGAACTCCTCTTCTAAAGCAGACCATTCATCAAGATATGGCATCTAATGTTAGCCCCATGAAAAAATGTGAGTAATGGATAAGAGTGTTGCAATGCATATAATATAATATAAATATATATTCAGTGACTCCGAAAAGTCAAAACTCAAAATTTACCAACAATAAAATAGTCATTTAAAAAGAAGCAAGAGAAAATACCATACAACTTCCTTAATTTGTAAAATTGGAATAACAATGAAGATAGTAGTAGCCTTACATGAGCTTCAAGAATTGTTGATAGAGCTTTCGATCTTTGCAACATTCCAAGTTCAATGCGTTTCCTCTCCACACCATTACGTAAATCTGATATCTTGTTACCTAAAGAGTAAATTGTTCTCTACAAGGATCCAGGGAAAAATGCTAAGATGAATGACTATAGAAAATTAAGAGGGAGACGATTCAATCAAATCATAAAGTCAAAGAACAAGGATAATAGTAAGAAGTGGTTTAAACCATTAAAATAGAAAAAGAGTATATCATAGGTAGAGAGTGACTCAGACATTGCTTTCTATTCTATTCAACTTACTCTAAACAGAAAAAGCACAGAGAGAAATTGAACAATAAAATAAACATACACACACAAGACACATCAATTTATGTGATTTGACTTAGAGCACGTCCACGGCAGGAGATGTCAAACGCATATATGCTACACCCCGACCCATTCTTCCGGCCGTGTCATGTCTTATCGGGTTGTGCCCAACTAAATTCAAGTAGTCAACTTTTCTATTCTATGCCAAAATGAATGGGAGTGAGTATGTGATTTTAAAAACTGTGCTAAGCCAACCAGTTTCAACCACATAGCCTGATAACATATTGGAATCACATAAGAAAACCCAAAAGGCGATTTTGACAGTAACAAGTTGCCAAAGCCAAGTGATACAATTCTATCGTTCACTACAAGGGTCAGATTGTAACCCACCTCAGCTTCCCTTCTCTGTGCATTCATGGAAGCCTCTGCTCGTGCATTTGCATATCTCCACTGCATATGATGGTTATGAAGCATTTTCAAAGAATGGACTTCTTCCTGATGTCTTACCTTCTTTGAATCAGTTCCCAATTTTACACAAGGCGGGACCGGAGGCAAATTTAAGCTTCCCATCTTTACAGAGTTTGCATATGATTTTGACACCATGGATGTTGATCTCTCACTGGGTTTGAGAGAATTCAAGAGCGACGAACGTTCAGAACCCGAAAACGTCAAATTCAGAGAACGCGAGCAAGGAAAGACAGAGAATTTAGAACTATCACTCCCAATGCCATTGCTGCTACTGCAATTTCTCTCAGAAAGCAATTTGTTGGAAACTATGGGCAACAAATCAGCCTCCGGCGTCGAAGAGCGCAGTTCAGTAATAGACTTTAATGGAGAATTAGGGCACGAAACCGCCTTCTTAACATCAGTATCATGACCCAGAGAAGAAGAAGAAGAAGAAGAAGAAGAAGAAGAAGAAGAATTGCCATTACTGGGTGTGGTTGAAAATGAAAGCCCACTTGATTGCAATAGCTTTTCAGCCGCCGTGAACGACGGCGATGGGGCGGCTCTACCTGGGGCTTGGCTTGAACTTCTAAACCTAGATGGAATAACCCTATCAGTACCAGGCACTATAGGTGTGTCAGGTCTCGAGGACTTACCACTAACTAGGGTTTGCTCGGCTCTGCCTCCACCGTTCTCTTTGAAAAGCTTCGCAACAGCACGGGGCTTCCTCTGTGTCGACATTGGAGCTTTACTGTTGAAACCGGTCGCCGGAGCTTCGAAGCTCCGATAGGTTTCAGGTATGTTCTCATCAGCGCAACGTAAGGATTCCAATTCGTGACGGTCCCTCTGAGCAGATTTTGATCTCTGTTGCTGCCTCTGATGGTGAGTTCTGGTGTGCGATTCGTTAGGGTTTGGTGTTGAAGAAGAAGAAGAAACCATTGGAGACATAAATCTAGAGCTCACCTCTCTGACTCTCGGCCGGCGGTTAGGCAGAGGAGGGCCGGTGGTGGTGGTGGGCTGGTCATGCCCTAGAGACGGTGGCCGGACCTCGGCGATTGAATCGGTCATTTTCGGTGATTCGATCAACCGGAAAATGAAAATTAGAGTTTGTGAATTCAATGGCGAAGAACTCGATTTGGGTTCTTTCACTGAGCGATTACTCTCTGTCTAGATTGCAAATCGATCTTCACTTTCGTGAGAATAGACTAATAGAGAGAGAGAGAGAGAGAGAAATAGAAGTAGCCGTTGTGAATAAGAAAACTTTGATCACAACGGTTCAATATTTTTCAAAAAGTGGGGGTGTTGTTCGTAACGGTCTCTATCATGGTTACTGTAGGAACAAAAACAAATGCTGTTTGTTTGACCGACGCAGTTATTTTCTCACCCCTTTTTTTCAATTGGCTAATTTAATAGGGTCCGACAATTTTAGAGTGAACAAAAATGTACTCTCGTTTAAATATGCCTGAATTGTATTAACTAAAGACATGTCTGGAATATTTTTTATTAACAATCTTTTTCTTATGGGACACTTAGTCTAAAGTCCCTAAGATTCAGTCAATTCGGATTAAAAGATAAGCTATAAATCAAAAATTATACAAGGATACACTCTAAAAAACTTTTCCTCCAAAATCTCCTAAAATTTTAACTTTCCCTCCTAAAGTCCTCTAAGAGACAAAATTGCCCTTGAAAAAATATATGCAACTACACCCTAACAAATTCTATTTCTCTCTCTCTCTCTATAATGATCTCTGTGTAAGATCTCCTACACTCCAGCCATGGCCATCCACTGCCGACAATCACCACCACGACTACCACCAACACCAATGCCATAGCCGTCGCAACCACCATGCGCAGCACCACCGTCGTCACACACCACCGCCATCGCGCACGACCACCAACATTGCGAGCACTACCTCCGGCCACCGCCACCACCACCACCACCACTGGTTCATCACTTCTTCATCTCCAACCACCATCGATCTTCTTCATCTTCAACGACGTGCAACCTCATGATTGAGATTGAGATCTACATCTACATCTAGATATGATCTGGATGTATGAGGTATATTGCAGAATGTACAATCTTAAGTGGAATTTCACTTAAGATATCTTAAGTGGAATTTCACTTAATATTTATGAAGTGAAAATTTTAGATTTTTCAGTGAAGTTTCATTTATTTTCTTAAGTGAAATTCAATCTTCAGTGAATTTGCAGACTTTAGAAAATTTTATAGATTAAGTTAAAGTCTAATTTCATTTAACTTCATTACAAATTAGTGAAATTTCACTAAAAATATCTTAAATTAAATATCACTTAATGTATCTTAAGTGAAATTTTATTTAATTGTATAAGTGGGGGAATCGTCTGATTTCAGACAAGGTCGTGGGGGTGGTGGTCGCCGGAGGTCAGGCAAGGGGTAGACGAAATAGTGGTGGTCATTGGAGGTCAGGTGAGGCAGGGGTGGTTGTCACCAGAGGTTAGGCGAGGCAAGGGGTAATCGTCGGAGATGGCGAGGGTGGTGGTTGTCAGAGATGGTGAGGGTGGTGGCCGGAGATGGGAATGGTGGTGGTCAGAGGTGGCGTGGGTAGTAGTAATGGTGGCTAGGGTTTGGTTAGGATTATTGGATGAAGATAAGGGTATTTTAGTCTATAGACATTGAGAGGACTTATCCACAATGTTTAATTTATGTTGTTCTTAATCCCAATAAAGCTTTTCTTAATGACCTTTTCACCAATTTTCCCTTTTCTTATTTAAACTTATTTTTGGAATGTAATTTAATTCAACTTCTGTTTTTATAACGAGTAATGGCCTAGGGGCATTCATCGGTATGTTTTTTTTTCTTCGATTTTTTCATGTGTAAAAACCAACCGAATGGCTCGATTTGGCCAGTTCTGTTTCCTTCTATGACTATACTTTTGAAAACCGACCAAATAGGGTCAGTTTTGTCGGTTCGGTCCGTGATTTTTTTAACAACCCTAAGTATTGTTATGCTTCCCAAATCATCCCAAATGATGTTGCAGTGGCCACTGGATTTTGATTGAAGACCTCCCAAACAAAATCCAGTTGGCCCATTGCCACATCAATTGGGATGGGTTCTTGGAATTTTTACCCCAACACATCCATACAACCATCATATTTACATGACCCATCACATTTTTAACTTATTTCCCAAACCCATCACTTTTTTGAAGTCGCTATTCAAGTAGCGACTACAACATATTGTTTTTTGTAGAATTCACTAATTCAACTAGTGCCTTCACACTTTTCCCCAAAACTTTACATCCTCTTCTTCCCTAGCAGCACACACAGAAGTCTCTATTTACTTTTTTTTTTTTTTTTGATAAAGTCGCTACTTGAACTAGCAACTTTAAAAAAGTGATGAGTTTGGGAATGTCACGCCCCGGAGCAGCATAAATAGAAAAAAATAAATTTCCTTTATGGGTCCATAGGGAATGACGGGTGAATAACTGCATTGTCACCTACTCAAACCAATAAACACAACTATAGGGAGGATGCTATCCATAGAACATATCTTATTAACATAATCAGAGGCTACAACAGAAACTATAAAAGGTTTGGAAGCAACAGATGCCCAAGTACCAATTATAAAAGTCTACTAAATCTATTACAACAGCCGGCTTATAGTCTCGGGCCTATAATAATAACAACAACAGTACAACAGATATACAAACTAATTATTACAAAGCAGCACGTCTTCTCCTTCCAGCCTTCAGCTCCAAGTCCGGTGAAACATCAGTCTCTCGTCCTCAAGTCCTGCGAAGCTCTAGACATTGGAATGTCCAGGGCATAAACGCCATCAGCTTTGAATACAAAGCTGAGTGAGTACATTAAACAACACTCCTCACCGTAACTGCTCAGCATCTTAAAATGCGGCTAATCCCTTTACAAGGATGTCACTCACGAACATAGCAGAGGCCTGAGTAAACTATACATTAATTCAGGGATAGCAGGAAACATATTAAGTAATGACAAGGATAAAGATCATAGTGTAAATATCTCATCACGTATTCATCAAATCCATGCATGCAACCCATGCATCCACCCCCATGTATATACCTTTACGTCGGGACGCTGAATCCACGACTGAACATTTATCTTATCATATTCGTACTCATATTCATATTTCTATCCATCTCCGTATCCATACATTGATACCATAATCCAGATCCGTATCCATACGTAGATACCATAATACCAATCGGAATCACCCGACTAGGCAGTAGGTCCTACAATCCCTTGATAGGGTTACCGGTCGTCTACACAGTACCACCTATCTGTAAACGATGGAAGCGGCACAACGGACGTCTTCTACGCTGTGTTTATTCTCACTGGTCGACTACACGGTGAAAATACATTAGGGCACTAGCCGAACGTAATCGTCAACGGTACACTGGACGTCTTCAATAGTGCATACGCATTACTGGACGTCTTCAACAGCAAGAGGCGTGCTAGGAACTCTAACCGTCCCACGTCCACCCGACTCGTCAGCCGTTGATCCCATCGATCCAAAGTACACATATCTCATATTCCACATAAGTCACATATCCCATTTATCATCAGCTTCTCTTATCTCTTTATATCACTATCCCATGCATGCTGACACATGTTATGAAATGCTCATATACTAAGTACAGGAAATGCCACATGCTCTGTATTAATCATATCTAGTGATTATTGATTATTAACATGGAGTTGTATTCCGTTCTACTATTCAGTTTGACAATAACATATGACAGTTAAACAATTCATCTCATATCGACAGTTGATATACGATAATTCAGCTCGTAATATAAATGATAATTGCATATAAGTCTAGTCCTGACATAGTACTTATAGATCTTATCCACACAGCGCAATAACACATATGGTACAACTATTAACAAGTCTGATATATCACAAGTATAAGACAACATACAATAGCATTCTGCTCATATCCAATCGATTGAACAAACATGGCAATTGATTGGAAACAATACCAATCGATTGAACAAACTGGCAATCTATTGGGATAGCAATCAATCGATTAGCAATCAATCGATTGGGATAGCAATCGATTGGGATTCATGGCAATCGATTGGGAAATTATCCAATCGATTGGATCCAATGTCAATCGATTGGACTCTGTCTTCTTCCTCAAAACTGCTGGTTTTAATTACAAAAACGTGGGGATCCTCTTCTCTTTATAAACGTTATTAAACACATACAAACATCTCAAAAACCCCTCCTTGAGTGAGTTAATGAAACTCACCTTATCCCGGCGTTCCGTTGACGGCGTCCCGAGCTCCGCGGCGGTGGCTATGGTGAATTCTCTCTCTCTTTCTCTTTCTTCTCTGCCCATCTCTCCTTCTCTTTGTGCTCCTCTTCTCTTCATTCTTCTTCTTCTTATTCTTCTTTTCCACTCTAACCCGAGAGTGTGTATGTGTATATATATAATATATATGTATATGTGTATATATATGAGAGTATATATCTCTCTCTCTTCCAAACACACACACAAGCAAACATATATATGTATAAGGGAGAGGGTATATATAGGGAGGGGAAAACAATCACAACCACACAAAACCAACGAGGTGGCCAAGTCCAGCTACGTACTCTCAATCGATTGGTACCAGGTGCCAATCGATTGGGTTTAGGTCGGCAGAATGCCAATCGATTGGTAAAACATCCAATCGATTGGAAAAGCAATCGATTGAGATAAGGTCAATCGATTGGGAACACAACCTCACCGAAGGCTAAGAAAGGTACTAGGGATCTATATATACCTGAAAATATAGGGTATTACAGGGAATAAGTTAAAATGTGATGGGTGTGATAAATATGACCCCCAATGTGATGGGCCAGGCCAATAACTTTGGGTTCTGGGAATTTGGATTTGGGAACCGTAGCATTACTCATTGTAACCTTTACATGCTCCCTCTAG
Organism: Hydrangea macrophylla; assembly: GCA_033977485.1. Taxonomy (NCBI): domain Eukaryota; kingdom Viridiplantae; phylum Streptophyta; class Magnoliopsida; order Cornales; family Hydrangeaceae; genus Hydrangea; species Hydrangea macrophylla. Next base: position 81,773,919 of record CM066987.1, read on the forward strand.
TAAGTTTGAATCACAACAAATTAACTTCTTTAGTCTCAAAATAAGGGACTCTTTTTGGAACGATGAGGCTCTCCTACAGACGTCTGTTTACAGACTTTGTTTTAGCGACGAAATCGCTAGTTACGGACTTCATTTTAGCGATGAGGTGTAAAAAAGCATCTATAGACACCCCATTTTGACCCTCCAAAAAGAAATAACTGTCACAGGTGGCCCACCGGGCACACAAATTGAGAAAAGAGCTCTAGTGTTCATTCAAGAGCCCTAGAAGTCAAATCGACACCGTAAATAGCACCGATGTAGATGTATTGCATTTCGGACCTCCTAGAAGTCATTAATCAGCGCCGATTCGAGCTGAAAGTCAACATATTAGAGTCTGGGATGTCCGAATGTCTAAGCGAAGCCATTCAGAGTCCACAGCTCATTGACCAAAAGTTACAGAGTCCGGGATTGCCCGATTCCGATAATCCGTGATGTTTTCAACCGAAATTGAAGTTTGGCACACAATTCAAGACCAAAATCAAGTCTGAGATGACCGAAGGTCAAATTCAATTAAGAGGAGAAGAAATGGTACTTAATCAAAGTTTTAAGCCTCGAACAGAGGGTACAGGGACATATATGTCATTTTTGAGACTCGAAAGTCGACGATCCAATCGTACGGATCTCAAGAGGGCATTGATACAAGTCTAGAACTTCATAAATCCAAAAAATTAGACACCAGGTTTGAAAGATATTAATAATCGAAACTTCCAGACGATCACGATTGAGTGTTGCACCGATCAACCGGTGACTCACCTACATGGGATCGGAGCCCATGTAGGGTTTTTCTATAAAAGCAAAGTTGTCCCCTTGTTTTTTTGGCAGCCACAAGACTCCCTCACTCTCTCTCATTATTATTTTTTAGTTTATGTTTGGCTAAATAAGGGAAAAAGCTCCCCTTAGGCTTTGTTTGGTTAGACTAACCAATGTCACCACCATACAATGTAATACCATGTACTTTCAATATGTATTAATATAATAAGATTTCGTACAATTACCTCACTATACCTGTAATTTCTTCCTCAATCAATTGACCTTGTAATTTTTGCTTCAATCGATCGAAAGTTTGTCAATTGATCGAGATTGTGAGGTTTCAATCAATCAAACCCTTTTCAATTGATTTTCAATGGATTGAAATCGACATATGATGTGGTCCCTTTCTCAATCAATTGAACCTATCCTCAATCGATTGATCCTGACCGACTTGTTCTCAATTGTATAATCGAACATGACTAAATTTTTATCCCAGTTTCTGTGCAAAAACTGCCACCTTGTGTGGACACGCGGCATTCTACCACTTGCTTGTTTTGATTTGAGATTCGTTTTGAAAAGGGAAAAGAAAATGGTCGGTCTATTGAAAACAGATACAGAGTCGCCAGTTGGTCTTTAAGGAACCAAGAAACCTAATTTGACTTACCCAAATGGATAAAGGGCACCGACCCTTCATAACCAAAGAACTTGGCTCGGGATTTTGGTACGAGGGAGGAAGGAGCCTTTGTCATGACTAAAACACCCTCAACTCGCCCCGTCTTTCGACGGGCCACAATTAGCATCCAAATAATCATCTTATACTATGTATGGTTCGACAATTAATACTATGATAGTATATTACATCACATAAGAAAATTTGAAATGGAAGATCTAAAGATAAGATATCATTCATAAGATCTAAGCCAAATATCACACAATGTAAAGTAAAAGATCACCCAAACAAACCTAGGAAAAATCGTCTAATCATATATCAAGTAATCAAGTTTTCCTAGTCTAAGGAGACATGAATTGTTTTTGAAACAAATAAATCAAAGAAAACAAGGATGCTTAGCAAGCTAGAATGATGCATGTTAATTTTTGAGAAGAGAAGATCTCTCAATCCCCGAGACGAATGAAAAAGGATGATTAGATCGAGGAGAAGCATGAACATGTGATCATGATCATTCCGTATAATCTTCTTAGATTAGGAGTTACAAAAACACCAAATCTTGCATGAATGCAATGTATGTATCTAGAATGTGCCAAGGTTATGTAGTGTGTTTTGTGTTCATGGATTCCTAGAATGACTTAGGAGACTAGAATGTGTATGAATGAATGAAGGAGATCATCATGGGATATATAAAAATGTAGTATGAACTACTTCCTAAGACATGAGCTAATTTGGAGTGCATGTAAGCATCAAATCAAAGGATGGAAGTAAAAGTATGCTTGCTGTGAATAGTGGACAGAACAGTAACATGATCTTTTGGAAATCGAAAGGAGGGGTTAGGAATGTTTTCAATGCATGATTTTTTTATGGAGATATTCCTTATTGTGTCTAGAACACAACCCAAAAATCTAATCTTTAATAACTATCACAGGTTGGGAGAAATTATATAAACGATAGAGGTTATTCAGAAACAGAGTCCGTACTGTCGACTGAAATGTTAGAAAATCTTAGAAAATGAAAACAAAAGATCTAGAGGCCTATATTATACAAAACGTTCCCTAAGACATTGAAGTTCAAGGGAAAAATAAGTTGGGACCACTCCTTTTGGAAAAAGTTTCTTTAAAACAAGTTAAAAGTCAACCTAGCTGCTATGACAGCAGAGGCAGAATGTTTGGAAGGAATATTTGGACAAAAATAGACCCCTTTCAAGTGCTTCCATGTCAAGACAAAATTCATGGATGTTCTATAATGAGTTAGAAAGACTTTCCAAGTGGTCTTGCATTCATATATTGAGTATTAAACTCAAAGTAATTCTTTGAAGTTAAATAACTCACTGTTTTGAAGGTTTTGAGAAAACAAGATTTATTTCTTAAAAATCAAAATGAGGGGTTTAAGAGGGGATTTTGGAATAGAGGTTTTGAAAACGTATTTTCAATACTTAATGATGATTATAAACACTTAAAATGTTAATATCACACTCATCATCAAGAACCTCCAAGATTATTGGAAAAGTGTTATTTCCATTTTAAAAGACAACTTCATGAATACACAGGAATGTATTGAAGTTGGAATCATCATCTATCAAACATGTTTTTGAGGTCAAGAGCTACTATCCATAAGGATTCACTCACCTCAAACTTCATGTCATCATCTAGATGATGATAGACTAGTAAGTAAATAAAGAAAACAAAAAAGAGAAATGAGGTAAGAGGAGATGAACAAATATAAACAAGCAAGTATATAAAAAATCAATAGATGATATTCAATGATGTATTGGACTTGTAGCTTGGTGTTTCACTCATATGTGGTGACATTGGACATGGAAATAACTTTCTCTCTCTTAAATTCTCACTAAAATGGTGGTTGGGTGTATTGAATATGAAGTAAAATGGAAGTAATGAAGTAAAAACAAAGTTTAGAACTCACTTTCTTGTTTGAAAATCAAAGAAGGGAGCTTCTTTTCTCTCTATTCTAACTTTATCTCTACAACTTTCTCTCTAAAACTTTTCAAAGCTTACATTTGACACCCCCCAAAATGAGAAGTCAAGGGGGGTTTATATAGGCCAAATTGGGGTGGTTTTGGGGTTTTAGAAGTACTCCCATTGGTCCCAAACATCTGTGAACATAGAACTACGTCGTTTTGGTTTTCAATTAGTCAAAATGAACCCCCAAAAGAAATTACAAAAAATACCATTCTGGAGGACAGTGCTGAGGCGGCACTGGGCCTGTGCCGCGGTGGCAATGGGCCAGTGCCGAGGCGGGTACTGCTCCTCATTCGTCCAGATAATCCTTTTTAGACCCCCAGAGGTTTCGATATTCGCGAAAAGGCCCTATTTCGTTCGAAATTCACAGAAAATGCATACAAACTCCAAATTGAGGTTATGATATACCATTGGAAAGGTAATGGAGTTTAATTTACATAAAAAATAGTTTGGAGATAGGTCACTTTGAAAAGTTTTGCGATATTTGCGATAAAAGCCGATTTGATCGCCTTTTTCACCTTCGAGAATTCATAATAAATTCGTTTTAAATCCAAAAATTATGTGCGACATACCGTTGGAAAGATATCGACCTCTAGTATCTATGAAAAATATTTGAAAATGATACGGTGCTCTGGCTTCAAAGTCAACTTTTGGTCAAACTAGTCAAACTTGGGATTCCCGAGAAGTTCTGGAAATCTCTGGGAGCTCCCAGGAGCTGACGTTTTCATTCGATTTTCTTTTAAAACTCATTTTAATACTTTTCACATGATCTAGAATGATCTTCATGAGCTGCATACGTATCCCAAAGGGAATCAGACCAGGACATAGTTCGGGGCACAAAGGGACAAACTGCACATGCACAACAAGACAGGCAAATGCTATGATATAAAATGATATGCAATGCATGGAAGTGATATGAATTGTGTCCTGAGTCCTATCATGTTTAGTGTTCTGATCTTAGCATGAGCTGGTGATGTGGGGTGTGTGCCACTCCGAGTGGACTTATGTCGTGCTAGTGTCTCCGACTGTGATGCAGTGGCTGACTCAAATAAATATGCAAAGGTGTTGAAGACTCTGGGTCTTGGGAAAACTTCTTAAATTACGGGAAGTGTGCTTTACAAGCAAATGTAATCGAATGTGGGGTCCCAGATGATGACAACCAAAGGTGACCGAGGGATCTTATGACACTGATAAGTGCAAAAGCTATGATAATGGATAAATGAGAAAGCTCATGATAATTAGGAGACACGGAGTCATGGGAAGATGGTGCTTCGTCTTTAAAATTTGGATACGGGCGATGTTCTGGTTGTTTCTGATGACCGATCTTTGGGAGTCGGTTTTGCTTTTGATACTATCTGTTGAGGATAGTGGAAACTAGTATCCTTCCGTATTTGTCCTTAGGGGATGACGTAGGATTCTCAGAGAATCTCTCTTTTCTTGATCGGGAACTAGGACCCATTTCTTAATCTCTCACGGTTGATCAAATCTTTCGGCGCTCAATCCAAGAGGGCCAGTCGGGGCCTCCGGGAGCTGGTATCTTTCTATTTCTATCCTCAAGGGATGATGTAGGACTCTCAGGGAATCTCACCAAGAGAGGAGATGCATCACACCAGGGACTTGGATGGGTGCTTATACAAGATAGAAATTTGATTATTTATGGATCAAGATAATTGAAAGTCCATGAAAAGAATTACCCTATGCATGACCTGGAGTTGGCTATAATAGTGTTTGCCCCTGAAAATCTGCAGACACTATTTGTATGGAGAGAAGTTCGATTTGTTCTTAGACCATAAAAGCTTGAGGTATCTGTTCTCTTAAAAGGAGCTAAACATGCGTCAGCAGAGATGGATGGAGTTACTTAAGGATTACTACTTTTTTTGTCATACCATCCAGGTAACACAAATGTTGTGGCTGATGCTTTAAGCCGCCGACCTCATTTCGTAATTGCTGCCATATTGATTCGAGAATAGCAAGCATTGGAGCTTTTAGGCGAGTTTGACCTTCGACCAGCAAAATTAGGATAAGGACAACATCTTAGATGTCTAGTTATCTAACCGAATCTAATCATCCGTATCATAGAAGCTTGGCAAACAACTGAGGATTTGAAGTTGTGGTTCACTAAGATGTCAGCAAAGGAACCAGAAGTCTGGAGTATTAGGGTAGACGGAGCTTTAAGATGTAAGGGTAGACTGTGTATGCCTGACAAGGATAATCTTAGGAAAGATATATTAGACGAAGCACACAAGTCACGAATGACTATACACCCTGGAGGTACGAAGATGTACAAAGACTTAAAGAGGAATTTTTGGCAGAAAGGAATGAAGCAAGATGTAGCCGAGTATGTATCTTAGTGTCTTACTTATATGCAGGTAAAGGCAGAACATCAGAAGCCACTCAGACTCCTTCAATCACTGCTAATTCCCTAATGGAAATGGGAACACATAACCATGGATTTTGTGATAGGTTTACCGAGGTCACAATAAAACCACAACGCTATTTGGGTAATAGTGGATCAACTTACTAAGATGGCTCATTTCATCGCCTATAGTATGATCTATGTAGAACAGTTGAGCCAGATGTATATTCAGCAAGTCGCGCAACTATACAACATACATGTTTTGATTGTGTCAGATTGAGATTTGCACTTCATTGCGGAATTTTGGAAAAGTCTTCAGACAATGATAGAAACTACATTGAACTTGAGTTCAACCTTCCATCCACAGACCAATGGACTGACTGAACGAGTTAATCAAGTAATAGAAGACATGTTGCGAGCTTATATGAGAGTTCTTGGGAGATGCACTTGCCACTAATAGAGGTTGCCTATAACAATAGCTACCACACGAGCATAGGAATGGCGCCGTTTGAAGCTTTGAATGGGAAACCTTGTTGATCGCCATTATATTGGGCCGAAGTTGGAGATAAATAAACTTCTTGGGCTAGGGCTGGTTTGAGAAACCAGTGAGAATATTTAAATAGTATGTGAGAATATGAGGATGGCACAGACTAGACATAAGAGTTATGTTGTAACGACTCAGAATTCACAGTCCAAGACCACGTACTGCTCAAAGGTTTCACTAGTTCGAGGAATTATGAGATTTGGATAGAAGAGAGACAAGCTATCGCCTCGATTCATTGGATCATTCGAGATTCTGGAATGCATTGGAAAGGTTGCCTATAGATTAGCATTAGTGTCGAACATGTTAGGAGTTCACAATATCTTCCACATTAGTATGTTGAGAAAGTGTGCCTATAACCCGGCGCATGAGATTAACTTCAAGGATATAGAAGTTAATGACAACGTCAAATTCAACAAAGGACTAGTAAGAATCTTGGATCGAGGAATCAAGAAACTCAAGAATAAGGAGATTCCGTTAGTAAAGACCCAGTGGAAGCATAAGGACGAAGGAAAAGCTTCGTGAGAGCTAGATTCGAAGATACATGAAAAGTTTTCATTTCTATTAAAACCGTACTGTACTACTTTAGATTTCGAGGATGAATTCTTTTAATAAGTGATGGATGATATAATACCCTATATTTTCTGGATGTATGTGAATAAATGAGATTCTGTGTAATCGCCTTTACTATTCTTGTATATTCTTTTCCAATCGATTGAGAAGTTCTCAATCGATTAACTTAGTGTCCTTTTCAATCGATTGAACTATTATCAATCGATTGAAATTATGATTTCCCAATTGATTGAACCAATCGATTAAACCTACTTCAATTGATTGAGACTCTGCCGACCTGAATCCATGATGTGCCACCCTTCCCAATCGATTAAACTCACTTCAATTGATTGAATGCTTGTCACATGTTATTAATCGATTGAAAGTGTTATGATCTTTATCCCCAGTTCTGCGCAGAGGCTACCACCTGCACCCTCCCTTGCCTATATTTATGTGTATGTTTATTCGTATGTGTGGAGGGTTGCTGAACTGAGAGAGTTTAGAGAGAGAAGAGATATCATATATATACCACACATATATATATACATCACACACATATATATACACACTGAGAGTGAGAAAGAGAGAGAGAGAGAAAGAGAGAGATAGAGAGAAAAGTAGAAGAAGAAGAGTAGGAGAAGACGAAGAAAGAAGATGCGAGAGAGGAGGAGGTTCCATTGAAGCTCAAGCTTCAAAAGCTCACACCAAACAACCCCTTAACTTTGAGTGAGTTCTAAACTCACTCAATAGCTTAGGGTAGATATTTTACAAGTTTTGGACGTGAAGAAACTAAACCAATACACCCCCAAAAATTTTGGGCATCACTGCCTAGTTTTCTTAATTGATTAAAAGGAATTTCGATCGACAAAATTTACAGTTCCCTCAATCGATTGAAAATGATTTCAATCGATTAACACCGATTGTTCCCAATCTTTAAAAATGACTTCAATCGATTGGTACTTACAGATTTCTAATATCTCTGTGTATATATAATATGAACTACTTAGTTGTTTAAATACTGTTTCGTACTTTCATTATACGATATTGATTGGATAAGGAACACTGGGACGTATAATCAGATATTGTTAAGAGTAATGCGAGGACGTTTCATAACATTAGATAACAGGGTAGTCATGTTGTGAATTTTATCTTCAAAGTTGGGGACGGACTAACGTGGAGTCCATGACATGCGGTGAGCTATGAATATATTCTTAAAAGCGATGGACAGAACGATGGTATATTCATAGAGTTGAACTATCGAGTCTGTTCTTTAATCATGAGTACGCTGTCGGTCGTTGGGAAATTGGACGTTAGTAATCAGTTAACGACTTAGAAAAAAGAGAAGATATTTTTAGTAGCACTATCATATATATAATTCCATAACTTATAATTACTTCAACCTATGATATTTTGTAAGTTTCTACTCACTCAGCTTTCAGTAAGCTAACGGCCTTTTATGTTTGGATATTCCTCGTCCAGACTATCATGTTGCTTACCATGCAAGGGACAAACCTTACAATGACAGCTATTACTTGGAAGAAGGCTACGCCGGGAATGGACCTACTAAGGTTGGAGATGCTAGGCAGGACTATGATGTTGGCAATTATGTACACGCCAGTTGAAGACTAGAATAGCTATTACTTCTATTTTGGTTATCAACTTTATTATTTTCGTAATAAGGCATGTGTTGCATTCAGACTTTTTTATATATTACATTTAACTTTGATGTAATAGTTAGTAAGTTTTATGGTCAGTTTGTTGTCTACTACTATTCATTCTATTATTAGCATTTAGAACTGGGTGTTGTGGACAATTCAGTGATTTCACCAGTCATTGCCTATGGACCTAAAAAAGAATTTTATTTTCCCTATTTTTGTTGTTACAGGACGTGACAGGCCACCACCCCCACCATCTTCTATGACCACCCTACCACCTACGGCAATCGCCCCACCACCTCCAGCGATCACCCCATGCCTCGTCAGAGCTCCAACGACCACCCCATACCTCACCTTACCTCCGGCAACCACCTCTTTTTCGGCTACCCCTCACTTGACATCCGGCGACCACCACCCCCACGACCTCGCCAAAGATCCGACAAATTCTTCCACTTAAAAATATTAAGTGAAATTTTAATTAATATAAGATTATAGTAAGTGAAATTTCACTTAAGATAATATATATAAAAAAAAAAAGTAAATTAAAATTTCACTAAATCTGTCCACTTAATTTCCCAATTTCATTGGCTTAACAAAATAAGTGAAACTTCACTTAAAATTTTAAAATTTTCATTTTAAAACATTAAGTGAATATTCACTTAATATTTGTAAAATCTGCAACTAACTTGGAGATGGCCAAATCTGGTTTGAGCTCATCGGAGATGGTCGGATCTGGTTTGAACAAGTTGGAGATGGCCGGATCTATTTTGAGCTCATTGAAAATGACCAGATCTGGTTCGAGCTCATCGGAGGACCGGATATGGAACTCATGTGGTGGTGGTGTTGGTGGTGGTCATGTTCATAGTCGCCGGTGGCTATTATAGAGGGCAGCGGAAGGTGGTGCTGGCAGATTGAAAGTGGAGGTGAGGAGAGAGAGAGATCTTACTTTTTTGATAGAGCTCTGGTTGTAGAGAGAAAAAATAAATTTAATATTGTAGAGAGATAAAGAGTAGTTTTTGATCTTTTTTTCATTGTTGGATATTTTGGGAAGAAAAAAAATCTAATTTATATCTCTAAGAATGTATTAGCAACATATAAGATTTAAAATCGTGAACTCTTTAACAAAATAAGAACCAAAATAGAGTTTAACTTCTTAAGGGAATAGTTTGTTGTTGTGACTTTCGCTAATTTTTCCCAACAAAAAAAAAAAAACCTTTTTAATGTTCAAGTCTAGGAAGAAAAAAATGTGAGATTTATATCTCTAAGAATGTAGTAGCAACATATATGATTTAAAATCGTGAACCTTTTAACAAAATAAGAACCAAAATAGAGTTTAACCTCTGAATTGTTTGTTATGATTTTCGCTAATTTTCCCAAAAAAAAAAAAAAAAACAAGGGCCAATTACATATTAGGACAGTTTATGCTAATTATGTTAGTTTAAGGACAACTTACAAAAATGTGTTTCAATAGTTCCCTCAATTATTATTGGACGAAAATACCCTACCTTCCTCTAAGCTCTCACTTCTGTCTCTCTCACTCACAAAACTCTCGACTCCCGACCATACACACACACACACACTCTCTCTCTATCTCTCTCTCTCTCTCTCTCTCTCTACATTCTCACTGTTGCGCCTTCACGGACTCGTCCATCATGCTGAAGCGCCGGTGTTAGTTTTGGCGATCGCTCAGGTTATTTTTATTTCTCTCTCTCTCTCTCTCTCTCTCTCTCTCTCTATATATATATATATATATATATCCTAATTTGTGTATACATCATATATATGTATTTAGGGGATTTCTGGATTTTTGTTTTTTGAGATTGTGAATTGAGTAAGATTCAAAATCTTAAACCCTAAACACTGATTTGGGAAAAAAAAAACAGTCAATTACTATTCGGGTTCTATATCACAGTTCAAACAGTCGATACATGTTTTATCTTAGGTTGCAAGTAATAGTTATAACTCAATTAATAGTCTGATTGAGCCTTCAATTACAGTTCTACCAGATTGGCAATTGATAATTAATATCCAGCCATTTGAATACCCACATAGCCAAAATCTACAAATTAAGGACTGATGGGTTTGAGATCTGTTTGAACTCGGATTGATCAAAAGATTGTTGTTGCTTCTACTTCATTTATATGTTCTGAATATTGTGAATGTTTCTGTGAATGTTGCTTCTACTTCATTTATATGCTATTGTTGGTCCATGGGCAAGTTGGCAAACTCTAGAAGTTGACATCTAGTGGACAAATAATGATTTTATCCATGTTACATATGTTGTTGTGAATGTTGCTTCTACTTCATTTATATGCCTACTAGATACAACTCCACTCCATTGTTATTAATTATGGGCTTATTGGGTTTCAATAAATATGTCCATTTGTAATCTGTATCTCTTTGCTGGTATGTAACCACTAGTTGTTTATATATGCACATACATATAATATATAATATAAATACTGACATATAGATGGTAGATATATTAGAATCTGTAAGCTACTAGACCACATGTATGTGCACTGGACTAATACTTTTAAGCTTCCACGTCGATCGCAAGGTTTGTCCTGAATTCCAAAATGAAAGTTATTATAGACGTTATTGTCACATCTTAAATTAATAATTCAGAGAGTTTTATATGTAATTGCTCTGGAAAATTTGTGGTACTAAAGATGAAGCGAATTTTAATTCTAATATATTTTAGGTTATTTATTTATTTATCTTTGGTGTTGATTAACTACATATTCATTGGGAAATTTGTGCCCTGGAATTGGAAGAATATGGTTTTGTTTTTCAATCCATGGGCTGTCAAGTGCAGCCTGAATGAGATTTTTTATGTCTAGTGAATGGTAGGCCTAGTTTGTTGGGGGTTGTTATATGCTTTATCACCCTTTAGAAAAAGAAATGGTGCTTGACTTTTTAATGGACCCATTTAATCGATTTTTTGTTGCTAGAAAATCAGATCAACTTGAATAGGAGTCTGTCTCTGTAGGTTGAATTTATTTGGAATTTTTGGTTAGCTAGGGGTATGACCGTATGAGAGTCCCTTTGAGCACCGGCCTAACATAGTGCCCCCATCCCACGCAAACGGATTAGTTCTCTAAATAAAACCTTGGGGTGGTTTTAAGGAGTGATTCAAAGTCGACACTTCCACATTGAATTTGTTGTTCTGACCACGAACCATTTTTTTTGGGTTCACTTGAATTGGAATTTTGGATGGTGAACTAGAGAATATTTGACGAAGGTTTCTAGCTGTGTACAACCAATCACACCAGTGCCTGAAACAACTAAAGTTGCCCAGCCTTAAGGAACTCAACCTTTTTTTTTTAAAGGTCTTTTTCTTTTAATTTGAAATTGCATGAGAATATGCTAGTTCCAATGGTTGCTTGCATATTCATTTTGTTTGTAAAGTTGGGTAAGCCTAAGCATGAGAACCTATAAGGCTATAAGTCTTGCTTATTGGTCTATTAGGAGCGCAATGATATTCATTTCAAAGGACAAACAACAAATTATCTTTGCAATAATGAGAATTGTTAGATCAAGCAAAAGTATGGCAATGTCTTTGTCCCTTGGGAAATCATTATTGGTTCTTGTTGGTTTGACTTTGGGTCCATGTTGTCTTGTATTAGCATGGTAGTGTTAAATTTTGTTGTGTCCTAAGTGAGCATATTTTAGTTCATAGCAGAATACTTATGTTTTTGCCCTTTTCTTCCCTTTTCTATTGCAGAAGATTGAATGTAGATTGCATATATTATTGCAGGTTGACGAGGCTGTGAACAAGTTGGGAAACCACGAGCCCACATTAGCAAAGCAGGTATCGCCCCAAGCCCTCTCGGCTGCTCAGAAGGCTCCATCCGCAGCCAGAGTCGTGGCCTCTAAAGTCCAGCGTGCCGGTATCGTCGACACCACCTCACAACTCACGAAGAACGTGTACACCAAATGCGAGCTTGCTGCCAAGGAGCTCTACGCCAAGTACGAGCCGGTGGCCGAGCACTATGCCGTGTCAGCCTGGTACACCCTCAACCGCCTACCCTTGTTCCCACGGGTGGCTCAGGTGATGGTCCCTACTGCTACTTACTGTTCTCAGAAGTGCAATGAGACCGTGATGAGCACTGCAGAGAAGGGGTTCAAGGTTTCTTCATATCTTCCATTGGTGTCCACCGAGATGATCGCTAAGGTCTTCGGTGCTCAACACGCTGAGACTGAGCCATTGGTTGCAAGCACACATTAGCATGTTCTTTGATCCTATGATATGATATTGTAATAAACTGCTGGATTTCTATGTTTAGGGATGTTTTTTACATTGTGCGTCAACTTTTTATTTTGGAATTCTTTTTTTTTTTTTGGTTAGGTTTGTCTTGGTGAAATTTAAAGTTACATTTGGTGGCTTGTTAATTATTTTTTCAAAGCGTATTGATTACTGTCAAATATTCATTGCGTAACTATGTAGAATTTTCAGTCTGAGATACATATACACACTAGCTTTTGAACCCATGCAATGCACGAGACATTTAAAAATTTTAAATTGTACATGAATTTCTTGAGAGTGTGATACATTACTTAGTTGAGAATTCTTGATTCCAATGTATATGCACTTGACTATGTAATATCACTTAATCAAAATTTTAAAGTAAATTTTAATGTATGTGATAGTGTCACACACAAAGGTAGAAGTGTCACATACAAATATTGTAATGAATAAGTCAGGAATGAAGACCAATATCCTTGAAATTTTGAACTCCTTTTAAAACAGTGGAGAAATTTGACCATGTTTTGACCTCCTTTTAAAATAGTGGAGAAATTTCACCAAGTTTTAACAAAAGTTCTTACATTTGAAATTTCACCATGTTTTGACCACCTTTTTAAAAGAGTGGTGAAATTTCACCATGTTTTGACATCATTTTAAAACAGTGGAGAAATTTCACCAAGTTTTAACAGAAGTTCTTGTACTTGAAATTTTACTATGTTTTGACTGCCTTTTTAAAAGAGTAGTGAAATTTTACCATGTTTTGACCTCCTTTTAAAACAGTGGAGAAATTTCACCAAGTTTTAACAGAAGTTCTTGTACTTGAAATTTTACTATGTTTGACCGCCTTTTTAAAAGAGTGAAGAAATTTCACCAAGTTTTAACAAAAGTTCTAATAATTGAAGTTTCACCACGTTTTGACCGCCTTTTAAAAGAGTGGAAAAATTTCACCACATTTTCACTGCCTTTTAAAAGAGTGGTGAAATTTCATCACGTTTTGACCTCCTTTGAAAACAGTGGAGAAATTTCACAATGTTTTGACCTCCTTTTAAAAGAGAGGAGAAATTTCACCAAGTTTTAACAGAAGTTCTTATACTTGAAATTTCATCATGTTTTAAAAGAGTGGTGAAATCTCACCATGTTTTGACCACCTTTTTAAAAGAGTGGTGAAATTTTACCATGTTTCCACCTCCTTCGAAAACAGTGGAAAAATTTCACAACGTTTCGACCTCCTTTTAAAACAGTGGAGAAATTTCACCAAGTTTTACAGAAGTTCTTATACTTGAAATTTCACCACGTTTTGACCGCTTTTTAAAACAGCGGAGAAATTTCACCATGTTTTGACCGCTTTTTAAACAATAGAGAAATTTCACCAAATTTTGACCGCCTTTTAAAAGAGTGGTTAATCTTACAATGTTTTGACCTCCCTTTGAAAAAGAGTGGTGAAATTTCATCACGTTTTGACCTTCTTTTAAAACAGTGGAGAAATTTCACCAAGTTTTAACAGAAATTTCACCATGTTTTAACCGCTTTTTAAAAGAGTAGTGAAATTTCACCACGTTTTGACCTCCCTTTTAAACAGTGGATAAATTTCACAAATTTTGACCTCCTTTTGAAACAATGGAGGAATTTCAACAGAAGTTCTTATATTTGAAATTTTACCATGTTTTGACCGCTTTTTAAAAGAGTGGTGAAATTTCACCACGTTTTGATCTCCTTTTAAAATAGTCGACAAATTTCACCAAGTTTTAACAGAAATTTTTATACTTGAAATTTTACCATGTTTTGATCGCCTTTTTAAAAGAGTGGTGAAATTTCAACATGAGTGGTGAAATTTCACCACTGTTTTGACCGCTTTTTAAAAGGGTGGTGAAATTTCACCACATTTTGACCTCCCTTTAAAACAGTAGTAAAATTTCACCACTTTCATGTATTGATGGTCAAAGAAGATCTTTTAAAAAACCCATGAGAGCATTGTCTCAACTTCACAAATATCACCGCGTTTATTTCACCAGAGAATATTTAAACCCCAAAAAAAAAAAGCAATTTCATCGGGGGCGGTGCCCGGGGGTTCCGCCCCCGAACCCCCGTTTAGACCCACTACTCAATGTACATGCATTCAATCTTGGCCTCCAACTATAAAGCACATATGAAACATTATAAAATTTTACCACTAAATTACAACTATGAACATTTTGAAATTTAATCACTTATGAAACATGGTGAAATACTACCACTTAAAAGCATAGACAATTTCATTAAAACCATAATCTTATAGCCCTTTCTCATAAAAGTCATAAAATCCCAATTCTGGACCAAAAGTCAATAACTAAAAATGAATAATTGTCAGTGAAAATCATTTTGTATTACTAATGATCTCTTTGCAACTTTTTCTATTGTGATGCCCCAACCTCCCACATCTACTACACCTCATTAATCAAACTTTTTCTCCTCGAGATGGTATTGTTTTCTTCTTTGGTTTCCCAATTATCTTCTTACCTAAAGGAGCCAATATGAACTCCTCAGAAATACTACTAGTTTGACCACCTTCAAAACTCGGTATAGGATGTATGAACTTTGAATATGCCGCCTCATAATTTTGAACATAAAAATATGGTTCAATGTAATCTACCATATACTTGCGCGTCAATTTTGAACTGTAGTGCAAGACAATAGCTGTATGTGCCAAGGATTCCGTGATGTCACCAATCACCACAAGAGCATGTCCGGTGAAGTATGTCTACAAAAACGGAAGGATCACAATTGACCTCAAAATATCATTGCTAGCAACAACAACAATCCAAGTAATCACCAAGTAACGAAAATATTGAGCTGACATTTTCTTTTATTATTTTCTACTACTTCCAAGTAATGAAGGGCCCGTTTGACACAATTTCAGCTTCTGCAATTCAATCACCAAAAAAAAATAATAATAAATAAAGTAGCTTTTTGCCAATCACAAATATTTTTTGGCACATTGTGATTATATCGTTGATTGTAAAGATACAATCAAGATTCATTGACACTTCTTATAGTTCCACCAACTGAAACTAAAGTTACACAACAAGAGTTCATACAACTAAAGGTTATTATTTGTTAGGATGAAAACAACATTAAACATGGGAATTAGGTTTTTTCTTTCATTTGAGAAGAGATCTTCAGTTGGAATAGCTGGTGAAACAAAAAATAAATTATTTAACTCAATTGTATTATCCAATTAACAAGCAATTACAACAAACAACTCGGGCTAAATCCACAGTCAATCAAATATAAGATTAAGGTTTCGAGGGAAAAAAAAAAAAAGAAAAAACTAAAGTCCTAACAGATTGGAAAGTCAAACTCAGCAACACGGGATTTGCTTCTTTTTTTTGTGCAATCATAAAGTTTGTTGTGTTACTTGGACTATGTATATGCACGTGTTTACTGCAACTTGTATTGAATGTTCTTTGTGTGTTTTGCAAATTGTCACAGGTCCAGAAAGTTTGCAAGCAAAAACTGGATTGCGTTTAAGTCTTTTATTTTTTATATGTGAGATTTCACTATAGTGTGGTTTTTCGTACTCCCGAATGTTTCTTTGGAAATGCATGCTGCTTCCATGACCAAGCAGGAGTCTACTGTGCCCTTGATGGGTACGACCAACCACCACCCTCACCTTCCATTTTTCTTTATATGCGATTTTTTTTTTTTTTTTTTTATGCTTTATTTCTAGCTCTAACACCCAATCCAAGCATTATGACCTGACAACCTGCTAACTTGTCCTCTTATTTGCATTACTTGTTGCAAGAATACAGCTAGGAATGCTCGACTCAGTTTATTTCCTACTACTGAATTTATTTTTCCTTGGCCACATTGCACTAGCCCTTGAAAATCTTAACCGCTTTCATTGAGTTAAGGGCCAGCGAACTTCTTTTTCCTAGTTTGGCAAAAGCATTAATTGTAAACAAGCCTAGTTCCAATTAAGTGTCCAGTGAAATCAAGTCTTTTCCTTCATCTTCTATTTGTTATAAATTTTCAATACAAGAATGTGAAAAAGGGAAATCCTAGTAGTTCTCTAAGTTACCTATGTAGTATTGGTTTTTTTTTTTTTTTTTTTGGCTAGAAGTGCCTATGTTGGTAAATCATAAATGTTTTTTTTTTTTTGGTAATCGGGGGTGTCCGGGCCAGCTTGCGCGCACCTCGACTAATCCCCCGAGGCCTGGAGGCGCCGGGTGAATACTCCAGTGGCCACGCCCCCATGACTCAAACACTAAACCTCTTGGGTAGTACACCCAAAAAAACTTACCACTCAGCCACAAGGGACTTGGTTGTAAATCATAAATGTTACCTCCCTCATTTGTGCCATGTTGGGCGTTTCTTCTAGCACTGGCACGGCACTTCTATGCAGCCTTCTATCTCTAGAAAAGTGTTTCTTCTAAATAATGTGCACATGCTACGTGGCAGAACAATTAAAAAAAAAACTGGAACGTATAGCGCATGCCGCATTCAATCTTTTGATCATTACTGATTTTGTGTCCCTGGATAACACATATCTTGTTTCTAATGCACTTAGCCCTAAAGTTACAGCAATTCGATTGTTTTATTAGCTGATCTCACTACTTTAGAAAGCTTAATTCATCAACTAAATCTGACATTGCAAACCCTAAAGAAGAGATGATTTAGTGTCGAATTTGATTTCGATGGAGCAGATTAGTGAAGGTAATATAAATTGGCTCGGATTAGTCAGAACAATGTGAATTTCACACATATATATATATATATATATACATAAAAACTTATACTGCATAAATACTAACATTCGACAATGATCTCGGCCTCCAGTCACATCTGTCTTCTTCCGTCGCCGCAGACAAATTGAACCCCTGTTGCCGCAAGACCTCTCTCTTTCTCTCTCATTCCTTAACTAGACCACCAGGGGTATAACGTCATAAAATATGAATAATATACAACCATTCAACTAATGAACCTCTGTAAACACAATTATTTTAACGAGAGATCTAAACTAAAGTGTAAATATTTAGTTATCCTTCAAACACTATAAATTAATAGAGGCCCACTCACTTCGTGAGTGAAAAGATTTTAGGGGAATTTAAAAGTAGTTTTTATGAATTTTTGTGACATTTTAATCCATTATATACATTTATTTGAGAAATAAATTTAGTAATTTTTGTGTAATTATTGATGGTAGAAAAAAATTTCATAATACCCCTTCCATTCTGTTTATAATAGTATAGATTATAACTAGGAATTTATATCTAATTTTTCCAAAAACAAAACAAAAAAAAAATAATGTTCAAGGCTCAAAACCTCAATAGTCTCACTTAATTTTCCTTTTGGAGCACTCTGCAAGTCCTACTGAGAAAAAGGAGGAGAGAGAGAGAGAGAGAAGATGGAGGAGATGCAGCAACTTCTGAGCATGGGCTTCCCTGAAGACATGGCCGCCCAAGCTCTCGCCGCCACTGGCGGCAAATCCACCGTCAAAGCCACCGAATGGATCCTCACCCACAAACCCGATTCCAACCCCAACCCCAACCCCAACCCCAACCCTAACCCTAACCCTAACTCTAACCTTAACCCTAACCCTAATCCCAATCTCTCTCCTCCTATTCAGCCCAAAATTAACCATTTCTTCAATTTCCAATCCAAACGTCCCTCCCATTCCGCCATAGCCAAACCTCAACACGAACAACAAGAAGATACTGCAAAAGACACAGTAGTATTGGAAGAAGAAGTAGAAGAACAATTAATTCACAGAAAGCGACCCAAAACCCAAGATGGTATATATACACCACCGCATCAACCTTTGTCAGAGCGAATGCGACCCAAAAATATAAACGACGTCGTTGGACAGGACCACATCCTCGCCGCCAACACTCTCCTCCGCTCCGCCGTCGACTGCAATCGCCTCCCTTCCATAATCCTGTGGGGCGCACCTGGCACTGGTAAGACATCCATAGCTAGATCAATAGTAAGTTCCTCATCATCATCATCGTCATCGTATAAATTTGTATCTCTCTCTGCTGTAATTTCTGGTGTTAAAGACGTTAGGGATGCCGTTGAGAACGCTAGAAAGTTGAAAATCAAGAACAATAAGAGAACAGTTCTGTTTATTGATGAAGTTCATAGGTTTAACAAGTCTCAACAGGACTCTTTTTTACCAGTAATTGAAGATGGTAGTGTTGTTTTCATGGGGGCAACTACTGAGAACCCTTCATTTCATTTGATTACGCCATTGTTGTCTCGTTGTAGGGTTCTTAAGCTTAACCCTTTGAAACCCCAACATGTTTCGACCCTCTTGAACCGAGCTGTGTCCGATTCTGAAAATGGGTTAGCGCGGAGTGTTGGGTGTGTGAGAATTGAGGTTGAAAGTGAAGCCATTGAATTTCTATCGGAAAATTGCGATGGAGATGCTAGGGTGGCTTTGAATATTCTGGAAATATCTGCTACCACAGCTTCGGCCCGATTAAGTAATGATCAAAATGGAGGGAATGGATTGGTGGGTAATAATGAGAGAAATGGGAGTGGCTCATTGGTGACGAAAGTCACTTTAGATGACACGAAAGAGGCACTTCAATGTAAGCATTTAGCTTACGACAAAGCGGGTGAAGAACACTACAATCTCATAAGTGCACTTCACAAATCGATGCGTGGGAATGATGCTAATGCGGGTATTTACTGGCTAGCTAGAATGTTGGAAGGAGGCGAAGAACCGCTCTATATAGCACGTAGACTTGTAAGATTCGCGAGTGAAGATGTGGGTTTGGCTGACCCGTCTGCTCTGACTCAAGCCGTTGCGTGTTACCAAGCTTGCCATTTCTTGGGCATGCCCGAGTGTAATGTGATTCTAGCGCAATGTGTGGCTTACTTGGCTTTGGCTCCTAAATCGGTTTCTGTCTATAAAGCACTTAATGCTGCTTGTAAGGCGGTAAGAGAGTCGGTTGGACAGAATGAGGGAGTGCCTCTGCATCTGAGGAATGCACCGACTAAGTTAATGAAGGAATTTGGGTATGGGAAGGGTTATATATATACTCCTGATGATCCTTCTTCTTCGTCATCACAGACCTATTTACCAGTGTCTCTTCAAGGTTGTAAATTCCTCAACTGGCCAGAGGGGTAATGTTACTGATCAATGAAAGATGTTTTGCGCTTGTCGTTCATGAAGATAGTGAGCTATATTGGTTTGGGGTCTTTTTGGTCTTTACTTTGTTTTTTGGTTTCCTTGTATTGTGTATAATTGATGGTGAAACTTGGAACTTCTTTTTTGTTTGGACTTTTAAGAGTGTTTTTGTAGTTTTCAAATTTCAAGTGGATGGATCGGAATGAATGATAATATGAAAAATCACCCATGGTGAATTTTGTGAAATTATGCATAGAGGTTTCAGTTTGCTTGTGCTTGTTGATTGTGTTGCTTGATGGTTAGTATACTTAGGGCAAATTACAGATACACCCCTTGTACTTGGACCCTTTTTCACTTTGCCCCCAGTGTCACTAATACCCCTACACTTTCTAAAATGAAACAGTTAGCAATTCCGGTTGACCCCTTATGGTTAGCACATTTTTCAATTTGCCCCTTGTAGTCTTACACGAGTCACTAACACCCCTCATGGCCATTTGGTAGCTTTTTCTCTTTTCCTTATTAATTTTTTTTTTCTTTCTGATATAACAAAGTCACAAAAAAAAAAATTGGGATTGGTATAAGTTGTCCAAAGTAGCTTTTGACTCATTGTAATTATAAAGGCTATTTTGCTAAATAACTTATTTTAGATTTTGTAGTTCATAATTATTGACAAACTTTAAAAGTTATTGCCAAACATAGCGTATGCCCGTTAAATTTAACTGAGTTAGTAACGGTTTCACTTTAGTTCAAAGTACAGGGAAATGTAGGGGGTAAAGTGAAAAATAGACTAAGTACATGGGGTGTGTATTTCTATAAAACAGACTTGTAGGCCAGTAGGCAATAGAAAGATTCTTTTTTTCTTCACCATTTTTTTTTCGGCAATAACGGCTTCTTAGTAGAGGTCTCAAACGGGGCGGCCCGTGTAACACCCGCTCTCGCGATTAATCATTAATTATGATTTAGCATACAGTAGCATAATTAATTGGTATTTATTAACACATATTTATGTGGGTTTTAGCTCACTAGTTGATTATGGGTGTCCAGTTTGGGCTAACCAATGTGGCAGTCCCAAATTGGCACATGAGTTGAGGAAGTTCCATTGTAATGCGACAGGGTTGTGAAATCATCCTTATGTGCTTAAATGTTTGTTAAGGCATATGTGGAATAATATATGTTATTTAAATATATTGTTTATTGTTAGAGACCAATTATGTGGCCATTTGGAATACCTTTGTGAGAACAAAATGAACACGTTACATACTAGTATGCTAATTAGTAATTTCATAGAATTATGTGGGACCACTTATGAGACCCACGCGAGACATAGACAAATACCCACTTAAGTTGGAGGATTAAATAGTTGGTTATAAAACTAGTGGGGGTGAAATCGCAAATAATCATAAAATGGGTGGGTTTCATAATAAAAATGGCAAAATCATACATGTCAGCTGAAGGAAAGAAAGAGATACATATCTCCTTCTTCTTCTTGGGTCAGTTAAAGGGAGAGAGAAAGAGACGAGGGTTCGCCGGAGCTCTTCGACGCCAATTGACGGTCATTCGACTTCCAACTTTGATTCCGAGACCGGATTTGGACTCGTAAAGCTGAGTTTTACATTTTGATACTAATTTTATTGAGTTTAATCGTCGTAATTTTCGCAACCCAATTCGGTTCGGTAATCCGTAGTTTGCCGAATTCATTTAGGATTTTAACCCGGAGTAGATTTGGGCTTTAATTTCTCAATTAGGAGTGAACTGTGAAAAGGAGACTGGTTTCAATCTTGTTTTTGGATGAGGTTCATGTTTGTGTTCATTTAGATGTTAAGCATGCATATTTGCTTAAGAGCAATGCTAGGGGCACAAACAAACCCACAACTTTTTGGACACAACCTAAATAATGTGTCTATCTCTCTCATGTGTCACTGTGGGGTCCAGTGACATCACAGGAGAGAGATAGACACATTATTTAGGTTGTGTCCAAAAGGTTGTGGATTTGTTTGTGTCCCAATCTTTACTCTTTGCTTAATTATATATGTTTAGCTATTTTAAATGATTCATGATGGTGTAGAATTACGCCTAATCGATTAGTACAGCCTAATTGTGTGAAAAGCACGGTAATATGTTTATGTGAGCATATTTCCTGGAAAAAAAAATGTTTATGAGAGCATGTTTAGTTGCCTATTTGAGTCAAAGGAAAGCTCATATGAATCCACAAATGAGATTGTTTTGTGCTGACGACCACTTGCTGCCGACAACAGCATTGGACTGCACGTGTGAGGCATGGGTCATTGGCTTGTGCCGTGGACTATTAGAGGAGTCGCGGACTTGCGGGTAGTGGGGGAGGAAATACTTGCTTATCTGGAGATTATTTTTACTTGTTGAGATGAATTTGAAAATGATATGTCATTCGTATACTTGATTAATATCTCTCACTAAGCATATAACTTATATATTGTAGTGGTTACTAAATAACCATTGTATGTGAGTACAACGGCGAGAATCCGGGAAGATGAATTTGGGGATCGTAGTGACGAGGAAGCTTGTGAATATAGTAGTTTCATGTTTTGGTTGTTTGTGTACAAAACTTGTAATTTGACGTAATCCAGGTTGTTCGATTTAACTTGGGATTATACTAAAACTTGGTAAATTACGTTAGTTTCTGGTTTATCGCTCCAAGACTCATGTAAATGTTGTAATCGAAGCTTAGAATCATGTTGAAACCCTTCAAACTTTTGTTTATATAGTTTGGAGTATGTTAGTTGTGAATTTGGATCAAGAATCATGTATTTTTGGTTGATTTTGTTTCAGTTGGGAATGTTTGAGTATAGAAATACTTGTGTACCTTGTTCAATGCTTATGATCATGTTGGAATCTCTTGAGAATGATTTGAAATGGTTTTGGAAGCTTCTATGAGGTTTGGTTTGGTTTGGTATTGTTTTGGACTTGTTAAAATAGGATTTTTGGCAGCAAAAAATGCATTCTGCAGAACTCGGATCGATTTGAGTTAAAGGGAGGATCGATCTGGGCTTTTCGGAGGACACTTTGCCAGAAAATCAGCAAATCGGATCGATCCGGGTTTTAGAGGCGGATCAATCCGCGTGTAATTTTGCTACACTGTCGACTTTTACAGAAACGGACATAACTCTTTCTAGAAAATTTGAAATCGCGCGCCGCTTTCTGCATTGGAAACCCAGACTCAAAGGACTGTCTTTTGATACAAAATTTGCCCATATTTTCAAAAGACCATTTTTTCCTTGGACTTGATTTGTCTTGTACAAAGGTTTATTTGTGCTTGTTTTCCCTCTTTTACATTGCTAACTTGGTGTTTGAAGGCCTTGGTGGCGTGCCACGTGTCCTAGGTTCACATGTGTGGATCCGAGGCGTGACAGCCCACCCCGCCCCATCCCTTGGACGAATTTTGGCGAGTCACGGGGCGGGTCGACGAGATAGACAGGGGCGGAGTGAGTTGAATCGGTAAGGGAAATAGGTTGACTCGACCCAACCCACTAATTCGTGGGTCTATGAGGTGGGGCAACTAATTCGTGAGTTGGTAGGCGAATTGGCCCACGAGTTGTGTAATGCCCCGCATTCCGAACATAGCATTAGTGCGGATATATATAATGAAACTACAAACTTTCTTTTTAACTCATTTTAAAAAAGAATTCGATGATCTAAGGTAGACCAATCCATGGAGGAAAAAGTAAACAAAAGTCCGACGAGGATTCCGGATAAGTCCAGAAAAGTTAACCATTGACCCAAAATGGCCGAAATGGTTACGTAGGGTCAAATATAAAATTTTTGATGTAAGAGTTTAAAAGTCCCGCGAATAGTTCATTTAGATCCCCATATATCAAATATAATTTTTTTAATAATTTTTAAAAGAAAAGGAATCTAGTGAAAATGCTCCAACATCATACATTGTGCAAAAATCGGTAATTTTTGCCTTCGGAGGGAAAGTTAACCTTTTTTCTATAAGGAATTAGATTTTGAAAGTATTTTTATTGAATCAAAATTAGGGGGTGTTTCATTAATTACATTAATAACTTAAGTAAATTAATAAATGGAAGGGAGAAATGATTTACTTAAATGGCATGAATGGAATTAACATACAGTGAAGGCACTATGCTGTGAAACTGTTCATAATTTTCAAAAATAAAAATTTTTGAAGACTGACAGATCTAGTCAACTGGTCGGGAGGTGTCAGTCGACTGTTTTATGAATTATTGTAATACGCTGTATTCCAGTAATTATTTAATACAGAAAGATTCTATATACTTCCTTTGACCATACCTGAAATTCCAACCTCGATCGATCAAAGTCTTTTCGAGCGATCGAACATTTCTAAAGTTCAATCGATCGAAACCCTACTTACCAGAATTTAATACATGGTCCCCACTTCAATCGATTAAATTTTTTTCAATCAATCAAACCTGACCGATCTGCTTTCGAGCGATCGAACAAGCTTCTATCGATCAAACGTGATTGGATTTTTATCACAGTTTCTACGCAAACAATGCCACTTGCACCCCTCCCTTATATATATATATATATATTATGGGAGTGTTCAGAACACCTGAGAGATTGAGAGAGAGAGTTGATACTTGTTATATATATACACACACACATTCATATATATATGTACACCTATATCTATATATACATGTTCTGAGAGAGAGAGAGAGAGAGAGAGAGAGAGAGAGGAGCAGAGAAGAAGAGAAGGAGACAGAGACAGAGACGAAGAGAGGAGCAGAGATAAAGAGAAGAGAGAGGCCGCCATTAAAGCCCGGAAGCCCAAGCTTTGCCAAACGCGCCCTTAGTAACGTTCAGTGAGTCTTTACTCACTTGGTCTCTCTTATACTCCCTCCATTCCATATTAAGAGTCTCTTTTGGGAATTCTAACTTATTAAGGAGACAACCTTGATTTTGGAGAGATTTTCAACTTTCCAATATTGTCCTTTTTGAAATTCAAAATTATAGTCACATAAAAAAAAAAAGAAAGGGTAGAGTTGGATATAATAAAGGACAAATTTGGAAAAGTGTGTATTAAAGTACTTTGACTTTTCAAAGAGAACTCTTAAAATGGGACAACAAAAAATGGCATCAAAGACTCTTAATATGGGACAGAGGGAGTATATGTTTTTACAAGCTTATGAGATGTTTAGATGTAATAAACTCGTCCTTAAGACGTTTATATATGCTGATTTATGAATCTGCTGGAGTACGAATCTCGAGCAATTGAACTGAGTCAATAGATCAAAGGTTCAATCAATCGAACAGACTTCGATCGCTCGAACAATACTTTTCTCAATCAATTGAAATGGTTTGAATTGATCGAACTTTGCAGAACATAGATTTATCCTTTGGTTTATTATATGTAAGGGTTTGATTATTCGATTCTCGATTCGAACTTCTATTATGTGATTAAGGGTTAATCAGGGATAATGTGACAACACAGATAAGATAAGTATGATTAAGAATAATGAATTAACGTGATGACTTTAGATACTATGCGGTTTATGTACGATTTTGGTATCCGAATCTTTTAATCAGAGTAGTCAAGCCAGGCTGTCATGTAATTGTTAGCAATACGAACGTTAAGTAGGTTTGATAAGTTCTGGGAAGAGGACAGGAACGTATACTACTTGATCATAAGTACGCGATGGACAGACGTATGTGTCCATGACATGCGGTGAACCTTGATCATTAGTATACGGTAGACAGACGTAGTATCTACGATTTACGGTGAACCTTGATCATAAGTAGGCGGTGGACAGACGAATGTGTCCATGACTTGCGGCGAACCTTGATCATAAGTACGCGATAGACAGACGTGTGTGTCTATGAATTTCGATGATACAGTATCTATGACTTGCAATGAATCTTGATCATAAGTACATGGTGGACAGACGAATGTGTTCGTGACTTGCGGTGAACCTTGATCATAAGTACGCAGTAGATCTGACGATAGGTCGTGGCAATACAATTGATGTGTCGATGCTTGAAGCGTAAAATCCCTGACATGTGGTGGGTTGTGCATATGTCCTTAAAAGCGGGGGATGGACTGATGTTTTATCTATGACTTGCGGTGATTCTGGTTGACCATAAGTACGTGATAGATAGACAAATGTGTCTATAACATGCGATGAACCTTGATCATTGGTGGATGCGGTGGACAGAGCATTGGTGTATCCAAGGGTTTTACAATCAAGTCAGTTCCAAGAAGCAGTATGTGTTGAGTCTATTATTAACAAGACGATAAGGGTAGAGCACGACTTTGGGATAACAAAGAGGAAGATACTGCTGTAACACTATATTTTAGACATTTCAATAACTTGTTATTACGTTATATCATTGGTACCCTATGAGTTTCTTTTCACTCATCTCTCAGTAAGCTGGCGGCCGTTATTGCCTGGACATTCCCCGTCCAGATTATCCTGTTCATCTTAATGCAGGTAATGGAGCTTACGACAACGGCTAATACCCTAAAGGGGATTTTGCAGAGGGTGGCTCCACTGACGCCGGTTATGCCAAAAAAAGCTGTTACACTGACGACTACCCTTACGCTAGCTGAAGATCTGAAGATAGTTAGATCTAGTTACGTTTTTGTTATTGCTGTTAACTCTTGTTATGGGTACTTGGGCATATGTTGTCTCCAGATCTGTTAGATTCCTAAGGACCACTTTGATGTTTGTAATAGTGACATTATTTTATATTCAGTTGATTATGTTACTGTTCATGTTTATCTTCTGGACTAGTATCGTGTGGTATGTATAATTATGACTTTCACTTGTCATTCCCTATAGACCCAAAAAAGGAAATTTATTTTTCTCTATTTTTGTTGCTCTGGGGCGTGACAATTATAGAGAGTACCCTTTTTTTAAAAAAAAAATCCAGTCGACTGTTTTTTTTTACCAAACAACTAGAGGCTTGCAGACCCAGTTGACTGATCGGGGTATCAATTGACTGTTTCTTGAATTACAAAGAGTACATTTCTGGAAAAGGTCTAGTCCAATCGATTGATCGGGGACCCAGTCAACTGTTTTTACCAGTAGAGAATTCTGCAGCACTACATTGGTTCCCAATATCGTAATCAAAAGCTCTAACAAAGATTTGATTATCAATACCCAAATCAAGGGATTCAAGGTCCCAAATTTCAAGCTAATGAAGATGTTCTTGATAGTCAAAGAAAGTCGGATGTTTGTAATCCAAATATTACATGGATGAATGTTCGTAGTTTTAAAACGTTTATAAAGTTTACAAACATCATGTGTAAGTCACCTAAAACATACTATGACCGTTACACATTTCAAATTGAATCAAATAATCAAATTACATAGTTTTGAAATGTTAAGAATGCTATGTATTACATTTTCAAGTCAAACTCCACAAATGAAGCCTTCACACCTTCTACTCCTTGAGTTGACATAACCGGCCTTGCTAATTCAATCTAATCCTGAAAATGGGGTTTACATAGTTCCCTGAGCACAACGGCCCAGTAGTTCGCGTATAACTCTAAAAGTGAAATGTAATACTATGATTTGCCAAAACAAGGTTAAAACTCGCCCGTTGGCCTTTTGTTATAAATTTCCCCACACAGAGGAATTTTTCTCATATCAAAACTTGAAAGACACCCAAATGGATATCTTCCTTTTTTCAATTTTCGAAAGTCCCTCACAAGGAGGTCTTTTTCCAAAATCATTTTCGTACCATATTCGTGTTTATGAATGAAAATGACAATATCCATTAACCATCTCTATGAATTGTAAAGTAACATAATAAATGCTATGTTTCTCAATAATATACCATTAACTCATAAGTTTCAAAGAACTATGAACATCAATATACTCAAGCTTTCAATTCAAAAGCATTCAACATGTAGACATGTTTTGACTACTATTGCAACTGATCATGCTTGCATTTTGAAAACTTAGCATCCAAGGTTCAAGTAGCAAATAAGGCTTGCAATTTAACACATAGACACATATATCATATAAGGAACATAAGTTCCAAACTTATAAAATCTAGACTTTAAAATTAACCAAGTAAATCTCAAGGAAAACATGTAGTACCCTAGATTTACACTAGTTTACATATAATATATAGGATTAAAGAATTGTAAAGGAACTACCTCATGTTTTGAGAAAATCTTCCGAGAGAAAATATTGGGGGTTTTGCAAAATAAATGCACCCAAAGAAGCTCCTAGTTGCAAGGATCAATTAACTCTATAGAACTAGTAGGAGAAAATGAGAGGAAAAAGATGATTTCAAGGTTTAAAGCTTGAAGCTTTGTGTTTAATGGAGTTTCTAGAGAGAGAGAGGAAGAAGATACCACATTTTAGAGAGATAAATTGATAGTATATTATGTCTCAAAATATCTAAGTGGTGTATTTATAGTGAGTGGGAGGTACAATTCTCAAAGCACGTTGTACACCTTACCAAAACTGATACAACTCACTAACCGTACCAGAAATGACAAAACATAAAACACCAGAAGTGAATTATTCTGTCATGCGCATCTTTTCACCAGAAATAAATATTTCAGAATTTTCTGGACAGTATATCCAACACATGTGAAAATTACCAAAATGATCATGTGCGCAAAATTTAAAAGTTTTGCACACGAATACCTACTAATCAAGTAATGATGTTAGCACTTCACGATTAATTTTAGATTAATACTAAATTAAAATAAAAGTCATTACAAGTTGTCCACGGGATGATCTAAAATATTTGGATTTTTTTTATTTTTTACAATTTTTTTTTAAATAAATGATTTTAGTTTAAATAAAAATAGGTTCTTTTCTTGTCAAGGCACTCTCTCTATTATATATAGTGTGTGTACATAGGCAAGTTGGAAGGGTTGGGGTGGATTTAGACAAGCTAGCTCGCGGGTTGGCAGGGCGGGGGCGGGCAGGATTGTGAGACGAGTTGGGTTTGCGGGATGGGCGAGTTGGCGAGTGGGCTAGCGGGTTAAGCGAACTGGGTCACGGGGCTGAGTTGTGAGCAGCATAAGTGGAAGTCGACCCGAACGCATACCCAATAAATTGAGTCATGAGTTAGGCTTGTCCACGGGGCAGGGCAAATTGTGACCTGGCAACTGGCGAGTTGGGCTAGGGCAGGGTGGGCCAATTCACCCCGTTTGATACCCCTACTTCTTAGACAATAATTATCACACCCCGGCGTAGCCAAAATATGGAAAAATTTAAAATTTTCATCTTGGACCCTGAGGCACGTGACTGGTTGCAGTACCGATTTGTCCGTGACCAAATAATAATATTAAACAACGTAACCAAAAGGATAAAACCAACATCTGCTCACATTGATATATTACAAAGAAAGGCCACAATACTAGTTAACTATTACATCATGGTAGATACATCAGAGTCTTATGGCTCTAGGGCCTTACAAAAGCTATAATAAGTCTTCTGATAGAGCTTTCCACCAAAGACATTTACAAAAGACAACCATTAGTCTTCTCTCTAACAAGTATATCCATAGCCATCTTCGGTGTACTCTTCCTCCACGTTCTCCGCTTGCGTAGCATCATAACCCGTGTACTCGTTACCTGGATAAGCTGGACATGGGAATGTCCAGCGACATGAACGTCGTCAGCTTATGAAAGCTGAGTGAGTAAGCTAAATCAAATGGAACGTATATAGTAAAGCACAACAAAGATACCCTTATTATTTTTTTAACATATCTTTTAAGATCTTTGCGTTCTCACCATTGGGCCATAACTAACAATATTCCTAACCACGTATTCGAAAAGAAAACGTCCAACTGAGAAAACTCGTCTCGATATTCTTAATGCCACTATCATTCATTTCTAACATCCGACGTCATTTACAAACCAAAGTATCTCTTGCTAACCAAACCATCTTTCATCAACCAAAACATCCTTCGTCAACCGAAACATCTTTCATCAACCAAAAACATCTTTCATCAAACACTTCGTCACGAAGAACCGAAGTGTTAAGGAGTGCAAGAACATCCAATTTGTCACGAAGAACCGAAAGGAATCTTCACTCAAGGAATCACCACTTCGTCACGAAGAGCCGAAAGCGTTACGGAGTACAAGAACATCCATTTCGTCATTAAGAACCGAAAGGAGTCTTTACTCAAAGAATTACCGCTTCTCCATCACGAAGAACCGAAGCGTTTACGGAGTGCAAGAACATCCATCCTATCACTAAGAACCGGAAGGAGTCTTTACTCAAAGAATCACCGCTTCTCCATCACGAAGAACTGAAGCGTTTACGGAGTGCAAGAACATCCATTCCATCACGAAGAACCGAAAGGAGTCTTCACTCAAAGAATCACCGCTTCGTCACGAAGAACCGAAAGCGTTACGGAGTACAAGAACATCCATTTCGTCACAAACAACCGAAAGGAGTCTTTACTCAAAGAATCACCGCTTCTCCATCACGAAGAACCGAAGCGTTTACGGAGTGCAAGAACATCCATTCCATCATGAAGAACCGAAAGGAGTCTTCACTCAAAGAATCACCGCTTCGTCACGAAGAACCGAAAGCGTTACGGAGTACAAGAACATCCATTTCGTCACGAAGAACCGAAAGGAGTCTTTACTCAAAGAATCACCGTTTCTCCATCATGAAGAACCGAAGCATTTACGGAGTGCAAGAACATCCATTCCATCACGAAGAACCGAAAGGAGTCTTCACTCAAAGAATCACCGCTTCGTCACGAAGAACCGAAAGCGTTACGGAGTACAAGAACATCCATTTCGTCACGAAGAACCGAAAGGAGTCTTTACTCAAAGAATCACCGCTTCTCCATCACGAAGAACTGAAGCGTTTACGGAGTGCAAGAACATCCATTCCATCACGAAGAACCGAAAGGAGTCTTCACTCAAAGAATTATCGCTTCGTCACGAAGAACCAAAAGCGTTACGGAGTACAAGAACATCCATTTTGTCACGAAGAACCGAAAGGAGTCTTTACTCAAAGAATCACCGCTTCTCCATCACGAAGAACTGAAGCGTTTACGGAGTGCAAGAACATCCATTCCATCACGAAGAACCGAAAGGAGTCTTCACTCAAAGAATCACCGCGTCACAACTCAACAACACATCCTTTTTTCTTACTATCCTGATCTCCGCTGCCCAGATTACCTATCTGACAATTATCCTTACCATAATCTGCTTCTAACATAGCACAACTGACCCTTACGTTTTCCCGACCGCGCATTCGTCACTCTTTTCGGAATGTAGTTCATTAAAGGACTTCCGAATATACTTTCGAAGTTACGTTTATACATCCATTATCCTGTTTTATGTCGTAATATACTTACAATGGAAACTTATCCAATCACTATCAACACAATAATCATGTCGTACAACATACTTATAGCTTGGGTATGAACTCTCTATGGTCATCACATTATATTCATAACAACGGAAACCTAGCGTGTAGCTCTTGGATCTATAACATGGATTTGATATCAATAACCATATAGATGAAACCCTTAACATACTCATATACGCGATAGCACTACCATAACACAAGATATCCATAACCACATAGGTACCGGAAAGCAAGCATCAATAATAAACACATCATACAAGTAGTTATACAATCTGCCAGGAATTAATTTTACTATATCGACTGAATTGATATGATTTATTTGGGCATGATAAATTGATTTGTAGATCAAACTCAAAACTAGAACATTGTAGATAATTAGATTAGCTTCATGTACAAAAAAATCTAGCTTCAATTACATTTTTGAGCTACTCAAAATATTTATTTTACTTAGACATTTATGTATTTTCGGACTGCTCTGTCCCAGATTTATAGTACTGCATTACATGTGCATTTCACCTATTAAGGAGTCATTTTTAGACCCGTCTATAAAAGCGTTATTTGTAGATAAATGAGTTAGCTTTCTCCACAAAAAAACCTAGCTTAATTCAGATTTCGGAGCTGCTTGAAACACTCATTTTACTAAACTACATTCTACTGGAGGTTTCTGTTTCTCAGATTTAAAGTATTTTGTTACATGTACATTTCACCTATGAAGAATTGATTTTCAGACTGAGCTATAGAAGAGTTATTTGTAGATAAATGAGTTAGCTTGCTCCACAAAAAAACCTAGCCTCATTACCATTTGTTTACTACTCGAAATGTTTGTTTTACTAAACAACACTCTGCTGGAAGTTTCTGCTTCCCAGATTTGAAAATTTATCTTGCATGGCATGGATCTCTCAAACTATCAACATCAAGCACATAATAAACATTACTGCATACTACATAGGTTCTAAAGTGAGTTAGAATACTCACTTAAACTTGAAATTGAGCTTGGGCTTTGGATTTGAGCTTAGGAAGCTTGAACACAACCTCAATGGTGGAGACTTCTTCCTAGTTCTTCTTCTCCATCTCCATGGAGTTCATCTCCTAGCTCTCTCTAACTCTATATGCAGATTGTAAATGGCCAAGGGTGTAATGCATGAATATAGGCATATTTATATAGAGATGGTGGTGGGATATGTGTCACCATGCATGTGCTAGAGTGTACATGCATGGACAAGTGTCCTAGAGGTGGACAAGTGGCAAGGGAAGTGGTGCCATGTGGTGCATGGGCTGCCATGTGGTCGACCATGTGGGGTCCACCTTGAGTTTTATACCACTACCTCAGTTTGCGTGCAAATATTCTTGATATGCGTGTTAGTCTCGATTTACGTGCAATCGGGTATTATTTCTAATGTCCGGGTCCGGTTACGGGACTAAGTTAATTCTAATTACGGTCGAGTCAGTGCAGTGATTATAGTCTAATTAGTAATTACATTACACTGATACAGTCACACAAATAAAATAATAATGTAATACTAGACCAGATATAGAAATTCATAAAACTCGTATTATTGCACGTAGAGAAATTACAGGTATTACATCTTCTACCACCTATTACAGGATTTCGTCCTCGAAATCTGAGCTATCTAGGTACTAAAAAGAAAAGGAAATTTCTCTCTCATTTCCGATTCCAGCTCCCAAGAGGCTTCTCCTTCGTTATGGTGTTTCCACTGAATCTTTTACCAGTGGAATCTCTTTGTTTCTCAACTTCTTGATTCCATGATCCAGAATCTTTACAGGTCCTTCAATGAATGTAGCATTGTCATTTACTTCGATATCTTTGAAGTCGATCTCGTGAGCCGGGTTATGAAGACACTTCCTCAACATACTTACATGGAAAATATTATGAACTCCCGACATCTTCGGTGGTAACGCCAATCTATAGACGACTTTCCTTATGTGCTCTAGAATTTTAAATAGTCCGATGTAGCGTGGTGATAGCTTTCCCTTCTTTTGTCCAAACCTTACCATGCCTCGAACCGGGGAAACTTTCAGGTAAACATGATCTCCCACTTCAAATTCTAGGTCTCGACGTCGTTTATCCGCGTAGCTCTTGTATCTACTTTGTGCTGCCTTCATTCTTTCCTTTACTGTATTGATTCCTTTATTGGTCTCCTGGACTAAGTCTGGTCCCAATAGTTTGCCATCCCCAATTTCAGCCCAACACAAAGGTGATCGGCACGGCCTTCCGTATAGTGCTTCAAATGGTGCCATCCCTATGCTCGAATGAAAACTGTTGTTATAAGCAAACTCAACCAACGGTAAGTGAGTTTCCCACAAACTTTCAAAATCGATTACACAGGCTCGAAGCATGTCCTCCATTACTTGATTCGTCCTTTCTGTTTGTCCGTCAGTTTGTGGATGAAATGCAGAACTTAACTTCAGAGATGTTCCCATCTCTTTCTGAAGACTCTCCCAAAATCCGGCGGTGAATCTCGAATCTCGATCTGATACTATTGACACTGGTACCCCATGTAACCGCACAACCTGTTGCAGATAAAGTCGACTCATCTTCTCAACAGGATAGGTCATATTATATGCAATAAAATGGGCTGATTTGGTCAGTCGATCAACTACCCAAATGGCATCATGGTTCTGCTGGGATCTTGGCAATCCCATAAAAAAATCCATGGTGATATGCTCCCATTTCCATTCTGGGACTGGTAGAGGTTGTAGTAATCCTGGAGGTCGTTGATGTTCCGCCTTGACTTGCTGGCAAGTGGGGCATTTTGCTACATATTCCGCGACTTCTCTCTTCATGCATTCCCACCAAAAGTTCCTTTTTAAGTCTTTGTACATCTTGGTTCCGCCGGGGTGTATAGTCATCCTTGACTTGTGGGCTTCATTCAGAATGTCTTTCCTCAAATTATCCGTGTTGGGTACACATAACATGTCCTTACATCTGAATGCCCTGTCTGTTCCAATATTCCATTCAGTTGGATCCTTTGCTTTCGCCTTCTCAAACCATTTCCTCAATCCTTCGTCCTTCTTTTGAGCTTCGAGTATTCGGTTAATGAGGGTTGGCTGCACCATAAGACATCCAAAAGGTCGTCCAATACCTGGTCTTGTAGTCTGGAAGTCAAATTCTGTTAAAGCTTCTAAGGCTTTCCATTCCCTGATTAAAAATGAGGCGATTAACCTTTGGGGTTTTCTGCTTAGAGCATCTGCGACTACATTTGCCTTACCGGGGTGGTATTGCAAATTAAAGTCGTAGTCCTTAAGTAGCTCCATCCAACGTCGTTGTCTCATGTTTAAATCCTTTTGAGAGAACAGGTATTTCAAGCTTTTGTGATCGCTAAACAAGTCAAACTTCTCTCCGTAGATATAGTGCCTCCTAATTTTGAGTGCAAAGACAATTGCAGCCAATTCCAAATCGTGCATAGGGTAGTTTAATTCATGTGGCTTTAATTGCCTAGATCTGTAAGTGATCACCTGACCATTCTGCATGAGTACACATCCTAGTCCTTGATATGAAGCATCACTGTAGATAGTGTACTGTTCACCACTCTTGGGTATGGCTAGCACTGGCGCTGAGGTCAACCTCTCCTTTAATTCCTGAAAGGCGCGTTCGTGCTTGTCCTTCCACTCAAACTTTGAATCCTTCTTTGTTAGTGCGGTTAAAGGAGACACGATCCTTGAGAAACCTTCCACGAATCTCCTATAGTATCCAGCAATCCAAGGAAACTTCGTACTTCTGATGCGTTGGTTGGTCTATTCCAACTAGAAACTGCGTTCGTCTTGGTTGAGTCCACCGAAATTCCATTCTGTGAGACTACATGTCCCAAGAATTTGACCTCTTTCAGCCAAAACTCACACTTACTGAACTTAGCATAGAGACGATTTTCTCTAAGTGTCTGAAGTGCAATCTTTACATGCTTCTCGTGTTCTTCATCACTCTTTGAATAAATAAGGATGTCGTCGATAAACTCGATGATGAATTGATCCAAGAAGGGTCTGAACACCCGATTCATCAAATCCATGAATACCGTCGGGGCATTAGTTAATCCAAAAGGCATAACTAAGAACTCGTAGTGCCCATATCTTGTTCTGAAAGCTGTTTTCGGTATATCTTCCGGCCTGACAAGTAACTGATGGTACCCAGATCGTAAGTCAATCTTCGAAAAGGTCGCCGCTCCTTGTAGTTGATCGAACAAATCATCTATCCTGGGAAGCGGGTACTTATTCTTAATAGTAACCT
Organism: Hydrangea macrophylla; assembly: GCA_033977485.1. NCBI lineage: Eukaryota > Viridiplantae > Streptophyta > Magnoliopsida > Cornales > Hydrangeaceae > Hydrangea > Hydrangea macrophylla. The sequence goes on from CM066987.1 coordinate 81,809,385, forward strand.
TATTCAACTCTCTGTAGTCGATACAGAGTCGAAGATTTCCATCCTTCTTTCTAACAAATAGAACCGGGGCTCCCCAAGGTGACGTGCTTGGTCTAATAAATCCAAGATTTTCTAACTCTTATACTTGCTTCTTCAACTCCAGCATTTCCGTTGGGGCCATACGATAAGGAGCCTTGGATATCGATGTCATTTCGGGTACTAACTCAATACAAAAGTCGATCTCGCGCTTTGGTGGTAATCCAGAAATGTCCTGAAAGACATCCTCATAGTCTCGGACTATCAGAATCTGAGCGATCGTCAAATCTGAGCCTGTAGTTTCCATAGCGGCTAAACGACTTGTAAGAAAAGCATAACTAGTAGGGTTGCATTGAAAACTAAAGGGTGCACTTCCAGGTACTGAAAATGTGATCGACCTACCAGCACAATCTAACTTTGCACAATACTTAGTAAGCCAGTCAAATCCTAAGATTACGTCGAATTCCTTCATTGACAGAACAATTAAGTCTGCATGTAGGTTCCTATCCTCCAATGTCAAAGTGCAGTACTTGCACACCTTTCCTAGCTTCACAGTCACTCCCAAAGGTGATACCGCGTTCAGGGCTACCTCAAGTGCTTGGGGTACTAAACCCAATCGTCGTACAATCTCAAAGGCAATAAACGAATTCGTAGCACCTGTATCAAAAAGTACTTTAACTCGACTAGCATATAATGAGAGTGTACCTTCCAAGTTCTGCTGTTCCTTTTCATCATAGCTGGCCGCCTCGGGTATGATAGGATTTAGTCGACCTTTGCTAGTTTGACCTTGAGTAGTAGGCCCATGATAGTTTTCTCTTGGTGCATTGTAATCCATGCTCATGCGTCCTCTTTTGTGTCAGTTGTAGCATATAACATTAGCTCGGTTGTTGGTTCTGGGGGCTGTGTAGTCCGGGGATCCCACAATTGAAACATCCATCCTTGTTGTTCCCGGTAGTAGTGGTTGGTACTTGTGGTGCAGTTGATTTTGCATGCTTATTCCGGGGAAAGGTGTGTCCTGGTTTCTTACCACTATTCTACGGGTGTTTGTTTCCTTAGAAACGGGTCGGAGGTCTTCCCCTTGGTCCATTCCTAAGCTGAGGTGGCTGACTTGTCATCTGTTTGTGTGTTATGAACCTAACTGAATAACTACCGGTTACCCTCCAGTCCTAACTATGGTTACGAGATATGTAAACGATATAAGGTATAGTTAACAATTCTAATATGAGTACATATCACATCAATACATTTCATCAAGTAGAGGAAACAAATCTTTATAGATAACTTCAAATATTTACATAGAAAGGCATACACGCTACCACTAGTTTGTGTTATATGCCTGGGTACATACTATATGCACAAAAAGATGGGCTACTAGTCCTAATACAAGTAAAGCTCTAGATCCTGGGAGTCCTATCCCAAAAGTCCTTCATATCTGACTTATATGGTATAACATCATCCAAGATTGGAATCTCTATAGGTGGAACCTAGTCCAAGTACGGGTCAAACTTATCAACTATCTCATCTTCATCCTTATCCAAAGGTTCTATATCTGCATCCTTAGAGTCATCCTCAAAGTCATTCTCAACCTCTGGCTCTCCAGCCTCCATGACTATCATTGCTTCCCCCTCACCAGCACCCTCTGTTGGGTCAACATCCTCTGCTAGGTCAATACCCACTACTGGGTCAATCTCCTCATCAACCCCATCCTCCACATCCATCCAGGATGTAATAAGGAGCCATGCTAATCACAAAGCTACCATAAGGTTTATGTATTTATGGATGGAAAAAGGTCTAACAGTTCATAACTTATGTGTGTAGGACAATCGGTGTACACGTCTTAACCTAAAGCTCTGATACCAAAAATCCCTGTCACGCCCCGACGTAGCCAAAATATGGAAAATTTTAAAATTTTCATCTTGGATCCTGAGGCACGTGACTGGTTGCAGTACCGATTTGTCCGTGGCCAAATAATAATATTAAACAACATAACCAAAAGGATAAAACCAACATCTGCTCACATTGATATATTACAAAGAAAGGCCACAGTACTAGTTAACTATTACATCATGGTAGATACATCAGAGTCTTATGGCTCTAGGGCTTTACAAAAGCTATAATAAGTCTTCTGATAGAGCTTTCCACCAAAGACATTTACAAAAGACAGCCACTAGTCTTCTCTCTAACAAGTATATCCATAGCCATCTTCGGTGTATTCTTCCTCCACGTTCTCCGCTTGCGTAGCATCATAACCCGTGTACTCGTTACCTGGATAAGCTGGACATGGGAATGTCCAGCGACATGAACGTCGTCAGCTTATGAAAGCTGAGTGAGTAAGCTAAATCAAATGGAACGTATATAGTAAAGCACAACAAAGATACCCTTATTATTTTTTTAACATATCTTTTAAGATCTTTGCATTCTCACCATTGGGCCATAACTACCAATATACCTAACCACGTATTCAAAAAGAAAACGTCCAACTGAGAAAACTCGTCTCGATATTCTTAACGCCACTATCATTCATTTCTAACATCCGACGTCATTTACAAACCCAAAGTATCTCTTGCTAACCAAACCATCTTTCATCAACCAAAACATCCTTCGTCAACCGAAACATCTTTCATCAACCAAAAACATCTTTCATCAACCACTTCGTCACGAAGAACCGAAGTGTTAAGGAGTGCAAGAACATCCAATTCGTCACGAAGAACCGAAAGGAATCTTCACTCAAGGAATCACCACTTCGTCACGAAGAGCCGAAAGCGTTACGGAGTACAAGAACATCCATTTCGTCACGAAGAACCGAAAGGAGTCTTTACTCAAAGAATTACCGCTTCTCCATCACGAAGAACCGACGCATTTACGGAGTGCAAGAACATCCATCCCATCACTAAGAACCGGAAGGAGTCTTTACTCAAAGAATCACCGCTTCTCCATCACGAAGAACTGAAGCATTTACGGAGTGCAAGAACATCCATTCCATCACGAAGAACCGAAAGGAGTCTTCACTCAAAGAATCACTGCTTCGTCACGAAGAACCGAAAGCGTTACGGAGTACAAGAACATCCATTTCGTCACGAAGAACCGAAAGGAGTCTTTACTCAAAGAATCACCGCTTCTCCATCACGAAGAACCGAAGCGTTTACGGAGTCCAAGAACATCCATTCCATCACGAAGAACCGAAAGGAGTCTTCACTCAAAGAATCACCGTTTCGTCACGAAGAACCGAAAGCGTTACGGAGTACAAGAACATCCATTTCGTCACGAAGAACCGAAAGGAGTCTTTACTCAAAGAATCACCGTTTCTCCATCACGAAGAACCGAAGCGTTTACGGAGTGCAAGAACATCCATTCCATCACGAAGAACCGAAAGGAGTCTTCACTCAAAGAATCACCGCTTCATCACGAAGAACCGAAAGCGTTACGGAGTACAAGAACATCCATTTCGTCACGAAGAACCGAAAGGAGTCTTTACTCAAAGAATCACCGCTTCTCCATCACGAAGAACTGAAGCGTTTACGGAGTGCAAGAACATCCATTCCATCACGAAGAACCGAAAGGAGTCTTCACTCAAAGAATCACCGCTTCATCACGAAGAACCGAAAGCGTTACGGAGTACAAGAACATCCATTTCGTCACGAAGAACCGAAAGGAGTCTTTACTCAAAGAATCACCGCTTCTCCATCACGAAGAACCGAAGCGTTTACGGAGTGCAAGAACATCCATTCCATCACGAAGAACCGAAAGGAGTCTTCACTCAAAGAATCACCGCGTCACAACTCAACAACACATCCCTTTTTCTTACTATCCTGATCTCCGCTGCCCCGATTACCTATCTGACAATTATCCTTACCATAATCTGCTTCTAACATAGCACAACTGACCCTTACGTTTTCCCGACCGCGCATTCGTCACTCTTTTCGGAATGTAGTTCATTAAAGGACTTCCGAATATACTTTCGAAGTTACGTTTATACATCCGTCATCCTGTTTTATGTCGTAATATATACTTACAATGGAAACTTATCCAATCACTATCAACGCAATAATCATGCCGTACAACATACTTATAGCTTGGGTATGAACTCTCTATGGTCATCACATTATATTCATAACAACGGAAACCTAGCGTGTAGCTCGTGGATCTATAACATGGATTTGATATCAATAACCATATAGATGAAACCCTTAACATACTCATATACGCGATAGCACTACCATAACACAAGATATCCATAACCACATAGGTACCAGAAAGCAAGCATCAATAATAAACACATCATACAAGTAGTTAAACAATCTGTCAGGAATTAATTTTACTATATCGACTGAATTGATATGATTTATTTGGGCATGATAAATTGATTTGTAGATCAAACTCAAAACTAGAACATTGTAGATAATTAGATTAGCTTCATGTACAAAAAAATCTAGCTTCAATTACATTTTTGAGCTACTCAAAATATTTATTTTACTTAGACATTTCTGTATTTTCGGACTGCTCTGTCCCAAATTTATAGTACTGCGTTACATGTGCATTTCACCTATTAAGGAGTCATTTTTAGACCAGGCTATGAAAGAGTTATTTGTAGATAAATGCGTTAGCTTTCTCAAAAAAAAACCTAGCTTTATTCAGATTTTGGAGCTGCTTGAAACACTCATTTTACTAAACTACATTCTGCTGGAGGTTTCTGTTTCTCAGATTTAAAGTACTTCGTTGCATGTACATTTCACCTATGAAGAATTGATTTTCAGACTGAGCTATAGAAGAGTTATTTGTAGATAAATGAGTTAGCTTTCTCCACAAAAAAACCTAGCCTCATTACCATTTGTTTACTACTCGAAATGTTTGTTTTACTAAACAACACTCTGCTGGAAGTTTCTGCTTCCCAGATTTGAAAATTTATCTTGCATGGCATAGATCTCTCAAACTATCAACATCAAGCACATAATAAACATTACTACATACTACATAGGTTCTAAAGTGAGTTAGAATACTCACTTAAACTTGAAATTGAGCTTGGGCTTTGGATTTGAGCTTAGGAAGCTTGAACACAACCTCAATGGTGGAGACTTCTTCCTAGTTCTTCTTCTCCATCTCCATGGAGTTCATCTCCTAGCTCTCTCTAACTCTATATGCAGATTGTAAATGGCCAAGGGTGTAATGCATGAATATAGGCATGTTTATATAGAGATGGAGGTGGGATATATGTCACCATGCATGTGCTAGAGTGTACATGCATGGACAAGTGTCCTAGAGGTGGACAAGTGGCAAGGGAGGTGGTGCCATGTGGTGCATGGGCTGCCATGTGGTCGACCATGTGGGGTCCACCTCGAGTTTTGTGCCACTACCTCGATTTGCGTGTAAATATTCTTAATATGAGTGTCAGTCTCGATTTACGTGCAATCGGGTATTATTTCTAATGTCCGGGTCCGGTTACGGGACTAAGTTAATTCTAATTACGGTCGAGTCAGTGCAGTGATTATAGTCTAATTAGTAATTACATTACACTGATATAGTCACACAAATAAAATAATAATGTAATAATAGACCAGATATAGAAATTCATAAAACTCGTATTATTGCACGTAGAGAAATTACAGGTATTACAATAATACTTCAAAAAGTATTTTTTTTTCAAAGTTTTAAACACACACACATCATCCCAACCCCCCCCCCCCCCCCCCCCCCCCCCGCCCAACCCCCAAAATAATAATAATAATAATAATAATAATAATTTTCTTTATAGAAAAATAAAAAAATTTCTTAGATTGGTTCCATTGACACCCACCTACTTTACCCTCCACTATTGACACTCAACTACTTTACGCTCCACCATTGACACCCACCTACTTTACCCTCCACTATTGACACTCAACTACTTTACGCTCCACCATTGACACCCACCTACTTTACCCTCCACAGTCCACACCCACTTACTCTTTACACCCACAACTCTAATTTATATAAAAATGATTTGCTCTTTACACCCAACTTTATTCCCAAAATAACCTCTACTTTTGAAAACCTTTACCATTTCTTATTACATTCTACACCCACCAACTCCCTTCTCTCACTTCAATTCAAATATGTATGTAGATCTGTGTATTATATGGATACATATACTCACTTGTGTTCTTAACTATGGATATGTACGAACATACGCTTATATATAAGAGTGTGTGTGTGTGTGTGTGTGTGTGTGAGTGTGCGCGAGCGCGCGCGCGTGTGTTAGATATACGGATATAGTCAATTGCACACATTCATATACTATACATATATACAGAATCCTTCTAATGAGAGATCCATCATTTTAATAAATTGAGTACTTTTGTTGTGGCCGTTGGATTGTCATTTAATCCAGGTCAAGCCAGTGAAATGACAAGAGTACTCTTAATGAAAACACAATCTAACGACCGAGAACAGAAGTCCTCACTTTATTAAACTGAGAGATCCCTCATTAGAAGGACTCTGTCCATATATATATATATATATATATATACATATACACACAAATCATTCAATCCAAGTAACATTTACATAATCTCTCTCCACAATTAACCAATAACAAAATCATCACATCTAAACTAACCATGGTTGGTTGCATTTGTTTTCCAAGAATTTACGTTTGGTGCATTATTGGGATTCGTTGAAAGAAATGATTTCAGTCGCGCACTGGGTAACCGCACTGGATTTTTAAATCTAAAAAAACCGCATGCCGCCCCAAGATGTTACTAAGAGATATTGATAAGTTAGGGTTTGTTGAAGTAGTGTAGATAGTAATCCATTTACAAAAATTTCTACTAATTTGTCCTTATGTCATTTTGTTGGGAATATAGTTGGAATGACAATGTTTTATTACAGAGTAATATTTTGGGCACTAACAAATCTCACTAACACTCACACCCACACACTATCTCTTTCCTAGTGGCACTGTGAGGCCCGCAGTGGACTCCACAGTGCCACTAGGAGAAAGATAGAGTGTGGGTGTGAGTGTTAGTGACATTTGTGCATTGTTGTGTCATAAGAATACTATAAACACTTTTACTATTTCTTAGTATTGGTAAAATATTTACAACAAAATACCCCATGTTTTACATTTCTTTTAATTTTCTTGTCATGAGACTCTATTAGCAATATACAGGCTTCGGGTTTTATACGCATCAAATTTAGCAGCTCTGCAATCACATTTTTTCTCCGGTAATACTCAAAGTAATGAACAAAATTTAGAAAGCATAATATTATTCATAATCAAGATTAGGCGTTATGTAATCAATCTTCTAATACTCACAACTAGGGCATATACAAATCGAGCCCCTCAACGAGCCCTCACAAAACAAGGGCTGAGCCGACTCGTTTTATAAACAAACCAAGTTCAAGCTTGGATTTTAAGCTTATTTAACAAACAATTCAAGCTCAAGCATACATGAACTGGTCGATATAGTTCGTGAATATGTTTGAATAAAACTCGTAAATAAGCTTGTGAAAAAGCTAGTGAACAAACTTGTCAAGGATATACAAATAAATAGTAGTATTTAGAAGATACATGAACTCAACTTATTTATACGGTGAAGGTCAAACTTGGATAAAAGGTTATTAAACCAAGTTTATTTTATACTAGTCAAGCACAAGACTGGTTTAATAAACAAGTCTAGCTCAAGCATAAATGAGTTCAGCTTATGTAATAAACAAGCCAAACTCAATCATATATAAGCTCGGCTTGGCTCGGCTTAGCTATATATACCCTACTCACAAGGGACACAAATGTCATTAGAACATTGGAACCACTAATATCAAGCCCTCTTTTAATAGGCCAAAAGCCTCTTATAATCCAAAACGAGTACAACAACAAAATATCCCAATTATCCCACATTAAATAGCCAATCACAGGCTCAAAAGCCATTAAGAAGGTTAATCCTCCATAACATACCCATGTTCCACAAGAAGTATTCAAGAAACCAATTACTAAAGTAGAAAAGCTAAGCTACAGAGTACTGTCATGAGAACCAAAGGTTCAACAAAAGCAAAAACAGTACTCTCCTTCTACCTCTCTTTGAGTTCCTGCTCAAATTGAAGCAATTTTTCACGAACAGGCTGCAAAAACAACTTTAAATCCTTGATGATTCTAAGCTTGTCTTGGTGCAGAAGATCCTTTTCTTCACTAAGTCTCACTTCAACCTACGAAGTACGAAATACAAATAATATCCAAACTGATTTAAGAGTTTCTTCACGAGTCACTATCGAAATTGAAGAGAGGATGGCATAAAAATTATTGTTGTTACTACTACTATTTTGAGAAGTTGGCGATAGTTTAGAGAAAATGGCAATCAAAACCATAATCATATTACACCAAAAAGCAAAGAATTTGTGGTTGTTGAGAGTGGTCTTCCTGAATACTTCAGAGTTGGGTAAATCTTCAATTTCTGTGGCAAATCTCATGTCAGGTAAACATAATATGATTTGGACACCGACATCTCTAACTAAACCTGTAAATTAGGGTATGTTTTAACAGCTCTAAGCATGGAGCATGGTGTTTCGCAAAAAAAAAAAAGTATAGAGCATATGGTTTGCAAGTTAGACTGAGCAGGCTAAAACTCAGCTGCAATTCTACAATGCCAGAGGACTGTATATATTTATGTTGGGCAAATTTTACTTTGAACCAGCCCCCGGCTTCTGGTGGGAGGAGCTCAAGCTCAAGGCTTTGAGAGTAAATACACTTTTCGGTAAAGGTACTATTTTAAGTTCAAATTCAACGTTTTGTATCAATATTCTGAAGGTCGCTTCAAGTTGTGCCGGCTCCAGAGGGCATTATCTAATTCTGGATAAGCTCAAGCTCAAGGCTTTTTGGTGTATGTCATGAACTCAATCCATCCTTGCCTAGGCACTGTTATAACCTTCCGGTATTACATACATGTATTGTACATTAGCCAACACACTGACACCCACACACATATTTCACCCCATGCAACACACCAGGCTTTAAGAGACGTGTTTTTCTACAGATTGTCAACGCAGGTTGTTATCCATTTTGCATATTCATTTCTAGTTTTTTCAAGAAGGCATTAAATTGATGCATGGAATGTACCTGTAAGTCGTCTAGTTCACCGAATGAGAACTCCGGGATATCTAAATGTCCCATAACCTTCTTTTCCTCCTCTCCGATAAGCCATTCTCCTGATAGCCATTCATTATTAGTCAGCTAATACGAATGTAACATATCTTGGAAAAAAAGAAGTGAGATAAGAATGTAATTATGTAAGAGGCTTAATCATTTATGCCAACCTACCTTTGACCTTCAATGTCAACTCATAAGTGTAGCCAACACGTTTCTTGTTCCGTACAGTCACCAAGAACGCCTGTGTTATGCATGCAAGAATTGTCAACAAAACATAAATGTGATTTCATTAACCCGAACCCAACAAGGAGCTGTGCCATTATAGTAAATGCCCCGTTGAATATGAAGATAACTGGAATGCAGCTAAAAAACGCTGTGCAAGACATTAAGAGTAAGGAAAGCAAATAAATCCGATGGATTCACATGGGCCGGGTCCCTTCTAACCATTTACAAATTACAAATGCTCCACGATCCTTGAAACGAGAAGGCAACTGTTAAAACTGGTTTAAAGGCATAAAATAAGCACCTATTGTGAATCTGTGATGGGCAACCTCCACTTATATTTTTTTCCAAAATTTCATTCGGGACCCTCTATCATTACGGATTGCTCTCAATTGTCCTCACTTGAATTGCTTATACCCTTCAGTTTCTTTATCAGTTTTCTTTTCCTACATATCTCTTTCTTTTTAAATTTCTGTTCCAATTATTGAACCACCACTTCCTAAATTCTTGGGTGAATTCCCAGTCAAAACATCAAAATCCCAGAGAAATATGACAAATAACCTTTTGAACAAATTGAAATAAGGGCAGAGAAAATATTAATGTATCTTATAGGACTGGCAAATGTAATGTGCCAATTCACAAAAGAACAAAGATAAAATTCAAGGAGCTTAGAAGCACATTGGCAAAAACATCACCTTGAGTTTCAAGTTTCTATTTCAAGAACTTACATCGCCTACACATTTTGAGACCTCAGACATTTCTGCTTTGCCACCAGAGAACTCCAAGGATGCCATAGAGACAAGCAACTCCTGCAATTGGCAACCAATCTTAGAAGGAAAAAAGCAAGATAAAATACATTACAAAAACAATCAAGATCAGTTCTCTTCAAGAAGCATGGCATCCAAAAAAAAATCTTGGTTGGGTAAATTAACCAACACACATCTGATTGGGAAAACAACAGCAGGACAAATATAACCAAGCAAAGTTGGTCTAGGATCCAATTAAACCATTTGATGAGCTCGCTGCAACATAAAATACTCAAACACCAATGCTAGAAAGTAGAAACTCATTTACCAAGTGTAGTCAGCTACAGTGTGATTGTATAATACTATAAATACAAACCTTAATCTTGTCACTTGCCCACTTGTTAAGGTTCTTCTCCTCCCATGTTCCAGCCTATATACAACAAATGTAAAGCAAGCAGTCAGAAACAAGCAAAGAATGTTAATACATCCACAGAAACATATAAAGCAAGCAACACACTATCTTAACCAAGAACTCAAAATGGTAAGCCTTGACATGGGCATATCAATAAGTAGCAACAATAGTGCCTTGTTGCCCTTGTCCCAACTATTCATGCACAACGCATTCTAATCACCCGGGGAAAAAAATTCACAAGTCAACCACCTCAAGTATTGCAATGAAAACAATGGTGATAACTAGAGTTCTTCATAGAGGACCTATAAGGGTGTGGGAAAAATCAATTCCTATAATATTTATCCATGTTTGTTTGGACTCTTCAATGGTCCACATGTCTACGACAAATGCAAGATTAGTTCTCAAGCACTTGAGAAGTGAACAACGTAGAACACCACAATTGAGCATTCTATCATCCACCATGAGTATAATGTCAGAAGAAGAGAAGTAAATCTCCACACTCCAAAGAAAATGTGACACTATAAAGCGAAAAGAACGTCAAAAAAGCAACTTCCTCGTGTCTAAATGAATAAAAGACGCGTATTTGTGTTTACTATAATTGACTCACAAAGAATTAAATCCACATATGTTCTTTGTTTTTTGACAAGTATATTTCAGTATCTGTTTGGCAGTATTGGCAAATGGTGTAAAAGGAACAGCAGCCAAAATATAATTATGTAATCTCGTCCTTCGTCTACAGTGCACTGTTACAAGTTGATTATATAGGGAGAATGTGCTCATTATCACACCAATAAGTAAACAACAACTTATAATGCTCGTTTGATAAAACTGAAAATAAAGTACTGAATTTTAAGTGCTGAAACTTTTAAGCTCTGAACTTGCAGTACAAAAGTGCTTCAAGTACTGAAATAGAACGCGTCCAGAGAAAAAAAAAATTTAATAAGAAGAAATTTTTACTTATAGTTTGAATCATTCAATTAAGTGGTACATTATCAAATGCACTAGAATAAAAAAAAAAAAAATTTAAATTTTAAATTTTGTTTTAAAAAAAAGTACTGAAAATTTTTCAGCAGTTAATAGTCATCAAACAAACTTACTTTTTACCCATTAACAATGTAAATGTGAATCTGTTCTCCAAACATAGAATTATCAGACGTCTCACGTCCTCAACTTGTGATCAGTTTGCAACCTAAACTTAGCCAACACAATCCTAATTGTAAATATCTAATCCCAACACTACCTATTGTCAAGCAGAATCCTAAAGTCAGAATTGGTTAGAAAAAGCTGAGCAGCCTAGACATAAACACAACTTTTACAGGTTGCAGATGTCTTCTTGCCAAATGTTAGCTTGACGTCAAATTTAATGGGTTTGTCATAATTTCATTAGCTGATACATTGGGTTTGTCATAATCCCATATGCTGATAGCCTATCAATGAATATGCAGGTAATGGATGAAATGAAACACCTATAAAAACAAAAAAGCTAACAGCAAGCAGAAGTATTTATAAACTTGAGACCAGGATTAGGCAAAGCCATTTTCATGCCATTTTATAAATCTTGCTGTTGTACGCGCGCGCACACACACACACATATATATACACACATGAATATATATATATATATATATATACATATACCCGATTCCAGACAGAACCAAGGGCAGAAGGTTGGGAGTGGTTGGACAAATCTTCAGAGGTGAGCTTCCGAGGAACAGGGCGAGGGGCGGCCTCGTCGGTCACCTCTCTCACCCAATACGTGTATGACGCCGATGCCTGTTTCTCCGACGACACTCCACCTTCCATTTCACTTTTCTCTCTCTCTCTCTCTCTCTCTCTCTCTCTCTCTCTCTCTCTCTCTCTCTCCTTCCCTCAATTCAAACAAATCTCAGCTCCCAACACCAAAACCAAATCAACAATTATATATATATATATATATATATATTGTATGACAGATGAGAGAGAGAGAGAGAGAGAGAGAGAGAAGAATCAAAAATCAAAGAGGATATTTAAACACTTTCAACAATGTGTAGAGAGATTGACAGATCAAACCGAGAAAATAAAAGGTGAAATAGAGATTTTCAGATAGATTGAGCGTTGGAGGCCTTTGAACAACAGATCCGAGAGATTTTTAGAATTTATGATATGATGAATGATTGTTCTGAAGCATAGAAGATTCGAAGATCAATCAATCAAAGGACTCTCAATGTCAGTAATCTAGAGAGAGAGAGAGAGAGAGAGAGAGAGATGGTTCAAAGGTTCCGGTTGACTGGGCAGACGGGAGAGAGAATTTTAGTTAGAGAGAGAGAGAGAGATGCGTCAAAGGTTGGGGTTGACACGGGAGAGAGAAATTTAGAGAGAGAGCGTGTATTGATGATGGCTGTTCCCGAACCTTCTCTCAAGGTTGTTCTGGAGATTTCGCTAGGGTTGGCCCTCCGAATGAAGCCCAAAACCCAGTCTAAACCTACTTGGGCTCTTTTTTTTTTTTTTTTTTTTCCCCCCTGAGAGAAGTGAGGAGGATTTTCAAGAAAAAAAAAAAGAGAAAAGTGAGGACACATTACGCACTGCCTTCTTTTGGAAAAAGTTATTCATTGAGTTCGTCACAAGTTCCAGATTTTCTCTTTTTCTGTCTTTTGTGTGCTAGATAGATGTTTTCAAAATTTCTAGATTCGCGAATTTTGTTGTGCACAATTTAGTCCAATGAATCTCGTGTTGTTTTTTTGGGCCTATCTTGGTTGGCTTCATTTCTAGCCATGTGCACGAAGAATAAGGTTGAGTGACTTTTCTTTGTTGTTTAATATTTTTTTAGCCAAAAAAAAAAAAAGTTCATGTTGATGTGGAGCTAGAGAGTAACAGTAATGCTACTCTACTTAAGTAATGCACCCATTTCATATTCAAAAATTTACAAACACTTGTAATAATTCTTAGGTGGTACTGTGTGGCCTATTGATACTATAGGGTTCACCAAAAGTGATTGTGAGTTTTTGAGTATAAAGTAAATGTAGATGTAACACTATTCTAATGCAGAGTAACATCCTAATTATACAAAGATTTATGGCTTTTTTTAAAAAGTGGAGATGCTCTGTAGAGAGGTCGTCCCCCCTAAAACTAAAAGAACCGGTTCAATGATTCATAAATGAACCGGTTCCATAAATTTTCTGTGATTAATAAGAGTGTTTGGTGAGTGTCAAATTTTTGTATTCTAGTCTGCAAATAATAACTCTCTTAAAACTAGTATTTACCAAACTATCATAATGTCGGTTCTCGCAAGAACCAAACAAATGTGAATTTGGCCTGTTTGAAAAGGCCAAAAATAAGACATATTTCTGTCCAAGTCCATTTTTATTTGATTTGTGTAAGAACTTAATTTGGCGAGTGTTTATTTCTTATATAGAAGTTCATACCTAGTTTTATAAATTTCTTAAAACAAGTTCTTTGTCAAACCAACTTACACTTAATTCTCACAAAAATTGGATAAAAAGCGCACTTGAACTAAACTATATCATATATTGGATATTCCCAAACAGACCCTTAAACGTTTAGAAAATATAACTAAGAAATGGAGTGAGAGATATGGTGTGTTTGATAATCCAATTAAGTGGAAAAAATGAAAACTTTCGATACTTATTTATTTCAGTGCGTTAAAAAATGTAACACTTAGGGTGTGTTTGATAAAATTGAAAGTTAAGTACTGAAAATTAAGTGCATAACTTTAAGTGCTGAAAATTTTAAGCAATTGAATTTACAGTACTAAAAACAAATTTTCAAGTATTGAAATAAATTGCATTCAGTAATTATTTTCAGTAGAAAATTTTCACTTAAAGTTTTCAGTAGTTTTTTGGGTGTTTTTTCAAATAAGTGATACGTTATTAAAGGCACTAAAATAAAATAAGTGCTGAAAGTTTTCATTTTCACCACTTAATTGGATTATCAAACACACCCTTAATTGAAAAAAAAAAAAAAGTAGTCAAACTCACTGAAAATTTTAAGTGAAAAAATTCTATTGAAAATTATTATTAAATATAATCTATTTCAGTACTTAAAACACTATTTTCGATATTATAAATTCAATAATTTAAAGAGTAATATTTGGGACACAGAGCTGGCCCTGGACATAGGCATTGTAGGCGAACCGCCTAGGCCCCCATTTTTTGGTGTTTAATTAGGGCCCCAATTTGATCATGGTAAATTATAAGGTCTCAATTTTGAAAAATGAAAATAAAAAAATTACGTGTAATATGTTGGTCCAAAAGGCCAACCCCACAATTTAGAAAAAATAATTACTTATAAAATATTGGCCCAACTGTAATCCAACACACCCTAAGCATTTGTCCCAACTCCTTTTCATTTCATCGATCTCTTAATTTAGCCCACCCAAATTGTTTTACCATCATACAAAACTTTACAAATTTCAATCAACCCTTCTAACTATTAGGCTTTTATTTTGTTCATGAATTTAGTGAGAGATAGGGGTGTAAACTGTAACAACCTACATTTCATTTAATTAGTTGTAATTTTGCATTTGTCATATTTAAATTTAATAATTATCTGCTTTAATTTAATTTCAATTTTCATGTGTTAAACCTTAATACTTGTTTTAATTCATATTGAATTTTCTTATTGGGGTCAAACTGTGATTTTACAAAAATTAGTAATACCTGTGTTGGATTTTAAAACTGTATTTCAAAACGGTGGAAATGTTTTCTTCTAACTCAAACTGTATTTTTATAAAACCAGAAAATCATTTCCTACGTTAAAATGAATTTTCTGTATTTTTGTGGCGAACACCGCGCCGAAAAAATACCAGTTTACTTTCAAAACTGTTCGCGCCCCGTCGATCTCCCACAGTTTGGGAAACTCCACCAATTAAGATTTGACACATACTTTTCCATTTATGGCAGGTAATCATTGGATAAGGTATTGTTTGGGAATGTTTAACTTGTATGTGTTATGTTGTGCCTAAAAGCTAGTTACCCAAACATCTCAAGATTGACCCCTACATACCTATACATGGCTCTTGGTTAAACTGTGGAGATGAGTATACGTATGTATACATCTGTGTATATGTTTTTAATTGAGAAACAAAAATCCTAATTTGTTGAGTAAACCACAAAGTTCTTGGCCTCCAAGTTATAAGATTATATAACTCATATCTCTCTCTCCTTCCATTACACACTCTACACAACACACACAGAGAGAAAAAGAGAGAGCTAGAGAGTTTAATTTTTGAATTCTAGAAAGTGAAGCTTCATCTCCATAGCTAAGCTTACAAGTGGAATTCTTAGTTTTGATTATCTCTCTCAATCAATCACTTCTATCTTCAACCTATGAGTATTTTAAACTCACTCCAAATGTAATTTGTGCTCAATTATTGTGTGTTTTTGCCTAATTTAAAAATCTCTATTGCTGAATTTTACGTTTGAAAACTCCATAGCGTGAGATCAAGATTTTTCAATCTCAATCAAAATCCATTTTCTTAGATAAATATGAAAGATTACATGTTGTAGATGTTATATTTAAAGTTTTATAGCTTAATTTGTTCATAGGAGAAAGTATATTAGGAATTAAGTTTTGACAACTTTTAGTTTTTCATAAAATTAGAGAGATATGGTTTGATTCATGTTAAATTGGTTGTGGATTCATGATCCTTGCGAAAAATCGAAGAAATCCATATATGATATGTTATATATACTTTAGTTTTCGAAAATGGGTCAAAAAGACCTTGAGAATCTGAAACAGGGCAGTTCAGCGAAGAAGACGAAGACACTGCCTAAACTCGCGCGAGCGATGGTCGCGCGAGCGGACCGCGTTAGCGACCCTTCGCGCAAGCCGTGCGGTTTCAGGCAGATAGAAAATATCTTAATAAGAAAAACGAAATTTGGGCAGATCGCGCGAGCGGTCCGCGCGCGCGATCTTCCTATATTCTGGCAGAAAGAAAAGTTTTTATAATAAAACGAAAAATGGGCTGTAGACACCCCATTTTGTCGGCTAACAAATTAAGGAGGCCACAAGCATGTCAAACCTCAATGATTAGAAAGATCAGATTTTCAGAGATTGCCTCTAACTCTCAAGAAGTCAAAGAATTTGCAGAAATGACCAAAATGCCCCTAAAAGCCCAAAACTCTCCAGATTGGCCCAGAATCTCAAAAATCATTCGATGTTGTTTAAAACAAAAAAAAAAGTATTATAAAAGATGAATATTTGAAATCGTAAGCTCCCAGAGACCCCCGAAAGTTCCCAGAAAGTCTCCATTGACCGGTTTGACCAAGGTTTGACCAAGTTTGACCAAGGTTTGACCAAATTCATCCGAGTTCGCTCAAAACTTCCGAGATCATCCTAGATCATGTGAAAAGTCTTAAAATATATTTTAAAAGAAAATCGGACGAAAACGTCAGTCTTTGGAGGCTCCCAGAACTTCTCGGAATTTCTTGGAAGTGCACTGTTTGACTGATTTGACTGCAAGTTTGACCAAAAATCAAAGTATCCTTTTCGGTATTAAAATATTTTTATCAAATACTAGAGGTCAATAGCTTTCTAACGGTATATCGCACATAATTTCTGGATCTAAAACGAAGTTGTTATGAATTTCTGAAGGTGAAAAATGCGATCAATACGGCTTTTATCGCGAATACCGCAAAACTTTCCAAAGTGACCCAACTCCAAACTATTTTTTTTATGAAAAGTAGACCTCAAAACCTTTCCAATGGTATATCACAATCTAAATTTGGATTTCGTATGAATTTTCTGTGAATTTCGGACGAGTTAGGGCCGTTTCGTGAATTTCGGGAGTTCCGGGGGCCAAAATGCAATTTTTGGTCAACGGGAGAGTTGACTGCCGCTGCGGCACTAGCCCACAGCCACGGCGGCAGTGGCCAAGTGTCGCGGCAGCACTCTGAGTGATTTTTTATTTTTTTTGTAATTTTTGGTTAATTTTTGGGTTTTAATTCAAATTTTCAACAAATAAAACGACATAGTTTTGATTATTCCAGGATTTTGGACCAATTAGAGCCTTTTTAAAACCCAAATTACCTCCCCAAGTTGGCCTATAAAGAAGAGCCATTTACTTCCATTTGGGGAGGAGCTTGGAAGCCATTAGAGAGAGATATAGAGAGTTAGGGAGAAAGAGAGAGAGAAGTATAGATTTTCTTCTTCCAAATCCAATCCAAAATGTGAGTTTCAATTAGTTTCTAAAAACTAAACTTTTATTTTCAAGTTTTCAATCCATCTTCTTCATCTTCTTTGAGTTTCCTATGAGTTAGAGAGTGATGTACTCACCCATATACACACATATGAGAGGTTGAATGCTTGTGGTTCCACCATTGAATATCATCTATTGATTTGTTCATTTGCTTGCTTATATACAATGTTCATCTCTTCTTACCTCATTTCTTTTTTATTTTCTTTATTTACTTACTAGTTCATCATCATCTAGATGATGACATGAAGTTTAAGGTGAGTGAATCCTTATGGATAGTAGCTCTTGACCTCAAAAACATGTTTGATAGATGATGATTATAACTTCAAGGTATCCTTGAGGTTATGTTCAAATAAAAATGAATCTCTCCAATAATATTGGGGGTTCTTGATGATGAGCTTGATGTTGATATTCCAAGAGGTTATAATCTCTATTTGATGTTGAAAATATACTTTTAAAACCTCTATTTCAAAACCCCTCTCAATCCCTCTCATTTTGATTTCAAGAAAGAAAACTCAAGTTTTTCCCAAAATCTTCAAAACAGTGAGTGATCTGAGTTCAAAGATTTCTCTAGAACTCAATACTCAATGTATGGATACAAGACCACTTGGAAAATCTTCCTAACGCATTAGAGAACACCCATGATTTTTGGTTTGACTTGGAAATACTTGGAAATGGTCCATTTGGACCCAAACATTCTCTCCAGATATTCTGTTTTTGCTGTCACAGCAGCTTGGTCTACTTTCAACTTATTTTACAGAAAACGTTTCCAAAAGGTATGGTCTCAACTTATTTTTTCCTTGAACTTCAATGTCTTAGAGAACTTTCTGTATAAAATGGGCCTCTAGATCATTTGTTTTCATTTTCTAAGATATTTTGACATTTCAGTCGACAATACGAACTCTGTTTCTGAGTAACCTCCATTGTTCATATGATTTCTCTCAATCTGTAATAGTTATTAAATATTGGCTTTTTGGGTTGTGTTCTAGATATAATAAGAAAGATCTACATAAAAAATCATGCATTGAAAACATTCCTAACCCCTCTTTTCAATTTTCAAAAGATCATGTTACTGTTTTGTTCACTATTCACAGCAAGCATATTTTTTACTTCCATCCTTTGATTTGATGCTTACATACACTCCAAATTAGTTCATGTCTTAGGAAGTAGTTCATACTACATTTGTACATATCCCATGGTGATTTCATTCATCTATTCATACACATTCTAGACTTCTAAGTCATTTTAGAAATCCATGAACACAAGGCACACTACAACCTTAGCACATTCTAGATACATACATTGCATTCATGCAAAGATTTGGGGCTTTTGTAACTCCTAATCTAAGAAGATTATAAGGAATGATCATGATCACACGTTCATGCTTCCCCTCGATCTAATCCTCCTTTCTCATCCGTCCCGGAGATTGAAAAATCTTCTTCTCTCAAAGAATAACATGCATCATACTAGCTTGCTAAGCATATTTTGATTTCTTTGTTTATTTGTTTCAATAACAATTCATGTCCCCCTTTAGATTAGGAGGTCTTGGTTATTTGATATATGATTACACGATTTTTCCTAGGTTTGTTAGTGTGATCTTTCACTTTACATTGTGTGATATTTGGCTTAGATCTTATGAATGATATTTTATCTTTTGATCTTCCATTTCAAGTTTCTTATGTGATGTAATATACTATCATATTATTAATTGTCGAACCATACATAGTATAAGATGATTATTTGGATGCTAATTGAGGCCCGTCGAAAGACAGGGCGAGTTGAGGGTGTTTTAGTCACGACAAAGGCTCCTTCCTCTCTCGTACCAAAACTCCGAGCCAAGTTCTTTGGTTATGAAGGGTCGGTGCCCTTTATCTGTTTGGGTGAGTCAAAATTAGGTTTCTTGGTTCCTTAAAGACCAAGTGGCGACTCTGTATCTGTTTTCAACAGACCCTTTTTTTTCTTTGATCCAAATCAAATTTCAAACAAAAACAAACAAAGTGGTGGAATCCCGCTTGTCCACATGGGCATATCGAGCGAGCGGCCCACGCGAGCGAACTCCACGCGAGCGGCCCGCCCGCGCGACTTCTGACAGTTTCTAGTTTTTGCTTATTTCATGTTAAGGAACTGATTGGTTGTTACCTTGTGGGTCTTTAAGGCTCTGTTTGCGAAAAATGTTAAAACATATTATCTTTTGGGTATGATTGGTCATTTTAGGAATAATTATGAATCCAATTCTTTTTCAAAGCATACATTGTTATTATTCCTAGCACTACATATGTTCTGTGGTTGGTTTCATGACATACATATGGTGTCAGTTGTACATGCCTGGTGAGTGTGGGTGTTGGTCAGTGTGGAAAAGAGTAATGGTCAGTGTGGTAAAGAGAGTGTGGTTGAGATTGTGTTGTGGACACTCCCTGGTAAGTGAGTACCAAAGTGTAACGTGTTGAGATTGCGGTGAGAATATCTTTGTAGTACGACGGTGGCAAAACTGGACACTCTCTGACGCCCATGGAAGCGTTAAAGTGTGTGCCGCCGAACTTGGACATTCCCTGGCACCCATGGTAGTACTAAAGTGTGGCCTACGGACACTCCCTGGTACCCGAGTCTGGATACTGCATGAGGTTACCTCCGGTATTTGCGAGGCGGATTAGGTACTAAAGTATGAGGCATTGGACACTCCCTGGTACCCCGGACCAAAGTGTGAGGCAAACTGGACATTCCCTGGCACCCCTGTGCTAAAGTGTGGCTATCGGAGTATTATAAGGATACTGGTGTGAGATAGTGGGTTGTTGTGTTTGTCGAGAGAAAAGAGTCGGTAAGATGAGATGGTGCATTGTTTTCATACACGGTCACATATGTGAATTAAAGCTTTCATATGATATTGTGGTTGTTTTCTAAAATGAACTCCTATCCTTAATGTAAACTTATGGGATTAAATGAGAATTGGAAAATGGTAAATGAGTATGTGTTACATTCAAAGTTATGTTTTTAATACTCACCAGCTTCTTGAAGCTGACGGCGTTGATGCGCCCTGGACATTCGTGCTCAGGCTTTTCAGGTTTTGATTGAGCGGAACATTATGACTACGCAAATTGAGAAACACTGCTGGAAAGAGAATTTACTTTTGTATGTTTTAAGTTATTAACTATTTTGTAATAAGGATGACTGTAATAGATGATAGATATTGTTTTGTCTTAAGGTGGCTTGTGCCATTGTTGACCCCGTATTGTAATATGTAATAAATTAGAAAATATTTGTAAGTCTTGATTGCTCTACTCTGATCATGGTTTTATGTTGTTCGACGTTCGGGATGGATTCGATCCTTCAAACTGTCGCGACCTACGGGTCCATAAAGGAGATTAAATGCTTTCCATATTTATGCTACGTCGGGGCGTGACAGGATTTAGTGGTATCAGAGCCAGGTTATTATTTATCTCAAGATAGTTTAGCCAGGTTAGGGTTTACCAGTTTAGACCCAATTCCACGATCTGTTAGCTTAAGCTTTGCACCCCGATGATACGACAGGGAGGATAGACTCAGAACCCAAACGCCTAAGATTATCTCTTTCCTGATTCAAGTTAGTACCTTTTTTAGGTATGGATCCAGCTCAGGCCCTTTTTGTACCTGATGCTTTTGGAGGGCATTGGGTAACTGTGGGAGCGATAGTACCGGCTTCGGGGACACTTTATTTCACCACTATTGGGCAGCGTGCAGCTGCTACCGTCGAGTTAGATCTCTGGCACCAAATCCACGTATTAGGGCTGGTTGATTTACCTCGTGCTCGCCTCGAGATCTTGTACTTTATCGAGATTCAACACTTAGTGCTTGTAGAGATGGTTCGCTTGGTTAACAATGACACTTTCTATTTACCCCTTAAGGTTCAGGTTGTGCAGGCTCACCTTGCATAGCTGGATATGCCTCCACCAGTTGTCCCCGCTGATGAGGATGACACTGAGGTGGTTCATTTGGCTCCTATAGGTAGGGAGGGTGTCGATGAGGAGGATGGCATAGGATGGGACGACTTCGCAGTCGACCTTGAGGAGGCACTGGCACTGGCACTGGCACTTGTGTTAGGGATATATACTAAAAGCCATGCTTTATGTAGTTGATTTATTATTCATTTAATAAAATCAGTTAATCCATTTTTTATGAGAATCTGTGTGGGCAATGTTTGTATTATATTATTTATTTAATGTGTGTCTCTCATTCTATGTAGTAGGTGGTTTGGTGTGTAGAGTTCGGCTTACACACAGAAGATCAGGCCATCAGGTATTATAGAATGTAAGATTTTGGTTTACAGTCTTAGATGGAATTGGACACACCATCGGTAGGACTGCAGCATGGTGTTGTAGTAGGTTTGTCTTGACTGCGGGAAACGGTATAGTTTCAACTCACCATGCTGGTACATTTTGTGTATTAAACAGGACCGACTTGGGGTAATTATCTTTATACTGACTTATAAGATAATTAATACCTCATGGCTATTATGAGTGCTTATGCTCTAAATCCTAATTTAATTTATAGACACGTACATTTGATATTTATACTTTGATCCCTAAAAGGGTGAGATCCTTAAATGGGTCAATATCTCATTGGATTGGGTGGCAATATTAATTGTGTGGTGGATATTAATTAATGATGGAATTCATGTCTCAATTTTGGGATTGATGATATCCCCTTGAGAAAGCTTATAAGTTTTGATTATGTCAAACCCTGCAGGTGGATTTTGTATCCGACATATCAGATAAGTTAAGCAGAGGATCTCAAGGAATTTTAAGAAATTAATTAAATATGATTGTCAGTAATTATATTTAATTAATGGATATCTGTAATCTTAACATGGGGAGATAATAAGCATTTAATAACATGGAGCTCGAAATATATTTTTGAGATAAGGGTAGGAGTGCAATTATAATTCTTTAGTGGTATGAATTATAATTTATGAAAATAGGAATCTGATTCAGTTCGAATTAGAGTTTCCTAATTCCATAAGGAAGCCTATTCCTTATTGACTTCTTATGGTCCCTATCGTAGCCTATATATATGCTGCCTTAGCTCTTCTCTCAGGTTGCATGATTTCATATTCTAAGCTTCCCTTGACCTCCTATCTTTCTTCTAGAAGGGTTTCCACCAAACCCTAGTCTCTGTGAGCACTCAAGAGACATAGGAGTGTAGATCGCTAACGTCGGACAACGCTCACTAAAAGAGCTTCGGACTGCTCGATACTGATCGAAAGTTGCTGAATGTTTTACACAACGTTCCTGACGTCGAGACGGAGCTGCTGTTAAAAATTCAAGTAAATCGGAGATCGTTTGATCCTCCTGACGAACACATCTTTGTCGGATCAATGTGATCAGGATTGAATCGTCACAGCAATCAAAGAGAGTGTTATAACTGGGAATAGAAAATAGAACGTAAAGAGGGAAGAGCAGAAAACTAAAAGGATTTCGAAAGAGCCCACACTCAGTTCGATATTCTGGCAGCAAAGGAATACGGTAGAAGATCGTGAGCTGTTATCGAGCCCGTGTTCTTGATTCATCTACTACAGCAATTCGTTTTTGCAGTTCAAGGTAACTCTAGTTTCCGCCCTTGTAGGGTTATTGTAGCTCTCACCTAATTTTTTTTTGCAATACCAACTTATACGCACTGTCAACGGATTCTGGGAACGCAGTTTTCTAACAGTGGTATCAGAGCAACGTTGATTCTGCGTATGGGTTGGACGCAACCATGTTGTCCAATAAAACAGATCTTATGCGTGTTTTGATGGATGGATAGAACGTAGAGCTGTGCTAACCCTTGTTTTGCAGCGTTCTTATTCCACTATTATGGTCACTGATTTTGTGTGATTGGATCCCACGATGGTTTTATCCGTGGTTAATTTTGCTGTTTTAATATAGCATGTGAACTCCTTTATGGAGGCATAGAATTTGTGTGTATTGGATCCCACGCTTGATTGATGTGTGGTTAATTTACTGCAAAGAAATAGCATGTGAACTCCTTTATGGAGGCATAGGGTTTGTGTAATATATCTCAAGTAAATCCGTGAAGACAGTTCGTGAAGATAGTTTACAAGCAGTTTCAGAAAGCAATCTAGAGGCAATTTTTGGAGGCTATTTCAGAAAACAGTTCTGGAAGGCAGTTGCGTAGTTGCGACATAGAGCTAATCGGGTTCCATGAAGATTTCTTCACAAGAGTTGCAGCTTGACCATAATAGTGGGATTCCTATTTTATTGTGGTTTCCTTATTTATGTGTAATTGAATGATTATTATTGTTTCATGTTTAATGAATAGGACAACATGGATAATTGTTCCTAGACCTATTTCAGATGTCTAGCTGCATGTTTAATTTATATTAATTTAAAATGATGGACAACTACATGTGTATTTAGAAATAAAACTAATTCCATAATTTGAAAACATAAGTACTTATTTTCTAAAATCATGAGAATAGAATAATTTTATTATCTACACATGTGGATTTCACAAGTAAGGATGAATTAATCCTTGTCAAGTATTCTATTATTTTTTATTAATTAAATTAAAAGTTTTTCTAAAAAATTATAACCCTCAATTTTTTTAAAAAATTCTAAGTGGGAGAGGGAATTTATCAAGTATAAATCTCATGGTCTCCATCACTAGTTTGTAGATGATATGATTAATTTTATGTGATGGCTCTAGTGTCATCCTCCCCATCGGATGTAGTTGATCATGGAATCATCAGTACAAACTTCTTTAAAAGAATGTTTTGGGTGATTGTTGGTGTGGGTCACCTCTCCATCAGAGGTGTTCCTCACAGAACTCTTGACCTAGAATTAAGTGATGGTATACACTTAGCTATAAATAATAATATCCTCTCCATCTGAGTCACTGTTATTATTTATAGGACCAAAGCAAGTCAGCAGTTTAATTTTATTAGGCAAAGTACATTGCCTGGATAGTAAAATTAAAAGGCAATTGTCTATCTGAACAAATGATGGATAGCATATGGCTTCCCATCGAGTCATACTATTCGCGGTGTATCAGGTTGCTGGCGGATTCCTTTCAAATATGGTAGAGGGAACCAATATTTTCAACTCGAATCCATAGTAAATTTTGCGCAAACGTAATTATTTATGTTATGTGATTCTCAGGCTTTGAAATGGGTACTTTCAATTCACTTGCTGTTATACTTAAAGAAAACAAACTTACTGGACCAAACTATATAGACTGGAAAAGGAATTTGGATATTGTGTTAACTGCTAAAGAGTACAAGTTTATGCTTACTCAAGAATGTCCTGAGCAACCTAGTGAGGGGGCAACCGCTGAGGAAACCCAGGCTCACAACAAATGGGTCAAGGCTGATGAGATGGCGCGGTGTTACATTTTGGCATCCATGTCAAATGTTCTGCTACATCAGCATCAGTCAATGATCAGTGCCTATGACATGATGGAGAGCCTCCGAGAGATGTTCGGGGATCAAAGTTGTGCTGCTAGGCAGGTTGTTATGAAAGACTTGATGAACACAACCATGGCTGAGGGGACGCCTGTAAGGGATCATGTTCTTAAGATGATATATCTTCTTAATGAACTAGAGATCCTTGGAGCTGAAATTGATGGGAAAACCCAGGTCGATATCGTACTCCAGTCATTGCCAGAGTCTTTTAAGCAATTCCGCCTCAATTACAACATGAATAAATTTAAATATACCTTGGCGGAGCTGCTTAAAGAACTTCAGGCAGCTGAGGGTCTCAACAGAAAGTCAGAGAGTGCTCTTGTATTTGAGAAAGGTTCTACTTCAAAGCCGATAGGCAAGAAGAAAATGAAAAAGGCTCAAAAGAAGGTCGCGGGTCCTCCGCCAATCCAAAGGCCACGAGGACAACCGGGAAAGCCTAAAGGCAAATGTTTTGTTTGCAAGCAGCCAGGACACTGGAAGAAGCAATGTCCAGTTTATCTCGCTAGACAGAACAATCAAGGTAAATCTCATTTACTAGTTGTTGAATCGTGTTTAGCGGTCCGATCTACCGGTACCTGGTGTGTAGATACGGGAGCCACTGATCATGTATGCAATTCTTTGCAGGGGTTCCAGGGAACCAGGCAGCTCAGTGATGGAGAGATTTATCTATATATGGGAAATGCTACGAGAGTAGTAGTAGTTGCAGTAGGAGATCTACATCTTAGTTTTGGTAGAGATAGGAATTTAATATTAAGAAATTGCTTTTATGTACCTTCTATTAGAAGGAATTTAGTTTCAGTTTCTAGTTTAGTAAAGAATGGATATTCAGTTCATTTTAATAAAGTAGTAGTTATTAAAGAAAATAAACGTTTTATTTGTTCTGGTCAATTGGTGGATGATCTTTATATTATAAATCCTATCTCTCCTATACTGTAACTTAATGAATTGAATAACACAAATAGTTTGCCATTTAAGAGAAAAGAACCTTCGAGGATGAACCAAACGCATCTTTGGCACTTACCCCTTGGTCATATTAATTTGAAAAGGATTCAAAGACTGGTTCAAAATGGGCCATTAGGCTCATTGGAAGTGGAGGCACTTCCAGTTTGTGAATCCTGCTTGGAAGGTAAAATGACCAAGACGCCATTCTCGGCAAAGGGCTATAGAGCAAAAGAGCCGTTGGAACTGTTTCACTCTGATTTGTGTGGTCCTATGACTGTCCAAGCAAGAGGGGGATTTGAGTACTTTGTCACTTTCATCGATGATTACTCAAGGTATGGGTACATTTATTTAATGCGGCGTAAGTCTGAATGCTTTGAGAAATTCAAAGACTTCAAGGCTGAAACGGAGAAGCGTCTAGGTAAATGTATCAAGACACTATGTTCTGATCGTGGTGGAGAGTACCTCTTGGGAGAGTTTAGGGAATACTTATTAGAGTAAGGGATTACATCCCAATTGTCTGCACCCCGTATGCCTTAGCAGAACGGCGTAGCAGAAAGAAGGAACAGGACTCTCATGGATATGGTAAGATCTATGATGAGTTACTCGGATTTACCAATTTCCTTTTGGGGACACGCATTAGAGACAGCTGTATACATTCTAAACTTGGTACCATCTAAGTCAGTATCTACTACTCCCACAGAATTGTGGACTGGGCGAAAGCCTAGTCTGCGGCATGTTCGGATCTGGGGTAGTCCAGCACATATGCTGAAAGGGAACGCAGAAAAGTTGGAATCAAGAACAGAAGTATGTTTCTTTGTTGGGTATCCAAGAGGAACTAAAGGTGGTCTGTTTTATAGTCCTAAGGATCAGAAGGTTATTGTTAGCACCAATGCCACATTCTTAGAAGAGGACTATGTTATGGACCACAAGCCCAGAAGCCGTATTGTTCTAGAGGAAATGAGAGGAGAGACACCGAGACATACTTTTTTGATACCAACGGTACGAGAAGAAACACCACAAGAAAGAGTTATCGATATTCCATTACCATGTCATAGTGGGAGGATTATCGAAACTCGTGTAGATCCCGAACCAACCATTAACACGCAGGTTCATGAACCAGTACAGCGTGCAGATAATGGTGTATTAGGTTCAGAATCTTCACAACGAAATATCAATGATACACAGACACGGGTTGTGCCTCGTCGTAGTGGGAGGGTTATTATTCAACCTGACCGGTATATGTTCTTGGGAGAGTCTTACGACCGGGTCCCTGATGAACAAGGTACCGACCCCTGTAACTACAATGAAGCACTCCAAGATAAAGATGCAGATCTTTGGCAAAAGGCTATGAAATCTGAAATGGAGTCTATGTACTCCAATCAAGTCTGGGATCTTGTAGAACCACCCAATGAAATAAAACCCATTGGATGTAAGTGGATCTATAAGAAGAAAAGAGGAGCAGACGGTAAGGTGGAAACCTTTAAAGCAAGGCTTGTTGCGAAAGGGTTCACTCAAAAAGAAGGAATCGATTATGAGGAAACTTTTTCGCCAGTGGCAATGCTGAAGTCTATCCGAGTTCTCTTATCCATTGCTGCACATTTCAATTATGAAATTTGGCAAATGGATGTCAAGACAGCATTTCTAAATGGGAATCTTGACGAGTGCATCTATATGATGCAACCAGACGGGTTCATTGCGAAGGGCCAAGAACACATGTTGTGCAAGCTTAAGAAGTCCATTTATGGACTTAAGCAGGCATCTAGGTCTTGGAATATCCGCTTTGATCAAGAAATTAAGTCTTTTGGTTTTGATCAATGTGCGGATGAATCTTGTGTGTACAAGAAACATGATGGAAGAGTGGTGGTGTTCTTAGTACTATATGTGGATGATATCTTGCTAATCGGAAACGATGTGGGGGTATTACTTCTGTAAGGGTATGGTTATCCAGTCAATTCGATATGAAGGACTTGGGAGAAGCCGGTCACATCCTAGGGATCAAGCTTATGCGAGATCGCAAGAATAGGATATTGGGCTTGTCACAAGGCACTTATATTGACAATATTCTTGCAAGGTTTAGCATGCAAGATTCCAAGAAGGGATTCCTTCCCTTTAGACACGGAATTACTCTATCTAAGGATCAGAGTCCTAAGACACCTGATGAGATAGAGAAGATGAAGGCAGTTCCTTATGCCTCGGCAGTAGGAAGCCTAATGTATGCTATGCTATGTGCTAGACCTGACATCTGCTTTGCTGTTGGCATGGTTAGTAGATATCAGTCTAATCCAGGGCAAGAACATTGGACTGCGGTGAAAAATATTCTCAAGTACCTGAAAAGGACTCGAGACTATATGTTAGTTTACCAAGTAGACAGTCTTGTACCCATTGGGTACACAGATTCTGATTTCATGTCAGATAGGGATTCCAGAAAGTCTACCTCAGGATATGTGTTTACCCTAGGAGGTAGAGCCATTAGTTGGAGTGAGGTGTGTCACTTCATGGCTTTGAGTCTAAGTGGGAGATTGTTAGGGATATATACTAAAAGCCATGCTTTATGTAGTTGATTTATTATTCATTTAATAAAATCAGTTAATCCATTTTTTATGAGAATCTGTGTGGGCAATGTTTATATTATATTATTTATTTAATGTGTGTCTCTCATTCTATGTAGTAGGTGGTTTGGTGTGTAGAGTTCGGCTTACACACGGAAGATCAGGCCATCGGATATTATAGAATGTAAGATTTTGGTTTACAGTCTTAGATGGGATTGGACACACCATCGGTAGGACTGCAGCATGGTGTTGTAGTAGGTTTGTCTTGACTGCGGGAAACGGTATAGTTTCAACTCACCATGCTGGTACATTTTGTGTATTAAACAGGACCGACTTGGGGTAATTATCTTTATACTGACTTATAAGATAATTAATACCTCATGGCTATTATGAGTGCTTATGCTCTAAATCCTAATTTAATTTATAGACACATACATTTGATATTTATACTTTGATCCCTAAAAGGGTGAGATCCTTAAATGGGTCAATATCTCATTGGATTGGGTGGCAATATTAATTGTGTGGTGGATATTAATTAATGATGGAATCCATGTCTCAATTTTGGGATTGATGATATCCCCTTGAGAAAGCTTATAAGTTTTGATTATGTCAAACCCTGCAGGTGGATTTTGTATCCGACATATCAGATAAGTTAAGTAGAGGATCTCAAGGAATTTTAAGAAATTAATTAAATATGATTGTCAGTAATTATATTTAATTAATGGATATCTGTAATCTTAACATGGGGAGATAATAAGCATTTAATAACATGGAGCTCGAAATATATTTTTGAGATAAGGGTAGGAGTGCAATTATAATTCTTTAGTGGTATGAATTATAATTTATGAAAATAGGAATCTGATTCAGTTCGAATTAGGGTTTCCTAATTCCATAAGGAAGCCTATTCCTTATTGACTTCTTATGGTCCCTATCGTAGCCTATATATATGCTGCCTTGGCTCTTCTCTCAGGTTGCATGATTTCATATTCTAAGCTTCCCTTGACCTCCTAGCTTTCTTCTAGAAGGGTTTCCACCAAACCCTAGTCTCTGTGAGCACTTAAGAGACATAGGAGTGTAGATCGCTAGCGTCGGACAACGCTCACTAAAAGAGCTTTGGACTGCTCGATACTGATCGAAAATTGCTGAATGTTTTACACAACGTTCCTGACGTCGAGACGGAGCTGCTGTTAAAAATTCAAGTAAATCAGAGATCGTTTGATCCTCCTGACGAACACATCTTTGTCGGATCAATGTGATCAGGATTGAATCGTCACAGCAATCAAAGAGAGTGTTATAACTGGGAATAGAAAATAGAACGTAAAGAGGGAAGAACAGAAAACTAAAAGGATTTCAAAAGAGCCCACACTCAGTTCGATATTCTGGCAGCAAAGGAATACGGTAGAAGATCGTGAGCTGTTATCGAGCCCGTGTTCTCGATTCGTCTACTACAGCAATCCGTTTTTGCAGTTCAAGGTAACCCTAGTTTCCGCCCTTGTAGGGTTATTGTAGCTCTCACCTAATTTTTTTTGCAATACCAACTTATACGCACTGTAACGGATTCTGGGAACGCAGTTTCCTAACAACTTGAGCTAGCCTTGCCAGAGGTAGATGCCCCTGGACCTGCTTCGTTGTTGACCTCACATAGCTGTAATTTTGAGGCAAGCCCCTCTCATGTTCACCGACTTCATCAGGCCGACTCGCTTGACCTTTTGATGGCTACCTATGGGGACGACTGATCGTTTAGATGTCGCTTTGTATATATTGACCATTTTTGACTAGTAGCTCTATTCTCTTTTTGCAAACTGTAATTACATGCATTAGAATGTAGGGCAATGACCCCATTTTTGTAACTCTAACGTTGCATGGACAATATGTGTCCTAACCCATATAGATAGGGTAGGCATTGACCTGATCATACATGCTTTTTGTATCAACTTGACAAGAAGTTATATATAAAATATACTCTTTTGAATGTTGTCATCATTTAAATTACTTCTTAAGTACTGCTTCATACATGTTTCTCATTCCCCTATCATGTTACACATAGAATGGCTGGGAGACCAAGAAGAGACAGGAATTTGATCGAGGGAGCACCTGAGGCTGCCGATCCTCCGGGGATGTTCGAAGCATTTGTCAGACGTTTGGAAAGAATCAGTAATACGAATGACAACCGACGAGGCCATCAGACTGGAGAAAAGCTGCTGGAGAGATTCCGTGCGCTAAGGCCCGAGCAGTTTGCGGGTACTGCAGAACCATGGAAAGTGGAACAGTGGCTAAGACAGATGGACCGTATGTTCAAAGCTGTGCAATGCAACGAGATGGACAGAAGGAGGTTAGCTACCTTTTAGTTGACCGATGCCACCGCAGATTGGTGGGATTCAGTCACAGCTACCATTTGTAATGAAGCTGCGATGGGAATGACATGGACTGCATTTAAGGGAAGGTTTCTGGAAAAGTATTTCCCGGCTACAGAAAGGCACAGAAGGGAGAAAGAATTCATGGAGTTGACTCAGGGGACTAAGTCGGTACAAGAGTACACTAATCAGTTCTAGAGGCTGTCTCGGTTTGCCCCTCATATGGTGGATACCGAAGAAAAGAGGATCCGTAAGTATAACCAAGGGCTAACACTGCAGATTCGTCGCCTGACTCTCGACCACCTAGATAAGTCTTTCGAAGGACTAGTCGGCCTGGCCACTGATTTGGAAGAAGATGCTCGAGTGAACCGAAAACAATTTGAATTTCGACCGCCTCAAAGGGTAACTTTGGAAATAGACCACCAATGAATCGTACCCAAGGACAAAAGAGAAATTTTGACGGAAGCAAGAAGACCGAAGCTATCACCTATCTGACTCAACCCCGAGTTGGTGAAGGAAGTAGCACTGGGAAATGTTTCAACTGTGGCAACCCCGGTCATCTGGCTCGAGATTGCAAGGCACCAAGGCGTGCTGCTCAACAAGGTATAGTCTGCTATAACTGTGGTGAACCATGTCACATCAGTAAGTTCTGTACTGCCCCTAAGCAAGTGACTTATGGTCAGTAAGGTCAGACTCGCGTGAATGCTATTATTCCTGATGCCGCTGGATATGATAGGACTGTGTACGAAGAATGAGGTTATGGAGAAGCTCAACCTGATTAGCAAGTAGTAGAAGGTACATTAACTCTGTTTAACTTCCATGTTAAAGTGTTATTTGATACGGGTGCTGCTCTTTCATTCATATCTGTTAATACAATTCGGAGATTGGGTATCTTACCTCATCGTTTAGAGAAAGCTTTGAGGGCTACTTCACCATTAGAAGATGCAGTCAGATTAGGACATGTGTGCAAGGATTGTCCGTTATAGCTTGGAGACCGTGAAATCCCTGCAAGGCTAATTGTCCTATCAATGAAGGAGTTTGACATAATCCTAGGTATGGATTGGCTCTCTCAGAATCAAGCAAAGCTAGATTGTGCAAGGAAGAGAATTACATTCCCTGACAACGAGAATCAACCCTTTGATTTTCAATGTAACCTTTTGGGAGATATGTTCCTCACGAGATGCTTAGCAAACATCGAAGTCGTCAGTACAGAAGCGACAATGTCGTCTATACCTGTAGTCAAGGACTTCGAAGAAGTATTTCAAGACGTTTTCGGTTTGCCGCCCAAGAGAAGTATAGAGTTCTGTATTGAGCTTATACCTGGTACCGTACCGATCACGAAGGTTCCCTACAGAATGGCCCCCACCAAACTGTTGGAATTAAAGGAACAAGTTCAAGAGGTCGAGAACCTAGGTTTTGTACGTCCAAGTACATCGCCTTGGGGGGCACCAGTATTATTTTTGAAGAAGAAGGACGGAACGCTTCAGTTATGTATCGACTACCGAGAATTGAACCGAGTGACTATCAAGAACAAGTATCCCTTACCCCGGATCGACGACTTATTTGATCAACTTCAAGGAGCTACGACATTTTTGAAAATAGACCTAAGGCCGGGATATCATCAATTAAGGGTACGAAAGGAAGATATATCTAAGACTGCATTCAGAACTCGATATGGAGACTATGAATTTTTTGTGATGCCGTTTGGAATGACGAACGGTAGTGTTTATGGATTTGATGAACAGGGTGTTCAAGCCTTATTTGGATCAGTTTGTCATCGTCTTTATAGATGATATTTTGATCTATTCTAAGTCAGGAGAAGAACACAAGCAATACCTACGGATTGCGATGCAGACGCTTAAAAACTACCACTTATATGCCAAGTTCAATAAGTGTGAGTTCTGGTTGCAAGAAGTGAAATTTTTGGGACACAAGGTGTCATCTCAAAGAATTTCTGTGGATTCATCCAAGACAGATGCTGTGTCAAACTGGGTTAGGCCGAGCAACCCTACAGAGGTTAGAAGTTTTCTTGGACTCGCAGGCTATTATCGGAGATTTGTTGAGGGATTCTCCAAGATAGCTGCACCATTGACTGGATTGACAAAGAAGAATTCAAAGTTTGACTAGACAGAGAAGCATGAGCGTGCCTTTCTAGAGTTGAAAGAGATACTATCTTTAGTAACGCGTCATATCAAGGATTGGGGTGTATACTTATGCAAGATGGTAGAGTTATCGCCTATGGATCCAAACAGCTGAAGCCGAATGAGTTGAACTATCCCATTCATGATTTGGAGTTGGCGGCAGTAGTATTCGCACTCAAGATTTGGAGACACTATCTCTACGGTGAGAAGTTTGACTTATTCTCCGATCACAAGAGTCTGAAATACTTGTTCACACAGAAAGAGTTGAACATGAGGCAACGCAGATGGATGGAGCTAATCAAAGATTACGACTTCACATTAGAGTACCACCTTGGTAAAGCTAATGTGGTCGCCGATGCTTTGAGTCGGCAGATTCGTGAGACGATCGCCCCCTTAATGGTTAGAGAATGGCTAGTGTCGCGCCGCGCTTTCGGAGCGGCAGGCCGTAGGTGTGGGCCCGACTTCCTGGGAGTGGGTGAATTGCGACTTGATTTTTATTGGGAAGGGTGAAAAGAGTATATAAGGGCCTAATTGAAATGTTTAGAGTCGCCACCTAACATTCGGGGTGTTAGGACCCCTGTAAAGACAATTAACGTAATTTATCTTTGACTTTTGAAAAAACATTTTGAGAAAAGTGGACCCTTTTAAAAGTATGACTCTGAATAGCCATGCAAAAACCAGAGATTTTGAGATGGGTTCAGGGACTTGATTATGTCAAGGGAAGGTATTAGGCACCCTCGAACATCCGTGCAAACACGGTTGCCAATTTAGTATTTTTTATTAAAATTGGGCATTTCTTTTTGGAAAAGAAAAAAAAGTTTTCTTTTTTTTTTTAGAAAGTGACTAGACGGAAAATAGTGATAAATATGACCGCACTCTTTGAGAGTTGCTTACGTATCCCAAGACGGGAATCAGGCCAAACGTAGTTCTGACCTGTATATGAGTGTATGCATGATTTTTGTAGAGAAAGAAAAGTGGTCCTAATTGACCGTGAACGTGTGATATAGTGAATTGAAAAAAGAGTTTGGTGTAACTAGGAACTTTAACCCACGTGGTATAGTCCTGGTGTAACTAGGAACTTTAACCCACGTGGTATAGTCCTAGATTTTAACCTTTGGAAAGTGATTGAGATTGAAATGAGACTATACAAGTAATTGGAGAATGATACATTTTTTTTTTGTACTTTTCTATTTTTTTTCTCTGTGCTTTTATTCCTATGCCGGAAATAAGGATCTGTGCTCAAATGAATAAAAAAAATGTACCGAAAGTAAGGTCGGTGCCCATTGAAAGTATGAAAACTTACCGGTCTTACCTGTGTTATTTGAAGATTCCAAGCAGAGGTGACATTGGAGTTTTATTTGAGAAAGTCCTTTTTTTTTGTATTTTTGATTTTATCTTCGTTTTTTTGTATTTTGATTTTATACCGGAAGTAAGGGACGGTGCCCAAATGAAATAAAAGACGAGAGAATTTTTTTGTATTTTATTTTTATGTCGGAAGTAAAGGTCGGTGCCCAAATGACTAAAAAATGTACCGGAAGTAAGGGTCGGTGCCCAAGTGATTGAAAAAGTGTACCGGAAGTAAGGGTCGGTGCCCAGTGGGTGAAAAAGTGCCGGAAGTACAGGTCGGTGCCCGGTGGGTAGAAAAAGTGTGCCGGAAGTACAGATCGATGCCCAGTGAGTGAAAAGTGTGCCAGAAGTATGGGTCGGTGCCCAATGAGTGAAAAAGTGCCGGAAGTAAGGATCGGTGCCCAGTGGGTGGAAAAGTGTGCCGAAAGTACCGGTCGGTACCCTGTCATTTGAAAAAAGGTGTACCGGAAGTAAGGGTTGGTGCCCAGTGATTTTGGAAAAGTGTGCCGGAAGTACGGGTCGATGCCCAGTGAGTGAAAAGTGTGCCGAAAGTATGGGTCGGTGCCCAATGAGTGAAAAAGTTCCAGAAGTAAGGGTCGGTGCCCAGTGGGGGGAAAAAGTGTGCCGGAAGTACGGGTCGGTACCCTGTGATTTGAAAAAAGGTGTACCGGAAATAAGGGTCGGTGCCAAGTGATTTTGGAAAAGTGTGCCGGAAGTACGGGTCGGTGATCTGTGATTTGAAAAAGGTGTACCGGAAGTAAGGGTCAGTGCCCAGTGATTTTGGAAAAGTGTGCCGGAAGTACGGGTCAGTGCCTTGTGATTTGAAAAAGGTGTACCGGAAGTAAGGGTCGGTGCCCAGTGATTTTGGAAAAGTGTGCCGGAAGTACGGGTCGGCGCCACATAGTTTGAAAAAGTGTACCGGAAGTATGGGTCGGTGCCCAGTGAAAAAAGTTTTACCGGAAGTACGGGTCGGTGCCCAAAAGAAAAACAAGGAAGAGAATTTTGTTTTTGTATTTTTATTTTCATGCCAGAAGTAAGGGACGGTGCCCAGACCACTAAGAGTATGAGTTAGAGTACGTTACCTGTGCAAAAGGGGGTATTGAAGCCCAGTCGGTGTTTCTTGAGAAAGAATGAAAGAATCCTGAGCTTTGAAAAAGATCGTAATCAAGAAACGGTGCAAAAATAAGCCATGAAGGCCCTCAAGTCAAATTTTGACACGAAATTGACCAGAACGGATGTCATAGTTGAGTCTGGAAGGGCCGAAAAAGTCAGAAAAGCCATAAGGCCGGCAAAACTGGGTCTGGGCTGAGTTGAGCGGGACCCACGGGGGGTTGGAATTGGCCGGAAGAGCCTGAAATGGACTTATAGAATGCCAAATAGGTCCTAAAAGTTGGATTTGGCCAAATTTGAGGGCACCGGTGCGTCCAGAACGGCCAAATTAGCTGGGATCAAGTGTCCGTTGATAGATATCCGGACCCAGGGTAGAGAAAACTGGGAAAAACTAAAATTGGGAAACACAGCCACGTCAGTATGCCACGTGGCAGTCAACGCCATGTGGCGCACTCTGGCTTGCTGGTCAAAATTGACTGGGTGTGCTGACTGCGCGACTGACTGGGCAGTCCACGTGGTGATCAGTGCCACGTGGCAGCTTCTGCTTGGTTAACCACTGCTGACTCAGCATGACGTGGCAAATGACGTGGCATGACACTGGCAAGATGACGTGGTGGCTTATGACACGTGTTAGATGTTGATTGGGTAGTTAAGGCTGACTCTGCAATGACGTGGTAAACACGTGTTATGTTGACTGGACTGCTGACTCAGTGTTCGTTGCCACGTGGCATATTCTTATTGGATGGTTAACTGCTGAGTCAGCACTGACTCAGCGCTGACTGTTACCTGCGCGCGGGGAGGCGGAACGGTGTGCTAGAGGCGCGTGTGGGCTATTTCGGTGGCCGTTGGGAATCAAGTCGCCGGGATCTGAATCGTCTGGTCCAGACGATTGGGCTGGCGGTAGTGGTGGTGGTTTCTGGCGGTGGTTGGCGGAAAGTCTGCCGGAGGGGATTTTGTGCAGCGACGGCGCGTGGTGCGTTTGGGCGGCGCGTGGGGCCTCTGTGGAGGTGATTTGAATGTGGGACCAATGGCGTTGGCTCTGGTTTGGCAAGGGGGACCCACTAGATGGGGAGGTGAGATTCAGAGAGACAGTTTAGGCTCTGTTTGGTTGAGTTTTCAGAATATGTGGAGGTTCAAGGCTCTGTTTGGTTGAGACAGCTTTTCTGGGTTTTCAAGGTGTTTTTAAAGGCTATGGTTGTGCAGGGTGTTGGGTAATAGAGTGGTGTTTGTGGGTATTGAGTGGTGGTTGGCAGTAGTAGTGCTTGGGTGGTGTTTAGTTGTAATTGTGGTGAGGTTTTGTTGATCAAACAAACCAAACAAAGCCTTGGGAGAAAAAAACTAGCCAAACAGAGCCTTGGGGAGATGAGAGGAGGGTCTGATGTGCGGCTGCTCCCCCCTCAACCTAATGAAGCAAAATGTTGCTTTTATAGGCAAAACCTACATGGGCTCCGATCCCATATAGGCGAGACGCCGGTTGATCGGTGCGACTCGGATCTTGATCGTCCGATCGTCCAGGAACTTTGATTGTTATTTATTTTTGAACCGATCGTCCGATCTTTCTGATTCAAGAAGTTATGGACTCGTAATGTCGTCCCCTTTATATCCGTACGGTTGGATCAGGAATTCTTGAGCCCGGATAATGACATATATGCCGTTGTCGATGCTGATCAGGCCGTTAAAACTTCAATCGAACACCGTTTCTTCTCCAGTTGTCTGATTGGGCTGATTCAAGTCACAAAATCTCTATTTTCTTCTGTATTTCCAGTCAATCATGTCCAGTCGGACCTTTGGTGCTTTCGGATTTACAATTATGTCCTTTTCCCTTGATTTCGACGTGCCAAAACTTTGATCGGAGCCCGATTCTTCGTCGGTTATCAGAATTTGATGATTTAAAGTCCTGTGGGCCTGCATGGATGCCCATTTTTCCTTGATGTAATCATATTCAACCTTCAGTCATCCCAGACTCAATTCCGATCTTGAATTTCGTGTCAATCTTTGATTTCGATTGAAAACATCGCCGATTATCGTAACGGGCAGTCCTAAACTCTAGAACTTTCGGTTGATGAGCTACCATATCTGTATTGACTTTGATTTGGCCTCTGAGGTCCCTATTTGGATTCTGAAGCTCTTTTCTTTAAATTACGTGCCCGGTGGGCCCGCTGTGACAGTTATTTCTTTTTTTGGCAGGTCAAAATGGGGTATCTACAGCTGCCCCTCTTTGTCATGTTTTGCGAAGCAAATCATGACAAAGAAACAAGATGACCCATTTTGACCTTTTTCTTTTAAGTGATAAGGAAAGTAAAAAAAGACGTGCCAAAGTAGGCAAGCGAGTATTGTTGGGTTTGTGCCCTCAAACCATTACTTTATGTATTAGACATTGACTTTTTAATATATGGATATCAGCTTTACATTTCATTATGTATGTTTCTTTCATGAGATGATTGTTTAATCCATAAGTATCATAGTAAGTATTTCGTGTGTGTATGAGATACATACAATGAGATACGAATTACTATTCTTTGATACTTAAAGCTTGTCACAGTGGATGATGAGACTGGATACCTCATCAGGTATACACTGTAGCATCATTAACTACCATTGGATGGAGTGATAAATCTCAATCACTAGAGTGTGACTCTTGGTTAATATGCTAGTGCTTATAGTGCATTGACGGACCTGAGTTTCCTATTGACGCTCAATGCTGTCAACAGTCAATAGGAACTCATAACTTGTATAAGGTATGTGTTCTCAATCTTGAGACGATTATGAACACAGACTGTGGATATGGCTGCTTTGACTTACCAATCAGTGAGGTCTATAAAAGATCAACACCTGGGTATCTTGGGTATGTCATATTCATAGGGTTGTGAACATATATTGTCAAGATAGAATCTACCCTCTGTTTCAGAGTAAGCATTCCCTTGAGAATGTCACCAAGTCGATTACTGAGTACTGCAGTCTTGTTGATAAGAGTTATCAACATGTTTGGTAATCATGAGAGGTGAATGGGACTCAAGGATTATAAGAAGTAATCATGATTCAGGTTGACAGTAACCAGTTATCCGACTACCTGAATATGATTACGAATGCTGACGGTAGAGGGACATTAGTACAACATACAAGTCTAGTTATCGCTTCGGATATGTTCTTTTGCGTTGGAGTTCAGTTATCGTTTTATAGTGGAGTAAACGTTAACTGACCAGTTGGTTAGTTTGCTGATCAAAGAGTTTGGTCATGGTAATTAATAAACTGGTCTGAGCCAACAATAAAGAGCCTAGGAGGTCCCACTCTTAGCTCCGCCAGGATGCTTGGAAAGATGCTTGAGGATGATGTCCAGACAGATTCGATCGATCGAAGATATCTCGATCGATTGAAGTCTGCAGGTTCGATCGATCGAAGATGGTTCGATCGATCGAATGTTCGATCGATCGAATGCACTTCGATCGCTCGAAGTCTAGGTCGGTTCTGGGAATCTATAAATAGGGCAGCTGCGTTCTGGAAAAAGTTGTTCGTCGTTTTGAACGTCAGAAGCTGCAGAAACTGTTTTGGAACCCCAAAACCCTCTCTATCCTCTCTATTAGGGTTCCCACCAACCCTAGTCTTTCCGGCAGGCATCCGCAGGAGTCATAAGGGTGAAGATCATCTAGTGGAGGCTGCTGGAAATTGAAGTTCAGAATTGGGTTCAAGACACTAAGGTATAAATCTTGCACCCCCTTGTACGCTTCTATGGAGTTGACGGGTAGTAGATCCGGGCATGCCAATAAAGTTTTTTAATTTGATTTTTCCGTTGCACGTTTAAACTTTCAATTTAAACCGGTTTTTCCCACAATTGGTATCAGAGCCACGCTCGTTTGGATCCATAGATGCGTTTTTTGGAACACTATTTTGATTTGCATGTTGATTTTAGAACTGCTTTCGAAACTGCATCGTCACAGATCTGTTTCTGCAGTGTTATCGCAGCAGTATACAAATCTGTGATTGCATTGGATGCAAGATGGGTTCGATCGATCGAAGTAGTCTCGATCGATCGAACGCTCTGTACTCGAGCGATCGAACAGGTTTCGATCGATCGAAACCTTCTGTTGTTCGAGCGATCGAACAGAGTTCGATCGATCGAGACAGACTCTTTGTCAGGATCTTTGTTTCACAGTTTTAAAAGTATTTTGAAATTAAAAGTTTAATTTTAACGTATTCTGCAAAATTTTTAATCATTCTGTGAAATAAAATGTTCAAGCGAATGAACAGTGTTCAATCGATCGAAGGTTCGAGCGATCGAACGGTCTTCGATCGATCGAACTATGACAGAGAAGTTAGATGCTGTTTTGAGTTCTAATTCAGTATGTAAAGAGTTTATATACTGTGTGAATCAATTAAGGGTTCCAATAGTTATATTTTGTTATATATATGCGTGGATGTGTGTTCAACTAACCTTTTGCAGCAAAAGTTAGTCGCTGTCTCCCATGGCGCCAAGAGCATTTAATTTTGTGTTTGAATGTTTTAGATTGGTGTGTTGTTTTAAGTTTGGTTTGGTTTTAAGGCATATGTAAAGGGCGCTGCGACTTCAATCCTACGAAAAGGAAAGTCGCACCGGTTTCCCTAGCCTTTTATTTTGTTGTTGCTATTTCTATTTCTAGATAAATTGTAAGCTTCAAAAGAGGCATAGGTTCAATGTAATAGAATTAGAATTGTCCATGAAGATGGAGCTGGAGGCGATCAAACCAAAAGCAGGTTCTATGGAGATAGAGCCATGGGAGATAGAGGCATCGTTTGGATGTCTTTTATTTCATTTTAGTTTTTTGTTTTATGTGCTTTGTTTGTGATTGGCGTATAATACATTGTTGCATGCACGCAAAACAAGTTTTCTAAAATAAAATTCAAAAACCGTTTTCAACACATTAGTAAACATTAGATGTTTATGGGAAGTGTGTAGAAACAGATTTTCTCAAAAAGCAAAATCCTTTTTTACTAAATCTAGTGGGAGAGGGTCTTATTAATTACACCCACGATCTTCCATTAACGGTTCACTGTAAGATGAGTGATGCATTCTGTGTCACCTCGCCAGGGGTGATCATTCCATACGGAGGATGCATTACTCATTGGTTACTAGATGTGAACTTCTTTTTGATAAGGATCAATCAGACGTGTTAGAGGGTGACCACCATACGGAGGCGCTACTTGAGACGGTTGTGATTGGATCCTAGTTAATGGTACACACTAGCTAAGTTATGGATAAGGGATCCCACACGGGGCATTATTCAGAAACTTAGAGATCAAATAGGTTCGGAAGTCATAACTTGTTTTGCAAGAGTTGCATAGCGGATAAGTTATGATAAATCGAAAGATCGAACATTGACCACCACACGGAGGCTTTATTCTTTCGTTTCGATATTCCGGCGACTTTGTTTTAAAATAAGAGTTTTAAAAGGATTCTTTTATTTCAAACTGTCAAATTCTGATATCCATATTTATTTTGTTTTTTGATTTTTCAGTAAATCATAATGTCTGGATCTGCATTTAGTCCACTTGCCACCATACTCACTCAAAACAAGTTAACTGGAAACAACTACACTGAATGGAAACGTAACCTTGACATCGTGTTAACTGCGGAGGATCACATATATGTCCTCACCACCCCATGCCCCGAAGAACCCGCTGCAAATGCTTCGGCTGCTGCTAGACGCGAGTTCGATAAATGGAAAAAGTCGAATGGGATGGCTCGTTGTTACATATTGGCTTCTATGGCTAATGTGTTACAACACCAATACCAGTCGAACAATTCCGCCAGTGACATTATCGAATCCCTGAAAAAGATGTTTGGGGAGCATGGCAGGCCTGCCAGACAGGTAGCTATGCAGAAGATAATGAGTGCTAAGATGTCGGAAGGGACTCTAGTCAAAGAACATGTTTTGAAAATGATTGGTTATTTAAACGAGCTGGAGACCCTAGGTGCCAACATCGATGCACAGACCCAAGTTGATATGATCCTCAATACGCTGTCGCCATCATTCGCTCAATTTAAACTGAATTATAATATGAATAAAATGGATTTTTCAATGAGCGAATTGATGAGCTCTTTATTGGCAGCGGAAGGGGTGATCAAACCTGGGGGCAGCGTTTTAAACGTTGAGAAAAGCGCTTCCTCTTCCCGATCTGTGCCGAAAGGAAAGAAAGGGAAGAAGAAGGCTAGCACTGGAGGTTCAAGTGTTGGACCGGTCCCTAAGATTGCAAAATCTAAGGGAAAAGGTAAGGGCAAAGGGAAGGTGGGTGGCCAAAGCAAAGGAAAGTGTTTCCAATGCGGTGAGAAGGGCCACTGGAAGAGGAACTGTCCAGAATTCTTAGCTACAAGAGTTCAAGGTACGATTGAATCACATGTGATTGAAGTAAGTTTTATAACGGATACTTCAAACACTTGGTGCATTGATTCTGGTGTGACTAACCATATCTGTAATTCATTGCAGGGGTTCAGATCAACCAGGAAGTGCAGTGATGGGGAAATCGTACTTACTCTAGGTTCTAGCGCAACCGTTTCTGCGGTTGCTATAGGAGTCGTAGTTTTAGAATTTCTAGACAATAAAGTTTTGATTTTATCAGATGTACTTTACGTCCCTTCAATGAGACGTAATTTAATTTCAGTTTCTAATTTATCGAATAATGGTTATTCTTTTAATTTTGGAACTGAAGTTGTGATTAAAAGAAATAGTTCTTTTATATGTTCTGGTGTTAAATCAAATGGTTTGTATGTGATTACTCCCAATATTTCTAAAGATTCTTGTATGGAACTTAATAACTCAGTGGTAACTGTACCATCTAAAAGAAAGAGATCTTCCACTAATCCAACAAGGCTTTGGCATATGAGGCTTGGTCATATCAATCTAAATAGGATTGGCAGACTAGTCAAAGAAGGGGTCTTAGGCGATTTGGTTCTCGAACCAATAGAAGTCTGCGAGTCTTGTTTAGAGGGTAAGATGACCAAAAGGCCCTTTCCTGCAAAGGGCAATAGAACCAATGCATTGTTGGAATTAGTTCATACTGATGTGTGTGGACCAATAAATATTAGAGCAAGGGGTGGTTATGAGTATTTCATAACATTTACTGATGACCACTCTAGGTATGGATATGTGTACCTAATGCAGCACAAGTCTGAAGCCTTTAAAAAGTTCAAAGAGTTTAGGGCTGAAGTGGAGAAGCAATTGGGCACACATATCAAGGCCATTCGATCTGATCGAGGTGGCGAGTATCTCTCTAATGAATTTATTGATCACCTCGTACAGAATGGGATTCTGTCACAGTTGACTGCACCTGGTACGCCTCAGCAAAACGGTGTAGCGGAGAGAAGGAATCGGACTCTTTTAGACATGACTAGGTCAATGATGAGTTATTCTGAGTTACCTTTATTTCTTTGGGGTTATGCTTTGGAAACCGCTGCTTACATACTAAATCTAGTAC
This sequence comes from Hydrangea macrophylla, assembly GCA_033977485.1. Lineage (NCBI taxonomy): Eukaryota > Viridiplantae > Streptophyta > Magnoliopsida > Cornales > Hydrangeaceae > Hydrangea > Hydrangea macrophylla. The sequence continues at coordinate 81,852,408 of CM066987.1, forward strand.
CAAGCAAATCTGTTCCCAGGACACCACGAGAGATGTGGATTGGGCGCAAGCCTTCTTTGCAACATCTCCGGATATGGGGATGTCCGGCACATGTGCTAAAAGGAAAGATGAGCAAGTTGGATTCTAGATCGGAAGTATGTTACTTCGTGGGGTATCCAAAGGGTACTTATGGATGGTATTTTTATGATCCAAGAGAACAGAAGGTGTTCGTCAGTACGAATGCTATTTTCTTGGAGGATGATTATATCATGAACCATAAACCTAAGGGAAGGATAGATCTTAGAGAGATAGAAGGAGAGCCCTCAGTCCAACCCGTAGTTAATAACGATGTAAATCAGGAAAACACCACTTCTTCACCTATTTCCGCACCAGTACCTCGTCGTAGTGGAAGGATTATCAGCCAGCCTGATAGATACATGTTCTTAGGAGAAGTTTTTGAAGCTGTCTCCATAGAATCTGAATCTGATCCTACCACATACGAAGAGGCAATGGCTGATGTTGATTCAGCTCATTGGGTTAAAGCTATGAAGGCTGAATTGGAATCTATGGATTCTAATCAGGTCTGGGATCTTGTAGAACTTCCAGCCAATATTAAACCCATTGGCTGCAAGTGGGTCTATAAGAGGAAAAGAGGATCTGATGGAAAGGTTGAGACCTTTAAGGCAAGGCTTGTGGCGAAAGGCTATACTCAGAGGGAGGGCATTGACTATGAGGAAACCTTCTCGCCGGTAGCCATGCTCAAGTCCATCAGAATACTCTTATCCATTGATGCATGCCTAGATTATGAAATCTGGCAGATGGACGTCAAGACTGCATTCTTGAATGGCAATCTTGAGGAGGACATCTATATGCAACAACCAGAAGGGTTCATAGCTGGTCGGAAAGGTAACTTGGTATGCAAGTTGCAAAAGTCCATTTATGGGCTTAAGCAGGCATCCAGAAGTTGGAACATCCGATTTGACCAAGCGGTCAAGTCGTTTGGTTTCATACAGAATCTGGATGAACCTTGTGTATACAAGAAGAGTGAAGGAAAAGTGGTGGCTTTTCTTGTACTTTACGTTGACGACATTCTACTCATTGGAAATGATGTAGCGGCATTGTCAACGGTCAAGGTTTGGCTAGCTAGTACTTTCGATATGAAGGATCTAGGAGAGGCGAGCTATATTCTTGGGATAAAGCTCTTTCGGGATCGCAAGCGAAAGATAATGGGATTATCTCAAGCTGGTTATATCGATAAGGTGCTAACTAGGTTTTCAATGGATAATTCGAAGAAAGGTTTGTTACCTTTCAGGTATGGTTTAGCGTTCTCCAAGGACCAGTGTCCAAAGACACAGGAGGAGAGGAATCGCATGACAGGAGTTCCCTATGCTTCTGCAGTGGGAAGTCTCATGTATGCGATGTTATGCACTAGACCAGATATCTGCTTTGCCGTTGGCATGGTTAGCAGATATCAGTCGAATCCAGGTCCAGAGCACTGGACAGCCGTTAAGCACATTCTTAAGTACTTGAGAAGAACCAAAGATTACATGCTTATGTACGGTGGTAGTGAGTTAATTCCAGTGGGATACACTGACTCGGACTTTATGTCAGATAAAGATTCGAGGAAGTCGACGTCCGGTCATCTCTTTACCTTGGGAGGTGGTGCTGTCAGTTGGAGGAGCATTAAGCAGAAATGCATTGCAGACTCAACTACAGAAGCTGAGTATGTGGCTGCTTGTGAAGCCGCAAAGGAAGCTGTTTGGCTCAAGAAGTTCCTTATGGAACTCGAGGTGGTACCAGCGTCGCTGTCGCCTATTACGCTTTATTGTGATAATAGTGGGGCAGTGGCTCAGTCCAAGGAGCCAAGGAACCACGGAAAGGGAAAGCACGTAGAGCGGAAATATCACCTAATCCGAGATATAGTTCAACGTGGAGATGTGACTGTCACCAAGATTGCCACCGCTGACAATCTTGCTGATCCGTTTACAAAGGCCTTACCACAGAAGGTCTTTGATCGTCATCTAGATAGTCTAGGTCTTAGATGTAGTTCTGAATGGTTATGAGTGCAAGTGGGAGTTTGTTGGGTTTGTGCCCTCAAACCATTACTTTATGTATTAGACATTGACTTTTTAATATATGGATATCAGCTTTACATTTCATTATGTATGTTTCTTTCATGAGATGATTGTTTAATCCATAAGTATCATAGTAAGTATTTCGTGTGTGTATGAGATACATACAATGAGATACGAATTACTATTCTTTGATACTTAAAGCTTGTCACAGTGGATGATGAGACTGGATACCTCATCAGGTATACACTGTAGCATCATTAACTACCATTGGATGGAGTGATAAATCTCAATCACTAGAGTGTGACTCTTGGTTAATATGCTAGTGCTTATAGTGCATTGACGGACCTGAGTTTCCTATTGACGCTCAATGCTGTCAACAGTCAATAGGAACTCATAACTTGTATAAGGTATGTGTTCTCAATCTTGAGACGATTATGAACACAGACTGTGGATATGGCTGCTTTGACTTACCAATCAGTGAGGTCTATAAAAGATCAACACCTGGGTATCTTGGGTATGTCATATTCATAGGGTTGTGAACATATATTGTCAAGATAGAATCTACCCTCTGTTTCAGAGTAAGCATTCCCTTGAGAATGTCACCAAGTCGATTACTGAGTACTGCAGTCTTGTTGATAAGAGTTATCAACATGTTTGGTAATCATGAGAGGTGAATGGGACTCAAGGATTATAAGAAGTAATCATGATTCAGGTTGACAGTAACCAGTTATCCGACTACCTGAATATGATTACGAATGCTGACGGTAGAGGGACATTAGTACAACATACAAGTCTAGTTATCGCTTCGGATATGTTCTTTTGAGTTGGAGTTCAGTTATCGTTTTATAGTGGAGTAAACGTTAACTGACCAGTTGGTTAGTTTGCTGATCAAAGAGTTTGGTCATGGTAATTAATAAACTGGTCTGAGCCAACAATAAAGAGCCTAGGAGGTCCCACTCTTAGCTCCGCCAGGATGCTTGGAAAGATGCTTGAGGATGATGTCCAGACAGATTCGATCGATCGAAGATATCTCGATCGATTGAAGTCTGCAGGTTCGATCGATCGAAGATGGTTCGATCGATCGAATGTTCGATCGATCGAATGCACTTCGATCGCTCGAAGTCTAGGTCAGTTCTGGGAATCTATAAATAGGGCAGCTGCGTTCTGGAAAAAGTTGTTCGTCGTTTTGAACGTCAGAAGCTGCAGAAACTGTTTTGGAACCCCAAAACCCTCTCTATCCTCTCTATTAGGGTTCCCACCAACCCTAGTCTTTCCGACAGGCATCCGCAGGAGTCATAAGGGTGAAGATCATCTAGTGGAGGCTGCTGGAAATTGAAGTTCAGAATTGGGTTCAAGACACTAAGGTATAAATCTTGCACCCCCTTGTACGCTTCTATGGAGTTGACGGGTAGTAGATCCGGGCATGCCAATAAAGTTTTATAACTTGATTTTTCCGCTGCACGTTTAAACTTTCAATTTAAACCGGTTTTTCCCACAAGTATAAGATGCCAACATAGGGAAGTGGGATTGAGATGCCATCGTAGGCAAATGAGTGTGAGATGCCATTGTAGCCAAGTGAGTGTGAGATGCTATCTTAAGCAAGTGAATATGAGGTGCCAACGTAGGCGAGTGTATGTGAAATACCATCGTAGGCAAGTGGGTATGAAGTGCCAATGTAGGCAAATGAATATGAGATACCATCGTAGGCAAGTGAGTATGAGGTGCCAATGTAGGCAAGTGAATGTGAAATGCCATCGTAGGCAAGTGAGTATGTGGTGCCAATGTAGGCAAGTGAATGTGAATTGCCATCGTAGGCAAGTGAGTGTGAGGTGCCAATGTAGGCAAGTGAATGTGAAATGCCATCATAAACAAGTGAGTTTGAGGTGCCAATGTAGGCAAGTGAATGTGAAATGCCATCGTAGGCAAGTGAGTTTGAGGTGCCAATATAGGCAAGTGGGGATTGTGAATTGACACCAGAGTAGGCAAATAGCTCCGTTGGGGATTGAGAGCGTTACCAGAAAGGGTGAACGACTCTGTTGGGGATTCATGTGAGAATCGAGTAGAAGAGGAATGGTGTAGTCGAGAAGTGCATAACCGCGTTATCTCAAACTCTAACCGAAAATATAGTAAAGTGAGGGTATGGTCGAGCTCTTAAAGCTGCCTACGTATCTCCTGTTGGGAGAATCAGACCGTGTATAGTTCATACGAACCTGGGTAGGTGATAGATGGTGAGAGACGGTATAGTCGAGAAGTGCGAAGCCGCGTAATCTCAAACTTTAACCGAGAATGTAAAAGTAAGGGTATGGTCGAGCCTTTTCAGGTGCCTACGTATCTCCTGTCGGGAGAATCAGACCATGCGTAGTTCGTGTCAGGGTGAAAAGGATTCCATGTTGGGATAGTAAAGAGCAAAAATGCCATGTCAGGGTGTGATTGCAGTGGATACAAAAGAGCAAAATGCCACGTGGGGGGTAATCACTGTGCAATAAGAGAGCAATATGCCACGTGGGGCATTATTACAGTGGATACGCGAGAGCGAAATGCCACGTGGGGCGTGATTACAGTGGATACGAAAGAGCAAAATGCCACGTGGGGCGTAATCGCTGTGCAATAAGAGAGCAACATGCCACATGGGGCATTATTACAGTGGATACGAGAGAGCGAAATTCCACATGGGGCGTGATCGCAGTGGATAAGAAAGAGCGAAATGCCACATGGGCATAATCGCTGTGCAATAAGAGAGCAACATGCCACGTGGAGCATTATTATAGTGGATACGAGAGAGCGAAATGCCACGTGGGGCGTGATCGTAGTGGATAGGAGAGCAAAATGCCACGTGGGGCGTGATTGCTGTGAAGAGTGATGAAATTAGCGAAATGTGGTATGCATGACCGCAGTGGAAAGGTGAGGACAGCAAAATGCGATGCGCGTGATTGCTTAGAGTGCGGGAGGGTAAGAGAAATACCTAATGCTTGATACTGATGTAAGTTGGGTGCCGTTTGAGGGACTTATACCTGATGGTAGGCGATATGAACAGGATGCCACTTGACGGACTCACTCTTGATATTGAATGATAGACGATGACGTGAATAGGATGCCCCTTTGACGGACTCACTCCTGATTCTAATGATTGATAGTGTGAATAGGATACCATTTAACGGACTTACTCTTGATTTCGATGATAGATAATGTGAATAGGATGCCACTTGACAGACTCACTCTTGATTCTTGTGATAGATAGTGCGAATAGGATGCTACTTGATGGGCTCACTCCTGATTCTGGTGATGGATAGTGTGAATAGGATGCCACTTGATGGACTCACTCCTAATTCCGGTGATAGATAGTGTGAATAGGATGCCACTTGATGGACTCACTCCTGATTCCAGTGATAGATAATATGAATAGGATGCCACTTGACGAACTCAATCCTGAGCTTGAAGATATGATTAGGACGCCTCTTGAAGGACTCATTCCCGATATTGAGAATGTGAACGGGATACCTCTTGACGGACTCACTCCTGAGTTGAAGATTTAAACAGGACACCACTTGACAGACTCATTCCCAATAGTTAGTTTATGAATAGGATGCCCCTTGACAGACCCATTCCTTGCTAAAGATGTAAACGGGATGCCACTTAATGGACTCATTCCCAATAGTGAGATTGTGAATATGATGCCCCTTGACGGACTCATTCCCGATAGAGAAATTGTGAACAGGATGCCCCTTGACGGACTCACTCCTGAGCTGAAGATGTGAATGGGATGCCACTTGACGGACTCATTCCCATTAGCGATATTATGAACAGGATGCTTCTTGATGAACTCACTCCTGTGCTGAAGGTGTAAACGGGACGCCACTTGACGGACTCATTCCCGATAGTGAGATCGTGAACAGGATGTTCCTTGACAGACTCACTCTTGTGATGAAGATGTACAGTGGATAGATGACGTCTGATAAGACGAGTCCAAACAGGGTGCCGCTGGGGGTCTCATACCTGGTTTCCTGATTTTGATATGGATTCTGATGACGAGTGAACAGGATGCCACTTGAGGGTCTTATACCTGATCCCTGATTTGAGCGTGAATGGTTAGACCTGAGTGAAGGGTAGTTTTCTTAACAATCTACCGAGGAGAAGACTGATTCGATATGTGGATCCGAGCAGATGGATTAATGTAAAGTTGGCGAGTCTGAGCGAGGGTTGATATCATGGCTCAGTTAGTGGTGAAATTTTAGGCTATTTGAGAGACGTGTCGGAACCAGTTGCCCTATTATAAAAGTATGCATTGTCTGCTATAATGAAAGATATGAATGCATTTTTAAAGTCGTGTCATGCTAAGTATACGTATTTACAAGAGTATGATGCATGAATCTATCATCTGTGAAAAAATGCTCATGAGTTATTGGATATTGACCGTCTTGTCGCCTGTTGAGTACTAGAAGACAAAGTATTTTGACTGTGTGGGCTCAGTGCCCCAGTTATCGTCCTTCAGAAGGTCTCATTTTTTCAGTATTTGATTTTTCTCGAGCTCTCATTCTCTCTGAAACCATTTTTACCTTCGGCGCCCTCTCGGGTTTTCACCGAATCCAGTTATGTGATCGTTGCGCTTCAGTGCATCTTGTGATTTGAAAGTATGTGGCACCCCCGTCGTTTCGAATGATGCAAGTATGTGATTTAGTGAACCCAACAAGGCTTGTATCAATCAAAGTGGACTTTATTGGGTTGTAATGAAGGCCATGGTCATGGGTTGAGAAATGAAAGGATCGCATGAAGGCTCAAAGTTTGTTTTTAAAAGTTGGTTGAGATTCCTGAGATCACCTTATGCCATGCGTCTTTCCTTCTTTTGATTTTTCTCTTTTTTTTTTTGTTTTTGTTTTCGTCTTTATCGCTGAGTAAAGTATGTACTGGGGAGAATTGCCCCAGTTTGAAGTATGTATCCGAGTCGGATTGTATCTTTTGTGGATGTGCTCCAGCTTTGCATTGAGTTCTCTTTTTGTTTGCTTTCTCTTTCTTTTTCCTTTTGGCATTGCCCTAGTTTAGGGGGTGATCCTCAGGGGTTTAAGTTTGAAAAAAAATCATTGTATGGCTCAAGTGGGCTAGCGAGGGGAAGTAGCATATGAATAGTTGAAATGATTGCCTCTAATCATTTTGACACAAGTCGAGTCAGGTTCAAAGATCACATATGTGCATCATTGAAGATTACATATCATGAGAATGCATCATTACTTTCCTAATGATAATTGAGGGACCCCATGTGGGCCAGCAGTGATCGTGATGACCTTTTGCTGAATTGTGATGGACAAAGGCTGCCCCAGTCGTTCTATGTCATGATCCTGAGAATGGACCAAGGTGTTCTTGTCCCTGAATGCCTATTGGTTACCTGCTCTGTCCTTGTGTACTCGAATGACATCAAGCGGTTGTGAATATGCATTGAGTGCGCCTTTGTCATCTGATTCTTATTTAGATGTGAGCATCGGCAGAGGGTGAAATGGCCAATTCGTGGACCTGAGTTTGTTCTTGGCATGATTTTGTACTGGTCGCACTTTTGAGTAAACCCGAACATAGCTTGCTATATTTTGAAAGTCTAGTGCAATGTCTAAGTCATACTCAACAAGTACCAAGACTAGTAATATCCAGTAAACCATAAGATTTAAAGAGCGAGAGCAAGATGACAGTTATTGAGTGATGCAAAGAATTTTTGTTTTTCATTTAAAAGTATACTTTGCAAAGCAGACAAAGCATAAATTCAATAATATGGAAAAACTGCCCCTGTGTGGCATATAATGAGAAGTAATGTTTCAAGACAGTAGGCTGAGCGTTGGTCCTTCACGGGAATCATTTTGGGCATGGCCAGAGCTTGTGGATGTATATGGGTAGAAGTAGGCCTATTGGTTCAGCGATTTGAGGGTTTGAACAATCGCGAATGCGCTAGTACTGCTTGGATTTGATCTCCCTGGATTTTGTCATCTGCCCTACTCAGGTTTGATGCTTGGACATGTTTGGAGTCAAAATTCAGAGTTGTTTGAACTGGTTGTCTGACAAACACTGAATATTGTACATTTATGTGCCAATATAATAGACACAATGCTCATTTAATCCCTCAAATTCCTAGCTTTACACGCATATTTGAATTAATATAATTTAACAGTGATGTCACTCAAATGCGTGTAAAAATGTGTTTTTACATATTTTATATGTTTAGGTAAAAGTGAAGTGAAATAAAGGGAAGGAAAGAAGTAGCAACCACACTGTAGTATCTCCCATATTATTAGTCAAAAGATGAATAGTAGTGAATAGTAACCAAACAGTAATTGTACTGTTTGGTAGCTCAAAAAAAAAAAGAAAGAAAGAAAGAAAGAAAGAAGTGAAAACATCCAAGCTGAAAGCTTGGATGTTGACACTATATATATAATATATATATTTTTTGCTTTCTTCGTTTATCTCTCTCTCTTTACCTCTTTGTTTGTCTTTGCAGGATCAATTGTCAAGGGAGCTAGCTGTCAGAGGCTGAAGAAAAAAAAGACAAGCGTGGAAGAAAAAAAAATGCAACGTGATGAACGCGATGACGATTCATCTTTCAAACTTCGCCTATAAATGGAAGGAAACAGCAAGCTCCAAACACCAATTCACAACACTCAACACACAATCACTGAGAGAATAGTTTAGGGGAGGTTATTATGTGAGCACTTTATATTGTCCCTAGAAATAGGAAACTTTAATTTTCTTTGCCTTTTCTAGTTCTAGTAGTTGTAAAATTTTACTTTTATGTAATTGATGATTTTATGTTCAAAAATATGTAGCAAAACTTTGTGTACTGTATTTCTTAAATTTAAAATATTTGTTTTCTTGTATGACCTTTGTCAATTTGTAGTAGTAAAATATTCCTATTTAAAATTAGATTTAATATTTCTAGTCTAGTAGTACTTATAGTTGTTCCCTAAAATAGTTAGAAACTCCAAATTTCCAATTTTTATAGCAATATTTTTATTCACTAGAAGATAGATTTTGCGATTAAATGTCAGATTTCTTAGCCACGTAGTTGTTGTAATCATCTACTAAAGTCCAAAAGTACATCATACCCATATCTCACTCCAAAAGTATATTTGGATTTGGTTTGGCCTTATTTGTGTTCTTGGAGTTCAACCACTGTGACCCCACCAGAATCCAAAGTCAAAGGTTTAGTATTTTATTTTTGGTTCAGTATTTCCATTTATGTATATTTTATTAGCCTAGTTGTACTAAACTTTGCTATTTTGCAGATTCCACAAATTCAACCCCAGCTCATGTTAAGTAGAAAAATAATATAATAATATTATATTTCACTCTTACCTTAGTTTTACAACTTTAGTTTTAATTGAGCAGTCACTGTTTACACCTATTTAATTTATCTTTTAAATTTTATTTGGAAGACAGTTTCAATTCCAAAATGGTAGGCTAAAACTTTAATTGGGGATATGTAATAAAAACTTAGAAACCACAACTTCTGTGCACTAAACTTAAATGGGCAAATTTATCTAGATGGGTTATTTTTCCATTTATGGCCAAAAATATCTATGTATCTATAATTTATGACCATTTAACATGTTTATATACTATGGCTATATTTAGTACATATTTGAAATAAAAAGCCTAATTATGTGGATTGTCAAACTATGCCTTTTGTCATAAAAAAACACCTAGCATACTCAAACAACTCATATGACAAAGTTAATGTTTCAAATATGTGTTTATATATATTTCTATCCAATAATGGATAGGCAATTGTGTAGTGGCAGAGTGGTGGGGACTGGACGCCGAATAACCCACGCCCGCGGCGGGGCACGGTTCGAACCTAGCTACTGCCCAATTGCCTTTTTATTTTTCTTTAAACCAAACGATGTCGTTTCATATCAAACCTGACACACTTGATATGACCCTGACTAGTGAAAGTTTATTTTTAAATAAAGAATGACTCTGCGGTCTTAAATGCCAAATGCTTTTCAAATGCACAAAAGTTGTGGGATCTAGTGTTGGTTTGCATATTCCCAATTCCTTTAAATCATTTCCCCTAGTTAATTAATATTTCCTGTTTTATAATAGTTTTGCTTAAATATCTGTATTATTTCCATCTTTCGCTATTGTTAAATCTAAAAAGTTTATCTTACAAAAATTTAGCTTATATAAATTTTTCTTCCTTTTCTTACTAGTATGTTAGTTAATTTATTTTGCACTGTTAAAATCTTTACCATAAACTGTTAAGAAAAAAATAGCTTTAATTACTTTTATTGCAAACATATAAAAATTAGTAGTTTAGTAAAACCCCACAAAAACCCATCATCTTTTATTTTCTTTTTAGTGAAAAAATAGTTATATACTTAACTTTATAAAATTTTATTCTGTTCCCTGTGAGTTCGACCTGGACTTCCAGAACTTTATTACTTGTACGATCACCTACAATTGGGTGTGATAAGAAAACGCGTCAATAGGATGTCGTCAAGTTTTTGGCGCCGTTGCCGGGGAACGGTTAATAAAAAAATAAATAAATAAAAAGTTAGGTTTAAAACTATTTTCTCCTATTACACCTATATTTATATCTATATATACTTATTCTACCTTATAAATAATCTAGTTTTCTTTTTAAGAAAAAATGATAACATAAAAAAAAATTAAATTAAAAAAAAAACTATATATAATTTCTTTCCTTGTGAAATATATATAAATATATATTTATAAGTACGTAAGTGTTTATCTTTATATAAAACTATCTTCTAAAAAAAAACATATTATTATAAAATATATATATATACATAAAAAAAAAGTTTTATTTTTACTTAGCTAATAATAATAATAATCATAATAATATTATTATCAGTTAGTTTTCACTTACTTCTTATGTCCTTAGATACTACTGAGGCTTTATATCAAGTACCACATAATTCTAATATTTCTAGTAAATCATCTAGTATACAGTTTTCTAGCATCATGGCTGAAATTGAAGGTATAGAAGGAATAGCTGATGATGCTCATAGTGAGCAGGGGGAAAATATACCACAATTTATTTTACCAGAACGTGAACAACGTCCTTTACGTGATTTATTTACCCCAGAAAGAAACATCACTCCTTCTTGCATCACTCTACCTAGACACACAGGAAATTTTCACTTTAGACATGGTATGATTCCACTCTTACCAACTTTCTATGGAATGGGGTCAGAACGTGCTTATCTTCATATTCGTGAATTTGAAGAAGTTTGTAGTACGTTCTCTGATCAGAGTTGTCCTATTGAAATAATTCGTCTTAAGCTTTTTCCTTTTTCTTTAAAAGATAAAGCTAAAGCTTGGCTTTTATCTCTCCGTCCTGGATCTATAACTTCATGGCATGATATGAATGAAGCATTTCTAAAGAAATTCTATCCAAAAAATTTAACTAATAGCATGATGCGTCAAATTAAACTTTTTACTCAAAAAGAAAAGGAACCATTCCCTGAAGTTTGGGAACGTTTTAAAGATCTCCTACTAGCTTGTCCACATCATGGATTTGAAAAATGGCGTCTAATTAATTTCTTTTATGAAGGATTAGAACCAAAAGCAAAGAAATTAGTTGAAACTATGTGTCAAGGAGAATTTTTGAGTAAAACTGCCGACGAAGCTGAAACATATTTTGATTGGCTTAGCGAGAATGCTTCCCAGTGGGAAAAAGAAGAAATTGGTAGTTTATACCAATTACAGTCAGAAGATGAATTAACACTGAAATATGAAGAATTAGCACGAAAAGTAGAAGCTATAACAGTAGAAAAAAATAATCTACCTAAGAAGAAAAGAGAACTTTGTGATAATTGTCATACTTTAGGACACTCTGCAAATGAATGTCCTAATAGTTCAAATTGTCAGGAAACAGCTCCAGCAGAGATAAACGCTTTGAATAATTATAGGGGTCCCCAAAATGCCTATGGTAATTCATACCAATCTAACTGGAGAAATCCTCCAAATCATATGTATAGAAAAGAGGGTATTCTACAATTTCAAACTCAACACCAACCTCCTCAAAATAATCAATATTTACCTCCTCTGCCTCAATTTCAACAAACACAAAATACATATCCTAATACACAGCAAAATTCTAATGTTTATGTGCTTTTGCACAAGAAAGTGCAAGAAGAGCCTTTACAGTCTATGATGCAACAATTAATACAAATCATGGGGAAACTACAAACATCTGTGGATAGGATTAATAATCAACACGATTCTAAAGGAAAAGGCATTTTTCCTGCCCAACCACAACCTAATCCAAGGGGACAACCACAAGGTGATCCCTCAACTTCTGGTAATAATCAACATGAACAAGTAAAAGCTATAACTGTACTAAGAAGTGGTAAGGCTGTTGGACAAGAAATTTCACCTTCTTTAGAAGAAATTGAGCATACAAATAAGGAAGATAATATGATAGAAATTGAGGAAGAAATTAATGAAGATAAAATTACTGATGAAGTTGAAGTTGAAACCCTTGAAAAACAACAAATTTCTCAAGAAATTGAAACATCTGATTTACCAGTGGAAAAAGAAACAGAGAAAACTCCCGAATATTCTCCTCAAATTCCTTATACACAACGTTTAAGAAAACACCAAAATGATAAGAATCAGGAATATTTAGAATTATTTAAACAAGTGCATATTAATATTCCTCACTTAGATGCAATTAATCAAGTACCTGCTTATGCAAAATTCTTAAAAGATTTATGTACTGTAAAACGTAAGCAAAATGTACGAAAGGATGCGTATTCTGCTGACTTCGTTGAAGAAATTAATTCCATCGTACAACATAATTTACCAACAAAATTTAAAGACACAGGTACACCAACAATATCGTGTATTATTGGAAATCACAAAATTAATCACGCACTCCTTGACTTAGGAGCTAGTGTGAACTTGCTTCCTTATTCTGTTTATCAAGAACTTGGATTAGGTGAGCTAAAGCCTACTCGCATGGTATTACAACTTGCTGATAGATCTACAAAATACCCGAGAGGAATTCTGGAAGATGTTCTTGTCAAAGTTGAAAATTTTATTTTCCCAGTAGATTTTGTCATCCTTGATACAGAACCAGTATTAGATACTAATGTGCAAATACCAGTCATTTTTGGAAGGCCCTTTTTGGCTGATGCCACTATTCGAATCCGCAGTGGTATGAGTATTTGGAAATATGACTTTAAATATTAAAGTTTTTTCTAATCCACAACATCAAGAAGAAGATGAGAATATTGAAGAAGTTCATGCTATTGAATCTCTATCACGAGAATATTTTAACTTGACTTGTTACAATGATCCAGTAGAATCTGTTATTAATAACTCTATTCAGAAGCTAGACAGTAATAATCTACAAGAACATCTTATGAGTCAAGTATGTTTTAATGAAGATTCAACAGAAGAAATTATTCAAGAAGCAATGTGGACCACATATTTTGAACCTTTACCACCAAAGACTACCTTAACACTTCCATCTAATTTACAAACTCCACAGTTGGAATTAAAAGAACTCCCTAAAGAGCTTAAATATGCTTTCCTTAATAATAATAATACTTATCCCGTAATAATATCATCTCTTCTAGACTCTAGTCAAGAAAATAAACTCATTAGTATGCTTCAGAAGCATAAAAGTGCCATTGGTTGGAGTATAGCAGATTTAAAAGGAATAAGCCCTTCAATATGCACTCACAATATATATCTTGAAGATAATGCTAAAACCTCAAGAGAAATGCAAAGAAGACTTAATCCTATTATGCAGGAAGTAGTTAAGAAGGAAGTTCTCAAGCTACTCGACATGGGCATTATATATTCAATATCCGATAGTAAATGGGTAAGTCCAACACAAGTTGTGCCGAAGAAAGCAGGAATTACAGTTGTTCCAAATTCAAAGGGAGAATTAATTCCCACTCGTGTCACTATTGGATGGCGTGTATGCATAGACTACAGAAAACTCAATGCTGTGACTCGTAAGGATCACTTTCCTTTACCCTTTATGGATCAAATGTTAGAAAGAATAGCGGGTCATAAGTATTATTGTTTTCTAGATGGTTATAGTGGTTACAATCAAATAGAGATTGCACCAGAAGATCAGGAAAAAACTACTTTCACATGTCCATTTGGAACTTTCGCCTATCGCCGAATGCCCTTTGGTCTTTGCAACGCACTTGCGACTTTTCAAAGGTGTATGCTAAGTATTTTCAGCGATATGGTAGAAAAGAATTTAGAAGTCTTTATGGATGATTTTTCAATTTTTGGCAAAACCTATGATGATTGCCTTAGCAATCTTCAAAAAGTTCTCCAAAGATGTGAAGAAAAAAGTTTAGTTTTAAATTGGGAAAAATGTCATTTTATGGTCACTAAAGGTATCGTCTTAGGATACATTATTTCTGAAAATGGGATACAAGTAGACAAAGCTAAAATAGATCTTATCGCTAATTTACCCATTCCCAAGACTGTAAAAGACATCCGTTCATTCTTAGGACATGCAGGTTTTTATCGCCGATTCATAAAAAATTTCAGTACTATTTCCAGACCTTTATGTCAATTATTGGCCAAAGACACACCTTTTGAATGGACTAAAGAACGTCAAAACTCCTTTGAGCAATTAAAAGAGCATCTCACTACTGCACCTATTATGCAATCTCCTGATTGGAGTTTACCATTTGAATTAATGTGTGATGCTAGCGACTTTGCCATTGGAGCTGTCCTAGGACAGAGAAAGGATAAAAAGGCATCAGTTATATACTACGCCAGTAGAACTCTGGATAGTGCTCAAATGAACTACTCAACTACTGAAAAAGAATTGCTAGCCGTAGTATTCGCCCTTAATAAATTTAGGCAATACTTGATTGGTTCCCCTATTGTCTGTTTTACTGACCACTCAGCTCTTAAATACCTACTTTCAAAGAAAGACAGTAAGCCTAGGCTTATTAAGTGGATACTCCTACTACAGGAATTTAATTTAATAATCAAAGATAAAAAAGGAGTAGAAAATGTGGTAGCTGATCACTTATCTCGTCTCACTTTTGAAGACAATACTAGTGAACCCTTACCTATACAAGACTCTTTTCCTGATGAACAGTTATTTTCTATGACTTCTCTACCATGGTATGCTGATCTTGTTAATTATTTAGTCACTGGAAAAATACCAAGCAATTGGTTATCATCAGATAAAAAGAGATTTCTAGCTATTGCTAGGCATTTCTACTTTGATGACCCATATCTGTTTAAATATTGTGCCGATCAGGTAATTAGGAAATGTGTTCCTAATGAAGAAATCGAAAATGTACTTTTCATGTGTCATTCGTCCTTTTGTGGAGGACATTTTTCATCTCGAGTAACTGCCATGAAAATTTTACAAAGCGGTTTATATTGGCCCACTCTATTTAAAGATTCATATTTATATTGTAAGGCTTGTAACTGCTGCCAAATGTTAGGCAGTATTACGAAAAGAAATCAAATGCCAATGACCCTTATAATTACAATTGAAATATTTGATTGTTGGGGCATTGACTTTATGGGACCTTTTCCTCCATCTTGCCAATATGAATATATTTTATTAGCGGTCGAATATGTTTCAAAATGGGTAGAAGCTATTCCTACAAGAAAGAGTGATCACCGTACAGTTATTGCATTTTTAAAAGATAATATACTTTCTCGATTTGGAACTCCTAAAGCAATAATAAGTGATCAAGGAACTCATTTCTGTAACAAGCCATTTGAAAAATTAATGAAAAGATATGGAGTGACCCATAAGGTGTCAACTGCATACCATCCACAAACAAATGGACAAGCTGAATTAGCTAATATGCAAATTAAGCATATTCTCGAAAAAACTGTTGATTCTAATCGTAAAGACTGGTCTTCAAAATTAACAGATGCTTTGTGGGCATATAGAACTGCTTATAAGACCCATTTAGGGATGTCTCCATATAGACTTGTCTATGGAAAAGCTTGTCACCTACCAGTAGAATTAGAACATAAGGCATATTGGGCTACTAGAACTTTAAATTGTAATATTGAAGAGGGAGGAATTTTAAGAAAATTACAATTAAGTGAGCTTGAAGAAATTCGTAAAGACGCATATGATAATGCTCGAATTTATCAAGCAAGAACTAAAATGTATCATAATAAGAATCTTATGCGCAAAAGATTTACCCCCGCGCAAAAAGCTCTATTATATGACTCAAGACTACATCTTTTTAGAGGAAAGATGAAATCTTGATGGACTGGTCCATATATTGTAAAAAATGTTTATCCTTATGGAACTGTCGAGATTGAGGACCCTAAAGATGGAAATACATTTAAAGTTAATGGACATAGATTAAAGCCATTTTTAGAAGGATTTGAACCTGAGTTGGAGTCCATTCCTTTGGAGGACCCTAACTATAATGCTGTTTAATATCTTAAAACATAATTGGTATAGGACATAGTGTATCAGAGTATTTATATTTTCATAAGTCATATACTCTTAATTAGATAACTTTTTATATATAAGTTAACTTTGTCATTATTATTATCTTTTCTTTTTGTATTTCTTTTAATTACAGGTGTTATCCTTAGCTTCTTTTTCTCATCTCACTCATTGAGGACAATGTCAGACTCAGTTGGGGGGGACGGTTTCAAGATTAACACCTGTTTATTTATTTTATCTTTATTTCATAAAAAAAAAAATTATTTAGTTTCTCTAGAGAGAGATATACTGAAAAAGATAAAATGGTTATATATAGGGCTTTGAACCCTAAAAACTTTTCCCTATATCTCTTTTTCCTTTCTTTTTCTTCTTCCTCTCACTCTCTCGCCGCGATCTCTCTCTCTCATTCTCTGCAACTCTCTCACTCTCTTCCCCCAATCTCTCAATCTCTCATTTTTTTTTTCTTCGATCCAAAATCAAGATTCACTCTATTGATCACTAAAGGTAAGATCTATAATCCAGAAAAAAGCTTGATTTTGATTTTATTTTTCTATTTTTTTCGATTTCAGCTTAAATCTTAAATTTTTAGTTTTTATTTTAGATTTTTATTTTCTCTCTTTTCCATTATTTAACAAAAATGATATCCATAAATTAAAGGTACCCACGCACCAAAGAAGCTTGGAAATATCACTCGATCTACGGCCCTACCAGGTTCTCAGATTTCCAAGAAACAGGTGATATTTTTCCGTTTCTTTATAAATAATAATAAAAAAAAAATGGACGACGCACTAGTTATTGGTCTTCTGGATTTTGAACTTTATCTTGTTATTATCCTAGTTCTTGCTATGTTAGTGTTGCGGTGCCCTTGTTAAAAATAAAAATAAAAAGAGAGAGAGAGAGAGAGAGAGAGAGAGAGAGAGAGAGAGAAATCTAATTGTCTTTTCCTAGTTTTCTGTTAAAAAAAAAATGCATGACTCAGAAGCAAAAAATTTTATAATGTTTGAAGTTTATATCATAATTCTTCTTATTACTATTATTGTAATGATGCATTGTCTTAAACTTTGTTAAAAAAAAAAAAAGGAGAAAAATGTAGTTTTTCTTTTTGTGTGTTCTAGTTTTTTTTGTTTAAAAAAAATATGTAGTTTTCTAATTTTTGTTTAAGAAAAGAAAAAAAAAATTTAGTTTCTGAATGTATATATTTATATATATTTTTATATATAAATATTTTTAGTTTTTAAATAAAATTCCCACCCACCCCCTCTAAGCTCTCTTTAATTAGATCTTAGTTGATAGTTGGAAGGAGTGGAGGGTTGAGTCTAGCCTCTCTTGTTGGCTGAGAGTATAAAAAATGAATCCAATAGTCGATGACCAGACGTTAATGGGTCGCTCACTTGTTTCTGAGCAGAAGAAACCCTTTGCTGGCACTAGCCTTTATGCCATCAAAAGGAAAGCTAAAAGGTTAGGATGGTGTTTGAATTGTTATAGAGAAGAATGTCCTGGTTTAGTTGCTCATAATGGCACATCTTTTAAAGTTTACTACTGTTACAAAAGACAATTCAAATCAAAACAAAAGAAAAATTTGGTTGAGAAAGAGGACTGGATCCTTTGATACCCAAATAAGTTTTGTTTTCTCATCCCTCATTTCTTTTTTAGTTTTTGTACAGTCAATAATTTTCAGTCAGGTCAGACTTTAAAATGATCCTACGTGTACATCTGGCTTTCATTAGCTGGTTTGATAGGAGTAATTTGCATGATCCAAGCATCACCAGATATGTCTAGTGCGGTGAATGTCCCTAGAAGTAGCGAAAAACTAAGTAAAGCCAGAGTTATCTCCTAGCCTCTTATTGATGTTTTTAGCTTGCTAGTGGTTCTAGACTCATCTCTTTTACTAGAGGTGGATGAGAAATCATGACAACTTGGACGCTCCGGATTGCGTAGCCTCTTTCGTATAGGTGCAGAGGATACTAGTTGCACCATATATGTATCCAACTTAGTGGATATGCTTAGGATTTTTCAGAAGTTTTTCTTTTACTTTATATAAGATAAATTTGACACGTTAATGTTATTTTGGGTATATTAATAGCATACAACACATTGTCACATGTTTTACTATTTTCAAATGCTAGAAACTCTTTAAATATTAAACATTTTGAAACAGTGTGAAAATATTTACTAAATCTAAATGGATGAGTAAGCATAAACTATGCAGTTTAAAAACAAGTAGTGGAAAC
This sequence comes from Hydrangea macrophylla, assembly GCA_033977485.1. Taxonomy (NCBI): domain Eukaryota; kingdom Viridiplantae; phylum Streptophyta; class Magnoliopsida; order Cornales; family Hydrangeaceae; genus Hydrangea; species Hydrangea macrophylla. The sequence goes on from CM066987.1 coordinate 81,871,106, forward strand.
TAATTAACCCATGTGAGCTTTTGTGTCAATCTTCCTTTATGAGGGTTACTATTCTTTTCAGTCTCATTTTATTCTCTTTATCATATCACTCGTTGAGAGTCTCATTATTTTCTTTTTCTTTGACTGATCATTAGAAGAGAACGTTCAGGATTTACCATTAGAACGTCTAAATTGCTTAAATGAACAAAGTCAATCTATTTTTAAAATGATTTAGGCCATCTTTTCTTTCAAATGCACCCCCCTTCACCTAATATTACCTTATTCTCAGTTCTATCAAAATCATACCTTGCTCCACCTGGGAGTACAAACCTCACTTCTATATCCAAGTATGTGATTGGACTGTATTAATATTATAAGAAGTGGTAAAGAAAGAAAGGAGTTGATTTAAAAAAAACGAAAAAAAAATGAGAAATTTAAAAAAAAAAAAAATGTACATATGATAAAAAGGAGAAGAAAAAGAAGAGGTTGGAATGAATTGCGCAAACACTCCAATCACATGCTTAGAACAAATACACCCCAAATCTCCTACTCATCTTAACTTCTAACCTACCAGTCAAAGTCCTAATGATTTAAAAGAAATTGATTTTTAAATTTAATCGATAAGGATGTTCTCCATGGTAGATCGCTCTTCTAATGCTAAGTATTCTTTCATGAGACTTACTGTACTCCAAATGCCTATATATTGAGTCATCAAAATGGAACCAATTCCTCTATCTTTGCTTCCCTACCAAGTGAGATGTTCTCTACACCGGTTTCTGAGAGTTTCTCCTTAAAAGAATGAAATCCTAGTGAGATTTGAGTTAAAACTACAAGTTTTATGACTGCTATTGACTATGTAAACTTTAAAATTAAGATCAGTTGCTTGATTTTTCAAGTACACACTGTGAGTTTAAAGAGTATAAAAAATGCTACCATTGACAAAACTGTGAGTATATGTGTTGCATTACTATTACATACTTGGAAATTTCATTTTATTGCCAAATTTAATCTTATCTGTTGTAAAAGGAGAAAATCTACCTTTATTTTTATTTCATTTTATTTTTACATTAAAAAAAAAAAATTTAAAAGAATTTTGTGGGTATATTCACTGCAAACCCTTACGAGACAACACTCGTCCACTAGGGATAACCTAGGGGTTTAACGGCTTGTTGCATACGCTAAATGCAATCGCGATTCCTGCGACAGTGAGTTAGTTAATTTTTATTTTCCTTAGTTTATTCATACTCTTTAATAAAACTTCTAGAACAATTTCTCTTTCACTTCATTGCTAGGGACTAGCAATAAGCTAGTTGAGGGGTGTGACAAACACTGAATATTGTACATTTATGTGCCAATATAATAGACACAATGCTCATTTAATCCCTCAAATTCCTAGTTTTACACGCATATTTGAATTAATATAATTTAACAGTGATGTCACTCAAATGCGTGTAAAAATGTGTTTTTACATATTTTATATGTTTAGGTAAAAGTGAAGTGAAATAAAGGGAAGGAAAGAAGTAGCAACCACACTGTAGTATCTCTCATATTATTAGTCAAAAGATGAATAGTAGTGAATAATAACCAAACAGTAATTGTACTGTTTGGAAGCTCAAAAAAAAAAAAAAAGAAAAAAAAAAAAAGAAAGAAAGAAGTGAAAACATCCAAGCTGAAAGCTTGGATGTTGACACTATATATATAATATATATATTTTTTGCTTTCTTCGTTTATCTCTCTCTTTACCTCTTTGTTTGTCTTTGCAGGATCAATTGTCAAGGGAGCTGTCAGAGGCTGAAGAAAAAAAAGACAAGCGTGGAAGAAAAAAAAATGCAACGTGATGAACGCGATGACGATTCATCTTTCAAACTTTGCCTATAAATGGAAGGAAACAGCAAGCTCCAAACACCAATTCACAACACTCAACACACAATCACTGAGAGAATAGTTTAGGGGAGGTTATTATGTGAGCACTTTATATTGTCCCTAGAAATAGGAAACTTTAATTTTCTTTGCCTTTTCTAGTTCTAGTAGTTGTAAAATTTTACTTTTATGTAATTGATGATTTTATGTTCAAAAATATGTAGCAAAACTTTGTGTACTGTATTTCTTAAATTTAAAATATTTGTTTTCTTGTATGACCTTTGTCAATTTGTAGTAGTAAAATATTCCTATTTAAAATTAGATTTAATATTTCTAGTCTAGTAGTACTTATAGTTGTTCCCTAAAATAGTTAGAAACTCCAAATTTCCAATTTTTATAGCAATATTTTTATTCACTAGAAGATAGATTTTGCGATTAAATGTCAGATTTCTTAGCCACGTAGTTGTTGTAATCATCTACTAAAGTCCAAAAGTACATCATACCCATATCTCACTCCAAAAGCATATTTGGATTTGGTTTGGCCTTATTTGTGTTCTTGGAGTTCAACCACTGTGACCCCACCAGAATCCAAAGTCAAAGGTTTAGTATTTTATTTTTGGTTCAGTATTTCCATTTATGTATATTTTATTAGCCTAGTTGTACTAAACTTTGCTATTTTGCAGATTCCACAAATTCAACCCCAGCTCATGTTAAGTAGAAAAATAATATAATAATATTATATTTCACTCTTACCTTAGTTTTACAACTTTAGTTTTAATTGAGCAGTCACTGTTTACACCTATTTAATTTATCTTTTAAATTTTATTTGGAAGACAGTTTCAATTCCAAAATGGTAGGCTAAAACTTTAATTGGGGATATGTAATAAAAACTTAGAAACCACAACTTCTGTGCACTAAACTTAAATGGGCAAATTTATCTAGATGGGTTATTTTTCCATTTATGGCCAAAAATATCTATGTATCTATAATTTATGACCATTTAACATGTTTATATACTATGGCTATATTGAGTACATATTTGAAATAAAAAGCCTAATTATGTGGATTGTCAAACTATGCCTTTTGTCATGAAAAACACCTAGCATACTCAAACAACTCATATGACAAAGATAATGTTTCAAATATGTGTTTATATATATTTCTATCCAATAATGGATAGGCAATTGTGTAGTGGCAGAGTGGTGGGGACTGGACGCCGAATAACCCACGTCCGCGGCGGGGCACGGTTCGAACCTGGCTACTGCCCAATTGCCTTTTTATTTATTTTTAAACCAAACGATGTCGTTTCATATCAAACCTGACACACTTGATATGACCCTGACTAGTGAAAGTTTATTTTTAAATAAAGAATGACTCTGCGGTCTTAAATGCCAAATGCTTTTCAAATGCACAAAAGTTGTGGGATCTAGTGTTGGTTTGCATATTCCCAATTCCTTTAAATCATTTCCCCTAGTTAATTAATATTTCCTGTTTTATAATAGTTTTGCTTAAATATCTGTATTATTTCCATCTTTCGCTATTGTTAAATCTAAAAAGTTTATCTTACAAAAATTTAGCTTATATAAATTTTTCTTCCTTTTCTTACTAGTATGTTAGTTAATTTATTTTGCACTGTTAAAATCTTTACCATAAACTGTTAAGAAAAAAATAGCTTTAATTACTTTTATTACAAACATATAAAAATTAGTAGTTTAGTAAAACCCCACAAAAACCCATCATCTTTTATTTTCTTTTTAGTGAAAAAATAGTTATATACTTAACTTTATAAAATTTTATTCCGTTCCCTGTGGGTTCGACCTGGACTTCCAGAACTTTATTACTTGTACGATCACCTACACTTGGGTGTGATAAGAAAACGCGTCAATAGGATGTCGTCATTGTCCATTCGAACTTTCTCAACCCTTGGAAAAGTCAGTGCTGCTGAGAGTAGGTTGAGCCTGTAGAAGCTTCCCATGTTGACTTATGCCAAAAGTGTACCTGTAGTAGAGGTCAAAAGAAGTAGAGGTAGACGTAAAGTTAGTAAGTCGCTTCAAAGAAAAGAAACTGGGATACTTCTCCCAATGACTTGTTAGAGATGGGGGAGTGGTGCCCCAGTGTGATGTGTGTTCCCAAGGTATGAGGTGAATCTGGATAGCCTTTCGGCGTCACTAAATGTCTTTGAAAAGTGGTTTGTCCTTAGGGAGTTTTATTTTTCCTTTGAAAGGTGAGAACGAGTTTGGAAAAAGTCTGGCAGCCTTTCGGTGTCGTTTACGAGTTTTAAAAAGTTTATCTACCCCTGGTCTATATACAGGTGCAGGGATAAGATGAAGAATAATTAGGCAGCCTTAGGCGCCGTTTATGAATTTGAGAAAGTGTATCTATCCTTGTTAAAATGTAAGGAAAAGATAAGTGAGAATGGGCAGCCCTTCGGCGCCGTTATGAAGTTTTGAAAAAGTGTATCCATCCTTGTTAAAATGCAAGGAAATGATAGGTATGAATGGGCAGCCTTTCGGCGCCATTTTGCGTTTGAAAAGTTTTTTTTTGCCCCCCCTGGTTTGTAAAAAAGTGCAGGGGGGGAAAATAGAGAAGGATTTGGTAGCTCGTCGAATCCGTTTATTGTTTTTTAAAAAGTTCTTCTGCCCCCAGTTTATATAAGGGGAGGATAGAAAAGAATTTGGACGGCCTATCGGCGCCATATTATGTTTTTGAAAAGTTTTGAAAGTACGTGCAGAATGTGACTCTGTGGGAGAGGTTGACATCTAATGTAGTCTTATTTAGGTCCGGTTCCCGAACATTCAAACCTCCGGTGCCGTAGCACCTTCTCAGGTTGGTGGTTCGAGCGAAGGAAGTTTCGGTGATGGTACCGGCGGTACTACCGCAACGGCCATGCCACTTACTAATCCTCCTATCTAATTTTAAAGGTTTCCTCTTGAAGAAGGGTTATGTTATGCTTGTATGCCAGTGTGTAGTGTGCGTGATAGTTAAAGATCTTGGCATTAGCCTTTGCAATTTTGGCATTGGCCTTGCAATCTTATTTCAGTCTGAGTCGGGAACACCTGTGCAAAAGAATATGAATTTACAAAGAAAAGGTGAAAATAAAAAAAAATTGTTAGTACAAAAGAAATGCCCCATCGTAATGAAAATCACTAAAGTGATGGTCTGAGTCTTCTTAAAGTGTATCCCCAGTAGAGTCACCAGCTGTCGCGCCCGCACTTTCGGAGCGCCAGGCCGTAGGTGTGGGGGTGTGGGCCTGGCTTCCTGTGAGTGGGTGAATTGCGACTTGATTTTTATTGGAAAGGGTGAAAAGAGTATGGTAGGGCCTATTTGATATGTTCAGAGTCGCCACCTAACATTCGGGGTGTTAGGACCCCTACAAAGACAATTAACGTAATTTATCTTTGACTTTTGAAAAAAAGTTTTGAGAAAAGTGGGCCCTTTTAAAAGTATGACTCTGAATAGCCATGCGAAAACCAGAGATTTTGAGATGGGTTCGGGGACTCGATTATGTCGAGGGAAGGTATTAGGCACCCTCGAACATCCGTGCAAACACGGTTGCCAATTTTAGTGATTTTTATTAAAATGGGGCATTTCTTTTTGGAAAAGAAAAAAAGGTTTTTTTTTTAGAAAGTGACTAGACAGAAAATGGTGATAAATATGACCGCACTCTTTGAGAATTGCTTACATATCCCAAGACGGGAATCAGGCCAAACATAGTTCTGACCTGTATGTGAGTGTATGCATGATTTTTTTAGAGAAAGAAAAGTGGTCCTGATTGACCGTGCACGTGTGATATAGTGAATTGAAAAAAGAGTTTGGTGTAACTAGGAACTTTAACCCACGTGGTATAGTCGTAGATTTTAACCTTTGGAAAGTGATTGAGATTGAAATGAGACTATACAAGTAATTGGAGAATGATGCATTTTTTTTTGTACTTTTCTATTTTTTTTCCTGTGCTTTTATTCTTATGCCGAAAATAAGGATCTGTGCCCAAATGAATAAAAAAAATGTACCGGAAGTAAGGGTCGGTGCCCATTGAAAGTATGAAAACTTACCTGTCTTACCTTCTAAGCAGAGGTGACATTGGAGTTTTATTTGAGAAAGTCCCTTTTTTTTGTATTTTTGATTTTATCTTCGTTTTTTTGTATTTTGATTTTATACCGGAAGTAAGGGACGGTGCCCAAATAAAATAAAATACGAGAATTTTTTTGTATTTTATTTTTATGCCGGAAGTAAAGATCGGTGCCCAAATGTACTGGAAGTAAGGATTGGTGCCCAAGTGATTAAAAAAGTGTACTGGAAGTAAGGGTCGGTGCCCAGTGGGTGAAAAAGTGCCAGAAGTAAGTGTCGGTGCCCAGTGGGTGGAAAAAGTGTGCCGGAAGTACAGGTCGATCCCCAGTGAGTGAAAAGTGTGCCGGAAGTATGGGTCGGTGCCCAATGAGTGAAAAAAATGCCGGAAGTAAGGGTCAGTGCCCAGTGGGTGGAAAAAGTGTGCTAGAAGTACGGGTCGGTGCCCTGTGATTTGAAAAAAGGTGTACCGGAAGTAAGGGTCGGTGCCCAGTGATTTTGGAAAAGTGTGCCGGAAGTACGGGTCGATGCCCAGTGAGTGAAAAGTGTGCCGGAAGTATGGGTCGGTGCCCAATGAGTGAAAAAGTGTCGGTAGTAAGGGTCGGTGCCCAATGGGTGGAAAAAGTGTGCCGGAAGTACGGGTCGGAGCCCTGTGATTTGAAAAAAGGTGTACCGGAAGTAAGGGTCGGTGCCCAGTGATTTTGGAAAAGTGTGACGGTAGTACGGGTTGGTGCCCTGTGATTTGAAAAAGGTGTACCGGAAGTAAGGTTCGGTGCCCAGTGATTTTGGAAAAGTGTGCCGTAAGTACGGGTCGGTGCCCTATGATTTGAAAAAGGTGTACCGGAAGTAAGGGTCAGTGCCCAGTGATTTTGGAAAAGTGTGTCAGAAGTACGGGTCGGTGCCACGTAGTTTGAAAAAGTGTACCGGAAGTATGGGTCGGTGCCCAGTGAAAATTTTTTTACCAGAAGTACGGGGTTGTAAAGGGTCGGTGCCCAAAAGAAAACAAGAAAAGAGAATTTTGTTTTTGTATTTTTATTTTCATGTCGGAAGTATGGGTCGGTGCCCAGACCACTAAGAGTATTAGTTAGAGTACGTTACCTGTGCAAAAAGGGGTATTGAAGCCCAATCAGTGTTTCTTGAGAAAGAATGAAACAATCCTGAGCTTTGAAAAAGATCGTAATCGAGAAACGGTGCAAAAATAAGCCGTGAAGGCCCCCAAGTCAAATTCTGACACAAAATTGACCCGAACGGATGTCATAGTTGAGTCTGGAAGGGCCGAAAAAGTCAGAAAAGCCATAAGGCGGGCAAAACTGGGTCTGGGCTGAGTTGAGCGTGACCCACAGGGGGTTGGAACTTGTTGGGAGAGCCTGAAATGGACTTATAGAATGCCAAACAGGTCCTAGTAGTTGGATTTGGCCAAATCTGAGGGCACCGGTGCGTCCGGAACGACCAATTTATCTGGGATTAAGTGTCCGTTCATAGATATCCGGACCCAGGGTAGAGAAAACTGGGAAAAACTAAAATTGGGAAACACAGCCACGTCAATATGCCACATGGCAGTCAACGCCCCGTGATGCACTCTGGCTGGCTGGTCAAAACTGACTGGGTGTGCTGACTGTGTGGCTGACTGGGCAGTCCACGTGGCGATCAGCGCCACATGGCAGTTTCTGATTGGTTAACCACTGCTGACTCAATATGTCATGGCAGATGATGTGGCATGACACATGGCAAGATGATGTGGTGGTCTATGACACATGTCAGATGTTGATTGGGTGGTTAATGCTGACTCTGCAATGATGTGGTAAACACGTGTTTTCTTCCGTATTTCCAGTCAATCATGTTCAGTCGGACCTTTGGTGCTTCCAGATTTACAATTATGTCCTTTTCCCTTGATTTCGGCGTGCCAAAACTTTGATCGGAGCCCGATTCTTCGTCGGTTATCAGAATTTGATGATTTAAAGTCCTGTGGGCCTGCATGGATGCCCATTTTTCCTTGATGTAATCATATTCAACCTTCGGTCGTCCCAGACTCAATTTTAATCTTGAATTTCGTGTCAATCTTCGATTCTGATTGAAAATATCGTCGATTATCTAAACGGGCGGTCCTAAACTCTGGAACTTCCGGTTGATGAGCTGCTGTCTCCGTATAGAATTTGATTTGGCCTCTGAGGACCTTATTTGAATTCTGAAGCTCTTTTCTTTAAATTGCATGCCCGGTGGGCCCACTGCGACAGTTATTTCTTTTTTTGGCAGGTCAAAATGGGGTTTTACAGTGAGCATTGGAGACGTTGGCGGAGTTCGATGTACAGATTGCTAAAGAAGGAGAATGACAACTTTTCGGATGTCTTATCCTACAGCTTGTTCTTACCGACCGTATTATTGAAACTCAGAAAGAAGATGAGAAGTTTCAAGCGTGGTTTGTGAAGATGTCAGAGAAAGATCCGACAGAATGGAAAGTAGGAAGTGACGGAGGGTATCGATGCAGAGGCAGATTATGTGTACCAGACTGTGGGAATTTGAGAAATGATATTCTAGCAGAAGCACATAAGTCCAAATATACAGTTCACCCGGGAGGGACGAAAATGTACAAAGATTTAAAAAGAAATTTCTGGTGGGAAGGTATGAAGAAAGACGTGGCCGAATTTGTATCCAAGTGTTTGACGTGTCAACAAGTCAAAACCGAACATCAGAGACCGAAAGGATTGTTGCAACCACTACCTATTCCTGGTTGGAAGTGGGAGCACATCACGATGGATTTTGTAGTGGGATTGCCTCGATCGCAACAGAATCATGACGCCATTTGGGTAATCGTGGATCAACTGACTAAGTCGACACATTTCATTGCTTATAGTATGACGTACCCGGTAGAAAGAATGAGCCGTATGTACATACAATAAGTTGTGCGACTTCACGGTGCACCTGTGTCAATTGTGTCAGACCGTGACGCACGTTTTACTTCTGGATTTCGGGAAAGTCTGCAAGAAGCTATGGGAACCTCGCTCAAGATGAGTACTGCTTTTCACCCTCAGACAGATGGGCAGACCGAGCGTGTTAATCAGATCATAGAGGGTATGCTTAGGGCTTGTGTGATCGATTTTGAAGAATCTTGGGAGACGCATTTGCCTTTGGTCGAATTTGCCTATAACAATAGTTATCACACGAGTATAGGGATGGCTCCGTTCAAAGCATCGTACGAACGACCATGTCATTCTCCGTTGTATTGGGCAGAGGTAGGAGACACGGAATTGTTGGGACCAGATTTGATTAGAGAAACCAACGAAAAGATTTCTTTGGTCAAGGAAAGGATGAGAACTGCTCAGAGCCGGTACAAGAGTTATGCCGATCGACGCTGGAGAAATTTGGAGTTTAGCGTCGGAGATCACGTACTTCTGAAGGTTTCACCGACACGAGGAGTAGTACGCTTCAGTCTCAAGAGAGGAAAATTAGCTCCGCGTTTCATCGGACCGTTCGAGATTTTGGAATGTGTCGGGAAAGTGGCATATCGACTGATGCTACCACCGAAGATGTCTAGGGTTCACAATGTATTTCATGTTAGTATGCTGAGAAAGTACATACAAGACCCCTCGCACGTGGTTAGTTATGACGGTATTGAGACGAGTCATAACGTTTCTTACAAGAAGAGACCTGTGAAGATTTTGGATCAGAGTATCAAGAAGTCGAGAAACAAGGACATTCCATTGGTGAAGGTTCAGTGGAATCACCATGACGAGAATGAAGCCTCGTGGGAAGTCGAAGCTGAGATGAGGAAGAAGTACCCGAGGTTGTTTCATGACTAGCTAGTCTTGATTTCGGGGACGAAATCCTGTTTAAGGGAGGAAGGGTGTAACAACCTGCATTTCATTTTATTAGTTGTAATTTTGCATTTGTCATATTTAAATTTAATAATTGTCTGCTTTAATTTAATTTCAATTTTCATGTGTTAAACATTCATACTTGTTTAAATTCATATTGAATTTTCTTATTGGGGTCAAACTGTGCTTTTACAAAAATTAGTAATACCTGTGTTGGATTTTTAAACTGTATTTCAAAACGGTGGAAATGTTTTCTTCTAACTCAAACTGTATTTTTATAAAACCGGAAAATCATTTCCTACGTTAAAATGAATTTTCTGTATTTTTGTGGTGAACATTGCACCGCGAAAATACCAGTTTACTTTCAAAACTGTCCGCGCCCAGTCGATCTCCCACAGTTTGGGAAACTCCACCAATCAAGATTTGACACATACTTTTCCATTTATGGCAGGAAATCAATGGATAAGGCTGTAACACCTGTAATTTTTCTTTCATTAATAATATCAGTTTTTTTTTTCGAATTTCTGTGTTGGACCGACTATATTATTATATTTTTATTTTAATTACGTGACGGTATGGACGTGTTGTAGTATTACCATATAGACTATAGTAGCCATACCGACTCGACCATAATAAGATTTAACTTAGTCCCGTACCCAGACCCGGACATTAGAAATAATACCAGTTTGCACGTACTTCGAGACTGACACGCATATCGAGGAACTTATGCACGTAAAATGAGAAAGTTGCACACAACCAGAGGTGGGCCCTACATGGCCGGCCACATGGCAGCCCCATGTGCCACTCCTTACACTTGTCATCTCTTCCCATGACATTTGTCCACATATTGGACATGAGTCTTTGCATGAACTCATGCAAATGACACCTAGCCATGCCAATCTCCTATATATCATGCACATATACACAATTGAGACACTTATGTCTCTACAATCTGCATATAATTGAGAGGGAGAGAGAGCTAGAGTTATAGCTCCATGGAAGAATAGAAGAAGAAGAAGTTCATCCTTGAAGTTTGAAGATTCAAGCTTCACTAAGCATCAACCAATATCAAGCTTAAATTTCAAGTTATAGTGAGTAATTGTGAGTAATCTAACTCAATTTAGAACCCATATAATATGTACTAATGTTTAGTAGAAGTTTGATGTTGTTGTGTTGAAGTTTTCATGACATGCAAGACAAATCCATAAATCTGAGAAACTGAAACTCTCAGCAGAACATAGTTTAGTAAAATGAATGTTTTGTTCAGCTCAAAAATGAGAATTAAGCTAGGTTTTTTTGTGAAGAAAGATAACTCATTTATCTAAAAATAACCCTTCTATATCTCAGTCTAAAAACCCATCCTTCATAGGTGAAATTCACGTACAATGCAGTACTATAAATCTGGGACAGAACAGTCCGAGTTATAGAAATGTCTAGGTAGAATAAATAGTTTGAGAGGCTCAAAAATGTAATTGAAGCTAGATTTTTTTTGTACATGAAGATATTCCTATTATTTATAATGTTTTAGTTTTGAGTTTGATCTACAAAGCAATTTATCATGCCCAAATAAATCATGTTAATTCAGTCAACAAACTGAAAATGTATCTTGGCAGATTGTACAGCTTTTTGTATAATGTTTTGTTTATGCATGGTGTTGATTGTTGATGCTAGTTTTCTGGTACGTGTGTTGTTATGAAAATCTCGTGCTATGGTAGTGCTATCGCGTAGATGAGTATGTTAAGGGTTTCGTCTATGTGTTTATTGGTATTGAATTCACGTTATAAATCTATGAGCTACGTGCTATGTTTTCTATTGTTATGAATATAGTCTAATGATCGTTGAAAGTTCATACCGAAACTATAAGTATATTGTATGGCACGATTATTGCATTGATAAGTGATCGGGAAAGTCTCCATCGTAAGTATATTGAGAGGAAAACGGAATGTCGGACGTATAGCGAAATATTAACAGTTATAAATGGATGATATTAATGAACTAAACTACGAAACGTGCGAACGCGTAAAATAATGATAAAACCTTCGATAACAGATTTAATGCGAATAAGGGACATTGGGCCTTGTTTCTAGTCGTGTGACTACCGGTCAAAGTTGATTCGTAAATTTTCGTGTCGTGTTTGGATATTTCTTGCAAAATTGGTCTTTCGGTAATTCCATGGTGTCGATTGGTGAGTTATGTTTTGTTCCTTGATCTGAGGATCGGCATGATGTGTTCGGCCAAGTGCGGATGACCTGAGGATCGTCATGACGTGTTCGATCAAGTAGTTGATTAGTCTTCTGCACCCTTGGACTGAGGATCGGCATGACGTGTTCGGTTATGTACGGGTGACCTGAGGATCGGCATGACGTGTTCGTCCAAGAGATTATTAATTTCCCGTACCCTTGGTCTGAGGATCGGCATGACGTGTTCGGTAACGTGCGGGCGACCTGAGGATCGGCATGACGTGTTCGACCAAGAGATTGTTAATGTCCCGTACACTTATGCCATTTGGGCGATAGTTTGAGTGCCAGTTGGGCGACAGTTAACTATTCATTGTTGAGTGTTGTACTTTCTTGACCAGTAAATGCGTTTGGAGTTAAGTCTTCTGATCGGGAGAGAACAAATCCTATTTATACGCCTTAACGAGCATCTGTTAGTTCCTTTTTATCCTATTTTTGTATATTTTTACTTCGTTTTCTATTTTCTGACAGGTTTTGGAAGAAATCACCTAAACCAGGCTAAACAGGGTGAAAAAGTAGAAGAAAAGAAGCTGAAAAAGCCAGTTCGCGCGCGCGACCCGCGGGCGCGGAAATCCAGATATCGCTCGCGCGATTCGCTCGCGCGAGAGTCCCAGAATCGCTCGCGCGATCCGCGAGCGCGAGGTCCCATATATCGCGCTCGCGCGATATGTGTAAAAATCAAAGTTGCGTATTTCAGTATACTGAAGACTCCTGTGCAAACGAAAGTGCTGAACGACGTCCAGACTGTAAATTACATCAGTTTCAGTCCGTTTCGGGTTGAGAAGGCTTCCAAAACTTGTTGTAAATCTATATATACCCTATTTTATTACAATTAAAGGGTTAGACATTATTAGCAACTATTATACAACCATACTTCCAGCCATTGAAGGGAGGAAAACAAGGAGAAGAAGAAGAAGACCAAGGGTTTCCATGGCCTCGTCCATCAACCTCTTGCCATCCATCACTTCCATGGACGGCTAGATCATAGATCTAGGGTTTCAATGAAGCCCTAGTCGAGTAATAGGGTTTTATTTATGTTCTTATTTTAGTTTTATTATGTATGGATGACAGTCACATGTTTTGAGGATTTTTATAAATAAATCGTACTTCTAGTGATTAAATCATTACTTTCAGAATTTATTCTTGTCTTAGATCTATTTTGACTGTGATGTGCTCAACGATCTATTCTTGTTGTACTTGTTTAGATTGTTTACATGTGATGGTACTTTATTGATTTGTGCTATTAAGTATCCGAATAGTCCATGCCTAGGTTAGACGGATTAGATCACATAAGTTTAGTGTGGGATAATTCATGCTAACCGAAGATGGATTATGTTGGTGCTTGAACCATGAATATCTTCTTGTCTGAGGAATTGGGCTTGTAGCTACAATTCCCCATTATCATCCAATGTAATAAGCTAAAGTAATTCATAAATAGTCCTTATTATGAAGCTAGTGGTGGATTTGCAATCCTAGGTTCCCTTAAACATTATTTAAAACACTTTTAATTGCTTTCATAGTTTAGATTTATTTTTATTGTTATTAGTTTAATTAAATTCAAATCAAAATCCGTTTTTATAATTAATTAGATTTAGGTTTTAAGATTAAAACACGGTAGTTAATCAATCTCTGTGGGTTCGACCTTTACTTTCACTACTACAAATCCTTAGAAAAGTAAAGTACACTTTTGATATCTTGATATTGACAACATCAATTTTTGGCGCCGTTGCCGGGGATTGCAAATTACTACCTTTAGTTTTAGAATCTTAGTTTAGTTAATTCGTAAATATTAGATTAGGTTTTCTTTGTCTTATTTTTCGTTTTATTTTGAGTCACTAACTTTTCTTTTTATTTTATAGGTTTTCGAGTCATCAAATTCCAACGTTTCCGAGTGGAGTAGCTAATTACATCAAAGGAGCTTACGCAAATAAAATAACTAAAAATTAAGTAAATTGCTCGCTTTAATTTCGCATCAAATCACTGTAAGTCAGGGCGCTGAGACGCAATTACTTGCATTAGGTTAGTTGTGGAGTGAACACTGCATTAGCTAGGAAACCCGGGGCGCTGGGCTTGACGCGGTCATTGCATTACAGGATAATTTACATGCATCATAGTAGTACTGTGTGCTTGCTTGTTGTCTTATTTGCGTGATTGTTTTTAATTTCTTTTGTTTAGTCAGTCCTTATTTTAAGTTTCTTTTTATTTATTTTAGTTTATGTTGGGTACACGTTCAAATAAACCAGAGTTAAAATCTTTCGATCTTGAACTTGAACGTACCTTAAGAACTAGTAAGTCCACAACCCAAGCTTCTAGAGCTAGGTTGCAAGACGACGAATCAACTCCGATTCCGTCGTCGTTGTTTGAGGCCGAAATTCAGAGTACCCGTGAACGGTTAAGGAAAGCTCAAACTTTTCAAATTGAACCGATTAAAATGGCTGACGGTGGAAATAACAATAACAATCAAAATGATGGTGCGAATATGAATAATCTTAATATACCGCCACCTCCTCCACTTAAAGATTATTTTATTCCGACGACTTACACGCCACAAACATGTATTGAATTACCGGAGGCGATAGCATCTCACTTTGAGATAAAGTCGTCTACGATCTCGCTACTTCCATCCTTCCATGGCCGTCTAAATGAAGATCCATACCAACACTTAGGAGATTTTCAGGATATATGTTCTACTTTAAAAATTCAAAATCTTACTGATGATGAATTAAAATTGCGACTCTTTCCATTTTCGTTAAGAGACAAAGCTAAGTATTGGCTTCAATCCCTTGAGCCAAACACAATTAAAACATGGGAAGCCTTACACACCGCATTTTTACAAAAGTTTTTTCCTATTATGCGTACAAATCAGATAAGGAAATCCATAACAAACTTTGTAATGCAAGATGGGGAAACACTTTATGATACTTGGGAGAAATTCAAAGAATTATTACGCTCTTGCCCACATCATCAGGTTCCTAAGTGGCAACTTGTTCAGGTCTTCTACGAGGGACTTATTCCCTCTGTTAGGAATACCGTCGATGCCGTTTGTGCGGGAACTTTCCTACACAAAAGCGCCGACGAGGCTTGGAAGATTTTTGAAACACTAAGCGAGAATTCGATGCATCAGGCTGTGTCGGTACGTTTCGAGGGATATCATCTTCAACCTAAGCGAGAGGTAACAGTTGAGTCAAGTCAATCAGTTCAAATACAAGAGTTAAATAGAAAACTTGACTGACTTATGCAAATGAACAAAACGTCTAATCCACCCTCTTCAGAAGTATGTGCATTATGTTCTGAACCGTCCCATAATATCTTTGCATGTCCTTCGGCATCTCAATATCCGGAATTTGTTGAACAACACGTTAATTCCATGCAACAATTCCCACAAAATAATTATAATCCTAGGTCGACTAATTTTCCTAATATGTACCGACCCCAATATCAACAAGGTCAATACCAACTACCTCCTCCACCTCCACGCAATAATGCATTTGAGGAGAAGGTGTTGGTCTCACTTGAAAACTTTGGTTCGGTGGTCCAGTTAGTACACTCTCACACACAATCCATCGCAAAACTGGAGTCCCAAGTAGGGCAAATTGCTAATACGCTAAAACGCTTAACTGAGAGTAAGTTACCCAGTCAACCTACTCAGCAACCTAAGGGGCAATATGCAGTGGGTAGTGCGAGTGAGAGCGTGAACGCTGTTTTGACTAGGATGACTATTCGAGATGAAGAAGTTGTTGAGATTCCAAATGAGAGTGAGAAAGATGGGAAAATTAACTTAAATTTGAATAAGGAGGGTGAGGGAACGAGTAGAATTCAAAAAGATAAAGAACCGGTCCCAACAAATTATGTTCCGAGAATGCCATATCCACCTAATGTTGAGGAACCGTCGAATTTTTCAAAGAAAAAATAAAAAACTGAAGATATACTCGAGGTATTTAAACAAGTAAAAATCAATATTCCATTCCTCGATGCTATTAAACAAATTCCCGCTTATGCTAAATGTCTAAAAGACCTTTGTACACAAAAGCACAAAATACGTAGTCATACTCCTAAAAAGGTCTTTCTCACGGAAAAAGTAAGTTCTATTTTTCAACACGCTCCTCCAAAGTATAAGGATCCTGGTACACCTACGATTTCATGTGTCATAGGTGACACTATCATTCATCGGGCTCTCCTTGACTTAGGAGCTAGTGTTAACCTCTTACCTTATCATGTCTACAAACAACTAGGATTAGGTGAACTTAAACCTACGGTCGCTACTATTCAATTAGCGGATCGTTCTATTAAAATACCTAGAGGAATCGTCGAAGACGTCCTAGTAAAAGTTGATCAATGTTTTTATCCTGTTGATTTTATGGTCCTTGACACCGAACCGGTGCTAGATGCTAGAAAATACACTTCTGTTACTCTTGGTCGTCCATTCTTAGCCACGGCCAATGCACGTGTCAATTGTCGAACAGGGGTAATGAAAGTATCGTTCGGGAATATAAAATTAAAATTAAACATTTTTAACGCTATTGATCAACCTCCTAAAGACGACGATTACCTATGTGAGGCGGAAGGTGAGGTAAGACGGAATATTGAGCCTACCAAAGAAATAAATGTGAGTAACAAAAAAGATATAGTGGATGATGACTGGATGAATCCTAATACCTCGGACCCTAATATTGAATCTACTCGGAAGGTAAGAAATCGATTTGAATATACTAACAAACCATCGATTGAATTAATTCGAAGCGACGTAGTTTCTGCTTACCATCGAGCTCTACCTGACATTCTTAGGGGTACACAGTTTGATTTTCAACCTCCGTAAGTCTTGAGCTAGAACGGTCTAGCTGAAGACGTAAAAGTTAGCGCTTCTTGGGAGGCTACCCAAGCGTATTTTCATCTGTTTCTTTGATTTTTAGATGTTTTTGAGTCGTTTTGGTCAGTCTTAGAGTTTTTCTGGACAGGTTTGGGGGTCGGAATTAATTTATTTTAATATTATATACATAATTTTAGCTAAAAAATGAAAAACACCCAAATCGCGCGCGCGGCCCGCTCGCGCGAGACGTCGCTCGCGCGGCCCGCTGGCGCGAGTTTGCCCCTTAGATGTTTTTCTTTGCTTTTCTTGTTTTGAGCCCTCAGGTTCTCCTCGCGCCTGATATCGCGGGCGCGAGGTACCTCGCTCGCGCGAGATCTAATGATTAAAAAAAAAATTTATTATTATTATTGGGATTCGCGCGCGCGATAACCGCTCGCGCGATTCCCCATTTTTCTGGTATTTTCTTTTGTTTTCTATATCAGTCCTCCACACCTGTCAGGTAGTTTTTCCATTTTTGTTTTTGTTTCGTAGGTCCTTTTCCATCAGGTCTTTGATTGTTTTCATAATTCTGGTTATGTTTTATTTCCTTTTATAGTTTATTTTCGTGTTGTCTTCATAGTTTTGTTTCTTCTTATAGTTTATTTAGTTTCGTTTAGCTTAGTTATAATTCTTTTAGCTGTTTTTATTATTTTGTCTGTTTAATTTTCTTTTGTAAGAAGTAACAGGTAACATTGCACTTTATAGCCATATTCCTTTGTGTTCTATGCTTGTCAAGTTTGAGGTACTATCGTTCCTTCCTTATGTACTCTCCTTTCTTTCATTTTATTGTTTCATTGGGGACAATGAAAGGTTTAGGTTTGGGGGTATGCACACACATGCACATTATTTTATGTTAAATTTTAAAAATTTTCAATAAGTGTGTTTAAATAAACGATGTTACCGACGTTTTTGCAATTTTAATTTGATACTCTTTGTTAAATAACTTTGAATTGTTATAGAATGGTAAACAAGGGAAGATGTGATTAAACATTTGCTAAAGTTATGATGTAACGTTTTAAGTTATGTATTGTTTGAATCGTAGTTTTATATCATAAATTTGCACATAAACCTATGCACTGCACGTAGTCGATTGAATACATGTTGGTTGTGAACTATAATATGATTCGGATTTCTAGATAACATAAGGTGGAGACTAGACCCAGTGAACTTTTGAGCCTATCTTTTCTGTTTTGAGGGTTATAAATACATCTTGTGTTTGTTGAATTTCATTGAAATAGCGCATTAACTTGTTGTTTAGTCTCATTATTCTTGTTTTGGTTCATAGTCAAGTTCAAATATTTGTTACCATGCTAAATAATCTTCCGTTGTAAACGTTGAAGAACCATATAACCCTAGGACATGATTTTAGGCCTTCTTTGTTTGCTGCTGACCGATAAATGATAAAATGTCCTTAGTTCGCCCTTTGAGCCGTTAAAATGCCATTTCTTTCTTTGATTACCATTATCCTTGTTTTTGCTCCGACTTGACAAACTCGGAGTTCACCACTGAGAGATTTGTCACCTTTTAGTAGTGTTAAGGTGATGTGTTGAAAAAAGAAGAAGAAAATAAGATGCTATTGGGGTAGTTGCTTGGTATTCAATGAATAATCATTTGAGAAGCAAGAAAAGAAAAAGGAAAAGAAAATAAAATAAAGAAGAGGAAGGTTGAAAAAAAAAAGAAGAAAAGAAAGAAAAATGAATGAAAAGGAATGAAGAGAATGAAAAGATGAAGTTGGTAGAAGAGAGAATGAAAGAAATCGAACATGCCTTACAATGCCATTCTGAGATTACTTACCTAGTTTATCCTTTTTCATTGCCTGAGCCACGTTATAACCTTTGAAAAGTCCTATTTGATCCTAGGAAACATGGTTTGGATATGAAAACGATGGGAGGGGGATTAAAACTTGGTAATGATTAATTTTTCTTGATTATTGGCGTCCTATTCATGAGACTACTGTTCTTTCGTGTCATGCGTCTTTTTCGAGTCATATGTGAGCATTTCTCGTTTTGAAAATATATTTCTTTGCTCCCATATATTAGAAAAATTACGCCTGTTTCTGAGTGTTTCATTTTAGAGTGTAATTGACATTGTGAGATTCGTAGTCGAGACATAGTTAGATGGTTATCCGAGTTATATTCTAAGTTCATGACATGCGCGTGTTCATTTGACTACCATATCACACACGTGAAATTTTATGAGAAACTCTATTGATTTATATGATGCATGAGCTTGGGATTGCTTTTCATGATGTAGATAGATGTTTGATTCTGTTTCTTCTTGTTCGTTATTCTATTTCAAATCATTGTGTTATAATAAGGAGTATTGAATATTATGTTCTTTAGTTTTAATAAAACTTTTTAAATTTACAAGTTAATAAAGATGGTTGTGGGTGACTTGTTGATGAGAACCCTCACGAGACTTCACTCGTCCGACTAGGGACACCTAGAGGTTTAAAAGGCTTGTTACATACGCTAAATGCAATCGTAATCCATACGAAAATGGAGTAGTAGTTTATTAGTAGTTAGTTTTTATTTTAGTTTTGCTCGAGGACTAGCAAAATGTAGGTTTGGGGGTGTGATCGGGAGAGAACAAATCCTATTTATACGCCTTAACCAGCATCTGTTAGTTCCTTTTTATCCTGTTTTTGTATATTTTTACTTCGTTTTCTATTTTCTGACAGGTTTTGGAAGAAATCACCTAAACCAGGCTAAACAGGGTGAAAAAGCATAAGAAAAGAAGCTGAAAAAGCCAGTTCGCGCGCGCGACCCGCGGGCGCGGAAATCCAGATATCGCTCGCGCGAGAGTCCCAGAATCGCTCGCGCGATCCGCGCACGCGAGGTCCCAAATGTCGCGCTCGCGCGACCCGCTCGCGCGATATGTGTAAAAACCAAAGTTGCGTATTTCAGTATACTGAAGACTCCTGTGTAAACGAAACTGCTGAACGACGTCCAGACTGTAAATTACATCAGTTTCAGTCCGTTTCGGGTTGAGAAGGCTTCCAAAACTTGTTGTAAATCTATATATACCCTATTTTATTACAATTAAAGGGTTAGACATTATTAGCAACTATTATACAATCATACTTCCAGCCATTGAAGGGAGGGAAGCAAGGAGAAGAAGAAGAAGACCAAGGGTTTCCATGGCCTCCTCCATCAACCTCTTGCCATCCATCACTTCCATGGACGGCTAGATCATAGATCTAGGGTTTCAATGAAGCCCTAGTCGAGTAATAGGGTTTTATTTATATTTTTATTTTAGTTTTATTATGTATGGATGACAGTCACATGTTTTGAGGATTTTTATAAATAAATCGTACTTCTAGTGATTAAATCATTACTTTCAGAATTTATTCTTGTCTTAGATCTATTTTGACTGTCATGTGCTCAACGATCTATTCTTGCTGTGCTTGTTTAGATTGTTTATATGTGATGGTGCTTTATTGATTTGTGTTATCAAGTATCCGAATAGTCCATGCCTAAGTTAGACGGATTAGATCACAACCCTAGTTTAGTGTGGGATAATTCGTGCTAACCGAAGATGGATTATGTTGGTGCTTGAACCATGAATATCTTCTTGTCGGAGGAATTGGGCTTGTAGCTACAATTCCCCATTATCATCCAATGTAATAAGCTAAAGTAATTCATAAATAGTCCTTATTATGAAGCTAGTGGTGGATTTGCAATCCTAGGTTCCCTTAAACATTATTTAATACACTTTTAATTGCTTTCATAGTTTAGATTTATTTTTATTGTTATTAGTTTAATTAAATTCAAATCAAAATCCGTTTTTATAATTAATTAGATTTAGGTTTTAAGATTAAAACACGGTAGTTAATCAATCTCTGTGGGTTCGACCTTTACTTTCACTACTACAAATCCTTAGAAAAGTAAAGTACACTTTTGATATCTTGATATTGACAACATCATCTTCTTTCAGTCAATGTCATTGGTCAATTCAGTTCTGGATTAAGTTTCAAAAGGAATGATTGGGTTTAAATATGACATGATTTTGAGAATAAGAGAAGACGAACAAGACATAGTATCGAGAATAAGAAATGATGAACGAGATATGGTTTCGAGAAATAAGAAGAGATGAAGAATAACTTACCTTAAGTGGTGGTAACCTTAAGGGGACCCTCACTTAGCTTAACCGCTAACGGCTTTTCATGCCGCTGGACCTTCCACGTCCAGCCTCTGCAGGTCCAGACAGAGCCGACTGTTATCAAGATGCTGACTTTACTACTGAAGACTATGCTAGTGAAGATTACTACGAGGAAGGCTACGGTTTCGCCAGCTGAAGACTTTAGAGCTTTTTCTTTTGTTATAGTTTGTTATTATTATGTCAGTGATGTAATAGTTTAGCTGGTCTTGTAATATGTATCTTTTGGACATCTTTTTGGCCTGTAATATACTACTAATGTAAGACTTAGATGTTTTAAATTTCTGCTACCGCTGAACTTAGTCACTTTCCTATATCACATTATTGTTATAAGCATGTTTGGAAAATCAGGTGACACTCACAACCAGTCACGTGTCTGCGAACCCATAAAGGAAATTTATTTTTCCCTATTTTTGGTACTTCGGGGCGTGACAGGGATTTTTGGTATCAGAGCCTTAGGTTTCGACGCGCTCACTCATTGTCCTACACCTTAAGTTATGAGCATAAGATTTACCTCGTATTAGTACTGACACTAAGTTAGTTCCTCTTGCAGGACTATGGAGCCGATCTTTGTTCACGATGATTTTGGAGGACACTATATTCTCGACGGTCGTATCCAGCCTGCCGACCCCGTACTATATCGACAGCGGATCCGCCAGAGGGCGAGGCACATTTTAGAGGAGGACATGCGGAGAACTGTGCATACCGATGCACTGCAGTATCCAGATCGAGTTCAGCTTGAGTCGATTCATGCTTCAGAGACTACCATACTTATCCACCAGGAGCTTATCAGCATGGCTCAGGACGAGGCACTATACGACGATATACTCTTCCCAATTATCATGGCCGCACCAGCACCACCATTCTCACCCGAGCCCATACCAGAGCTAGATGCAGACTCAGACCCCATGGATACAGATAGCGATGACGACAGAGCAAGTAGAGAGGATTCTGTAGGCGGTAGCCACACAGCAGACGACCCATCTGACGGTGATGACACAGATGATGACGATGACCTGATGATTGAGAACGACCCGGCAAGTAGCGATGACGAGTCGATCGAGGAGGCTGATCCAGTAGAGGATGCTCAGGGACCAGAGGATGATGTATACGATCATCCAGTACTGCCAGCTGATGAGGACGTGATAGTACCGATACCCGAGCAGGACCACGGGGAAGATCCAGCTGATGTCGAGGAGGACCCAGAGGAGGAAGAGTTCTTAGAGGACCCTGCAGACGATCCAGTTATAGAGCTGATTCAGGACGATCCCGACGCACAGCCTGACCTACACGACGATGTGGATCCAGATGATGTCGTTGAGCCTGACGAGTTAGCTGTCGAGTTGGACGATGTGCCACCAGAGGTTGTAGAGCTAGATGACGAGGATGACATCGACTTGGATGGAGTTGGCGGAGATAGCGTAGCACCAGGATGGATATTACCAGATGGTGGACCAGATGAGTTTGACCAGTAGCTGGATTTTATGCCAGCGGAGGTAGTTACCGTTCCAGGGGACGAGATACCACCTATGGTTACCGACGATGAGGCAGACTTCTATGCCCTACCATGTTGATATGATCTTCAGAGAGCTGCTATTACTTCTATATAGTGATGTACATATTAGTTTTGTTTGGTGTCGCTCGTATTATAGATATTTCAGTTGTAAGTACTTCGTACATGTTATTTTTGTAAGCACACCCAGGAGATGCTTAAACTCTTGTATAGTATGTACTGGCCTTGGACGTAGTACTTTGATGTAAATCTTTTTGGTTTAATATAATGGTTTCAGTTATATCGCTTTATTCCATTGACATTTAACAATATATGAATGCTTATTATATTTTAACTTTGGTACACATCAATACCACCTATAAAGACTCGGTATGGAATCAAAGGATATTAGCAGTAAAACTTGTGCGTTGTTTTCAGATGGCTGGAGGACGTAGGAGGAACCACAATGGTCATAACGAGGAAGAACCGGAGATACCTAATGAGATAGACCCTACAGGACTACTCTCAGCCTTGGTCAGAAGGATTGAGAGGGCTTCAAACAATGTAGGAAACAACAACAACTACCCAGTACCACCCCCAAGGCAGACAGGGGATAAGTTACTTGAACGTTTCCGTGCATTAAGACTGGAAAAGTTCAATGGGATGATGGAACCATGGAAAGCGGAGCAATGGCTACGAGAGATGGATCTCATCTTTAAAGCCATGGATTGCAGTGAGGCCGAAAAATGCCGCTTAGCCGTATTTCAGTTGACATATGCCGCTGCAGACTGGTGGGAAGCGGAAGAGGCTACTTTAGGAGAAAGAGCCATAAGGGAAATGACATGGACCGTGTTCAAGAAATGGTTCCTAGCAAAGTATTTTCCATTAGTTGAACGAAATTTGAAGAAGAAAGAATTCATGGAATTGGTTTAAGGGAACAAGTCTGTTCAGGAGTATACAACGCAATTCGAACGCCTGTCCCGTTTTGCACATCACATGGTGGACACACCTGAAAAAAAGAACGAACAATATCACCAAGGGTTATCTCTTTCACTACAAAAGACGACTACAGTTTACGTGAGTCAATCCTTTGAATCTTTGGTAGGGTTGGCTACACAGATGGAGAATATACAGAAACAGAGGCAGAAGAGGTTTACCAGTAGGTTTTCATCACGAAATGTCCAAGGATCAAGGCCACCCATGCGTTATCAGAATAACAAGCGCGCTTGGAATGGAGAAAGGAAGCCGCAACAGGCACGGAGGCAACCACAGCAAGCCAACACTGTAGCACCACAAGCATCAGTCCCTGTTGGACATCAAGGAGGTTATATCGCCCAAGGAAAAGGTCCAGGGAGTTGCTTCAATTATGGCATACCTGGCCACCATGCCAAAGATTACAGAACCTCCAAGAACCACGATCGTGGTGAAGTCATATGCTTTAATTGTGGAGAGAAAGGCCACTAGAGCCGAGAGTGCAAGGCACCGCACCGAGGATACAATGGACCCAACGCTCAAGGGCAAGCTGCTATGACTCATCTGAATGCCATTATTCCGGAAGTAGCAGGTTTTGACGCCGAAGTGCACCAGAATCTAGAAGGTACGCTCACTCTTTTTAGCAAATAGAGTTAAAACGTTATTTGATACTGGAGTGTCAAATTCGTTTATTGCTAGTAGAGTTGTACAAGATTTGGGTTTAGTACCTCAAAACCTTACTGTAGCATTGAATGTCGTATCTCCGATGGGTACATCTGTTAAGTTGAATAGGGTATGCAGAAACTGTCCCATTAACATAGAAGATAGAGACCTATTCGCGGATTTGGTGATCTTGTCAATGAAGGAGTTTGACGTCATCTTAGGAATTGATTGGCTCACCAAGTACTATGCTATCTTGCATTGTACTAGCAAGTTGATTACCTTTACGATACCTGGAAGTCAATCCTTTTTCTTTCAGTGTAACCCGTTGAGTGATGGTTTTCTCACTAGTCGCTTGGCTGCCATCGAGGGCACAAGCTCAGAGACCATGATCGTACAGATTCCGATAGTGCGAGAATTCGAGGACGCATTTAAAGATCTCTCAGGTTTGCCGCCAAAGAGAGTGATAGACTTCTGCATAGAACTGATACTTGGAACCATGCCTGTCTCTAAGACCCCATACAGGATGGCACCGACGGAAATGCAAGAATTAAAGAAGCAAGTACAAGAGTTGGAAGATTTGGGATTCGTGCATCCAAGCACATCACCGTGGGGAGCACCGGTACCGTTTGTAAAGAAGAAAGACGGATTGCTTTGACTCTGCATAGACTATAGGGAGTTGAATAAGGTAACCATCAAGAATAAGTACCCGCTGCCACGTATTGATGACTTGTTCGATCAATTACAAGGATCCATGACATTTTTAAAGATCGATTTGAGATCAGGATACCACCAGCTGTTAATTCGACCATAAGATGTGTCAAAGACAGCATTCCGTACTAGATATGGACATTACGAGTTTCTTGTGATGCCATTTGGGCTAACCAACGCCCTAGTAGTGTTTATGGACTTGATGAATAGGGTATTTAGGCCTTACCTAGATCAGTTTACTATCGTCTTTATAGATGATATACTGATATATTCCAAGACCAAGGAGGAACACGAAAAACATTTGCAGATTGCCTCACAGACACTCAAGGACAACCAACTATATGCAAAGTTTAGCAAATGCGAGTTTTGGCTTAATGAAGTCAAATTATTAGGACATGTCGTCTCTCAGAATGGGATATCAGTGGATTCTTCAAAGATAGACGCAGTGCTAGATTGGAAAAGATCGAGTAATGCTTCAGAGATTAGAAGTTTTCTGGGTTTGGCTGGCTACTACAGGAGATTTGTAGAAGGATTCTCTAGAATCGCAGCCCCATTAACTAGTCTTTCAAAGAAGGAGTCGAAGTTCGATTGGAAGGATCGACATGAACGTGCATTTCAAGAGCTAAAGGGGAGGTTAACTTCGGCACCCGTGTTAGCAATACCTAAGAGCGCTAAAAGATATACCATCTATAGTGATGCTTCACACCAAGGATTAGGGTGTGTACTTATGCAAGATGGGAAGGTGATAGCGTATGGATCGAGACAGTTAAAGCCACACGAGATGAGTTATCCAACGCATGATCTAGAGTTAGCCGCAATTGTGTTTGCACTAAAAACATGGAGACATTACCTCTATGGGGAGCAGTTTGATTTATTTTCAGACCACAAGAGCTTGAAGTACTTGTTCTCTCAGAAGGAGCTAAATATGAGGCAGAGACGATGGATGGAATTACTCAAGGATTATGATTTCACTCTACAGTACCATCCTGGAAAAGCAAACGTTATTGCAGATGTTTTGAGTCGTAAACCTCGCGAGATAGTTGCTAATCTCATGATTCGAGAATGGAAAGCATTAGAAACTATAGCAGAATTTGATCTCCAACCCACAGAGACAGAAGGAGGACACCATCTTGGATGCTTAGTAGCACAACCGACACTTCTTAGTTGTATTTTGGAAGCCCAGCAGAAAGACAAAGAGTGGAAGAAGTGGTTTGCTAAAGTTTCGGCAAAGGGACCCGAGGAATGGAGCGTAGGCTCAGATGGAGGATTTCGATGTAGGAATCGACTATGTGTTCCTGATGTGGAGACTCTGAGGAAGGACATTTTGGATGAAGCACACAAGTCCCGTTTGACCATTCATCCTGGAGGTACAAAGATGTATAGAGACTTGAAGCTGCATTTCTGGTGGGAAGGCATGAAACGAGAAGTGGCAGAGTATGTTTCTAAGTGTCTTACTTGTCAACAAGTCAAAGATGAACATCAGAAGCCATCAGGATTATTACAGCCATTACCGATTCCGCAGTGGAAGTGGGAACACATGACCATGGATTTTGTGGTAGGTCTACCCCGATCTCAGCAGAGCCTGACTCTATTTGGGTGATTGTAGATCGACTCACCAAGTCAGCTCACTTCATAGCATATAGTATGACATATTCTATGGAGAAGTTGAGTCAGTTATACATACAACAGGTCGTACGATTGCATGGAGTACCCGTTAGCATAGTATCTGATCGCGATTCTCGATTTACTGCAGAATTCTGGAAAAGTTTCCAGACAGCTTTAGGAACTTCACTGAAAGTGAGTTCAGCCATCCTCAAATCGACGGGCAAACCGAGAGGACCAATCAAGTAATGGAAGACATGCTCAGAGCTTGCGTGATTGACTTTGAGAGTTCATGGGAGACACATCTTCCATTGATTGAGTTTGCCTACAACAATAGTTATCACTCAAGCATAGGCATGGCACCATTCGAGGCATTGTATGGAAGGCCGTGTCGTTCGCCATTATGTTGGGCTGAAGTCGGAGATGGCAAGCTTCTAGGACCGGAGATGGTTTGAGAGACTAATAAGAAGATAATTATTGTCAGAGAGAAGATGAAGGCAGCACAAGATCGATATAAGAGCTATGCAAACAAACATCACACGGATAAAGAGTTCAAGGTAGGAGAACATGTTTTACTCAAAGTATCATCAGTCCGAGGAGTAAGGTTTGGACAGAAAAGGGGAAAGTTATCGCCACGCTATATCGGACCATTCGAGATCTTGGAACGCATAGGAAGAGTTTCTTATAGACTCGCGTTGCCACCAAGGTTGTCAGGTATTCACAATATTTTCACATCAGTATGTTGAAGGAGTATCATCAGGGCGCGATGCCACATGTAATCGACTTTAAGGACATTGAGGTGAATAACAGCGTGTCTTACACAGAGAGACCCATCAAGATTTTGGGTCGAGAGACCAAGAAGCTGAGAAACAAGGAGATTCCATTGGTGAAGGTAGAAAGAGAAGCTTCATGGGAAATGGAGTCAGAGATGCGAGAGAAATATCCTTTTCTGTTTTGTACCTAGATAAGCTCTGATTTCGAGGACGAAATCCTTTAATAGGTGGTGGAAGATGTAACACCTGTAATTTTTCTTTCATTAATAATATCAGTTTTTTTTTTTTTGAATTTCTGTATTGGACCGACTATATTATAATATTTTTATTTTAATTACGTGACGGTATGGACTTGTTGTAGTATTACCATATAGACTGTAGTAACCATACCGACTCGACCATAATAAGATTTAACTTAGTACCGTACCCAGATCCGGACATTAGAAATAATACCAGTTTGCACGTACTTCGAGACCGACACGCATACTGAGGAACTTATGCACGTAAACCGAAAAAGTTGCACACAACCCAAGGTGGGCCCCACATGGCCGGCCACATGGCAGCCCCATGTGCCACTCCTTATACTTGTCATCTCCTCCCATGACATTTGTCCACATATTGGACATGTGTCTTTGCATGAACTCATGCAAATGACACCTAGCCATGCCAATCTCCTATATATCATGCACATATACACAATTGAGACACTTTTGTCTCTACAATCTGCATATAATTGAGAGGGAGAGAGAGCTAGAGTTATAGCTCCATGGAAGAATAGAAGAAGAAGTTCATCCTTGAAGTTTGAAGATTCAAGCTTCACTAAGCATCAACCAATATCAAGCTTAAATTTCAAGCTTTAGTGAGTAATTGTGAGTAATCTAACTCAATTTAGAACCCATATAATATGTACTAATGTTTAGTAGAAGTTTGATGTTGTGTTGAAGTTTTCATGACATGCAAGACAAATCCATAAATCTGAGAAACTGAAACTCGCAGCAGAACATAGTTTAGTAAAATGAATGTTTTATGCAGCTCAAAAATGAGAATTAAGCTAGGTTTTTTTGTGGTAAAATCTAACTCATATATCTACAAATAACTCTTCTACATCTCAGTCTAGAAATCAATCCTTCATGGGTGAAATTGATGTACAACGCAGTGTTATAAACCTGGGAAAACAGAAACTTCCAGCAGAATATAGTTTAGTAAAATGGATGTTTTGAGGCGTTCAAAATCGGAATTAAGCTAGATTTTTTTGTGGTAAAAGCTAACTCATTTATCTAAATATAACTCTTCTATAGCTCAGTCTAGAAATCACTCCTTCATGGGTGAAATGCATGTACAACGCAGTGTTATAGATTTGAGAAACTGAAACTTTCAGCAGAACATAGTTTAGTAAAATGAATGTTTTGTGTAGCTCGAAAATGAGAATTAAGCTAGGTGTTTTTTTTGAAGAAATCTAACTCATTTATCTACAAATAACCCTTCTATATCTCTGTCTAAAAACCCCTACTTCATAGGTGAAATTCACGTACAATGCAGTACTATAAATCTGGGACAGAACAGTCCGAGTTATAGAAATGTCTAGGTAGAATAAATAGTTTGAGTAGCTCAAAAATGTAATTGATGCTAGATTTTTTTTGTACATGAAGATATTCCTATTATCTATAATGTTTTAGTTTTGAGTTTGATCTACAAAGCAATTTATCATGCCCAAATAAATCATGTTAATTCAGTCAACACAGTGAAAATGTATCTTGGCAGATTGTACAGCTTTTTGTATAATGTTTTGTTTATGCATGGTGTTGATTGTTGATGCTAGTTTTCCGGTACATGTGTTGTTATGAAAATCTCATGCTATGATAGTGCTATCGCGTAGATGAGTATGTTAAGGGTTTCGTCTATGTGTTTATTGGTATTAAATTCACGTTATAAATCTATGAGCTACGTGCTATGTTTTCTATTGTTATGAATATAGTCTAATGATCGTTGAAAGTTCATACCCAAACTATAAGTATATTGTATGGCACGATTATTGCGTTGATAAGTGATCGGGGAAGTTTCCATCGTAAGTATATTGAGAGAAAAATGGAATGTCGGACGTATAGAGAAATATTAACGGTTATAAATGGATGATATTAATGAACTGAACTACTAAACGTGCAAACGCGTAAAATAATGATAAAACCTTTGATAACAGATTTAATGCGAATAAGGGACATTGGGCCTCGTTTCTAGTCATGTGACTACCGGTCAAAGTTGATTTGTGAACTTTCGTGTCGTGTTTGTATATTTCTTTCAAAATTGGTCTTTCGGTAATTCCATGGTGTCTATTGGTGAGTTATGTTTTGTTCCTTGATCTGAGGATCGGCATGACGTGTTCGGTCAAGTGCGGATGACCTGAGGATCATCATGACGTGTTCGATCAAGTAGTTGAATAGTTTTCCGCTCCTTTGGACTGAGGATCGGCATGACGTGTTCGATTATGTACGGGTGACCTGAGGATCGGCATGACGTGTTCGTCCAAGCGATTATTAATTTCCCGTACCCTTGGTCTGAGGATCAGCATGACGTGTTCGGTGACGTGCGGGCGACCTAAGGATCGGCATGACGTGTTCGACCAAGAAATTGTTAATGTCCCGCACACTTATGCCATTTGGGCGATAGTTTGAGTGCCAATTGGGCGACAGTTAACTATTCATTGTTGAGTATTGTACTTTCTTGACCAGTAAATGTGTTTGGAGTTAAGTCTTCTTTCAGTCAATGTCATTGGTCAGTTTAGTTCTGGGTTAAGTTTCAAAAGGAATGATTGGGTTTAAATATGACATGATTTTGAGAATAAGAAAAGACGAACAAGACATAGTATCGAGAACAAGGAATGATGAACGAGATATGGTTTCGAGAAATAAGAAGAGATGAAGAATAACTTACCTTAAGTGGTGGTAACCTTAAGGGGACCCTCACTTAGCTTAACCGCTAACGGCTTTTCATGCCGCTGGACCTTCCACGTCCAGCCTCTGCAGGTCCAGACAGAGCCGACTGCTATCAAGATGCTGACTTTACTACTGAAGACTATGCTAGTGAAGATTACTACGAGGAAGGCTACGGTTTCGCCAGCTGAAGACTTTAGAGCTTTTTCTTTTGTTATAGTTTGTTATTATTATGTCAGTGATGTAATAGTTTAGCTGGTCTTGTAATATGTATCTTTTGGACATCTTTTTGGCCTGTAATATACTACTAATGTAAGACTTGGATGTTTTAAATTTCTGCTACCGCTGAACTTAGTCACTTTCCTATATCACATTATTGTTATAAGCATGTTTGGACAATCAGGTGACACTCACAACCAGTCACGTGTCTACGAACCCATAAAGGAAATTTATTTTTCCCTATTTTTGGTACTTCGGGGCGTGATAAAAGCATTGTTTGGGAATGTTTAACTTGTATGTGTTATGTTGTGCCTAAAAGCTAGTTACCCAAACATCTCAAGATTGACCCCTACATACCTATACAAGGCTCTTGGTTAAACTGTGGAGATGAGTATACGTATGTATACATCTGTGTATATGTTTTTAATTGAGAAACAAAAATCCCAATTTGTTGAGTAAACCACAAAGTTCTTGGCCTCCAAGTTATAAGATTACATAACTCATATCTCTCTCTCCTTCCATTACACACTCTACATAATACACATAGAAAGAAAAAGATAGAGCTAGAGAGTTTAATTTCTGAATTCTAGAAAGTGAAGCTTCATCTCCATAGCTAAGCTTATAAGTGGAATTCTTATTTTTTATTATCTCTCTCAATCAATCACTTCTATCTTCAACCTGTGAGTATTTTAAACTCACTCCTAATGTAATTTGTGCTCAATTATTGTATGTTTTTGCCTAATTTAAAAATCTATATTGTTGAATTTTACGTTTGAAAACTCCATAGCGTGAGATCAAGATTTTTGAATCTCAATCAAAATTCATTTTCTTAGATAAATATGAAATATTAAATGTTGTAGACGCTATATTTAAAGTTTTATAGCTTAATTTGTTCATAGGAGAAAGTATATTAGGAATTAAGTTTTGACAACTTTTAGTTTTTCATAAAATTAGAGAGATAT
Organism: Hydrangea macrophylla; assembly: GCA_033977485.1. Classification (NCBI taxonomy): domain Eukaryota; kingdom Viridiplantae; phylum Streptophyta; class Magnoliopsida; order Cornales; family Hydrangeaceae; genus Hydrangea; species Hydrangea macrophylla. The sequence continues at coordinate 81,902,381 of CM066987.1, forward strand.
GGTTTGATTCATGTTAAATTTGTCACGCCCCGACGTAGCATAAATATGGAAAGCATTTAATTTCCTTTATGGACCCGTAGGTCGCGACAGTTTGAAGGATCGATTCCGTCCCAAACGTCGAACAACAAAAACATATAATCAGAGTTGAGCAATCAAAGCTTATAAATATTTTTCTAACTTATTACATATTACAGCACGGGGTCTCTAAAGGCACAAACCGCCTTAAAATAAAATAATAACTTAATATCTATTACAGTCATCCTTATTACAAGAACAGTTTATAACTTAAAACATATAAAAGTAAATTCTCTTCATCAGATAGTGGTTCTCAGTTTACGTAATCATAAGGCCCCGCGTAGTCATAACCTGAAAAGCCTGAACACGAATGTCCAGGGCGCATCAATGCCGTCAGCTTCAAGAAGCTGGTGAGTATTAAAAACATAACTTTGAATGTAAAACATACTCATTTACCTCTTTTCCAATTCTCGTTAAATCCAATAAGTTTACATTAAAGCATGGAGGTCATTTTAGGAAACAAGCACAATATTATTTAAAAGATGTAATTCACATATATGTGACCGTGTATGAAACAATGCACCATCTCATCTTACCGACTCTTTTCTCTCGACAAAACCCAACAACCCACCATCACACACCAGTATCTTTGAAATGCTAAGATAGCCACACTTTAGCACAGGGGTGCCAGGGAATGTCCAGTTTGCCTCACACTTTGGTCCGGGGTACCAGGGAGTGTCCATTGCCTTACACTTTGACTATCTAATCCGCCATGCAAATACCGGAGGAACCCTCACACAGTATCCAGACTCGGGTATCAAGGAGTGTCCGTAGGCCACACTTTAGCACTACCATGGGTGCCAGGGAATGTCCAAGTTCGGCTTTACACACTTTGACGCTACCATGGTCGTTAGGGAGTGTCCAGTTTTGCCACCATCGCATTTCAAAGACACCCTCGCCGCAATCTCAATCACAACACACTTTGGTACTCACTTACCAGGGAGTGTCCACAACACAATCTCAACCGCACTCACTATGCCACACTGACCATTACTCTTTTCCACACTGACCAACATTCACACTCACCATCCATGTACAACTGACTTCACATGTATGTCATGAAACTTTAAAACATGAGAAAATTCACTGATTTATACAAATGTCGTGCGTACGGGGATCGATAAGTCGCAATACAATGTTTTAATCGTTCAAACATAACCAATTAAGATTCTGATTTAATAAATTTCCCAAACAGAGCTTTAACAGTTCATAAAATACCACCCAAACAGTTCCTTAACACAAAACAAGCAAGAACTAGAAACTGCCAGAAGTCGCGCGCGCGGACCGCTCGCGCGGGCCGCTTGCGCGATTTGCCCAATTTTCGTTTTATTATAAAAATCTTTCTCTCTGCCAGAGTACAAGAAGATCACGCGCGTGCGGTCCGCTCGTGCAATCTGCCTAATTTTCATTTTTCTAATTAAAATATTTTCTGTCTGCTTGAAATTGCACAGCTCGCATGCGTGAGTTGCTCGCGCGAGGGGTCGCTCGAGCAGGCCGCTCGCGCGATCGCGCGCGTGAGATGAAGTAGAGACTTCATCTTCTTCGTCAGAACTGCTCTGTTTCAGAAATTCAGGGTCTTTTTGACCCATTTCCAAATCTGTTAGTATACATATCATATTATATATGGATCTCTTTGTTTTTCAACGAGGATTAAAAATCTACAACCAATTTAACATGAATCAATCTGTAGTTCCCGGATTTTACGAAAGACTAATTGATGTCAAAGCTTAGTTGCTTATATACTTCTTCATATGAACAAATTAGGCCTCAATACTTTAAACATAGTCTAATTACACCATAATCTTTCATTATTATCTAAGAAAATAGATTTTGGTTGAGATTGAAAAATTTTGATTTCAAAGCTATGGAGTTCATACGTGAAATCAACCATGGTGATCACAAATTAAGCTACACAAGACAGTAAATATAACATGAATTACATTCTAGGTGAGTTTAGAATACTCACAGATTGAAGATAGAAGTAATAGATTGAGAGAGATAATCAAACTAGGATGATCCACTTGAACTCTAGCTATGGAGGTTGAGTTATCTCTCTTTCTAAAATCTGTATCAAACTCTCTGAGTCTCTCTCTCTGAACTCACTCTTTGCTCTCTGTATCTCAGTCTCCCAAGTGAGCTAAAAGTGTGTGTGAGTAGTGTATATAAGGAGAACCAAAGTTAAGAACTTGGCCTCCAAGTTCTCTCTCAAATACTCAACAAAAGAATTATGTTTTTAATTAACTAAAATCAAAATATACACAGATATATCCATACGTATATACATTCTCAGATTTTGAAGAGGCAAGTTAGACTCATAGGGGCAATTGCTAGTTGTTTGGGAAAAGTAGATTATGGCCTTAACACTACACACACCAAATAAGCATAGTCAAACAAGGCACTAACTAATCATGGGTTTCCATAAATTCACTTCCATCTTTATGTCCAATCCAAAGTCTGTGCAAGTTTAACGCGGCGCAGACAGTTTTAAATATAAACTGGTATTTTCGTGACGCGGTGTCCGTCACAAAAACACAGAAAATTCATTTTAATGTAGGAAATGATTTTTCGGTTTTATAAAAATACTGATTGAGTCCAAAGTAAATATTTTCACCGTTTTGAAATACAGTTTTGGAATCCAACACAAGCATTGCCAAATTTACAGAAATTGCAGTTTGACCCCAATAATAATTTAAGACATAAATAAAACTAATAACCAGATTAACACATGAGATAAAAAACAGGCAATATAAATTGATTCCAAATATGACGATGCAAATACAATTTAAATATGGATATGCTAAAATTAAAATTAAATGAAATGCATGTTACATCCTTCCTCCCTTAAACAGGATTTCGTCCCCGAAATCAAGACTAACTAGTCAAGAAACAACTCCGGGTACTTCTTCCTCATTTCAGCTTCAACTTCCCACGAGGCTTCGTTCTCGTCGTGGTGATTCCACTGAACCTTTACCAACGGAATATCCTTATTCCTCAGTTTCTTGATACTCTGATCTAGAATCTTCACGGGTCTCTCCTTGTAAGAAACGTTATGACTCGTCTCAATATCGTCATAAGTAACCACATGCGAGGGGTCTCGTATGTACTTTCTCAGCATACTCAAATGGAATACATTGTGAACCCCAGACATCTTTGGTGGTAGCGCCAGCCGATATGACACTTTCCCGACACGTTCAAAAATCTCGAACGGTCCGATGAAACGCGGAGCCAATTTTCCTCTCTTGAGACCGAAGCATACCACCCCTCGGGTCGGTGAGACCTTAAGAAGTACGTGATCTCCAACATTGAATTCCAAATCTTTTCGGTGTCGATTAGCATAACTCTTATACCGGCTCTGAGCAGTTCTCATTCTCTCTTTGACCAAGGAAATTTTCTCGTTGGTTTCTCCAACCAAATCTGGTCCCAACAATTCTGTGTCTCCGACTTCTGCTCAGCATAACGGAGAATGACATGGTCGTCCGTATAATGCTTCGAACGGAGCCATACCGATACTCGTGTGATAACTGTTGTTATAGGAAAATGCAACCAAAGGCAAGTGTGTCTCCCAAGATTCTTCAAAATCAATAACACAAGCCCTAAGCATATCCTCCATGATCTGGTTAACACGCTCAGTTTGCCCATCTGTCTGAGGGTGAAAAGCAGTACTCATCTTGAGCGAGGTTCCCATAGCTTCTTGCAGACTTTCCCAGAATCCAGAAGTAAAACGGGCGCGTCACGGTCTGACATAATTGACACAGGTGCACCATAAAGTCGCACAACTTGTTGTATGTACATCCGGCTCATGTTCTCTACCGGGTATGTCATACTATAAGCAATAAAATGAGCAGACTTCGTCAATCGATCCACAATTACCCAAATGGCGTCATGATTCTGTTGCGATTAGGGCAATCCTACTACAAAATCCATGGTAACGTGCTCCCACTTCCAACCTGGAACATGTAAGGGTTGCAACAATCCTGACGGTCTCTGATGTTCAGCCTTAACTTGTTGACACGTCAAACACTTGGATACAAATTCGGCCACATCCTTCTTCATACCTTCCCACCAGAAATTTCTCTTCAAATCCTTGTACATTTTCGTTCCTCCTGGGTGAACTGTATACCTTGACTTATGTGCTTCTTCTAGGATATCCTTTCTAAGCCCCCCCCCCCCCCCCCCCCCACATCTGGCACACATAATCTATCTCTGCACCGATATCCTCCATCAATTCCTACCTTCCATTCTGTCAGATCTTTCTCTGACATCTTCGCAAACCATGTCTGAAACTTCTCATCTTCTTTCTGAGCTCCAATAATGCGGTCGATAAGAACAGGCTGTAGGATAAGACATCCGAAAAGTTGTCCTCTTTCTTTAGCACTCTGTACATCGAACTCCGTCAACGTCTCCAATGCTCGCCATTCTCTGACCATTAAGAAAGAGATCATCTTAGGCGTTTGGGTTCTGAGTCTATCCTCCCTGTCGTATCATCGGGGTGTAAAGCTTAAGCTAACAGATCATGGAATCGGGTCTAAACTGGTAAACCCTAACCTGGCTAAACTATCTTGAGATAAATAATAACCTGGCTCTGATACCACTAAATCCTGTCACACCCCGATGTAGCATAAATATGGAAAGCATTTAATTTCCTTTATGGACCCGTAGGTCACGACAATTTGAAGGATTGATTCCGTCCCAAATGTCGAACAACAAAAACATATAATCAAAGTTGAGCAATCAAAGCTTACAAATATTTTTCTAACTTATTACATATTACAGCACGGGGTCTCTAAAGGCACAAACCGCCTTAAAACAAAATAATAACTTAATATCTATTACAGTCATCCTTATTACAAGAACAGTTTATAACTTAAAACATATAAAAGTAAATTCTCTTCATCAGATAGTGGTTCTCAGTTTGCATAATCATAAGGCCCCGCGTAGTCATAACCTGAAAAGCCTGAACATGAATGTCCAGGGCGCATCAACGCCGTCAGCTTCAAGAAGCTGGTGAGTATTAAAAACATAACTTTGAATGTAAAACATACTCATTTACCTCTTTTCCAATTCTCATTAAATCCAATAAGTTTACATTAAAGCATGGAGGTCATTTTAGGAAACAAGCACAATATTATTTAAAAGATGTAATTCACATATATGTGACCGTGTATGAAAACAATGCACCATCTCATCTTACCGACTATTTTCTCTCGACAAAACCCAACAACCCACCATCACACACCGGTATCTTTGAAACGCTAAGATAGCCACACTTTAACACAGGGGTGCCAGGGAATGTCCAGTTTGCCTTACACTTTGGTCTGGGGTACCAGGGAGTGTTCATTGCCTCACACTTTGACTACATAATCCGCCATGCAAATACCGGAGGAACCCTCACGCAGTATCCAGACTCGGGTATCAAAGAGTGTCCGTAGGCCACACTTTAGCACTACCATGGGTGCCAGGGAATGTCCAAGTTCGGCTTCACACACTTTGACGCTACCATGGTCGTCAGGGAGTGTCCAGTTTTGCTACTGTCTCATTTCAAAGACACCCTCGCCGCAATCTCAATCACAGCACACTATAGACACCCCAATTTTGACCTAACGTCGAATTCAGGAGAGTGTCACCTCCAAGTCCAATGATGATAAGGACCGAAAGTTTTGAAGTATTCCAAGCTCTCCAAAAAGTTCTCCAAACGCGATAAAATTTCACAGAGAAGAGGAAAGTACCAGGTATTTAGGAGAATTTGGGTATAAAACACCATTTTGGAAAAGATCTTCGAAAATAAATTGCTTTGAGAAAAAGGAAAATCTAAAAGAGGGAATCTTAGCTAAAAACGGCACACGACAGACTGCCGCGGCACTCACTGAGTGCCGCACGGCAGTCATAGAGTGCCGGGCCGGCATTCACCAAATGCCGCCAACAATTTCTGACTGCCGTTCACTTGTAAAGTCTGTATTTTGCAGAGCAATACGTATGCGTATGCGAATAAGTACAAAAAACTGATAAAGTAAGACTGACAAAAACGCGGCAATCCATTAATTTCTGCGGCATTTGATGAATGCCGCGCGGCAGTCGCGTAGTGCCGCGACGGCAGTCATGAACTGCCGCCGCGGCATTCACGGACTGCCGCGACAGTTTCTGGACTGCCGCGCAGGGCAGCAGTCTGCCTAATTTCAGAAAGTACACATTGTACCACCAAATGAGAAAATTACACCTGTCTTTTACTCCGAATTTACTGAAATTACCTAGGTATTTTGCCTATAAAAGAAGAGGTATCTTCATTGAAAAAGGGAGAAAAAAAAGAAGGGGAAACACAAAAAAGACTACCATTACACCAACATTTTTGGAGAGAAAAAAAGAGAGTTTGGAGAGTTTGAAGAAGAGTTTGGAAGATCTTCAAAGGAGAGAAACTTTGAGGATAGTTTGGAGGTGACCCTCTAATCTTAGTTGTGTTTTCTTTCTTTTGAGCTTCTAATTTACAAGTCATTTAGTTTTTCTTGATTAAGTTTTAGAGTTTGTTAAGTAAACTTGGAAGTCGTTACTTCCTAGTTCTTTGATCCTTCTTCTATTTTTCTTGTTTATGTTCTTCTTTTGAGATTCTTGGAGATCTTCAATATCTCCTTTGAAAGCTCTTGAGTTTGATGTTTTGAATCTCATGTAAGCTTATACTTCGCATGGGAGTCAAAGTTTGATCATCACTTTTTATAAATAAATAGATGGATCCAAGTCCATGCTTATGACTTGAGTCTTCTAAGCTTGAGTTTTCATGGAGTCTCCTTATATTCCTTGAAAAACTCATGAGTTTTAGTCATGTCTTGATCTCCAATGACCATAAAATGGTAGGAGAAATGGTTTGGTTTAAACCCAACTTCATGGTTTAATAGTTGGAGTTACCAAATAAAAGTTGAACTTGACAAATGAAAACAGTGAGTTTTCAAACTGTTTTTGATCAAAGATTTTTAGTTCGAAATCCAACCGTTGAAATCAAGTGAAACCAACGGGAAAGTGTCAATAACACAATGTTCTACCACTGTAATTTTTGTTTTAAGGTGGTTTTATGTTTATAAGGGTTTGATCATGGATTTTGTGAGTCAACCACAATCTGTCCAGAGTTTCAGAATAGTTTCAGAACAGCAAGTCCATTTTGAAATTCATAAATCAGAAGTCTAATGGAGTTTTTGGGGTCTCTAATAATTTTTTCTGGGTACCTTAATGTGTTAGGAAGATCCCCTAAAAAGATCCAAGTGTTTCTCATCTTTGTGCTATTTTTAAAAAATCAAACAATATCTCTGGACAGAGAGTTGTACATCTCTGGTGACGTCTGGTTCTTGTCCTTTTCCCGGAGATCTAACCGTTGAAACCTTGATTTTCTTTTTGATTTGGAAACTAGATTGACAGAGGCATCTTGTGTCCAAAATTCACCGACATCAAATCATGGGAGACGTGCTTTTTCTTTTCTTAAAGTTCTGGTCTGCTCTCTGCAATTTTCAGAATTTCATGACACATTTGACCAACTTTGTAAATAATGGCCCAAATGATTCTCTTATGACTTAGGGCTTAAACCATATCTTAATAATGATTAATTAGACTTAAATCTCAAAGCTAAATGATTCAAATCAATGAATAAATTCATAGTTAATAGCCTACTCTTGTTCATATTCATGAATTCATGTACATTAATGCTTATAATTAGAATTAGTAATTGGATAAAGTTGGATTTCATTGCTCGCCAGATATAAGCTAGAGAATTAGGATTGATTGTTTGATATCATATTATTATGTGAAGCACGTGGACTAACCTTTTGTTTTGTAGTGCTATTAAGGTATGATTTCTAGAACTCCTCTTTAGTTTATCTTAATTCCTTGATTTTATTGATTTTTTGACTTAATGCGCGACACCTTAGAATTAGGTTTTGCCTTATGTGTGTATGTGATTAGAGACTCTTTTTTTTTAGGATTTTCTTTTGTTTGCATGCATTGCACGTTTAATATCGCTGCTGGATCCCGGGTAAGTTCACTTGTTCTCTATTGCATATCATATCGCTTGCTACCTGAATTATGTGGCTTTTGAATGGTATTTTGTCAATTGCAATTTTACACCCTTTGGACATGCTTTTGTGATGTATATGTATATATGTATTAGTTGAGGGCATGCTTAGATTAATAAATTTGATTAAAAGGATGTTGAGTAGAGGCCTATCGCAAGATAGGATGAGAGAGGGTGTTTTAGTCCGACGGGCTCCTTCCTCTCTCATTCCATAATCCCCGGACCTAGTTAATCTCTGGTTTCTAAAAGATCAGTTTGCTTTTAAAATGGTTTCTTAATTCTCCTTTTAAAAATTAAGTGGCGACTCTTTTGTTTTTGAATTTGATTTTGAAAAGCTGTGGGTAAGGAAAAATGCGATATTCAAACACACTTTGGTACTCACTTACCAGGGAGTGTCCACAACACAATCTCAACCGCACTCACTATGCCACACTGACCATTACTCTTTTCCATACTGACCAACATTCACACTCACCATGCATGTACAACTGACTTCACATGTATGTCATGAAACTTTAAAACATGAGGAAATTCACTGATTTATACAAACGTCGTGCGTACGGGGATTGATAAGTCGCAATACAATGTTTTAATCGTCCAAACATAACCAATTAAGATTCTGATTTAATAAATTTCCCAAACAGAGCTTTAACAGTTCATAAAATACCACTCAAATATTTCCTTAACACAAAACAAGCAAGAACTAGAAACTGCCAGAAGTCGCGCGCGCAAACCGCTCGCGCGAGGGGTCGCTCGCGCGGGCCGCTCGCGCGATTTGCCCAATTTTCGTTTTATTATAAAAAACTTTCTCTTTGCCAGAGTACAGGAAGATCGCGCGCGCGGGTCGCTCGCGCGATTTGCTCGCTCGATCTGCCTAATTTTCATTTTTCTAATTAAAATCTTTTCTGTCTGCTTGAAAATACACAGCTCGCGCGAGGGGTCACTCGCGCGGGCCGCTCCCGCGATTGCGCGCGCGAGATGAAGTAGAGACTTCATCTTCTTCGTCAGAACTGCTCTGTTTCAGAAATTCAGGGTCTTTTTTACCCATTTCCAAATCTATTAGTATACATATCATATTATATATGGATCTCTTTGTTTTTCAACGAGGATTAAAAATCTACAACCAATTTAACCTGAATCAAACCGTAGTTCCCGGATTTTACGAAAAACTAAATGATGTCAAAGCTTAGTTGCTTATATACTTCTTCATATGAACAAATTAGGCCTCAATATTTTAAACATAGTCTAATTACACCATAATCTTTCATTATTATCTAAGAAAATAGATTTTGGTTGAGATTGAAAAATTTTGATTTCAAAGCTATGGAGTTCATACGTGAAATCAACCATGGTGATCACAAATTAAGCTACACAAGACAGTAAATATAACATGAATTACATTCTAGGTGAGTTTAGAATACTCACAGATTGAAGATAGAAGTAATAGATTGAGAGAGATAATCAAACTAGGATGATCCACTTGAGCTCTAGCTATGGAGGTTGAGTTATCTCTCTTTCTAAAATCTGTATCAAACTCTCTGAGTCTCTCTCTCTGAACTCACTCTTTTCTCTCTGTATCTCAGTCTCCCAAGTGAGCTAAAAGTGTGTGTGAGTAGTGTATATAAGGAAAACCAAAGTTAAGAACTTGGCCTCCAAGTTCTCTCTCAAATACTCAACAAAAGAATTATGTTTTTAATTAACTAAAATCAAAATATACACAGATATATCCATACGTATATACATTCTCAGATTTTGAAGAGGCAAGTTAGACTCATAGGGGCAATTGCTAGTTGTTTGGGAAAAGTAGATTATGGCCTTAACACTACACACACCAAATAAGCATAGTCAAACAAGGCACTAACTAATCATGAGTTTCCATAAATTCACTTCCATCTTTATGTCCAATCCAAAGTCTGTGCAAGTTTAACGCGGCGCAGACAGTTTTAAACATAAACTGGTATTTTCGTGACGCAGTGTCCGTCACAAAAACACAGAAAATTTATTTTAATGTAGGAAATGATTTTCCGATTTTATAAAAATACTGATTGAGTCCAAAGTAAATATTTTCACCGTTTTGAAATACAGTTTTGGAATCCAACACAAGCATTACCAAATTTACAAAAATTGCAGTTTGACCCCAAAAATAATTTAAGACATAAATAAAAGGTTAAATATCACCTACCTCCCTTGAGGTTTAGCCTAATAACACTTACCTCCCTCCACGTTTCAGAACTAATAGTTACCTCCGTTATTTTTTAATTTCAGTAACACTTACCTCCCCTCCGTTAACAAGCCATTAGAAAAACTAACAGAATGACGATGACATCACTTAATAATGATCTAAAATACCAAAATTACCCTTCCTCTTGACTCACTTCTTTCATCAATCTAACTTACTCACTTAAAATATTTGATTGAAAATCAGCTTTCTATTTTTAGGGGTCTTACCCACTTAAATATTTGATCAAAATTAGTTTTCCATTTTCAGGAGTCTGCTCAAGTAAGAAGTGAGTCAAGAGGAAGGGTAATTTTGGTATTTTAGATCGTTATCAAGTGATGTCATCGTCATTCCGTTAGTTTTTCTAACGGCTTGTTAACGGAGGGGAGGTAAGTGGACTGAAATTCGAAAATAAGGGAGGTAGGTGTTAGTTCTGAAACGTGGAGGGAAGTAAGTGTTATTAGGCTAAATCTCAAGGGAGGTAGGTGATATTTACCCTAAATAAAACTAATAACCAGATTAACACATGAGGTTAAAAATAGGCAATATAAATTGATTCCAAATATGACGATGCAAATACAATTTAAATATGGATATGCTAAAATTAAAATTAAATGTAATGCAGGTTGTTACAAAATTGGTTGTGGATTCATGATCCTTGCGAAAAACTGAAGAAATCCATATATGATATGTTATATATACTTTAGTTTTCGAAAATGGGTCAAAAAGACCCTGAGAATCTAAAACAGGGAAGTTCAGCGAAGAAGACGAAGATACTGCCTAAACTCGCGCGCACGATCGCGCAAGCGAGGGTCGCGCGAGCCGTGTGGTTTCAGACAGATAGAAAAGATCTTAATAAGAAAAACAAAATTTGGTCAGATCGCGCGAGCTGTCCGCGTGCGCGATCTTCCTGTATTCCGGCAGAAAGAAAAGTTTTTATAATAAAACAGAAAATGGGCATGTCGCGCAAGCGGCCCGCGCGAGCGATCTCCGCGCGAGCGGCCCGCACGCGCGACTTCTGACAGTTTCTAGTTTTTTCTTATTTCATGTTAAGGAACTGATTGGTTGTTACCTTGTGGGTCTTCAAGGCTCTATTTGCGAAAAATGTTTAAAACAGATTATCTTTTGGGTATGATTGGTCATTTAGGAACCATTATGAATCCAATTCTTTTCAAAGCATACATTGTTATTATTCCTAACACTACATATGTTCTGTGGGTGGTTTCATGACATACATATGGTGTCAGTTGTACATGCATGGTGAGTGTGGGTGTTGGTCAGTGTGGAAAAGAGTAATGGTCAGTGTGGTAAAGAGAGTGTGGTTGAGATTGTGTTGTGGACACTCCCTGGTAAATGAGTACCAAAGTGTGACGTGTTGAGATTGCGGTGAGAGTATCTTTGTAGTACGACGGTGGCAAAACTGGACACTCCCTGACGCCCATGGAAGCATTAAAGTGTGTGACGCCGAACTTGGACATTCCCTAGCACCCATGGTAGTGCTAAAGTGTGGCCTACGGACACTCCCTGGTACCCGAGTCTGGATACTGCATGAGGTTACCTCCGGTATTTGCGAGGCGGATTAGGTACTAAAGTGTGAGGCATTGGACACTCCTTGGTACCCCGGACCAAAGTGTGAGGCAAACTGGACATTCCCTGGCACCCCTGTCCTAAAGTGTGGCTATCGGAGTATTACAAGGATACTGGTGTGAGATAGTGGGTTGTTGTGTTTGTCGAGAAAAAAGACTCGGTAAGATGAGATGGTGCATTGTTTTCATACACGGTCACATATGTGAATTAAAGCTTTCATATGATATTGTGGTTGCTTTCTAAAATGAACTCCTATCCTTAATGTAAACTTATGGGATTAAATGAGAATTGGAAATTGGTAAATGAGTATGTGTTACATTCAAAATTATGTTTTTAATACTCACCAGCTTCTTGAAGCTGACGGCGTTGATGCGCCCTGCACATTCGTGTTCAGGCTTTTCAGGTTTTGATCGAGCGGAACATTACGACTACGCAAATTGTGAAACACTGCTGGAAAGAGAATTTACTTTTATATGTTTTAAGTTATTAACTGTTTTGTAATAAGGATGACTTTAATAGATGATAGATATTGTTTTGTCTTAAGGCGGCTTGTGCCATTGTTGACCCCGTATTATAATATGTAATAAGTTAGAAAATATTTGTAAGTCTTGATTGCTCTACTCTGATCATGGTTTTATGTTGTTCAACGTTCGGGACGGAATCGATCCTTCAAACTGTCGCGACCTACGGGTTCATAAAGGAAATTAAACGCTTTCCATATTTATGCTACGTCGGGGCGTGACATAAACGGTTCGGTTCGGTTCGGTTCGGTGTGGTTTTTGACAAAACCGATCGGTTTCGGTTCGGTTCGGAGTGTGTGAATTTTCAGTTCAGTTTCAGTTTTACACTACACAAATTAAATTAAAACCGATCGGTTCGATTTGGTTTGTCGGTTTGGTTCGGTTTTTGAACACCCCTAGTGAGTGAGAGAAAAGAAGAAAGGAAATTGAAAAAGAAAATTAATTCTTTGGTATTTTCCCTTGTGTTACATCCGTGATTAATAATATCGAAAACAATTAATATTTAAAATATGAGTAATGTCATGCTTATCAAATTTTGTATCCTAAGTGGTTTTCAAACACGTGGTAGTAAGCACACCTGATTTTGATTGGAGGATGTTGAAGTTTTTCCACCATTATATATTAAAGGTGGTTATGCCGCCACATATATGTGAGATCCATTTGAGATACAAAATTGGAGAAGCATAACATTATTCTTTCCTTCCTTCCTATTTTTTTTTTTGTTAGTTTCCTTATTAAATAACAAAATGTGTTTTTCTTATAACATCAAATCCCACAACTTTAAAAGCGATGGTAAAATATCACCCAAACAAAAAACTGTAATATTTTTAATGCAGAAAATCATACCTCAAATAATAGGTAAATTATTATATAAAAAAAAATTCGGATTCACTGCCGTGAACTCCCATATTGGTCCGTTACAGGTCCTCAAATGGTCAGGACCGGCTCTGTTGGAACACAAACAAGTTTTACAAACACTTGTAAACACACTCTATCTCTCTCTTAAATGATATTGTGGAGTTTGAATAATTTCAGCCAACTTCCACAATAACAGCCCAGAAATAAATAGATGGTGTTTATAAGTATTTGTATTGTCAGGTAAACGACCTAACTGAAGCATTTACTCAGGATGCCCATACGACACGTAAATGTCTTCGTCTGTTATTTAGTGGGACAGCGAAACGTGACGAAACCACCACCACGCCCAAACCCACACCGGTAAATATTTTTGTTGTTGTTTTCCAGTAATCTGATTCTAGAGAGAAAGGGAGTGGTAAAAAAAAAAAAAAAAAAAAGTTAAAAGAGAGATGAGAGATGTCCTTGAGGGAGCACTCTGCACTACTATCCCACTAGGAAGGAATGAATGATATTAGGAGTAGTAGTTGACATTTGACAACACTTTCTCTCTCCTCATTAGAAGAAGATCTATTAAACGAAGGTAAGCCAAAATAACAACTTTTTGTTTGGTCGTTTTGACATAGTATTAAATTTTCGATCATTAGAGCTCTAATTATGTTTCTGAATAATCAACATGCAATACACATGTTTGATTTTTGATCTGGAGGTCACAATTTTCTTTTTTGAAGATGAAACTCAATTAGAATCGCAAATTATTGTCTTTTTATCTCTCTCTCTCTCTCTCTCTCTCTCTCTCTCTCTATATATATATATATATATAGGGCTGGAACAGGATTTTTGGCCAAAGGCTGCCTATACCAGGGTTCGGAGCAGCGCTCTCCTGGCAAAATTTTTTTGAGTCTACCTATATGTAATTATTTATAAAATAGTAGAGTCGCTTATAGAATTGATTTAACACCCATAATTTGGGATAAATCATGTAATTTTAGGGGATTTATATCTAAAACATGTAAAATATTACATGTAAGTATAGAATTTTCAAAAGTATAAGGTGGCATGTATCTAAAACTTGTAAAATATTACATATAAGCCTAGAATTTTCAAAAGTTCGGGGGGCTGTATGAAATTTAAGAGGACCTATTTCTAAAATCTATAAACTATTATATATAATTTTGTAATTTCAAAAAATTTAGGGGGGGGGGGCTGTGCCACCCCTGAATTGCACTTGGGTTCGCCCATGTATATATATGTATATAAGTTTGAATTGGTTCTCTGCCACTGCTAGTTGCTTGTATTTGAATTTCTTTGATATTGGAATCAATGGATTGGTTTTCACTTTTCAGCATATCTGCAATAAGCTTAATATTCTAGTTATTTTGCATAAATAGAGATTCAAAAAAAAAAATCCAGTTCTGATAAAAGGAAGATTTTTCAATATTAAAGGTAATTAAAGGTTTGCTGTTGTCACAGAATCAATATCAAATTGTAGAGGTGAAGGTGAATTTTTCTGGAAATAATAGTATTCAAAACCAAAAAATGTGTCACTGAGAAAAGAATATCTTTTATAAAAATGATAGGAATACACACCAAAACACACTAAACCGACACACCAGCTTTAAATGCATATACCCTTGCTATGTAAGTGATGCACAGAAAAGTGTAAAAAAATTCAAACTGCACAGGGTACATGCATTTAAAGCACAATGTGTCGTTTGGTGTGTATCCCTATCATTGTTATATCTTGTATATATATATAGCAGCTGATATACATATAAAGTGAGACAATGATTATCGTTTCTGAGATACTTGGCATACATGTTTGGTTTCCGGAGAAGTAGGAGCATCTGCAACAATGCCAGCCATTTTGGCTAGTTATTTTAGCTTTAAAAAAAAAAACCGTTTTGCTATTTTAGCTAGTCAATTATGAAAGTAAACTCCAACTGCTCTCCATGTTAGCTAGGTACTCTGTATTACTATTATTATTTTTTTACATTTGAGATTTGTGCCTATTGAGATATAGAGAGCAAATTTAGCCAGTCATATTTTTTTATAATTGAGATTTGTGCCAATCGACATTGTATAGAATCTAATGGTTGAGATTTGGAGAGTGAAGTTAGCTAGTCATTTTTTTTAACAGTTGAGATTTGTGCCTAGTATAGAATCTAAGGGTTGAGATTTGGACAGCATATTTAGCTAGTCATTTTGAGAATTTGGCTAGCTAGAGAAATTAGCTTGTGGGAGGATAGCTAGTCTACTATAGTCAAAAGGTGGGTAACCGTTCGAAGCAAGTGTGCGTTGGAAAGACACACGCAGTGATGTTGGTTAAAGTAGCACAAAGATGTTGATTCCATTTTTAACTTGTAAGATCGTTGTAATCAAGGTTAGATCAAGAGGGGACCAAGAAGGGGCGATCGCACCCCCTAGATTTGTTGGTTAAAGTAGCACAAAGATATTGATTCCATTTTTAACTTGTAAGATCGTTGTAATCAAGCATAGAACCAGAGGGGGTCAAGAAGGGGCGACCGCACCCCCTAGATTTGAAAAACAGTGTCTATATATACTTGTAGTATTATTCATAAATATACTTTCAACATATAGACACTCAACAATTCCTCCTCCCCTTCCCCCCCGATCTTCACTTTTTTTTTTTTGCAGATGGCAGATCACAGCACTGTTTACACACTGGATGAGGCACTTGTTGCCATGGGGTTTGGGAACTTCCAAGGCCTTGTGCTTGCTTATGCGGGACTTGGCTCGATTGCGGAGGCGATGGAAGTAATGATTCTCTCTTTTGTGGGACCGGCAGTTAAGTCAGAGTGGGGACTCTCCTCTAGCGAAGAGAGCCTTATAACGACCGTGGTTTTTGTGGGCATGTTAATTGGAGCGTATTCGTGGGGCCTTATATCAGATAATTACGGAAGGAGGTAAGCCACAAATAAGAATTAGTCCACCAGTGATGTGAAATATTTTTATTTTATGATGTGTGTTATGATATTGACTTTTTATCTCACACCCCTTGTCTGTTTCGTCCATGGATTTAGTGAAAGAAAGTAAAAGAAAACACGGAGGAAACACATTTGTTTGTTAATGACTTCAACAACTTTAAATATATGTTGGGCAAATTATAAATTTAAAAAATTGATTTTTTTTAGTCACATCCCTTCCACTTTTCTCCAGTTCCTGTTATGTTTGAAAAATTCTTTCTTTCATATTTGTTTAGTCGTTGTTTGGTTCTTGGATTTAGTGAGGGAAAAGAAAGGAAAACATTTCCTTTGTTTGGTTAATAAGGAAAATGAAGAGGAAATTTGGAAAGAAAAGAGAATAGATAGAGAAAAAGGTGTGACTTGTGTGTCATCTCCCTTCCTTTAATCATATATTTCAACTATATCTAAGGAAATTTTAAATTTTATGTTATTTAAGCAAGAAGAAAAACACAACACGAGGGAACTAGTTTTCCTTCTTGTTTTCCCTTCTCTTTTATCTTCCCTCATGAAATCCATGAACCAAACAGAGAATGAAGGAAACACTAGGGAATAGTTTTCCTTATTTTTTTCTTTTCTCTAAATCCTCAACCAAACAGCGCCTTAAGCTTTGTAGCCTTAGTTGTGGCATAATACCAACATATTATAATTCCAAAATTCTGCTTCAGCTTAAGCAGATTAAATGAGCTAGTGAACTTATTTGTTAATTACTCAGTGGAGCTCTTGAAATGTTTGTCAATTCTAGGTCTATGTACAAAGCAAAGTAAAGTTATGCTCATAAACACACAAATGTATTGCAAATGCCTAAAAGCCTTTAGATTGACTATGGAAGTTGGAAATTGAAATTTCCAAATCTGTGGATCACTACACTGTTGGTCTCATTTCTTGACAAGTTAAGCATTAGGACATGAGAGGTAGACCTAAAAACTAACTATTATCTTTATTGTATTTCTAACAGTTTCTGCAACTATTTGTATTACAACAATGCTTTGGGGCACAAACAAATATCACAAACACTTACACCCACAGTCTATCTCTTTCCTGGGTGGCACTTGTATTATGGTGTCTCTAACAATAGTTACTATCATCCTGTTAATAATATGTTCTGACAATAACTACGTTTATTTTGGACTATCACGATGATGAAAGTGATAATTTTAGTTTGCTACCTTCAAATTAGGTATAAATTTTATTTCATTTCCTCCTTTGGCATATTTTTCCAGGTTTTATATGAAAAATCTGTTATTACTGTTATTAATCGTTGTCCATCATGCGTTAAATTGTGCTTACAGAAAGTTCATCCGGTACTGCATTGGTCTCCTTCATGTTGTGACCAGTCCTATAATTATTTTATTTCGCAAACTTCGTATGTTTTTATGCCTTTTCCACTTCCATATAGACTTTTTCTTTCTTTTCTTTTCTTTTTGCTGGTTACTTTGCTCAACCTTCGTTATAAATCTCATTCATGTGCCCTCACAGGATCGGTCTTATAAGTGTAGCTGTAGTGACTACTGGAGCTGGGTTTCTAAGTGCCTTTTCCCCGAATTATATGTCATTGGTCATTCTTCGATGTTTGGTCGGCGTTGGTCTGGGTGGTGGGCCCGTGTACTCATCTTGGTTTCTAGAGTTTGCTCCTGTTCCAAATAGAGGCACTTGGATGGTTATATTTTCCACTTTCTGGACAATTGGAACAATTCTTGAGGCTTCTCTTGCATGGGTATATCAATCACTTAAATTTATTGGCTCCGCTCATTTCTCTTTCTCTATGCCTGCCCTTTGCATTTGGAAAGTTCGAGCTAAAAGGATTTTATTTATAAGAAGTAAATGAGGAGGTTTTTCTCTTTCCCTCACTCATAAGCCATAGAATTTGTAGAACTATCACCTACTCATCTTATTTTCAAAACAGCAACTTGGGAAATTGAATTAATTCTAGATAAATCTTTCTGGGAAGTCAACTGTCTTTGATTTACTATATTTTGTCTTTTTCTTGACTTTAAACTCTTCTTCTTCTTTCTCCTTTAGGCTCTGTTTGGTTCTTGGATTTAGTGAGGGAAAAGAAAGGAAAACATAGAGGAAAACATTTTCCTTTGTTTGGTTAATAAGGAAAAGGGTGAGAAAAATTGGAAAGAAAAGAGAATAAGTTGAGAAATAAATTAAACTTTTTGAATGATGTGAGTCATTTCCCTACCTTTATTCATATATTGCTATTATATCTGGAAAATTTTAAATTTCAATGTTATTTAAGCATGAAGGAAAACACGAGGGAACTAGTTTTGCTTTCCCTTTTCTTTTGTCTCATGAAATCCATGAACCAAACAGAGCCTTAGATTTGTTGGGGAGATTATGATAAAAATTGGGTAAACTTCATACTCTTTTTTCATATCTAGATTGATTGGCCTAGCTTTTAAGAAGGAAATAAATAGGAGGACTGGAAACAAATGCGTTAATTGACAAGGAGCAAGAGGCGTCGTTTGAAAAATTGAAATAAAGATCCAATTTAGTTCTCCAGGTATAGAAGCCGTCACTTTGCATCAGATATAAAAGATACTCTGAGGGGAACACTTTTCTTTATTTGGTTAATAAGGAAAACATTGAGAAAAGTAGGAAGGAAAAGATAATAAGTTGACAACTAAATTAAAATTTTAGTTTTGTTAGTCACTTCCGTTCCTCTTTTCTTGACTTCCTCCTATTTTGAAGATTTTTAACTTCTAATGTTATTTTCACATGGAAACACTAGGGAAAACATTGGGAAATAGTTTTCCTTTCCTTTTCATTTTCCTTCTCTAAATCCGCAAACCAAACAGAGCCTAAACAATCAAGTTGTTTATATTACAGATTATCATGCCAACATTGGGTTGGAGGTGGCTACTTGGACTGTCTTCTGTACCATCTTTTCTGGCTCTGCTTCTTTATAGTCTCACACCCGAGTCTCCAAGATATTTATGCATGAAAAATAAAATATCGGATGCTCATAATGTGCTGAAAAAAATAGCAACATTAAACCGAACAATACTCCCTTCTGGCTTGCTTGTTTCGGATAAAAAATTCGCGCTCGATGAAGAAGTTGGTCCATCAGAATATTCCCAATTACTCTCCTCAACAAGAAACAAATCCGCGGTTCCTAAAGCAGGCTTCTCATCGGTTCTTATGCTTTTCTCATCAGAATTAATTAGAATGACTCTTCTCTTATGGGTGGTGTTCTTTGGAAATGCGTTTTCATATTATGGAATCATATTGCTGACCTCTGAATTGAGCAATGGGCAAAGAGAATCGACTGCAACACTTGCAGAAAATTCGCAGAATCATAGCCTTTACAAAGATGTATTTATCACGAGTTTGGCAGGTAAGGGAGTGTTTGGATGTACCTTCATTTTCATTGTCATACAATTTTTTCTTTTTCCAAAAAAAAAAAAAAATGTCTTTCATGGTTTTGCTTTCAAGTTGGAGATGGTGTTTTGCATGTGAGACATGAGTTGGGAGTTGAAGGAACCCAGGCTCCTAACTTTTATAGCAAATAACTCTCACTCTTATCATATTCCTATCTCCATTTCAACCCCTCTTTTGGTTTCTTGTCCCTATATATCTATACAATATATATATATATATCAATAGTGATACATGAAGTACGAAAAAAAGAACTTCCATATACCAAACACAGTATAAGGCATGTTTAGAAAGTTATTAATTTGACATGATTTGGAAACTTTGTTCATCTCCTTCACCCTCTTAGTGCAGGAAGGTTAATTAATGTATAGATTATGTTATTTACAGAGCTTCCAGGGCTTGTATTAGCAGCACTTATTGTGGACAGACTCGGTCGCAAGCTTTCTATGGTAATTATGTTCATGTTAAGTTGTATTTTCCTTCTACCATTGGTTATACGTCAGCATGAGATTTTAACCACTGGTTTATTATTTGGAGCCCGAATGTGCATCCTTGGAACCTTCACGGTTGCCGGTATCTATGCCCCCGAGGTAACTTTTGGATCTCTATGTCCCGTTTGCCTACTAAGTGGTTATGGAATTCCAAAAGCTACAATGAAACTTTAGTGAATCAGCTTCTGCGATTCAATCGCAAAAAGATGCGAGTCGACCACAGAAATTTGCGATTGGCTTGGGCAGCTTTTGACCGAAAGCAATTTTTTGCGATTGAATCGCATATGCAGCTGTTGCTAAACAGGCCATACTCTTTAAAATGCTTTCACATTATCCATTTCCTTTCATCGTTATTTGTCATTTTTCTCTGTGCGCGACTGATGAGGAGGAGATGGTTGGGCGGGCATTGAAAGGTATCTACAAATGAAGGCATTTCTTTTTGTTTTACATACCACATAAAACAATTCTAATTTTTGGGCCTGTCTTATTTTTACTTACATTTTTATGACAGCAAACATTATGTTGATTTGACAAAGGACATCTTTCTAAGAGTGATTGCAGATCGGACACAAACTTCTAATTGATAAATAGGAAGGCATCTATTAAACATTTAATATATTGGGAAACTTATGAACCACTAACCAATCAAATCTGAGCCTTCCCAAACAGCCAGTATCCGTTCAAGAATTTCCTGGAATTTTAGTGTTAATATTTGTGCTAATTCATTCTTTTGATTGTTATACACCTCTATTTGCATCTGAGTCGTAACTATGAGAATTACTCCTAATGATCTTGATTTCTATCCAAAATGCCAAATAAGGGGGACATACATGGGGTTTTTTTTTTGGCTCAAAAAGGGGGTCATACTTTGCTACTTCACTGAAAAATGACCTTACAACTTCAATATTAAACATTGAAATTAACCATTTAGCATAAAAAGTTCATAATATCAAATTAACAAATTGCTCGATTCTTTTCATGGAGTTTAGATATATTCGTGTACAATTTCAAGGGTTGAAATTCTTTCTTATGTTGTGCAGATATATCCAACCTTTGCAAGGGCGACTGGTGTTGGAGTAGCGAGTGCTGTGGGAAGAATCGGCGGCATGGTATGCCCTCTTGTGGCCGTTGGATTGGTCACTGGTAAACATCAAACGTCCGCTATTCTTCTATTTGAGGTGGTAATAGTAATTTCAGGACTCAGTGTTCTGCTCTTCCCATTTGAAACCAAGGGACGAGAATTGACTGACACTTTTCCTGCATCTAATTCAGCTCAAGTTGTTAGATAATTCTTAGAAGATTGTGTTTGTTAGCATTGTATATAAAATGTAATGTTTTCCAACCATTTCTTGAAAGCTGCCTCCATTATGATCAAGGGGATTGCTTTTCAGTTAACTTGTAATGCAGCACCAAGCTCAAAATGTAGCCTTTTCTTTTCTTTTCTTTTCTTTTTCATTTTCTTTTTCTCTTTCTTTCTTTCTTTCTTTTTTTTTTGGGCAATTATTGAGGAAGCCCTTGACGGCTTGCGTCTTGAAAATTTCACCAGCCCCACAGCATTTTCACATAGGTGGGCTTGCGTCGACCTATGACTGGGAAGTCTGGGATGGTCTCGACTACTCGAAACAGCTGTTTCTATATGGAGTAAGTTGCCGTCTAGGATCAAGAACTACATTTTTTCAATGATTATTTTGACTTTTGAGAAGTCAATGAAATGATATCAGACACATAATAGGAATGTGTTTGATCTGAAATTATTTTAATAATATGTTATTTGTCACACTTGTTGAAGAATATAAGTTGGGGGAGTAAGGGTGTAAACGGTTTGGTTCGGTGCATTTTTTGGTAAAACCGATCGGTTTCGGTTCGGTTCGGAGTGTATTTCTTTTGTTCGGTTTCGGTTTTACACCGCACACATTCAAAGAAACCGACCGAACTGATCGGTTTGGTTCGGTTTTTTTTCACCCCTAGTTGGGAGTATTCCATGTAAGAAGTACCATACATCCGGTGCTTCTTACATGCAATACTCTCAACTTATATTCTTCAACAATCCCCCTCAAACTCATGGGGATTTGAAAAATCTGTGAGTTTGCCTTCATCAATATCCATTTTGGCAATGATGCAAGTCTACACATGAATTTTGTCCAGGTTGTCCACCGAATGGAAAACTCGAACAATGTAGAGCCTCTTTTGGACTAGAAAGAACGCCTGTATGGGCCAACCCCTCTGGGCTAACATGAGGCCTCAATGGGCTATTAAACTTGAGCTTCTCATAAAGTCCTCAAGCAATTTTTTTTTTTTTTTTTTTTTTTCCGTTCGTTCGGCTTCTTCCTCTTCTAATTGATCCGCAAGTTTTAGGATCTGAAATGAGATATGGCGACGAGATCGAATACATGAATTCAATAAGAATCGAATGACTTTGTTTGGGGGAATGCTTGAAGAAGTAGGAAACACTAAAAGAACATTTTTTTTTTCTTTTAATAATACCTAATAGATTTGTAAGGCCGGACCGACGGCAAAAAGGCCATCCGCTGGAAAGACGGAGGCAATTAAACTTTATGTCACCTTTGACATCACGTACGATTTTATAAATTAAAGAGATTATGTTGATCATGTTATTCAGTGGTCAATGATTACAAGACTCGACCCTTTATATAGGGTGAGCATAAGAGAGATAAGATGGAATGAGGGATAAGATCAAAGTAGATCATATATCCAAGATTGCAATAATATCAGTTTAAATCAAATATAAAATATGGATAAACTCTATCAAATCTGGAATATCCAAGAATCATATTAGTGATATCACACTCCATATTTTCCATATTTTTCTTCTCTGTTTTTCAATTAGACTATCATGATTTTAGTTTTTTAAAATCAAATAAAAAATGAAAGAGAGTGAAAGCGATTTTGTTTTCTACATTCGCAAATTGACCCTAAAATAGTCCTTGAATGTTTATTTACTATTTTTTTTCAAAAAAGTCTCATCAATGAGAATGAACTGGTGCTACTGGCATAAGAATATGATTCTCAACTTGCAAGTTGGTGAGGGTCTCCAATCACTAACATGTCTAAGTATTTACATGGATCACCAAGCTAAGCTAATAATATCCCCAAAAGAGTCCTATATACCAACAGAGAATGCTCTTGGAAACACCTCTCAGGCTATTCAGAGTGCATTGGGTGATTGATAAATTTTGGGTTATGTAACAAACTCAAATTTCATATATTATAAAAATGGTTTTTATCAATCTTATTGCTAGAGACACTCGTGTAAAATTAATTGAACTCTTAGAAATTATTAAAATGAGTCAGTCCTCCATTGATCAACACTAAGTGAGAGCAGATTTTTTATTTTTATTTTCTGTTTTTTCATGAATCAAAATGCACCACGTGGCAGAATTTTAAATAACACTGACCCCACATTTCTTCCCAGGGCTCTGAAAAAGCAAAGAATAGGTTACGTAATTTATAAGTGAACCAATTCTTTAAACTCGAGTATTTAGTGAGCACGTGTTTTTTGAAAAGGAATCCGTGCCTACTTTAATGATTCTCTTAAAACTTGTGTTTTTATCAATGCAATATAACCTTTACCAACAAAAAAAAAAAACAAAACAAGAGAGAGAGAGAACTGAACCAGTTCCTACTTCCATGTATTCCCAAAAACTTTTCACGTCAATACAGGTTCAGAACCATGAAGATGAAAGCATATCCACAAGGTACAATAACTAATGACACACAAGTGCACTTGAAGAATATAACTAGTATTGACTAGAAAAATCACCAGTCCAACCATTGGGAAATAACACCATTTTCACTGTGAACTGTTTGGCTTTTCAAGTCCAAATGTCCAACCAACTGAAATCTAATACAAATGACAATTTGAAGCTATACTCTTCATCTTGGACGTAAGCAGAGCTACCTGAACTGGCTCCCCGGCCTGAGCGATCACTTCACCTGGCCATAAAAGAGAACACAACATTATACTCTTTACCAATAGCATATTATTGTATCGAATTATACCAGCAATCCTAGCTATCCATCCACAGAAATGTATCTCATATGCCATTTTCTGGTTGCCACTTGTTAAAAATGTTATCACATTCATATATACGTACACATACTCCCATACCGAGGAACTTATTGTAATGTTCAAAAACTACATACATAATTCCTATGTTATGAGAACCGTCATGCAGTTGAATACGTGTGAGCCCTTTTTACCCAGTTTGAGACAGACTTCATGTAATAACTCTTTTGATTCAGAACTTGGAACAGTTACAAACATTATGGATCCATTCGCACACTACAGCACTCAAAAGTGTAATCTACTAGCATAAACATATTGCATACGCTGAGCAATCTTATTATTTAGTTATTATACTGATATTAATTCAACTCCTCTTATCGGCCAGCAGATTATTAACCATGCCTTCCAAGTTCATCCAAGCCCAAATAATCACAGGACCATGGGAGATTATCAAGCTTGAAGAACTTCAGAAAATGTAGAAGAAGAAGAAGATGGCGAAGAACAAAAATCAGATTCTCATTGCTTTCAGAGAGTACATACTGAGATATGTATTTATAAAGTGATACAAGAATTTACCAAAACAGATTACGCAAGTAACAGAACTTGTAACAGAATTTGCTGACTTGAGACCCACTTGACATTCAGTTATTTCAAAACAGTTCACAGAGAATAGCTAAGGCTCTGTTTGGCAAAGGCATCAACAAATGATATGTTTGCTTTACATTCCCCCTCAAGTTGATGGGAGCTCTAAGCTGATGAAGAGATCCCAGTAACTTGACTAGAAGTAGACATTAATTGGTCTTTGAGGTATTTGAACCGAGCAACAGACAGTGGCTTTGTCAAGAGATCAGCCAGCTGGTCAACAGTGGACACATGAGCAATTTGAAGAGCCTTATATGCAATCTTCTCTCGGACGAAATGGTAGTTAACTTCAAAATGTTTTGTTCTGGCGTGAAAAACAGGATTTGCAGCCAAAGCAAGAGCACTCACATTGTCACACCATAGTAAAGGAGGAGGAGAAGAAACAATGTGAAGGTAAGGAGTTGAGTGATCCAGGTGATTTCTGAGGCTGCAACAGCTAAGGCTTTGTACTCAGCTTCAGTGCTTGACCATGCAACAGTGGGTTGCTTTTTAGAGGTCCAAGAAATGAGATTTTTGCCAAGAAAGACACAAAACCCAGTTGTGGATCTTCGATCAATAGCATCGCCAGCCCAATCAGAGTCAAAATAACCTTGTAACTGAAGAGGACTAGATTGGAAAGTTAAGCCATGATGTAATGTTCCTTTGATGTATTTAAGGATACGTTTAACAGCCTGCAAATGACCATTAAGAGGACAATGCGTGTGCCGACACACCCAGTTGACAGCAAATGTAAGATCAGGCATGGTTATAGTGAGATATTGAAGAGATCCACAATGCTGCGATAAAAATTAGGATCAGGATAAGGTGAGGTATCAGCTTTCTGAGATGCTTTAACTGCAGTAGGGGAGGGAATACAGTCTGAAAGAGAAGCCTTGGACAGAAGTTCCAAAGCATATTTGGACTGAGAAAACAAGACCTTGGGGGGAGGATTGAACTTCTATACCCAAGAAGTAATGCAGCTTTCCCAAATCTTTCATAGAGAAAGTGGACTTCATAGCAGAAATGAAGTTGTCAATGGCAGATTGAGAATTATCTGTGATGGTTATATCATCAACATAAACCAATAATACCAGAATTTGGCCATCAAGATGTTGAATGAAGAGAGAAGTATCTGCTTTACTCTGAACAAAAGCATGTTGGAGCAGGAAATTGGAGAGGGTAGAGAACCAGGCTCGAGGGGCCTGTTCAGTCCATAGAGTGCCGTATTTCATTTGCAAACATGTGAAGGCAAAGTTGAGTCACAGAAAGCTGGAGGTTGAACCATAAACACTTCTTCTTCCAGCATATGACGCAAAAAGGCATTTGATACATCCAATTGTTTCATAGACCACCCAAAATGCAGAGCTAAGGAGATGACTAATCTGACAGTAGGTTGCTTCACAACAGGGCTGAAGGTTTCAAAGTAATCAAGGCCCCCTGTTTGATGGAATCCTTGGGCAACTAACCTGGCCTTGTATCTGGCAATGCTGCCATCTGCATTCTTTTTAATTCTAAAAACCCATTTACAGCCTATAGCAGACTTGGTGTGTGGTAAAGGAATAAGAGTCCCTGTGTTTTGAGTCAAAAGAGTATTATATTCCTCAGACATAGCTTTTCTCCACTCAGGACAGAGATTAGCTTGATGGAAGGTAGTGGGGTGAGCATGAAGATAGTGATCTGAGTGAGTGGTGGCTAGATGAGCTGATGAGAAAGGGTGTTTTGGTTTGGTAATATCAGCATTGAACCTAGTGGTCATGGGATGAATATTTTGGGAAGAAGAGGAAGTAGGCTGAGAAAGTAAGGAGGAAATAGACTCAGACATAGTTGTCAAATCGGGATTCGTATCATGAATCGAAATGATACATGTGAATCGAATCCGGATTCGCAAATCGTGAATCGTAAGATACAGTAACAAATTAAAAAAAAACCCTATAAACATATCCTTTTCTTTTCTAGGCTTGTATAAACATATCCTTTTTTTTCAAGGCTTGTATAAACATATCTCAAGTAAAAGAGGGTTGGTAATCAATTTTTAAGAAAAAATTGAAAAAAAAACAAAAACTGGAAAAAAAATAAGTTTTGTGCCTAACAGTAAAGTGAATCGTAAGTATCGCGAATCGAATCGTAAGATTCACTTGCGAATCGTAAGATTCACCTTCGACATTTGTACATGTTCGATTCGTGTATCGATACGTATCGTTTTCATGATGAATCGTATCAAATCGTAAGATTTGTATCGCGAATCGTACGATTTTGACAACAGAGGACTCATATGGATTAGAAGTAGAGGCTTGAGAAATTCGATTGGGTTCAGTGGGAAGAGTAGAAGATGGAAAAGATAGAGATGAATCAGAAGTAGAAGCTGGAAGAGAAGACAAAAGGTTTGAAGAAACTGATTAGGCCTAGAAAGAGAAGAGGTAGGAATAGGAGCAGAAGGTGAGGGATTTAAACGAGAGAGATACTGAGAAAATTGAGAAGAGAAGGGAAATTGATTTTCAACAAACTTGACATGCCTAGAGATGTAAACTTGGCCGGATAAAGGAACAAGGCATTTGTACCCTTTGGAATCAGAAGCATAGCCCAAGAAGACACAATACTTTGATTTGGGAAGAAGCTTAGAGACCCTATAAGGAATGAGCCAAGGGTAACAACAGAAACCAAAAACATGAAAAGCAGAATAGTCAGGTGGTATGTGAAAAAGCTTTTCATAAGGAGATTTAAACTGTAGAACCTAACAGGGTAGCCTGTTAATTAAAAAAGTGGCAGTTAATTCTGCATCAAGCCAATACTTGGTGTGCATGGAAGAATGACTCAGAAGAATGAGAGTGGTTTCCACTAAGTGCCTATGTTTTCTCTCACTTACACCATTTGTTCAGGTGTGTAGGGACATGTTTTGTGATTGGAAATACCACTTGGAGAGAGAAAAGCAGCCATGGGAGCAATGACATACTCTCCACAATTATCAGTTCTAAGAACTTTGATGGTAGTGGTGAATTGATTTTCAACAAGCCTTTTGAAATGAACAAAGGTGGAACACACTTGGGACTTGGTTTGAATGGGCTAAAGCCAAGTATATCTTGAATAATCATCTATGAAGATGACATAAAATCTATTACCAGAAACAGATGGAGTGGAAGACGGGCCCCATACATCACTATGAACAATTTCAAGAGGAAATTTGGCAGTGGAAGTGGAGAGTTTGAAGGGTAATTTGTGACTTTTGGAAGAATTGCAAGAGTGACAAGAAGAGATAGAAGCAGCAGAGAAGGGTAGGTTACTGGATTTAGCAAGAATTTGCATGATTTTGGGAGAAGGGTGTCCTAACTTTAAGTGCCACAAATCAGAAGTGGAGGAGAGGGCATTAAAGGCAGCTTGAGGTGATAAGGGATGAGAGATTGAGGAATTGAAAAGAGAATACAATCCTTGTGTACAGGGGTCTTCAAGAAGAACTTTATTTGCGGCTTTATCTTGGATAACAAACCCATTTAAATCAAAAATCAAGCAACAATTGTTATCTTTTGCTAATTGGTAGACTGATAACAGATTCTGACTAACTTGTGGAGCATGAAGTATTTTGGAGAGAAAAAGGGGTTTTGATGGTGTAGGAAGAAGACCATCTCCGACACTGGACACGGAAATGGAATTGCCATTAGCAACAGCTACAGATTCACTTCCTTGAGAAGGAATTATCTGTGAGACAGATGATGAAGATTGTTGGTGAGGTGATTATTTGCACCAGTATCAAAGAACCACTGAGATTGTGAGAGAGAGAGGTGGATAAAGATGGAGTAAAAAGAGCTTGAAACTGAGAGCGATCAGAAAATCCTGATGAGGGGTTATCTTCAAATGAGTTAGTGGGAAAATCAAAATACCAGGATGGTGGAGGAGAGGGAAGAAGAGGAGGATTAGAAGGATTAGATTGAAGTGGAGAAGAAAAGTTAGATTGAAAAGAATTTGACCGAGAGAATGTGGGTGGAGGAGAGGTTGGTTCGAGAGAATTGAGATGAGTAACATATGGAAAGGATTGTGATTGAGGGAGCAGGGTAGGAAATGATGTATGAGGTAATGGATTTTGTGGAAGAGATGATTTTGTTTGAGCAAAATAGGCCTGAGAGTGTTTCTGATTTTGAGACTGGCCTGAGAATGAGAATTAGACTGAGTTGGAATCTGAAAAGCATGATTGAATCTGTGATAGCATTCAGCTGCTGGTGGTTGCCTTTACCACAAATTTGACAGTAGATCCTACTGAAATTTGATGATCTACCATTACCTCTACCACCCCTAAAGTTTCTTCTGCCGCCTCCTCGAAAAATATGGTTGTAAGAATTGAAAGTGTTCTGCCTATTGAAGTTCTAAGACTGATTTGGTTCAGAAATTTGGGACATAGTCATGGAACTATTATTTGTTACAACCGAAAGTGCAGAAGATTGAGAATCAGACAAGCTTGATGACTTAATATATCTGTTCATATGTATCTCTTCTGATCTCAAGAGAGCATGAAGATCATGAAAATTGATCAGCTGTGTACTGGCTCTTAGGGTAATTTTGAGTGAAGAGTACTCTTGTGGCAAACCATTAATGGTGTACAAAACAATATCTTCTTCAGTTGCAGGAGCTCCTGCTGCACTTAATTTGTCAGTGCAACCCTTGATTTGATCAAGGTATTCATCCATGGTGGTATTTCCTTTGTTAGCATTGAGAAGCTTGAGTTTCATGGACATATGATCTTGAAGACGATAGATATCGTTTTGCAAGATAGTTCCATATCTCAAAGGCATGACTAAACCTACTATTTGGGGTAAAATCGTAGGTGACATAATTGCATTCAAGCAGCTGACTAATTGACAATCAACATTCATCCATTCATCAAATTTAAGGTTAACAATCATATTACCTTCTGAATCTGCAATTTCTTGAGCTGGTTTTGAGATTGTTTCATCAACATATCCGAGAAGATGGTTCGCCCTTAGTGAATTATTGACTTGCAGTTGCCATATCATGTAATTCGATGAATCTAGTCGAATTGTAATCAACGAATTCAGATTTGATGCGAAGAAGATAAGATTTGAAGGTAAATTCAGAGTGTTTGATGTCGCCATTGATTAGAAGAGCTTAACAAGCGAAGTGGATTGGGAATTTGTAGGGGAAGAGAAACGAAAGAAGGATGGGTAAATTGCAGAGAAAAAGGAATGAAAGAAGGATAGAGAAACTTGCATAGAAAGCAATGATGATCTTCACAGGATTGATTGTTCATGCTCTGATACCGTGAAGAATTTCAGAAAAAGTAGAAGAAGAAGGTGATGAAAAATAAGTAAAATCAGATTCTCATTGCTTTAAGAGAGTACATACTAAGATATATATTTATAAAGTGATACAAGAATTAACCAAAACAGATTACGCAAGTAACAGAATTTGCTAACTTGACACCTACTTGACATTCAGTTATGTCAAAACAGTTCACAGAGAATAGCTAAGGCTTTGTTTGGATCTATGTTACCCGGACTTGGCATCAAAGGTGCCGTACCCGTGTCGACGTGGGTATGACAAGGATACCGACATGGGATATGTGTTGGACTTGTTTCGTACCATGTCGGACATGGCTTGCTATCAAAAATATAATCTAAATAGGAAAATTGTTTTCTAGACTCAAAGTCTTCTTTTCATATTTAGACTATTTTTAAACTATGACCCTATTTTAAAAGTATTTAAACTATTACCCTATTTTAAAAGTACTAAAATTAAAATACTTGATTTTTTTTCTTGCATAATATACAAAACTATTATATAAATTTATAATATTTACTTAAATATAGACATGTCCCTGTACCCGTACCCCGTTATGGATCCTTTTTTTGCCGAGTCCCCTTATCCTAATATTTGGGATTTTGACAAGTCCGACCTCCGGATGCATCTACGTACCCGACACTCGTACCCGAGTCTGGGTAACATTGGTTTGGATAAAGCATCAACAAATGATATATTTGCTTTACAAAGCTTTCACAAGAGGATTGCAGATACTCAAATAAGACGTATGAAAGGTCCGGTAGGGGGGCCATTAGCAAGTACCCAACTTGCAAGGGAGTAAAAGGTCTCTTTGAAAACTAGTTTCGACTTTCAAGTCACATTGGGGTCTTTTAGTCTCTCTCTTCTCCTCATGCTCTCCTCTCTCTTACCAACTCCTACTAACAATGGCCCTGTATTTCCATTGTCTGCAATCACCACCCAGCATGGTTCAAGGTCTCGGTATCAGTCACGGTCGCGGAGGCCGATGAGACAACTCGGTCGTGGAGTCACGGCCTGGTATCAAGTGATATGCAATGATACGCTAGATTGAAGGTTCAAAAAATTCTAAAAAAATAATGAAAAAATCTATAATAAAAAGGGCAACACATTTAGCTAACTAGGTTATCACAATACTCAATGTAGCCATTATAAAATCACATCATATCGAATACACACGCTGCAGCCTGCCGATCTGATAACACTACCAAATATTATCACTCGTTTTTACAAAAATAATTTCCCAACTATCTTAACCGTAAAATTAAAAGGACTGGACTACTCTTAGGAACCTTATAGCCCAATTTGCCCTTATTAAACTACCCAACAAGCATTTACATTTTTCAACTAATACAAACGGTTTATTAACCTACACAACAATACACCATATATTTATTACATATTAACATAAGTATGGTTGTTAGAATCGTACGATTCACAATTCAATTCTCTTCTCATACTGAACGATTCGAATCACGCCTATGAATCGGAAATCGCACTGAATCGGTGATTCACGATTCGATTCGGGACGATTCATACGATTCACAAAAATTTTGTCTTTCACTTTTTCTTTTTTTCTTTTTTTCTTTTTTTTAAAAAAAGGGTGTAGTTTTATTATTGTTATTATTATTTTTTTCCGTGTTACATGCCCTTCTATTCTTAACTTGTATTAGTTTACTGGTTGTTTAGCTGTGATACTTCTACATATAAAGCTTATGCTTGTTAGTAAATAAATATGAGACTAGTAAAATAATGCCAATCTTTTTATTAAGAAAAATCAACAGTAATGCCATTAATGCATTGTCCTTGTTTCATATTCACATTCTTGCATGGTGTGAAGTGTTGGGCTTCACATCCTAAAAAAAAGTACATATTATTATATGTATATGCATGTGTTTAATGTGCATATACAAATGTATTATTATTGCTTTTCTAAAAATGTGAATCTTATTATTCACGATTCGATTCGATTCACAATTCATATTTTTGGCAAACCGATTCACAATTTGACAACATTGAACATAAGTACATAACCCATCCTCAATCGTTCAATCCTCACCACGTCAAAACTCAACTATACATTCGACCGAGACTCTCTACAGTCGAACCAGGAGGGGAGAGAGAGAGGTCCGATAGAGCCTCTGCTGACTGAGCTTCGTCCGATAGAGCTGAGGAGTTCGATGGAACTCCGGCCTCTCAAATCTATGGCGATAGAGGTTCGAGAGCGGGAGGACGAGAGGAGGCGCATAAGGGTTCTTAGATCTGGTAAGTCTAGGTCTTTTTTTAGGGTATCTAACTTCCCCTGTCAGTGTATCGTGAGTCGTATCGACCGTCTCGCACTTCGTCTCACGATACGATGGCCGAGATGGCGAAATATCAGTCGCATCGGCTTACGTATCGCAATACCAAAAATTTTCGTATCTTCTAACCTCGGCGAGTTAACTCGTCTCGAACCACGCCGAAACCAAGTTGACTCAGTCGATACGACCCAGTATCGGCGATACTTCGAACTGAATATGACTCAGTACAGGCCGATACTTCAAACCATGTCACCCAATCATACCTAGATTTCAATACGATCAGGCATTCATTACATAGTGCCATACAAACTACATGTTTAACATATGCCATTTGATTCAAACTACATCTTCAACATAAAGCACTGCCTGTCATGACTCTCTAGGCCATTAAGGCATGCCAGGTTGCCAGCAACGATCTCCACTAAAATTACAAATCTGATGCGCAAGCACGAGTAAAAGGATGTTGGGGATATGTTTGGGAAGCAATGTGTAATATTCTGAAACTTTCAGAAACAAAAGAGTGAAATCTTAATTCATTCAAATTGGTTTACTGAAATAACGAGGATTTTAAATTTGGGACGCGATAGGAAATTTCAAGTTACAAGTAATTAGGACCATTTGAAATGAGAATGACTAGAATCTTTTGAATTTGTTACAAGGAGATTTGGAAGTAAAGTAGTTATGCTCTATGAAATAATAATTGGCCTTTTAGAAATTACAAACACAGAAGTTATGGAACTAACGTTTTGGCCTTTCAAAGACGGAATAATTATGACCATTTGAAGTTTGCGAACAGCAAGGCAGATTATTTTGACCATCAAGAATAGTACTCTTTTATATAATCATCATCATCATATATATATAAACATACACTTTATATTTGTCATGCCCTTGCCATGTACATGTCTTACTTTTTTTAGAATTTTTCATGTCACCATGTTTGTGTTATGTTGTGTCAAGTCTGTGTCCAGCACCCAATATTGTGTTCCTTAGTTCCGTAATTGACCCAATCTCATGAAGCCTTTGAAGTTATAGCTAATTAACACTATGTTTGGTAGGAGGGATGGAAAAATGGATGGAAGGGTAGGGAGGAGTGATGGAAGAGGTATCCCTAGGGAAAGGAAGGGGGGTTACCCTCATTGTGTTTGGTTAAATAAGAAGGAAGTGGGGAGGGAAAGAATGGAATATTGACATTTTACTATTATAAACCCATAATTAATATAGTATTATTTGCGTTGAATATGGCAAAAATGTCAAATGAAAAGGGAAGCTCTCTCCTAATCCGTCCACTTCCAGACAGATTGAAATTTGTGGCCCAGGAGGGAAGAGGCATCCCTCCCTCCTCTCTTCCATCCAACCAAACAAGGGATTCAACCCTCTTCCCTCCTCTCTTCCCTCCACCCCTCTCCTTCCTTCCCTGACACCAAACATAGCATAAGCAATGTCGTCCTCAATTATGCCTTATTCAAATGCTTATATTTAATGAATTATCTTGGTAGGCAAAATAGCATGTATTTCAAGATATGTAATATGTTGAAGTCAGACCTTAGGATGAAGAAGCAGATACTTCAGTCTTGTTGCTTAAATCAGAACTGGAAGTAGCTCCAACTGAAGGTGGTGTGTAGATTCGTGCTTTTTTCAAAATTTCAGCAACAACCCAGTGTTTATGCTTGCTCAATGGCCTTGAAGGGTCCAATCTAACCTGCATGTTACAGTTTCATACAATAACCAAAATTCCCTTTTATTCAGCTATTGGAATAAGAGACGGATAATTGATAATAAATCAAACACTATGCACCGCACATATATATTAAATTGCCATTCTTTTGAAAATGATGATACGAGAAAATAAAACATTAGAATAGATTATTAGATTTAATAAAATTTAGCTCTGGTTCCTATATACTTTTCTTGGATTTAGGACATCCATTTATAAAATCTGAAATATAATTCTTCAAATTTCGCTACCAACCATAAACTTCCCTCACGGTTAACTGAATAAGTTCAGTCTATGGTGTGCCCACAAAGATTGACCGTTTATAAGAGTGAAATAAGTATGACTTATCACCTCAGCTGGAAAAACAAACATTGTAAGAAATGTACAATTCGATGGAGAAAAGAGACAAGCAATCAATTGGATAGCTCACTTTACTTTGATATAATTACTCTTGGCTACACATCCTAGATCATGATTCAATATTCATTATGTGATTGATGAAAAGATTCTGGTAGCCATCGCAGTTAATTAAGTGGGCATGTAAAGGTTAGGGATCACTTATCCTTGCAGAATTCTTCTTTTTGATATTAAATGAAACTATACAATTCATTCTTCATATTGGGGACAAAAAGACGAATACATTTTTATTTGCTTATGCACTGAAATATATCAGAATCTAAGAATGTTATGGCGTACATGCCTACTTGTCCTAGATACATGTTTCAAATTTCAAATCCTAATGCACACTATATAGAGATTTTGGGGGTTGTAACATTTATGAAATAGTGTACTATAGGCATGGTGGAGAATGCAAACGCTATTGAAGAGGCTGAGTTAGCTACAACTACAGGAGAGACCTTAGAAGCAGGAATCGTGCATATACCTTATGAATCACAGTAAAATCCGCGATTCCACGGTTCTTAGTGAGATTCACAATGGACTCACGATTCTTTCACAACAGATTCACGATTCCTACTCGAGAAAAAGCGTCCATGAGGGATATTGTCCGGAGCAGAGAGATGAAAGAAGAAAGAAGAAGATAAACCCTAATAAGAAGAAGAAAAAAGAAGAACCTGGTCCTTGTCCAAACCCTAATAAGAAGAAGAAAAAAGAAGAACCTGGTCCTTGTCCAGCAGCACCTCCTCCTCCTCCTCCTCCTCGTCCTTCTTCTTCTTCTTCTTCTTCTTCTTCTTCTTCTTCTCTCTCTCTCTCTCTCTCTCTCTCTCTCTCTCTCTCTCTCTCTCTCTCTCTCTCTCTCTCTCTCTGCGGCTGAGTTTCTTTTCTTTTGTTTGGTGGTTGCTCTGAAATGGAGTAAGAGAGTATGAAACCCTAAATGTGTGTGTGTGTGTGTATATAAACCACTTAACTATTATGTTTATTTATTATGAATAAAATAATAAAACCCCTTAAGTTCTTACATTTATAAATTAAGTTCTTAACTATTGTGAAATGGCTGTTCTTATATTATTATATTTATAAAATAAGGTTCAATGTCTTACATATTTTCTAATTTAACACAAACTGTATTATAATTCCTAAATAGCCACAAAGAAAACAATAAATATCAAAATATAACACCATTATTTTTCCCTATTATAATACTAAAATTAATTAATGTATAATAACATAGATGCTTCCTAGCCGCCTCAAACATTAGACTCTTCTATGTATCGTCGCTTCCCCGCCCCCGCCTCCGCTCCCTCTTCGTCCTAAGGGAGAGACCAAGGCAGCAAGCAATCATTGACTATTCTGTAATTGCTGCGAAAATGAGAAACCATGTGCAATAGTTTCACAGACAACTGTTTGTATAGCTGGTTTTCACTCAAGTTACAAACTTAGTCTATAGTTCTGAGTCTTCTGAAACAAGTCATAAGCTTACTCTATGGTTCTATCATTGAATGCATTTCTAATAAAAAGCGCATAAAACAAGTATAATTTTTGACAACCAGATTGTATCTCAGTGGTAATCTCATACTCTGTCTTCTGGGTACAAACATTCACTACTGTATAACAATGGATAAGTTGAGTGAACAAGTCACAATGTTTCTTTGAGAGCAGAAAGAGTAAACGTCATAATTACTAGCCGAAGCACTAATACCCAGAAATGAGTTCACAAAAGACGTGGCCACAAATTTACAATTGTAAATTCATTCGAAAATGCAACATAGATTTCTAGTTAGGGACACAACAAACGTACATAGTGAAAGTGTATCTCAGTGCCAAGGAAGTCTTCCATTTTATCTCAATGTTTAACATTTCTCCATACTCGTTGCAATTTTTTCCCCCTTAGAAAGCACCTAGCATCTAAATGATGAAATCAATCAACAGTTTAATATTCTCAGTCCAGTAGGGGGACACCATGTCCTACAACAAACACACAAATAAAAACAGACAAAGACAGGGGGCTTGTTTGTGCGTCCATGAATTTGAAGGGGAACTTGAATTTGTTCCCAATGAAATGTAAAAATTCATCATATTTCTTCACACAATAGTCATTAACAGGGAAAGGTACATAGGTTTGTATCCATGCCCCCGTTTGGTGCAGCTTAACCACACAGATTATAGCCTTTAGCTTTTCAGTAGTACATCCAACCCATCTTTAAATAAGTTAGCTTATGCGCCTTAAATAAGTTGAGAAAGACTATAAAGTTAAAAAAAATTATAAAAAAAAAAAAACATAAGCCACACCAAACACTTCGAATATATATATGAGCAATGTATATAAATGTGGGAGAGTAAGAATGCGTTAAACAAAAAAGATACAAATATATATAGATGTGTATATATATATATATAGAGAGAGAGAGAGGGTATGTACAGACTCGATCGCCGATGTTGCAAAGGTCGTGCTCGTCGTGGGCCATGAACTTGGAGGTGCGTTTGACGTAGCGATTGTAGACCTTGTTGTGGAACAGTCTGTCCACTGCCACCACAACCGATTTCTGCATCTTGTTCGACACAACCATTCCCACCACCGGCTTCATATCTCTCTCTCTCTCTCTCTCTCTCTCTCCCTCCTACCAGATGACTGTAGCTCCCGCTTCTAGGGCTTTTTCCACACTTCAAAAATAAAATTAATGGCGAATAAAAAAAATAAACGATAAATTAGGGCTAAATCCCTAATAAAAGTACTATTAAAAAAAAAAAAGGGAAAATTGGCTAAAAGGTCATTAAGAAGAGTTTTATTGGGATCAAGGACAACATTGGGTATGAATCCTCCCAATGTCCATAGACAAAAATACCCTCACCTTCAACCTCTAACCCTAAACAAACCCTAGCCACTATTACCACTACTCCACACCACCTCCGACCACCACCCCTGCCACCTCCGGCCACCACCCTCGCCATCTCCGGCGATCACCACCCTCATCTCCGGCAACCACCACATGGCCATCTCCGGCGACCATCTCCATTGCACTTTTTGACCACCACAACGCCACTCCTAATCACTAGTGACCAATCCCTACCACTTGATTGACCTCCAGCCACCACCCTCGCCATCTCCGGCGACCACCACCCTCTCGATCTCCAACGAGCACTCAGTAAGTCAAATTTGACTTAGGATATATCCTAAGTGAAATTTGTCTTACAAATTTCTCTATTCAAATGGGACGGTGGTGGTGGTGGTGGTGGTGGAGACTGGTGGTGGTGGTGGATTAGGGACGGTGTCGGTAGAGACTGGTAGTGGTGGTGGTGGAGGTGGAAGTGTCTGTGGTGGAGGTGGACTGAGATCAGTCATCGTAAGAGAAATTTCTCTTAAGATGACTGAGATCAGTTTGGCCATGATTTTTGTGTGGCCGGCGGGGGTGGTGGCCGACAGTGGTGGTGGCAATGGAGGGGGAAGACAGAGAGATGGTGGTGGTGGTGGCTATGGAGGGGGAGGAGAGAGAAAGTTAGAGAGAGAGAAGAGAGTTGGGGTAGTAGTGATGGATCCGGCGACGACGAGGACTGCTCCGGTAGTGGCTCCGGTGGTGGTGGCTGTGTTGGTGGTGGCTATAGAGGGAGGAGGAGAGAAAGTTAGAGAGAGAAGGGAGATCGTGGTGGTGGTGGCTATGGAGGGTGAGGAGAGAGAAAGTTAGAGAGAGAAGAGAGTTGGTAGTAGTGGCGACGGTGACGGCGACGGCTCCAGCTCCGGCGACGACGGCGACAGCTTCGGTGGTGGCTCCGGTGGTGGTGGTTGTGATGGTAGTGGCTATGGAGGGAGGAGGAGAGAAGGTGGTGGTGGTGGTGGTGGTGGTGGTGGCTATGGTGGGGGAGGAGAGAGAAGATGGTGGAGGGAGGAGGAGAGAAGATGGTGGCTATGGTGGTGGTGGTTGTGATGGTGGTGGCTATGGAGAGGGAGGAGAGAGATGTTGGTGGTGGTGGCTATGGAGGAGAGAGAAAGTTAGAGAGAGAAGAGAGATGGTGGTGGTGGTCTCTTAGGATTCCATTGCATTTTTGTCATTTAGAATGAAATTTAAAATTTTATAGGACTAAGAGGGATAGTTTAAATTTTAGAAGACTTTAGGAGGAAATTTTTTTTTAGAATGTGTCCTTGTATGGGTGTTTGATTATGACTTGTCCTTTAGTCCAACTTAGCCCAACCTTAGGGGCCTTACACCAAGTCTCCCAAAAAAAGATTGAAGTGACCGCATTTTTTGCGTGTTTATGCAAAGGTTCTACACACACCAAATACTTGTCAAACATCCCAACGACATCACCTCCACGCGCGCATCACAAACTTGTGACACTGAGAAGACACTTCAAATGAAAGAGCTGATATGGTGTTGTGCTCACAGTGTGTGAGTGGTTACACCATAATAGTTTCCATTTTAAAAAAAGTTTTTTAGACTTTAAATTTCTATAATTTTTTATCTACAACTACATTTTTTACAAATTTTATACAGTTAAAAATCTTGTCGACGAGAGCTACAAAAGTAGTACCATTATTGATATGTTTTGAGCAAACATTTTTTTTAAATACGATAATTTTGACAAAATTTTTGAAAATTATTTTGTGAAATTTCACAAAAGTAGTTTTGTGAAATTTCACAAAATAATTTTCACTAAAAAAGTTTTGTGAAATTTGAAAAAAATTTGAAAAAAAAAAATTTTAAAATTTTGATAAGGCTCTCGGGCAAAATAAGGCTCCACGAGCTAATTTCACAAAATAACTTTGTCAAAAATTTTGAAAATTATTTTATGAAATTTTCACACAAGGTCTGTCAAATTTCAATTTTTTTTTGCTCAAAACATATCAACAATGGTACTAGTTTTGTAGCTCTCGTCGATACGATTCCAATGGTGTAAGATTTGGGGAAAATGAAATTGCATGTCAAAAGTTATGGAGGTTTAAAGTTGTAAAATATTTTTTGAATTTAAAATATCATACGGTACAGTACTCATACCGTATGAGCGGCTGCAAAAGCAAGGGCGCGTGAAAAGTTGGGCGGGAGTAGGAAAAATGTGGAAAATGTTTGGGTACATGTCAATTTTGTCATTTTGTCAAAGATAAGGGACTTTTGATTAAATGCAGATATTAAATACCCTTTTTGATAAATTTTTAGCTCGCAAGGGATATATCTCTAATTGTCCCAAAAATAAAACTCTACATATTACTGAAATATAATTGAAAATTAAATACTTAAAATTTTGGTGTTGGATTTTAAGTACCGAAATTGTTTTTTTTTTTTTTAAGTACTAAAAGTTTTAAGTGATTGATTTTGCAATGCAAAAAAAATATGTATTTCGAGTACTACTTTATTTTTATTTTAGTAGAAAATTTTCACTAGTTTTCAGTGAATTTTTTGCTTCTTTTTCAATTAAGTGGTAGATTATCAAACGCACTGATGGATAATTCATAGATATTTTTCAATTAAGTGGAAGATGCACATGGATACATGAATATGACTTAAACTAGCTACTCAATTAAGTGGTAGATTTTTCGCTTCTTTTTCGCGTGTTGAGATTGTCCCACATCGAGAACTTATAACCTAGCTACTCAATACATAAGTTCAAGGGGCTACTCCACAAATGCCTAATTGATTTTGGGTTGGATACTCCAATCTAACATGAGCAATGGGTGAGCAAAAAATGATCTCCATGTGGACCTAGACCAATGTAATGAAATGAGAAATTATTCCACTTTAACATATTACACTAAAAATCAAATGAGTCCACTATCACATGTAATGGGAACGAATAACTCTTTGGATACAAAGAGATCTCACAAAGAGATCCACAAAGAGTCTATCTTCCTCCTAAGTGGCATTGTGAGGTCCGATAATTTCAGTGGACACCATAATACCACTGAGAAAGAGATACACTCTTTATGGATCTCCTAAAGGGATGGCAACAAGGTGGGTATAGGACGGGCCCCCCTCCCCCGCCCCCACCCCGCTTAGTTGGACCCCAGTCCCGATCCCACCCCGACCTTCACCTTGTCCCATCCCCAACCCCGACTAGGTAGCGGTACCCCACCCCCGCTCTGCCCTGACCACATAAAAAAATGTGGCAGTCCCTGTGGATATCGCGATTTTCTCTCATCCACAGCTTTTGTTTAAAACCTTTTCCAAATTCACTGAGTCGCCAATATTTTATTTATATGGTGGAATACTAGAATGAATTTTTTTTTTAAGAAACTATTTTAAAAGCAAACTGATCTTTTGCGAAACCAAAGATAAACTGAGTCCGAGGATTATGGAATGAAAGAGGAAGGAACCCGGCGGACTAAAACACCCCCTTTCATCCTATCTTGTGATAGGCCTCTACTCAACATCCTTTTTAATTGAATTATTAATCTAAGCATGCCCTCAACTAATACATATATACATATACTTTACAAAAAGCATGTCAAACGGGTGTAAGATTGTTAACAGTAAAATATCATTCATAAGTCAAATAGTTCAATTAGCGAGCAATATAATATGCAAATAAGGAACTAGAGAACTTACCCGGGATCTAGCCCGTGGAATAGAAACGTGTAATGCATGCGAACAATTTAAAACCTAGAAAAGAAGTCTCTAATCGCATTTAAACACATAAGGCAAGACCTAGTCTAAGGTGTCGTGCATGGAGTCGAAAATCAATAAAATCAAGAAATTAAAACAAACTAGAAGAGATTTTGAGAAATCGTACGTTGATTGCGCTACAAAATATAGGGTTAGTTCACATACTTTAAATAAAACATATCATTATATCTTAAGTAACATATCCTAACACAAGGTGAATTCTATTTACAAGTATCAATCTATTTGGATGAATGCACATGGATACATGAATATGAACAATATAAAGCTATGAACTATTCAATGATTTGGATCACTTAGCCTCTGGTTTTAAGCTTAATCAATCATTGTTAAAGCATGGTATAAACCCCAGGTCATGAAAATATTATTTAAGCCATTATTTACAAGATTGATTAAAATTGTGACGGGATTCTGAAATTGCTGAAAGCATATTAGAACTTCAAAGAAATAAAGGCATGGTTTCCATGGTTTGATCTTGATAATTTTTGGACCCCAGTTGCTTCTGTGAGTCTAGTTTTTAATCTAAAAAGAAAATTAAAGTTTCAACGGTTAGATCTCTGGGAATTAAACAAACACTAGACATCACTCAGAACTTCATAACTCTCTGTCCAGAGTTCTTGTACGATTTTCTAAAAACAGTAAAAAAATCTAAACTGAATCAGAATTGCGTACCATTTTTTCCTACAATTCTAGTTAGGTGAGTATGAGTTGTAGGTTTTGTTCTCGTGTCTTTCTGAGTGCCAAAACCCATTTTGGTCTTTTAAAACTCCAAAACTTGGTTTTAGAAGCCTTAAGTCTATGAATTTGCGTATTTGCGTCTAACTTGTAATCTGTGAATCTGAATTGCATGTCGTTTCTTCCTACAAGTCTACTTATGTGAGTATGAAGTTTATGTTTTGGTCCCGTGTCATTCTGAGTCCCCGAACACATTTTGGTCTCACAAAACCCCGAAACTTAGTTTTAAAAGCCTTAAGTCTATGAATTTGTGTATTCGCGTCTAACTTGCAATCCGTGAATCAGAA
The DNA here is from genome assembly GCA_033977485.1 of Hydrangea macrophylla. Taxonomy (NCBI): domain Eukaryota; kingdom Viridiplantae; phylum Streptophyta; class Magnoliopsida; order Cornales; family Hydrangeaceae; genus Hydrangea; species Hydrangea macrophylla. The sequence goes on from CM066987.1 coordinate 81,944,517, forward strand.
TTGTGTGCCGTTTCTTCCTACAAGTCTATTTAGATAAGTATGAAGTTTAGGTTCCAGTCTCGTGTCATTGTGAGTCCCGAAACACATTTTGTTCTCTCAAAACCCAAAACTTAGTTTTAGAAGCCTTAAGTCTATGAATTTGCGTATTTGCATCTAGCTTGCATTTCGTGAATCAAAAATTGCATGTTGTTTCTTCCTACAAGTCTATTTAGGTGAGTATGAAGTTTAGGTTCTGGTCCCGTGTCATTCCGAGTTCTGAAACCCATTTTGGTCTCTTAAAATCCCAAAACTTAGTTTTTGAAGCCTTAAGTCTATGAATTCGTGTCTAACTTGCAATCCGTGAGTCAAAATTACGTGCCGTTTCTTCCTATAAGTCTAGTTAGGTGAGTATGAAGTTTAGGTTCCGGTCCCGTGTCATTTCGAGTCCCCGAACACATTTTGGTCTCTCAAAACCCCCATACTTAGTTTCTTTTTTATTATTTTATATATACAACTAATTAATGAAAACTTTTCTTTTTTGTAGGTACGAAGTTTCACATTTTGATGGGAAGTTCTAACAAGCAAAACCAGCACTTTTTTTGTTGGGCTAATTTTTTTTTGCTACTTTAATTCATAGTTTTTTTTAGTACTTTTTGATGAATATAACATGTATATGTTATTAGTTTAGCACTTGACGTGGATCGATTGTATATTTTTTTTTGTTCGTTCCAATTAATTGGTTGATATTGATATGAATCGATGAAATTTAGTGGTTGAAATAGATCATTTAGTTGGATTAATTTTGTACAGGATGGTATTGTATGTACAATGTGGTATTATTTTTACAGGGTGGTATTGAATCAGTATTATTTAAAACATTTATGTCATTTTAAAAAAAAAATTGACATAACTAATTACACATTTATGCCACTTTTATCAAGTATTTTTGTCACTTTTAATGTTTTTATGTCACTTTTAAAGTATTTATGTCACTTTTAAGATTTTGATGTAATAATTTTGTTTGGTATTTATGTCACTTTTCTACTTTTATGTCACTTTAGTTCAAAGTGACATAAATAAAATGGTATTTATGCCACTTTTAAGTATTTATGTCACTTTTTATTAACATATGTTTTGATTTTATGAAACATTTATGTCGCCCCCATTTATGTCACTTTTTACTGGAAACAAAAAGTGACATAAATACCTATTTATGTCACTTTTTAAGTGACATAAAAAGTCTTTTCCTTTTAGTGTTTGTAAGACCTTTTGAGATCCTAGAGAGAGTAGGACCAGTGGCTTATCGATTAGCCTTATCGTCTGAGTTGGAACATGTGCATAATGTTTTCCATGTGTCTATGTTGAGATGATGTATGATGGATGTGAACAAGATCATCGTACCAGAACCATTGCAAATCCAAGGGACTTGACCTACGTAGAACATTCAGTAGAGATCTTAGATCGGAAAGAAGAAGTATTGAGAACGAAGACAATTCAGATGGTTAAAAGTATTGTGGCGAAGTCACACAGTCGAGGAAGCGACGTGGGAGAACGAAGAAGAGATGAGGAATGACTACCCCTATCTGTTCGACTCATGAAGTATAAGTTTGGGGACAAACTTCCTTTTTGGAAGGGAGAGTTGTCACACCTATCCCGGGAATTTCATCATTTAAATTTTGCATATTTGAAATGTTGGGATTAATGTTGATTAATAATCGAGATGTGGTTGACGTGGGTCAATGGTGAGGTGCCAATTGAGGATACAGTAACCCAAGAATCACGAGGCATTCATTTGACTAGATGACATTATATGATTTAAATGTTATTTGATTTTATCTGGTCTATTTGAATTGTGATATTACCTATGTAGCGTAATTTCTGATAGTTTTAATTTCATTTAGGATCAGTTTAATGGTTTTGACGATAACCAATAGGATACGCTGCATAGAAGGTAGGTTATCTAGAGATTTCACGAAAATTAGTTTTCGGACATAATTACGGCGACAAACGGAACTTAGTCGGAAAGTTTTATAATTTACGATTTTCACTTGTGAAGAGATAATATGGTAGTGTGCAACGTTTCAGAGAATAATTAGGAGTTTTGGAAACTCGTGAGGAGGTAAATGTAATTTCTAGAACCCGTGCCTATATATAGTGGAATCCTAGATATTTTCATAAACAACTTTCCTAAAATTGAAATTTAAGAGGCAATTTAGTTGCTTAGAGTTTGAAGACGCAAATGGACGGATTTCTGCCCGTTAATTTTATCTCAAATTTCATATTTGAACTCCCCAAGGTAAGGGCTACATTTCAATAGTCTTTAGGTCATGTTTGACTAAGTTTTTATAAATCTCTAAATCTAGAAGTTTGGGAAAAAATCGTGTAAACTTGTAGGTTTTTCGTAGGATCAGAAATACGACGTTTAATTGGGCTTCTAGTCATTCCCTCAAAGTTATACGTGTTAGGGATGTATACTAAAAGCCATGCTTTATGTAGTTAATTTATTATTTTAATAAAATCAGTTATTCCATTTTTATGAGAATCTGTGTGGGCAATATTTGTATTACATTATTTATTTAATATTATGCATGTGTGTCTCTCATTTTACATAGTAGGTGGTTTGGTGTGTAGAGTTCGGCTTACACACAGGTTGTAGAATGTAAGATTTTGGTTTACAGTCTTAGATGGGATTGGACACACCATCGGTAGGACTGCAGCATGGTGTTGTAGTAGGTTTGTCTTGACTGCGGGAAACGGTACAGTTTCAACTCATTATGCTGGTACACTTTGTGTACTAAACAGGACCAACTTGGGGTAATTATCTTTATACTGACTTATAAGATAATTAATACCTCATGGCTATTATGAGTGCTTATGCTCTAAATCCTAAATTAGTTTATAGACACGTACATTTGATATTTACACTTTGATCCCCAAAAGGGTGAGATCCTTAAATGGGTCAATATCTCATTGGATTGGGTTGCAATATTAATTGTGTGGTGGATATTAATTAATGATGGAATCCATGTCTCAATTTTGGGATTGATGATATCCCCTTGAGAAAGCTCATAAGTTTTGATTATGTCAAACCCTGCAGGTGGATTTTGTATCCGACATATCAGATAAGTTAAGCAGAGGATCTTAAGGAATTTTAAGAGATTAATTAAATATGATTGTCAGTAATTATATTTAATTAATGGATATCTGTAATCTTAACATGGGGAGATAACAAGCATTTAATAACATAGAGCTCGAAATATATTTTTGAGATAAGGGTAGGAGTGCAATTATAATTCTTTAGTGGTATGAATTATAATTTATGAAAATAAGAATCTGATTCAGTTCGAATTAGGGTTTCCTAATTCCATAAGGAAGCCTATTCCTTACTGACTTCTTATGGTCCCTATCGTAGCCTATATATATACTGCCTTGGCTCTTCTCTCAGGTTGCATGATTTCACATTCTAAGCTTCCCTTGACCTCCTAGCTTTCTTCTAGAAGGGTTTCCACCAAACCCTAGTCTCTATAAGCATTCAAGAGACATAGGAGTGAAGATCGCTAGCGTCGGACAACGCTCACTTAAAGAACTTCGGACTGCTCGATACTGATCGAAAGTTGCTGAATTTTTTACACGACGTTCCTGACGTCGAGACGGAGCTGCTGTAAAAAATTCAAGTGAATCAGAGATCGTTTAGTCCTCCTGACGAACACATCTTTGTCGGATTAATGTGATCGGGATTGAATCGTCACAGCAATCAAAGAGAGTGTTATAACTGGGAATAGAAAATAGAATGTAAAGAGGGAAGAGCAGAAAACATAAAGGATTTCGAAAGAGCCCACACTCAGTTCGATATTCTGGCAGCAAAGGAATACGGTAGAAGATCGTGAGCTGTTATCGAGCCCGCGTTCTCGATTCGTCTACTACAGCAATCCGTTTTTGCAGTTCAAGGTAACCCTAGTTCCGCCCTTGTAGAGTTATTGTAGCGCTCACGTAAATTTTTTGCAGTACCAACTTATACGCACTGTCAACGGATTCTGGGAACGCAGTTTCCTAACAGTGGTATCAGAGCAACGTTGATTCTGCGTATAGGTTGGACGCAACCATGTTGTTCAGTAATACAGATCTTATGCGTGCATTGATGGATGGATATAACGTAGATCTGTACTAATCCTTATTTTGAAGCATTCTTATTCCACTATTATGGTCACTGGTTTTGTGTGATTGGATCCCACGATGGGTTTATTCGTGGTTAATATTGTTGTTTTGATATAGCATGTGAACTCCTTTTATGGAGGCATAGGATTTGTATGTATTGGATCCCACGCTTGATTGATGCGTGGTTAGTTTACTGCAAATAAATAGCATGTGAACTCCTTCATGGAGGCATAGGGTTTATGTAATTTATCTCAAGTAAATCCGTGAAGATGGTACGTGAGAGCAATTTTACAAGCAATTTCTGAAAGCGATCTGGAAGCAATTTCAAAACACAGTTTCAGAAGGCAGTTTTAGAAAACTGTTCTGGAAGGCAGCTTAACCCCGTGTGTAGTGGCGACATAGAGCTAATCGGGTTCAATGAAGATTTCTTCATAAGAGTTGCAGCTTGACCATAATAGTAGGATTCCTGTTTTATTGTGGTTTCCTTATTTATGTGTGATTGAATGATTATTATTGTTTCATGTTTAATGAATAGGACAACATGGATAATTGTTCCTAGACCTATTTCAGATGTCTAGCTGCATGTTTAATTTATATTAATTTAAAATGATGGACAACTACATGTGTATTTAGAAATAAAACTAATTCCATAATTTGAAAATATAAGTACTTATTTTCTAAAATCATGAGAATAGAATAATTTTATTATCTACACATGTGGGTTTCACAAGTAAGGATAAATTAATCCTTGTCTAGTATTCTATTATTTTTTATTAATTACATTAAAAGTTTTTCTAAAAAAAATTATAACCCTCAAATTTTTTTTAAAATTCTAAGTGGGAGAGGGAATTTATCAAGTATAAATCCCATGGTCTCCATCACTGGTTTGTAGATGATATGATTAATTTTGTGTGATGGCTCTAGTGTCATCCTCCCCATCGGATGTAGTTGATCATGGAATCATCAGTACAAACTTCTTTAAAAGAATGTTTTGGGTGATTGTTGGTGTGGGTCACCTCTCCATCAGAGGTGTTCCTCACGGAACTCTTGACCTAGAATTAAGTGATGGTATACACTTAGCTATAAATAATAATATCCTCTCTATCTGAGTCACTGTTGTTATTTATAGGATCAAAGCAAGTCAGCAGTTTAATTTTACTAGGCAAGGTACATTGCCTGGATAGTAAAATTAAAAGGCAATTGCCTATCTGAACAAATGATGGATAGTATATGGCCTCCCATCGAGTCATACTATCACGGTGTATCAGGTTGCTGGCGGATTCTTTTCAAATATGGTAGAGGGAACCAATATTTTCAACTCGAATCCATAGTAATTTTTTGCCCAAATGTAATTATTTATATTATGTGATTCTCAGGCTTTTAAATGGGTTCCTTCAATCCACTCGCTGTTATACTTAAAGAAAACAAACTTACTGGACCAAACTATATAGACTGGAAAAGGAATTTGGATATTGTGTTAACTGTTGAAGAGTACAAGTTTGTGCTTACTCAAGAATGTCCTGAGCAACCTAGTGAGGGGCAACCACTGAAGAAACCCAGGCTCACAAGAAATGGGTCAAGGCTGATGAGATGGTGCGGTGTTACATTTTGCCATCCATGTCAAATGTGCTGCAACATCAGCATCAGTCAATGGCCAGCGCCTATGACATGATGGAGAGCCTCCGAGAGATGTTCGGGGATCAAAGTCGTGCTGCTAGGCAGGTTGCCATGAAAGACTTGATGAACACAACCATGGCTGAGGGGACGCCTGTAAGGGATCATGTTCTTAAGATGATATCTCTTCTTAATGAACTAGAGATCCTTGGAGCTACAATCGACGGGGAAACCCAGGTCGATATCGTACTCCAGTCACTGCCAGAGTCTTTTAAGCAATTCCGCCTCAATTACAACATGAATAAATTTAAATATACTTTTGGCGGAGCTGCTTAAAGAACTCCAAGCAGCTGAGGGTCTCAACAGAAAGTCAGGGAGTGCTCTTGTGTTTGAGAAAGGTTCTGCTTCAAAGCCGAAAGGCAAGAAGAAAATGAAAAAGGCTCAAAAGAAGGCCGCGGGTCCTCCGCCAATCCAAAGGCCACGAGGACAACCGAGAAAGCCTAAAGGCAAATGTTTTGTTTGCAAGCAGCTAGGACACTAGAAGAAGCAATGTCCAGTTTATCTCGCCAGACAGAACAATCAAGGTAAATCTCATTTACTAGTTGTTGAATCGTGTTTAGCGGTCCGATCTACCGGTACCTGGTGTGTAGATACAGGAGCCACTGATCATGTATGCAATCTTTGCAGGGGTTCCAGGGAACCAGGCGTCTCAGTGATGGAGAGATTTATCTATATATGGGAAATGCTACGAGAGTAGCAGCAGTTGCAGTAGGAGATCTACATCTTAGTTTTGGTAGAGATATGATTTTAATATTAAGAAATTGCCTTTATGTACCTTCTACTAGAAGGAATTTAGTTTCAGTTTCTAGTTTAGTAAAGAATGGATATTCAGTTCATTTTAATAAAGTAGTATTATTAAAGAAAATAAACGTTTTATTTGTTTTGGTCAATTGGTGGATGATCTTTATATTATAAATCCTATCTCTCCTATACTGCAACTTAATGAATTGAATAACACAAATAGTTTTCCATTTAAGAGAAAAGAACCTTAGAGGATGAACCAAACACATCTTTGGCACTTACGCCTTGGTCATATTAATTTGAAAAGGATTCAAAGATTGGTTCAAAATGAGCTATTAGGCTCATTGGAAGTGGAGGCACTTCCAGTTTGTGAATCCTGCTTGGAAGGTAAAATGACCAAGAGGTCATTCTCGGCCAAGGGCTATAGAGCAAAAGAGCCGTTGGAACTGGTTCACTCTAATTTGTGTGATCCTATGACTGTCCAAGCAAGAGGGGGACTTGAGTATTTTGTCACTTTCATCGATGATTACTCAAGGTATGGGTACATTTACTTGATGCGGCGTAAATCTGAATGCTTTGAGAAATTCAAAGACTTCAAGGCTGAAACGGAAAAGCGTCTGTCTAAGTAAATGTATCAAGACACTACAATATGATCATGGTGGAGAGTACCTCTTGGGAGAGTTTAGGGAAGACTTATTAGAGCAAGGGATTATATCCCAATTGTCTGCACCCCGTATGCCTCAGCAGAACGGTGTAGCAGAAAGAAGGAATAGAACTCTTATGGACATGGTAAGATCTATGATGAGTTATTCGGATTTACCAATTTCCTTTTGGGGACACGCATTAGATACAGCTGCATACATTCTAAACTTGGTACCATCTAATTCAGTACCTACTACTCCCATGGAATTGTGGACTGGGCAAAAGCCTAGTCTGCGGCATGTTCGGATCTGGGGTAGTCCAGCACATGTGCTTAAAGGGAACGCAGAAAAATTGGAATCAAGAACAGAAGTATGTTTCTTTGTTGGGTATCCAAGAGGAACTAAAGGTGGTCTGTTTTATAGTCCTAAGGATCAGAAGGTTATTGTTAACACCAATGCCACATTCTTAGAAGAGGATTATGTTATGGACCACAAGCCTAGAAGTCGTATTGTTCTAGAGGAAATGAGAGGAGAGACACCGAGACATACTTCTTCGATACCAACGGTACGAGAAGAAACACCACAACAAAGAGTTATCGATATTCCATTACCATGTCGTAGTGGGAGTGTAGACACCCCAATTTTGACCGACCGTCGAATTTAGGAGAGTGTAACCTCCATATCCGATGATGAAAAGGACCGAAAAATTGAAGTATTCCAAGCTCTTCAGAAAATCTCCAAAACGCGATAAAATTTCACAGAAAGAGGAAAAATACCAGGTATTTAGGAGAATTCAGGTATAAGACATGATTTTTGGAAAGGATCTTCAAAAATAATTTGTTTCAAAAGGGAGAAGTCCTAAAAAGGGGAATCTCAAATAAAAACGGCATACGGCGGACTGCCGCGGCACTCACTAAGTGCCGTACGGCAGTCGGAGAGTGCCGTTCTGGCAGTCACCAAATGCCGCCAACAATTTTTGACTGCTGTTCACTTTTAAAGTCTGTATTTTGCAGAGCAATACGTATGCGTATACGAATAAGAACAAAAAACTGATAAAGTAAGACTGACAAAAACGCGGTAATCCATTAATTTCCGCGGCATTTGATGAATGCCGCGACGGCAGTCATGAACTGCCGCCGCGGCATTCACGGACTGCCGCGACAGTTTCTGGACTGCCGCGCTGGGCAGCAGTCTGCCTAATTTCAGAAAGTACACATTGTACCACCAAATGAGAAAATTACACCTGTCTTTTACTCCGAATTTACTGAATTACCTAGGTATTTTGCCTATAAAAGAAGAGGTATCTTCATTGAAAAAGAGAGACAAAAAAAAAAAAGGGGAAACACAAAAAAAGACTACCATTACACCAACATTTTTGGAGAGAAAAGAAGAGAGTTTGGAGAGTTTGAAGAAGAGTTTGGAAGATCTTCAAAGGAGAGAAACTTTGAGGATAGTTTGGAGGTGACCCTCTAATCTTAGTTGTGTTTTCTTTCTTTTGAGCTTCTAATTTACAAGTCATTTAGTTTTTCTTGATTAAGTTTTAGAGTTTGTTAAGTAAACTTGGAAGTCCTTACTTCCTAGTTCTTTGATCCTTCTTCTATTTTTCTTGTTTATGTTTTTCTTTTGAGATTCTTGGAGATCTTCAATATCTCCTTTGAAAGCTCTTGAGTTTGATGTTTTGAATCTCATGTAAGCTTATACTTCACATGGGAGTCAAAGTTTGATCATCACTTTTTATAAATAAATAGATGGATCCAAGTCCATGCTTATGACTTGAGTCCTCTAGCTTGATGTTTCATGGAATCCCTTCTATATTCCTTTGAGACCCATGAGTATTAACCATATCTTCATCTCCAATGACCATCAAGTGGTAGGAGAAAGTATTTTGGGTCTAAACTCATCCCTATGATTTTGATTCATCATCTTGAGATTTCATGAAGTCTATTCATACTTCATTTGAAATCTACAAATATAAAAGTCTCTAGCCTCCAATGACCATCAAATGGTAGGAGAAGTGGTTTGGTTTAAACCCAACTTCATGGTTTAATAGTTGGGGTTAACAAATAAAAGTTGAACTTGACAAATGAAAACAGTGAATTCACAAACTGTTTTTGATCAAAGATTTTTAGTTCGAAATCCAACCGTTGAAATCAAGTGAAACTAATGGGAAAATGTCAATAACACAATGTTCTACCACTGTAATTTTTGTTTTAAGGTGGTTTTATGTTTAGAAGGGTTTGATCATGGGTTTTGTGAGTCAACTACAATCTGCCCAGAGTTTCAGAATAGTTTCAGAACAGCAAGTCCATTTTGAAATTCATAAATCAGAAGTCTAATGGAGTTTTTGGGGTCTCTAATAATTTTTTCTGGGTACCTTAATGTGTTAGGAAGATCCCCTAAAAAGATCCAAGTGTTTCTCATCTTTTTGCTATTTTTAAAAAAATCAAACAATATCTCTGGACAGAGAGTTGTACATATCTGAGTGACGTCTGGTTCTTGTCCTTTTCCCGGAGATCTAACCGTTGAAACCTTGATTTTCTTTTTGATTTGGAAACTAGACTGACAGAGGCATCTTGTGTCCAAATTTCACTGACATCAAACCATGGGAGACGTGCTTTTTATTTCTTTTAAGTTCTGGTCTGCTCTCTGCAATTTTCAGAGTTTTATGACACATTTGACCAACTTTGTAAATAATGGTCCAAATGACTTTTCTATGATCTAGGGCTTAAACCATGCTTTAATAATGATTAGTTGAGCTTGAATTCAAAGTTTAAGAGTATTTCATAGTTTATCCTTGTCCATGTACATATTCATCTATATGATTCGACACTTGTAATTAAGACTTATTTGCTTTGGATTTAATTACATTAGATAGATGTAAGCTAGAAATTTAGGATTGTCATTTCTTAACATCGTATTTTGCATATCATGTGGACTAACCCTTTGTTTTGTAGCGCTATTGAGGTACGATTTCTAGAACTCCTCTTTAGTTTATCTTAATTTCTTGACTTTATTGATTTTTTGACTTAATGCGCGACACCTTAGAATTAGGTTTTGCCTTATGTGTATATGTGATTAGAGACTCTTTTTTAGGATTTTCTTTTATTCACATGCATTGCACGTTTACTATCGCTGCTGGATCCCGGGTAAGTTCACTTGTTCCCTATTGCATATCATATCGCTTGCTACCCGAATTATGTGGCTTTTAAATGGTATTTTGTCAATTGCAATTTTACACCCTTTGGACACGCTTTTGTGATGTATATGTATATATATATTAGTTGAGGGCATGCTTAGATTAATAAATTTGATTAAAAGGATGTTGAGTAGAGGCCTATCGCAAGATAGGATGAGAGAGGGTGTTTTAGTCCGACGGGCTCCTTCCTCTCTCATTCCATAATCCCCGGACCTAGTTAATCTTTGGTTTCGCAAACGATCAGTTTCCTTTCAAAATGGTTTCTTAATTTTCCTTTTAAAAATTAAGTGGCGACTCATTTGTTTTTAAAAATTGATTTTGAAAAGCTGTGGGTAAGAAAAATGCGATATCCACAATCTGGCGACTCTGCTGGGGATCGAACCCAGAATCTCTGGTTTCGCAGACCAGAATTCTGATTTTGGGTTCACTTGAGGATTAGACTTGAAAACATCCTTTTAATCGAATTAATCAATCTTTGTGTGCCTGTTGCATTTCACTTGCATGTCCAGCCAGTCGATTGCACGGAACTATGACCTTGGAGGCTCGGGGCAACCCGGTCGGTCAAGTTATCATGGGACTGTGTGATCACCCTTGATCTCGTACCATGATTTGGTATATTAAGCATCCTATCGGATGTGTGTCAAGGGTCCCTTATTTGACCAAAACCCAGCTTTTGCATATTAGTTTCTATAGAACCTTTCAATCTTAGGAAATCAACTCTTGATTAGGATTATATGCTAGGAAGTTTTGTATGCCCAGAAGGGATTACTTGAGATGATGACGATACTTGCTTGATGAAAGACGTATAATCTTTTAATCACCTTTTAGCAATTTCTCCTCATGTTCCACGACATTTGGAGAACATGCCGAACCTTGATTATAAGATTATACTTCTTATATCATGTTAGCTAAGCATCATTGACCTTGTATGTATCCAAATTCATGGAAAGTATGGTGATAATCCTGTCATGTGATCCTTCTACCCGAAGAATTTTAAATCAATCTTTGAAAGAAAACGGATTTTTTTTTTCTTTCATCTTTATTCCAAAGCTTTCAATTGTTTTTTTTAAAAAAAAATCTTTGGAGTTCACTTTTTTATTAAAGCTTCAAACTGACCTCTGTTAAGGTACGTGTTCACATGATCATATTCTAAGGAAAATGAAAAAATCAAAAAAATTTGAAATTGTTTTGGAAGAAATGCTCTTCAAATGAATTTTAAAGCAAAAATTTCAATCCAATCATCGTTATCGAAAAACATTTGCACATCCTCATTTTTAATAAAAGATTCAAAATCCTTGAGAGTTGTTTTTGAAAAATCTCATCATTTAAAGAATTACTTTTTCGAAACTTTTGAAATATCCAACCTTTGAGAGGGTAAAGAGGATCACAATGAAAGGAGAAATTAGCGCACTTGACATGGGTGAGGATTTATGTGCTTATGTGTTTATGTGTTAGGATTAGAATTTTCCTTTCTTTTGCATATACAGTAGGCACACACACACACACGTGCATTTCATCCGTGTGCCATATGTGCGGTGCATGCATTCAGTTGCATCAAATCATCAAAGCATTGCATGCATATAGAATACAATTTACACCATCCTCTTTCCAGTCAAGATCAAAATAATTCCTCGAAATTCCTTGCCTCTTGAAAATTGATTCTGCATGCGGACCTTTCCATGTCGCGAATCTGTAGAAAGAGTGGAACAACCAGATCCCCTAGTGAGGACACTTCTAACCTCTTGTGTTCGTTTTCTTGATTTTAGGAGAACATGGACCATCATCTTGAGATTGATTCGCCAATGGCCTTAAGAGATTTGGAAGAGAAAGTGAACAAGCTGCAAGCCACTATTGAGCAACAGAACTTAAGGGTGAATCAATTGGAGAGGATAACGTTTGAGCTCTATCAGTTACTCAAAAAGCAAGTGGGTTTGAATGAGGTAGTGATGAACAAATTGGAGAAGGGAATAATGGATCACCCGGCCGAGCACCAAAATCCACATCCGAGTCCAACCAATCACCAAAGCGCATGTCCAAATCCAACCCATCCCCAAAGTCCATACCCAAGCTCAACCAGTCACCAAAGCCCATATCCATGCCCAATCCCAACGAACCAAAGAGTTATTCCAAGCCCACATCTCAGCCCAAAAGGCAACTCAAGTTCAAAGTCGAATCTGAAATTAAGCCGAGCCGGCAGGTCAAGAATATTCACCAACCTCGGCATGACATTATCCATGGCCCTTGATCACCTCATCAAGAGTGGTCACCTTAATCCCCTGGACCCAAGGCCACCATCAAAACCCTTACCTCGCCAATACAACCTATCCTTGTACTGCACCTATCACCAGACTCAAGGCCATAGTACTGATTCTTGCTCGAGACTCTGCCATGAGATCCAGGATCTCATTGATCGGAAAATCATCACTCCTCCGCCAAATCCACAGAGTGACCTTTTGCATAACGATCTTGACTTACAAGCTTTTCAGTCTCTGACCTCTCAATCCCAGCCATCACTAAGAACCCTCAAGGGATTTGCTGCATCCATGAGTGTGCAACAACCAACTGGCCCTCGCCTAATCAACAAGTGCGGAAAAGACATTGATAGCACTTGGTGTGAGTCAGATGAATACTGTCCCGCTAAAAATTGGGTCATGGACGTGCGTGATATTTCTGCACACATACTGTCGGGGAATGATGAACCCGGAGGTTTAAATGATAACAGTGAAGTGATAGTGTTTGGAACTGCTACTGCTAAAGCAAATGTGGATGCTCTTGGAAATCTAGTCAATTGAAAATCGTCTGTGACACTCCAGTTGAAACCAAGTCGAGTCCAGTCTGAAGTCGAGTTATGTTGGAGTCAAATGACAAGTCCAATCGAGTCTTCTGGTCAGTCTGCTATCAAGTTTGTTTGCAAGTTTTTGTCGAGTTTATCGAGTCGAGTGATGTAATCCTCTTTCCCTACTAGTTGAAAAAAAATCTCATTTTTCTTGATTCAGTGTGCTAAGTCGTGAATGTATGGATCATTAAGCCAAAAAAAAAGGGGAAAAGTCACCTTTTCAAATGATCATGGAAAGTACTTTGTTAATAAATCTTTGCATTGAAAAGGATCCCCAAGTGATCAAAGCAAATTTTGTGCCAAAACCATGGGGAAGTAGAGAATTGATTAGCTTTACTTTAAGAATTTAAAGATGCTCTTACTCAATCTTGAAAAGATGAACTTGGAACTTGAAGCTTGCTCACCATCCCCTTCTCTCCAAATACCAAGCCTAAAAGATGAGCCCAACCAGTCTAAAGCCATAAACTGGGTCCTTGATGGTAGCCAGACATTTTAATGAACTTCTTATTCCATAAAAAAAGAAAAAAAGAAGAAAAAAGAAGAATGAGCTCGCTAGGATGAAAACCCAGAAGGGCGCCTAGGCAAAATTTAGAGCAAAAATAAGATACCTGTTGATCTCAAAAATCCTAATCCTAGCCAGTCAAAATCATGGAAAAAATAAGAGATAGTAAGGTAGAGAAAAGAAAGGAAAGAGAAAAGAAAAGGCAGAAAATAGATGAGATTGAGAATTCTTGAGCACTTCAAAGTAGATCATTGGCACATGAACTATCTCAAGGCTTTGTGTTGTTCTAAACAAAGAAAAGAAGTTGAAAATAAAAAGAAAGACTTAGCAGCTTCAAAATTTTCGTGAGAGGCTCAAATCCTAAGTGAGCCTAAAACAATGCAGAGATATCTTTGAAAAATAAAGATTTGAAGAACTGATATTATGATAGAGTATGAATAAAACATGATGAGAATTGTAAAGATTAACTGGCTAGTGAAAAGGTTAAAGAATCAACCGTCAAGTAAAAGAAAAGGAATAAAAAAAATAATAAAGGAAGAAATAGTTCATCATGCTATATAAGGGCTACCACAAGTGACATGCACTCCCTAGACCCAAATGGCAACATGGCTCGAAAAGCCCACCAATTCTTGAAGCCTAATTCATTCAAGACCTCCAGAGTTGATGAACTACGCTTTGACCTGATTCCTGAACGGATACGTAGGCAACCTGCTCGGTTCGGTCATCATCCCATCATCTCATGTTATCCTTCTTTCGGGCCTTGACCAAACTACTTTGGACCTGATTCCCGCTCGGGGATAAGTAGGCGAACCTCCCAAGGTTCTCGGTCCATAGCCATCCCTAAACTGCAAGCAGCACCCTTTGGCGCCTTTGGTTTCATTCCTTCAGACTAGGGGCAAACTTACGTCTGCCTGAAGCCACATATATATCGCCAAACCAGGGGCAAACTTCCTTTGTTGAAAATCCCTTTTATCATAGAAGTAAACCCCTAAGTTTCTTTCAAACTAGGGGCAAACTTCGTTTGCCAAAATCCCTCTATGTCAGAAGCAAGTTCTCAAGTAATCAAGTTTGTTTTGAAAGGATTGAAATAGAGTGCCTTTCATTCTATAAGCTAAAGCACTAATTTGAAGCACATTCTAGATGGGCAAAGAATTCGCTAAATCAAAAGGGGAAGTTTTCAAAGTTTAGATTTACCAGCAAAGTACTACCATTGGCAAGATAATGAATAAATCAAAGATGAGATGATACATTATTCACGATGAATGCACATTGATTCATGATGAATGAAGAGTTTGAGTCAGTCATTTTGAGTAACTAGCTTTGTCAGGTCTGTCCTCCTTTGATGAGTCAATAAATGGTCTCAAATGTGTGGGTTTAAGATGATGAACAAAGATTTGAAAAGTCTTCATGAGCATCCCAAGAGCAGTACGAGCAGAGGTTTCGAACACTATCACAGCATAAAGTGGCAATATAAGAAGAGTCCAAGACTAGGGGCAAAGGTGACTTCCCTCTTTTGACATAATCGATGTGTTTCTTCCAAAGGTCCGCAAATGCAGAAAATCATTCTTTATATCAACTCCGTTCAAATTCTTTGAGTCTTGTTTAGAAAATAAGTTGAATTGAGTATGATCGACTCCTGATTTTAGAAAATGAAATCGAATTTGAGTCTGATTGACTCCTGATTTTGAAAAAGTTGAATTGATCTGAGTCTGATTGACTCTCGATTTAAGAAATTGAACTGAACTGAATTGATTTGAGTCTAAATAACACTCATTTTTTTAATTGCAACATAAGTCCTTGCGAGGCCTTTGATCTCTGCTTTTGCAACATAAGTCCCCAAAAGGGCTGTTGATTATCGCTTTCGCAACATAAGTCCTTGAAAGGCTGTTGACCATCGTTCTTGCTTGTAAGCCTCTGAGTGGCTATTGACCAATATCTTACCATGTTGTTTAGTTCTTTTCTAAGCTTTAGTCCTCAATGGCAACCTTGCATTAGTCCTCAATGGCAGCATTATCAACTTTAGTCCTCAATGGCAACCTTGCATTAGTCCTTAATGGCAGCATTATCAGTGTTAGTCCTCAATGGCAGCTTCTCTAAGCGTTAGTCCTCAATGGCAACCTTTCATTAGTCCTCAATGGCAGCATTATCAGTGTTAGTCCTCAATGGCAACCTTGCATTAGTCCTCAATGGCAGCATTATCAGTGTTAGTCCTCAATGGCAGCTTCTCTAAGCGTTAGTCCTCAATGGCAGCCTCTCCTTGCATTAGTCCTCAATGGCAGTATCATTCGAGTTAGTAATCCTCAAAAGACACCGGAGTATAAGACGCAAAGCGCATCTCAGTCTTTCGGAAAGCGTAGTTTCTAATTTGACACCGGAGTATAAGACGCGAAGCGCATCTCAGTCGATCAGATGATTCTTGGGAGACACCGGAGTATAAGCCTGTGGGCCCCCAATTCCTAAAAATTAAAGAATATTTGAGCCTGTGGGCTCCCAACTCCTGAAAATTAAAGATCTTGAGAATGTAACGAATTTACATCCTCGGTTTCCGCAACAAATTTGCGCTAACCCTCGTTTTGGGAATATAACGAATTTGTGTTCTCGATCCTCGTAACATATTTGCGTCGATCTTTTATCCTGAGAATATAACAAATTTATATTCTCGGTTTTCGCAACATATTTGCGTCGATCTTTTGTCCTGAGAATATAACAAATTTATATTCTCGGTTTTCGCAACAAATTTGCGTCGATCCTTTGTCCTGAGAATATAACAAATTTATATTCTCAGTTTCCGCAACAAATTTGCGTCGATCCTTTGTCCTGCGAATATAACAAATTTATATTCCCGATCCTCGTAACAAATTTACGTTGATCCTTATCTTGAGAATGTAACGAATTTACATTCTCGGTTTCCGCAACAAATTTGCGCTAACCCTCGTTTTGGGAATATAACGGATTTGTATTCTCGATCCTCGTAACATATTTGCGTCGATCTTTTGTCCTGAGAATATAACAAATTTATATTCTCGGTTTTCGCAACAAATTTGCGTCGATCCTTTGTCCTGAGAATATAACAAATTTATATTCCCGGTTTTCGCAACGGACTTGCGTTGACCTTCGTGATCAAATCAAAAGCACTTTCATGACTCATGTGTCAGATTTTCTCATTAAAATCTTGCCTGACTAACACGCCACAAAATGCGCGTCGTACGTAGGGAAAACATGATAAGCATGACATTTACACAATCTGGTCAATTCAGAAAACGCCATCGCATTGCACTTGCATCACGACAGGATAGGTGCATCCATCCGTGTGACTACTTACGTTTGTGAATGTTCAACCCATGCCTGAACTACGCTTTGGTCTGATTCCTGACAGGATACGTAGGCAGCTCGCCGTAGGGCACGACCAATTGGAATTCTGCTGCACACCTACTTTTGCAACGCATTTTGTTTTTACCTACATTCGACAGTCTGGTCAAAGGCTTGTCTTCACACAGGCTTTGGCATTCACTTATGGGACGCGTTGCTCCACAAGCTCCGTCAAAGAGGGGCAAACTGTAGACACCCCAATTTTGACCGACCGTCGAATTTAGGAGAGTGTAACCTCCATATCCGATGATGAAAAGGACCGAAAAATTGAAGTATTCCAAGCTCTTCAGAAAATCTCCAAAACGCGATAAAATTTCACAGAAAGAGGAAAAATACCAGGTATTTAGGAGAATTCAGGTATAAGACATGATTTTTGGAAAGGATCTTCAAAAATAATTTGTTTCAAAAGGGAGAAGTCCTAAAAAGGGGAATCTCAAATAAAAACGGCATACGGCGGACTGCCGCGGCACTCACTAAGTGCCGTACGGCAGTCGGAGAGTGCCGTTCTGGCAGTCACCAAATGCCGCCAACAATTTTTGACTGCTGTTCACTTTTAAAGTCTGTATTTTGCAGAGCAATACGTATGCGTATGCGAATAAGAACAAAAAACTGATAAAGTAAGACTGACAAAAACGCGGCAATCCATTAATTTCCGCGGCATTTGATGAATGCCGCGACGGCAGTCATGAACTGCCGCCGCGGCATTCACGGACTGCCGCGACAGTTTCTGGACTGCCGCGCTGGGCAGCAGTCTGCCTAATTTCAGAAAGTACACATTGTACCACCAAATGAGAAAATTACACCTGTCTTTTACTCCGAATTTACTGAATTACCTAGGTATTTTGCCTATAAAAGAAGAGGTATCTTCATTGAAAAAGAGAGACAAAAAAAAAGAAGGGGAAACACAAAAAAAAGACTACCATTACACCAACATTTTTGGAGAGAAAAGAAGAGAGTTTGGAGAGTTTGAAGAAGAGTTTGGAAGATCTTCAAAGGAGAGAAACTTTGAGGATAGTTTGGAGGTGACCCTCTAATCTTAGTTGTGTTTTCTTTCTTTTGAGCTTCTAATTTACAAGTCATTTAGTTTTTCTTGATTAAGTTTTAGAGTTTGTTAAGTAAACTTGGAAGTCCTTACTTCCTAGTTCTTTGATCCTTCTTCTATTTTTCTTGTTTATGTTTTTCTTTTGAGATTCTTGGAGATCTTCAATATCTCCTTTGAAAGCTCTTGAGTTTGATGTTTTGAATCTCATGTAAGCTTATACTTCACATGGGAGTCAAAGTTTGATCATCACTTTTTATAAATAAATAGATGGATCCAAGTCCATGCTTATGACTTGAGTCCTCTAGCTTGATGTTTCATGGAATCCCTTCTATATTCCTTTGAGACCCATGAGTATTAACCATATCTTCATCTCCAATGACCATCAAGTGGTAGGAGAAAGTATTTTGGGTCTAAACTCATCCCTATGATTTTGATTCATCATCTTGAGATTTCATGAAGTCTATTCATACTTCATTTGAAATCTACAAATATAAAAGTCTCTAGCCTCCAATGACCATCAAATGGTAGGAGAAGTGGTTTGGTTTAAACCCAACTTCATGGTTTAATAGTTGGGGTTAACAAATAAAAGTTGAACTTGACAAATGAAAACAGTGAATTCACAAACTGTTTTTGATCAAAGATTTTTAGTTCGAAATCCAACCGTTGAAATCAAGTGAAACCAATGGGAAAATGTCAATAACACAATGTTCTACCACTGTAATTTTTGTTTTAAGGTGGTTTTATGTTTAGAAGGGTTTGATCATGGGTTTTGTGAGTCAACTACAATCTGCCCAGAGTTTCAGAATAGTTTCAGAACAGCAAGTCCATTTTGAAATTCATAAATCAGAAGTCTAATGGAGTTTTTGGGGTCTCTAATAATTTTTTCTGGGTACCTTAATGTGTTAGGAAGATCCCCTAAAAAGATCCAAGTGTTTCTCATCTTTTTGCTATTTTTAAAAAAATCAAACAATATCTCTGGACAGAGAGTTGTACATCTCTGAGTGACGTCTGGTTCTTCTCCTTTTCCCGGAGATCTAACCGTTGAAACCTTGATTTTCTTTTTGATTTGGAAACTAGACTGACAGAGGCATCTTGTGTCCAAATGTCACCGACATCAAACCATGGGAGACGTGCTTTTTATTTCTTTTAAGTTCTGGTCTGCTCTCTGCAATTTTCAGAGTTTTATGACACATTTGACCAACTTTGTAAATAATGGTCCAAATGACTTATCTATGATCTAGGGCTTAAATTATGCTTTAATAATGATTAGTTGAGCTTGAATTCAAAGTTTAAGAGTATTTCATAGTTTATCCTTGTCCATGTACATATTCATCTATATGATTCGACACTTGTAATTAAGACTTATTTGCTTTGGATTTAATTACATTAGATAGATGTAAGCTAGAAATTTAGGATTGTCATTTCTTAACATCGTATTTTGCATATCATGTGGACTAACCCTTTGTTTTGTAGCGCTATTGAGGTACGATTTCTAGAACTCCTCTTTAGTTTATCTTAATTTCTTGACTTTATTGATTTTTTGACTTAATGCGCGACACCTTAGAATTAGGTTTTGCCTTATGTGTATATGTGATTAGAGACTCTTTTTTAGGATTTTCTTTTATTCGCATGCATTGCACGTTTACTATCGCTGCTGGATCCCGGGTAAGTTCACTTGTTCCCTATTGCATATCATATCGCTTGCTACCCGAATTATGTGGCTTTTGAATGGTATTTTGTCAATTGCAATTTTACACCCTTTGGACACGCTTTTGTGATGTATATGTATATATATATTAGTTGAGGGCATGCTTAGATTAATAAATTTGATTAAAAGGATGTTGAGTAGAGGCCTATCACAAGATAGGATGAGAGAGGGTGTTTTAGTCCGACGGGCTCATTCCTCTCTCATTCCATAATCCCCGGACCTAGTTAATCTTTGGTTTCGCAAACGATCAGTTTCCTTTCAAAATGGTTTCTTAATTTTCCTTTTAAAAATTAAGTGGCGACTCATTTGTTTTTAAAAATTGATTTTGAAAAGTTGTGGGTAAGAAAAATGCGATATCTACAGGGAGGATTATCGAAACTCGTGTAGATCCCGAACCAACCATTAACACGCAGGTTCCTGAACCAGTACAATGTGTAGATAATGGTGTATTAAGTTCAGAATCTTCACAACGAAATATCAGTGATACACAGAAACGGGTTGTGCCTCGTCGTAGTGGGAGGGTTATTATTCAACCTGACCGGTATATGTTCTTGGGAGAGTCTTATGACCGGGTCCCTGATGAACAAGGTATCGATCCCTGTAACTACAATGAAGCACTCCAAGATAAAGATGCAGATCTTTGGCAAAAGGCTATGAAGTCTGAAATGGAGTCCATGTACTCTAATCAAGTCTGGGATCTTATAGAACCACCCAATGAAATAAAACCCATTGGATGTAAGTGGATCTATAAGAAGAAGAGAGGAGAAGACGGTAATGTGGAAACCTTTAAAGCAAGGCTTGTTGCGAAAGGGTTCACTCAAAAAGAGGGAATCGATTATGAGAAAACCTTTTCGCCGGTGGCCATGCTAAAGTCTATCCGGATTCTCTTATCTATTACTGCACATTTCGATTATGAAATTTGGCAAATGGATCTCAAGACAGCATTTCTAAATGGGAATCTTGACGAGTGCATCTATATGATGCAACCAGACGGGTTCATTGCGAAGGGCCAAGAACACATATTGTGCAAGCTTAAGAAGTCCATTTATGGACTTAAGCAGGAATCTAGGTCTTGGAATATCCGCTTTGATCAAGAAATCAAGTCTTTTGGTTTTGATCAATGTGCGGATGAATCTTGTGTGTACAAGAAACATGATGGAAGAGTGGTGGTGTTCTTAGTACTATATGTGGATGATATCTTGCTAATCGGAAACGATGTGGGGGTATTATCTTTTGTAAGGGTATGATTGTCCAGTCAATTCAATATGAAGGACTTAGGAGAAGCCGGTCACATCCTAGGGATCAAGCTTATGCAAGATCGCAAGAATAGGATGTTGGGCTTGTCACAAGGCACTTATATTGACAATATTCTTGCAAGGTTTAGCATGCAAGATTCCAAGAAGGTATTCCTTCCCTTCAGACAAGGAATTACTCTATCTAAGGATCAGTGTCCTAAGACACCTGATGAGATAGAGAAGATGAAGGCAGTTCCTTATGCCTCGATAGTAGGAAGCCTAATATATGCTATGCTATGTACTAGACCTGACATCTGCTTTGCTGTTGGCATGGTTAGTAGATATCAATCTAATCCAGGGCAAGAACATTGGACTGCGGTGAAAAATATTCTCAAGTACCTGAAAAGGACTCGAGACTATATGTTAGTTTACCAAGCAGACAGTCTTGTACCCATTGGGTACACAGATTCTGATTTCATGTCAGATAGGGATTCCAAAAAGTCTACCTCAGGATATATGTTTACCCTAGGAGGTAGAGCCATTAGTTGGAGTGGGGTGTGTCACTTCATGCCTTTGAGTTTAAGTGGGAGATTGTTAGGGATGTATACTAAAAGCCATGCTTTATGTAGTTAATTTATTATTTTAATAAAATCAGTTATTCCATTTTTATGAGAATCTGTGTGGACAATATTTGTATTATATTATTTATTTAATATTATGCATGTGTGTCTCTCATTCTACATAGTAGGTGGTTTGGTGTGTAGAGTTCGACTTATACACGGAAGATCAGACCTCCAGATATTGTAGAATGTAAGATTTTGGTTTACAGTCTTAGATGGGATTGGACACACCATCACTAGGACTGCAGCATGGTGTTGTAGTAGGTTTGTCTTGACTGCGGGAAACGGTACAGTTTCAACTCATTATGCTGGTACACTTTGTGTATTAAACAGGACCAACTTAGGGTAATTATCTTTATACTGACTTATAAGATAATTAATATCTCATGGCTATTATGAGTGCTTATGCTTTAAATCCTAAATTAGTTTATAGACATGTACATTTGATATTTACACTTTGATCCCCAAAAGGGTGAGATCCTTAAATGGGTCAATATCTCATTGGATTGGGTTGCAATATTAATTGTGTGGTGGATATTAATTAATGATGGAATCCATGTCTCAATTTTGGGATTGATGATATCCCCTTGAGAAAGCTCATAAGTTTTGATTATGTCAAACCCTGCAGGTGGATTTTGTATCCGACATATCAGATAAGTTAAGCAGAGGATCTCAAGGAATTTTAAGAGATTAATTAAATATGATTGTCAGTAATTATATTTAATTAATGGATATCTGTAATCTTAACATGGGGAGATAACAAGCATTTAATAACATGGAGCTCGAAATATATTTTTGAGATAAGGGTAGGAGTGCAATTATAATTCCTTAGTGGTATGAATTATAATTTATGAAAATAGGAATCTGATTCAGTTCGAATTAGGGTTTCCTAATTCCATAAGGAAGCCTATTCCTTACTGACTTCTTATGGTCCCTATCGTAGCCTATATATATGCTGCCTTGGCTCTTCTCTCAGGTTGCATGATTTCACATTCTAAGCTTCCCTTGACCTCCTAGCTTTCTTCTAGAAGGGTTTCCACCAAACCTTAGTCTCTATAAGCATTCAAGAGACATAGGAGTGAAGATCGCTAGCGTCGGACAATGCTCACTTAAAGAACTTCGGACTGCTCGATACTGATCGAAAGTTGCTGAATTTTTTACACGACGTTCCTGACGTCGAGACAGAGCTGCTGTAAAAAATTCAAGTGAATCGGAGATCGTTTAGTCCTCCTGACGAACACATCTTTGTCGGATTCATGTGATCGGGATTGAATCGTCACGGCAATCAAAGAGAGTGTTATAACTGGGAATAGAAAATAGAATGTAAAGAGGGAAGAGCAGAAAACATAAAGAATTTCGAAAGAGCCCACACTCAGTTCGATATTCTGGCAGCAAAGGAATACGGTAGAAGATCGTGAGCTATTATCGAGCCTGTGTTCTCGATTCGTCTACTACAGCAATCCGTTTTTGCAGTTCAAGGTAACCCTAGTTCCGCCCTTGTGGAGTTATTGTAGCGCTCACGTAAATTTTTACAGTACCAACTTATACGCACTGTCAATAGATTCTGGGAACACAGTTTCCTAACAATACGACGATAGCTCGAGGTATGAAATTCTGACTTATGTTATATAGGCAAAATGCTTGTTTTGATTTTTGATGACAAAATTGTGAACCAGGCAAAATCCATGCGTTAATATTAGGCCTGTTAATTAAGCATGCTCTTAAATGTGAAAAGCATGTTTAACTTTTACGCGAG
Organism: Hydrangea macrophylla; assembly: GCA_033977485.1. NCBI lineage: Eukaryota > Viridiplantae > Streptophyta > Magnoliopsida > Cornales > Hydrangeaceae > Hydrangea > Hydrangea macrophylla. Next base: position 81,967,971 of record CM066987.1, read on the forward strand.
CACGTTGAGTTGTTTATATGGGTCAAAGGGGGGAAATTATACAATTTCATGCCGGAATAAGATTCTCGATGTTTGAGAATTTAGTAGCGACAACTACTATGCATGGTTTATAGACTTGGCCTAGCCATGGCACCTGGTTATGTAATGGTTGATAGACTTGGACTTGCCATTGGTATCGTGGTTTAAGACTTGGACTTGCCACTACCTGATGACTGCCCCTAGAGACTATTTAATGTGGATTATGAGATTAAAGCATGATTTATCGTATATGCATATGTTAGAATTTGTACACTCAACATATAGCTGAGCAGTGGAGCTTTACTCCATTGCAAGTGACAAGAAGAAAGGGAAAAAGAAGCATGAAGAGTGAGGTCATGGGGAAGACGGGGACATCAAAGTAAGCAAACAAGTATATAAACAATCAATAGATGATATTCAATGATGTATTGGACTTGTAGTTTGATGTTTCACTCATATGTGGGTGACATTGGAAATGGAAGTAGCTTCCTTTCTCTTAAATGCTCACTAAAATGGTGATTGGGTGTATTGAATATGAAGTAAATGGAAGTAATAAAGTAAAAACAAAGTTTAGAACTCACTCTCTTGTTTAGAAATCTAAGAAGGAAGCTTCTTTTCTCTCTACTCTAATCTTATCTCTACAACTTCCTCTCTAAAACTTTTCAAAGCTTGCCTTTGACACCCCCAAAATGAGAAGTCAAGAGGGGAGAGGGGGGGGGGGTTTATATAGGCCAATTTGGGGGTGGTTTTGGGGTTTTAGAAGTACTCTCATTGGTCCCAAACATCTATGAACATAGAACTACGTCATTTTGGTTTCTAATTTTCGGGGTATTTTGGTCATTCTGAGCATTCTGAGAGATAAAAATAACTTCCAGGAGTCATTTTTTAGTCTTTTTTTTATCATTGTGAACCACCAAGCTATGGGTCTCCTAAATCTGATAGCCAAAAAAATGGGGTGTCTACAGTTTGCCCCTCTTTAGCATGAACTTGCGAGGCAACGCATGTCACAGTGAGTGCCAAAGCTTCGAAGAGACAGGTCTTTTTGAAGGCTATAGATTTAGGATAAAAAAGCATTACAAAAGATGCAATGATAGAAGCATGATACTGGGGCTAGGGCTGGTTGTGCTCTGCGTGAGCTGCCTACGTATCCCAAGGAGAATCAGACCGGGACGTAGTTCGGGGCACAAAGTAATAAATCACACATGCACAACAAGACAGGCGGATGCTATGTTATGAGGATGATATGCAATGTATGGATGTGTCCTGAGTCCTATCATGTTTAGTGTTCTAATCCTAGTATGATGAGTGTTAGGCCGTGTTTGGCAGACCGGATAAGGGGTTCGGATTGGATAACTTTTATCCAATCTGGTGTTTGGCGCGTGCTTCGGACTGGATAATTTTATCCCAAGTAGCTCTTTTATCCCAAAAAGTGTAGGATAACTAATACCAAGGGGGGGGGTTGGTATTACATCGGATTAGATAGGGTAGGATATCTCATGGGATAAAAAGCAAAAAAAAAAAAAACGCGAAGCTCTGGAGAAAACAAGGGACGATAGAGAGAGAGAAGAAGAGAAGACAGCCAAGGCTCTTCCCCTCGCGCCGCCCAATCAGTCCATCCTCCAGCCTTCTCCTTCCTCTCCGGCGATCTCCGGCCTTCTCCTCCCCTCCGGTAAGGTACTTTATTTTTTCAGATCTACAAAAAAAATTAATTTTTTTTCATTTTTGAAAAACATATTTGGAACACATGTTTGAATATCATGTTGATTTTTTCTTTTCTTTCACAGATCTGAGATCTATGGTCGTTATTCGTTTTTTTTTCCCCTTCCTCTACTGAACATGTGTGTTTGGATCTGTGTGTGTTTCTTCTGATCTGTGTGTGTTTTTGGCCTCTTGCTGCATCTTGCTTTTTTCTTTCTAATTTTTTTTCCTTTATATAGAGTAGAACATTCTTAGATAGAGTATTCTTAGAAACATTCGACTGCCAAAAATCGAAATATTTGTTAGATATGTTATATACTCAAATATGACCATCTTGCAATCATGACTTGTTTTAGAGAGACAAGAAAGGCTAGTGACCTGAGAACCACATTGGAATTGGATTGATGGATCCCTGGGTGATAGAACTTTACTGAAATTTTTCAAACCCACATACTCCATAATGGCATTCAAATTTGACCAAGTTATGTATGTAACCTACATGTATTTGTGTGTCTACATATATATATATATATATATCAGTAGGGAAACTTACATTGACCTAAAAAAGAGATGATTACAGATATATATATATATATGAAAATTCAGTGAAGGCAATGAAGACATATGATAGAATAGTTGAATTTCTACCTAATTTTTTTCCCTTGCTTGGAATTCAATTACTAAATTACTACTTTAGCTTAGTCCACATGTATTTGAGTGATTTGTCAACCAAAATAGGGTCACACATCTTTAATTAGAGGCAAGAAGAAAAAGGATAGAATAGTTGAATTTCTATTTCATTTTTTTTCCCTTGCTTGGAATGACATTACTTCCACTTATTTGATTATTAGAGATGGATTTTGAAGAAGAAGAAGAGATTGAAGCATACATTATATTGGAGGAAATGTACAATCAAATGATGCTTATGGTTGTTATGATCATGGTAATGATGTACGCTACAATCCATAGACACTATCAAAAGTTTTGTTTAAGGGATCGTACATTCGTTAGGCATGAAACGCGCGTAGAAGAAATAGATCGACTTATACGTGGAAGTGATGTAACATGCATTGAACAACTTAGAATGGATAGGCATACATTTGCTATGTTGTGTGAACTACTTCGTACAAGTGGGAGATTGAAAATAGATGGAGAAGTTGGGGTAGAGGAGCAAGTGGCTATGTTTCTGCATATCCTAGCTCATCATGTTAAAAATCGTGTAACCAAGTTTAAATTTCGTCGTTCGGGAGAAACAGTTAGTAGGTACTTTAATGCAGTGCTAAATGCAGTCTTACGATTGCAAGGTGTCTTGCTTAGAACTCCAGATCCTATATCGAATGATTGCACTGATGAGAGATGGAGATGGTTTAAGGTATGCCATTGGTTATTAAAATGTGATTATATTAGCATTCTATGGGTTTTGTATATTAATATCTGAACTAGTTTGAATGATGTAGAATTGTTTAGGGGCATTAGATGGAACCTATATCAAAGTGAATGTTCCTGAGATTGTTAAACCAAGATACAGAACAAGGAAAGGGGACATTGCGATGAACGTGTTGGGAGTATGTTCACGAGATATGCAAATCATATATGTACTTCCGGGGTGGGAGGGATCAGCTGCAGATTCTAGGATACTGTGCGATGTAGTTACTAGAAGGAATGGACTAAAGGTCCCTACGGGTGAGATTTTTTTTTTTTTGGGAAAGTATTTTCTTCATATTCATTTGTATACAAATGGCGATGGATTTTTTTTAATTTATTTATTTTAATCACGCATATTATAGGTTACTACTATCTTGTTGATGCTGGGTATACAAATGGCGATGGATTTCTTGCCCCGTATAGAACCACTCGCTATCATTTGTCTGAGTGGAGGGAAGGGTCATTGGCACCAGCGACGCATGAGGAGTTCTTTAATATGAAACATTCGGCTGCTAGGAACGTCATAGAAAGATGTTTTGGACTACTTAAGTTAAGGTGGGCTATTCTTAGAAGTCCTTCATATTATCCAGTCAAAACACACTCCCGAATAATCATAGCATGTTGTTTACTACACAACCTCATTCGACGCGAGATGCCAACAGACCCACTAGAAATGCTACTAGATACCCATACTGGTCAAAATATCACTGAATTGGATGCAATAACACAAGTGGAAACCTCGGATGCATGGAGTCAGTGGAGGGACACCTTAGCGAGAGCAATGTTTGATGAGTGGAGAGCTAGGAGAGGCCAATAGTGATTATTGTTGTATTTTCTCTTGTTGCATTTTATTGTTGGACTATTTTATTTGGGAATGTTGTTGAACCTTGAAAATGTATTTGTTTTATTATTGGACTATTGTATTTTGGATTATCGTTGGATGATGTTGTGTTTAATTTGGATAATGTTGTGGTTAATGTTAGAGATGGATAGTGAAATGGATACTAGTCAATCCAAGGAAAAGGGAAAAGAGACTTCTCGACGTATTTGGACAAAAACTGAAGAAACTGCATTACTTGACATATTAGAAGACTTGGTTAAAACAGGGGGTAAGGCCGATAATGGTCAATTTAAGCCTGGATCTAATGCAAAGATCTACAACCAACTTCATATTGTTCTTCCTGGCTGTGGTTTGAAAATACACCCACACATTGATTCTAAAATAAAGGCAATGAAGATCGAATATCATACAATTTCCGACATGTTAATGGTGGAAACTGGATTTGGTTGGAATCCTGATTTGAAATGTGTTGAAGTCGAAACCGATGACATATGGAACAAGTATTTGAAGGTACTAGATTTATGTTTTTTTTTCTTTTTTATTGGATTAGTCTATAGTTTTTTTATTTGAAGTCCTCAATGATTTGAACTTTATATTGTAGAAAGCGCCTAGGGCCAAGGGATATCGAAACAAGCCTGTGCCAAACTTTGATAGGTATGCCTTTATTTTTGGAAAGGATCGTGCTACTGGTGAGGGAGCAGAAGGCCCTGCAGATGCTGTTGAGAATTTAGAAGCTGAGGGAAACAACGAGACAAGAGTAGATGAGATGAATACATCTACTTCCGTGACTCAAGCAGCAAAATCTAATCCTTCTTCTAGAAAAAGGGTCAGGAATAGTGATTCACTTGCAACATCGATGAAGGAGATGAGATCAATGATTGAATTATGTGTTGGGAGTATGGATAAAAGAATGGGTGATGTTGCAGAAAGGCTTGGTCAAGCTAAAGATTTGTCAAAGGATAGAAGAAGAATTATTGAGGAGTTGCAGAAGATGACCGCATTAACTCCTCGTGATCAAATAGCTGTGGCTAGGAAGATTGGCGAGCGGCCTGACTACGTTGATCTATTTTTCAGTGCCAATGATGAATACAAACAAGAGTTTGTTGCAATGTTGCTTGAGGAGGGGTTATGAACTTCGCTATCATTTGGATTAATATCTAGACTATGTTTTTTTATTTGGATGACTGTTTAGACTATGTTTTTTTTTTATTTGGATGACTATTTATTTGGATGACTGTTTAGACTATGTTTTTTTTTATTTGGATGCCTATTTAGACTATGTTTTTTTTTATTTGGATGACTATTTGAACTATGTTTTTTTTTTTATTTGGATGACTATTTAGACTATGTTTTGTTTATTGTTGTGTTCAACTGACTTATTATTTGAGACTTGTTTAGATGGCTAGTGACAAAGTTTACGTTGTCTTTGTCGGTCGAGTTCCTGGAATTTATCATACTTGGGCAGAATGTCAAATGCAAGTCCACAATTATAGTGGAAATTCTTATAAGTCATTCAAGACCTATGCTGAAGCTGAAAAGGCATACATTCTTCATCATGGCCGATGGAACAGAGTTAAAGAAACAACAGGTGTAACTACAACTACGGTTACACAAGAAGAGCTTCCACAATCATCTTCAACCAACCAACAATTGCATCCAAGTCCAACCTCAAATGTGATGTGGATTAATGGTTTTTTATTTGGGCTTATTGTTGGTTCAATTGTTACGGCTGTGATTGTCCGTATTTTATTCTAGATTGACTATCTATTGTGTTATGTTATGTACTTGTACTTGTACTTGTGACTCTAGTTTCATCTTTTGAATTGTAACCATCTATAGATATGGTTAATGAACAATGTCGTGGTAATTAAATGTTTCAAATTTGCAAGTCTAGTTGTTTTTTTTATTTTTTTATTTTTATTTATTATTTAGGGAAAATTGGAAGTCTATTTTTTAATGTTTTTAAATCCATATTTACAAATTCTGTGATAAATACAATAAACTACTTCTAAAAAAATATATCCGACAGTTTTATCCGGAGACAGTACCAAACACAGGATAAGGATATAAACAGCTTATCCGACAGTTTTATCCAGACAGTACCAAACACAGGACAACATAACAGTTTATCCGACAGGATTACTAATCCAGTCCGATCCTGCCTTATCCTATCCAATCCGACAGTTTTATCCGGCCTGCCAAACGAGGCCTTAGTGTTTTCGACTGTGATGCAGTGGCTGACTTGGACAAAGACACTACGATTTGGAAGACTCTGGGTCTCGGGGTAAACTTCTTAAATTCTGAGAAACGTGCTTTGTAAGCGAAACGGATTGGACGCATGGTCTTTAGAGGATGACAACTAAAGGCGACCGAGAGTGATAGCCGATAGGTAAGAAAGCTATGAAAATGGACAGATGAGAAAGCTCATGATAATCAGGAGACACGGAGTTGTGAATGACCGATTTTTTTTGGAAGTTGGTTATACTTTTTGCTACTTTCTGCTGGGGATAGTGGGAGCTAGTATCCTTCTGTTTTTGTCCTCGGGGGATGGCGTAGGGCTCTCGGAGAATCTCTCTTAATTGTTTCTTGGTCGGGAACCAGGACCCATCTCTGAATCTCTCACAGTTGATCAGATCTTTGCAATGGTCAATTCGAAAAGCCGATTCAGGCCTTCGGGAGCTGATATCTTTCTGTTTCTATCCTCGGGGGATGGTGTAGGACTCTTGGGGAATCTCTCTTAACTGTTTCTTGATTGAGAACCAGGACCCATCTCTGACTCTCTCACAATTGATCAGATCTTTATAACGGTCAGTCCGAAAAGCCGATTCGGGCTTTCGGGAGCTGATATCTTTCTATTTCTGTCCTCGGAGGATTAAATGAATCTGATGGGGATAAAACCTCAGAAATCTTGACTAAAATGGGCCACCGGGGCTAATCGGGACCAAAAACGGGCTGAAACGGGTCAGAATAGGCCAAAATGGGTTTAAATGGAGTGAAGTAGGGCCCGCAAAGAGCAGTGCTACGATGGCACTGGGCCACTACCGCGACGACAGTTAGCCAGTGCCACGGCGGCACTGGGTGGGCGGACTCCATGTTTGTATTTCTTAAATTTTTGAGCTCCAAATGCTCACTCTTGGCTATTTTGGGGTGTTTTTTTGAGCCAAAATCTGTCAAAACGCAGCTTGTGCGCGCTCAGGTGAGTAATCTTTCTCCATGATTAGAATTTTGATTGGTTTTTTACTTCTTTCAAAATCTCAAGAAGAAAGTTGAGCTCCCATTTTTATTTTTTTTTGCAGATCTATGGCTTCAAGCTCAAGGAAGCCGTCCAAAAAGGCCAAGGAACGGGCAAAGGCTGAGAGTCAACCTCCAGAGTTGGTTTTGCATGACCCCCAACGTCACCTTTCAGCCATGGCTATAGCTCGTCAGGTATGCAAAACTTTCAGTTGTTCAGGACTATTCCTATGCATTGTGCTAGTTTTGTGAGCTGTAGTGTGCACCTAGAGATCGTTAGAAGTTTGATTTGCGCTCAAATGTTGATTTTGTGAAGTTGGAATTTGAGTTTTGAATAATGATTTTGTGCTTGTTGTAGTTTTTGATGTGTGCAGGTGCCGAAAGTGACATTGAAGGGCCATGGTAGTCTTGCCCATGCTTTTCTGTGGTATACCCAACTGTCGCCCACCGTCAAGTAGATGGTTGATGATGCAGGTTTTGGCGGCTTCGTCCGTCTGATTTTAAAGAGTACCAATGACTTGGCCCATTTCTATGCTCTTACTGAAAGGTGGTGGGACACGACTAATACCTTCCATCTTCCGTTCAGTGAGATGATGATGACACCTTTTGACTTCTTGATGATTACCGGCTTGAGAGTTGGCAGGAAGCGCTTAGTCTTGGATTATTTCTATGAAATTGACCCTAAAGCTGTCGAGATGCTGATTGGGACTGTTCCCCCTAATTTGGAGAGGAACTGGTTCCCCTGTGGCTGGCTTTATTGAGCCTACAGAAGAGGGGGACACACTCCGAATGACCGACAGTTGTTATGGGCCTTTCTGCTATATGTTCTTGGCTGTTCAATTTTTGCTACACGGGATGACCGGGTGAGCCTGCGGCTCCTTACTTGCTTGGCGACCTTTGACAAGATTCCTTCCTATGATTGGGGCAGTGCTACCCTGGCCCACCTTTATAAGCACATGGGTGAGGTCTCCTGTGGCGGCATAAAATCCATTAGAGGATTTTGGAGAGTTTGGGAGGTATGTCCTGTGAATTTTCCTTTTTTTCTTTTGGCCCTTTCTTGCTCCTGCTTTCTGATTTTCACTTTTTTCGTGTGCAGCTCTGGAGCTTTGAGTACTTGAAGATGCTGGACCCTACCCCTGCTAATGAGCCAAGTGAGGATGAGGATGGCATGACTCCTGTGCCTTTATTCCCTCAGGGCTTGAGGTGACGGAGAGATGTTGTCGGGGTCAAGAGTGGGTCCGATCGGATTGTCCTTTTGAGGAACTTCTTATCTGAGCTGATGGTTACCAGTGCCTTGGGAGGGTGTTTCTTATGTGGCTCCTGAGGAGATCTAGGCGGTTAGGCCTCTTTCTTCTTATCTCCTCTTGATGGAGAGCACTGAGGGCAGGCAATGGTACCTTGGCGAGCGAGTATCCCGGTAGGCGATCGGTAGCCCAAGGTATTTTATTCCTCGTGATCCTCTTATGATGGATACTGGTGACCTTTCTGGTGCCGCTTTGCTAGCAGCCTTAGCTGGCACTGATGTTTGGGATCACATCTGCTCCGAGACTGGCTATGAGACATACCGTGGCCGCTTCCTGATGCCGAACTTCCCACTCCTGGATGTGAGTCTTTTTACGCTTTTGTCTCTATTCGTAACTTATGTTTTTGACTCATCTTTTCCTTAACTTGTTTTGTGCCTACAACTTCACGAGATGTGTAGGAGACAGGCTCCTCCGACTTCCAACCCTATCCCTCCTTGGGATTAGACTGTCAATGTTCTAGGTGCCGATGGTTCCGCCCAGGTTATGGAGGTGCCACGAGTCACATGTGGGTATCCTACTCAGCCAGCGGGCGTCCTCAATGTTTCCTAGAGTTATGCTGAGGAGGGTCACGCCTTAGCAGCTAGTTTACGATCCTTGGTCCTTACGCGAGACCATCGGGTATGTCTCTAATTTTGCGCTCCTTAAGGTTATGAGGTTCTAACCCTATATTTCACCCTTGGCAGATAGACAGTATGCGGCAGTTTGCCACCAATCAAATGGCGTCCTTGGTAAGTTTCTGACTCAACTCTATTTTTATACTTTTGTTGTTTCTTGACTGATTGCCTTTTATTTTGTGTGTGCAGTGTCGGGGAGGTGGTGCCGGCTCGTCGAGGACTAGGCCAAGGTGCAGGGGTGGCGGGAGGAGGCCATCACTGACGTACACTTCGGGTAGTCCGACAGAGGATGAAGAAGAGGAGGACTGAGGCTTTCTAAGTGGGGACTTTTGTTTTGTCTCCATTTCATGTCTTCGATTGGGTTGTACTAGTGAATAATGGACAATGTGTAGGATGATTTTTAGGATGATGCGTAGGATGATTTATAACCCTTGACAGAGTATTATGATGTTTTGCCTTTTGAGTCAGATAGTTTCCGGTTTGAAGGCGTAGTTGTATGCTTGTTTTATTTGGTGATCGTGTGACGATATATGTATGTGCACAGTGATTCTATGATTGTTATTGTGATGAGCAAACTTGTGATAGTGAGTGTGTTTGCCTTGCAGGTGGGATAGTTCGTGAAACTGGGGGGTGCTGCCGAAATTTTGAATTTTGCTAGAGCTGCGACAGAAAATATGGCATTGTATGATCCTGCTCAACTCACAGCTTGGTTGAACATTATAGATGGTATGGAACGAATCAACCTCTTTAGCTATGGTCTAACCGAGCTATTCTCTCTTCGTCACATGGCTCTAAACACTGAGTTCTTGCGTGCTGCCATTGCCCACTGGGACCAGGTAACCATATTTTCAGTTTCAACAGCTTGGAGATGTGTCCAATGTTCGAGGAATTCTGGCTATCCTCGGCTTTGATCCGAATTCGGACTTGATCCTTCCTCTTTCCAATACTCCCAGTCCCACGCACGGCTTGGCTAAATTCCTAAATTGTTCAAACGCTGCCTCTCGCCGACTGATTCAAGGTGAAGTTCTCAACATCGCTTCTGTTATTTCCTGTTACGCTGATCCTGGAGATCCCAACGTATATGATGTTACCCGTGGGGCGCTCTAATTTTGTGCATGACTTTACACTTCTTATTTTCGAGTACTTCTAGCGACTTGGTGCATGTATGCCTCGGACTGAAGGGGGGTAGGAACCCCATGGCTATGGTTCTAGCTGAAACCCTGAATGGTTTGGATAATGCTTTCAACCAAGGAACTTTTCTTCTTTCCGGGGCGCCTTTGGTGTTACAGGCCTGGCTTTATGAGCGCCTTCAGTTATGGACAGGTAGTGTGCCGCCAGTTTACTTCCGCAGAGCTGTGTTTCATTCTCATTTCACTTCTGCCGATTGGGTTAGCATGATGGGTGCTTTATTTGAGGCCGATATTTGCTGGATTGTAGGGCGTTGGGGCCTCCATGCTGTGACCACTAGCCTCGGGGATTACCAAAAAGTGTGGCTAATGTGTCTGAGAGAGACTTCTTTCTATCATCCTCGCCGATTGGCCACGCAGTACGGCCGAGTTCAAGAGGTCCCCCAGGGGTTTACTGAGAGGGTCTTTGCTTCCAGAGTCAGAACTGTTACTATTGCTGCTTTCATTAGTGGATGGGCCTGCCGAGCAAAAGCCTACTTCTAAAGACCTTTGAAGAAATAAAAAGACACAAAATAAAACTAGACTTGACTGATTCTGCTTCTTTCCTCCAAGTGTCTTTGATATTTGTTACTATTTTCTGAAAGAACTTCTTGTGTTTTCATTTATCCCTGCTTATATAATATTCGAAGTTTGTTTATCGGTGAACCTTGGTTACTTGGAGAACCTTATTTTATGCATTTGGCTTTCTGAAAACATTTGCTATATGATTTTGATAAGATGTTTGCTTTTGGTACTTGTTTGGGCATGTTAGGATGATTAGAGGCAAACGAGGAGGGTGGGGGGTGGCCGAAGTTTACCCCTTGTTTGGGATATGGTTGGTTGCATGGCAAACGAGGTAGGTGACCGAAGTTTGCCCCTAGTGTGAAGAGATTTAGGCAAACGAGGTGGGTGGTCGAAGTTTGCCCCTAGTGTGAAGGGCAGTTTTCGGGTTATGGTAGGGACCGTGACTTTAATCTCTCTCATGCTCATAATTTTTGCCTAGGCACTAGTAGAGTGACCTAGCAAGCTCTTTTCTCTCTTTTGTTATTGCTTACTTTGGATTTAGCTCTAATTTTTGCCTAGGTGCCCTTTCGAATTTTCGACCTAGCGAGCCATCCTTCTTCTCTTTTGGAAGTTTGCCTATGTACCCTGTAGCGGGGATCAAGTCCAACGTAGTTCAGGCCAAAGTCTTGAAAGAAAAGGGTTTGATTATGATGGTGTCGACTGAACCGATGCAGTTGCCTACGTATCCCCGAGTGGGAATCAGGTTGAGCGTAGTTTAGGCCAAGGCTTGAAAGAAATGGGCTATTTTTATGGGTAGAGTGACCGAACCGATGTGGTTGCCTACGTATCCCCGAGTGGGAATTAGGTCGAGCGTAGTTCAGGACAAGGCTTGAAAGAAATGGGCTATTTGTCAAGCATAGTACTTTTTGAGGCGGTCTATGTTGATTGGTTCTTTGAATTCGATCCCGTTGAGGTCCATGAGGTAGGTTGCTCCTCCAGAAAGGATAACCTTGACGATATAAGGGCCGACCCATTTGGGTTTGAACTTTCCGCATGGATCAAAGATCAGGGCGCGCAGTTTCTTAAGAACAAGGTCACCCTTGACAATTTTCCTCGAACGAACCCTTTTGTTGAAAGCACGGGCTATCCTCTTTTGATAGATTTGGACATGGTCGATCGCAGCTAGGCGCTTTTCATCGATGAGAGCCAACTCTTCGTATCTTTCTCTTAACCAATCAGATTCTAAAATTTCACATTCCGCCATCACTCGTAGGGAAGGTAATTCTATTTCTACCGGAAGTACTGCTTCCATCCCATATACCAGTGAGTAAGGAGTCGCTCCTGTAGATATCCTTATTGATGTTCTGTATCCCCAAAGTACGAACGGTAGCTTTTCGTGCCAGTCTTTGTAGGTATCAGTCGATTTCTGCAATATGGCCTTGACATTCTTGTTTGCAGCTTTGATCGCCCCATTGGTTTGAGGACTGTACGGTGATGACTTATGATAGGTGATTTTGTATTCCTCAAACAGATCCCTGACCTCTGCTTTGAAATGACTACCATTATCTGAAATGATCTCATGAGGGACTCCATAGCGACAGATGAGGTTCTTCTTGATGAACTTGGCCACTTCCTTGGCCCTAACTTGGTATAGGATGCAGCTTCTACCCACTTTGTAAAGTAGTCGATGGCCACCAAAATGTATCAATTTCCGTTTGAGGCCTTTGGAACAATTTCACCGATGATGTCAATTCCCCAAGTTGAGAACGGCCATGGGGAGGTCAAACTATAGAGAAAAGATGGTGGTACATGCATCATGTTTGCGTGGATCAGGCACTTGGGGCACCTTCTCACGTATTCACAACAATATTTCTCCAGTGTCGTCCAGTAGTACCCTTGTCTTACAATCTTTTTGGCTAGCATGTGACCATTCATGTGTGGACTGCACACTCCTTCATGTATTTCTTCCTTCATTCTTCTGGCGCACTTTCCAAACAAGCAAGTTAGATTGTGACCATTGTACCCTTTCTTCAACAATTTCCCCCCGTAAATGATGAACTGTGCTGTGAACCTTCGAATTGCTTTTTTGTCTTTCTCGGAAGATTCTAGGGGATACACTCCCTATTCCATGAAGTCCCAAACATCGTGGTACCATGGTGTTTCGATCTCTTCTTCTTCGATCGCGGCGACCATGTTGAATGAAGGCTCGTATCTTTGCTCAATCACCAAAGGCATCATCTTGAGTCCTACGGGAATTTTAATCATGGAGGCTAAGGTAGCCAACGAATCTGCTAGCTGGTTCTCTTCCCTAGGCAAGTAGAAGAATGTTATGCTCTTGAACTATTTCTTGAGTCCATCGAGATGGTTATGGTAGGGCTTCAACCTTTCTTCTTTCACTTTCCATTCTCCTCTAGCTTGTGATATAATGAGGTTTGAATCTCCGAAGACATCCAACTTCTAGACTCTCAGTTCTATGGCTGCCTCCATCCCCAGAATGCATGCCTCATATTCAGCAGTGTTGTTGGTGGAGTTATAATTGAGCTTGACTGCCAGTGGGGTGTGATCCCCATTTGGTGATGCTAGAATCATTCCTACTCCGTATCCTTTCATCTTGGCTGCTCCATCAAAGTACAACTTCTACTATTCTTCTTTGATTTCCATGATATTCTCATCCAGGAACAGAAAATCTCCATTTTCTTCAGAATCAATGGCATGTTCAGCAAGATGTTCAGATATGGTTCTCCCTTTTACCGATTTGCTTGTAACGTACTTGATATCGAATTCGGACAGTAGAAGTAACCAACGGGATATACGACCAGTCAGGGTGGGTTTTTCGAGGAGGTACTTTGGAGGATCTATATGGGATATGAGCACAACCGGGAAGGCTAGCATGTAGTGCCTCAGTCGGCGAGTGCACCAAACCAAAGCCCAACATGTTTTTTTGAGGTAGAGTAGTTGAGCTCATACCCAGTCATCCTCTTGCTAAGGTAATGTATGGCTTTTTTAGAGTGGCTTTCTCCTTCTTGGGCTAGAATGCATCCCATGGCATTCTCGGAGACAAATGGGTAAAGATGCAAAGGCTTATGAGGGGTGGGCGGTGAAAGGACATGTGGTTTTTGGAGGTAGGTTTTTATTTTGTCGAAGGCGACTTGGCATTGGTCATTCCATTGGAACTTCTGTCCTTTCTTTAGCAGTCGGAACAAGGGATCACATGTGGTTGTTAGCTTGGAGATGAAATGGCTGATGAATTGGATTCTCCCGAGGAACCCCCATACTTCTTTCTCATATTACGGTGGTTCCATTTCTTAAAACTGCTTTGATTTTGGAGGGGTCCACTTCTATCCCCCTTTGTGTGATGAGAAAACCTAGGAGCTTTCTAGAGGAAACACTGAAAATGCATTTCTTGGGATTTAGCCTCATCTTGTACTTGCGTAATATTTCGAAGAACTTCTCCAAAGCCTCCAAGTATCCCTCTCTATCTTTGGACGATCATATCATCTACATACACATCTACCTCCTTGTGAATCATGTCATGCAGCAAAGTGGTGGCAGCTCTTTGGTAGGTTGCTCCAGCGTTCTTGAGTCCGAAAGGCATCACCCTATAAAAGTAGGTCCCCTATGGTGTGGTGAATGTTGTCTTTTCCCGGTCTTCCGGAGCCATTAGAATCTGGTTGTATCCCGAGAAACCATCCATGAATGACAATAGCTCGTGTTCGGCAGTGTTATCTACCAAAACATCAATGTGGGGCAGTGGGAAGTCATCCTTTGGACTTGCCTTGTTTAGACCATGGAAGTCGACGCACACGCAGACTTTTCCATCCTTCTTGGGGACTGGCACGATGTTGGCGATCCATTTCGGATACTTGGTAACAATGATGAACCCTGCCTTGAACTACTTTTCTACCTCTTCTTTGACCTTGAGTGCCCATTCTGGTCTCATGCGCCTAAGTTTTTGCTTGACAGATTTAGAATCAGGAAGGAGGGGAATATGATGTTGGACGATGTCGGGGTCGACCCAGGCATGTCTACGTAAGACCAAGAAAAAACTTATTTGAATTCTTTTAGCAAAAGTGTTAATTTTTCTTTTTCTTCTTTATTAAGTGTTGAGCCGATTTGCACAATTTGTGGATTATCTTTTTCACCTAGATTAATCGATAAAGTATCTTTGATTATTTCATAAGCAGGTGGTTTTTCAATTTGTTGCTTAAGTTCGATTGGGAGATCCTCGGAGGGATATGTGCATTCACAAGTATTAGACACAGAGGAATAAGCAGAATCGTCTTTCATTTCATTCATGATAGGTGGAGTGATTACATCAGACAGTGGTAGGCTTACAGCAGCCGACTCTGGTACAGACTCGATAATTGGAAGTACTGACTCCGGGGAAACAGGGAATTGGGAGACACAGACAGATGACTCTACAGCTGACACGACTAAATAGTTGTGCGCTCTTGTGCAACACCCAAGTGCAGGTGATCGTGCAAGTAATATAGTACTGGAAGTCCAGGTCGATCCCACAAGGAAGGTGTTAAACTAATTACTTAGATTAATCTCAAACAAGAAAATAAAAATCAATATTGTAACTAATGCAGAACACAAAGTCCCACAACTTATCAACTACTAAAGGTAAAACAATAAAACTAGATTAAACTAATTACTAACTAGTTAATTAAAGCAATGATTTAAAATGTGTTTTTCTTACTAAAAGGAAATGTTGGGATTACACAAATCCACCTGGACCTAGCCATCTACCATGCAGTTACGTTGACACTCAATGGAGCACACTCTCCACAGTATTCCGTATTTCTCTTAGGATAAAGAATCTATAGTCCTTTCATGACCGGGACTATATCATCACAATTAAGTTTGAAATACACAAAAGCGGTTTAAAACAATAGTTTAGACTCTCACCTACAATGGTGTTAGCAATGAGGGTGGTTTGCAAAATATATTGACAAAAAATGCCTCAAGGCTTAAAGTTTACAGACTGTTTTGACAAACTGAGCATTTGGGGACAATTTGATAGCAAATCGGTAAAGCAGAAAGTCTAGAAATACTGTGATCGGGAGAGAACAAATCCTGTTTATACTCTTTAACTTGCGTTAGTTAGTACCTTTTTATCCTGTTTTTGTATAGTTTTACTTCGTTTTCTATTTTCTGACAGGTTATGGAAGAAAACAAGGAGATCTGGTTAAATAAGGTGAAAAAGCAGGAAGAAAGAAGCAAGAAAAACCACATCGCGCGCGCGACCCATTCGCGCGAAAACCAAGAAATCGCTCGAGCGAGATTCTAAAATTCGCTCGCGCGACCTTCCCAATTACGCGCTCGCGCGGCCCCCTCGCGCGATCCATACAAAAATCAAAGTTGCATATTCTGCTATACTGAAGAGTCCTGTGCAAACGAAACTGCCTAATTGCGTCCAGATTGTAGAATAAAGCAGTTTTAGTACGTTTCAGGTTAGGAAAGCTTCCAGAACTTGCCTAAAATCTATATATACCCTATTTTACTTCAAATTTAGGGGTTGGCAAATATTATACGCACAATATACAACCATACTTTCAGCCATTGAAGAGAGGGAAGCAAGGAGAAGAAGAAGAAGACCAAGGATTCCCATGGCCTCCTCCATCAACCTCTTGCCATCTACCACTTCTATGGACAACTAGACTCTAGATCTAGGGTTTCAATGAAACCCTAGCCAAGTAATAGGGTTTTATTTATGTTTTTATTTTAGTTTTATTATGTATGGATGATGATTACATGTTCCGAGGATTTTTATAAATAAATCGTACTTCTATTGATTAAATCATTACTTTCAAAGTTTATTCTTGTCTTAGATCTATTTTGACTGTGATGTGCTCAATGATCTATGTTTGCTGTGCTTATATAGGTTATTTATATATAATGGTGCTTAAATTGAATTGTGCTATCAAGTATCCGAATAGTCCATGCCTAGATTAGACGGATTATGCCACAATCCTAGTTTAGTGTGGGATAATTCGTGCTAACCGAAGATGGATTATGTTGGTGCTTGAACCATAGTTATTTTCTTGACGGAGGAATTTGGCTTGTAGCTACAATTCCCCATTATCATCCAACTTAATAAGCTAAAGCAATTCGTAAATACCCTTATTATGAAGCTAGTGGTGGATTTGCAATCCTAGGTTCCTTAAACTTATTATAAAAACAACTATTTAATTGCTTTCATAATTTAGATTTACTTATATTGCTATTAGTTTAATTAAAATCAAATCAAAATCTGTTTTTCTTAAATTAGCTAAATTTAGGTTTTAAAATTAAGGCGCGGTAGTTAATCAATCTCTGTGGGTTCGACCTTTACTTCCACACTGCAAATCTTTAGAAGAGTAAAGTATACTTTTATATCTTGATACTGACAACATCAATTTTTGGCGCCGTTGCCGGGGATTGCATTACTACCTTTAGTTTTAGAATCTTAGTTTAGTTAATTCATAAATATTAGATTAGGTTTTCTTTTTCGTTTTATTTTGAGTTACTAACTTTTCTTTTTATTTTGTAGTTTCTCGAGTCATCAAATTCTAACGTTTCCGGGAGAAATAGCTTAGCACATCAAAGGAGCTTACACGAATTTTTTTTTTAAAATAAATTGCTTCTTTTGAAATTCGCTTTAAACCACTGTAAGTCAGGGCGCTGTGACGCACTATTTGCATTAGTTTAGGGTTAATTGCACTGCATTAGCTAGGAAACCCGGGGCGCTGGGCTTGACGCGATCATTGCATTACAGGATAATATTCATGCATCATAGTAGTACTGTGTGCTTGCTTGTTGTCTGATTTGCGTGATTATTTTTGAATTTGTTGAGTCAGTCCTTATTTTAATTTCTTTTCTTTTTAAGTTTATGTTTGGTACGCGTTCAAATAAACCTGAATTACATTTTATCGATCTTGAACTTGAACGTACTTTAAGAGTTAGTAAGTTCGCAACCCAAGCTTCTAGAGCTAGGTTGCAAGACGACGAATCAACGCCGATTCCGCCGTCGTTGTTTGAGGCCGAAATTCAAAGTACCCTTAAACGATTAAGGAGAACTCGAACTTTTACAATCGAACCGATTAAAATGGCTGACGAAAACAACGGAAATAATATGAATAATCTTAATATACTGCCACCTCCTCTACTTAAAAAATTACTTTATTCCGACGACTTACACGCCACAAACATGTATTGATTTACCGGAGGCGACGACATCTCACTTTGAGATAAAGTCGTCTAGCATCTCGTTACTTCCATCTTTCCATAGCCGTCTAAATGAAGATCCATATCAACACTTAGGAGATTTTCAGGATATATGCTCTACTTTAAAAATTCAAAACTTAACTGATGATGAATTGAAATTGCGGCTCTTTCCATTCTCTTTAAAAGATAAAGCTAAACACTGGCTCCAATCTTTGGAGCCAAACACAATTAGAACATGGGAATCCTTACACACCGCATTTTTACAAAAGTTTTTCCCTATTATGCGTACGAATCAGATAAGGAAATCTATAACAAATTTTGTGATGCAAGATGGGGAAATACTTTATGATACTTGGGAGAAGTTTAAAGAATTATTACGTTCCTGCCCACATCATCAGGTTCCTAAGTGGCAGTTGGTACAGGTCTTTTATGAGGGACTTATTCCCTCAGTCCGTAATACCGTCGACGCTGTTTGTGCGGGTACCTTCCTACACAAAAGTGCCGACGAGGCTTGGAAAATCTTTGAAACATTAAGCGAGAATTCGATGCATCAGGCTATGTCAGTACGTTCCGAGGGATATCATTCACAACCTAAGAGAGAGGTAAAGTTCGAGTCAAGTCATTCAATTGAAATAAAAGAACTATCTAAAAAACTTGACCGACTTTTAACAATGAACCAAACGACAGCCCCACCCGCTCATGAAATTTGTGCATTATGTTCTGATCCGTCACATTCTATCCTAGCATGTCCATTGGCGAGTCAATTTCTGGAATTCATGGAGCAACACATTAATTCTATTCAACAATACCCACGAAATAATTATAATTTGACTACTAATAATCTGGACGCGCCATGGAGAAACCATCCTAATTTTTCATGGAAAAATAATAATAATAATAATAATAATAATAATAATAATAATAATGAGATGAGTAATTTCCCTAACGTTTATAGACCTCAGCAATGTCAATACCAACAACCTCCTCCTCCACCTCCACGTAATAATGCATTTGAGGAGAAGGTGTTGGCCTCACTTGAAAGTTTTGGTCCGGTGATCTAGTTAGTACATTCCCATACCCAGTCCATTGCAAAACTGGAGTCCCAAGTGGGACAAATAGTTAACACGCTAAATCGTTTAACCGAGAGTAAGTTGCCAAGTCAACCTATTCCGAACCCTAAGGGACAATACGAAGTGGGTGGTATGAGTGAGCAAGTGAACGCTGTGTCAACTAGGACGACTACTCGAGAGGAAGAAGTTGTTGAGATTCCGAGGGAGGTTATGAGGGATGCAAACGTTAACTCGAATAAAGAGAGAGGTGAGGACGTGAATCAAAGTAGGAAAGAAAAAGCACCGGTCCCAACCAACTATGTTCCAAAGTTACCTTTTCCACCTAACGATGAGGGACCGTCACATTTGTCTAAGAAAGGGTCAAAAGCTGAAGATATACTCGAGGTGTTTAAACAAGTAAAAATCAATATTCCATTCCTCGAAGCTATAAAACAAATTCCCGCTTACGCTAAATGTCTTAAAGACCTATGCACTCAAAAACGTAAATTGCGTAGTCATAGTTTGAAAAAGGTCTTTCTCACAGAAAAAGTAAGTTCTATTTTCCAACATGCTACTCCGAAGTATAAAGATCCAGGTACGCCTACAATTTCATGTGTCATAGGTGACACTATCATCCATAGGGCTCTCCTTGACTTAGGAGCTAGTGTTAATCTCTTACCTTATCATGTTTATAAACAACTAGGTTTAGGTGAATTTAAACC
This sequence comes from Hydrangea macrophylla, assembly GCA_033977485.1. Classification (NCBI taxonomy): domain Eukaryota; kingdom Viridiplantae; phylum Streptophyta; class Magnoliopsida; order Cornales; family Hydrangeaceae; genus Hydrangea; species Hydrangea macrophylla. The sequence goes on from CM066987.1 coordinate 81,987,752, forward strand.
TACGGCCACTACTATTCAATTAACGGATCGTTCTGTTAAAATCCCTAGAGGAATCGTCGAGGACGTCTTAGTTAAAGTTGACAAATGCTATTATCCTGTTGATTTCATGGTCCTTGATACTGAACCTGTACTAGATGCTAGGAAGCACACTCCTGTCATTCTAGGTCGTCCATTCTTAGAAACCGCTAACGCTCATGTTAACTGTCGGACGGGGGTAATGAAGGTGTCATTTGGGAACATGAACTTAAAATTGAATGTTTTTAACGCTATTGATCAACCTCCTAAAGACGACGATTACCTATGTGAGGTGGAGAGTGAGGTACGACGGAATATTGAACCTAATATAGGAATAAATACGTGTGAGGAAAATATTATGGTTAGTGATAAGCGGACGAATTTGAATAATTTAGATCCTAATGACGAATTTACTCAAAAGGTGAAGAATCGATTTGAAACTGAAAAGGATGAACCGTCAAATGAATTAATCCAAAGCAACATTATTTCTGCTTACCACCGAGCTCTTCCTGATATCCTTAGGGGTACACAGTCTGATTTACGGCCTCCATAAATCTTGAGCTAGAATGGTCTAGCTAAAGACGTAAAAGATAGCGCTTCTTGGGAGGCAACCTAAGCTTTAATTCGTTCGTTTCTTTGATTTTTGGGTCGTTTTGGTCAGTTTTTGAGTTTTCTGAACAGGTTTGGGGGTCGGGGATAATTCATTTTGAACTTATATACATTTTTATACTAAAAAAGAGGAAAAGACCACAGTCGCGCGCGCGACCCGCTCGCGCGGTCTGCTCGCGCGAGATTTTCCCATAGACAAAATTTTTCAAGTTTTTTTATATGTAGCCTCAGTATCTACTCGCGCTTGAATTCGCGCGCGCTAGGGGTCCGCTCACGCGGTCCGCTCGTGCCTTAGAAATTTTTCTAAAAATAATAAAAAAACAGGCCTCAGGTTTACCTCACGGAGGGATTCGCTCGGGCGAGGCTCGCTCGCGCGGTCCGCTCGCGCGAGGTGGGGATTTCTCAATTTTTCTCTTTGTTCTTTGACCTTCTGTTTCCCACACCTGGTTGGTTATTTTCTTTTCTGTTTGTTCTTTTCAGTTCTTTTTCATTTAAGTTTGTCTTCGGTTAGATAGTTTTGTTTCTATTTTATTTTTTTTTTTACTTATAGTTTGGTTTCTAATACTATGAAAAAAAAACTTATATATTAGCTTTTATTAGTTATTTGTTTATTTTCTTTTGTTAAGTATTAACAGGTGAAATAGTGCTCCATTTGGAGTAATTGAACTTTGATTCCATATTATTATACGTTCACCTGGTTTGTGTTTGTCGAGATCGAGGTATTATCGTTCCTTCTTTACGTACTCTCCTTTCTTTCGTTTTGTTGTTCATTGGGGACAATGAAAGGTTTAGGTTTGCGGGTATGCACACACATGCACATTATTATGCACTAATTTTTAAAAAAAATTCAATTCTTGTGCTTAAATAAACGATGTTACCGACGTTTTTGCAATCTCAATTTGATACTTCTTGTTATGTAACTATGATTATTATAGAATGGTAAACAAGAGAAGATGTGATTAAATATTTGTTGAAGTCATGATATGACGTTTTAGGTCATGTATCGTTCGAATCGTAGTTTTATATCATAGATTTGCACATCAACCTATGCACTGCACGTAGTCGCTTGAATACATGTTTGATGTGAACTATAATATGATTCAGATTCTAGATGACACAAGGTGAAGACTAGACCCGGTGAGCTTTTGAGCCTATCTTTTCTTTTTAGAGGGTTATAAATACATTTTGTGTTTGTCGAATTTCATTGAAATAGCGCATCTACTTGTTGTTTAGTCTCATTATTTTTGCTTTGGTTGAGAGTCAAGTTAAAATATTTGCTACCATGCTAAATAATCTTCCATTGTAAACATTAAAGAACAATATGACCATAGGAAATGATCTTAGGCCCTTCTTTGTTTATTACCGACCGATAAATGATAAATTTCCTTAGTTCGCCCCTTGAGCCATTAAAATGCCATTTTTCTTTAATTACCATTATCTTGTTTTTGCTTCAATTTGGCGAACTTGGAGTTCACCCCTGAATGATTGATCAACTTTTAGTGGTGTTAAGGTGATGTGTGATTGAGAAGAAAAAGAAAAAAGATGATGTTTGGGGTGGTTGCCTTGGTATTCAATGAATATTTGTTTCAAAAGCAACGAAGAGGAAAGGAATAGATAAAAAGGTTGAAAGAAGAATCAGGTTGAAAAAAAAAATAGAAAAAGGAAAGAAATTAAAAAAAGAAAAAGGAAAAGAAAAGAAATGTTAAAAAAAAAACAGAAAAAGGAAAGAAATTAAAAAAAGAAAAATGAAAAGAAGAGAATGAAATGATGAAGTTGGTGGAAGAGACGAATGAAAGAAATCGAACATGCCTTACAATGCCATTATGAAAACTACCTAATGAATCTTTTCTATCCTTTTTCATTGCCTGAGCCACGTTACAACCTTTGAAAAGTCCTATTTGATCCTAGAAACATGGTTTGGATATATAAATGATGGGAGGGGGATTAAAACATGGTAATAATTAATTTCTCTTGACTGTTGGCATCCTATCCATGAGACTACTGTTCTTTCGTGTCATGCGTCCTTTTCGAGTCATATGTGAGCATTTCTTGTTTTGAAAACATATTTCCTTTACTCACATATTTTAGAAAAATTACACCTGTTTCTGAGTGTTTCATTTTAGAGTGTAATTGACATTGTGAGATTCGTAGTCGAGACATAGTTAAATGGTTATCCGAAGTATGTTCCATGTTCATGACATATGCGTGTTCATTTGACTACCATATCACACACGTGCAATTTTATGACAAACTCTATTGATTTATACGATGCATGTGCTTGAGATTGTTTTTCATGATGTATGTGGATGTTTCATTACGTTTCTTTATGTTCGTTATTCTATTTCAAATCTTTGGTATATGATAAGGAGTATTGATTATTATGTTCTTTATTTTTAATAAAAGTTTTTAAATTGATAAGTTAATAAAGATGGTTGTGGGTGCCTTGTTGACGAGAACCCTCACGAGACTTCACTCGTTCGACTAGGGACACCTAGAGGTTTAAAAGGCTTGTTGCATATGCTAAATGCAATCGTAATCCATGTGAAAATGGAGTAGTATTTTATAAGTAGTTTAGTTTTTATTAAGTTTTGCTCGAGGACTAGCAAAATGTAGGTTTGGGGGCGTGATCGGGAGAGAACAAATCCTGTTTATACTCTTTAACTTACGTTAGCTAGTACATTTTTATCCTATTTTTGTATAGTTTTACTTCATTTTCTATTTTCTGATAGGTTATGGAAGAAAACAAGGAGATCTGGTTACATAAGGTGAAAAAGCAGGAAGAAAGAAGCAAGAAAAACCACATCGCACGCGCGACCCGCTCGCGCGAAAAACAAGAAATCTCTCGCGACCCGCTCGCGCGAGATTCCAGAATTTGCTCGCGCGATCTTCCCAATTACGCGCTCGCGCGATCCGTACAAAAATCAAAGTTACGTATTCTGCTATACTGAAAAGTCCTGTGCAAACGAAACTGCCTAATTGCGTCCAGATTGTAGAATAAAGTAGTTTTAGTACATTTCGGGTTAGGAAAGCTTCCAAAACTTGCCTAAAATCTATATATACCCTATTTTACTTCAAATTTAGGGGTTGGAAAATATTATACACACAATATACAACCATACTTTCAGCCATTGAAGAGAGGGAAGCAAAGAGAAGAAGAAGAAGACCAAGGATTCCCATGGCCTCCTCCATCAACCTCTTGCCATCTACCACTTCTATGGACAACTAGACTCTAGATCTAGGGTTTCAATGAAACCCTAGCCAAGTAATAGGGTTTTATTTATGTTTTTATTTTAGTTTTATTATGTATGGATGATGATTACATGTTCCGAGGATTTTTATAAATAAATCGTACTTCTATTGATTAAATCATTACTTTCAAAGTTTATTCTTGTCTTAGATCTATTTTGACTATGATGTGCTCAATGATCTATGTTTGCTGTGCTTATATAGGTTATTTACATGTAATGGTGCTTAAATTGAATTGTGCTATCAAGTATCCGAATAGTCCATGCCTAGATTAGACGGATTATGCCACAACCCTAGTTTAGTGTGGGATAATTCGTGCTAACCGAAGATGGATTATGTTGGTGCTTGAACCATAGTTATTTTCTTGACGGAGGAATTGGGTTTGTAGCTACAATTCCCCATTATCATCCAACTTAATAAGCTAAAGTAATTCGTAAATACCCTTATTATGAAGCTAGTAGTGGATTTGCAATCCTAGGTTCCTTAAACTTATTATAAAAATAACTATTTAATTGCTTTCATAATTTAGATTTACTTATATTGCTATTAGTTTAATTAAAATCAAATCAAAATCTATTTTTCTTAAATTACCTAAATTTAGGTTTTAAAATTAAAGCGCGGTAGTTAATCAATCTCTGTGGGTTCGACCTTTACTTCCACACTGCAAATCTTTAGAAAAGTAAAGTATACGTTTATATCTTGATACTGACAACATCATACTGCATAGAATGTCCTCAAGAATCAGATAGTTCGATCGATCGACGCGCTTTCGATCGATCAAATATCTTCATCCCTCGATCGATCGAACTGACTTCGATCGCTCGACTGTATCTCTGTTTCGATCGATCGAGATTGTTCGATCGATCGAACACAGGAATTATTCTGCTGCATGGCAGAGGCTTGAGATCACGGTTTCATTATGATCTCCCAACCTGGGGACTACTCAGACATCGTCTGAAGTGTCTCAGATTCATTTTTAACGTAAAGTTCCATTAAAGGTGTGTTTGTTTGTGATTTTCGCAATGAATCTATGAAAACTAATTGTATAACTATAACTAACATGCAAGACTACTATTACTGAAAAATTAAAGGTATTGGAAATACGAGAATCCACATTAATCCTAACCATATACCATGCATACTCATTAATGTTCTACAGAGTTCATTCCTCTTCAGTATTCCGTTTCAAGATAATAAAAAAACTATCATTGTGTGTATCACATACTAATAGCATACAGAAAATAACACTAATGCATCATAGCTAACTACATTAACTAAGAGAGAAATACAAGAAACATTTTATTATCTTTAAAAATAAAATTAAAAATTTTAAAATTTTTGACAATTTTAATTTACTGAAATTTTTTGACAATTTTAACTAACTGAGTTTGAGTTGCATGTTGCTAAGCAGGTGTATTGACACGAAAGCATAAAAAGAAATAAACGAGGCATGCAATGACTCACTCCCCCCTAACTAAAACTAAACATTGTCCTCAATGTTCTAAACTAAGCATATGGACATGTAAAGTAAATCGAGAGAAGGAAGGATGTTAGCTCGAGGCGTTAATATCCAATTTTTTTTTATTTTGATAAGTCACCTGCAAAATCATTAATAACAACACAGAAAAATAGAAAATATAATACAGCTACTCAGTAAATAAATTCGGTTAATAATTTTTATCATAAAATAATAACCGAAATTTTTGAGGATCTTCCCAGTGAAATAATTTAACAGTGAGAAGACTTTTGGGATCCTCAGAAAAATGCAACTCCCCCCAACTAATGTCCGGCTCAAGGTCAGAGGAGATGATGCAAAACCTATGACCTCTAAATTTTTTGTGCACAATTATAAGAGGTATACCACACTTGTTAGGAATTACATGCAAGAAACGATCTTTGGTGTTGGTATTTCCTATAACGGCCTCTATTTTAATACTAAAAACAAGGGGAGGCCATGGTTCAATAAAAGGGGCAGGGTCTAGGTGATGTTCTAATAAAGTTTCATTACCCTCCTCTTGTCCTAGAATAGAATCTATAGAGATATGATCATAGGAATTTAATTTCTGGTCTATGCACATGGTTTTGAACTGGACTTGGATAAAGGTATCTATTTGGGCCTCTATGTCATTATCAGTCAAGAAGGCTAAGCAGTCTAGAAGATTACTAGCTTCTTGTTGAAGTTTAAGATCATCACATATGGGCCCAAAAGTTTCTAAGTCATCTCTCAAAGAATTTTGAAAAATAAAATTTTGCGAAATACATGTGCTAGAATCCTTACCATCCTCTTCCACAACACATTCTATTTGAACAATAATGGGGTACACATGACTTTCACACTCGGGATGAGAGCTTTGATTAATAGAGAGGATAGGTTATGGGCAACTTGGTGACACCACCTCTTCGGCCGAAAGAGGTGAGGGTTCATGAATATCGCATGAATCTAAACAGGATTTAGATTTTTCAATTACGTCCTCCCTAGGGTCACTATCAAAGGTAGGAGTAGAGTCAACAGGGGACTCATCCGTTCCTAATTGCGTGCAGTCACCTAAACTCTCAATATCTGTAAAAACCTCATTCTCATCCGTGTAACTCTCCTCACTATATATGTCATCTATTGAGGTGCTCTGGACAAAGGAATTGTGCAACTTTATCCAGGCAGTGAAGGAGTTTATGTCTGGGGTTGTATATTGAGGAGAAGATGGTTCTACAACTTCGTGCTTAATGCTTTGGTTTTGGAGTTCTTGTTGGGTTATAACTTTCTCGAGTGAGTTGTTAACCTCATTCGGTATAAACCCGTCATTGTCCTCTAATTCCATTCCATTGTTAGTGTCTTGAAATTTAGATTGTAGTGTTGAAGGACGGGTATAGTCTTCTAAAGGTTGGCTAGCATATGCTTGTTGATATCTAGTTTCTAATTTATCTAGTGCACTATCTAGCCTTTTCATTTCACTAAGCAGCAATTTTAACATACCATTATCCTCAACTTGGTTATTCTCCTCATTATTAATATATGAAGTTTCATCCCATTGTTAATGATAATAGTCCCCTTCCCATTGAGTTTGTGGACAAGACTCGCCAAAGGGAAAGTCTTGGTACGTTTGGTAATTATGGGAGCTACTACTATATTTTATATTATTATTTTGGTTATAGCCCCATTGCGGTTCATATAACTCTTCATGTGGAGGTTCTTGATACGTTTGATAATACGGGGGACTACCACTATCATTTTCTCATTGTGGTGGTTGGTAGCACTTAGGTTGATAATGTGCATCATATGTGGGTCCTTGCCAACTTGGAGGATAATTATATTGATTTTCAAGTGTTTACCTATTGGTAGTGTTTGTGTTTGTGTTGTTTGGAGGGTAATATGGATAAGACATGTTTACCCAAAATTTTTAAACAATAGATTTGCTATTTTTTTTATCTTGTGAGAGAAAAAGTCCAAAGTGTTTTTTTTTTTTTAAATTTAAGAAAAATTAGGAATAACTTAGTAAAATCCTAACCTAGTTGCCTTCCCCGGCAACGGCGCCAAAAACTTGACATGACTAAAAAGTTGTGCGCTCTTGTGCAACACCCAAGTGTAGGTGATCGTGCAAGTAATACTGGATAAGTCCAGGTCGATCCCACAGGGAAGGAATAGGAAGAATATATGCTAAGTTACAACCTAAAGAAAAGAAAATATCAATATACGGGTGTAGGTTCTAATGAATCCTAATCAATTAAATTAAACTAAATAATAGACTAAAGTATAAAGAAATATAACTAATTAAATAGATAAATTAAAGGTGTTGGAAATACGATAATCCACATTAATGCTAACCATCTACCATGCATACTCATTAATGTTCTACGGAGTTCATTCCTCTTCAGTATTCCGTATTTTTCTAAAGATATAGAATCAATAGCCCTTTCATGACTGGGACTACATCATCACAGTTGATTTAAAATACTTGGAAGACGGTTTAAAATAATGGTTATTACTTGCACTCTAAATGGTGTTAGCATACAAAGTGGTTTTCAAAAGTCATTGAAGAAAATAGCCTTAAGGCTTTAAGTTCTAAAAACTGATGTGACAAACTGAGCTTATAGGGACAATTTGATGACAGGTTTCTAAAACAGAAAGTCATGGAATACTTAAAAGAATCATCTCAAGAATCAACAAGTTCGATCGATCGAAGCGCTCTCAATCGATCGGACAGCATCATCCTTCAATCGATCGAAATGTCTTTGATCGCTTGACTATGGCTCTGGTTTGATCAATCGAAATACCTTCGATCGATCGTCGACCGATCGAGCCCAAGGTTTCTAAAGATTGCATGGCAGAGGCTAAAAGTCAATATTTCATCACATATTTCCAACGTCTAAACTACAGAAGCATGATGAAACTGTAGAAAAAAACCGGTTTAAAAATTATTTTAAACGCACAGCGGAAAAGATTCAGTTATAAAACTGATTGGTATCCCATGATCTACTACCCGCTAATTCAATAGATGCGCACAAGAGGGGACAAATGTCTTACCTTAGTGTCTTGAACCCAATTCTGATTTTCTACTTCCTTGGTGATGTGGCAGCCTCCACTAGGTTGTCTTCACCCTTATGTCTCTTACAGATGCTTCCCGGAGAGACTAGAGATGGTGGGACCTCTAATAGAGAGGATAGGAAGGTTTAGGAAGGCTAAAAATAGTTTCTGCAGCATCTGGTTAATAAAAACGACGAACTCACTTTCCAGAACGCAACTGCCCTATTTATAGATTTCCAGAACCGACCTAGACTTCGAGCGATTGAAGACCTTCGAGCGATCGAGACTGCCAAGACTTCAATCGATCGAACATACTTCAATCAATCGAACTTGTCTTGACAACTTCCTCATGTGTCTTTCCAAGTATCCTGGCGGAGCTAAGAGTGGGACCTCCTAGGTTCTTTATTGCTGGCTTAGACCAGTTTGTTAATTACCATGACCAAACTCTTTGATAAGCAAATTAACTAACTGGTCAGTTAACGTTTACTCCACTATAAAACGATAACTGAACTCCAACGCAAAAGAACATATCCGAAGCGATAACTAGACTTATATGTTGTAATAATGTCCCTCTACCTTCAGCATTCATAATCATATTCAGGTACTCGGATAACTGTTACTGTCAACCTGAATTATGATTACTTCTTGTATTCCTTGAGTCCCATTCACCTCTCACGATTACCAAATATGTTGATAACTCTTATCAACAAGACTGTAGTACTCAGTAATCGACTTGTTGACATTCTCAAGGGAATGCTTACTCTGAAACAGAGGGTAGATTCTGTCTTGACAATATATGTTCACAACCCTATGAACATGACATACCCAAGATACCCATGTGTTGATCTTCAATAAACCTCACTGATTGGTAAGTCAAAGCAGTCATATCCACAGTCTGTGTTCATAATCATCTCAAGATTGAGAACACGTACCTTATACAAGTTATGAGTTCCTATCGATTGATTGACAGTCTTGAGTGTCAATAGGAAAGCTCAGGTCCGTCAATGCACTATAAGCACTAGCATATTAACTAAGAGTTATACTCTAGTGATTGAGATTGATCACTCCATCCAATGGTAGTTAATCATGCTACAGTGTAACCCTGATGAGATATCCTAGTCTCATCATCCACTGTGACATGTTCTAAGTAACAAAGAATAGTAATTCGTATCTCACTTGTATGTATCTCATACATACACGCATTACTTACTATGATACTTAAGGATAACAATCATCTCATGAAAGAAACATACATAACTAAATGTAAAGCTGATATCCATATATTAAAATGTCAATGTCTCTTATATAAAGTAATGGTTTGAGGGCACAAACCCAACATAAACTAATACAGCAATAGTAAACTAAGACAATCATAATAACTATATCAATAAAAAATCAAATAAGATAAAGGAAAGGAAAAACCTGGAATAAATCTGAAAATAACTTGTAAATAACTTGAATCTTCAATAATCTTCAATAAATCAATGGAAAAGATAAAAAGAACATGAATCTAACCTAATCTACTCCTAATCAAACCCTATAACTACCCTAAACTGCTATCTTTTGCGTTCTGGAGCGTCCTCCCTTCGTCTGATGTCAAAACGACTTATTTATAGGGTCTGCAGAGTTTACGCAACTTTTGGGAGAAAATAGAGCTCAAGCGATCGAGCTTAGCTCAATCGATCGAAGTCTCAAGGGCTTGAACTCTCTTTAAGGGCTTGAACACTCTGATTTTGACAACTCTACGTACCAATGGGAGAATGGACATAACTTTTCACTCGGACCTCGGATTGACCTTCTGTTTACGGCCACGCGACCGTAACTTAAAGATCTACATTTCATATTTCTGGGAATATCTTTCAAATCTGAAGTCTTCATTGTCAATCCCGTCAAGGCATACAGCAGTTATATCACATTGTCCTATCTGAAAAGATAAACGAACAGTCTTATGAAAGGTTCTACAGGAATCTATATGTAAAGGCTGGGTTTAGTCAAAGAGGGTCCATTGACGAGAGTTCCAATATACCATCAGAGGTGACAGTACAGAGGTTTTTACTCTTTTTGATATACCTTGGAAGGTATAGTATCAACGGTGACTTATGCCTTGGCACAGCAAGACCTGAACAATGTCAGAGCTACGTTTCAGACACAGTCGGAGGGGGAAAAGGCAGAGTGCAATGCAGTGAACCGGACACAGTAAAAAGATGATTTTAAGGATGCTTCTTATGAGTCAACCTCTGTATTATTTTGTTTTGAAAATAATTGTCCCTAGCAGAGTCGCCAGATTGTGGGCACGCGGAATTCGTCGTCCACTCCTGTTTCTGTTTCTGTTTCTGGGGTTTCGGAATTGATTTTCCTTTGTTTTGAAATTGATTTGAAAGAAAACAAGAGGTCTGTTGAAAACAGATACAGAGTCGCCACTTGGTCTTTAGGGAATCAAGAAACCCAATTTGACTCACCCAAACGGATAAAGGGCACCGGCCTTTCATAACCAAAGAACTTGGCTCGGGGTTTTGGTACGAGAGAGGAAGGAGCCTTTGTCACGACTAAAACTCCCACAACTCGCCCTGTCTTTCGATGGGCCTCAATTAGCACCCAAATAATCATCTTTTACTATGTTTGGTTCGACAATTAATACTATGATAGGTATATTACATCACATAAGAATCTTGAAAATGGAAGATCTAAAGATAAGATATCATTCATAAGATCTAAGCCAAGTATCACATAATGCAAAGTGAAAGATCACACAAAACAAACCTAGGAAAAATTGTCTAATCACATATCAAGTAATCAAGTTTCTCTAATCTAACGGGGACATGGATTGTTGTTGAAACAAATAAATAAAAAGAAATCAAAATATGCTTAGCAAGCTAGTATGATGCATGTTAATCTTTGAGAAAAGAAGACCTCTCAATCCCCGGGACGGATGAGAAAGGCAGATTAGATCGAGGGGGAGCATGAACGTGTGATCAAGTTCATTCCTTATAATCTTCTTAGATTAGGGGTCACAAAAGTCCCAAATCTTGCATAGATGCAATGTATGATCCTAGAATGTGCAAAGGTTGTAGAGTGTTTGTGTACATGGACTTTCTAAAGTGACTTAGAAATCTAAAATATGCATGAATGCATAAAGAAAATCATCATGGGATATGTACAAATATGGTATGGACCACTTCCTAGGAGATGAACTAATTCAGAAGGCATGTAAGCATCAAATCAAATAATGAAAGTAAAAGAATGCTTGCTGTGAATAGTGGAAAAAACAGTGACTTGATCTTATGGAAAATGGAAAGTAGGGTTAAGAATGAATTCAATGCATGAATTTTTATGGAGATCATCCTTATTGTGTCTAGAACACAAATCAAAAGGCTAATCTTCAATAACTATTACAAGTTGAGATAAATCATATGAAAAATAGAGGTTACTTAGAAACAGAGTCCGTACTGTCGACTGAAATGTTGAAAAATATTAGAAAATAAAAACAAAACATCTAGAGGCCCATATTATACATAAAGTTTCTTATGACACTGACGTTGAAGATAAAAATAAGTTGGGACCACTCTTTTTGGAAAAGTTTTCTGGAAAACAAGTTGAAAGTCAACCAAGCTGCTGTGGCAGTAAAGACAGAATGTATGGAAGGAATGTTTGGATAATAATGGACCCCTTTCAAGTGCTTTCAAGTCAAGCCGAAAATCATGGGTGTTCTATAATGAGTTAGGAAGACTTTCCAAGTGGTCTTGCATCAATACCTTGAGTATTGAACTCAGAATAATTCTTTGAAATCAAATAACTCACTGTTTTGAAGATTTTTTTTAGAGAAATAAAGTTTATTTCTTAGAATCCCAATATTGGGATTTTAGAGGGGCTTTGAAATAGGGGTTTTGAAAGTATATTTTCAGCACTTAAATGGAGATTATGACCATTTGAAATATCAACATTTGAACTCATATCAAGAACCTCCAAGATTGTTAGAGATATTGTTTTATTTTGGAAATAACCTCAAGAAACATGGGGATGTATTGAGGTTGTAATCATCATCTATCAAACATGTTTTTGAGGTCAAGAGCTACTATCCATAAGGATTCAATCACCTCTAATTTTATGTCCTCATCTAGATGATGATGAACTAGTAAGTAAACAAGAAAAAGGAAAAAGAAATGAGATAAGAGGAGATGAACATCAAAGTAAGCAAACAAGTATATAAACAATCAATAGATGATATTCAATGATGTATTGGACTTGTAGCTTGATGTTTCACTCATATGTGGTGACATTGGACATGGAAGTAGCTTCATCTCTCTTAAATGCTCACTAAAATGGTGGTTGGGTGTATTGAATATGAAGTAAATGGAAGTAATGAAGTAAAAACAAAGTTTAGAACTCCCTCTCTTGTTTAGAAATCAAAGAAGGAAGCTTCTTTTCTCTCTACTCTAATCTTATCTCTACAACTTCCTCTCTAAAACTTTTCAAAGCTTGCTTTTGACTCCCCCAAAATGAGAAGTCAAGGGGGGTTTATATAGGCCAATTTGGGGTGGTTTTTGGGTTTTAGAAGTACTCCCATTGGTCCTAAACATCCGTAAACATAGAACTACGTCATTTTGGTTTCTAATTAATCCATTTGAACCCCTAAAAGAAATTACAAGACCATTCTGGGGGAGAGTGCCACGACGGCATTGGGCCTGTGCCGTAGCGGCAGTGGGCCAGTGCCGCGGCAGCACTGCTCCTCATTCGTCCAGATAATTCTTTTTAGGCCCGCAGAGGTTTCGGTATTCGCAAAAAGGTCCTATTTCGTCCAAAATTCACAGAAAATGTATACGAACTCCAAACTAAGCTTGTGATATACCGTTGGAAAGGTAATGGAGTCTATTTTTGGTAAAAAAAAATAGTTCAGAGATAGATCACTTTCAAAAGTTTCATGATATTCGCGATAAAAGCCGATTTGATCGCCTTTTTTACCTTCGAAAATTCATAATAAATTCGTTTTAAATCCAAAAATTATGTGTGATATACGGTTGGAAAGCTATTGACCTCTAGTATTCATAAAAAATATTTGAAAAATGATACGGTACTCCGATTTCAAAGTCAACTTTTGGTCAAACTGGTCAAATCAGGGACCTCCAGAAAGTTCTAGGAACCTCTGGGAGCTCCCAGGAGCTGACGTTTTTGTATGTTTTTTTTTTGAAACTCGTTTTAGTACCTGTAGACACCCCATTTTTTCGGCTATCAGATTTAGGAGACCCATAGCTTGGTTCCCAATGATCGTAAAAGACTCAAAAAGGACTCCTGGAAGTTAGTTCTATCTCTCATAATGCTCAGAATGACCAAAATACCCCTGAAAGCCCGAACGCTCCCGGATTCGGTCCAAATATTTTGGAAACACGCTACGTCGTAAGAAAAATAATAAAATAAGTTCTAAAGCAAGACTAGATAAAATCGTTGGCTCCCAGAGACCCCCAGGGGTCCCGAAAGTTCCCAGAAAGTCCCCGTTGACCGGTTTGACTAAGGTTTGACCAAGTTTGACCAAGATTTGACCAAGTTTGACAAAGGTTGACTGAAGTCGTCCGAATTCGCTGAAAAGTTCCGGGATCATTCTAGATCTTGTGGAAAGTATTAAAATGAGTTTTTTAAAAAAATCAAACGAGAACGTCAGCTCTTGGAAGCTCCTAGAGGTTTCCACAACTTCCCGGGAATCCCAAGTTTGACCAGTTTGTCCAAAAGTTGACTTTGAAACCGGAGCACCGTATCATTTTTCAAACATTTTTCATAGATGCTAGAGTTCAATAGCTTTCCAACGGTATATCACACATAATTTTTGGATTTCAAACGAATTTATTATGAATTTCCGAAGGCGAAAAAGGCGATCAAATCAGCTTTTATCGTGAATACCGTAAATATTTTCAAAGTGACCTTTCTCCGAACTATTTTTTTTATATAAAGTAGACTCCATTACCTTTCCAACGGTATATCGTAACCTCAATTTGGAGTTTGTATGCATTTTCTGTGAATTTGGACGAAATAGGGAACCTTTTCGCGAATACCGGAACCTCTGGGAGCCTAAAAAGGATTATCTGGACGAATGAGGAGCAATGCCGCCGTAGCACTGGCCCACTGCCACCGCGGCACAAGCCCACTGCTACCGTGGCACTCTCCTCCAGAATGGTATGTTTTTGTAATTTCTTTTGGGGGTTCAATTTGATTAATTGAAAACCAAAACGACGTAATTCTATGTTCACAGATGTTTGGGACCAATGGGAGTACTTCTAAAACCCCAAAACCATCCCAAATTGGCCTATATAAACCCCCATTGACTTCTCATTTTGGGGTGTAAAATATAAGCTTTGAAAAATTTTAGAGAGAAAGTTGTAGAGATAAGGTTAGAATAGAGAGAAAAGAAGCTTCCTCTTTGATTTTCAAACAAGAAAGTGAGTTCTTAACTTTGTTTTTACTTCATTATTTCCATTTACTTCATATTCAATACACCCAACCACCATTTTAGTGAGCATTTAAGAGAGAGGAAGCTACTTCCATGTCCAAAGTCACCACATATGAGTGAAACACCAAACTACAAGTCCAATACATCATAAATATCATCTATTGATTACTATCTATTTGTTTGTTTATTTTTGTTCATCTTCTCTCACCTCATTTCTTTTTTTTTTTTTTTTTTGTTTTTTCTTTCTTTATTTACTTACTAGTCTATCATCATCTAGATGATGATATGAAGTTTGAGGTGAGTGAAGCCTTATGGATAGTAGCTCTTGATCTCAAAACCATGTTTGATAGATGATGATTTCAACTTCAATACATTCCTATGTATTCATGAAGTTGTCTTTAAAATGTAAATAATACTTTCCAACAATCTTGGAGGTTCTTGATGATGAGTTTGATGTTGACATTTTTAAGTGGTTGTAATCTTCATTAAGTATTGACAATATATTTTCAAAACCCCCATTTCAAAACCCCCTCTTAAACCCCTCATTTTGATTTCAAGAAATAAACCTTGTTTTCTCAAAGCCTTCAAAACAGTGAGTCATTTAACTTCAAAGAATTATTTTGAGTCCAATACTCAATATATGAATGCAAGACCACTTGGAAAGTCTTTCTAACTCATTATAGAACATCCATGATTTTTGGATTGACTTGGAAGCACTTGAAAGGGGTCTATTTTTGTTCAAACATTCCTTCCAAACATTCTGCCTTTGCTGTCGCAGCAGCTAGGTTGAATTTCAACTTGTTTTATAGAAAACATTTCCAAAACGAGTGGTCCCAAATTATTATTTTTTTGAACTTCAATGTCTTAGGGAACTTTCTGAATAATATGGGCCTCTAGATCATTAGTTTCCATTTTCTAAGATTTTCTAACATTTCAGTCGACAGTACGGACTCTATTTCTGAATAACCTCTATTGTTTATATGATTTCTCTCAATCTGTGGTAGTTATTAAAGATTGGCTTTTTGGGTTATGTTCTAGACACAATAAGGAAGATATCCATAAAAAATCATGCATTGAAAACATTCCTATCCCCTCTTTTCAATTTCCGAAAGATCATGTCACTGTTCTGTCCACTATTCACAGCAAGTATATTTTCACTTCCATCCTTTGATTTGATGCTTACATATACTCCAAATTAGCTCATGTCTTAGGAAGTAGTTCATAATACATTTGTACATATCCCATGATGATTTCATTCATTCATTCATACACATTTTAGACTTCTAAGTCATTCTAGGAATCCATGAACATAAAACACACTACAACCTTGGCACATTCTAAATACATACATTGCATCCATGCAAAGATTTGGGGTTTTTGTAACTCCTAATCTAAGGAGATTATAAGGAATGATCATGATCACACGTTCATACTTTCCCTCGATCTAATAATCCTTTCTCATCCGTCCCGGGGATTGAGAGATCTTCTCTTCTCAAAGATTAACATGCATCATTCTTGCTTGCTAAGCACCCTTGTTTTCTTTGATTTATTTGTTCCAAGAACAATTCATGTCTCCTTAGATTAGGAAAACTTATTACTTGATATATGATTAGAAGATTTTTTCCTAGATTTGTTTTGTGTGATCTTTCACTTTGCATTGTGTGATACTTGGCTTAGATCTTATGAATGATATCTTATCTTTAGATCTTCCATTTCAAATTTTCTTATATGATGTAATATACTATCATAGTATTAATTGTCGAACCATACATAGTATAAGATGATTATTTGGATGTTAATTGAGGCCCGTTGAAAGACAGGGCGAGTTGAGGGTGTTTTAGTCGCGACAAAGGCTCCTTCCTCTCTCGTACCAAAGCCCCGAGCCAAGTTCTTTGGTTATGAAGGGCCGGTGCCCTTTATCCATTTGGGTGAGTCAAAATTAGGTTTCTTGGTTCCTTAAAGACCAAGTGGCGATTCTGTATCTATTTTCAACACACAATTTTGTTTCTTTGATCTAAATCAATTTCAAACAAAAACAAACAAGTGGAGGAATCCCGCGTGTCCACAATCTGGCAACTCCACTGGGGATAGTGGGAATTTATTTTCAAAACAAGATAATACAGAGATTTGACTCATAAGAAGCATCCTTAAAATCATCTTTTTACTGTGTCTGGTTCACCGCATTGCACTTTTGCATTTCCCCCCTCTGACTGTGTCTGAAACGCGGCGCTGACTTTGTTCAGGTCTTGCTGTGCCAGGGCACAAGTCACCGTTGATACTGTACTTTCCAAGGTATATCAAAAAGAGTAAAAAACCTCCGTACTGTCTCCTTGATGGTATATTGGAACTCTAGTCAACGGACCCTCTTTGACTAAACCCAGCCTTTGCATATAGATTCCTGTAGAACCTTTCATAGGACTGTTCATTTATCTTTTCAGATAGGACAATGTGATACAACTGCTATATGCCCTGACGGGATTACTTGTGCGGTGTAGACGCTTATGTGGCATGAGGAAGAACCTATTTCTTATGATTCCCAAGGCAATCACTCACATGTGATCACATTGAGTTGGCCTGCCTAGGCACTATGACAAGGATGTCTGCTCCATGCTCACAAAGATATACACTGCAAACCTTGTTTGTTGGTCCTAAGACATAGGAGTACGAAAACCTGCTAGATAGTATGATCACCAACATCACATGCTCCTGTCATACACACCTGTTCTCCTAGAAACTCTGCCCAACTCACCCAGATATCCCAGTTTCTCTTAGAAATTTTATCTAAATTTCTCAGAAATTTCCAAATATGCCAGTTTCTCCCAGAAACTCCGCTTATATTTCCCAAAAAGTCCCAAAACACTCAGAAATTCCCAGGTATCCCAGTTTCTCTAAAAAACTTTGTCTAAATTTCCCAAAAATTCACAAATATGCCACTTTCTCCTAGAAACTCCGCTTATACTTCCCAAAAAATTCCGAAAACACTCAGAAATTCCCAGGTATACCAATTTTTCCCAGAAACCCTGTCTAAATTTCTCAGAAATACCCAAAATAACATTTTCTCCCAGAAACTCTGTCCAGATTTCCCAGATATAACCGCATTAACCAGTTTCTCCTAGAAACTCTGTCCAGATGTCCCAGATATGCCAGTTTCTCTCAAAAACTCTGTCCAAACCAACAGAAATGTCCAGATATGTCAGTTTCTCTCAGAAACTCTATCCAAATCAACCAAAAATGCCCAGTCTCTCCTAGAAGCCTTCATAAAACCCTGAAAATCCCTGTTATCCCTTGGTGATCATACTGGAAAGTAGGGTTTGCACACTCTATATGGTTAGGACCTTATTTGTTTAACTGCTACCTGTTCGAAATAGGAGCATCAAATAGATTAGGGCTTACATCCGCATGCTTGTCTCATTTGCATACACCATTCCTATCGTTCTGCACGCACTATCTCGATCAGTCTTACACGAGTCAGTCTACGTCTCTTAACATCACTATTATTTGTCTATCTAAAGTCATCGCTGTCAAAATCTGATCTAGTCCTCTCAAAATCTGTCAGGTCAGTATAGATTCCCAAAGTCAGCAGTTAGGATCCTCGTCTTGGGTTAGAAGTTCAGATAATCGTTTGGTCAGAATCAGTCCGACACCTTGCTTCAGCATGAATCAAGAAAAGTTAGAAAACAAGGTTATCGAGTTGGGAGCAACTATAAGCCAGCAGTCCGACAACCTAGCCCAAGTTTTGAAGTTCGTGGAAGAATTGAAGCAGCAGTGGCTACAACCTCCACCTGGGTTTCCACCACCGGGGTTTGAACTACCCCCATATGAGAATAACAGAGAAGAAGACTTGTTTCAAGGGGTCCCACCATTTGCATATGAGAAAAAACTCCAACAGAAAATGGATAAGGTTGACAAGCTGGAAAGTGTACTGAGGAAAAGAAAAGGGGTTGATGATTAAATGCTAGACTTGGAAGGCCTCTTTGAGCCTATTAAGCTGAAACTGCCGGAGAACTTCAATATGCCTGCCATCGACCGTTTTGACGGAACTGGGAATCCGAAAAGTCATGTGAAGCTATGTATGAGCATCTTCCAATCCATGGGCCGTACCCACGAGCACATTGCAATGTTGTTCCCACAAACTCTTGCAAAGTTTCCTAACCTTAGAAGCCTCCAAAACCCGGGCATGGGAAGACATTGTTCGAGTCTTCGTCGATCACTATTCTTACAATCAAGAGTTAGATGTTACAGTCAGGGATTTGGAAACTACTCGACAGAACAACAATGAATCCTTTGCTACTTTCTTGAGCAGATGGAGGAACAAAGTGGCCCATATGACCCACCGACCGATTGAGAAAGAACAGGTGAGAATGCTAATCCGGAATCTGCAACCACTCTACCATGAAAAATTGTTTTACCATTCTATCTCTACTTTCGAAGACCTGTTTGAAGTTAGAACTCGAATTGAAGACGCTATCAGGGAAGGAAAGATCAAAAAAGAATAGCCTCCGAGTCAATCAAAAAGGCCCAACTACTCCCGCAATCCTCCGGATGTCAATGCTCTTAGCAATCAACCCATAGCATACCCCCTAGGCCATACCAACCCCTCAACCAGGCAAACTCGCCCAATCGCCCTTTCCAAAAAAAAGCCTCGTAATTTTGCCAAGCTAAAAATCTCCCTCTCCTCATCTTTAGATCGCCTCCTTAAAAAGGGCCACCTCTAACTACTCCAGTCGCAAAATACCCCACTCCCGCCAAACTGCGATATGTCCAAAAGATGCACCTACCACCAAGCCCTTGGCCACAACACCGATGATTGCATGCGCCTTCGCCATGATATCCAAGACTTAATTGACCAGAATATCATTGAGCCGCCTCCAAAGCAGCCCCATGCCACTCAAAATCCTCTACCAAACCACCAAAATATTAGCCTCATTGAGTCCAACCATGTATCCTTCAACCCTGCTGCCTATGTCACCCCCTTAGGTCAACCTTTACCCCTCTTTGACATCCCAGAATCTGTGGGAATTCATCTGATTGAAGGAGGAGACGCCGAGTGGCAGCAACAGCTGACTGATGAACAAGATCTATTCTTCTTGGATGAACACGACCTAGGGGCAGTGGACCTTAAATGGTACGATCCCAACAATGAAAGTGATGCTTCTATCTGGACGAGCCGGAGAAACCATTTGTGGGAACAGATTGTGACTGGTTCAAAGAAGATGGGACTGTAGAAGGGCCTACTCCTGTCGAGATTGATCATCTGACTAGGTCAGGCCGTCATTATCAGCCTCCACAGCCTACCACTGAAGCAATCGAAAAAAGTTTGGTCAAAGATAAGGAAAAGGGAAAAATGGATGAGATCATCAAAGAAGAGAATGAGTTGATAAAGCAGTTGAAGAAAATCTAAGCGCATCTTTCGATGTGGGACATCATGGTAACATCCTACAAGCATAGGCAAGCTGTGTTGAATGCCTTGGCTGGAATTGAGGTCCCCATCGACACTGCACCGGAAGACATGGTGGCTTTCTTGGGCGCACTTACCCCTAACCCAATCATTACATTCTCTGATGAAGACCTATCGCCGGAAGGGTATACACATAACAAAGCTTTGTACATCACTGTTGGATGTAAGGGACAGCAGGTTCCATTCTGTCTGGTCGATACAGGCTCCGCCCTAAATGTTTGTGCTCTAAGGACTGCCACCACCTTGGGGGTCAATATCCTTGACATCACACCATCTATGCAATCCGTGAGGACTTACGACAACACCAAGAGAAATGTGATGGGGACTGTTTCTCTCCAAATCCGGGTAGGGTCTTTGGTTAGCACTGAAATCTTTCAAGTTATGGACATACCTGCCTCGTTTAATTTGTTGATTGATAGGCCCTAGCTGCATGTCAACAAAGCTGTATCATCCACTGTGCATCAAATGATCAAGTACATTCATGAAAAGGAGGTGAAAATCATCCTCGGCAATAGTTGGGGTAATGAAGCTTTCCCAAACTACGCTCCCATCTTTAAAATCCAAATAACTGAGCTAGAAGAAGGAGAAATCGAGGGATTCTTCATGGAAGAAGTCCACATGATCAATGATGAAGACAAGTTCCCCGAGATCCACTCTGCAATTGTCAACATCGCCTGCAAAATGAACAACTTCCCTGGTATGGGATTGGGCCGATGCCAGCAAGGGATTCGTGAGTTCCCACAGATCAAAGGGCAACAAGGCACTTTCGGATTGGGGTACAAGCCCACTGAAGAAGACATCGAGCTACAGAGGCCGTGGAAGAAAAGAGTGAGGAGTTTCCCACCATATCGCAAAACCTTGAATGGGCAATTCATCAAAGAAGGAGATGATTTCCCCTATTTTAGGTTCCCAGATCCTTGGATCCATTAGGCCACTGGAAACAGGCACCATAGGCTGGAAATCTTCACTGACTGTAAAAGGCCCCCCTATCAAGATCTGTTCTATCCCGAAGAAATTGAGAAGACCCCGAAGGAAGACTGGTTGGAGTATCTGGACACTGAAGCCATCGAGAAAATGTGAGAAGAGTTTACCCAAGAAAAGAGGGCCGAGAGCCAAGATGATCAGATTAAGCCAAGTGAGGAGGGTCTGAGCAACCAGGCTGTAGAGTTATCTGTCTCCCTATCCCATATTCCCCCAGAGTCTGCACTTCCAATTATCAAGTCTGTACCAGAGTCGGCTACTGTAAGCCCACCACTGTCTAATGTAATCACTCCACCTGTCATGAATGAAATGAAAGATGATTCTGCTTAATCCTCTATGTCTAATACTTGTGAATGCACAGATCCCTCTGAGGATCTCCCAATTGAACTTAAGCAACTAATTGAAAAACCACCTGCTTATGAAATAATCGAAGATACTTTATCAATTAACCTAGGTAAAATAGATAATCCATAAATTGTGCAAATTGGCTCAACCCTTAATGAAAAAGAAAAAGAAAAATTGACTCTCTTGCTAAAAGAATTCAAAGATGTTTTTGCTTGGTCTTACGAGGATATGCCTGGGGTTGATCCCGACATCCTCCAACATCGCATTCCTCTCCTTCCCAATTCTAAACCCGTTAAGCAGAAACTTAGGCGCATGAGACCAGAATGGGCACTCAAGGTCAAAGAAGAAGTAGAAAAGTAATTCAAGGCAGGGTTCATCATTGTTACCGAGTATCCAGAATGGGTTGCCAATATCGTGCCAGTCCCCAAAAAGGATGGAAAATTTTGTGTGTGCATCGACTTCTGTGATCTAAACAAAGCCAGTCCTAAGGATGACTTCCCGCTTTCCCACATCGATGTCTTGGTGGATAACACCGCAAGACATGAGCTACTGTCGTTCATGGATGGTTTTTCGGGGTACAATCAGATTCTAATGGTGCCAGAAGATCCGAAAAAGACGACATTCACCATACCTTGGGAACCTACTGTTATAGGGTAATGCTTTTCGGACTCAAGAACGCTGGAGCGACCTACCAAAGAGCTGCCACCACTCTGTTGCAAGACATGATTCATAAGGAAGTAGAAGTATACATAGACGACATGATCGTGAAGTCCAAGGACAAAGAAGCACACCTGGTGGTATAGGGAAAGTTTTTTGAAAGGTTGCGCAAATACAAGATGAGGTTGAATCCAAAGAAATGCACTTTTGGTGTGACCTCCGGTAAGCTCCTGGGTTTTCTCATCATACAAAGGGGGATAGAGGTGGATCCCTCTAAGATGAAGGCAATCCTAGAAATGGCACCACCATGGAATGAAAAAGAAGTGAGAGGGTTTCTCGGAAGAATCCAATTTATCAACCGCTTCATCTCCAAACTCACAACTACATGTGATCCTTTGTTCCGATTGCTGAGAAAAGGAGAGAAGTTCCAATGGGATGACCAATGCCAAGCCGCTTTCGACAAAATAAAAGCCTACCTTCAAAACTCGCCCGTCCTTTCACCACCCGCTCCTCATAAGCCCTTATTCTGTTACCTATCTATCTCCGAAAATGCCATGGGTTGCATGCTAGCCCAAGAAGGAGAAGAAAGCCACTCCAAAAAAGCCATATATTGCCTTAGCAAGAGGATGACTGGGTATGAGCTCAACTACTCTATCCTCGAAAAAACATGTTGGGCCTTGGTTTGGTGCACTCGCCGACTGAGGCACTACATGCTGGCCTTCCCAGTTGTGTTCATATCTCGCATGGATCCTCTAAAATACCTCCTCAAAAAACCCGCCCTGACCGGTCGTATATCCCGTTGGTTACTTCTACTATCTGAATTCGATATCAAGTATGTGACAAGCAAATCGGTAAACGGGAGAACTATAGCTGAACATCTTGCTGAACACGCCATTGATTCTGAAGTAAATGGAGATTTTCTGTTCCCAAACAAGAATATCATGGAAATCAAGGAAGAACAGTGGAAGTTGTACTTTGACGGAGTAGCCAATATGGAAGGCTACAGAGTAGGAATGATTCTAGTGTCACCAAATGGGGACAACACCCCACTGGCAGTCAAGCTCAATTATAAATCCACCAACAACATTGCTGAATATGAGGCATGTATTCTGGGGATGGAAACAGTCATAGAACTGAAAGTTCAGAAGTTGGATGTCTTCAGAGTTTCGAACCTCATCATATCACAAGCTAGAGGGAAATGGAAAGTGAAAGAAGAAAGGTTGAAGCCCTATCACGATCATCTTGATGGACCCAAGAGACAGTTTAAGAACATCACATTCTTCTACTTGCCAAGGGAAGAGAACCAGTTAGCAGATTCGTTTGCTACCTGATCTTGTCAGAATCAAGATATAAAAGTATTCTTTACTTTTCAAAGGATTTGCAGTGTGGAAGTAAAGGTCGAACCCACAGAGATTGATTACTACAGCAACTTAATTTTAAAACCTAAGTCTAATTAATTAGGAAAAATGGATTTTGATTTGGATTTAATTAAACTAATAACAATAAAAATAAATCTAAACTATGAAAGCGATTAAAAGTGTTTTAAATAAATATTTAAAGGGAACCTAGGATTGCAAATCCACCACTAGCTTCATAATAGGAATATTCATGAATTACTTTAGCTTATTACGTTGGATGAATATGGGGAATCGTAGCTACAAGCCCAATTCCTCCGACAAGAAGATAATCATGGTTCAAGCACCAACATAATCCATCTGCGGATAGCACGAATTATCTCACACTAAACTAGGGTTGTGATCTAATCCGTCTAACCTAGGCATGGACTATTCGGATACTTGATAGCACGAATCAATAAAGCACCATCACATGTAAACAATCTAAACAAGCACAGCAAGAATAGATCGTTGAGCACATCACAGTCAAAATAGATCTAAGACAAGAATAAATTCCGAAAGCAATGATTTAATCAATATAAGTACGATTTATTAATAAAAATCCTCTCAACATGTGACTGTCATCCATACATAATAGACTAAAACAAAAGCATAAATAAAACCCTATTACTCATCTAGGGCTTCATTGAAACCCTAGATCAATGATCTAGCCGTCCATAAAAGTAGTAGATAGCAAGAGGTTGATGGAGGAGGCCATGGAAACCCTTGGTCTTCTTCTTCTTCTCCTTGCTTCCCTCCCTTCAATGGCTGGAAGTATGGTTGTAGAATGTGTCTATAATAATTGCCAACAACCCTCTAATTGAAGTAAAATAGAGTTTATATAGATTTACAACATGTTTTGGAAGCCTTTACAACTCGAAACGGACTGAAACGCATGTAATTTACAGTCTGGACGTCGTTTAGCAGTCTCGTTTGCACAGGAGTCTTCAGTATACTGAAATACGCAACTTTGGTTTTTGGGCATATCGCGCGAGCGGGTCGCGCGAGCGCGACATTTGGCTTTCGCGCGCGCGGATCGCGCGAGCGAGTTAGTGGGGGTCTCGCGCGAGCGGTTCGCGCGAGCGATTATCTGGTTTTCGCGCCCGCGGACCGCGTGCGCGACTTGCATTTTTCAGCTTCTTTCTTTCTGACTTTTCACCCTGTTTAGCCTGGTTTAGATGATTTCTTCCAAAACCTGTCAGAAACTAGAAAACGAAGTAAAAATATACAAAAACAGAATAAAAAGGTACTAACAAATGCTCGTTAAAGCGTATAAATAGGATTAGTTCTCTCCCGATCACTACCTTAGCCTCCATGATCAAAATTCTCGTGGGAGTCAAGATGATGCCTTTGGTAATTGAGCAAAGGTACGAGCTTTCATTCAGCACAATCGCCGGAATCGAAGAAGAAGAAAATGAAACACCATGGTATCAGGATGACTGAGACTTCCTAGAAAAGGGGACGTACCCCCAAGAGTCTACCGAGAAAGAAAAAAGGGTGATTCGAAGATTCACAACACAATTCATCATTTGCAGCGGAAAATTGTTGAAGAAAGGGTACAATGGTCACAACCTGACTTGCTTGTTTGGAAAAAGTTCCAGAAGAATGATAGAAGAAATACACGAGGGGGTATGCGGTCCACACATGAATGGTCACATGCTGGCCAAGAAGATTGTAAGACAAGGTTATTACTGGACAACATAGGAGAAATATTGTTGCGAATACGTAAAAAGGTGTCACAAGTGCCAGATCCATACAAACATGATGCATGTACCGCCATCTCTTCTATACAGCATGACCTCCCCGTGGCCATTCTCGACTTGGGGAATCGATATCATCGGTGAAATTGTTCCAAAAGCCTCGATTGGAAATTGATACATTTTGGTGGCCATTGACTACTTCACAAAATGGGTAGAAGCCGCATCATACAGCAAGTTGGGGGCCAAGGAAGTGGCCAAGTTCATCAAGAAGAACCTCATCTGTCACTATGGGGTCCCCCATGAGATCATTTCAGATAATTGTAGTCATTTCAAAGTTGAAGTCAAGGATCTGCTTGAGGAATACAAAATTACTTATCACAAGTCATCACCATATAGGCCACAAACTAATGGGGCAGTCGAAGCTGCAAACAAGAATGTCAAGGCTATACTGCAGAAATCGGCTGATACCTACAAAGACTGGCATGAAAAGCTACCGTTCGCACTTTGGGGATACGGAACATCGATATGGACGTCCATAGGAGCAACTCCTTACTCACTAGTATATGGAATGGAAGCAGTACTTCCAGTCAAGATAGAACTACGGTCCTTGCGCGTGATGGCAGAATGTGAAATTTTGGAATCAGATTGGTTGAGGGAAAGGTACGAAGAATTGGCTCTCATAGATGAAAAGCGCCTAGCGGCAGTCGACCATGTCCAAATCTATCAAAAGAGGATAGCCCGTGCTTTCAACAAAAGGGTTCGTCCGAGGAAAATTATCCAGGGTGACCTTGTCCTTAAAGAATTGCGAGCCCCGATCTTTGATCCACGCGAAAAGTTCAAACCCAAATGGGTCGGCCCTTATATCGTCAAAACTATCCTTTCTGGAGGAGCAACCTACCTTATGGACCTCGATGGCATTGAATTCAAAGAATCAATCAACATGGATCGCCTCAAAAAGTACTATGTTTGACCATTCCCCAAAATAAATTTTCTTTCAAGCCTCGCCCTAAACTACACTCGACCTGATTCCCACTCGGGGATACGTAGGCAACCGCATCGGTTCGGTCGACACCATCATAATCAACCCCTTTTTCTTTTAGGACATTGGCCCGAACTACGTTAGACCTGATCCTCGTTCGGGGTACATAGGAAGACTTTCAAAAAAAAAAAAAGAAAAGAAAAATAAAAGAAGGATGGCTCGCTAGGTTGAAAATCCGAAAGGACGCCTAGGCAAAAGTTAGAGTTAAACCCAAAGTGAGCAATAATAAAAGAGAGAAAAGAGCTCACTAGGTCACCTAACTGGTGCCTAGGCAAAATTATGAGCGTATGAGAAAAATAAAGTCGCGGTCCTTACCATAACCCAGAAATCGCCCTTGACACTAGGGGCAAACTTCGGTCACCCGCCTCATTTGTCTGAACCTCTTCTAAACTAGGGGCAAATGTCAGTCATCTACCTCGTTTGCCTTACAACCATACATATCCCAAACTAGGGGCAAACTTCGGCCACCCGCCTTGTTTGCCTCTAATCGTCCTAGCATGCCCAAACAAGTACCAAAAGCAAACATTTGATCAAAATCATGCTACGAATGTTTTCAAAAAGCCTAATGCATAAAATAAGGTTCTCCAAGTAACCAAGGTTCGCTGATAAACAAACTTTGAATATTACATAAGCAGGGATAAATGCAAACACAAAAAGTTCTTTCAGAAAGCAATCCCAAATATCAAAGACACTTGGAGGAAAGAAGCAGAATCAGTCAAGTCTAGTTTTATTTTGTGTCTTTTATTTCTTCAAAGGTCTCTAGAAATAGGCTCTTACTCGACTGGCCCAGCCCCTGATGAAAGCAGTAATAGTAGTGGCTCTGACTCTGGAAGCAAAGACCCTCTCAGTAAACCCCCGGGGGACCTCCTGAACTTGCCCGTATTGTCTGGCCAATCGGCAAGGATGATAGAAAGAAGTCTCTCTCAGGCCCATCAGCCACACTCTTTGGTAATCCCCGAGACTAGTGGTCACAGCATGAAGGCCCCAACGCCTCACGATCCAGCAAATGTCGGCCTCAGATAAAGCACCCATCATGCCAACCCAATCGACAGCAGTGTAATAAGGATGAAGCATAGCCTTGTAGAAATAAACGGGCGACACATTATCTATCCATAACTGAAGACGCTCGTAGAGCCAAGCCTATAACACCAAAGGCGCCCCAGAAAGAAGAAGCATTCCTTAACTGAAAGCGTGATCCATACCATTCAGAGTTTCAGCCAGAACCATGGCCATAGGATTCCTGCTAAGTTTCAGCCCAAGGCACATGTGCACCAAGTCAATAGAAGCACCCGAGAACAGAAAATGCGAAGTCATACACAATATCAGAGCGGCCCCATGGGTAGCATCATATACGCTAGGATTCCCAGGACTAGCATACCAGGCGATGATGGAAGTAATGTCAAGAACCTCGCCATGAATTAGCCGGTGGGAAATAGTAGTGGAACAGTTTAGGTATTCAGCCAAGCCTCGCGTGGGACTAGGGGTATCAGCAGAAGGGAGAATCAGGTCAGAATCGAAGCCAAGGATAGCATAGAACTCCTTAAATAGGGGATATATCTCCAGGCCGTTGAAATTGAAGATGTGGTTCACTAGGTCCCAGTGGACAATAGTGGCACGCATGAACTCAGTGTTCAGAGCCATCTGGCGAAGAGAGAATAGCTCGGTCAGACCATAGTTGAAGAGGTTGATCCGCTCCACACCATCCGTGATGTTCATCCAAGCTATGAGTTGAGCCGGATCATACAATGCCATATTTTCTATCGCAGCTCTAGCAAAATTCAAAATTTCGGCAGCACCTCCCCGTTTCACGGACTATCCCACCTGCAAGGCAAACACACTCACTATCACAAGGCTGCTCATCGCAGTAACATCAACAATCACAGAATCACAATGCACAACCACCAACCAAAGCAAGCACACAACTGCGCCTTTAAACCGGAAACTATCTGACTCGAAAGGCAAAACATCATAATACACTGTCAAGGGTGATAAATCATCCTACACATTATCCTACACATCATCCTACACAGTATGAGATTTGATTTTCCTTGTTTTGAAATTGATTTGAAAAAGGTCTGTTGAAAACAGATACAGAGTCCCCACTTGGTCTTTAAGGAACCAAGAAACCTAATTTTGACTCACCCAAATGGATAAAGGGCACCGGCCCTTCATAACTAAAGAACTTGGCTCGGGGTTTTGGTACGAGAGAGTAAGGAGCCTTTGCCACGAATAAAACACCCTCAACTCACCCCGTCTCTCGACGGGCCTCAATTAGCATCCAAATAATCATCTTATACTATGTTTGGTATGACAATTAATACTATGATAGTATATTACATCACATAAGAATCTTGAAATGGAAGATCAAAAGATAAGATATCATTCATAAGATCTAAGCCAAATACCACACAATACAAAGGTGAAAGATCACACAAACAAACCTAGGAAAAATCGTCTAATCACATATCAAGTAATCAAGTTTTCCTAGTCTAGAAGGGGGACATGAGTTGTTCTTGAAACAAATAAATCAAAGAAAACAAAGATGCTTAGCAAACTAGAATGATGCATGTTAATCTTTGAGAAAAGAAGATCTCTCAATCCCAGGGACGGATGAGAAAGGATGATTAGATCGAAAGGGGAAGCATGAACGTATGATCAAATTCATTCCTTATAATCCTCTTAGATTAGGAATCATTAAAACTTCAAATCTTGCATGGATGCAATGTATGATCCTAGAATGTGCAAAGGTTGTAATGTGTTTGTGTGCATGGACTTTCTAAAGTGACTTAGAAGTCTAGAGTATGCATGAATGTATGAAGTAAATCATCATAGGAGATGTAAAAATGTAGCATGGACTACTTCCTAAGGTATGAAGTAATTTGGAGTGCATGTGAGCATCAAATCAAAGAATAAAAGTAAAAGCATGCTTGCTGTGAATAGTGGACAGAACAGTGAGTTGATTTTGTAAAAATGGAAAATAGGGGGTAGGAATGTTTTTAATGCATGATTTTTATAGAGATTATTCTAATTGTGTCTAGAACATATATCAAGAAGCCAAACTATAATAACTATCACAGATTAAGAGAAATCATATGAACAATAGAGGTTGCTCAGAAACAGAGTCTGTACTGTTGACTGAAATGTCAAAAAATCTTAGAAAATGAAAACAAAACATCTAGAGGCCCATATTATACAAAAAGTTCCCTAAGACACTGAAGTTCAAGGTAAAAATGATTTGGGACCACTTATTTTGGAAAAGTTTTCTGAAAGACAAGTTGAAAGTCAACCTAATTCCTGTGACAGTAAAAATAGAATGTCTAGAAGGAATGTTTGAACCAAAATGGGACCCTTCAAGTGTTTTTAGATTAAACCAAAAATCATGGGTGTTCTCTAATGAGTTAGGAAGACTTTCCAAGTGGTCTTGTAATCACCCTTTGAGTATTGAGTTCTAGAGAAATCTTTGAACTTAGATTATTCACTCTTTTGAAGATTTTTGAGAAAACAATGTGTATTTCTTTGGAATCCAAATATTGGGGGTTTAGAGGGGTTTTGAAATAGATGGTTTTGAAAGCATATTTTTAACATCAAATGGAGATTATGACCTCTTGGAATATCAATATTAAACTCATATCAAGAACCTCCAAGATTGTTGGAGAGATTTGTTTTCATTTGAATGTAACTTCAAGAATACATAGGAATGTATTGAAGTTATAATCATCATCTATCAAACATGTTTTTGAGGTCAAGAGCTACTATCCATAAGGATTCACTCACCTCGAACTTCATGTCATCATTTAGGTGATGATGAACTAGTAAGTAAATAAAGAAATAAAAAAGAAATGAGATTAAGAAGAGATGAGCATAATATGTAAATAAGCAAGTAAAGCAATCAATAGATGATATTCAATGAGATTTTGTTTTGTTGGCTTGGTGGTGGTTGCATGCTCGATGTATGCCCAATATACCGCTCTGCTATAGAGGTGATGTCTAATGCCCAGGCGAAAGTCTGAGGCCGAATTACAATCACTCGACCTCGAATATCACTTCGAATACTAGCTACAAACTTTCTTACTTTCACCTTTTCAATAGATACGATGTCCCCAGTAAACCTTTCCAAACTTGTATATTGCGCTGAATATTCTTTAACCGACATCCCACCTTGTGTCAACTCCATAAACTCTTGGGTTTTTTGATCTTTGTAAGATTCCAGAAAGTATTGCTCATGAATATCTCCAAAAAATTGTTCCTAGGTAGTCAGTTGCCCTAGGCCCAACTTGGTATGCCACTAATACTGTGCCTCATCCTTCAACATGTCAGCCATAAACAACACTTTCTGCTCCTCTAGACATGGTAGTACTCTAAAGATTTTCTCCATATCGAAAATCCAAAAATATGCTTTCATTGGGTTGGCTTTCCCATGGAATATTGTCGCCTTTTGTTTGTGGAATTGAGATATGGTAACAACTTCCTCCCTCAGAATTGGATTAGTTTGCATTGGTCTTTCCTCGAATATACGAGTTTCAACTACTCGCACTAGTCCTTCAATATTTCTCTCTACTCTTTCCATCCGAATTGGGGTTTCACCTCTAAACATTTTTTCTCTGGCATTCACTGTACATTTTCATATACACATTACTTTAATATCTTTCAATGCATGCTAAACATCATTTTAACATGCTAATTAGTAAACGTGTATGCATGATGTATTCAACTATTATTCATTATGTTTATTACGCGTCGTAATCGATACGCGTCCCAAAATCTCAAACCTATTGCTTTAATACCAAAAATTGTCATATCTTAGCTCGCCTCGGGCGGATTAGGACATGTGTAACAAGCTCACACATCAAATTATCCTCAAAGAACCAAGAAAAAACATGAATTAGACCTCTTAAAAGAAGTTTCTTGACACAAAATAGCCTCAAGGGAAAAATGGTCAATAATCAAGTATAGCCAAATTTTACACCAACATAAACATAGATCTTTGAGTCCCAATTCCAATGCAAAAAAAATGGCGCACGAGTCCGAACTTTCTAGAAAGAGTTATGTCCATTTCCGTAAAAGTTGAAGACTGGAAAATATACACGAGGATTGATCCGGATCGATCCGGTTCTATAGAAAGGGATTCCTGCTACTAAAAACTTTGTTTTTACAAGTTCAAAACATCCCCAAATCTTATCCAAACCTTATGGGACTTCAAAATAGACATTTCAAACATATCAAAGAGCTTCTAAACATTTGTACAAGATATGCAAGTCGGATATAACAATCAAAAACACAAATTCCTCTAAAGGATCATGAACATGCATCCAAAATTCCATTTTACCCAATTAATTGCATAACCTATCAACAAGGAGAAACTAAGTCTAGTTTATATACAAAAGTTATCTAGTTTCTCTCAAGTTTCCTCCAACATACCTAACTTGTGAGGTGCAAACACAACCCACCTCACAAGACATGTAAGCTACATTATATCAACTTGACATTTGGAGTACAAAGAGTGTAACCAAACCAAAACATCTATTATACATATGAACATATCAATAGCTCTCACAACCTCCACGCCCAACTTGTCACGTGATTTATTTCATTTCCTCTTCTCGTGCCATACCTGCGGTGGTTATTCAATAACCACACAGGAAAAAAAAAGTATTCATTCAAGCTTTCGCTTAGTGAGAGAATTAATCATGCTATTAGAATGTTCAACATGTAAATGTAATAATTATCATAAATATCAACAAATGGATCTCCAGAAAGTCAAGTAACTCCAGCCACTACCCCCGGGTCCATCTCACCTCAAATCTTTCTCACTTTTTGGATGCATATAGCATCTCACACACACTCTTGTGACCCCGAAGGAGTCACCGTCATATCATTGTGGTCGTCACCAATTCCTTCCCTTGAGGACTTACTATCCCTTACATATGGGACCTATAAATGGTGACCACTACTTGACTTCCCTTTGATCCATATAAGCATACAAGCAACTAGGCATATAACATAGTAACTTTCATATAATTGGCATGCTTTTCAACAAATTCAACATCATATAACCATTAACCATATAAGCATAAATTAAGCAATCTTTGCTAACAATCATCACATTAACATATCTAAACACCCAATTTTGGGCTTAGAACACTTATCTCTTTGGATTTTAAGCAAATAACCAAACTCAAATCCTACTGGTGTTAATCCTAAATAATTTTGGTTCACCGAAAGTTAACCACCAAGAATGGTCGTCAAAAAATGGTTACCAAAAATGAAAACAAAGGACGTGCATGTGATCCTCTTACCTCTACAAGTCCAAATATGGTCTCAGTTCGCAAATCCTGCGTCAAACGGCGAAGAAATGGCAAGAAACGTCACATGGAACTTCGTCGTCTTTGTCGAGAGCTCTCAGTTCTCTCTAATATATGTAAATCCAACTGTAATTGACATTTATGAGACACAGACTAGTCCTACTTATCACAGGACTTTCATCTATGTCAGCATTTGAACACCTTTTCACACGTGGGTTCATAACCCCCCACCTTAAACCATCTTATGCATTAATTATCTTTAATTAACACATACTAATACCACATTAACCTTCTTTTTTGAGTACAAGTGTTACAGTCTTTGAGTAGATTAGGATATCGTCGATGAACACGATTACGAATTGATCAAGGTAAGGATGAAAGATTTTATTCATGAGGTCTAGAAAGACAGTTGGTGCATTGATTAGTCCAAAAGACATGACCAGAAATTCATAATGTCTGTATCTTGTACGAAAAGTTATCTTTGGAATGTCCTCTTCTCACAAGAAGCTTGTGATACTCTAATCGTAGATCGATCTTGGAGAACATCGTTTTCCCTTACAGTTGATCAAATAGATCGTCGATTCATGGTAGAGGACAGTTGTTCTTAATAGTTGCTTTATTGAGTTCTTGATAATTGATGCAGAGCTTCATTTTTCTTTTATTTTCTTATTTGTACATCTACATAACCCTTTTTCAAACTAAGAAAAAGGGACAAAATTTGTTTTTGTGATGATCATTAATGTGGTCATTTCCATGTTCATTTTGCTTTATAAAAATACTTGAAGTTTCTAGATAATGCAAGGTGGAAAATAATTTTAGTAGATTTTTGGAATAAAAATTTGTTTATCTGGAGGCCCAACGTGCTATTGTGAGGTCGCCAGAACCGTTTCCTTGCGCAACCATGGGTTGCTACCCAGGTGTGTGGGAGGCAACCCACTTCATCTCTTTCCTTTGATTGGTTTGGCCGAAATCCTAGTAAGGGGTTTGGCCACTTTCTTGTTCATTTTTGCGTCAAATTGGTTCATTCAAAAACATAATCCACATTATTTTCGAAGGGGAATCTAACCACATAATTTGTTCCAAATAGAAATCCCCTTTTGGGCAGTTCATGGATCGAATCCTAAAATACCATAATATATCTATAGACACTGCTATACACGTGATACATATGCATATATTTGACATGTTTGAGTGTCTTTACACCATATTTTGAAATGAATCTTTTAGAAATAATTTTATAAACACAAATGGAAGTAAAATAATCTCATGTATTAATAATAAAGAAAGGCTAAACTAGTTATGTATATACACGTATAAGTGGACTGGAATCCTAACTTTTGGGACCATTCCTAGCTACTGGTCGAAATTCTATATAATACCCAAAATATAGAGTGCTCACCCTTAAAGCTTGGTTTGGTTGAAAAGATTTGAGAGTGCTTGGACTCAAAGTGTGGACTTCCTAACAATGCTTCTGGCGGTGTGCTTTTCAAACAGAGCTTTAGCATATAGAGCCAAAATTAAAAATAGTATATTTTGGGGAGGGTCTCGACAGTGAGGTAGAGAGAGAGAGAGAGAGAGAGAGAGAGAGAGAGAGAGCTTGGTGTAAAGAAATGGGTATCCCTCATGTCTCATTTTATAGCCCCAGAGCCATCTAACTAACTGTACACGTTCTCAACTATGTTGTACCATAATTATTCTTCTCATGATGGTGATGAGTGGGCTATGAGTGAGAGAGGGCCTATATGTGAAGTGAAAATAATTAACCAATCACCTATACTATCATAACTCCTAGTACTTACTACACTTAAAAGTTTGCAAATGAATATGTATATATATTCTAGTACATACAGTCGTGTGTGTGTGTATGATGTTAAGGTCCTAAGTTCCTTCAAGTACTAGACCCAAATGGATAGTTACCCAAGTTCGGCCAAGAGTGAAAGAGATAAGTGACAGTGCAAGTGTGTATTAACCTTACTTCTACCAACTCTAATTATTACTAGAGTCAACTAAATGCCAAGCTTCTTCTTTACAATGTGTTAGCCGAGAGAAAGGAGAGAGTCTTTGAGTGTGCAATATATATCACATGTTAACTCATGATGATGATGTACCAGGTTTACTTTCCTTAAATGCACAAAGAAATGTTTGTGTGTATGCATGCCCAGTCGAGAGAGTAAGTGAGAGTTCAAGTGATATTCTTATTATAGTTTAGTACAAGGTGTATGAGGTACTATTATACACACACATATATATATCTGTGTGTATAAGCAAACTGCAGCCTCTTAAATGGCCCATGTGCACTCATCATGACAGCCAAGTATTAATCAAGGGAGAACCCTCAACCAATATCTAGTTGTCTAATCATCAAAGGTGCTTGTAATATAAAAACATCACACAGTCTGTACCGAAATAAATCATTTCTCACACGTGCTAAAGCAACGGTCAACATCCAACTAAAAAGTCAAACCAAGATTTAAATCCAACTCCAAAACATAATAAAAATCTAAAAAGAACACTTCACTAAAATAAAATCTTAGATTTGTCAAACGGCCCACAGTGCAAAAATCTTATTACTAAACCCTCTAAAGTGATATAAAAACGAATAAAGAGAACAACGCAAGACTCCACACGCCTCCTGCTACCAGGTGCCACGAACTCCATACTAGCCCTGCAAATTATGATCGGCTACGCTCCAACAAGAACGCACCCACGAGAAAAAAACTCAACGGGTCAGTCACGTGACTGGTATGAGTTAAACCACACATATAAAGAGCTAGGAATCACACGGTGACTCTTACTACCACACCCAACAGGTAATTCGGGCAAGAAGATAGTTCCACTTCACAAGTCGGGACAAGCGGTAGTTTCCCTCTATGTGGTGGCCATGCAGTTCTCGCCCGAATTTAAATAAAATAATTCTTACCTTCCGTCACATGGTGAGTCAATACCAGCAAAATGTTAGTGGACCCACCATCCTGCAACCATGAAGATTTATAATAACAAAATACCACAAATTATGCGGAACTACTAGTACTAAGAACTCGCAAGAATTAACTTCATAATTTACTCACTACACGTCCAAAATAAATATATAAGCAAAGAACAGAAGTCCAGAAATCAACATTTTAGATCCATTGACTCGTCGGGAAATTTATTGACAATAATCCTCTTACTTATATAAACGATTTATTATTCAATTTCCTAGGTTCACCACTTGGCTACCCTCCATGGTATATCCACACATATATATCATGTGTGCCCGGACATACTACCAACATCCACTCTGGTGCAGTTTGGTTGGGGTATCAACCAAACCAGGTATACACACAGAAGGCCAGTCAATATGCCTAGACGTCTAACAAAATAAGCCGGGCATAAGGCTTAGGCCAGCTTGATCACGAAGCCACTGGCAAAAAGGTACACTCAGCAAGTTGAGCTACCAAAAAAAAAAATTCACAACTGGGAGTGGTGAACACTAAGGAACTTGAAACCATTTTGCATTCTCAGAATTATAAAATTTAATCGGACTCAACGTTAATGACTATCACCTATTTTTTTTTATAGCTCAACATTATAAGAGAATTCATGTATCTCCAAGTAATCTTCGTTAAGTCATACGAACGAATATAAAAAAACAACGAATCATATTTCCCCAATTTCGTACATTTTAATATACTAAAAACTACTACTGAAATCTTCAATTTCTGCCCAAACGGTGTAGAATCAGGAAAAACACCATTAGACGAAAAACGTGCAGAATCATGTTTTACATGAGTCACGCGGACAGAATGTTCAAATTCAAAGCCACGATTTTCTATTAATTTTCTGAAGTTTATGCAACTGTGTAAATTTAAAAAAAAAACGAATTTCACATATATTTCTTAATGACCATGAATATTTCACATATGGTTTTATCAAACTAACTATTCACCTAACCCTTTCGAATACCCTAATGTCATAATCACAAAGTCACACGAAGGGGAAAGAAACTATCTAAGTTATTTCAACACTAACGTGTATCCATTACAAAGATTTAACCATAACAATTAAATTAAACAAGTACTAATTTAATTACTCCCGTATACATATATACATACGTGTATATATATATATTTGAATACACAAAGTTTAACTCACCTCGTTCGATCAAAGAAATTGACAATAACGACGTTCCGCGATTCCACACGAGACCACGGACCCGAGACCGTTCTCCTTCTTCTTCCTTTTCTTCTTCTCTCTCTTCTCTCTCTCTCTCTCTCTCTATTGCGGCTGTGTAAAAAGGGGGGTAACCTAACCCTATTATTATATTATAGATATATGTATATATGACACTCACCTAACATATGACTATACTAACACACCCGCACACTACTAACCCATACACACGCGGCACACACATACATGGCCCACCACTACACATATGATATATTAAACTAAAACACTAAAACAATTAAATAAATAAAAATAAAATAAGTAAATAACATACAAAAAACTAAGGTTGTTACATTATACACACCTCAAAGAAAATCTCGTCCCGAGATTTGAAACACGCCTGAACACTACTCGAATAGCTCGGGATGTGACTTCTGAATCTTCTCCTCAAGTTTCCACGTAACATCGTTAATTCTCTCACTCCATTGCACCTTCACAAGATTCACTACTTTTCTCCACAAATACTTCACATCTCGATCAACAATAATGATAGGTCGAACAACATACGTGAGGTCATCGTTAATCTCAAGTTTTGTCGGACGAACAATCTGTGTAGGGTCCTTCACACACTTCCTCAACATCGATACATGGAGCACGTTATGGATTGTCGCCAATGTCGGAGGCAGCAATACTCTAAAGGCCAACTCTCCAACCTTTCCTATGATCTCATAAGGTCCTACAAACCTCGGAGCAAGCTTCCCTTTCTTACCAAATCGCATCACACCCTTCATCGGAGATACCTTCAAGAACACAAAATCTCCAACTTCAAATTCTACACCCTTGCGCTTCCTATCCGCATAACTCTTTTGCCAATTTTGAGCAGTCTTAATCCTTTCTCGAATAACACTCACCTTCTCAGTAGTTTCCTAATCCATATCCGGACCCAAAATAGGTACGTCACCTACTTCTGCCCAACACACCGGAGATCTACACGGTCTCCCATACAATGCTTCGAAAGGTGCCATTCCTATGCTAGAATGGTAACTGTTATTGTAAGCAAATTCTACCA
The DNA here is from genome assembly GCA_033977485.1 of Hydrangea macrophylla. Lineage (NCBI taxonomy): Eukaryota > Viridiplantae > Streptophyta > Magnoliopsida > Cornales > Hydrangeaceae > Hydrangea > Hydrangea macrophylla. Next base: position 82,025,671 of record CM066987.1, read on the forward strand.
ATGACAAGTGTTCTTCCCAACTACCACCGAGATCGAGAACACAAGCCATCAACATATCCTCAAGGATCTGATTAACTCCCTCAGTCTGCCCATCGGTCTGAGCATGATAAGCTGTACTAAGGTTTAACTGGGTCCCCATCGCTCGCTGAAAATTGTCCCAAAACTCTACCACAAACAACGGATCTCGATCCAACATAATTAAGACCAGAGTCCCATGCAAACGTACTATCTCCCGAATATACAATTGTGCCAACTTGTCTGCCGTCCTATGCACACTCACTGGAATAAAGTGCGCCGACTTAGTTAGCCTATCCACAATCACCCAAATTGACTCATTTTCCTTCTTGGATCTCGGCAAACCATCCATAAAATCCATAGAGATACACTCCCATTTTCACACAGGTATTTCTAAGGGTTTCAACAAGCCAGACGGTCTCTGATGTTCCACCTTAACCTGCTGACACACCATACACTTAAAAACATAATCTCCAACATCTCTCTTCATACCTTCCCACCAAAAGGTTCATTTCAGGTCATGATACATCTTAGTCACGCCAGGATGTATAGTGTATCGAGACCGATGTGCCTCATCTAGTACTTCCCTCTTTAACTCTTCACTATCCGGTACACAGAGTCTTCCTTGAAAACATAAACTTCCCTCTGTATCCATAGACCAATCTGTCGGACACTCGACAAGCAAATCCACTACCAAGTCATTGAGACGGTTAACTAAAATTGTATCTATCCTCTGCATCTATCGAACTTTCCCTATTAAAGTCGGTTGGACAACCAAACTCCCAATATATGCTTTCTCACCTTCATGCCCTGGCAGAATATCATGAGATGCTAACACTTTAAGAGACTTCCACTCCCTAACCATCAAAGAAGCCATGACACTGTGTTTCCGATTCAGTGCATCAGCCACTACATTTCCCTTACCCGGATGGTAAAGAATCTCAAAGTTGTAACTACTGACGAACTCAACCCATCTCTGTTGTCTCATATTCAGTTCCTTCTGTGAAAACAAGTACTTGAGACTCTTATGATCTGTATACAACTCAAATCTCTCCCCAAACAATTAATGCCTCCACACTTTCAGTGCAAACACGACATCTGCCAACTCTAAGTCACGAGTGGGATACCTCCTCTTATGTGGCCTCAACTGTCTAGAAGCATACGAAACAACCTTCCCTTCTTGCATCAAGACACAACCTAAACTAGTCCCACTAGCATCTGTGAACACTACAAGCTTCCCTCCTTCCGTCAGGATAGTCAACACTGGCACGGTGGTCAAGCGCTGCTTTAACTCCTGAAATGCTTGCTCACACTCATTTGTCCACACAAACTTCGTATTTTTACGAGTCAACTTCGTCATTAGAGCTGCTATAAGAGAAAACTTCTCAATGAACCTCCTGTAATAACCTGCTAATCCCAAGAAACTCCTCACCTCTGTTGGATTAGAAGGTTGTGCCCAGTCTTGCACTGCTGCGACTTTTTCAGGATCTACTGATATTCCCTCAGCTGAAATAACATGACCTAGAAATCTCACTGCGGTCTCCCAAAAATGACACTTACTGAACTTGGCATACAACTGATGCTCCCGAAGTATCTGCAACACCACTTTCAAATGCTCTCTATGCTCCTCCTGAGTCCGTGAATAAACCAAAATGTCATCTATGAAGACAATGACAAAACGGTCCAAATACGGTCTAAACACCTTATTCATCAAATCCATAAAGAATGCTGGAGCATTGGTCAAACCAAATGGCATCACTGGAAATTCATACAACCCATACCGAGTATGAAAAGCTGTACGGGGAATGCTCTCTTCCACCACTCCCATCTGGTGATACTCGGTCCTCAAATCAAGCTGTGAAAAGACCGCCGCTCCCTTCAATTGGTCAAGAAGGTCGTCAATTCTGGGCAAAGGATACTTGTTCTTGATCGTCACCTTATTCAACTCCCTGTAATCTATACATATACGAAGACTACCGTCCTTCTTGGATACAAATATCGCCGGAGCTCCCACGGTGAGTTACTAGGACGTATGAACCTGATTCATACACACCTCAAAAGAATTACACTACTAGAAATAAAGATCAACTAAGAAGAAAAATGAATCTACCAGAAAGAATTAATTAACGCACCCTTTCTGAAGCATTTCATCCAATTGCTTCTTCATCTCTCCCAACTCCTTGGGCGCCATACGATATGCTGCCTTAGAAATTGGTATGGACCCCGGTACAAGATCAATCCAAAATTCCACCTCTCTCTTAGGCGGCAGTCCAGGGATCTCCTGAAAAACATCCTCAAAGTCGCATACCACCTCTACATCACTAATATCCTTCTTTGGTATCTCCACCGAATATAGAAAACTAGACATAACTAATTCTCCACTATCTGGATACGTATGAGAGAAATGAGGTAATCCTGGGGTATCTATATGAATAATCCTCTTAGCACAATCAAGGACAACATGGTTCGCCCTAAGCTAACCCATCCCCAAAATAATGAAAAACCCTTCAAACCCCAATACAATCAAATTAATGAGGAAAGTCCTATCCCCAAAGTCTATCACAAAATCTTTACAATGCTCATATAGAGTAACTGAACCCCCTAGAGGTGTTTCTACACTCACAGGAACAAGTAAAGGCGTAACATGAATACTCTCTTTCAAAACAAACTGATAAGAAATAAAAGAGTGGGATGCACCCGAATCAAACAAGACACGAACATCGGAATAAAAAAGTTTGAGGCTACCTTGCACATTCTCATTGTCTGGCATCACTGCAAATGCCCTGGCTGGAGTTGCTTGACCCTGTCTTGCGGCTTGCTTATTCCTAGGAGGGTGGGGACATTCCCTAATAATATGTCCTGATAACTGACAATTGAAACACACTCTAGGAGCTACAACCATCTCTCCCCTTACCGGTGGTGCTCCAATCTGAGGCACTGGTGGACGGAAACCAATCTGTGACTGCGGGGCCTGCTGACGTTGACCCTGGAAGCCCTGATTACGCTGACCATCCTGACCATTCCACTGCTGGTTCTGCTGCCTGAAGTTCCACTGATTTCCTGGGAACCGCTGACCGCCATATCCTTGTCTTTGATACTGCTGACCTCTCCACCCCTGATCATAAGGCTTAAATCTGTTCCCACTACGTCCTGTATCTTTTTGCTGAGTTTGAGGCCGAGTGTCTCTGGAATTCTCATTGGTCTTCGCCCTTGCTGACCTCTCAGCCTGAAATTTTTGCTCCTTCTGCTCGAACTTCAAAACCATATCCACCACTTTGTTGAAAGGCTTACTCTCTATAGATAGCACTGCCTTGGACAAGTGATGTCCCAATCCGTCAATAAATTTTTCGTTCTTCTTCTCCTCCGTATCAATCAAATGAGGAGCATACTGAGATAGCTCGTTGAACTTCTTCACATACTCCCACACAGTCATGGTACCTTGAGTGAGGTCTTGGAATTCCCTAGCCAATTGTGACTTCACTGCACTGGGAATGAAATTTTCCTCAAATAAAACTTTGAACTCTTCCCACGTCATTTCTGCCACGTCATAAGTAGCCCTCAATGATTCCCACCAAAGCAAAGCTGCACCCTCAAGCTGTTGAGATGCCAACTCCTGTTTCTGCACCTCTGTGGCCTGCATCCTCTCGAACACGAACTCACACTTTCGTATCCAAGCATCTCCTGCTAACGGACCCTTTTCCCCATCGAATGTTCGGCCGCCAATAGAAACAAAATCCTTGTTTATTTTAGCAAATGGGTTAGCCTGGTTTCCTTGCTGATTATTCTGCACAACTTGGAGAATCTGGTTCATCATAGCCCCCACGTCGACCTGAATTAAGTTGGGATTTCCTGCCCCAGCTCCTCCAGAACTCTCACCAGCTCCTCCAGGACTCTCACCAGCTCCAGTCTGAGCTCCATGACGGGTATTGTAGCCTCCAGCCATAACCTTCATAAAACAACCACACATACATAAATATCTGAAACAAACTTGTTCATTGTAATTAACAACCTATTCACCATATTCCGAAGATCACCTAGACACTCTCTAGTCTAGGGGTGTAAGAAAAAACTACGGACCGCAAACCGAAAACCGATTGGTCGGTTTTCCAAATACATGTACAAGCTAAAACCGACCGCAAAACCGACCGAACCCCTAAAAAACCGACCGACCGACCGATTTACATCCCTATTGGTCAGTTTTTATACACCAAAAAAACCAAAAAAAACCGACCGACTGACCGATTTATACCCCTACTCTAGTCTAGGGCAACCATGAGCTCTGATACCAAACCATCACACCCCAATTTTCAGACAGCCAAGTATTAATCAAGGAAGAACCCTCAACCAATATCTAGTTGTCCAATCATCAAAGGTGCTTGTAATATAAAAACATCACACAGTCAGTACCGAAATAAATCATTTCTCACATGTGCTAAAGCAACGGTCAACATCCAACTAAAAGTCAAACCAAGATTTAAATCCAACTCCAGAACATAATAAAAATTTAAAAAGAACACTTCACTAAAATAAAATCTTAGATTTGTCAAACGGCCCACAGTGCCAAAATCTTATTACTAAACTCTCTAAAGTGATATAAAAACGAATAAAGAGAATAGCGCAAGACTCCACACGCCTCCTGCTACCAGGTGCCACGAACTCCCTACTAGCCCTACAAATTATGATCGGCTACGCTCCAACAAGAACGCACCCGCGAGAAAAAAACTCAACGGGTCAGTCACATGACTGGTATGAGTTAAACCACACATACAAAGAGCTAGGAATCACACGATGACTCTTACTATCACACCCAACAGGTAATTCGGGCAAGAAGATAGTTCCACTTCACAAGTCGGGACAAGCGGTAGTTTCCCTCTATGTGGTGGCCATGTAGTTCTCGCCCGAATTTAAATAAAATAATTCTTACCTTCCGTCACATGGTGAGTCAATACCTGCAAAATGTTAGTGGACCCACCATCCTGCAACCACGAAGATTTATAATAACAAAATACCACAAATTATGCGGAACTACTAGTACTAAGAACTCGCAAGAATTAACTTCACAATTTACTCACTACACGTCCAAAATAAATATATAAGCAAAGAACAGAAGTCCAGGAAATCAACATTTTAGATCCATTGACTCTTCGGGAATTTTATTGACAATAATCCTCTTACTTATATAAACGATTTATTATTCAATTTCCTAGGTTCACCACATGGCTACCCTCCATGGTACACCCACACATATATCCTATGTGTGCCCGGAAATACTACCAACATCCACTCTGGTGCCAGTTTGGTTGGGGTATCAACCAAACCAGGTATACACACAGAAGGCCAGTCAATATGCCTAGACGTCTAACAAAATAAGCCGGGCATAAGGCTTAGGCCAGCTTGATCACGAAGCCACTGGCAAAAAGGTACACTCAGCAAGTTGAGCTACCAAAAAAAAAATTCACAACTGGGAGTGGTGAACACTAAGGAACCCGAAACCATTTTGCATCCTCGGAATTATTAAATTTAATCGGACTCAACGTTAATGACTATCACCTATCTTTTTTTTATAGCTCAACATTATAAGAGAATTCATGTATCTCCAAGTAATCTTCGTTAAGTCATACGAACGAATATAAAAAAAAACAATGAATCATATTTCCCCAATTTCGTACATTTTAATATACTAAAAACTGCTACTGAAATCTTCAATTTCTGCCCAAACGGTGCAGAATCAGGAAAAACACCATTAGACAAAAAACGTGCAGAATCACGTTTTACATGAGACGCGCAAACAGAATGTTCAAATTCAAAGCCATGATTTTCTAATAATTTTTTAAAGTTCTGCAACTGTGTAAATTTAAAAAAAAATGAATTTCACATATATTTCTTAATGACCATGAATATTTCACATATGGTTTTATCAAACTAACTATTCACCTAACCCTTTCAAATACCCTAATGTCATAATCACAAAGTCACACGAAGGGGAAAGAAACTATCTAAATTACTTCAACACTAACGTGTATCCATTACAAAGATTTAACCCTAACAATTAAATTAAACAAGTACTAATTTAATTACTCCTGTATACATATATACATATGTGTATATATATATATATATATTTGAATACACAAAGTTTAACTCACCTCGTTCGATCAAAGAAATCGACAATAACAACGTTCCGCGATTCCACACGAGACCACAGACCCGAGACCGTTTTCCTTCTTCTCCCTTTTCTTCTTCTTCTTTCTCTTCTCTCTCTCTCTATATTGCGGCTGTGTAAAAAGGGGGGTAACCTAACGCTATTATTATATTATAGATATATGTATATATGACACTCACCTAACATATAACTATACTAACACACCCGCACACTACTAACCCATACACACGCGGCACACACAAAGACGTCTACACTCACATACATGGCCTACCACTACACATATGATATATTAAACTAAAACCCTAAAACAATTAAATAAATAAAAATAAAATAAGTAAATAACATATAAAAAACTAAGGTTGTTACACTTCATTTCCCTAGAAGTTGCTTGTACTTAAGCTACCCTAGGTTGTACCCAATTTAAGGGTTGATTGTGTGTTTAGCCTTGTGTGATAGAGAGAGAGTTGATGATTGCTAGCTTCCCATGCATTTAACACCATGGTGTTAGGCTTACATCCCTATACACATAATTCTTTCCACCCTAGATTGTATATACATACACAGCTGAGTGTATGTGTGGGGATCATTAAATGATCATAGTTACTTATAATGGTTTGGTCCTTCACTAGTTAGGACACAATTCCTCTAGTTAAATTGATTACCAAAATTTATGGCATTACTATTTTAATTTAGACATTCTCTAGAAAATAAAAAGTGGAAATAAAAGGGCAGTTACTACATGGGATGAGGAAAGAAACTAGAAAAACCTGCCTCATTGCCATCCCTAAATTTAATTTTATTCGCCTTGTGAGATCTCTTTGTATCCACGGAGTTATTCATTGGTAAAATAGTCTCGATTAGAAGAAATCAAAACCTTCCAATTCGATTGCGTCATTGATTTACATTTTATCGGTTTAACCATTGGACGGACCGAACTAGTTGGATAGCTCAATTATTTTTAGGGAGGCTTGGCCTAAGGTCCCTAAGGTTGGGCAACATTGGTTTAAAGGTAGCCCATTTAACAATAACCTCCAAAAGAACAAAAACCCAAGTCTATTTCTTAGCTCTAGTCCACGACATCTACATTTCAGTCATGAAGTCCATTTCATTATTTTCATCTTACCGAACTATTTGCACCACAAAATAAATTCCATGGTATGGGCTCACAAAAGATATGATCATAAGAGGAGAATGTGCCATGTGGTTATTTTTATAATTGACCAGGATGATGAGTTTGAACTCAGGATGATAGCAGTTATTCACTGGAATAAGTCAAGATAATGGTAAATAACCGCCAAGGGCCCATGTTTGCCACACGTGCATACAAAATCTACCATATGTGTTAAAACAATTACAAAGAAGTAGGAAAACTACTATTTAGTGGAGAATGGAGGTTACAAGGTAGTGGAGAACAAAAGTTACAAGATAGTGGGTTATATTAACACACAGCCATTATTTAAATGGCTTAGTGGGAAATAACCACCCATGAACTACCACATCATGGGGTAGTCATACAAATGGTTATTATCTATAAATTACCATAGAATGTTCATTAGCTGCGTCATCAGCATGAAGTGACGTGATCAATCTGGAATACAGTGGCAGTTATACAATGATCAGCCTAAAATGCAGTGGCAGTTATGCAGCTAATTAAATTCAGCATGTTGCCTATAAATACAAGGGAGGAATGAAGAAGAGGGCCATCATCAACAATCAAACAAACTGCATGTCATAGGCATCTTTATATTTTATTTCTTTTTTAGGAGTAGATTTTAATGTAGTTCTTCTATATCCATAAGAGAAGGCATGTTTTCCCCTTTTTCTTCATGTTATATTTGGAGGCGAGCTTTGCCACTCCAAATTGTAAGAAGGCATGTGTTCTCCTTCTTGTTTCTATAATTGGAGATGTAATTACCACTCTAATCTCTTGTAATCGTTCTTGTGCTTAATGAAAAATATTGTCTTTTGGGCATTTACTTGCTTGGTGAGATTTCTATTTTATTTTAAAGTCTTTGATTCTGTCAAAGCACCGAGAATTCAAAGGAAAGTGTTGTTTGTCTACTTTCCAATTTGCCTAATCAATTTATTCATACTTAGAGGACTTTTTTGGCAAATAATACGTTTTCTTGGCACACTTGCGTATAAGAACATTTTTTTCCATAAAATTTTTGGCACGCCCGGTGGGATCGAAAGTCAGAAATCTCATTCACATTCAAAAGATATGATGAACACTCGAAGTTAATCGAAGGAAAAAGAAGTAATTGGCCAAAACGCTGATGAAAATTTAAAGGGAATCAAGGGTTCCAATGAATATGTTCAAAGCGGTAACAATTTCAAGAACATTAAAGAAAGCCACAATGTGGAATATTTTCAGCCAATAAGTATGGTTGGAAGTGACAATAATCCAGATCCGCAATTTCTTAAGGATTATATGTCTACGATACATTATAATGTTGATTATGCTTTACATAATTTCTTGCAAATCAATTCTCAACAAGTAACCACCATCATGAGGCCTGTTACAGATTTGATGCAAAAGATTGGTGATCAAATTACAAGGAGTATTGATCGCCAAATGGATCTTATGGTGCAGAAATTGGTTCCATCATCCTCACTAAAGTCCAATGCACAAGAAGAAATGGTCCGATCAAAAGAGACTCGGCAAATGGATTATGGTCAAGTAAAAATTTTGAATAGACCACAAGTACGAGAAAAAAGACCAGTTTTTAGAAATGTACCCAATACACTAATTTTTGGCACTTACACTTCTGTTGCCAATTCAAGTCATTAACCTGGTTTTGCTAGGGATCAGCCTGCTTACGCTAATAGTTGGCCTAGTTTTGTTAGAGATTAACCTGGTTTCACCAGTGGTCAGTCTGATTTTGCTAATTGTCAACCAAGTTTTGTTGGAGATCAGCCCAGCTTCACTGGTGGTCAGTCTAGTTTTCTTGATTATCAACCTAGTTTTCAATTTTCAAGCTGAGGGGCAACACTATCAACCTGGTTCCCAGCCTGGGGGGCAACACTATCAACCTGGTTCTCAGCCTGGGGGTAACCTTATCAACCTAGGGGGGCAACCTTATCAACCTGGTTCTCAGCCTAGGGGGCAGTTCTATCAACCTGGATTCATCGCTAGATGTCAAAGAAATCAATCTGGATTCTTTGGTGGGGGACAAGGTTATTAACACGCTGGTAATGAGACATATTACTTGTTTCATCCTAATGTCCAGCCGAGTCCACGGTTAGGTCTAAATAAGGATGAAGTAGTTGAAATAGTAAGAGAACAATTACAGAATCAAATAATAAAAAAATTACAATATCAATTAAGAGAACAATTTGGGATAGCTTTTAAGGCTTTACCAAGACTACATTATCAAAAACCTTATCTTGATTATATTGATCGAGTGTTTGAGTTTCCTCAATGATTTAAAATTCTGGATTTATCTTTGTTTTCTGGAGTTGATAAACTGACAACACTTGAACATATAGCCAAGTTTACTGCTCAATGTGGAAATGTGTCAAATAATGACATATAAAATTAAGAATGTTCTCTAGTTCTCTTACTGGACCGGCCTTTACTTGGTATGTAAACCTACCAGTTGGTTCTGTCCAAACTTGGCAAGATATGGAAAGAAAATTTCATGCTCAATATTATCAAGCTGAACCAGAAATTACAATTGTTGATCTTGCTAAAGTGAAGCAAAAATCTGGCAAAAGTGTTGAAACATTTATTGCCAAGTTTAAGTGCATAAGGAACATGTGTAAGACAAGACTTCCAGAAGTCGAATATGTTAATTTTGCTATTGAGAACCTCAAACCTATGTTAAGAATGCCTTTTATCGGTCAACAATTTGCTTATTTATGTCATCTTGTAGAAGTTGTGTAATACCTGTATTTTTATTATATTTTATTTATATAATTTCCCGTCCCAAACTATATTTGTAATATTTTTATAGTAATTACTATTATTTTTGAACCCATAATTATACCTGTATTACCCAACTCTACTTATACCCTAAACCAAACCCCCCAAACAACCCTTATCAATTTATTGGTGTGTGTGTGTGCCGACAAAAAAAAGGGAGATAGAGTGATGAGGTGTGTTATAGGGTGGTGAGTTGGGTGGGCTAGTGTGTAGGGTGTAGGGGTGAGGTGTTGTGTGCATGATTCTTGAGGGGTGAGGTGTGTGTACTAAGGTGCATGTGTGTTTGTGTGTGTTGTGTGTGGCAGTGTGGTGTTGTGTGTGTTTGTGTCTTGTGTAATGTATGTGTGTGGTGTGTGTGTATATATATGTATATATTATAACCCTCCCCTATAAATAGTGACCCATTAGTTGATTAGGAGGAAGAAAAAAATAGAGAGAAGAAAGGAAAGGATAGAAAAAAAAAAAGAGAAAAGAAAGTTTACCCCTGTGCCACACCGCGACCTCGAACCCACGGTGAGTTCCTAACTCACTTGGTATATCATATTAATGTCCGTGTTATTATTTTCTAATTATTATTATTAGTATTATTACTCTAGAAAATGTTGTGCCTAACATGTGGTGCCCCTAATCTAGGTCCGTATTATCATTGTTATTATTGCTACTACTCTTTATTGTTATTATTATTATCTTGTTAGTTAACTGTTAAAACTCATATTTTAAAATGTGGTGCCCCTAATCTAGGTCCATATTATGATTTCTATTATTATTGTTATTATTGCTACTACTATTTATTATTATTATTATTATTATTATTTTTATCTTGTTAGTTAGCCGTTAAAACTCATATTTTAACATGTGGTGTCCCTAACCTAGGTCCATATTATAATTGTTGTTATTATAATAATATTTATTATTATTATTATGATTATTATTTTCTGCTTATTATTATTATGGTTCAGTTAACCTCGTGATTAGTATATGTACCTGAACATTTTAGTATCTGTTTTATTATTCCGTTAATAATAATGATATTATTGTTGTTATTATTATTATTATTATTGATTAAACTTCAAGCTCTAATATGTTGTACCCCGAGCATATTATTCCGTTATTATGATTAAAATTATTATTTATATTAATAATATTATCGTTATCACTTTCCGGTTAACCTCATGTTTATATGTTGTACCCCGAACATATTATCTCCGTTATTATTATTGACGAACGGGGGTATTTGTAAAATACAACCGCGTTAAAAGAAGAAAATGTGTTAAATTACTTCACAATTCCTTCATTTATCTGCAATTTGAATTACAATGCTAGTTTGTACACAATTTGACTAAACTATGATAAGTTGTTTGTTTTAGCTGTAGTTTGTGCAGATTACTGTTGCTGTGTAAAGAATTGGATGAGAAAGATAAAAGGGAGTGCTGAATTTTAATGAAGACAAGTAAAGGATGAAAAGTGAACCTCGATCGATTGAAGACTATTCGATCGATCGAGGGTTCGATCGATCGAAAGAAGAAGACCCCAGAAGTTCAATCGATCGAAAGATGTTCGATCGATCGAACATGGCTTTTATCAGATTATACGCGCACGCAGCAGAAGCGGAATTTTAACCCTAGCATTGGTGTTTTAGTATAAATACTCGTATTATTTACGTCAAAAAGGACGCCCACTTTCATTTTCATCAGTTTATAGAGAGTAGAGAGCTTTCCTTTGTTTATTTTGTAGGTTTAATCAAGGTTTTACATTGCTTTTGTTTGGATTTCCCTGTGTTCAATACAAGTTTTCGTTACAGGTTACTTTGTTTACTTTCTGCACTTAGTCTATAGTAATATAATCTGTTATTCCATAGTATTGCATGTTAGTTATAGTTATTTAATTAAGTTTCATAGATTCATTGCAAAAAATCATAACCAAACACACCTTTAATGGAACTTTACGTTAAAAACGAATCTGAGACACTGCAGACGATGTCTGAGTAGTCCCCAGGTTGGGAGATCACAATGAAACTGTGATATCAAGCCTCTGCCATGCAGCAGGATAATTCCTGTGTTCGATCGATCGAAAAAGCTCGATCGATCGAAACAGCGATACGGTCGAGCGATCGAAGTCAGTTCGATCGATCGAGGGATGAAGATATTCGATCGATCGAAAGCGCGTCGATCGATCGAACTATCTGATTCTTGAGGACATTCTATGCAATATTCCTAGACTTTCTGCTTTACTGATTTGTTATCAAATTGTCCCCAAACGCTCAGTTTGTCAAAACAGTCTGTAAACTTTAAGCCTTGAGGCATTTTTCTTCAATATATTTTGCAGACCACCCTCAATGCTAACACCATTGTAGGTGAGAGTCTAAACTATTGTTTTAAACCGCTTTTGTGTATTTCAAACTTAATTGTGATAATATGGTCCCGGTCATGAAAGGACTATAGATTCTTTATCCTAAGAGAAATACGGAATACTGTGGAGAGTGTGCTCCATTGAGCTTCAACGTAACTACATGGTAGATGGCTAGGTCCAAGTGAATTTGTGTAATCCCAATATTTCCTTTTAGTAAGAAAAACACGTTTTAAATCATTGCTTTAATTAACTAGTTGGTAATTAGTTTAATCTAGTTTTATTGTTTTACCTTTAGTAGTTGATCAGTTATGGGACTTTGTGTTCTGCATTAGTTACAATATTGATTTTTATTTTCTTGTTTGAGATTAATCTAAGTAATTAGTTTAATACCTTCCCTGTGGGATCGACTTGGACTTAACCAGAATACTACTTGCACGATCACCTGCACTTGGGTGTTGCACAAGAGCGCACAACTATTTAGTCGTGTCATGTTTTTGGCGCCGTTGCCGGGGACGGCGACAAGCTAACGCTTCGATTACCTCAATCTATCCTTATCTCTTTCTGTTTTTCTTTTTCTGTCGTTCTTAAAAAAAAAAAACTACTTAGGGTCTTTCCCTTTATGTCCGATAATTCCATAGAAGGAATTTACGAACACCCATTCCATTCATCCAGTTCATCTAGTTCTATTAACCCCATAGTTACACCGATCGATTCAATGGCTGTTAATCAAAGTGAAAACGGTGATAATGTGGTTGTACCAATCGACCATTCACTGCGTCCTTTGTGCGATCTCATGACACCCGAACACGGGCCTACGCCATCTTGTATTCTCATTCCACCTCATGCAGGCGAATTTCAATTTCGCAATGGAATGATTCAACTTCTTCCTACCTTTCATGGAATGGAGAGCGAAAAAGCGTATCTACATGTCAAGGACTTTGAGGATGTTTGTAAAACTTTCTCATAGAATTGACCTATAGACATGACACGTCTAATGCTATTTCCTTTCACTCTGAAGGATAAAGCAAAAGCGTGGTTACTCACCTTGAAGCCAAACTCCATCTACACCTAGCATGCGATGAACACTGCTTTCCTAAAAAAATTCTTTCCACCTCGCATGACTACCGAGCTTAAACGACAAATAAATTCTTACAAACAAAAGAGCAATGAAAGATTCACCCAAACATGGGAACGTTTCAAGGATTTGTTACTCTCATGCCCACATAACGGGTACGAGAAATGGCGAACCATCAGCTACTTTTATGAAGGATTAAATGGTGAAACTAAGAAATTGGTCGAGAACATGAGTTCAGGGCCATTTCTTCTCAAAAACACGGAGGAAGCTGAAGCTCATTTTGAATGGTTAGCTGAACACGCCCATGAGTGGTCAAATTCAGACGATGTCCCACGCTCATAGATATCCTGTATGGAAGAGAAAAGTTTGTATCAACTAAAAAGTGAGGACCATCTGATGAATAAATATGAAGAACTAGCTAAGAAAGTGGAAGAATTGGGAATGAAAGGAGAGAGTTCTAGGCAGTTTTTGCCTGAAGAACCATGCGGCACATGCAACATGCTGGGACACACTACTCAATACTGTCCGAATGTGCCCTATTTTCAAGAACAACCCCCCATGGAAATTAATGTCATGCAAGGGTACAGGGGGGTAGGGAATTCCTACAATAATTACAATTCACAAAATAACAATAGATGGAATCACCCTGGGTTCGATTGGAGAAATAATGCTGGGACTCAAAACCAATATCAACAACAACAGCCCTACAATAACAATAATCAATATCAAGGGCAATACAACAGGCAGTCCCAACCATTCCATCAAAATAGAGCAAATAACTTCAACAACGCTTAACCCCCTAATAATCAACAAGCAAATGTTTACGTGCCACCTCACAAAAAGGTGCAAGAGGAAGAACCACTCTCTAATGCGAATTTAACACAACAGTTAATTCAAATGATGAGTAAAATGTCTGCGACATTAGAGAGGATGGATGCACGTCAAGAGGGTTCGAGTGGAACATTTCCTGCTCAACCACTTCAAAACCCTAAGGGATACAACAATGGTCCCCCTAATTAGGAACAGGCAAAAGCCGTGACGACTCTAAGAAGCGGCAAAGTCATAGGGAATAACATACCTCACTCTACTCCCATGGAGTATGAAGAGGAAGAAGTGGTAACTAAAAATAACCCATCTACTCAAGAAGAGGAGTCGTCCACTGATGACAATCCATTAGAATTAAATGAGGATGCTCCTAAAAAAGTAGAAGTTGAGAGAAGGCCTGGAAAGGAGCCCATCAAGGATGAATTACCTAAATGCCCTTTTCCCCCGCCTTACCCTCAAAGGCTCAAGAAGCCCCAACACGAGGCATAGAATCAGGAGTTCTTAGAGTTATTCAAGCAAGTTAAAATTAATCTCCCGCTCCTTGATGCAATCAAACAAGTGCTAGCCTACGCTAAGTATTTAAAGGACTTATGCACGGTCAAGAGAAGGCAAAGTGTAAAGAAACATGCCTATGTTGCTTGCCAAGCAAGCGCAATCATTCAAAATGAGTTGCCTCCAAAGCTTAAAGACCCTGGCACCCCAACTGTCTCGTGTAGAATTGGGAATCAAAGGATAGACAATGCATTCCTTGATTTAGGAGCTAGCGTAAACTTGCTACCATATTCAGTATATAAACAACTAGGGTTGGGTGAACTCAAATCCACCCGAGTTGCATTGCAATTGGCAGATAGGTCAGTTAAATATCCTAGAGGAATACTAGAAGACGTTCTGGTACAGATAGATACATTTGTCTTTCTGGTCGATTTTGTGATTCTGGACACTAAACCTGTGTCTAATCCATGTTCGCAAATCCTGGTGATTTTTGGACGTCCGTTCCTCAACACCATTGATGCCACAATCAAAATAAGGAGTGGTATCATGACCATCATATTCGGGAACATGACTTTAAATGTCAAGATTTTCTCAAATCCCAGACCTGAAGAATACGAGGACGAAGAAGAAGTTAACTTCATCGAAACAGTCATCGAGGAAGAGATTGACCTTGTAGAATACAAAGATCCTTTGGAGGTAGTTGTGTCATAATTTGATGCCATTTATCAACCTAACAATTCTACCCCATTGGACGCTGCCCTAAATCATGCCTGCCTCATGATGGAAACTAAGGAGGAAGATAGAGATGAATGCATGTGGGTCACACCATATGAACCCTTACCTCTAAAAATGAAGTTAACCATGCCTTCGAACTTTCAGTTTCCTAATTTGGAATTAAAGGAGCTTCCAAAAGAGCTCAAATACGCTTTTCTAGGGACTGAAAAGACTTATCCTATGATGATCTCATCTACATTGAATTCTGAACAAGAGGATAAGTTGATTCAAATGCTCAAACTACACAAGGGAGCATTGGGATGGACTATTGCCGACCTAAAAGGTATAAGCCCATCTATTTGCACCCATAAGATATATCTGGAGGAAGACGCTTAACCTTCGCGACAAATGCAGAGGCGTCTGAATCCCAATATGCAAGAAGTAGTAAAAAAGGAATTTTTAAAACTTCTAGACATTAGGATAATATACCCTATCTCTGACAGCTCTTGGGTTAGTCCAACTCAGGTGGTGCCCAAAAAGGCTGGTATAATAGTTATCCCAAACAAAGATGGCGAGTTAGTACCAACACGCGTCCCCACTGGATGGCGGATGTGTATTGATTACCGAAAGTTAAATACTATGACCCGGAAAGACCATTTCCCATTGCCGTTCATGGATCAAATGCTCGAAAGAGTGGCGGGTCATAGATTTTATTACTTCTAGTACGGATATAGTGGCTATAACCAAATCGAAATAGCTCCTGAAGATTAGGAGAAAATGACTTTCACTTGTCCGTTCGGTACATTCTCCTACCGTCGTATGCCTTTTGGCTTATGCAATGCACCTGCCACCTTTCAGCGGTGCATGTTAAGCATATTCAGTGATATGGTTGAACAGACACTCGAGGTCTTCATGGACGACTTCTCAGTGTTTGGCCATAGTTTTGATAATTGTCTAGAAAACCTTGAGAATGTGTTAGCGAGATGTGAGGACAAACACTTAGTATTAAACTGGGAGAAGTGTCACTTCATGGTGACCAAGGGAATTGTCCTCGGCCACATTATCTCCGATAAGGGTATCCAAGTCGATAAAGCAAAAATCGATATTATCTCAAACTTACTGGTCCCTCGTACAGTCCGAGACATCCGATCTTTTCTTGGATATGCTGAATTCTATCGATGCTTTATCCAAAATTGTAGTGCAATCTCACGACCACTGTGCCAACTCCTAGTCAAAGATGCACCTTTCGAATGGTCAGAAAACTGTCAAATATCTTTTGATTCACTAAAAGAACACCTTATCTCCGCACCGATAATATAGGCACCCGATTGGAGTTTACCGTTTGAGTTAATGTGCGATGCTAGCAACTATGCCATTGGCGCAGTTCTAGGATAGAGGAAGGACAGCAAGCCGTATATAACCTACTATGCCAGCCGAACACTTATCGAAACTTAAATGAATTATACGACTACTGAGAAAGAGTTACTGGCAATAATATTCGCTCTAGACAAATTCAGGTCTTATCTAATAGGGTCCCCAATTGTCTATTTTACAGACCATACGGCCCTCAAGTACTTGCTATCTAAGAAAGACGCGAAACAGAGGCTTATTCGCTGGATACTCCTACTCCAGGAATTTGATATTACTATAAAGGATAAAAAGGGAGTAGAGAATGTGGTCGCCGATCATTTATCTCGATTGACATTCACTGACAACACTAAGCTGGTACCTATAAAAGATGAATTCCCAGACGAGCAACTGATGGCTGTCTCCAATTTGCCTTAGTACGCAGATATAATAAATTACCTTGTTACAGGAGAGACCCCGAGCCATTGGTCAAATCAGGACAAGAAAAGGTTCCTTTCATTCGCACGCCATTTCTTCTTTGATGACCCTTACTTATTTAAGTATTGTGCTGATCAGGTCATCAGGCGTTGCGTTTCGAATGAGAACATAACTGTAATTTTAGCCTCCTATCATTCTGAAGCCTGCGGTGGCCATTTTGCCTCCCAAAAGACCGCACACAAAGTATTCCACAACGGTTTCTATTGGCCCACCGTGTTCAAAGATGCCTACACTTTTTGTAAATCGTGCCAGCGATGTCAAAAGCTTGGCACACTTTTGAAAAGGAATTCAATGCCCTTAACTCCCATCATTACAATTGAAATATTCGATTGTTGGGGCATAGACTTCATGGGCCCATTTCCTAAATCTAATAACTGTGAATATATACTCCTTGCTGTGGAATATATATCAAAATGGGTTGAAGCGATACCGACGAGACGCAATGACCATAAAACGGTAATGTCCTTTCTTAAGGACAATATTTTATTGCATTTCGGAACCCCAAAAGCCCTAATAAGTGACCAAGGCAAGCACTTTTGCAATAGGCCTTTGGAATCACTACTCCGGAAATACGGGGTGAATCACAAGATCGCTCTAGCCTACCACCCACAAGAAAACGGGCAGGCAGAGTTGGCTAACCGTTAAATTAAGCACATTTTAGAAAAGATGGTTAGTTTCAACAGAAAAGACTAGGCTTATAAACTAACTGATAGGCATACCGTACTGCCTACAAGACAAATCTGGGAATGTCCCCATATAGGCTGGTGTATGGTAAGGCATGTCATCTCCCCGTTGAAATTGAGCACAAAGCATATTGGGCGACATGCTCATTAAATTTCGATATTAAAGAGGGAGGACATCTCCGGAAACTCCAGTTGGCGGAACTGGAAGAAATCCGACGAGACGCATATGACAGTGCTAAACTCCACAAGGAACGGTTGAAGGCTCGCCATGATAGAACAATTTTTCAAAAATCTTTCAAGCCTAGGCAGAAAGTTTTACTATACGATTCGCGCCTTCATCTCTTCCCAGGAAAACTCCGATCTCGGTGGACAAGACCCTTCACAGTCAAATCTATTTTTTTACATGGCGCCATCGAGTTATTTAATCCTAAGAATGATGGAAGTTTCAAGGTCAATGGCCAAAGGGTAAAACTGTTTTTAGAAGATTTCCAACCAGAGGTCGAGCACATCCCATTGGATGAGCCCGACTATACCTCAACCTAGAATGCTCAAGTGCATTTTAACAATGTTGTTGTACTTTTTCTTTTTCTATTTCTCGTTTTGTTTTGTTCTTTTTGTTTATTTAGATCTTTCTGAGTGTAACCTTGATCGTAATCTGCTATTCCATTTCGATCTCTTGCAGGCTGTCCAACATGAGAGATGACGATGTTCACTCGATAGGGTAATGGGCTGATTCAGAATATCAGAACCCACCGTGGACTACTGATGAAATAGCATTCTGCTTATCTCTATACCAAGGGCCAGGAGCCAAAGACGTCGTTGACCTAACCTACGGATACATCCCATATGATCCTGCTCTCCTTCAGATCAACCCATTTAAGCACATGGAACTCCCTGAAGAGGAAGGAGAACCAGAGGGATATGCTGTGTGGGAAGTCGATGACGCTCTGATGGAACAGTGGGAAAATGACTCAATGTGGGAGCCATGGGAAGAAGAGGACTTACAGGATGTGGTGCCCGAATGCCATAATGCCGTATTCACATATGTTGATGACTTCCTGGTCATTCATGTGGTTCCATACATTTATGAGTATTTGAGTTACTTGTTGTTCAGGCTTCAATGCCCTCTACCTGCTAGTGCACCTGGGGATATCAGGCCAATAGTGAGGTTAACTCTGGGTCACATTCCTTTCTTTTTCTTTTCGTTTTGCTTTATTTAATTCTTCCTGTTTGATCTTCCTTTTGCTCTAGTTAATTTATTTTCTTCATCTCCTTTTTGTTTTCCTTTGTCAGGAATATCACTATGAATCCACCATTTCCACCGTTGTACCTTCCACATCAACTCATTCATGGATTTGGACCATACATAAGGTCCTCGGGTACTCCGCCGCAAGAGGAACGTCCGATGCGTCATTTCACTCCGTTATCCTTGTCTCCATCCGGATCCCCTATTGTCGGTGAAATCAATTCCTTAGAAAGTTCGGACTTGCTCGATGTCCTCCTCGCTGCTTTCCACTGGTTTTGGGAAAGGGAATCATCAAGTTCAGACTCTACATTTGAAGTTCCGCCAGAGAAGGAGGTTGTGGAAGAAGGAATCTTTCTGCTTGAAGAATAGTATTTCACTCCAATTGTTTTATGTCATTTCATATTTCTTTCATCAATTGGAGTGTATTCTTAGACAAAGTTTTGTTAATTTCAGCTTTATTTTAGTTTTTCTTTTTCAATAAGGGTTTAAATGCCATGTGGGGGCAATAATATTGCAAGTGGATGCTATTATACAGATTTATTTATATAAATTTGCAATTTTCTACTATGAGGATGATGTTTTTGTCTTACATAACTTACCAATGAGCTGTTTCATCACTATTCTGTATGTCCAAATTAATGTTGGTTAGTTGGGGGTATTTAATTTATCCATGTTATGATCTTGTAGACTTTTAGAATTCGATCGATCGAATGCTTCTCGATCGATCGAGAGTATCATGACCTCGAGCGCTTCAGCAGGGCTCAATCGATCGAAGGTTCGATCGATCGATCCATCTCGAGCGATCAAAACCTATTTTTAAATGAGGCATCGTTCAGTATCTTCTTCAGTCTATCTTCTTGTCCCTTCCTCGAGCAATTGAAGACAGAAGGGGACTCACAAAATTCTTGGCCCCCCATATACGCCAACATCAATTGAGGAGTAGCTGGGCACTCTGATCATCATCCTCATCACTCTCATCCTCTTCTGGCGCGTCTATCGAGGTTAGGCCCCGAGACCCCCTCGTTGATCTTTTCATTTCAAATTCGTGTGGGGGTGCCCCCCATTGGTTATTTTACTCATTTTCTTCATTGTTTTGTTATATTTCATGTTTTCGGACCTTTTCCGTTCTCATCGCGTGAGACTGCCACTTCGCTGTGTTCGATCGATCGAACTGGTTTCGAGCGATCGAACCCAGTATCCTTTCAATCGATCGAACAAGTCTCGAGCAATCGAACTTGCAATTTTCTCAATCGATCGAACATGCTTCGATCGATCGAAGTATGATAGTTTCATTTCCTTTTCTGGTTTCCCTATTTTTAATGTTTGTTTGTTTCTTTCTTATGTTTTAGGGCTAAACAATGAACCCTATCATTGGGTATCACAAAGCCAAGCCATTTGACCTAACCGTACCTGACCCTATACCCGATCATGGGTTCCGAAATGATGAAGACCGGGTATAGTTCACTCGATATTTCCAGTCGCGCAAGGTCATGCTTGAGCGACCCCTTGAGACAGCATGGCTGGCTACGCCTTGGTATCTAGCTCGGATACGCGCCATGCCACAGTGGTACACGCTCCTCTCCCAGCCTAAGTACGTTAATCTGTCCTGGATTAGGGAGGCGTGTGCGACGATGATCAGGGATCCAGTTGCTCCATTCACACTCCGCTCATTCTTCCGTGGCCGGGAGATTATCTTCAGTCCGGCCACTATCTCGGCTGCTATTGGGGTACCCGAGGTACCTGATTGTGTTTGTCCGCATCGCCCCGACACACCGCTGCTCTCCCCGATTATTATTATCAGAGAGATCACTGGAGGTGCTCTCCCGGGCTGGGATGGCGAGGCCCTTATTCCTAACTTCTACCTCATAGATAATTATCATATGCTGCACCTAGCCCTCAGCAATTGCCTCTTAGTGACATCCTATCAGGAGAATATTGCAGCGTGGTACGCCTGGGTGTTATATGCGATCGGGACACGGCAGCCTGTCTGTTTGCCTTGCCTCTACATTGATTTCATGAGGCACCCTACTCGATATATTTAGGCCAAGAAGCACCTGAAGGGTGCTTGGGCCATTCACAGGGTTATTGAGCAGGCGGGTCTACTTCCATTGGCGGGTGATGTGACTGCCCAGTCTCGCAGCCATTTTGGCGAGACTGCTTCCCGCCAGTCTGAGGCACAAAAGAGAAAGAGGCAAGGTAAAGGCAAGGCAAAGGTTGGAGAGAAGAGGAGGAGAGGAGGAGGCACCGATACGGAGGGTGCTGCTTCTGGGATACCCACAGAGGCTGAGGAGCGTGATTCTGATGAGGAGGATGATCTCGTGGAGGAGGTTGCTAGATTTGAGTTGAGACAGAGGTCTCAGGCTCGTACCCAGGGAGAGTCTTCTTCTGCGCCTCTCCCGACTATTCACGAGTTGCTATTGGAGGAGAGAGAGGCCAGGATTAGACTTGAGAGTAAGGTGGATCAGATGACTACTCTACTGGAGGCGATCTTGATACAGATCGGAGTCGACCAGGCAGTTCATGCTGCTCTTGCACCACCCAGCGATCCACCTACTGCTGCTCCTGCCGTTTCCACCGACCCACCTACCACTGCTGTAGTTCCACCATCCACCACCGATCTATCATCTGCCGCTCCACCTTCCCAGATTGATCCTACAATTTCTACATCATCGGCGACACCGTCTACTATGGAGATACCACTTCTACCTCCTCTTGTCATGGCCAACACACCCTTATCTATTCCAGCTGCCACGATCACGAGTGACCCAGCGGCACCGACTGTTGCTGAGGGTGACGGTGGGGATGCTCTTGATATTTTTATTGAGATATTATCGGACGTAGCTGATGATGTCTAGTTTCTGGGGGATGGGTGTTGTTGATTGTTTTTGGTTCTTGGATTATTTAGATGTGGTTGGATTTGAATGTGTTGGTTGGTTTTGGTTATATTTTTGGATACTGTTGGGATATTTTGTATTGTTGGATACTTGGTATATTTTGTATTTTAGTTGCATGGTGCATATTATCACTGTTCTGTTCTTTTATTTTATTCCCAGTGATTAGTTCCATTTTATGCATGGATCCAATGCCCTATATTTCATATTCTTTTGATCTCTGCTGCTTGGAGTTTGTATGCTTTCTGTACAGGTTGTTACACTTGCCATTCTTATGATGATATATATATCAGGTGATATCTCTATATCTATTTTTGAAAATCACCTGCTGAGGACATTGCAATTTTCAGTTGGGGGTGGGATGTAGATAGATAATCACCTGTGCACATTAGTTCATAGCAATCTGGACCATTCTATCTATTGCGTATGTCATACAATTTCCGCAATTTCCATTAGCAACTAAAGTAAATTACGACAATTTCACATTCAACAACCTTGCAAAATTTTCTAACAGTTAAGTAAGTTTCTGGATTACATTGGTAGAATGTAATGCCTGTAATTTCTCTACGTGCAATAATACGAGTTTTATGAATTTCTATATCTGGTCTATTATTATATTAATATTTTATTTGTGTGACTGTATCAGTGTAATATAATTACTAATTAGACTATAATCACTGCACCGACTCGACCGTAATTAGAATTAACTTAGTCCTGTACCTGGACCCGAACATCAGAAATAATACCTGTCTGCACGTAAACCGAGATCGACACGCATAATGAGGAACTTTTGCACGCAAACCGAGGTAGTGGCACAAAACTCGAGGTGGACCCCACATGGCCGGCCACATGGCAGCCCATGCACCACATGGCACCACCTCCCTTGCCACTTGTCCACCTCTAGGACACTTGTCCATACATGCACACCATGCAAGCATGCATGGTGACACATAATCCCTTCCTTTCTTTATATAAGGATGCCTATATTCATGCATTAGACTCTTGGTCATTTTACAATCAGCATATAGAGTTAGAGAGAGCTAGGAGATGAACTCCATGGAGAGATAAGAGATGCATGGAGATGGAGAAGAAGAACTAGGAAGAAGTCTCCACCATTGAGGTTGTGTTCAAGCTTCCTAAGCTCAAATCCAAAGCCCAAGCTCAATTTCAAGTTTATGTGAGTATTCTAACTCACTTTAGAACCTATATAGCATGTAGTAATGTTTTATTAAGTGCTTGATGTTGATAGTTTGAGAGATCCATGCCATGCAAGATAAATTTTCAAATCTGGGAAGCAGAAACTTCCAGCAGAGTGTTGTTTAGTAAAACAAACATTTCGAGCAGTTCAAAAATGGGAATGAGGCTAGGTTTTTTTGTGGAGAAAGCTAACTCATATATCTACAAATAACTCTTCTATAGCTCAGTCTGAAAATCACTTTTTCATAGGTGAAATGTACATGCAACGAAGTACTTTAAATCTGAGAAACTGAAACTCTCAGCAGAACATAGTTTAGTAAAATGAATGTTTTATGCAGCTCAAAAATCCGAATTAAGCTAGATTTTTTTGTGGTGAAAGCTAACTCATTTATCTACAAATAACTCTTCTATAGCCTAGTCTAAAAATGACTCCTTAATAGGTAAAATGCACATGCAACGCAGTACTAAAAATCTGGGACAGAGCAGTCCGAAAATATAGAAATGTCTAAGTAAAATAAATATTTTGAGCAGTTCAAAAATGCAATTGAAGTTAGATTTTTTTTGTACATGAAGCTAATCCAATTATCTACAATGTTCTAGTTTTGAGTTTGATCTACAAATCAATTTATCATGCCCAAATAAATCTTATCAATTCAGTCGACATAGTAAAATTAATTCCTGGCAGATTGTATAACTACTTGTATGATGTGTTTATTAATGATGCTTGCTTTCCGGTATCTATGTGGATATGGATATCTTGTGCTATGGTAGTGCTATCGCATATATGAGTATGTTAAGGGTTTCATCTATATGGTTATTGATGTCAAATCCATGTTATAGATCCACGAGCTACACGCTAGGTTTCCGTTGTTATGAATATAGTGTGATGACCATAGAGAATTCATACCCAAGCTATAAGTATGTTGTACGGCACGATTATTGCGCTGATAGTGATTGGATAGGTTTCAAATGTAAGTATGTTATGACATAAAATAGGATGATGGATGTATAAACGTAACTTCGAAAGTATATTCGGAAGTCCTTTAATGAACTAAATTCTGAAATGAGTGACGAATGCGTGGTCGGGAAAATGTAAGGGTCGGTTGTGCTATGTTAGAAGCAGATTATGATAAGGATAATTGTCGGATAGGTAATCTGGGCAACGGAGATCAGGATAGTAAGAAAAAGGGATGTGCGGTTGAGTTGTGATGCGGTGATTCTTTGAGTAAAGACTCCTTTCGGTTCTTCGTGACGAAGTGGATGTTCTTGTACTCCGTAACGCTTTCGGTTCTTCGTGACGAAGCGGTGATTCTTTGAGTAAAGACTCCTTTCGGTTCTTCGTGACGAAGTGGATGTTCTTGTACTCCGTAACGCTTTCGGTTCTTCGTGACGAAGTGGTGATTCTTTGAGTAAAGACTCCTTTCGGTTCTTCGTGACGAAGTGGATGTTCTTGTACTCCGTAACGCTTTCGGTTCTTCGTGACGAAGCGGTGATTCTTTGAGTAAAGACTCCTTTCGGTTCTTCGTGACGAAGTGGATGTTCTTGTACTCCGTAACGCTTTCGGTTCTTCGTGACGAAGCGGTGATTCTTTGAGTAAAGACTCCTTTCAGTTCTTCGTGACGAAATGGATGTTCTTGTACTCCGTAACGCTTTCGGTTCTTCGTGACGAAGCGGTGATTCTTTGAGTAAAGACTCCTTTCGGTTCTTCGTGACGAAATGGATGTTCTTGTACTCCGTAACGCTTTCGGTTCTTCGTGACGAAGCGGTGATTCTTTAAGTAAAGACTCCTTTCGGTTCTTCGTGACGAAATGGATGTTCTTGTACTCCGTAACGCTTTCGGTTCTTCGTGACGAAGCGGTGATTTTTGAGTGAAGACTCCTTTCGGTTCTTCGTGACGAAATGGATGTTCTTGCACTCCTTAACACTTCGGTTCTTCGTGACGAAGTGGTTGATGAAAGATGTTTTGGTTGATGAAAGACGAAGTAGTTGATGAAAGATGTTTTGGTTGATGAAAGATGAAGTGGTTGATGAAAGATGGTTTGGTTAGCAAGGGACACTTTGGGTTTGTAAATGATGTCGGATGTTAGAAATGAATGGTAGTGGCATTAAGAATGTCTAGACGGGTCTCCTGAATTGTTTGTATTCCTATCGAATACGTAGTTGGGTACGCTACTAGTTATAATTCGACGGTGAGAACGTAAAGATCCTAAAAGATATGTTGAAAGGTAGTAAATGTATTCCTATTGTGTTTTACTATATACGTTCCATTTGATTTAGCTTACTCACTCAGCTTTCATAAGCTGACGACGTTCATGTCGCTGGACATTCCCATGTCCAGCTTATCCAGGTAACGAATACGCGGGTTATGATGCTACGCAAGCGGAGAACGCGGAGGAAGAGTACACCGAAGATGGCTATGGTTATGCTAGTTAGAGAGAAGACTAGCAGTTATCCTCTGTAAATGTTTTGATTATAACCAGAAGACTTAGCATATATTTTGTAATAGTTTTGTAAGGCCGAGAGCCATAAGACTCTGATGTATTTATAATGATGTATTAACTAGCTAAGTACTTTGACTTCTCTTTGTAATATATTCCAGTAAGTATGATGGTTTTATCTTTTTATTATATCGTTTAAATATTATTATCTGGTCATGGACAATTCGGTACTGTAACCAGTCACGTGCCTCAGGGTCCAAGATGAAAATTTTAAATTTTTCCATATTTTGGCTACGCCGGGGCGTGACAGGGATTTTTGGTATCAGAGCTTTAGGTTAAGAAGTGTCCACCGATTGTCCTACACACTTAAGATATGAACCTTAAGATAGTTTTGTGATTAGCATGGTACCTTGTTACATCCCGGATGGATGTGGAAGACTTTTGGGATAGGATTCTCAATATCTAGAGCTTTACTTGTAATAGGGCAAGTAGCCCATCTTTTGTGTATATAGCTGTATTCAGGCTTGTGACACGTGTTAGTAGTAACGTGTACGCCTTTTCTATGTAAATGTTTTCTTTGTAGCTGTGTTGTACTATGAAAATATTTTAAGTTATCATTAAATACTTATTTCTTTTATATGATGCTCTGCATGATAATATGAATACTTGATATATTATGTACTTATATTAGAATTGCTATCTATACATTCAGCCGTTTGTATCTCGTATCCCTGTTTAGGATTGGAGAGTAACCGATAGATATTCATGTAGGTACATAAGCACACAAGCACAATGGCGGGAAGACGAAGAAGAAATCGTAATGGAGGACCACCTGATCCTATTCCTGAAGGAATCGATCCTACCGGAATCTTTGGCGCATTTCTGCAGCGTCTGGATCAGATAGGCAACAACCACGGCAATGGAAACGGCAACAACAACGACAATCACCAAAGACCACCACCTCAGACGCGCGACAGATTGATGGAAGGATTCAGGGCTTTGCGTCCTGATAGGTTCGACGGCACCGGTGAATCCTGGCGAGCAGAGCAATGGCTAAGGGATATGGATCGTATCTTTGAATCAATCGAATGCCCCGAGACAGAGAAGCGCCGTCTCGCCACTTTCCAACTCACTTATGCGGCAGCCGATTGGTGGGAAGCCGAGCGAGCAACTATTGGAGTAGAAGCTTCAAGGAGGATGACATGGACTACCTTTTGGGAGAAGTTTTTGGAGAAGTATTTCCCCGACGATGAAAAGGACCAGAAAGAGAAAGAATTCATCGATTTGACACAAGGAAATAGGAGTGTAAGAGAGTACACGACACAATTTGAACGCCTGTCCCGCTTTGCCCCTCACATGATTGACACTCCTCAAAAGAAGATCAAGAAGTTTCACCGAGGACTCAATTCGCACCTCCGGCATCTAACATTGGGACACCTGAATCAAACTTTTGAGGTTTTGGTCAGGTTAGCAGCAGGTTTGGAAAGAGATGGCTGCCAAGGCCCGAAGCAAATGGTATACCGACCACCCCTGCCAAGGAACGGACCACGAGGAATACCTTTGACTCAGTTCTAAGGAAACAAGCGCTCATGGAACAGCAGCAAGAAACCAGGACCCACACTTCCCCGGGACAAGAACGTAGTACCTCCTGCACCACAAGTATCAACCACTACTATCGAGAACAACAGGGATGGATGCTTTAAATGTGGGATCCCCGGACACATGGCTCGAGACTGCACAGCCCCCAGGGATAATTATCGAATTAATGTTGTCTGTTACAACTGTGGCAAGAGGGGACACATGAGCAGAGAATGTAAGGCACCAAAAAGGAAACTATCATGGGCCTACTACTCAAGGCCAAGCTGGTAAGGCTCGACTCAATGCTATCATACCCGAGGCAGCTGGCTATGATGAAAAGGAACAGCAGAACTTGGAAGGTACACTCTCATTATATGCTAGTAGAGTTAAAGTACTTTTTGATACGGGTGCCACGAATTCGTTTATTGCCTTTGAGATTGTACGACGATTGGGTTTAGTACCCCAAGCACTTGAGGTAGCCTTGAATGCGGTATCACCTTTGGGAGTGACCGTGAAGCTAGGAAAGGTGTGCAAGGACTGTACTTTGACATTGGAGGACAGAAACCTATATGCAGACTTAATTGTTCTGTCAATGAAGGAATTCGACGTAATCTTAGGATTTGACTGGCTTACTAAGTATCATGCAAAGTTAGATTGTGCTGGTAGGTCGATCACATTTTCAGTACCTGGAAGTGCACCCTTTAGTTTTCAATGCAACCCTACTAGTGACGCCTTCCTTACAAGTCGTTTAGCCGCTATGGAAACTGCAGGCTCAGATTTGACGATCGCTCGGATTCCGATAGTCCGAGACTATGAGGATGTCTTTCAGGACATTTCTGGATTACCACCAAAGCGCGAGATCGACTTTTGTATTGAGTTGATACCCGAAACGACACCGATATCCAAGGCTCCTTATCGTATGGCCCCAACGGAAATGCTGGAGTTGAAGAAGCAAGTACAAGAGTTAGAAGATCTTGGATTTATTAGACCAAGCACGTCACCTTGGGGAGCCCCGGTTCTATTTGTTAGAAAGAAGGATGGAAATCTTCGACTCTGTATCGACTACAGAGAGTTGAATAAGGTTACTATTAAGAATAAGTACCCGCTTCCCAGGATAGACGATTTGTTCGATCAACTACAAGGAGCGACGACCTTTTCGAAGATTGACTTACGATCTGGGTACCATCAGTTACTTGTCAGGCCGGAAGATATACCGAAAACAGCTTTCAGAACAAGATATGGGCACTACGAGTTCTTAGTTATGCCTTTTGGATTAACTAATGCCCCGGCGGTATTCATGGATTTGATGAATCGGGTATTCAGACCCTTCTTGGATCAATTCATCATCGTGTTTATCGATGACATCCTTATTTATTCGAAGAGTGATGAAGAACACGAGAAGCATGTGAAGATTACACTTCAGACACTTAGAGAAAATCGTCTCTATGCTAAGTTCAGTAAGTGTGAGTTTTGGCTGAAAGAAGTCAAATTCTTGGGACATGTAGTCTCACAGAACGGAATTTCAGTGGACTCAACCAAGACGGACGCAGTTTCTAGTTGGAATAGACCAACCAACGCATCGGAAGTACGAAGTTTCCTTGGATTGGCTGGATACTACAGGAGATTCGTGGAGGGTTTCTCAAGGATCGCGTCTCCTTTAACCGGACTAACAAAGAAGGACATAAAGTATGAGTGGAAGGACAAGCACGAACGCGCCTTTCAGGAATTAAAGGAGAGGTTGACCTCAGCGCCAGTGCTAGCTATACCCAAGAGTGGTGAACAGTACACTATCTACAGTGACGCTTCATATCAAGGACTAGGATGTGTACTTATGCAGAATGGTCAGGTAATCGCTTATGGATCTAGGCAATTAAAGCTACATGAATTAAACTACCCTACACACGATCTGGAATTGGCTGCAATTGTCTTTGCACTTAAGATTTGGAGGCACTACCTCTACGGAGAGAAGTTTGACCTATTCTCAGACCACAAAAGCTTGAAATACCTGTTCTCTCAAAAGGAATTAAACATGAGACAACGACGTTGGATGGAGCTACTTAAGGACTACGACTTTAATTTGCAATACCACCCCGGTAAGGCAAATGTAGTCGCAGATGCTCTAAGCAGAAAACCCCACAGGTTAATCGCCTCACTTTTAATCAGGGAATGGAAAGCCTTAGAAGCTTTAACGAAATTTGACTTTCAGACTACAAGACCAGGTATTGGACGACCTTTTGGATGTCTTATGGTGCAGCCAACCCTCATTAACCGAATACTTGAAGCTCAAAAGAAGGACGAAGGATTGAGGAAATGGTTTGAGAAGGCAAAAGCAAAGGATCCGACTGAATGGAATATTGGAACAGACGGGGCATTCAGATGTAAGGACAGGTTATGTGTACCCAACACGGATAATTTGAGGGAAGACATTCTGAATGAAGCCCACAAGTCAAGGATGACTATACACCCCGGCGGAACCAAGATGTACAAAGACTTGAAAAGGAACTTTTGGTGGGAAGGCATGAAGAGAGAAGTCGCAGAATATGTAGCAAAATGCCCTACTTGCCAGCAAGTCAAGGCAGAACATCAACGACCTCCAGGATTACTACAACCTCTACCAGTCCCAGAATGGAAATGGGAGCATATCACCATGGATTTTGTTATGGGATTGCCAAGATCTCAGCAGAACCATGATGCCATTTGGGTAGTTGTTGATCGACTAACCAAATCAGCCCATTTTATTGCATATAATATGACCTATCCTGTTGAGAAGATGAGTCGACTTTATCTGCAACAGGTTGTGCGGTTGCATGGGGTACCAGTGTCAATAGTATCAGATCGAGATTCGAGATTCACCGCTGGATTTTGGGAGAGTCTTCAGAAAGCGATGGGAACATCTCTGAAGTTAAGTTCTGCATTTCATCCACAAACTGATGGACAAACAGAAAGGACGAATCAAGTAATGGAGGATATGCTTCGAGCCTGTGTAATCGATTTCGAAAGTTCGTGGGAAACTCACTTACCGTTGGTTGAGTTTGCTTATAACAACAGTTTTCATTCGAGCATAGGGATGGCACCATTTGAAGCACTATACAGAAGGCCGTGCCGATCACCTTTGTGTTGGGCTGAAATTGGGGATGGCAAACTATTGGGACCAGACTTAGTCCAGGAGACCAATAAAGGAATCAATACAGTAAAGGAAAGAATGAAGGCAGCACAAAGTAGATACAAGAGCTACGTGGATAAACGACGTCGAGACCTAGAATTTGAAGTGGGGGATCATGTTTACCTGAAAGTTTCACCGGTTCGAGGCGTGGTAAGGTTTGGACAGAAGAAGGGAAAGCTATCGCCACGCTACATTGGACCATTTGAGATTCTGGATCGCGTAGGAAAAGTCGCCTATAGATTGGCGTTACCACCCAAGATGTCGGGAGTTCATAACGTATTCCATGTAAGCATGCTAAGGAAATGTCTTCATAACCCGGCACATGAGATCGACTTCAAAGATATCGAAGTAAATGATAATGCTACATTCATTGAAGGACCTGTAAAGATTCTGGATCATGGAATCAAGAAGTTGAGAAACAAAGAGATTCCGCTGGTAAAGATTCAGTGGAAACACCATGACGAAGGAGAAGCCTCTTGGGAGCTGGAATCGGAAATGCGAGAGAAATTTCCTTTTCTTTTTAGTGCCTAGATAGCTCAGATTTCGAGGACGAAATCCTGTAATAGGTGGTAGAAGATGTAATGCCTGTAATTTCTCTACGTGCAATAATACGAGTTTTATGAATTTCTATATCTGGTCTATTATTATATTAATATTTTATTTGTGTGACTGTATCAGTGTAATATAATTACTAATTAGACTATAATCACTGCACCGACTCGACCGTAATTAGAATTAACTTAGTCCTGTACCTGGACCCGAACATCAGAAATAATACCTGTCTGCACGTAAACCGAGATCGACACGCATAATGAGGAACTTTTGCACGCAAACCGAGGTAGTGGCACAAAACTCGAGGTGGACCCCACATGGCCGGCCACATGGCAGCCCATGCACCACATGGCACCACCTCCCTTGCCACTTGTCCACCTCTAGGACACTTGTCCATACATGCACACCATGCAAGCATGCATGGTGACACATAATCCCTTCCTTTCTTTATATAAGGATGCCTATATTCATGCATTAGACTCTTGGTCATTTTACAATCAGCATATAGAGTTAGAGAGAGCTAGGAGATGAACTCCATGGAGAGATAAGAGATGCATGGAGATGGAGAAGAAGAACTAGGAAGAAGTCTCCACCATTGAGGTTGTGTTCAAGCTTCCTAAGCTCAAATCCAAAGCCCAAGCTCAATTTCAAGTTTATGTGAGTATTCTAACTCACTTTAGAACCTATATAGCATGTAGTAATGTTTTATTAAGTGCTTGATGTTGATAGTTTGAGAGATCCATGCCATGCAAGATAAATTTTCAAATCTGGGAAGCAGAAACTTCCAGCAGAGTGTTGTTTAGTAAAACAAACATTTCGAGTAGTTCAAAAATGGGAATGAGGCTAGGTTTTTTTGTGGAGAAAGCTAACTCATATATCTACAAATAACTCTTCTATAGCTTAGTCTGAAAATCACTTTTTCATAGGTGAAATGTACATGCAACGAAGTACTTTAAATCTGAGAAACTGAAACTCTCAGCAGAACATAGTTTAGTAAAATGAATGTTTTGTGCAGCTCAAAAATCCGAATTAAGCTAGATTGTTTTGTGGTGAAAGCTAACTCATTTATCTACAAATAACTCTTCTATAGCCTAGTCTAAAAATGACTCCTTAATAGGTGAAATGCACATGCAACGCAGTACTAAAAATCTGGGACAGAGCAGTCCGAAAATATAGAAATGTCTAAGTAAAATAAATATTTTGAGCAGTTCAAAAATGCAATTGAAGTTAGATTTTTTTTGTACATGAAGCTAATCCAATTATCTACAATGTTCTAGTTTTGAGTTTGATCTACAAATCAATTTATCATGCCCAAATAAATCTTATCAATTCAGTCGACATAGTAAAATTAATTCCTGGCAGATTGTATAACTACTTGTATGATGTGTTTATTAATGATGCTTGCTTTCCGGTATCTATGTGGATATGGATATCTTGTGCTATGGTAGTGCTATCGCATATATGAGTATGTTAAGGGTTTCATCTATATGGTTATTGATGTCAAATCCATGTTATAGATCCACGAGCTACACGCTAGGTTTCCGTTGTTATGAATATAGTGTGATGACCATAGAGAATTCATACCCAAGCTATAAGTATGTTGTACGGCACGATTATTGCGCTGATAGTGATTGGATAGGTTTCAAATGTAAGTATGTTATGACATAAAATAGGATGATGGATGTATAAACGTAACTTCGAAAGTATATTCGGAAGTCCTTTAATGAACTAAATTCTGAAATGAGTGACGAATGCGTGGTCGGGAAAATGTAAGGGTCGGTTGTGCTATGTTAGAAGCAGATTATGATAAGGATAATTGTCGGATAGGTAATCTGGGCAACGGAGATCAGGATAGTAAGAAAAAGGGATGTGCAGTTGAGTTGTGATGCGGTGATTCTTTGAGTAAAGACTCCTTTCGGTTCTTCGTGACGAAGTGGATGTTCTTGTACTCCGTAACGCTTTCGGTTCTTCGTGACGAAGCGGTGATTCTTTGAGTAAAGACTCCTTTCGGTTCTTCGTGACGAAGTGGATGTTCTTGTACTCCGTAACGCTTTCGGTTCTTCGTGACGAAGCGGTGATTCTTTGAGTAAAGACTCCTTTCGGTTCTTCGTGACGAAGTGGATGTTCTTGTACTCCGTAACGCTTTCGGTTCTTCGTGACGAAGCGGTGATTCTTTGAGTAAAGACTCCTTTCGGTTCTTCGTGACGAAGTGGATGTTCTTGTACTCCGTAACGCTTTCGGTTCTTCGTGACGAAGCGGTGATTCTTTGAGTAAAGACTCCTTTCGGTTCTTCGTGACGAAGCGGTGATTCTTTGAGTAAAGACTCCTTTCGGTTCTTCGTGACGAAATGGATGTTCTTGTACTCCGTAACGCTTTCGGTTCTTCGTGACGAAGCGGTGATTCTTTGAGTAAAGACTCCTTTCGGTTCTTCGTGACGAAATAGATGTTCTTGTACTCCGTAACGCTTTCGGTTCTTCGTGACGAAGCGGTGATTCTTTAAGTAAAGACTCCTTTCGGTTCTTCGTGACGAAATGGATGTTTTTGTACTCCGTAACGCTTTCGGTTCTTCGTGACGAAGCGGTGATTTTTGAGTGAAGACTCCTTTCGGTTCTTCGTGACGAAATGGATGTTCTTGCACTCCTTAACACTTCGGTTCTTCGTGACGAAGTGGTTGATGAAAGATGTTTTGGTTGATGAAAGACGAAGTAGTTGATGAAAGATGATTTGGTTGATGAAAGATGAAGTGGTTGATGAAAGATGGTTTGGTTAGCAAGGGACACTTTGGGTTTGTAAATGATGTCGGATGTTAGAAATGAATGGTAGTGGCATTAAGAATGTCTAGACGGGTCTCCTGAATTGTTTGTATTCCTATCGAATACGTAGTCGGGTACGCTACTAGTTATAATTCGACGGTGAGAACGTAAAGATCCTAAAAGATATGTTGAAAGGTAGTAAATGTATTCCTATTGTGTTTTACTATATACGTTCCATTTGATTTAGCTTACTCACTCAGCTTTCATAAGCTGACGACGTTCATGTCGCTGGACATTCCCATGTCCAGCTTATCCAGGTAACGAGTACGCGGGTTATGATGCTACGCAAGCGGAGAACGCGGAGGAAGAGTACACCGAAGATGGCTATGGTTATGCTAGTTAGAGAGAAGACTAGCAGTTATCCTCTGTAAATGTTTTGATTATAACCAGAAGACTTAGCATATATTTTGTAATAGTTTTGTAAGGCCGAGAGCCATAAGACTCTGATGTATTTATAATGATGTATTAACTAGCTAAGTACTTTGACTTCTCTTTGTAATATATTCCAGTAAGTATGATGGTTTTATCTTTTTATTATATCGTTTAAATATTATTATCTGGTCATGGACAATTCGGTACTGTAACCAGTCACGTGCCTCAGAGTCCAAGATGAAAATTTTAAATTTTTCCATATTTTGGCTACGCCGGGGCGTGACATAGAATAATTCTGTATATTCACTTTTATTTACCTGTTGTCAAGAAATGACACAACCATTTTATTCTCATCCTTTTATGAATTAAGTTCACACGTTTTTCTAGTTTCGCTAGGATGAATGCATATGTTGATTATTCTTGTATCCAAATCATTTGCACGTGTTAATAGCTATGCAGAAAACTTAAAATAAGAGTTAATACGACTTTTGTACTTTAAAGAATGAAGTAGTTGAAAGCTAGTTACCCTTAGTGAGCTTTTGAATACAATCTTCAATTCTGAGGGAATTATCACATTAAAATTCGAATTGTTTTTCTTGAATATGCCGATTAAATTCGTTGAATAGTCTCTAATTCTTTCATTTTGGCTTCTTAGTAGAGGAGAACGTTCAGGATTTACCAACTAAACTCAATGAACATTGACGTGTAAAAATTAAGAAGTTGAGAAAATGATTTAAGCCATCGTATTTGCTCCTTACTTTCTCCATTTACCTATATCGACATCTCTGAATATGCGTTGTTCTTAACCCCACACCTAACAAATAATGCGGAATCCATTATGAAATTCTAAATCCCTAATTTCATACTTTGACCTCAATATACCTCATTGCACACCCAATGTGATTAAATTGTTGAAGTATGAGGAGGGAATAGTGGTGGGAAGGGTTGTTTAAAAAAAAATGAAAAATGATGATATGTATACGTATGGAGAGAATGGTTGGAATAAAGTGAAGAAATTACTGAACTCAGTCACATGCTGGAAATGTGCAATTTCTTACCCCTTTAATTTCTACCCTACTAAATAAAAACTGAAAAGTCAAAGCCTTAATGATTCACAACAACTTAATTTAAACATGAAAGTGTAACTTGAGTTATCCACGGTATTTTGCTCCTCTAGTAAGTAGTATTCATTTCATGAGACTATACACCCCTAAATGTTCGTCTCTTATAGAGTCGAGTATGAAAGCATTAGTATCCAAAAAAATCACTCCTATCAAAGCTTTCATACCATGTGCGATCATCATTAGCCAAGTTTCTGTGGGATGTTCATTTTTGAGTGTAATAACTATGTGAGGATTGAGTTGAAACTACAAATTCTGAGAGTATGATAGTCTAAATAACTCTAAATGAAGTTCGATGTATAGCTGTTCATTTCACACACACACGGATACAGGGATGTGATGCATATGTTATTTTTATCTTGGTGACGCGAGGAACATGTGCATTTCTTTCATGGTTTGAATGAGGATGATGTGTTTTGTAGAGCTAAATCAATAGTTGAATAAAAGGGGAGTGTTTAAAAAGTTATTCTATATCTTTTTGAGTTTATAATCAGAGAATTTTGTGGGTACATTCACTGCAAACCCTCACGAGACAACACTCGTCCACTAGGGGAACCTAGGGGTTTAACGGCTTGTTGCATTTGCTAAATGCAATCGCGATTCCTGGGAAAGTGAGTTAGGTAGTTTCTTTCATGTTATTTTAATTTAGTTAATCTGGGTCTAGTTTATTTTTAGCTTTTCTATTATAATTGTAGTTTAGCTCGTTTTTATTTTCGCTCTATTGCTAGGGACTAGCAAATCGCAAGTTGGGGGTTGTGACGAGCGGGGGTATTTGTAAAATACAACCACGTTAAAAGAAGAAAATGTGTTAAATTACTTCACAATTCCTTCATTTATCTGCAATTTGAATTACAATGCTAGTTTGTACACAATTTGATTAAACTATGATAAGTTGTTTGTTTTAGCTGTAGTTTGTGCAGATTACTGTTGCTGTGTAAAGAATTGGATAAGAAAGATAAAAGGGAGTGCTGAATTTTAATGAAGACAAATAAAGGATGAAAAGTGAACCTCGATCGATTGAAGACTATTCGATCGATCGAGGGTTCGATTGATCGAAAGAAGAAGACCCCAGAAGTTCAATCGATCGAAAGATGTTCGATTGATCGAACATGGCTTTTATCAGATTATACGCGCACGCAGCAGAAGCGGAATTTTAACCCTAGCATTGGTGTTTTAGTATAAATACTCGTATTATTTACGTCAAAAAGGACGCCCACTTTCATTTTCATCAGTTTATAGAGAGTAGAGAGCTTTCCTTTGTTTATTTTGTAGGTTTAATCAAGGTTTTACATTGCTTTGGTTTGGATTTCCCTGTGTTCAATACAAGTTTTCGTTACAGGTTACTTTGTTTACTTTCTGCACTTAGTCTATTGTAATATAATCTGTTATTCCATAGTATTGCATGTTAGTTATAGTTATTTAATTAAGTTTCATAGATTCATTGAAAAAAATCACAACCAAACACACCTTTAATGGAACTTTACGTTAAAAACGAATCTGAGACACTTCAGACGATGTCTGAGTAGTCCCCACGTTGGGAGATCACAATGAAACTGTGATCTCAAGCCTCTGCCATGCAGCAGGATAATTCCTGTATTCGATCGATCGAAAAAGCTCGATCGATCGAAACAGCGATACAATCGAGCGATCGAAGTCAGTTCGATCGATCGAGGGATGAAGATATTCGATCGATCGAAAGCGAGTCGATTGATCGAACTATCTGATTCTTGAGGACATTCTATGCAGTATTCCTAGACTTTCTGCTTTACTGATTTGTTATCAAATTGTCCCCAAACGCTCAGTTTGTCAAAACAGTCTGTAAACTTTAAGCCTTGAGGCATTTTTCTTCAATATATTTTGCAAACCACCCTCAATGCTAACACCATTGCAGGTGAGAGTCTAAACTATTGTTTTAAATCGCTTTTGTGTATTTCAAACTTAATTGTGATGATATGGTCCCGGTCATGAAAGGACTATAGATTCTTTATCCTAAGAGAAATACGGAATACTGTGGAGAGTGTGCTCCATTGAGCTTCAACGTAACTGCATGGTAGATAGCTAGGTCCAGGTGGATTTGTGTAATCCCAACATTTCCTTTTAGTAAGAAAAACACGTTTTAAATCATTGCTTTAATTAACTAGTTAGTAATTAGTTTAATCTAGTTTTATTGTTTTACCTTTAGTAGTTGATCAATTGTGGGACTTTGTGTTCTGCATTAGTTACAATATTGATTTTTATTTTCTTGTTTGAGATTAATCTAAGTAATTAGTTTAACACCTTCCCTGTGGGATCGACCTGGACTTAACCAGAATACTACTTGCACGATCACCTGCACTTGGGTGTTGCACAAGAGCGCACAACTATTTAGTCGTGTCAATTATTATTATTATTATTATTATTATTATTATTATTATTATTATTATTAATATTTATGTTCGTTATTATTATCAGTTCGGTTAACTCCATGTTAACGTGTGGTAATTAGTTATGTTTATTATTATTATTTATTCCGGTTAACCTCATGCTTTCACATATAGTACTACGAGTTTTGGATCCGTACTTTATTTCAAGAATAAAATTGTACCTGTTTAATTAACTTGTTCCTCGTGCATAACATATGATACACCTCATGTAGAAGTCGGTGTCGTAACGTCAAGTCGACGTGTACGAGTATAGAGTCGAACGGTCGCAGAGACCAAGTTCGTATGCATTTGGAAGTATGTGTAAGTCGACCGCGGAGGTCCGAAAGTTGATATGTAGTGAGTTGGTACTGTCAAATGGAATTACGGAATCGCATGCCGGTGATGATTGCTACTATGGCCACGGAGAGGCAAACACGATAGCAAAGTAACCATGTTGATAAGAATACATCGATAAATGAATAAACATGGTTAGCCTGTAAGGTGAGATTACTACTGCGGTCGCGACGACCAACAATAGTAAAGTAACCATTTTGCAAATCGGCGACAATATTCATAAGGTAAGGTCCCGAGGACCTAGAGTACATGGTTAGCTTGTAAAGCGAGATTACTACTATGGCCACGGAGGGGCAGACAACGATAGTAAAGTAACCATAGCTTGACCCACTGGGCGAGTCACTCTAAGCCAACGGCGTTACATTGGTAATGTAACAAAGTTAAGTAAGTCGGATGTTAAGTCGAGTGAAGTCGAATATATCGATGATGCATAGTTTCATGCACGGTCTAATTATAATTCATTCAACCGTCATAACTAGTCGTTGGGAACTTTCAGATATATATTTTATATTAGGAGTGTTCGGTTAGGATGCTCACTTAGCTTTTATTAAAGCTAACGGCATACTACGCCCTGGACATTCCCATGTCTAGACTATACAGGATATGATCGTCCGGAGGAGGACTATCAGGAAGAGGAAGCCTTGGAAGGAGAAGCCTACTATGCTGAAGGTCACAGCTACGCCAGTTAAAGGCGCGGCTTCAAGAAAGAAGACTTAGTTGTTCTTTATAGACTTTTGTCCTTTCGTGCTAAGTTGTAAACGGCGTCTAACGCCTTAAGCTCTTTTGTTCTTTATCTTTTGATAACTACAAACTCTGATGTAATACCTAGTAATCGTTTGATTTATATATTCAGTTTGCGCTTCCGTTTGAGTTACTCTTTTATCTGTTTGTGGACAATCAGTTAATGTAACTAGTCATGGCTTACGGACCTAGAATGGAAAATTTTATTTCCTGCTAATTTCTGCTGCTCCGGGGCATGACAGGATTTTTGGTATCAGAGCACTAGGTTTACTTAGACGTGCTCACTGATTGTCCTATACCTCTATGTTGGGAACCTTAATATACTTTCGAATAGTGCTCGCACTAAGATAGTTCTTTTGTTAGACAGGTAGCATGGATCCAATCTTTATCCCAGATGCTTTTGGAGGACACTATATCTATGTGGACCATATAGAGCCGGCAGACCCGGCATACTATCTATCGAGGATCCGACAGACTGTAGCCAACAACCTGGAAACCGACCTATGGTACGATATACATGGGGTTGGGATCCAGGATCCCGATATCATGCGTAGAGAGGTCGTCTACCGCATGGATACCACCATACGCATTGCGGCAGAGACACTAGAGCTACTAAATGATTGACATGCCTTCCCGAGACTACTCTCGAAAGTTAGGACGATGTCCGCGCCACCTCTGGTAGGATCACCACCGCAGACACCCCCAATTCCACTAGCAAGGAATATTGTAGAGGAAGAGGGAGACATAATAGTTAATGTTGTATTACCTCAGATAGCTCTAGAAGGGATTACGACTGATATAGCACAGATAGCCACAAAGTGGGCAGCAGAGATGACAACACATCCTGATGGGTTTGAGATAGGAGAGGTTGAGTTGGTTGAGGCCATGGCCAAGGCAATAAGGTTAGCTGCCGCCACACAGGCTAAAGAAAGGGAGTTCGATGAAGAGGAAGAGTCTGATGAGGAGGGAGAGTCAGATGAGGATAAAAACCCTCAGGAAGATCCTAATGAGGGAGATAGCGACAACGAAGAGCTTGAGGTGGGGCCAATAGAATATGATGAGCCAGTGGAGGATGAGCAAGATGAGGAGCCTGAGATAGCTCCAATGGCGGATGAACCAGTCATTGAGGAGGTTGAAATGGAGGAAGCCCTGATACCATATGTGATAGGCCCACCTCCTTGGTGGCATTTTAGGATAGTAGATGAGGTCGACAATGATGAGGATGATGAGGACGTAGACGATGAGGATGAGTTCGATCCATACCTTGATTGGGTCCCACCAGAGGAGATCACTAGTAGAGATGATGCGCCACCTCTAGAGTCCAACAATGATGGCGATTATTGGAACAAGACTCATAAGATTTGTAAGAGATGGATTAGGGCTCGCAAGCCGTAGTTATTAGGAATGATGTATTAGGATGGGATAGTAGCCCCACTTTTGTGTTTATATATATATTAACTCGGGCTAGTAACCCTGTCTTTTGTAAGCTGCATATGTTAGGGTAATATCCCCATTTTTGTAATCCATGCATCCTAGATGTTGTAAATCGGCCTTGTAACCTCTAAACTATTAATGAGAGCTACCTTTTAGTATATACTATGGTCCAATGATCTTGATGTTTCTAGTTTTATTATTTTTGCTACTTTGTTAAATTTCATATCTTGACGTATATGTTTCGGTGATAACTTGTAGATGTGCACGCGTATACTAGTAGTAACCAATAGATGTCTATGAAGGTACACCAACACACGAATCACTATGGCAAGGAGAAATAGAAATACCCCTAACAATCCCGTTGAGCAGATTGAGGCTGCACCCCAGGCACCTGTAGCTGCTGATCCTACTGGTCTATTCGAGGCTTTTGTACAGAGACTAGAACATATCAATAACAACGACAACCATAATGTGAATAATAGAAACAACCCCGTACCACCTCCGAGACATGTAGAGGATAGAGTAGTAGAACGTTTACGTCATTTTCGTCCTAAGAAGTTCGACGGAGATGCCGAGCCATGGTGTGCGGAACAATGGCTCCGCAAAATGGAATCGATCTTTGACACATTGGGATGTATGGAGATCGAGAAGCGTCGATTGGCAACGTTCCAATTAACGTATGCGGCAGCCGATTGGTGGGAATCGGAGAAAGCAACGGTAGGAGAAGCGACAGTAAGAAGAATGCCCTGGGCTACATTCAAAGTGCTATTCCTGGAGAATTACATTCCACAGACAAAGAGGAACAAGAAAGAGAGGGAGTTCATTGAGCTGACACAAGGAAATCGGACTGTGAGGGAATACACAGTACAGTTTGAACGGTTGTCCCGCTTTACTCGCCACATGATTGATACCCCAGAGAAGAAAAACTGACAATACCACCAAGGCATATCGCTATCACTTCAACACATGACTCTCAATAATCAAGGCCTGACCTTCAAAGCCATGGTAAGTATGGCAATCGGCCACGAGGAAATCAATGGTCGACAACGAGGACGTTTTGAAAATCGACCACTATTTAGAAACAACCAAGGTAACCAAGTACTGAGACCCTCGATGAGATTCCAAGGGAATAAGCGTAATTGGACTAGTGAAAGGAAATCACAACTCACGTTCCCTCAGAACCAACTAGCTGTACCCCAAGCACAAACCCCAAGAGGACCACCTGTTTTTACTATAGCCAATAACGATGGATGCTTTAATTATAGAAAACCCGGACATAGGTTCAAGGACTGCTGAGCCCCAAGGAGAAGCTAAGAGGACACCGTCTCCTGCAATTGTGACAAAAAAAAAAGGGTCACTTATCCAGGGATTGCTGAGCTCCTCAAGGCAGATACTACGGAGCATACACTTAGGGTCAACCCAAGCAAGCCCGCCTAAATGCCATTATCCTATAGGAAGCCGGATTCGATGAAGGAGAACAGCAGAATATGGAAGGTACCCTCACATTGTTTAACAGTCAAGTTAAATCTTTATTCGATACTGGTGCTTCCAACTTCTTTATTGCTATTAAGATTGTACAACGGTTGGGTTTAGTACCCCAGATGCTTGATGTAGCTCTGAACGTTATGTCCCCCTTAGGAGTGAACATTAAGTTGGGAAAAGTGTGGTTTAAGGCAGTTATCAATCTGCTTCAGGCTGGTCATCAACATCCCTTTACTTGAACCATTGGATTCTGAACTTAAGGGGTGTTGAGGGGACATTGTTTGCACCACAAAATAAATTTTATGGTATGGGCTCACAAAAGATATGGTCATAAGAGGAGAATGTGCCACGTGGTTATTTTTGTAGTTGGCTAGGATGATGAGTTTGAACTCAGGATGATGGCGGTTATTCACTGGAATAAGTCAGGATGATGGTAAATAACCGCCAAGGGCCCATGTTTGCCACATGTGCATACAAAATCTACCACATATGTTAAAACAGTTATAAGGAAGTAGAAAAACTTCTATTTAGTGGAGAATGACAGTTACAAGGTAGTTGTGAACGGAAGTTACAAGGTAGTGGGTTATATTAACACATGGCCATTATTTAAATGGCTTAGTAGGAAATAACCACCCATGAACTCCCACATTATGGGATAGTCATATAGATGGTTATTATCTATAAATTACCACATAATGATCATTAGCCACATCATCAACATGAAGTGACGTTATCAGTCTGGAATATAGTGGCAGTTATGTAGTGATCAGCCTGAAATGTAGTGATTAGTCTGAAATGCAGTGGCAGTTATACAGTTAATTAAATTTAGAATGTTGCCTATAAATACAAGGGAAGAATGAAGAAGATGGCCATCATCGACGATCAAACAAACTACATGCCATACGCATCTTTATATTTTATTTCCTTTACCTATTTTAGGAGTAGATTTTAATGTGGTTCTTCCATATCCGTAAGAGAAGGTACGTTATCCCCTTCTTCTTCATGTCATATTTGGAGGCGAACTTTACCACTCCAAATTGTAAGAAGGCGTGTGTTCCCCTCCTTGTTTCTATAATTGGATGCGCGATTACCACTCCAATCTCTTGTAACCATTCTTGTACTTAATGAAAAATATTGTCTTTTAAGCATTTACTTGCTTGGTGAGATTTTTGTTTTATTTTAAAGTCTTTGATTCTGTCAAAGCACCGAGAATTCAAAGGAAAGTGTTGTTCCTCTACTTTACAAATCGCTTGATCAATTTATTCATACTTAGAGGACGTTTATTGACAAACAATTCATTTTTTGGCATGCTCGCACATAAAAACATTTTCTGCCATACACAAACTACCGCACTTCATCTTTCCTAGGAAAAAAAACAGTGACCTCTCTCTCTCATCCTCCCATGGCCACCATTACCACCACTTGTACCTGAGCTTTGTCTACCACCTCCGGCGACCTCAAATGACCACCATCGGCGACCACCACGGCAACTAACACCATCACCACTACCACCCAAACAAATCTAGATTGCCACTACCACCAACACCATCGCCACCACTACCATCGGCCACCACCACCACAAACACCATCACCATAACCAAAACAGATCTGGATCTGATTTGATTCTTCAAAATAGATCAACACCATTTAATTGATCAAAACAGATCATCACCATTCAACTACTATGATTGGTCTCTATATTGGATCATCTCCATTTGATTGTTATTGATCGGGAGAGAACAAATCCTAATTACACGCCTTAATTCACATTTGTTAGTTCGTTTTATCCTATTTTTGTGTACTTTTTCTTTGATTTTCATTTTTTGTCAAGATTTAGAAGAAAGCAGGAGTTCCAGGCTAAATAAGGAGAAAAAGAAGAAGGAAGGAACCAGAAAAAGCCACCTCACACGAGCGGCCCTCTCACGCGACATATCCGTACCTCGCTTGCGCGGCCCGCTAGCGTGACCTCCCAAAAACGCGCTCGCGTAGTCCGCTCGCGCGACCTATGTAAAAATCAAAGTTGCATATTTCAATGTACTGAAGACCCTTATGCAAACAAAACTGCCTAATTACGTCCAGAAAGAAAAATATAGCAGTTTTAGTTGGATTAGGTTTACAAAAGCCTTCATAAACCCTTTACAACTATATGTAGATGAATCAAAAGCTATTGGAAGGTTACACATCCTTACAATCATCAACTTTGAAGGCAAGAGGAAGAGAAGATTTAGCTTGAAGGTCCCTAATGGCAACCATCATCTCGATCTTCATGTCTTCATCAACTATGTGCAACTAAACACCCATTCTAGGGTTTTTAATGAAACCCTAACTATGTAAAGGGGGAACTCTATGCTTTCTTATTTTAGGATTTTATATATTGGATAGTAATTGTACGTTTGAGGATTATTTATATATAATCGATTTTCAATGATAATAATCAAGAGTACTTTGGATCTATTCTTGTCTTAGATTTTTCCTTATGCTTATTGAACTCAATAATCCTTGATTTTTGTGATTGATATGAGTATTTACGTACAATAGTGCTTATGTGATTGCGATGTTTAAATCTTTTATAATTCATGCTTAGGAAAGATGAGTTATGCTATACCCTAGTTATAGGTAGATAATTCATGTGAACTGAAGATGAATTATGCTTAGGTTAAACTAGCGATATCCTCTTGTTATTACTATTGGGCTTGTAGCTACAATTGATCATAAATATCCAATCATAGAACTTAAAGTAAAAAGTTTAGATCCCCAATGCATAGTTAGTGGTGGATTTG
The DNA here is from genome assembly GCA_033977485.1 of Hydrangea macrophylla. Lineage (NCBI taxonomy): Eukaryota > Viridiplantae > Streptophyta > Magnoliopsida > Cornales > Hydrangeaceae > Hydrangea > Hydrangea macrophylla. The sequence continues at coordinate 82,070,321 of CM066987.1, forward strand.
TAATCCTAGATCTCATCTCCATATATTAAAACAATCTCAAATTTTGTATTAGTTTACTTAGTTTAATTTTAGAATCTTATTTCTAGAATTTTATAGTTTTAATTGCATAGATTAGTTTATAGCAAGAATTAAATCAACAACTATTCAAACTTCTATTTTCACTAGCTAACTAACTAGATTTAGGTTTTCTTAATTAAAGGATAAAAATAATCAATCCCTGCGAGTTTGACCTTTACTTCCACACTACAAATCCTTAAAAAGTAAAGTATACTTTTATATCTTGATTTTGACAAGATCAATTTTTGGCAGCGTTGCTGGGGATTGGCAATTGTTGCCATTAATTTTTAGAATCTTAATTTAGATAGTTAGTAAATATTAGCTTAGATTTTATTTTCTTTATTTCTAGTTTAATTTCCGAGTCGCTAAAATTATCCGTGTTTTTGCAGATTACAAGTCGTCAAATTCTAGCAAGTTCGAGTGGAGCAGTTGTGCACGTTAACGGAGCTTACATGAATCTAAAAAATATAATTGCAATCAATTTATAAATATTAAGTAAACTTGTTTTAAATTTCGCATCAAACCACTATAAGTCAGGGCGTTGAGACGCAATTACTTGTATTAGGTTAGGTGCGAAGTGAGCATTGCATTAGCTAGGAAACCTAGGGCGCTTGGTTTTGACGTAAATCACTGCATTACAAGATAACTACATGCATCATAGTAGTACTGTGTGCTTGCGTGCTTGGTTAATTGCGTAGTTTATTTTCTTATTTTATTGAGTCAGTCCTTATTATAGTGTTAGTTCTTTAGTTTATGTTTGGTACTCGTTCGAGTAAACCTAAGTTAAATCTACTTAATCTTGAACTTGAACGAACCCTTAGAGTCCTTAAGTCTTTAACACGAGCTTCTTGAGCTCGGTTGATGCTAGATGAAGAATCCACACCAGGATCATCATCGTTGTTTGAGTCTGAAATTCAAAGTACTCTTAAACGTCTAAGGAAAACTAGAACTATTAAAATTGAACCTATTCCAATGACTGATTTTGGAAATAACGGTAATAACATAAATAATCAGAATAATGGAAGAAATCCTAACATACCTCTGCCTCCACCGCTAAAAGACTATTTTACCCCCACTGCTTATACGCCACCATCATGCATAGAACTACCAGAGGTGACTGCAGGTCACTTTGAGATCAAGTCATTGACCATTGCACTTATGCCATCTTTTCACGGTTGTGCTAAAGAAGATCCTTACAATCATTTAGGAGTATTTTAGGGTATCTATGCTACTTTAAAAATTCAAAATTTAACAGATGATGAGCTAAAATTGCGTCTTTTCCCTTTTCCCTTAAAGATAAAGCAAAATATTAGCTCCAGTCTTTGGAGCCAAACGCTATTAGAACATGGGATGGTTTGCATACTGCTTTCCTACAAAAAAAATTTCCATCACTCGCACAAATCAAATTAGAAAATCTATGACGAATTTCACAATGCAAGATGGTGAGACACTTTACGATACATGGGAACAATTTAAGTAGCTTCTACGTTCCTGCCCTCATCATCAGCTACCAAAATGGCAGTTAACACAAGTTTTCTACGAGGGAATCGTTCCCACCATGCATAATACAGTCGATGCTATTTGTGCAGGGACGTTCCTCCACAAAAGTGCCGACGAAGCGTGGAGGATATTCTAAAACTTAACTGAAAACTCTATGCACTAAGTTGTGTCTGTACACCCCGAGGGCTATCTTCCACCATAACCAAAAAGAGAGGCTAAAGTTGAGTCAAGTCATTCATTTGAAATTTAAGAATTAAATAGAAAAATGGACCAACTCATAATGATGGGCCACATGCAGGGCCCACCTACTCCTACCAAAATATGTCAATTATGCTCTGACCCGTCTTATTCTACACTGGCATGTCCGTCCGCTTCACAATTTTTGGAATATGTGGAACAACATATTAATGATTTTCAACAGTTCCAAAGACCCAGTTATAACTCCCATTGGTTATAAACCGGACACGACATGGAGACCTCAACCAAACCTCTCATGGAAATCTAATAGTGAAGGACCGCATTCAAAACCTGAGACAACGAACTTCTCAAATGCATATAGGCCTCAACCTAATCAGTACCAACAACCTCCCTTCCATGCTAATCCCCCTAGGGATAAAACTTTTGAAGAGAGTGTGTTGGGATCGTTTAAAAACTTAGAGGCCCAATCTCAATCACAGTCTTAACTCGTTAACTCCCACACGCAATCTATCGTTAAGCTAGAATCCCAAATGGGACAACTAGCTAATACATTAAATCATCATAATGAAGGAAAATTACCGAGTCAACCGGTTTAAAACCCTAAAGGGCAGTATGAGGTAGGTACGACGAGTGACTAATTAAATGCAGTGTCGACTAGAACAACTGAGTATTCAGAAGAGGTCAATCCTCCTCTCAAGCCTCGAAAAGATAAGGGAAAAGCAATCAATAAAGAAAAAGATGACAAGGATAATACGGTTACGAAGGACCCTACTCCTTCAGTACCTAATGCATCTAAAGCGACAAACCCATCAAATTATCTACCTAGGATGCTGTTTTCTTTAAGTGTAGACGTCCCATCTCACATCTCAAATAAGGGAACATGGCCGGAGGATATCCTAGAGACATTTAAAGAGGTAAAAATAAAGATTCCACTGCTCGATGCCATTAAGCAAATACCTCCGTATGCAAAATTTCTAAAAGACTTTTGCACTCAAAAGAGGAAGTCTAGGAATCATTTATCTAAAAATGTCTTTTTAACGGAGAGGGTAAGCTCTATGTTTCAACACAACACACTCAAATACAAGGACTCGGGTACACCTACAATAGCGTGTCATATAGGTGACAAATATATTCACCGGGCCCTTCTTGACCTAGGAACGAGTGTGAATCTACTACCATATTCAGTATACAAACATTTGGGTTTAGGAGAATTAAAACTGACCATTGTTACCTTATAGCTAGCAGATCGTTCAATTAAAGTACCACGTGGGGTGATAGGGATGTGTTGGTAAAGGTGGATAGATGCTACTACCCGGTTGATTTCATTGTGCTAGACATTGAACCAGTCCTTGATACGAGTAAACACATCCCAGTTATTCTAGGACGTCCTTTCCTAGCTACAGCTAATTCAATTATCAACTATATGACTGGAGTAATGGATAAAACGTTTGGAAACATGACCGTTTGTCTTAACGTCTTTGATGCATTAAATCAACCTTATACAGATGACGAAGAGGTAGACTGTTATGCAATTGATTTAATTGATGAATTAGTAGAAGAGGTGGCGCCTTTTATATTAACTAAAGAAGCCTTGGAAGCTTGTTTATCGCATTTCAATTTTAATGATTTCAACATTGATACGAATATTGGCAAATTAAATAATTTGTTGGAATCAGTAAACACAACTAGTGTTCTTCCATGGATGCCCAAGATAGAGGCTCTGCCACCTCTCGCGCATAAACCAGCGTTACCATCTATCGAGTGTCCTCTGACACTTAAACTTAAACAGTTACCGAACTCATTGAAATATGTGTTTCTAAGACCTAATACGACACTCCAGGTTACAATTGCTTCAAATTTAACTATAAGTCAAGAAGTGCAACTATTAAAGGTCCTAGGGAATCATAAGAAAGCGATAGGATGGACGGTAGCTGATTTAAAAGGAATTGATTCGTCTGTTTGCATACATCGAATTAACTTAGAAGAAAATGCTAAACCATCTAGAGAAATGCAACAACGTCTTAATCCGAATATGAAGGAAGTGGTTGTGAAAGAGGTCATTAAACTCTTAGATGCTGGTATAATTTATCCGATCTCCGATAGTAATTGGGTCAGCCCCACGCAGGTTGTCCTAACGAATCGGGGATCACAGTTATGCCAAATGAAAAAGGAGTCCTCATACCCACCCATCAAACTACCGGTTGGCGGGTATGCATTGACTATCGTAAACTTAGTACAATGACTCGTAAAGACCATTTCCCTCTTCCATTCATCGATCAAATATTGGATCGTCTATCTGGTCAAAGCTTTTATTGTCTTCTAGATGGGTACTCTTGTTATAACCAAGTACCTGTCTATCCTGAGAACCAAGAGAAAACAACGTTCACATGTCCCTTTGGTACTTTTGCTTATCGTCGGATGCCGTTTGGTTTGTGCCATGCACTGGCCACCTTTCAACGGTGTATGATGGCAATCCTCTCAGACATGGTTGAAATTTTTTTAGAAGTTTTCATGGATGATTTCTTGGTATTTGGTCCCATGTTTGAAGAATGTCTTCAAAACCTTACAAAAGTCCTCGCCCGTTGCGAGGAAGCGAATTTGGTTTTGAGTTGGGAAAAGAGCCATTTTATGGTTCAAGAAGGTATAGTGTTGGGTCATGTTGTTTCACAATATGGTATAAAGGTCAACAAAGCAAAAATTGAATTAATTGACAAACTTCCTCCGCCGTCTTCCATTCATCAAATCCGTTCATTTCTCGGTTATGTCAATTTTTATCGAAGATTTATCAAAGATTTTAGTAAATTTTATGACCCTTGTGCAATTTTCTCTCCAAGGACGTCCCTTTTGTCTTTGATAATGAATGTCTGAAGGCATTTGAAACATTAAGATCCCTACTTTCCACAGCTCCGGTGATCCGATCCCCTGATTGGTCACTTTCGTCTGAATTAATGTGTGACACTTCTGATTATGCCGTTATCAGAAAGTAAATAAAGTGCCTCATGTGATATAATACGTGAGTAAAACCCTAAATATCACGCAATTGAATTACATGACTATGGAAAAAAAATTGCTCGCGATCGTGTTTGCCCATGACAAATTTTGTTCATATTTATTAGGGTCAAAGGTTATAGTTTATACTAATTGACAAGCGAGGGTATTTGTAAAATACAACCGTGATAGAAGAAGAAAATAAACTAAATTAGTTTACAATTCCCCTGTTATCTGCAATTAGAATTATAATGCCAGTTTTTACACAATATGATTAATCTATGATAAGTGGTATTGTTTTAGTGGTTATTAGTGCAGATTACTGTTGCTGTGTGAAGAATTGAATAAGCAAGATAAAAGGAAGTGCTTGGGTTCAATGAAGACAATTCAAAAATGAAAAGAGATTTTCTAACGATCGACAAGGTCTCGAGTGATCGAGGTTTCGATCGATCGAATGTAGTTCAAGCGCTCGAAGATCCCAGAAGTTCAATCGATTGAGAGATGTTCGATCGATCGAACATGGCTTTTATCAGAACTTACGCGCACGCAGCGGGGACATTTTTTTTAACCCTAGCCTTAGGTTTTTCTATATATACCAATTATTCTCACATCGAAAAGGATGGCTACTCTTATTTTTTATCAGTTTATAGAGAGAGTTAGAGAGTTTTACATTGTTTTGTAGGTTTTCAGAGGTTTGGATTTTGGTTGCTCTTGGATTTTCTTCAAATTAAGCTTAATACAATGTTCCAGGTTTCATCTTATTGGTTTATTAGCATTCTGTTCTTAGTTATTCGTAGCACAAGTAATGTTAAATGTAGTTTTGCTTGTTATTTAGTGATTAAACCATAGTTTTCCAAAGTTTTCATGTTTAAATCTCAACCAAACGCATCCTTAATGGACTTTTACGTTAAAAATGAATCTAAGACACTACAGACTATGTCTGAGTAGTCCTTGGGTTGAGAAACTGTGATGAAACTATGATTTAAAGCCTCTGCCATGCAGCAAAATAATTCCTGTGTTCGATCGATCGAAGTTATTTGATCGATCGGAGCAGAGATACAGTCAATTGATCGAAGACATGTCGATCGATCGAGAGATGAAGATGTTCAATCGATCAAGAGCGCGTCGATCGATTGAAACCTCTGATTCTTGAGAACATTCAGTACAGTATTCCTAGACTTTCTGTTTTACAAATTTGTATCAAACTGTCCTCAAATGCTCAGTTTGTCGAAACAGTCTCTAAACTTAAAGCCTTAAAGCATTTTTCTTCAATATCTTTTGCAAACCACTCTCAATGCTAACACCATTGTGGGTGCGAGTCTTAACTATTGTTTTAAACTGCTTTCATGTATTTCGAACTTAATTTCGATGATATAGTCCCGGTCATGAAAGGGCTATGGATTCTCTATCTTTAGAAAAATACGGAATATTATAGAAGATGTACTCCAATGAGCTTTAACGTAATTGCATGGTAGATGGCTAGGTCACTGTGGATTCGCGTGATCCCAACACTTCTCTTTTACTAAGAAAACCAGTTTTAAAATATCGCTCTAGTTAACTAGTTAGTCATTCAGTTTAAAGTAATTTAGTTGCTTTTAATTTTAATAGTTGTTAATCGTAGAACTCCGTGCTCTACAGTTTCCTTAAGCATTAAATTTTCTTTTTATTTTTAGAGTTTAATCTAGGTAATTAATTTTCAACCTTCCCTGTGGGATTGACCTGGACTTCCAGTACTATATTAGTTGCACGATTACCTACACTTAGGTATAGCACACAAGCACACACAGAAAAATTCTCGTGTCAAGTTTTTGGCTCCGTTGCTAGGGAAGGCGACGAATTAATACTTAGTTTACCTCAATCTATCTTTATCTATTTCTATTTTCTTTTTCTTTTCTTCTTTAGATTAAAGCCTTTTAGGATTTTTTCCCATTCATGTCCGAAAATTCCGTTGAAGGAATTCTTGGAAATCCATTCTACTTAGCTGATTCTTCTAATTCTATTAATCCCATAGCTACACCTATTGATTCAATGGCCGATAACCAAAGTGAAAACGGTGATAATGTGGTTGTCCCAATCGACGATTCCCTTCATCCTTTGTGCGATCTCATGACACCTGAACATGCTCCAACACCTTCTTGTATTCTCATTCCACTTCATGCTGGCGAATTTCAATTTCGCAACGGAATGATTCAACTCCTTCCTACCTTCCATGGAATGGATAGCGAGAAGGCATATCTACACGTCAAGGACTTCGAGGATGTATGTAAAACATTTTCACAAAATTGTCCTGTAGACGTGACACGCCTAATGCTTTTTCCTTTCACCTTGAAGGATAAAGCAAAAGCATGGCTACTCACGTTGAAGCCTAATTCAATCTACACCTGGCATGCGATGAACACTGCATTTCTAAAGAAATTCTTTCCACCTCGCATGACCACTGAGCTTAAACGACAAATTAACTCTTACAAACAAAAGAGCAATGAAACCTTCACCCAAACTTGGGAGCATTTCAAAGATTTGCTTCTATCATGTCCACGTCATGGGTATGAGAAATGGCAAACCATAAGCTACTTTTAAGAAGGGTTAAATGGTAAAACTAAAAAGTTGGTCGAGACCATGAGTTCAAGACCATTTCTTCGCAAAAACACTGAAGAAGCTGAAGCTCACTTTGAGTGGCTAGCTGAACATGCCCATGAATGGTCCAATTCTGAAGATATCCCACGCTCACAGATATCCTGTGTAGAGGAGAAGAGTTTATACCAACTAAAAAGCGAAGATCACCTGATGAATAAATATGAGGAATTAGCTAAGAAAGTAGAGGAATTGGGGATGAAAGGGGAAGGTTCTAGGCAGGTTTTGCCTGAAGAACCCTGCGGCACATGCAATATGTTGGGACATACCAATCAATACTATCCCAATGTGCCGTATTTTCAAGAACAACCCCCCATGGAAATACATGACATGCAAGGGTATAGGGGGGCGGGGAATTTCTATAATAACTATAATTCACAAAATAATAACAATAGATGGAATCACCCTAGGTTTGATTGGAAAAATAATGCTGGGACCCAAAATCAATACCAACAACAGCCCTATAACAACAATAACCAATATCAAGGGCAATACAATAGGCAGCCCCAACCATTCAATCAAAATAGACCTAATAACTATAATCAAGCGCAACCCTCTAATCAACAGTCGAACGTTTACGTTCCCCCACACAAAAAGTCACAGGAGGAAGATCCTCTTTCTAACCTGAATCTAACGCAACAATTAATTCAAATGATGAGCAAAATGTCTGTGACGTTAGATAGGATGGATGCACGACAAGAGGGATTGGGTGGAACATTTCCTGCCCAACCACTTCAAAACCCTAGGGGATACAACAATGGTCCCACTAACCATGAACAAGCTAAAGCCGTGACTACTCTGAGAAGCGGCAAGACTATAGGGCTAAATGGTGCCTCTCTCTACTCCCGAAGAGTATGAGGAGGACGAAGTGGTAAAAAAAAACAAACCTTCTACTCAGGAAGAGGAGCCATCCACTAATAATGAACCATTAGAAATAAACATTCAAGCTCCTAAACAAGTAGAGGAAGTTGAGAGAAAGTCCGGAAAGGAGCCTGTTAATGACGAAGTACCCAAATGCCCTTTCCCCGCGCCTTATCCTCAGAGGCTTAGGAACCCCAAAAATGAGGCAAAGAATCAGGAGTTCTTGGAACTGTTCAAACAAGTCAAAATCAATCTTCCACTCCTTGATGCAATCAAACAAGTGCTGGCCTATGCTAAGTACCTCAAAGACTTATGCACGGTCAAGAGGAGGCAAAATGTGAAGAAACATGCTTATGTGGCTTGCCAAGCAAGCGCAATCATCCAAAACGAATTACCTCCAAAACTCAAAGACCCCGGTACCCCAACTGCCTCGTGCTGAATTGGAAATCAAAGAGTAGACAACGCCCTCCTTGATCTCGGAGCAAGCGTGAACCTGCTGCCATACTCAGTTTATAAACAACTAGGGTTGGGTGAACTCAAACCTACCCTAGATGCGCTGCAACTGGCAGACAAATTCGTCAAATACCCTAGAGGAATACTGGAGGACGTTCTAGTGCAAATAGACTCTTTTGTCTTCCCGGTCGATTTTGTAATTTTGGACACCGAACCTGTGTCCAATCCATGCTCACAAATCCCGGTGATTTTCAGACGTCCATTCCTCAACACCATAGATGCCATAATTAAAATAAGAAGTGGTATTATGAGCATCGTATTCGGGAATATGACTTTGAATGTCAAAATTTTCTCAAATCCCCGACCCAAAGAATACGATGACGAAGAGGAGGTCAACTACGTTGACACGGTCATCGAAGATGAGGTAGATTTTGTTGATTATAAAGATCCTTTGGAAATAGTTGTGTCGCAATTCGACACTATCTATCCATCTAAAGATTTCACTCCATTGGATTCTGCCTTAAATCACACTTGCTTCATGATGGATACACGAGAGGAGGATAGAGCTGAATGCATGTGGGTAACATTATATGAACCCCTACCTCCGAAAACAAAATTAGTCATGCCCTCCAATTTTCAATTTCTCGATCTGGAATTGAAGGAGCTTCCTAAAGAGCTCAAATATGCTTTCCTGGGGACTGAAAAAACTTATCCTGTTATAATTTCATCCACTCTTAGTCTGGAACAAGAGGAAAAATTAATCCAAATCCTAACACAACATAAGGGAGCATTAGGATGGACCGTTGCCGATCTCAGAGGCATAAGTCCATCCGTGTGCACTCATAAAATATATTTAGAAGAAGACGCTAAACCTTCGCGCCAAATGCAAAGGCGTCTGAATCCTAACATGCAAGAAGTAGTTAAAAATGAAGTATTAAAACTACTCGATGTTGGGATTATATATCCTATCTCTGATAGCCCCTGGGTCAGTCCAACCCAAGTGGTGCCTAAGAAGGCAGGCATAACGATTATTCCTAATAAAGATGGAAAATTATTACCAACGTGCGTCCCCACCGGATGGCGAATGTGTATTGATTATCAAAAACTGAATACCGTGACCTGAAAGGACCACTTTCCATTACCATTCATGGATCAAATGCTAGAACGAGTGGCGGGTCATAAGTATTATTGCTTTTTTGACGGATACAGCGGTTATAACCAGATAGAAATTTCTCCTGAAGATTAGGAGAAAACAACTTTCACGTGTCCGTTCGGTACCTTCGCCTACAGACGTATGCCTTTTGGGTTATGCAATGCACCTGCTACGTTTCAGTGGTGCATGCTAAGTATCTTTAGCGATATGGTTGAACAAATACTTGAGGTCTTTATGGACGACTTTTCAGTGTTCAACCATAGCTTTGAAAATTGCTTCGAGAATCTGGAACGTGTGTTAGCATGATGCGAGGACAAACACCTAGTACTAAACTGGGAAAAGTGTCACTTCATGGTGACCAAGGGAATTGTCCTCGGCCACATTATTTCTGCCAAGTCGATAAAGCAAAAATCGATATAATCTCAAGCCTACTTGTTCCTCGTACAGTCTGAGACATCCGATCTTTTCTGGGACATACTGGATTCTATCGTCGCTTTATCAAAAATTTTAGTGCGACCTCCTGACCACTGTGTCAACTGTTGGCTAAAGACATGCCATTCGAATGGTCGGAAAACTATTAAATATCTTTTGATGCACTAAAGGAACACCTTACCTCTGCACCGATAATACAGGCACCCGATTGGAGTTTGCCTCTTGAGCTAATGTGCGATGCTAACGACTATGCCATTGGCGCAGTTCTAGGACAGAGGAAGGATAATAAGCCTTATGTAATCTACTATGCTAATCGAACACTTAACAAAGATCAAATGAATTATACGACTACCGAAAAAGAACTACTGGCCATAGTCTCGCTCTAGATAAGTTCAGGTCATATCTAATAGGGTCCCCAATTGTCTATTTTACAGACCACTCAGCTCTGAAGTACATGTTATCTAAGAAGGATGTGAAGCAAAGGCTTATCCGTTGGATACTCCTACTCCAAGAATTCGATATCACAATTAAGGACAAAAAAGGAGTAGAGAATGTGGTCGCTGACCATTTATCTCGATTAAAATTTGTTGACAACACTGAACCCGCACCGATAAAGGATAAATTCCCAGATGAGCAATTGATGGCTATTTCCAGTTTGCCTTGGTATGAAGATATAGTGAACTATCTAGTTACGGGAGAGACCCCTAGTCATTGGTCAAATCAGGACAAGAAATGATTCCTCTCATTCGCACGTCATTTCTTTTTCTATAACCCTTACTTATTCAAGTATTGTGCTGATCAAGTCATCAGGCGTTGCGTCCCGAATGAGGATATAACCGTTATTTTAGCATCTTGCCACTCTGAGGCTTACGGAGGCCATTTTTCTTCGCAAAAGACTGCACAAAAAGTTCTACACAGTGGTTTCTACTAGCCCACCGTGTTTAAAGATGCTTATGCTTTTTGCAAAACGTGCCAACATTGTCAAAAGCTTGGTACAATTTCAAAATGGAAGTCCATGCCCTTAACTCCAATTATCACAATTGAAATATTCGATTACTGGGGGCATAAACTTTATGGGACCTTTTCCAAAATCTAACAACTGTGAATATATACTCCTAGCTGTGGAATATGTATCAAAATGGGTAGAAGCGATACCGACAAGACGCAATGACCACAAAACAGTAATGTCCTTTCTTAAGGAACACATTCTGTCGCGTTTTGGAACCCCAAAAGCTCTAATAAGTGACCAAGGCAAACACTTTTGCAATAGGCCTTTGGAGTCACTACTCAAGAAATATGGGGTCAACCACAAGATCACTCTAGCCTACCACCCACAAACGAACGGGCAAGCAGAGTTGGCTAACCGAGAAATCAAGAACATTCTCGAAAAGACAGTTAGTTTCAACAGAAAGGACTGGGCATATAAACTGACCGATGCTCTTTGGGCATATCGTACTGCCTACAAGACAAATCTGGGAATGTCCCCATTCAGGCTAGTATACGGAAAAGCATGTCACCTGCCCGTCGAAATCGAGCATAAAGCATACTGGGCGACCCGCTCATTGAACTTCAACATTAAAGAGGGAGGTCATCTTCGAAAACTCCAGTTGGCTGAACTGGAAGAAATACGTCGAGATGCATACGACAATGCTAGATTACATAAGGAAAGGTTGAAGACTCGCCACGATAGGATGATTTTTTGAAAATCATTCGAGCCAGGGCAAAAAGTTTTGTTATATGATTCTCTCCTTCACCTTTTCCCAGGAAAACTCCGATCTAGGTGGACAGGACCCTTTATAGTCAAATCTGTCTTTCCACATGGGGCTGTCGAGTTATTCAATCCTAAGAACGACGAAAGTTTCTAGGTCAATGGCCAAAGGTTAAAACTGTTCTTAGAGGATTTCCAACCAGAGGTCGAGCACATCCAACTGGATGAGCCCGATTATTCCTCGACCTAAAATGCTCAAGTGCATCTTCACCATGTTGTTGTATTTTTTCCTTCACTGTATTTTGCTTTATTTTAGTTCTTTTGTTTATCTATTTTTGAGTCTGACCTCGATCTTAACCTACTATTCCATTTTTATCTATCTCCTACAGGCTGTTCAACATGGGAGATGATGATGTCCACTCAATTGGGTCATGGGATGATTTAGAATATCATAACCCAACTTGGACTGCCGATGAGATAGCCTTCTGTTTTGCTCCTTATCACGGGCCAGGGGCAGAAGATGTCATTGACTTGACCCAAGGATACATCCCATACAACCCTGCTCTCCTCCAGATCAATCCTTTTCAGCATATAGAATTTCCTGAAGAGGAGGGAGAACCAGAGGGGTATGTTGTTTGGGAAGTCGATGATGCTCTGATGGAACAATGGGATAATGATTCAATGTGTGAACCGTGGGAAGAAGAAGATTTATAGGATGTGGTACCAGAACGCCATAATACTGTATTCATTTATGTTGATGACTTCCTTGTCATCCAGGTGGTTCCCTACATTTATGTGCACTTAAGTTATTTGTTGTTCCGGCTTCAATGCCCTCTACCTGCTAGTGCACATGGTGATATCATGCCAATAGTGAGGTTACTTCTTGGTCACATTTCTTGTTTTGTTTATTCTTTTCCCTTAGTTCTTTCGTTTGTTTTATTTAATTTCTTTTTTTTCTTTTTATTTTCTTTTGGTTTCCTTTGTCAGGGTTGTCACTATGAATCAAATGTTACAGCCGTTATTCCTTCCACATTAGTTGTTCCATAGATTTGGACCATACATAAGGTCCCCGGGTACTCCGCCGCAAGAGGAATGTCCGTTGCAAACTTATACTCCGTTATCGCTGTCTCTATCCGAATCACCTCCTGCATGTGCGATCAATTCCTTGGAGAGTTCAGACTTGCTCGATGATGCCCTGGCTGCTTTTCGGCTATTCTGGAAAAGGGAATCACCAAGTTTGAACTCCACATTCGAAGCTTTGGCGGAAAAAGAAGTTGTGGAAGAAGATATTTTCATGCTTGAAGAGTAGTGCTTCACTTCAATTGTATTCTATCATTTCATTTTTCTTTCATCAATTGAAGTGTATTCCTAGACAAAGTTTTATTAGTTTCAGTTTCTTTTAGTTTTTCTTTATCAATAAGGTTTTAAATAATATGTTGGGGGCAATAATGTTGCAAATGGATGCTACTACAATGTTTTATTTATATAGATTTGCAATTTTCTATTTATCAAGATGATTTCTGGCCTACATGACCTGTCTTTGAGCTGTTTTATCATTTTCCTATATGTCCAGACCAATGTGGATTAGTTGGGGGTGTATAATCTTTTAATTCAATAATATTGTAGAATTTCTAAGTTCGATCGATCGAACACATCTCGATCGATCTAAGTTATCAAACCTTGAGCGCTTCAGCAGCCCTCAATCGATCAAAAGTTTGATAGATTGAACTTTCTTGATCGATTGACACTTGTATTTAAACGAGGCGTCTCCAGTACACTTCATCTGTTTCACTCTCCCTCTTCTCGAGCGATTAGAGACAAAGATATTGCGGGCAACTCTTGTCCTCCCTCATCACTCACGCCATTCGAGGAGCCCTTGGACCCCTCTGATCACCATCATCCTCCTCATCTCCCCCGTCGCGCTATCTCGAGGTGAGGTCTCGATACACCCCCTCGTGTCTTTCTTTTCGTTAGAATTGTATTGGGAATGCCCCCCCATTGGTTTTGAACCATTTAATTGTTGTTTTTATTGGTCTTTTAAGTTTTGCGGGTTATTCCCGTTCTCCATTCTTGTCGTTGTTCCTTCGCTGTGTTCGGTTGATCGAACTGGGTTCGAGTGATCGAGCCCAGCAATATTTTAATCGATCGAACTCGGCTCGAGCGATCGAACATAGGACTTTCTCAATCGATTGAACTCGGCTCGAGCGATCGAACATAGAACTTTCTCAATCGATCGAACATACTTCGATCAATCAAAGGGCAGCAGTTTCAGTTTCTATTCTGTTTCATTGTTTTAATGTATTTACTGTCTGTTTCTTCCATTTCAGGGCTTTCACGATGAATCCTATCACTGGGTACCATAAGTCCAAGCCACTAGACCTCACTATACCAGACCCTATACCAGATCACAGGCTCAGAAATGAGGAGGAGCGAGTTTGGTTTAAGAGATACTTCCAGTCCAGGAAGGTTATGTTAGAGCGGCCATTGGAGTCCATATGGCTTTCAGCTCCATGGTTCCTGGGACGGATCAGAGACCAGTCATCATGGTACAATATGTTGATCCAGCCCAAGACAATCAACATCCACTGGGTCTATGATTAAGGATCCCGCGGCCCAGTTCACATACAGATCATTCTTCCATGGGCGTGAGATCATATTCAGCCCTGCTACCATTTCAGCTGCTCTGGGGGTACCTGAGGTACCAGATTATTTCTATCCTCGCCTACCAGGAGCCCCAGAGATGCCTCTGACCACCATTATCTGTGAGCTTATAGGTGGCGCAGTTCAGTTATGGAACGACGTTTCTCTCATTGAGGATAAGCTTCTCACTGAGAACTATCACCTCCTCCATCTGACGCTGGTGAACTATATTTTTATGACATCTTATCATGAGAAGTACGCTGCGTAGTATGCACGTGCTCTATATGCTATTGGGACAGGACAGCGAGTCTGTCTGTCTTGCCTATATATTGACTTCCTGGTTCAGCCTACGCAGTACATCGTCGCCAAGCGCCATCTTAAGGGCGCTTGGCCTATACACCAGGTCATTGAGCAGGCTGGACTAGTTCCATTGGCCACCGATTCAATTCTTCAGGCCTCTAGTCGATTTGGCGAGACAGCGGCCCGCCGTTTTGATGCTCAGAAGAAGAGAAAAGCAAAGGGTAAGGCTAAGGTAGGGGCAAAGAGGAAGAGGGGAGGAGGCACCGATACGGAGGGTGCAGCTTCTGGGACGCCCACAGAGGCTGAGGAGCTAGATTCTGATGACGAGGTTGATCCTCGTATTGAGGTTGCACAGTTCGAGCTGAGACAGCAGTCTCAGGCTCCCGCCCAGGGAGAGTGTTCTTCATCCGCGCCTCTCCCTACTGTTCATGAGTTATTATTAGAGGAGAGACAGGTTCAGATCAGACTCGAGGGCAAGATGGATCGCATGACAACTCTTCTTGAGGCTATACTTATTCAGATAGGGGTTGACCAGTCTTTGCATACACCTCCACCACCCACTACTGGTCCTTCATCCGCAGCTCCTCAGGTTGATCGTTTGGCTCCATCTACATCGGCAGCTCCATCTATTCCTGTTCCTACTCCTTCTGTACCATCTACTGACCCCTCTGCTCCATCCACATCGGCGATACCCCCTGCTTCTGAGACACCACTTCCACTACCTCCAGTCGTGACAGATCCATTATTATCTACACCAGCTGCTCTGACTGCGAGTGACCCGATTATGGCTACTACTATTACTGAGGGTGGAGATGGGGATGCTCCGGATGTGCTTATTGAGATCTTACAGGACGTCGTCGATGATGTATAGATTCTGATAGATCAGTTTGTTTTGGTTGTTGGGTTGTTTTGGTTGGTTATGACTGTATTCTCTTCTCTCTCTTATTTTTCTTGTGATTTAGTTAGTTTGGACATGATTGGACTTTTGTTTTATGGATTTTGTAATCACTGTTCTGTTATTTCATTCTAGTATATTTCCAGTGATTAGTTCTGTTTATGTATGGATCTCATGCTCTATCTTTTCATATTCGATTTGATCCTTCCTGCTTGGAGTTTGTATGCTTTCTATACAGATTGTTATGCTTGCGGTTATTACTATGCTTTGACAGGTGATATCTCTCTATCTATATTTGAAAATTATCTTCCGAGGACATCACAATTTTCAATTGGGGGTGGGATGTAGATAGATAGTCACTTGCACATACTTAGCAATCTGAATACATTTATTGCACACTTCATACAATCTCAGTTGAATTTGGAAAATTTTGAACAAATTTTATAATAAAATTGGAAATTTTTTTTTTTGAAATTATAAACTTTATTGGTAGAACGACTTGCAATATTCACTTCTATTTAACTATTATCAAGCAATGGCACAACCATTTTATTCTCATCTTTTTATGAATTAAATTCACGCGTTTTTCTAGTTCACTAGGATGATTGCATGTGTTAACCATTCTTGTATCCAAACTCCTTATGCACATGTTAATAGCTATGCAGAAAACCTAAATAAGAGTTAATATGCCTTTTGTACTTTAAAGAATAAGTAGTGGAAAGTAGTTACCCTTAGTGAGCTTTTGAAGCCAATCTTCCATTCTGAGGGAATCATCACATTAAATTCGAATTGTTTTTCTTGAATATACGTATGAAATTCGTTGAAGAGTCTCTAATTCTTTATTTTGGTTGTTTATTAGAGGAGAACGTTCAGGATTTACCAACAAAACTCAATAAACACTGAAGTGCTAAAACTAAGAAGTTGAGAAAATGATTAAAGCCATCGTTATTTACTCCTTACCTTTCCATATACCTGTATCGATATTCCAGAATATGCATTGTTCTCAACCCCACACCTAGTTAATACTGCCAAATCTATTATGAGATCCTAAATCCCTAATCTTATACTTTGACCTCAATACACCCCAGTGCACATCCAATGAGATTAAATTGTTGAAGTATGTTATGGGGAGGGAGTAGTTGTGGGAGGGGCTGCATAAAAAATAAAAAAAATAAAAAAAAATAAAAAAAATAAAAAAAAGAATAGTGGATGGTCAGAATGAAGTAAAGAAGAAATTACTACACTCAATCAAATGCTAAAGATATGCGATTTCTTACCTCTATCATTTCTGTCCTATTATATAAAATTATACTGAAAAGTCAAAGCCTTAATGATTCTTAACGACTTAGTTTGAACATGAACGTGTAATTTGAGTTATCCATGGTATTTTGCTCCTCTAGTAAGTAGTATTCCTTTCATGAGACTATACACTCTAAATGTTCGTCCTTTATTGAGTCAGGCGTGAAAGCATTAGTAACCACAACATTACTCATATCAAAGCTTTCACACCATGAGCGAACATTATTAAACAAGTTTCTAAGAGATGTTCATTTTCGAGTGTAAACCCATGTGAGAATTGAGTGGAAACTACAAGTTCTGGGAGTATGATAGTCTAAACAACTCTAAATAAAGTTTGATGTATAGCTGTAAATTTCGCACATGCACGGATACATGGATATGATGCATATGTTATTCTTTCTTAGTGACATGAGGAACATGTGTATTTCTTTCATGGTTTGAATGAGGATGATATATTTTGTGGAGCTAAATTAATAGTTGAATAGAAGAGAGTGTTTACAAGTTACTCTATATCTTTTTGATCTTAAAATTAGAGAATTTTGTGGGTATATTCACTGCAAACCCTCACGAGACAACACTCGTCCACTAGGGGGAACCTAGGGGTTTAACGGCTTCTTGCATTTGCTAAATGCAACCGCGATTCCTGCGAAAGTGAGTTAGGTAGTTTCTTTTTATTTAGATTAGTTTGCTTTAGTGTTAATTTATTTTATTTTAATCATTGTAGTATTAGTTTAGCTTGTTTTATTTTCGCTTTATTGCTAGGGACTAGCAAATCGCTAGTTGGGGGTTGTGCAAGCGGGGGTATTTGTAAAATACAACCGCGATAAAAGAAAAAAATACACTAAATTAGTTCACAATTCTCCTGTTATCTGCAATTAGAATTACAATGCCAGTTTTTATACAATATGATTAATCTATGATAAGTTGTCTTGTTTTAGTGGTTATTTGTGCAGATGACTGCTGCTGTGTGACGAATTGAATAAGCAAGATAAAAGGAAGTGCTTGGGTTCAATGAAGACAATTCAAAAATGAAAAAAGAGTTTTGAGCGATCGACGAGGTCTCGAGCGATCGAGGTTTCGATCGATCGAATGCAGTTCAAGCGCTCGAAGATCCCAGAAGTTCAATCGATCGAGAGATGTTTGATCGATCGAACATGGCTTTTATCAGAACTTACGCGCACACAGCAGGGACATTTTTTTTAACCCTAGCCTTAGGTTTTTCTATATATACCAGTTATTCTCACGTCGAAAAGGACGGCTACTCTTATTTTTTATCAGTTTATAGAGAGAGTTAGAGAGTTTTACATTGTTTTGTAGGTTTTTAGAGGTTTGGATTTTGGTTGCTCTTGGATTTTCTTCAAATTAAGCTTAATACAACGTTCTAGGTTTCATCTTATTGGTTTATTAGAATTCTGTTCTTAGTTATTCGTAGCACAAGTAATGTTAAACGTAGTTTTGCTTGTTATTTAGTGATTAAACCATAGTTTTCCAAAGTTTTTATGTTTAAATCTTAACCAAATGCATCCCTAATGGACTTTTACGTTAAAAACGAATCTAAGACATTCCAGACTATATCTGAGTAGTCCTTGGGTTGGGAAATCGCGATGAAACTGTGATTTCAAGCCTCTACCATACAGCAGAATAATTCCTGTGTTTGATCGATCGAAGTTATTTTGATCGATCGGAGCAGAGATACAGTCAATCGATCGAAGACATATCGATCGATCGAGAGATGAAGATGTTCGATCGATCGAGAGCGCGTCGATCGATCGAAACCTCTGATTCTTGAGAACATTCAATACAGTATTCCTAGACTTTCTATTTTATAGATTTGTTATCAAACTGTCCACAAATGCTCAGTTTGTCGAAACAGTCTCTAAACGTAAAGCCTTAAAGCATTTTTCTTCAATATATTTGCAAACCACTCTCAATGCTAACACCATTGTGGGTGCGAGTCTTAGCTATTGTTTTAAACCGTTTTCATGTATTTCGAACTTAATTTGGATGATATAGTCCCGATTATGAAAGGGCTATGGATTCTCTATCTTTAAAAAAATACAGAATATTGTAGAAGATGTACTCCAATGAGCTTTAACGTAATTGCATAGTAGATGGCTAGGTCACTGCAGATTCGCGTGATCCCAACACTTCTCTTTTACTAAGAAAACCAGTTTTAAAATATCGCTCTAGTTAACTAGTTAGTCATTCAATTTAAAGTAATTTAGTTGCTTTTAATTTTAATAGTTGTTAATCGTAGAACTCCGTGCTCTACAGTTTCCTTAAGCATTAAATTTTCTTTTTCTTTTTAGAGTTTAATATAGGTAATTAATTTTCAACCTTCCCTGTGGGATCGACCTGGACTTCCAGTATTATATTACTTGCACGATTACCTACACTTGGGTATAGCACACAAGCGCACACAGAAAAATTCTCGTGTCACCGATCATGCCGCATTATGTCATTTGTTGAATAAGAAAGAACCAAAACTGCGTCTAATTCATTGGATCTTACTCCTTCAGGAGTTTGATTACGAGATAAGAGATAAAAAAAGGTTTTGAAAATTTTTAGCCAATAACCTGCCACAAATCTTTGTCAAGTCCAGTGATGTTACCCCTCTCCAAGATTCATTTCCGGATGAACAATTATTTTCTCTAACCGCTATAAAACGTCCGTAGTTTAGCAAAATTGTAAACTTTCTAGCTACGAGATATATTACTCATACTTAGTCAAGCCAAGATAACGATCGTTTCTTTTCACAAATTAAACATTATTATTGGGATGACCCACTTTTATTTAAGCACTGTTCTAATCAAATAATAAGATGTTGTGTTCCAATGAGTGAGTTCGACTCTATATTAAACTTTTGTCACTCTCTAGAATGCAGAGGACACTTTGGTGGCCGTCGTACGGCTGCCAAAGTCCTCGAAAGTGGATTGTATTGGCCAACCTTGTTTAAGGACGCGCATTAATATTGTTTAAAGTGTACACGTTGTCAACAAATAGGTAACATGTCCCGTCGCGATGCGATGCCTCTTACTCCAATCCTTATTATTGAAATATTTGATGTGTGGGGCATTGACTTTATGGGTTCGTTTCCTTCGTCTTGTGGTTTCGAATACATTTTAGTCACGGTCGACTATGTTTCTAAGTGGGTGGAGGCAGTGGCTATGAGAACCAATGACCCTAAAGTTGTGGTTTCTTTTATTAAAGATAATATTTTTTTGTCAATTCGGTACGCCACGAGCGATTATAAGCGACGGGGGAAAACATTTTTGTAACCGTCACTTTGAGGCCCTCGTTCGGAAGTATTCTGTCACTCATAAGGTAAGAACCGCGTACCATCTGCAAACCCAAGGCCAAGTTGAAGTTTTGAATAGAGAAGTAACAAGTATACTAGAAAAAATGGTACGTTCAGATCGCAAGGATTGGTCGCAACGGCTGACCGACACGCTTTGGGCATATCGAACAGCTTATAAAACTCCTATTGGAATGTCTCCTTACCGACTAGTCTTTCGAAAAGCCTGCCACCTACTGGTTAAGCTTGAACATAGATCCTACTAGGTCGTAAGATCGCTTAACCAAGATATAAAAGCGGCAGGATGTCACTGTAAACTTCAAATACAAGAACTTGAGGAATTAAGAAAAGAGGCCTATGAGAATGCCAGAATTTATAAAGAATGATCGAAATCTTTCCATGACAAAATGATCATAAGAAAAAAAAATTAAGTTGGACAACGCGTTTGGTTATTTAATTCAAAATTAAGATTATTCCCGGGTAAGCTACGTTCCCGATAGGATGGCCCGTTCATAATAACGCAGGTGTTCACGCATGGAGCAATTGAAATAAGAGATACAAACGACATAACACCTTTTAAGGTAAACAGACAATGGCTTAAACCGTACTAGTCTGATGAGACAGATGAAAGAGACATTGAATCCATAGATCTAGTAGACCCGATCTATTTTGATTGAGTACGTGCATCGGTCGAGCTAACGACGTAAAACTTAGCGCTTCTTAGGAGGCAACCCAAGCATTTATAGAGTTTTTTGTAAGTTTTGTACGCTTTTTAGTAGTTTTAGGGCCAATGTATAAATTATCGAAGACCTAACAGAAGAAAGTTTGACTATTTGTACCCTTATACATCAAAATAAGTGAAAAAATTAGAAAATTGGCTTCTCGCGCGTGCGAGATTCCCCCTTGGACAAAAATTTTTCAAAAGTTTTATAAGAACCCTCAGTATTAACTCGCACCTAAAATTGCACGCCCGAGGGGTTCGCTCGTACGATGTTGGGCCTTAGGAATTTTTTTCAAATTTTTTTTATGAGGAGTCTTAGCTTCAGCTCGCACCAAATTTTGCACCCGCAAGGTGCCGCTCAAGTGGCCCGCTGACATGATTTTCTAACTTAGAAAAATATTTAGGAACATAAAACAAAGCCTCAGCTTCTCCTCGCGGACGGACTCGCCGGTGCAAAGCTCGCTTACGCGAGGACCTTGTTTCCCTATAAATAGGGATGAGCCCTAATTTTTTTTAATAGTTTACCCTCTTTCTCTCTCTCTCTTTTCATCTTCCCTCTTCTCTCTACGATCCCTCTCTCTCCTTTTCCCCTTCATCTCTTTACCACGCCACCACCAGACATCCACCACCGGACCACTACCACCACATGACGCCGTTGCCGCTACACCGGCGAAGGAACCACAGCCGCCGCAAATCGCAGCCAAATATCATCTCTGCGTTCTCTCTCCCACTCAATAGGTATATATACACCGATCCGTATATATATCAATACACACCAATCTCATTATATTTATATCTATATATATATATGGCTATAGACATATATATACACAACCACACAGAGACTCACACATGGATCCATGAATATCCCCAAGCCCAACCCCTGAACACACAATCTTGGGTTTGGCGACTTGGGGATATCCATATGAACATAGACATATAGTGTCTTTTAAATAGGATACACACTAATTTCAGTACATATGTGCTAGATCAAGTTTTAGGGTTTTGATTAGTGAATTGGGGTTTCGTAGATTTGCTTAGGTATATAGATATAGCTAGATACACACACATATGTATGTATATTTACATACATGATGATATTCACACACACCCTCTCTTTGATGATGATTAGGCTTTAGATACATATATCTATCTGCACACACCCCCAAACCCTAGATCCTAGATTTATCCTGAATTATGGTCATATTGAATTTAATCACTCGTTATAGTTACAAATCACCTTAATAAGTGACAGATTTGTCGCAAACGTAAGCATATAAAATATAATTCGACATATAACCTCCTAAATCTGGCTCCGTAGTTATATTTAAATGGTTGTACACTCTTATAGTACTCGATCGATTGAAATTTTTTTCAGATTTACGAACGTTTTTGTTTTACCAAGAGCGTACTTTGTATGTGCTTGAACATATTCAGGCAACAATTGATAAACTCTTTGAATATTTGATACTTCCCTCAACCTATGCAACTTAAGCTTCATGCATATTTTATACGGAATATGAATTGTATGGGACATTTTATCATTACTATTGCGCTCTTAACCCATGCCATAGCCCTAGATATCAATATGGTTAGAGATTGGTCCATTCGAATACGTCTAGGGTGAACATTAAAGTCACCATCATTTTAGTTGAGACTAGCTTCTACCCGCATTGATACTAAAAGTGAATTCAATTGTTACGTGAGTTAAACAATTTCCTTTCTTTGGTCATGGATACGTCAAGAATTTTGTTTTGAAGCTCGAATAAATTTTAGCATTTACGTTACTTTCTAACATTTCTGAGTGTTATACATGAATACGCAGCAAGTACCCCATGACTTGCCGCAATGTGTGTGCCCTTGTCGAGACGATGAGTGGGAAGGGGAAGTCTCTTCTTACAGTTGTTGGGTGTTCCCCTGTGGACCCCATTCTTATTTAAACTATTAAATTATATTGATTGTATCCCTTGTCGGGATTCCTATCTTTGCAGGTGACCATATCCCTTCCCTCTTTTCTTTTTCGTTTTCTGGGCATATCCAATAAATAAAGCCGACATTTTTAATTTTTTTTTCTTTCCACCTGTACCTATTTAAACAATGACCAAAAGAACACTTAAATCGACCTATAGCTCCCAGCCACCCCAAAAGAAACCTAAGGGAAAAGAGAAACAGACTAGACCCCCACCTGGCCCTGACCCTAACCCTAACCCTAATGAACTAGGCCCCAAATACGCCAACCGCGGCCTAAACTACGAAATCGCCATAGACGCTAATTTTTTCGCATCTGATGGCAACGCAAGGTGGGGCCATAACACCTTAGTCTCCCAAAAACTAGCCCCACCCCTCTTTTTTTGAAACCCAGACCTCATCAGTTACCCACGCCTTGTACGTTTATTCTACCAAAACCTTAGATATCATAAACAGTCACTCAGCCAGCATGCTTACCTGAGTACCACCTTAGACGGCCACAACATCACAATTAACCCAAACAACATCGCCAATGCCCTCCAACCTCCTCACATTCCTACCACATCTCCAAACTCATTATTCTCTCTTACCTACACCCATTCACCCACATCACCCAAGACATATGCGGTGGCTGCTCGGGTTTGGGACAAACTATTCGCCGATCTCACATGCCCCGCCAGATGTGGTTTTTTGACCATATCTTCAAATGCAACCTTTACCCCCTTGGTCACAAACAAGAAAGGACCAAGGAGATCCACCATACCCTCCACGCTGTCTACCGCAGAGACTAGTTTCACCTAGGCCTCATTATTATGGAGGGTATGCATATCGCTAGTGTAATAACCTGCATTTTTCATTTAATTAATCTGTACATTGCATTGTCATATTTAAAATCAAATTTCATTTTCTACTCTTATTTTAATTTCAATTCTTATGTGTGAAATTTATTTCTTGACTGATCTCATAATTAAAATTACTTTTGGGGTCAAACTGCGATTATATGAAATTTAGCAACACCTGTATTGAATTTCAAATTTGTATTTCAAAACGGTGAGAATGTTTTCTTTTAATTCTAACTGTATTTTTTATAAAACCAGAAAACCGTTTCCTACAGTAAAATGAATTTTCTATATTTTTATGATGAACACCGTGTCACGAAAATACCAGTTTATATTCAAAACTGTTCACGCTGTGTTGAACTCCCACAGATTTTGGAAGTGACTGATTGGACAATTGCTTTATAACTATTTAATGTTGCGATTGATTGTATAGGCCTTGTTTGGTTGTGCTCCTATGTTGTGCATTAATTTATGCCATAAGCTCTCATTCCCAAACACTCCTAATCTTGACCCCTATTAGCCTACATGACCCTTTAAAATCTGGAGAAGCTAATTGTTGTATGTATAGCCTGTATATGTATATTAGTGTCATTATGTAATTACTTTTGCTATTGAATTTGTAGAGTATGTTTGAAGGAACTTGGGCTCCAAGTATTGCTAGATTAAATTCTATATATACACATTTTTGGTCACACAAAATCTATACTCTCACAAACTGAAATACACAGAAACTAGAGTGAGTCTAAGAGTTCTTGCAGAATTTTAGAGAGAGAGAGAAGAGCCCAACCTCCATAGCTTGAAAGCTTGAAGTGGGTCACCCTATTTTGATTATCTCTCTCAATCTATTACTTCTATCTTCAATCTGTGAGTATTCTAAACTCACTTGGAATGTAATCTCATATTTATTTACTGTTAGTTTAGTCTAATTTGAAGAACACCATTGTTAATTTTCGTATGAAAGCTTGAAGCTCAAAAATGGTAATTTTTCAAACTTAACCAAAATCAATTCTGTGAATTGGGAATGAAAGATCTTAGTCCCATTAAGCTGTGGTTCGAATACTACGGTCTAATTCATCCGTATCGCGACGTACCGTTGATTTAAAGTTTTGTCACCTCTCGGTTTTACTTGAAATCCGAGAGTTACGATTGAAATTAGTTAAAACCGATCGCGTATTCATAATCCTTGCGGAAAAATGAAGAAATCCATATATTACAAGTCATGTTTGCATTCAGATTTGAAAATGGGTCAAAAAGAGGCTTTAAATTCGTAACAGGGGAGAAACTGCTGTTACCAATCGATTGGCACCATTACCAATCGATTGGCATGAGTTCCAATCGATTGGAAACATGTCCAATTGATTGCCAAGTCATCCAATCGATTGCCATGTATACCAATCGATTGGCACTTTTACCAATCGATTGGCATTTTTCAGTACTGACGACTTTTAGTAAAACGGCCATAACTTCCTCTAGGAAACTCGAAAACGCGCACGGTTTTAAGCGTTGGAAACTAGACTCAAAGACCTTTCTTTTGGTATGTAATTCATGTACAAAAATTATAACTCATTTTTGAGGGCATTGCTTCAAAGTAGACTCACTTGTGTTCTAATAGCGATAAAAGTAGATTAAAGCATTCTTTGATGAATTCACTGGTTGTTTCACATAAGATTTGATTTCTTCTCGTATATCCATGGTTATCATTCCCAGTACTTTATATTTATTAAGGTTTCATGACATACATGTGGAGTCAGTTGTACATGCATGGGGTGTGGTAGTCAGTGTGGAAAAGAGTAATGGTCAGTGTGGAAAGAGTACGAGATTGAGATTGAGATTGTGTTTGTGATTGTGGTTGTGGTTGAGATTGCGGTGAGGGTATCTTTGAAATGCGACGGTGGCAAATATGGACACTCCCTGACGCCCATGGAAGCATTAAAGTGTGTGACGCCGAACTTGGACATTCCCTGGCACCCATGGTAGTGCTAAAGTGTGGCCTACGGACACTCCCTGATACCCGAGTCTGGATACTGCGTGAGGTTGCTCCGGTATTTGCATGGCGGTTTAGGTATTCAAAGTGTGAGGTAATGGACACTCCCTGGTACCCCGGACCAAAGTGTGAGGCAAACTGGACACTCCCTGGCGCCCCGTTGCTAAAGTGTGGCTATCTGAGTGTTTCAAAGATACCAGGAGTAAGATAGTGGGTTGTTGTGTCTGTTGAGAGAAAAGAGTCGGCAAGATGAGTGTGGTGCATTGTCTCATACACAATTATATGTTTCATGAATTATCGACTTTTAAAATATTCCTTGTTGTTTTTATAAAATGAATTCTTTCTGCGGTTTAACGATTGATTTTACATATTGAAAAATGGAAAAAGGTAAATGGGTATGTTTTACATTCAAAGTTATGTTTTTAATACTCACCAGCTTCTTGAAGCTGACGACGTTGATGCGTTCTGGACATTCGTGTCTAGGCTTTTCAGGTTATAACCAGGAGGAATCGTACGACTATGCTAATTGAGAATGGCTGCTTTCGGAATGAGGAAACTGTTTATTTATTATATGTTTTTTAAGTTTTAAACTGTTTGTATTATAAGGATGACTGTAATAGACATTAAGCTATTGTTTTATTTCAAGGCGGTCTGTGCCTTTAGATGACCCGTGCTGTAATACTCATTAAGTTAGAATAATTTGTAAGCTTTGATTGCTCTACTCTGATTATTATGTTTTGCTGTTCGACGTTTGGGACGGAATCGATCCTTCAAACTATCGCGACCTACGGGTCTATAAAGGAAATTAAACGCTTTCCTTATTTATGCTACGTCAGGGCGTGACAGGATCTAGTGGTATCAGAGCCAGGTTATTATTTATCTCAAGATAGATTAGCCAGGTTAGAGTTTACCAGTATAGACCCGATTTCGCATTCCATTAAGTGTTACACACCCGATGATACGACAGGGAGGATAGACTCAGAACCCAAACGCCTAAGATTATTTTTGTTCTGACTTAAGTAGTACCTTTTCAGGTATGGATCCAGCTCAGCCCTTGTTTGCACCTGATGCTTTTGGAGGGCATTGGGTTACTGTGGGAGCGATAGTACCGGCATCGGCGACCCTTTATTTCACTGCTGTTGGGCAGCGTGCAGCTGCTACCGTCGAGTTGGACCTCTGACATCAGATTCACATATTAGGACTGGTCGACCTGTTCCGTGCTCGCTTAGAGATCCTTTACTTTATAGAGATCCAGCGCTTAGTACTCATTGAGATGGTTCGCTTGGTTAACAACGATGCCTTCTATTTTCCCCTTGAGGTTCAGGTTGTGCAGGCCCACCTTGCATAGCTGGAGGTGCCTCCACCGGTCGTCCCCGCTGTTGAGGATGACGGTGACGTTGACGTTGTATTCACTCCTATTTCCGAGGACGCCGAGGAGGATGGCTTAGGATGGGACGACTTTGTAGTCGACCTTGAGGAGGCACTTGCACTTGAGCCAGCCTTGCCTGAGGCAGATGCTCATGGACCTGCTTCATTGATGACCTCTCATAGCTATAACTTTGGGACAGGCCCCTCTCATGTTCAGTGTTTTCATCAGGCCGACTCGCTTGACCTGTTGATGGCTACCTACGGTGATGACTGACCGTTTAGATATCGCCTTGTACATATTGACTGTTTTGACTATTAGCACTATCTCTTTTTGCAACTGTAATTACATGCATTAGAGTATAGGGCAATGACCCCATTTTTGTAACATTTACTCTTGCATGCGTCCTAACCCATACAGGTAGGGTAGGCATTGATCTGACCATACATGCTTTTTGTATCAACTTGACAAGAAGTGATATATATAAAATATACCCTTTTGAATGTTGTTGTTGATTAAATTACTTCAATAGAACTGCTTCATACATGTTTCTCATCCTTTCATCACCATCATGCATAGAATGGCCGGGGGACTCAGAAGGAACAGGAATTTAATCGAGGGAGCACCTGAGGCTGCCGATCCCACGAGAATATTTGAAGCTTTCATTAGACGTCTCAAGAGGGTTAGTAATCAGAATGAAAACCGACGAGACCGCCAAACTGGAGACAAATTACTGGAGAGATTCCGTGCACTAAGACCCGAGCAGTTTGCGGGTACAGCAGAACCCTGGAAGGCTGAACAATGGTTAAGACAGATGGACCGTATGTTCGAGGCTGTCCAATGCAATGAGATGGACAAGAGGAGATTGGCTACGTTTCAATTGACCGATGCTGCCGCAGATTGGTGGGATTCGGTCATAGCTACTATCGGGAATGGAGCTGCAATGGGGATGACGTGGACTGCGTTCAAGGGGAGATTTCTGGAGAAGTACTTCCCGGCTACAGAGAGGCGCAGAAGAGAGAAGGAATTCATGGACCTGACGCAAGGAACCAAGTCGGTGCAAGAGTACACCATACAGTTCGAAAGACTGTCTCGTTTCGCCCCACATCTGGTTGATACTGAAGACAAGAAGATCCGTAAGTATAACCAAGGGCTGACACCGCAGATTCGTCGCCTGACTCTCGGCCACCTAGATAAGTCGTTTGAAGGACTTGTTGGTTTGGCTATCGATTTGGAAGAGGATGCTCGAGTGAGCTGAAAACAATTTGAATTCCGACCGCCTCACAGGGGTAATTTTGGGAATAGACCACCAGTGAATCGTACCCAAGGGCAGAAGAGGAATTTCGCCGGAAGCAAGAAGACCCAGGCTATTACCTATCCGACTCAACCCCGAGTAGGAGAAGGAAGTAGTAGTGGAAAGTGCTTCAATTGTGGCAACCCTGGACATCTGGCTCGTGATTGCAAGGCACCAAGGCATGCTGCTCAGCAAGGGATAGTCTACTTCAACTGTGGTGAACCAGGTCACATCAGTAGGTTCTGCACTGCTCCTAAGTAGGTGACTTATGGTCAACAGGGACAGACCCGCTTGAATGCTGTTATCCCTGATGCCGCTGGATATGATGGAACTGTGTACGAAGAAGGAGATTATGGAGAAGCTCAACCTGATCAGCAAGCAGTAGAAGGTACATTAACTCTATTTAACTCTCATGTTAAAGTGTTATTTGATACGGGTGCTGCTCTTTCGTTCATATCTGTTAATACAATTCGGAGGTTGGGTATTTTACCTCATCGCTTAGAGAAAGCTTTGAAGGCTACTTCGCCACTAGGAGCTGCAGTCAGATTAGGACATGTGTGCAAGGATTGTCCCTTACGGTTAGGAGACCGTGAAATCCCTGCAAAGTTGATTGTCTTATCGATGAATGAGTTCGACATAATCCTAGGAATGGATTGGCTCTCTCAGAATCAAGTGAAGTTGGATTGTGCGAGGAAGAGAATTACATTCCCCGACAATGAGAATCAACCCTTTGATTTTCAATGTAACCCTTCGGGAGATATGTTCCTCACGAGATGTTTAGCCAACATCGAAGTCGTCAGTACAGAAGCGACAGTGTCGTCTATACCTGTAGTCAAGGACTTTGAAGAAGTATTTCAAGACATTTCTGGTTTGCCGCCCGAGAGAAGTATAGAGTTCTGTATTGAGCTTATACCGGGTACCGTACCGATCACCAAGGTTCCCTATAGAATAGCCCCCACAGAACTATTGGAATTGAAGGAACAAGTTCAAGAGCTCGAGAACCTAGGTTTTGTACGTCCACGTACATTGCCTTGGGGAGCACCAGTGTTAATCGTGAAGAAGAAGGACGGGACACTCAGGCTGTGTATCGACTTCAGAGAACTGAACCGAGTAACTATCAAGAGCAAGTATCCTTTGCCTCGGATTGACAATTTATTTGATCAACTACAAGGAGCTACGACATTTTCCAAGATAGACCTAAGGTCGGGATATCATCAATTGAGGGTACGAAAAGAAGACATACCTAAGACTGCTTTCAGAACCCGATATGGTCATTATGAATTTCTGGTGATGCCATTTGGAATGACAAACACCCCGGCAGTGTTCATGGATTTGATGAACAAAGTGTTCAAGCCTTATTTGGATCAGTTTGTCATCATCTTTATAGATGATATTTTGATCTATTCTAAGTCAGGAGAAGAACACGAGCAACACCTACGAATTGCGATGCAGACGCTTAAGGACCACCACTTGTATGCCAAGTTCAGTAAGTGTGAGTTCTGCTTGCAAGAAGTAAAATTTTTGGGACACAAGGTGTCATCTCAAGGAATTTCAGTGGATTCGTCCAAGACCGATGCTGTGTCAAACTGGGTTAGGCCGAGCAGCCCTACAGAAGTTTGGAGTTTTCTTGGACTCGCAGGCTATTACAGGAGATTTGTTAAGGGATTCTCTAAAATAGCCGCACCATTGACCGGGTTGATGAAGAAGAATTTGAAGTTTGAGTGGAAAGAGAAGCATGAGCGCGCCTTTCTAGAGTTAAAGGAGAGACTCACTACTGCGCCAGTACTAGCAATACCCAAGCCTGATGAGAAGTTCACAATCTTTAGTGACACATCATATCAAGGACTGGGGTGTGTACTTATGCAAGATGGCAGAGTTATAGCCTATGGATCCAGACAGCTGAAGCTGAACGAGTTGAACTATCCCATTCATGATTTGGAGATGGCGGCAGTAGTATTTGCACTCAAGATTTGGAGACACTATCTCTACGGTGAGAAGTTTGATTTATTCTCCGATCACAAGAGCCTAAAATACTTGTTCACACAGAAAGAGTTGAACATGAGGCAACGCAGATGGATGGAGTTGATCAAAGATTACGACTTTACGTTGGAATACCACCCGGGTAAAGCCAATGTGGTTGCTGATGCCCTGAGTCGACAGACTCGTGAGACGATCGCCTCCTTAATGGTTAGAGAGTGGCGAGCTTTGGAGACTTTGGCAGAGTTCGATGTACAGAATGTTGAAGAAGGAGAAGGACAATTGTTCGGATGTCTTATCCTACAGCTTGTTCATATTGACCGCATTATTGGAGCTCAGAAAGAAGATGAGAAGTTTCAAGCTTGGTTCGTGAAGATGTCAGAAAAAGACCCGACAGAATGAAAGGTGGGAGTCGATGGAGGGTATCGTTGCAGGAATAAATTATGTGTGCCAGGTGATGGAGAGCTTAGGAAGGATATCCTGGAAGAAGCACATAAGTCAAGATATACAGTTCACCCAGGAGGGACAAAGATGTACAAAGATTTGAAGAGAAATTTATGGTGGGAAGGTATGAAGAAGGACGTGGCCGAGTTTGTATCCAAGTGTTTGACGTGTCAGCAAGTCAAGACCGAACATCAGAGACCGTCGGGATTGTTGCAACCACTACCTATTCCTGGTTGGAAGTAGGAGCACATTATGATGGATTTTGTAGTAGGATTGCCTCGGTCACAGCAAAATCATGACGCTATTTGGGTAATCGTGGATCAACTGACGAAATCAGCTCATTTCATTGTCTACAGTATGACATACCCAGTAGAGAAGATGAGCCGGATGTACATATAACAAGTTGTGCGACTTCACGGTGCACCTGTGTCAAAAGTGTCAGACCGTGACGCACGTTTTACCTCTGGATTTTGGGAAAGTCTGCAAGAAGCTATGGGAACCTCGCTTAAGATGAGTACTGCTTTTCACCCTCAGACGGATGGACAAACTGAGCGTGTTAATCAGATCATGCAGGATATGCTTAGGGCTTGTGTTATTGATTTTGAAGAATCTTGGGAGACACACTTGCCGTTGGTTGAATTTGCCTATAACAACAGTTATCACACGAGTATCGGTATGGCTCCGTTCGAAGCATTGTACGGATGACCATGTCGTTCCCCATTGTGTTGGGCAGAGGTTGGGGACACAGAATTGTTGGGACCAGATTTGGTTAGAGAAACCAACGAGAAAATTTCTTTGGTCAAGGAGAAGATGAGAACCGCTCAGAGCCGGTATAAGAATTATGCTGATCGACGCCGGAAGGATTTGGAATTTAGTGTTGGAGATCACGTACTTCTTAAGGTTTCACCGACCCAAGGAGTAGTACGCTTCGGTCTCAAGCGAGGAAAATTAGCTCCGTGTTTCATCGGACAGTTCGAGATTTTGGAACGTGTTGGGAAAGTGGCCTATCGACTGGCGCTACCACCGAAGATGTCTGGGGTTCACAATGTGTTTCACGTGAGTATGCTGAGAAAGTACATACGAGATCCCTCACATGTGGTTAGTTATGATAATATTGAGACGAGTCATAACGTTTCTTACAAAGAGAGGCCCGTGAAGATTCTAGATCACAGTATCAAGAAGTTGAGGAATAAGGACATTCCGTTGGTGAAGGTTCAGTGGAATCACCATGACGAGAATGAAGCCTCGTGGGAAGTTGAAACTGATATGAGGAAGAAGTACCCGGAGTTATTTCATGACTAGTTAGTCTTGATTTCGGGGACGAAATCCTGTTTAAGGGAAGAAGGGTGTAATAACCTGCATTTTTCATTTAATTAATCTGTACATTGCATTGTCATATTTAAAATCAAATTTCATTTTCTACTCTTATTTTAATTTCAATTCTTATGTGTGAAATTTATTTCTTGACTGGTCTCATAATTAAAATTACTTTTTGGGTCAAACTGCGATTATATGAAATTTAGCAACACCTGTATTGAATTTCAAATTTGTATTTCAAAACGGTGAGAATGTTTTCTTTTAATTCTAACTGTATTTTTTATAAAACCAGAAAACCGTTTCCTACAGTAAAATGAATTTTCTATATTTTTATGATGAACACCGTGTCACGAAAATACCAGTTTATATTCAAAACTGTTCACGCTGTGTTGAACTCCCACAGATTTTGGAAGTGACTGATTGGACAATTGCTTTATAACTATTTAATGTTGCTAATGATTGTATAGGCCTTGTTTGGTTGTGCTCCTATGTTGTGTATTAATTTATGCCATAAGCTCTCATTCCCAGACACTCCTAATCTTGACCCCTATTAGCCTACATGACCCTTTAAAATCTGGAGAAGCTAATTGTTGTATGTATAGCCCGTATATTTATATTAGTGTCATTATGTAATTACTTTTGCTATTGAATTTGTAGAGTATGTTTGAAGGAGCTTGGGCTCCAAGTATTGCTAGATTAAATTCTATATATACACATTTTTGGTCACACAAAATCTATACTCTCATAAACTGAAATACACAGAAAACTAGAGTGAGTCTAAGAGTTCTTGCAGAATTTTAGAGAGAGAGAGAGAAGAGCCCAACCTCCATAGCTTGAAAGCTTGAAGTGGGTCACCCTATTTTGATTATCTCTCTCAATCTATTACTTCTATCTTCAATCTGTGAGTATTCTAAACTCACTTGGAATGTAATCCCATATTTATTTACTGTTAGTTTAGTCTAATTTGAAGAACACCATTGTTAATTTTCGTATGAAAGCTTGAAGCTCAAAAATGGTAATTTTTCAAACTTAACCAAAATCAATTCTGTGAATTAGGAATGAAAGATCTTAGTCCCATTAAGCTGTGGTTCGAATACTACGGCCTAATTCATCTGTATCACGACGTACCGTTGATTTAAAGTTTTGTCACCTCTCAGTTTTACGTGAAATCCTAGAGCTACGATTGAAATTAGTTAAAACCGATCGCGTATTCATAATCCTTGCGGAAAAATGAAGAAATCCATATATTACAAGTCATGTTTGCATTCAGATTTGAAAATGGGTCAAAAAGAGGCTTTAAATTCGTAACAGGGGAGAAACTGCTGTTACCAATCGATTGGCACCATTACCAATCGATTGGCATGAGTTCCAATCGATTGGAAACATGTCTAATCAATTGCCAAGTCATCCAATCGATTGCCATGTATACCAATCGATTGGCATTTTTCAGTACTGACGACTTTTAGTAAAACGGCCATAACTTCCTCTAGGAAACTCAAAAATGCGCATGGTTTTAAGCGTTGGAAACTAGACTCAAAGACCTTTCTTTTGGTATGTAATTCATGTACAAAAATTATAACTCATTTTTGAGGGCATTGCTTCAAAGTAGACTCACTTGTGTTCTAATAGCGATAAAAGTAGATTAAAGCATTCTTTGATGAATTCACTGGTTGTTTCACATAAGATTTGATTTCTTCTCGTATATCCATGGTTATCTTTCCCAGTACTTTATATTTATTAAGGTTTCATGATATACATGTGGAGTCAGTTGTACATGCATGGGGTGTGGTAGTCAGTGTGGAAAAGAGTAATGGTTAGTGTAGAAAGAGTACGAGATTGAGATTGAGATTGTGTTTGTGATTGTGGTTGTGGTTGAGATTGCAGTGAGGGTATCTTTGAAATGCGACGGTGGCAAATATGGACACTCCCTGACGCCCATGGAAGCGTTAAAGTGTGTGACGCCGAACTTGGACATTCCCTGGCACCCATGGTAGTGCTAAAGTGTGGCCTACGGACACTCCCTGATACCCGAGTCTGGATACTGCGTGAGGTTGCTCCGGTATTTGCATGGCGGTTTAGGTATTCAAAGTGTGAGGCAATGGACACTCTCTGGTACCCCGGACCAAAGTGTGAGGCAAACTAGACACTCCTTGGCGCCCCGTTGCTATAGTGTGGCTATCTAAGTGTTTTAAAGATACCAGGAGTAAGATAGTGGGTTGTTGTATCTGTTGAGAGAAAAGAGTCGGCAAGATGAGTGTGGTGCATTGTCTCATACACAATTATATGTTTCATGAATTATCGACTTTTAAAATATTCCTTGTTGTTTTTATAAAATGAATTCTTTCTGCGGTTTAACGATTGATTTTACATATTGAAAAATGGAAAAAGGTAAATGGGTATGTTTTACATTCAAAGTTATGCTTTTAATACTCACCAGCTTCTTGAAGCTGACGACGTTGATGCGTCCTGGACATTCGTGTCCAGGCTTTTCAGGTTATAACCAGGAGGAATCGTACGACTATGCTAATTGAGAATGGCTGCTTTCGGAATGAGGAAACTGTTTATTTATTATATGTTTTTTAAGTTTTAAACTGTTTGTGTTATAAGGATGACTGTAATAGACATTAAGCTATTGTTTTATTTCAAGGCGGTCTGTGCCTTTAGATGACCCGTGCTGTAATACTCATTAAGTTAGAATAATTTGTAAGCTTTGATTGCTCTACTCTGATTATTATGTTTTGTTGTTCGACGTTTGGGACGGAATCGATCCTTCAAACTGTCGCGACCTACGGGTCCATAAAGGAAATTAAATGCTTTCCTTATTTATGCTACGTCGGGACGTGACAGCTAGCCACACCATTAACCACACCGTCAAGTCCAAAATTCTTTTGCCTTACCCTCAGACCATCACAGCCATCCTTCAGTCCAAGGCCTTTCCTATACCTACCTACGAGCATGTTGATAGCCGTATCCCTGAGTTCACTTCCATTGATTGGAAGTTGAGCCTGGATCCTTTAGATATGGAGGTTAGGAGGGCCCGGGACCAGGCTCAGGCAAGGTGGGAGCGGGAGGCACAGCGTCCACCTCCACCGGAGGACACATCCTATGCATGGACCTATGGTGACGTGTGCATTTTTTGCGACAAGACCCTCCGGCTACAGTCCTACATGCGCTCCTATTTCTTGCTAGTATATCCTAATTAGCTGGAAGACATCCTGGCTCAAGCAGAGGCTATATACCAGTCTGTGTTTCCATGACCTACCTAGCAGGTTGCTGAGGTGGCTGGTGAGGAGGAGGAGGCTGGTGACGATGGTGATAAGGGGGGAGATTCGAGCGATGGCGATGGAGATGGTGATGGTGACACAAGCCAGGGAGTATGGGGTTGGAGTTGGTATTGGTTAAGGGTGACAATGATTAGGGTTGTTGATGATTGGGGGTGTTAGACATTTGTTTTTCATTTTTTATTGTATTTGGTGGGTTTGGTTTTAGACATTATCATACATTTGGCCTGTATATTATTTTATTGTTACGCTTTTTATTTTTTATTTTTCTTTTTCTGTTTATTAGTAGGACTTTTTCTATTTATTAGTAGGATACTGGTGTAACTGACTGTGACAGGTTTAGTCTTTTATTTCGTCCTTTTTCATATTTGGGTCTGTATTTATTTATTTCTGCACTTTTTACTGTTCTTTGTGGTTTGTTATATTCCTGGCCTTATTTTAGTCGCACAGTTAAATTATTGTTTACTGGTTATGCTTTTACATACATCATAATCTACAGAATGTTTTGAATGATTCACTTGTGAAACTTCATTGAATTAATTCATGGCAAGCACATCTTGCCCTATTGCACTATACAAGAATCAATAAGGTTCAGGTTCAGGTTTGAAATTAAAATTAGTTGTAGAGGTTATAATTTCAATCGTTCATACTAAACATTCTCGGTAATCCAATAACAGTAATTTTGTTTCTTATTCTAATATCTAGAACTAATAAGATTTCAGTTGTGATCTACTTTTGATTTCAGGTTATAGTTTCCACATATTCATATACCGTACCTCGATCCTTAGATCTTATTATCATCCTCATACTATGGACCACCCCTTAACTCTACCTTCTTCACCAGATAGGTCTTCGAGTCTGTTGAGTCGTCATACCAACTCTGGTTCATCCACTGATGACACTTCATCGAGTCCTAGGGTAGCCAAACCATACGGTCCAGTTGGTCCTCCTAGTTGGTGCCGGCGTCGTCATCCTCGTGTCCCTATTCTTGTCTGTTTTGATTCTTTAGACGAGGACGATCTCTGTGGCGATGACCCGATAGTTATCGATGGCCCTTATGGTGCCCCACCTATGTCCTCTGAGTCTTCTTCTTCATTGGATTTGGCCGATTACTCGATCGATGATGATGCGGTCGAGGATGATGAGGGAGTTATCCTGAGTCTTGATATTCCTTTTATTGCGCCTATTTCGACCATTATCCCTTCACCTGAGGTTACCTATCCATATAGGGACCTACCTAATTACGTGTCGGACGTTGTTTGACAACGTCCGGGTCACCCTGACTGGTCTCCTAAGGGCATAGTCTCTATCTTTGTACCGTATGTCGATCCTGAGCATGATAAGGTCGATTTGGGTTCAAGTATCACTGAGGATGATGAGGTAGATGTGGTTCCAGAGATTCTTGCATAGGATGAGTACGAGGAGATAGGACCGCCATTCGATCCTGCTGAGCATCCAGAGTAAGAGTTGATTGATTGGTATGTCCGAGCTGACGTGCCACCCCCTTCAGACGTTTTCCGTGGAGTGGACGTCTTGGTCATCTTCACCGAGACTTATATCCATGTCATTGTCATGTTCC
This sequence comes from Hydrangea macrophylla, assembly GCA_033977485.1. Taxonomy (NCBI): domain Eukaryota; kingdom Viridiplantae; phylum Streptophyta; class Magnoliopsida; order Cornales; family Hydrangeaceae; genus Hydrangea; species Hydrangea macrophylla. Next base: position 82,107,501 of record CM066987.1, read on the forward strand.
CACCTGCATAAGGATATGCGGTGAATAGGTTTGGGGGAGTATATGCATTTTTGTTTGTTTTTAGGAATAGTTTTTTATTTTTGTTTTGTTTATTTTCAATTGTTAATAGTTTTAGTACTTAGTTCTAGTTCGCTTTAGTAGTTGCATTTGTTTTCATTTTGTTTTTTGTTCGTTTGTTCATTATTTCTTTCATATTCTTTGTATATAAAAAATTAATAAAAACTTTTCAAGTAGTAGTAATAAGAAATAAAGTACGTTTTCTTATATTATTCTTAAATATTGTTCAATATTGCATTATTTCTTGTTTTAACTAGATTTCTCTAAAACTTGATGTTAAGAGAGTATCTAATCCATTGTCTACGGAAGTTTTGAAGGTATGTTTTGAAATTATATATCGTTGGAATCACTGTTTAATATCTTATACTTGCATATTTATTGTTGCACGGCATGTAGTCATGTGGATGCACATTATATTGAATTAGAATATAGCTTGGATTTCTAGATAGCATTAGTGTGGAGACTAAAACCCGATGAGCTTTAGAGCCTTTCATCTTTGTTGAGGGTTTTTAATTACTTTAACGAGTCTCTTTGATAAAGCGCATTAATTTGTTGATTAGTCTCAATATTTCTTGATTTTGATTGAGAGTCGAGTATTATTGTAATTATCATGTTTAAAAGAAAATCAATAATCTTTTCCCTTAATATCGTAACATTGAAAAATCATGTGATTCTAGGAAAGGATATGAGGCCATCTGTCTATATAAACTATTTTTTTCCTTGACCTACCCAATAAAATATGTTTATATCCTTTGTTCGCCCTTTGATCCGTTCAATAAGTCTTTTCTTTGTTCACCTATTATCCTACCCACTCCGATATGGAGTTCGCCGATATATGCATTCCTTAACCCATGTCCTAGAGTAGTTAAAGAATAGTTTTTCTTAAAGAAAATGGGCTAGTAATGACTAATTGAAAGTAGAATATGGGGTGGTAAAAAAAAAATATATATATATATATATATAAAAGAAAAAAAGAGTTATAAAAAAGACAAAAAATAGATGTAAAAAAACGAGAAAAAGGAATAGAAAAAAAAAAAGAGATTGAAATAAAATATATGAAGTAGTAGTAAAATAAATAAGTAGTCGTTGTAGTAAATGCCCTTATGTTACACGTACAACCATTTCTATCTATTTACAGACTTTTTGAATCCTTTTATCTTCTTTTCTTAGCTATAACCCTTGACCAACATTATAACCTTTGTAAAGTCCTACTTGATCTTAGAAAAACGTGATTTGAACATAGAACTGATATGAAAGGGAATAAAAGCATGGTACTTATGATATTTACTTGACGATCAATATCTATTCGTGAGACTATTTTTCTGTCATGTCATACGTTATTTTGCGTCATATGCGAGATTTATTTGCTTTGTATATATTTATCTCCTTCGCATATATTCGAGTGATTACACATGTTTCTGAGAGATTTTATTTTAGAGTGTAATTAACAACGTGAAATTTGTGGTCAAAGCATCGCTAGAAAGCTATCCGAGTTATATTCCGAGTTCATAATCATCATGTATCCACTTGATTACCATTCACACACATGCGGGTTTTTGATATATTCTATTGATTCTTTTGATATATTCTATTAATTCTCTTGATATATGTTTTCAGATTATTGTCATAATTTAGGTAGATGTACAATTATGTTTCTCTTGATAATTTCAAGTTTTTACTTGAAATTCAGTTTTATCAAGGAAAGATGTTGATGTTGAAATATTAAAATTTGAAAAAAAAAATTCTTTTTGAAAGTTAATAAAGATGGTTGTGGGTGACTTGTTGACAAGAACCCTCACGAGACTTCACTCGTCCGACTAGGCACACCTAGAGGTTAAAAAGGCTTGTTGCACATGCTAAGTGCGCAATCCATGCGAAAATGGAGTAGGAATTTTGTTTTTAGTAGTAGTTTTATTTTTCTATTCTTTTTGCTTGATGACTAGCAAAATGTAGGTTTGGGGGTGTGATCGGGAGAGAACAAATCCTAATTACATGCCTTAATTCACATTTGTTAGCTCGTTTTATCCTGTTTTGTGTACTTTTACTTTGTTTTTTTTTTATTTTTTGTCAGGATTTAGAAGAAAGCAAGAGTTCCAGGCTAAATAAGGAGAAAAAGCAAAAGGGAAGAATCAGAAAAAGCCACCTCGCGCGAGTGGCCTGCTCACACTGCATATCTGCACCTCGCTCGCGCGACCTCCCAAAATCGCACTCGTGCGGGCTCTTCGTGCGACCTATGTAAAAATCAAAGTTGCGTATTTCAATGTACTGAAGACCCTTACGCAAACGAAACTGCCTAATTACATCCAGAAAGGAAAATACAACAGTTTTAGTCGGATTAGGTTTACAGAAACCTTCCTAAACCCTTTACAACTATATATAGATGAATCAAAAGATATTGGAAGGTTACACATCCTTACAATCATCAGCTTTGAAGCCAAGAGGAAGAGAAGATTTAGCTTGAAGGTCCCTAATGGAAACCATCATCTCCAACTTCATGTCTCATCAACTATGTGCAACTAAACACCCATTCTAGGGTTTTCAATGAAACCCTAACTATGTAAAGGCGGAATTTTATGCTTTCTTATTTTAGGATTTTATGTATTGGATAGTAATTGTATGTTTGAGGATTATTTATATATAATCAATTTTCAATGATAATAATCAAGAGTATTTTGGATCTATTCTTGTCTTAGATTTTCCTTATGCTTATTGAACTCAATATTCCTTGATTTCTGTGATTGATAGGAGTATTTACATACAATAGTGCATATGTGATTACGATGTTTGAATCTTTTATAATTCATGCTTAGAAAAGATGAGTTATGCTACACCCTAGTTATAGGTAGATAATTCATATGAACCGAAGATGAATTATGCTTAGGTTAAACTAGAGATATCCTCTTGTTGATACTATTGGGCTTGTAGCTACAATAGATCGTAACTATCCAATCAAAGAACTGAAAGTAAATAGTCTAGACCCCCGATGCATAGTTAGTGGTGGATTTGTAATCCTAGATCTCATCTCCATATATTAAAATAATCTCAAATTTTGCACTAGTTTACTTAGTTTAATTTTAGAATCTTATTCCATATTTTTATAGTTTTAATTGCATAGATTAGTTTATAGTAAGAATTAAATCAACAACTATTCAAACTTCTGTTTTTCACTTGCTAACTAGATTTAGGTTTTTTTAATTAAAGGATAAAAATAATCAATCCCTGTGGGTTCGACCTTTACTTCCACACTACAAATCCTTAAAAAGTAAAGTATACTTTTATATCTTGATTTTGACAAGATCAGTTATGATTGGCCAATTATGATCTGGATCTGATTTGACTATTCAATACCATCGCCATTTTATTGTTTTGAACAATCCAACATCATTGACTAGCCTTCAGCATAAGTGAAAATTCACTTAGGATATATCCTAAGTCAAATTTGACTTAGGATTTCTACTTTCTGACTTCACTTAGGATTTTTTTCCTCCGAATCAAAAGAGGGGTGGACACTATAATTGAGTGGTGGGGGCTGGTGAATAGATATGGATTGAGAATGATGAATAGATATGAAACTAGGGCTTCAAACTTAGTCATTCGATTGGCTTCCCCTAGTTATTCGAATGAAGTATGGATTGAGAATGATGAATAGATATAAGAGACTTAATTTTTTTTAGAATTGTTCAAAGAAATATTGTAATACTCGTACCCGGAAAAAGGTAGTAATATTTATTTTACATGCATTATTTAGTATAATTAATTGCATGTGATGATTTGGGTAAGTTCCAGTTACCCTGATGTGATAAGTGCTTGATAAAGGGCATAGTTGAACATATGTGAAATGGGACCCATGGGAGGTCCAGATTGGATAAATTGCATTTAGTTGCATTTATGTGATTAAATGATAGATATGTAAATATAAATGTGTACATTATAATATATGTTGATGCCATATGATTATTTAAGTGATAAAATGTTCAGTGCTTTAATATACTATTATTGTTCATGATTATTTATGAGACGTGTTTGGGTACTATTGTGAGTGCATAATTGGACATGATTCATAATTAGTAGGATAATTGGTGCCTTCACATGATATTTGGAACCCATATGTGACATAGGCTAAACGCATTTAGATATTGGGTAGTTAATATAAATACTAAGGGGCTTCATAATAAGATCTACAAAATAGTTTGGGGTCTAAATACAGATTTGTGTTAGTTTATGTGAAGTGAGATGTACCATAGCATCTCTCATTCTCATCTACTTCTAAATAAAAAAAAAAGATACGAAAAAAACGTGAGTGTGTGCAGTTGTGTTTTATGGCGGCGTGTGGTGTGTGTATATAATATATATCATGTACAATAGTTAATATAAAAAAAAAAGATAAGAAAGAAAAAAAAAAGTGAATAGACAATTCACAAGAGAGAGATAGAGATGCGAGAAAGAAAAGAGAACGTGAGGGTTTCACCTTCTTGATGGTATAGCTTCACCGTATGTTGCCCAAATTGCGATACAAAGTCATATTTGGACTCGTGAGAGTAAGCCTAACATTTTGGTATAATTTATTTTTAGTTTAAATGATAAATTTTTCGTGACCCAAATGGGTTGGTAACATTTAGTTTACCAAAATTGTGTAAGATTGACTACAGGTTCATATTTGGGCTGGATCTAGGATAAATTCGAAGTTTCTAGGCCTATTTGATTATTTGTAAAGGTGAGTGTCCTAATCCAAAAATTGGATATTTAATGCTATTGAATGCTTTAAAATTCTTAATTGTGATTAAGTAGATAAGCATGTGAATATTTATTATTTAACATGTCCAAAATGTTGAAATTACCATGTTGACATGTTGAGCTGCTTATGTACTTATTTGGGTCAAAGGGTCTCAAGTGATAATCACTATTAGTTAGCCCATATATAAGGGACAGAGAGATGTTGAAATCCTCATAGAAAAGGGGATAGTGGTGATGACCATAACGAATTGACTACGGTCACAAATGAATGAGTGTGGTTTCGCTATATGCGACGGAAAAAGTTATAATAGCCCGTAATCAGGGGTCCAGAACGATGGTGATTGATTACTTGACACGTCTGCGACCATTTATTGTTATGAATGTTTAATTGGTGTTATGAATCATTAAATACTCCAATTGCATGATTAGTACCACGTACTCACTGAGCGAAAGCTTATTCGATTTTTGTGGCTAATGACCACGCAGGTTCAGATGAATACCACAGTGAGAAATGATCGAGACTACGGGGCTGGGTCTAGCTTGCTTATATGTTTTTATGTGAGGATTTGGACAAGCTTAAAGTTTATGCTTTAAAATGTGTTTAGAAATAAATTCTAGAGTGAGTTTATAATATTTACACTTAACTGCTAGTTGGAAATGTTTTGGGAGTTATTGTATATTAGTTATGGAGTATATGTAAAATGTATTAGAAAATATGTTTTAATTCTTTAGTATGTTAGAATGAATCTATATATTTTAGTTAGGTTTTTGGTGTGTTTAGAAATATTTAAGGAAATAAAATGTTGTAGGGGGTTTAAATATTTTGATTATGAAAACAGGGCGAATGGTGCTATAACAAAGAAACCACTGTTTAAAAACTTTATTTTATCTCTTTCTATTATTTTGTTTGATAAATGATATTTTACCCCTGGTATTTCAGTCAAAATGTTCATTTTTGGAACGTTAAAAGTGATTGTTGGGTCCTTGTAGCCTTGTTACACATGTCCTAGCCCGCGGGGGAGGGTTAGGGTGTGACAAATTTTGGTATCAGAGAAATAAATTAGAGCCTTTGGGGACGAGAGACGAATACGACGCGTAAAAAAATGCATGTATATGATAATCATGACATGTAGTTACATATGTTGTTAAGCATTTATATCATGTTGCATGCATTCTATATATTATAATATGTGAAGGGATGGTTAGAAACTTCATTGTGATAAAATGGAGTATAAAGGGGAAATTTTTGTCCATATGATGAATTAATTGAGTTGGAAAGGAGAATTGTGAATTCAGTAAGAAAAATTCGAGTTTGGGAATATTTGTGGAATTTGGGTTAAGAAATCAAGAAGTTGAGTTAGTCGTCCTGAAATGATTTGTGTGGTATTATATTATCAAGGGTTATTGAGTATTGGGTTATGATTATTGGTATGGATTTCATTCTGAATATTATCGGGTATTATCATTAGTGAAGATTCTTTCTTATTTTCTGCCAAGAAATTGGGCATCTGGATTTCTTTATTTATGGTGGGTCTTCTAGTATTCAAATATTATAGTTTGGGGAATTCTAGATTTCTTATGATTTTTGATACGCCCAAAATTGGCTCTATCCTATGACCGAGCGTTCCCATTCAAATGGCCGACCCCTATCTCAGCCAAATCATGCATAGTTCCTTGGATAAGCATCAGCCCAGGCAGTTTGGTCTACCCGAGGCCTCCCAAGTGGTTCATCCACGACCCGACCAACAAGTTGAAAAGACCGCGCAAGCACGATCCATACAGGCACAGTCAAGCCAGGCTGCGAGGCACGCTCCAGAATATTCCAGGTTGTTTCCTAATCAATTTAGAAGACTAATGGAAAGAGCACCTTGTTTCCTAATCCAATTAAGAAACCCTCGCAATTAATGCCAATCAATCCTACTTGGGTTATATTTCCTTATCCATGTAATTCCTTGTACGAGTAGATCTCTTGCATCTATAAAAGAGACCACTCACCCCCATAGAAAGGGATCATCTTTTCAGTCTGTATAGCACCCTTATAGCAGCCATCAACACGCCCGGTCGACCTACGATAGCTCCAAACCATTGTTGGTTCACCACAGGTCCCTGGCTTCTTACAGTGTAGTAACGTGCTCAGACACACACGTGGACGCAGGTTCCTTCATTAACAGGGCTGAACCACATACAAAAAACCAGTCTCTTTCTCTCTCTCCTTAATATGCTTTAATTTACTTCAATCAAAATTTGGCATCATCAACTTGGTGTTGTCTGTGGGAAACAACAGATTTCTCAAAGCACACATCTCTCAGCTGATAGTCACGCCTTCAAAGAAGGGTAAGAAGACTGCGCAGTGGGCTGGACGGGCTACCCCGCTGGCCCCGGCGTTCCTAACACCGGAGCAGATCACATCAACCATTATATAGCTCCTGAAGATCCAGTGTCAAACCCAGTAGCAGATTGAAGCCCTACTGGCCCAACAAAGCAACCCTCCAGTGGCCGGGAAACCGCCTGCGAACGTTGCATACGGTCGGAAACCGATCTTGACCAGACAACGCGCCCGAGCGAACCCGTCCTGTGTTGAGGGTGCCACAGACATCAGCGGTAGGCGTGCTGTCTGAGAGAAGAGGCAGAAGCATATGGCCCAGGAATTAGTCCAGGGTCACTCGGTCAAGAGCCGAGGTGGCCTTGGGCACAGGACTAGCCAGAGTCATAGCCCAGCCTGATCCCAGAGGACAACACACAGCCATGAAGAAGAAGCCTATTCCACCAACCTGACCAACCCCCCAGATACCGGTCAGGAAGGAGTGGTGGCCCATATCAAGGACTTACAGAAACAGATTGACGGAGTGGCCAAAAAGCTGGGTCAAAACCCTATCTACTCGAGTGGTTCCATTCAATGGTCGACCCCTATCTCAGCCAAATTATGCACAGTTCCTTGGATAAGCATCAGACCGGGTAGTTTGGTCTACCCGAGGCCTCCCGAGTGGTTCATCCACGACCCGACCAATAAGTCAGAAAGATCGCGCAAGGACGATCCATATAGATGCAGTCAATCCAGGCTACGAGGCACGCTCCAGAATATTCCAGGCTGTTTCCTAATCAAGTTAGAAGACTAATGGAAAGAGCACTTTGTTTCCTAATCCAATTAGGAAACCCTCGCAATTAATGCCAATCAATCCTACTTGGGTTATATTTCCTTATCCATGTAATTTCCTTGTACGAGTAGATCTCTTGCATCTATAAAAGAGACCACTCACTCCCATGGAAAGGGATCATCTTTTCAGTCTGTATAACACCCTTATAGCAGTCATCAACACACCCGGCCGACCTACGGTAGCTCCAAACCATTGTTGGTTTACCACAGGTCCCCGACTTCTTATAGTATAGTGAACGTGCTTAGACACACACGTGGACGTAGGTTCCTTCATTAAAAGGGTCGAACCACATATAAAAAACCAGTCTCTTTCTCTTTCTCCTTAATATGCTTTAATTTACTTCAACCAGATTTTGGCATCATCAATTTATATGGTCATCATGAGCAGATACGACATTATTATTATCTCTTATTTTTCCATTTATTCGGTGATGATCTTTGGGAGTATTTATCAAGCTCATTATATTCACTTGGGATTGAGGCTGAAATACTGAGTTTGTTGTGGTAATAAGATATTGGGGAATTTATCCAGTAGCTTGAGTTATCTTGGGTTGTTGAGGAATCTCTCACCTCTATTTAGGTTATATCAGCATGTTGAGGAATCTCTCAACATAAATTTATTTATTTTTATATCTTGGAATGCCTCTATTATTATTGAATAATGATTGGTTTTCCAACGTGTCAGAATGAATACTAGAGTAACAGACTTCCTTATTATGTTTCCATCGATTGGGTATCACTACAATTATGAATTATTTTTTTATTGGTTAAGGATATGGTTGATTGGGATCAAAACTAAGTGGTTGTGTAGTACGAATAATTAATTGGGTTGATTGGCTATACGGGGGTATCAGAATTTCTACCAGATATCTAAATTTGAAAATGGGTTTACCAGTTTAATAGGTAGTAATCTCTTTGATATCCAAACCACTCCAAGATTCGTTCCACCACCATGTGCATCAAGTAATAGTGTTTTTATTATTTCTTTGTACTTCACATGTAAACAATCGAGATCTGACTATTGCACTGCACTATAGCATTTGTCAAGTATCCTAGTATATCACTGGAAACTTTCAGAATTTGGATTTAGCTACTAATAATGTATTAGAAATTTCTGAGATATTTGAATGACATTAAGTGAGTTTATATATGTTTAAATGAGTAAAAAATATTCTGAAATTATCTTTTGTGGATATATATAAAAAAAAAAACCACTGATTTATTGCGAATCAAGAAGTGTTTAAAAATATTTTGATAAAAGGAGGTGGTTGGGTTTGACCCAAATTGGGTAGAAGGGAGAAATTAGTGAAAATGATTTTAATCAAATATAGGTATTCCAATTGTTGTTTAAAAGAATTATTAATATAAAATATTTTGATTACAAGATAGTTGTGTAAACATTTTTTTATTCTATGGAGAGATATTTTAAATGAATATTGTTGGGCTAGGAAGTTCATATGGGTACATTACTCTTTACTATGATTTTAAATTGGAATTTTAAATTTTTAAATGAATTCCAAATGACTTTGGTAAGAAAAGGGTCTGGAAGTAACTTGTGATATTCTACGTATTATTCTTAATACTATTTGTCGCGAATACATGATTCTGGTCGATGGGTTATAAGGATCATCAATTTATTTCTTGGGAACTGAGTTGGGATATCCTTAGTTACAAGATGAGTATGACACGATAATCAAGCACTTCATTTTAAAAAGACGTGTTCTGGATATCTTTAAGTAGGAATTGAGTCACAATAACTGGTGGTTATTGTATTCCTCGAACATATGATGGTGTAGAATTCTAACATTGGGGAAAATTTGTAATAAAAGAGCATTGCATACTTGGGTAAACAGGAGAAAATTTTGATATTGAGGAGTGTGGGATCATATTTAAGTTTTATCACGACAAAATCAATTATATTGGGGATTAGACAGCGAAAACCGAATGGCGAGTAAGTTCTACAATCTAAAAATTTTGAGAATTGTGAAGCTTCGCCTTATGTTGAACATCTGGTGGATAAGTTGTGTTTCCAGAGTATGTGATTTAAAAAGATAGAAATTTTGTGGGTGTCGTTGGAAATCAATCAATCAGGAATTATGAAGGTGACATGAATTCGAAGTTATGGGATTGACTGGGTATTATTGAAAATTTGGTGAAGATTTTTCTTCTGTGCAAGAACACGTATGAAACTTATATCGATTACAATGAAGTTCTCAATAATCAAATGAACATCGATCTATGATGATATTTATATTATTATTGCAAAGGTTTGTGTTGGGATTGGGTTATATGTTGATGTGACAGTAATTTATACTGCATATGGTTGAAATTTCATAAAATGGATTATCTGGTACAAGATTTAGAATCCATGATATTCTTTCTATATTAAGCATTTGGCAGTAATGTTCTCACGGGCTGGAAGTTATATTAATTGTCGTGACTTGGATATTTAGTTATACGACGACAATTGTAGACATGGTACGGAGGACAGTTGGAACTCATGATGGCAACAGTTTGAAATTTTATATTAATTTGGTGAAGATAAATATGGTTGTTGGTGCTCAAATTAGAGATTAACAAGGGTTTGGTGTGCGCGTTGACTATTCAGAAAGGATTTGAGTCAAGATTCAAAATTTATTAGAAACTGCATTTGCTCCAGAAATTGGAGAAGGAATGATGATAATAAATTGAGATCAACCAGCACTACTATAACAAATGAGCGAAAATTGACTTAAAGTTCGGTTTGGGTTTCTGTTTTAGAAATTTGGGATAAAGTACTGAAAGGAAAGTGATTGGGCTCTGCTCTACAGTAAAATGTATCAGAATCTCAAAGTCAAGCATTTACTTCGCGTGAAGGTAGCTCAAGGAAATGGGTTCAGAAGATTGAAGTATATAATGAGATTTGAGAATATAATACGTTAGTAATTGGGTAAGCAATATTACTACTTGTATTTCATTAATATGATGACTTAGTAATTAGTTACAGGGACACAAGTCTTCTTGAAGATTGAGATGTCGAGAAAGCTGCCTTCAGATGGGAAATGTAAAGTATTCTTTGTGATGTATGGTATAAGGGCAGAAATAGTAAAGCTTCATGGGGTTATTGTGATTGATATTATTGACAATCTGAAATTGAATATTTACCGTAGTAAATTTCATAACAGGATTGCCAAAGTCAACAAGAATTAGGTGTTCTCATATAAATTATTGTGTACAGGTTAATCTAATCAGATTGTGATTATTGATTGAAACTACAGACCTGGTGGGGTTAAATGGTCTGTATGTGAACGCAATTATTTGGATACTAGCACTTGTCATCCTAGAATGAAGTAGTCGGTTATGAAGAAGTTCTGGAATCTTGCAAGAAGCAATGAAAGTGGAATTGAACTTTTGCGAAATGTTTTATCATATATGCTGATATTAGGTGGGAAAATATAATCAAGGCAAGTGGGATTTGTTCTAGAATGATTGGGGAAAATGACTAATGTGGGATGAAAAATATTTCTTGAAGTTTCATCTTCAGAAAAGGGTATACTTTAACGAACCAATTGAGATTGAAATTCAAGCACGTCAATTGGAAATATTGAAAGGAATGGGGAGCAGTCAGCTGCAATTGTGGTTACACCAGTGGGTATAATGCATTTTATAATCGTGTTGTTGCATAAGAACCAGTACATGTTCAAGGAGGAACGTTTGCATCTATTAAACTCGTGAAGTGAGAAAAGTTTGGGGACAAACTTACTAAAAGGGAGGGAGAGATGTAATACCCGTACCCGGAAAAAGGTAGTAATATTTATTTTACATGCATTAATTAGCATAATTAATTGCATGTGATGATTTGGGTAAGTTCCAATTACCCTGATGTGATAAGTGCTTGATAAAGGACACAGTTGAACATATGTGAAATGAAACCCATGGGAGATCCAGATTGGATAAATTTTATTTAGTTGCATTTATGTGATTAAATGGTAGATATGTAAATATAAATGTGTACATTATAATACATGCTAATTCCATATGATTGTTTAAGTGATAAAATGTTCAGTGCTTTAATATTCTATTATTGTTCATGATTATTTATGAGACGTGTTTGGGTACTCTTGTGAGTGCGTAATTGGACATGATTCATAATTAGTAGGCTAATTAGTGCCTTCACATGATATTTGGAACCCATACGTGACATAGACTAAACGCATTTAGATATTGGGTAGTTAATATAAATACTAAGGGGCTTCATAATAAGGTCTACAAAATAGTTTGGGGTCTAAATATAGATTTGTGTTAGTTTATGTGAAGTGAGATGTACCATAGCATCTCTCATTCTCATCTACTTCTAAAAAAAAAAAAAAGAAAAGAAAATAAGATAGGACAAAAACGTGAGTGTGTGTAGTTGTGTTTTATGGCGGCGTGTGGTGTGTGTATATAATATATATTATATAAATTAGTTACTAAAAAAAGATAAGAAAAAAAAAAGTGAACAGATAGTTCACAAGAGAGAGACAGAGATGCGAGAAAGAAAAGAGAACGTGAGAGTTTCACCTTCTCGATGGTATAGCTTCGCCGTATGTTGCCCAAATCGCTATACGAAGTCATATTTGGGCTCGTGGGGGTAAGCCTAACCTTTTGGTTTAATTTATTTTTAGTTTAAACGATAAATTTTTCGTGACCCAAATGGGTTGGTAACATTTAGTTTACCAAAATTGTGTAGGATTAACTACAGGTTCATATTTGAGCTGGATCTAGGATAAATTTAGGGTTTCTAGGCCTATTTGATTATTCGTAGAGGTGAGTATCCTAATCCAAAAATTCAATATTTAATGCTATTAAATGCTTTAAAATTCTTAATTGTGATTAAGTAGATAAGCATGTGAATATTTATCGTTTAACATGTCCAAAATGTTGAAATTACCATGTTGACATGTTGAGCTGCTTATGTACTTATTTGGGTCAAAGGGTCTCAAGTGATAATCACCATTAGTTAGCCCATATATAAGGGACAGAGAGATGTTGAAATCCTCAGAGAAAAGGGGATAGTGGTGACGACCACAACGAATTGACTACGGTCACAAATGAATGAGTGTGGTTTCGCTATATGCGACAGAAAAAGTTAGAATAGCCCATAATCAGGGGTCCAGAACGATGGTGATTCATTACTTGACACGCGCTGCGACCATTTATTGTTGTGAATGTTTAATTGGTGTTATGAATCATTAAATACTCCAATTGCATGATTAGTACCACGTACTCACTAAGCGAAAGCTTATTCGATTTTTGTGGCTAATGACCACGCAGGTTCAGATGAATACCACAGTGAGAAATGATCGAGACTACGGGGCTGGGTCTAGCTTGCTCATATGTTTTTATGTGAGGATTTGGATAAGCTTAAAGTTTATGCTTTATAATGTGTTTAGAAATAAATTCTAGAGTGAGTTTATAATATTTACACTTAACTGCTAGTTGGAAATGTTTTGGGAGTTATTGTATACTAGCCTATGACCCACGCGATGCGCGAAGTACGTCTTTTACTCCGAGCCTTTTTTTGGAATATGTAATGGGCAATGCCATGTGCACATAATGATTTGGACCATTCATTTCGGTGGAGTTCGTGCATGCATGCATGAAACCCACCGAAATTAATGCATATAAATCTTTATGTGCACATTTTATATGCACCAATCATTACTCATATGTAATAAATAAAATGCATATAAAAACTTATAATAATATGCATTGTACAGTGACCTCCCTAGCGTGAACATTTGATTTTGAGTAAGAGGGAAAAACTATGCAACATGGGTGCCTTTTGGGGTTTAAAATATTTTAAGGATTAAGTAAGCATTTGGCAATAAAATTTGGAGAGTATGACATTGCTCATTTGAAATATGAGGAGCAACAACTTTTGCTTTGGCCAAACCCAAGAGAGACATGTGATACTTACATAAGTTACACATGTCAAGTCTTGGGTAAAAACCTGACGTAACTCATTACCATAATGGGCTTTATTTGCTTTCACATGTGCTGATTGGTCAATGCATAACATAAGGATAGTAAATACTAAATGCATAAACTATTAATCAATTAATTCTAGAAGCTTTCCTAAGATTCTCAGTATCAGAAGTAATTGTCCCATTACATTTGTCACAAGAAATTAGCATTCCATGCATGAAAAATGAAAGAATTTGAGCTGCCCAAAGTTTGATAAAACTCCAGGACATACATTGAATAATGAATTGTTCAATAAAAGCTTCATCAGCCACCTTGCAATTATGAATTGTTCAAGATAAACAAAAACAGAGATGTACTGAAATATGGATCCATCTTATGAAATGTAATGCATATGCATAAATAGGTTTAGATGTCCCACAGAAGTACAAATAGTAGAAAATAGTAAAGGGTTGGATGTAATTTGACAATTAACGCAGTGGAAAAGAAATATGAAATTAGTCCAGATTGTTGAATCTGCTATGTAAAACCATTGAAGACAAGTTCTAAGACAAATAAAAAAAAACCTGCAAGTTTGAATACAGTTCGCATGAATTCTTAATTTTCAACAATGCCTAATAAGCAGAGAGCTGTCAATTCAACACCGAAAATTTTCCATAATAACTTATGTGTTGTTCAACCGCAGAGAATGTAGTGGGGAAAAAGGGATGTCCAACAACAAACCTCCTTCTGTGATTAACTCTATGGAGATCCTCATAAGATTGGTTTCCTTCTTTTCCCATTACTTGATGATGTGTTTACCATTCCATCTTCCTGATGATAATCGTCTGCAGAAGAAGTTTCATCTTCATCTTCCTGTATATCAGTTGTTTTACTTGTAGCGCCTTGCCTCTTTTCTCCAATCCGATAGAGTCCATCATGTCTAGTTGAATTTGTTTTCGTCGCAAAAGTAGTTTTTCAAATGTTTCCTAATTAAATTAAAGTTGAGATTTATACATTAAGCAACTTATTCACAAATATTATAACCCTATGGTTGTCAACCTTGAAAACTAATCTAACTACTTCTATTTTATTGTCCTTCAACGAAAAAGTTCACTATAGTTTTTGTTAATCACAAAAAAAAAAAAAAACACAATTAATGAGTATAAAAAAATATATAATGATGCATTGTACAGTGATCTTCCCACGCGTGAGCAATTTGTTTTGCGTAAGAGGGAGAAACTGTGCAACACCCATTCGAATGTACCCTTTGGGTTTAAAATGTGTTAAGAATTAAGTAGGTTACATGTAGGTAATTGAGTGAAAAATTATATCCGCATAATATGCTCCCTTGGTACTTTGTAAGGGAAATAACCATAAAGTTTTTGTAATTTTTTTTAATGGAATATTAAAAATGATATTACTTTATTGCTAAAAGCTTTAATATCACGTGTATTGCACTACCCATATCTTTTTTAACTTTACTATTTTAAGCTCTACCTTAGAAATATATAATAACTAGTCGATAACCCTTGTTATGCACGGGTTGGTGAACTAACGTCTAGAGATGTCATGTAATTTATTGGATAATCAATAAGACTATGCCTGGACGGGCATCCGAAGGAGCCAAACTCAAAACTTTTAAAACTAATTTCAAAATCACATGAGTTGTCTTTCATTTCAACTGAACCTGTACACATAGCAAAAATAAGAAAGAAGAGAAAATATAAGAAAATTTGTAAATGGTACATGAAACATTAAGAAATTTTTGTTTAAAGTTACATAGATAGCCAGAAATATCAAAAACCCAAAGGGTACGTACTTGAAATCATGAGATGGTGGTTGGGTTGGACAAAAATATTGTTGATGGATAAAAAGATAAGAGTGGTGAGAAAGAAAAGAGGGGGAATCTTGGGCTGGCTTTTTGTAGTCCACACTAATGAACAATGACTAAGTTCCCAAAATGGATAGGATAGAGCACACACACACACACACACACACACATATATATATATATATAGAGAGAGAGAGAGAGAGGAAAAATTATTACTATTACTCCTATATAAGCATACATGTAGGTAACTCTCTCTCTCTCTCTATATATATATATATGTGTGTGTGTGTGTGTGCAAATACTTGTAATGTGAATGTAATTTAAGTGAGTATTTACTATATGAAAGATCGTGCGGGATAAAACCAGTTACATTGCAATTCTAGAAAATACACGTTCCAACAAAAAAAAAATTCTTTGAAATAGTAAAGCATACCCATTCCATAAAAGAACAAGATACATATCAAGAAGCAAATACAATATCTATGAGCAAAAAGGATAGGAAGGACCCTATGATATCCTCCATACCTCACCAAGAAAATCCACAAGCTGCTGAAACCTCCACTTTCCATCAAATCAAGAATGAGTCTTTTGGAGCATTTCATTGAACAGCTTGTAAGCATAGCGTTAACCCAACCTCTCCTTAACATTTTTTTAAAGTGAAAATCAGCCCTAACACACAAGACAAATCACATGAAAAAAACATTCAGATACATGACCCATAATCAATACGATCAAACAAAACCACCATGAACACAGATCTTACAGCTTCTAAAGAAAATAAAATTTTCTTCGATTCACCCAAAAACCTCAATTGAACTCGCGTCTCCGAAACCACAGAGCTACATCCTATGTTTTCCAACAATTACTTTGTGCAAACAATGCCACTGTAGAATTTTCAACACAAATTTTACACAATGACGTGTATGTGTGTGTGTGCGTATACACTCATTACTTTTCAATCATAGAGGGATTGCAGGAAATTACAATGTACATAAGAAAAAATTGGGTATAAGATGCATTGAATTCGAATATAGAGGAAATGAGAAGTTGAGAAGTGGGAGGAAGAAATGAACTCAAATATTATATATAGAGAGAGATATGCAGTACATTAGAGAGAGAGAGAGAAGCAATCATTAAGGGAGAGGAAGAGGTAGTCTATGGAGGGAGAGGGAAGGTCAAGCAATTTCTAGAGGGAGAGATTAAAGAACATTAAATTCTGTGAGACAGAAGAGAGAATGGTGTGGGAAAATGAGAAGACTGCAAAGTGAGGCAACACAACAGTTTATTATGAACAGAAAAATAGTGGGAAAAGGAAAAAATATGAGGAAGCTTACAGCTAGAACACATCTAAAATGACGTGGAAAAATGGAAAAGAAAGAAAAGTGGAGAAAATTCCACGTGGCTTAAGGAGGAGGAGTTTTTTTTTGCTTCCTCTTTTATATATGTATATAGATGATTTTGTTAACATCGTTACCCTAATAGTTCATACACAAAGATGTACTTTCTAAGTCCAAATAAAGTGTTCGACATATAAACTCACAAAATAAGTGTTTGTTAGAGTCCTGTTTGTTTGCATGGGAGTTTGTGGTCACCTCTAAAATGGTTCTTTATCAAACCAACACGTTTTTAGTAACCTCATGTACCAGGCATGAGTAATCCTATGCTTCTAAAATGGCGAGTTTCAATTCATATAAGTAATCTTATGATTCCCAAAGTTTAGTCCCAAATTTGATTTCCAAATGGTTTAACAAATTTCAAAAGATGCATCAATTCATATATATCAAATTTAGAAAAATGGCCTTCATCATCACATTTCTTCAAATCAAATTTATATGCCCGACTGCTACCTAGAAATAGGCCATTGGTCTATGCCTACCTCACCCTTATGCTAAAATTCATGTATAATTCATATCTGTAATTATAAACTCTTTGCAATGATCTAGTAAGCGATCTAGTTAGTGTTCTTCATTGTATCATAGAACTTTCCTTCTCATTAAAAATGATTCTATAAAGGAATAAACCACACCAAACTAATTGAGTAATAAACCAGACAGAGCCTTAAGCAAGCAGCTGACGTACTATTTTCCACACAAAAATACACAAAGGCAGGCATATCAGATGAATGGGCCAGCTAGAGTCTTATTGAGTCTAGTCTTGTACAACAATCAGAGAGGCCAAGTTCATTATAAAGGCCAACATACTGAAAACACATTTTGAAAAACTTAATCCTCAAGATAAGCACCCATTTATCATCAGGGTATAAAAATAATGAAGATTAGAAACTATAGATTTCGACAACATGAAGATTACAAACTATAGAACTTGACAAATAATAAGAATGAATGAACTTACATTAGGCAAAGCTGCAGTTTGCTTTAAAATTAATCTATGCTTTTGACCCATCATATTGTAAAACTATCATTACTTTAAAAAGTGAGGAAAAAAAAAAGAAAAAGAAAAGAAACTTGAGTTTTAAGTAAGCTGCTACATAATTATGGACTTAGAAGTTGTGAATCAAAGGGAAAACAATGTTAATAATTAAGATCACCACATTTCATCCAAATTCCATATTTGGCCGGGGGGGTTTGTGACGTTGTGTGTGTGGGGGTGGAACAAATATTCAGCCTTCCAGAGCAAATCAAATAAATCCAAACCAAACAAAAAATAGTTTAAGGGAAAAAGTAACATATAACATAACCAAGCTACTCAAAGATTGAAAATCTAACAATTTTCCAGTAAATGTAAATATACACAGCTTCTACAAATCATGATCTTAGAGAATTTTCCCCAACAACAAAGTGAAACTATATAGTTCTTGCAGTGTTCAGAAAACATCGTAAGTGCATCTACGTGGTTTGTGTATCTCAAAACATTAAATTTCTATGTATTTTATCATCTGCCGGAGCTAATTTTTTGTAAATTCTGACAATTACCACAAAGACATGACATCTAAAGCTATATGGAACTTTTTAGAGTGCAGCATAATTGTGAGAAAACAGTAATATAGTGCTAATTGTGTACCAATTTTGGAACAAGAGGTCGGGTGAGGTATAGTAGTGTAATTTTTCCTATAAAGTAAGAAAAGAGAAAAAAAAAATAGAAATGTTAATCCACCATGTGGGTTCAGCCATGAAATGGTATCAAGTAGGAAGGAAGAAATCCCCAAAAACCCAAGACCACTGGAACACACATACCCCCCAAATTCCCCCAAACTACACCAAAAGGCAAACCATAATCAAAGATAGTACAATAATAGTTCAACAAAAGCAAGGAATAAATCTCTGAATTTCAAAAGCATACCTTCTGCTACAGAGATAGTTTTCAAGATACTCGGTGTTGCGATGGTAGAAGTTGTAGCTACGGTAAATGTCTTCTCATCTTCGCAAACGGTAAATGGTTGGAAGCCCATGGGTCTACCAAAACCCCTAAAATTAGAGTCAATTTGAAGAGGTGAGAAATTGGAAAAACTTCTTCAAAGCACATAAAAGGGCTGGCTATCTGGGTCTTCAATTTGAGAGATGTATTCTATGTAGAAGAGAATGTTAGAGAGAGAGAGAGAGAGAGAGTTAAAATACTTCAATGTAAAGTCTTCTTCAAGTATGAGAGAGAGAGAGAGAGAGAGATTGGTTTTTATCCAGAGGGGAATTGGAGAGACTTCAACGCACATAGCATTTGTAAGAGAGGACATTAAACATGTCTTCAATGCAAATGTATTGAATGCAGATTGGAGAGAGAGAGAGAGAGAGAAAGAGGTGGGCCTGGAGACGATTCAACGCATACGCACGTGAAGAGGGTTTTAATGCCCTTTGCCACGTGCCATTACCACAGAGCTTATAAGGAAACACTCTCCGTTTTTAGTATTTTAGAATAGATAGATTAGTTATGGAGTATATGTAAAATATATTAGAAAATATGTTTTAATTCTTTAGTATGTTAGAATGTATCTATATATATTAGTTGGTGTGTTTTAAAATATTTAAGGAAATAAAATGTTGCACGGGTTTAAATATTTTGGTTATGAAAATAGAGTGAATGGTGCTATAACAAGGCAAACTGTTTGCACCCAAAAACCGTCAATAGGTTTTGAGTCCGATTCGCGTTAGAGGAGAGGCTGGGCTAAGGAGTGAATGACTCATCGGATTCAAATACAAATGTAAGACCAATAATAGGATTAAGGCCGGTGGGTATGACAAGGAGAGCCCGATGGGAACATTGGTTAGAGGTAATGATCATCGGGCTCTGGGAAAACATAACAATCAAGAGGTAAGCCCGATGGTGGAGTAGAGCAACAGGAAGCCCAATCGGACACCACGCAATGATAGAGAAGAGTAATAGTCTGATTGGCTATGGGCGGTTAAAGAAAGATAATCGGGCAGGGAAACCAATAGAGCCCGATTCATCCAGGAGAATTAGTAATGAGGCCGATTGGCTGAGGTGAAGGCGGTATTGTCTACAGCTGGCAGGATGTCATCTTTGGGGAGTTTTGGAAACAAGAGTCCGTTTAGGAAAGGAACTGTTCGTTGCCAGCTGGATTGATGCGTCTGATCCCTAAATTGAAGGGATTGATTCAATTGAGTCATAGATAAGGAAGGATCTCAATCAGCCAATCAATTAAGCAGCGTGGGGCGCAAGGTAAGGAATCACTGTCCAAGTAAAAGATGTATAAGGCCGCTATAAATAAGAGGCAGGCCATCCAAGCAAAGGACTCCGCGTCTCTCTCGAAACAGCATACACAGCATTCAGAGTATTCAGCATATTCGAAGCATTCAAAGTGTTCATAGTCTGTTTTTCAACCTTTAATAGCAATTAGGTCTGTCCTTTTGTTATTTCTCTTTTTGTTCTTTTGGATATTCAGCTTTTCTGGTGTTTTTAAGATTTGTTTAGTCTTTCCAAACATTTAATAAAATCTGTTTTATTAAACCGTTTGTGATTTTGTTTACCTGTTAAACTTTGATACTTTTTAGCTTGTGCGCTTCAGTACTGCTAAAGGACTTTCAGTGAGGGTACTTTCCTACTCACTACACACAATCACCCTGTTTAGAACTTAGATCATAAAGCCTTGGGTATCACTCACTCAAGCGATATAGGAAAGTAGTTTGCACGATTACACATACACACACCGAACCACCATTGGTTCTGGCACGCCCGCGCAAATTAAAGCAAACATTTTTGGCACGCCCGGTGGGACCAACAGTGTCAAATCATGCCACCGAAGAAAGATAAGACAATAAAGAACGGCCAGGATGATCAGCCCACGGACCCACCTGTGGAGGAGAGCACCGGCCATTCTCCCCAAGATGGCAGCGTCACTCTTGAGGCGATTTCAGAAGCCATGAGAGCCAACATAGAGCCCATGTGGCAGGAGTACAACGCGCTTATAGGCTTTATGGGCAATCTTAAATCGGTCATGAACCAAACGGCCGATGTTCATAAGAGTTAGGCTGAATTGGTCCTAGAAACCAGGACCACCCATATAAAGTTAGACCACCTGTCAGAAGCAATCGGAAGGCTGGTTGAAGCCTATAAGGCCGGAAGCAACAAAGAACAGGTCAACGGATCGGGCTCGGGCACTTTGCTTGAGTCCGATAATCAGAAAGATCCGCCGTATGTCTGTCCGAACCTAAGAGAGGGTAATGGCTCAGGCAGGCAGTCGGAGTCACAGGCCGGTATGGCAAGCAGTTCAGCAGTTATCGATCCCAACAGATTGGCGACTCTAGGTTTTGGTAAATCTACAAGCCACACTGACAGTTCAGTCGGCCACTCACAGCCCCTAGGCCACGGCCATGGGGGGAAAAGGAACAACGGTGGGTTTTGGACTCATCAGGCCCACAACCAACAACACGGACCGCCACCGTTGGTAACCCCGATAAGGAATGTTCAGCCCGTAGCCCAACCCATAAATAGGGAGGAACTGGTAGCGGCCATACACGAGGAGTATGGCCCATTTATGCGAAGACTAGAAAGGCCGATGTACAGACGGCCGTACTCCCCTGAAATTGACCAAGTCATATTTCCTCAGGGGTACAAAGTACCCAATTTCACTCTATTTTCAGGAGAGAGTGAACAGTCCTCAGTTGAGCACATTGGCCGTTTTATTGTTCAATGCAGCCATGTAGGTCACAGTGACCCATTAAAGCTAAGACTATTCCCAAACTCGCTAACGGGCATGGCGTTTTTGTGGTATGTTAACCTCCCAGCCAATTCTGTGTTAACTTGGCAAGGGATAGAAGAACTATTTCATGGCCAGTTCTATAGAACTGAGCCCGAAACATCGCTGGCTGATTTGTCCAGGATGATGCAGCTAGTAGGAGAGACCGTGGAAACTTACATAGCCCGTTTCCGAAAGGCAAAATATCGGTGTAAGACAGTCTTGCCTGAGGAAGAGTATGCAAAGATGGCCATGGGGGGCATGTCTTTCGAACTTCGCAAGAGGTTTGAGGGAACTGACTTCCGTGACCTATTCGAGCTTGCCACACGGGCCGGTCGCTACGAGCGCATTCTTTTGGACGAGCAGGAGAAGAAGAACTCCTCCAAGGGAACATATTATAAAGACCCCAATTACGAGGTCCATTTGGCAGAATGTGACCTTGAAGTAGAAAGCGATGGCCGAGTTAATCTGCAAACGGCCTGTCGTATGTAACGCCTTGAATAAGCCAGTAAACAACAATGCCGCTGCAAAGAAAATGGCGTTCAAGGCGGGAAAAAACTACACTTTTGATATAACTATGGCGGATCAAATATTCGATGCCTTGTTGGCCGATAAAGTGATCAAGCTAAGTGAGGGTCATCGGATCCCTAAGGTCGATGACATAAAAAATAAAGAATACTGTAAATGGCACAATTCTTGGAAGCATTATACTAACAATTGTGTTGTTTTTCGCAATTTCATACAGGAAAACGTAGAGAAGGGAGTCTTCAAATTCTCGGACAAAGCTATGGGGATCGATTCAAATCGTTTTCCTCAGATTACGGGCACTAACATGGTGATGCCTGATTTAACCAATCTTTCAAGGTCGAGACCGAAGATAGACTTGTCTGACGGAGAGGTGCCAAAACAAAGGGAGGGTAAGCAAATTGCTGTTTCGGCTACTGATGGGCCGAAGGTGACAATTCATGACCTCCAAAAGAGCTATCAAGAACGCAAGGCAGAAGCCCGAAAGGCCGATGAAGAAACGGCCAAATCTAGTACGGACAATTTGATAGCGGATCTACGGAGACAGCTGGAAATCATCGAACAAGGCTTATGCCCGAGGTGCAAGGCTGACGTCAAGAAGGAAGTCTCGAGCCCGAGCAAGAGGCCGAGAAGCTATGAACACCGGGAATCAAGCCCGAGACGGTCTGTACATGAGAGATTGTTAATACCATGGCAAGGTCAGGCCAAGCCCGAGTGGCGGGCAAAACATCAGTTGGTGTAGCGAGTCGGCCAAGGCGAATCCGGCTGACTGGGGGCAAGAAGTTCCCAGGCCATCCCAAGGCCTCAGATACAAGCATCAACCTCAAGCAGGGGCCAGAGGATGGCTCTACCGCCTCGGGTAGAAGATCAAAGGTGGCACAGAGCTGAACACTCCAAATTTCCAGCACGGCCACAATATAGCAAGTCCCGAAAAAGAAGATATCAGAGAATGAGACAGGCCGAGCGAGAACGTCAGTTTTTGAAGAATCAGGCTGGAAACCCTCCTGCGCCCACAGAGCCCTAAGTGTCCGATGACCAAGGACTTTCCACAAGGGCGATGCGTGTTGCCACTGAGAACCCAAGGGAAAGAGTCCGACAAGAAAGATCACAGGAAGAAGGTAAAGTTACCTCCGACAAGATGATCGAGTCCGATGGAGATGTGTCAGACTCAAGTTTTTCGCCAATACAATTCGGGACAATCCCATTAGGCTTGTCATCCAACATGGTGTTCACACTACCTATGTCCTTCATGGCTAAGCCTGACCAGCCATCGGTCATGGAAGGGGATGTAGTAGAAGGCATTGCTAAGGGCTCGGCCGTGATGGAAGAAATCTTTTGGAACGAGGGAGAGACCGTTAAGCCTAAAGTGGTGGAAGCCACGAGTAAAAATGTAGACGCCACCGACAACCAGACCGATCGGCCTAAGATCACCATCTTGAGGCCGAAAGGACATCAGACTGAGGATGGATTAAAGACTGGACCAGTTAAAGTGGTGTTTGAAAAACCAACACACCAGATGTCCCAACATCTGAAGCCTTTGTATGTGAAAGGACATATCGAAGGCGTCCCAATAAATAGGATCCTTGTTGATGGGGGGTCTACCATTAACATCATGCCTCAAATTATGTTGAGGATCCTGCAGAAGTCTGAGTCGGAGTTAATTCCGACCGAAATGAATGTCCAGAGCTTCACGGGGGCACCTTCGAGAACCAAGGGTATCCTACCCCTTGAACTAACCGTTGGCAGTAAAATGGTCATGACTACTTTTTTCATAGTAGAAACCTCCGCGGCCTATAATGCATTATTAGGCCGAGACTGGATACACCCCAATTATTGCATTCCCTCCACACTCCATCAGTTGTTGATTTTATGGAGGGGTGATGAGGTAGAAGTGGTGGGGGCAGACACCAAGCCATTTGTAGCCCGGGTGCAGATGGCTGATGCAGTTTTGTACGAAGATGACATCGGGCCAGTTAAGTTATTGGGGTGCAACAAAATGGGAAGACCAAATTCAGCGACCTTCCTTAAAGGAAGTTTGTCGGACATTAAAGCATATTTCCATAATCTCAGTCGGACAGAAGAGTCTAGGCCGATTGAGATCGTTGAACAAGAAGATGTCCATGGGGACTCCAATAATTGAAGAACGGAAGCTGCAGGCCTTGAGGGCCAGCATGGCCAGATGGTGTGCATTCTTGGCCGATAGAAGATTGGAAATCAGCCTATTGGATGGAATGGTTAATCTGGCTGATTGTATTTACGAAGAGGAAGCACCGAGAGAAGAAGAGATTCAGATGGACGAGTTGGAAACAGCCACGGCAAAACTTGATGATTTAAAGGCCGATGTCCAAGACCCTCTCTTGGAAATCAACCTAGGCAAGGAAGGAGAGCACAAACCTACTTATGTAAGTCAGATGCTGGATCCGCAGTATCAGGCCGAGTTGATTGCACTCCTACACAAGTACAAAGATTGTTTTGCCTGGGAATATGACGAGATGCCTGGCTTATCTAGAGAACTGGTGGAACACCGATTACCAATTAAATCAGGGTTCAGGCCGTTCAAACAGCAACCTCGGCGCATGTCACCAGAGGTAACGCTAAAGCTGAAAGAGGAGATCGAGAGACTACTGAATGCCGGCTTCATTCGGACGGCCCGATATTTTGAATGGGTCTCGAATGTTGTCCCAGTGGTAAAGAAGAATGGGAAGCTGAGGGTCTGCACAGACTTCAGGAACTTGAACTTAGCTACCCCAAAAGATGAGTATCCCATACCTATGGCCGATCAGTTAATCGATTCGGCCGCTAAACATAAAATTCTGTCATTCATGGACGGGCATTCGGGATATAACCAGATCTACATCGCCGAAGAGGATGTCCCGAAGACTGCTTTTCGGTGCCCGGGGGCAATTAGAACCTTTGAATAGGTTGTCATGCCTTTCGGGTTGAAAAACGCTGGAGCCACCTATCAACGGGCAATGAATTCAATCTTCCATGATATGATCGGACAGTTCATGGAGGTTTACATAGATGATGTGGTGGTAAAGTCAGGGGATAATGCCGATCATCTAAGGGATCTGGAAAAAACATTTGAAAGGATGTAGGCTCACAAACTAAAGATGAATCCTCTTAAATGTTCATTTGGCGCTACAGCAGGGAACTTCTTAGGTTTCTTAGTACATCAAAGGGGAATAGAGATTGATAAGAATAAGGCTCGGGCTATCCAGGCAGCAAAGCCACCTGCTAATAAGAAAGAGCTTCAGAGATTGCTCGGACAAATCAATTTCTTGAGAAGATTTATATCAAATTGTGCAGGAAAGACCCAAGTATGGACCCCATTATTGAAGATCAAGACCGACGAAGACTTCAAATGGGAAGACAGCCATCAACAAGCCTTTGAAGGAATCAAACAGTATTTGTCTACTCCTCCAGTATTAATGCCACCCAAGAAGGGTAGGTACCTAAAATTGTATATATCGGCCTCTGATTCCTCTATAGGAAGTATGCTAGCTCAAGATAATGAGCAAGGCAATGAGCAGGCCATTTATTATTTAAGTAGAATTTTGACTCCAATCGAGCAGCGCTATGCGCCGATTGAGAAGTTATGCTTGGCATTGTATTTTTCTTCACAAAAGTTAAGAACATATATGCTTCCTGTTTCAACTTACATAATATGTCAAACTGATGTGATAAAATATATGTTGTCAAGACCAATTATGCGAGGCCGAATTGGGAAATGAACCTTGGCCTTAATGGAATTTGCTATCCAATACCGATCGCAGCAATCGATGAAAGGCCAGGCCATAGCCAATTTCTTGGCTGATCACCCAGATCCTACTAATTTGGGGGAACTGCCTTCAACACCCAAAGTGTTGAGCACGTCCTTAGTCCCATGGACGTTGATCTTTGACGGTTCCAAAAACGCAGAGGGTGCTGGGGCAGGAGTGGTGATTTTATCACCCAAGTATAAGAAGACAAAAATGTCTTTTCGGCTCAATTTCAAATGCACTAACAATCAGGCCGAGTACGAAGCACTTATAATCGGACTTGAGATACTCCTTGAAATGGGGGCATCGTCCGTGCACATAAAGGGAGACTCAGGGTTGGTGATCGGACAGATAGCCGGGGAGTTTCGAATAAGGAGTTGGGAGCTATGCCCGTTCCATGCAGTTGCTACTCAACTCATGGAGGCATTTGATGACATTAGCGTGAGCTATATTCAAGAACCACGAATACTGAGGCCGATAAGTTGGCAAAAACAGGATTAGCCTCACATTCTCATAAGAGCGCAGAAGACTAACTAATCACTGTTCATGTCCGATCACTCCCGTTCGTTGCAAAGAGAGGTTGGTACGCTACTACCAATTCGGTCTTAATGGAGGATGATGACTGGAGAATCCCCATTATTGAATACCTGAATCACCCAAATGTAAGGGTAGACCGAAAAGTTAGGTTGTTTGTTGTCCGATTCGTGGTACTTGATGGAGAATTATTCAAGAAATCAATCGGCGACGACATTGTCTTGAGGTGTCTAGGGAAGAAGCAGGCCATGCAGGTTATGGCCGAGGTACACGAAGGAATTTGTGGGGCACATCAGGCCGGTACCAAGATGAAATGGTTACTAAGAAGATACAATTATTACTGGCCCGGCATGTTGAAAGACTATATCAGTTATGCAAAGGGGTGTCAAGCTTGCCAAAAGCATGGTCCGATTCAGCATGTGCCGGCCAAAGAGTTGCAACCCGTAATCAAACCATGGCCGTTCAGAGGATGGGCGATGGATTTAATTGGCAAAGTCCTACCGCCATCATCGGGCCAGCATTGTTTCATTATAGTGGCTACGGACTACTTTACCAAGTGGGCCGAGGCCATACCTTGTAGAATGGTGACACAAGCCACCGTCGTCAAATTCATTGAGGAACACATTATCCATAGGTTCGGCCTTCCGGAAACGATCACGGCCGACCAAGGATCCGTGTTTACTGGGACGGAAACATCGGCCTTTGCAAAAAGTAGGGGGATCAAAATTCTCAATTCTACGCCCTATTATGCTCAGGCTAATGGTCAGGCCGAGTCCACTAATAAGATCCTCAAGGGGATCATTGAAAAAATGATTGTTGAGAATCCTATAGAATGGGACAAGCTCTTGTCCGAAGCATTATGGGCCTATCGGACATCAAAAAGGTCAAGTACGGGGGGTTACGCCATTCATGTTGACTTACGGGCATGATGCTATGTTACCTATGGAGGTGACGGTCCAATCGGCCAGAAGAGCTTTACAGAATCAGCTAGAGCCCGCTGAGTACACAGAGGCTATGATAGCTGAATTGGAAGGACTAGATGAAATGAGGTTATCGGCTTTGAATTCATTAAAAGTGCAGAAGCAACGGGCAGCCCGAGCTTATAACAAGAGGGTAAAGGAGAAGTCTTTTTGCACTGATGATTTGGTATGGAAGGCTGTGTTACCAATTGGGAACAAGGATAATCGTTATGGTAAATGGTCGGTCAATTGGGAAGGCCCGTTCATCGTCCACCAAGTCAAAAGAGGAGGTGCTTACAGGCTTCGTGATTTAGATAGAACTGTTCATGTCCGATTAATCAATGGTCAGTACTTAAAGTCTTATTACCCTACGTTGTGGGAAACCATTGATCTGGATTATAAACCTAACCCTGGGTTGGAATATGATCAGTTGATAAATTATGAGCCTGAGCCCGAATGATTTAGATAAAAAAAAATTTGTTTTTGTAATGATAGGCTGAGCACAGGTTACTTACAAAAATGATGTGAAAAAAAAGAGATTCTTTACAAAGTAAAAAAAAGGAGTCGGCCTCTAGGCCGACCCAAAATTCCTAAGCCTAGCCTTCAGATCCTCCCAGGTCTTGATGGCTCCAGTCTGATCTCGCTTTGCTTTCTCTAACTTCTGGGCCCATGCCCGGGATAACGGAACACTGGCTTGCAGTTGATCACTGCACTTTTTGGAGTCGCCACCAAGTAAAGATAGTGCCTCATCAATTTTCCCAATGGAGGCGTTGTTGGTAACAACCTCGGCTTCACATTGGGCGAGCTGAGCTTTTAGTGCAGCGATACGGGTCTGCAGCCAAGAGTCCCTTGCAAGCATTTGAGCCCGAGAAGCCTTCCTCGCCTCAAACTTAACCTTGGCCCCCTCCAGAAACTTCAAGGCCTTCTGCCGTGAGCCTAAGTGAAGCTCTGCATCAGCCTGAATCTTCAAGGTTGATCGATCCACAAGACGGGCACTGGGGAGTCTTTCTTGTATCTCATGGAGTAAGGACCACTGCCCGTCTGAAAGTGAGGAATCGGCCATTAGGGTGTTCAAGGTCGCGTCAACATCAGCAGCAGCAGGAAGGGTAGAAAGCTCCTGGTCGGCAAGGCCGAAGAGGAGGTCCTTAGCCTGTTGGAGGCGTGAAGGTGAGACAGCTTCGGGCTCAAGAGGGCCAAGGTCAAAAGCGGCTAGATCCAGACCGGTGAAGAAGTCATTGAAGGGAATGTGTGGCTCTGGACCTAGGGGATTGGCCTGTTCAAGAGAATGTAGTTAGACTAAGTATTTAAAATTGTACTAATCAGAGTATAAGTAACACTGCAATACCTGGGTGTGAGGACCTAGCGAGGCCAAAATTGCTTCACGAACATCGGCCTCACTGGGTTGCGAAGAAGTTGGTTGAGAAGAAGATTGAGCCACCAGAGAGGCAGAAACGTGGCCGGTCTCTTCCCCTGCACTTATGGAGGCCGCCGTCGCTTGCAAAACTTCGGCCTCTGGGACTGCGCCCGGGTTATCAACACCAGCTAGAGTGGCAGACTCTTCAGGAATGTTGACCTCGGCCACTACCGGTTCCGCTGTTGTACGAGCAGGAGATCCGGTGGCTGTGGGAGGCTCCCCTTGCCCGGAGAGAGAGCCAACCTCAGGGGAAATAGTTTGATCTACCTCATCTCCAGCGGCCTCCGTGGTAGTTCCAGCATCGGCCGGGCCTTCAGTGCTGGAAGAGAGGACAACCTGCTCAGGAGCTTGACCAAGGTGTGCAAGGTCTTCATCTCCACTAGAGGGCGTTAGAGGAGGCACGATGTGGAGAGGCATCACACGCACGGCTACCCGTTCCAGATAGGCCGCTGCAGACGTCGGTGATGCAGGAAGAGTTGGGGGTAGAGTCTGAGTTGGGGCAGGGAGTTGATCCTCTCCTGAGTCTTCATCAACGAGCTAAAAAGAAAGAAAAACAGAGGATCAGAACCAAACAGGCAGAATCGGGCGTAGCTGTTAGAAGATGGTAAAGTCTAACCTGGGTAGAGGCCAGTGTTGTTTTTTGTTTCTTCTGAGGACCCTTGCCTGGAGCTGGCTTCCTGGCCGGTCTCTTGGCTACTTGTTTGCGTCTGGCTGGAGCCGCCGTCGGGACAGGAGCATCGGCCTCAGTGGCCGATGATGTAGTAAAAGGCATAAGGGCCTCGGCAGCAGTGCCTGGGAAAATGTTGCGTGCCCGTTCACTCCACCATTGGGTAAATTCCTCTGACACTATGGGCCGGGCGGAAAAGGGTGTGAAGTTGAACGCCGCTTTGAGCCGGTTTGATCTTTCTTTTATTTTCTTCACTTGCCCGTCGTTAACAATAAGGCCGCGTTCCACCCAGTCAACGTTGACTGTAATGCCAGGGGGAACGGGCACGAGTTGTGTAAGCCCGAATTGGCGGGCGTATAAAGGAGCGAAGTAATATTCGGCCCCGCATTTATTATTGGCCGATGGAATGCTCGGGCTAAAGATAATGTCTCTAGCTACTAAGTAGCTAGAGAAGATTTCATTATAGGTGGATTGGGTGCCCGAACCCCAATTGGAAGGATTATTGGAAAGTTGAAGAAAAGAAGAGAATTGAAGTGAAAAGAATGGGGTGAAGAGATTGGTATCCCGGGCAGAGCAACCTTCAAAGAAGAAAGTGAAACACTCCTCGAAGGAGTGGGAAGAAGGAGTTACGTCCATAAACTGGACAGCAGAGATGGGAACATCGGCCACTTGGCGGATAGGGGGTTGGAACTCGGGAAAATAAGAATGCAGCCACAACTGAAGCACCCACATCGGGCTCCCACCAGCTCCAAAGCCCGAGTGGACAAAATCTGTGATGCCTCGGACAAGGTGCGCCCAAACCAGTGTAGCCATGGCCAAGGGCTGTCCCGATGCAAAAGCCAAGGCCAAGGTTGTATACTCTTTAGTAATGGCTTGGCTGGCCGAGCAGAAGAGATATTTGTTGAGCCAATAGATGAGGAAGGCGGTGTGTTCTGCATCGGACACCTCAGTATCGTCTGCCCCGATGCAGGCAGTCAGAAAGCCTCCAAAGGCTGTAATCGGCCTATGTGAAACGGCCCCATCCCTGATAATTTCTTGTTGGGGGTAGGCAAAGTTGGCCGTCCCAACGTCAAGCCCAGGGATGATTTCTTGTCCATGGGGGCGAAGGGCGAGCAGGTAGCTGATATCTTTGATGGTAGGGGCCATTGGTCTGCAATGGAAAAGGAAGCCGTTGCAAGAAGAAGACCAGAATAGTAAAGCGGACAGAAGAAGAGGTCGGTCTATCTCTATTCGAGACCGACTGAGCATTATGGCATCATGAATGCCCGTTTGCTTCCAGACACTGGCCTTAGAGGTCGAAACCCTGGTAACCCATTTGTCCCAGTCTGTGGCAGGGGTCGGCCATCCCCGAATTGGCTGGTTAGCACTTTGAACTTTGTCCTAGTGTGCAGGGACTTGAAGGAATGCTTCATTCTCAACCGGGGGGAAAAATGGAAGAAAAGCCGCCGGAGGGTGGCCAAGAAACGCCGCTCCCAAGCCTGGTGCAACGGGAGAGCCATCGGAGGAGCTGTAGGGGGTAAGGTACTCTGTGGAGATGTCAGCGGCGTGAGCTTTGGCCAAAGCCCTAACCTCCCTGCATCGGTTTTGTGGTGGAGGAGCATCAATGAAGGTTTTCTTGCCTTTGGTGGTGGTCGGAGCGGTTTTAGGAGCCATGTCTGCACAGAAGAGTCGCCGGAAAGAATGGAGGTCTAGAGAGACGTACTGTTTTGTTGGAACGGTAGAGAGAGCGTGAGAATGAAAATGCGTG
Source organism: Hydrangea macrophylla (assembly GCA_033977485.1). NCBI lineage: Eukaryota > Viridiplantae > Streptophyta > Magnoliopsida > Cornales > Hydrangeaceae > Hydrangea > Hydrangea macrophylla. The sequence continues at coordinate 82,138,957 of CM066987.1, forward strand.
AAGGGTCTTGAGAGAAGGGCTATTTAAAAACCACAAGGCTGTAATCATGACGCATTAAATGGAGAGTGACTGGTGGGATTCTCCATAATCTGACAGTTGCTGCATGCTTGACGCGTGGCCAGTTTAAAATTCAAAACGTCACATCAATCAAGGCGGGATGTTTGATATGACCTTTTGGGGGGCAATTGTTTGCACCCAAAAACCGTCAATGGGTTTTGAGTCCGATTCGCAATTGCCCCCAAAAACCGTCAATGGGTTTTGAGTCCGATTCGCGTTAGAGGAGAGGCCGGGCTAAGGAGTGAATGACTCATCGGATTCAAATACAAATGTAAGACCAATAATAGGATTAAGGCCGGTGGGTATGACAAGGAGAGCCCGATGGGAACATTGGTTAGAGGTAAGGATCATCGGGCTCTGGGAAAACATAACAATCAAGAGGTAAGCCCGATGGTGGAGTAGAGCAACAGGAAGCCCAATCGGACACCACGCAATGATAGAGAAGAGTAATAGTCCGATCGGCTATGGGCGGTTAAAGAAAGATAATCGGGCAGGGAAACCAATAGAGCCCGATTCATCCAGGAGAATTAGTAATGAGGCCGATTGGCTGAGGTGAAGGCGGTATTGTCTATAGCTGGCAGGATGTCATCTTTGGGGAGTTTTGGAAACAAGAGTCCGTTTAGGAAAGGAACTGTTCGTTGCCAGCTGGGTTGATGCGTCTGATCCCTAAATTGAAGGGATTAATTCAATTGAGTCATAGATAAGGAAGGATCTCAATCAGCCAATCAATTAAGCAGCGTGGGGCGCAAGGTAAGGAATCACTGTCCAAGTAGAAGATGTATAAGGCCGCTATAAATAAGAGGCAGGCCATCCAAGCAAAGGACTCCGCGTCTCTCTCGAAACAGCATACACAGCATTCAGAGTATTCAGCATATTCGAAGCATTCAAAGTGTTCATAGTCTGTTTTTCAACCTTTAATAGCAATTAGGTCTGTCCTTTTGTTATTTCTCTTTTTGTTCTTTTGGATATTCAGCTTTTCTGGTGTTCTTAAGATTTGTTTAGTCTTTCCAAACATTTAATAAAATCTGTTTTATTAAACCGTTTGTGATTTTGTTTACCTGTTAAACTTTGATACTTTTTAGCTTGTGCGCTTCAGTACTGCTAAAGGACTTTCAGTGAGAGTACTTTCCTACTCACTACACACAATCACCCTGTTTAGAAGTTAGATCATAAAGCCTTGGGTATCACTCACTCAAGCGATATAGGAAAGTAGTTTGCACGATTACACGTACACACACCGAACCACCATTGGTTCTGGCACGCCCGCGCAAATTAAAGCAAACACAAACGCCGTTGCCGGAGGTGGCGTGGGTGGTGGTAATGGTGGCTAGGTTTTGGCTAGGGTTTGGCTAAGGTTAAGAGGATGAAGATGAGTGTATTTTAGTCTATAGACATTGGGAGGACTTCTCCCCAATGTCTACTTTAAGTTGTCCTTAATTCCAATAAAGCTCATCTTAATGACATTTTAACCAATTTTTCCTTATTTTTATTAGTATAATTTTTCTGAATTAATTTTTCTAATCTTAGTTGTTCAATCACTTTTTCCCAAAAAATTATGACAGAGCCAATTTTGAAAGTTTGTTGGAGCTCCAAAATAAAATTGTTACGTTATATAGTGATTATCATAAATTTTCATTTCTTCAGGTTCATAATTACTTTATAAAGCGATTAGAACCTGGCTACAATATTTATTTGATTTTATTTTATTTTATTGTGTAGGGGTGGGGGAAGTATTAGATTTAGAAAGAAGGTTAAAGATTCACCAAATATGCCGAGCGTGGCGTAGTCCAATTGGCATAGTCTCTCTCTTTTTAATGAGGGAGAGGGTTCGAATCCCCATAGGGGATTCTAGTTGCTTGATGAATGAGTGGCCCTTGGCTTTGGGGTTGGGTTGGGACTAGAGTGTGCGTATGTGTATGGGTATCCAATCTGGATCAATGTAAGTATTAAAAAAAAAAATGCACTAAATATGATCTAAAAGTGGAAATATCACTATAGATTTTAATGATAAATACATCATACATGTCACTAATTAAATAAGGGAATTGATATTCGTACTTCAAAAGTTACTAAATGCACTCCATAGTACCACTCCTAGGGGGTGTATAGAAGCCGAGCTCATGTGTTTGCGAGATTTCTCACAAGCTTAATGGAGCCGAGCTTTCAAGTGATCACGAGATTTTCCACACGTTCTTTAAAATTATATAGTTTAATAATAAATCAGTAATTTTCAAGCCTATTTACGAGGCTTATCATATTTTCTCTAAAATTGAATAGTTTTATAATAAAAATATATGTAAAAGTCAATATACAAGTTCTTTATCATGCCTAATAACGAGCTATTTCACGAGTCTACTCATTTAAGCCTATAATTTTATTTTTATTTTTTTTGGTCTTGGTTTGTTTTTTTTTTTTTGTTTTTTTTTTTTTTTTTGGGTGGGGGGGTTTGGGGGGGGGGGCATAATTAAGAATCAAATTTAGAAAGAAGGTTATAGATGCACCAAATATTATCCAAAAGTGCAAATATTACTAGTATATATTTTTGTACATATATAAGGTTACTAGTATATATATTTATATATATACAAGGTGCAAATATTACACTAGAATTTTAGTGATAAATACATCATACATGTCATTAATTAAAGAGAGCATTTTTGCTCATCCTATTTTTGATCACTTTTGCTTACCCAGGCCTCCATTGGGTGAAATATGTCTCATTCAAGTAATTATGTTGATAACACAAGGATAAAATAAGAATGGAATGAGACACATGTCGCCTAGTGGAGGCCTGGGTGCTCGAGTAAGGGTGAGCATAAATGGGGTAAGCAAAAATATATTCTTAATTAAATAAGGGAATTGCTATTCGCACTCCAAAAGTTACTAAATCATAGTACCACTCCCAGATAGGGGTGTATACGAGCCGAGCCAAACTCGAATCGAGCTCATATGTTCGCGAGCTTTGTCTCAAGCTTAAATGAGTCGAGCTTTCAAGTGATCACGAGTTTTTCTGCACGCCCTTTAAAATTATATAGTTTAATAATAAAAATGTTCTTTATCAAGTCTATTTACGAAGCTTGTCATGTTTTCTCTAAAATTATATAATTTGATAATAAAAAATAAATATATATATATATATATATATATAAGTCATTATCCAAGCTCTTTATCAAGCCTATTTATGAGGTTTGTCATATTTTCTCTTAATTTATATAGTTTTATAATAAATATATATATATATATATATATATGTCATTATACAAGCTCTTTATTAAGTCTATTAACAAGCTTTTTCACGAGCCTAAATCAAACATATTCACGAGCTGTACCGAGCAGAGCCGAGCCGAGCCGAGCCGCGTGCCCTTATTGACTGGCTCAGCTCGTTTACACCCCTAACCAGAGCATGTGGTATCATGCACTCCATGGAGTGTATTTAGGAATCCATGGAGTGCGAATAACATTTCCCTTAAATAAATGTTCATATTCATGATACATTTTTTAATATCTACTATATTGAAGATTGCTATACTTTGTTTAAAAAAAAAATTACTAGAATTGTAGCATGTGCGATGTACGGAAGAGTTGCTATAATTCAAACATTTGATATATTCAACTCTACAAAATCATTGAAATTTAAGGGTATGTTTGGTAAAACTGATAATTAATTACTGGAAACTATGGAAGAGTTTGATGACCCAATTAAGTAGTGAAAATGAAAATTTTCGGCACTTATTTTTTTCCAGATAATTTGATAGTGTATCACTTAATTAAAAAGTAACTAAAAATCCACTGAAAACTTTATGTGAAAAAATTCTTCTAAAAATAACCACTGAATGTAGTCTATTTTAACACTCCTACTAAAAACACTGTTTGCAGTATTGCAAATTCACTCGCTTAAAATTTTCAGTGCCTAAAATTCAGCACTTAATTTTCAGTTTTATGTTTGATAAAACTGAAAATTAAGTGCTGAAAATTAAGTGTTAAAAATTAAGTGCCAAAATTTTTAAGCTGATGAATTTGCAAATTGCTAATAATATTTTAAGAACTGAAATTTAAGTGTTGAATATAATTAGATTGTTTGATAATACTAATATTAAAAGATTATAATTTTATCCCTATTGCTCACCATTTTATTTTGATAACATGAAAAAATAAATAAATAAATAAATAAACAAATAAACATGTTTGTATTAATAATAGAATCTGAAATATGCTTAACGTTAAACTGTTTGAAAGCAGAGACCAATCACCATGCAAAAGGTGCCACCCATCTTTTGTATTTCAAGCAACAAATTGCACTTCAATTATATCATAAACCAACAAGATAGCACCTGCACAGAACAATAGTGCAAGCAAACACACACAAGGAAATCTCTCACAAGCACTAATTCTTGCTACCCAATTCCTCTCTCTTACAACCAAAAATAATATTAAAAAAATTCCTCTCACTGTGTGATGCACAATAGCACATTAGCACCGACTCACACCTGCATCTCTCAAACAATTTCACTCCCTTGCAGGCCACTGGGCACTCATCCAATTCTCTCAACACCACCAATCTAACATTCTATGATAAAGGAAAAAGTAATTTTAGGCACACTTTGAAATTCATACTGAATTTGACATCTTATATTTTAAATATATGTATCTTGTGTTGTGTGAATTTTTCATACTTTTCTATGTACCACTTACATAGCACAGAGTACATGCATTTAAAATTGGGTATTAAATTCAATGTGAATTTCAAAGTGTGCCTAGCATTACTCTACGGAAAAATATTAAATACAACGGGTGTATAATCATATGTGGTATCACAACTCAATAAAAATCATGTATGAATCCATCAGACCTCATTTTCTAGGGGAATTCTTGTCCAGCTCACTAAAAAATTATGTCTATTCAACAAAATTTAAAAACATGTGAGAGAGAATAAAATCCTAATTGTTATCACCATGATACCCAATATCTACTCCTATGATACACCCACACATACACGCATGAAGTGCCTTTGAAGAGTCGGTTTCTGAGCGATGAATTTAATTTGGCGGCAAGAACAATCCAGAGAGAGGAAACATCTAGAGAGGGAAAACCAGGAATGATGATTGTGTAAAGATATGGTAAAATATGAGGGTATGTTAGTCAACAAAGAAAATTTTTAAAAGCCCAAACCATGGACCGTGTTCTTTGATTTAATAACTTTGTTTCACTTAATTTTTTCAGCACATTTTTTGTTACTTTTTCAGTTAAGTGAATATTATTAAATAAATGGAAAACAAATAAGTGTTAAAAATTTTCATTTTCAGCACTTAATTAGTGTTAAATTTTAGGTACTAAAAATTTAACAATTAAGATATGATTAAAGTAAAATATGGATAACTTCTTCTCTGACTAGAACTTTAGCTTGTACTTGTAAAAAATATAGATTAGATTGAATGTGATTTAAAAAATTGTACTCAAGGATGTACTTTGATTTAATGGTATATATATATAATATGAAAAAAAAAAAAAAATACAGAACTGGCACATAGCAAACGTCTAATCCACTTTAATATATATATATATATATATATTAGATTAGCCTCCTCAAACAATAATGCTAGGCACACTCCAAAATCCACACTGAAATCCACACATGACAATTGTGGTCGTTGATTTCGGTAGGACTCCTGTGGGTTCCATGTGAGTCCCACGCCCAACGAAATTAATGACCACGATTATCCTGTGTAGATTTCAATGTAAATTTTGGAGTGTGCGTAGCACTACTCTCCTCAAATACTTGTCTGGATTTTGTAAGATGACTCATTTTTTTCAAACATTAAGAATTGCTTTTGAAAACATCATAGCTACTAAACGTCACAAAGTACTTTAGGATTTTATTTATTTTATATAGAAACAAATAAATAAAAAAGGGTAATGTTAGACCCACACTCAAATCTCACATCCATCTATTCACACCCTAATGTGGACCAATGGGGAGAGGAGAGAGATATTCACACCCTAATATGGACCAATAGGGAGAGGAGAGAGATATCTCTCTCCTCTCCCCATTGGTCCACATCAGGGTGTGAATATGTGGGTCTAACATTACCCATAAAAAAAAATCTTCTGGAAGCATGTTTCTAACAAAAAACACATGAAACTAATGGATTTACAAGGATAAACATATTAATATATATTAGGAAATTTCACTTCTAGGAAACGTCTAATTCCACTTTAATATAATATATACATATATATATATATATATATCTTTTTTTTCTTTTTAATATAATATATACATATATATATATATATGTATCTTTTTTTTTTCTTCCTAATAAAGATGTTAAGAATTATAGAAATGCAGTAGGAACAGACGTCGTGATATTTTATAAATATAAATACAAAACTAACGAATGATAAATTGAAAACCTTATAATTCCAACTATTATGTGAAATTGGGAACATGGAGTGAAAGGAATAAAAAGTTAGTAAATCCTTCCACTTTGTTTACACAATATAGAATAATACAAAGAAGACTTTTCTCTTTTTCTACACTATTTTCTTTTCTTTCTCCGTCTACTCCTACCAAACAAGAGAATATCACCAAGGAGACGTTTCTCTTTTTTTCTACATTATTTTCTTTTCTCTTATCATTCTCCTACCAAACAAGAAAAGAGAAAATTTTAAATTTTCGTTCAACTATTTTATTCCTTCCTCTCTCCTAAATTTCATCCTTATTCATTTCCTCCAATTTCTCTTTGCTAATTTTCTCTCCAAGCAAAACTAATTAACTTTTTTTTATTCCCTCCTCCATTACTTCTTTTACTTCCTTCTATTTTCAATTATCCTTTATCCATTCCAAACACAATCAAGAATAACTTGTAAACGGGTTCTTCATCCAAGTGGTTTAGAATTACTAAAATGATTTTTTAAATTACAATATTTTTGACTTAACTACAACATTTTAGAACCCAAAACCCAATATTGCAGGATGCATGATAAAAAAAATGACACTTAGTCATAAAATAAAATAAATAAATAAATAAATAAAAGGATAAATGTCACAGCCCGGTCCCACAATAGTAGAAACGAAGCCCGTGGCACGCCACCGAGGCTAACCAATTCATTAACATTCTCAAAAGATTTTAGTTTTAAGAACACATGCAGCGGAAAGAAAATAAAACATTTGAAAACTAGCAGTCCAGTCGACTGATTCTCATGTCCAGTCGACTGATTCTGGTCTAGCAGAAACTTGTGTTTTAAAACATAATTCAGTCGACTGTTTTCTAGGTCCAGTCGACTGGGGCTTCAAATATTCAGTCGACCGTTCAGTCGACTGGTACGGTCCAGTCGACTGGTACTCCAGCCTGGATAAAATATTTGAATTGAAACCACGATCCAGTCGACTGTGTCGGGGATCCAGTCGACTGATCCTCTATGAAAAGATGCAGTGAAATGCTGAAAAAGAGGCTCCAGTCGACTGTTTTCTCAACCAGACAACTGGTTTATGGCAGCACCACACATTCTGCAGAATTTCTAAGTTTAAAAGCTTTCTGAAACGTTCGGGGATTAAACACGCACTCCAAACTTGATTCAAAGTGATCCCAACCAGATAAAACATTACTAAAACATAATTACAAGAGATTACAATCTATAATAACATTATGGACTTGTTCTACGATTCTAAGTTAACATAAGTTAAAACAACCAAATCCTTATTATAACATTCCTATTGTCCCAAAACTATAAGATTAACATTCAGGTTGCCTTCTAAATGAACTCTCAAACCCATGTGCTCACTTCTGCGATTCCTCGCCAGCATTAATACCTGCAATGGTTATTTGAATAACCACGCATATTCGATTTGTCTAAGCTAACGCTTAGTGAATAAAACAAAATATGCACATGAATGACAAACATGGTCGCATTCACATCTCTACATTTTATACTAGTCGCCGGAGACTCACGTACATATTCCATACTCCCAATCCGCGACTCCTCGCCAATAAGTCCACGCGAAAGGGTAAGACCCACGATTCTTCTCTTCAATCGTGCGACCTTAATGCCTATATCGGCTCTACAAAATGGCTTAGTGACCACGTGCTCCTTCTGACTCAAATAAGCAACTCAACATGCTCAAATACATATCATCATGCCATCGGTAATTAAAACATTTCACCATGCTATTGGGCCTACTTATCAATATAATCGCCCAATATGAACTACACAACATATCTCTATGAATTAACACATGCTATTTAAACATAACATGAATACACAACAAGCAATCATTCCATAATACAAAGTTGAATCACTCACCTCCGTTTTACGCTCCTATAATTCAAACCAAGAAAAACCTGTGCACAAAGAACGTGCAGAAAACCGTCTAGTACAATTCTTATGGATTAAAAGTCCAAATATCAATTTTTATGGAAAATTTTAGAAAATAACTTTTCAGAAAACTTAGCAAACATGACCTAATAGGTATCGAAACGAAGCTCTTACCTCAGGGAGTTCGAATATGAAATCTAGAAGAAAACAAACGGACAGAAGGTCGTCGTTTGGCGTCGCAAAGCTCTAAGCTCCAAAATCTCCTTATGGCCCCATTTTGGAATTTAGGTAAAGACTTATGAAAATATCTCAAGTCATCTTTATCTATATATAAGTAAAACTCTCGGAAATTACGTTTACCTCCCCACTAGTTTTCAAAACTTCTAATTAGTCTCTGAAATTTTCTACACAGCTAATTCATAACTTCACGAGTAAAACTTCAAAATTATAAAAGTTTCTGACTAAGTTCTATTTGGTTGCTAAAACGAAAATTTCTACATAACGTTTCCGAAGTTGCTAATTAGCCTACCAAATTAATAGCGCGTTAATTCATCCTCACCAGGATACTAAATCTAATAACAGGAATATATTATAATCTAGAAAATAATACAGATAGTGAAATACACAGGTAAACATTTAATTTCAGATAAACATTTAAAGTATTCTACAGTGACCATCTCATACACGGAGAGACTTCACGACAACAAAATGCTCAACAACACAGTCTCAAAGGGTTCTCTATCACAGACACCCAAATCGACTCGTGAGTCAAAACTCACTTAAACATGTGCTAAAGTGCACAATACATCACATCATCATGCATGACAATGTAAGGAAATGAAATAACACAACTGTAGATGTTGTAACACTCTCCCCCTTAAAAGAAGTTTGTCCCCAAACTTGTACCTCATGCATCAAATAGGTGCGAATATTGAGTACACATCTCATCTTCTATTTCCTATGTCATCTCTTCCGTCGTTTGGCTACGCCATAGCACTTTTCCTTCGATATTACCTTATTTCGTATGACTTGATCATTTTGATCTAAGATCTCTACCGAATGCGTAACATATGTCAAATCACTCTGAATCTCATTCGGCGTCGGAGTCATCACTTGATCACTATCATCTATCAAATGTTTCCGTAATAATGACACATGAAATACATTATGAACTTGAGCATACTCACTCGATAAGTTCAAACGATACGATACGGTCCAACTCTCCCAATGATCTCAAAAGGTCATACGTACCTTGGGTTAAGTTTCCCGTATCTCCCAAATCTAGTAATCCTCTTTGACGGAGACACCTTCAAATACACCAAATCGCCCACGTTAAATTCCAACGGTTGTCTATACTTGTCAGCATAACTCTTATACCTACTCTGAGCTATCAGTAATCGTTGTCAAATAACCTTTATCTTGTCTGTCGTCTCTTGCACAATTTTCCGCCCTTTAATCCTTCTTTCTGTAACTTTTGTCCAACTAATCGGCGAATGACATACACGACCATATAAAGCTTCATAAAGAGCCATTCCTATACTCAATTGAAAGTTGTTGCTGTACGCAAACTCAATCAACGGCAAATAGTCTTCCCAATCACCCTGGAAATCAAGTACACATAACCGAAGCATGTCTTCCAAAATCTGGATTACTCTTTTTGATTGACCATTGGTCTGAGGATGAAAAGCAATACTGAAATGCAATTTGGTACCCATTCCTTCTTGCATGGCTCTCCAAAACTTCGATGTAAAACTACTATCTCTATCCGAAACAATAGTAACTGGGATACCATGTAGTCTCAAAATTTCGCGGATATACAACTTAGCTAGCGCCATTGGCTTAGTTGTTCGAAGTGGTAGAAAGTGCGACGACTTCGCCAAACGGTCAACGATCACCCAAATAATAGTATTCGATCTCTTAGATCTCGAAAATCCACTAACAAAGTCCATTATAATGTGTTCCCATTTCCACTCAGCTATCGGTAACGGTTATAACAATCCCGAAGGTACTTGGCGTTCGGCCTTCACTTGTTGACAACTCGTACAATGTGAAACATAGCGTGCTATTTCTCTCTTTATTTTTGGCCACCAATAAACATGTCTCAAGTCTCTATACATCTTGGTGCTTCCTGGATGAACGGTATACTTCGAATTGTGTGCTTCCTCTAGAATGTTCTGTTTCAACTCCTTCTCGGCAGGTACACAACTTCTACCCCTCAATCTTAAAATATTGTTCTCAAAAGTAAAACTTGGTTGTTTTCCCATTAGAATCTCTTCACAAATCTTCTTCAAAGCTACATCTTGAATATTTTTCTTTGTAATCTCGTGAATCAAGAGTGGTTGAGCCACAATTATCGACATCAAGCCACTTTCAATCCTCGGAATCACCTCAAGCTCCAAATTATCCATATCTCGAATCAGTTCTTTCTGAGAAGTCAAATCTGATGCGGTGTTGGTTGGTGCTTTACAACTAAGAGCATCGACAACTGTATTTGCCTTGCCCGGATGATACTGAATTGAAAAATCATAGTCATTCATTAACTCTAACCATCTCTTTTGCCTCATATTCAAATCTCGTTGTGTGAACAAGTATTTCAAACTTTTATGATCTGTATATATTTCACATTTCTCCCTGTACAGATAATGATGCCAAATCTTCAATGCAAAAATCACGACGGCCAATTCTAGATCATGTGTCGGATAATGCTTCTCGTGCAATCTCAGTTGTCTCAATGCATAGACAATGACCTTATCACCTTGCATAAGAACGCAACCTAAACCTCTATACGAAGCATCGTTGTAAATGATAAACCTCTCAGTCCCTGTTGGTACGGCTAAGATTGGTGCCTTCACTAGTCGACCTTTTAATTCTTGAAAACTTTATTCATATTCCGGACTCGATACAAAAGTAACATCCTTCCTCATCAACTGTGTAATCGGCATTGCAATACATGAAAATTCTTTTACGAACCTTAGATAGTAACCAGCTAATCCTAGGAAACTTCGGATGTCTGTCACATTCGTTGGTCTCAACCAATTGGTAACTGCTTCTATCTTCTGAGGATCTACTAAAATTCCTTTTGCCGACACTATATGTCCAAAAAAAGAAATCTCTATCAGCCAAAACTCACACTTCTTCAATTTTCCAAACAACCTCTTCTCACATAATTATCGTAAGGCTAATCGCAAATGATGCTCGTGGTCTTCAGCACTCTTTGAATAGATTAGGATGTCATCTATGAATACTATAACAAACTCGTCTAGGTAGTCCTTGAAGACACGATTCATCAAATCCATGAAAGCAGCTGGTGCATTAGTCACTCCAAATGGCATAACCAAAAATTCAAAGTGGCCATATCTAGTCCTGAAAGTTGTCTTCTCAACATCTTCTTCTTTGACTTTTAACTGATGGTAACCAGATCTTAAGTCAATCTTCGAAAATACCTATGCCCTTTGTAACTGATCAAACAAGTCATCTATTCGCGGTAACGGATATTTATTCTTGACGGTCAACTTATTCAACTCCAGATAGTCAACTTATTTAACTCCCGATAGTCGATGCACATACGCATTGTCCCATCCTTCTTCTTCACAAATAAAACTGGAGCTCCCCATGGCAAAACACTCGGTCAGATAAAACCCTTCTCCAACAGTTCTTCTAACTGAATTTTCAATTCTTTTAATTCTACCACTGCCATTCGGTACGGTGCTTTAGATACCAGTTGTGACCCTGGTAATACCTCTATCATAAATTCAAGCTCTCTTTCAATCAGTATGTTGGGTAACTCATCAGGAAAAACATCTAGAAATTCTCGAACTACTAGAATGTCTTCTACTAGTGGTCCAAGGACTCGTGTGTTGATAATTGAACATAAGAAACCTGAACAACCCTTCTTCAACATCTTACTTGCTTGAATCGTCGATTTCAAATACGACGGTACGGTCACACCTTTACCCTAGAAAGTAAACTCTTCTTGTCCTACCGGATAGAAACTAACCCTCATCTGTTCACAATCAATTTTAGTTTGATTTACCGGTAACCAATCCATACCTAAGATAACATCAAAGTAATTCACTTTCAATGGAATCAAATCAATGCTCAAAGCCTTATTGCCTATCTTGATCTCACACGACTTGAATACAGAAGAAGTTACTAAAGGTTTACTAGTGGGCAATGATACACACAATTCATATCCCAACGGTTCGGATTTAACAGTTAAATGCTTAACAAAATCATGTGATACAAATGAATGCGTTGAACAAGAATCCATAAGTATACGTGTAGGATATGAATAAATAGGAAGAATACCTGATACGATGGTATCATCGGTATTCCCCGGCTTGAGCTGGAAGTATTACCCTTGTTGTTGCGCGACTCCTTTCTCTTTATCCATCCGTGGTTCTGCCCTTGACCCGTTTGGCACACTCGATGCCTCAGTACTCATTCTCGATTGTCTCTTACTTGGGAAATTCTTTGCTATATGCCCTGGTTGGCCACACTCAAAGCATTTCCCTCTCATCTCTGGCTTGTAGCTCTTTATGTTTGAGGTAGTATTCGGTGTAGTCATGTTCGTATTCATAGGACAATTCCTAGATACATGCCCTAATTGCTTGCAAATGTAGCAGGTGGTCAATTGATAACAGGTTCCTTTGTATCGCAGATTATATGTCAGGCATAACGGTCTCGAGTCCCCCATGAAGATACTCCCTCCTTGACTACTCATATTCGATCCCGAACTTTGTGTAAACGGTCTCTTCACATTGCCTTGATTCTTGCCCCTATTATCATTGGATCTCTTTCCTTGTTGTCCTTGTCGATATCGATCGACACTTTTCTTAGCTATGCGGGCGGCTTCCTCTATGAGACAAACGGTCAGGTGTTGCAACATATCCATACGGCCACGGATATTCTCCCTAAGCCCTTCCTCAAACTTATGAGCTTTATCCTTATCAGTTGGAATTGTAGTTTTCCCAAATCGCAACAAAGCATTGTAACGGGATACATACTCACTCACAGTCATGTCTCCCTAAACCAAACTTGCAAATTCTTGGCATTTCTGAGTATAAGCAAATTTCGGAAAGAATCGTCAGTTAAATTCCCCTTTAAATGGTTCCCATGTGGTCGGCTTTCTTGTTCAAGTACGTTATTCCACAAATCCAATGCTTCCCCCATCAACATTTCGGAAGCGCACAAAAGTTTCTCCTCGTCGATACATTTCACAGTACGGAAGTTTCGTTCCATGTCCATCATCCAATGATTGACCAAGTCTATATCAACCTGCCCATGGTACAAGGTCGGTTTCTGTTTATGAAACTGATCCACGATTGTATGTTGAGCTCTCGATACCGGTGGTGCATTGATATAGCAATTTTCAACTGGTGGAGTCTGAACATTCATCTGCTCTCTTTCACTTACTGCTTGTATAAAATTTTCCACCATATTCACTATTTAATCCATTCGCGAATGTGGCGACAACTCTCTCGGCGGATCATTCATGATGTTTTCAAGAATTCACCCTATTGAGTTCAATAAATAATGATTATGCATGCTATGCCACAAGATATAAATGTGCACAGTTCATCACAATCAACAAATGCTAACACATGAAGCATTTCTACAATGATAACAATTATCTTCGCTATTACACACTCTACTCGACGTCGCTCAGCATATATTAAACGTCACTCGTTCCCTAGGCTCTAAACATAAGATTTGATACCACTAAATGTCATAGCCCGGTCTCACAATAGTAGAACCAGAGCCCGTGGCACGCCACTGAGGCTAACCAATTCATTAACGTTCTCAAAACATTTTTGTTTTAAGAACACATTGTGGACACGCGGAATTCTACCTCTTTGCTTGTTTAAGATTGTTTTGAAAAGGAAAGGAAAAGGTCTGTTGAAAATAGATACAGAGTCGCCACTTGGTCTGTAAGGAACCAAGAAACCTAATTTTGACTCACCCAAATAGATAAAGGGCACCGGCCTTTCATAACCAAAGAACTTGGCTCGGGGTTTTGGTACGAGAGAGGAATGAGCCTTTGTCACGACTAAAACACCCTCAACTCGCCCCGTCTTTCGACGGGCCTCAATTAGCATCAAAATAATCATCTTATACTATGCATGGTTTGAAATTAATACTATGATAGTATATTACATCACACAAGAATTTTAAAATGGAAGATCAAAAGATGAGATATCATTCATAAGATCTAAGTCAAATATCATACAATGCAAAAGTGAAAGATCACACAAATAAATCTAGAAAAAATCATCTAATCACATATCAAATAATTAAGTTTTCCTAATCTAAAGGGGTCATGAATTATTCTTGAAACAAACAATCAAAGAATTCAAAAAAAATCTTAGCAAACTAGAGTGATGCATGTTAATCTTTCAGAAAAGAAGATTTCTCAATCCCCGGGACGGATGAGAAAGGAAGATTAGATCGAGGGGGAGCATGAACATATGATCTAGTTCATTCCTTATAATCTTCTTAGATTAGGAGTCACAAAAACCACAAATCTTACATGAATGCAATGCATGATCCTAGGATGTGCAAAGATTGTTGTGTGTTTGTATACATGGACTTTCTAAAGTGACTTATAAGTCTAAAAAGATGAATGAATGCATGGAGGAAATCATCATGGGATATGTAAAAATGTAGTATGGAATACTTCCTAAGATATGAACAAATTTGGAGTGCATGTAAGCATCAAATCAAAGAATGAAAGTAAAAGAATGTTTGCTGTGAATAGTGGATAGAATAGTGACTTGATTTTGTGGAAAATGAAAAGTAGGGTTAGGAATGATTTCAATGCATGATTTTTTATGGAGATCCTTATTATTGTGTTTAGAACATAAATCAAAAAACCAATACTCAATAACTATTATAGATTGAGAGAAATCATATAAATAATAGAGGTTACTCATAAACAGAGTCCGTACTGTCGACTGAAATGTTAAAAAATCTTAGAAAATGAAAACAAAACATCTAGAGACCCATATTATACAAAAAGTTTCCTAAGACACTTAAGTTCAAGGGAAAATGAGTTGGGACCACTCCTTTTGGAAAATGTTTCTGTAAAACAAGTTGAAACTCAACCAAGCTGCTGTGATAACAAAAATAGAATATCTGGAGAGAATGTTTAGGTTCAAATGGACCACTTCCAAGTATTTCCAAGTCAAAACGAAAATCACGGGTGTTCTCTAATGAGTTAAGAAGAATTTCCAAGTGGTCTCATGTTAATACTTTGAGTATTGAGTCCTAGAGAAATCTTTGAACTCAAATTGTTCACTATTTTGAAGATTTTGGGAAGAACTAGGGTTTTATTCTTTGAAATCAAAATGAGGGGTTTAAGAAGGGTTTTCAAAAATAGAGGTTTTAAAAGTATATTTTCAGCACTTAAATGGAGATTATGACCACTTGAAATATCAACATTTGAACCCATATCAAGAACCTCCAAGATTGTTGGAGACATTGTTTTCATTTTTGAAGACAGCTTCAAGAATACATAGGAATGTATTGAAGTTGAAATCATCATCTATCGAACATGTTTTTGAGGCCAAGAGCTACTATCCATAAGGATTCACTCACCTCAAACTTCATGTCATCATCTATATGATGATAGACTAGTAAGTAGATAAAGAAAATAAAAAAGAAATGAGATTAAGGAGAGATGAGCATAATATGTAAAACAAGCAAGTAAGCAATCAATAGATGATATTCATGATGATTTTGGACTTGTAGCTTGGTGTTTCACTCATATATGGTGACTTTAGACATGGAAGAAGCTTCCTATCTCACAAATGCTCATTAAAATGGTGGTTGGGTGTATTGAATGTGAAGTAAATGGGAGTAGTGAAGTAGAAAACAAAGTTTGGAACTCACTTTTTAGTTGAAAATCAAAGGGAGAAGCTCACTTTTACTCTCCTATCTATGCTTCTCTAAGCTTTTGTATTTTTGCCCCCTAAATGAGAAGTCAAGGGGGGGTTATATAGGCCAATTTGGGGTGATTTTGGGATTAAAAGAGTACTCCCATTGGCTCCAAATGTCTGTGAACAAGGAACTACGTCGTTTTGGTTTCTAATTAATCAAAATGGGCTCCCAAAACAATTTACAAAAATGGACTGTTCTGGGGGAGAGTGCCGCGGTGGCAGTGGGCCAATGCCACGGCGGCACTACTCCTCTGATGTCCAGATAATTCTATTTAGGCCCCCAGAGGTTCTGGTATTCACAAAAAGACCCTATTTTGTTCGAAATTCACAGAAAATGCATATGAACTCCAAACTGAGGTTGTGATATACCGTTTGAAAGGAAGGAGTCTACTTTACATTAAAAAAAAATAGTTCGGAGATATGTCACTTTAAAAAGTTTTGCGGTATACGCGATTGACACGACTATAAAGTTATGTGTGCTTGTGTGCTATACCCAAGTGTAGGTAATCGTGCAAGTAGTAAACTGGATTAAGTCCAGGTCGATCCCACAGGGAAGGTGTGAAACTAATTACTTAGATTATTCTCAAACAAGGAAAATAAAATTCAATAATTCTTTATAAGATGTAGAACACTAAGTTCCACAGTTTGACAACTACTAAACTGAAGCAATTAAACTAAATTAACTAATTACTAACTAATTAACTAAAGTAGTGATTTGAAACGTGTTCTTCTGAATTAAAAAGGAATGGTGGGATTACACAAATCCACCGCGACCAAGCCATCTACCATGCAATTTCATTGAAGCTCGATGGAGTACACTCTCTACAGTATTCCGTACTTCTCTTAAGATAAAGACTCCATAGTCCTTTCATGATCGGGACTATGTCATCACAATTATGTTTGAAATACATAAAAGGCGGTTTAAAACAATAGTTGAGACTCTCACCTACAATGGTATTAGCATTGAGGGTGGTTTGCAAAATATATTGAAAGAAAATGCCTTAAGGCTTAAAGTTCATAGACTGTTTTGACAAACTGAGCGTTTTGGGACAATTTGATAACAATCCAGTAAAACAGAAAGTCTAGGAATACTGCACAGAACATTCTCAAGAATCAGAATGTTCGATCGATCGACGCGCATTCGATCGATCGAACAACTTCATCTCTCGATCGATCAAACTGACTTCGATCGCTCGACAATGCCTCTGGTCCAATCGATCGAACTACCTCGATCGATCGAACACAGAGATTAATCTGCTACATGGTAGAGGCCTGAGATCACGGTTTCATTATGATCTCCCAACCCAGGAACTACTCAGACATAGTCTGGAGTGTCTCAGTATTATTCTTAACGTAAAAATCCATTAAAAGTTTGTTTGTTTGAGATTTAAACATGCAATCATGAAAAACTATGGTGTAATCACTACTAACAAGTAAAACTACGAGTTTAACAGACTAAACTAGAGTAAACTGCAAGCAGAATATAAATAAAGCAAAACAAAGTAACCTGGAATGATGAAACCTGTATTAAACTATAAAAAATCCAAGCCAACAATGTTGATCTTTAATAAAACCTACAAAAACAAGACAAAAAGCTCTCTACTCTCTATAAACTGATGAAAAGTGAAAGTGGGCGCCCTTTGGACGTGTACAAAACGAGTCTTTATAGAGACAACCTACTGCTAGGGTTACAACATGCATTCTGCTGCGTGCGCATATAATCTGAAAAAAGGCATGTTCGATCGATCGAACCATTCTCGATCGATTGAACTAGTAGGGACTTCGATCGCTTGAACCTTTTTCGATCGATCGAATCCTCGATCGCTCGAACTGTCTTCAATCGCTCGAACTCTATATTTCAGCTTTTACATGTCTTCTTTAGAGTTCAGCATTTCCCTTCATCATGAACTTTCAATTCTTCACACAGCAACTGCAGTCTGCACAAATTACAGCTAAAACACACACTTTATCATAGTTTAATCAATAGGTGCATAAACTAGCTTTGTAATTCAAATTGCAAATAAATGGAGGAATTGCAAACTAAATCCATACTTTTTCTTCTTTTAGCGCGGTTGTATTTTACAAATACCCCCGCTTGTCATAACCCCCAACTAGCGAGTTGCTAGTCCCTAGCAATAGAGCGAAAATAAAAACAAGCTATACTATAACTGTAATGACTAATAACAAAAGTCAACTAAAGTAAACTAGATGAAAACAAGAAAGAAACTACCTAACTCACTTTCGCAGGAATCGCGGTTGCATTTAGCTAATGCAACAAGCCGTTAAACCCCTAGGTTTCCCCTAGTGGACGAGTGTTGTCTCGTGAGGGTTTGCAGCGAATATACCCACAAAATTCTCTGATTAAGCTCAAAAAAAATATAGAATAACTTTTAAACAATCTCTATTATTCAACTGTTAATTTAGCTCCACAAATCATATCATCCTCATTCCAACCATGAAAGAAATGCACATGTTCCTCATGTCACCAAGATAAAAAAATAACATAAGCGTCACATCCATGTATCCGTGTGTGTGTGGAATTAACAGCTATACATCAACTTTATTTAGAGCTGTTTAAACTATCATACTCTCAGAACTTGTAGTTTCAACTCAATTCTCACGTAGTTATTTCACTCAGAAATGAACATCTCACAGAAACTTGGTGAATAATAGTCGCACATGGTATGAAAGCCTTGATAGGAGCGATTTCTTTTTTTTTTTTTTTTTCGGATACTAATGCTTTCATACTTGACTCTATAAAAGACGAACATTTTAGAGTGTATAGTCTCATGAAAGGAATACTACTTACTAGAGGAGTGAAATACCGTGGATAACTCAACTTACACTTTTATGTTTAAACTAAGTTATAGAGAATCATTAAGGCTTTGACTTTTCGGGTTTTTATTTAGTAGGGTAGAAATGAAAAGAGTAAGAACATGCACATCTTTATCATGTGACTGTATTTAGTAACTTCTTTACTTTCTTACATATTATCATTTTTTTTTAACCTTCTTCTCCTTTCCTCATAATTTATTTTTTTTAACCATAACCATAAATATGCAGTCATTCTCACCACTATTCTCCCCTTATACTTCGACAATTCAATCACATTGGGTGTGCAATGGGGTATATTTAAGTCAAGGTATAAAGGTGGAAATTTCGATTTTCTTAACAGATCTGACAGTATTTACTAGGTGTGGGTTAAGAACAACATATATTTAAAGGTGTCGATATAGGTTAATGGAGAAGGTAAAGAATAAATACGATGGCTTAAATCATTTTCTCAACTTCTTAATTTTAACACTTAAATGTTCATTGAGTTTAATTGGTAAATCCTGAACGTTCTCCTCTAATAAACAACCAAAATGAAGAAATAGAGACTAATCAACGAATTTTAATCGGCATTTTCAATGAAAACAATTCGAGTTTTAATGTGATAATTCCCTCAGAATTGAAGATTGGTTTCAAAAGCTCACTAAGGGTAACTAGTTTTCACTACTTCATTCTTTAAAGCACAAAAGTCGTATTAACTCTTATTTAAAGTTTTCTGCATAGCTATTAATACGTGCAAATAATTTGGATACAAGAATGGTCAACATATGCATTCATCCTAGAGAACTTAGAAAAAAACATGAACTTAATTCATAAAAAGATGAGAATAAAATGGTTATGTCATTGCTTGACAACAGCTAAATAGAAGAGAAAATTAAAAATTAATCTACTCAATTAATTCCAAGACTTGGTTGATAGTTTTTTTTTTTTTTTTAATAATAATGGAGATTGTATATGATGTTTGCCAATAGATAGAGTGATCCAGATTGCTATGTACAATATACGCACAGGTGATTATCTATCTATATCCCACCCCCAACTGAAAATTACAATGTCCTCAGTAAGTGATTTTCAACAATAGATAGAAAGATATCACCTGATAAAGCAACTCAATAACTGCAAGCGTAACAATCTATAAAGAAACATACAATCTCCAACCAAGCAAGATCAAACGAAAGATATACAAGGGTAAAATAAGCGTATGATCTATGAATAAAAATAGAATCGATCACTGTAAAAGTAAAGCAATGGAAATGACAGGGCAGTGATAATAGAGGTCATACAACTCAAAACACCCAACAGTCCAAAAATAGCCACCGATAGTCCCACATAATTCAAAAACCAAAAATAAATACATAGAGCAGAGAGATAGAAATAAGAAAGGAAAGATACAACAAAACTCTCCAAACGCTCTCAAAATCATGACATAAACATCATCCGCGACATCGGACAATATCTCTATCAACACATCGGGGGTATCCTCAACTCCACTCTCAGCAACAGGACAAGCTGTCGCCGGGTCTCTCACAGTCTCGACTGGAGGTGGTGGAATGGGGGCTCCGCAGAAGGTGGTGCCGCTGATGATGATGGTCCAGAAGGATCAGCCGGTGGCGGTGCAGTAGGGGCAGGTGGAGGTGTATATAATGACTGGTCAACCCCCAACTGGATCAAGATGGCCTCTAGCAAAGTCGTCATGTGGTCCACTCGGCCCTCGAGTCTGATCCGAGCCTCTCTCTCCTCCAATAACAACTCGTGAATAGTCGGGAGAGCCACGGATGAAGAAGACTCTCCCTGAGCCTAAGTTTGAGCCTGAGATCGCTGTCTCAGCTCAAACTGTGCAATCTCAACCCGAGAATCAACCTCGTCATCAGAATCAAGCTCCTCAGCCTCTGTCGGCGTCCCTGAAGTTGCACCCTCAGTGTCGGTGCCATCACCTCGCCTCCTCTTTGCTCAAACCTTCGCCTTCCCTTTCGCTTTCCTCTTTTTTTGTGCATCTGAACGACGGGCCGCTGTCTCACCAAATCGACTGGAGGCTTGATGAATCGTATCTGTGGCTAATGGCAAGAGTCCAGCCCGCTCCACAACCCGATGTATGGGCCAAGCGCCTTTCAGATGGCGCTTAGCGATAATGTATCGCGTGGGCTGAATGAAAAAGTTGATATATAGGCGAGACAGGCAAACGCGATGTCCTGTCCCAATAGAGTAAAGGGCCTGCCCGTACCATGCTGCGAACTTCTCGTGGTATGAAGTCATCAGGATGCAATTGACCAGGGCGAGGTGGAGGAGGTGATACTTGTCGGTCAGAAACTTATCCTCGATGTTAGATTGGCCGTTCCAAAACTGAACGGCACCTCCTATAAGCTCACGGATAATGGTGGATGGAGGAGTCGCTGGGACATCTGGAGGACGAGGATAATAACAATCAGGCACCTCGGGGATGCCCAAAGTGGAAGAAACTTTGGCAGGGCGGAAAGTGATCTCCCTGCCACGAAAGAATGATCTGTATGTGTATGGAGCTGCTGGATCCTTGATCATCAACGAACAAGCTTCACGAACCCAATTTATGTTGATTTTCTTCGTTTGGGTCAACATAGCGAACTAAAGCGGCATGTCGCGGAGCCGTGCCAGGAACTAGGGAGCGGATAGCCACACAGACTCAAGTGGTCGCTCTAGCATCACTTTTCGCGTATCAAAATATCGGTTAAACTATATATGCTCCTCGGGGCTCCGAAACCCATGATCAGGTATGGGGTCCAGAATAGCTAGATCGAGTGGCTTCTCCTTGTGATACCCCGTGACAGGGTCCATAGTGACAGCCCTGGAAGAGAAGAACATAGAAGAAAATCAAAACAGGAAATAAAAGAAAAACTGAAACTGCTACAATTCAACCGATCGAACAAAGTTTGATCGATTGAGGATGGTAGGGTTTCGATCGCTCGATCTCAGTTCGATCGATTGAAGAAAGGCTGGGTTCGATCGCTCGAGACTTGTTCGATCGATCGAACACAGCGAATGCGTGGTGACCACTACCGAGAATAGAAAGAGCCAGCACAAACCAAAAAAAAGAACGAAACTTAAAAGAAAAAAAAAGTTTTAATAACCAATGGGAGGCACCCTCAACTGGAATTGAAATGAAAAGAAATCGAGGGAAGATCTCGGGGCTAACCTCGAGATATGCGCTGAGTAGAGGAGGTTGGTTAATCAGCTGATGATCAAGGGGGACCAGGTACCCCGGAATTGATGCGGGTGTATGCAGGGAAGTCCGAAAAAAAACGAGCCCCTCTATCTCCGATCGCTTGAATCGTGAGGGAGAGAAGAAGAGACTGATGAAGTGTACGCTATATGCCTCGTTTAAATACAAGTCTCGATCGATCGAGTAGGCACGATCAATCAAACCTCCGATCGATTGAGTCCTTCTCAAGCGCTCGAGGTGATGAAACCGTCGATCGATCGAGAGACGGTCGATCGATCGAGAATAAAAATTCCACAACATCCTGGGATTGAGAAGTTACACACCCCCAACTAACCAATTTTAATTTGGACAAACAGAATGGAGATAAAATAGTGCATTGCCAGAATATGTAAGCTAAAAATGTCACCCTCAGAGTAGATAATTGCAAATTTATATTAAATTCTTAAAATAGCATCCATGAGCAATATCAGTGCCCCCACAAATGGTATTTAAACCCTTATTTAAAAAGAAAACTAAAATAAAACTGTAATTAAAAACACTTTGTCCAAGAATACACTCCAATTTATTAAAGCAGATAGGAAATAACATAAAACAATTGGAGTGAAACACTATTCATCAAGCAGAAAGATTTCCTCCTCCACAGCTTCTTTCGCCACCAGAACTTCAAATGTAGATCCTAGACTTGATGATTCCCTCTCCCAGAACAATCGGAAAGCAACGAGGACATCATCAAGTAAGTCTGAACTCGGAAAGGCATTGATATCACAGGTAAGAGGTGATCTGCATGGAGACAAGGATAACGGAGTATGAATGCGCAAAGGACTTTCCTCTTGCGGCGGAGTATTTGTGACCGTATGTATGGCCCAAACCCATGAAAGAGTTGATGTGGAAGGTATAGTGGGGGAAATGGTAGATTCATAGTGATATTCCTGACAAAGGGAACAACAACAAAATGGAGAAAGTAAGTTAACAAGAGCAACAGAAAAACAAAAAGGAAAAGATAAATAAAGCAAAACGAAAAGAAAATGAAAGGAATGTGACCCAAAATTCACCTCACTATTGGCCAGATATCCCCAGGTACACTAGCTGGAAGAGGGCATTGAAGCCTGAACAGCAAGTAGCTGACGTACTCATAGATGTAGGGAACAACATGGATGACTATGAAGTCATCAACATACGTGAAAACCGTGTTGTGGCGTTCAGGCACCACATCTTGTAGGTCCTCTTCTTCCCATGGCTCCCACATTGAGTCATTTTCCCATTGTTCCAGCAGTGCGTCATCCACTTCTCCAACAGCATACCCTTCAGGTTCTCCTTCCTCACCAGAAAGGTCTATATGCTCGAAAGGGTTAATTTGGAGGAGAGCAGGATCATAAGGGATGTATCCATTGGTCAGGTCCACCACATCATCTGCCCCTGGTCCTTGATAAAGAGATAAGCAGAATGCTATCTCGACGGCAGTCCAAGGTGGGTTCTGATATTCAGAATCGGCCCAGGACCCTATAGAATGAACGTCATCATCCCACATTTTGATATCCTGCAAGGGAAAGACAGCACAAAATAGTAGATTAAGGATAGAGGTCACATTCACAAAGACAGACAAAAGATTAAAACAAAATGAAATACAGGAAAAGAAAAGTACAACAACATTGGGAGAACACCCTTTGGCATTTTAATTTGAAGTATAGTCGGGCTCATCCAGTTGGATGTGCTCGACTTTGGGTTGAAAATCTTCTAAGAACGGTTTTAATCTTTGGCCATTGACTTTGAAACTTCCGTCGTTCTTAGGGTTAAATAGCTCAACTGCCCCGTGTGGAAAGACAGATTTGACTGTGAAAGGTCCTGTCCACCGAGATCGGAGTTTGCCTGGGAAGAGGTGAAGGCGTGAATCATATAATAAAACTTTCTGCCCCGGCTCGAAAGATTTACGAATGATCGTTCGATCATGGCGTGCCTTCAACCGTTCCTTGTAGAGTTTGGCATTGTCGTATGAATCTCGACGGATTTCTTCCAATTCAACCAACTGGAGTTTTCGGAGATGTCCTCCCTCCTTAATGTCAAAATTTAATGCGCGTGTTGCCCAATAAGCTTTATGCTCAATCTCAACGGGGAGGTGACATGCCTTACCATACACTAGCCGATAAGGAGACATTCCCAGATTTATCTTGTAGGCAGTACGGTACGCCCACAGAGCATCAGTCAATTTATAGGCCCAGTCTTTCCTGTTGAAACTAACCATTTTTTCAAGTATATGTTTGATTTCACGGTTAGCCAACTCCGCCTGCCCGTTTGTTTGTGGGTGGTATGCTAAAGCGATTTTATGGTGCACCCCATATTTCTTGAGTAGTGCTTCCAAAGGCTTGTTGCAGAAATGCTTGCCTTGGTCACTTAATAATGCTTTTGGGGTACCGAAACGTGATAAAATGTTTTTCTTAAGAAAAGACATGACTGTTTTGTGGTCATTGCGTCTCGTCGGTATTGCTTCCACCCATTTCGATACGTACTCCACAGATAGGAGTATGTATTCGCAGTTGTTAGATTTAGGGAACGGGCCCATAAAGTCTATGCCCCAACAATCGAATATTTCAATTGTGCTAATAGGGGTTAAGGGCATAGAATTTCTTTTTGAAATTGTACCTAGCTTTTGACAGCGTTGGCACAATTTGCAGAAAGAGTACGCGTCCTTGAATATGGTGGGCCAATAAAATCCGCTATGTAAGACTTTTTGTGCGGTCTTTTGGGAAGAAAAATGGCCACCACACGCTTCAGAGTGGCATGAGGCTAGAATTACAGTTATATCCTCATTAGGGACGCAACGCCTGATGACCTGATCGGCACAATACTTGAATAAATAAGGGTCATTGAAAAAGAAATGGCGTGCAACTGAGAGGAACCGCTTCCTGTCTTGATTTGACCAGTGTCTAGGAGTTTTTCCTGCGGCCAGGTAATTTACTATGTCTGCATACCAGGGTAAACCCAAGACTGCCATAATTTGCTCGTCTGGAAATTCATCTTTAATTGGCATGGGCTCAGTATTATCTGTAAATGTCAACCTAGATAGGTGGTCAGCAACCACATTTTCTACTCCCTTTTTATCCTTGATAGTGATATCGAATTCCTGGAGTAGTTTGTTTTGCGTCTTTCTTAGACAACAGGTACTTGAGGGCCGAGTGGTCTGTGAAACAGACTATTGGGGACCCTATCAGATAAGACCTGAATTTGTCCAAAGCGAAGACTATTGCCAGTAGCTCTTTTTTAGTAGTTGTATAGTTCATTTGAGCTTCGTTGAGTGTTTGGCTGGCATAGTAGATAACATAAGGCTTCTCGTCCTTCCTCTGTCCTAGGACTGTGCCAATGGCGTAGTCACTAACATCGCACATTAACTCAAATGGCAAACCCCAGTCGGGTGCCTGTATTATTGGTGCGGAGGTAAGGTGTTCCTTTAGTGCGTCACAAGATGTTTGACAGTTATCTGACCACTCAAAAGGTGCATCTTTAACTAGAAGTTGGCACAGTGGTCTAGAGATCGCACTAAAGTTTTGGATAAAGCGTCGATAGAACCCTGCATGTCCCAGAAAAGAACGAATGTCTCGGACTGTTCGGGGGATTGGTAAGTTCGAAATAATATCAATTTTCGCTTTATCGACTTGGATACCTTTGTCAGAGATAATGTGGCCGAGGACAATTCCTTTGGTCACCATAAAGTGACATTTTTCCCAGTTTAATACTAGGTGTTTGTGACACGACTGGAAATGTGATCTCTGAAGAGTACGTCCAAGTGTAGACGGTCGCGTCGCGTTAAAACCGGTAAGACCGGGTCGAATCCCAAAGGATGGAAGATAAAGGCAGAAAACTCTAGATTGAATCCTAAAGTGAAATAAAAGATGATTTCTTTTAGCTGGGGGGGGGGGGGGGGGGGGTTCTAACAATTCTATTGAATTTAACTAAATGAAAGAAACAAATTTAAGTGAAGTGAAACTAACTAGATTGAATTAAAAACTGTGAAATGAAATTAAATATGAAAAAGAGTTGGGAACATGTGAATCCACAAAGTACCAGCCACTACCATGATTTAGCAAAAACGAACAGCTGGGGTTTTATCCTTAGAGTATTCCTTATTTCGAAAATGATTAAGTTAAGCATTCTAGACACTAAATATGTGAATCTTGCATACTTAGTGGTTTGATTACCTAACTTATTTATGAAGGACTGAAATAAAAAGTTAATTAAAGCCATGAACAATAACTGGCAAATTGAATATGAGATATTCGATGTGTTTGTTATGAATGTTCATTGAGTTAATTAATCAAAAGAGCTCTTATTTCAAAATCAGACTGCAATTTGGACTAGAAAGATCAATTTGGGTTCAATTTCTAAAACAAAAGTTACTGGAATACAAAAAGGAGTAAACCCAAGTCATAAACATACCACTCGATTGACAAGTATATCAATCGATTGGTATGTTATGGCTTTCAATCGATTGACAAGTATATCAATCGATTGACATGGAATCTATGTCAATCGATTGGATTCTGTATCCAATTGATTGGCATTGACTCTTTCACAGAATCATGGCAGAGGGCTGGGAACAATGTTTCTTCACATTATTCCCAACCAGGATCTACCCAAACATGTTTAATCTAATATAAACATAAACATTTCGAAGAAAATTATAACTAATAGGCATGGATTAAACTTTAAAACAAGAAATTTCATAAATCTAATTCAAATCGAACCAAAGTATAATAACTTATTGTCTCACAATTTCTAAAGCAGCACAACGAAAAGAGAAATAAACCTGAACTCAAACTGAATTCGAAAATACAAATCCTCCAACTTGAGCTTTTTTTTAATCCGAGAAAACCATGGAAAATCCTACAAAACAACATAAAAATGAAGCCAACCTTTGACCCTCTTCACTTTCCTCTATATATAATGTCAAATTCCCGGGCTAAAGGTGTCCAGGTTCACTCCATAACGGCTGGTCGTCGTCCTGATTGCTGAAATCTTGCTCCATTAACACAGATTGTTTCCAGTTTTATTCAATCGATTGACAAAGATTTCAATCGATTGATAAGAATTTCAATCGATTGGTAAAAACACCAATCGATTGATCATAAAAAGATGTCAATCGATTGATATTATGTCAATCGATTGGTACCAAGACTTCATCAATTTGTTTCTTGAGTTATTCCTTTCAACTTGTTATTCATTTTAACTTCGGAACCTGCATTCAAAGAGCTAAACACAACAACATACCATGAAAAATACATCATTGTGTAAAGAAACGAATTAAAACACAAGTGCAGGTAATACTAGAGAAATGGGGTTAAATCTAGTCAATTTTTACTCCTTATCGAGCTAATATTAAGCTAATATCAGCTCTCATCAGTTTGTCCTCGCATCTCGCTAACACCTTCTCAAGGTTTTCTAGGCAGTTATTAAAACTATGGCCGAACACTGAGAAATCGTCCATAAAAACCTCGAGTATCTGTTCGACCATGTCACTGAATATACTTAGCATGCACCGCTGGAAGGTAGCGGGTGCATTGCATAATCCAAAAGGCATGCGACGGTAAGCGAACGTACCGAACGGACACGTGAATGTTGTTTTCTCCTGATCTTCAGGAGCTATTTCAATTTGGTTGTAACCACTGTATCCGTCCAAGAAACAATAATACTTATGACCCGCCACTCGTTCTAACATCTGATCCATGAATGGCAATGGAAAGTGGTCTTTCCGGGTCACAGTATTTAACTTGCGGTAATCAATACACATCCGCCATCCAGTGGGAATGCGTGTTGGTACTAGTTCACCGTCTTTGTTTGGGATAACAGTTATACCCGCCTTTTTGGGCACCACCTGGGTAGGGCTAACCCAAGGGCTGTCAGAGATAGGGTATATTATCCCAATGTCTAGAAGTTTTAAGACTTCTTTTTTCACTACTTCTTGCATATTTGGATTCAAATGCCTCTGCATTTGTCGTGAAGGTCTAGCGTCTTCCTCTAGATAAATCTTATGGGTGCAAATAGGGCTTATGCCTTTTAGGTCGGCAATAGTCCATCCCAATGCTCCCTTGTGCAGTTTGAGCATTTGAATCAACTTATCCTCTTGTTCTGGATTTAACGCAGATGAAATTATAACAGGATAAGTCTTCTCAGTTCCCAGAAAAGCGTATTTGAGCTCTTTTGGAAGCTCCTTTAATTCCAAATCAGGAAACTAAAAATTTGAAGGCATAGTTAACGTGGTTTTTGGAGGTAAAGGTTCATATGGTGTGACCCACATGCATTCATCTCTATCTTTCTCCTTGGTTTCCATCATGAGGCAAGCATGATTCAGGGCAGCATCCAATGGGGCAGAATCATTAGTCTGATAGGTAGTGTCGAATTGTGACACAACTACCTCCAAGGGATCTTTGTACTCAACAAGATCAGCCTCATCCTCGATGACCGTTTCGATGCAGTTAACTTCTTCATCATCCTCGTATTCTTCAGGTCGGGGATTTGAGAATATCTTGACGTTTAAATTCATGTTCCCGAATACGATGTTCATGATACCACTTCTTATTTTGATTGTGGCATCAATGGTATTGAGGAATGGACGTCCAAAAATTACCGGGATTTGTGAACACGGGTTAGACACAGGTTCTGTGTCTAAAATCACAAAATCTACCGGGAAGACAAACGTGTCTATTTGCACCAGAACGTCCTCCAATATTCCTCTAGGATATTTGACTGACCTGTCTGCCAATTGCAATGCAACTCGGGTGGGTTTGAGTTAACCCAACCCTAATTGTTTATATACTGATTATGGTAGCAGATTTACACTCGCTCCTAAATCAAGGAGTGCGTTGTCTATCCTTTGATTCCCAATTCTGCATGAGACAGTTGGGGTGCCAGGGTCTTTTAGCTTCGGAGGTAATTCATTTTGAATGATTGCACTTGCTTGGCAAGCGACATAAGCATGTTTTTTCACACTTTGCCTTCTTTTGACCGTGCATAAGTGTTTAAGATACTTAGCATAGGCTGGCACTTGTTTTATTGCATCTAGGAGCGGGAGATTGATTTTAACTTGTTTAAACAACTCCAAAAACTCCTGATTCTTTGCCTCGTTCTGGGGCTTCTTGAGCCTTTGAGGGTACGGTGCAGGGAAAGGGCATTTAGGTAAGTTGTCAACGACAGACTCCTTTCCAGGCCTTCTTTCCACTTCCTCTACTTCTGTAGAAGCGTCCTTGTTTGGTTCTAATGGTTTGTCATTAGTGGACGACTCTTCTACTTGAGTGGATGGTTTACTCCTAATTACCACTTCCTCCTCTTCATACTCCTCGGGAGTAGAATGAGGCATGTTTTGCCCTATGACTTTGCCGCTTCTTAATGTAGTCACGGCTTTTGCCTGTTCATGATTAGGTGGGCCATTGTTGTAACCCTTAGGGTTTGGAAGTGGTTGAGAGGGAAATGTGCCACTAGAACCCTCTTATCGTGCATCCATCCTCTCTAATGTCGCAGACATTTTGCTCATCATTTGAATTAACTGTTGCGTTAAATTTGCGTTAGAGAGTGGATCTTCCTCTTGCACCTTCTTGTGAGGTGGCACGTAAACATTTGCCTGTTGATTAAGCGAGGGTTGAGCGTTATTGTAGTTGTTTAACCTATTTTGATTAAATGGATGGGACTGCCTGTTGTATTGCCCTTGATGTTGGTTATTGTAGGGCTGTTGTTGTTGAAATTGGTTTTGGGCCCCAGCGTTGTTTTTCCAGTCGAATCCGGGGTGATTCCATCTATTGTTATTGTTTTGTGAGCTGTAGTTGTTGTAGGAATTCCCCGCCCCCCTATACCCTTGCATGGCATTCATTTCCATGGGGGGTTGTTCTTGAAAGTATGGCACATTAGGACAGTATTGAGTAGTGTGTCCCAGCATATTACATGTGCCACATGGTTCTTCAGGCAAAAACTGCCTAGAACTCTCTCCTTTCATCCCCAATTCTTCCACTTTCTTTACTAGTTCTTCATATTTATTCATCAGATGGTCCTCGCTTTTCAGTTGATATAAACTTTTCTCTTCTACACAAGAGATCTGTGAGCGTGAGACATCATCTGAATTTGACCATTCATGGGCGTGTTCGGCTAACCACTCAAAATGAGCTTCAGCCTCCTTCGTGTTTTTGCGAAGAAACGGCCCTAAACTCATGGTCTCGACCAACTTTTTAGTTTCCCCATTCAACCCTTCATAGAAATAGCTTATGGTTCGCCATTTCTCGTACCCATGATGTGGGCATGAGAGTAGCAAATCCTTGAAACGCTCCCAAGTTTGGGGGAAGGTTTCATTGCTCTTTTATTTGTAAGAGTTTATTTGTCTTTTAAGCTCGGTGGTCATGCGAGGTGGAAAGAATTTCTTTAGGAAAGTAGTGTTCATCGCATGCCACGTGTAGATTGAATTGGGTTTTAAAGTGACTAACCACGCTTTTGCTTTATCCTTCAAGGTGAAGGGGAACAGCATTAGACGTGTTACATCAACGGGACAATTTTGCGAAAATGTTTTACAAACATCCTCAAAGTCCTTTATATGTAAATACGCCTTCTCGCTCTCCATTCCATGAAAGGTAGGAAGAAGTTGAATCATTCCATTGCGAAATTGGAATTCGCCTGCATGAGGTGGAATGAGAATACAAGATGGCGTAGGCGCGTGTTCGGGTGTCATGAGGTCACACAAGGGATGCAATGAATCGTTGATTGGTACGACCACATTATCACCGTTTTCACTTTGATTATCAGCCATAGAGTCGATCGGTGTAACTACAGGGTTAATCGAACTAGAAGAATTGGATAAGTAGAATGGATTTCCAAAAATTCCCTCGATGGAATTATCGGACATAAAGGGACAGATACTAAGAAGTTTTTAACCTAACGAACAAAAGGAAAAAGAATAACAGAAAAAGAAAAAGAATGATTGAGATAATCGAAGCGTTAGCTTGTCGCCTTCCCCGGCAACGGCGCCAAAAACTTGGCACGACTATAAAGTTGCGTGTGCTTGTGTGCTATACCCAAGTGTAGGTAATCATGCAAGTAGTAAACTGGATTAAGTCCAGGTCGATCCCACAGGGAAGGTGTGAAACTAATTACTTAGATTATTCTCAAACAAGGAAAATAAAATTCAATAATTCTTTATAAGATGTAGAACACTAAGTTCCACAGTTCGACAACTACTAAACTGAAGCAATAAAACTAAATTAACTAATTACTAACTAATTAACTAAAGCAGTGATTTGAAACGTCTTCTTCTGAATTAAAAAGGAATGGTGGGATTACACAAATCCACCGCGACCAAGCCATCTACCATGCAATTTCATTGAAGCTCGATGGAGTACACTCTCTACAGTATTCCGTACTTCTCTTAAGATAAAGACTCCATAGTCCTTTCATGACCGGGACTATGTCATCACAATTATGTTTGAAATACATAAAAGGCGGTTTAAAACAATAGTTGAGACTCTCACCTACAATGGTATTAGCATTGAGGGTGGTTTGCAAAATATATTGAAAGAAAATTCCTTAAGGCTTAAAGTTCATAGACTGTTTTGACAAACTGAGCGTTTTGGGACAATTTGATAACAATCCAGTAAAACAGAAAGTCTAGGAATACTGCACAGAACATTCTCAAGAATCAGAATGTTCGATCGATCGACGCGCATTCGATCGATCGAACAACTTCATCTCTCGATCGATCAAACTGACTTCGATCGCTCGACAATGCCTCTGGTCCAATCGATCGAACTACCTCGATCGATCGAACACAGAGATTAATCTGCTACATGGTAGAGGCCTGAGATCACGGTTTCATTGTGATCTCCCAACCCAGGAACTACTCAGACATAGTCTGGAGTGTCTCAGTATTATTCTTAACGTAAAAATCCATTAAAAGTTTGTTTGTTTGAGATTTAAACATGCAATCATGAAAAACTATGGTGTAATCACTACTAACAAGTAAAACTACGAGTTTAACAGACTAAACTAGAGTAAACTGCAAGCAGAATATAAATAAAGCAAAACAAAGTAACCTGGAATGATGAAACATGTATTAAACTATAAAAAATCCAAGCCAACAATGTTGATCTTTAATAAAACCTACAAAAACAAGACAAAAAGCTCTCTTCTCTCTATAAACTGATGAAAAGTGAAAGTGGGCGCCCTTTGGACGTGTACAAAACGAGTCTTTATAGAGACAAGCTACTGCTAGGGTTACAACATGCATTCTGCTGCGTGCGCGTATAATCTGAAAAAAGGCATGTTCGATCGATCGAACCATTCTCGATCGATTTAACTAGTAGGGACTTCGATCGCTTGAACCTTTTTCGATCGATCGAATCCTCGATCGCTCGAACTGTCTTCAATCGCTCGAACTCTATATTTCAGCTTTTACATGTCTTCTTTAGAGTTCAGCATTTCCCTTCATCATGAACTTTCAATTCTTCACACAGCAACTGCAGTCTGCACAAATTACAGCTAAAACACACACTTTATCATAGTTTAATCAATAGGTGCATAAACTAGCTTTGTAATTCAAATTGCAAATAACTGGAGGAATTGTAAACTAAATCCATACTTTTTCTTCTTTTAGCACGGTTGTATTTTACAAATACCCCCGCTTGTCAGCGATAAAAGCCAATTTGATCGCCCTTTTCACTTTCAAAAATTCATAATAAATTCGTTTTAAATCTAAAAATTATGTGCAATATACCGTCGAAAAGCTATTGACCTCTAGTATGTATGAAAAATATTTGAAAAATGATACAGTGCTCCGGTTTTAAAGTCAACTTTTGGTCAAACTGGTCAAACCTGGGATTCCCGGGAAGTTCTTGGAACCTCTAGGAGCTCCCAAGAGCTGACGTTATCGTCCAATTTTCTTTTAAAACTCATTTTAGTACTTTTCACATGATCTAGAATGATCCCGGAACTTTTTAGCGAATTTGGATGATTTCGGTTAAACCTTCGTCCAACCTGGTCAGACTTCGGTCAAACCGGTCATCGGGGACTTTCCGAAAACTTTCGGGACTTCCAGGGGTCAGTGGGAGCTGACGATTTCAACCGATTTTACTTAAAAATTCATTTTATGACTTTTCTTATGACATAGCATGTTTTCATAAACTTTTGGTCCAACTCTGGGAGTGTTTAGGCTTTCAAGGGCATTTTGGTCATTTGTACCACTTTCTGAACATTTCGAGAGAAAGAACAAACTTCCAGGAGTCCTTTTTAATTCGTTTCGATCATTGTGAACCACCAAGCTATGGGTCTCCTAAATCTGGTAGCCAGCAAAATTGGGGTGTTTACACACATGCAGCGGAAAGAAAATAAAACATTTGAAAACTAGCAATCCAATCGACTGATTCTCATGTCCAGTCGACTGATTCTAGTCCAGCAGAAACTTGGGTTTTAAAACATAATTCAGTTGACTGTTTTTTAGGTACAGTCGACTGGGGCTTCAAATATTCAATCGACTGGTACGGTCCGGTCGACTGAAGTCCAGCCTGGATAAATATCTAAATTGAAACCACGATCCAGTGGACTGTGTCAGGGACCCAGTCGACTGATCCTCTATGAAAAGATGCAGTGAAATGCTGAAAAAGAGGCTCCAGTCGACTATTTTCTCAACCAGTTGACTGGTTTATGGCAGCACCACACATTCTGCAGAATTTCTAAGTTTAAAAGCTTTCTGAAACGTTCGGGGATTAAACACGCACTCCAAACTTGATTCAAAGTGATCCCAACCAGATTAAAACACTACTAAAACATAATTACAAGAGATTACAATCTGTAATAACATTATGGACTTATTCTACGATTCCAAGTTAACATAAGTTAAAACAACCAAATCCTTATTACCCCATTCCTATTGTCCCAAAACTATAAGATTAAAATTTAGGTTGCCTTCTAAGTGAACTCTCAAACCCACATGCTCACTTCTGCGATTCCTCGCCAACATTAATACCTGCAATGGTTATTTGAATAACCATACATATTCGATTTGTTTAAGCTACCGCTTAGTGAATAAGACAACATATGCACATGAATGACAAAAATGGTCGCATTCACATCTCTACATTTCATGCTAGTCGCCGGAGACTCACGTGTACATTCCATACTCCCAATCCGCGACTCATCGCCAATAAGTCCACGCGAAAGTGTAAGACCCATGATTCTTTTCTTGAATTGTGCGACCTTAATGCCTATATCGGCTCCACAAAATGGCTTAGTGACCACGTGCTCCTTCTGACCCAAATAAGCAACTCAACATGCTCAAATACATATCACCATGCCCTCGGTAATTAAAACATTTCACCATGCTATTGGGCCTACTTATCAATATAATCACCCAATATGAACTACACAGCATATCTCGATGAATTAACACATGCTATTGAAACATAACATGAATACACGCCAAGCAATCATTCCATAATACAAAGTTGAATCATTCACCTCCAATTTACGCTCCTATAATTCAAACCAAGGAAAACCTGTGCACAAATAACGTGCAGAAAACTGTCTAGCACAATTCCTATGGATTAAAAATCCAAATATTAATTTTTATGGAAAATTCTAGAAAATAACTTTTCAAAAAACTTAGCCAAACATGGCCTAATAGGTATCAAAATGAAGCTCTTACCTCGGGGAGTTCGAATATGAAATCTATAAGAAAATAGACGGACGTAAGGTCGTCGTTTGGCGTCGCAAAGCTCTAAGCTCCAAAATCTCCTTATGGCCCCCTTTTGGAATTTAGGTTAAGACTTATGAAAATATCTCAAGTCATTTCTATCTATATATAAACAAAACTCTCGGAAATTACGTTTACCTCCCCACGAGTTTTCAAAACTCCTAATTAGTCTCTGAAACTTTCTACATAGCTAATTCATAACTTCATGAGTAAAACTTCAAAATTATAAAAATTTCTGACTAAGTTCCGTTTGGTTGCTAAAACGCAAATTTCTACATGGCATTTCCGAAGTTGCTAATTAGCCTACCAAATTAATAGCGTGTTAATTCGTCCTCACCGGGATACTAAATCTAACAACAGGAATATATTCTAATCCAGAAATAATACGGATAGTGAAATACATAGGTAAACATTTAATTTCAGATAAACATTTAAAAGTATTCTACAGTGACCGTCTCATACGCGATGAGACTTCACAGCAACAAAATGCTCAACAACACAGTCTCAAAGGGTTCTCTATCACTTACACCCAAATCGACTCGTGAGTCAAAACTCATTCAAACATGTGCCAAAGTGCACAACACATCACATCATCATGCATGACAATGTAATGAAATGAATTAACACAACTGTGAGTGTTATAATAAATTACACTTTTCACCCTCAAATGTTGTGATAGATTCCAATTTAATACTTATATTTTTTTTTACATATTCAGTTTAGTCCCCCCAAGTTCAATAAGTGTTTAAATATGGCCCAATAGTAAATATTTCGTCGCAAAATAGCAAACATTGCGTCTGTAAAAGGTTGCCTTGTGCAACGAAATGTTTACTATTCGACCAAATTAAACACGTATCAAACGCGAGAGACTAAACTCTGAAAATTAAAAAATATAGACACTAAGGGTGTGTTTGATAGCCCTAATAAGTGCTGAAAATGAAATGTTTCTGCACTTATTTATCTTCCATATGTTTGATAATGTCCACTTAAGTGAAAAAGGACCAAAAAATATGCTGAAAATTTTTAGTGGAAGAAAGCCACTGAATGAAATCGCAGAACACGGTCAGTGTTTTGGGCGTTTAAAATTTTTTCTGTGGTGACTGATATACCCTCATATTTTACTAACTATTTACACAACTATCCTACCTCTCTTCTTGGGTTACTTATGAACACAAACCCTATTACGTGAGAAGTAAAAACAGAAAGGGAAAAGGGAGAAAGGGGGGAGAGGAGATTATAGGTTAATTGGTGCCATTTTCTTCTTCCATCTTCTTCGCACAAATCAGGTAAAGATATTTTCAACTTTTAATAGTTTTTGTTGTTAATGATTTCGTATATATATGTTTTATATATATATATGTTTATATATATATGATGTATTTGTGTATATGTTTGAAGCCTCCCTTTCCATTTTTGTTGTTAATAATTTTCTATATACATGTTTATATATATATATATGATGTATTAATTGTTTATACGTTGAAAGCCTTGATCTGTTGCCAAAACTTCAATTTTTGTAATAGATAGTCCACACAACACAGCAAATGGTGAGTTCTGTAGGTTGCTTTGGTTACTTATGCTAATATATGAATCTTTCTTTTTTCTTTTTTTCGTTCTAAGAAGTAGAATTGTTTGCTAGTACATTGGTGTAGGTGTCCAAATTTAAGTTGCAAAAAATTAAAAAAAAAATGATTCACTTCCATGCATGATCACATACAATTGAAATCAATAACATGGTAAAGATGGGTGCATAGTACCTTTTGCGTTTTTTTTTTATTTCAACATATTTGTAGTTGGGTCTGTTTTGTGCCTTCCAGTTGTATGTTGATTGGTCTGGGCCATGAGTCATAGAGATTTGAGTAGTGGTATGCTTCTAAAATTTGTATCCCAAATTTGGTTCTTAATACATGTGGTATAGATCCACTTAATTTTCATTCGAGGATGTTGAAGTGATCCCAATACTATTGAGGGTAGTCCCACTGTTTGTCACTCCCCGGCGTAACATAAATAAGGAAAGCGTTTAATTTCCTTTATGGACCCGTAGGTCACGACAGTTTGAAGGATCGATTCCGTCACAATCGTCGAACGGCAATAGACAATAATCAGAACAGAGCAATCAAGGCTTACAATATTTTTCTAACTTAATATTTATTACAGCACAGGGTCTCTAAAGGCACAAACCGCCTTAAATCAAAACAATAACTTAACATCTATTACAGTTATCCAAATAGTTCAACATGTAAAGTAAATTCTCTTTCCAGCAGTTGTTCTCCGTTTGCATAGTCGTAATGTTCCGCTTGCTCAAAACCTGAAAAGCCTAGACACGAATGTCCAGGACGCATCAACGTCGTCAGCTTCAAGAAGCTGGTGAGTATTAAAAACATAACTTTGAATGTAAAACATACTCATTTACCATTTTCAAATTCCCATTTAATTCAGCAAGTTTACATTAGAGTAAAGAGTTCATTTTCGAGAACAATCACAATATCATTTGAAAGCTATAAATCACATATATGTGACCGTGTATGAAAACAATGCACCATCTCATCTTACTGACTCTTTTCTCTCAAACACACACCAACCCACTCTCTCATACCAGTATCTTTGAAATACTTCGATAGCCACACTTTAGCACAGGGGTACCAAAGAGTTTCATGTTTGCCTCACACTTTAGTACGGGGTACCATGGAGTGTCCAATGCCTCACACTTTAGTACCTAATCCGCCTCGCAAATACCGGAGGAAACCTCACGCAGTATCCAGACTCAGGTTCCAGGGAATGTCCGTAGGACACACTTTAGCACTACAATGGGTGCCAGGGAATGTCCAAGTTCGGTTTCACACACTTTGACGCTACCATGGTCGTCAGGGAGTGTCCAGTTTTACCACCGTCGCATTTTAAAGACACTCTCGCCGCAATCTCAACCACAACACACTTTCGTACTCACTTACCAGGGAGTGTCCACAACACAATCTCAACCACACACTCTACACCACACTGACCATTACTCTTTTCCACACTGACCAACATTCACACTCATCATGCATGTATAACTGACTCCACATGTATGTCATGAAACTTTAAACATAAAATAAATCACTGAAATATAGAAACAGCGTGCGTACGAGGATTGATAAGTGTATGATACATCGGTTTAATCGTCCAAACATAACCAAATCGGATTCTACTTTAGTAAATTTGCCAAATGGAGCTTTAAAAGCCCATGAAACATCACCCAAACAATTCCTTAACATAAAACAAGCAAAAACCATAAACTGTCCAAAGTCGCGCGCGATGGTCGCTCGCGCGGGCCGCTCGCGCGATATGCCTATTTTTTATTTTCTTTTTTTAAAAGAAATCTTTTTTTTCTACCTGAAAATACACAGCTCGTGCGCGCGGACCGCTCGCGCGATTTGCCCTTTTTCCAATTTTCTTTTATAAAACTTTTCCTTCTGCCTAGAATCACCAACCTCGCGCGCGCAGGCCGTTCGCACGATCGCGCGCACGAGTTCACGCAGAAGCTTCGTCATCTTCGCTGGTTTACCCCTATTTCAGAAATTAAGGGGTCTTTTGACCCATTTTGCAATTTGGAAGTAAATAGGACATGCAATATATGATTTTCTTCGGTTTTTCGCAAGGATTAAGAATCTATGTTCAATTTTACTAGAATCAATCCGTAGCTCTAGGATTCTACAAAAAATCGAGAGTTGACGGAAACTTCGTTTTAATCATACGTCGCGATACGAACAAATTAAGCTCTAATATTACAACCGTATACTCTACATACCATAATCTTT
The DNA here is from genome assembly GCA_033977485.1 of Hydrangea macrophylla. Classification (NCBI taxonomy): domain Eukaryota; kingdom Viridiplantae; phylum Streptophyta; class Magnoliopsida; order Cornales; family Hydrangeaceae; genus Hydrangea; species Hydrangea macrophylla. Next base: position 82,177,795 of record CM066987.1, read on the forward strand.
CATATTTCATTCAGAAAACGAATTTTGGTTAAGTTTGGAAAATCCATGTTTTTCAAGTTTCAAGTTTCAAGCATAAGTCATCAATAGAGATTAACATACACATACATATAAACAGTAATTGAACACGAATTACATTTGGAGTGAGTTTTAAAATACTCATTGTGATAAAGATTGAAGTGGTGTGTTGAGAAAGAGAAGTAAATAAAGAATCCAATTGGGCTTGCAAGCTATGGATGATCAAGCTTCTACTCTCTCTCTCTCTAAAATCTGTAAAACCCACTGAGTAATTCTCTCTCAACCCTCTGTGTATCTAGTGTTGTGCAGAAAGTGTGTGAATAGAGAGAGTATGTGAGAGTTATATAGAATTCCCAAAATCAAGACTTGGCCTCCAAGTTCAACCTCAAGTACTCAACAAACTAATTTTGTTTTGTTAATATCAATTACACCAATATGTGTATACGTATATAGGATACACACCTACAGATTATACAATCTGGAGGAGATGGGATTGTAGGGGTCATATAGAGTACTAGGGGTCAAGTGGGGTGTTTGGCAATTAGGCTTTTGGCATAAAAATTTCACATGCACTAATGTATTATCCAAACAAGGCACCATCAATCATTACTTGCCATAAATGGAATAAAGCATGTGTCACTTCATGATTGGTGGAGTATCCCATATTGTGGGAGATCATCGCAGTGCGGACAGTTTTGAAAGTAAACTAGTATTTTCGGGGCGCGGTAATCACCACAAAAATATAGAAAATTCATTTTAGTGTAAGAATCAATTTTCCGGTTTTATGAAAATATAGTTTGAGTTAAAAGAATAATATTTCCACCGTTTTGAAATACAGTTGTAAAATCCAACACAGGTATTGCGAAATTTACAGAAATTGCAGTTTGACCCCAATAAGAATTTCAATATGAATTTAGACAAGTAATAAGATTCTAAATATGAGAATTGTAATTAATAACAACAGACAATACATATTGATTTTAAATATGACAATGCAAATACAGATTAATTATGGAAATGTCAATTTAAGATTAAATGAAAATGCAAGTTGTTACACCCTTCCTCCCTTAAACAGGATTTCGTCCCCGAAATCAAGACTAACTAGTCCTGAAACAACTCCGGGTACTTCTTCCTCATCTCAACTTCGACTTCCCACGAGATTTCATTCTCTTCATGGTGACTCCATTGAACTTTCACCAATGAAAAGTCCTTGTTCCTTAATTTCTTGCTACTCTGATCCAGAATCTTCATAGGTCTCTCCTTGTAAGAAATGTTATGACTCGTCTCAATATTGTCATAATTAATTACATGGGAGGGGTCTCGTATGTACTTTCCCAGCATACTCATATGAAATACATTGTGAACCCCAGACATCTTCGGTGGTAGTCCCAGTCGATATGCCACTTTTCCGACACGTTCCAACATCTCAAATGGTCCGATGAAACGCAGAGCCAATTTCCCTCTCTTGAGACCGAAGCGTGCTACTCCTCGGGTCGGTGATGCCTTAAGAAGTACGTGATCTCCAAAACTGAACTCCAAATCTTTTCGGCGTCGATCAGCGTAACTCTTATACCGACTTTGAGCAGTTCTCATCCTTTCCTTGACCAAAGAAATCTTTTCGTTGGTTTCTCTAACCAAATTTGGTCCCAATACTTCTGTGTCTCCCACCTCTACCCAACACAACGGAGAACGACATGGTCGTCCGTACAATGCTTCGAACGGAGCCATCCTGATACTCGTGTGATAACTGTTGTTATAGGCAAACTCGACCAAAGGCTAGTGTGTCTCCCAAGATTCTTCAAAATCAATAACACAAGCCCTAAGCATATCTTCCATGATCTGATTAACACACTCAGTCTCTCCGTCTGTCTGAGGGTGAAAAGCAGTACTCATCCTGAGCGAGGTTCCTATAGCTTCTTGCAGACTTTCCCAAGATCCAGAAGTAAAATATGCGTCACGATCTGACACAATCGACACAGGTGCACCGTGAAGTCGTACAACTTGTTGTATGTACATCCGGCTCATCTTTTCTACCGGGTATGTCACACTGTAAGCAATAAAGTGAGCCGACTTAGTCAGTCGATCAACAATTACCCAAATGACATCATGATTCTGTTGAGATCGAGGCAATCCCACTACAAAATCCATGGTTATGTGGTCCCACTTCTAACCAGGAATAGGTAGCGGTTGCAATAATCCTGATGGTCTCTGATGTTCGACTTTTACTTGTTGACACGTCAAACACTTGGAAACAAATTTTGCCACATCCTTCTTCATACCTTTCCACCAGAAATTTCTTTTCAAATCCTTGTACATTTTCGTTCCTCCTGGGTGAACTGTATATCTTGACTTATGTGCATCTGCCAGAATATCATTTCTCAAATCCCCACAGTCTGGTACACATAATCTGTCTCTGCATCGATATCCACCATCGATTCCCACCTTCCATTCTGTTGGATCTTTCTCTGACATCTTCGCAAACCAAGCTTGAAACTTCTCATCTTCTTTCTGAGCTCCAATAATGCGGTCGATAAGAACAGGCTGTAGGATAAGACATCCGAAAAGTTGTCCTTCTCCTTCTTCAGCACTCTGTACATTGAATTCCGCCAATGTTTTCAATGCTCGCCATTCTCTAACCATTAAGGAGGCGATCGTCTCACGAGTCTGCCAACTCAAAGCATCAGCGACCACATTAGCTTTACTAGGGTGGTACTCTAATGTGAAGTCGTAATCTTTGATCAGCTCCATCCATCTGCGTTGTCTTATGTTCAACTCTTTCTATGTGAACAAATATTTCAGACTATTGTGATCGGAGAATAAATCAAACTTCTCACCGTAGAGATAGTGTCTCCAAATCTTGAGTGCGAATACTACTGCAACCAACTCCAAATCATGAATGGGATAGTTCAATTCATTCGGCTTCAGCTATCTGGATCCATAAGTGATAACTCTACCATCTTGCATAAGTACACACCCTAGTCCTTGATATGACGGGTCACTAAAGATAGTGAACTTCTCATTAGGCTTGGGTATAGCTAGTACCGGTGCGGTAGTAAGTCTCTCTTTTAACTCTAGAAAGGCGCGCTCATGCTTCTCTGTCCAGTCGAACTTCAAATTCTTCTTTGTCAACCCAGTCAATGGTGCAGCTATTTTTGAAAATCCTTTAACAAATCTTCTGTAATAGTCTCCGAGTCCAAGGAAACTCCTAACCTCCATAGGGTTGCTCGGCCTAGCCCAGTTCGACATAGCATCGGTCTTGGATGAATCCACAAAAATTCCCTGAGATGACACCTTGTGTCCTAAAAATTTCACTTCTTGTAACCAGAACTCACACTTACTGAACTTGACATACAAGTGATGGTCCTTAAGCATCTACGTTGCAATCCGTAGATGTTGCTCGTGTTCTTCCTCTGACTTAGAATAGATCAAAATATCATCAATAAAGACGATGACAAACTGATCCAAGTAAGGCTTGAACACTCTGTTCATTAGATCCATAAACACTGCTGGGGCATTCGTCATTCCAAACGGCAATACAAAAAACTCATAGTGACCATATCGGGTTATGAATGCAGTCTTAGGAATGTCTTCCTTCCGTACCCTCAACTGATGATATCCCGACCTTAGGTCTATTTTTGAAAATGTCATAGCCCCTTGTAACTGATCAAACAAGTTGTCGATCTGAGGTAAGGGATACTTATTCTTGATAGTCACTTGGTTCAATTCTCTATAATTGATACACAACCGATGTGTCCCGACCTTCTTCTTCATGAATAACACCAGTGCTCCCTAGAGCAATGTACTTGGACGTACAAAACCTAGGTTCTCAAGCTCTTGAACTTGTTCCTTCAATTTCAATAGTTTGATGGGGGCCATTCTGTAGGGAACCTTTGTGATCGATGCAGTACCCGGTATAAGCTCAATACAGAACTCTATACTTCTCTTGGGCGACAAAGCAGAAACGTCTTGAAATACTTCTTCAAAGTCCTTGACTACAGGTATAGACAACACTGTCGCTTCTGTACTGACAACTTTGATGTTAGCCAAACACCTTGTGAGGAACATATCTCCTGAAGGATTACATTGAAAATCAAAGGGTTGATTCTCATTGTCGGGGAATGTAATTCTCTTCCTCGCACAATCCAGCTTCGCTTGATTCTGAGAGAGCCAATCTATGCCTAGGATTATGTCGAACTCCTTCATCGATAGGACAATCAGCCTTGCAGGGATTTCACGGTCTCCTAGCCGTAAGGGGCAATACTCGCACACATGTCCTAACTTGACTACGGCTCCCAATGGTGAGGTCTCTAAACGATGAGGTAACATGCCCAATCTCCGAATAGTATTAACAGATATGAATAAAAGTGCAGCACCTGTATCAAATAACACTTTAACATGGGAGTTAAACAGAGTCAAGGTACCTTCTACAGCTTGCTGATCAGGTTGAGCTTCTTCATAGTTTCCTTCTTCGTACACAGTCCCATCATATCCAGTGGCATTAGGGATAACAGCATTCACGCGAGTCTGACCTTGCTGACCATAAGTCACTTGCTTAGGGGCAGTACAGAACTTGTTGATATGACCTGGTTTACCACAGTTGTAGCAGACTATGCCTTGCTGAGCAGCACGCCTTGGTGCCTTGCAATCTCGAGCCAAATGACCGGGGTTGCCACAGTTGAAACATTTCCCAGCGCTACTTACTTCACCAAATCGAGGTTGAGTCAGATAGGTGATAGCTTGGGTCTTCTTTCTTCCATCAAAATTCCTCTTTTGCCCTTAGGTACGATTCATTGGTGGTCTATTTCCAAAATTACCACTCTGAGGTAGCCAGAATTCGAATTGCTTCCGATTCACTCGAGCATCTTCTTCCAGATCAGTGGCCAGGCTGACTAGTCCTTCGAAAAACTTATCTAGGTAGCCGAGAGTCAGGCAACGAATCTGTAGTGTCAGCCCTCGGTTATACTTACAGATCCTCTTTTCCTCAGTATCAACCATATGAGGGGCAAACCGGGACAGTCTCTCGAACTGAGTGGTGTACTCTTGCACCGATTTAGTTCCCTGAGTCAAGTCCATGAATTCCTTCTCCCTCATGTGCCTTTCTGTAGCCGAAAAATACATTCCCAGAAACCTCCCCTTAAATGCAGTCCATGTCATTCCCGTCACAGCTTCATTCCCAATGGGAGATGTGATTGAATCCCACCAATCTGCGGCGACATCAGTCAATTAGAAAGTAGCTAACCTTCTCTTGTCCATCTCATTGCACTAGACAGCCTCAAACATGCGGTCCATCTGTCTTAACCACTATTCCACTTTCCATGGTTTTGCGGTACCCGCAAACTGCTCGGGCCTTAGCTCACGGAATCTCTCCAGCAGCTTATCTCCAGTTTATCGATCTTGTCGATTTTCATTCTGATTACTAACCTTTTCAAGACGTCAGACGAAAGCTTCAAACATTCCGGTGGGGTCGACAGCTAAAAGTGCATCTTCAATCAAATTATGATTCCTCCTTAGTCCTCCAGCCATTCTATGCATAATAGTGATAGTAGAATGAGGAAAATGCATACAACAGAAGTATAAAGCAGTTTAAATGATAACAACATCAAAAGATTATTTCTATATATAACTTATTGTCAAGTTGATACAAAAAAGCATGTATGATCAGTCAATGTCTACCCTAGCTATATGGGTTAGGATGCATATGTCCATGTAAGAGTTAATGTTACAAAAATGGGGTCATTGCCCAATACTCGCATGCATGCAAGAATAGTTGCAAAAAGAGATAGAGCTACTAGTAAAAATAGTCAATATATAAGGTGATATCTAAGAAATTAGTCGTCTCCGTAGGCGGCTATCAGAAGATCTAGCGAATCGACGGGGCAAAATCGTTGAACAAGGAACGGGCCCACCAAATCAAAATCAGAGCTCTGAGATGTCGACGAGGAAGCAGGCACTGGGGCATCTGCCTCAACTAGCACCTCCTTAGGCAAAACTAGCTCAAGTGCTAGCTCCTCCTCGAGCTCAGCGGCGAGGTCATCTAGACCTCTGCCATCCTCTCCTATAACATCCCCGACAATAGAGATAACCATGATGTCATTGTCACCGTCATCCTCAACCATGGGAACTACAGGCAGGGGCATCTCCAGCTATGCTAGATGAGCGTGTACAACTTGGATCTCAAAGGGAAAAAAAGAGAGCATCAATATCAACTAGTCTCAGTATCCCAACTAGCACTAAGCGCTGAGCCTCCGCGAAATAGCGTATCTCAAGGCAAATACGCGTCAAATCAACTGTCCCTACCACGTGAACCTGGTGCTACAGATCTGATACTACAGTCTTCGTGGCCAGCTGCTCAATGGCGATATGATATAAATCGAGAAAAGCTGGGACTACTGCCCCGAGAGTCACCAAATGTCCTCCAAACCCATCTGGTACGTAGAGCGGCTGAGTTGGGTCCATACCTGATAAAAAGGTACTAACTTAAATCAGGAAAGAGATAATCTTAAGCATTTGGGGTCTGAATCTATCCTCCCTGTCGTATCATCGGGTGTGTGAAGCTTAATGCTTACAGATCGTGGAATCGGGTCTAAACTGGTAAATCCTAACCTGGCTAAACTGTCTTGAGATAACCTGGCTCTGATACCACTAAATCCTGTCACGCCCTGATGTAGCATTAATAAGGAAAGCGTTTAACTTCCTTTACGGACCCGTAGGTCGTGACAGTTTGAAGGATCGATTCCGTCCCAATCGTCGAACGGCAATAGACAATAATTAGAGCAGAGCAATCATGGCTTACAATATTTTTCTAACTTAATAGTTATTACAGCACGAGGTCTCTAAAGGCACAAACCGCCTTAAATCAAAACAACAACTTAACATCTATTACAGTTATCTAAATAGTTCAACATGTAAAGTAAATTCTCTTTCCAGCAGTTGTTCTGAGTTTGCATAGTCGTAATGTTCCGCTTTCTCAAAACCTGAAAAGCCTAGACACGAATGTCCAGGACACATCAACGTCGTCAGCTTCAAGAAGCTGGTGAGTATTAAAAACATAACTTTGAATGTAAAACATACTCATTTACCATTTTTAAATTCCCATTTAATTCAATAAGTTTACATTAGAGTAAAGATTTCATTTTAGAGAACAACCACAATATCATTTGAAAGTTATAAATCACATATATGTGACCGTGTATGAAAATAATGCACCATCTAATCTTACTGACTCTTTTCTCTCGACCACACACCAACCCACTCTCTCACACCAGTATCTTTGAAATACTTCGATAGCCACACTTTAGCACAGGGGTACCAGGGAGTGTCCAGTTTGCCTCACACTTTAGTACGGGGTACCAGGGAGTGTCCAATGCCTCACACTTTAGTACCTAATCCACCTTGCAAATACCGGAGGAAACCTCACGCGGTACCTAGACTCGGGTACCAGGGAATGTCCGTAGGCCACACTTTAGCACTACCATGAGTGCAAGGGAATGTCCAAGTTCGGCTTCACACACTTTAATGCTGCCATGGTCGTCAGGGAGTGTCCAGTTTTGCCACCGTCGCATTTCAAAGACACTCTCGCCGCAATCTCAACCACAACACACTTTGGAACTCACTTACCAGGGAGTGTCCACAATACAATCTCAACCACACACTCTACACCACACTGACCATTACTCTTTTCCACACTGACCAACATTCACACTCATCATGCATGTATAACTGACTCCACATGTATGTCATAAAACTTTAAACATAAAGTAAAACACTAAAATATAGAAACATCGTGCGTACGGGGATTGATAAGTCAAAATACATCGGTTTAATCATCCAAACATAACAAATCGTATTCTGCTTTAGTAAATTTCCCAAACGGAGCTTTAAAAGCCCATGAAACATCACCCAAACAGTTCCTTAACATAAAACAAGCAAAAACCAGAAATTGTCCAAAGTCGCGCGCGATGGTCGCTCGTGCGGGCCGCTCGCGCGATATTCCTATTTTTTATTTTTTATTTTTTAAATCTTTTCTTTCTACCTGAAAATACACAGCTCGTGCACGCGGGCCGCTGGTGCGATTTGCCCTTTTTCCAATTTTCTTTTATAAAACTTTTCCTTCTGCCTAGAATCATCCGCCTTGCAAGCGCGGGCTGCTCGCGCGATTGCGCGGGCTAGTTCAGGCAGAAGCTTCGTCTTCTTCATTGGTTTTCCCCTGTTTCAGAAATTAAGGGCTCTTTTGATCCATTTTGCAATTTGGAAGTAAATAGGACATGTGATACATGATTTTCTTTGGTTTTTTGCTAGGATTAAGAATCTATGATAAATTTTACTTGAATCGATCCGTAGCACTTGAATTTTACGAAAACCCGAGAGTTGACGGAAACTTCATTTTAATCATACGTCGCGATACGAACAAATTAAGCTCTAATATTACAACCGTATACTCTACATACCATAATCTTTCATATTCTATTCAGAAAACGAATTTTGGTTAAGTTTGGAAAATCCATGTTTTTCAAGTTTCAAGTTTCAAACGTAAGTCATTAATGGAGATTAACATACACATACATATAAACAGTAATTGAACACAAATTACATTTGGAGTGAGTTTTAAAATACTCACTGTGATAAAGATTGAAGTGGTGTGTTGAGAAAGAGAAGTAAATAAAGAATCCAATTGGGCTTGCAAGCTATGGATGATCAAGCTTCTACTCTCTCTCTCTTTAAAATATGTAAAACCCACTGAGTAATTCTCTCTCAACCCTTTTGTGTATCTAGTGTTGTGCAGAAAGTGTGTGAATAGAGAGAGTATGTGAGAGTTATATAGAATTCCCAAAATCATGACTTGGCCTCCAAGTTCAACCTCAAGTACTCAACAAACTAATTTTGTTTTCTTAATATCAATTACACCAATATGTGTATACGTATATAGAATACACACCTACAGATTCTACAATTTGGAGGAGATGGCATTGTAGGGGTCATATAGAGTACTAGGGGTCAAGTGGGGTGTTTGGCAATTAGGCTTTTGGCATAAAAATTTCACATGCACTAATGTATTATCCAAACAAAGCACCACCAATCATTACTTGCCATAAATGGAATAAAGCATGTGTCACTTCATGATTGGTGGAGTATCCCATATTGTGGGAGATCATCGCAGCGCGGACAGTTTTGAAAGTAAACTGGTATTTTCGGGGCGCGGTGATCACCACAACAATACAGAAAATTGATTTTGGTGTAAGAATCAATTTCCCGGTTTTATAAAAATACAGTTTGATTTAAAAGAAGAATATTTCCACCGTTTTGAAATACAGATTTAAAATCCAACACAGGTATTGCTAAATTTACAGAAATTGCAGTTTGACCCCAAAAAGAATTTCAATGTGAATTTAGACAAGTAATAAGATTCCAAATATGAGAATTGTAATTAATAACAGCAGACAATACATATTGATTTTAAATATGACAATGCAAATACAGATTAATTATAGAAATGTCAATTTAAGATTAAATGAAAATGCAGGTTGTTACACTGTTACATGACTTGGGAACCACATTTGGGAAGCGAAGCATTAGTCTTGAGATTTTAGATTTTTCTCTTCTAGACTTCGTGTTTTTTTTTTGTTATTGTCTAGCCAAGGGTCTTTGATATTTGACTAATACTATGCTTCACAAATTTGTGTCCCAGAATTGGTTCCCAACACGTGTCCATATCAATATTATCATTGTTTGTGTGGCAATTCAAAACTAAATTAAGAAGATAGCAATTAGTACCTCACTGGTCGAGTATTCCTCCCCCCCCCCCCCCCCCTTTGTAATCGAAAAAGAAAAAATCATATATGGTTTTATAAATTCATTTATATATTCATATGCCTGATATGTGTAGGATGGCTAGTGAACTTGCAAATAGAGCTAACTGGAAGGATCCAGGGTTGATTAAATTTTATCTAGACTTATGCATTGAAGAAGTAAGCAATAGGGGAAAAAATGGTGGTAGTTTAAAGAAAGAGTCGTGGAATAATATCGAAAAGCTTTTTCTTGACAAAAAAAACTGCAAAGTTAACAAGTCACAATTGAAGAATTTGTGGGATTACTCAAAGAAGAAGTACACGGTATGGTCAAATTTGGTAAGTAGCGCAACTGGACATGGCTTTAACCCAACAACTAATACTATGAATTGGAGTGCTGAAAGATGGGATGATTACTTAAAGGTAAAGAAAAAAAACTAGTATTTGGTTACACATCATCACTATATATTTTTTTTTAAATCTACAATTTAAGTGTATGATTAAACACTAATTTATAACAGGAGAACCCTGATGCAAAACCAGTGTGTGAATAGAGAGACTATGTGACAGTTATGTAGAATTCCCAAAATTAAGACTTGGCCTACAAGTTCAACCTCAAGTACTCAACAAACTAATTTTGTTTTCTTAATATCAATTACACCAATATGTGTATACGTATATAGGATACACACCTATAGATTATATAATTTGGAGGAGATGGGATTGTAGGGGTCATATAGAGTACTTGGGGTCAAGTGGGGTGTTTGGCAATTAGGCTTTTGGCATAAAAATTTCACATGCACTAATGTATTATCCAAACAAGGCACCATCAATCATTACTTGCCATAAATGGAATAAAGCATGTATCACTTCATGATTGGTGGAGTATCCCATATTGTGGGAGATCATCGCAGCGCGGACAGTTTTGAAAGTAAACTGGTATTTTCGAGGCGGGTGATCACCACAAAAATACAGAAAATTCATTTTAGGTTAAGAATCGATTTTTCGGTTTTATAAAAATACAGTTTGAGTTAAAAGAAGAATATTTCCACCGTTTTGAAATACAGATTTAAAGTCCAACAAAGGTATTGCTAAATTTATAAAAATTACAGTTTGACCCCAATAAGAATTTTAATATGAATTTAGACAAGTAATAAGATTCCAAATATGAGAATTGTAATTAATAACAGCAGACAATACATATTTATTTTAAATATGACAATGCAAATACAGATTAATTATGGAAATGTCAATTTAAGATTAAATGAAAATGCAGGTTGTTACACCCTTCCTCCCTTAAACAGGATTTCGTCCCCGAAATCAAAACTAACTAGTCTCTAAACAACCCCAGGTACTTCTTCCTCATCTCAGCTTTGACTTAATTCCCACGAGGCTTCCTTCTCGTCATGGTGATTCCATTGAACTTTCACCAATGAAAAGTCATTGTTCCTCAATTTCTTGATACTCTGATCCAGAATCTTCACAGGTCTCTCCTTGTAAGAAACGTTATGACTCATCTCAATATTGTCATAACTAATCACATGGGAGGGGTCTCGTATGTACTTTCTCAGCATACTCATATGAAATACATTGTGAACCCTAGACATCTTCGGTGGTAGTGCCAGTCGATATACCACTTTCCCAACACGTTCCAACATCTCAAATGGTCCGATAAAACGCAGAGCCAATTTTTCTCTCTTGAGACCGAAGCGTACTACTCCTCGAGTCGGTGATACCATAAGAAGTACGTGATCTCCAACACTGAACTCCAAATCTTTTCGGCGTCGATCAGCATAACTCTTATACCGACTTTGAGCGGTTCTCATCCTTTCCTTGACCAAAGAAATCTTTTCGTTGGTTTCTCTAACCAAATCTGGTCCCAATACTTCTGTGTTTCCCACCTCTGCCCAACACAACGGAGAACGACATGGTCGTCCATACAATGCTTTGAACGGAGCCATCCCGATACTCGTGTGATAACTGTTGTTATAGGCAAACTCGACCAAAGGTAAGTGTGTCTCCCAAGATTCTTCAAAATCAATAACACAAGCCCTAAGCATATCTTCTATGATCTGATTAACATGCTCAGTCTGTCCGTCTGTCTGAGGGTGAAAAGCAGTACTCATCCTGAGCCAGGTTCCCATAGTTTCTTGCAGACTTTCCCAAAATCCAAAAGTAAAACATGCGTCACGGTCTGACACAATTGACATAAGTGCACCGTGAAGTCGTACAACTTATTGTATGTACATTCGGCTCATCTTTTCTACCGGGTATGTCACACTGTAAGTGATAAAGTGAGCCGACTTAGTCAGTCGATCAACAATTACCCAAATGGCATCATGATTCTGTTGAGATTGAGGCAATTCCACTACAAAATCCATGGTTATGTGCTACCACTTCCAACCAGGAATAGGTAGCGGTTGCAACAACCTGACGGTCTCTGATGTTCAACTTTGACTTGTTGACATGTCAAACACTTGGATACAAATTTGGCCACATCATTCTTCATACCTTCCCACCAAAAATTTCTTTTCAAATCCTTGTACATTTTCGTTCCTCCTAGGTGAACTATATATCTTGACTTATGTGCTTCTACCAGAATATCATTTCTCAAATCCCCACAGTCTGGTACACATAATCTGTCTCTGCATCGATATCCTCCATCGATTCCCACCTTCCATCTATCGGATCTTTCTCTGACATCTTCGCAAACCAAGCTTGAAACTTCTCATCTTCTTTCTGAGCTCCAATAATGCGGTCGATAAGAACAGGTTGTAGGATAAGACATCCAAAAAGTTGTCCTCCTTCTTCAGCATTCTGTACATCGAATTCCGCCAATGTTTCTAATGCTCGTCATTCTCTGACCATTGAGGAGGTGGACGTCTCACGAGTCTGCCGACTCAAAGCATCAGCGACCACATTAGCTTTACAAGGGTGGTACTCTAACGTGAAGTCATAATCTTTAGTCAGCTCCATCGATCTGCATTGTCTCATGTTCAACTCTTTCTGTGTGAACAAATATTTCAGACTCTTGTGATCGGAGAATAAATCAAACTTCTCACCGTAGAGATAGTGTCTCCAAATCTTGAGTGCGAATACTACTTCCGCCAACTCCAAATCATGAATGGGATAGTTCAATTCATTCGGCTTCAGCTGTCTGGATCCATAAGCGATAACTCTACCATCTTGCATAAGTAAACACCCTAGTCCTTGATATGACGCGTCACTAAAGATAGTGAACTTCTCATCAGGCTTGGGTATAGCTAGTACCGGTGCAGTAGTGAGTCTCTCTTTTAACTCTAGAAAGGCGCGCTCATGCTTCTCTATCCAGTCAAACTTCAAATTCTTCTTCGTCAACCCAGTCAATGGTGCAACTATTTTTGAAAATCCTTCAACAAATCTTCTGTAATAGCCTGCGAGTCCAACAAAACTCCTATCCTCTGTAGGGTTTCTTGGCCTAACCCAGTTCGACACAGCATCGGTCTTGGATGAATCCATAGAAATTCCCTAAGATGACACCTTGTGTCCCAAAAATTTCACTTCTTGTAACCAGAACTCACACTAACTGAACTTGGCATACAAGTGATGGTCCTTAAGCGTCTGCATTGTAATCCGTAGATGTTGCTCGTGTTCTTCCTCTGACTTAGAATAGATCAAAATATCCTCAATGAAGACGATGACAAACTGATCCAAGTAAGGCTTGAACACTCTGTTCATCAGATCCATAAACACTGCTGGAGCATTCGTCATTCTAAACGGCATAACCAAAAACTCATAGTGACCATATCGGGTTCTGAATGCAATCTTAGGTATGTCTTCCTTCCCTACCCTCAACTGATGATATCCCGACCTTAGGTTTATTTTGGAAAATGTCGTAGCTCCTTGTAGTTGATCAAACAATTCATCGATCCGAGGCAAGGGATACTATTCTTAATAGTCACTTGGTTTAATTCTCTGTAATTGATACACAACCGAAGTGCATGTCCCGTCCTTCTTCTTCACGAATAACACCGGTGCATAACACCGATGCTTCCCAGAGTGATGTACTTGGACGTATAAAACCTAAGTTCTTGAGCTCTTGAACTTGTTCCTTCAATTCCAACAGTTCGATGGGGGCCATTCTGTAGGGAACCTTGGTGATCGATACAGTACCCGGTATAAGCTCAATACAGAACTCTATACTTCTCTCGGGCAGCAAAGCAGAAACGTCTTAAAATACTTCTTCGAAGTCCTTGACTACAGGTATAGACAACATTGTCGCTTCTGTACTGACGACTTCGATGTTAGCCAAACATCTTGTGAGGAACATATCTCCTGAAGGGTTACATTGAAAATCAAAGGGTTGATTCTCATTGTCGGGGAATGTAATTCTCTTCCTTGCACAATCCAGCTTTGCTTGATTTTGAGAGAGCCAATCCATGCCTAGGATTATGTCAAACTCCTTCATCGATAGGACAATCAGCCTTGTAGGGATTTCACGGTCTCCTAGCCGTAAGGGGCAATACTCACATACATGTCCTAACTTGACTGGGGCTCCCAATGGTGAGGTAACCCTCAAAGCTTTCTCTAAACGATGAGGTAAGATGCCCAATCTCTGAATAGTATTAACAGATATGAATAAAAGTGCAGCACCCGTATCAAATAACACTTTAACATGGGAGTTAAACAGAGTCAAGGTACCTTCTACCGCTTGCTGATCAGGTTGAGCGTCTTCATAGTTTCATTCTTCATACACAGTTCCATCATATCCAGCGGCACCAGGGATAATAGCATTCACGCGAGTCTGACCTTGCTGACCATAAGTCACTTACTTAGGGGCAATACAGAACTTGTTGATATGACCTGGTTCACCATAGTTGTAGCAAACTATGTCTTGCTGAGCAGCACGCCTTGGTGCCTTGCAATCTCGAGCCAGATGACCGGGGTTGCCACAGTTGAAACATTTCCCAGCGCTAATTCCTTCACCAACTCGAGGTTGAGTCGGATTAGTGATAGCTTGGGTCTTCTTGCTTCTGTTAAAATTCCTCTTCTGCCCTTGGGTACGATTCATTGGTGGTCTATTTCCAAAATTACCCCTCTGAGGCGACCGGAATTCGAATTGCTTCCGATTCACTCGAGCATCTTCTTCCAGATCAGTGGCCAGGCCGACTAGTCCTTCGAAAGACTTATCTAGGTGGCCGAGAGTCAGGCGACGAATCTGCGGTGTCAGCCCTTGGTTATACTTATAGATCCTCTTTTCCTCAGTATCAACCATATGAGGGGCAAACCGGGATAGTCTCTCGATCTGAGTGGTGTACTCTTGCACCGATTTAGTTCCCTGAGTTAAGTCTATAAATTCCTTCTCTCTCCTGTGCCTTTCTGTAGCTGGAAAATACTTTCCCAGAAACCTCCCCTTAAATGCAGTCTATGTCATTCCTGTCGCAGCTTCATTCCCTATGGTAGCTATGACTGAATCCCACCAATCTGTGGCGGCATCAGTCAATTGGAAAGTAGCTAACCTTATCTTGTCCATCTCATTGCACTGGACAGCCTCGAACATGCGTTCCATCTGTCTTAACCACTGTTCTGCTTTCCATGGTTCCGCGGTGCCCGCAAACTACTCGGGCCTTAGCGCAAGGAATCTCTCCAGCAGCTTATCTCCAGTTTGTTGATCTCATCGATTTTCATTCTGATTACTAACCCTTTCGAGACGTCTGACGAAAGCTTCAAACATTCCGGTGGGGTCGGCAGCTAAAGGTGCATCTTC
This sequence comes from Hydrangea macrophylla, assembly GCA_033977485.1. NCBI lineage: Eukaryota > Viridiplantae > Streptophyta > Magnoliopsida > Cornales > Hydrangeaceae > Hydrangea > Hydrangea macrophylla. The sequence goes on from CM066987.1 coordinate 82,193,341, forward strand.
GATCAAATTCCGATTCCTCCTTAGTCCTCCAGCCATTCTATGCATGATAGTGATAGTAGAATGAGGAAAATGCATGCAACAGAAGTATAAAGCAGTTTAAATGATAACAACATCAAAAGAGTATTTCTATATATAACTTCTTGTCAAGTTGATACAAAAAGCATGTATGATCAGTCAATGCCTATCCTAGTTATATGGGTTAGGACACATATGTCCATGCAAGAGTTAATGTTACAAAAATGGGGTCATTGCCCTATACTCGCATGCATGTAAGAATAGTTGCAAAAAGAGATAGAGCTACTAGTCAAAATAGTCAATATATATAAGGTGATATCTAAGAAATCAGTCGTCTCCGTAGGTGGCTATCAGAAGATCTAGCAAATCGACGGGGTGAAATTGCGGAACAAGGAACGGGCCCACCAAATCAAAATCAGAGCTCTGAGAGGTCGACGAGGAAGCAGGCGCTGGGGCATGTACCTCAATTGGCACCTCCTCAGGCAGAACTAGGTTAAGTGCTAGCTCCTCCTCGAGCTCAACAGCGAGGTCATCTAGACCTATGCCATCCTCTCCTACAACATCCCCGGCAATAAGGATAACCATGACGTTGTTGTCACCGTCATCCTCAACCATGGGAACTACAGGCGGGGGCATCTCCAACTGTGCTAGATGAACGTGCACAACTTGGATCTCAAAGGGGAAATAGAAAGCATCACTATCAACTAGTCTCAGTATCTCAATCAGCATTAAGCGCTGAGCCTCCGCAAAATAGTGTATCTCAAGGCGAATACACGTCAAATCAACTATCCCCACCACGTGAACCTAGTGCCACAAATCTGATACTATAGTCTTAGTGGCCAGCTGCTCAATGGTGATATGATATAAACCGAGAAAAGCTAGGACTACTGCCCTGGGAGTCACCAAATGTCCTCCAAACCCATCTGGTACATAGAGCGGCTGAGTTGGGTCCATACCTGATAAAAAGGTACTAACTTAAATCAGGAAAGAGATAATCTTAAGCGTTTAGGTTCTGAGTCTATCCTCCCTGTCGTATCATCGGGTGTGTGAAGCTTAATGCTAACAGATCGTGGAATCGGGTCTAAACTGGTAAACCCTAACCTGGCTAAACTGTCTTGAGATAACTTGGCTCTGATACCACTAAATCCTATCACGCCCCGACGTAGCATAAATAAGGAAAGCATTTAATTTCCTTTATGGACCCGTAGGTCGCGACAGTTTGAAGGATCGATTCCGTCCCAATCGTCGAACAGCAATAGACAATAATCAGAGCAGAGCAATCAAGGCTTACAATATTTTTCTAACTTAATAGTTATTACAGCACGGGGTCTCTAAAGGCACAAACCGCCTTAAATCAAAACAATAACTTAACATCTATTACAGTTATCCAAATAGTTCAACATGTAAAGTAAATTCTCTTTCCAGCAGTTATTCTCAGTTTGCATAGTCGTAATGTTCCGCTTGCTCAAAACCTGAAAAGCCGAGACACAAATGTCCAGGATGCATCAATGTCGTCAGCTTCAAGAAGCTGGTGAGTATTAAAAACATAACTTTAAATGTAAAACATACTCATTTACCATTTTCAAATTCCCATTTAATTCAACAAGTTTACATTAGAGTAAAGAGTTCATTTTAGAGAACAACCACAATATCATTTGAAAGCTATAAATCACATATATGTGACCGTGTATGAAAACAATGCACCATCTCATCTTACTGACTCTTTTCTCTCGACCACACACCAACCCACTCTCTCACACCATTAACTTTGAAATACTCCGATAGCCACACTTTAGCACAGGGGTACCAGGGAGTGTCCAGTTTGCCTCACACTTTAGTACGGGGTACCAGGGAGTGTCCAATGCCTCACACTTTAGTACCTAATCCGCCTCACAAATGCCGGAGGAAACCTCACGCAATATCAAGACTCGGGTACCAGGGAATGTCCGTAGGCCACACTTTAGCACTACCAGGGGTGCCAGGGAATGTCCAAGTTCGGCTTCACACACTTTGACGCTACCATTGTCGTCAGGGAGTGTCCAGTTTTGCCACCGTCGCATTTCAAAGACACTCTCCCTGCAATCTCAACTACAACACACTTTGGTACTCACTTACCAGGGAGTGTCCACAACACAATCTCAACCACACACGCTACACCACACTGACCATTACTCTTTTCCACACTGACCAACATTCACACTCATCATCCATGTATAACTGACTCCACATGTATGTCATGAAACTTTAAACATAAAGTAAATCACTGAAATATAGAAACAGCGTGCGTACGGGGATTAAGCCATAATACATCGGTTTAATCGTCCAAACATAACCAAATCGGATTCTGCTTTAGTAAATTTCCCAAATGGAGCTTTAAAAGCCCATGAAACATCACCCAAACAGTTCCTTAACATAAAACAAGCAAAAACCAGAAACTATCCAAAGTCGCGCGCGCGGGCCGCTCGTGCGATATGCCTATTTTTCATTTTCTTTTTTTTTTTTATCTTTTCTTTCTACCTGAAAATACACAGCTCGTGCGCGCGGGCCGTTTGCGTGGATCGCTTGTGCGATTTGCCCTTTTTCCAATTTTCTTTTATAAAACTTTTCCTTCTGCCTAGAATTACCCACCTCGTGCACGCAGGCCGATCGTGCGATCGCGCGCGCGAGTTCTGGCAGAAGCTTCGTCTTCTTCGCTGGTTTGCCTCTATTTTAGAAATTAAGGGGTCTTTTGACCCATTTTGCAATTTGGAAGTAAATAGGACATGTAATATATGATTTTCTTCGATTTTTCGCAAGGATTAAGAATCTATGTTCAATTTTACTTGAATCAATCCGTAGCTCTCGGATTTTACGAAAAACCGAGAGTTGACGGAAACTTCGTTTTAATCATACGTCGCGATACGAACAAATTAAGCTCTAATATTATAACCGTATACTCTACTACCATAATCTTTCATATTTCATTCAGAAAATGAATTTTGGTTAACTTTAGAAAATCCATGTTTTTCAAGTTTTATGTTTCAAACGTAAGTCATCAATGGAGATTAACATACACATACATATAAACAGTAATTGAACACGAATTACATTTGGAGTTAGTTTTAAAATATTCACTGTGATAAAGATTGAAGTGGTGTGTTGAGAAAGAGAAGTAAATAAAGAATCCAATTGGGCTTGCAAGCTATGGATGATCAAGCTTCTACTCTCTCTCTCTCTCTCAAATCTGTAAAACCCACTGAGTAATTATCTCTCAACCCTCTGTGTATCTAGTACTGTGCAGAAAGTGTGTGAATAGAGAGATTATGTGAGAGTTATATAGAATTCCCAAAATCAAGACTTGGCCTCCAAGTTCAACCTCAAGTACTCAACAAACTAATTTTGTTTTCTTAATATCAATTACACTAATATGTGTATACGTATATAGGATACACACCTACAGTTTATACAATCTGGAGGAGATGGGATTGTAGGCGACATATAGAGTACTAGGGGTCAAGTGGGGTGTTTGGCGATTAGGCTTTTGGCATAAAAATTTCACATGCACTAATATATTATCCAAACAAGGCACCATCAATCATTACTTGCCATAAATGGAATAAAGCATGTGTCACTTCATGATTGGTGGAGTATCCCATATTGTGGGAGATCATCGCAGTGCGGTTAGTTTTGAAAGTAAACTGGTATTTTCGGGGCGCGGTGATCACCACAAAAATACAGAAAATTCACTTTAGTGTAAAAATCGATTTCCCAGTTTTATAAAAATGCAGTTTGAGTTAAAAGAAGAATATTTTGACCGTTTTGAAATACAGATTTAAAATCCAACACAGGTATTGCTAAATTTACAAAAATTGCAGTTTGACCCCAATAAGAATTTCAATATGAATTTAGACAAGTAATAAGATTCCAAATATGAGAATTGTAATTAATAACAGCAGACAATACATATTGATTTTAAATATGACAATGAAAATACAGATTAATTATAGAAATGTCAATTTAAGATTAAATGAAAATGCAGGTTGTTACACTGTTACATGACTTGGGAACCACATTTGGGAAGCGAAGTATTAGTCTTGAGATTTTAGATTTTTCTCTTCTAGACTTCGTATTTTTTTTTTGTTATTGTTTAGCCAGTCTTTGATATTTGACTAATACTATGCTTCACAAATTTGTGTCCCAGAATTGGTTCCCAACACGTGTCCATATCAATATTATCATTGTTTGTGTGGCAATTCATAACTATATTAGGAAGATAGCAATTAGTACCTCACTGGTCGAGTATTCCCCCCCCCCCCCCCCCCCCCTCTTTTGTAATCGAAAAAGAAAAAATCAAATATGGTTTTATAAATTCATTTATATATTCATATGCCTGATATGTGTAGGATGGCTAGTGAACTTGCGAATAGAGCTAACTGGAAGGATCCAGGGTTGATTAAATTTTATCTAGACTTATGCATTGAAAAAGTAAGCAATAGGGGAAAAAATGGTGGTAGTTTAAAGAAAGAGTCGTGGAATAATATCGAAAAGCTTTTTCTTGAGAAAAAAAACTGCAAAGTTAACAAGTCACAATTGAAGAATTCATGGGATTACTCAAAGAAGAAGTACACGGTATGGTCGAATTTGGTAAGTAGCGCAACTGGACATGGCTTTAACCCAACAACTAATACTATGAATTGGAGTGCAGAAAAATGGGATGATTACTTAAAGGTAAAGAAAAAAAACTAGTATTTGGTTACACATCATCACTATATATTTTTTTAAAAATCTACAATTTAAGTGTATGTTTGAAAACTAATTTATAACAGGAGAACCCTGATGCAAAACAATTTTGCTACGTTGGGTTGCAATATGTTGAGGAGATGAAAGTTTTATTTGACGGTATAGCAGCTACTGGAAGAGCAAGTTGAGGTTCGTCTAAGGAAGGGTTGCCTAAAGATGGTATTGGGTCATCATCGATGTCACATATAGCAACAGAGACTTCAGAAGTAAATATTGACCTTGATTCTGAATCTCCTATTCCACCATCCTCCCCTACTGATGGTGTTCTGCCAAAAAATAAACGACGCAAGAAGGAATCTACTGATGTTGATGACCAACTTGAAAGAGTTCTTAAAAGTTTAGATAAATCTGACGGGCCTTCATTAGGAGAATGCAACACAGTCCTGGATGAAATGGAAAAGCTTCAAATGGATGACCCATTATACATTGCCGCTTGTAGTATTTTTTATGAGAACCAGGCACACCGAGAGCAGTGGATGATGCTTGCTAAGAAGTCAGAAGAAGTTCGAATGAACTAGATACAAATGAATGCTAAAAAATTAGGATTTATTTAAGTGCAATCTAGTTTTATAGTTAGTTAGGGCTTTTGAGCCGCTCCACTTCATTTAACATTCTTGTAAACTGCTTATTTAATTTCTAGCTTGTTCTTCCACATTGTGAAGAGATACTAAGGATGAAAAAAGATGTATTCTTGAACCTATGCAATCATTTTCGAGTTAAAGGGTGGTTGCAAAACAACCGTTATATATCCGTAGAGGAGAAGATGACGATACTTATCATGACTATTAGTCATAATACTAGGCAGTTCAACCATTCAACCCAAACAATTCACAGGTATTTCTATGAAGTACTACAAGCAGTGCTATGTTTTTTAAAGGAAATAATTGTGCCCACACGTCGTTTAATTATAATCCTACTCAGATTACCCAGCATCGTCGTCTCAGAGTTATATTTCAGGTAACAATTGAAATTGTTTGTGAATTTATTAAATTTACTAATGTTTTATATAGTAAATAATTTGATTAATTTTTTTAAATCATTATAAAAAGGGTGCAGTGGGAGCACTAGATGGTATTTTGATTCGTGCTGTTATACCATCCGATAAGCAAGTACCTTATCGAGGCAGAGGAAGAGGTGAATGCTACCAAAATGTGCTTGGTATTTGTGATTTTGATATGGTTTTCACATTTATATGGGCTGGATGGGAAGGCGTGGCACATGACTCTAGAGTGTTAACAGAGACTATGCGTGATCCATCAAATAACTTTCCATTTCCTCCATCTGGCAAGAAAATGCTTATTTATTTCTTTTTTAATGATTTGAACTACTGTGATATTTTGTTATATTTTTAATTTGTTTATAACTAATGCAGGCAAATATTACTTATGTGATGCTGCATACACCCATACTCACAGTTTTATGGCACCTTATCGCAATGTACAGTATTGGTTGTCGGATTTCAGACAAAGTGGTCGTCCAAGGACAAAGGAAGAAATGTTTAACCATGCACATGTTAGGTTAAGAAATGTGATTGAACGAACATTTGGTGTTCTAAAAGCTCGTTTTTCAATCTTAACGAAGATGGCATCGTATCTCTTTTCTGTCCAGAGAAATATCGTCATTGCTTGTGCAGCGATTCATAACTATATTAGGAAGACTGCACTTGGTGACTCACTGTTCGAGCAGTACCAAGATGAAAATGTTCACCTGGAAGATCTTTTAAGTGATGCAAGTGCAAATGAAGCAAGAGATTTAGGTAGAAGGAGTCAATTAGATCAAGAATTTATGTTCAATTTGCGTGAACAAATTGCAAATGCATTGTTAAGCAGTCAAAGCTGAGCATATTTTGAATTTTATTGTCAGTAGAAACATTTTTATTTGTTTTTTGCATGCTATCTAAATAAATTGTGAGCAATTAGGGATAGAATTGTAATCTTTTAACATTTCAGTGTTTTCATATTAGTATTATCAAACAGTCTAATTATATTCATCACTTAATTTTCAGCACTTAAAACATTATTTGCAATACTGCAAATTCAGCAGCTTAAAGTTTTCAACACTTAAAATTCAGCACTTAATTTTCAGTTTTATCAAACACACCCTAAATAAATATGAGCAATTGGGATAAAATTGTAATCTTTTAAGATTTCAATGTCTTCATGTTAGTCTTATCAAACAATCAAATTAGATTCAACACTTAAATTTCAGCACTTCAAATATTATTTGCAATACTGCAAATTCAATAGTTTAAAGTTTTTAGCACTTATAATTCAGCATTTAATTTTCAGCACTTAATTTTTAGTTTTATCAAACACACCCTAAGTTGAAATCAACTCTAAAGTTCTAAAGTTGGAAGGTGAAAAATGTAATTTACCAAAAACAAAAAAATAAGAATAACTTTTAAAAGGGGGTTATACAGTGGGGAAACGAGCACCATAGTATTGAGTGCACCCGCTTCTAATTAATACCTTCCTTGACCCCCTCCTTCGTGACAAGGTATCGCTGTAGTATTTATTTACCACCAAGGATGTGTTCTTCAACACGCACTCTATTCTAAGACTCGTGGAAGTCACGCATACGCAGGGCTTGGCCTTTGCTTTGCACGCGCTTCCAAACGAGTGGGGGTCAATCGATGTCACTCGCGGAGCCAAAAAGTCCCCAAAGCCATTCTCACTCATGGAGATCTGAATTTAAAAGGCGAAATCAAACCGCCTCAATGCAAAGGTGAAATTGTGTGTGTGTGTAGATATATATATATTTTTAATTAAAGTACTGTAAACATTAAAGTTGCTACATATATATATATATATGGGTATATATGTATGTATATATTCGTTTTCAATTTGGTGTCCTCAAATCAAATAGGTTTAGAATTTGGCTGAGATTGGATTGGGTTTGATTTGTAGTTTTTGATTAATGGAAGAGGTGAGTCAACAAGTGCTGGATCAAATTACCCCAACTTCTACATCTACCTCATCTCTTGGTATGTTCTCTTTCGTTCCACACACACACACACACACACACACACACACACACACACATATATATATATATATAGAGAGAGAGAGAGAGAGAGAGATACACACATATACGTATATGAAGCTGTTCTCTTGAATTCTTATATCTTGATTGGTATTGTTTGATTGATTGTAATGGGAAGTTTATATAGACATGGTGTGATTGGGGAATCCGGACTGGGATTTTAAGCATGAAATTTATGATAAGCCTCTCTGGTACAACAACATATGCAATAGTTAGTGGCTTCTTGGGGTTTGTGAGTTCAATTGAATGACCATATCATACGCTTTGCAAATTCATTTCTGTTTGTGTTTACTCATCTGGGAAGCTATGCCCTAAATCATGTGTTGGTCATTTCGGTTATTGAGATTACATTCCTTTTGTTTTTCAACTTTTGGATTGGTGTGTTGTTTCCCCTTTCTTGAGTCCGTAAATTGTGAGTGATGATATGCTTCCCAAATTTTGGTACCCAAATGCAGTTGTACGGCATGTTGTGGCAGTGGTGGGTGGCACAACATATCATTGCATGTGTTACAACTGACAAACGATTTGGGATTTATATTTGGAGCCATAGCATTATTCGCGAATTATTGTTTGGATCCTAGCCAGGGTAGTGACAAAATGTGATTCACTCTCTTCTTCCCATCAACAGTGGTAGTCTGACAACGTTATAACTTTGCCTCTTTCTCCCATAGAAAGAGGGTTTGGCCGAGGGACTTGCAAACTTTCATGCATTAGAGTAGAGGAAGAAAAACAAAGAATTGAACATAAGAGAATAAAAAAGAGGATGCAATAAGCCCCTAGTATACAAAAGAGAGGAATATCGATTGAAAGAAGGGAAAGGGAGCTCTTCAAATCTTCAACTATACATCCCTCTCAATGGTCTGCCTCATTTCTCCATTGACAGGGCTATTTTGGGGCTTACAAAATAAGAATTTCCATAACAATATTCAAGACCGTATGGTAACATCTTAAGTTTCGGATTTATTCTAAAGCACTTTAATATTGCAATAGATATATAAGTATAATTAACAAAGAACAATAAGAAATACTAGAGCACTACATGAAGTGGCATAGCATAATATCGCTGATCACTCATCAACTGGTTTGCATCCAGGTGGTCCGTTGGGGCGTAATGTTTTAACAATTAGTTATCATTATCAAATTCCAGCTGTCTTTGTATAATTGTATGTTACTAATCCTAAGCAATAAAATCCTTCTGTTGCACATGATATAATGAAATCATGACAGACATGCGTCTTTTCCTTCACAAAGTCTTTTTTTGCACTGTAATATACCGGCATCCTGGCATGTCTTAAGCTTTGGTTTTATGCGTAATTCTTACCATGTAACTTATTGTTTTGACACTGCCAGCAGGAGGGAGATCTGTTGAGTCAGATAGCTTGATGGAACAGGTACTTTACTGACAGTCTTCTGTGTTATAACTTATAACTTATTTATTCTTTTAACTTCTAAAAATTTTGTTATCTTTTCGTTTTTAATCTGTTTTCAGCCACTTGTTTCTGTGAATCCATCTCCAGACGCAGCCGTCTCAGGACCTTCAAAGGATGTTACAGATCAGAAAGAATCATTAGACACAAGTGGAGCTCTTACCTCCAACTACCCACTAAATACCTACTCATCCCATGATCAAACTTTGTATGGAGGTTAGTTCTTGTTATATAGCTGTTGTTGATTTAGAGGCTATGATCATTTTTGTGTATACTTGTACTCTGTTGGGGTGGTGCAAGTAAGGAATGACATGCATTCGAAAAGTAGTTAAAAAATCTACTTATTCTTGCAAGATGTCAACAAGTGTGAAGTTTATGCTTTTAGGGAATTTGAAAGAAACAGAACCTGAAGTTTCATGGTTCTCCTTCAATAGTAACCCATAAACTAACGATTTTGAATTGTCACACCAAAACTTGGGCTCACTTGACTGTCATGTGGGCGGGAAAGGTGGTTGTGGTGATATTTCGGCGCAGGAAGCATTTTATTTAGCAGTTTTTGGATGGTAAATTCCATTGGATGGGTTACTTTCTCGAGGGGAAGGAAAAGAAAACAGTGAAGAAAATATTTGTTTGGGTTATTCGTTGTCATTGTCTAGCCTCTGCTGCTTCCCCCCAAGTCCCAACCCTCTCTTCTTAATATAAAGAACATCTGATTATGTCCTATAATGTGTTTTGGCTGCAGGTTATGACCACAACAATGCGTATTGGGATGAATATCCTCACTTTGTTAATGCTAATGGCTTGCAAGTTGTTACCCCGGTGAGTAAAGAAAACACCCGTTCTGCATCTTTAGATGTTTATATTCTATAGAACTCTCCAGATCATGGTTCAATGTACTGTCCGAGGGGGATACGTCTTGGTATTGTTAGTCATCTAGACAAGACTGTGACCAGTTACAAAAATATAGCGAGAGAACATCGTGTCATTTGCATCATGTTCTTTGGGAGGTTTTGATAAAACAGTGATGATATTGATTAGATTGTTCCTATCTATGTTTTTTTTTTCAAAGTAAGCACATTTGGATTGTTTTTAAAAGTGTGTAACTATATTATCATGTAGTCATAACATAAACTTGTTCAGTAATGCCTCTTCGCCTTGTATTGAAGAATTAAACAATATTGTATGTGGTCAATGGTTTATTTTGTTTATTTTCTAGAAATTTTTTGTTGTATTGTATTCTAAATTTTCATTATTCATGAATTGTTTGAATCTCAATTCCACTGTTTGAATCTCAATTCCACGTGTCATGGTACCATGGCACGTGACCGAGTTTCCTCAGTACCTCCCAAGACGGTGTCGGATACCACGGCTTTGAACCATGGTTTGTGTGTGTGTGTGTGTGTGTGTGTGTGTTTTCCTAAATTTATGTTGTTTGATCTGATTTAGGCAATGTACAATGAGAATCCATCACTTGTCTTTCATTCCGGTTATGGCTTTGATAATCAAATGGCATATGGACAATTTTCCCCTATGGCTGGTCATATGTCTCCGATAATGGTAGAGGGTCAATTGTTCTCACCTCATCAAATCCCTGTGTCACCATCTTATTATCCACCACCAGTTTCTCCTAGTCTGCCACATGTCACTTCAGGTCATCCAACTTCGCAAGCTGAGCTAATGACACCTGGAAGTGGCAGTCAAGAGGGTTTGGTTGATAATATGCCTTTTGGGCCAGGATCGGGTTACTTTCTACATTTTGGATCTTTTGGTGGCGGAGACATGTCCGGTAATTTTTACAGATACCCGGGGGAGTTTGGGTCTGGTGACTTGTTACCGAATCAATCAAATCCATCCGAAACAGGCAGGTATATGTCTCCGCTGACATCATCCGCAACTTATCCTCAACCAATTGGCATACTTGGATCATATGAGCACAATGTTGGACAGGTATGTTCATTTCTGATTTTGAACACGCCCTTCTTGTTGCCAAGTACAATTCCTCAGTAAAAAGTGATTCGAACAAATAGGAAGTGTGCACATAGTCATTGTTGTCCAATTGTGAATTGGTTTGCCAAAGTTATGAATGATGAATTGTTAGATTGACTTTTTTTTTTTAAAAAAAAAAATAGTAAACAGGTACACATTTTGTTTATATAAAAACATATGAACAAAGTTTAAATGCAATTATGCAACACAATTTTCATGCAATATCAAGGCAAGTTTTTCACCTAAAACTCCACGGTTCATAATTATGAATCACGAGTAGTATTGAATCGTGAAGCGCATCAGATTGTATGAAACTCGAATCAACACGTATAATTTTAGAAAACCATCTAGATGCGTTTTGATTTCAGAAACCATCTATACTCCAATTTTAGTGTTACACCACATATCAACAGCTGTGGGTATTATTTTTAGGGTCTTTAAGTGATAAATCCCTAGACGGTAGAATTATATGACAATAGATCCTTGAGTTAAAAAAAGTTTTGTAACAAATCCCTAAAAGATTATAGGTACCAAAATACCCTTACTAAATTCATGCCCGACAATAAATGTGAAGTGCAAGCTCAACATTTCTCAAAAAGGCAATATCATTTATGGCTAATTTATCCTAAAAACACTCTCCTAAATTCATGATTGCATGTTTAAAAAATATAGACAAGTGTAAAACCTTTTATGTATTTGGGGTTGTAACAAATCCCAAGAAAATTAGAAGTACCAGAATACTTTTTTTTTTATTACTAAAGTTTTATTATTCACAGTTTGAGTTGTGAATTTCACAGCTTAAACTGTACAAATAATAAAAACCATGACAGCATCCACAACTTGTGTTGTGAAATTCACAAACAAATATATTCAATTCACAACTTGTGTTGTGAAATTCACAATTTAAACTGTACAAATAACAAAAATCATGATAGCACCCATCTGTTTGACTTGTGAAATTCACAAAACTATCTTAGCAAGTCAATAAGTGGAACAACTATAAAAAGAACAAGAAATATGAGCATTTAAGAAATTCGGAGTTCGAAGTACACTTGCTTCCTAGAACCGAAATGCAATTATCTCATCCTACGCAAATATAGCAACTTCATCCAAAGTTTATAATTCACAGTTTGAGTTGTGAATTTCACAGCTTAAACTGTACAAATAATAAAAACCATGACAGCATCCACAACTTGTGTTGTGAAATTCACAAGCAAATATATTCAATTCACAGCTTGTGTTGTGAAATTCACAATTTAAACTGTGCAAATAACAAAAATCATGATAGCACCCATCTGTTTCACTTGTGAAATTCACAAAACTATCTTAGCAAGTCAATAAGTGGAACAACTATCAAAAGAACAAGAAATATGAGCATTTGAGAAATTCAGAGTTCGAAGTACACTTGCTTCCTAGAACCGAAATGCAATTATCTCATCCTACGCAAATATACCAACTTCATCCAAAATTTACCCCAAAAAATCACATTAGAACCGAGGTGAAGTCTTTTTCCAAAACTGCAAGAAGCAAAAAAAAAAAAAAAAAAAGAAGTAAAAAAAGAGCCACGTACAATCAATAATTGTCTAATGTGACAATGCATGGTTGATAGTGGGATTTGGTAGATTAGTAGTGATGATGGAGGATGATGATGTGTTAGATTCGGCTTGGTGATGGCTGATTTAGCTTGGGGATGATGTGTTTGATGATAGTGGCCAAGTTAGTATAGATGATGGAGGATGATGGTGTGTTTGATTCGGCTTGGTGATGGCTGATTTGCATGGTGAGGTGGTCGCTATATGTTGTCATCGTTGTGGATGCTGTCACCTAAGAAGCACCGATACAGACACGCGACACGGACACGACACGACACGGATACGCCGATACGTCATTTCTAAAAAAAGCAGGATACGATACGTTCGGGACACGATTTTTAAAATATTTTTTTTTGAAATATATGTTTACCATGTCTTATCAAAATTGGCATAAAAGCACATAAATCACAACAGTACTAGAAATTATCAAATACAACAAAGCAAATGAATAAAATTCAAAAACATCTTCATTAATAAGTTAATAACATTCATCAACCAAGTGTCAAAGCACATTGTCATTTGCTAACTACTAAGTAATGTGTGCACTTGTCCCCAAGTATGTCCATCTACATAAACCAAGTAGCAAAAGATATTTGCTAACGTGTGTCCTCTAGTATATAGCCCAAAAAGTATATTTTGTGATCATGAATTAAGTTCCAAAAAATACCGGCTAATTACTAAATAGTAACTAGTAGTTCTATATATGTCCCAAAAAGATGTCCATCCACTCATTCTTCAATTGCCTCATTACCATCATCAGTAAATATCGGGTCGAGTCGTCGTCGTTTTCTCTTTCGATATTGATACGAGGGCCAAAATAGAGTGTCGGTGCTCCATAGACCATTGGTTACCCACCAATGGTGGATGAAATCAACATCTGCAAACTCTCATGACTTACTTGAGTATCCGACACGTGTCCAAAGAGTATCGGCTCAAGAAAAACTAACAAAAAATTCCGACACGAAATTTTGAGTATCTGACACGTGTCCAAAGAGTATCGGAGAGTGTCGGTGTCGGATACGTATCCGATACTGATACGTGGGGCAAAAGAGAGTGTCGGTGCTTCATAGGCTGTCACCAATGAGCCAAAATCGATGATAATGAAAATGTTGATTCAATTCACTCAATAAATGAGTCGAAATTCATGTTGGCAGTTTTGTTTTTGGCAAGGAAAGTGAAACATCCTAATGGAGTGATTGGCTGCATTTAATCTCTCCTTCAATTGAATACCAAACATGGAAATATTAGAGCATTAATACCATCCATAATTAAATGATTTGTTGAATATATACAGTTTGTGTATATATCTTACAAATATATACCAGGGTATTTAGGAGACAAAAAAATCCCTAACCATGATTAGGCATCTTAACTAGGATTTTAGGGATCTCATACCAAAATAGAAAATTTGGTGTCCTTCAACCATGAAAGTCCATCAATGGGGGATTTATTGGCAATTTACTATTATTTTTATTTATTTATTTTTTTATTTTTATTTTTATTTTTATTGACGTTTTACCCTTATAATTCTACGTTTTATCTAGCCTTTAATTTTTTTTTTTTAATTGGTATCTAAATGAATTACAACTTTGGCATGTAGATTCTTTGGCCCATTTTACTCTATAATGTGTTGACGTGTCATTCAATTGCAGATTTCTCAACAGGAGAGACCATTCCAAGTACCTAGATCGGGGTCAAATTTCTCTGCTAGAAACCTCCCTAATGGTGGCTCTTATCAGAGCTCAAATTATGGCATCAAACCGGTTTCTCATTGGGGAGGAAACCAGCGGACCTGTCTCGTTCCAGACAAGGGTGGGAGACAAGAAAGGGACTACAACCCAATTTCCATTTCCACTGATGGAATCTCCTCTGGTGATCCTAACCGAGGGCCAAGGGCTTCAAAGCAGAAAGGAAAGAGCACTGCTGAAGAGAGCTATTTGTCTTTCATCAGCAAAAACAGTGGGTCTAGTTCTGGAGTTCATTTTGGTGTACTCAATCGTTCCGATTTTGTCACGGATTACGAGAATGCCAAATTCTTTATCATCAAGTCCTTCAGCGAGGACAATGTTCACAAAAGTATCAAATACCGTGTTTGGGCGAGCACTCCACTTGGAAACAGAAAGTTAGATGCTACGTATAATGAAGCAAAGGAGATGAAGGGCCATTGCCCAGTCTTTCTTTTCTTTTCGGTAAAGTACTGGAACTTTGCAACTCTCAAAATTATTATTGCTTTTTTTTATTTTATTTTTTGCGTAGTTTCGTTTGATGAATCGGGGCCTTGTTGAAGCTCTTCAAAGAAGAAAATAGTGAGCTACACAGTAGTTCAGAAGAGCAAGAGCTCACCTAAGTACAGGAGTTGGATAGAGATCCCTAATAGGGACCCATTTGGATTAGCTTTTTAAATAATCACTTTTGGAATACAAGGTTGTTGGTTTTTTTTAATCTACAAGTTGGAGCTTTTTAAAAACGAAATTTTAGTCAAAAGTCCTCTAAAATAGACTTTTTTTAGTATTAGGTCCCACCTGTTTTTAATTTTAGTGAAAAGTCCATACATTATAAAAGTTTTGTGAAATTCACATAACTTTTGTGAAAAATTGAACTAGTTATGTGAAGTTTCACATTAACAACTTATGTGAATTCCACGTAACTTTTACAGGGACTTGATCAAATTAAGTTTCACTAGTCATGGAGTTTTGACCAAACTTAAAAATGGGTTGTCCTTTAAACTTAATTAATCTAAAATGGAGGACTTTTCACTAGATTTCTATTTTAAAGAAGCTGTTTTTTAATCTCAGATAAGGAATCTTTCTTTTCTTTTCTTTTTTAAAAAAAAAAAAAAAGGCCATGGAATAGCTAATCCAAACAACAAGCTTTCTATCCAAAGCAATCCGAAATGGCTCTGAGTAGGTGTCTTGAAAAAATGTTTAAGGAACTAGTTTTCCAAATTGTTTTCCTTTCCCCCCACTTTTACCTCATGAAATCCATGAATCAAATAAAGCCTTCACCGTGGGAAAAACTATGTGGAGTATTTTATGTGTAATTTTGTTTTATTTTTTTCAACAGGAAAAAACTTATCATTGTCCAAATTGATGTATGCATTAACTGTTTTGTTGTGATATCTTTCATTGGCTATTAATATATCTTTGCGTAGCTAGCTGAAACAGAATTAGTTTTCATGCCTGTTCAATTGAGAAAGAAGCAAGAAAATCGTGATTTTCTTTTAGCCTTTGTTTGGTTCATGGATTTCGTGATAGAAGAGGGAGAGGAAACGAAAACAAGAGGGAAAACTTGTCCCCTCTGTAAGGTAAAAGGTACTAGTTCTCCATCTTGTTTTCACTTTTCCCTCATGAAATCCATGAACCAAACAAACCATTAGAAATTTGATAGGTGCCTACAGAGAACCCAATGAACTAGCTACTTTCTACATATTTATAACTATATAAAAATGTAATTGGTCAATGCCATGCTCTGAATTTTTAAATATATTATCTTTGGTGTATTCAGCCACATGAATATTCTCTCTTTTTAACACTATTTATAGGTGAATGCAAGTGGACAGTTCTGTGGGGTAGCTGAAATGGTTGGAAGTGTAGATTTCGAGAAAGATGCCGACTATTGGCAGCAGGATAGGTGGAATGGGCAGTTCCTTGTGCAGTGGCATATCATCAAAGATGTCCCAAATAGTCGGTTTCGCCACATACTTCTTGAAAATAATGACAATAAGCCTGTTACTCATAGCCGAGACTGTCAAGAGGTAGCAATGCATTCTAGGTTTCCTTTTTCACCTTTTTGTTAACTTCTCTTTCATTTTTTATTTTTTCTCTTCGCATCCTTTTGTGTGGTATAATTGATTTAATTGAGAATTGCTTGTTCACTGGCTTTTTGGAGCAAATCTTCTTGTTAAACTAGATCACTGATTGGTTTCTCACTACCTCACTCTGTTATTTATAGTCTTCACCTGTTATAACACGTTTAACTTGGATTGTTATAATATGATTAAGCAATGTGCAAGTTTGATCAGAACTACTGACTCTTTTGCTCTCTTTAGTCTTTCGTGATTTGTCTTGAAACTCATAGCCCGTAGGCTCCATTTCGTTTGCACAATTAGAGAAGGAAATAAAGACTAGTAAAACTAATGCCCTAGTGTGTTACCGATTGTTTTCCTCTCCATGCTTAAATTACATGATTCACTAAAATTTCGTTGTGAAAGATAACAGTAACTCAAGAAAATAGGAAGGTAACTCACAAAATTTTATAAAATTAGCTTATATTTCACCTATTTCTTTTACCACCCATTTTCTTCACTCTTTTCCTTTCAACCAAACAAAAAAGTGGTTTTTTTCCCCTCACGGAATCTATGAACCCAACACGGTCAAAAAGGCCAATCAAGATGCAATTTATTTCCTAGTCATAGGTCTCATATCTCGTGACTCGACGTACCTTTTTTTTATATGTAACTTCCCCAATACACCTACTTAACTTCCTGTTTCCTTATGCTTCTTATTTCTGTCTTTTTTAGGTCAAACTGGAGCAAGGTATCGAGATGTTGAAAATTTTCAAGGAGCATGATACAGATTCGTCAATCCTAGACGATTTTAATTTTTACGACGAGAGAGAGAAAGCTTTGCAGGAAAGGAAGGCCAGACAGCGAGCAGGTTCAACAAAAAATGATTCTGTTGCTCTTGCTGAAGCTTCGATAAATCAACTCTCTAATAACTTTACCAAATCCCTCCAGTTCAAAGATGGTAAAGAGGTTTCTAGAACCGAATAGGGTTGTGGCTACCAGAATGAGCCGGTAACGGATGATTCTATAGTAATTGACTTGTTGGGAGGAGTCAGGTGCAAGCCCTTTGGGCTTCTGTGGTGGCTATAAGTGGACACACTGCTGACAGCAATTCTTTGAGGTGGTGCGCTAGGCATCTAACAGACTGTAAACTAAATCCTCTCTCTCTCTCTCTCTCTCTCTCTCTCTCTCTCTCTCTCTCTCTCTCTCTCGTCTTTTAAATTGTCAATTATTCGGAGAAGTTTGGTGGCAATTGAGGCATTCTTGTTCAACACACAGAGGAGGTCTGGAAGAACCACACATTTGTTTTCGTTTAATCTTTTTTTATTTGCTCTCTTTGATAGTTGTGGTGTCAAGGGCATCTCTCTCTCTCTCTCTCTCTCTCTCTCTCTCTCTCTCTCTCTCTCTCTCTCTCGTCTTTTAAATTGTCAATTATTCGGAGAAGTTTGGTGGCAATTGAGGCATTCTTGTTCAACACACAGAGGAGGTCTGGAAGAACCACACACATTTGTTTTCGTTTAATCTTTTTTTATTTGCTCTCTTTGATAGTTGTGGTGTCAAGGGCATAATGGTGTTGATTGATTTGAGTTATTTGTACCGTAAGGATTGAAGGAATATGTACGATATGTGCCCAATGCCACACTGGATGTAACTTTAGATTGTTGTTCTAGTGTAGGCCAATTATTTTACGCTGCTTGGTGGAAGGAAGGATTTGTAAGATTAACCAATTTGGTGGCAATTTAATGTAGGAAAAAAAGAAAGAAAAGAAGCATATATACAGAAGTCATAGCAATTGTCTTTTGATATGTTTCTTTTTTCAACTTTTCTGTATCTTGGTGGGCTTGAATTCTCTTTTGATTTTGAGTTACATGGATTGTGGAATCAAAAACGTCATAAGAAATTTCTAGCCGTATATGTTGGAATGCAAAAATCCAATGTGGTGTGTGCATTGCACAACGCTCTTGCTTTTTCTTGCCTGCAAATAAGTGTGTTTATTGGTAAGAATGTTCTGAAGTAGGAGGAAAATAAGGCACGAGGAATAAGCTCTGGCTCTGTTTGTCACCCAGACTTAAGGCATCATCTCTCCCCAATCAACTTTGCTGGTTGCCTTTAACTAGGTTGGAACATTGTTCCTAATAAAAATCCTATGCAAATGGTGATGAAACTTTTCTCTGTCTTAGAACCTGTTTGGGATCACCGTAGAAACAAGAGATTTTTTTAAAAGAAAATTTTGGAAGTTGTTTAGCGTTTGGCATTGCCGTGAAAATTAGAATAGTATGAGTAGCACATACTGGGTTGCTATTTATTATCCGCCACAAGGGAAAATTCTTTCCTTCTGTCCATTCCAAAGTTCTCTGTATGGACTTGTACACAACTCAATAGAATAGTAACATGGTTGGAGTCACTTATTGAGTATGATGATTTAAAGATAACTATTAAATCTTACATAATACCAGTTGACTTGATTCCGCTGTTGACTCTTTTCATCCAAGACTACTTGCAACAAGCAGATTCCAAAGGACTATCAGGTATACAAGTTCGAAAACATATACTGCTCTATTTACAACACGAGCTCTCTCTCTCTCTCTCTCTCTCTCTCTCTCTCTCTCTGTCTCACGCACATATAGGGTAGGGTACTGCTCCATAACCGAGGATCCGCTACTATGATCTCTACAGCCCAAACACAAGCAGTGAGTGTCTCTTAGGAGCCGGTAAGAGAATCCACTGGTAAAAGTTACCATCTTGCTCTTACTGAGTTGTAGACGTTAATGTATTTCCCGGCTGTGTTGTTCCAGCTATGATCAATTTCCATAACCTTTCGTACAATATCACTCCACTCGTTTGGTTCTGCATGAAGAATCAACAAACAAAATGAGAAAATATAACACGGGTTTTAGCCATTTTTAAGGGCTGTTTCCATTTAAGCTTTTATAAAGACCGCCTATGAGATTTACAAAAGCATCATCTACCATCACCACTCAATAAAATTTCACATTTGAAAGTTATATGCCCTTTCAATACAGATATCAACACAAAAAGAACTTCTCAGTCGGCTGCAATATGTTGAGAGAATGTTACGGATAGCAAAGCAAAGACACGGGGATGTTTTAAAATTGAGAAACCAAGAAGGTATAACAACATAGTAATTTTTGCATTCTAGGAATACCGCTCTTGGTGATCAAGCTTATTAACAAACTGCCCCACACCAGGGGCACATTGGACCAAGTTTTAAAAGACCCGATGCAGAACTAGATATCGATGCCTGTCTCAAGAAAGTACAAGTTCCTGTAGCATTTTTTAGTACCTTTATCCTAATTTATTTGAACATATTTCTATCCTTCTATGCTATTTTATTCGTAGCCTTCACAGAGAGAGAGAGAGAGAGAGAGAGAGAGAGAGATGCAAAATTGCTAACCACAAGTAGATGAGAAACTAGGTCTGAAAACCATGCTGAACTTACTCTTAAGATAGTAAGAAAATGCACGGTCTACAGCAGAATTGAAGGATCCTTCATCGATTCCTTCAAACACAAACCTTCAAAAAAGAATGAAGTATAATTGCATTGGTTAACCCTCCGGGCATACAAAACTTGAAAGATGTGGAATAAATATTTAACTACGGCGACTTCCACAATATACTAATTTTCAAGTTAACAAGCACTAGATCACATGTTTTTGTCAACAAAATTCAAACAGTGAAGTTCATACAGTTCTTTTTTGGGCAAATTCGTAAATCAATTGCTAGAAACCCCAACTCCACATTAGCAACAAACTTACTTTAATTAATTCCATTTTAGCACTTATTTCCTGTGTATGATTTAGTATCTGGAAATCCTGGATGTTATATCCAGAGTGGCAATACGATGTCGATTTCCTAAGTAGCCGAGAGTTTCCACTAAGAACTGATATACTGTCTTGATATTGTGGACTTCGCATGTGGAAGACCAAAGTCCAGTCATCTACTAGATCATCCAGTAATATTATTCTTTCATTTTTCATTTGTGGGGAGGACGGGAGTACAGTTCTTGCGGTGAATTTTGGAGGGAGCAAAGGTAACAACGTAACTCGTAACACCATGATGGCCTTCTAGAGATCATGCCAACACTTAGAATTGGTAGACCAAAACTCTATGTAGCATGGCCTTTTAGAGATCATGCCAAAACTCAGAACTGGTAGACCAAAACACAGTTTTCGGACATCTCGCAACCTTCCCTTCTAAAGGATGAAGGTGAATAAGCATATGCTTTTGTTTTTTTTTCCCTAAAACTTCAAGGCACATATTACAATATTTCCCTAAATTGGCTTAACTTTAGCAAACCCCACCGCCTCCCCCCACCCCCGCCCCCCCCCCCCCCCCCCCCCGAAAAAAAAAAAATTACAGTACATGTATCTACCAGGTCACTATATCCAAAACAGTTGAAGGTTGTTTAAGGCAGTTCTTGTCAATTTGTAATGTAGAGTCACATTATCTTATGAATACATGTAGTACAGAAAATAGTACAAACATAGTATCCACCTGCAGCACTTAGTACAATAATCAACATTGCACTCTCACAGAGAAATTCCTAGTGTACGACTTGGCATAGAATATGCATGTATATGCACATACGCAGTTGCATCACGAGACATTGTTAAGCAAATCAAGAACATATGATAAGTTGACATATGGAAGGGCAAAAAGAGAAGAATCTAACACTGGGAAAAGACATGGTGGCCTAAATCTTAAAACAGAAAATAAGTGACTGACTTGATAATTTAGCTGGTTGCAGTCGACCCAAGTAATCAAGATATACTTGGACAAGATTTGTTTACATAATAAGTATATCTGCTGACAAAAGAATGAATTACCCATTAGCAATCTCAGGTTGTGATTGATCATCCACATCAAAGACTGTGTCAGCAAGACCACCAGTCTTCCTAACTACTGGGACCTGAAACAATCATTACGATGCCTTCTCAATATGCCTCTTGATATATTCTTATCACTTGTACATGTCATGATGTCAATACTAGCAATACAGAAAATGGGGCAGCCGGTCTTTCAAGTACTACAAGAAACTATTCTCTTTGAACGTATCTTAAGCTATGATCCCTTGATTCCACCCTAGGTAGCACGAATATGGACACGGCAACTAAAAGACTATATTTTTTTCGATTTATTGTACATTATACTCTGTACGTTTCTTAAATTCTCAAATAAACCCATTATTTATCAATCATTTCATTATCGTAAGACTTGTACTCCAAAATTCAGGAACATTTTCAAAGAAGTCACTTTGTCATGCCCCTCCCGTGTCGGCCGCATGTCCAACATGTGTTCACGGTGTGTCCGGTGTAAAAAAGTTAAGAGACATTTTCACATGTCCAACTCTGACAAGAACACGGCACCCAAATTAGGGGTGGGGCTATGTGTTGCTTAGTGGTTCGATTGAACCCACTAAAATTTGGAAAGAATACATTTATGTACACATTTTGATGCTTTGAAAATTCTTAGTTATTAAGTTGAACCCACTGGAATAAAGAAAATGTAAGAGATGGGTGTCAAATTTGTATGAAGTTCAAAAAGACCCGTTCTATTTCACAATCGATTCATGTGTTCAACGAAATAGGCATGTGTAGAGTGCAGGCACAGTTTGTGCCTTGTGGTATTATTCTATAACCTAAAATCACATTTTTATGATGTTTAAACCTCATCAAAGTGCATCCTACTACACCCATATTTTGCGATGTGGTTTTACGTTATAGAATGACACCACTGAATAAAAATTCTGGCTACGCCACTGACCCAAATTGAAGTGTCCGTGCTACATAGATATTTCCACCCCTCCCTTACAGATGCCAAGCCAATACTATGAACACATGCTGAAATAGCGCTAGAAAATGCAAGTAAATTTAACTAGGGGACCGAGTAACTGACCTTTTAACATCTAAACCATGGCATGTCTTGGTTCAATGACCAATTAACCATTCACCCACGGTGATACAAGATATAGTGTCTTTCGAGTTTCAAAAATCAAAATAGTAGGTTCAACAAAAGATATTGGATCAATTATTAAAAAGAGGTAGGTTTCAATAGAAATATACCGCTCCATAACGCATTCCAATCATTTGAGCAAGACCACATGGCTCATATATTGAAGGAACCAACACTATGTCTGCTGCCGCATAAAGCATGTGAGACAGCTCCTCACTGCAAAGTGCATACCATATCAAAGTGCACCAACAAGAAAATGTAAATGTCATGATTAGTTGATGCCAGTCGCATATCTATGTCAAAAAATCAAAGGAGTTTACATCACTAGGGAGGTAGTTCAACTGCGTTAAGAAAAGAATTCCAAAATAATAAGACCAATTTGTTGAAATAATAAAGCATATACAGCAGTTTTGAAGACACAAAATGAAGAATTAACAGATTTGGGTAAATAGTTGTGCTCAGAGAAATTACCTATACATTAAAAGGATCCGGATGCTCGTACCTTTGTTGTGCTACAAAACGTAGAACAATTGGAATATGGTCAGCTTGGGATTGCATTTAAACAATTAATTTCCCACACGAGTTCTACATTTATCAGATCTACCATATCAGTTTTCTAGCATCATGAATAACCAATCGTTACCAAATCTGCAAGACCTTCAAATTCTCTTTCAACTCGACCATCAGAAGCTTTTCCGAGCACAACCATCTGTCCACCCTACAAAGACTTCAAAGTTATAGGAGAAGAGCACTGATTTATTTCTACCTTACACTTGGCTGAATCAATATAATAGGCAGTCAAGTAACAACGACAAAAGACTCCTGTATCCATATAATCGGCACTGATTTATTTCTACCTTACACTTGGCTGAATCAATCTACCTTACACTGATTTATTTGGAGAATGGACAATGACTGAAGAACTGCATCAAACTCATATGAATTCTTACTGAATAACAGGTAACGACAAAAGGACTCCTGTATTAGTATTATTTAATGCAACAAAGACATGGCTGTATTGAGCTCTGGCACCCATGATGTTGGATATAATATCTTTGGTGATTTGATCTTATCTAGTGATTGAGAGATTCATTTTAATTTAGGAATTAGTGATTTTGTAATCCTTTATTTCCTTTCTTGTTATTTCCTCTTCTTGACTCTAGTTTGTATATAAATAGAGTTGTGTACAATGAATAAAAGATAAGAACAGTTTTTCCATTTTTGAGTTTCTTCTCATGACTACATCCTTTTTGTACCGGATAAATGAAATAGATTTTACAATGAACATCGAAGCTGCCAAAACCAAACTTACGGTTGCTATTATCATATATTATATGTTTGCTAATTTCTTAACCTTAAATATGTGCACACATCTATGACGCTCATCTATGAAGCTATATACAAATATGAGAGAGTGGTGATATGATGTGGATATTGGAATATGGAGAATATATATTACTTGTCATACTTATACATATAGTTCTTCTTGATTAATTCTTACAGAATTCTTAGTCCTTAACTCTACATAAACAACACTTTTACGAATTCAATCCAATTTATTTAATAAGAAATTTTATACATATTCATTAGTCCGTTAAAAGCATCACCACCATAAATTTAAACCCAACATGTAAGCATATATACTACATTCATCATCATTTAATTGTCGTCACATAAAAGATAGACCTACTCCCCCTTTGATGGAAAAAAAGAAAAACGTAAAACAAAAAGAAGAAGAAGAAGAAGAAGAAGATGTTTTAATCCACCAATTGAAAGTCATCTTTGTCAATTTTACCAGCCTTTTAAGATCCTTAGCATCCCACTGCCTTCATCGGTGAATATCATGATTCCAAATTCGCATTTATCAAATGAGAAACATCATCCATAAACAAACAGCAGACTTACAAGTTCTTCAACATGCTTAATTGCATGAGTAATCAAATGAAGACCCTTCTGAGCGACCAATCGAGTAATGCAAACAACCAAGGGTGCCTTGCTTGCAGGCACATGGTTACCATCTCTAGTGCCCTCTAATGCCAAACCAAGCCCCCTCTGAACAAATTGTTTGCATATCTTCTTCCCCTCAGTTTCATCAGCTGCAAAATATATAAAACCCAAATAAGCAGATAGCCACCAGATCATACAACTTTAAAGTAAAATGTTAAGACTTAAGACAGAGAACCACGGTGCGATTAAACCTTATTTCGCTTCACTCTACAGTCAATCAGAAGGTGGAAACAAAATTCCACTCTATGATACACTTAGGCATAGGCAGACGGGCAACATAAATTGTTCTTGAAGCTATAGCTATCACTAGTCAATATACATAAAGGTCAGAATAGAAGTAACTGTTTTCCCCTAGACGTGGCCACCCGCAGTTTATCATAGTGAAAGTCAACGATCCGGAGACTGGTGCTAAGGTATTTGCTGCTTTGTATAATTGTATTTCCTTCTGTTCTATTTTCCATAGCTATATAGATGCAGAGTTATAAAACAATCACACCATTTTTGTAAATGGAAAAATATGGATATTCAAGGGTAGACTGAACCCAAGTGGAATGTTACCATCGAATTTAGTGGGCAAGAGAATATCTGTAGCACACTTCCATGTTGCATACAAAATCATACTAAATCTAAATGCTACACACTCAAACTAGGCGGAATGTTACCATTGAACTTTGCGGGCAAGAAGACATCAGTAGCAGGGTTCCACGTCACAGTATCAATCCCATTCAGTATACCACAGTACCTAGAGGAGAAGATCATATTGCATTGTTAGATACATCGAGAATACCCAGTTCCACACACTTAATCACAAAACCAAAAACAAAAGAATCAAGAAAGATAGCTCGAACTAGCAAGCCTGGTAGCAAAATAATGAGGTAGCAGTGCATATTGTTGTTCACATTCCCTACAAAATTCCTATTTTACTGCCTTGCAGGACAAAACGCTAGAAATTTTACATTAACAAACATGTCTATTGCATGCCCAACTTTCCATAATCATGCCAGATGACTAAACACCGTGAAGAGATCAATCGCTATGGCAATAATTATGTTAAGGACATTCAATTGGTGATTTGCATGTACAAACACTAATGTCAGTTGTATAAACGACTCAAAAGTCAAAACCATAATGCAACAATATCGCAACATCAATGTCAATTGACATAGCAAAGAGTGCCAAACAAGCAGGGCCATTGAAAACATGAGTACAAAAACCACAAGAAATATCGATAGAAATCAGACCAATGGCAGAATCAAGTGTTAGAGATAGCATATTTATTTTTTCCTTTTATTTTATTTATGTTTAGTCTATGGGTCTCATTGTAATATTTGATTATTATTGCTCTTAATAATATAAAGGGTGGAACACATTGTTTTACCCTAAGTTTGACCAAATAGTTTTATCAACATGGTATCAAAGCCTTCTCTCCTCTCCACCAACTCACGGCAGTCCCACCCATAACCATAACCCTGCGCCGGCCACAGCACCACCACCACAACCTGCGCCGGCCACCACAACTACTCTACAACCAGCCGCAGCCCCAATCTCCTTCAACCAGACCAACCACAACCTCAGTCAACTCCAAACCCTGCGCCGACTGCTCCTACATCAACCCAGCCCTAGCCAAAGCCCACAACACCTACACAAGCCCTAGCCGAACCCCACTGCATCTACACCAGCTGCGAAACCACCAGCCACATCACCATAACCTACCCGACAGCCTTTAAACCCTAGCCGAACCTAACAGCTCATTCTGGCATAGTTTTTCTCACCCAAATCTCCTTCCTCTCACCTAAATCTTCTCTTCCAACACCACAATTGGAACACATTGTTTAACCCTAAGTTTGACCAAATAGTTTTATCAACATGGTATCAAAGCCTTCTCTCCTCTCCACCAACTCACGGCAGTCCCACCCATAACCATAACCCTCCGCCGGCCACAGCACCACCACCACAACCTGCGCCGGCCACCACAACTACTCTACAACCAGCCGCAGCCCCAATCTCCTTCAACCAGACCAACCACAACCTCAGTCAACTCCAAACCCTGCGCCGACTGCTCCTACATCAACCCAGCCCTAGCCGAAGCCCACAACACCTACACAAGCCCTAGCCGAACCCCACTGCATCTACACTAGCTGCGAAACCACCAGCCACATCACCATAACCTACCCGACAGTCTTTAAACCCTAGCCGAACCTAACATCTCATTCTGGCATAGTTTTTCTCACCCAAATCTCCTTACTCTCACCTAAATCTTCTCTTCCAACACCACAATTGGTCCATCTCCGCGGGTTTGATTGAAGTTTAATTTACCATCTATTTCCGGTCCCCTTATGGACCATTGATCAGTCACGGACTGATTCTTTGATATGTTTTGAGATCGTGCTTGTTCAGAGCCCGTAGCATCATCGCTATTTTTTGTGGTTGTTGTGGGTATCTGCTTTATGTGTTGGAACTATGGTTGACGATAAGAGTAAGAGTCCGTCATCTGGAAGTTCTCAACAGCCACATCTTTTGAGCTCTTTTGTAGCTCCCTCAAACAACCCAAACCTAAAAATCACTACATCCCTGTTCAATGGCCAGAATTATTTGCCATGGTCACAGTCAGTGCTGCTTTTCTTGAGGGGTACAGAGAAGATGGGATACGTTGATGGGACAACATAAGCACTTGATCCTACTGATGCTAGATACGCACAGTGGGATATTGAGAATTCTATCATCATGACTTGGCTTATTCACTCACTGATTCCTGAAATTGGTGAAGGTTTTTTGGGAATGAAGACATCTCGTGATATTTGGGAGACAGTTGCTTCAACTTAATATCGTAAAGGGAATTATGCTCAGGAATTTGAGTTGACGCGATTGATTGATCGCTCTGAGTAGGGTGATATGACAGTTATTCAGTACTTCACTTTTTTGACCACTCATTGGCAACGTGTGGACCATCTTCAATGCCCGACCAATTCTACGGGATATCAGAAGCTTATCGGGAAGCAACGGGTCTTCAAGTTCCTTCAGGAACTTAACTCTGAGTATGATGCTGTTCACAGTTGCGTTCTTGGGATGGATAATCTTCCCACTCTTCAGGCGGCTTTTGCATATGTGCAAAATAAGGAGAGTCGTCGATCCGCTATGCTTTCGGTTGCACCTACTGGGCGTTCCACTCTTGTTTCAGCTCCTCTGAAAGGGGGAACTTCACAGCCACATGGAGCTAATTCTACGAGTGGGTCTGACCCTTCTGATAAGGCTAAGGAGTGGTGTGATCACTGCAATCGCCCTATGACACACGAGGGCTACTTGTTGGAGACTCCATGGTCGTCCCCCTGGAGGTTGTGGAGGTCAATTTGGAGGTCGCTTTGGGCCTCTTGGTGGTCGTGGAGGCAATTCCCGGGCACATCCTATCGAGGTGATCGATGTTGCTGATTCACGACAAGTTGCCCAGGCTACTCCACCTTCTGTGCCTTCTTCAGCACCATTGTCTACGATTGAGTATGAGGAGGCATTGCGGGGGTTTGGATGCTCTTCGTAACCTGATGACTCGTCGTGCTCCGTCTACCTCTACAGGTGCTTCATCTTCATTTGCCCAGATAGGTAATTTAGTCACTTCTATGAGAGCGTGTTTATCTCACTCCTTGTTTCCTTGGATTATTAATTCTGGTGCATTGGATTATATGTCTAGCTCATCAGATTTATTCTCTGTGTATACTCCCTATTCAGGTCAAGAGTTGCAGATGGTACTTTTTACTCTGTTTCAGGGAAGGGTGTCATACATGCCACTTCAACTCTGCCTCTGTCCTCTGTTTTACATGTTCCGAGTTTCACCTCTATTATTTTATCTATCAATCGTATAACTCGTGATCTTAACTATAGTGTAACTATCTTTCCTTCACATTGTGTTTTCCAGGATCTTACCGTACGGAGGACGATTGGCAGTGGTAGATAGGAGAATGGCCTTTACTTATTGGATGTAGGAAGCAAGGGAGCTCATCACACTACAGTTTATGAGAATAAGTCTAAGAACATTTTGCTTTGGCATAAGAGATTAGGACATCCATCGTTTCATTTAATTAAGTATTTGTTTCCTTCTTTAGTTTTCAATAAAGCTATTTCTGAATATTTATGTGAGTCTAGTGAACTTGGGAAACATCATCGAACGACTTTTGCTCTGAGTTATAATAAAAATTTAGTGCCTTTTTCTTTAGTGCATTCTGATGTATGGGGTCCATCGCGTGTTGTGTCTTTAAAATGTCATTGTTGGTTTGTTATCTTTATTGATGATTATTCACGGACCACGTGGCTATATATGATGAAAAAAAAAGGAAGTTTTTTCTATTTTCAAGAACTTCTATCAAATGGTTTTGACTCAGTTTGGGACAGGTATCAAAGTATTGCATTCTGACCAAGGGGGAGAATATATTGATTCAGATCTAAGAGATTTTTTTTCTTCTAAAGGGATACTTCATCAGACTTCTTGCACTGATACCCCACTACAAAATGGGGTAGTAGAATGCAAGAATCGCCATATGCTCAATGTTGCCCGCTCTTTGTTATTCTCAGCCAATGCTCCTAAATCCTATTGGGGTGATGCCGTTCTCACTGCTGCGTATCTCATCAATAGGCTACCAACCCAAGTCCTCAATAAGCGGTCTCCCATTGAACCTCTATCCCATCCTACCTCTCTTTTCCCTATTCTTCCTCGTGTCTTTGGGTGTGTTTGCTTTGTTCATAACAACTCTCCCACACGCGGAAAGCTTGATCCTTGTGCCATTCTGTGTCTTTGTTGGTTACTCCCCTACTCAAAAAGGGTACAAGTGCTATAATCCTCAGACTAGGAAATGGTATGTTTCCATGGATGTCACTTTTCATGCGTCTGTCCCTTTTTTTCCGATTCCCTTGTTCCTCTTCAGGGGGAGCAGACTAGTGAAGAGGTCCTTAGGAATACTTTCCCAGTGTTACTTCCGGAGAAGGAGAAAGTGGTTACTAATCTAGAGGTTGAGGAAGTCGTAGTGGAAGATGTAAAGATGAAAAGTATGATGGGAATATCTCTTTTGGTATATTCAACATAACATGAGAGAATACAATGAGCCTTTATATAGGTTTGGTTTAACCTAGACTGTTTACTCTTTAACCGATGTGGGACAACCACATATATACGTATACTATATTTACACATATACCCTTTAACACTCCCCCTCAAGCTAGAGCATATATATTATATACACCTAGCTTGTTACAAATATATTTCACACGTGTCCCAAGGAGAGAGAGAAGAGCACTTTTGTTGCCGAGGGTAGAGGAGGGTGGTAGAGTGGCCTGAGGTTAGCGGCGAAGGTGGGTTTGGTGGTTAGGAGGCTTGGCGAGGGGCTGGGTAGCGACGCAGGGGTAGGAGGTGGTGGTAGAGGCTGGCCGAAGGTGGTGAAGGGGCTAGGGTTGGGATATGTTTGCTCTGATACCAAATAGAGAAGAAAATGTGTTTATTTTATTCATTGTAAGCACCACTATATATACAAAGTCTAGGTTACAGGAGAAAGTAAAGAAAAGGAAAGAAATCAAATTACAATCAAAGATAAAATCAACATTAATTCCTAGTTTGACTGAAATCTTATCTAAGAGATATAATTTCCAACAATAACTACTAGGAAAGTACCCTAGTTAAGGTTCTCTAACAGTATTGAAGCACACAAGTCAAATTATGTCATAAAGATGTGGGAAGCAACCAAAATAAATCAACAAGCTTGTTAGAATATAAGTGTTAGTATTAAGGGTATTTCTGTAATTTTCGTGATTATATGATTGATATATAAGTGTAGGCTAACCTAATTAGGTTAAGCCTTCTCTTTCTCTCTATTCTCTCTTTGAACATGGTATCAGAGCCACCCAAATAGGCTTCTCTGTGCCACACACCACCACCACCATCACAGACGCAGCACTGCTCACGCAGCACTGTTCACGCGACACTGTTCACGCAGTTACTGTTCACGCGACACTGTTCATGCAGTAACTATTCATCCAGCACTGTTAATGATCTGATTTCTTCACTTTCTTGAATTCCAACCGTCCAAGGGATAACATTCACATACATCGGAACTCGATTAGGCAATTTTGATTGGTGGTTTCTTCGTTCGTGTTGTCTCGGTCCCTTTATGGACCTTATTGGTTAGTTCCGTTTGAGTTTATTGGTGTTGATGTTGCTTCTTGTTCGTTGTTAGTATTTTTCCTTTGTTATTGGGTATAAGACTCCTACTGTTTTTGGTTGATATGGCTGACAAAAAAGCTTCTATTTCTTCGTCCGATGTTGTGAGTATGCAAATTATCACTACTAAGTTGAATGGGTCCAATTACTTGTTGTGGGCTCAAGCTATGAAAGTCGCATTAGGGGCTAGAAAGAAGTTAAAATATATTGAGTCTGTTGCTCCTGCTAAGGATAGTAAGGATTATGAAGATTGGGTGTCTGAGAATTATGTGGTTATGTCCTGGTTGTGGAATAGTATGGAACCTACTGTGTGTTCGAGTGTCATGTTCTTGTCCTCAGCCAAAGAGATTTGGGAGTCTGTTCATGAGACGTTTTCCATGGAAAAGAATGTTTCTCGCATTTATGAGGTATATCAAAATTTGTTTTTGCTTCAACAAGGTGATAAGCCGGTTAGTGAATACTACATTACATGTAAGGGACTCATGGATGAGTTGAATCAGTATCATCCTATCACTAATGATGTTGACGTTATCAAGAAGCAACGAGAGGAATTTTATGTCTCCAAGTTCTTATCTGGGTTACATTCGAATCTTCAGTCTGTTAAGTCACAGATTTTGGCCGGTGATGGTAGTATTCCATCCTTGAGCTATGTGTATTCTCGTGTGCTCCGCGTTACTACAGAGTCTTCCTCCTCCGCCTCTTCTGAGCCTGTTGGGAAAGAAAATTATGCACTTGTTACATCTACGGGATATAAAGGGGCCTTTCGTGGTCGTGGCAATTTTCCTGGTAATAATCGCGGTCGCGGTGGTCGTGGCTTTGGCAATTCCCCTCCTATGTTTAATGGTAATCGAGGGCGAGGAGGTCCTCCGGGACGTGGTCGTGGTTTTGGTCGAGGCCGTGGTTCTCTTTATTGCACACACTGCGGGGGTGACAATCATACTGTGGATAGGTGTTATGATATCTATGGTAAGCCGTGGGAGACCTCACCTAATCCAGCCCTGTACTCTTCTGACAATGCTTTTGGGTCTCAACAGGAAGTTAGTACTCCTACTCCACCTGCCATAGCATCTTCAAATGAGTCTATCACTCTCTCTCGAGAGGAATACAATGCCTTAATCCAACAACAACAACAGCAATCCTTGTCTAGTACTACTGGTTTTGCACAGTCAAGTAATATTGCATGTTTTTCTTCATCTGCTCCTTCACCATGGGTCATCGACTCAGGGGCTTCGGCACATATGACTGGTAAGTCCAATGTATTTACACAATTGCTTAGTCCACCCACACAGCCTTCAGTTGTTTTAGCTGATGGACGATCTTGTCCTATTATTGGTCATGGTCCTGTTTCTCCCACCTCATCTCTTTCGTTGTCATCTGTAATTATATTCCTCAATTTCCCTTTAGTTTCCTCAACTTACTAAATCTTTAAATTGTTCTGTAACATTTTATCCCTCTCATTGTGTTTTTCAGGACCTCAACTCGAAGAAGATGATTGGTGGAGGTCGTGAGCGTGATGGTCTTTATTACTTGGAACAGCATTCAACAGTGAATAAATCGACGGCTTTACATACAGCTGTTTCACCACATCAATGGCACTGCCGTCTGGGTCATCCTTCACTACAGTCCTTGAAGTTGGTTTTTCCGTCCTTTAAGTCTATGTCTAGTTTAGAGTGTGAGGCTTGCCAGTTAGGTAAGCATCATAGGGTGTCTTTTCCTTTACGTAAAAATAATCGTCGGGCCACTCTTTTTGAGTTGGTTCATTCTGACGTTTGGGGTCCGTCTAGACATAAGAGTCTGTTAGGTTTTTCTTATTTTGTGTCTTTTGTGGATGATTGTTCCAGGATGACATGGTTATTTTTAATGAAAGAACGTTCAGATATTTCTTCTATTTTTCAATTATTTCTTCTATTTTTCAATTATTTCATAAAGAGATTATGACTCAGTTTGGTTACACTATTCGTATTTTACAATCTGATAATGCTTTGGAATATGTTAAAGGACCTCTTCAGTCCTATTGTGATTCTCAGGGGATAATTCATCAATCCTCTTGTGGTTATACTCCACAACAGAATGGTGTAGCTGAACGGAAAAATAGGCACCTTCTTGAGATTGCCCGAACAATTATGTTGCACATGCATGTTCCTAAACAATTTTGGGGGGATGTTGTACTCACTGCCTGTTATCTTATTAATCGCATGCCTTCATCTGTTCTTAGTGGTGGCATTCCTCATTCTGTTCTCTATCCAGATAGATCATTGTTTGCCTTACCACCACGTGTGTTTGGTTGTGTTGCATTTGTTCATGTTCTTACTCCTGGTCATGATAAATTGGATCCTCGAGCCACCAAATGTATATTTGTGGGATATTCACGCACTCAAAAAGGTTATAAATGCTGGAATCCTCAGAGTCGTCGTTATGTGGTTACTGCAGATGTCACCTTCTTTGAAGGTACACCATTTTTTTCGTCCTCCGGTGCTTCCTTAGATGTTGATGTTCTTGTTCCATCGTCCACTATTCCCTTACCCATTCCTCCTCCTAGTTCTCCTCCCTTGCAGGTGTATCGTCGTCGTGACAAGCCATCCAGTATTCATGACCCGCCAGCTCCACCTCCATCTTCATCCACTTCGGCTGAGGTTCCCCAATCTCATGATCTACCCATTGCTCTTCGAAAAGGTACTCGTTCTTGCACTCACCATCCTATTGATCAGGTTGTTTCATATTCTCATTTATCGTCTCCACTTCGCTCCTTTGTTAGTGCTTTATCTTCAGTCTCTGTTCCTCAGTCTCATACTCAGGCATTGGTTTCTTCGGGTTGGAAGAGCGCTATGGATGATGAGATGTTGGCGTTGTCCAAAAATGGTATGTGGGAGTTAACTGATCTTCCTTCTGGGAAACATGTTGTAAGTTGTCGTTGGGTTTATGTGGTTAAGTATCATCCGGATGGTACTGTCGAACGGTTGAAAGCTCGTTTGGTGGCTAAAGGGTACACTCAGACTTTTGGTGTGGATTACTTTGAAACCTTTTCCCCTGTAGCTCGTCTCAATTCTGTTCGCATTTTATTGTCTGTTGATGTTACTCAGGGATGGCCTCTACATCAACTTGACATAAAGAATGCCTTTCTTCATGGTGACCTACAGGAGGAAGTGTATATGAAGCAACCTCCTGGGTATGTTGCTCAGGGGGAGTCACATAAAGTATGTAGGTTGAAGAAAGCCATTTATGGCCTTAAACAGTCTCCAAGGGCCTGGTTTGACAAGTTTAGCCAAGTAGCTAGTTCATATGGGTTGAAAAGAAGTAGTTCTGATCAT
Organism: Hydrangea macrophylla; assembly: GCA_033977485.1. NCBI lineage: Eukaryota > Viridiplantae > Streptophyta > Magnoliopsida > Cornales > Hydrangeaceae > Hydrangea > Hydrangea macrophylla. Next base: position 82,227,450 of record CM066987.1, read on the forward strand.
TCAGTTTTTGTGAGACACTGTGAGAAAGGTACGATAGTTCTAGCAGTTTATGTGGATGATATAGTGATTACTAGCAGTAACAGTGAAGGTATACAGTTATTGAAGTCTCATTTAAGTAAGCATTTTCATATGAAGGATTTGGGCTACTACGTTATTTTTTGGGTATTGAGGTAGCAAGGTCTAAGGAAGGAATTTTCTTATCCCAAAGAAAGTATGTCCTTGACCTTCTAGATGAAACAGGATTGATGGGTTCAAAACCTGTCGACACTCCGATGGACTCAAATATTAAGTTTAGTAAAGATGATGGAGAAGACTTCAATGATGCTGGAAGGTATAGAAGACTTGTGGGTAAGTTGATTTATTTAACCGCAACTCGAGTTGATATCACCTTTTCTGTTGGAGTTGTCATTCAGTTTATGCAGAGTCCCAAGTTATCACATTGGAAGGCAGTGTGTCGTACATTGAGGTATTTGAAAGGTGCCCCTGGTAAAGGCTTAGTGTTGAAGCCTTCAGATAATTTGGAGATAGTTGGTTTCTCAGATGCCAGTTGGGCAGGAGACAGTCTTGATAGACGTTCAGTATCAGGGTTTTGTGTGTTCGTTGGTAGAAATCTTGTCAGTTGGAAGAGCAAAAAGCAAAATGTAGTTGCAAGATCAAGTGCAGAGGCCGAGTATAGAGCTATGGCTCATGCTGCGTGTGAGTTGTTATGGGTGAAGACTATTCTGCAAGAGATGGGATTTCCAAGTAGTAAACCTATGAAGATGTATTGTGATAATCAAGCCGCTATGTACATTGCGAGTAATCCAGTGTTTCATGAGAGGACCAAACATATTGAAGTTGATTGTCATTTTATCAGAGATATGGTTATGAGAAAAGAAATTGTTACTTCTTTTGTTAGGTCTAGTGAGCAACTAGGAGATATTCTTACCAAGGCACTAAATAGAGGACCGTCCTATGACCTTTGTAACAAGCTGGGCATGATAGATATCTATGCTCCAGCTTGAGGGGGAGTGTTAGAATATAAGTGTTAGTATTAAGGGTATTTCTGTAATTTTCGTGATTATATGATTGATATATAAGTGTGGGCTAACCTAATTAGGTTAAGCCTTCTCTTTCTCTCTATTCTCTCTATGAACAAAGCTTTAAAGGGCAATCAGACTACCTTGATGAGAAAAGACATTCAGTTGATCAAAACTTGGACTAATATTAATGTAAAACTTGAGAACAGATAATGGGTCTGAACTAAAGTTATATAAAGATTAAAAAAAAAAGAGAGAGAGAAAGGAATGCTTTGTAAAGGATGCAATGTGTTTGGTATGCTTTTTGGGGGGTTTTGTTTCAGACGCAAGGACCGACCATGCTCTGTATTTATAGGAAAAGTCCTTGTTTTTGGCGGTTTGAGGCCAAGCGACCTTGGGGAGCCCCGCCCAATGAGCTTCGGCCACGTTGATGGTTCTTGGAACTTCACTTCAACTGCCCTAGTCACTTGCGTTCATCATGAGCTCTGACAACTTTTGGGAGATCTCTCTTTATCCTCTGGAGATATCTGTTTCTTGGAACTTGCGCCAAGCTTCTTGAGGAAGCTTCATCAAACCGATAGAAGAAGCAATACTGATGAACTAGTAGCTCGATGGGGTGGCAGCACGATGAAGAAGGCAGCACGATAAAGAAGGCAGCACGATGAGGTAAGGGAGCATGCTGATTGGCCTCTCATCATGCTATTCTGGATTTTATGCATTTTTTGGGTGTCTACAAAGTGGAACAAGTAACAATCATCAAAGTTCTTTGAAATGCTTATTTCACGACAAATGTATAAGTTGGTCCCACAAGTATCTTTCTTTTTTGTATACATCTCAAAATATATCCTTTCCAAATGATTTCATCATCACTAGGAAGCTTCAAGAAATAAATGAAGGTTTCAAATGAAAAGATATTTTGTCCTTACTTGTGTTTACAATTTAACAATATTTATTAAGAGACAAACAAAGCAACGAATTAAAATGAACCTGTTGCGTGGTATTTTAAAATAGGCTTTTATAGCAGCAAAGAAATTTAAAGACGATAAGTTAAGAATAAAGAACACAGTACAAAGCTCACCCATTGCTCACCCAAGCCATTCATTGGCTAGGTGAGTGGGATCTGATGCAATGCGTTGTCCCATATCGGCTGTGTTTTGGGTTGTCGTTGGGCTTATATAGTGGCTGACCCCTTCCTCCCATTAGCATAGGCCTTGGGAGTGAATGTTATTACATTATTTGGTATCAAAGCCAACTCAGGGATGTGGGGCCACCTGTGGTGACCAACGGATAGCCCTGACGTGGACGTGAGTATCAGGTGGGTGTCTGATGCAGTGTGTTGTCCCACATCAGCTGTGGGTTGTCCTTGGGTTTATACAGTGGTTGACCCTTTCCTCCCTAGCTTAGGCTTTTAGGAGTGAATGTAACTACATTAGGACCCACCACTTTATTCCATTAATTCATACCCATTTTACCCCCTTAAAGTGGTGGGTTCCATTCACCTAGCCAATGCATGGCTTGGGTGAGCAAAAACGCACTAACAAAAATTCCAAAAAATGAAATGATACAAAACAGCATAATAGAGAAATTCCATTGAGTGATTTTTAAAGCAGATTTCTATTAACATGTGCCCTTATTAGGACACATGGGCACATGTTAACAAGCTTTAAAAGGTTTGTACCTGCACATTTTCCCAAAATATTCTTACATGTACAAGCATTTTAAACCTTGTTAACATGTGCCCTAAGGTAACTGTTTGCACCCAAAATATGCATTTTATCACTTGACCATATATTGAGGCATTTGGTCAAAAGTGCTAGTCATGATCGAATGAATGGTGAACATTCGGACTAAAGTAATTGCCCTCTAGACCAAATTTTAAATACCCAAATACATGGGTGTTTGAAAATGTGAAAGTGGCAAATATGCATCACTAGGCCATCGCCCATGCCAAGCCATCGGCCTTGATCATTGCCATTTCCATCGGGCTCTTTGTTTGGCACATTCAATGTATCATGACATGGTGGGACCATCTTGTTTTGTCCCATTTATATGTTTTGATAATCATCCGGCCATATAAGCATAAAGCATGACCAAATTGTTGGGAATGCTTGCAATCAACAATTAATGGGACCCATGGTTTGACTATTTTGGTCTTAGACATGACATGTTCGTCCATGGCATCACCATTCCTCAAGACCATCGGCCATGAACTCATAATGAGTTCAAAGCTCATTCGGTAAAATGAGTTTTGGTCAAATGGTGGCCCCAAATTTGTCGTTTATCATGGTGGGGGCCACCTTTCATCATTACCATGATTTTGGGGAACATATTTTGGAGTTTTGGACTTTGTAGCATTATTTTCATTCGGCCTTGACTCCACAGGCAACATTCCATCGGGCTGGGCACTTGATGCATTCACAGTCCAAGTTGATGAGGTGGGCCCAAGAATGATTGCAAGATGTTAATGCAGATTGTGAGTCCCTAGAATACTTATCATGGAAGGAATGCTCTCATTGGACCAAAAGCCAAGCAAGCTTCCACAGGAAGCTTCATCAACTCCCTTTATACATACAGTGATCTCCCCAACAACTCAACAACACAACTACCCAACCAAACAGTCCTCAGAAAACATTCCTTTTTGGCTTACATTACAGTAGCTTTCCATAACTTTTTCTTTAAGCTTTCTTATTTTATTTTAGTGTTCTTACATTATTGTATTTTACTTTCTTAAGTAATTTCCTTCCTTGTAATTTCCTTTCATGCAATATATTTCCACTTTCAAAGCCTTGATTTATTTCCATTTTCACCACTTTTTGACTTGTATGCTTCAATACTGTCAAAGAATCTATAACTAGGGTACTTTCCTACTAGTTTTTAACAATCCCAATAGGATAGAAGTTAGATCATGCACCACTCGCACGATAGATTAGGAAAAATTATGTTTGCTAATTTATTCACACAATCGTGCTACCTCAGCTCTGGCATGCCCGACACAAAATAATAAGAGCCAAACAGTAACATGCTAAGATTTTCATTTAACCATAATACAGATTAAAAACTGTAACACCAGTAGGAGGAGCTCACTTATCACGATTTGTTATCAATGTGCTTGAAAGCCATCCAGAACAGAGTGTTTCCTTAAGGTATGTTGGAGAGACTGTACTGGAAAATGTAAATTGAATTAACATAGATATCAGCAGATATTGTCTCAAGTGTGTGTGTGTGTGTGTGCGCGCGCGCGCGCATAAAAGGGAACGAGTTAGTTCTTGGTTTTTGAAAAAATAATTCATCCAATTGTGGAATTGAAATTGGGATATCACCCTCTACAGTATTGTAGGCAGCATAACCTAAACCCTCCTTGTTCTGAACTTCACAATCACATGGTTAACTTCTGCCAAGAATTTCAAGTGCAACTACTAGATACGACGAAGTTGTGGCAAAAAAGTTATCGAATTTCTTGGCAGAAAAATATTTAAGGTGGTAAATTATCTAACAGGGTAAGAAGCGATAATATATGGTTTTCCGAAACAATATCTAAAAAGCTTTACCTACCTAAAACAAAATATCACAAAAGCCTTCTTTATTTGTTTGATGAATTGTTCAAGCACATATGAACTAAACAGTACTCAACTTCAATCGGTTTGAGAGAGTCTCTTCATTGCAAAAGAATTACTACAATTTGCTGAAGACGGATAATTGCATGTTTTGGGGGGAAAATGAAATGCAGAAAGTAATGTGAACTAAAGAGCAAAAAAACACTTAAAACCACTTACACAACAGAGTTGGTGTACACAATGCCCCCTTTCAATAAGCTCAACCTCTCAGGATTATGCCCAATTGTTCGATCATCAAGGGCCTGCCATATTGAAACAGAGGAGAAAGGTAGACATATTAGTTATGAGGTCACACTTATTCAAAAACTCAACGATGGAAGTTTCTAACTAAAAGGTTGATATGCAGAACCCAGAGATTTTTATCAGTGATCTCAGTCTAAGGTTTTCAGCCAGTAAATTGAAATATCCAGTTGGATAAAGGAAAATTTTATCTAACAATTTCTTTTCCAAACAATAGCAGAGTTAAGACGTAAGCTACTGATCATTCAGTTTGAAGAGGTCATGGCAGCTGCTAACAATGAACACACTAAAAATTTAAGCTAATCACGTGAAGCCTCATGAGTATCCATAAGATGTATAATGAAGGAAGTGACAGTGGTTTAGCAGAGGACCTTCTTGGTTAGATACGGTGTAAAAGCCAACGACCCTAAAAACTTAAGCTATTAAAAAGAATGCAATTATATAACTCAACAATGTGAATGCTACATCTTTCCATGAGAAATAAAATGTATCCGGCACCAAAAGCGCCTATTGCATCAGTTCTGATAATTGCATCCACATGGGGCTAAAAGGTATGAAAAACAGAAGGATATAATAACATAATCCACTAAAAGATCTCACCTTGTCGACAGTTGCATATATAGAACCGTCAAGACCACACTTGCTGAGTTGATCTTGGCTGCCAAAGAAAATAAATTTGCATCCAGATTTTACAGAGCTTAAAAGTTATCGTAAATGGATGCTTCGAACAAATTGGAAGATAATTGGATGTTATCAAAGCCAGTTATAGCCTTATAGGCCCTAGCACCAGATCACAGCATTCAAAAGATAACATTTCAGTTGCTGGGGTTATGAACTCGATAGTATTGTTAAGAACAGCTATTTTGCTGCTACTATAAAAACTACAGAAAACAATACTTGAGAATAATCAGTGTATTCACGGTTGAAAATCTTTAACGCTTGACATTGAGATGAATGTCTAATGAGGAGAACATCTAAATGCTGGTCAATAATCACATTAAGTAAATTCATGTAGAGGCTCAATCAGATTATGAGAAGATCGCCACCATTGTATGTTTGATCACTTTACAAGTGGAAAGAACTAGAAGAGTTTATTAAGATTGATGAGTTCAGTGTTCTAAAAATCCCTAGGCGGTAGGTGGGCCACGAGGGGGGGCCTAGGGCCTATGCGGAGACCTAGTATTTTAAAGCAAAATTAATAATACAGACACAATTCTAATAGACCAATATGAAAAAAAAAAAAAAAAAAAAAAAAAAAAAAAAAAAAAGGTCACATTATCAAATATCAACAATGTAATTTAAATTGATGCTTAGTTGCTTACCAACAAACTAAGATTCCAACTCTTCTCCTCCGTATTGCTCCACCACTCACTCACCATCAGACTCAAACTCATACTCCTCATCACCCTCTTCTTCTGTAGCCTCATCAAATACAAAATCGACTTCATGAACGTGAGTCGTCCTCTCTCTCTCTATCGACTTCATGAACGTGAGTCGTCCTCTCTCTCTCTCTCTCTCTCTCTCTCTCTCTCTCTCTCTCTCTCTCTCTCTCTCTCTCTCTCTCTCTCTCTTAATCTTGGTAGTCAATTGAATGAACGACTGTGGTGTGGTGGCTTAGGGGATTATTAGGGTTTTGCCCTCGTTATTATTTCAAGAAAATGACAATTCCACCCCTAGGCCTCCTGGGCCGGCCTAGGCCGGGCCTAGACCAGGCCTAAATCCCTGTGAGATTTTTGCAAGGATTAGGTGAAAATCCAAGCGGTTGGAAAAGGCCTAGGAGGATTTTTAGAACACTGGATGAGTTGGATAAAACAAGCAATATCATATAACTTTAGCGGGATAATTATGGAAATTAGAAAGATCAAAGAAAAATAGTCCCTCAGAAGGACACACCTGCACTCCCCATAATACTCCAAGTTGTGGATTGTCAAAACAATTCTTGGTTTCTACAAAACATAATACGCCAATGTTATCAATTTTACGAAAGCAGCAAAAACTAGGGAGTAAATAGAAGCTGTAGGTCATACTTGCAGTGAGAGATGATGGTACATATCCCAGTAAAGCAGGGGCAAAGCGCCTGTCTGCCATTCATGAACATGAATGATATCAGGGTTTGTTCCAGTAACCTGCAGCAAGATAAATTGTCCGACAAAAATCAGGAAAAGATGGTTTTAAAAAATGAAAACTTGGTGCAGAAAGAAAAAGAAAACAGCACTAAGCCATACGAGATTTTTAAAAAAATTTGTGACTGTTGAGGTATATCATACTTATCAACTGTTTCGGCGCATATGAAGTTAATAAAGCTTTCCCGGCCTTTTAAGGTCGACCGGGGTGAACAGATAAATTTTTTCCTTGCTTCAATGGTATGACATGTTCAAAGAGACTAGTATTCTATATGCATAATCATTTTACTCACGACCACGAGGTCAAACTCCTATGATTCTGAATTAGGTGTTGACTTTGTTACTTAATCTAGCTGATTGTCAAGAGGAAGCCAAATCTGATGTGTTTCAAACTTTGAGAAGAATATCAATACTTAGCTCCGTTTGGTATGGAAGTAGTTTTTTTTTTTCGCAACACAAATATATAGATGTATACATATATATATATATATATATAGAGAGAGAGAGAGAGAGTGAATAGATAAAAGAAGGTCTTGCAAGGCCCAACCCGTTCAACTCCTTAAAACCCAGGTGTTAAAGAGAGGGGAACTAAGGCCTTATAAACCGCACAGACAACAACACATCTAAGAGACGTGAGGCGACAACACGCCCCCGCACGTGTGGCAAAGGCTCACACGTGAATTACGGAGATAGGGGACAAACAAGGCTCTGATACCACTTCTAAGGCCCAGCCCATTCAACTCCTTAAAACCCAGGTGTTAAAGAGAGGGGAACTAAGGCCTTATAAACCGCACAGGCAACAACACATCTAAGTGATGTGGGACGACAACAGAAAGGTAGAGATGAAGATGAAGATGAAGATGAAGATGAAGATGAAGTTAAAGACATGATAGAGTGAGCGCTCTTTGTTATAAAGTTGGAGTACAGGGTTCCCTCAATCCCCAACCCATGTCCCTATATGCGAGACACCTCCTCCAACTTCAAAGCATAAGCAAGTAAAACTTTCTTTTTTGAAGAAGCAAAAACTATACTTCCCCCGTCTCATTTTATGTGTCCCTTTTGGGGAATCCAAAATTTTAAGGGAACATAATGATTATAGTTCACATGGGCATAAATATGGCACTTTTTCCAAAACTGCCATTGACTTGGTTAAGAAAGTAGTTTGGCGAGAATGCGTTCTGCAAATGTCATTAAGAACGCTAAACAAATTAGGGCATGTTTGGATTAGCTTATTTGGGACCAACAATCACGTATTTGGGATTTTTTATAGGTTTGAGTCTGTTGGCAAAAATATTTCACAGTTTTTTTTTTCGAAAATTGAATCCACTTTAAAGCAGAAAATACAGCTTAAATCAGAAAAAGAAATTTGCTACTTTGACAAATCGATTCAAGGAAAAGTCTCTTATTCCCACAGAAAAATCTACGGGCTCTTACTCCTTGTGGATTCACATACCTGCATCCATTCCAGGCAAGCACGGCTAAAAAATAAATATGCCTCCAGTTCATTGTATGGGCCTCCATACACATACTTCCCCTTGAAGAAGTGGTTGGATGGTTCAATAAATATAACCGGGATGCCTGAAACTACGCCACGATACGCATTGGTGGGGACCCAATTTCCATCGTGATACGAGTTGTAAGTAGTAATCAGCCCCAACTCGTTGATCTGCTGCTTCTCAATACACTCGTAGAATGGCAACATTATTTCTACTTTATGGCCGCGCAATAAGCATGCACGGGCAAGCCCAGTTACAACATCACCGAGACCACCAACTTTAGCTATTGGTGCCATTTCGGCCGTGACATGAACTGCAAATATAACATCAGAATCCTTCTCTGTGCTTGGTGGAACTTCTGAACTGATTTCCCATGAAGGGAAGTCCCTCTTCCAAAATGGAATTTCGTCATCGGGGGAAGGCCAAACAATACTTTTAAATCCCGAATTGGTTGAACTTACTAGTTTGTCAGCACCTACCTATTAAAAATTGGTAGGAATAAGAAAAACTCAACAAAGAAGGCGTGAATAAAGAAAACTATGTCTCAGTAATTCCTTTTGAGTTTGAATTTCAGAGAGAATTTACGGAGTTGTACTACAACATAGAGCTAAAGTTACATCAAGATACACTTTTCTATTTGGTTACGGGTTTAAATATTTTTTTTCTGGGAAGTTTCACTTGAAATTCAAGTGTCTGGATGTGATATCAACCATTTCAACAGAACTACAATCATTAACTTAATAATGATCAAACTTCATCTTTCCAGACAATATAATATTTTATAATGAATGAGATGCTTTTGAAGATTTTCCAAGCCACTCAAAAAAATAATAATAATAAAATAAAATTAATAATCCGTATGTATCAGAGTTATTCATTCCCCAAAAAAACTATCTTCTACATTACTCGCGCTGAGTTCAACCCTACCATGTACAACTGATCTGCATTACGTGAACCTTATTGAGAAACAGATGAGGAATCAAACTGTCAAATTCATATAAATGTCCAAATTTTGAATGCATTCACTCGGGTGATGTTTTCTGGTAAAAGTTTCCATCAACCACTTCAATATCTAAGGTTAACCTGATGTTTAGTAAACCTAGTTTATTTAGAAATTCAAATCAAGTAACTTTTTGGCATATATGTCCATAAGACTAAGCCGAGCAGCTAATTTCTTAAAACATGCAGCAGATCAGATTGTAGTTTATTCTCTTGACAAGGTCTCAACGGTGGGAAAGTCTAAGAAAGATTCAATTTTTCAACTTCTATTTCTTCCCCAATTTTCTCGGCAACCAAACCACAAAAAACATTATATTTAGGGCTTGTTTGCGCGCCCGTGTTGAAATCTACCATCTTGTCATTTAGAAAATAGTAACTGTGTCAAAAGTTGTGCTTAAACTAAAAAATTATATGATTACAAAGAACCACATATGGAAAAATGCACCGAAATGCACCAAGTTTCTCTATTTTTTCAATATAATCTCACTGAAGATAATGAATTTCAATACTGAAATGCTTTGTAAATGATAAATGATTCCATTCAAATTCGTGGACACCAGAACAAGCCCTTTAGAATATGAACCACACACACCCCATACAGAGATAGATAGATATATATATATATATATATGTTGGATTGTCCCACATCGCCCGGGCATAGCCCCCAGCTGTGCCTCTTATAATTTTCCCCTCATAAGGCATCTTTTAGGGACCATTGATCTTTCTACTATATACATATATGTGTGTATAGTATATACCTGAACTGCTTGGGTCTTGAAATAATATCATTATCAGGAACCATACATGGAGAAATGCACCTGAGTTTCTCTATTTTTCAATATAATCTCGTTGAAGATGATGAATTTCAGTACCGAATTGCTTTGTAAATCATAAATGATTCTTCTATTCAAATTGGCGGACACCCAAACAAGCAGCCTTTATTTATATATATATATATATATATATATATGAGTGTGTGTGTACTGTGTAGTAGTAGTAGTAGTAGATACCTGAATTGCTTGGGGGGACTTGAAATTGAATGAGTAGGGCTTTGAGTTACTGAATGTGTTCCTGCTATGCCTCTTTCTTGTATTGGGCACTGCTACAGTCTTCGGATTTAACAACATGACACTTGCTAGCCTAGTATGAGAAAACCTTGTGGAGGCACGATTGCCACTCTGTACTATGATTGCATCCATAATTCTCTGTATATATATATATAGCAAAAAACACCACTCTATATGAATACAGATACAGATACAGACACCCGCGAATTATATATATATATATATATATCTGTGTGCGTGTGTGTGTATGGTAGAAGTGTGGAAGTAAAGTTCAAATCAAATCTCGCTAGGGAGGTGAAGAAGCACAATTTAGATACTATTCTAGGGAAGATGCTTTTTGATTCCTCTTCAACAGAAAGCGCCAATTTCGATTTTTACACTTTTTTTTTTTTTTTAAGATTTTCCTCAAAACCGACCCAACTAGTCCAGTCGGCTTCAAAGATTATTGCACACAAAGAACTAAGGGCCTGTTTGTTCGAGTGGCTTAAAGATTTGCAATTGCCATAGCTTTGTGGTAACTTTTGTTAGTGTGTGAGTTCTGTATCCGATGTGGATGGTATATGAGGGATGGTATAACACGTAAGCTGGTTAGTGCCCAGTGGAGCAACAAGTGATGTGCGGTGGAAAAGTAAGAGTGAGGGTGAGAGTTTAGTAGGATAATAATAATAATAATAATAATAATAATAATAACTAACGATGGTGGGACTTGGAGGGTGTATGGCTCGAGTGAAAACCAGAGTAGCCCCAAATGAGAGAGAGAGAGAAAGCAGTAGAGGGTTGGTTATCAGTTGGAGACTGGTGTATGGGAGGGAGTTGTTCTGTGAGGCTAAAAGAGAGGCAGGGGAAGGTTGAGTAATGGCTGAGAGTCGGGTCTTGTTGGGGATTTTGGAGAGGGTGACGAATGTCTTTAAGTGCTTAGGATCGCAACTTAAGACTGGGTTAAAGCTTAAACTCTAGGTTGAGCTCGGATTGTTGGATGTATTGAATGAGGTTGGTATTTATACAGAGTTTGTGAAGTTCTTGGTACAGCTGGGGGTGGCTGAGTTGGCATCTTCAGAGTGGTTCCTCTGTTTGAGGTAGATGGGGACTTAAATGCTTATGTTTAAGGTAGTTGACGCCATTAAATGGGGATGTGGACAAGTCAGTGTATTAGGAAGGTAAGACGAGGTACTGTCATATTGTCGTTGTGATGGTGAGCCGATGCCATTGGTTGGTCAAAGGGAGACAAAAGTGGAGAAATACTATAGGTGCATAAGATGCAGCGAGGGAGTAAGCCGAGGTTCTTTTCTATTGGTTCTAAGGTTTAAGCGAGGGGGGATATCAAGGCTTTTCTATTGGTTTGGCAAGATGTATTGTCACTTGGAGTGATGATTCAGTATTGTATAGCGATGGTTTCTACTGGTGCTGGTGCAGAAGGTTAAGCATTGGGGCTCTTCAAGATCATGCTATTGGCTTGCAGAATGCTCAGCGAGGTTGAGCAGAAGGTTAAGCATTGGGCCTCTTCGAGGTCATGCTATTGGCTTAGGTTGAAACGAATAGGCAGGTCAAAGGTTCCAGTTGGCCTTTGTGGATACGGGTCCTCTAATTGGTTGTGAGGCTGGAGGGGCAGGATACGTGATCGATGGTCACGTGTCTCTCTTTCTCTTTGGGACCAACCCTAGCTTTGCTTGTGAAGCGTTCAGGTAGGGAGTTGCCCCTGGTTCTAGCCACCGAGCCATGAGCTCTCGAATTCCCAACAGACTTGACCACCCTTAGGTATTGCTTCCGGACCAAGGGTGGGTGTTTGAGTGCTGAGTGTGTATAATTAAAGTGGTACGTGATTGAAGCAAGTGGAGGAGTAATGGATGAGACACAGGGAGCATTTTGCTTTTGGGTGGACTCCTTTGAAGTGGACTTCCCTTGTGAGCTGAGGCTTTGGAGTGGGTTACTCTTTCTGAGTGGGCTATTCTGAGGGCTTTGAAGTGGTTATTCCAAGATGAGACTTCGGAATGGGCTTCTCCGGAGTGAGGCTTCTCCAGGTGTGCTGCTCTTTCGGAGTGGGCTTTCCCAAGTATGGCTTCGAAATGGGCTTCTCCAAAGTGAGGCTCCGGATTGGGCTTTCCCGAAGTGTGGCTTCGGAATGGGCTTCTCCGAAGTGAGGCTCTGGATTGGGCTTTCCCGAAGTGTGGCTTCGGAATGGGCTTCTCCGAAGTGAGGCTCCGGATTGGGCTTTCCCGAAGTGTGGCTTCGGAATGGGCTTCTCCGAAGTGAGGCTCCGGATTGGGCTTCTCCGAAGTGAGGCTCCGGATTGGGCTTTCCCGAAGTGTGGCTTCGGAATGGGCTTCTCCTAAGTGAGGCTCCGGATTGGACTTTCCGAAAGTGAGGTTCCGGATTGGGCTTCTCCGAAGTGTGGCTTCGGATTGGACTCATGGGAGGAGCCCATAACACGTGGGGTTATTGGTGGCATACGTTGGTTAAACTGGTGGAATTGTCAACCACTATCTACATTACCCCCCCTGTCCGTATTCTGGGTGTAAAGCGGCCAGGGTACGGGCAAGATTCTTACGTAACCTTCTGAGGTGACCCCTCTGCTGATGGATGGCCATCTTTTTGTTAGGGATATATACTAAAAGCCATGCTTTATGTAGTTGATTTATTATTCATTTAATAAAATCAGTTAATCCATTTTTTTATGAGAATCTGTGTGGGCAATGTTTGTATTATATTATTTATTTAATATTATGCATGTGTGTCTCTCATTCTATATAGTAGGTGGTTTGGTGTGTAGAGTTCGGCTTACATACGGAAGATCAGGCCATCAGATATTATAGAATGTAAGATTTTGGTTTACAGTCTTAGATGGGATTGGACACAGCATCGGTAGGACTGCAGCATGGTGTTGTAGTAGGTTTGTCTTGACTACGGAAAACGGTATAGTTTTAACTCACTATGCTGGTACACTTTGTGTATTAAACGGGACTGACTTGGGGTAATTATTTTATACTGACTTATAAGATAATTAATACCTCATGGCTATTATGAGTGCTTATGCTCTAAATCCTAAGTTAATTTGTAGACACGTACATTTGATATTTACACTTTGATCCCCAAAAGGGTGAGATCCTTAAATGGGTCAATATCTCACTGGATTGGGTGGCAATATTAATTGTGTGGTGGATATTAATTAATGATGGAATCCATGTCTCAATTTTGGGATTGGTGATATCCCCTTGAGAAAGCTTATAAGTTTTGATTATGTCAAACCCTGCAGGTGGATTTTGTATCCGACATATCAGATAAGTTAAGCAGAGGATCTCAAGAAATTTTAAGAAATTAATTAAATATGATTGTCAGTAATTATATTTAATTAATGGATATCTGTAATCTTAACATGGGGAGATAATAAACATTTAATAACATGGAGCTCGAAATATATTTTTGAGATAAGGGTAGGAGTGCAATTATAATTCTTTAGTGGTATGAATTATAATTTATGAAAATAGGAATCTGATTCAGTTAGAATTAGGGTTTCCTAATTCCATAAGGAAGCCTATTCCTTATTGACTTCTTATGGTCCCTATCGTAGCCTATATATATGCTGCTTTGGCTCTCTCATCAACTAGCGTTTTTCTATATAGAGAATTATAACTCGGAATAGAAAAGAGAGTGAAAAAGAGGGAGAGCAGAAAACAGAAAGGATTTCGAAAGAGCCCACACTCAGTTCGATATTCTGGCAGCGGAGGAATACGGTAGAAGATCGTGAGCTGTTATCGAGCCCGTGTTCTCGATTCGTCTACTACAGCAATCCGTTTTTGCAGTTCAAGGTAATCCTAGTTCCGCCCTTGTAGGGTTATTATAGATTTCATGAAATTTTTGCAGTACCAACTTATACACACTATCAACGGATTCTGGGAACGCAGTTTCCTAACACTTTTGCAGGCTATACTAGTTTTTTCTAGTGACATTACGAGGCCTCCTCTCGCGAAAGTACTGGGCGGCTGGTTTTTTTGTTTTTAGGAGACCATGGCCGGATGTGAAATGATTGTACAAACTCTTGTTGTAAAACCTGGGGTTGAATAACCTTCTTAGGTGATATGTTGCTCCAACTTTGTTCCTTGTTCCGAACCTGTTCCTCGTAAAATCGTGCGTGTACCCATTTACTGTATGTATTGGGTCTGTATAAAATGCGCATGTTTATCTTTGTTACGTATTGGTGTATGTATTGGGTGTGTAATTTATATTCGTCGAATGAGAATCAAACTTTTCTTTCTTCTCCTTCTTGCGCTTGTGATTGGTGATTGTGTGGTTGCTATGGTGTATTTTTTAGCTATCATTCCCTTTTGTGGAGAGGTATTGTAGGAAGGTGGTTGAATTTTATTCGTTCAATCTTGGTGAGGCAAAGAGGTGGGTAGCACGGTGCTCAGCCCATTTTTAGGGCGAGAATGTAATACTCAAGCCGCACGTCTTGGGGATTGTGCCACTCGGAGAACTGGGGAATGTGCCCCTTGGAGAACCCGTGTAGGGGAGTGTGTTCCTCGGAGAGTTGGGGAGTGTGCCCCTTGAGGAGATGTATTGTGAACGTTGTTTGCTATAATATTTATTCGGGCGTGCCAGAGCCTTGTTAGGTAGGCCCAAACTAATAAAACAAAATTTCCTAAGTCACTTGTGTGAGTGATACACAAGGTTTGGAAATCTGACTTCTATCAAAACGATTGTGATGGCCAAGTAGGAAAGTACCCTTGGCCTAAGATCCTATGGCTGTATTGAAGCACACAAGCCATACAAGTGATGAAAAGACACAAAAGAAATTAAATAAAAGCAGATTTTATTTAATTAATAAGAAAGAAATTACAAGGATGTAATTGAAAAGCTAAGAAAATAAAACTAAGAATGCTAAGAATGCTTTAAGAATGCATGTTTGAATGCTTTGTCGAAGAGACGCGGAGTCCTTTGCTTGAAGGCATGCCTCTATATTTATAGCGGCCTGAGCTGATTCCTATTTGGACTATGATTCCTTTTCTTACGCCCCAAGATACTGATTGATTGGCTAATTTGAAGGAATCCTTCTATATCACCATCTCCTTCCTTATCCAGAACTTGCTTGAATTAATCCCTTTAATTTAGGGATTAAACGCTCCAATCCAGCTGGCAGCTAACAACTCCTTTCCCAGACGGACTCCTGTTTCCAAAAAACTCTCATAGATGACGTCATCATGCCAGCTGTGAATAGCAACGCCCTGTCCTTCGCCAATCGACCTCTCCCTGCTGGATGAATCGGGCTCATGACTTCTTTCATGTCCGATCATATTTCTTCAACTTCTTATGATCAATCGGACACACTCTTCCTTTTCATGATGTCCGATCAATTACAACGTCGCTTTATTTTTCCATCGGGCCCTCAACATGATAAGTTATGTTATCATAGCCCGATGACGCTTACACTTGCCACATGCTTCCATCGGACTCTCCTCATCTTTCAACAGTTGTTTCCCCCATCGGGCTTACCTCTTGAGTCCGATGAGTCCTCACTACTAGCCCCAGCGTCTCCTTCACCCAACTTCAACTCCACTCGGGCTCAAAAATCATTGACGGTTTTTGGGTGCAAACAATTGCCCCCCAAAAGGTCATATCAAACGTCCCGCCCTGATTGATGTGACGTTTTGAATTTCAAATATGCCACGCGTCAAGCACGCAGCTAACGTCAGGTTATGGAGAATCCCACCAGTCACCCTACATTTAATGCGCCATGATTACGGCGTCGTGATATTTAAATACCACCCAACGTCCGAAAACTCATCACACATTCATATTTTACCCTCTTCAGAAATTCTAGCAAACACAGAGCTTCTCACTCTTATCTTCATCTTTTCCGGTGACCTTTCTTCCTTCCATTGTCATGGCTCCCAAAACCGCTCCGGCCACCTCCAAAGGAAAAAAATCCTTCGCAGACGCTCCACCGCCACAAAATCGCTGTAGGGAGGTTAGGGCTTTGGCCAAAGCTCACACCGCTGACATAACCACTGAATACCTCACCCCCTACAGTTCCTCCGACGGTTCTCCCGTCGCACCAGGCCTAGGCGCGGCGTTTCTGGGCCACCCTCCGGCGGCTTTTCTTCCTTTCTTTCCTCCGGTAGAAAACGAGACGTTCCTTCAAGTCCCTGCTCATTGGACCAAGGTCCAGACGGCGAACCAACCCATTCGAGGATGGCCGACCCCCGCCGCTGACTGGGACAAGTGGGTAACTAGGGTTTCGGCCTCTAAGGCCGCCGTCTGGAAGCAAACGGGCATCTACGATGCAATCATGCTCAGCCGGTCTCGCATTGAAATAGACCGGCCTCTCCTTCTCTCTGCTCTACTCTTCTGGTCCTCGTCTTGCAACGGCTTTCTTTTCCGTTGCGGACCAATGGCTCCTACTGTCAAAGATATTAGCTATCTGCTCGGCCTCCGTTTCCACAAGGACAAGAGATCATTCCCGGGCTTAATGTTGGAACGGCCAGCTTTGCCTATCCACAACAAGAAATTGTCAGGGACGGGGCCGTTTCTCACAGGCCGATCACGGCCTTTGGAGGTTTCCTTGCTGCCTGCATCGGGGCAGATGATACGGCGGTGTCCGATGCAGAACACACTGCCTTCCTCATCTACTGGCTCAATAAATATCTCTTCTGCTCAGCCAGCCAGGCCATCATCAAAGAATATACAACCGTAGCCCTGGCCCTTGCATCGGGGCAGCCACTGGCCATGGCTACGCTAGTTTGGGCACATTTGGTTCGAGGCACAACAAACTTCGTTCATTCGGGCTTCAGTGCTGGTGGGAGCCCGATGTGGATTCTGCAATTGTGGCTTCACTCCTACTTCCCTGAATTTCAACCCACCATTACTCCCTTGGCCGACATTCCAATCTCCGCCATTCAATTCGTGAACGTATCTCCTTCTATCCATTCTTTTGAAGAGTGTTTTTCCTTCTTTTACCAGGGTTGCTCCTCTCGGGACGTCAATCTCTTCACCCCATTCTTTTCCCTTCAATTCTCTTCTTTTCTCCAGCTCTCCAATAACCCTTCAAACTGGGGTTCGGGCACCCAGTCTACCTATAATGAAATTTTTTCTAGCTACTTAGTAGCTAGAGACATTATTTTTAGCCCAAGCATCCCGTCGGCCAACAATAAATGCGGGGCCGAGTACTATTTTGCTCCTTTATATGCCCGCCAATTCGGGCTTACTCAACTAGTGCCCGTTCCTCCTGGTATCACCGTCAACGTTGACTGGGTTGAACGGGGCCTTATTATTAACGACGGGCAGGTGAAGAAGATAACAGAGAGGTCAGCCCGGCTCAAAGCCGCGTTCAATTTTACACCCTTCTCTGCCCGGCCAGTAGTATCAGAAGAGTTCACCCAATGGTGGGGTGAACGGGCTCGAAACATATTTCCACGCACCGCTGCTGAGGCCCTGGTGCCTTTTACTGCAACATCAGCCACGGTGGCCGATGTCCCTGTACCAGCAGCAGCTCCAACCCGGCGCAAACAAGTCGCCAAGAGACCGGCTCGTAAACAAACTCCGGGCAAGGGCCCGTCTCAAAAGAAACAAAAAACACCAGCCTCTGTTCAGGTTTGCTCTTCCCCTTTTGATTTGAGCCCGAATTCCTTTTATTCAATATTAATCCGTTTGTCCTATCTTTGCAGCTTGCTGATGAAGATTCGGGAGAGGATCCACTTCCAAACCTTGCTCAGACTCTTCCGCCAACTCTCCCTACATCACCGGCCTCTGCAGCGGCTTATCTAGAGCGAGTGGCCGTTAGGGTGATGCCACTTCACATCGTGCCTCCTCTAGATCCTTCAAGCGGAGACGGAGACGAAGACCTTGCTCATGTCGGCCAAGTCCCTGAGCAAGTTGTTCTTTCTTCGAGTACTGAGGGTGAGGCCGGTGCTGAACCTACCACCGAGGCCGCTGGGGAGGAAGTAAATCAAGCCGTCCCTGAAGCACACGAAACTCCCACCGGACAAGGGGAACCTACCACCGCCGTCAACTCTCCTGCTCATATAGTACCAGGACCGGTGGTGGCCGAGGTCAGTCCTCCTGAAGCGTCTGCCGTGGAGGCCGGTGATGATAATTCGGGCTCTGTCCCTGAAACAGAAGCCCCACAGACGACCATGGCCTCGATGAGTCCGGACGTGGGAACCGGCCTCCCTTCTTCTTCCCAAACATCTTCTCAACCAAGCGAGGCCGATATTCGCGAAACAATCTCGGCCTCGCTTCGTCCTCACACCCAGGTATTGCTGTGTTACTTAGCGTTAATTCATATGATTCTAAAAACAATGCCTGACTGTATTTTCTTGAGCAGGCCGATCCTTCAGACCCAGTGCCCGTTATTCCCTTCAATGACTTCTTTTCGGGCCTGGACCTGGGAGCTTTTGACCTCGGCCCCCTGGAGCCCGAAGCTGTTTCTCCTTCCCTTCTGCAACAATCCAAGGACTTACTCCTCGGACTGGCGGACCAAGAATTTTTCAACCTTCCTGCCACTGCTGACATTGACTCTGCCTTGAATACTCTCATGACCGATCCTTCCCTTTCTGACGGGCAACTATCCTTACTGTTGGAGATAAAAGAGAGACTTCCCAGTGCCCGTCTCATGGACAGATCGGCCTCGAAAATTCAAGCTGATGCAGAACTGCACCTAGGCTCCCGGCAGAAGGCATTAAATTTTTTGGAAGGGGCCAAAGCCAAATTTGAAGCAGGGAAGGCCTCTCGGGCTCAGGTTCTAGCAAGGGATACTTGGCTACGAGACCGTATTGCTGTATTAAAAGCTCAACTTGCCCAATGCGAGGCCGATGTCATCACCAACAACGCCGCTCTTGAAAAAATTGACGAAGCCCTTTCTTCACTAGGCGGGGACGCTCAGAAGTGCAGTGACCAGTTACAAGCCAGCGTCCCCATATCCCGGGCTTGGGCCCAAAAGCTGGAAAAAGCTAAGCGAGATCGGTCTGGAGCCATCAAGACATGGGAAGACTTGAAGGCTAAACTTAGGAATTTCGGGTCGGCCTAGAGACCGACTCCTGTTTACATATACTTTGTAAAAAATTTTTTTTATTTTTTATTATTACTTTGTAAGTAAGCTGTGCTCAGCCTATCAATACAAAATCTCTATTCACCTAAATCATTCGGGCTCCGGCTCATAGTTTATCAGCTGATCATACTCCAACCTAGGATTAGGTTTATAATCTAGATCAATGGTCTCCCATAACGTTGGATAATAAGACTTTAAATACTGACCATTGATTAATCGGACATGTATAGTCCCATCTAAATCACGAAGCCTGTAAGCACCTCCTCTTTTAACATGGTGAACGATGAACGGGCCTTCCCAATTGACCGACCATTTACCATATCGATTATCCTTATCCCCAATAGGTAACACGGCCTTCCACACCAAATCATCGGTGCAAAAAGATTTCTCTCTCACCCTTTTATTGTAAGCTCGGGCGGCCCGTTGTTTTTGTACTTTTAATGCATCCAAGGCCATTAGCCTCATTTCATCAAGTCCTTCCAACTCAGCTATCATAGCCTCCGTATACTCAGCGGGCTCTAGTTGATTCTGTAAAGCCCTTCTGGCCGATCGGACTGTAACTTCCATAGGTAACATCGCGTCATGCCCGTAGGTCAACATGAACGGTGTAACCCCAGTACTTGATCTCTTTGACGTCCGATAGGCCCATAATGCTTCAGACAAAAGCTTATCCCATTCCCTAGGATTCTCCACGATCATCTTTTCAATGATCCCCTTAAGGATCTTGTTAGTAGACTCGGCCTGACCATTAGCCTGTGCATAATAGGGTGTAGAATTAAGAATCTTGATTCCCCTACTTTCTGCAAAGGCTGATGTCTCCGACCCTGTAAACACAGATCCTTGATCGGCCGTGATTGTTTCTGGAAGGCCGAACCTATGGATAATGTGTTCTTCAATGAATTTTATGACGGTGGCTTGTGTCACCGTTCTACAAGGTATGGCCTCGGCCCACTTGGTAAAGTAGTCCGTAGCCACTATTATGAAACAATGCTGGCCGGATGATGGCGGTAAGACTTTGCCAATCAAATCCATCGCCCATCCCCTAAACGGCCATGGCTTGATCATAGGTTGCAATACTTTGGCCGGCACATGTTGAATCGGACCATGCTTTTGACACGGTTGACAACCCTTGGCATAACTGATGCAATCTTTCAACATGCCAGGCCAATAATAATTATACCTCCTTAATAGCCACTTCATCTTGGTGCCGGCTTGATGCGCTCCACATATCCCTTCGTGTACTTCGGCCATAACCTGCATGGCCTGCTTCTTCCCTATGCACCTCAGGACCACGTCATCCCCGATCGGTTTCTTGAATAACTCCCCATCTAGTACCACGAATCGGACTGCAAACAACCTGACTCTTCGGTCCACTCTGACATTTGGGTGACTCAGGTATTCAATAATAGGAACTCGCCAATCGCTATCCTCCATCAAGACCGAATTGGTAGTAGCGTACCAACCCCTCTTTGCAACGGACGGTAATGACCGGACGTTGACAGTGATGAGTTGGTCTTCTGCACTCTTCTGGGAAGGTGAGGCTGATCCTGTCTTTGCCAACTTATCGGCCTCAGTATTGGTTGTTCTTGGGATATAGCTCACACTAATGTCATCAAATGCTTCCATGAGCTGAGTAGCAACTGCATGGAACGGGCATAACTCCCAACTCCTTATCTGAAACTCTCCAGCAATCTGTCCGATCACCAAACCTGAGTCGCCTTTTATATGCACAGATGATGCCCCCATTTCAAGGAGTATTTCTAGTCCGATTATAAGTGCTTCGTACTCGGCCTGATTGTTAGTGCATTTGAAGTTGAGCCGAAAAGACATTTTTGTCTTTTTGTACTTGGGTGATACTATTACCACCCCTGCCCCAGCACCTTCTGCGTTTTTGGACCCGTCAAAGATTAAAGTCCATGGGACTAAGGATGTGCTCAGTACTTTAGGTGTTGGAGGCAGTGTTCCCAAATCAGCAGGATCTGGGTGATCAGCCAAGAAATTGGCTATGGACTGGCCTTTTACCGATTGCTGTGATCGGTATTGGATGGCAAACTCCATCAAGGCCAAGGTCCATTTCCCAATTCGGCCTCTCATGATTGGTCTTGATAGCATGTATTTTATCACATCCGTTTGACATATTATATAAGTGGAAACAGGAAGCATATATGTTCTTAACTTCTGTGAAGAAAAATACAAAGCCAAGCATAACTTCTCAATCGGCGCATAACGCTGCTCGATTGGAGTCAGAATTCTACTTAAATAGTAAACGACCTGCTCGTTACCTTGCTCATTATCTTGAGCTAGCATACTACCTATAGAGCAATCAGAAGCCGATATATACAATTTTAAATACCTACCCTTTTTTGGTGGCATTAACACTGGAGGCATTGACAGATACTGTTTGATTCCTTCAAAGGCTAGTTGATGGCTGTCTTCCCACTTGAAGTCTTCATCGGTCTTGATCTTCAATAGTGGGGTCCATATTTGGGTCTTCCCTGCACAGTTTGATATGAATCTTCTTAAGAAATTGATTTGCCCGAGCAATCTCTGGAGTTCCTTTTTATTAGCAGGCGGTTTTGCTGCTTGGATAGCCCGAGCCTTATTTTTATCAATCTCTATCCCCCTTTGATGTACCAGGAAACCTAAGAAATTTCCTGCTGTAACACCGAACGCGCATTTGAGAGGGTTCATTTTTAATCCGTGAGCCCGCATTCTTTCAAACGCCTTTTCCAAATCTCTCAAATGATCGGTGTAATTCCCTGACTTTACCACTACATCATCTATGTAAACTTCCATGAACTGCCCGATCATGTCATGGAAGATTGAATTCATTGCCCGCTGATAAGTGGCTCCAGCATTCTTGAGTCCGAAAGGCATGACAACCCACTCAAAGGTTCCAATTGCCCCCGGGCACCGAAAAGCAGTCTTCGGGACATCCTCTTCGGCGATGTAAATCTGGTTATACCCCGAATGCCCGTCCATAAATGACAGAATTTTGTGTTTAGCGGCCGAATCGATTAACTGATCGGCCATAGGCATGGGATACTCATCTTTTGGGGTAGCTAAGTTTAAATTCCTGAAGTCTATGCAAACCCTTAGCTTCCCATTCTTCTTCACTACTGGCACTACATTCGAGACCCATTCGACATATCGGGTTGTCCGAATGAAGCCAGCGCTTAGTAATCGTTCGATCTCTTCTTTCACCTTCAGTGTCACTTCAGGTGACATGCGCCGAGGCAGCTGTTTGAACGGCCTGAACCCCGATTTAATTGGCAATCGGTGTTCCACCAGTTCTCTTGACAGACCCGGCATCTCATCATACTCCCAAGCAAAACAATCCTTATATTTATGTAGGAGTGCAATCATATCGGCCTGACCCTGAGGATCCAACATCTGACTCACATAGGTAGGCTTGTGCTCCCCTCCTTCGCCTAAGTTGACTGCCAAGAGAGGGTCCTGGACATCGGCCTTAAGATCATCCAGCTTAGCCGTGGCCGTTTCCAACTCATGTATCTGAATCTCTTCTTCCTTCGGGGCTTCTTCTTCGTAAATGCAATCAGCCAGATTGATTGTTCCGTCAGTAGGGCCGATTTCCAATCTTCGGTCGGCCAAGAATGCACACCATCTGGCCATGCTGGCTCTTAAGGCCAGCAGCTTCCGTTCTTCAATTGTCGGACTCTCCATGGACGTCTTCTTGTTCTACGATCTCGATCGGCCTTGATTCTTCTGTCCGACTGAGATTATGGAAATATGCCTTGATGTCCGACGAACTTCCTTTAAGGAAGGTCGCCGTATTTGGCCTTCCCAATTTGTTACACCCCAACAACTTCACTGGCCCGATGTCATCTTCATACAAGACTGCATCGGCCGTCTGCACCCGGGCTACAAAGGGCTTGGTGTCTGCCCCCACCACTTCCACTTCATCTCCTCTCCAGAAAATTAACAACTGATGAAGGGTGGATGGAATACAATAGTTCGGATGTATCCAATCCCGGCCTAATAAAGCATTATAGGCCGCTGAAGTTTCCACGATGAAAAACGCAGTCATGACCGTTTTGCTGCCAACGGTCAGTTCCAAGGGTAGGATCCCCTTAGTCCTTGAAGGTGCCCCCGTGAAGCTTTGGACATTCATTTCTGTCGGAATCAGCTCCGACTCCGATTTCTGCAAGATCCTTAACATGATTTGGGGCATGATGTTGATAGTAGACCCCCCATCAATCAGAATCCTGTTTATCGGGACGCCCTCTATGTGTCCTTTTACATACAATGGCTTTAGATGTTGGGACATCTGGTGTGTTGGCTTTTCAAACACCACCTTAACTGGTCCGGTCTTCACTCCTTCCTCAGTCTGTTGTTCCTTCGGCCTTAAGATAGTAATCTTTGGCCGATCGGTCTGTCCATCGGTGGCGTCCACACTTTTGCTAGTGGCTTCCACCACTTTAGGCTTAACGACCTCTCCCCCGTTCCAAAAGTTTTCTTCCATCACGGCCGAGTCCTTAGCTGAGCCTTCAACCACATCCCCTTCCATGGCCGATGGTTGATCCGACTTGGCCATGAAAGACAGGGGTAGCGTGAACACCATGTTAGAAGACAAGCCTAATGGAATTGTCCCGAATTGGATTGGCGAAAAACTAGAATCTGACCCATCTCCATCGGACTCAGTCATCTTGTCCGCTGACCTGTCCCCTTTTCCTGTGAACTTTCTTGTCGGACTCTCTCCTTCCGAGGCTCGGCGGGAGCAATCGGACCCCCTACCTGATTCTTCAACAACTGGCGTTCCCGCTCGGCTTGTCGCATTCTCTGATATCTTCTTTTCTGGGACTTGCTATATTGCGGCCGTGCTGGGAACTTGGAGTGTTCCGCTCTATGCCATTTTTGATCTTCGACCCTAGGCGGTAGCACCATCCTCGGGCTCCTTCCAGAAATTGTTGCTTGCATCCGAGGCCTTGGGATCACTTGGGAACTACTTTTCCCCAGTCGGCCGTACTCTCGATGGCCGACTTGGTGTCCCAACGGCTGTTTTGCACGCCACTCGGGCTTGGCCTGGCCTTGCCACGGTAATGACAATCTTTCATGTACGGGCCTTCTCTGGCTTGAGTCCCGATGTTCATAGCTTCTCGGCCTCTTACTCGGGCTTGAGACTTCCTTCTTGATGTCGGCCTTGCACCTCGGGCAAAGGCCTTGTTCGATGAATTCCAGCTGTCGCCGTAGATCAACTATCAGATTATCCGTGCTGGATTTAGCCGTCTCTTCGTCAGCTTTCTGTACTTTCGTCTTGCGTTCTTGGTGACTTTTTCGGAGGTCATGTATTGTAACCTTCGGCCCATTGGTGGCCGAAGTAGCAATTTGTTTACCCTCCCTTTGTGTTGGCTTTTCCTCGTCAGATAAGTCAATCTTCAGTCTCGGCCTTGACAACCTAGTTAGGTCGGGCATCACCATGTTTGTGCCCATGATCTGGGGAAAAGGATTTGCATCGATCCCCATCGCTTTGTCCGAGAATTTGAAGACCCCCTTCTCGACGTTTTCCTGTATAAAATTGCAAAAAACAACACAATTGTTAGTAGCGTGCTTCCAAGAATTGTACCATTTACAATATTCTTTGTTTTTTATGTCATCGGCCTTTGGGATCCGATGACCTTCACTTAGCTTGATCACTTTATTGGCCAACAGGGCATCGAATATTTGATCAGCCATTGTTATATCGAAAGTATAGTTTTTCCCCACCTCGAACGCCATCTTCTTTGCAGCAGCGTTATTATTAACAGGCTTGTTCAAGGCGTTGCATACGATTGGCCGTTTGCAAATTAATTCGGCCATATCGCATTCTGTTTCAAGGTCACACTCTGCCAAGTGGACCTCGTAATTGGGGTCTTTGTAATATGTTCCCTTGGAAGAGTTCTTCTTCTCCTGCTCATCCAAGAGAATACGTTCATAGCGACCCGCCCGTGTGGCAAGCTCGAACAGATCACGGAAGTCATTTCCTTCAAACCTCTTGCGAAGCTCAAAGGACATGCCCCCCATGGCCATCTTTGCATACTCCTCCTCGGGCAACACTGTCTTGCAGCGGTATTTTGCCTTTCGGAAACGGGCTATGTATGTTTCCACGGTCTCCCCCACCAGTTGCATCATTCGCGATAAATCTGCCAATGATGTCTCGGGCTCAGTCCTATAG
This sequence comes from Hydrangea macrophylla, assembly GCA_033977485.1. Taxonomy (NCBI): domain Eukaryota; kingdom Viridiplantae; phylum Streptophyta; class Magnoliopsida; order Cornales; family Hydrangeaceae; genus Hydrangea; species Hydrangea macrophylla. The sequence continues at coordinate 82,253,217 of CM066987.1, forward strand.
AGCTGTCCGTGAAACAACTCCTCCATCCCTTGCCAAGTTAACACCGAATTGGCTGGGAGGTTGACGTACCACGAAAACGCCATGCCCGTTAGCGAATTTGGGAAAAGTCTTAACTTCAATGGGTCACTGTGACCCACATGGCCGCATTGAACAATAAAACGGCCTATGTGCTGAACTGAGGACTGTTCACTCTCTCCTGAGAATAGAGTGAAATTCGGTACCTTATACCCCTGAGGAAATATGACTCGGTCAATCTCCGGCGGGTACGGCCGTCTGTAAGTCGGCCTTTCCAGTCTCCGCATAAACGGGCCATACTCCTCGTGTATGGCCGCTACCAGCTCTTCCCTATTGATGGGTTGAACTACGGGCTGAACATTCCTTATCGGGGGTATCAACGGCGGCGGTCCGTTCTGTTGGTTATTCTGGACCTGATGGGTCCAAAATCCACCGTTGTTCCTCTGCCCTCCATGGCCACTCCCTTGGGGCTGCGTGTGGCCGACTGAACTTTCAGTCTGGCCGGCAGATCCTCCAAACCCTGGTGTCGCCGATCCGTTGGGATCGGTGACCACCACACTGCCAATGATGCCGGTTTGTGACTCAGACTGCTTTCCTGAGCCATTTCCGTCTCTTAAGTTCGGACAGACATATGGTGGGCTCTTCGGCTTATCGGACTCCAGTGAGGTACCCGAGCCCGAACCGTTGACCTGTTCTCCTCTAGATCCGGCCTTATAGGTTTCAATCAACTTTCCGATCGTTTCTGTCAGTCGGTCCAACTTCACGTGAGTGGTCCTGGTTTCATGGATCAGATCAGCCTGACTTTTATGGATATCGGTCGTTTGTTGCATGACCGATTTGAGGTTGCCCATAGAACCTATGAGCGCGTTGTACTCATGCCACATGGGCTCTACGTTAGCCCTCATGGCTTCCGAGATGGCTTCTAACGTGATACTACCGTCCTGTGGAGATTGGCCGGTGCTCTCCTCTGTGGGCGGATCCATATGCTGATCGTCCTTTGTCGTCTTATCTCTCTTCGGAGGCATGATTTGACACTGTGGGTCCCACCGGGCGTGCCAAAAATGTTTGCTATAATATTTATTCGGGCGTGCCAGAGCCTTGTTAGGTAGGCCCAAACTAATAAAACAAAATTTCCTAAGTCACTTGTGTGAGTGATACTCAAGGTTTGGAAATCTGACTTCTATCAAAACGATTGTGATGGCCAAGTAGGAAAGTACCCTTGGCCTAAGATCCTATGGCTGTATTGAAGCACACAAGCCATACAAGTGATGAAAAGACACAAAAGAAATTAAATAAAAGCAGATTTTATTTAATTAATAAGAAAGAAATTACAAGGATGTAATTGAAAAGCTAAGAAAATAAAACTAAGAATGCTAAGAATGCTTTAAGAATGCATGTTTGAATGCTTTGTCGAAGAGACGCGAAGTCCTTTGCTTGAAGGCCTGCCTCTATATTTATAGCGGCCTGAGCTGATTCCTATTTGGACTATGATTCCTTTTCTTACGCCCCAAGATACTGATTGATTGGCTAATTTGAAGGAATCCTTCTATATCACCATCTCCTTCCTTATCCAGAACTTGCTTGAATTAATCCCTTTAATTTAGGGATTAAACGCTCCAATCCAGCTGGCAGCTAACAACTCCTTTCCCAGACGGACTCCTGTTTCCAAAAAACTCTCATAGATGACGTCATCATGCCAGCTGTGAATAGCAACGCCCTGTCCTTCGCCAATCGACCTCTCCCTGCTGGATGAATCGGGCTCATGACTTCTTTCATGTCCGATCATATTTCTTCAACTTCTTATGATCAATCGGACACACTCTTCCTTTTCATGATGTCCGATCAATTACAACGTCGCTTTATTTTTCCATCGGGCCCTCAACATGATAAGTTATGTTATCATAGCCCGATGACGCTTACACTTGCCACATGCTTCCATCGGACTCTCCTCATCTTTCAACAGTTGTTTCCCCCATCGGGCTTACCTCTTGAGTCCGATGAGTCCTCACTACTAGCCCCAGCGTCTCCTTCACCCAACTTCAACTCCACTCGGGCTCAAAAATCATTGACGATTTTTGGGTGCAAACAAACGTATGTGTCTATTGTATTTGTATTGAGTTAAATATATGTTTTGAACTGGGTGTCTATCTTCTCTTTTGACAAAAATGTGAAAAAAAAACCCTATTTGCTCATCATCCTTCCTGAAAGAAGAAAAAGAAAAAGTATGGAGATTCATCGGGAGCTTTCCATCCTCCCCTCCGAAATTAAATCTGGAGAATTTATTCAGCGTCTTCCTTCCTTCCCTCAGAAAAGAGAGGAGTAAGGTTTGGAGAATTATTTGGGTAATTTTCATTATTCCTCCGGGAAAGATAAAATAAAATCTGGAGTTTCACTCCCCCAGGGAGCATTATTGATATTTGGGTGTGGAGATTACCAACGTGGGGAGATAAAGCTTTGTGCTTTTTGTTGAAGATAACCGTGTGGCTGCAGATATATTATTTATATATGTATATTATTTTATTTTATTTATTTATATATTTATTATTATCATTTTTTTTTGCGCCGAGCAGTGGCGGAAGCTATCCATTGTTGTAATAATAATTTTTTCTTTTTATTGTAATGGAGATTCGGTTGGTTTTTTGGAGATACTGTGTTGGACCGGACTTGGGCGTTGTATGTATACATGTATATAATATCTTGGAGGTGTTATGTAAAAAAAAGTCATAATAAATTCTGGAATAAATATGGAGAGTAAATAAATAAGATAAAAGCAATAAATATGAAACACTGATACTAACAAGTATCTGGGCTATCAAATTGTGTGAGAGTGAGTGGTCATATCCAAATGTGTGGATTTGTACTTTGAAATCTCAAATGGATAGTGCTTTTAGGAAGTAAAGAAGAAAAAGAAAGAGAGAAAAAAAAAAGAAAAAAAAATTTATTATACCTACCAGGTATATGGAGAAGAACAATATCTATATCAGGGCTATATGGAGTGGGGGGCCTTAGTGCAGTTTAAGTATTTACACAGGATTATAACTTATATGTATGTATCTCCTACTCCAAAAATATTATGTAAACACAAGGGGGGAGAAAATTAGGGCTAAGGAGAGGGCCAAAGCTAAGGAAGAAGGAAGGAGAGAGAGCTATTGAAATTGGAGTGGTGCTCATCTTGTGCTCAAAATCTAGGTAAGTTATGATCTCTTATTATGTTCTACATTTTATCCATGTATGTGTATGTTTATCTGTATATGTATATATGTATGTATATGTGTATTTGTGGGTTTGAGTTGGGAGGTGAGAGAGAAAGTTCAAGAAAAATAAGAGAAAGAGGTGGGGTTTGGGTGGGGATAGGGGGATTGGAGGTGGTGGTGGTGGTGGTGGTGGGGGGGGGGGAGGGGGGGTTGGGGGACGGAGGAGGAGGTGGGTAGGGGGGAGGGGGGGAGGGTGGGAGGTTGGGGGACGGAGGAGGAGGTGGGCAGCAGGGGGGGGGGGTTAGTTGGTGAGGGGAGAAGGATCGAGAGGGTTAGGGTTGGGGTTGGGGTTGGGGTTGGGTGGGAGGTTGGGGGACGGAGGAGGAGGTGGGTAAAAAAAATTTGAGTTCTGAAGTAGAGGCTCGGAATTGGTTCTACGAATTTGATGTTCGGAATAGGAGAGAGAAAGTGGAGGGACCCAACCCCTTTTCCTCCTTTTTTTTTTTGTTTTTTTTTTGTTTTTGTTTTTGAATTCCGAAATGGAGGATTGGGTCTCCGAATTTGATGTTCGGAATAGGAGAGAGAAAGTGGAGGGACCCAACCCCTTTTTTTTTTTTTTTGAGTTCCGAAATGGAGATTCGGAGTTGGGTCTCCGAATTTGATGTTCGGAATAGGAGAGAGAAAGTGGAGGGACCCAACCCCTTTTCTTTTTTTTTTTGAGTTCCGAAATAGAGGTTCGGAGTTGGGTCTCCGAATTTGATGTTCGGAATAGGAGAGAGAAAGTGGAGGGACCCAACCCCTTTTTCCTTTTTTTTGTTTTTGAATTCCGAAATGGAGGATTGGGTCTCCGAATTTGATGTTCGGAATAGGAGAGAGAAAGTGGAGGGACCCAACCCCTTTTCCTTTTTTTTTTTTTGAGTTCCGAAATGGAGATTCGGAGTTGGGTCTCCGAATTTGATGTTCGGAATAGGAGAGAGAAAGTGGAGGGACCTAACCCCTTTTCTTTTTTTTTTTGAGTTCCGAAATGGAGGTTCGGAGGGTTGGGTCTCCGAATTTGATGTTCGAAATAGGAGAGAGAAAGTGGAGGGACCCAACCCCTTTTTTTTTTTTTTTTTTTTTTTTTTTTGAGTTCCGAAATGGAGGTTCGGAGTTGGGTCTCCGAATTTGATGTTCGGAATAGGAGAGAAAAAATGGAGGGACCCAACCCCTTTTTCCTTTTTTTTTTTTTTGTTTTTGAATTCCGAAATGGAGGATTGGGTCTCCGAATTTGATGTTCGAAATAGGAGAGAGAAAGTGGAGGGACCCAACCCCTTTTCCTTTTTTTTTTTTTTTTGAGTTCCGAAATGGAGATTCGGAGTTGGGTCTCCGAATTTGATGTTCGGAATAGGAGAGAGAAAGTGGAGGGACCCAACCCCTTTTTTTTTTTTTTTTTTTGAGTTCCGAAATGGAGGTTCGGAGGGTTAGGTCTCCGAATTTGATGTTCGGAATAGGAGAGAGAAAATGGAGGGACCTAACCCCTTTTCTTTTTTTTTTTGAGTTCCGAAATGGAGGTTCGGAGTTGGGTCTCCGAATTTGATGTTCGGAATATAAGAGAGAAAGTGGAGGGACCCAACCCCTTTTCCTTTTTTTTTTTGAAAGATTTTGCGAGTACCTAAAATACGGTAAAAGTACTTTAAAAATAGATAGGAGCTATGTAAGTACGGGTACTGTCCTTGATGGGACTAAGTGATATTTGTGTATTGCAGTGTGTTTTGTTACTTACCTAGCTTTAATGGAGACTCAACTAATATTGGCTAATATTGTTGGCATTGTTAGGTGGAGGCTTGCTCTTGAGATTTGTGGAGAGGCGCTGCTCTGGGTTACTCTTGGTGCCACCACTTTCTGCACTAATTTGTCTTGGAGGGACTTGGCGCATTTTGTCTCGGGTATAATGGTAGGAGTATTGTGTCGTGTGGGTGCACCGCCGCCAATGGTACCTGCTAGTGAATATTGGCGCAGAGCACCGTATCTTGGCAAAGATGATCAGTTTTGGGATATGGTGACAAAGGATATTCGAACCGGGGGTTCGTGTGCTAATCTTATTGAGTCTTCTTATGATTTACCGTCTCCCAATACCATTTTCCGTTTTGGTTTGGAGAAAGGAGAATTTCCACATTCGTTGGTGAAGTTTGCCGCTGCCGCAGGGGTAACTTGGCTAGATGCATGGGACGAGTGGACTGATTCCACTTTGGTCGAGTTTGAGTCCGTTTTGAGGAGCACCCAGATATATGACGCAATTTGTCTCTTTAGAGGGCTTACAAGTGCTCGTGCGGGGGATGATGTGTTGACTTTAATGTCGCGTTGGTGTAGCGACACCCACACTTTTATTGCAGCGTGGGGGGAATTCACCCCTACATTAGAGGATGTTTCAGCTTTATTTGCATTGAATATTATCGGTGATTTGGACTTCAGTTCTTACCAGCTTTCAGATGAAGAAGAGAAGATAGTCAATGCACTGGAAGTTGGTTCGAGCGCCTGTCAAGTAAGTGCTTATTTTTTGGCTAGTGGTGGTGAGAGACCAGGCGAGCCTGTGTCGAATGGGAAGACGGATTATCGCGCATTTATGCGCTATTTTTGGGAGGAGCGTCAGCCGGTTCTGGCGACACGCCTTAGGCGGTGTCGTATTATAGGTGATGGGTACCCATATCGACTTGCAGCTTATCTCGCTTGTTGGCTTTCGAAGTTTATATTTGGGGGTTCTCCTGAGGAAGGTCCGTGTTCTCATTTATTTGGGTTAGCCTCGATTTTGTCTTGTGGCAAAGTACTTTCCCTTGGCCAGATGTTTCTCGGATCTCTATATATGAGGCTGGATATGGTGATAGTAGATATGCAACGATCCTTTGGGAGGTATGAAATTGCCACTCATGTACCGTTCTTGTTTCTGCAGTTTTTTCTTTATGAGCGGTTCCAAGGCTACGCTGGTCCTGGAAGTCCTTTGGGTACGTCTGCGTATTGGGGACAACGTTGGGGCTCTAATGCGCGACCTAATTTTCCGTTGGCTCAAGTGATCGATGACCAACCCAAATTTGTGGTGCGGCCCTATATGAATGTAGATGGGATGCCGGGGTTAGCTCGGCCTTTATTTTGTCGTATTACTGCTGAGCAGGTTGTGAGGCGGGATTTGAGTTGTGCCTCGTCGGATGTGGTGGCTGCAGTTATGGCAGTTACCCCGATGTATTTGCCTGGTTTTAATGAAAAGGGAGCTCGTGCCATGCTTTATCGTCCCGATCGAGTGCGGCGACAATTTGGTCTTAATCAGGGCCCTGTGATGAAAGGGCCTCCATTGCCGTATAGTGGTGATCTGTCTGGTTGCTATGAGGGACGTAGTTGTGGTGGGCCTGATGTTGTGCAGTTGGTTAGTCCTGATTCGTTTGGTGTGTACATGTGGGATTACGTTCCGTTTTGGCTTCAGGCTCAAATGGCATTTTTTGAGTATTGTGAGCTTGTTTCCTATGATGTCACAACGTGTTTGATAAAATTTGGGGATAGTACTCTTCGTTGTGGTACTGAGAAGTCATACGAGAGGGACAGGTTATTATGGGCTACATCTGGGTTTCATGATAGGCCAGTGGAGATTATGGTGACACTTGGAGTTGAATGGGTCGAGGGTCTTGCGGTGACCTCTTTTGATAATTCAAATAGGAGTCCTATGCGGAAGAAAAAGAAAGTGCCAGGTGCTGATAAGGCGGTGCGGGAGGAGGTAAATTACCATTTTTTTTATGATTATAAAAGTTTTTTTTTTTAAATATATATATTTTATTTTATTTTATTAATGTTAATATTATTATTATTTGTTTTAGGCTTTGAAGCGGGCCTCTAGTAAGAGGAAGCGAGTCGAGGAATTCAGCACTAGTGGTGTTGATTTTGATGGCGATGATGAGGACGGGCTACCTTGCCCTCGTGATGATTTAGCCGGTGTCCCTTTTCTTGATTTATCAGAGACAGATTCTCTATTGGAAGGCGCTCGACTTGCACCTTTATCTAGTAAGGGGGTAGCTTTCACTTGTGCTACTCGGACTGAGTATAGAGATACTGCTTGTTCCTCAGATACTTCAGCTGATATAGAGGAAGGTATGTCTGAATGTAATCGGGAGGAGAGTGTGGTGGGACGAGAGGCAACTTTGTCATTTTCCAGTGAAGATATCACATCCTCCGACCTGTTAGAGGGGTTGGCTCCGGAGAGTACGTTGCTAGAGAGACCAGAGAGGATGGTTCAGCAGAGAACATCTCTAGGGACTCCAGAGAGGTTATCTATAGATAAGGTGGTCCCAGAGGGTACGCCGGTAGAGAGGTCGGAGAAGATGATTCAGGGGAGGATATCTCTAGAGAGGCTAAATAGGGTGGCTTCAGCATGTTCTCGGGCATCGACCGTGGAGAAACAACGGGGTTCTTTTTCATTTTCCGTTCCTCCAAATAAGACTTTTGGTGATTTTGGATGTGTTTCTGCCTTTAGGAGTTCACCTACCTCCACACCTGATGGTTCTATTCCTTGTGGTGCTAGTGTTAGTGGTGTTGATTTGCTTTCTGGATTTTCGCCGATGAGTGTCGCATCCTGTTCAGGGGTGAGTTCTTCCAGTGTCCAGAGTGGGCAATCGGGTCTTGCTTCGGTTTCCCAGTCTGGGCTGTTGCAAGTTGGGTATTTGTTGGTCGATCCAGTGTTAGGTTCTTCTGTGGGGGCGTCCTCAGTTATGGTTGATAGTACTTCGGTAGTTGTTACATCATGCTCATCTAGTGCTGCGGGTGGTGGTACCACGGTGCCTGCTGCATTGCCCATCGCCGGGTCCCGATCCGTATTGTCTAGCATTCTGGACGGAGTTCATTGTGACGTTTCTCTTCCTACCCTTGCTCCAGCACTTCAGGAGACCCTTGGTGCTGCCACTTATGACTACATGCAAAATGTGAGGGGAAGTATTCATGACATGAGTACGCAGGGACTGCGACTGTTGTGGTTGACAGAGCATCTTGATATGGTGGTCTTACTTCGACAATTTGTGGAGGCACGGCGGAGGAGGCAATTTGAAGAAAGACAACTTGCCTCAGCTAGTAAGAACTATCGGAGAGCTCGAGTGGAGTTGGTAACATCAGCGGGACAATGGAGGAGGTCAGGGATACCTCGTTCAGTACAACAAGAGGCCCGGGCATTGCGACTCCAAGCGGCTGTAGATCATGGTGAAGAGGAATGTAAGATGTATGAGGAGAGATTGGCAAAGGCGAGGATTGTAGAGCAGCGTTCGAGGGCTGGGATTATTACTGATGATGTTGATAACGAAACATTGGTGATTGCTGGGCTGTTTGTGGAATAAGAATGTTTGGGTGATGGGCTGTAATCTGGGTTTTTATGGTGGTGATCATATCTTGTAAGAATTGTAATATATATTTTTTATTTTATTTTATTTTAGTATTATTTTTTTTTGTAGTCGTGGTTGTATAAGTCTGGTGTAATGATAGTGGCAATAATGTGGAAACATTTTCAAAAAGGGAGAAAGTTGTCCATAAATGATGTAGTACATATGCGAAGGAAACAACTTTTCTCAGGGAAAACGAAACAAAAACTAAGCTGGAAAGAAGGGGGATCAAAACAACTAGGAAAGAAAGAAAAAGAAGAGAGAAAGAAGAAAAAGGAAACAACAACTATCTTGCCTAAGCATGATATAGCTTTAACCATTGGGTGTTGATAGGTCCAGATAGGGAAGTCTCACCAACTTTCTGGATCCTATAATAGCCGCTAGGGTTGGCCTCTTTGACTTCGTAGGGCCCTTCCCACTGGGGTGTGAATTTGGGGGCCGAGATTCCTCTCATGATGTGCGCAGCTGCTTTTAGGACCATGTCTCCTTCCTTAAAGACCCTAGGTCGAACCATAGCATCGTAAGCACGTGCGATTTGCTTATGATATTTGTGGAGGTTTGATCGCGCTGTGTCTCTATGTTCGTCCAACTGCTCCAACATCGTTGGGCGTGGGTCATGCAGAACCTTGCTTTCCATAGCTATCCGGGCAGAGGCCACCACCAATTCTGTGGGCAAGACAGATTCAGCTCCATAGACCAGTGAAAACGGGGTTGCTTGGGTTGGTCGTCTCTTTGAGGTCCTGTAGGCCCAAAGGGCTAGGGGGAGCTGATCAACCCATATCTTGGGATAGTCCTTCATCGTCCTACTTAGGATCTTCAGTAGCATCTTATTAGTGGCTTCTGCTTGACCGTTGCATTTTGGATAATAGGGCGTGGATTTGTGGTGGGTGATGTCGTAGGACAGGAGAAGTTGTCCTACATGCTTGTTGACGAACAGGGTTCTGTTATCGGATAAGATCACCTTGGGGATTCCGAAGCGGCATACGATGTGTTCTCGGATGAAGGCTGCCACTGCTGGCCCCACTGCTCTCCTCATCGGAATGGCTTCTACCCATTTGGTGTAAAGTTCTGTTGCTGCAAGAATCCAGATATTGCCTTTTGACGCAGGGGAGATCGGTCCTATGAGGTCAAGGGCCCAAGTATGGAAAGGCCATGGTGTCGACAGCGCTCATAGATCGACGGCGGGAGCGTGGATTCGATTTCCATGGATTTGGCAAGGGTGACATCGCTTGACATGGGCCCTCGAATCTTTCTCCATTGTTGGCCAATAGTATCCGAGATCCAAGAGATGACAATATAATTTTGTACCTCCTTGATGTTCGAATTCATGTGCCTCGCTTAGGACTTGCTGAATTTCCCCTCCAGCTAGGCACCGTAATGGTTCTCCATTGAAGCTACGTCGAAAAAGCATATCTTCGCGGATGAAGAATTTTGGAGCCTGCTTTCTTATCATTGATGCATCATCTTTATCGATTGGGAGTGAACCCTCTTTCAAGTAGTCGATGTATGGGCGTCGCCAGTCTGTGATTTGGGTAGTAAAGTTGCATTCTTCCTTATTTGGGGCTTCTTGGCACTTCATACATGCTTGTTGGAGTATCGAAGCTTCTCTGGACATTTCTGGCCAGTAGTATCCTTTTCTCTGCGCTATTCGGTACAAACTGATATCCTTTTCTCCGCAAAAATGACAGTGGATCTGGTGGAGGCGGAGTCTGCCCTCTTCCTCTCCTACGCATCGTGCTAAGACCCCTGTTGGTGCACGAAAGTAGAGGTTGTTCCCGAGGAGAGTGAAATTCCTTAGGTCGGATATTGCTAACTTTCCTTCGCGGCTCCGAAGCTGGGTGACGATGGGGGCTCTCCAATCATTTGTTTCTTCGAGGGGTAGCAACTCCAGTACTGTGCATGGGAGATCTCTCTTGATAATCTCGATGTGTGTGGAACCCTCAGGCACATCTACCTTGGAGGCCAGAATTGCCAAGGCATCTGGAAAGCGATTATCTGACCGCGGCGCATGTTCCACTCAGACTGTTTCAAATTTGTCCAACAATCTCTGTACGATGGTCCTATACTCTGCTAACGCCAGTTCTCGAATTGCGAACTCTCCCGAGGTTTGTTTGATGACCAAATTGGAGTCTCCCCTTATGCATAGCTGGTTGACACCCATCGTAGTGGCTGCAAGCAATCCCAGGACCAGTGCTTCATATTCTGACTCATTGTTGGAGCATTTGAAGTCAAGCTTGTAAGACAAATGGAGTTTGGAACCGTCGATTCGGGATGTCAGGTTGATTCCAGCTCCTCCTCCAAGTGATATTGAGGAGCCGTCGAAGCTGAGAGTCCATTCACCTAGATCTTCAATGGTCATGGCACTCTCCAACTCCTCTCCTGGGAGTACTTCCGAAGGTGGTTCGAAGTTGCCGCTTGGGAATTGAGCCAAAAGGTCAGCAAGTGCTTGGCTCTTTATTGCCCTCGGAGTTATACAGGTGATGTCAAATTCTGCTAGGAGAAGGAGCCATCTCGCCATTCGTCCAGAGAGAGCTGGCTTAGATAAGAGGTATCGAAGTGGATCACACCTCGTCACCAAGTGTATTACATGGCTGAGGAAGTAGTGTCTAAATTTCTGAGCTGCAAAGGTGAGTGCAAGGCAATGGCGCTCGATGGGCGTGTATCTTACCTCGGCATCTCGGATCACTCGGCTGATGTAGTAGACTGGCTTTTCTTGCCCCTCCACCTCCTGAGCAAGTAATGCTCCTATTGATTTATATGTTGATGTGAGGTAGAGGAGAAGTGGATTTTCTTGTACCGACGCCACCATAGTGGCCGGTGCTGCGAGTGTCTTCTTGACGGCATTGAAGGATTCCTAGTGAACTTGTTCCCATCTAAACTTGACATTTCCTTTCAGTAGATCTCCTAAGGGGTGAGAGATTTCTGCTAATGCTGGGATGAATCTGCGAAGATAGGACATCCTTCCCATGAATTGCTTCAGTTGCTTTTGGGTGGTTGGTGCAGGCATGTCCATTATTGATTTGGCCTTTGTTGGGTCCAAGTCGATGCCATGGCGGTGGACTACGAACCCCAGGAATTTTCCCGCCGTGACCCCGAAGGCACATTTGAGGGGGTTCATTCGGAGCTTGAATTTTCTGCATCGTTCAAAGACGGCACGGAGGTCGTCTTCATGACCCTTTTCTTGCTTGAATTTTACCACGATGTCATCCACATAATCTTCCAAATTATGGTGGAGCATGTCGTGGAAGATGGCTGTCATTGCCCTTTGGTAAGTGGCACCTGCATTTTTCAATCCGAAGGGCATGATAGTGTAGTAGAAGTTGCCGAATGGGGTACGGAAGGCTGTCTTCTGGGTCCATCTTAATCTGATTGTATCCGCTGAATCCATCCATGAAGGAAAAGTCTTGATGCCCAGATGTGGCGTCGATTAGAGTATCGACATTAGGAAGGGGAAACTCATCTTTTGGACATGCTTTGTTGAGATCCCTAAAGTCGACACACACCCTGATTTGACCATTCTTCTTTTTCATAGGTACCACGTTTGCCAACCACGTGGGATGCTTGATGGGCTTAATGAACCCTGCTTGAAGGAGCTTCTCCACTTCGATCTTGATCTAGAGCTCGAGTTCGTGGCGGAACACTCGGGGATCTTGTTTTACCGGTCGATGGCCTGGATCAACGTTGAGTTTGTGGGTTACAAGAGTCGTATCTAACCCAGGCATCTGATCATATGTCCAGGCAAACACGTCATTGTATTCTTGAAGGAGAGAAATCAACTTCTCTCGCTCTTCTGGAATCATCATTTTGGAGATGAAGGTGGTACGAGGTGCCTCTCCCTTTGGCGCAAGGTTGACTTCTTCTACTTCTGGTCCAGCAGTACGCGGTCCATCTTGGAGTGTTTCCGGGGCCGTCTTGGGTTCGGTGGACTCTTGAGCTTCAATGACGTTGTTGCATACAGGGGGCTCAAGATCATGTGGTGGAGTATCTGACCCCGACCCCGTGCACCGTCATAAACAGTGATACGCAAATCGTCCATTGGGGAGCTTGATCCGTATACATTCGGGAGAGGTATCACGGCGGCTTCTGGTGTTTCTCTTTGGGGAAAAATCCTCTTTTTGAGCATCCTCCCACTTCGGAATGGCAAGGGCGCGTGGAGACGCAAGTGGTGTGACTTCTTCTTCGGAGTCCAGGCTATCGAAGAAGTCTGCCTCTGCCATGTGAGCCTCATGAATGCCGAATGGTCATAGGGTATCAGCGACGGTGAACACTTTCCTTCCTTCGCTCGTGTTAACCTTCCCTTTCATGCATTGATGGTAGGTGGAGGGTACAATGCCAAACTTGTGCATCCATTTCCGTCCTATGAGAAGGTGATAGGAGGTGTCAGCGTCGATCACATGGAATCTAGCTGGTGCTTGAAATTTTCCAAGGCGGAGTGATTTGGTGACGAACCCAATGGTTTGTCGGACATCATTACCAAAGCCTGCGATATCGATGGCCTGCGGGACAAGCTTTTCTTTGGGGATACCGGTGGCTTTGAAGGTAGCAAGCGGCATTATGTTAAGTAAGGCCCCTCCATCCAGCAGGGCCCTTTTGAATTCTACCTCGTGGACGGTCGCCGCTACATATAATGGACGATTATGTAGGTGTGGAACTTGTATGTCTGCATCTGTGAAAGTGATCATCGATTCTTCTTCTTGGGTGGCACGTCGTAAGGACCCCCCCGAGGCCATGCATGCTTGCTGGTAGGTTTCTGCGACCCGTAGTATAGCTTTGGTGGCTTCGAGTCGTGCTTCTTCGCAGAATCCGACTTGGTCGAAGAAATATTTGAATTTGGTGAGGTCCTTAACCTTTGATGTGGTGAATTCCTCAATAGCGCCGGAGCGTGGATTGGTTGTGGATGGGCCTTTGATCGTCGGATGTATTTCTTCTCCTTCCTCTTCTTCCTCGACGAGCTCGATGAAGGGAGAAGCTACTTCTGCTGGTGCAAGAGACTTTTCCTTGATAAACTGAATAAAAGGGGTCGCGGTATGGGGGACCATGTGGAAAGAGACCATGTGGACGACCCTTCGTTGTTCCTTCGAAGTTGGCAGGGTGCTTCCTCGACAGCGTCTGGCTGAGTGGTGGTTACCAGTTCTCCGTTTGCAATCTTCCTATGGAAGATGCCACGGAGGGCCCAACAATCCTTGGTGGCATGCTTTACTATCTGATGATAGGAACAGTAGTTGTACTTAGCTTTGTCGGCCTCGGTTGGAGGCCTGGCCGGTGGACGAAGGATGATTACACCATCCCTTATCCACCTCTTGAGCACGGCCAAAACTTCCCTCATGCTGCAAGGGAAGGGAGCTGGCGCCTCCGTCTCATCTCTTTTGCGCTTGTTGTCGTTGTATTCCCTGTCCCGTCTATTCTTTCGCTCTTCGGTCACAGCGGCGGTTGGATACCGCCGTGGGGGCGGAGGACGAGAATCCCTGCTTGTGCTTGTTCTTGATGACGACACTCTCACGTCCTTGGCTAAATTGCGGGCTGCAACCATTAGGTCTGAAAATGTTGGGAAGGAATGATTAATGAGGTGGATTCTATAATCTCGGAGCATACCATGAACGCAAAGTTGGACTAGGCTTTCTTCTGTGGTGTTATCATGACATTCCATAGCCCGATCGCGGAATCTGTCCATGTACTTGACCAAGTTTTCGTTGTCGCCTTGGGCCTCTCTAGACAAAGAGACGGTGGTTACCCTTTTCGTCACACTAAAAAACTTAGCATGGAACATAGAAGCCAGTTGGACCCAAGACGTAACAGAACCTGGTTCCAAGTTAGTGTACCAGGTGTATGCTCGGTCGGTTAAAAACTTAGAGAACTCTCGGAGACGGAGATTTTCGTCTTCACGAAAAGTTCCAAGGCTATCGAAAAATCTGGCCACGTGTTCCTTTGAGTTTCCTCGTCTTCCATCGTATCGTGCAAAGTGCACGTTACCATACCCTTCTGGGTAGGGGAGGCTGGCCAACTTGAGTGGGTAAGGAGGACGAGTATCAAGTGGGAGGAGAGGTGATGGCGTCATCATCGCCTTTTCTCTTAGAAGTGATTCGACTTCTGCCAAGGTGACGAAAGTCGTGGGTGATTGCTTTTCTGTCTGCGTGGTGATGGCAGGTGTTGATTCTTTTGCCGGCGTGTGGTGCTGATTGTTGACATCGGATATGTTGACCGACGTCCTGATGATGTTATCCAGCCCAGAGGTGCCGTTCGGGGCAGGTGATGGTCCTTTCTGAGCCATTGCTGCCAAAGTCTCAATGATGAGGCGATTCTGTTCCTCAAGTTTTTGGAGATGCTTTTGTTGTCCCTCCATCTGTTCAAGTCGTCGCAGAATATCGAGTTCGACATCTGCAGCGACGGATCCACGCGAATCCTGAGTTTGAGACTGGGCAGGCTCCTCCCTACTGGGGTTAATGCTTAGTGCGTTGACATTTGACCCTGTAGGTTGGGCCTTGGACTTTTTGGGGTGTCCAGCCCTACTCTTAGGGGGTTGTTGCTCTCGCTCACTAACCATGTTTTCGAGTATACCTCCCACTGTGGTCGCCAAAATGTGTGAGTTCTATATCTGATGTGGATGGTATATGAGGGATGGTATAACACGTAAGCTGGTTAGTGCCCAGTGGAGCAACAAGTGATGTGCGGTGGAAAAGTAAGAGTGAGGGTGAGAGTTTAGTAGGATAATAATAATAATAATAATAATAACTAACGATGGTGGGACTTGGAGAGTGTATGGCTCGAGTGAGAACCAGAGTAGCCCCAAATGAGAGAGAGAGAAAGCAGTAGAGGGTTGGTTATCGGTTGGAGACTGGTGTATGGGAGGGAGTTGTTCTGTGAGGCTAAAAGAGAGGCAGGGGAAGGTTGAGTAATGGCTGAGAGTCGGGTCTTGTTGGGGATTTTGGAGAGGGTGACAAATGTCTTAAGTGCTTAGGATCACAACTTAAGACTAGGTTAAAGCTTAAACTCTAGGTTGAGCTCGGGTTGTTGGATGTATTGAATGAGGTTGGTATTTATACAAAGTTTGTGAGGTTCTTGGTACAGTTGGGGGTAGCTGAGTTGGCATCTTCAGAGTGGTTCCTCTGTTTGAGGTAGATGGGGACTTAAATGCGTATGTTTAAGGTAGTTGACGCCATTAAATGGGGATGTGGATAAGTCAGTGTATTGGGAAGGTGAGACGAGGTACTGTCATATTGTCGTTGTGATGGTGAGCCGATGCCATTGGTTGGTCAAAGGGAGACAAAAGTGGAGAAATACTATAGGTGCAGAAGATGCAGCGAGGGAGTAAGCCGAGGTTCTTTTCTAGTGGTTCTGAGGTTTAAGCGAGGGGGAATATCAAGGCTTTTCTATTGGTTTGGCAAGATGTATTGTCACTTGGAGTGACGATTCAGTATTGTATAGATACTGGTGCTGGTGCAGAAGATTAAGCATTGGGGCTCTTCAAGATCATGCTATTGGCTTGCAGAATGCTCAGCGAGGTTGAGCAGAAGGTTAAGCATTGGGCCTCTTCGAGGTCATGCTATTGGCTTAGGTTGAAGCAAATAGGCAGGTCAAAGGTTCCAGTTGACCTTTGTGGATACGGGTCCTCTAATTGGTTGTGAGGCTGGAGGGGCAGGGCACGTGATCGATGGTCACGTGTCTCTCTTTCTCTTTGGGACCAACCCTAGCTTTGCTTGTGAAGCATTCAGGTAGGGAGTTGCCCCTGGTTCTAGCCACCGAGCCATGAGCTCTCGAATTCCCAACAGACTTGACCACCCTTAGGTACTGCTTCCGGACCAAGGGTGGGTGTCTGAGTGCTGAGTGTGTATAATTAAAGTGGTACGTGATTGGAGCAAGTGGAGGAGTAATGGGTGAGACACAGGGAGCATTTTGCTTTTGGGTGGACTCCTTTGAAGTAGACTTCCCTTGTGAGCTGAGGCTTTGGAGTGGGTTACTCTTTCTGAGTGGGCTATTCTGAGGGCTTTGAAGTGGTTATTCCGAGATGAGATTTCGGAATGGGCTTCTCCGGAGTGAGGCTTCTCCAGGTGTGCTGCTCTTTCGAAGTGGGCTTTCCCAAGTATGGCTTCGAAATGGGCTTCTTCGAAGTGAGGCTCCGGATTGGGCTTTCCCGAAGTGTGGCTTCGGAATGGGCTTCTCTGAAGTGAGGCTCCGGATTGGACTCCGGATTGGGCTTTCCCGAAGTGTGGCTTCGGAATGGGCTTCTCCGAAGTGAGGCTCCGGATTGGGCTTTCCCGAAGTGTGGCTTCGGAATGGGCTTCTCCGAAGTGAGGCTCCGGATTGGACTCTGGATTGGGCTTTCCCGAAGTGTGGCTTCGGAATGGGCTTCTCCGAAGTGAGGCTCCGGATTGGACTTTCCGAAAGTGAGGTTCCGGATTGGGCTTCTCCGAAGTGTGGCTTCGGATTGGACTCATGGGAGGAGCCCATAACATGTGGGGTTATTGGTGGCATATGTTGGTCAAACTGGTGGAATTGTCAACCACTATCTACAGTTAGAATAGATTTTGATGATTGTGGTGTTTGGTTAATGTGTTGTGAAAGTAGTTACGATGGAAGAATACATCATGCAAATGTATGGTTATAAAAAAAGCAAATAGTAGTTTTAAATGTCTAAATGACAATCGTGCCCATATGATAATATTGAAATACATAATTAGTTTATTTTGTTGATATATTAAAAGTTAACAGTTATTCAACTAGTTAATTAATGCATATTTAATAAGAGCAAATTACACTGACCTCCCTTGAGGTATATGACAATTACAGGACCTCTCCTCTAGTTTGTAAAATAACACTCATCTCCCCTCTGCCTACTTTTTGAGTGTAAGATTATCAATTTACTCCTTATCTCATTATTATAAGTATATATATATATATATATGTATATGTACATGTGTGTGTATTTGTGTGAGTGTGTGTGTGCACACGCGGATTAGATAAAATTATATATACATTAGCAAATTTTGCAGATTTAAATTTATAGTATTTAGCCCAACTTTTATAAAAATTTGTAACTCGAAAAAAAAAATTTATAAAAATTTCAAATTTAAGTTTTAAAATCTTTAGCCTAACTTATAATAGTTTACAGATTTAATTTTTTAATTTAAGCCATTTAATTTTTTACTATGCTTCCCAAATTTTCATCCCAAATGATGTTGAAGTGAGACCACAGTTGAACAATTTAACATAACAATCAACCAAAATCAACTAGGTCCACTGCCACATGTGTTGGAAAACACTTTTGGGAAAGAAATTGGGAAGCATAGCTTTACTCTTTATTTATAAATATCAATAATATTTTTAAAACATAAAAAATTATCTACTACCACTTTAGAATGACAAGAATAATAACAACAACAATAATAATAATAATAAAAACAACAATTTTAAAAAAAATGAATCGTTATATTGCATTTTTTGTCTGCTTTATTTATATATATGTGTGTGTGTGCGCGCGCGCGCTCAATGGAGTCTTACACACACACACACATACACACACTAGGGCAATGCCCGTGCAAGGTCTGTAATAATTAAGTTTCATTGAAGCAGCTCATTCACAAAGTTGGGAGCAAGTTCACAATTTTAAAAATATAAAGCAGACAAAAATACAATGTAACTATTCATTTTAAAAAAAATAAATTGTTGATTTTTTTTTTCATTGTTGCTATTATTCTTTTTATTTTAAAGTGGTAGTAGATAATTTCGTTAATGATTTTTATGTTTTTAAAATTTACTGTTGATATTTTTTTTAAAAAAAAATTAGTAAAAGCTTGATTTGGTGATATATACAGAAATTTTGTTGATGAATTTAATTTTTTTTTTTTTCATAACTGTTATTTTTATTTTATTTTTTCATTTTTAAAAGATAGTAGATAATATTTTTGATGATTTGTCCAAGGGTACAACAGTCATTTTCAAAATAGAAGGGAGATGAGTGTAATTTGAAAACCCAGGGGAGGTCCCTGTAATTGTCGGATACCTCAGGGGAGGTCAGTGTAATTTGCCCATTTAATAAATATGAGTCTAATAGGGATAAGTTTGGAATTTCACAAATTTACAAGTCTTATTGTAATTTTCTTTTGGGTTAATTACACGGACCTCCCCTCTATATTGCAAAATTACACAGACCTCCTTTGAGGTTTGGATTTGCATTACACACTTCCACTATAGATTGCAAAATTTACAAAGACATCCCTTCTTAATTTGTTAATGTCGAAAACACCCTTGGTCATAGAATAAATAAATAAATGGCAAATTACACTGACCTCCCTTGAGGTATATGACAATTACAGAGACCTCCCATCTAGTTTGGAAAATAACATTCACCTCCCCTGTATCTACTTTTTGAGTGTAAGATTACCAATTTACTCATTATCTCATTATATATATATATATATATATGCACATGTGTGTGTTTATTTGTGTGAATGTGTGTATGCGCGCGCATTAGAAAAAAATTATATCTTTATACATATATAAGGGAAAGAGAGGGGTGCCATGAAAAAAATTTCTACTATCAATCATTATTAATTACATAAAAATCATTAAATTTCTTTTCCTAATAAATATATACAATAGACTAAAATGTCACAAAAATATCACAAAAAAATTACTTTTAACTTTCCCTAAAATCTTACTAATCACAAAGTGAGTGGGCGAGTGGGCCCTTACTAGTATACATTAGTAAATTTTACAGATTTAGATTTTTAGTATTTAGCCCTAACTTTATAAAATTTACAACTCGAAAAAAAAATTTATAAAAATTTCAAATTTAGGTTTTATAATCTTTAACCAAGCTTACAATAGTTTACAGATTTAGTTTTTTAATTTAGAAAAATTTAGTGGAAAATCTCATTCTACCAATGTTTGTTGTAATAGACCCACCAATTAGTACTTCCCAGTGATAGATCCTATAATTGTAAATGTTTTTAGAGATTAGTCCACAATCCCCAATTATAGATAGTTTCAGTGACCTTTTTACCCCCATACATATGCACATGCATATATATATATATATGGAAATAAATTTGCTTTAAAGATTCCATTGATTTGCATATCAAATATATGGAAATAAAATTCCATAACTTTAGCCTTGTACATTATGACTCTTTTGAATATTTCTAACTCCATTTTTATGTGGGTATCCCACTTTTGTATGTTCTACCAATAATCATTGATCACATAACATATGAAGTTGTTACTATGCACCATACTTTTATCCGAGTATTACACTGCAACCAGTTCATTTTTACACTGCAACAGTTCATTAGTATGAAATTTTACACTGCAATTGGTTTATTAGTGTGAATTTTTACACTGTAACTGGTTCGTTTTTGCTTTGCAACTGGTCCACAATCCCACATCATGTGAACGAAAACCATGAGTGTTAAATTTTACACTATAACCTTTTGAACCACAACCTTTGAAATACAACATAGTATACAATTTCATATCACAGCCTTTAAAGCAAGAATATGAGTGTTAAATTTTACGCTACAACCTTTTGAACCACAATATTGTATATAATTTCACTCCACAACCTTTGAAACATGAACATTAGTGTTAAATTTAACACTGCTATACTAGGAATACATTTTAACACTGTTTTATCACTAAAAACAAGTCTACAAATGAATTCATCTGACAGTAGCTTTTCATTTCATGCCTCCGCCTCCGCCGCTGTCACCACCAACAATCACCGCCACCAACAGCCACCACCCTTCCTACGGAGGACAACACCTCCACAAGAAACCCACAACATCACTTCTCGATTTCATCAACAATATGGTTGAAAATCTGCCAAAGACAAAAAGTTATGTCAACGAGATTAGAGTATATAAGAACAAATCAAACAAAACTAAATCATCAACAAGCCATTCCATGGATTTGAGTATATAAGAACAAATCAAAGGATTTAGATAACAAATCAATAAACCTGCGATTAAGCCCTAATTTGTCAAGTTTTTAAGATTTGGATCTACGATCTTCGAATCGTCTTCACATCGTTCTAAGAGCCATACTTCGTCGGAAGTGGTGGTTGCGTTGGTTTGAGAAGATTGTGAGAGGGGGTGGTGGTGAGAAGATGACGTTAGAAGTGGTGGTGGCCAAGAGAGAGTCACGACCGGTGTGTATGTGTGTGTGTGTGTGTGTGTGTGTGTGAGAGAGAGAGAGAGAGAGAGAGAGAGAGAGAGAGAGAGAGAGAGTAAATGGATATAGAATGTGATTCATTTTTATTTGGGTATTTGAGTTTTGAATTTTGAAAACCCCAAAAACTTGGGGTTATTTATTGCAGTGTTGAATGGGAAATGGTAAGGGTAGTTTGGTCCAAATTTGTAGAATGGACTTCATAGTAAAATATTTCATGGGTTGAACCTATTGAAAGAAACTTAGAGTAAAATGGACATTATACTAATTAACTCTTTAATTTAAGCCATTTAACGTTTTGGTCCAAGTAGTAGGTGAAAGATATTAGAACATTTATTTAGAGTAATACTATGCTTCCCAAAATTTCATCACAAATGATGTTGAAGTGGGACCACAGTTGAACCGTTTAAACATCACAACCAATCAAAATCAACTGGATCCACTACCACATGTGTTGGAAAACACTTTTGGGAAAGAAATTTGGAAAGCATAACATTACTCTTTTATTTATAAATATCAATAATAATTTAAAATTTTTTTAAATCATCAACAAAATTATCTACTACCACTTTAAAATGAAAATGATAATAACAATAATGAAAAAAAAAATACATCAACAATTTTTTTTAAAAAGAAAATGTATATTTATATTGCATTTTTGTCTGCTTTATTTTCTAAAAAAAAAGAAAAAACATGCTCAGTGGAGTCTTACACACACACACACACACACACTAAGTCAATGCCCATACAAGGTTTGTACTAATTAAGCTTCATTGGAGCAGTTCATTCACAATGTTAGGAGCAAATTTACAATTTTAAAAATATAAAGCAGACAAAAAATACAATATAACTATTCATTTTTTTAAAAAAAAAAATTGTTAATGTTTTTTTTTTCCATTGTTATTATTCGTTTCATTTTAAAGTGGTAGTAGAGAATTTTGTTGATGATTGCTATTTTGTTTAAATTTACTGTTGATATTTTTTTATAAAAAAATTAGTAAAAGCTTGATTTGGTATATACTAAAATTTTGTCGATAATTTTTTAATTTTTTTTTTCATAATTGTTAATATATATATATATATATTCATTTTTAAAATGTAGTAGATAATTTTTTGGATGATTTGTCCAAAGGTATAACAGTTATTTTCAAAATAGAAGGGAGGTGAGTGTAATTTTTTAAAACACAGGGGAGGTCCCTATAATTGTCGAATACCTCAAGGGAGGTCAGTGTAATTTGCCCATAAATAAAAAGCCTCTCCTCTCTCTCTCTATTGCATATACAGATATACATTCGTACATACATACCACATATATGTACATATTTGTATATATATAGCCATTGAATACATAAATACTTGTAGACACCTTTGAAGTGAGTTTAATATTTTGAGTTTAGATCTTAAGTTTTTGAACAAATTGATTTGAGTTTAAATCTTAGGAACAAATTAGTTTTTTGTGTAAATTGATTTTGAGTTTAAATCTTAAGAACAAATTAGTTTTTGGAACAAATTGTTTTTAGGTTTAAATTTTTTAGTTTTGGAACAAATTTATATATATATATATATATGTCTATATATTATATATGTACTTGTATATCTATATGTATATATACACACGGAGTAGAGAGAGAGAGAGAGAGAGAGAGAGAGAGAGGTGCAGTTTAGAAAAATGGTAAACAAAGTAAAGACAAAATAGTAAATTCATGCTAGAAGGGATGTCTGTGTAATTTTGCAATATAAAAAGAATGTCCATGCAATTTTGTCAAACCTCAGAGGAGATCCGTGTAATTAACCCTTTTCTTTTTCTTTTTTAGTAACTAGGTTACATGCACCTCATATTAGCTTCTTTCACTTTTACAATTGGTAATTTAAAATCCCCTTCTCAATTAATTTAAATAAATTATTATCCATCTTTTCACAATCCTAGAAGTAGATGCACAGGTGATATATGTTCATGTAGAGCGGGGAATCCACCCACAAAAGGTGATATAGAACATCTTATCTGCAATCTTCATCGTACCAATAACATCACTACCTTCTCTTCATTACCATTAGAGCTAAAGGCCAAACCAGTAATCAAATATATGGAGAACACTTCAAAATTCGCCTTGAAATAAAGGACTGAACTGACATTAACATTTCACCCAAAAGACAAGCAAACTAAACACTTTTTTTAACATGAAAGAGCATATATAAATAATACACAATCAATCTCTTCTTTTACTACTAATTCAGCAAACATAAATCGATCCATAAAAAGTAAAAGCCAAAAAAAAAAAAACCGTGCGGTACATATCATAACTTTCCCTTTCCTTTTCCTTCCTTTCTTATGTGTAAGGAAGAAATTAATCCTGATAAATACACAAGGTTAACATAAAACAACTTTTTCAACCCTTCTCTCTTTTTTCCTTTCCGTTCCTTCTCTCTCTTCGTACCACTTTCCCCTTTTCCCCCTTCCTCGTATCAGTCCACGGTCATAGGGTGGGTCATGCAGCATCTGAAGCGGGCCTTTCGGATAGTTGTCATGATTTCAATTTCAGCATTTTCGAGCATTTTGACCACCACAGAAAAAGGCGGCCTCACATCAGGATTTGCGTCCCAGCAACGGCTCATGATCTCACTTAGTACGGGCAGGCAGTCTTGGGGGATGTTTGGACGGACACCTTTGTTGACCACAGCAAATGCTGCCTGCACGGCAGTCATGTTCTGAAAGGGAAGCATTCCTGTGAGGAGTTCCCAAAGAACAATCCCGAAGCTATAAACATCTACTTTCTGCGTATAGGGCCTGTGCTGAATCATCTCTCTGCAAATCGGTGAAGAAATGCACTCGAGTAGTTATAGTTAATGGATGCAAATGAGAGAAAACACAACCGAGTAAATAGTAGTTATAAGGATAAAAAAGACAAAGCAACCGAATCCACTTGGCCATACATGTATCGTAACATTAGAGTAAAGCATTTTACAGTGTGTATCCCTGGCTTCCACATGGATCACTTGTGACGATTAAATAAGAAAAACGATCAATAATGGTGGGAAATGGAAAGCTTGATTGTGGGCACTCTGCCAGGTAATTCAACAAGTATTGCTTTGATAAATCGATATAGGGTAGATGGGTTCTTGCCTGGATCAGTATCCTAGTCCATTGGACCATGGTCCGGTATGTATTTAATCTTACTATACAGACTGCTCTTCCCAGTAGAATCTTAAGGCTCTTGACAATGGTTGCTTGCATAGCCTACAAGCAACACATTTGGGAGTTTTGACTTTAGTTTTTAGATTTAGAACAGAGAAATTTGTTATGTTTACTGAAATAAGTAATAAAGAACCTAGTGCTTAAAGTGACGGCAAAAGGAAAATTTATTTTCTGTCGGCAAGGTGAGGCATAAGCCTCAGACCATTGACAGTAAAGTCTTAATACCAAATAGAAATAGATACTGTAAAAGAAAAAATAAGATAAGAATGTTATAGATTTCTTTCCAAAAAACAGAAGGAAAGGGAAATTTTTTTGTTAATAAACTATACAAGCAATATTCTATCCACCTCATTAGCTATGCCAGGATTTTCCCATAGCTAATACAACTTTAAAAGGGCAAACCCAGTGCACGAGACTCCTACCACTGCTGGGTGAGGGTTCGATGCATTCAGCCTTTCCTCGCTCACGTGGAAAGGTTATTTCCGCATTTCATTGAATGTGGTAGAACATAACAAACATGAATCGAAATGTAACTGAGTAACATTACATAACCAAGCATATAATATGAAAGAAATGATCTCACTAAAACCTAATAGTGAAAAGGTTGAAGATTAAGATGACGAGAGGTGTAAGCCTTCTATGCTTAAGTGTTAAAGTTGCAGAGATTAAGCATTTTGGATCATAAGTTTCCAAATAATACACAAGCCTTCAAGTTTTCTGCCTCACTCACAAAGCCATAAGGCGCTACAGGCAACCTCAACTTCCAACAAACCATGAAACGAGCCTTACCTCGAAATAAATGGTGTGGCTTTCATAAGAAAACAAACCATATATTTTGTTGCTGCACTCTCGTTGTTGAGTGGTCCCACTTATATAGGGTCCGTACGGGTAGAGACTGAAGATTATCCAAATCTATGTATTTTTGCATAAAGCCGAGGGAACCTTTTAATGGAAAGAAACTGCACTGGAAAGTGGAAAGTTAAATGGTGTAACAGAGCCATCCAAAGCCTTTGGAAATGATCTATACATCATCAGGTTTTACTTTTACGTGGCCTCCCACATGAACATCACACGAAAAACCATCAAGCAAATATTACGGCGACTATAAACTAAACTTCTGATGTAGTGCTACTTCCTTCCATCGATAGTTTCTTCTTCTTTTCCTTTTCCTTTTCCTTTTTTTTTTTTGAACTTTCTTCATGGGGAGTTTCAGTGGGGGAGAAGCGGGAAGAGTCCCGGTGTTTTCTACTTATGCCCCCAGTGTAATTCCATCTAATTGGATGCTCCTCTATTTACCACTACTTTCCTTCTTCTTTTTCAGAATCCATTTGCTTGCTAGCAAAGATGGTCAACGATTGAGACTAAAGAAGATTGTAGTTTGCCTAACTATCTGGATATTCTAGGCGTTATTTTTGCAAAAAATCTCAAGACCAGTTTTAGGCATGGTGAGATTTATTGTTCTCTCTGAACGGTTTATGACACATTGTAGGAAAACTAAGTTGACAAACATGCTAAAAAAAATGGCAGTAGCAAATGGTTATATACATTAACCATTTTGCTTATAGCATCAGATGCGAAGACATTCTAATTGCTGTACTCATTGTGGCTTTTAGTCGATTCAGGGCTCTACATTTCTAAAGTCACATTTGAACATTAGAATCCCATGAGAATTTCTTGCATAAATCCATCTTCGATTCTTCATTATTGCAACTGCTTATTGTCAATCAGTCACGTCATCATCAGTGCCCCTTCCTATTTTTTCCATCTTTTTATTTCCCTTCAATCTTTGAACTTCATAAATTTGGTTCACAAAGTCATCTTCATATTAACGGGCAATTTACGAAGTCTGAAAACATCAACAGAAAGTGCAAAGCAAGCTCCACCATTCAATTTCAATTTGGTAACAAACCTCTAGGTACAAACATTTAACACCAAATAATGGCTTATTTTTGTTTGAAAATCAATTTCTTTACGATCAGTCATAGGAGATGCAGTTGGTCCAAGAGTTAACCCCCAAAGAAGGAATAAATTGAAAGTATCAATAAACAAAACAATTATGCTTACTTAGTCCGAGAACTTCCATTTGACATCTCAATGATGTTTTTAGTTGCTCACGAGTTGCATACTTGTATGTGTGTAAGATTTTGTAAATAATGTAATCACTTCTCTATTCGTTGCAACTAGAATAAGTTATTTCAACAACCAGTAGCAGCTGGGCCCCAATAGATGTTCATTCAATGTTGTGCACTTTCAACACAATGGAAGTCTAAGAGGACAATGTCGTCTCAATGTAGTACGATTGCAAGTACATCTGGAGTGATGATGTGGAAAGATACAAAATTACTAACCCAAGCCAATTCAAGGTTGCTCTCTCAATTTTAACACGCAATTGAAAGTCCGCAACCTCATATGATCCCTTCTTGAGGTTGCATTTTCCACCATCAAACAATCAATTCAAAACTTTTAATACGGTAGTTTATCCTAGACATCCAAGATAATTTAGAAGACGCTAACACTGAACCATGAAGGTAACATCATTTCAAATTTTCTCAAAAGACCTTTTAGCAAAGGAGATACCACCAGGGCAAACGAGGAAAATTGAGAGGAGGATATTGGACAATTAACTCATTGCAACTTCTTAACTTCATTATAAGAGAAAGCTCAAACCTAATCAATTTGATACAAGAAGGCAAGAGATCACCAAGCATTAGCTAGCCAAAAAGATGAATTCAAGAAAACACTAGGAACACTTGAAGTGCACATTTGAGTGCTTAAACTCCATTAAAGAGAGGTGGTTATTTCTTGGGGGAGCAATTTGGGTGTTCGATGCCGCCATGGCTGTCAAATGTCAATCCATGATGTTTATGTGTTATGACATGCAAATAAGTGAATTTTGTAATCCATTTTACTCTCTTTTATACTCCTTCACAGTTATTATATACTCACAATTTCTGTACATAAAATGTGTAGGGTAATACACAAAATAAGTGATATAATTTCACAAGGCCTCTTTTCCCTGTTTGACATGAAACACTTGAGGAGAAGGCATCCTTGTCGTAAAAACTATACAGGCAAAAATAATAATAATAAACCGTGAAGACAAGGCTGATTAAAAAACCTAAGTACCCCCCTCCCAAAAAATAAACACACTTTGAGGATAAAATTGAACTATGAAAGGTTATTCATATGCACTTGCCTCTTTGATGAATCATTAAACCTCCATATCTGCAGATCTTGGAATCCACCTTACATTTGACTCAACAGACTGAGACAGTCGACAATCATGCAAATTGCCTATATGACAATGAATAATATCTTTGAACAATGACCCAGCCTACTGCTGCAGGGCAACAATCCTCAATATAAAAAATAAAAAATAAAAAAAATAAAATAAAATTGAAATTCCAAATCAGTGGTTTCTCTAAGTCGCTCCAGAAGAGCAATCATGCCTATCTCCAATACTAACATGAGATCTAGAGATGCTGCCAACACCCAGATAAATCCCCCAAAAGAACAACTGTCAGACTTAGACGCGATTCCTTCAATAGGCAAAGGCAGCAAACTTTCCCAAGATAACATCCTTTGCAATACCAAGCTACATCCTCATTTAGACTGGTAACGTCTTCATCAGTACTCTCCATACAGTATTCGGAGGATGCCGGAAATTAATGCTAACAAAATTTGGGGGTGAAAACCAAAATGAGAAAAGATGGGAAACTCCATTAGATGCCCGAAAAAAAAAGAGATACAAACCCACTTTAATACCACCCTAGGTAGCACCAGTGCGGGTGCGGGGATTCGGGTACGGAGATACGGGTGCGAGGGTTTCGCCAATTTTCCAAAAAGTAAGGGTGCGGGTGCGGCGGGAGTACTTGAATAAAATATTAAAAATATACTTACAGATAGTAGTATATACAAATTATTTTATAACTATTAGTGCATTAGTATAACCCTAGATAATTGCTATTATTATTTTCTATTATTTATCTTTTAAACCTCCAAAGTTTTCAAAATTGCATGAAAAACTTGTATTCTTTTTCAAAAAAGCGCCACAAAAAAGCCCCAGCCACATTCCAAAAGAACTCAAAGAATCCACGAAGTACCCAGTACGGGTGCACACTAAGTGCGAGTGCAACGGCCTTTTCGAAGAGTTTGTGTTTCATAGATACCACCTCATCGGGTACATTAGTAACCTCCAAAAGACCCTATTTTGCTTTCAATTGCCTAACGCTTTTACAAGGCTGTGATCAGTGCACGTATATATTTGCTCTCACATGTACTCGTGGAAGAAAAAAATGTGTCTTTGCTGTGATTTGTGCTAGACTTATTCAAGGAACATGAGAAACGGAAAAGGTAACAAGTGAAAAGAAATTAAATAAAAAGGAGAAGGGAGATCTAATGTGAGCAAAGCTGAAAAAATCCACAAAAATTAAGATTCAGGAAAGAACTCTACATATAAATTACAAAACCCTCAAAACAAGTAGGTGCTTAAAGCTCATCCATTCAGTTCCCTACATATTAACAATTAAGATTCAAATTTAAAAATTCAAACCCAAAACTTACAAGTCACACTCAACCCTTAGTCATAACCGCCACACAATATATTTATATACATATATACGTATACACACATACCATACATACATACACACACACATAATAGAATCACAAGATGAGTCTACTAACCTGTGCAGTAAAATTAACAAAGATGTGTTGCTCTAACAGAAAATAGAAGTACATGACCACCTTAATAGTAACCATGCTAAAAGATAAAGCATTTAGAAGCAAGTCAAACCTGTAGATTCCAGAGATGTCAACCTAGGAGTGATAACAAATTATATATGAAAGGGCCATAGTGAGTCAGCAGAGCATTACTAGAGAAGAATAACGGTAATATAAAGGAAAGAAGAGTGGCTAAAGAGTAAGGATACTTACGGAGCCATCCAGCGGTACGTCCCGGTCTCTGGTGTCATTCCTTCGGTCTGCACCTCAATTCGAGCAACACCGAAATCCGCTATTTTGATAGATTTATCTGCGGAAATTAGAAGATTGTCAGATTTCAAATCCCGGTGAATCAGCTGAAGCCTGTGGACATATTCCATCCCCCTTGCCACATCCAATGCCTGCTTTACTGCCAACTTCAAAGGCACAGATCGGTTTTGGCGCTTCGTCAAAAACTGCCGAACTGAACCCCCCTTCGCGTATTCTGTTACAATACACCACACCATGGGCTTACGACATGCACCAATAAACCGAACTATGTTTGGATGCTTTAATGTTGCAAGCATCATAACCTCCTGCTGAAATTGCTGTTCCATCAAATGGGCCCTCTCTAAATCATTCTCTGGCCTCTCCAGAAGCTTGATAGCAACGTCCTCTCCATTGTAAGTACCTTTGTAGAGTTTCCCGAAAGCCCCTTGTGCAAAAGCAGCTCCCATATTAAGCTTCCTCAAATCAATAGTCCATTCATCAAAATTCTCAAGACCCGCAGTATAGACACTAGAATCCATCAGAGCTTGGGCCAGTGCATCATCACTCAGGCCATGTGCGACCCTTCCTCGATTGTTACTGTGGGCAATAGAGTAGTTATTGTGGACGCGATTCAGTCCTGGGTGGTTTAAGATGCGAGTGCGTGACTCGTTAGATCCAACACTACTGTTATCAACCGACATTGTAACAGACCCACCACCGTTGCTCATCTGCAAGCTTCCAGAACTATCAATAGACATGTTCGATCCCTCTCCAAGCTTATGATAGAACCCTTGAGACAGATCATTGTAATCAAGACTACTGTTTATGCCAATAATTCCAGTAAATTTGGGACCCTCCAACATTTTTTTCCCCACAAAGCAGAACAATGCTCAATTCCTCCTTATTTCTTCAGCATCAGGCTATAAGAACTTAAACCACTCTTCCAAAAACCCTAACAGAAACAACGTGTGACGTAACTACTTCAGTATCTGACTTTCCATTCTCTCTAGTTTACAAGGATCCCTATTTATCGCAATTAATCAATATCAACAGATCATCAATAAGTACTTGATCAGGAAAACACAATAAAGTTCTTCCTCAACTTAAAACTTGTGGTAAAAATATAGAAAGGAAAAAGACAAAAAAAAAAACTACTTTTGATTGCGGCAAAACAAAGGAATATGATGGAATTCTGATTTCAAAGCCAAGAAATTTATTAATTGGAGTCACATACAGAAAAAAAAAAAACCATCCACTTAAGCAGAACATATAAGAGTATTTGGGTCAGATAAGGTCAGATCGAAATTTTCAAATACAAACAGCATAAACCATATCGGTGAAAAAGAAAATTATCTTCCTTTTCCACAGTTATCTGAACAATCAAACAACGAGAAAAACCAATCAAACTTAAAAAAAACAACAATCAAACCCTAACTTTCGTTTCCCAAACTATAACCAGACTAGTACTGCACCATTTCAGTTCCGTTTCTCCAAACTAAACCCCGAAAAAGAAAAAAAAATCATACCTTTATCCACAAAAAAGAGTGGAAAAATTAAAGATATTTACGAGCTCAAAAACCACAAATAACAACTGCCTACAATTCACAGAATCGCATAAAATTGATTAAATCATATAAGAACCCTGATTTATGAAGGAAAAAAAAGTGATCTAAACCTTCAATCGACGGATTCAAGCGAAACGTACCTCGATCGAGAGGACTTGACTGTGCGATTCCGATATGGTGTGCTAGGTGACGATACGAAAAGCTGAGAACACGAGATCGATCATCGAAATTGAGCGA
Organism: Hydrangea macrophylla; assembly: GCA_033977485.1. NCBI lineage: Eukaryota > Viridiplantae > Streptophyta > Magnoliopsida > Cornales > Hydrangeaceae > Hydrangea > Hydrangea macrophylla. The sequence goes on from CM066987.1 coordinate 82,283,938, forward strand.
ATTGAGGGATTGTGGCCCCCCACACGGTTAAAAACACGCGAATAGGACTGGTAGAGAGAGAAAGAGAGAGAGAGAGAGAGAAACAGCAGAGAAGACGAAGAAAGAGAACAACAGCAATGAATGAAAGGGTGGTAGTAGTAGAGCTGGTCTTCGTCTCTCATTTCTTTTTAACATGGGAAAACCTTCGGTGTATATAATCACACGAGTTTAGGTACACGTGGCGTCTGATTAAACGGTGGGAATCACGAGATATGATTGATTTATGATTTAGGGCCATAAGGCTGAAAACGAAACGATTCGGTTAATCAATCGGATCGATTTCGGTTGGGTTCGGTTAGATTGGTTTTAGTATATTTTCGCTTCGGTTTTTATATGTAAGAATATTTTGAAAATCGACAATATTGATCAGTTCGGTCAATTTTCTTTCACCTTTAATTAGGGGTGTAAACAATTTAGTTCTGTCCAATTTTCAATCAAACTTATCTGTTTTGGTTCTGCTCGGTTTATTGTAATTTGTCGTTTCTGATCTGTTTTTACAATGCATGATTTAAAAAAAAAAAAAAACAATCGTCCGATCGATTTGCTTACATTCCTATATTGTGATGATCCGTGATGTATGATTTGAAAAATAATGACCTCCCATAGGATAAAATATTGAATGAAACGGTGACACCACCCTCGCCGAATCTACGTGGCGTCATTAACCAATTAGCTTCTCTTAGCTAACCAACTGACATACTAAAATTTAATGGAGACATTATTCAGCACAACTGTCATTCTATGTTAGTCTGCAAATGCGGTTTGACCTTTTAATCCATACTATACACGTGCCCCTATTTTTCAGGAGATCATGCCAATTTTTCAAACTGATAATTAATTGTCATGATCCCCTGGAAGTAAGGGGCATGTATATGGCCTAGATTATGGATCACACAACATCAACATACTTATGTGATATGTAATACCCTGTATTTTCAATATTTATTTAATGCAGAGAGATTCTATATACTTCATTTGACCATTCAAGAGATTTCATCTTCGATCGATCGAAGCTAGTTCGAGCGATCGAGACCCTTCAGTTCAAGCGATCGAACCCTTTTTCGAGCGATCGAAAACCCTACCGACATAAATTTAATACGTGGTCCCCACTTCAATCGATCAAACCCTTTTTCAATCGATCTAACTGACCGATCTGAGTTCGATCGATCGAGAATCCTTCGATCGATCGAAAGTGCAATTATCAGAAATCCCAGTTTCTGCGCAAATGCTGCCACCTTGCCCTCCCATTCTTTATATATACATAAACCTCGTGAGAGTGAGAGAGTTTGCTGAACTCTTGTGAGAAGAGAGAGTTGAGAGTGTGTGCTTGTGTGTTGGTATACATATATATACACATACCTCCATATATCTATATATATATATACACACACATATCTATATATATATATATATATATATCCGGGAGAGAGAGAAGGAGAAGAAGAAGAGAGAGAAGGAGACAGAAAGAAGAGAGAGACAGAGATAAGGCAGAGAGAGAAAGAGGCCGCCATTAAAGCTTCGGAGCTAAAGCTTACCCAAACGCACCTTAACGACTTTGGTGAGTTCCAAACTCACTCGGTAACTTAGTCATGATGTTTTACATATTTTGGACGTATAATTATAACCCAAACACCCCTAACACATTCTGCACGTTCACTGGCAGAATCTGTAGAAGACGAAGTTCGACCGATCGAACTGAGTTCAATCGATCGAACATCACTAAGTCTCAATCGATCGAAATGACTTCAATCGATCGAGATCACTTTCACTTTGATCGATCGAGAAGACTTCAATCGATCGAACAACACTTTCTTCAATCGATCGAGAAGACTTCAATCGATCGAACCTGAGCAGAACATGAATGTTTTCCTTTCAGTTTATAATTCATAATGCGTAGTTGTTTAATTGCTGTTCCATATTCCTATTATGCGATATTATGGATTACGGAGGTAATGGGATACGATAACGAGATTGAGATAACATGGTGAGTAACGTAGTCGGGTTCGAAACGCTAGTAATAGTACGACGCGATAACGAGTAAGTTTGAGATGATAATACTGGGTAGTATTGGATAAGTGAGAAATGAGTCAGTAAGAGGATTTTATGTTAAAGTTGTGTGTGTCGAGCTGATGATTCGCTCAGGTTGAATCCGATAAGTGTATGTCAAGGATTTGATCAGGATCGTGAGAATTATGGGTGCACAGTACTCGCAAGAGTTCTTAAAAGCGGTGAACAGTAAGAGTTCTTAAAAGCGGTGAACAAGAGTAGATGTGGCACGCCCATGATTTGAATTACCAGAGCTGTGTATGTATCGTACTCGCAAGCGTTCTTAAAAGCGGTGAACAGTAAGAGTTCTTAAAAGCGGTGAACAAGAGTATGGGTATATCCATAGACCAGTCGTTATATGAGAACGATGTATGGGTGCTCGCAAGAGTTCTTAAAAGCGGTATAGCGGTGAACAAGAGCACTGATATGTTGTGCTGATATAATCAGTTCGAGATAGTCAGTTGGGTATTGTGGAATCAGTCTTAGAGTGGGAGTCGATAATAATCGATTAATGATATGTCTGAATAAACGAGTGAGGGATATATTTAGTATCACTGTCATATATCGTTCATAATGGTAATTATGTCATTTCTATGAGACTGTGTTAGTTAGTGCTCACTCAGCTTTCAACAAGCTGACGGCCTTTATTGCCTGGACATTCCCCGTCCAGACTATCCTGTCCTTTACAATGCAGATGACGGAACTCATGGCGATAACGATTACCCTGAAGGGAGTTACGTAGAGAATGGCCCCACTGATGCCAGTTATGCTGACGCCTATCCGTACGCTAGCTGAAGACCTGAAGATAGATAGTAGTTATATTACTACTTTTCCTTTTACTGTTGTACTTTGTAGTTAACGGGTACTTGGGCATATGTTGTCTCCAGACCTGTTGTGATCCTGTGGACCGTACTCTAATGTTTGTAATAGATAGAACCGTGTTTATATTTCAGTTGTTTTACTGTTCCTGTTTGGACTAGTACTGTGTGGTGTGGATTATCAGTGACTTTCACTTGTCATTCCCTATGGACCCATAAAGGAAATTTATTTTTCTCTATTTATGCTACTCCGGGGCGTGACAGGGTTTTTGGTATCAGAGCCAGGTTATATTACGATTAGGTTCTGATATTGTCGTTCACTGATGGATTCCACACCATCTGGTTCTAGTATTTAAGATTTTTGAGATGAGATATGAGTATAAGATAAGTTCGTCTTTCTGACGATAGATAGTTTTCCTTTGCAGGATAGCATGGACCCAGAGTTTCATCAGTTTGTTACAGATGCTTATGGAGGACACGTGATCCATGGGGATACCGTGGAGCCAGCTGACCCAGAGTTTTATCGTGAGCGTGTGTGCCAGATAGCTAGTAGACATTTGGAGGAGGACATGTGGAGAGCACTTTATGTGACCGAGAGGACTCACCCGACTCAGATGCGTATGGATGCTTACCATACTGCGAGGATTGGTAGAGATATTTGCCAGGAGATATTATGGTTAGTTCAGAGTAAGCCTGAGATGGATGAAATTGAGTTGAGAGCTATTGTAGCCGGTCCACCAGAGCCTGTAGTTGCACCAGTGCCAGCAACACCACCACCATCGTCGGTACCCGACGTACCAGTTCCAGAGCCTGAGCCGATCCAGGAGGATGAGGACCTTGAGCATGCCGATGAGGACATGGACGAGGACGGAGAGGAGGAGCCGATAGACGACGAGGACCCAGTAGAGGATGAGCATGCAGACGATGCAGATGATGATGAGCCTGAGGATGACCCCGAGGAGCCAGAGTTCGAGCCAGAGGATCCAGTACCGGACCCAGAGGCTGTTGAGGCAGACATAGTAGTAGATGAGGATGCGCCCGATGAGGAGATAGTTGTGCCAGAGGCACCAGTTGTGCTTCAGATACCAGCTGGACCCATTATGCATATGGCAGCTATGGCCGATATGGCAGTAGGATGGATAGCTCAGATGGTCGCACAGCCAGCAGATTTTGTTATGGGAGAGGCAGCCATAGCAGGAGCTCTTGATATAGCCGATGGATTCGCCGCAGTAGCAGTCGATGTCGCCAACCAGGCGATAGCAGACGGTATAGAGGATGATGATGCAGAGATAGTAGAGGATTGGGATATAGGAGTTGTAGTCGGAGATCTTGTTGCACCAGTTGAGGATGACCCACTCGAGGAGATGGAGATTGATTCAGAGGATGAGGTACCACCAGCAGGATCAGACACTGACGACTTTTGAGTCAGGACCTGCAGGGCTTAGTTTTTGATTTTTATCAGGACATGTTGTCCACTAGATTTTTGGGAGCTTGAGAGATAGCTATTTGACCATAGCTTTGTATAGACAGTAGTAGTTGACCTTAGTACTGTTTTAGCCTTGTCCCACGTGGTACATGGTATGGTTACTATGTACTCCATGGTACATCTTTTGATATCTATATATATACGAGCAGTACTTTTGATATTGATTGTTGGTTGATTGATGTGTTGTTTTGTAGAACTGTTAGTTCTTGTTGCTTTTCGTTCTATCTTGGTTTCGTTTCTACGAGAAGACTTTCAGCTGATCAATATGTCTCTTGTAGGCAATACTCGTTATCATCATGGTAGGACCCTTGAGAAATCACCAAGCACGTAATGCAGCACCTATTCCGGAAGGGATGGATCCGACGGGAATTTTCGAAGCTTTCATGCAGAGGATGGAGCATGTGGGGGATACTTATAATCATTCCACCCACCAGAGACCTTTTGCACCCCCGCCACCAAGACAGACTGGAGATAAGTTGTTAGCAAATTTTCGTGGGTTACGTCCAGAGAAGTTCGATGGACTAACAGAACCATGGAAAGCGGAACAATGGATAAGAGAAATGGAGTTGATATTTGAAGCATTGGAATGCAGCGAACAAGAGAAGCGTCGCCTTGCTACTTTTCAGCTCACTTATGCCGCCGCAGATTGGTGGGAAGCCGAGCGAGCCACTATTGGGATCGATGCTGCTAAAGCTATGCCATGGGAGACATTCAAAGGACGATTTTTGGAGAAGTATTTCCCGGAGGATGAGAGAGATCAACAGGAAAGGAACTTTCTCAATTTGGTACAAGGAGGATGGAATGTCAGGGAATATACAACACAGTTTGAGCGTCTATCCAGATTTGCTCAGCATATGATAGACACTCCACAGAAGAAGGTGAAGAGATTTCACCAAGGATTGAATCCCCATCTCAGACATATGATGGTTGGTCATCTGAATCAATCATTTGAAGAGATTGTCAGATTTGCTGCAGGATTAGAGAAGGATGCTTATCCAGCACAACAACCACAGATGAATCGATCACAGTCATCTAGAAGTTTTCAACAGAGGAATTTCCAAAACCAACCGCAAAGGAATACTCAAGGTTGGAGACCACAGGGGAATTTTCAAGGGAGTAAGAGAACCTGGGAAGGAACCAGAAAGCCACAGCAGAGCTATACCCGACCCCAGCAATATCGCCAGCAAGGATCACAGCCGCAGGCACTACTGACAGCGCCGCCAAGCAATAGCGGAGGATGTTTTAATTGCGGAAAGCCAGGGCATGTTGCCAGATTCTGTACAGCCCCTAGAGTTAACCGCAAAATGGATATTGTCTGTCGGAATTGCAACAAGCCGGGACATCTAAGCAAGGATTGCCGTGCACCACAAGGAGGATACTATGGAGCATCGATTCAAGGGATACAAGGACCTCCAGATCAGACAAGGATAAATGCTATCATTCCAGGAGAAGCAGGCTTTAACGCTGATGAGCAGCAACATTTGGAAGGTACGCTTGTACTCTTTCATAGTCCAGTTAAAGTTTTATTTGATACTGGAGCCGCACGTTCATTTATTGCTGTTAAGATTGTGCGTCAATTGGGTTTAGAACCCCTGACACTTGAGTCAACACTGAATGCCGTGTCACAGTTGGGAGTGACAGTTAAGTTGAGTAAAGTGTGTAAAGACTGCCCATTGACTTTGGGAGATAGGAATCTTCCAGCAGACTTGGTAGTTCTGTCAATGTCCGAGTTCGACATTATCCTAGGAATGGATTGGTTGACTAAGTATAGTGCTAATTTGGATTGCCCTACTAAGACGATTGTATTTCCGAGACAAGGAAGGCCGACGGTTAGATTTCAGTGTCAGCCGACGAGCGACATGTTTCTTACGAGTAGTTTGGCTACGATTGGGAATACAAGTACAGAGCTCACGATGGATCAGATTCCTATTGTACAAGATTTTCAGGATGTATTTCAGGATATTAAAGGACTTCCACCGAAAAGAGAAATAGACTTCTGTGTGGAATTAGTACCTGGTACATTGCCTATTTCTAAGACTCCGTATAGGATGGCACCAACTGAGATGTTAGAACTGAAGAAGCAAGTTCAAGAGCTTGAAGACTTAGGTTTCGTTCGCCCGAGTACGTCACCTTGGGGAGCACCAGTTCTGTTTGTAAAGAAGAAGGACGGAACACTTCGACTCTGTATAGACTACAGGGAGTTGAACAAGGTTACGATCAAGAATAGATATCCACTACCTCGGATAGATGACCTATTTGACCAGTTACAAGGATCGAGAATCTTTTCCAAGATCGATTTACGTTCAGGATACCACCAATTGTTAGTTTGACCAGAGGATGTATCGAAGACTGCATTCAGGACAAGATACGGGCATTATGAGTTTCTAGTTATGCCTTTTGGATTGACGAATGCGCCAGCAGTATTTATGGATTTAATGAATAGAGTATTCAGACCATATCTGGATCAATTCATTATAGTGTTCATCGATGATATACTAATCTACTCAAAGACGGAAGAGGATCACAAGGAGCATTTACAGATTGCCTTACAGACACTTCGAGATAGCAAGTTGTATGCAAAATACAGCAAGTGTGAGTTTTGGCTACGGGAAGTCAAATTCTTGGGACATGTTATATCTCAGGACGGTATTTCTGTGGACTCATCTAAGATTGATGCAGTCTTAAGCTGGAATAGACCGACCAATGCGACAGAGGTCAGAAGTTTTCTTGGGTTAGCAGGATACTACAGAAGATTCGTAGAAGGGTTCTCCAAGTTAGCAGGACCACTCACGAATTTAACAAGGAAGGAGACGAAGTATGAATGGACGGACAAGCATGAGGATGCATTTCAGGAGTTAAAAGAGAAATTGACTTCTGCACCGGTACTTGCGATACCTAAGAGTGGAGAAAGATATGTGATTTACAGTGACGCATCGCACCAGGGATTGGGTTGTGTACTTATGCAAGACGGGAATGTTATCGCATATGGATCAAGACAATTGAAGGTACACGAGAAGAATTATCCGACGCATGACCTGGAATTGGCAGCAATAGTGTTTGCCTTGAAGATTTGGAGACACTATCTCTATGGAGAAAAGTTTGATCTGTTTTCCGATCATAAGAGCTTGAAATATTTGTTCTCTCAAAAGGAGTTGAACATGCGACAACGAAGATGGATGGAGTTACTCAAAGACTATGACTTTTCTTTGCAATACCATCCGGGTAAAGCAAATGTCGTAGCAGATGCTTTGAGCCGTAAACCTCGACTAGTTATCGCTGCATTGCTAATTCGAGAATGGAAAGCATTGGAAGTTTTAGCTGAATTCAAGTTTCAGCCAGTGGAACCAATGGAAAGACGACATTTTGGATGTCTGATGGTACAACCAACTTTGATCAGCCGTATCATAGAAGCTCAACAGACAACAGAGGATTTGAAATTATGGTTCGCCAAGATGTCAGCCAAAGAACCAGAAGTCTGGAGTATTAGTACAGACGGAGCTTTACGATGTAAAGGTAGACTCTGTGTACCTAATGAAGAAAATCTCCGGAAGGAAATATTGGATGAAGCACATAAGTCACGGATGACTATTCACCCCGGAAGTACAAAGATGTACAAGGACTTGAAGAGAAATTTTTGGTGGGAAGGAATGAAGCGAGAAGTGGCAGAATATGTTTCTCAGTGTCTTACTTGTAAACAAGTAAAGGCAGAACATCAGAAACCACCTGGACTTCTACAGCCGTTACCAATTCCTCAATGGAAATGGGAACACATCACCATGGATTTTGTGGTAGGATTGCCAAAGTCACAGCAAAACCACGATGCTATTTGGGTAATTGTGGATCGACTTACGAAGACGGCACATTTTATTGCCTACAGTATGACGTATCCAGTGGAACGATTGAGCCGGATGTATCTACAGCACATAGTACGGTTACACGGGGTACCTGTTTCTATCGTATCAGATCGAGATTCGCGCTTTACTGCAGAATTTTGGAAAAGTCTTCAGACAGCAATGGGAACAACTTTGAACTTGAGTTCAGCTTTTCATCCACAGACCGATGGACAGACGGAGAGAGTTAATCAAGTAATGGAGGACATGTTACGTGCTTGTGTTATTGATTTTGAGAATTCTTGGGAGACACACTTACCTTTGATAGAATTCGCTTACAACAACAGTTATCATTCGAGTATCGGGATGGCGCCGTTCGAAGCTTTGTACGGAAGACCTTGCCGATCACCGTTATGTTGGACTGAAGTCGGAGATACTCAACTTCTTGGGCCAGAGATGATACGAGAGACTAGTGAGAAGATTCAGATTGTACGTGAGAAGATGAAGACAGCTCAGACCCGACACAAGAGTTATGCTGACAAGCGACGCAAAGATTTAGAGTTTGCCGTTGGAGATCATGTGCTACTCAAGGTTTCGCCTGTTCGAGGCATCGTCAGATTTGGTCAGAAGAAAGGCAAATTATCGCCACGATTCATCGGACCGTTCGAGATTCTAGAGCGTGTTGGAAAAGTTGCTTATCGTCTTGCGCTGCCACCGAAGATGTCAGGAGTGCACAACGTTTTCCACATCAGTATGCTGAGGAAATGTGTTCATAACCCAGCACACGAGATCAACTTTGAGGATATTGAAGTCAACGACAATGTTACGTTCAACGAAGGACCAATTCGCATTTTAGATCATGGAGTCAAGAAGCTCAGGAATAAGGAGATTCCATTAGTCAAGATTCAGTGGAAGCATCATGATGAAGGAGAAGCTTCGTGGGAGCTAGAGTCAGAGATGCGTGAGAAATTTCCGTTTTTATTTTAACTCTGTATGTTTCTGATTTCGAGGACGAAATCTTTTGTTGAGTGGTGGATGATGTAATACCCTGTATTTTCAATATTTATTTAATGCAGAGAGATTCTATATACTTCATTTGACCATTCAAGAGATTTCATCTTCGATCGATCGAAGCTAGTTCGAGCGATCGAGACCCTTCAGTTCAAGCGATCGAACCCTTTTTCGAGCGATCGAAAACCCTACCGACATAAATTTAATACGTGGTCCCCACTTCAATCGATCAAACCCTTTTTCAATCGATCTAACTGACCGATCTGAGTTCGATCGATCGAGAATCCTTCGATCGATCGAAAGTGCAATTATCAGAAATCCCAGTTTCTGCGCAAATGCTGCCACCTTGCCCTCCCATTCTTTATATATACATAAACCTCGTGAGAGTGAGAGAGTTTGCTGAACTCTTGTGAGAAGAGAGAGTTGAGAGTGTGTGCTTGTGTGTTGGTATACATATATATACACATACCTCCATATATCTATATATATATATACACACACATATCTATATATATATATATCCGGGAGAGAGAGAAGGAGAAGAAGAAGAGAGAGAAGGAGACAGAAAGAAGAGAGAGACAGAGATAAGGCAGAGAGAGAAAGAGGCCGCCATTAAAGCTTCGGAGCTAAAGCTTACCCAAACGCACCTTAACGACTTTGGTGAGTTCCAAACTCACTCGGTAACTTAGTCATGATGTTTTACATATTTTGGACGTATAATTATAACCCAAACACCCCTAACACATTCTGCACGTTCACTGGCAGAATCTGTAGAAGACGAAGTTCGACCGATCGAACTGAGTTCAATCGATCGAACATCACTAAGTCTCAATCGATCGAAATGACTTCAATCGATCGAGATCACTTTCACTTTGATCGATCGAGAAGACTTCAATCGATCGAACAACACTTTCTTCAATCGATCGAGAAGACTTCAATCGATCGAACCTGAGCAGAACATGAATGTTTTCCTTTCAGTTTATAATTCATAATGCGTAGTTGTTTAATTGCTGTTCCATATTCCTATTATGCGATATTATGGATTACGGAGGTAATGGGATACGATAACGAGATTGAGATAACATGGTGAGTAACGTAGTCGGGTTCGAAACGCTAGTAATAGTACGACGCGATAACGAGTAAGTTTGAGATGATAATACTGGGTAGTATTGGATAAGTGAGAAATGAGTCAGTAAGAGGATTTTATGTTAAAGTTGTGTGTGTCGAGCTGATGATTCGCTCAGGTTGAATCCGATAAGTGTATGTCAAGGATTTGATCAGGATCGTGAGAATTATGGGTGCACAGTACTCGCAAGAGTTCTTAAAAGCGGTGAACAGTAAGAGTTCTTAAAAGCGGTGAACAAGAGTAGATGTGGCACGCCCATGATTTGAATTACCAGAGCTGTGTATGTATCGTACTCGCAAGCGTTCTTAAAAGCGGTGAACAGTAAGAGTTCTTAAAAGCGGTGAACAAGAGTATGGGTATATCCATAGACCAGTCGTTATATGAGAACGATGTATGGGTGCTCGCAAGAGTTCTTAAAAGCGGTATAGCGGTGAACAAGAGCACTGATATGTTGTGCTGATATAATCAGTTCGAGATAGTCAGTTGGGTATTGTGGAATCAGTCTTAGAGTGGGAGTCGATAATAATCGATTAATGATATGTCTGAATAAACGAGTGAGGGATATATTTAGTATCACTGTCATATATCGTTCATAATGGTAATTATGTCATTTCTATGAGACTGTGTTAGTTAGTGCTCACTCAGCTTTCAACAAGCTGACGGCCTTTATTGCCTGGACATTCCCCGTCCAGACTATCCTGTCCTTTACAATGCAGATGACGGAACTCATGGCGATAACGATTACCCTGAAGGGAGTTACGTAGAGAATGGCCCCACTGATGCCAGTTATGCTGACGCCTATCCGTACGCTAGCTGAAGACCTGAAGATAGATAGTAGTTATATTACTACTTTTCCTTTTACTGTTGTACTTTGTAGTTAACGGGTACTTGGGCATATGTTGTCTCCAGACCTGTTGTGATCCTGTGGACCGTACTCTGATGTTTGTAATAGATAGAACCGTGTTTATATTTCAGTTGTTTTACTGTTCCTGTTTGGACTAGTACTGTGTGGTGTGGATTATCAGTGACTTTCACTTGTCATTCCCTATGGACCCATAAAGGAAATTTATTTTTCTCTATTTATGCTACTCCGGGGCGTGACATGATATGACCGTCACGTTGTATAATTTGTCCGAAAAGCTAATTGATTGGTGACCCCACGTATACTATGTGATGTGGTATCAACGTTTCTAATATTTTCTCCTCCCTTAAGATTTTTTTTTATTTATCATTTCGTGTAGTATACCATTGTACAAAGACATATGTGTCAGAACTCGAGGAGGGGGGCAATGTTCAAATCCTGTATGAGCATGATATGAAGAGTCTTTTTACCAATTAGGGTAAGTAGTTGCTAAAAATAGCTTATGTGGTTTATAAGTTATAATTACTAACTTTTTATAATTATCATTATTAACAAAACTGAGGTCATATTCAAGCTGACCGGCACCAACTTCCCACACCTTTTGTGCATATTCATATCTCACCTCCACTTAAATAAAAATAAAAATAAAACTTATCACTATTAACGCAACGTTCTTTGTTAAATAAACATGATACTGATTTTCATTAAAAAAAAAATCGTACAGAAGAAACAAAAGTAGATTAAGCATGACCCTTTTTTAATCTATCTTCCAACCCAATACTTATGTTTGAAAATCTTAAACATGCTCAACTCAAGGTCGCAAATAGTGGTATTAACTCTATGTATGTGCTACTAGTTTATACATCTTGTTCCGTGTGACCTAAAATCGACTTACTTTCTTCTTATTTTTTGGGTCTTTCTCACTTCTTACCACAAAATGCATAATCTCTTTCTCTTTCTCTCAACTCGGCTAAAAAATGATTGAGATTAAAAGAGATAAGATGTATGAAAATAAGACAAAGCTATCTAGTGTCAATTGGTTATCTGTCACATCTGAACCTGCAGAGCTAAGAGCATCTCTAACAAATGCACCAATTAAAGATGTTCTTCAACTTTGATGAGCGATTGAAGGTACATTCCAATCGTAGTTTCTTTGTGTGTCATTGGAAAATAGAGTCTTCAACCACTCATCTAGTTTGATGATCCAAACTTTGCTTGGCAATTAATATTTTGTAGAAAAAAATTGCAATGGTACAAAATACTCAAACTTTTCAAAGTAAATGAGTCTATTAAATTTATGCAGTGTGTTGACTTAAGTTTTAGTGACTAACAAGCCAATTTTGTGAAATTCTTTATATCAACTTTGTATAGCATTCTATTGGTTTGAGTCAATTATTTATTTATTTATTATATATTTTAGGTAGACTCCTCTTCAGCTTGTGTAGACATGATAGATGGGCTTTTGGACAATAAAATAGGAGCACTACACCATATGGACCAATTTCTAACAGACATGTTTTAAGCTTTTAATTAGTAACGGATGTATCCATTAGAAATCAGGAAGCTCCGTTAGTAATTGCATTATTCTAGCTAGTAACTTAAATTTCGTAACTGATTTATTTATATTTGCAACAGATATATCTGTTAGAAATTTGATCTCAAAAATAAAATAAAAGAATAACTGTTCAACAAAACTAGTGGGCTTCCTCAAAAATAAAAGCAAAACTAGCGTGCTCAAACATCTTCTTCTTCTTCTGCCACCGCCTAGAAAGGAGAAAGGGGGAGAAAGAGAAACAGAGTGAGAGAAAGAGACATGCTGGTGCCTCCCGCTGCTGCCGGGAAAGGTACTGTAGATCCCCTTCTTCTTCTTCTTCTTCTCTACAGAAACCCTGGATCTATAAACCCTAAGCTTATGTCATAATCATCTTCTTCTTTGTCATGGCAGAAACCCTAGATCTATAAACCCTAAGCCTATGCCATAATCTTATTCTTTTTCTTCTTCTTCTTCTTCTTCTTTGCAGAAACCCTACTATAAACCTTAGGATTATGCCGTAATCTTCTTCTTTTTCTTCTTCTTCTTCTTCTTCTTCTAATGAATAAACACTTACTATAATTTGTCAAGTTGTACGAATTTCAATATTGCAGCTGTTAGCCTTGAATTTCTTTAAGGCATTATTTATGTGTGTTTTGATGATGACAAATATAATGATAATAGCATGGTCTTATTTGTTATATTCTAATATCAAGTCATTTTTATTGTGCTAATCTCTTGAACTATACTCTTATATGTTCTAACTTTGTTTGTTTATTTGAGATAGCATATGGTGATGCCCAAGAGTGATTGAGCTCAATAAGGATCAAGCTTGAAGATTTGAAGATCTTTTATCCTTAGTTGAAGACTAGGTTTACTTGTAAAAGCATTTTGATTATCACTCATAAAGGTCTTAAAGGATTAAAAGTTGGATATACCTTTCAAAAATAAGAAAATTATTTTTCACAAGAAAAACAGTCGACTGGACATTTTCCCAATCGACTCTACCTTCAATTTTCAGTCGACTGAACCCCCTTTAAGTCGACTGGTTTCTGCATGAAAAACAGAGGTTCTACTTTACCACATTCAGTTGACCAGACCACTTTTTAGTCAACTGAAAAAGGCATCGGTCGACTGGGTCGCAGCTTTAGTCGGCTGGATTGTGCATTTTCTGCATAACGGCTAGTTTTCTTTAAGGCCAAATATTTACCATTTTACCACTAACGGTTATAACATTTCTTGGCCTATAAATACATGTTTTGCCAAATCATTTAAGGTTGACCAATCCATTGGAAAACATTTATTTCAATCACACAACTTGTTGATCCTTAATCATTTTCATTTGAGCCCTAGTTGTGTGAGTTAATCAATTTGTTCTAGTCCTTCATTTGTATATCTTTGAGAGAGCAAACTGTAGTGAGCTTTTAATTGTATTATCCACTCTAGAGAGAGAGAGAGCTCAACTTATACTTCAATTATTTGTAAAAGAGTGAGGGTTAGTAACCCTCGTGTGCAAAGAAGAAGTGTTCTTCTTTGGGAGAGATTGAAGGCTCTTGTAACGGTTTGGTGCACACCCGTGAAGTGTAACAAGACAGTTGGTCTACACTCATAAGTAGATTGATAAAGAAATCCTCAAGAGGTATTCTTGAGGGGTGGACGTAGGCTGTGGTGTGCGAATTGCCGAACCACTTGAAAACTCGATTTGCAAGTGTCTCTTCCCTTCTCTCTTTACATAATTGCTTGTAATTGTGTTTAATTTGTATTAAGTTTTAAAAATGTTAAATTTCTGCTAAAACCTTATTCAACCCCCCTCTAAGGTTTCCATTTTGGGCCAACAGCAGCTTATGGACATAAAATGGGTTGATATTTAAGATAAGTTTCTCATAGCCTTTAAGGAAGATTCCTATTCATTAAATTCTGTCAAATAACCGAAAACCATGTATTGGTTCTACTTTGATATGTTACTTAAATGAGCTTGTCGACATGAATTCAATCTCTAATCTCTTCTAGTTTTGCAGTTATCGAAATCCTATAGTTAGTCATCATGTTATTTGGATGAATATGTCATTTGGCCACAAGTGGTAGGGACAACAAATTTCTAAGATCGAAAAGGGGGAATTTGTAGCTTGTGGATGGTTTTTTTGGGTAATATTATAAACTTCGATGCATGGTTCTCATTGTGGTTTTGGTTTTGAATTAGGACTTAAGGAAGTTACTTTCTTTAATTCCTTCCTTGGTTTCCCTTGAGAGAAGCAAGAGGTCACCTTATAAGTCCCACCTTTTTTTTCCAGAGCAATTTTTCCCTAAATAGTTGTGAACCAATCACTTTTAAGGAAAGTGATCTAACCCCAGAAAGAAAAGAAAAGGTTTTGGTTTTCAAAAGATGTGAAGGGAAGTAGTAGGATGGGGCTCAAGAAAGCAATATTTAGTGAAGTGTTGGAGTAGTCTGCAAAGAAGTGTGTTTTAAGATAGGTTTTTTGACTGCTCAAAGGTAATTTGTTTTCCAGAGGAAATAGGTTTTGTTGTTATTATTGATAATGCAATTCAAGGCCTCCATTTAGAGTTTTCTAATGTAAAATTTTTGGTATATTGGTTAATGCAAGCCAAGTGTTTGGTGAAATGCATTATTTATTCTGTTATGTTCAATTGTTTTGTTTAGTTACTTACTCGGTAGACTATTGCTTTAATTAATACTTAATAGTGTGATAAAAAGACTGTTGCTTTAGTGTTCCTCTCGGTTTTAAGGCCAAAAAAAAAATCATCATAAACGCAAGATCCATTTGACTAGAACCTTACAAAACTTATTCCTTGTTGAAGTTTCTTCTTCTCATTTTTTTAGGACTTTACATCCTTGAACCCAAGTAAGAAATGAAACCATAAGTCAACACAACACGTCCATAAAGAAGTAACTTATTTGGATTAACGGGTCAAGGTTAGCATCTCTATGTTGAAGTTCTTCACATGTCATAGACCATTGATTATCTATGCTGTAACTATAATATGTATTGGTTTTTATGCTGTTCAATCCTAGATCTTTAATTTATGATGTAAGAGGTCTATACCCTTCTACACAGTTAAGATATACATGGCTTAAATATATTTCGATGGATGTTTGTAAGCTAGGTTCTTGAGTTATTTGGTAATGGATGTCAATTTTTTATGGTTCTGATGCTTACGTTTTTCCTCTCATGTTTCTTTTTCTATAGATGGAGGTTGATGTCACACCCTGAATTTCAAATAACTAAATATTTAGTCAGGAGATAATCTCAACCAATATTCAATCATTCGAATCCCGAGGGTGAATGTTGTTGGGAATATGCCCTCAAACCAGTTAGCTAGACAATGGAATATCATAATGCATTTATGGATGTTAGTTCATGAGATGGATATTATACTGAAATCCTTAAACATCATTGTATGTGATTCATTTGTGTATGTGATCACACATGTGAGATATGAATCACAAATCCTTGTTGTTTCAAATAAGTCATAGTAGACGATAAGTCTGGATAACTTATCAGGTATACACTGTAGCATGATTAACGTCTACGGGTAGAATGATGAATCTCGTTCATAAGATTCTTTGACTCTTGGTTAATATGCTAGTGCACGCGGTGCATTGACGGACCTGAGTTAAACTTATTGACACCTAAATGCTGTCACCATCAATAGGAACTCAAACTTGTATCGGGATACATGTTCTTAATCCTGAAACAATTATGGACACAAGTTGTATGCTTGGTTGCTTTGACTTACCAATCAATGAGGTATTGCAAGATCAACACCTGGGTATCTTGGGTAATTAGGTATGCTACGTTGGGAACATATATTGTCAAGATGAAATTCTACCCTCTTCTATAAAATGAAGAGTAAGTATTCCAGTGAGAATGTCACTTGGAGTGATTACTAAGAGCTGGCCAGCCTTGTCAACAAAGTATTGTTAACACGCTTGGTAATCCAAGCGTAGTGAATGATACTCGAGGAATATAAGATGTATCTTTTTATTGAGTCGACATTATCTTAAAACATACATCCCAATGATAAATACGAACAATGCTTGGTAGAAGGGGCATCCATATCATATTATACAAGTCTAGCAATCGCTTATATATGTGTGATTTTATTCTTATATACTGGAGTGCAATTATAATTTTATAGTAGTATTAATGATAATTGATTAATTATTGATTCCTTAGTTAAAGAGTATTGACTAGATGGAATAATAATTAATCGGAGCCAGTAATTAAGAACCTAGGGGTCCCACTCCAAGCTTAAAAGGCTGTTTGGATGTGAAGGAACAATACTGATGATGCCAAAAATTGGTAGAAGGATAAAAAAAACTGAAACATGGGAGATTTGAGTGTGGTTCGACCCCGTTAATTAGGTGACCTACGTCCACGGGTGCGTCTGTGTACTTGTGCTAACAAATCATCGGCGGTCTCTAGTGAGCTAACAGGGAGGGCACCACTACTAGCGACCGACCGGGTATATGCGTGAGTAACTTTCATCTTGCTACTGCTATCTATAGAGGCAAAAAAGTGATCCCCTTTATTGGGGATGAGCGGTCCCTTTTATACATGTAAGAGACTACCCGTACAAGGTAAGTTGTTAGATTAGGAAACCCAATCTAATCATAACTGATTTACACGAATTAGGAGAGTTTCCTACGTGGATTAGGAAACTACTTGTTCCTTCCATTATTCCTTTAGGCAAGATAGGAAACTGTTCAGAGCGTTGAAGAGAAAGCCAGGGGATACGCTGGAGGATTATCCCGTACTGCCCGCCCGCCCTGTGGGCCTGGACCGGGTAGACTCTGTTGAATAATCCGAGACGTGAGCCTCTACCTTGATAACCTGGCCCTTCATGCTGAGGTGGTAGAACTTGACCTTCACCGGGAGATGAGTCTAACTCGTGATCCCGCGCTGCAGGCTCAGACCGAGCGGTCCGGGAATGATGGGCCAGGGTTACATGAATTCCGGGCACTTTCCCTGGCTGACCCAGTGTCTACGTGTTGACGTGGCAATATAACTTTGACCGGATATTTTCTGACCTATCAAATACCCCCCATTTTCAAAACAGAGATGATGCTATATCAAACGAAGTTCGAAAATCCATGTTGTTCAATGTACCGGCCGAGAAATTGCCCGGCTACTCCTAGGGAATGGTCCCACCCTTGGCCACTCGGGGTCTAATCGAACGGTACCGTTGGGAACCCGGGGACGGTGGTCGCCACATGTCAGGGTATGACTAGCTCGGTTAGGATCCAACGAGGCCAGTGCTGGTGTAACCGATTAGCTGCGTGGTAACTGGACCGTCATGTCATGCATTTAATGCGTGTATCTTTTGAGACGATGCTTCACGTACCCGAGGGGACAACTTACACGTGGTTTAGGCAGGAAAGCTTCCTGGCCGTTGAATCTAATCTGATCTGATCTAGACTATCCATGCCCTTGTGGACACGCTGAGTTCTACCTCTTTGTTTGTTTGAAATTGTTTTGAAAGGAAACAGAAAAGGTCTGTTGAAAACAGATATAGAGTCGCCACTTGGTCTTTAAGGAATCAAGAAACCTAATTTTGACTCACCTAAATGGATAAAGGGCACCGACCTTTCATAACCAAAGAACTTGGCTTAGGGTTTTGGTACGAGAGAAGAAGGAGCCTTTGTCACTGATCGGGAGAGAACAAATCCTAATTGTACGCCTTAATTCACATTTGTTAGCCGTTTTTATCCTATTTTTGTATAATTTTACTCCGTTTTCCACTTTTGTCAGGTTTTAGAAGAAAGTATGGATTTCAGGTTAAATAGGGTGAAAAGCAAGAAGAAAGAAGCAGAAAAAGCCAATTCACGCGAGCGGCCCGCTCGCGCGAGAATCCCGCATATCGTTCGCGCGACCTTCCAGAATCGCGCTCGCGCTCGTGCGGCCCGCTCGCACGATCCGTACAAAAAATGTAAAATGCGTATTTTTAAGTGCTAAAGACCCCTGTGTGGACGAAATTGCCTAATTACATCCAAAAAGCAATTTACAGCAGTTTTAGTCAGATTAGGTTTAGAAAACATTCCTAATCTCTCTAAAACTATATATATATATATATCTCATTCTACATCAATTAAGGGGTTACACATTCATTCATACATCACTCTGAAGGCAAGAAGAAGGAGAAGATCTAGCTTGAAGGTCTCTAATGGCAACCATCAACTCAACCTTCATGCTTTCATCCATCATGTGCAACTAAACTCCTATTCTAGGGTTTCAATGAAACCCTAGCTATGTAAAGGGGGAATTCTATGCTTTATTATTTTAGGATTTTATGGATTGGATAATAATTGTATGTTGGTGGATTATTTATATATAATCAGTTTTTAATGATAATAATCAAGAGTATTTTGGATCTATTCTTGTCTTAGATTTTTCCTTATGCTTATTGAACTCAATAGTCTTTAATTTCTGTGATTGCTAGGAGTATTTACATACAATAGTGCTTATATGATTGTGATGTTTTGATCTTTTATAATTCATGCCTCGGAATGATGAGTTATGCTATACCTTAGTTATAGGTAGATAATTCATGTGAACCGAAGATGCGTTCTGCTTAGATTAAACTAGCGATATCCTCTTGTTGATACTATTGGGCTTGTAGCTACAATAGATCGTGACTATCCAAACATAGAGCATAAAATAGAAAGTCTAGACCCCTGATATATAGTTAGTGGTGGATTTGCAATCCTAGATCTCATCCACTTATATTTCAAGCAATCTTAAATTTTGCAATAGTTTACTTAAATTCGATCTTAATATTTTATTTCCATAATTCATAGTTTAATTTCATAGTTAAGTTAATAGTAATATTTAAATCATTAACCAATTCAAATTTCATTTTTCTATAACTAAATAGATTTAGGTTTTCTAAATTAAAGGACAAAAATATAAAATCTTTGTGGGTTCGACCTTTACTTCCACACTACAAATTTTAAGAAAGTAAAGCATACTTTTAATATCTTGATTTTGACAAGATCAATTTTTGGCGCCGTTGTCGGGGATTGAAATTTTTTTGTCGTCAATTTTTAGAATCTTAATTTAGTTAGTTAGTAAATATTAGCTTAGAGTTTATTTATTTATTTCTAGTTTAATTCTCGAGTCGCTTAAATTACCCGTGATTTGCAGATTTCAAATCATCAAACTCTAGCAAGATCGAGTAGAGCAGCTGTGCACGTCAACAGAGCTTACGCGGACCTGAAAAAGGAAAAATAAATAAATTGCAATCAATTTAAAAATAACAAGTAAACCGCTTTGCTTTAAATTTCACATCAACTCACTGTAAGTCAGGGTTCTGCGACGCATTACTTGCATTAGGTAGGTGTGGAGTGAGCACTGCATTAGTTAGGAAACCCGGGGCGCTGGGCTTTGACACGAATCACTGCATAAGGATAATTTCATGCATCATAGTAGTACTGTGTGCTTGCGTGCTTGATTTTTTAGCGTAGTTTATTTTCTTAGTTATTTGAGTCAGCCTTGATAATAGTGTCAGTCTTTAGTTTATGTTTGGTACCCGTTCAAGTAAACCTAAATTAAATCCGCTTAATCTTGAACTTGAACGCACCCTTGGAGTCCTTAGGTTGTCAGCACAAGCTTCTAGAGCTCGATTTATGTTAGACGACGAATCCACACTTGAACCGTCGTCTTTGTTTGAGTCAGAAATTCGAAGTACTCTTAACCATCTACGGAAAACTAAAACGTTAAAAATCAAACCTATTCCAATGGATGATTTTGGACATAACAGGAATAACCAAAATAATCAGAATAATGGAGATAACCTCAACATACCTCCATCACCACCCTTAAAGGATTACTTTACTCCTACCGCTTACTCGCCATCATTGTATATAGAATTACCGGAAGTGACTGCAACCCACTTTGAAATCAAATCGTCGACTATTGCACTCCTTCCGTCATTTCACGGTCGCGTTAAGGAAGATCCTTACAACCATTTAGGCAAATTTTAGGGTATCTGTGGTACTTTAAAAATTCAAAACTTAACGGATGATGAGTTAAAATTGCATCTTTTCCCGTTTTCACTTAAAGACAAAGCGAAGTAGTGGCTCCAATCTTTGGAGCCAAATTCTATAAGAACATGGGATGAACTGCATACTACTTTCCCACAAAAAATTTTCCCCATCACCCGAACGAACCAAATTAGAAAATCTATAACTAATTTCACAATGCAAGATGGAGAAACTCTTTATGATATGTGGGAATAGTTTAAGGAACTTTTACATTCTTGCCCTCATCATCAGATACCTAAATGGCAATTAGTGCAAGTCTTTTACGAGGGGCTAATTCTAGCCGTACGTAACACAGTCGATGCTTTTTGTGCGGGGACGTTCCTCCATAAGAGTGCCGACGAAGCTTGGAAAATATTCGAAACGCTAAGAGAAAATTCAATGCACCAAGCTGTGTCTGTACGCCCTGAGGGACACCTCCCACCACAACCAAAAAGAAAGGCTAAAGTTGAGTCAAACCATTCATTTGAAATTCAAGAATTAAATAGGAAATTGGACCAACTCATGATGATGGGCCACATGCAAGGCGCACCTCCTCCTGTGGAGATATGTCAATTATGCTCAGATTCGTCTCATTCTACATTGGCATGTCCGTCCGCGTCACAGTTTCCAGAATTTGTAGAATAACATATTAATGATGTTCAACAGTTCCAAAGACCCAATTATAATCCCACGGGTTATAAACCAGACTCGATATGGGGACCTCACCCGAACCTCTCATGGAAATCTAATAATAAAGGTCCGTATTCGAAACCTGCGACGGCGAATTTTCTGAATGCACACAAGCCTCAACAAAATTAATACCAACAAACTCCCTTCCGTGCTAATCCTCATAGGGATAAAACTTTTGAAGAGAGTGTGTTGGCATCGTTAAAGAATTTAGAGGCCCAATCGCAATCACAGTCGCAACTCGTTAACTCCTACACGCAATCGATAGCTAAGTTAAAAAACCAAATGGGACAACTTGCCAATACCTTAAACCGTCGTAATGAGGGAAAGTTACCGAGTCAACCGGTCCAAAACCCTAAACGACAATATAAGGTAAGTATGTCGAGTGACCAAGTAAATGCGGTGTCGACAAGAGCGACTGAATGTCCTGAGGAGATTATACCTCCTCCTGAACCTCAAAAAGATAAGGGTAAAGGAATAAGTAAGGAACAAGATGGAGATAATAATAAAGTTACGAAGGACCCTATTCCTTCGGTACCTAATACGTTTAAAGCGATAAATCCATCAAATTATGTACCTAGAATGCCGTTTTCCCCAAGCGTGGATGTCCTATCACACTTCTCGAAGAAAGGAACACAACCGGAGGATATTTAGAGATGTTTAAAGAAGTAAAGATTAACATTCCATTACTCGACGCTATTAAGAAAATACCTCCATACGCCAAATTCTTAAAAGACTTATGTATCCAAAAGAGAAAATTGAGAAACCATTTATCTAAGAAAGTCTTTTTAACGGAAAAGGTTAGCTCTATGTTTCAACACAACACTCTTAAATATAAGGATCCGGGCACACCAACTATTGCTTGTCACATCGGTGATAAATATATCCATCAGGCTCTACTTGATTTAGGAGTAAGTGTGAATCTACTTCCTTATTCAGTATATGAACATTTGGGCAAGGAAGAATTAAAATCGACCGCAACTACTTTATAATTAGCCGATAAGTCAATTAAAGTTCCACGTGGGGTAGTAGAAGATGTGTTGGTAAAAGTTGATAGATGCTATTACCCGGTTGATTTCATCGTGCTAGACACCGAACCAGTCCTAGATGCGAGTGAACATGTCCCAGTCATACTAGGACGTCCTTTCCTAGCTACAACTAATTCTATTATTAACTGTAGGACTGGAGTAATTGATATAACATTTGGAAACATGACCGTTTGTCTTAACGTCTTTAATGCATCTAATTAACCGTATAGAGACGATGAGGAGGCAGACTGTTATGCCATAGTCTTAATTGACGAATTAGTCGAAGAGGCAGCGTCTTTCATGTTGACTAAAGAAGCCTTGGAAGCATGTCTATCTCATTTTAATTTTAATGATTTCAATATTGATACTAATATTGAAGATGTGAATAATTTATTGGAATCGGTAAACACTACTAGTGCATTTCTATGGACACCTAAAATAGAGGCCTTACTACCTCTTGCACATGAACCAGCATTACCGTCCATGGAGTGTCCTCCGACACTCGAACTTAAACTGTTGTCGGATTCTCTGAAATATGCATTCCTGGGACCTAATACTACACTTCCAGTTATAATTGTGTCAAATTTAACTATAATTCAAGAGTTACAACTGGTACAGGTCCTAAGTAATCATAAGAAAGCGATTGGATGGACGGTCACTGATTTAAAAGGAATTAATCCGTCAGTTTGCATGCATATAATAAATTTAGAAGAAAACGCTAAACCATCTAGAGAAATGCAACGACGTCTCAACCCTAACATGAAAGAGGTGGTTATAAAAGAAGTTATAAAACTCTTAGACGCAAGTATTATCTATTCGATCTTTGATAGTAATTGGATCAACCCCACGTAGGTTATCCCAAAGAAATCGGGTATTACAGCTGTACCAAACAAAAAATGAGTCCTCATACTCACCCGTCAAACAACTAGTTGGCGGGTATGCATTGATTATCATAAACTAAATACAATGACTCGTAAGGATCACTTCCCTCTTCCATTCATTGATCAAATCCTAGAACGTCTGTCCGGTCAGAGTTATTATTATTTCCTAGATGGATACTTTGGTTATAACCAAGTGCTTGTCTAACCCGATGTCAAGAAAAGATGACGTTCACATGTCCCTTTGGTACCTTTGCCTATCGTCGTATGCCATTTGGTTTGTGCAATGCACCGGCCACCTTCCAATGGTGTATGATAGCCATTTTCTTGGACATGGTTGAAATTTTTTTAGAAGTATTTGACAAGCGGGGGTATTTGTAAAATACAACCGCGCTAAAAGAAGAAAATACACTAATTTAGTCTACAATTCCCGTATATATTTGCAATTTGAATTACAATGCCAGTTTTTACACAATATGAGTAGTCTATGTTAAGTGGTATTGTTTTAGTGGTTATTTGTGCAGATTACTGTTGCTGTGTGAGGAATTGAATGAGTTAGACAAAAGGAAGTGCTTGGTTTTAATGAAGACAATTCAAACATGAAAAGGAAGTTTCGAGTGATCGAGGAGGTTTCGATCGATCGAATTATGTTCAAGCGCTCGAAGATCCCAGAAGTTCAATCGATCAAACATGGCTTTTATCAGAATTTATGCGCACGCAGCAGAAACATAATTTTTAACCCTAGTGTTAGGTTTATGTATATATATGCATTATATTTATGTCCCAGAGGACGGCTACTTCACTTTCTATCAGTTTTACATAGGGAGAAGAGAGTTTGTTCTTGTTTTGTAGGTTTAATCAAGGATTTCTATTGTTTTTGGTTGGATTCTAGTAAGTTTAATAGAAGTTCGTCATTCCAGGTTACTTCTTATCATTTTGCTCATATTCCACTTGCTGTTTATTATAGGTTAATCTTCTAGAATTGTAGCTTTGCATGTTAGATAGGGTTAAATCATTAGTTTTCATAGATTTTATATTTAAATCACAAACAAGCAAAACTTTAATGAATATTTACGTTAAAAACAAATCTAAGACACTCCAGACCATGTCTGAGTAGTTCCCAGGTTGGGAGATCATGATGAAACCGTGATCTCAAGCCTCTACCATGCAGCAGAATAATTCCTGTGTTCGATCGATCGAAGTTCATTCGATCGATCGGACTAGAGACACTGTCAATCGATCGAAGACATTTCGATCGATCGAAAGATGAAGATATTCGATCGATCGAAAGATGAAGATATTCGATCGATCGAAAGCGCTTCGATCGATCGAACACTTTGATTCTTGAGAACATTCTATGCAGTATCCCTAGACTTTCTAATTTAGAGATTCGTTATCAAACTATCCCCAAATGCTCAGTTTGTAAAAACAGTCTCTGAACTTAAGGCCTTAAGACAATTTTCTTCAATATCTTTTGCAAATCACCTTCAATGCTAACACCATTATAGGTGCGAGTCTTAACTATTGTTTTAAACCGCTTTTATGTGTTTCTAATTAATTATGATGATATAGTCCCGGTCATGAAAGGACTATGGATTCTTTATTCTAAGAGAAATACAGAATACTGTAGAAAATGTGCTCCATTGAGCTTCAATGTAATTGCATGGTAGATGGCTAGGTCGCGGTGGATTCGTGTAATCCCAACATTTCTTTTTTATTAAGAAAAACACGTTTTAAAACATCGATTTAGTTAATTAGTTAATCATTAGTTTAATTTACTTTAGTTGCTTTAATGTTAGTAGTTACTTCGTGGAACTTTGTGTTCTACAACCCTTCATATATTGATTTTTATTTTCCTTTTAGAGTTTAATCTAAGTATTTAGGTTATCACCTTCCCTATGGGATCGACCTGGTCTTAACCAGATTACTACTTGCACGATTACCTACACTTGGGTATAGCACACAAGCGTACGCACATTCTTAGCCGTGTCAAGTTTTTGGCGCCGTTGCCGGGGAAAGCGACAAGCTAACGCTTAAATTACCTCAATCCATTCTCATCTCTTTCTATTTTCTTTTATCTTTTATTCTTTAGATTAAAACTACTTAGGATCTTTCCTTTTATGTCCGATAATTCCATCAAAGGAATCTACGAAAATCCATTCTACTTAGCTGATTCCTCCGATTCTATTAATCCTGTTGCCACACCTACCGATTCAATGGTTGATAATCAAAGTGAAAACGGTGAGAATGTGGTTGCACCAATTGATGATTCACTTTGTCCTTTGTGCGATCTCATGACACCCGAACACGCACCTACACCTTCTTGTATTCTCATTCCACCTCATGCTGGTGAATTTCAATTTTGCAACAGAATGATTCAACTCCTTCCAACCTTCCATTCCACGTCAAGGACTTCGAGGATGTTTGTAAAACATTCTCACAAAATTGCCCTATAGATGTGACACGTTTAATGCTATTTCCTTTCACTTTAAAGGATAAAGCAAAAGCGTGGCTACTCACTTTGAAGTCGAATTCAATTTACACCTGGCATGCAATGAACACTGCGTTCTTAAAGAAATTCTTTCCACCGCGCATGACCACTGAGCTTAAACCACAAATTAACTCTTATAAACAAAAGAGCAATGAAACCTTCACTCAAACTTGGGAGAGTTTCAAAGATTTGCTTCTCTCATACCCACATCACAGGTATGAGAAATGGCGAACCATAAGCTACTTTTACGAAGGGTTAAATGGTGAAACTAAAAAGTTGGTCGAAACCATGAGTTCAAGGCCATTTCTTCGCAAAAACACTGAAGAAGCAGAAGCTCATTTCGAATGGCTAGCTGAACATGCCCACGAATGGTCCAATTCGGAAGATGTCCCACGCTCACAGATATCCTGTGTAGAGGAGAAGAGTCTATATCAATTAAAAAGTGAGGATCATCTAATGAGTAAATATGAAGAACTAGTTAAGAAGGTAGAAGAGTTGGCAATGAAAGAAGAGAGTTCTAGGCAGGTTTTACCTGAAGAACCATGCGGCACATGTAACATGTTGGGACACACCAATCAATACTGTCTCAATGTGCCGTACTTTCAAGAATAACCCCCCATGGAAATGAATGCCATGCAAGGGTATAGGGGGGCGAGAAATTCCTACAATAATAACAACATTCAGAATAACAATCGATGGAATCACCCTGGGTTTGATTGGAAAAATGATGCTGGGACCCAAAATTAATATCAACAACAACAGCCCTACAATTACAATAATCACTATCAAGGGCAATACAATAGGTAGTCCTAGCCATTCAATCAAAATAAATCAAATAACTATAACCATGCTCAACCCTCTAATAATCAGTAATCAAATGTCTATGTGCCACTGCACAAAAACGTGCAAGAGGAAGATCCAATCTCTAATGCGAATTTAACACAATAGTTAATTCAAATGATGAGTAAAATGTCCGCAACATTAAAGAGAATGGATGCACAACAAGAGAGGTCAAGTGGAACGTTTCCTACTCAGCCACTTCAAAACCCTAAGGGATACAACAATGGTCCCACTAATCACGAACAAGCAAAAGCCATAACTACTCTAAGAAGCGGCAAGATTATGCAAATTTATCCTTCTCTACCCCTAAGAGTATAAAGAGGATGAAGTGGTAAATAAAATCAAACCATCCACTCAAGAAGAGGAGTCTTCCACTGATGACAAACCATTGGAATCAAATGATGACGCTCATAAAGAAGTAGAAGAAGTTGAGAGAAGGCCCGAAAAGGAGCCTGTCATTGATGAATTACCTAAATGCCCTTTTCCTGCACCTTACCCTCAAAGGCTTAAGAAACCTAAAAATGAGGCAAAGAATTAGGAGTTTTTGGAGTTGTTTAAACAAGTCAAAATCAATCTCCCACTCCTTCATGCAATCAAACAAGTGCCGGCCTATGCTAAGTACCTTAAAGACTTATGCACGATCAAAAGGAGGCAAAGTGTAAAGAAACACGCCTATATCGCTTGTCAAGCAAGCACAATCATCCAAAATGAATTGCCTCTGAAACTCAAAGACCCCGGTAACCCAACTGTCTCTTGCCGAATTGGGAATCAAAGGATAGACAACGCACTCCTTGATTTAGAAGAAAGCGTAAACCTGCTGCCATACTCAGTTTATAAACAATTAGGGTTGGGTAAACTTAAATCTACCCTATTTGCGTTACAACTGGCAGACAGGTCAGTCAAATACCCTAGAGGAATACTGGAGGACGTTCTGGTGCAGATAGATTCATTTATCTTCCCGGTCGATTTTGTGATTTTGGACACTGAACCTGTGTCTAATCCATGTTCACAAATCTCGGTGATATTTGGACGTCCATTCCTCAACACCATAGATGCCACAATCAAAATAATAAGTGGTATTATGTCCATCGTATTCGGGAACATGAATCTAAATGATATGATTTTTTCAAATCCCCGACCTGAAGAATACGAGGATGAGGAAGAAATCAATTATATTGAAAGTCATCGAAGATGAGACTGATTTTGTAGATTACAAAGATCCCTTGGAGGTAGTTGTGTCAGAATTTGATGCCATCTATCAACCTAATAATTCTACCCCATTGGATGCTGCTTTAAATCACACTTGCCTCATGATGGAGATGAAAGAGGAAGACAGAGCTGAATGTATGTGGGTAACACCATATGAACCACTACCTCTAAAAACAAAACTAGTCATGCCTTCCAATTTTCAGTTTCTCGATCTGGAGTTAAAGGAGCTTCTGATAGAGCTCAAATACGCCTTCCTAGGGACTAAAAAGACTTATCCTGTCATAATTTCATCTACATTAAATCCTGAACAAGAGGGTAAGTTAATCCAACTGTTAAAACAACATAAGGGAGCATTAGGATGGACAATTGCCGACCTCAAAGGCATAAGCCCATCTGTGTGCACTCATAAAATATACTTGGAGGAAAATGCTAAGCCTTCACGACAAATTCAAAGGCTTTTGAATCCCAACATGCAAGAGGTAGTTAAAAAGGAAGTATTAAAGCTACTTGATGTTGGGATTATATATTCTATTTCTGATAGCCATTGGGTTAGTCCAACCCAAGTGGTCCCCAAAAGGCAGGTATAACAGTAATCCCAAATAAAGACGGTGAATTGGTACCAACACGCATCCCCACCGGATTGCGGATGTGTATTGATTACCAAAAATTGCATACTGTGACCCGGAAAGACCACTTTCCATTACCATTCATGAATCAAATGCTAGAGCGAGTGGCAGGTCATAAATATTATTGCTTCTTGGACAGATATAGTGGCTACAACCAAATGAAATCGCTCCTGAGGATCAGGAGAAAATGACTTTCACTTGTCCGTTTGGTGCATTCGCCTATCATCGTATGCCCTTCGGCTTATGCAATGCTCCGGCTACCTTTTAGTGATGCATGTTGAGTATATTCAGTGACATGGTCGAACAAATACTCGAGGTGTTCATGGATGACTTCTTAGTGTTTGGCCATAGTTTTGATAACTGCCTAGAAAACCTTGAGAAAGTGTTAGCGAGATGCGAGGACAAACTGAAGGAAAAACTGGTTTAAATTAATTTTTAAACGCGCAGCGGAAATAATCAAGTTATAAAACGTTTGGTATCCCAGGATCTACTACTCGTCAATTCCATAGATGCGTACAAGAGGAGACAAGAGTTATACCTTAGTGTCTTGAACCCAATTCTGATTTTCTTCTCCTTGGTGATGCAGCAGCCTCCACTAGGTTATCTTCACCCTTATGTCTCCTGCGGATGCTTCCCGGAGAGACTAGAGATGGTGGGATCTCTAATAGAGAGGAAGGAGAAGGTTTGGTACTCTAAAACAGTTTCAGCAGCGTCTGGTTAATAAAAACGACGAACATCTTTTCCAGAACGCAGCTGCCCTATTTATAGATTCCCAGAACCGACCTAATCTTCGACCGATCGAAGTGACTTCGATCGATCGAACCTTCGATCGATCGAACCATTCTTGATCGATCGAACTTGCCATGACTTCAATCGATCGAACATACTTCAATCGATCGAACTTGTCTTGACAGCTTCCTCAAGTGTTTCTCCAAGTATCCTGACGGAGCTAAGAGTGGGACCTCCTAGGTTCTTTATTGTTGGCTCAGATCAGTCGATTAATTCCCATGACCAAACTCTTTGATAAGCAAATTGATCGACTAATCAGTTAACGTTTACTCCACTAAAAAACGATAACTGAACTCCAACGCAAAAGAACATATCCGAAGCGATAACTAGACTTGTATGTTGTACTAATGTCCCTCTACCTTCAGCATTCGTAATCATATTCAGGTAGTCGGATAACTATTACTGTCAACCTGAATCATGATTACTTCTTGTATTCCTTGAGTCCCATTCACCTCTCATGATTACCAAACATGTTGATAACTCTTATCAACAAGACTGCAGTACTCAGTAATCGACTTGGTGACATTCTCAAGGGAATGCTTACTCTGAAACAGAAGGTAGATTCTATCTTGACAATATATGTTCACAAACCTATGGACATGACATACCCAAGATACCCAGGTGTTGATCTTCTATAGACCTCACTGATTGGTAAGTCAAAGCAGTCATATCCACAGTCTGTGTTCATATTCGTCTCAAGATTGAGAACACGTACCTTATACAAGTTATGAGTTCCTATTGACTGTTGACAGCCTTGAGCGTCAATAGGAAACTCAGGTCCGTCAATGCACTATAAGCACTAGCATATCAACTAAGAGCTACACTCTAGTGATTGAGATTAATCACTCCATCCAATGGTAGTTAATTATGCTACAGTGTAGACCTGATGAGGTATCCAATCTCATCATCCACTGCGACATATTCTAAGTATCAAAGAATAGTAATTCGTATCTCACTTGTATGCATCTCATACACACACGAATTACTTACTATGATACTTAAGGATTAACAATCATCTCATGAAATGAACATACATAATGAAATGTAAAGCCGATATCCATATATTAAAATGTCAATGTCTCATACATAAAGTAATGGTTTGAGGGCACAGACCCAACAAACTCCCACTTGCACTCACAACCATACAGGATTACATCTGAGACCTAGACTATCTAGATGACGATCAAAGACCTTCTGTGGCAAGGCCTTTGTAAATGGATCAGCAAGATTGTCAGCGGTGGCAATCTTGGTGACAGTCACATCTCCACGTTGAACAATATCTCGGATAAGATGATATTTCCGCTCTACGTGCTTTCCCTTTCCGTGGTTCCTTGGCTCCTTGGACTGAGCCACTGCCCCACTATTATCACAATAAAGCGTAATAGGCAACAACGACGCTGGTACCACCTCAAGTTCCATAAGGAACTTCTTGAGCCAAACAGCTTCCTTTGCGGCTTCACAAGCAGCTACATACTCAGCTTCTGTAGTTGAGTCTGCAATGCATTTCTGCTTAATGCTCCTCCAACTGACAGCACCACCTCCCAAGGTAAAGAGATGACCGGACGTCGACTTCCTCGAATCTTTATCTGACATAAAGTCCGAGTCAGTATATCCTACTGGAATCAACTCACTACCGCCGTACATAAGCATGTAATCTTTAGTTCTTCTCAAGTACTTAAGAATGTGCTTAACGGCTGTCCAGTGCTCTGGACCAGGATTCGATTGATATCTACTAACCATGCCAACGGCAAAGCAGATATCTGGTCTAGTGCATAACATCGCATACATGAGACTTCCAACTGCCGAAGCATATGGAATTTCTGCCATGCGATTCCTCTCCTCCTGTGTCTTTGGACACTGGTCCTTAGAGAACGCTAAACCATGCCTGAAAGGTAACAAACCTTTCTTCGAATTATCCATTGAAAACCTAGTTAGCACCTTATCGATATAACCAGCTTGAGATAATCCCATTATCTTTCGCTTGTGATCTCGAAAGAGCTTTATCCCAAGAATATAGCTCGCCTCTCCTAGATCCTTCATATCGAAAGTACTAGCTAGCCAAACCTTGACTGTTGATAATGCCGCTACATCATTCCCAATGAGTAGAATATCGTCAACGTAAAGCACAAGAAAGGCCACCACTTTTCCTTCACACTTCTTGTATACACAAGGTTCATCCAGATTCTGTATGAAACCAAACGACTTGACCGCTTGGTCAAATCAGATGTTCCAACTCCTGGATGTCTGCTTAAGCCCATAAATGGACTTTTGCAGCTTGTATACCAAGTTACCTTTCTGACCAGCTATGAACCCTTCTGGTTGTTGCATGTAGATGTCCTCCTCAAGATTGCCATTTAAGAATGCAGTCTTGACGTCCATCTGCCAGATCTCATAATCTAGGCATGCAGCAATGGATAAGAGTATTCTGATGGACTTGAGCATGGCTACCGGTGAGAAGGTTTCCTCATAGTCAATGCCCTCCCTCTGAGTATAACCTTTTGCTACAAGCCTAGCCTTAAAGGTCTCAACCTTTCCATCAGATCCTCTTTTCCTCTTGTAGACCCACTTACAACCAATGGGTTTAATATTGGCTGGAAGTTCTACAAGATCCCAGACCTGATTAGAATCCATAGATTCTAATTCAGCCTTCATAGCTTTAACCCAATGTTCTGAATCAACATCAGCCATTGCCTCTTCATATGTGGCAGGATCAGATTCAGATTCTATGGAGACAACTTCAAAAACTTCTCCTAAGAACATGTATCTATCAGGCTGGCTGATAATCCTCCCACTACGACGAGGTACCGGTGCAGAAATGGGTGAAGAAGTGGTATTTTCTTGATTTACATCGTTATCAACTACGGGTTGGACTAAGGGCTCTCCTTCTATTTCTCTCAGATCTATCCTTCCCTTAGGTTTATGGTTCATGATATAATCATCCTCTAAGAAAACAACATTTGTACTAACAAACACTTTCTGTTCTCTTGGATCATAAAAATACCATCCATAAGTACCCTTTGGATACCCTACAAAATAACATACTTCTGATCTAGAATCCAACTTGCTCATCTTTCCTTTCAGCACATGTGCCGGACACCCCCATATCCGGAGATGTTGCAAAGAAGGCTTACGCCCAATCCACATCTCCCGTGGTGTCCTTGGAACAGATTTGCTTGGCACTAGATTTAGTATGTATGCAGCGGTTTCCAAAGCATAACCCCAATGGAATAATGGCAATTTTGAATAACTCATCATTGACCTAGTCATGTCTAAAAGAGTCCGGTTCCTTCTCTCCGCTACACCATTCTGCTGAGGCGTGCCAGGTGCAGTCAACTGTGACAGAATCCCATTCTGCACGAGGTGATCAATAAACTCATTAGAGAGGTACTCGCCACCTCGATCAGATCGAATGGCTTTGATATGTGAGCCCAATTACTTCTCCACTTCAGCCCTAAACTCTTTGAACTTTTCAAAGGCTTCAGACTTGTGCTGCATTAGGTACACATATCCATACCTAGAGTGGTCATCAGTAAATGTTATAAAATACTCATAACCACCCCTTGCTCTAATATTTATTGGTCCACACACATCAGTATGAACTAATTCCAATAATGCATTGGTTCTATTTCCCTTTGCAGGAAAGGGCCTTTTGGTCATCTTACCCTCTAAACAAGACTCACAGACTTCCATTGGTTCGAGAACCAAATTGCCTAAGACCCCTTCTTTGACTAGTCTGCCAATCCTATTTAGATTGATATGGCAAAGCCTCATATGCCAAAGCCTTGTTGGATTAGTGGAAGGTTCTTTTCTTATAGATGGTATAGTTACCATTGAGTTATTAAGTTCCAAGCAAGAATCTTTAGAAATATTGGGAGTGATCACATACAAACCATTTGATTTAACACCAGAACATATAAAAGAACTATTTCTTTTAATAACAACTTCAGTTCCAAAATGAAAAGAATAACCATTATTCGATAAATTAGAAACTGAAATTAAATTACGTCTCATTGAAGGGACGTAAAGTACATCTGATAAAATCAAAACTTTATTGTCTAGAAATTCTAAAACTACGACTCCTATAGCAACCGCTGAAATGGTTGCACTAGAACCTAGAGTAAGTATGATTTCCCCATCACTGCACCTCCTGGTTGATCTGAACCCCTGCAATGAATTACAGATATGGTTAGTCGCACCAGAATCAATGCACCAAGTGTTTGAAGTATCCGTAATAAAACTTACTTCAATCACATGTGATTCAATCATACCTTGAACTCTTGTAGCTAAGAATTCTGGACAGTTCCTCTTCCAGTGGCCCTTCTCACCGCATTGGAAACACTTTCCTTTGCCTTGGCCACCCACCTTCCCTTTGCCCTTACCTTTTCCCTTAGATTTTGCAATCTTAGGGACCGGTCCAACACTTGGACCACCAGTGCCAGCCTTCTTCTTCCCTTTCTTTCCTTTTGGTGTAAATCGAGAAGAGGAAGCGCTTTTCTCAACGTTCAAGACGTTGACCCCAGGTTTGATCACCCCTTCCGCTGCCAAAAGAGAACTCATCAATTCGCTCATTGAAAAATTCATTTGATTCATATTATAGCTAAGTTTAAATTGAGCGAATGAAGGCGACAGCGAATTGAGGATCATATCAACTTGGGTCTGTGCATCGATGTTGGCACCTAGGGTCTCCAGCTCGTTTAAATAACCAATCATTTTTAAAACATGTTCCTTGACTGGAGTCCCTTCCGACATCTTTGCACTCATTATCTTTTGCATGGCTACCTGTCTAGCAGGCCTGCCATGCTCCCCGAACATCTTTTTGAGGGATGTGATAATGTCACTGGCAGAATCATTCGATTGGAATTGGTGTTGCAACACACCAGCCATTGAGGCCAGAATATAGCAACGAGCCATTCCATTCGACTTCTTCCATTTGTCGAACTCGCGTCTGGCAGCTGCCGAAGCATTTGCCACGGGTTCTTTAGGGCATGGGGTGGTGAGGACATATATGTGATCCTCCGCAGTTAACACGATGTCAAGGTTACGTTTCCATTCAGTGTAGTTATTTCCAGTTAACTTGTTTTGAGTGAGTATGGTGGCAAGTGGACTAAAAGCAGATCCAGACATTATGATTACTGAAAATCAAACAAACAAAATAAATATAGATATCAGAATTAGACAGTTTAAAATAAAAGAATCCTTTAAAACTCTTATTTTAAAACAAAGTCGCCGGAATATCGAAACAAAAGAATAAAGCCTCCGTGTGGTGGTCGATTTTCGATTTTTCGATTAATCAAGACTTGTCCGCTATGTAACTCTTGCAAAACAAGTTATGACTCTCGAACCCTTTTGATCTCTAAGTTTCTGAATAATGCCCCGTGTGGGATCCCTTATCCATAGCTTAGCTAGTGTGTACCATTAACTAAGATCCAATCACAACCGTCTCAAGTAGCGCCTCCGTGTGGTGGTCACCCTCTAACACGTCTGATTGATCCTATCAAAAGAAGTTCACATCTAGTAACCAATAAGTAATGCATCCTCCGTATGGAATGATCACCCCTGGCGAGGTGACACAGAATGCACGACTCATCTTACAATGAACCGTTAATGGAAGATCGTGGGTGTCAAAATAAGACCCTCTCCCACTAGATTTGGTAAATTAAGGATTTTGCTTTTAAAGAAAAATTTGTTTTTACACACTACCCATAAACATCCAATGTTTACTAATGTGTTGAAAACGGTTTTTGAATTTTATTTTAGAAAACTTGTTTTAAGTGCATGCAACAATGTATTATACGCCAATCACAAACCAAGCACATAAAACAAAAAACTAAAATGAAATATAGGCATTCAAACAATGCCTCTATCTCCCATGGCTCTATCTCCATAGAACCACCTCTTGGTTTGATCGTCTCCGACTCCATCTTCATGGATAACGGCTCCTTGCTCCATCTTCATGGATAACGGCTCCTTGCTCCATCTTCATGGAATTTCTAATTCTGTTACATTGGTCCTATGCTTCTTTCGAAGCTTACAATTTATCTAGAAAACAGAAATTGCAACAAAAAAAAAAAAAAGGCTAGGGAAACCGGTGCGACTTTCCTTTTCGTAGGATTGAAGTCGCAGTGCCCTTATGCCTTAAAGCCAAACCAATAATAAATTACAACATGCACCAATCTCAAACCATTTAAATACAAAATTTAAAAGCCTTGGTGCCATGGGAGATAGTGACTAAACTAGCTGCAAAAGGATTAGTCGTACACGCATCCACACATACATAACAAATATATGTAACTATTGGAATACTCAATTGATTCACACAGTATATAAACTCTTTACATACTGAATTAGAACTTAAAACAGCATCTTACTTCTCTGTCATAGTTCGATCGATCGAAGACCGTTCGATCGCTCGAACCTTCGATCGATTGAACTCTTATTCAATCGCTTGAACTTTCTATTTCATAGAATGATTTAAAAAATTTGCAGAATACTTTTAAAAATAAAGCTTTTAATTTCAAAACACCTTACAACTGTGAAACAGAGAGTCTGACAAAGAATCTGTCTCGATCGATCTAACTTCATTCGATCGATCAAACACCAGAAGGTTTCGATCGATCGAAGTCTGTTCGATCGCTCGAGTATAGAGGATGTTCGATCGATCGATATGTTTCGATCGATCGAACCCGCCTTGTATCCCATGCAATCACAGATTTGTATTCTATTGCGATAACACTGCAGAAACAAATCTGTGACAATGCCGTTTCGAAAACAGTTCTAAAAACAACATGCAAATCAATATAGTGTTCCAAAAACGCATCTATAGATCCAAACGAGCGTGGCTCTGATACCAATTGAAGGAAAAACTGGTTTAAATTAATTTTTAAACGTGCAGCGGAAATAATCAAGTTATAAAACGTTTGGTATCCCAGGATCTACTACTCGTCAATTCCATAGATGCGTACAAGAGGGGACAAGAGTTATACCTTAGTGTCTTGAACCCAATTCTGATTTTCTTCTCCTTGGTGATGCAGCAGCCTCCACTAGGTTGTCTTCACCCTTATGTCTCCTGCGGATGCTTCCCGGAGGGACTAGAGATGGTGGGATCTCTAATAGAGAGGAAGGAGAAGGTTTGGTACTCTAAAACAGTTTCAGCAGCGTCTGGTTAATAAAAATGACGAACATCTTTTCCAGAACGCAGCTGCCCTATTTATAGATTCCCAGAATCGACCTAATCTTCGACCGATCGAAGTGACTTCGATCGATCGAACCATTCTCGATCGATCGAACTTGCCATGACTTCAATCGATCGAACATACTTCAATCGATCGAACTTGTCTTGACAGCTTCCTCAAGTGTTTCTCCAAGTATCCTGACGGAGCTAAGAGTGGGACCTCCTAGGTTCTTTATTGTTGGCTCAGATCAGTCGATTAATTCCCATGACCAAACTCTTTGATAAGCAAATTGATCGACTAATCAGTTAACGTTTACTCCACTAAAAAACGATAACTGAACTCCAACGCAAAAGAACATATCCGAAGCGATAACTAGACTTGTATGTTGTACTAATGTCCCTCTACCTTCAGCATTCGTAATCATATTCAGGTAGTCGGATAACTATTACTGTCAACCTGAATCATGATTACTTCTTGTATTCCTTGAGTCCCATTCACCTCTCATGATTACCAAACATGTTGATAACTCTTATCAACAAGACTGCAGTACTCAGTAATTGACTTGGTGACATTCTCAAGGGAATGCTTACTCTGAAACAGAGGGTAGATTCTATCTTGACAATATACGTTCACAACCCTATGGACATGATATACCCAAGATACCCAGGTGTTGATCTTCTATAGACCTCACTGATTGGTAAGTCAAAGCAGTCATATCCACAGTCTGTGTTCATATTCGTCTCAAGATTGAGAACACGTACCTTATACAAGTTATGAGTTCCTATTGACTGTTGACAGCCTTGAGCGTCAATAGGAAACTCAGGTCCGTCAATGCACTATAAGCACTAGCATATCAACTAAGAGCTACACTCTAGTGATTGGGATTAATCACTCCATCCAATGGTAGTTAATTATGCTACAGTGTAGACCTGATGAGGTATCCAATCTCATCATCCACTGCGACATATTCTAAGTATCAAAGAATAGTAATTCGTATCTCACTTGTATGCATCTCATACACACACGAATTACTTACTATGATACTTAAGGATTAACAATCATCTCATGAAATGAACATACATAATGAAATGTAAAGCCGATATCCATATATTAAAATGTCAATGTCTCATACATAAAGTAATGGTTTGAGGGCACAGACCCAACACAAACACCTAGTATTAAACTAGGAAAGTGTCACTTCATGGTGACCAAGGGAATTGTCCTCGGCCACATTATTTCTGATAAGGGTATCCAAGTTGATAAAGCAAAAATTGATATAATCTCGAACCTACCTGTCCCCCGTATAATTAAAGATATCCGCTCTTTACTGGGACACGCAGGATTTTATTGCCACTTTATCCAAAACTTTAGTGCGATCTCCCGACCACTTTGTCAACTCTTAGTCAAAGACACACCATTCGAGTGGTTGGACAACTGTCAAACATCTTTTGACGCACTAAAGGAACACTTTGCCTCTGCATCGATAATACAGGCACCCGATTGGAGTTTGCCATTTGAACTGATGTGCGATGCTAGTGACTATGCCATTGGGGCAGTCCTAGGACAGAGGAAGGATAATAAGCCTTATGTAATATACTATGCCAGCCGAACACTTAACGAAGCTCAAATGAACTATACGAGTACCGAAATAGAGTTACTGGCAATAGTCTTCGCTCTAGATAAATTTAGGTCATATCTGATAGGGTCCCCAATTGTCTATTTTACAGACCACTCGGCCCTCAAGTACCTGCTATCTAAGTAAGATGCGAAGCAAAGGCTTATCCGTTGGATACTCCTACTCCAAGAATTCTATATCACAATCAAGGATAAAAAAGGAGTAGAGAATGTGGTCGCCGACCATTTGTCTCGGTTGACATTTACTGACAACACTGGACCCATACCAATTAAAGATGAATTCCCAGATGAATAACTGATGACTATTTCCAATTTGCCTTGGTATGCGGATATAGTAAATTATCTTGTTACGGGTGAAACCCTAAGTCATTGGTCGATTCAAGACAAGAAACGGTTCCTTTCGTTCGCACGTCATTTCTTTTTCGATGACCCTTACTTATTCAAGTATTGTGCTGATAAGGTCATCAGACATTGCATCCTGAATGAGGACATAATTGTAATTTTAGCCTCTTGTCATTCTGAAGCCTGCGGAGGCCATTTTACTTTGCAAAAGACCGCACAAAAAGTATTACACAGTGGATTCTATTGGCCCACCGTATTTAAGGATGCCTACTCTTTTTGCAAATCGTGACAACGTTGTCAAAAGCTAGGTACAATTTCAAAAAGAAATTCTATTCCCTTAACTCCCATCATCACAATTGAAATATTCGATTGTTGGGGCATAGACTTCATGTGCCCATTTCCAAAAGCAAATAACTATGAATACATACTCCTAGAGTATGTATCAAAATGGGTGGAAGCGATACCGACGAGACGCAATGACCACAAAACAGTAATGTCCTTCCTTAAGGAAAATATTCTATCGCGTTTCGGAACCCCAAAAGCTTTAATAAGTGACCAAGGTAAGCATTTTTGCAACAGGCCTTTGGAGTCACTTCTTAAGAAATATGGGGTAAACCACAAGATCGCTCTCGCATACCACCCACAGACTAACGGGCAAGCAGAATTGGTTAACCGTGAAATCAAGCATATACTAGAAAAGACAGTTAGTTTCAATAGAAAAGACTGGGCATATAAATTGACAGATGCTCTATGGGCGTACCGCACTGCTTATAAGACAAATCTGGGGATGTCTCCGTACAGGTTAGTGTACGGTAAGGCATATCACCTTCCTGTCGAAATTGAGCACAAAGCATATTGGGTGACATGCTCATTGAACTTCAACATTAAAGAAGAAGGTCATCTCTGAAATCTCTAGTTAGCTAAACTGGATGAAATATGTCGAGATGCATACGACAATGCTAAACTATACAAGGAAATGTTGAAGGCTCGTCATGATAGAATAATTTTTCGTAAATCATTCGAGCCAGGGCAGAAAGTCTTGCTGTACGACTCTCGCCTCCACCTTTTTCCAGGTAAGCTTCGATCCCGGTGGACAGGTCCATTCTTTGTCAAATCTGTTTTTCCACATGGGGCCATTGAGCTCATAAATCCCAAGAATAATGATTGTTTCAAGGTTAACAGCCAAAGGTTAAAACCGTTCTTGGAGAACTTCATACTAGAAGCTGAGCACATCGAGTTAGATGAGCCCAGCTATCCCTCCACCTAAAACACCATAGTGTGGTTACATTTTGTTGTTGTATTCTTTTCTTTACTGCACTGTGTTTTATTTCATTTCTTCCTATTTTTTTAGTGTGACTTCACTTCTAATCTACTATCATCTATCTCTCCCCTGCACGCTATCAAAATATGAGGGATGATGACGTCCATTCGATCAGATCATGGGCTGACTCCGAATATCCTAATCCTCCATGGACTATCGAGGAGATTGCATTCTGTCTATATCCTTATCAAGGGCCAAGAGCAGACGATGTCATTGACTTAACCCAAGGGTACATCCTTTACAATCTGGCACTTCTCCAAATTAATCCCTTCAAGCATATGGACTTTCCTGAAGAGGAAGGTGAACCAAAGGGGTATTTTGTTGGGGAAGTTGATGATGCCCTTTTGGAATAATGGGAGAATGATTCAATGTGGGAACCATGGGAAGAAGAAGATTTATAGGATGTGGTGCTCGAACGCCATAATGTTGTATTCACGTATGTTGATGACTTCCTTGTCATCGAATTGGTTCCCTACATTTATGTGCACATGAGTTATTTGTTGTTCTGGCTTCAATGCCCTCTACCTGCTAGTACACATGGTTGTTTCACACCAATAGTGAGGTTAATTCTTGGTCATATTTCATTCTTTTTCTTTTCATCGTGCTTTGTTTATTCCTTTCCATTAGTTATTTCGTTTGTTTTCTTTTGATTTCTTTCTTGTTTGTTCTCTTTTGGTTTCCTTTGTCAGGATTTTTACTATGAATCCGATGTTACCACCGTTATTCCTTCCACATCAATTATTTCATGGTTTTGGACTATACATAGGGTCCCCGGGTACTACGCTGAAAGAGGAAGGTCAGTTGAGAAATTACACTCCGATATATTTGTCTCCATCCGGCTCACCTCCTGTATGTGCAATCAATCCCTTGGAGAGTTCAGACTTGATCGATGATGTCCTGGCTACTTTTTGACTATTCTAGGAAAGGGAATCATCAAGTTTAGACTCCACATTCAAAGATTTGGCGGAGAAAGAAGAAATGGTGGAAGAAGAAATTTTCATGCTTGAAGAGAAGTGTCTCACTTCAATTATTTTCTGTCATTTGGGTTTTCTTTTATCAATTGGAGTGTAAATCTAGACAAAGTTTTATTAGTTTCAGTTTATTTGCGTAGTTTTCTTTATTAATAAGGTCTTAGGTACCATTGTGGGAGCAACAATTTTGCAATATGGATGCTATTAAATAATTTTATTTATAAAATTTGCAACATTTTACCTTGTTGATGATGATGTCTGGCTTACATGTCATGTCAATGAACTATTATATCATTTTTCTGTATGTCCAAGCCAATGTTGGTTAGATGGGGGTGTATAATTTCTCCATTCAGAGATATTGTAGAATTTCTAGGTTCGATCGATCGAACTCATTTCGATCGATCGACGGCATCCCATCCTCAAGTGCTTCCACAAGTCTCAATCGATCGAAGGTTTGATCGATCAAACTTTCTCGATCGATCGAGAATTGTATTTAAACGAGGCATCTTTCATACACCTTCTTAGTTTCATCATCTCCTCAAGCGCTCGGAGACAGAGCATAAACATGGGTGATTTTTTTGCCCTCCCTTCATCAATTAAATCACTTGAGGAACTTCGGATCCCTCTGGTTATCATCATCATCACCCTCATCCCCTCTCTGCACGCATACCCGAGGTACGGCCTGAGACCCCCTCTTTTTCATTTTCTTCAAATTCTTGTGGGGATGCCCCCAATTGTTCCTAAGACCAATTAGTATTAGTTTTAGTTATCTAGTTCTTGTTTTCTTTCCATTTCCATTCTCGTTTCGTGTCACTGCTGTTTCGCTGTGTTTGATCGATCGAACTAGGCTCGAGCGATCGAACCCAGTCCCTTTTCAATCGATCGAACTAGGCTCGAGCAATCGAACCTTGTATCTTCTCAATCGATTGACCATTCTTCGATCGATCGAACATAAGCAATAGCAGTTTCTTTTCCTTTCTTCCCTGTTTAATTTGTTTTCTTATTTTTCTTCCATTTCAGGTCTTTTGCAATGAACCCTATTACAGGTATCACAAGTCCAAGCCACTCGACCTCACTATACCGGACCCTGTACCAGCTCACGGGCTTAGAAATGAAGAGGAACGAGTATGGTTTACTCGGTGGTTTCAGACGTGTAAGGTTATGTTGGAGCGGCCACTGGAGTCCGTATGGCTTTCAGCTCCGTGGTTCCTAGGACGGATCAGAGACATGCCACTATGGTACAATATGTTGATCCAGACCAAAATGATTAACATCCACTAGGTTCGTGAAGCCTGCTCCTCTATGATCAAGGATCCCGCGGCCCCGTTTACATACCGATCCTTCTTCCGCGGGTGTGAGATCCTATTCAGCATTGCCACAGTTTCTGCTGCTCTGGGGTACCCGAGATGCTAGATTGTTTCTATCCTCGCCTACCAGGAGCCCCAGAGATTCCTCCAGTCACCATTATCCGAGAGCTTACAAGCGGCGTCGTCCAGTTTTGGAACGGCGTATCTCTCATCGAGGATGAGCTTCTCACTGAGAACTATCATCTCCTCTATCTGACACTGGTGAACTGTATTTTTATGACGTCTTATGACGAGAAGTTCGCCGCGTGGTATGCCCAAACTCTATATGCTATTGGGATAGGACAACGAGTCTGCCTGTCTCGCCTTTATATTGACTTCTTTGTTCAACCCAAGCGGTACATTGCCGCCAAGCGCCATCTGAAGGGCGCTTGGCCTATACATCGGGTCATTGAGCAGGCTGGGCTAGTTCTATTGGCCACAGATTTGATTATGCAGGCCTCTAGTTGATTTGGCGAGACAGTGGCCCGCCGTTCTGATGCTCAAAAGAAGAGAAAAAAAAAGGGTAAGGCGAAGGTCAGGGCAAAGAGGAGGAGAGGAGGAGGCACCAATACAGAGGATGCAGCTTCTGGGACACCCATAGAGGTTGAGGAGCTAGATTCTGATGATGAGGTTGATCCTCGTATTGAGGTTGCGCAGTTTGAACGGAGATAGCGGTCTCAGGCTCCCGCCCAGGGAGAGTCTTCTTCTTCTGTGCCTCTCTCGACTGTTCATGAGTTACTATTAGAGGAGAGAGAGGCTCAGATCAAACTCGAGGGCAAGATGGATCGCATGATGACTCTACTTGAGGCTATATTGATTCAGATAGGGGTTGACCAGTCTCTACATACACCTCCACCACCCACTACTGGTCCTTCATCCTCAGCTCCACCTCCATAGGTTGATCCTGCTGCTCCTTGTACTTCGGCGTCACTGCCTTCTTCTGAGACACCACTTCCACCACCTCCAGTCGTGGCTGACCCATTATTATCTATCCTAGCTGCCAGACTGCGAGTGACCTGGCGACGGCTACTACTGTTGCTGAGGTTGGAGATGTGGATGCTCCAGACGTGCTGATCGAGATCTTATCCGATGTCGCTGATGATGCTTAGCTTATGCAATTTCAGTGTCTCTGGATTTTTGGTTGGTTGTTTTTATTTTCTTTCCCCGTTAGTAGTTGTTCTTGTGGTTGTTATTGGTTATTTTGGACTTTGTTTTTTATAGACTGTATTATCACTGTGCTGTTGTATTCATAGTTTTATCATTTCAGTGATTAGTTCTATTTTATGCATGGATGTCCTGCTCTATCTTTTCATTTTTTTAATTTTACTTTATTTTTATTTTTTATTTGATCTTTGCTGCTTAGAGTTTGTATACCTTCGTTTCAGATTGTTACGCTTGCGGTTATTGTGATACTTTATCAGGTGATATCTCTCTATCTATATTTGAAAATCAACTTCTGCGGACATTGCAATTTTCAGTTGGGGGTGGGATGTACACAGATAATCACCTGCACATGTTTATATTTAGCAATCTGGATCACTTTATTGTACATTTCATACAATCTCGATTAGAATTGGAGTACATCCGCAGTTGAAAGCAAATCAATTATAGAGAAAAAAATAAAAAAAAATAAAAAAAATTATTAAGGAATTGTTGAATTGAATTGGTAGAATAACTTTGAATATACACTTCTATTTAGCTGTTATCAAGCAATGACACAACCATTTTATTCTCACCATTTATGAACTAAGTTCACGCATTT
Source organism: Hydrangea macrophylla (assembly GCA_033977485.1). Taxonomy (NCBI): domain Eukaryota; kingdom Viridiplantae; phylum Streptophyta; class Magnoliopsida; order Cornales; family Hydrangeaceae; genus Hydrangea; species Hydrangea macrophylla. The sequence goes on from CM066987.1 coordinate 82,327,825, forward strand.
TTCTAGTTTCACTAGGATAAATGCATATGTTGACCATTCGTGTATCCAAAAATCCATATGCACATGTTAATAGTTATGCAGAAAACCTAAAATAAGAGTTAATACGACTTTTGTGCTGTAAGGAATAAGTAGTGGAAATTAGTCACCCTTAGTGATCTTTTGAATCCAATCTTCAATTCTGAGGGAATTATCACATTAAATTCGAATTGGTTTTTCTTGAATAAGCGTATTAAATTCGTTGAATAGTCTCTAATTCTTCATTTTGGCTGCGTATTAAAGGAGAACGTTCAGGATTTACCAACTAAACTCAATGAACATTGAAATGTTAAAACTAAGAAGTTGAGAAAATGATTTAAGCCATCGTTATTCGTTCCTTACCTTTCCATATACCTGTATCGACATTCCAGAATATGCATTGTTCTCAACCCCACACCTAGTAAATACTACCAAGTCTATTATGAAAATCTACATCCCTAATCTTTTACTTCGACCTCAACGAACCCATTGCATATCTAATGTGATTAAATTATTGAAGTATGTGATGAGGAGGGAGTAGTTATGGGAGGGACCACATAAAAAGAGAAAAGGAAAGGAGCATTCCAGGTTAAATATATATATATATATATATGAGAATAGAGGATGGTTGGAATGGAGTGAAATAAAATTACTAAACTCAATCACATGCTGAAGATGTGCTATTTCTTACCCTTTTATTTCTGCCCCACTATATAAAAATTGAAAAGTCAAAGCCTTAATGATCTTTAACAACTTAGTTTGAATATGAACGTGTAATTTGAGTTATCCACGGTATTTCGCTCCTCTAGTAAGTAGTATTCCTTTCTTGAGACTATGTACTCTAAATGTTCGTCCTTTATTGAGTCAGGTGTGAAAGCATTAGTAACTAAACTTTCAATTTTCATCAAAGTTTTCACACCACGGGCCATCATTAATAAACCAGTTTCTGTGAGATGTTCATTCCTGAGTGTAAACCCATGTGAGAATTGAGTTGAAACTACAAGTTCTGAGAGTATGATAGTCTAGACAGCTCTAAATAAGGTTCTATGCATAGCTGTTAACTACACACACACACGGATACATGGATGTGATGCATATGTTATTTTTATTTTGGTGACATGAGGAGCATGTGAATTTCTTTCATGGTTTGAATGAGGATGATATGTTTTGTGGAGCTAAGTTTACAGTTGTATGAAAAGGAGTGTTTACAAGTTATTCTATATCTTTTTGAGCTTAAAATTGGATAATTTTGTGGGTACATTCACTGCAAACCCTCACGAGACAATACTCGTCCACTAGAGGGAACCTAAGGGTTTAACGTCTTGTTGCATTTGCTAAATGCAACCGCAATTCCTGTGAAAGTGAGTTAGGTAGTTTCTTTCTTTTTAATTTTAGTTTAGTTTACCTGAGTTTAATTTATTTTAGTTCAGTCGTTGTAGTATTAGTTTAGCTTGTTTTATTTTCGCTTTATTGTTAGAGACTAGCAAATTGCTAGTTGGGGGTTGTGACAAGCGGGGGAATTTGTAAAATACAACTGTGCTAAAAGAAGAAAATACACTGATTTAGTCTACAATTCCCGTATATATCTGCAATTGGAATTACAATGCCAGTTTTTACACAATATGAGTAATCTATGTTAAGTGGTATTGTTTTAGTGGTTATTTGTGCAGATTACTGTTGCTGTGTGAGGAACTGAATGAGTTAGACAAAAGGAAGTGCTTGGTTTTAATGACAATTCAAACATGAAAAGGAAGTTTCGAGCGATCGAGGAGGTTTTGAGTGATCGAGGTTTCGATCGATCGAATTATGTTCAAGCGCTCGAAGATCCTAGAAGTTCAATCGATTGAGGGATGTTCGATCGATCGAACATGGCTTTTATCAGAATTTATGCGCACGCAGCAGAAACGGAATTTTTAACCCTAGCCTTAGGTTTATGTATATATATGCATTATATTTACATCCCAGAGGACGGCCACTTCACTTTCTATCAGTTTTACATAGGGAGAAGAGAGTTTGTTCTTGTTTTGTAGGTTTAATCAAGGATTTCTATTATTTTTGGTTGGATTCTAGTAAGTTTAATAGAAGTTCGTCATTCCAGGTTACTTCTTATCATTTTACTCATATTCCACTTGCTGTTTATTGTAGGTTAATATGCTAGAATCGTAGCTTTGCATGTTAGATAGGGTTAAATCATTAGTTTTCATAGATTTTATATTTAAATCACAAACAAACAAAACTTTAATGAATATTTACGTTAAAAATAAATCTAAGACACTCCAGACCATGTCTGAGTAGTCCCCAGGTTGGGAGATCATGATGATCTCAAGCCTCTGCCATACAGCAGAATAATTCCTGTGTTCGATCGATCAAAGTTCGTTCGATCGATCGGACCGAACTTCGATCGATCAGACCAGAGACACTGTCAATCGATCGAAGACATTTCGATTGATCAAAAGATGAAGATATTCGATCGATCGAAAGCACTTTGATCGATCGAACTCTCTGATTCTTGAGAACATTCTATGCAGTATCCCTAGACTTTTTTCTTTAGAGATTCGTTATCAAACTGTCCCCAAATGCTCAGTTTGTCAAAACAGTCTCTGAACTTAAGGCCTTAAGGCAATTTTCTTCAATATCTTTTGCAAACCACCTTCAATGCTAACACCATTGTAGGTGCTAGTCTTAACTATTGTTTTAAACCACTTTCACGTGTTTCTAATTAACTGTGATGATATAGTCCCAGTCATGAAAGGACTATGGATTCTTTATTCTAAGAGAAATACAGAATACTGTAGAAAATGTGGTCCATTGAGCTTCAATGTAATTGCATGGTAGATGGCTAGGTCGCGGTGGATTCGTGTAATCCCAACATTTCTTTTTTAATAAGAAAAACACATTTTAAAATATCGCTTTAGTTAATTAGTTAATCATTAGTTTAATTTACTTTAGTTGCTTTAATTTTAGTAGTTACTTCGTGGAACTTCGTGTTCTACAACCCTTCATATATTGATTTTTATTTTCCTTTTAGATTTTAATCTAAGTATTTAGGTTATCACCTTCCTTGTGGGGATTGACCTGGTCTTAACCAGATTACTACTTGCACGATTACCTACACTTGGGTATAGCACACAAGCGCACACACATTCTTAGCCGTGTCAGTATTTATGGACGATTTCCCGATCTTTGGACCTACATTTGACGAATGCCTTCAAAACCTTACGAAAGTCCTCACCCATTGTGAGGAAGCAAATTTGGTTTTGAGTTGGGAAAAGAGATATTTTATGGTTCAAGAGGGAATAGTTTTGGGTCACGTTGTATCCAAGCATGGTATCGAGGTAGACAAAGCCAAAATTGAATCACCTTCTTCAATTTGTCAAATTAGTTCCTTCCTCGGTTTCTACCGATGATTTATCAAAGACTTCAGTAAAATTTCACGACCCTTGTGCAATCTGCTTCCCAAGGATGTTCCCTTTGTCTTTGATAATGAATGTTTATAGGCTGTTGAAACGTTGAGAGCTTTACTGTCCATGACTCCAATAATCCAATCCCCCGATTGGACATTATCATTTGAACTAATGTGTGATGCTTCCGATTACGCTGTTGGAGCCGTCCTAGGCCAAAAAGTAAATAAAGTGCCACACGTGATATATTATGCAAGTAAAATCTTAAATGACGCGCAATTGAATTATAAGACTACGAAAAAGGAATTGCTTGCGGTCGTGTTTGCCCTGGACAAATTTCGTTCATATCTGTTGGGGTCAAAAGTTATAGTCTATACCGATCACGCCGCATTACGTCATTTTTTGAATAAGAAAGAAACAAAACCTCGATTAATCCGATGGATTTTACTCCTTCAGGAGTTTAATTATGAAATATGAGACAAAAAGAGTGCTGAAAATGTTGTAGTTGACCACCTGTCACGAATTCTCGTTGAATCTAACGACATTACACCTTTCCAAGATTCGTTTCCGGACGAACAATTATTTGCATTATGTGCTTTGAATCGTCTATGGTTCAGTGACATCGTAAATTTCTTAGCCACGGGATATATCCCTCATACTTGGTCAAGTCTAGATAAAGATTGTTTCTTTTCTTAAATCAAACACTATTTCTGGGACGACCCGCTTCTTTTTAAACACTGTTCTGATAAAATTATACGACGATGTGTTCCAGAGAGTGAGTTTAATTCTATTTTGCACTTTTGTCACTCTTTAGAATGCGGAGGTCACTTTGGAGGCCGTCGTAAGGACGCTAAAGTCCTCCAAAGCGCATTATATTGGCCAACCCTGTTTAAAGACGCACATGAATTGTCATGCCCCGGAGAAGCAAAAATAGAGAAAATAAGTTCCTTTTTGGTCCCATAAGTTTGTGACTGGTGAATAACCGCATTGTCATCTATACCAACCAACAAATACAACGATAGGGAGGATGCTATTCATAAAACATATCTTATTAACATAATCAGAGGCTACATCGGAAATATAAAAGGTTTGGAAGCAACATATGCCCAAGTACCAATTATAAAAGTCTACTAAATCTATTACAAGAGCTAACTTAGAGTCTAAAGCCTATAACAATAATAATAGTAGAAGTACAACAGATATACCAACTAACTAATACAAAGCTGCATGCCTTTGTCTTCAAGCCTTCAGCTCCAAGTCCGGTGGAACATTAATCTCCATCCTCAAGGCTGACCAAGCTCTAGACATTAGAATGTCCAGGGCACAAACGCTATCAGCTTTGGATACAAAGCTGAGTGAGTACACTAAACAACACTCCTCACCGTTATTGTTCAGCATCTTAAAATGCGGTTAATCTCTTAACAATGACGTCACTCACGGACATAGCAGAGGTCTCATTAAACTATACATGAATCCAATGATATCAGGAAACATATTAAGAAATGACAAGGATAAAGATCATGGTATAAATGTCTCATCACGTATTCACCAAATCCATGCATGAACCCATGCAACTACCTTTACGTTGGGACGCTGAATCCACGACTGAACATTAATCTCATCATATCCATACTCATTTTCATACCTTTATCCATCTCTGTATCCATACATCAATACCATATTACAAATCTGTATTCATTCGTCGATACCATAATCTTAAATCTGTATCCATGTGTCGATACAATAATGCCAATCAGAATCACCCGACTAGGCAGTAGGTCCCACAATCCCTTGATAGGGTTACCGATCGTCTACACTATATCACCCATCTGTAAACGATAGAACGACACATTGGACGTCTTCAATGATATGTATACCCTTACTGGACGTCTACACAGCTGAGAATACATTACAGCACTAGTCGAACGTAATCATCAGCGGTACACTGGACGTCTTCAATAGTGCATACGCATCACTGGACGTCTTCAACAGCGAGAGGTGCACTAGGAACTCTAACCACCTCACGTCCACCCGTCTCGTCAACCGTTGATCCCACGGATCCAAAGTACACATATCACATATTCCACATAAACTACAGTTCTTATTTCTCATTGTATTCTTCTTATCTCTTCATACAAATATCCTATTTCTCATCGCATTCTTCTCATCTCTTCATACAAATATCCCATTTCTCATCATATTCTCTTATCTCTTCATACCAATATCTCGTGCATGCTGACCACATGTCGTAAAATGCATTACTCTAGATACAGGAATCATCACATGCTCTGGATTCATCATATCTACTCACTATTGATTATTAACATGTAGTTGTGTTCCATTCTACTATTCAGTTCAGCAATAACGCCATATAATAATTAAACAGTTTATCTCATATCAACAGTTAACTCAGAATAATTCATCTTGTAATATTAATGATCACTGCATATAAGTTTAGTCCTGACATGGCACACATATATCTTATCCACATATCGCAATAACACATATGGTACAACTATTAACAAAACTGATATATCATAAGCATAAAACAACATACAAATGACATTCTGCTCATATCCAATCGATTGACCAAATATGGCAATTAATTGGAAACAATGCCAATCGATTGGGCACAATGGCAATCGATTGGGATTCATGGCAATCGATTGGGAAATTATCCAATCGATTGGATCTAATGGCAATCGATTGGGAAATTATCCAATTGATTGGATCCAATGCCAATCGATTGGACTCTGTCTTCTTCATCAGAAACTACTGGTTTCATATATAAAATGTTGGGGTTCTTTTCCCTTATCCATGCATGCTATTAAACACATACAATATCTCAAAACAATCCCTTGAGTAAGTTAATGAAACTCCCCTTGTCTCGGTGTTCCGGTGTCAGCGTCCCGAGCTCCGCAGCGGTGGCTATGGTGAGTTCTCTCTCTCCTCTTCCCTGTCTTTCCTCTTCTCTTTGTCCTCCTCTTCTCTTTCTTCTTCTTCTTCTTCTTCTTCTCCTTCATCTCTCTCTAACCTGAGAGAGTGTGTGTGTGTATATATAATATATATGTGTATATATATATATGAAAGTATATAACTCTCTCTCTCTCTCAAACACACACTCAAGCAAACATATATATGTATAAGGGAGAGGGTATATATAGGGAGGGAAAAACAATCACAACCACACAAATCAAACGAGGTGGCAAAGTCCAGCTACTCTTAATCGATTGGTACCAAGTGCCAATCGATTGGGGTTAGGTTGGCAACAATGCAATCGATTGGTAAAACATCCAATCGATTGGGATAGTAATCGATTGGGATGAAGGTCAATCGATTGGGCTCTCAAAAGTGGCAATCGATTGGTAAATGATGCCAATCGTTTGGGATGCAAACTTATCCAAAGGCTAGGAAAAGTACTAGGGATATATATCTACCTAAAAAATATGGGGTATTATATCATCTACCACTCATCAAAAGATTTCATCCTTGAAATCTGAAGCAGCGGTCCCTATTACCAAAAAGAAATCCATCTTGGAAGACAGACTCTAAAACTGCTTAAGTTCTCGTTTTACATAAACGTTTACATCAGCGGCCAATGGGTTAAAGTTCTAGATACGCAATATAAAGATATCACTGATCTATGAATACTAGGGTGACAACTAATAATCCTCAGGATTAAGAGATATGAAATTCGTATGTCAAACTTCAAAAAAGTTCTAGGTAGCACAATGTAATCATCTTACAAATCTAAAACGGCTAGTCTCCAAACACATGAGGTTCCTCCCTCAAGTCAAACTCTGCGGTGTGAGGATTCTATCAATCAAATGTTCTAATCTCATCTAAGTTATAGCAAAGCGTTGCCGTCTACTCCCATCTCTGAAGATGCTTCATACTGTGTTGATGATGTCTGCACTACTGCATCGGTTGATTGTCTTCTATCTCTGAACTCCTTGTTATGTTTGTTAGCGTCCTCAGTTGGTCTCTTGTCATACATGACGTCCTTGTTAACTCCCTGGTTGTTGTCGTCCTTTAATGTGTTGACCTAAAAGCATTTTGACTCTGACATTATAGTTGGTGATTTAAACTTCCTCACGTCTCCAAATTCTCATGTACTATTGATATAATCATCTCTTTGAGGTCGTACAATATGTCGAATGCTCATTCTGCTTCCACGTAGTAATCAAATAGGTTAGGCAGGGCTATGCACTGATATCATGAGGTGATCTACTGTATAACATCTCACCTGGATAAAAAGCAACAAACAATCGGTGTCAAAAAGCAATCTTCCATGGTACTCGTAATTCTGGTATCGTCTCTGCGTCACTAGTATCCTCTCTTGTAGACTTGAAATCTTCTAGTTTGTCGTTTCTTGTCAAGTTTGCGTCTCAAGGAAATTGAGATTCCTCATCTCTAGTCTCTATCCAACTTACTAATGGTTGGCATAGTCTTTTGTGTAGGGAGGCTAATGATGTCAGATAGGGATGCAATTGATGTCTTATGGGGTGCAATGGATGTTATATGGGATGCAATTGATGTTATATCTATACTTAGATAACTACTGTCAATCAATGTCAAACGAATTATTCAGGTATCCACAAATTACGATGTAGGCCAATCCTCTTACGATCAATCAAACAAATGCCAAAATTCTTGCATATTGGGATCATAAGGTAATACAGAATATAGGTGTTGAGTGTTGTACCTTATGTCTATCGTCCTTGTCTAAGTCGAGATCCATTACTTGTTCAGTGGGTCTGCCCTCGTGATACTTATTACGACAGAACATTGTGTTGTATCTCTAGTTTTGGACAAAACTTACGGGCATGACCAACTTTATCGCAGTTAAAGCATCGTATTCCTCATCCATTAGATTTCCTTAACACTCTGCATTCTTGGGAATGGTGTCCTGGTATTCCACAATTGTAGCAGATATCTCATTCTCTGTGCTGTGTTGGAGTCGCCACTGGTTTGGATTCTTTATTGTTGTTCTCCTATCTCTTACGCTTTTAGCGATTGCCCATATAACTTCTCGCTGTGTTTTCTTGTTGAACTTGGTTAGCTGCCAACACAACCTGATTGTCCTTTCCTCTCTGATCCATTAGGAGAAACTGATTGTACTTTGGAAATGTTAGATCAAATCATTGCCCTTCACTAATCTGAGTGTCGTCTTCCAGTTTCGTTGCCATTTCCACCAGAGCTTCGAACGATTGATCTAAATGTCCTATGGTTATATGGCGGATATGTGGAACTAGTCCTTGATGATATCTTTTGATCTTCCTTCTTGGGGTATCGATCATATGCGGTGCAAATCGTGATAGTCTCTCGAATTGAGTTGTATAGTCTGGTATTGTCATACTACCTTGGACTAATTATATGAAATCCATTTCCTTTTTGTTCTTCTCAAATTCTGGGAAGTACTTTTCTAGAAATCGGGTCTTGAATGATTCCCAAGTCATTCTTCCTACATCTTCTTCACCTATCGTAGCTTTTACTGCGTCCCACCAATCTGTTGCTGAGAATGTCAGTTGAAATACTGCCAAATGTCTTTTCTCAGTGTTAGTAGATTCAAGTGTCTCAAATATCAATTCTATTTGGTGAATCCATTGTTCAGCTTGCCATGCTCCCGTTAATCCGGTAAAGGTCTCTGGTTGAAGAGCACAAAATTCCTTTAGCAGCTTGATTCTCGTTGGATGTACTGGTACTTCATTGCAAATGACACGATCAGCATGATTGATAACTTGTTCCATGCGACGGATGAAAGCTTTGAACATTCCTGTTGGATCTATCTTGGGAGGTACTAATTCAGGTACTCCATTCAGCTGGCCCGGGTTCCCTCGAGTCGTTCTAATAACCAGTGCTGGTAGTGTTCAATGTCGCTACCTATAAATGAAAAACTATTCGGTCAGACGCATTCTATCTTACAGCTCAAGCAAGAACATGTGGTAAATATACAATACCACTATATAATAAGATCACACCAAGCAATACGGATATAAGAATATAACCATAGAGGTCAGTCTACCTACTAGGTATACTCTAATATATCTATGCTCAAGACAAGGGTTACGAAACTATAGGTTCTACATGTAACGTCAAATCTAAACGTTCCATTTCTATTCTCAAGTTCCAGACTACGAATGCTGCTCAACTAATATGTGAGACCACTCAACTAACATGTGGCTCAAGGTAACATAATAATCTTATCCATAACCTCGTTCTACTTCTAGGTCATGTCGACTGTTCCGAGATTGCTCAAGAATTTTTCAGTGTCTAACATTCGACGGTTCTATATTTATGATCTCCACAACACCAACTAACTCTCAATTCCTTGCTCTCCGTGAACTCAACTATCAATAGTTCTAACGATTCCTTATCGGCTCTAGCAGTTACTACCTTCTAAAGAAATATACTCATATGGATTCATCTAACTTCTCGTCTGAGTGACAAGATAACAGCTCTGTCTCATCTCAGCTAATCCTCATGCAATCGAGATTAACTTAGAACTCGGTTTCTAATCACAAAAGACAAGCGGTTAACAACTGAAACCTAGGCTCTGATACCAAAAATCCTGTCACGCCCCGGAGAAGCAAAAATAGAGAAAATAAGTTTCTTTTTGGTCCCGTAGGTTCGTGACTAGTAAATAACCGCATTGTCATCTATACCAACCAATAAATACAACGATAGGGAGGATGCTATTCATAAAACATATCTTATTAACTTATTCAGAGGTTACAGTGGAAATATAAAATGTTTGGAAGCAACATATGCCCAAGTACCAATTATAAAAGTCTACTAAATCTATTACAAGAGCTAACTTAGAGTCTAAAGCCTATAACAATAATAATAGTAGAAGTACAATAGATATACCAACTAACTAATACAAAGCTGCATGCCTTCGTCTTCAAGCCTTCAGCTCCAAGTCCGGTGGAACATTAATCTCCATCCTCAAGGCTGACCAAGCTCTAGACATTAGAATGTCCAGGGCACAAACGCTATCAGCTTTGGATACAAAGCTGAGTGAGTACACTAAACAACACTCCTCACCGTTATTGTTCAGCATCTTAAAATGCGGTTAATCTCTTAACAATGACGTCACTCACGGACATAGCAGAGGTCTCATTAAACTATACATGAATCCAATGATATCAGGAAACATATTAAGAAATGACAAGGATAAAGATCATGGTATAAATGTCTCATCACGTATTCACCAAATCCATGCATAAACCCATGCAAGGGACACTGAATCCACGACTGAACATTAATCTCATCATATCCGTACTCATTTTCATACCTCTATCCATTTCTGTATCCATACATCAATACCATATTATAAATCTGTATTCATTTGTCGATACCATAATCTCAAATCCGTATCCATACGTCGATACAATAATGCCAATCGAAATCACCCGACTAGGCAGTAGGTCCCACAATCCCTTGATAGGGTTACTGGTCGTCTACACAGTACCACCTATCTATAAATGATAGAATGGCACATCGGACATCTTCAACGATGTGTATACCCTCACTTGTCATCTACACAGCTAAGAATACATTAGAGCACTAGCCAGACGTAATTGTAAACGGTACACTGGACGTCTTCAATAGTGCATACGCATCACTGGACGTCTTCAACAGCAAGAGGCACATTAGGAACTCTAACCACCCCACGTCCACCCGGCTAGTCAGCCATTGATCCCACGGATCCAAAGTACACATATCTCATATCCCACATAAATTACAGTTCTCATTTCTCATCATATTCTTCTCATCTCTTCATACAAATATCACATTTCTCATCGTATTCTTCTCATCTCTTCATACAAATATCCCATTTCTCATCATATTCTCTTATCTCTTCATACCAATATCCCATGCACGCTGACCACATGTCGTGAAATGCATTTCTCTAGATACAAGAATCATTACATGCTCTGGATTCATCATATCTACTCATTACTGATTATTAACATACAGTTGTGTTCCATTCTACTATTCAGTTCAGCAATAACGTCATATAATAATTAAATAGTTCATCTTATATCAACAGTTAACCCATAATAATTCATCTTGTAATATTAATGATCACTGCATATAAGTCTAGTCTTAACATGGCACATATATATCTTATCCACATATTGCAATAACACATATGGTACAACTATTAACAAGACTGATTTATCATAAGCATAAAACAATATACAAATGACATTCTGCTCATATCCAATCGATTGACCAAACATGGCAATCGATTGGAAACAATGCCAATCAATTGGGCAAAATGGCAATCGATTGGGATAGCAATCGATTGAGATTCATGGCAATCGATTGGGAAATTATCCAATTGATTGGATCCAATGGCAATTGATTTGTAAATTATTCAATCAATTGGATCCAATGCCAATTGATTGGACTCTGTCTTCTTCATCAGAAATTGATGGTTTCATATATAAAACGTTGGGGTTCTTCTCTCTTATCTATGCATGTTATTAAACACATACAACATCTAAAAAATAATCCCTTAATTGAGTTAATGAAACTCACCTTGTCTCGGCGTTCCGGTGACAGCGTCCCAAGCTCCGCGATGACGACTATGGTGAGTTCTCTATCTTCTCTTCCCTGTCTTTCCTCTTCTCTCTGTCCTCCTCTTCTCTTTCTTCTTCTTCTTCTTCTACTCCTTCTCCTTCCCCTCTCTCTAACCTAAGTGTGTGTGTGTGTATATCTACAATATATATGTATGTATATATATAAGAGTATATAACTCTCTCTCTCTCTCAAACACATACTTAAGCAAGCATATATATATATATATAAGGGAGAGGGTATATATAGGGAGGGGAAAACAATCACAACCACACAAATCAAATGAGGTGGCTATGTCCAGCTACTCTCAATCGATTGGTACCAGGTGCCAATCGATTGGGGTTAGGTCTGTAATAAGGCAATCGATTGGTAAAACATCCAATCGATTAGGATAGCAATCGATTGTGATGAAGGTCAATCGATTGGGCTCTCAAAAGTGGCAATCGATTGGTAAATGATGCTAATCGATTGGGATGCAAACTTACCCAAAGGCTAGGAAAAGTACTAGGGATATATATCTCATGTGATATACTATGCGAGTAAAACCTTAAATGATGCACAATTGAATTATACGACTACGGAAAATGAATTGCTTGCGGTCGTATTTTCCCTGGACAAATTTTGTTCATATCTATTGGGGTCAAAAGTTATAGTCTATACCGATCACACCGCATTACGTCATTTGTTGAATAAGAAAGAAACAAATTAAAACCTCGATTAATCCGATGGATTTTACTCCTTCAGGAGTTTAATTACGAAATACGAGATAAAAAGTGGGCTGAAAATGTTGTAGCTGACCACCTGTCACGAATTCTTGTTGAATCTAACGATATTACACCTCTCCAAGATTCGTTTCTGGACGAACAATTATTTACATTATTTGCTTTGAATCATCCATGGTTCAGTGACATTGTAAATTTCTTAGCCACGGGATATATCCCTCATACTTGGTCAAGTCTAGATAAGGATTGTTTCTTTTCTCAAAACAAACACTATTACTGGGATAACCCGCTTCTTTTTAAACACTGTTATGATCAAATTATACGACGTTGTATTCCGGAGAGTGAGCTCCATTCTATTTTGAACTTTTGTCACTCTTTGGAATGTGGAGGTCACTTTGGAGGCCATTGTACGGCCGCCAAAGTCCTCCAAAGCGCATTATATTGGCCAACTATGTTTAAAGACGCACATGAATTCTGTCAAAACTGCGTACGCTGCCAATAAACAGGTAACATGTCACGTCGCGACGCGATGCCCCTAACCCCAATCCTTATTATTGAAATATTTGATGTGTGGGGCATCGAGTTTATAGGTCCGTTTCTGTCGTCCTTTGGGTTCGAATACATTTTAGTCGCGGTCGACTATGTTTTTAAGTGGGTGGAGGTAGTTACAACAAAAATGAACGACCACAATGTTGTGGTTCAATTTATAAAAGATAACATATTTTGTCATTTCGACACGCCACGAGCGATTATAAGTGACGGGGGAAAACATTTCTGTAATCGTCACTTTGAGGTGCTCGTCCGAAAACATTCTATCACCCATAAAGTAGGAACCGCGTACCATCCGCAAACCCAAGGCCAATTAAAAGTCTCAAATCAGGAAGTGAAAAGTATATTGGAAAAAATGGTTCGTCCAGATCGCAAGGATTGGTCGCAACGACTAAGCGATGCACTTTGGGCATACCGAGTAGCGTATAAAACTCTGATAGGAATGTCCCCTTACCGACTAGTCTTTGGAAAAGCGTGCCACCTACCGGTGGAACTTGAACATAGATCTTAATGGGCTGTAAAATCGCTTAACCAAGATATAAGGGCGGTAGGGTGCCATCAGAAACTTCAATTACAAGAACTTGAAGAATTGAGAAAAGAGGCATATGAGAATGCCAAAATCTATAAAGAACGATCTAAAGCTTTCCATGATAAGATGATCATGAGAAAAAATTTGAAGTTGGGTAACGTGTATGGTTATTTAACTCAAAATTAAGGTTATTCCCAGGAAGGCTACATTCCCATTGGGACGATCCGTTTATAATAACGCAAGTGTTCCCACATGGAGCGATAGAAATACAAGATACAAATGGTGGAAGCCTTTTTACGGTAAACGGCCAACGGCTTAAGCCGTGCTAGTCTGCAAAGACAGATGAAAGAGAGATAGAGTCAATAGATTTGGTAGATTTGATCTATTTTGACTGAGCACGAGCATCGGTCAAGCTAGCGACGTAAAACTTAGCACTTCTTGGGAGGCAACCCAAGCTTTTGTTAGAAATTTCTTTAGTTTTGTTCACTTTTAGGAGTTTTCGGCCAATGTCTAAGCTTTTGAATACCCAAAGGATGAACATTTTAACTTTTGAAACCCTTATACAAGAAAACATAAGAGAAAATGAGAAAAACAGCCTCTCACGCACGCGACCCGCTCGTGCATGCCCCTTTGATAAAATTTTTGAACAACTTTACACATTGGTCTTTGCTTTAACTCGCGCCTTATATCGCGCGCGCGGGGGGTTCGCTGGAGTTGACTGCTCACGCGATGTTGGGCCTTAGAAAATTTTGTGAAATTTTTTTAGAAAAAGCTTCTGCCCAAACTCGCGCCTTGGATCGCTCGAGCGAGGCTCTCGCTGGAGCGGTCTGCTAGCACCAATTTTTGACTTAGAGAAATTCTTTGTAAACACAAAACCAAGCCTGTACTTCACCTCGTGGAGGGACTCACGCGTGCGATGGTCGCTCGCGCGGCCCGCTCGCGCATGGTGCCCTTTTCTATATATACAGGGTTGAGCCCTAATCCTTTTCAGATTCAAACTCTATCTTCTCTCTTCGTCGTCTTTTCTCTCTCAGCAATTCCTCTCTATCTCTCCCACAGATCTCTCTCTTTTCCACCCAAATCACCACCACACCACCACGAGCCACCACCGGACAACTGCAACCAACTACTACTGCTAAAACACCACCTCTGCCAAACGCAACAACACCATCACCGTCGCTAATCACGGCTACTTTTCTCATCTTCTCTCTCTATACACAGGTATAAACACACATATACATATATATAGCTATATCCATGTGTACATTTTGTATATATAGATGTCGATACATATATATATATATTAATACACACACACATACTTTCTCAACAACATATATGTACACAAACAAACGTTCATTTGATTTAGGGTTATAATTGGGGTTTCCAAAACCCTAAACTCAACACACCCTGGGTCCTAATTTTCAAAACCTAACTCTGATTTAGACAACATTAAGTTAATTAGGGTTTTTGATCTAAAGATTTATGGTTCTGCATATGTATGACAATCTTTAGGATACAGATTCAGATATAGATCTAGGTGCATACAGATATGTATATATACATATATGTATATGCTTAGAACCATACACACAGAGTTTACTTTAAATCTTGATGTGTACACATAGACACATACACTTGGGGATTTGGGGCTGGAGATTTGGGGTTTTCAAACCCTAATCTCAACTAACCCAAAATTGCACATACACATCTGTCTTTATTCCACATATACATTGCACAACACCTAACCCTAGTTAGGGTCTATCACCTTAGTCAGTATTATCAAAATCTTTACCCCAACACCTGATCTAGACACATGTGTTCCAAATTCCAGATTAATTTGGGGGCTAATTTTTTATTAGGGTTGATTTAAGACCAATTTTTGATATAGATCTATATACATACCTACACTATGTTCAAACCCTACTTTTAAACCATATAGATATAAATCTAGATATATATATATATACCGATACTTATACTCATATACACACACAGATACTAATTCTCAAATCCTAATCCATGACTCATACCACATTGATGAATAGATAGGGTTAGAGATTTGAGGTTTTTGAAACCCTAACCTCCAGACTTGTTAACATCGAGTTCTCAACCCATGTTATTTAGAATCAAGCTTTAACATGTTTGAATAACTTTTTATGAGATTAATTTTCTTCAATTATATATGGGCTGCATTTTTAGTTTCCAAACTTGAAATTAAAAGGCATGTTTTGGAGTCAATAGCAGTATGATAACTGACTGCAATAATTGAGTTTGATAAATTTTGATTGCAATGATATGCGGTTAGAATACTTCAATAATATGGATAATTGACGACATTGAATTCTTTAGTTGATTGAATGTAGTAGTTAAATTTGAAACTATTCTGGCATAGAATCACCCTTAGTTGATTTGCCAAGCACAGTTTTGACTGTACTTCTATCTTAACAACTTGGAACATGTTGCATTAAACATTTACAAATATAAACAAATATAAACCACATGACGCTCCTGCATTTCTAATCTGAATTTGATTCTATTAGATTGGTAAGGTACTTTTAGATTTATTTACATTGCTTCTAAACATGCGGCAAGTACCCCGTGACTTGCCGCAATGTGTGTGCCCTTGTCAGGACAGTGAGTGGAAAGGGGGAAGTCCCTTCTCACAGTTGTTGAGTGTTCCCCCGTGAATCCCATTTTATTTCAACTGCTGAATATTCCTTGATTGTGTCCCTTGCCGGGATTGTTGTCTTTGCAGGTGACCCATTTCCCTATCCCTTCCCTTTTATTTTTCTGGGCATATCCCGATTTTAAAGCCCACATTTTCAATTTAAAAAAAAAAATTTGTACACCTTTTAAAATAAAATGACTAAATGACCAGTAAAATTTGCCTCATCCTCCCAACCGCCCCAAAAGAAATCGTAAGGCAAAGAAAAACAAACCGACCCCCCACGCTGCGACCCTCCACCTGACGACCCAAACCTTAATGAGCTCAGCCCTAAACATGCCAACCGCAGCCTAAACTTTGAGGCCGCTATCGACGCTGACTACTTCACGTTAGATAAGGATACCAAGTGGGGCTACAACACCTTATCCACCCAAAAATTGGCTCCACAACTTTATTTCAGAAACCCTGACCTAATTAGCTATCCATGCTTAGTCCGTCTATTTTACCAAAACCTTTGTTACCATAAACAATCTCTTAGACAACATGCCTATCTGTCCACAACCATAGACGGCCGTGACATCACCCTAAACCCTGATAATATTGCCAACGCCCTCCAAACCCCCTCCCATTTATATGAAGTTCCTAAACTCAATGTCCTAAATAAAGTCCACTCCTTTATCCACATTAGCCAAGACATGTGTGGTGGCCGGTCTGGTTCGGGGCAATCTATATGACGATCTCATATGCCCCGATAGATGTGGTTTGTCGACCATGTCATCAAATGCAACCTGTACCCCCTTGGTCATGAGCAAGAGTAGACCAAGGAAATCCACTATGCCCTCCACGCAGTTTACCATAGAGACTGGTTTCATCTAGGCCTCATGATTATGGAGGGTATGCGTCTTGCCAGCCAGGCCATTGACCACTCTGCCGACTCTAAACTCTTACTACCTTATCCTCGCACCATCATCGCCATCCTTCGGGCCAAGGCCTTTCCTATACCTACCGACGAGCCAGTAGTCGGACGTATCCCAGAGTTCACTTTTACTGATTGGAAGTTTAGCCTAGATCACCTTGATTTAGAGATTAGGAGGGCCCACGAGCAGGCCCTGGTGTGTCGAGAGTAGGCGGCACAGCGTCTACCTTCGCCGGAGGACACCTCGTATGTGTAGACTTATGGGGACGTGTGTGTGTTATACGGTGAGACCCTTAGGCTATAGTCCTACATGCGTTCATATTTCCATATGGCCCATCCGGATTAGTTGGATGACATTCTAGCCCAGGGCGACGCTACATACTAGTCAGCTTTTCTACAACCGACGTAGCAGGTGGCTGAGGAGCCGGGTGAGGAGGAGAAGGCTAGAGGTGATGATGATGATGGAGGTGATGGGAGTGACGGAGATGGAGACGGCAATGGTGATGGTATTACTGGCCAGGGAAGTACGGGTTTGGAGTTGGTGCTACTTGAGGGAGGGGATGATTAGACTGATTATGGTTTGGGGGTGTTGGGTGATATATAGACATTTTTTTTTGTTTTCTTATATTTGGTTGGATGGAATTTAGACAGTTCAGACATTCAGCATGTATATTATTTTATTGTTTCTGTTTTTCTATTTCTGTTCCTTTTGGTTAGTATTAGGATATTGATATATCTGACTTCGACCGGTTTAGTTTATTTTCTATCTTTCTTTTCATTTTTTCCATTTGGGTCTATAATTAATTTAGTTTTGCACTTTTTCTTTTCTTTTGTGGTTTGATTATAGTTTTGAAATTTTTATTCGTCGCACTGTTTATGTTTATACTTTTTGATTATGTGCCCACATTCCTAGTTAGCTATATAATGATTAAACTTATTCACTTATGCAATTGTCATAGATTTATTAATATCGAGCAATTCCAACTCCCATTGCACTGTACAGGACTCTGTTAGGTTCAAGTTTGGGGAAAATTATGTCGGAATTTTCATTATACTTCAATACTAAATTGCTTAAGTTCAAATATAAGTAGATCATTCTTGCTACACATTCTCGTAATCAATAATGTAATTCTGTTTTTTTCTAAGAACTCAAACTAATAAAGTTTCAGCTGTGACTTATTTTTGGTTTCAGGATTATAGCTCCCACATACCCATATAGCTTACCGCATTCCTCATATCTCATTGTCATCTCATTACGATGGACCATCCTATTTTCCCTCCTACTTCACCTGATAGGTTTTTGAGTACGTCGAGTCATTATTCCAACTCTAGCTCATCCTCTGATATCACTATACTGAGTCCTAGGGTAACCAAACATCACGGTCCAGTCGGTCATCCCGACCGGTGCCGTTGTCATCCTCGCGCCCATTCATGTCTCTTCTGATTCTTCAGACGAGGATAATCTATTTGGCAATGACCCTACTATCATCTATTGCCCTTATGGAGCTCCACCTACATCCTCTGAGTCTTTTTATTCTTTGGAATCGGCCAATTATTCGACCAATGACGATGAGCCCAAGGTTGATGAGGGAGTTGTTTTGGGTCTAGAGGCCATTTCATCGAGTGCTTCTGTTTCGACTGATGTACCTACACCCGAGGTCACCTATCCATATCGGGACCTACCTGATTATGTGTCATACGTTGTTCGACAACGTTTGGGTCACCCTGATTGGTCACTTGAGGACATTGCTTCGATATTTGCTCCTTATGCCGGTCCTGTGGATGACATGGTTGATTTGGGACCTGGTACCGCTGACGAGGATGAGATAGCTGTGGGTCCGGAGTTTCCTGTTGAGGATGAGGATGAGGAGCATGTGATGCCGTTCGACCCTGCTGAGCATCAAGAGTGGGAGCTGGTTGATTGGTACTTCCGAGATGGTGTGCCACCCCCTTCAGACGTTTTTCGTGGCATGGACATCCTGGTCATCTTCTATGAGGATTACATCCATGTCATTGTCATGTGCCCACCTGCATAGGGACATGCAGTGATTTGGTTTGGGGGAGAGTATTATGGATATTTTTCGTTTATTTTCTTTTCGTTGTAGTTTTTTATTTTGTTCCATTTATTTTTTCGTTGTTAGGTTGATTTAGTAGTTAAGAATTTTTCATAGGAATTTTTCGAATTGTTCGATATTTCTTTTACTTTCGTTTATTTGTTATTGGTTATTCTTTTCATTCGTTATAAAGAACAAAGTTAAACATAAAAATTGAAAACAAACATTTAATTCTAGTAGTTTTAATAATACATAAAGTATATTTTCTAATATGTTTTTCTTAATATTATTCAATGTTGCATTATTTCTTGTGGTAATTAGATTTCATTGAAATTTGAGATTAAGAGAGTATGTAATCCGATGTCTACCGAAGCTATGGAGGTATGTCTTGGGAACTATATATCAGCAAAATCATTGTTTTATATCTTATACTTGCATATCTTGTTGCACGGCACGTAGTCACGAGGATACATGATATTGAATTATAATATAACTTGGATTTCTAGATAGCAATATTGTGGAGACTAAACCCGGTGAGCTTTAGAGCTTGTCATTCTTTTTGAGGGTTTTAAATTTACGTTTATCAAATTTCATTCACCTAGCGTATTACTTCGTTGATTAGTCTCAATATTTATTTATTTTGGTTGAAAGTCGAGTGAGTATTATAATTATTATGTTTAAAAAAAAGAGAGAATTTATTTCCTTTGATATCGTAACATTGAAGAATCATGTGACTCTAGAAAATGATATTAGGGCATCTGTCTTCATAAACCCTTCTAGCCTTTGACTTACCCAATAAAATATTTTTATATCCCTTGTTAACCGTTTGAGCCTTATAATAAGCCTTTTTCTTTGTTCACCTATTATCCTACCCACACCGATATGGAGTTCGCCACTCTAAAAATATTACCTAACTCATGTCCAAGAGTAGTTGAAGAATAGTTTTTCATAAAGAAATCAGGCTAATAAAGACTCATAGCAAGTAGAGTATTGAGTAGTACAAAAGAGAAAGTATATAAAAAAAGAAAGAAAGAAAAAGATAGATGTGAAAAGAAAAGAAAAAAAAGAGAAGTATATGAAAGAGAAGAATAATAAATAGTCGTTGTAGTAAAGCCCTTATGTTATACATTAAGGCTATTCCTATCTACTCAAGGACTTTTTGAATCCTTTTTACCTTTTTTTTTCTTATCTATAACCCTTGACCAAACATTACAACCCTTGTAAAGTCCTACTTGATTCTAGGAAAACATGATTTGAAAATGGAACCGACAGAAAAAGGGAATAAAAGCATAGTACGTAGTAATAATATTTACTTGACGATCGATATCTATTCATGAGACTCTTTTTTTTTTATATGTCGTGTTATACGTTGTTCTGTGTCATATGCGAGTTTGTTTGTTTTGCACATATTTCTTCCTCGCATATAATTGAGTGATTAAACCTGTTCCCGAGTGATTTTATTTTAGAGTGTAATTAACAGCGTGAGATTTGTAGTCGAAGCATCACTAGATAGTCATCCAATTTATATTCCACGTTCATAGTCGGTTTAATCAAGGAATGATGTTGACGTTGAGATATTAAAATTTTGAATAAAATTTTTCTTTTACAAGTTAAAAAAGATGGTTGTGGGTGACTTGTTGATGAGAACCCTCACGAGACTTCACTCGTCCGACTAGGGACACCTGGAGATTTAAAAGGCTTGTTGCACAGGCTAAGTGCAATCGTTATCTATACAAAAATAGATTAGGAATTTTTATTATTAGTAGTTTTAGTTTTTTCTTTTCTTTTTGCTTGAGGACTAGCAAAATGTAGGTTTGAGGGTGTCATCGGGAGAGAACAAATCCTAATTATACACTTGAATTCACATTTATTAGCCATTTTTATCATGTTTTTGTATAATTTTACTCTGTTTTCCACTTTTTGTCAAGTTTTAGAAGAAAGTATGGATTCCAGGTTAAATGGGGTGAAAAAGTAAGAAGAAAGAAGTAGAAAAAGCCAACTCGAGCGAGCGGCCCGCTCGCGTGAGAATCTTGTATATCGCTTGCGCGGCCCGCTCGTGCTACCTTCTAGAATCGCGCTCACGCGGCCCGCTCGCGCGATCCGTATAGAAAACGTAAAACGCGTATTTTAAGTGCTGAAGACCCCTGTGTGGACGAAATTGCATAATTACATCCAAAAAGCAATTTACAACAGTTTTAGTCAGATTAGGTTTAGAAAACCTTCCTAATCTCTCTAAAACTATATATATATATCTCATTCTACATCAATTAAGGGGTTACACATTCATTCATACATCACTCTGAAGGCAAGAAAAAGGAGAAGATCTAGCTTGAAGGTCTCTAATGGCAACCATCAACTCAACCTTCATGCTTTCATCCATCATGTGCAACTAAGCTCCTATTCTAGGGTTTCAATGAAACCCTAGTTATGTAAAGGGGGAATTCTATCCTTTCTTATTTTAGGATTTTATGGATTAGATAGTAATTGTATGTTGGTGAATTATTTATATATAATCAGTTTTTAATGATAATAATCAAGAGTATTTTGGATCTATTCTTGTCTTAGATTTTTCCTTATGCTTACTGAACTCAATTGTCCTTAATTTCTGTGATTGCTAGGAGTATTTACATACAGTATTGCTTATATTATTGTGATGTTTGGATCTTTTATAATTCATGCCTTGGAAAGATGAGTTATGCTACACCCTAGTTATAGGTAGATAATTCATGTGAACCGAAGATGCGTTATGCTTAGATTAAACTAGCGATATCCTCTTGTTGATACTATTGGGCTTGTAGCTACAATAGATCGTGACTATCCAAACATAGAACTTAAAATAGAAATTCTAGACCCCTGATACATAGTTAGTGGTGGATTTGCAATCCTAGAACTCATCCACTTATATTTCAAGAATCTTAAATTTTGCAATAGTTTACTTAAATTCGATCTTAATATTTTATTACCATAATTAATAGTTTAATTTCATAGTTAAGTTAATAGTAAGATTTAAATCATCAACCAATTCAAATTTTGTTTTTCTATAACTAAATAGATTTAGGTTTTCTAAATTAAAGGACAAAAATATACAATCTCTATGTGTTCGACCTTTACTTCCTCACTACAAATTTTAAGAAAGTAAAGCATACTTTTAATATCTTGATTTTGACAAGATCAGTCACGGACTAAAACACACTCAACTCGCCCCGTCTTTCAACGGGCCTCAATTAGCATCCAAATAATCATCCTATACTATGCTTGGTTTGACAATTAATACTATAGTAGTATATTACATTTCATAAGAATATTGAAATGGAAGATCGAAAGATAAGATATCATTCAGAAGATCTAAGCCAAAATATCACACAATGTAAAGTGAAAGATCACACACATAAACCTAGGAAAAACCGTCTAATCACATATCAAGTAATCAAGTTTTCCTAATCTAAGGGGACATGAATTGTTCTTGAAACATATAAACAAAGAGATCAAAAAAATGCTTAGCAAGCTAGAATGATGCATGTTAATCTTTGAGGAGTGAAGACCTCTCAATCCCCGTGATGGATGAGAAAGGAAGATTAGATCGAGGGAAGCATGGACGTGTGATCGAATTCATTCCTTACAATCTTCTTAGATTAGGAGTCACAAAAATCCCAAATCTTGCATGGATGCAATGCATGGCCTTAGAATGTGCCAAGGTTGTAGTGTGTTTGTGCACATGAGTTTTCTAAAGTGACTTAGAAGTCTAGAAGATGAATGAATACATGGGGGAAATCATCATGGGATATGTACAAATATGGTATGGACCACTTCCTAGGATATGAACTAATTTGAAGAACATATAAGCATCAAATAAAAGGATGGAAGTAAAAGTATACTTGCTGTGAATAGTAGACAGAACAGTAACTTGATCTTGTGAAAATTAAAAAGTAGGGTTAGAAATATTTTCAATGCATGATTTTTTATGGAGATCATCCGTATGGTGTCTAGAATCCAAATCAAAAGCCAATCCTTAATAACTATTACATATTGAGAGAAATCATATAAACAATAGAAGTCACTCAGAAACAGAATCCGTATTGTCGACTGAAATGTCAAAAAATCTTAGAAAATGACAACAGAACATCTGGAGGCCCATATTATATAGAAGGTTCCCTAAGACACGGAAGTTAAAGGGAAAAATGAGTGGGGACCACTCCTTTTGGAAAAGATTTCTGTAAAATAAGTTGAAAGTTAACCAAGCTGCTGTGACAGCAAAGACAGAATGCCTGGAAGGAATGTTTGGGTCCAAATAGACCCCTTCCAAGTGTTTCCAAGTCAAACCAAAAATCGTGGGTGTTCTCTAATGTGTTAGGAAGGCTTTCCAAGTGGTCTCATGTTAATACTTTGAGTATTGAATCCTAGAGAAATCTTTGAACTCAGATTGTTCACTGTTTTGAAGATTTTGGGAAGAACTAGGGTTTTATTCTTTAAAAACAAAATGAGGAGTTTAAGAGGGGTTTTGAAATAGAGGATTTGAAAGTGTATTTTCAGCACTTAAATGGAGATTATGACCACTTAAAATATCAACATTGAACTCATATCAAGAACCTCCAAGATTGTTGGAGAGCATTGTTTTCATTTTGGAGACAACTTCAATACATTCCTATGTATTCTTGAGGTCAAGAGCTACTATCCATAAGGATTCACTCACCTCAAACTTCATGTCATAATCTAGATGATGATGAACTAGTAAGTAATCGAAGAAAAATAAAAAAGAAATGGGGTAAGGAGAGATGAACATTTATATAAAAAAGCATATAAATATGATTTTTCGTTATCTTCTGCTGGGGATTTTGGGGGATTCTTTTTGAGAACCCTTCTTAACTTCTGACCGAGAACCAGGATCCATCTTTGAATCTCTCTCGGTTGATCAAATTCTGCTATGCTTAATTCAAAAGAGCTGGTTAGAACCTTTGGGACGATTTTTGTCTGTATTTATCTACTGGGGGTGCTTTTGGACCCTTCAAGAATCTTTCTTAACTGTCAATCGAGAACCAGGATCCATCTCTGAATCTTTCATGGTTGAAGAAATTTCTTTGACCGAGAACTAGGATCTATCACTAAATCTCTCACGGTTGATCAAATCTTACAATGCTCAATCCAAGAGAGCCGATTAAGGCCTCTGGGAGCTGATATGTCTCTAAGTTTGTCCTCGGGGGATATGTAGACACCCCATTTTGTCGGCTATCAGATTTAGGAGACCCATAGCTTGGTGGTTCACAATGATCGTAAAAGACTCAAAAGGACTCTAGGAAGTCAGCTCCATCTCTCAGAATGCTCAGAATGACCAAAATGCCCCTAAAAGCCCAAAAACTCCCAGATTTGGTCCCAAAGTTCTGAAAACATGCTACGTCATAAGGAAAGCGATAAAATGAGTTTTTAAGAGAAATCAGATGAAATTGTCGGCTCACAGAGACCCCCGGAAGTCCCGGAAGTTCCCGGAAAGTCCCCGTTGACCGGTTTGACCAAGGTTTGACCAGGTTTGACCAAGGTTTGACCAGGTTTGACCAAGTTTGACCGAAATCGTCCGAATTCACCAGAATCATTCTAAATCATGAGAAAAGTATTAAAACAAGTTCCAAAAGAAAATCGAGCGAAAACATCAGCTCCCGGGAACTCCCGGAGGTTCCCAGAACTTCTCAGGAATCCCAGGTTTGACCAGTTTGACCAAGATTTGACTTTGGAATCGGGGCACCGAAACAATTTTCAAATATTTTTCATGGATACTAGAGGTCAATAGCTTTCCAACGGTATATCGCACATAATTCCTGGATTTAAAACGAATTTATTTTGAATTTCCGAAGGCGAAAAAGGCGATCAAATCAGCATTTATCGCGAATACCGCAAAACTTTTCAAAGTGACCTATCCCCGAACTATTTTTTATGTAAAGTAGACTCCATTACCTTTCCAACGGTATATCACAACCTCAATTTGGAGTTCGTATGCATTTTCTGTGAATTTCGGACGAAATAGGGCCTTTTCGCGAATACCGGAACCTCTGGGGGCCTAAACGTAATTTTCTGGGCTTCTGAGGAGCACTGCCGCCGCGGCACTGGCCCAGTGCCGCCGCGGCACTCATCCCTCGCAGAGTCCATTTTTGTAATTTTTTTGGGGGTCCAATTTGATTAATTGAAAGCCAAAACGACATAGTTTTATGTTCACAGTTGTTTGGGACCAATGGGAGTACTTCTAAAACCCCAAAACCACCCCAAATTGGCCTATTTAAACCCCCCATTGCTCTTCATTTTGGGGGAGCCAAGTGCAAAGCTTGAAAACTTGTAGAGAAGAAGAGAGATAGAGGTAGGTTTAGAAGAGAGAAAGGGAGCTTCTCCCATTGATTTTCCATAAGAAAGTGAGTTTTATTCTTGTTTTCTTCCATCATCCTTCTATATACTTCACATTCAAAGTCCACTCCAACCCTCATTCTTGAGCATTCATGAGATAGGAAGCTACTTCCATGTCCAAATGTCAAAATCTATGAGTGAAACACCAAGCTACAAGTCCAAAATCACATTGATTATCATCTATTGATTGCTATTTACTTGCTTTGATTATATATATGTTCATCTCTCCTTATCTCATTTCTTTTTATTTTCTTTATTTACTTACTAGTTCATCATCATCTAAGTGATGACATGAAGTTTGGGGTGAGTGAATCCTTATGGATAGTAGCTCTTGACCTCAAAAACATGTTTGATAGATGATGATCATAACCTCAATACTTCCAAGGTATTCTTGAAATGTATTGAAGTTATGTTCAAAAATGAAAATAAATCTCTCCAACAATCTTGGAGGTTCTTGATGATGAGTTTAATGTTGACATTTTAAGTGGCTATAATCCTTATTGAGTATTGAAAATGTGCTTTCAAAACATCTATTTCAAAACCCCTCTCAATCCCTCTCATTTGGTTTCAAGAAACAAAACTTTGTTTTCTCCAAAATCTTCAAAACAATGAGTCAAAACAGTGAGTGAGTTGAGTTCAAAGATTTCTCTAGAACTCAATACTCAACATATGGATGCAAGGCCACTTGGAAAGTCTTCCTAACTCATTGGAGAACACCCATGATTTTTGGTTTGACTTGGAAGTACTTGGAAATGGTCCATTTGGATCCCAATATTCCTTCCAAACATTCTGATTTTGCTGTCACAGCAGCTAGGTCAACTTACGACCTCTTTTCCAGAAAACTTTTCCAAAAGGGGTGGTTTTAACTTATTTTTCCCTTAAATTTCAATGTCTTAGGGAACTTTCTGTATAAAATGGGCCTCTAGATCATTCTTTTTCATTTTCTAAGATTTTCTAACATTTCAGTCGACAGTACGAACTCTGTTTCTGAGTGACCCCTATTGTGTATATAATTTCTCTCAATCTGTGATAGATATTCAAGATTGGCCTTTTGGGTTTTGTTCTAGACACAATAAGGAACATCTCCATAAAAAATCATGCATTGAAAACATTCCTAACCCCTCTTTTCAAATTCCAGAAGATCATGCTACTGTTCTGTCCACTATTCACAGCAAGTATACTTTAACTTTCATTCTTTGATTTGATGCTCATATGCATTCCAAATTAGTTCATATCTTAGGAAGTAGTTCATACTACATTTGTACATATCCCATATTGATTTCATCCATCCATTCATACACATTTTAGACTTCTAAGTCATTCTAGGAATCCATAAACACAAAGCACACTACAACCTTGGCACATTCTAGATACATACATTGCATTCATGCAAGATTTGGGGTTTTTGTAACTCTTAATCTAAGGAGATTATAAGGAATGAACTCGATCACCCGTTCATGCTTCCCCTTGATCTAATCATCCTTTCTCATCCGTCCCGGGGATTGAGAGGTCTTCTTTTATCAAAGATTAACACGCACCATACTAGTTTGCTAAGCATATTTTGATTTCTTTGCTAATTTGTTTCAATAACAATTCATGTCCCCTTTAGATTAGGAAAACTTTATTATCTGATACATGATTAGACGATTTTTCTTAGGTTTATTTGTGTGATCTTTCACTTCGCATTGTGTGATATTTGGCTTAGATCTTATGAATGATATCTTATCTTTAGATCTTTCATTTCAAGTTTCTTATGTGATGTAATATACTATCGTAGTATTATTTGTCGAACCATGCCTAGTATAAGATGATTATTTGGATGCTAATTGAGGCCCG
The DNA here is from genome assembly GCA_033977485.1 of Hydrangea macrophylla. Taxonomy (NCBI): domain Eukaryota; kingdom Viridiplantae; phylum Streptophyta; class Magnoliopsida; order Cornales; family Hydrangeaceae; genus Hydrangea; species Hydrangea macrophylla. The sequence continues at coordinate 82,355,488 of CM066987.1, forward strand.
TCGAAAGACGGGGCGAGTTGAGGGTGTTTTAGTCGCGACAAAGGCTCCTTCCTCTCTCGTACCAAAACCCCGAACCAAGTTCTTTGGTTATGAAGGGCCGGTGCCCTTATCCGCTTGGGTGAGTCAAAATTAGGTTTCTTGGTTCCTTAAAGACCAAGTGGCGACTCTGTATCTGTTTTCAACAGACCTTTTCTTTTCCTTTTCAAAACAATCTCAAACAAGAGAAGTGGTCCACTTCCGGTGTCCACAGGATAGTATGGGAATCTCTCTTAGTTTCTGATCAAGAAGCAGGATCCATCTCTGAATCTCTCGTGGTTGATCAAATCTTGTAATGACCGTCCCAAAAAGCCTGTTTGGTTCTTTCAAGGGTTGTTTTCTCTCTGTAACTGTCCTCTAGGGATAAGTTATATCTGCTAGGGCTAAAACCTTGTAAACCTTGATTGAAATGGGCCACTGGGGATGATCGGGGCCAAAAATGGGCTGAAAAAGGCCAAAATGGGTTAAAATGGGCTAAAATAGACTGAAGTGGGGCCCACGGGGAGTAGTACGATGGTGGCACTGGGCCACTGCTACGGAGGTAGTTGGCCAGTGCCATGGCAACACTGGGTGGCCGAACTCTATGTATGTATATCTTGAGTTTTTGAGCTCTAAATGCTTATTTTTGGTCATTTTGGGGTGTTTTTGGAGCCAAAATCCGTCAAAACGCTGCTTGTGCATGCTCAGGTGAGTAATCTTTCCCCACGATTGGAATTTGATTGGTGTTTTAGTTTCCTCTAATTTTCAAGAAGAAAGTTTGTTTTTTTACTTCTATTTCTTTGTAGATCCATGGCTTTAAGCTCGAGGAGGCTCTCTAAGAAGGCCAAGGAACGGGTGAGAGCTGAGAGTCAACCCCCAGAGTTGATTTTACGTGACCCTCAATGCCATCTTTCGACTGTGGCTCTAGCGAGTCAGGTATGTGAAACTTTCGGTAGTCCAGGACTATTTATGTGTATTGTGCTAGTTTAGTGAACTGTAGTGTGGGCCTAGAGGTCATTTGGTGGTCATTTATTGGTTTTGTGAAGTCGGACTTCGGGTCATGAATAGTGATTTTGTGTTCATTTTTGTTGTTTTTGATATGTGTAGGTGCCGGAGGTCGTTTTGAAGGGCCACGGTAGTCTTGCCCACTCTTTTCTGTGGTACACCCAACTTTTGCCTACCATCAAGAAAATGGTAGACGATGCTGGGTTTGGCAGCTTTGTCCGCTTAGTTTCAAAGAGTATAAATGATTTGATCCACTTCTATGCTCTTGCGGAGAGATGGTGGGACACGACGAGTACTTTCCACCTGCCGTTTGGTGAAATGGCGATGACGCCCTTTGACTTTTCCATGATCATCGGTTTGAGAGTTGGCAGGAAGCGCCTAATTCTGGATTATTTTTATGAGATTGATCCTGAAGCCATTGAGATGCTGATTGGGGCTATTCCTCCGAATTTGGAAAGGCCTTGGTTCCCTTGCGGCTAGCTTTATCGGGCTTATTGCAGGGGGCACACTCTGAATGACCGGGTGAGCTTGAGGCTCCTCACTTTCTTGGTGACCATTGATGAGATTTCTTCTTACGACTGGGCAGGTGCTGCCCTAACCCATCTTTATAAGCATATGGGTAAGGTTTCTCACAGCGACATTAAATCCACTGGAGGGTTCTGGAGGGCTTGTGAGGTATGTTCTGTTACTTTTTTTTTTCTCCTTTTGGTCCTTTCTTGTTTCTATTTTCTGACTTTCACTTTTTTGTGCAGATCTGGAGCTTCGAGTACCTAAAAATATTGGCTCCTACCCCCGTCGATGAGTTGGGTGAAGATGAGGATGGCATGGCTCCTATGCCTTTGATCCCTCGAGGCTTAAGATGGAGAAGGGATGTTGTTGGGGTTAAGAACGGGGCCCACCAGATCGTTCTCTTGAGAAATTACTTATCCAAGATAACAGTCGCTAGCATTGATTAGACACCTTGGGAGCATGTTTCCTATGCTACCCTAGAGTAGATACAGGCGGTGATGCCTCTTGCTTCTTACCGACTCCTGATGGAGAGTACTGAGCATAGGCAGTGGTATCTTGGTGAGCGGGTGTCCCGACAGGTGGTTGACGGTCCGAGGTACTGCGTTCCTCATGCCCCTCCTATGATAGATGTTGATGACCTCTCTGGCGCTGCTTTGTTGGTAGCTTTGGTCGGTACTGATGCTTGGGATCATTTTCGTTCTAAGACTGGTTATGAGACCTACTGTGGCCGCTTTCTGATGCCGAACTTCCTACTCCTGGATGTGAGTTTTTTTTTTTTTTTTTTTTTTTTTTTTTTTTTTTTTTTTTACGTTTTTGTCTCTATCTGTTACATATATTTTTGGATTCATCTTTTCCCTAATTTGTATTGTGCCTACAGCTTCGATAGAAGTATAGGAGATAGTCTCCCCCAGCTTCTAATCCTATCCCTCCTTGGGATTGGACTGTCAATGTTTTGGGTACCGACGGCTCTCCGCAGGTCATGGAGGTGCCACGAGTCATGTACAAGTACCCCACCTAGCCAGTAGGCGTCCTCAACATCCCTTGGAGTTATGCCGAGGAGGGTCACGCCTTGGTGGCTAGCTTACGGTTTTTGGTCCTTACGTGAGACCACATGGTATGTCTCTATTTTTGTGCTTCTTAAGATTATGAGGTTCTAATCCTAGATTTTACCCTTGACAGATGGATGGTATACGGTAGTTTGCCACTAGTCAAATGGCGTCCTTGGTAAGTTTTTGACTCAACTCTATTTTTGTACTTTTGCTGCTTCCCAACTGATTGTCTTTATTTTGTATGTGTAGTGTCGTGGAGGTGGTGTTGGCTCTTGGAGAACCAGACCAAGGTACAGGGGTGGCGGGAGGAGGCCATCGTCGACGTACACTCTGGGTGGTCCGACAGGATGAAGAAGAGGAGGATTGAGGCCTCCTGAGCAGGGATTTTTGTTTTATCTCCATTTCATGTCTTCAATTGGGTTGTATTAGTGAATTTTTGTGACTGAATGGACAATGTGTAGGATGATTTGTTACCTTTTGACAGGGTATTATGATGTTTTTCCTTTTGAGCCGGATAACTTCTGGTTTGAAGGCGCAGTTGTGTGATTGTTTTGGTTGGTGGTCGTGTGACGATATATGTACACTGTGATTCTGTGATTGTTGATGTTATTGTGATGAGCAGCTTTATGATAGTGAGCATGTTTGCCTTGCAGGTGGGATAGTCCGTGAAACGGGGAGGTGCTGCCAAAATTTTGAATTTTGCTAGAGCCGCGACAGAAAACATGGCATTGTACGATCCTGCTCAACTCACGGTTTGGTTGAACACTATAGATGGTGTGGAACGGATCAACCTTTACAGTTACGGCTTGACCAAACTGTTATCCCTTCGCTAGATGGCTTTGATTGCTGAATTCATGCGTGCTGCCATTGCCCATTGGGACCCGATAAATCATGTCTTTAATTTCAATGGCCTTGAGATATGCCCCCTGTTCGAGGGGTTCTGCGCTATCGTTGGCTTCGATCCTGACTCAGACCTGATTCTTCCTTCTGCTGATACCTTCAGTCCTACACGAGGCTTGGCTGAATACTTGAACTGTTCCACTGTTGTCTCCCACCGACTAATTCATGGTAAGGTTCTTGACATTGCTTCCATCATTACCCGGTATGCTAGTCTTGGGAATCCTAGCGTATATGATGCTACCTGCAGGGCTGCTCTGATATTATGCATGACTTTGCACTTCCTGTCCTCGAGTACTTCTAGTGACTTGGTATATGTGTGCCTTGGCCTGAAATTGAGTAAGAACCCCACGGCCATGGTTCTAGCTGAAACCCTAAATGGTTTGGATAACGCTTTCAACCAAGGAACTCTTCTTCTTTCTGGGGCGCCTTTGGTTTTATAGGCTTGGCTCTATGAGCACCTTTAGTTATGGACAGGTAGTGTACCACCAGTTTACTTTCGCAGGGCCGTGCTTCATTCTCATTACACTTCTGCCGATTGGGTTAGCATGATGGGTGCTTTATCTGAGGTCGACATTTGCTAGATTATGGGGCGTTGGGGCATCCATGTTGTGACCACAAACCTCGAGGATCACCCAAGAGTGTGGTTGATGGGTCTGAGGGAGACTTCTTTTTATCATCCTTGTTGATTGGCCAGGCAGTACGGGCGAGTTCAGGAGGTCCCCTGGGGGTTTACTGAGAGGGTCTTTGCTTCCAGAGTCAGGGCTGTCACTATTGCTGCTTTCATCAGTGGTTGGACTACCAAGTAAAAGCCTATTTCTAAAGACCTTTGAAGAAATAAAAGACACAAAATAAAACTAGACTTGACTGATTATGCTTCTTCCTCCAAGTGTCTTTGATATTTGTGATCGCTTTTCGAAAGAACTTTTATTTTTTTGCCATTCTTGCTTATGTAATATTCGAGGCTTGTTTATTGGTGAAACCTGGTTACTTGGAGAACCTTCTTTTATGCATTTTGGATTTTTGAAAACATTTTATAACATGATTCTCGATTAGATGCCGCTTTTTGGTACTTATTTGGGCATGCCGGGGTGATTTAGAGGCAAACGAGGCGGGTAACCGAAGTTTGCCCCTAGTTTGGGATATGGATGGTTGTCAGGCAAATGAGGTAGATGACTAACGTTTGCCCCTAGTTTAGGACGGGTTTAGGAAAACGAGGCGGGTGGTTGAAGTTTGCCCCTAGTGTGAAGGATGGTTTCCAGATTATGGTAAGGACCGTGACTTTATTCTCTCATACGCTCATAACGAGCTCTTTTCTCTCTTTTGTTATTGCTCACTTTGGATTTAGCTCTAATTTTTGCCTTGGCATCCTTTCAGATTTTCGACCTAGCGAACCATCCTTCTTTTCCTTTTTGAAAGTCTGCCTACGTACCCCCGAGTGGGGATCAGGTCCAACGTAGTTCGGGCTATGGTAGGAAAGAAGTGGGTTGTTTTTAGGTAGGTGGGATGACCAAACCGATGCGGTTGCCTACGTATCCCTAAGTGGGAATTAGGTCGAGCATAGTTCAGGGCAAGGCTGGAAGGAAATGGGTTATCTTTAAGTAGGACGACCGAACCGATGTGGTTGCCTATGTATCCCCGAGTGGGAATCAGGTCGAGCGTAGTTCAGGGAAAGGCTTGAAAGATTTTGGGGAATGCTCAAGCATAATACTTTTTGAGGCGATCCATGTTGAGTGCTTCTTTGAATTCGACACCATCGAGGTCCCTGAGGTAGGTTGCTCCTCCGAAAATGATAATTTTGATAAGGGCCTACCCATTTAGGTTTAAACTTTTCGCGTGGATCAAAAATCGAGGCTCGCAATTCCTTAAGAACAAGGTCACCCTTGACAATTTTCCTCGGACGAACCCTTAGAAAGGCTAGCATGTAGTGCCTTAATCGGCGGGTGCACCAGACTAAGGCCCAACACATTTTTTTGAGGGCAGAGTAATTGAGCTTATACCCAGTCATCCTTTTGCTAAGGTAATATATAGCTTTTTTGGAGTGGCTTTCTTCTCCTTCCTGGGCTAGCATGCAACCCATGGCATTTTCGGAGACAGATAGGTAAAGAAGTAAGGGCTTGTGAGGAATGGGTGGTGAAAGGACGGGCGGATTTTGAAGGTAGGCTTTTATTTTGTCGAATGCGGCTTGGCATTGGTCATCCCATTGGAACTTTTCTCCTTTCCTCAGTAATCAGAACAAGGGATTGCATGTAGTTGTGAGCTTAGAGATGAAGCGGCTGATGAATTGGATCCTTTCGAGGAATCTTCTCACTTCTTTCTCATTCTGCGGCGGGGCCATTTCTAGAATTGCCTTGATCTTAGAGGGATCGACCTCTATCCCCCTCTACGTAATGAGAAAACCCAAGAGCTTTTCAGAGGTCACATCGAAAGTACACTTCTTTGGATTCAGCCTCATCTTGTATTTGCTCAACCTTTCAAAAAACTTCTCCAATGCCACCAAGTGCCCCTCTCTATCTTTGGATTTTACAATCATGTCATCTGCATACACTTCTACTTCCTTGTGAATCATATCATGTAACAGAGCGGTGGCAGCCCTTTGGTAGGTTGCTGCGACGTTCTTAAGTCCGAAAGGCATCACTCTGTAGTAGTAGGTCCCCTAAGGCGTGGTGAATGTTGTCTTTTCCCGATCTTCCTGCGCCATTAGAATCTGATTGTACCCTAAGAAACCATCCATGAATGATAGTAGCTCATGTCCTACAATGTTATCTTCCAAGACATCAATGTGGAGAAGCGGGAAGTCGTCCTTTGGACTGGCTTTGTTTAGATCACGGAAATCAACACACACGTGAACTTTTCCATCCTTCTTAGGGACTAGCACGATGTTGGAAACCCATTCTGGATACTCTGTAACAATCATGAACCCTACCTTGAACTATTTTTCTTCCCCTTATTTGACCTTCAGTGCCCATTCTGGTCTCATGCGCCTCAGTTTCTGCTTGACAAGTTTAGAATTAGGGAGAAGAGGAATACGATGTTGGACAATGTCGGGATTGACCTCAGGCATATCCTCATAAGACCAAGCAAAAACATCTTTGAATTCTTTTAGCAAGAGAGTCAATTTTTCTCTTTCTTCTTTATTAAGCATTGAGCCAATTTGCACAATTTATGGATTATCCTTTTCACCTAGGTTAATTGATAAAGTATCTTCAATTTTTTCATAAGCAGGTGGTTTTTTAATTAGTTTCTTAAGTTCGATTGGGAGATCCCCAAAAGGATATGTGCATTCACAAGTATTAGACACAAAGGAGTAAGTAGAACCGTCTTTCATTTCATTCATAATAGGTGTAGTGATTACATCAGACACTGGTGGGCTTACAACAATCAACTTTAGTACAGACTCGATAATCGAAAGTACAGACTCCAGGGGAACAGGGGATAGGGAGATAAAGACAGTTGACTCTACAGCTTGGTTGCTTAGACCCTCCTTAGTCGGCTTGATCTGCTCATCTTCGCTCTTGGCCCTCTTTCCTTCCTTCTCTTCAGCGAACTCTTCCCACATTTTCTCGATGGCTTCAGTGTCCAAGTACTTCAACCAGTCTTCCTTTAGGGTTTTCAGAGCTTCTTCGAGATAGAACGGATCTTGATAGGGGGGTCTTTTACAATCAACGAAGATCTCAAGCCCGGGGTGCCTTTTTTTGGTGGTCTGGTGGATCCAAGGTTCAGGAAACCCAAAATAGGGGAAGTCATCCCCTTCTTTGATGAATTGACCTTTCAAGGTCTTGCGATATGGTGGGAGACTCCTCACTCTCTTCTTCCATGGCTTTTGGAGCTCGATGTCCTCTTCAGTGGGCTTGTACCCCAATCCGAAAGTGCCTTTTTGTCCTTTGATCTGAGGGAACTCTCGAATCCCTTGTTAGCGTCAGCCCAATCCCATTCCAGGGAAGTAGTTCATTTTGCAGACGATATTGACCACCGCTGAGTGGACCTCGAGCAACCTGTCTCCATCACTAATCATATGGATCTTTTCCATGAAGAATCCTCCGATTTCTCCTTCTTCTAGTTCAGGTATTTGGATTTCAAAGACGGGAGCGTAGCTTAGAAAGGCCTCATTTCCCCAACTGTTGCCAAGGATGATTTTCACCTCTTTCTCATGAATGTATTTGATCATTTGGTGCACAATAGATGACCCCTCTTTGTTGACATACAGCCAGGGCCTCCCAATTAGCAAGTTGAATGAGGCAGGTATATCCATGACCTGAAAGAGTTCAATGCTAACCAAAGACCCTACCCGGATTTGGAGAGAAACAGCCCCCATCACGTTTCTCTTGGTGTTATCGTAGGCCCTCACGGATTGCATAGATAGAGTGATGTCAAGGATGTTAACCCCCAAGGTAGTGGCGGTTCTTAGAGCACAATCATTTAAGGTGGAGCCTGTATCGACCAGACATAATGGCACTTATTGCCCCTTGCATTCGACAGTGGTATATAAAGCTTTGTTATGCGTAGATCCTTCCGGTGGCAGATCCTCATCGGAGAAGGTGATGATTGGATCGGGGGTGAGTGTACTTAAGAAGGCCACCATATCTTCTGGTTATCGCCAATAGGACCTCAATTCCAGCCAAGGCATTCAACACGGCCTGCCTATGCCTGTAAGATGTTACCATGATGTCCCACATCGAGAGATGTGCCTGAGTCTTCTTTAACTACTTAATCAACTCATTATCCTCTTCGATGACCTCGTCCATTTTTCTTTCCCCTTGTCTTTGACTGGCCCTTTCTCAATGGTTTTCGTGACATGTGGTGGAGGATGATAATGACGGTCTGACCTAGTCAGATGATCGATGTCGGCAGGAGTAGGTCATTCTACACTCCCGTCTTCTTTGAACCACTCGCAATCTGTTCCCATAAACTATTTTTCTGGCTCATCCCTTGCGGAGGCATCACTTTCTTTGTTAAGATCATACTATTTGAGGTCTACTGCCCCTAGATCATGCTCTTCTAGGAAGAACAAATCTCGTCATCATCTACCTGTTGCTGCCATTCTTCCTCTTCTCCTTCAATCAGATGAATTCCTACGGAATCCGGGATGCCAATGCTGGCTAAGGGAAGTCCTATGGGGGTGATATAGGTGGTAGGGTTAAAGGGTATGGGGCTAGACTCAATGAAGCTAATATTTTGGTGGTTTGTAGGGGATTTTGGTTGTCATGGGGCTACTTTGGAGGTGGCTTAATGATATTCTGGTTAATGAGGTCTTAGATGTCATGGTGGAGGCGCATGCAATCATCGGTGTTGTGGCCAGGGGCTTGGTAGTAGGTGCATCTGTTGGACATATCCCAACCGGGTGGTAGTGGGGTGTTTCGGGGTTGAAGGAGTTGGAGGTGGCCCTTTTTGAGGAGGCAGACTAAGGCTGAGGAAAGTGAGATTTCTAGCTTGGCAAAATGGCGAGGAGGTTTTTTTTGGAAAGGGAGATTGGAGGAGTTTGTTTGGTTGGAGGGTTGGTATGGCCTAAGAGGGTATGCCATGGGTTGACTACTAAGAGCATTGACATCCGGAGAGTTACGGGAGTAGCTGGCCCTTTTTGATTGACTCAGAAGCTCTTCCTTCTTAATCTTTCCTTCTCTGATAGCATCTTCAAATCGAGACCCGACTTCAAACAACTCTTCAAAAGTGGAGATGGATTGATAGAACAGTTTCTCATGGTAGAGTGGTTACAGATTCTGGATTAGCATTCTCACCTGTTCCTTTTCAATGGGTCAGTGGGTCATTTGGGCCACTTTGTTCCTCCATCTGCTCAGAAACGCAGTGAAAGATTCATTGTTGTTCTATCGAGTAGTTTCCAGATTCCTGATTGTGACATCCAGCTCTTGATTGTAAGAATAGTGATCAATGAATACCCGAACGATGTCTTCCCATGCCCAATTTTGGAAGCGTCCAAGGTAAGGAACCATGACAGCGTAGACTTTGCGAGAGTTTGTGGGAACAACATCGCAATGTGCTCATGAGTGCAACCCATTAACTGGAAGATGCTCATACACAGCTTCACATGGCTTTTCAGATTTTCAGTTCCATCAAAACGGTCAACGGCAGGCATCTTAAGGTTTTCTGGCAGTTTCAGCTTAACAGGCTCGAAAAGGCCTTCTAAGTCTAGCATGTAGTCATCAACCCCTTTGCTTTTTCTCAGTACGTTTTCTAGCTTGTCAACCTTATCTATTTTCTATTGGAACTTCTTCTCATATGCAGTTGGTAGGACCCGTTGAAACCAATCTTCTTCCCCATTATTCTCAGGAGGTGGTACAAACCCTGGCGGTGGTGGTGGCATAAAATCTGGTGGCGGAGGGAAACCAGGCAGATACTGCGGTTGCTGCTGTTTCAATTCTTCTATGAACTTCAAAACTTGGGCCAGGCTGTCGGACTGCTGGCTTATGGTAGCTCCCAACTCGGTAACCTTGTTTTCTAATTACTCTTCTTGGTTCATGCTGAAATAACTTGCCGGGCTGATCCTGACTAAACAATTATCTGAATTTCTGACCCAAGACGAGGATCCCAGTTGTTGACTTTAGGAATCTATAGTGGCCTACAGATTTGAGAGGATTGTATCAGATTCTGACTGTGACAACTTTAGACAGACAATGACAGTGACGTTAATAAGCGCGGATTGACTCATGTAAAGACTGACTGAGACAGTGCGTGCTGATTGACCGGTACGGTGCATGCAAATGAGACAAGCATGCAGATGCAAGCCCTAATCTACACAATGCCCCTACTTCTAGCAGATATCAGTTAAGCAAGTATGGTCTTAGCCATATAGAGTGTGCTAACCTTTCCTTTTAGTATGATCACCAAGGTTATAGACACCACATTTTGTCGGCTATTAGATTTAGGAGACCCATAGCTTGGTGGCTCACAATAATCGAAAAAGACTAAAAAAGGACTCTTAGAAGTTAGTTCTATCTCTCAAAATGCTTAGAATGACCAAAATGACCTTGAAAGCCCAAAAACTCCCTGATTTGGACCAAAAGTTTTGGAAACATGCTACATCATAAGAAAAGTGATAAAATGAGTTTTGAAGCAAAATCAGATGAAATCGTCATCTCCCAGAGACTCTCGAAAGTCCCAGAAGTTCCCAGAAAGTCCTCGTTGACTGGTTTAACCGGGGTTTGACCGAAATCATCCAAATTCTCCAAAAAGTTCTAAAATCATTCTAGATCATGTGAAAAGTACTAAAATGAGTTTCAAAAGAAAATCGGATGAAAACATCAGCTCTAGGGAGCTCCCAGAGGTTCCCAAAACTTCCTGGAGATCCCAGGTTTGACTGATTTGACCTAAAAGTTGACTTTGAAACTGGAGTGCCGTGTCATTTTTCAAACATTTTTCATGGATACTAGAGGTCAATAGCTTTCCAGCGGTATATCGTATATAATTTCTGAATTCAAAATAAATTTACCATGGATTTCTGAAGGTGAAAAAGACGATTAAATCTGCTTTTTTCGTAAATATCGCAAAACATTTCAAAGTGACCTGACTCCGAACTATTTTTTTTTAATGAAAAGTAGACTCCATTACCTTTCCAACAGTATATCACAAGCTCAATTTGGAGTTCGTATGCATTTTCTGTGAATTTCGGATGAAATAGGGCCTTTTCACGAATACCGAAACCTCTGGGGACCTAAATACAAATTTTTGGGCATCTGAGCAGCAGCGCCGCGGCGGCATTGGGGCACTGTAACACCTGTAATTTTTCTTTCATTAATAATATCAGCTTTTCGAATTTCTGTATTGGACCGGCTATATGATCATATTATTATTTTAGTTGGGTGACGGTTTTGACATATCTTAGGATTACTGATTAGACTATAGTAACCATGCAAACTTGACCGTAATAAGATTTAACTTAGTCCCATACCCGGACCCGGACATTAGAAATAATACCCGGTTGTACGTAAATCGAGACCGACACGTATACTAAGAAACTTATGCATGTAAACTGAGAAAGTGGCACACAATCCAAGGTGGGCCCCATATGGCAAGCTCCATGCACCACCCCAACACATGTCACCGCCCCATGTGACACTTGTCCACCTCTAGGACACTTGTCCTTGCATGAATACATGCTTACATGCAAGATGACACTTGCCACCACCCAACCTTCTACATAAACTCACATGCACATTTATTGTGCTCTTTAGACTCCTTACAATTTGAATATTTAGAGAGGGAGATAGGAGATTAGACATATAGGAAGGTAAGAAGAAATCCAAGCATTCACCCCTCTTCTCTTGTATACACCTCACATATAAACACATATACACACCCATACACTTATATATTACACCATGGGGATTTAGAATCTGTAATAAGAAGTCTTAGAAGACCTACAAAGAATCCCATAAGTCAAGAAGTAAAGAAGAAGGAGTAGAACAAAGAACATCCACCATTGAAGTTGAGTTCAAGCTTCCTAAAGCTCAAATCCAAAGCCCAAGCTCAATTTCAAGACTTGGTGAGTAAATTGTGAGTAATCTAACTCAATTTAGAACATATATAGTATGTATTAATGTTTAGTAGGAGTTTGATGTTGTTGTGTTGAAGTTTTCATGACATGCAAGACAAATCCTTAAATCTGAGAAACAGAAACTTCTAGCAGAATGTAGTTTAGTAAAATGAATGTTTTGTGCAGCTCAAAAATCCAAATTAAACTAGGCTTTTTTTTAATAAATCTAACTCATTTATCTACAAATAACTCTTCTATAGCTTGGTCTGAAAATCACTCCTTCATGGGTAAAATGCATGTACAACGCAGTGTTATAAACCTAGGAAAACAGAAACTTCCAGCAGAATGTAGTTTAGTAAAATGAATGTTTTGAGGAGCTCAAAAATCATAATTAAGCTAGGTTTTTTTTAGTGAAAGCTAACTTATTTATCTACAAATAACTCTTCTATAGCTTAGTCTATAAATCAATCCTTTATAGGTGAAATGCATGTATAACGCAGTGTTATAAATCTGAGAAACTGAAACATTCAGCAGAACATAGTTTAGTAAAATGAATGTTTGGAGTAGCTCAAAAATATAAATTAGGCTAGGTTTTTTTTGTGGAGAAAGATAACTCATTTATCTACAAATAACGCTTCAATAGATCAGTCTAAAAACCCCTCCTTCATAGGTGATATTCACGTACAACGCAGTGCTATAAATCTGGGACATAGCAGTCCGAAAGTATAGAAATGTCTAGGTCGAATAAATATTTTGAGCAGCTCAAAAATGTAATTGAAGCTAGATTTTTTATACATGAAGATAATCCTATTATATACAATGTTTTAGTTTTGAGTTTGATCCACAAAGCAATTTATCATACCCAAATAAATCATGTTAATTCAGTCAACACAGTGAAAATATATCCTGGCAGATTGTACAGCTTTTTGTATAATGTTTTGTTTATGCATGGTGTTGATTGTTGATGCTAGTTTTCTGGTACCTGTGTTGTTATGAAAATCTCGTGCTATGGTAGTGCTATCGTGTAGATGAGTATGTTAAGGGTTTCATCTATATATTTATTGGTATTAAATTCATGTTATAAATCTATGAGCTACGTGCTATGTTTTCCATTATTATGAATATAGTCTAATGACCGTTGAAAGTTCATACCCAAACTATAAGTATGTTGTATAGCACGATTATTGCGTTAATAAGTGATCGAAAAAGTTTCCATCGTAAGTATATTGAGAGGTAAAACGGAATATCGGACGTATAGCAAAATATTATCGGTTATAAATGGATGATATTAATGAACTAAACTACGAAACGCACGAACGTGAAAAATAATGATAAAACCTTCGATAACAGATTTAATGCGAATAAGGGACATTGGGCCTCGTTTCTAGTCGTGTGACTACCTGTCAAAGTTGATTCGTGAACTTTCGTGACGTGTTTGGATATTTCTTGCAAAATTGGTCTTTCGGTAATTCCATGGTGTCGATCGGAGAGTTATGTTTTGTGTTCTTGATCTGAGGATCGACATGACGTGTTCGGTCAAGTGCGGATGATCTGAGGATTGTCATGACGTGTTCGATCAAGTGGTTGATTATTTTTTCGCACCCTTGGACTGAGGATCGGCATGAAGTGTTCGGTCAATTATGGGTGACCTGAAAATCAGCATGACATGTTCGTCCAAGTGATTGTTAATATCCCGTACCCTTGGTCTGAGGATCGACATGACGTGTTCGGTAACATACGGGTGACCTGAGGATCGACATGACGTGTTTGACCAAGAGATTGTTAATGTCCCGCACACTTATGCCATTTGGGCGATAGTTTGAATATCAGTTGGGCAATAGTTTGAATGCCATTTGGGCGACAGTTTGAGTGCCAGTTGGGCGACAACTAACTATTCATTGTTGAGTGTTGTTCTTTCTTGACTAGTAAATGCGTTTGGAGTTAAGTCTTCTTTTAGTCAATGTCATTGGTCAGTTTAGTTCTGGATTAAGTTTCAAAGGGAATGATTGGGTTTAAATAAGACATGGTTTTGAGAATAAGAAAAGACGAACGAGACATAGTATCGAGAATAAGAAATGATGAACGAGATATAGTTTCGAGAAATAAGAAGAGATGATGAATAACTTACCTTAAGTGGTGGTAACCTTAAGGGGACCCTCACTTAGCTTAACCGCTAACGGCTTTTCATGCCGCTGGACCTTCTACGTCCAGCCTTTGCAGGTCCAGACGGAGCCGACTGCTATCAAGATGCTGACTTTACTACTGAAGACTATGCTGGTGAAGATTACTACGAGGAAGGCTACGGTTTCGCCAGCTGAAGACTTTGGAGCTTTTCTTTTGTTATAGTTCTGTTATTATTATGTTAGTGATGTAATAGTTTAGCTGATCTTGTAATATGCAACTTTTGGATATCTTTTTGGCCTGTAATATACTACTGATGTAAGACTTGGATGTTTTAAATTTCTGCTTCCGCTGAACTTAGTCACTTTCCCATATCACATTATTGTTATAAGCATGTTTGGACAATCAGGTGACACTCACAACCAGTCACGTGTCTACGAACCCATAAAGGAAATTTATTTTTCCCTATTTTTGGTACTTCGGGGCGTGACAGCCACTGCCGCGGCGGCACATGGCCAGTGCTGTGGCGGCACTCAACCCCCGCAGAACCCATTTTTATAATTTATTTTGGGGGTGTAAATTGAATCATTGAAAGTCAAAATGACGTAGTTTTATGTTCACAGATATTTGGGACCAATGGAAGCATTTTCTAAATCCCAAAATCACCCCAAATTGTCCTATATAAACCCCCCTTTGCTCTTCATTTTGAGGGGGCTAAGTGCAAATCTTGGAAAAGTTGTAGAGAGAATGAGAGATATACTTAGAGTTAGAAGTGAGAAATGGAGCTTCCTCCACTGATTTTCTATAGAAAGTGAGTTCTAAACTCAAGTTCTTCCATTATCCTTCTATATACTTCACATCCAAACCCTCCCCAACCACCATTCTTGAGCAATCTTGAGTTAGGAAGCTACTTCCATGTTCAAATGTCAATATCTATGAGTGAAACACCAAGCTACAAGTCCAAAATCACATTGATTATCATTTATTGATTGTTATTATTTGCTTGTTTATATAAATGTTCATCTCTTCTCACCTCATTTCTTTTTTATTTTTCTTTGACTACTTACATGCTTATCATCATCTAGATGACATGTTGTTTGAGGAGAGTGAATCATTATGGATAGTAGCTCTTGACCTCAAAGACATGTTTGATGGATGATGATTCTAACTTCAATACATTCATATGTATTATTGAAGTCATATTTTCAAACAAAACTATGTTTGTGCAAACAATATTGGGAGTTCTTGATGAGGAGTTTGATGTTAATTTCCTAAGTGGTCTTAATCCCCTTTTTGTGATGAAAATGTGCTTTTAAAACCCCTATTTCAAAACCGCTCCCAACATTTGGATTCCAAGAAACAAGCCTTGTTTTACCAAAAAATCTTCAAAACAGTGAATGATCTGAGTTCAAAGATTTCTATAGAACTGAATACTCAAAGGGTGATTACAAGACCACTTGGAAAGTCTTCCCAACTCATTATAGAACACCCATGATTTTTGGATTGGCTTGGAAACACTTGGAAGGGTTCCATTTTGGCCCAAACATTCCTTTTAGATATTCTGTTTTTTCTGTCACAGCAGCTTGGTTGACTTTCAACTTGTTTTAAAAAAACTTTTCCAAAAGGAGTGGTCTCAACTCATTTTTTCCTTTAACTTCAGTGTCTTAGAGAACTTTTTGTATAATATGGGCCTCTAGATATTTGTTTTAATTTTCTAAGATGTTTTGACATTTCGGTCGACAGAACGAATTCTGTTTTTGAGTGACCTCCATTTTTTATATGATTTCTCTCAATCCGTAATAGTTATTGAAGTTTGGCTTTTTGATATGTGTTCTAGACACAATAAGGATGATCTCCAGCAGGAATCATGCATTGAAAACATTTCTTACCTCACTTTTCAATTTCTACAATGTCAACTCACTATTCTGTCCACTATTCACAGCAAGCATGCTTTTACTTTCATTCTTTGATTTGATACTTACATGCACTCCAAATTAGCTCATATCTTAGGACGTAGTCCATACTACATTTGTACATATCCTATGATAATTTATTTCATGCATACTCTAGACTTCTAAGCCACTTTAGAAAGTTCATGTACACAAACACACTACAACCTTTGCACATTTTAGGATCATACATTGCATCCATACAAGATTTGGGATTTTAGTGACTCCTAATCTAAGAAGATTATAAGGAATGTGTTAGGGATATATACTAAAAGCCATGCTTTATGTAGTTGATTTATTATTCATTTAATAAAATCAGTTAATCCATTTTTTATGAGAATCTGTGTGGGCAATGTTTGTATTATATTATTTATTTAATATTATGCATGTGTGTCTCTCATTCTATATAGTAGGTGGTTTGGTGTGTAGAGTTCGGCTTACACACGGAAGATCAGGCCATCAGATATTATAGAATGTAAGATTTTGGTTTACAATCTTAGATGGGATTGGACACACCATCGGTAGGACTGCAGCATGGTGTTGTAGTAGGTTTGTCTTGACTGCGGGAAACGGTATAGTTTCAACTCACTATACTGGTACACTTTGTGTATTAAACGGGACTGACTTGGGGTAATTATCTTTATACTGACTTATAAGATAATTAATACCTCATGGCTATTATGAGTGCTTATGCTCTAAATCCTAATTTAATTTATAGACACGTACATTTGATATTTATACTTTGATCCCTAAAAGGGTGAGATCCTTAAATGGGTCAATATCTCATTGGATTGGGTGGCAATATTAATTGTATGGTGGATATTAATTAATGATGGAATCCATGTCTCAATTTTGGGATTGATGATATCCCCTTGAGAAAGCTTATAAGTTTTGATTATGTCAAACCCTGCAGGTGGATTTTGTGTCCGACATATCAGATAAGTTAAGCAGAGGATCTCAAGGAATTTTAAGAAATTAATTAAATATGATTGTCAGTAATTATATTTAATTAATGGATATCTGTAATCTTAACATGGGGAGATAATAAGCATTTAATAACATGGAGCTCGAAATATATTTTTGAGATAAGGGTAGGAGTGCAATTATAATTCTTTAGTGGTATGAATTATAATTTATGGAAATAGGAATCTGATTCAGTTCGAATTAGGGTTTCCTAATTCCATAAGGAAGCCTATTCCTTATTGACTTCTTATGGTCCCTATCGTAGCCTATATATATGCTGCCTTGGATCTTCTCTCAGGTTATATGATTTCATATTCTAAGCTTCCCTTGACCTCCTAGCTTTCTTCTAGAAGGTTTCCACCAAATCCTAGTCTCTGTGAGCATTCAAGAGACATAGGAGTGTAGATCGCTAGCGTCGGACAACGCTCACTAAAAGAGCTTCGGACTGCTCGATACTGATCGAAAGTTGCTGAACTTTTTACACAACGTTCCTGACGTCGAGACGAAGCTACTGTTAAAAATTCAAGTAAATCGGAGATCGTTTGATCCTCCTGACGAACACATCTTTGTCGGATCAATGTGATTAGGATTGAATCGTCACAGTAATCAAAGAGAGTGTTATAACTGGGAATAGAAAATAGAACGTAAAGAGGGAAGAGCAGAAAACTAAAAGGATTTCGAAAGAGCCCACACTCAGTTCGATATTCTGGCAGCAAAGGAATACGGTAGAAGATCGTGAGCTGTTATCGAGCCCGTGTTCTCGATTCGTCTACTACAGCAATCCAATTTTGCAGTTCAAGGTAACCCTAGTTCCGCCCTTGTAGGGTTATTGTAGTTTTCACGTAAAAGTTTTGCAGTACCAACTTATACGCGCTGTCAATGGATTCTGGGAACGCAGTTTCCTAACAGTGGTATCAGAGCAACGTTGATTCTGCGTATGGGTTGGACGCAACCATGTTGTCCAATAAAACAGATCTTATGCGTGTTTTGATGGATGGATAGAACGTAGAGCTGTGGTAACCCTTGTTTTGCAGCGTTCTTATTCCACTATTATGGTCACTGATTTTGTGTGATTGGATCCCACGATGGTTTTATCCGTGGTTAATTTTGCTGTTTTAATATAGCATGTGAACTCCTTTATGGAGGCATAGGATTTGTGTGTATTGGATCCCACGCTTGATTGATGTGTGGTTAATTTACTGCAAAGAAATAGCATGTGAACTTCTTTATGGAGGCATAGGGTTTGTGTAATATATCTCAAGTAAATCCGTGAAGACAGTTCGTGAAGATAGTTTACAAGCAGTTTCAGAAAGCAATCTAGAGGCAATTTCTGGAGGCTATTTCAGAAAACAGTTTTGGAAGGCAGTTGCGTAGTTGCGACATAGAGCTAATCGGGTTCCATGAAGATTTCTTCACAAGAGTTGCAGCTTGACCATAATAGTGGGATTCCTATTTTATTGTGGTTTCCTTATTTATGTGTGATTGAATGATTATTATTGTTTCATGTTTAATGAATAGGACAACATGAATAATTGTTCCTAGACCTATTTTAGATGTCTAGCTGCATGTTTAATTTATATTAATTTAAAATGATGGACAACTACATGTGTATTTAGAAATAAAACTAATTCCATAATTTGAAAACATAAGTACTTATTTTCTAAAATCATGAGAGTAGAATAATTTTATTATCTACACATGTGGGTTTCACAAGTAAGGATGAATTAATCCTTGTCAAGTATTCCATTATTTTTTATTAATTAAATTAAAAGTTTTTCTAAAAAATTATAACCCTCAAATTTTTTTAAAAAATTCTAAGTGGGAGAGGGAATTTATCAAGTATAAATCCCATGGTCTCCATCACTGGTTTGTAGATGATATGATTAATTTTATGTGATGGCTCTAGTGTCATCCTCCCCATCGGATGTAGTTGATCATGGAATCATCAGTACAAACTTCTTTAAAAGAATGTTTTGGGTGATTGTTGGTGTGGGTCACCTCTCCATCAGAGCTGTTCCTCACAGAACTCTTGACCTAGAATTAAGTGATGGTATACACTTAGCTATAAATAATAATATCCTCTCCATCTGAGTCACTGTTATTATTTATAGGACCAAAGCAAGTCAGCAGTTTAATTTTATTAGGCAAAGTACATTGCCTGGATAGTAAAATTAAAAGACAATTGTCTATCTGAACAAATGATGGATAGTATATGGCTTCCCATCGAGTCATACTATTTGCGGTGTATCAGGTTGCTGGCGGATTCCTTTCAAATACGGTAGAGGGAACCAATATTTTCAACTCGAATCCATAGTAAATTTTTCCCAAACGTAATTATTTATGTTATGTGATTCTCAGGCTTTCAAATGGGTACTTTCAATCCACTTGCTGTTATACTTAAAGAAAACAAACTTACTGGACCAAACTATATAGACTGGAAAAGGAATTTGGATATTGTGTTAACTGCTGAAGAGTACAAGTTTGTGCTTACTCAAGAATGTCCTGAGCAACCTGGTGAGGGGGCAACCGCTGAGGAAACCCAGGCTCACAAGAAATGGGTCAAGACTGATGAGATGGCGCGGTGTTACATTTTGGCATCCATGTCAAATGTTCTGCAACATCAGCATCGGTCAATGATCAGTGCCTATGACATGATGGAGAGCCTCCGAGAGATGTTCGGGGATCAAAGTCGGGCTGCTAGGCAGGTTGCTATGAAAGACTTGATGAACACAACCATGGCTGAGGGGACGCCTGTAAGGGATCATGTTCTTAAGATGATATCTCTTCTTAATGAACTAGAGATCCTTGGAGCTGAAATTGACGGGGAAGCCCAGGTCGATATCGTACTCCAGTCACTGCCAGAGTCTTTTAAGCAATTCCGCCTCAATTACAACATGAATAAATTTAAATATACCTTGGCGGAGCTGCTTAAAGAACTTCAGACAGCTGAGGGTCTCAACAGAAAGTCAGGGAGTGCTTTTGTATTTGAGAAAGGTTCTACTTCAAAGCCGAAAGGCAAGAAGAAAATGAAAAAGGCTCAAAAGAAGGCCGTGGGTCCTCCGCCAATCCAAAGGCCACGAGGACAACCGGGAAAGCCTAAAGGCAAATGTTTTGTTTGCAAGCAGCCAGGACACTGGAAGAAGCAATGTCCAGTTTATCTCGCCAGACAGAACAATCAAGGTAAATCTCATTTACTAATTGTTGAATCGTGTTTAGCGGTCCGATCTACCGGTACCTGGTGTGTAGATACGGGTGCCACTGATCATGTATGCAATTCTTTGCAGGGGTTCCAGGGAACCAGGCAGCTCAGTGATGGAGAGATTTATCTATATATGGGAAATGCTACGAGAGTAGCAGTAGTTGCAATAGGAGATCTACATCTTAGTTTTGGTAGAGATAGGAATTTAATATTAAGAAATTGCTTTTATGTACCTTCTATTAGAAGGAATTTAGTTTCAGTTTCTAGTTTAGTAAAGAATGGATATTCAGTTCATTTTAATAAAGTAGTAGTTATTAAAGAAAATAAACGTTTTATTTGTTCTGGTCAATTGGTGGATGATCTTTATATTATAAATCCTATCTCTCCTATACTGCAACTTAATGAATTGAATAACACAAATAGTTTGCCATTTAAGAGAAAAGAACCTTCGAGGATGAACCAAACGCATCTTTGGCACTTACGCCTTGGTCATATTAATTTGAAAAGGATTCAAAGACTGGTTCAAAATGGGCCATTAGGCTCATTGGAAGTGGAGGCACTTCCAGTTTGTGAATCCTGCTTGGAAGGTAAAATGACCAAGAGGCCATTCTCGGCCAAGGGCTATAGAGCAAAAGAGCCGTTGGAACTGGTTCACTCTGATTTGTGTGGTCCTATGACTGTCCAAGAAAGAGGGGGATTTGAGTACTTTGTCACTTTCATCGATGATTACTCAAGGTATGGGTACATTTATTTGATGCGGCGTAAGTCTGAATGCTTTGAGAAATTCAAAGACTTCAAGGCTGAAACGGAGAAGCGTCTAGGTAAATGTATCAAGACACTACGATCTGATCGTGGTGGAGAGTACCTCTTGGAAGAGTTTAGGGAATACTTATTGGAGCAAGGGATTACATCCCAATTGTCTGCACCCCGTATGCCTCAGCAGAACGGTGTGGCAGAAAGAAGGTACAGGACTCTTATGGACATGGTAAGATCTATGATGAGTTATTCGGATTTACCAATTTCCTTTTGGGGACACGCGTTAGAGACAGCCACATACATTCTAAACTTGGTACCTTCTAAGTCAGTACCTACTACTCCCACAGAATTGTGGACTGGGCGAAAGCCTAGTCTGCGGCATGTTCGGATCTGGGGTAGTCCAGCACATGTGCTGAAAGGGAACGCAGAAAAGTTGGAATCAAGAACAGAAGTATGTTTCTTTGTTGGGTATCCAAGAGGAACTAAAGGTGGTCTGTTTTATAGTCCTAAGGATCAGAAGGTTATTGTTAGCACCAATGCCATATTCTTAGAAGAGGACTATGTTATGGACCACAAGCCCAGAAGCCGTATTGTTCTAGAGGAAATGAGAGGAAAGACACCGACATATACTTCTTCGATACCAACGGTACAAGAAGAAACACCACAAGAAAGAGTTATCGATATTCCATTACCACGTCGTAGTGGGAGGATTATCGAAACTCGTGTAGATCCCGAACCAACCATTAACACGCAGGTTCCTGAACCAGTATAACGTGTAGATAATGGTGTATTAGGTTCAGAATCTTCACAACGAAATATCAGTGATGCACAGACACGGGTTGTGCCTTGTCGTAGTGGGAGGGTTATTATTCGACCTGACCGGTATATGTTCTTGGGAGAGTCTTATGACCGGGTCCCTGATGAACAAGGTACCGACCCCTGTAACTACAATGAAGCACTCCAAGATAAATATGCAGATCTTTGGCAAAAGGCCATGAAGTCTGAAATGGAGTCCATGTACTCCAATCAAGTCTGGGATCTTATAGAACCACCCAATGAAATAAAACCCATTGGATGTAAGTGGATCTATAAGAAGAAGAGAGGAGAAGACGGTAAGGTGGAAACCTTTAAAGCAAGGCTTGTTGCGAAAGGGTTCACTCAAAAAGAAGGAGTCGATTATGAGAAAACTTTTTCGCCGGTGGCAATGCTGAAGTCTATCCGGATTCTCTTATCCATTGCTGCACATTTCGATTATGAAATTTGGCAAATGGATGTCAAGACATCATTTCTAAATGGGAATCTTGACGAGTGCATCTATATGATGCAACCAGACGGGTTCATTGCGAAGGGCCAAGAACACATGTTGTGCAAGCTTAAGAAGTCCATTTATGGACTTAAGCAGGCATCTAGGTCTTGGAATATCCGCTTTGATTAAGCAATCAAGTCTTTTGGTATTGATCAATGTGCGGATGAATCTTGTGTGTACAAGAAACATGATGGAAGAGTGGTGGTGTTCTTAGTACTATATGTGGATGATATCTTGCTAATCGGAAATGATGTGGGGGTATTATCTTCTGTAAGGGTATGGTTATCTAGTCAATTCAATATGAAGGACTTGGGAGAAGCCGGTCATATCCTAGGGATCAAGCTTATGCGAGATCGCAAGAATAGGATGTTGGGCTTGTCACAAGGCACTTATATTGACAATATTCTTGCAAGGTTTAGCATGCAAGATTCCAAGAAGGGATTCCTTCCCTTCAGACACGGAATTACTCTATCTAAGGATCAGTGTCCTAAGACACCTGATGAGATAGAGAAGATGAAGGCAGTTCCTTATGCCTCGGCAGTAGGAAGCCTAATGTATGCTATGCTATGTACTAGACCTAACATCTGCTTTACTGTTGGCATGGTTAGTAGATATCAGTCTAATCCAGGGCAAGAACATTGGACTGCGGTGAAAAATATTCTCAAGTACCTGAAAAGGACTCGAGACTATATGTTAGTTTACCAAGCAGACAGTCTTGTACCCATTGGGTACACAGATTCTGATTTCATGTTAGATAGGGATTCCAGAAAGTCTACCTCAGGATATGTGTTTACCCTAGGAGGTAGAGCCATTAGTTGGAGTGAGGTGTGTCACTTCATGGCTTTGAGTCTAAGTGGGAGATTGTTAGGGATATATACTAAAAGCCATTCTTTATGTAGTTGATTTATTATTCATTTAATAAAATCAGTTAATCCATTTTTTATGACAATCTGTGTGGGCAATGTTTGTATTATATTATTTATTTAATATTATGCATTTGTGTCTCTCATTCTATATAGTAGGTGGTTTGGTGTGTAGAGTTCGGCTTACACACGGAAGATCAGGCCATCAAATATTATAGAATGTAAGATTTTGGTTTACAGTCTTAGATGGGATTGGACACACCATCGGTAGGACTGCAGCATGGTGTTGTAGTAGGTTTGTCTTGACTGCGGGAAACGGTATAGTTTCAACTCACCATGCTGGTACACTTTGTGTATTAAACAGGACTGACTTGGGGTAATTATCTTTATACTGACTTATAAGATAATTAATACCTTATGGCTATTATGAGTGCTTATGCTCTAAATCCTAATTTAATTTATAGACACGTACATTTGATATTTATACTTTGATCCCTAAAAGGGTGAGATCCTTAAATGGGTCAATATCTCATTGGATTGGGTGGCAATATTAATTGTATGGTGGATATTAATTAATGATGGAATCCATGTCTCAATTTTGGGATTGATGATATCCCCTTGAGAAAGCTTATAAGTTTTGATTATGTCAAACCCTGCAGGTGGATTTTGTATCCGACATATCAGATAAGTTAAGCAGAGGATCTCAAGAAATTTTAAGAAATTAATTAAATATGATTGTCAGTAATTATATTTAATTAATGGATATCTGTAATCTTAACATGGGGAGATAATAAGCATTTAATAACATGGAGCTCGAAATATATTTTTGAGATAAGGGTAGGAGTGCAATTATAATTCTTTAGTGGTATGAATTATAATTTATGGAAATAGGAATCTGATTCAGTTCGAATTAGGGTTTCCTAATTCCATAAGGAAGCCTATTCCTTATTGACTTCTTATGGTCCCTATCGTAGCCTATATATATGCTGCCTTGGCTCTTCTCTCAGGTTGTATGATTTCATATTCTAAGCTTCCCTTGACCTCCTAGCTTTCTTCTAGAAGGGTTTCCACCAAACTAGTCTCTGTGAGCATTCAAGAGACATAGGAGTGTAGATCGCTAGCGTCGGACAACGCTCACTAAAAGAGCTTCGGACTGCTCGATACTGATCGAAAGTTGCTGAATTTTTTACACAACGTTCCTGACGTCGAGACGAAGCTGCTGTTAAAAATTCAAGTAAATCGGAGATCGTTTGATCCTCCTGACGAACACATCTTTGTCGGATCAATGTGATCAGGATTGAATCGTCACAGCAATCAAAGAAAGTGTTATAACTGGGAATAGAAAATAGAACGTAAAGAGGGGAGAGCAGAAAACTAAAAGGATTTCGAAAGAGCCCACACTCAGTTCGATATTCTGGCAGCAAAGGAATACGGTTGAAGATCGTGAGCTGTTATCGAGCCCGTGTTCTCGATTCGTCTACTACAGCAATCCAATTTTGCAGTTCAAGGTAACCCTAGTTCCGCCCTTGTAGGGTTATTGTAGTTTTCACGTAAAATTTTTGCAGTACCAACTTATACGCGCTGTCAATGGATTCTGGGAACGCAGTTTCCTAACAGAATGAACTTGATCACACGTTCATACTTTACCCCGATCTAATCTTCCTTTCTCATTCATCTCGGGGATTGAGAGATCTCTTTTTCTCAAAGATTAACATGCATCATACTAGCTTGCTAAGCATATTTTGATTTCTTTGATTATTTGTTTCAAGAATAATTCATGTCCCCCCTCCCCCCTTTAGATTAGGAAAACTTGATTACTTGATATGTGATTAGATGATATTTCCTAGGTTTGTTTGTGTGATATTTGGCTTAGATCATATGAATGATATCTTATGTTTTGATCTTCCACTTCAAGATTCTTATGTGATGTAATATACTATCATAGTATTAATTGTCGAACCAAACATAGTATAAGTTGATTATTTGGATGCTAATTGAGGCCTGTCGAGAGACGGGGCAAGTTGAGGATGTTTAGTTGTGACAAAGGCTCCTTCCTCTCTCGTACCAAAACCTCGAGCCAAGTTCTTTGGTTACGAAGGGCCGGTTCCCTTTATCCATTTGGGTGAGTCAAAATTAGGTTTCTTGGTTCCTTAAAGACCAAGTGGCGACTCTGTATCTATTTTCAACAGACCTTTTGCAAATCAATTTCAAACAAACGAAAGAGTGGACGACCGATTCCGCGTGTCCACAATCTGGCGACTCTGCTGGGGATACTTATTTTCAAAACAAAATAATACAGAGGTTTGATTCACAAGAAGCATCCTTAAAATTATCTTTTTACTGTATTTGGTTCACCGCATTGCACTTCTACATTTCCCCTCCGACTATGTCTGAAACGCGGCGGTGACAATGTTCAGGTCTTGTTGTGCCAGGGCACAATTCCAAGGTATATCAAAAAGAGGAAAAACTTCCGTATTGTCCCTCTGACAGTATATTGGAACTCTCGTCAACGGACCCTCGTTGACTAAACCCAGCCTTTGCATATAGATTCCTATAGAACCTTTCATAGGACTGTTCATTTATCTTTTCAGATAGGACAATGTGATATAACTGCTGTATGCCCTGATGGGATTACCTGCGCGGTGTAGATGCTTATGTGACATAGAACAGAACCTCTTTCTTATGATTCCCAAGGCAATCACTCATATGTGATTACATTGAGTTGACCTGCCTTGGCACCATGACAAGGATATCTACTCCATGCTCACAAAGATATACACCGCAAACCTTGTTTGTTGGTCCTAAGACATAGGAGCATGAAAACTTGCTAGACAGTATAATCACCATCATCCCATGCTCCTGTCAGATATACGAGTTTCTCCCAGAAACTCAAATTTCCCAATTTTTCCCAGAAACTCTGCCCAGATATCCCAAATATGCCAATTTCTTCCAGAAACTCTGTCTAAATTCCCCAAATTACCAAGAAATCTCAGTTTCTCTTATGAACTCTGATATACTTGTTTCTCCCAGAAACTCGGTACCTGTTTTCCCAAAAGCTCTATCCAAATCTCCCAGATTTCCCAAAAATTCCAGCAACTCCGTCCAAACTTCCCAGAAATGTCTAGATGTACCTGTTTCTCCCAGAAATTCTGATTTCCCAATTTCAACCAGAAGCTCTATTCAATCTGCCTAGATTTTCCAGAAATCCCCGTTTATCCCAAAAACCTTGGAATCCCTGCTTTTCCCAGAAACCTTTCCCAATTTACCAATTTCTCCCAGAAATTCTGATTTCTTGGCTTTTCCTAGAAGCTCTATTCAATCCGCCTAGATTTCCCAAAAATCCCTGTCTAGCCCAAAAATCTTAGAATCCCTGCTTTTCCCAGAAACCTTTCCCATTTTACCTTGTTTCTCCCAGAAACTCTGCCCAAAACACCCCGAAAATACCTATTTCTTTAAGAAACTTTGTCCAAATCACCTAGATTTCCCCAAAATCCCTATTTCCTAGAGACACTGCCAAATTTCACCCCGATTTTCCAAAAATTTCTACTTATAAAATTTTCTAGATTCTCATTCCTCAAAGAGCAAACCTGCCTTCCTCACCCTCCCCATGACGGCAATCATCCTGGAAAGAAAAGTTAGCACACTCTGTATGGTTACGACCTTACTTACTTAACTGCTATATGTTAAAAGTAGGGGTATCATATAGATTAGGGATTGCATCCGCATGCTTGTCTCATGTGCATACACAATTTGTGTCAACCTTCATACACGCGCATCTCGTCAGTCTCACATGTGTCAATCCTACACATCAAATGCATACATGTCATCATCCTCACTCATCTCAATCATTTATAGAAGTTGTATACTGACTGCAATCGTCCTCGGTTCACATCATTAAATTCTTCAAAATTCCGATCATCTCTCCCTACTAGGATCCCATAAGAAGTGCTTCGTGCCTATGCTAATTTGGGTTTTTACTTCTATTTGGAGAAAATTGTAGCCCCGGGTAAGGACACTGTTGTACCTCCCCGAATTCATTATTGTGATTGCGGCTAGGCTAGGCTATCATAAACCCACTAATGGCCTACCAAGCTTTGGAAGGGAAAGTGAACAAACTACAAACCACTGTTAAACAACTAAGTTTAAGGATAAGCCGATTTGAGAAGATGGTACAGAGCAGCAATAAAGGGAAGTATGGGTTGTCCGACACCGTCTATCCAGGCCCATTTCCACATCTGAATCCCTATTCGTATCCAAGCCCATACCCTAACATTGGTAATCCTAGTCCATATCCAAACCCAAGGGCCACTTCAAGGACCCACTTGAACTCAAAGTTTAAAAAAGCTCGAAAACCAAGAACCTTCACCAACCTGGGTATGTCATTGTCCGTTATCGTTGATAACCTCATCAAAAAGGGGCACCTCCAACTCCTTCAGCCTCCTGCTTGTATCCCTTCGCCTAACTATAACATGTCCAAATGCTGTGACTATCACCAAGGCCCAGGCCACGACATCGACAATTGCATGCGCCTTCGCCATGATATCCAAGACCTCATCGATCAAAAGATCATCGAGCCATCGCCCATCCAACCCTATGTTAATCAAAGTGTTAGCATCATCAAACCTAAAGCCCCTGGCTTATCTATTCAAATGATCCCTTTTGCTAATACCCATGAATGTTGAACCTATGCCGGTGAAGCGATGGTGTTTGGGACTTGTGCTAGCAAAACAAATGAGGATGCTTGTTTAAAAAAAAAAAGAATAAGCGAGTCACCGCAACATTCCATTTGAGACCATGTCGAGTCTAGTCGAGTCTGTTCCATGTTTTTTAGTCTATTTCAAGTTTAATCTTATGGTCGAGTCTGTTTGTCAATGAGTCTATGTCGAGTAATGTAATCCTTCTCTTTTGTTAGAATGAAATCTCATTCTACTTAACATAATGTGTCTAGTCATAAATGCATGAATCACTGAACTAAAGTATCACTTTTTAAATTACTATGGATATTACTCTGCTAATAAATTTTTGCATCAAACAAAAAAAATGAATCCTGAAAAGGTCAAAGTCGATTTCACGCCAACTCTGATGAAGAGCTGAGAATTGAATAGTCTTACTTTAAGAATTTAAATGATGCTTTTGCTCAAATCTCAAAAAGACATACTTGAAACTGACTTAGGGCTTGCCCAACATGCTTTTTCCACCATTTTGAAGCCTTAAGCCCAATGCAATTGGTAGCCATGCAATCTGTCTGATTGAAAGCAGTGCAGACTTAGTCCTTGATGGTAGCCAAACAATTCCAATGAGTTTCTTCTCCCCTTTCGAAAAAAGAGAAAAAGAAAAGAAAAAGAAAAGCCCGCTAGGTTGAAAACCTGAAAGGGAACCTAGGGAAAAGTTAGAGCTAAAAAGGTGTTGATTTCTAAGATCTGACCTTAGCCAGTCAAAATGATGAAAAAAAATGAAAGAAAGAAAATTTTGGTAATATAGAGAATCGTACACTTCAAGGTACATTATGAGAATGTGTCTAGATCCTATTTCAAAAAGCTTCAAACGACCACAAACAAATTCTAAGAGTTGACATGCATATTATGTAATTTTGAGATTGCGTTCAAAAGATCTCTCATGAATCAACTATATGAAAAGCAAAATTGACTGGCTAGGTGAAAGTGAAAAGGATCAATCCTCAAAATAAAAAGAAAAGAAAATAAAAGAAAGGGAGATCGAAACTGAATCTTCTTATTCAAGGCTACCACAAGTGACCTAAGTTTGAACTTCTTTGACGATTGGTTTGGAACCCCCAACCAATTTTTTTCAAGACCTTGCCTTGAACTACGCTCGACCTGATTCCCACTCGGGGATACGTAGGCAACCGCATCGGTTCAGTTGACACCAATATTAACCCCTCTTCTTTCCTACCATGGCCCGAACTACATTGGACCTGATCCCCGCTCGAGGGTATGTAGGCAGACTTTCAAAAAAGAAAAGAAGGATGGCTCGCTAGGTCAAAAATCTAAAAGGACACCTAGGAAAAAATTAGAGCTAAATCCAAGGTGAGCAATAACAAAAGAGAGAAAATAGCTCGCTAGGTCACCTCACTAGTGCCTAGGCAAAAGTTATGAGCATTTGAGAGATCAAAGTCACAGTCCTTGCCTCAAGCCAGAAATCACCTTCCACACTAGGGGCAAACTTCAGCTACCTGCCTCGTTTACCTGAATATACTATCTACCCTTCATACAAGGGGAAAACTTCGGTCACCTACCTCATTTGCCCAAAACCTTCAAAGAACCATTATCCAAACTAAGGGCAAACTTCGATCACCCACCTCGTTTTCCTATGAATTCCACTTCCTACACCTCAAACTAGGGGCAAACTCTGTTTGCCTAACACGATCCCTTCACACCAAGGGCGAGTTTTAAAGTCACCAAGTTGTTTTGAAAATTTTGAATTAGAGCATCTTTTATTCTAAAACTAAGGCACTAATTCAAAGCATATCCTAGGAAAAGCAGAGAGTCGACTAGATAAATAGGGAGGAATTTTCAAAAATAAGATTTATCAACAAAGTGCTACAATGTCAAGATGAGGAGTGAAATTGTATCATCTATGACAAATGCACATCAATTCTTGGCAAAGTCGAGCTTCTTCCAAGTTGGTTTCAAATGTGTCGCCCTCGTACGTGCGTCGATGTCTGTCAGTCTTTGAATCTGTCGTAGTCTCAAATGTGTAAGTCAATAGTGACTAATAATGAATTTTTTAAATCAAATTATAAAATTTTTAAGAGCATTCCAAGGACAATATAAGTAGGAGAACCAAACACTATCACTACACCAGTCAAGGTGTCAGCATGAGAAGTGTCCAGACTTGGGGTAAATCTCATCCCTTTTCAAGCCGCTGAAAGTTAACCATCATTTCCTAGCAACATAAGTCCATGAATGGCTATTGATCATCTTTCTTCATTCATACAACATGAGTCCATAAGTGGCTGTTGATCTTCCTTCATCTATGCAACATAAGTCCATGAGTGGTTGCTGATCATCTTTCCTCATCCATGCAACATAAGTCCATGAGTGGCTGTTGATCATTATCCCCCATCAATGTCAAATCCATAGCCGCCACAGATCATCTACGAATAGAATCATACCTTTACTCCCATCAGTAGGCGTATTGCCTTCTTCCCTAGCAATGTACATCTTATCCATTCCTCCCTAGTAGAGTCGCTTCATCCCCAACAGATTCATCCCCAGTAGGATTATCGATTAGTACATTGTCAGTCTAATCCATGACAGTCACAGTAGTTCACTGTCGACTAGTTATCTCAATTCGTACATTGTCATTCCTTCTAATCACGGTTAGTCCAACCTTTGATCCAATCTATGACGGTCACAGTAGTTCACTATCGACTCGTCATCTCGATTCGTACATCGTCAGTACAATCCATGACAGTCACAGTAGTTCACTGTCGACTTGTCATCTCGATTCGTACATTGTCAATCCTTTTGATCGTAGTTAGTCCAACTGTTGGTCCAACCCATGATAGTCACAGTAGTTCATTGTCGACTCGTCATCTCAATTTGTACATCATTAGTCTAATCTGTGACAGTCACAGTAGTTCACTGTCGACTCATCATCTCGATTCGTACATCGTTAGTCCAATCTGTGACAGTCACAATAGTTCACTATTGACTCGTCATCTCGATTCGTGCATCGTTAGTCCAATCTGTGACAGTTATAGTAGTTCACTATCGACTCGTTATCTCAATTTTCACATCATCAATCCTTCTGATCACGGTTAGTCCAATTGTTGGTCCAACCCATAGTCACTGTAGTGTCACCTTAATTAGTGCATCGTCAATTCTTTTGATCACGGTTAGTCCAATCGTGAGTCCAATCCATGACAGTCATAGTAGTTCACTGTCGACTCATCATCTCGATTCATACATCATTGACACGCGAATAATCTTGTGTGCTCTTGTGCAATACCCAAGTGTAGGTAGACGTGCAAGTAGTAACTGGTAAGACCAGGTCGATCCCACAGGGAAGGTGTTGACCTATTAACTTAGACTAAACTCAAAAGAAAGAAAAGAAAAAAATTCAATAAGATTTAATAATGGTGCAGAACGCAAAGTTCCACAAACTAAGACTACTAACGAAAGCAATTCAGATTAAACTAAAGAACTAATTAGCTAGTTAAAGTAATACTCTAAAACAGGATTGAACTTTAAGAAGAAAATGTTGGGATTACACAAATCCACTGTGACCCAGCCATCTACCATGCAGTTACATTGAAGCACTAAGGAGTACATTACCTACAGTATGCCGTATTTCTCTTAAAATAAAGAATCCATAGCCCTTTCATGTCCGGGACTATATCATCACAGTTAACTTAAAACACGTGAAAGCGGTTTAATTCAATAGTTAAGACTCGCACCTACAATGGTGTTAGCATTGAAGGTGGTTTGCAAAATATATTGAAAGAAATTGCCTTAAGGCCTTGATTTCAGAAACTGTTTTGACAAACTGAGCATTTAGGGACAGTATGATAACAAATCTCAAAAACAAAAGGTCCTGAAATACTGCAGGGAACATCCTCAAGAATCAGAGAGTTCGATCGATCGACGATCGTTCGATCGATCGAAAGCCTTCATCCCTCAATCGATCAAAATGTCCTTCGATCGCTTGACTATCTCTGGTTCGATCGATCGAACTACCTCCGATCGATCGAACACAGGATCTATTCTGCTGCATGGCAGAGGCTGGAGATCACTGTTTCATCGTACTCTCCCAACCCTAGGACTACTCAGACATCGTCTGGAGTATCACAGACTGGTTTTTATCATATGAAAACATTAAGGCTTTGTTTGGATGTGAGTTTTGCATGAAAACTAGTGATTTAAACTTGTCTAACATGCAATACTACTAAGTTAACGAGTTACACTATTCTAAACTAAGTACAGAATATAAATAAACAGTAGAGAAGTAACCTGGAACGAAGAACTTCATCAAACCTTAGAGTAATCAAGCTATATAAACCAAGAATCAATGGAAAACCTACAAAACACCAAGAAAAACTCTTCTCTCTCTCTAAAATTGATAAAAAAACAAAAGTGGGCGCCCCTTGGGACGTATACAATGCTCATATATATAGAAAACCTAAAGGCTAGGGTTAAAAACCCGCATCTGCTGCGTACGCGAAAGTTTCTAAAAATACCATGTTCGATCGATCGACCATTTCTCGATCGATTGAACATTTGGAACTCAAGCGCTTCAACCTTCTTTAATCGATCGAACCTTCGATCGATCGAACTATCATCGATCGCTCGAACTTCAAACTTTAGCTTTGAATTCTTTTGTTTACATTCCAGCATTCCAATTGTCCTGACGTTCATCTCTCTAGTCCACACAGCAGAGATCTGCACAAACAATAGCTAAAACAATACAACTTATCATAGATTAATCACATTGTATGAAAACTAGCCTTGTAATGCAAATTACAGATAAAACGGGATGTTGTGATTAAAACCAATGCAATTCTTCCTTTTAGCGCGTTTATATTTTACAAATACCCCCGCTTTGCACAACCCCCAACTAGCTTATTGCTAGTCCCTAGCGATAAAGCGAAAATAAAAAACTACTAAACTAATACTACAACGACTAAGAAAAACAAAAGAAAACTAAAAACAACCTAAACTAAGATAGAGAAAAAATTCCTAACTCACTTTCGCAGGAATCGCGGTTGCATTTAGCGAATGCAACAAGCCGTTAAACCCCTAGGTTCCCCCTAGTGGACGAGTGTTGTCTCGTGAGGGTTTGCAGTGAATATACCCACAAAATTCTCCAATTTTAAGCTCAAAAAGATTTAGAATAACCTATAGAATTCCCCTCCATTAAACTGTTACTTTGACTCTACAGAGATATACTATCCTCAATCAACCATGAAAGAAATCCACATGCTCCCCTATATCACCAAGTAAAATATAACATATGTATCACCATCATGCACCCGTGTGTGTGTGAGTTTAACAACCATACGTCCAACCCTATTAAGAGTTATTTAGACTATTGCACCTTGAAAAACTTGCAGTTTCAGCTCAACTCTCACTTTGGTTACACTCAAAAAGAACGTCTCTCAGAAACTTGCTTTACAATGACCGCACACCGTGTGAAAGCTTTGATAAGGATGATATTCTGGGTGCTAATGCTTCCATACTTGATTCTATGAAAAACGGACATTTAAGAGTATATAGTCTCATGAATAGAACAATACTTACTAGAGGAGCGAAATACCGTGGATAACTCAATTCACACTTCCATGTTCAAATTAATTATTGAGAATCTTTAAGACTTTGAATTTCGGCTTTTAGTTAGTAGGTGAGGGTGTTGTAGAGAAGAATGTGCCCTTCAGTATGTGATGGAATTTCAACTTCTCTTTTTATTCTTTTCATATCTCAAGCCAATCTCCCATTCATTTCATATGCTCTTCTTCTTTTCCTTCATTCATCTTCCTTTTTTTTTATTATTTTTTTTAAATTTTTTTTAGAGTATTGAACTGACCCACAACTACTTCCTTCCACTTCACATACTTTGATGACTCATTCTTAATAAATGTAAAGTAAAGCTCATTGAGGTCAAGGTATAGATCAAGGACTTGGATTCTTTGTAATCATATTGGAAATATTTAGTTGGTGTGGGATCAGGGATGAAACATTTCAATGAATGTAGGTGAAAGCTATATCAGGTTAAAGAATGGGTAAACGATGGCTTAAATCATTTTCTCAACTTTCAATTTTTTGCACTTAAGTGTTCATTGAGTGTAATTGGTAAATCCTGAACGTTCTCCTCTAACAAGCAGTCAAAACTTTTAAAGAAAAACTAAGACATTTACAACGAATGTACTAAGTATAAACAAGAAAGACCATTCGAAATTGTATGAGAATTCCCTCAGAAATGACGATTGGCTCAATAGCTCACTAAGGGTTATTAGCTTCCACTACTTGTTCTTTTGGCACAATAGTCATATTAACTCAGTTTTCAGGTTTTCTACATAGCTGCCAATTAGTGCATAAAAGTATTGGGTACATAATAGCTTCACACATGCAATCCATCTCAGTGATAACAGAAAACGCGTGAACTTAAATCCATAAAAAAAATGAGAATACTACAAATGTGTCATCGCCTAATTAACAAGCAGGAGAGATTATTCAGAGTTATTCTATCAATAAGATTCAATATTAAAAATTTTCAAAATTTTACCAGACCACATTCTAATTAAATTTAAGACATATCCAAGTGCAAAACATGATTATTACGGGTGTATACCTATCTATTAGTATCCCCTACCCCCAACTGAAAACAACAAAGTCCCCAGAAGTTGATTTTCAATAATTAAAATAGATGGGTATCACCTATATAGATCAACGCGATGATAACAAGCATGGCAACCTGGCATAGAAATATAGAACACAATCTCCAAAACAATAAGGATCAATAGATAAAGATAAAGCAATAAAACCATGATCCAAACAATACAAACCACTGGAATGGTAAAGGAATAAAATAACAGCAGTGATAAATAATGTTCATACATAACCAAACTAACCAAAATAAAGAACTGTCCCACATGTCCAACCATAACACACCCACCAAAAACAGTACAACAAAAATAAACAGATAATCAAAAGTACAATAACACCACCCCCTTCCCAGAAAATGCTACGCGGCTCCCGACGGATCATCATCAGCCACGTCAGAAGGAATGTCAATGGGTGTAGGTGGCAGCGGTGCAGTAGCAGGTGCAACAATAGCAGAAGTGGATGGAAGATCAGCAGTAAGTAGAGCAGAAAGTGATGGATCGGCAGCAGGAGAAGTGGATAAACCTGTAGGAGTAGGAGCAGGAGCAGCAGAAGGTGATGGATCGGCAGCAGGCGGTGCAGACGGGGTAGTCGTAGGATGGTGAGCAGAGTGAACGGCCTGATCGACCCCAATCTGAATCAATATAGACTCAAGCAAGGTCTGCAGCTGATCCATCCGGCCCTCAAGTCTAATCCTGGCCTCTCTCTCCTCCAATAGCAGCTCATAAACTATCGGGAGAGGCACAGAGGAAGAAGACTCTCCCTGGGCCTGAGTCTGTGACCGCTGTCGCAACTCAAACTGCTGAGTAGAAGCAACCGGATCCTCCTCCTCATCGTCTGTATCAAGCTCCTCGGCCTCTGTGGGCGTCCCTGAAGCTCCAGCCTCTGTGTCTGTCCCACCACGCCTCTTCTTCTTCGCCCCCACCTTCGCTTTCCCTTTTCCTTTTCGTTTCCTCTTCTGGGCGTCTGAGCAGCGAGCCGCTGCCTCGCCGAATCGGCTAGGGGAAGCACGAAGGTCGTCTCCAGCAAGCTCAGAAAGCCGGCCTGAGCCATAACTCTGTGAATCGCCCAAGCACCTTTCAGGTGCTTCTTGGAGGCGATGAAGCGGGTGGGATGGACCATGAAGTTGATATAAAGCCGTGGTAAGCAGACCGGCTATCTTGTCCCCACTGCAAATAATACTCGCGCATACCAAGCCGCGATCTTCTCTCGATAAGAGGTCACCAGGAGGCAATTGTTGAGGACCAGGTGAAACATGTGGTAGTCGTCGGTAAGGAAGTGGTCCTCAATCAAAGCCTCGCCATTCCAAGAAGGAACGGCGCCTCCGGTGAGCTCGCGGATAATGGTAGATGGTGGGGTCTCAGGTGCGTCATGCCGATGGGGGAAAATATAATCTGGTATCTCTGGTACCCCCAAGGCGGCCGAAACTGTTGCGGGACTGATGACGAACGCCCGACCCCGGAAGAAAGCATAATGTGTGAATGGTGCGTGGGGGTCGCGTATCATCGTCGCACACGCACCTCGTATCCATGACAGATTTACTCTCTTGGCAAGCGAGAGTATATGGAACCAGTGGGGCATGGAGCGAATCCGTGTCAGGAACCACGGGTGCTCCGACCAAGCAGACTCGATAGGACGCTCAATCATCACCTTCTGCGTCTGGAAATAATGCTCGTACCATACCCGATCCTCAGCATTCCGGAACCCATGTGCGGGTACCGGATCAGGTATAGTGAGGCTGAGGGGCTTGGACTTGTGGTAGCCGGTTACTGGATTCATCATGGCAGCCCTGAAAATAGAACGCAACATGACACATATTAGAACAGGGAAGAAAAAAGAAAGAAACTACTACTGCTCTAGTTCGATCGATCTAACTTAGTTTGATCGATTGAACTGGAGTAGGATTCGATCGCTTGAGCATAGGTCGATCGATCGAACATTTCAGCTTCGATCGATCGAAAACAGTTTGATCGATCGAACACAGCGATGTGCTGCGATCGCAAAAACGAATGGGAAAACGAAAATGAAAGAAAAAAGTAACTACAAAAGAGAAATCCTACGACCAAGGGGACACCCCCTTGGGATTTTTCTAACAAAATGAAAGACAAAGGGCTAGTGGAGCCTACCTCGGTGTAAAAGGAGACCCGCGGGGTGAGAGGACGTAGAGGATGATTGTGGGGGTAAACTTGGCCGCCAATTGATGTCGAATGTCACAAAATCGCCGAGTCGCCCCCTCCTCTGTGCTCGAGCGATCGAGTGTGTGAGAGTGAGGGAAATGAAGAGGTGTTCTGCAGACGCCTCATTTAAAACAGTGCTCGATCGATCTAACTCAGTTCGATCGATCGACAGCAAAACTCTCAATCGATTTACGAACGAGTTCAAGCGCTCGAGCTTGGAGGGGTTTCGATCGATCGAACTCAAAAATTTATAGAACTTATTGGAGAATTGAACCAAAACACCCCCAACTATCAGACACAGATCTGGACATGCAGAGATACGTAAAAGCAGTGCAACCACAGACATGTAGGCCAGAATGGACATCACCAAACGATAAAATTGCAAAGATTTAGTAATAAAAGATTCAAAATGCAGTCAATTTGCAAAATTATAACTCCCCACGTGATCCGTAGACCTTATTACATAGAAAAACTAAAATAAAAACCAAACTAAAAATCATATGCCCAGAATTACACTTCAATTGAGAAAAATGAAAGTGACAAAACAAAACTGAAGTGAAACACTAAACTTCCAACACGAAAACTTCTTCTTCCTCCATTGCTTCGAACACCACCAGATCTTCGAGATTGGACTCCAAACTTGACAATTCCCGTTCCCAAAATAATCTGAAAGCGGCAAGAGTGTCATTCAGCATGTCTGGAGTCGCTAGGGAATGAGGTGTGCACATGAGAGGAGACTGCGGTGGAGACATAGATAATGGTGTGAAAATCCGTAGTTGTTCTTCCTCTTGCCGTGGGGTGCCAGGAGACTGCGTGCGAGCCCCATGGAACAGCTGATGTGGAAGGAACACCAGAATACCATTGAGAAACATAGTGACAATCCAGGACAAGGAAAAGACAAAAGACAAACAAACCGATATTAAGATAACGGAACACAAGAAACAAGGATTAAACACGAAAAGGAAAACAAGGAACAGAAACAAAAAATAAAAAGAAATGTGACTAAGTTCTAACCTCACTATTGGCATAGATTCCCAAAATGCACTAGCTGGTAAGGGGCATTGGAGCCTGAATAGCAGAAAGCTCAGGTACACATAGCGGTATGGGATCAACTCGGGAACAAGGAAGTCGTCAACAAAAACAAAAACTGCATTGTGACATTCCGGGACGACATTCTGGAGGTTATGATCTTCCCATGGCTCCCACATATCATCATTTTCCCATTGTGCCATGAGTGCATCATCCACCATTCTCCCCATCTACAGGTCTTCTTCCTCATCCACATCATCGTCATCATGAAATTCCATATTTTCATATAGATTGATGTCAAGGAGGGCCGGTGGGTATGAAAGGTACCCTTGGGCAGCATCAATGAGAGCGTGAGCTTCAGGGTCTTGATGAAGCAAGGGGCAGGGTGTGAGTTCACCCTCAGTCCAGATGCCACAACGACATTCTGAATCAGCCCATGAACCGATAGAATGAACATCGTTACCACGCATTTATGCACCTGCAATTGAGTGGTTTAAGGTATAGCGGATTAGAATGAGATCACAAACACTAAAAGAACGAACAAAGAATTAAAAACAAAAGAGAGAAACTAAAATGCAGGGAAAGATAAGGAATACAACAACAATATGGAACTCCACTTTGGATTTTAAGTGGGAGAATAGTTGGGCTCATCCAGCTGGATGTGCTCAACTTCAGTTTGGAAGTTCTCCAAGAACGGTTTCAACCTCTGGCCATTGACCTTGAAACTATCATCGTTCTTTGGATTGACAAGCTCAACCGCCCTGTGTGGAAAGACAATTTTTACAATGAACGGGCCTGTCCAACGGGAATGGAGCTTTCCTGGGAAAAGGTGGAGGCGAGAGTCATACAGCAAAACTTTCTGCCCCGGCTCAAATGATTTACGAAAGATCGTACGATCATGGCGAGCCTTCAACCTTTCCTTATGCAACCTTGCAGAGTCATACGCATCTCGTCGTATTTCCTCTAGCTCTGCAAGTTGGAGCTTGCGTAACTGACCTCCCTCTTGGATGTCAAAGTTCAATGAGCGTGTCGCCCAGTAAGCTTTATGCTCAATTTCAACAGGGAGGTGGCAAGCTTTCCCGTAAACCAATCTATACGGGGACATACCTAGATTCGTCTTATAGGCAGTACGGTATGCCCATAAAGCATCGGTCAGCTTGTATGCCCAGTCCTTTCGGTTGGAGCTAACCGTTTTTTCGAGAATATGCTTGATTTCTCGGTTAGCCAATTCCTCTTGCCCATTCGACTGTGGATGATAGGCAAGAGCAATTTTATGGTGGACTCCGTATTTCTTGAGAAGTGACTCCAAAGGCCTATTGCAGAAATGCTTGCCTTGGTCACTTAGTAAAGCTTTCGGAGTTCCAAAACGAGACAAGATATGCTCTCTTAGAAAGGACATGACCATTCTGTGGTCATTGCATCTCGTTGGTATTGCTTCAACCCATTTTGACACATACTCTACAGCAAGGAGTATGTATTCACAGTTATTAGACTTGGGAAATGGGCCCACAAAATCTATGCCCCAATAATCGAATATCTCAATTGTGATGATAGGGGTTAAAGGCATAGAATTCCTTTTAGAAATAGTTCCAAGCTTTTGACAGCGTTGGCATGTCTTGCAAAAGGAATACGCATCTTTAAAAATTGTGGGCCAATAAAAACCGCTTTGTAGAACTTTTTGTGCGGTCTTCTGTGAAGCGAAGTGGCCACCGCATGCCTCAGAATGGCATGATGCTAAAATTACGGTTATATCCTCATTGGGGACGCAGCGCCTGATAACTTGATCAGCACAGTACTTGAAAAGATATGGGTCATCAAAAAAGAAATGACGCACGAACGAGAGGAACCATTTTCTGTCTTGGTTTGACCAATGATTCGGGGTTTCTCCCGTGACAAGGTAGTTCACGATATCAGCATACCAAGGCAGACCACTTACTGCCAGTAGCTGTTCGTCCGGGAACTGATCCTTAATGGATTGGGATTCAGTATTGTCGACAAAATTCAATCGTGGCAAATTGTCCGCAACCACATTCTCTACTCCTTTCTTATCTTTGATTGTTAGATCAAACTCTTGGAGTAAGAGTATCCAGCGAATGAGCCGTTGTTTAGCATCTTTCTTAGACAGCAAATACTTGAGGGCCGAGTGATCTGTAAAACAGACGATTGGTGACCCTATCAGATAAGACCTAAACTTATCCAAGGTGAATACTATAGCCAGCAGCTCCTTTTCAGTAGTTGTATAATTCATTTGAGCTTTATTCAAAGTTCGGCTGGCATAGTATATCACATATGGCTTACTGTCCTTTCTCTGGCCTAGGACCGCGCCAATGGCGTAATCACTAGCATCGCACATTAATTCGAAAGGCAAACTCCAGTCGGGTGCCTGTATTATAGGTGCGGTGGTGAGGAGCTCTTTTAGATCCTCGAAGGACTTTTGGCAACTCTCTGACCACTCAAATGGTGCATCTTTGACAAGAAGTTGACAAAGAGGTCGAGAGATTGCACTGAAGTTCTTGATAAACTGACGATAAAATCCCGCATGCCCCAAGAATGAACAGATGTCTCTCACTGTACGGGGGATAGGTAGATTTGAGATTATGTCAATTTTAGCCTTATCCACTTGGATTCCTTCATCGGAGATTATATGGCCGAGGACTATTCCCTTGGTCACCATAAAGTGACACTTTTCCCAATTCAAAACTAGGTGTTTATCCTCACATCGCATTAATACATGCTCGAGATTGCTGAGGCAATCTTCAAAGCTATGGCCAAACACTGAAAAATCATCCATGAAGACTTACTGAATATGCTCAGCATGCACCGCTGAAAGGTAGCCGGTGCATTACATAAGCCAAACGGCATTCGACGGTAGGCAAATATACCAAATGGACAAGTGAATGTGGTTTTCTCCTGATCTTCAGGAGCAATTTCAATTTGGTTATATCCACTATATCCATCCAAAAAGTAGTAATACTTGTGACCTGCCACACGTTCTAGCATTTGATCCATGAATGGCAAAGGAAAATGGTCTTTTTGGGTCACAGTATTCAACTTTCTGTAGTCAATACACATCCTCCATCCAGTGGGGACACGTGTTGGTACCAATTCACCATCTTTGTTTGGGATGACCGTTATGCCTGCTTTCGTTGGAACCACTTGGGTTGGACTGACCCAAGGACTATCAGATATCGGATAAATCATCCCAACATCAAGTAGTTTGAGCACTTCCTTTTTAACTACTTCTTGCATATTGGGATTCAGACACCTTTGCATTTGTCTTGAAGGTTTAGCGTCTTCCTCCAGATATATCTTATGAGTGCATATGGATGGGCTGATGCCTTTGAGGTCAGCAATCGTCCATCCCATAGCATCCTTATGCTTGGTCAGCATTTTCACTAGCTTACCTTCCTGTTCATGAGTTAAAGCAGATGAAATGATCACAGGATACGTTTTTCCAGTCCTTAGGAATGCATATTTTAGCTCTTTGGGAAGCTCCTTTAACTCTAACTCCGGAAACTGAAAACTAGAAGGCATTGCCAACTTAGTTTTAGGAGGCAATTGTTCATATGGCATTACCCACATGTATTCTGCTCTATCCTCCTCTATCATGTCCATCATAAGACACATCTGGTTCAGGTTAGCATCCAATGGAGTTGACTCGGCAGGCGGATAGATATCGCCAAATTGAGTCATCACAACTTCCAAAGGATCTTTGTAGTCGACCAAGTCAACTTCATCTTCAATGACTGTGTCAATGTAATGAATTTCTTCCTCATCATCGTATTCTTCAGGTCGGGGATTAGAAAAAATTTTGACATTCAATGTCATGTTCCCGAATACGATAGTCATGATACCACTTCTAATCTTGATCGTGGCATCAATAGTGTTGAGGAATGGACGTCCAAAGATAACCGGGATGTGTGCACCAGGATTAGACACAGGTTCAGTGTCCAATATCACGAAATTAATCGGAAAGACAAAAGAGTCTATTTGGACAAGGACGTCCTCTAACACCCCTCTAGGGTACTTCACAGATCTGTCTGCCAATTGCAAAGTGACTCGGGTGGGTTTGAGTTCACCCAACCCTAGCTGTTTATAGACTGAATATGGCAGCAGGTTCATGCTTGCTCCTAGATCGAGGAGTGCGTTATCTATCCTTTGATTCCCAATTCTACATGAGACCGTAGGTGTACCGGGGTCTTTGAGTTTTGGAGGCAACTCATTTTGAATGATCGCACTTGCTTGGCACGCGACATAAGCATGTTTCTTCACACTTTGCCTCCTCTTTACCGTGCATAGATCTTTGAGATACTTAGCATAGGCCGACACTTGCTTGATAGCATCTAGGAGTGGAAGGTTAATTTTGACTTGTTTAAACAATTCCAGAAACTCCTGATTCTTCATCTCATTCTTGGGTTTCTTCAACCGTTGAGGATAAGGTGCAGGAAAAGGGCATTTTGGTGGTTCATCCTCAACAGGCTCCTTTCCAGGCCTTTGCTCAACTTCTTCCTCTACTCTAGGAGCTTCAATGTTTCCCTTTATTGCCTCGTCATTAGTAGACGGCTCCTCCTCTTGAGTAGATGGTTACTCAAGCTCATTATCCACCACTTCCTCCTCTTTGTACACTTCGGGTGTAGACAGAGGCATGCTTTTCTCTATGATTTTTCCGCTTCTCAGCGTAGTCACAACTTTAGCATGTTCTTGATTGTTAGGACCATTGTTATGTCCCTTGGGGTTCGGAAGTGGTTGGGCAGGGAATGTTCCTCCTGAACCCTCTTGCCGTGCATCTATCCTTTCTAACGTGGCAGACATTCTACTCATCATCTGTATGAGTTGCTGCGTTAGATTGGCATTAGCAAGTGGCTCTTCTTCTTGTACCTTCTTGTGTGGTGGCACATAGGTATTGGTCTGTGGTGCATTGGAGGGTTGAGCTTGGTTGTAGTTATTGGTTCTGTTTTGATTGTATTGATGGGACGGCCTATTGTTTTGCCCTTGATATTGATTGTTGTTGTAGGGCTGCTGTTGATATTGATTTTGGGTCCCAACATTATTTCTCCAATCAAAACTGGGGTGATTCCATCTATTGTTACTTTGAAAGTTATTATTGGAATTCCCCGCCCCTCAGAAACCGTGCATGACATTCATCTCCATAGGGGCCTGCTCTTGAAAATACGGCACATTGGGACAGTATTGAGTTGTATGTCCCAACATGTTGCATGTGCCACATGGTTCCTCAGGCATAACCTGCCTAGAGCTCTCTCCTCGCATTCCTAGTTCTTCTACCTTCTTTGCCAGTTCTTCGTATTTGTTCATCAGATGATCTTCACTTTTCAATTGGTACAAACTCTTATCTTCCACACTCGATATTTGAGTTCGAGGTATATCTTCAGAGTTAGACCATTCATGAGCATGTTCAGCTAACCACTCGAAATGAGCTTCAGCCTCTTCGGTGTTCTTTCGAAGGAATGGTCCAGAGCTCATTGTTTCGACCAACTTCTTCGTTTCACCATTTAGTCCTTCATAGAAGTGACTGATGGTACGCCATTTCTCATATCCGTGGTGGGGACATGAGAGAAGCAAATCTTTGAAACGCTCCCAAGTTTGGGTGAAAGTTTCATTGCTCCTCTGCTTGTATGAACTTATTTGGCGTTTTAGCTCTGTGGTCATGCGAGGTGGAAAGAATTTCTTCAAAAACCCAGTGTTCATCGCATGCCATGTGAAGATTGAATTCGGTTTTAGGGTGAGTAACCACGCCTTCGCTTTATCCTTCAAGGTGAAGGGAAATAACATTAAGCGTGTCACATCTACAGGACAAGTTTGGGAGAATGTTTTGCAAACATCCTCGAAATCCTTAACGTGTAGATATGCCTTCTTGCTTTCCATCCCATGAAATGTTGGGAGGAGTTGAATCATCCCATTGCGAAATTGAAATTCGCCAGCATGTGGGGGAATGAGAATGCAAGAAGGAGTAGGTGCGTGTTCTGGTTGCATGAGATCGCACAACGGACGTAGTGAATCATCAACTGGTACCACAACATTGTCACCATGTTCACTCTGATTATCATCCATTGATTCAGTTGGAGTGGTGACAGGGTTACTAGAACTGGAAGAATTAGATGAATATAGAGGATTTCCAAAAATTTCGTGGACGGAACTATCGGACATAAATGAGAGAACCTAAGAAGATTGAAAACCTAGTGAACTCAAAGAAAAAGGAAAACAGAAATAGATCAGGAAAGATTGAGGTAATCTAAGGAATTGATCGTCGGCTTCCCCGGCAACGGTGCCAAAAACATGACACGCGAATAATCTTGTGTGCTCTTGTGCAATACCCAAGTGTAGGTAGACGTGCAAGTAGTAACTGGTAAGACCAGGTCGATCCCACAGGGAAGGTGTTGACCTATTAACTTAGACTAAACTCAAAAGAAAGGAAAGAAAAAAATTCAATAAGATTTAATAATGGTGCAGAACGCAAAGTTCCACAAACTAAGACTACTAACGAAAGCAATTCAGATTAAACTAAAGAACTAATTAGCTAGTTAAAGCAATACTCTAAAACAGGATTGAACTTTAAGAAGAAAATGTTGGGATTACACAAATCCACTGTGACCCAGCCATCTACCATGCAGTTACATTGAAGCACTAAGGAGTACATTACCTACAGTATGCCGTATTTCTCTTAAAATAAAGAATCCATAGCCCTTTCATGTCCGGGACTATATCATCACAGTTAACTTAAAACACGTGAAAGTGGTTTAATTCAATAGTTAAGACTCACACCTACAATGGTGTTAGCATTGAAGGTGGTTTGCAAAATATATTGAAAGAAATTGCCTTAGGGCCTTGATTTCAGAAACTGTTTTGACAAACTGAGCATTTAGGGACAGTATGATAACAAATCTCAAAAACAAAAGGTCCTGAAATACTGCAGGGAACATCCTCAAGAATCAGAGAGTTCGATCGATCGACGATCGTTCGATCGATCGAAAGCCTTCATCCCTCAATCGATCGAAATGTCCTTCGATCGCTTGACTATCTCTGGTTCGATCGATTGAACTACCTCTGATCGATCGAACACAGGATCTATTCTGCTGCATGGCAGAGGCTGGAGATCACTGTTTCATCGTGTTCTCCCAACCCTAGGACTACTCAGACATCGTCTGGAGTATCACAGACTGGTTTTTATCATATGAAAACATTAAGGCTTTGTTTAGATGTGAGTTTTGCATGAAAACTAGTGATTTAAACTTGTCTAACATGCAATACTACTAAGT
The DNA here is from genome assembly GCA_033977485.1 of Hydrangea macrophylla. Taxonomy (NCBI): domain Eukaryota; kingdom Viridiplantae; phylum Streptophyta; class Magnoliopsida; order Cornales; family Hydrangeaceae; genus Hydrangea; species Hydrangea macrophylla. Next base: position 82,400,428 of record CM066987.1, read on the forward strand.
TAACGAGTTACACTATTCTAAACTAAGTGCAGAATATAAATAAACAGTAGAGAAGTAACCTGGAACGAAGAACTTCACCAAACCTTAGAGTAATCAAGCTAAATAAACCAAGAATCAATGGAAAACCTACAAAACACCAACAAAAACTCTCCTCTCTCTCTAAAACTGATAAAAAAACAAAAGTGGGCGCCCCTTGGGACGTATACAATGCTCATATATATAGAAAACCTAAAGGCTAGGGTTAAAAACCCGCATCTGCTGCGTACGCGAAAGTTTCTAAAAATACCATGTTCGATCGATCGACCATTTCTCGATCGATTGAACATTTGGAACTCAAGCGCTTCAACCTTCTTTAATCGATCGAACCTTCGATCGATCGAACTATCGTCGATCGCTCGAACTTCAAACTTTAGCTTTGAATTCTTTTGTTTGCACTCCAGCATTCCAATTGTCCTGACGTTCATCTCTCTAGTCCACACAGCAGAGATCTGCACAAACAATAGCTAAAACAATACAACTTATCATAGATTAATCACATTATATGAAAACTAGCCTTGTAATGCAAATTGCAGATAAAACGGGATGTTATGATTAAAACCAATGCAATTCTTCCTTTTAGCGCGTTTGTATTTTACAAATACCCCCGCTTTGCAATCATCAGTTCGTTAATCATCATTAGTTTATAGTCACTCTCATTCAAAATATGTCATGTTCATCATCCCCTCTTGATCAAGGCAAATCTGTTGTTGTTAGCCCTTTAGATTGAGGCAAATCCTTCATTATCAGCCCTCTAGATTGAGGCAAATCTATTATCGACAGCCCTCTAGATTGAGGCAAATCTACTATCGTTAGCCCTCTAGATTGAGGAAAATATGTTGTTATCAGCCCTCTAGATTGAGGCAAATCCTTTGTTGTTAGCACTCTTGATTGAGGCAAATCTGTTATCTTCAGTCCTCTAGATTGAGGCAAATCTTTCGTTGTCAGCCCTCTAGATTGAGGCAAATCTATTGTCATCAGCCCTCTAGATTGAGGTAAATCCTTTATTATCAGCCCTCTAGATTGTCAGCCCTCTAAATTAAGATAAATCTTTCACTGTCAGCCCTCTAAATTGAGGCAAATCTTTCATTGTAGACCCTCTGGATTAAGGTAGGACTTTCGCGTCCATCAGTTATCTCGGGCTACCCCATCTATTCTTTGATACCTGGGACTTCCATGTCTGTCAATCATTTTAGGGATTCTATGTCCATCATTAGTGCTTCCACATCCGCCAATCATCTTGGAGGATGAATAGGCTTTCCAGACTGACCATTATAGAATTTGATCAACCGTGAGAGATTCAGAGATGGGTCCTGGTTCTAGGCCAATAGAATTTGATCAACCGTGAGAGGTTCAGAGAAGAATCCTAGTTCAAGGTCAAGATTTAGAGAGAAATTCTCAGAGATTCCAATAACTATCCCCAGCAGACAAATACAAACAGAAATCGGCTCCCGAAGGCTCTAACTAGCTCTTTTGGATTGGGCATTACAAGAAGTTGATCAACCGTGAGAGATTCAGAGAGGAATCCTGGTTCTAGGTCAGGAATTGAAGAAAACAGTTAAGAGAGATTCTCAAGGATTCTAAGAACCATCCCCAGTGAACAAATACATGCAAAATCAGCTCTCGGAGGCCCTAACCGGCTCTCTTGGATTGAGCAATACCATATTTGATCAACCATGAGAAATTCAGAGATGGATCCTGTTTCTAGGTCAGAAGTTAAGGAAGGTTCCTAAAGAATCCCCTACCATCCCCAGCAAAAGCCTGAACCAAATTTCCAGATTGGTCATCATAAAAATCAGCCAACAATTAAAAAACCTGCCAACAGTCAAAAGACCCCGATTCCTAGGGCAAGTATTGTCTATTCACAATCCAAGGCTTCGTGTCCGTTGGTTATCGTGAACCTCCTCGCTAATCATGAGCTTTCTCACTTGTCGTGAGCCTCCTCACTCATTTATCCAAAATTGTGAGCTTCTTTACTCCTTTGTCCAAAATCATGAGCTTTCTCACTTATCGTGAGCTTCCTCACTCCTTTGTCCAAAATTGTGAGCTTCTTTACTTATCGTGAGTTTACTCACTCCTTTGTCCAAAATCATGAGCTTCCTCACTTGTCGTGAGCTTTCTCACTCCTTTATCTGAAATTGTGAGCTTCTACACTTATCGTGGTCTTCCTCGCTTATCGTGAGTTTCCTCACTCATTTGTCTGAAATTGTGAGCTTCTTCACTTATCGTGATATTCCTCGCTTATCGTGAGCTTCCTCATTCCTTTGTCCAAAATTGTGAGCTTTCTCACTTATCGTGAGCTTCCTCATTCCTTTGTCCAAAATCATGAGCTTTCTTACTTATCTGAGCTTCTTTACTAATCGTGAGCTTATCACTTATCGTGAGCTTCCTCACTCCTTTATCCAAAATTGTGAGATTCCTCACTCCTTTATCCAAAATTGTGAGCTTCTTCACTCCTTTGTCCAAAATTATGAGCTTTCTCACTTATCGTGAGCTTCCTCACTCCTTTGTCCAAAATTATGAGCTTCTTCACTTATTGTGATCTTCCTTACTCCTTTGTCCAAAATTGTGAGTTTCTTCACTTATCATGAGCTTTCTCACTCGTTTGTCCAAAATCGTGAGCTTCCTCACTCCTTTGTCTAAAATTGTGAGCTTCTTCACTTATCGTGATCTTCTTCGCTTATCGTGAGCTTCCTCACACCTTTGTCCAAAATCATGAACTTTTTCACTTATCGTGAGCTTCCTCACTCCTTTGTCCAAAATTGTGAGCTTCCTTACTTATTGTGACTTCCTCACTCCTTTATCTGAAATCATGATCTTTTTCACTTGTCGTGGGCTTCCTCACTTATCATGAGCTTCCTCACTCCTTTGTCCCAAATTGTGAGCTTTCTCACTTATCGTGAGCTTTCTTATTCCTTTGTCCAAATTTGTGAGATTTCTTACTTATCGTGAGCTTCCTCACTCCTTTGTCCAAAATTATGAGCTTTCTTGCTTATCGTGAACTTCCTCACTCCTTTGTCCAAAATTATGAGCCCCCTCACCTACCCATCGGTTATCGTGAGCTTCCTCAAAAAAGATCTTGAGCTTCCTCAGCAAATAATTATTGTAAGCTTCCTCAATTATCGTGAGCTTCCTCACTCATTTGTCCAAAATTGTGAGCCCCCTCACCTACCTATTGATTATCATGAGCTTCTTTGTTTGTCGATTATCATGAGCTTTCTCACTTATCATGAGCTTCCTCACTCCTTTATCCAAAAATCATGAGCTTCTCACTTATCGGGAGCTTCTTCACTCCTTTGTCAAAAATTATGAGCCCCATCATCTACCCATCAGCTATTGTGAGCTTTCTCGCTTGTCGATTATCGCGAAATCCTTCTCCGATTGGCTATCTTGAATTTTCTCATCCATCGCTTGGAATCCAGGACTTCCGTGTCCATCAGTTATCTTTAACTATCATCCTCAAAGACCCCACATCCGATTATATTTACTCTCAAAGCATATTTCCCGTAATTTGAGAAGTTTGCCCCGAGACACAGAGTCTTTTCAGACCATGGTCGGCCACTACATTGTAGTCAGAAGCACTAGCACAACACAAGCCCACTCGGAGTGGCATACCCCGCAGCACCAGCTCATGTTAGGATTAGAACACTAGCTCATGCTAAGATCAGAATGCTAGGCATGATAGGACTCATATACACAATCATATCACATCCATGCACTGCATTTGTCCTCATAGCATAGCATCCGTATGTCTTGTTGTGCATGTGTGATTTGTTCTCTTGTGCCCCGAACTACGTCCTGGTCTAATTCCCCTTGGGATACGTAGGCAGCTCACGCAGAGCACGACCAGCACTAGCCCCAGCATCATGTTTTTCATCTATGCATCTTTGCAACGCTTTTATCCTAAATCTATAGCCTCCAAAAAGACCTGTCTCGTCAAAGCTTTGGCACTCGCTTGCGACATGCGTTGCCTCGCAAGTTCATGCCAAAGAGGGGCATATTGTAGACACCCCATTTTGTCGGCTATTAGATTTAGGAGACTCATAGCTTGGTGGTTCACAATGGTCGAAAAAGACTCAAAAAGGACTCCTGGAAGTTAGTTCTATCTCTCAAAATGCTCAGAATGACCAAAATGCCCTTAAAAGCCCAAAAACTCCCTAATTTGGACCAAAAGTTCTGGAAACATGGAACATCATAAGAAAAGTGATAAAATGAGTTTTAAAGCAAAACGGATGAAATCGTCAGCTCCCAGAGACTCTCGAAAGTCCCAAAAGTTCCCGAAAAGTCCCCGTTGACTGGTTTGACCGGGGTTTGACCGAAATCATCCAAATTCTTTACAAAGTTTTAAGATCATTCTAGATCATGTGAAAAGTACTAAAATGAGTTTCAAAAGAAAATTGAACGAAAACATCAGCTCCTGGAAGCTCCTAGAGGTTCTCAAAACTTCCTAGAGATCCCATTTTTGACCGATTTGACCTAAAAATTGACTTTAAAACCGGAGCGCTGTGTCATTTTTCAAATATTTTTCATAGATACTAGAGGTCAATAGCTTTCCAATGGTATATTGCACATAATTTTTGAATTCAAAGCGAATTTACTATGGATTTTCGAAGGTAAAAAAGACGATCAAATCTGCTTTTATCGCAAATATCACAAAACTTTTCAACGTGACCTAACTCTAAACTATTTTTAATTAAAAGAATACTCCATTACCTTTCCAACGGTATATCACAAGCTCAATTTGGAGTTTCTATGCATTTTTTGTGAATTTCAAACGAAATAGGGCCTTTTCGCGAATACCGAACCTCTGGGGCCTAAATACAAATTTCTAGGCATCTGAGGAGCAGTGCTACAGCGGCACTAGGCCACTACCATAGTGGCACATGGCCAGTGCCACGACGGGACTCAACCCCTGCAAAACCCATTTTTGTAATTTATTTTGGGGTCCAAATTGAATAATTGAAAGCCAAAACGACATAGTTTTATGTTCACAGATGTTTGGGGACCAATGGGAGCACTTTCTAAATCCCAAAACCACCCCAAATTGGCCTATATAAACCCCCCTTTACTCTTCATTTTGAGGGGGCCAAGTGCAAAGCTTGGAAAAGTTGTAGAGAGAATGAGAGATATACTTAGAGTTAGAAGTGAGAAATGGATCTTCCTCCACTGATTTTCAATAGAAAGTGAGTTCTAAACTCAAGTTCTTCCATTATCCTTCTATATACTTCACATTCAAACCCTCCCCAACCACCATTCTTGATAAATTTTGAGTTAGAAAGCTACTTCCATGTTCAAATATCAATATCTATGAGTGAAACACCAAGCTACAAGTCCAAAATCACATTGATTATCATCTATTGATTGTTATTATTTGCTTGTTTATATAAATGTTCATCTGTTCTCACCTCATTTCTTTTTTTTTATTATTTAACTACTTACATACTTATCATCACCTAGATGACATATTGTTTGAGGAGAGTGAATCCTTATGGATAGTAGCTCTTGAGATGATGATTCTAACTTCAATACATTCATATGTATTATTGAAGTCATATTCTCAAACAAAACTATGTTTGTGCAAACAATATTGGGTGTTCTTGATGATGAGTTTGATGTTGATTTCCTAAGTGGTCTTAATCCCCTTTTTGTGCTGAAAATGTGCTTTTAAAACCCCTATTTCAAACCCCCCCTAAAATCCCAACATTTGGATTCCAAGAAACAAGCCTTGTTTTACCAAAAAATCTTCAAAACAGTGAATGATCTGAGTTCAAAGATTTCTCTAGAACTCAATACTCAAAGGGTGATGACAAGACCACTTGGAAAGTCTTCCCAACTCATTATAGAACACCCATGATTTTTGGATTGTCTTGGAAACACTTGGAAGGGTTCCATTTTGGCCCAAACATTCCTTCCAGACATTCTATTTTTTCTATCACAACAGCTTGGTTGACTTTCAACTTGTTTTACAAAAACCTTTTCCAAAAGGAGTGGTCTGAACTCATTTTTCCCTTTAACATCTGTGTCTTATAGAACTTTTTGTATAATATGGGCCTCTAGATATTTTGTTTTCATTTTCTAAGATATTTTGACATTTCGGTCGACAATATGGATTCTGTTTCTGAGTGACCTCCATTGTTTATATGATTTCTCTCAATCCGTAATAGTTATTGAAGTTAGACTTTTTAATATGTGTTCTAGAAACAATAAGGATGATCTCCATAAAAAAATCATACATTGAAAACATTTCTTACCTCACTTTTCAATTTCTACAAGGTCAACTCTCTATTCTGTCCACTATTCACAGCAAGCATGCTTTTACTTTCATTCTTTGATTTGATACTTATATGCACTCCAAATTAGCTCATATCTTAGGAAGTAGTCCATACTACATTTGTACATATCCTATGATGATTTATTTCATGCATACTCTAGACTTCTAAGCCACTTTAGAAAGTCCATGTACACAAACACACTACAACCTTTGCCCATTTTAGGATCATACATTGCATCCATGCAAGATTTGGGATTTTTGTGACTCCTAATCTAAGAAGATTATAAGGAATGAACTTGATCACACGTTCATACTTTACCCCGATCTAATCTTCCTTTCTCATCCATCCCAGGGACAGAGAGATCTTCTTTTCTCAAAGATTAACATACATCATACTAGCTTGTTAAGCATATTTTGATTTCTTTGATTATTTATTTCAAGAACAATTCATGTCCCCCCTTTAGATTAGGAAAACTTGATTACTTGATATGTGATTAGACGATATTTCCTAGGTTTGTTTGTGTGATCTTTCACCTTTGCATTGTGTGATATTTGGCTTAGATCTTATGAATGATATCTTATCTTTTGATCTTCCACTTCAAGATTCTTATGTGATGTAATATACTATCATAGTATTAATTGTCGAACCAAACATAGTATAAGTTGATTATTTGGATGCTAATTGAGGCCCGTCGAGAGACGGGGCGAGTTGAGGGTGTTTTAGTCTTGACAAAAGCTCCTTCCTCTCTCGTACCAAAACACCAAGCCAAGTTCTTTGGTTACGAAGGGCCGGTGCCCTTTATCCTTTTGGGTGAGTCAAAATTAGGTTTCTTGGTTCCTTAAAGACCAAGTGGCGACTCTGTATCTGTTTTCAACAAACCTTTTTAAAATCAATTTCAAACAAACTAAAGAGTGGACGACCGATTTCGCGTGTCCACAAAGGAATAATAGGGTTTCTAGGATATTTTGAGGAATCTAGGATAGATTTTCTGAGAGAAACGGGTTATATCTGGGATATCTGGACGGATTTTCTGGGAGAAATAAGTTATATCTGGGATATCTGGACAGAGTTTCTAGGAGAAATAAGTTATTTCTGGGATATCTGGACAGAGTTTTGGGAGAAACAGGTTATATTTGAGATATCTGGATAGCATTTTTGGGAGAAACAGGTTATATCTGGGATATCTGGATAGAGTTTCTGGGAGAAATAGGTTATATCTAGGATATCTGGACAGAGTTTCTAGGGGAAACAGGTTATATGACGGGAGCAGTTGATGATGGTGATCATACTATCAAGCAAGTTTAAATACTCCTATATCTTTGGACCGAAAAACAAGGTTTGTGGTGTATATCTTTGTAAGTATGGAGCAGACATCCTTATCATAGTGCTTAGGCAAGTCAACTTAATGTAATCACATGTGAGTGATTGCCTTGGGAATCATAAGAAAGATGTTATTTTCTATGTCACATCAGCGTCTACACTGCACAGGTAATCCCGTCAGGGCATACAGTAGTTATGTCACATTGTATTATCTGAAAAGATAAATTAACAGTCCTATGAAAGGTTCTACAGGAATCTATATGCAAAGGCTAGGTTTAGTCAAAGAGGGTCCGTTGACGAGAGTTCTAGTATACCGTCAGAGAGACAGTACGAAAGTTTTTACTCTTTTTGATATACCTTGGAAGGTACAGTATCAACGGTGACTTGTGCCCTAGCACGGTAGACCTGAACAATGTCAGTGCCGCGTTTCAGACACAGTCAGAGGGGAAATGCAGGAGTACAATGCGGTGATCCAGATATAGTAAAAAGATGATTTTAAGAATGCTTCTTATGAGTCAAACCTCTATATTATTTTGTTTTGAAAATAAATTTCCCCAGCAGAGTCGCTAGATTGTGGACATGCAGAATTCCACCTCTTTGTTTGTTTGAAATTGTTTTGAAAGGAAAGGAAAAGGTCTGTTGAAAACAGATACAGAGTCGCCACTTGGTCTTTAAGGAACCAAGAAACCTAATTTTGACTCACCCAAATGGATAAAGGGCACCAGCCTTTCATAACCAAAGAACTTGGCTCGAGGTTTTGGTACGAGAGAGGAAGGAGTCTTTGTCACGACTAAAACACCGTCAACTTGCCCCGTCTTTTGAATAAAACACCCTCAACTCGCCCCGTCTTTCGACGGGCCTCAATTAGCATCCAAATAATCATCCTATACTTGTGGATATCACAATTTTTCTTACCCACAGCTTTTCTTTTAAAATCTTTTCAAATTTCAAAACATAAAGAGTCGCCACTTCAATTTTTTTTTAAAAGGAAAATTAAGAAATCATTTTAAAGCAAACTGATATTTTAAGAAACCAGAGATTTTCTAGGTCCGGGGATTATGGAATAAGAGGGGAAGGAGCCCGGCGGACTAAAACACTCCCTCTCATCGTATCTCGCGATAGGCCTCTACTTAACATCCTTTTAATCAAATTATTAATCTAAATGTTCCCTCAACTAATACATATGTATATATATACATTACAAAAACATGTCCAAAGGGTGTAAGATTGCTAATGGTGAAAATAACATTCAAAACCACATAATTCACTTAGCAAACAAGATGATATGCAGCAAAGGACAAGAGAACTTACCTGGGATCCAGCCGTGGTGTTAAACGTGCAATGCATACAAAAATGAAGATCCTAAGAAAAGGTGTCTAATCACATACACACATAAGGCAAAACCTATTTCTAAGGTATTGCGCATTAAGTCGAAAAATCGATAAAATCAAGAAATTAAGATAAACTAAAGAGGAGTTCAAGAACTCATACCTTAATAGAGCTACAAAACAAAGGGTTAGTCCACATGATATACAAGATATAAACTTGGGTCTTAAATAAAAATCCTAGATTTCTAGTTTAAATCTATCAAATGTAATTAGATCTAAAGCAAACAAGTCCTAATTACAAGCATCAAGCCACATGGATGAATATGTACATGATTACATAGATGTGAACAAGAATGAGCTATTGGATTATTCCTTGATTTTTATCATTTAGCCTCTGTATTTAAACTTAACTAATCATTATTAACACATGGTTTAAGCCTTAGGTTATGGAGAGATCATTTGGACCATTATTTGCAAGATATATCAAAAATTATGACAAATTATGAAAATTGCTGAGAGCAGATCAGAACTTCAAAGAAATTAAAAACATGCTTCCCCAGGTTCGATCTTGATGATTTTTGGACACCAGATGCCTCTGTGTGTCTAGTTTCCATCCCAAAAAGAAAATCAAGATTTCGACGGTTAGATCTCTGAAAATTAGACAAATACTAGACATCACTCAGAGACTTACAACTCTCCGTCTAGAGTTTTTGTATGATTTTCTAAAAAGAGTAAAAAAAATTAGAAATACTTTGTTCATTTTAGGGTAGCTTCCCAACACATTAAACTACTTAGAAAAATTTATTTTGGGTCAAGAGTGCTTGATTAAGGTTCTGATTTGCTTATTTCAAAAGAGTATTACTGTTCTGAAACTCTGGACAAATTATAGTTGTTTCACAAAACCCTTGACCAAACCACTCTAAACATGAAACTTCCTTAAAACAAAAATTATAATGGTAGAGATTTGAGTTATAAACACTTTCCCATTGGTTTCATTCAGTTCCAACGGTTTGATGTGCAACTAAAAATCTATGTTCAAAAACAGATTGTGAACTCACTGCATTATTTATCAAATACAACTTTGTAAATTAGTTTCATCCATGAGCCATGGAATTTGGCTTGAACCACACTACCTCTCCTACCATTTGATGGTCATGGGAGACTAACTACATTCATATCTTGAAAGTATCAAAGAAATATGGAGAAATTCCATGATACCTAAATATAACAAACCTAAACCATGAAGATATGTTTAGATTCATTAGTCAAATGTACTAATATCAACTTCAACCTCCTTATAAATCATGAGCTTACAAAGGAATTAAAGGATCTCAAGTCTAAGGATTCAAGTAAGACATTGAGGGTCTTATGAATCTCAAAGATTGAAAGGAAGAGAAAAAGAAAATTCAAAGGCTCTAAGTATATTAATGATTAGAATATAATTAGGACTAATTAACTTAAAGTTTTACCTCCAAAATGTCCTCAACTTTGGGTTTTTTTGAAGAACTTCCAAAGACTAATCAAGCTTTCCATCCTCTTTAACTCTTCTAAAATTCAATTTTAATTGTGTTTAGAGAATAAATTTTGAAAGTTTTAGGACATGGAGAACTAATATAACCTCTAGATTCAAAGAAAATTCCCCACTCATGCAAGAGGATATTCATCCTCTATTTATAGACAAATTTGAAGGGATATTTTAGTCATTTCAGAGCAAAAAATCCTAATTCGGACTGTCCTTTGGTAGTACAAAATGTGCTGTATTACAGCTGACTGTTATAAAAATGCGGCACTCAATGGAGATGGAAGCGGCACTCACTGAATGCCGAAACGACACTTGGTGAATGCCGGTGTGGCATGCTCTGAATGCCGCAACGGCACTCATAGAATGCCGCGGACAACTCCATGGACTGCCGTCTTTTCAAGATTTTCAAATTTAGTGGCACTTGAAACATTTTAGCAGCAGTTAATGGATGCCGGTACAGCTCTCCCTGAATGCCGTTCCGGTAGTTAGGGAGTGCCGCATCGGCAACCCGTGACTGCCGCAAATCTGCCCAAATGTCGTTTTGCCTCTATTTTTCTCTTTCTTTCTTTTTTTGCTTTTTGTTTAGATTAGAGAGTCTTTCAAAGAGTTTGAATCATCTTTGGAAGTCCTAGATTGCCCGGACATTGTCATCATCAGGTCTTGGAGGTAACACTCCCCTTAATTCGATGTTTGGTCAAAATTGGGGTGTCTACAATACTATGTTTGGTTCGACAATTAATACTATAGTAGTATATTACATTTCATAAGAATATTGAAATGGAAGATCGTAAGATAAGATATCATTCATAAGATCTAAGCCAAAATGTCACACAATGTAAAGTGAAAGATCACACACATAAACCTAGGAAAAATCGTCTATTCACATATCAAGTAATCAAGTTTTCCTAATCTAAGGGGACATGAATTGTTCTTGAAACAAATAAACAAAGAGATCAAAAATATACTTAGCAAGCTAGAATGATGCATGTTAATCTTTGAGGAAAGAAGACCTCTCAATCCCCGGGACGGATGAGAAAGGAAGATTAGATCAAGGGAAGCATGGACGTGTGATCGAATTCATTCCTTACATTTGTAGCACCCAGAATTTTCTACAATTCCACGTAGGAATATCAGATTGGTGACATCACCGTAGTGAAGTTACAGAAGGTCCATTAGGATGGCCTTAGCTAGAAACCCTTATTAGAATCCTTTAATTAGCATCTTAACGATGACGATAGGAATCTTAATCTAGTATTAAGAATAGATAATCGTAATCTCAACGTTTAAAATATCCATAATAAAATCCTGAGATAGACTTGAAATTGGTCTCGTATATAGCCGTACATCCATATTTTATACTTGAGTTCACTGTTACAGTGTCACATATATCCGAGACACAGACACTTCCCCACAGGCACAAATCCCAGTGCATATTACCTAAGTTTGGGACCCACGCCACCCCTTGACAGTCACGTGGGCCCCACACTTATCTACCCTTGGGCACACAAACACACATGTATGTACCTATAATTGTGCACTTGTGTGCACCCAATGCACATAATAAAATCCCCATCCACCTCCCTATATAATGGACCTCACCCTCCCTCATAATACTTTAAAATCACAGCTCTATACCCCTCCTAATCTGTCCATTTCAGATGGGTTAGAGAGAGACCCGAGAGAGAGAGAGAGAGCTTGAGAGAACACCTCTCACCCCACCCTACACCCTTGTGGATACCGGGATTCCACCGCTTCGTTTTGTTTTTTATACTCGTTTGATTTTGAATCCAGGAAAGAGAAAAGGTCTGTTGAAAACAGATACAGAGTCGCCACTTGGTCTTTAGGGAACCAAGAAACCCAATTTTGACTCACCCAAACGGATAAGGGCACCGGCCCTTCATAACCAAAGAACTTGGTTCGGAGTTTTGGTACGAGAGAGGAAGGAGCCTTTGTCGCGACTAAAACACCCCCAACTCGCCCCGTCTTTCGACGGGCCTCAATTAGCATCCAAATAATCATCTTATACTATGTATGGTTCGACAAATAATACTATGATAGTATATTACATCACATAAGAAAATTGAAATGGAAGATCAAAAGATAAAATATCATTCATAAGATCTAAGTCAAATATCATGCAATGTAAAGTGAAAGATCACACAAATAAACCTAGGAAAAATCGTCTAATCATGTATCGAGTAATTAGTTTCGTTAATCTAAAGGGGACATGAATTGTTCTTGAAATAAATAAAGAAATCAAAATATGCTTAGCAAGCTAACATGATGCATGTTAATTTTGAGAAAAGAAGATTTCTCAATCCCCGGGACGGATGAGAAAGGACGATTAGATCGAGGGGAAGCATGAACGTGTGATCAAGTTCATCCCTTATAATCTTCTTAGATTAAGAGTTACAAAAACCCCAAATCTTGCATGAATGCATTGTATGTATCTAAAAATGTGCAAAGGTTGTAGTGTGTTTTGTGTACATGGATTTCTAAAATGACTTAGAAGTCTAAAATGTGCATGAATGAATGGATTAAATCAACATGGGATATATACAAATGTAGTATGAACTACTTCCTAAGATATGAGCTAATTTGGAATGCATATAAGCATTAAATCAAAGAATGAAAGTTAAGGTATGCTTGCTGTGAATAGTGGACAGAACTGGAGATGTTCCTTATTGTGTCTAGAACACAAGCCAAAAGGCCAATCTTGAATAGCTATCACAGATTGAGAGAAATCATATAAACAACACAGGTCACTCAGAAACAGAGTCCGTACTGTCGACTGAAATGTTAGAAAATCTTAGAAAATGAAAAAGAATGATCTAAGGGCCTATTTTATACAGAACGTTCCCTAAGATATTGAATTTTAAGGGAAAAATAAGTTAGGACCAACCCTTTTGGAAAAGTTTTCTGTAAAATAGGTTGGAAGTGGACCTAGCTGCTGTGACAGCAAAATCAGAATGTTTGGAAGGAATATTGGGATCCAAATGGACCATTTCCAAGTACTTCCAAGTCAAACCAAAAATCATGGGTGTTCTCCAATGAGTTAGGAAGACTTTCCAAGTGGTCTTGCATCCATATGTTGAGTATTGAGTTCTAGAGAAATCTTTGAACTCAACTCACTCACTGTTTTGACTCATTGTTTTGAAGATTTTGGAGAAAACAAAGTTTTGTTTCTTGAAATCAAAATGAGAGGGATTAAGAGGGGGTTTTGAAATAGATGTTTTGAAGACATATTTTTAACACTCAATAAGGATCATAGCCACTTAGAATACCTATATCAAACTCATCATTTAAGAACCTCCAAGATTGTTGGAGAGATTTATTTTATTTTTGAACATAACTTCAATACATTCCAAGAATACCTTGGAAGTATTGAGGTTATGATCATCATCTATCAAACATGTTTTTGAGGTCAAGAGCTACTATCCATAAGGATTCACTCACCCCAAACTTCATGTCATCACTTAGATGATGATGAACTAGTAAGTAAATAAAGAAAATAAAAAGAAATGGGATAAGAAGAGATGAACAATAAATAAACAAGCAAGTAGATGATAATCAATAGATGATATTCATGAAGCATGAGACTTGTAGATTGGTGTATCACTCATATGTAATGACACTAGACATGGAAGAAGCTTCCACTCTCTTGAATGCTCACTAAAATGGTGGTTGGGAGTATTGAATGTTGAAATAAATGGAAGTAATGAAGTAAAAACAAAGTTAGAACTCACTTTTGTTTTGAAAATCAAAGAAGAAAGCTTCTTTTCTCTCTACTCTAACCTTATCTCTACAACTTTCTCTCCCAAACTTTTCCAAAACTCACATTTGACTCCCCTAAAATGAGGAGTAATGGGGGTTTATATAGGCCAACTTGGGGTGTTTTTGGGATTTAGAAAGTACTCCCATTGGCTCCAAACATCTGAAATCATAAAACTATGTCGTTTTGGCTTTTAATTAATCAAAATGGGACCACAAACTTAATTACAAAAATACACTGTTCTGGAGGGGAGTGCCGCGGCGGCACTGGCCCAGTGCCGCGGCGGCAGTGCTCCTCCCTTCGTCTGGATAATGCTGTTTAGGCCCCCTGAAGTTCCGGTATTCGCGAAAAGGCCCTATTTTGTCCGAAATTCACAGAAAATGCATACGAACTCCAAATTGAGGTTGTGATATACCGTTGGAAAGGTAATGGAGTCTACTTTACATAAAAAATAGTTCGGGGATAGGTCACTTTGAAAAGTTTTGCGGTATTCGCGATAAAAGCCAATTTGATCGCCTTTTTCACCTTTGGAAATTCATAATAAATTCGTTTTAAATCCCGAAATTATGTACGACATACCGTTGGAAAGCTATTGACCTCTAGTATCCATGAAAAATATTTTAAAATTGTTTTGGTGCCCCGATTCCAAAGTCAAATTCTGGTCAAACTGGTCAAACCTGGGATTCCCGGGAAGTTCTAGAAACCTCCGGGAGTTCCCGAGAGCCGATGTTTTCGCTCGATTTTCTTTTGGAACTTGTTTTAACACTTTTCCCATGATTTAAAATGATTTTGGTGAATTCGGGCGATCTCGCTCAAACTTGGTCAAACTTGGTCAAACCTGGTCAAGCCTTGGTCAAACCTAGTCAAACCTTGGTCAAACCGGTCAACGGGGACTTTCCGGAAGCTTCCGGGACTTCCGAGGGTCTCTGGGGGCTGACGATTTCATCCGATTTTTCTTAAAAACTCATTTTATCACTTTTCTTACGACGTAGCATGTTTTCAGAACTTTGGGACCAAATCTGGGAGTTTTCGGGCTTTCAGGGGCATTTTGGTCATTCTGAGCATTCTGAGAGATAGAGCTGACTTCCGAGAGTCCTTTTGAGTCTTTTACGATCATTGTGAACCACCAAGCTATGGGTCTCCTAAATCTGATAGCCGACAAAATGGGTTGTCTACAACCCTCGGTCTATACACCACACCCCATACATTGTGTACCCCCACACACTCCCTCTCCATACCATCTCTATCCACTCCCACACACACACAGACCCGAAGAGAGAGAGAGAGAAGACAGAACGAGAAAGAAGAAGGGGCATAGAGGAGAGAGAGAAGGTGATCGGAGAAGATAGAAGAGAGATTGAGCTCCCTGAGAATTTGAAGGTTATCTGCTTTTCGAGGATCGGTGACTCGAGGTGAGTTTCCTAACCTCACTCTAATCCTAATAAGAGTAATATAAGATGTTTAAGAGCTAACTGTATGATATTTTGTATAAGTGATATGTTGATTTATGATGTCACGTGTATTTCCAACAATTGTAAGACTATGCAAAGCATGTTATGGTAGTGCTATCGCATACGTGAGCATGTCAAGGGTTTTATCTATATGGTTATCGGTATCAAATCCATGCTATGTGATCCATGCTCTATATGTTACGTTTCTGCTGCTAACTGTTAAATGCACATTTTACGATGTTGATTGACTGGAATTGATAACGCATGCCATGTTAATAATAAAGAGGAATAAAAGTAGATTTGCATGTGAGTATTGATAATGGACACACGCGCATTTTATGACATGTGTCAGTATGCGATGTGTGAGAAAGAGAGGTGTTTGATGAGAATGTGAATGAGATGAGATATGTGAATGTGAAAGAGATGTGATTTTTGGATCCGATGGATCAACGGCTGACGAGCCGGGTGGACATGAACGGTTAGGGTTCCTAGCGCGCCTCTCCTCGTTGAAGACGTCCGGTGATGCGCATACGTGGTTGAAGACGTCCCATGTATCGTTGACGATGTTCGGCTAGTGCTCTAATATACTTCTCAGCCGTGTAGACGACCGATGAGAGTATACACATGGTTGAAGACGTCCCATGTGCCAGTTGCATTATTTACAGATAGTGTGCGTCGTGAAGACGTCCGGTGGCCTATCAAGGGATGAGTATGAATTGGCTGTGATAGCATGTTGTCATCCTTGATATACCGTGTGTTGTCAAGTGGATGAGAAAGAGAAAATGAATGATGAGATTGAATTGATGAGCAAAAAGAGTTTAGTTCGAAATGATTTGGTGTTGGAAAGTTTTGGTTTTAAAATGAAATGGTTTTGAAAAGTATCTGTTTTGAAAAGCAAATGTCTTTGAAAAGAGTTGGGAGTAAGTCACATTGGTCATGCATTTGCACGCACGAGGATATAATAAGGATAATGTATTCTATGATGTTATGTTTATCTGTTTATCTGTTTTGTTGAAGACCTCTGCTATGCCCGTGGTGAGAATGCGTCTTTTGATAAGAGAATAACCATACCTTAGAGTATTAAACTATGACGTGAGTTGAGAGATGTTCTGTATTTATTGATTATTGTGCGGTTGAGATTCTCACTCAGCCTTGTTCCAAGGCCGACGGCATGTTACGCCCTGGGCATTCGTATGCCCAGAGTGTTGCAGGTTTGGAGATAGATAGAAGAGTTCAAGATGCAGTACAGTGGAGCCAAGAAGAATAAAGCCTTGCCCAAGACCTGATAGACAGTTTTTCAAGTTTTAAGATTATGTAAATTGTTTAGTAGGGCCTCTTGTATTAAGATTGAAGTTACTGTAACCCTTGTTTAATTTCCGCTGCTGTATTTATACTCTGATAAGTTTAGATCATGCTTATGCTCCAGCATTTCCCTTATGATTGCACGGTGCGGAGTTAGAAGGACAGGATGGTTAACAAACTAGTCACGTGTCTACGGACCCATAAAGGAAAATTTTTATTTTCCCTATTTTTGGCTTACTCTGGGGCGTGACAACATTTTTCTTAGATTAGGAGTCACAAAAACCCCAAATTGCATGGATGTAATGCATGGCCTTAGAATGTGCCAAGGTTGTAGTGTGTTTGTGTACATGAGTTTTCTAAAGTGACTTAGAAGTCTAGAAGATGAATGAATGCAAGGGAGAAATCATCACGGGATATGTAAAAATATGGTATGGACCACTTCCTAGGATATGAACTAATTTGAAGTACATATAAGCATCAAATCAAAGGATGGAAGTAAAAGTATACTTGCTGTGAATAGTGGACAGAATAGTGACTTGATCTTGTGGAAATTGAAAAGTAGGGTTAGAAATGTTTTCAATGCATGATTTTTTATAGAGATCATAATTATTGTGTCTAGAATGCAAATAAAAAAGCCAATCCTTAATAACTATTACATATTGAGAGAAATCATATAAACAATAGAGGTCACTCAGAAACAGAATCCGTATTGTTGATTGAAATGTCAAAAAGTCTTAGAAAATGAAAACAGAATATCTGGAGGCCCATATTATACAGAAAGTTCCCTAAGAAACTGAAGTTCAAGGGAAAAATGAGTTGGGACCACTCCTTTTGGAAAAAGGTTTCTGTAAAATAAGTTGAAAGTCGACCAAATTGATGTAACAGCAAAGACAGAATGTTTGGAAGGAATGTTTGGGTCCAAATGGACCCCTTCTAAGTGTTTCCAATTCAAACCAAAAATCATGGGTGTTCTCTAATGAGTTAGGAAGGCTTTCTAAGTGGTATCATGTTAATACTTTGAGTATTGAATCCTAGAGAAATCTTTGAACTCAGATTGTTCACTGTTTTGAAGATTTTGGGAAGAACTAGGGTTTTATTCTTTAAAATCAAAATGAGGGGTTTAAGAGGGGTTTTGAAATATAGGTTTTGAAAGTGTATTTTTAGCACTTAAATGGAGATTATGACCACTTGAAATATCAACATTGAACTCATATCAAGAATCTCCAAGATTGTTGGAGAGCATTGTTTTCATTTTGGAGACAACTTCAAGAATACATAGGAATGTATTGAAGTTGAAATCATCATCTATCAAACATGTTTTTGAGGTCAAGAGCTACTATCCATAAGGATTCATTCACCTCAAACTTCATGTCATAATCTAGATGATGATGAACTAGTAATTAATCAAAGAAAAATAAAAAAGAAATGGGGTAAGGAGAGATGAACATTTATATTAAAAAAAGCATATAAATAGCAATCAATAGTTGACGATCAATGATGCATTGGACTTGTAGCTTGGTGTTTCACTCATATGTGATGACATTGGACATGGAAGTAGCTTCCTCTCTCTTGAATGCTCACTAAAATGGTAGTTGGATGTTTTGAATGTGAAGTAAATGGGAGTAATGAAGTTGAAAACAAAGTTTAGAACTCACTTTTCAAGTTGAAAATCAAAGGAAGGAGCTTCTTTTCTATCTATTCTAACCTTATCTCTACAACTTTCTCTCTACAACTTCTCTGAGCTTTGTGTTTGAAACCCCCCAAAATGAGAAGTCAAGGGGGGTTTATATAGGCTAATTTGGGGGGAGTTTGGGGTTTTAAAAGTGCTCCCATTGGTCCCAAACATCTGTTAACATAAAACTATGTCATTTTAGTTTTTGATTATACAATTTGGGTCGACAAAAGAAATTGTAAAAATAGACTATTCTGGAGAAGAGTGTCGCGGTGGCACTGGGCCTGTGCCGCGGTAGCAGTGGGCCAGTGCCGCGGCAGCACTGCTCCTCTGATGTCTAGATAATGTCATTTAGGCCCCCAAAGGTTCTGGTATTCGCGAAAGGCCCTATTTCATCCAAAATTCACAGAAAATTCGTATGAACTCCAAACTAAGGTTGTGATATACCGTTGGAAATTTAATGGAGTCTAATTTACATAAAAAAAAGTTTGAAGATAGGTCACTTTGAAAAGTTTTGCGATATTCGCGATAAAAGCCGATTCGATCGCCTCTTTCACATTCGGAAATTCATAATAAATTAATTTTAAATCCAGAAATTACGTGTGGTATACCGTTGGAAAGCTATTGACCTCTAGTATCTATGAAAAATATTTGAAAAATAATAAGGTGCTCTAGTTTTAAAGTCAAATTTTGGTCAAACTGGTCAAATCACGAACCCCCAGGAAGTTTTGGGAACCTCTGAGAGCTCCTAGGAGCTGACGTTTTTGTCTGATTTTCTTTCAAAACTTTTTTTAGTACTTTTCACATGATCTATAATGATTTTGGAACTTTTTGACGAATTTGGGTGATTTTTGTCAAACCTTGGCCAAACTTGGTCAAACCGGTCAATGGGGACTTTTTGAGATCTCCCGGGACTTCCTGGGGTCTCTGCGAGCTGACGATTTCATCTGATTTTTCTTAAAAATTTATTTTATGACTTTCTTTATGACACAGAATGTTTCCAGAACTTTCGGTCCAAATCTGGAAGTGTTTGGGCTTTCAGGGGTATTTTGGTCATTCTGAGCATTTTGAGAGATAAACTAACTTCCACGAGTCCTTTTTGAGTCTTTTCGATCATTGTGAACCACCAAGATATGGGTGTCCTAAATCTGATAGCCGACAAAATGGGGTGTCTACATTCCTATATAAGGGGTCCTTGTTTATTTCCTTCATTCCTGCTACCCTGAGATAGAGATTACCAAGCGATTTTGAGAGCAAAAGTCCCCGATCAAGCTTCCCGAGCTCTTTTTCTGCGTTAATTCTTGTAAGTCCTCACTTCCCAAGTATCAATTCACTGTTCTCTTCCTTTTCCTCTTTTCTTTTTCTTCCATGGGTGAGGCTGGAGAGGACAAATCCACTAGGTTTTGCACGGGAGTGGGATTTCTTCTTCCTTTGGTTTTGCTCCTTCTTTAGGTCAGGCGGTATGCTAAGACAGTTGACCCGAGCGGGTTATCCCGGGGTAGTTTTGATTGAGTGCCACCTTACCTTAAGGACCATGTACTCATTGCCCTTTAGGTTTGTAACCTTGCCCACCTTGTACCTCAGACTTAGAGTTTCTAGCTCGTACCAAGGTTGTCACTTGCTTTCCTATTCCTCCGCAGGAGTACTGGAGATGTGTCGCTCCAGCTTTGACTCTTCTTCCCGGTGAGAAGATGAGCAGTCATGGTCTGGGATCCTGGACACTAGCTTGGACCCACCCTCTACGACTCTGTCGGATCACCATAGCGAGGGCAGGATCCCAATTCGGGTGTCGAACGTTGAGTCAGACCAAGAGGCCCTAGTGGCCTTTGTCTCTCGGGGTTCAGGTGATGAGTTACCGGAGAGCCCCGACCCCAAAGTAGCATTCTCCTGCGAATTCACTCCATCCACCTTGTATGATCAAGACCCCAGCCGAATCAGGGAGAAGTTCACTATTCCCGACCATTGCTCTCTCACCGTCCAAGCTAGTGGGGCCCAACTCTATCATTGGGGGTTCATCACTTTGTACGAGGACTTCCTCAAGGCTGGGTTTCGCATCCCCCTTCACCCTGTCACTTGGGACGTCCTGATCTACATCATGATTGCCCCTGGGTAGCTAGCCCCGAACGGTTGGAGGTTTCTGATGGGGTCCATCTTCCTCTGGCCTCAAGTTTTCAGGTACAAACTTACCCTCCAAGAGTTCTTATGAGTACATCGATCGTTCCCTGTGTACGGGGAGGTCGGGTTCTTCTCTTTGGCAGCTTGAAAGGGAAGAAAGATCATTGTTAATTGCCCAACCAATAACAAGGGGTGGAAGAACAAGTTCTTCCAAGTGTCCACCCTCGGGCATTGCGATCTAGCCCCAGGAATCCAGTTGAGGACTTCCTGGGCGGGAGAGCTGAGGGGTAAGCTCACCCAGTGTTTCCTTTTTTTTTTTTTTCTTTTTTGCTTTCTTTTGCTTTTGAAAGTAACTGTATGGCTAATTGTTTTCATGTTTTACTTTGCAGTGGGGTCAGTTGATCTGCCGAGTGTTCCCGAGGAGTGCCAGAACCTGATCCAATGCTTGGCAGGCCTTCCCACAAACATCTGGAACGTGTTATGCCAGACAGGGAATTTTATCGCCACCTATAGTCCGGACGAGCCCGTTGAAGCCCCTGTTTTTCCCCCCAATCATCCCAGGTGGGTATCTGGGTGAACTGTTTAATTTTAGCCACACTTTACCCCTCCTCTTTTTTATTGCTTTCCAGATTACTGACTACATGGCTCTCTTATTCCTGTATAGAAATGGGTCCCCGGAGAGACATTGAGCAGTTGAGGGCTAGACAGGCCACCACTGCCCAGGTGGTGGATAGAGGAAAGAGGCCCACTGCTGAGACCTCGGGCAGTGATTGTTCACTCTGGCAGATAAGGCATGGGACACGAGCTCTTCAGGCTCCCGGGGAGACGTCGGCTCCCCATATGGTGGTGGTTTAGGAGGCCACTCCCCAGGCAGAGGTACCATCAGGGACTTTGCTGGGGGAGTCGACGGAGATTAGGGAGAGGGTCAGGCTCGGCCTTCTTCCCAGCTAGGTGGAGATGTGTGCAAATATGTCTCTGTAGGCCTTCCAAGGGTGGCTGTACAGCCTCTCCCACTTTGTAAGCACTTCTGCCTCTGTTCATCCATTCATTACTTTTCGTCCTTTCTTATTTTTGTTCCTGTTTTGCTTAGTAACCAACTAATTTATATTTTTTGCAGGTTGGCTGCATGGCTGTCGGTGCTGAGTCCTTTTTGCCTTCTCTAGTCGGGAGGGCCACTATTATTGAAGCTGCCCTGTCGCAGGAGCGGGCAACATCAGAGGCCAGGGAAACTGCTCTAGCTGTGGAGAAGGACAAAGTTAAGGGCTTAGCCCTAAGCCTTGGAGCGGCACAGGTGGAGTTGGCGATCGCCTTGGTTGATCTGGAGACCGTCCGGGCCATTACGACGGTAGCGGAGGCTAAGGCTAAGGCGAAGGTCTTGGCTGAGGCTATAATGGTGGGGTCTACGGAGGAAGCCTTCGACGATGGTTTCTTCCAAGGCTATGAGGACCTGAAGAGAAGGCTGGCCCGAGACCATCCCGAGTGGGACATCTCGTCCTGCAAAGGGATTGACTCGAACTATTAGGATGTGGGTCCTGCTACTGCTGAGGTCTTGCTGCTGAGGCTAGGCCCACTGAAGATGCTACCCAGAGAGACGGCATCACCCTGGAAGGAGAGGCTGGGGAAACAGAGGATGTGGCCTTAGTGGAAGACTTCTAGTCCCCCCTTTCTTTTTTGTTTCGTTTTGTTGGTGTTTTTTTTTTGGGGAGTACTACAACTGCCCCCCAGCCTCTGTACAAATTTTTGTTTCAATTAATGAAAAGGCCCATTGTGGATACCGGGATTCCACCACTTTTTGTTTTGAAACTTGTTTGAAATTTGATTTGGATCAAAGCAAGAAAATTGGTCTGTTGAAAACAGATACAGAGTCGCCACTTGGTCTTTAAGGAACCAAGAAACCTAATTTGACTCACCCAAATGGATAAAGGGCACCGGCCCTTCATAACCAAAGAACTTGGTTCGGGGTTTTGGTACGAGAGAGGAAGGAGCCTTTGTCGCGACTAAAACACCCTCAACTCGCCCCATCTTTCGACGCGCCTCAATTAGCATCCAAATAATCATCTTATACTATGTTTGGTTCGACAAATAATACTATGATAGTATATTACATCACATAAGAAAATTTGAAAATGGAAGATCTAAAGATAAGATATCATTCATAAGATCTAAGCCAAATATCACACAATGCAAAGTGAAAGATCACACAAATAAACCTAGGAAAAATCGTCTAATCATGTATCAAATAATCAAGACTTCCTAATCTAAAGGGAGACATGAATTGTTATTGAAACAAATAAACAAAGAAATCAAAATATGCTTAGCAAACTAGTATGATGCATGTTAATCTTTGAGAAAAGAAGACCTCTCAATCCCCGGGATGGATGAGAAAGGATGATTAGATCGGGGGAAGCATGAACGTGTGATCAAGTTCATTCCTTATAATCTTCTTAGATTAGGAGCCATGAAGGCCCCAAATCTTGCATGGATGCAATGTATGTATCTAAAATGTGCAAAGGTTGTAGTGTGTTTTGGGTACATGGATTTCTAGAATGACTTAGAAGTCTAAAATGTGTATGAATGAATGAATGAAATCAACATGGGATATGTGCAAATATAGTATGAACTACTTCCTAGGACATGAGCTAATTTGGAATGCATATGGGCATCAAATTAAAGAATGAAAGTTGAAATGTGCTTGCTGTGAATAGTGGACAGAACAGTAGCATGATCTTTTGGAAATTGAAAAGAGGGGTTAGGAATGTTTTCAATGCATGATTTTTTATGGAGAGCTTCCTTACTGTGTCTAGAACACAACCTAAAAGGCCAATCTTGAATAGATATTACAGATTGAGAGAAATCATATAAACAATGAAGGTCACTCAGAAATAGAGTCCGTACTGTCGACTGAAATATTGAAAAATCTTAGAAAATGAAAACGAATGATCTAGAGGCCCATTTTATACCGAAAGTGCCCTAAGACATTGAAGTTTAAGGTAAAAATAAGTTAGGACCACCCCTTTTGGAAAAGGTTTTCTGGAAAACAAGTTGAAGGTGGACCTAGCTACTGCGACATCAAAAACAGAATGTCTAGAGAAAATGTTTGGATCCAAATGGGCCATTTTCAAGTATTTCCAAGTCAAACCAAAAATCATGGGTGTTCTCTAATGAGTTAGGAAGACTTTCCAAGTGGTCTTACATTCATACATTGATTATTGAACTCAAAATAATTCCTTGAAGTTAAATGACTCACTGTTTTGAGGGTTTTGAGAAAAACAAGGTTTATTTCTTGGAATCAAAATGAGGGGTTTAAGATGGGGGTTTTGAAATGGGGGTTTTGAAAGTGTACTTCCAGAACTTGGATGAATATTCTAACCACTTGGAATATCAATTCCTAACTTATTTCAAGAACTTCCCAAGTATTTGCAAACCATGGTTTTATTTGGAAATCAAACTCAAGAATCTATGGGAGTATGATACATGAGAGGATAGATGATACATGATATGATATAGCATGCTAAAAGTGGTAAAGAACATGTGCATGGGATATGGGTTCATCTAGATACAAGAGAGTGTTGCATCAAAGTGTGAAAGCCAAAAAGTGAAATGCTGTGAATAGTGGACAAACTGTATGCATTACTTTGTAACATTAGAATGGGAGGTCAAACGTGCCTAGGAAAATGTAAGAAAACTCAGAGATCATCCTTATTGTGTCTAGAAAATAACCCAAAAAGCCAAACATCAATAGCTATCACAGATTAAAAGAAATAAATCAGAATGTACACATGACTCAGAAACAAAAGCTGTATTGTTGACTGATTTTGTATGATTTTTCATAAATCAAAGAAAAGGTTTATGATGACCCATTATATACCAAAGGTTTCCAAAGACACCCAAGTTTTATAAAAAAAATAGAAAAGATATATATACAGTGACGAAAATATCTAGAATAAGTGCAAGAAGTTGGGTGAACATTCTGTGAGAACAGAGGCAGATTATGAATATTAACTTCTCACATCCAAAACAAATACTTTCATATCTCTATAATTGATGGGAAACATCAGAGACAAACTATGATGTCTTAGAAAGATTTTCCAAGTGGTTTCATCATCATAACTCAAGTATTTAATTCAAAACAAATATTTGAATCTGAACAGCTCACTGTTTTGGATCATTCTTGAAGAAAATGGATTTGAGTTTTGAAATAGAGTTTAAGTTCTTGATTGGGGTTTTTTGAAATAGATGTTCAAAGCATGAACTTAAACTCTTGAGATGACCATGTGACCACTTAGAACCTCATCCAACCTTGAATCATTGAATAACTCCCAATATTATTGGAGAGTTTCATTTTTATTTTGAACATAACTTCAAGAATACCTTGAAGGTATTGAAGTTATGATCATCATCTATCAAACATGTTTTTGAAGTCAAGAGCTACTATCCATAAGGATTCACTCACCTCAAACTTCATGTCATCATTTAGATGATGATGAACTAGTAAGTAAATAAAGAAAAGTCAAAAAGAAATGAGGTAAGAAGAGATGAACATTGTATAAACAAGCAAGTAGATAATGATCAATAGATGATATTCATAATGTATTGAACTTGTAGCTTGGTGTTTCACTCATAGATATAGACATTTGGACATGGAAGTAGCTTCCTAACTCAAAAATGCTTAGAGAAATGGTGATTGGGTATGTTGATGAAGAATGGTGGAGGAAAACAAGATTAGAACTCACTTTGATTAGAAAAAATGGAAGAAGAAGACTACTTCTTCTCTTTCTCTCTCTATATTTCTCTAGAGTTTCTTCCTAAGCTCTCTCTAAGCTTCCATGTCTCTCCCCTAAATGGAAGTACATGGCTTCTTTTATAGGCAAAGGAGGGGTGGTAAATGGAGTTTTAAAAAGTTTAAAATGGTCTCCCATTGGTCCAAAATAAGCTGGGAATCAAAACTACGTCGTTTTGGTTTTTAATTAATCAAAATGGGACCCCAAAAGAAATTACAAAAACTCACTGTTCTGGAGGGGAGTGCCGCGGCGGCACTGGGCCAGTGCCGCGGTGGCACTGCTCCTCCCTTTGTCCAGATAATGCTGTTTAGCCCCTCTGAAGTTCCGGTATTCGCGAAAAGGCCCTATTTCGTCCGAAATTCATAGAAAATGCGTACGAACTCCAAATTGAGGTTATGATATACCGTTGGAAAGGTAATGGAGTCTACTTTACATAAAAAATAGTTCGGAGATAGGTCACCTTGAAAAGTTTTGCGGTATTCGCGATAAAAGCTTATTTGATCGCCTTTTTCGCCTTTGAAAATTCATAATAAATTTGTTTTAAATCCAGAAATTACGTGTGATATACCGTTGGAAAGCTATTGACCTCTAGTATCCATGAAAAATGTTTGAAAATTGTTTTGGTGCCCCGGTTCCAAAGTCAAATTCTGGTCAAACTGGTCAAACCTGGGATTCCCGGGAAGTTCTGGAAACCTCCGGGAGTTCCCAGGAGCTGACGTTCTCGCTCGATTTTCTTTTGGAACTTGTTTTAACACTTATCTTATGATTTAAAATGATTCTGGTGAATTCGGACGATTTCAGTCAAACTTGGTCAAACTTGGTCAAACCTTGGTCAAACCTAGTCAAACCTTGGTCAAACCGGTCAACGGGGACTTTCCGGGAACTTCCGGGACTTCCGGGGGTCTCTGGGAGCTGACGATTTCACCCGATTTCTCTTAGAAACTCATTTTATCGCTTTTCTTACGACATAGCATGTTTTCAGAACTTTGGGACCAAATCTGGGAGTTTTCAGGCTTTTAGGGGCATTTTGGTCATTTTGAGCATTCTGAGAGATTGAGCTGACTTCCAGGAGTCCTTTTGAGTCTTTTACGATCATTGTGAACCACCAAGCTATGAGTCTCCTAAATCTGATAGCCGACAAAATGGGGTGTCTACAGTTTGCCCCTCTTTGGCATGAACTTGCGAGGCAACGCATGTCGCAAGCGAGTGCCAAAGTTTTGAAGAGACGGGTCTTTTGGAGGCTATAGATTTAGGATAAAAGTGTTGCAAAAGATGCAATGATGCTGTGGCTAGTGCTGGTCGTGCTCTGTGTGAGCTGCCTACGTATCCCAAGGGGAATCAAACCAGGACGTAGTTCAAGGCAAGGAATCGATCATACATGCACATACACAACAATCAGGCGGATGCTATGCTATAAGAGTGATATGCAATGTATGGATGTGATATGAATTGTGTCATGAGTCCTATCATGTCTAGTGTTATGACCCTAGTATGAGCAAGTGTTGTGGGGTGTGCCACTCCGAGTGGGCTGGTGTTGTGCTAGTGTTTGCGACTGTGATGCGGTGGGTGACTCGGATAAGGACATCAAGGTTTAGAAGTCTCTGGGTTTAGGACCAAACTTCTGGAATTTGGGAAGTGTGCTTCGCGAGAGAATGTAGTCAGATGTGGGGTCCCTGAGGATGACAACTAAGGATAACCCATAGGCGAGGGAGTTCAAGATAACCGACAGTTTTATAATAACCAAAGTGAGGAGGCTCATGATAAGTGGGGTAGCTCACGATAATGGATAGGTGAGATAATCGGAGTGAAGAGGCTCACGATAAGTGAGGAAACTCATAATGACTGACAGGTGAGAAAGCTCATGATAATCAGTGGACACGGGTCCTTAAATTGTGAATAGACAGTGCTTGCCAAGGGAATCGGGGTGATTTGACTGCGGGTGATGTTTTGGCCGATCCTTATGATGACAAGTCCGGAGAATCGGTTCGGACTTCTGCTATCTTCCGCTGGGATGGTAGGGGACTCTCTGAGAATCTCTCTTCAATTCTTGACCTAAAACCAAGATCCATCTCTGAATCTCTCGTAGTTGGTCAGATTTTGTAATGCTCAATCCAAAAGAGCCGGTTAGGGCCTTCGGGAGCTGATGGACTCTCTAAGAATCTCTCTTCAATTATTGACCTAGAACCAGGATCCATCTCTGAATCTCTCGTGGTTGGTCAGATCTCGCAATGCTCAATCCAAAAGAGCCGGTTAGGGTCTATCGGTTTCTATCCTCGGGGGATGATGTAGGGTTCTCGGAGAATCTCTTTTGGCGCTCAATCCAAGAGGGCCGGTCAGGGCCTCCGGGAGCTGGTATCTATCGGTTTCTGTCCTTGGGGGATGATGTAGGGTTCGTGGAGAATCTCTTTTGGCGCTCAATCCAAGGAGGCCGATCAGGGCCTTCGGGAGCTGGTATCTATCGGTTTCTGTCCTCGGGGGATGATGTAGGGTTCTCGAAGAATCTCTTTTGGCGCTCAATCCAAGGGGGCCGGTCAGGGCCTCCGGGAGCTGGTATCTATCGGTTTCTGTCCTCGGGGGATGATGTAGGGTTCTCGGAGAATCTCTTTTGGCGCTCAATCCAAGAGGGCCGGTCAGGGCCTCCGGGAGCTGGTATCTATCGGTTTCTGTCCTCGGGGGATGATGTAGGGTTCTCGGAGAATCTCTTTTGGCGCTCAATCCAAGGGGGCCGGTCAGGGCCTCCGGGAGCTGGTATCTATCGGTTTCTGTCCTCGGGGGATGATGTAGGGTTCTCGGAGAATCTCTTTTGGCGCTCAATCCAAGGGGGCTGGTTAGGGCCTCTGGGAGCTGAAGGATAATGTACTCTGTTAGGAAGAAGGAAATACGTCCTTTAAATGAGAGTCAAGGTATCATTCTATTTGTGATGAGGGATACGGAGATGGCGTGCGGCAGTTAAGGTTTTGATTTTGAAAGAGGAGAGTGATGGACTTATGTTGCTTTAGGATGAAAGAAGGTCATCAACAGCCACTCATGGACTTATGTTGCATGAAGAAAAATGAAAGATCAACAGCCACTCATGGACTTATGTTACTAGGAGAAAGGAAGATCATCAACAGCCACTCATGGACTTATGTTGCATGAACAAAGGAAGATCATCAACAGCCACTCATGGACTTATGTTGCATGAAGAAAGATCAACAACCACTCATGGACTTATGTTGCAAGGAGAAAGGAAGATCATCAACAGCCACTCATGGACTTATGTTGCATGAACAAAGGAAGATCATCAACAGCCACTCATGGACTTATGTTGCATGAGCAAAGGAAGATCGTCAACAACCACTCATAGACTTATGTTGCATGAAGAAAGATCAACATCCACTCGTGGACTTATGTTGCAAGGAGAAAGGAAGATCATCAACAGCCACTCATGGACTTATGTTGCATGAACAAAGGAAGATCATCAACAGCCACTCATGGACTTATGTTGCATGAAGAAATATCAACAGCCACTCATGGACTTATGTTGCTAGGAGAAAGGAAGATCATCAACAGCCACTCATGGACTTATGTTGCATGAACAAAGGAAGATCATCAACAGCCACTCATGGACTTATGTTGCATGAAGAAAGATCAACAGCCACTCATGGACTTATGTTGCAAGGAGAAAGGAAGATCATCAACAGCCACTCATGGACTTATATTGCATGAAGAAAGATCAACAGCCACTCATGGACTTATGTTGCAAGAAGATGAAGGTCAACTTTTGATGGTTTGGAAAGGGATGAAATTCACATTTGCCCTAAGTTTGGACGCTTCTCCTGCTGACGCCTTGACCAGTGTAGTAATGGTGTTTGGTACTCCTGCTTGTATTGGCATGCTCTTTATAACTTGATTTGAAAATTTTATTAGTCACTATTGACTTACACATTTGAGACTACAACAGACTCAAAAACTTGACAGACATTGACGCACGAGGACGACACATTTGACACCAAAATGAAACAAGGTCGACTTGCCAAAACTTAATGTGCTTTTGTCATAAATGATGTACCATTTCTCTTTTGTGTTTACTTCTCTCCTTAACGTGGCATCACTTTGATGGTGAATCTTATTTTTGAAAATTCCTCCCTGCTGATCTAATCAATTTCTTTGCTTCTCTCAAGATGTGCTTCGAATTAGTGCCTTAGCTTATGGAATGAAAGACGCTCCATTTCCATCTGTTCAAGACAATGTTCTTGAAGGCTTACCATTGGTGTATAGGGATCAGGTGGCAAACGAAGTTTGCCCCTAGTTTGAAGGGCATGAAGTGGGATCGGTAGGCAAACGAGGCAAATGACCGAAGTTTGCCCCTAGTTTGGAGGAAGGTTCATTGGAGGTTTTGGGCAAACGAGGTAGGTGACCGAAGTTTTCCCCTTGTGTGAAGGGTAGATAGTAAAAGTCAGGCAAACGAGGCGGGTAGCCGAAGTTTGCCCCTAGTGTGGAAGGTGATTTTCTGGCTTGAGGCATGGACCGTGACTTTAATCTCTCAAATGCTCATAACTTTTGCCTAGGCACCAGTGAGGTAACCTAGCAAGCTCTTTTCTCTCTTTTGTTATTGCTCACCTTGGATTTAACTCTAATTTTTGCCTAGGCGTCCTTTCGGATTTTTGACCTAGCGAGCCATCTTTCTTTTTTTCTTTTTTGAAAGTCTGCCTACGTACCCTCAAGTGGGGATCAGGTCCAACGTAGTTCGGGCATGGTTGGGAAGAAGCGGGTTGATTTTTGGGTAGGTGGGGTGACCGAACCGATGCGGTTGCCTACGTATCCCCGAGTGGGAATTAGGTCGAGCGTAGTTCAAGGCAAGGCTTGAAGGAAATTGGTTTGATTATGATGGTGTTGACCAAACCGATGTGGTTGCCTACGTATCCCCGAGTGGGAATCAGGTCGAGCGTAGTTCAAGGCAAGGCTTGAAATAAGGGGTTTGAGGTATGAGGGTTTTTCAACCAATCGTCAAAGAAGTTCAAACTTGAGCCACTTGTGGTAGCTTTGAATAAAAAAGATTCAGTTTCAATCTCCCTTTCTTTTCTTTTTCTTTTTCTTTTTCTTTTTCTTTTTCTTTTTCTTTTGTTTTGAGGATTGATCCTTTTCACTTTTGCCTAGCCAGTCAATTTTTGCTTTTCATGTAGTTGATTCTTGCAAGATCCTTCAATCGCAATCTCAGAATTCCAGAATGTGCATGTCAGCTCTCGGAATTTATTTGTGGTCATTCCGTGCCTTTTGAAATGTGATCTTGGCACGTTCTTAAGATGTATCTTGAAGCGTATGATTCTCTTATTTGTTTCATCAAAATTTTCTCCAACATTTTGACTGGCTAGGGTCAGATTTTGGAAATCAACACCTTTTTCAGCTCTAACTTTTGCCAGGGTGCCCTTTCGGGTTTTCAACCTAGCGAGCTTTTCTTTTTTTTTTGAAAGTGGAGATGAAACTCATTGAAATGTTTGGCTACCATCAAGGACCAAGTCTGCACAGGTTCGCATGGCTATCAATTGGGTTGGGCCCAAGGCTTTGAAATGGTAGAAATGGTGGAAAGGGTGTTGGGCAAGCCCCAAGTCAATTCCAAGCATGTCTTTTCAAGATTGAGGCAAGAGAATCTTTAAATTCTTAAAGTAAGACTATTCAATTCCAGCTCTTCATCAGTGTCAGCGTGAAATCGATTTTAACCTTTCAGGATTCTTTTTGTTTTGTCGTAGAAAAATTATTACCAGAGTAATATCCATGGTAATTTGAAAAGTGACACTTCAGTCTAGTGATTCATGCATCTATGACTAGGCACATCAGATTAGGCAAAATGAGACTTCATTCCATCAGTAGAGAAGGATGACAGACTCATTAACAACTCGGTGACAGACAGACTCGATCACAAGACTAAACTTGAAATAGACAAACACACAATAGACTCGACTGGACTCGACCCGGTCTCAAATAGAATGCCACAGTGACTCACTTATTCTTTTTATTTCTTTTTTTTCTAAAGAGCATCTTCATTTGGTTTTCTAGCAAGAGTTCCAAACACCATCACTTCACCGGCACAGGTTCAACATTCATGGGCCTCAGCGAAGGGGATCAGTCGAGCGATTGGTCCAAGCCAAGATAGGAGATGGCATTAGGATGGGGTGCATCCTCTATGAGATTTTGAATGTCATGGCGGAGGCGGATGCACTGATCGGTGGCATGGCCTAGATTTTGGTGGTAAGCACATTATAGGCTCATGTTGTAGTGAGAGGGTATGGGATCCGGTAGTGGTTTGTGAGGGAGGAGTTGTAGGTGGCCCTTTTTGGAGTAGGTGGTCTAAGGCTGTGGAGAGGGGAAGATCAAGTCTGGAGAATTTGCGAGGGCCTTTAGGGCGATTTGGTGGAATGGACTGGTGTGGACGGAGAGAGTAGGCCATTGGTTGGTGGTTAGGTGCATGGATATCTGGGGAGTCTAGGGAGTAGTTGGGTCCCTTGGACTGGTGTTGGGGTTCATTATTCCTGAACTTTCCTTCTCTGATGGCATCCTTTATTCTGGTGAGCTTGTCAAGAGCTTCTTGATCCAAACTATGTATCCAAAGATCAGCTAATTTTCCAAACCATTCAGCACAAGGTGCTGGCCGGGAAGATAGCAAAATCGAGGGTGGTGGGTTAGCCAAATGCCGTATCATATATGTCATTTCCGCAAGCTCGTCCCTTATCTTCTCAATAGCAGGTTCCATAGCGGTCATTCTAGCATCCACAGTTATTCTGATTAGTTGATCATTCGGTGTACGAGTCCAAGCGGAGTGAATGCGGACTTCTGGTCTCATTTTCTCAAGAAATCCTAGGACCTGGGTGAGGTGATCCGAAAGCTGAGTCATAGTGGTTCTCATCTTGGCGACTCGAGTTTCTAAGCTTTTGTGATCCATAGGTTTGTTTCCGGGAGGGCTATTAATCCCAAGAAGAAAATGTAGCAGGACGACGTTTAGGACCTGTGATGTCTTACAAATTGAAATGACAAGGATCAGACTCGGAGGATGAAGATCGATGATCATGTGATGATTAGAAGGGATAGACTGTGTGGACTTATGAGATATATGTGTGTGCAAACTGACATGAATTGTGTATGCATATGAGACAATCATGCGGATGCGAACCCTAATCTATATGATGCCTCTACTTCTAACATATAGCAGTTAAGCAAGTAAGGTCCTAATCATACAAAGTGTGCTAACCTTTCTTTCCAGTATGATCACCAAGGGATAACAGGGATTTCAGGGATACTTCGAAAATTTTGGACAGAGTTTCTGGGAGAAATAGGGATTTGAAAGATTTGGAGAAATTTCTAGAAGTCATTTGAGTTTTTTTAGGAGAAATAGGGATTTCTGGTTGATTTGGACTGAGCTTCTAGGAGAAATTGGGAAATCAGAATTTCTGGGAGAAATTGGTACATCTAGGCATTTTTGGGAAGTTTGGATGGAGTTGTTGGAAATTTTGGGAAATCTTGGAGATTTGGATAGAGCTTATGGGAAAACATGAAAACTCGGGTAAGTTGGACAGAGTTTCCAGGAGAAACAAGTATACCGGAATTTTTGGGAGAAATTGAGATTTCTGGGTAATCTGAGAGATTTGGACAGAGCTTCTGGGAAAACAGGTATAACTGGGTAAGTCGGACAGAGTTTCTGGGAGAAACAAGTATATCGGAGTTTCTAAGGAAAATTGAAGTTTTTGGGTATTCTGGGAGATTTGGACAGAGCTTCTGGGAAAACAGGTATAACTGGGTAAGTCGGACAGAGTTTCTGGGAGAAACAAGTATATCGGAGTTTCTAAGGAAAATTGAAGTTTCTGGGTATTCTGGGGAGAAATAGGGATTTCTAGGAAATCTGGGTGATTCGGACAGAGTTCCTAGGGGAAACAGGGATATCCTGATGAGTTGGGTAGAGCTTCTGGAAGAAATAGGGGTATACGACGAGGATAGGTGATGATGGTGATCATACTGTCTAGCAAGTTTTCATACTCCTATGTCTTAGGACCAACAAACAAGGTTTGTGGTGTATATCTTTGTGAGCATGGAGCAGACATCCTTATCATGGTGCCTAGGCAAGTCAACTCAATGTGATCACATGTGAGTGATTGCCTTAAAATCATAAGAAAGAGGTTCTATTCTATGCCACATAAACGTCTTCACCGCGCAGGTAATCCCGTCAGGGCATACAGCAGTTATATCACATTGTCCTATCTGAAAAGATAAATGAACAGTCCTACGAAAGGTTCTACAGGAATCTATATGAAAAGGCTGGGTTTAGTCAAAGAGGGTCCGTTGACGAGAGTTCCAATATACCGTCGGGGAGACAGTACGGAGGTTTTTACTCTTTTTGATATACCTTGGAAGGTACAGTATCAACGGTGACTTGTGCCCTGGCACAGCAAGACCTGAACAATGTCAGCGCCGCGTTTCAGACACAGTCGGAGGGGGGAAATGCAAGAGTGCAATGCGGTGAACCAAACACAGTAAAAAGATGATTTTAAGGATGCTTCTTATGAGTCAAACCTCTGTATTATTTTATTTTTAAAATAAAAATCCCCAGCAGAGTCGCCAGATTGTGGATACCGGGATTCCACCACTTTTTGTTTTGAAACTTGTTTGAAATTTGATTTGGATCAAAGCAAGAAAATTGGTCTGTTGAAAACAGATACAGAGTCGCCACTTGGTCTTTAAGGAACCAAAAAACCTAATTTGACTCACCCAAATGGATAAAGGGCACCGGCCCTTCATAACCAAAGAACTTGGTTCGGGGTTTTGGTACGAGAGAGGAAGGAGCCTTTGTCGCGACTAAAACACCCTCAACTCGCCCCATCTTTCGACGCGCCTCAATTAGCATCCAAATAATCATCTTATACTATGTTTGGTTCGACAAATAATACTATGATAGTATATTACATCACATAAGAAAATTTGAAAATGGAAGATCTAAAGATAAGATATCATTCATAAGATCTAAGCCAAATATCACACAATGCAAAGTGAAAGATCACACAAATAAACTTAGGAAAAATCGTCTAATCATGTATCAAATAATCAAGACTTCCTAATCTAAAGGGGGACATGAATTGTTATTGAAACAAATAAACAAAGAAATCAAAATATGCTTAGCAAACTAGTATGATGCATGTTAATCTTTGAGAAAAGAAGACCTCTCAATCCCCGGGATGGATGAGAAAGGATGATTAGATCGGGGGAAGCATGAACGTGTGATCAAGTTCATTCCTTATAATCTTCTTAGATTAGGAGCCATGAAGGCCCCAAATCTTGCATGGATGCAATGTATGTATCTAAAATGTGCAAAGGTTGTAGTGTGTTTTGGGTACATGGATTTCTAGAATGACTTAGAAGTCTAAAATGTGTATGAATGAATGAATGAAATCAACATGGGATATGTGCAAATGTAGTATGAACTACTTCCTAGGACATGAGCTAATTTGGAATGCATATGGGCATCAAATTAAAGAATGAAAGTTGAAATGTGCTTGCTGTGAATAGTGGACAGAACAATAGCATGATCTTTTGGAAATTGAAAAGAGGGGTTAGGAATGTTTTCAATGCATGATTTTTTATGGAGAGCTTCCTTACTGTGTCTAGAACACAACCCAAAAGGCCAATCTTGAATAGCTATCACAGATTGAGAGAAATCATATAAACAATGAAGGTCACTCAGAAACAAAGTCCGTACTGTCGACTGAAATGTTGAAAAATCTTAGAAAATGAAAACGAATGATCTAGAGGCCCATTTTCTACAGAACGTTCCCTAAGACATTGAAGTTTAAGGTAAAAATAAGTTAGGACCACCCCTTTTGGAAAAGGTTTTCTGGAAAACAAGTTGAAGGTGGACCTAGCTGCTGCGACATCAAAAACAGAATGTCTAGAGAAAATGTTTGGATCCAAATGGACCATTTTCAAGTATTTCCAAGTCAAACCAAAAATCATGGGTGTTGTCTAATGAGTTAGGAAGACTTTCCAAGTGGTCTTACATTCATACATTGATTATTGAACTCAAAATAATTCCTTGAAGTTAAATGACTCACTGTTTTGAGGGTTTTGAGAAAAACAAGGTTTATTTCTTGGAATCAAAATGAGGGGTTTAAGAGGGGGGTTTTGAAATGGGGGTTTTGAAAGTATACTTCCAGAACTTGGATGAATATTCTAACCACTTGGAATATCAATTCCTAACTTATTTCAAGAACTTCCCAAGTATTTGCAAACCATGGTTTTATTTGGAAATCAAATTCAAGAATCTATGGGAGTATGATACATGAGAGGATAGATGATACATGATATGATATAGCATGCTAAAAGTGGTAAAGAACATGTGCATGGGATATGGGTTCATCTAGATACAAGAGAGTGTTGCATCAAAGTGTGAAAGCCAAAAAGTGAAATGTTGTGAATAGTGGACAAACTGTATGCATTACTTTGTAACATTATAATGGGAGGTCAAACGTGCCTAGGAAAATGTGAGAAAAATCAGAGATCATCCTTATTGTGTCTAAAAAATAACCCAAAAAGCCAAACATCAATAGCTATCACAGATTAAAAGAAATAAATCAGAATGTACACATGACTCAGAAACAAAAGCTGCATTGTTGACTGATTTTGTATGATTTTTCATAAATCAAAGAAAAGGTTTATGATGACCCATTATATACCAAAGGTTTCCTAAGACACCCAAGTTTTATAAAAAAAAATAGAAAAGATATATATACAGTGACGAAAATATCTAGAATAAGTGCAAGAAGTTGGGTGAACATTCTGTGAGAACAGAGGCAAATTATGAATATTAACTTCTCACATCCAAAACAAATACTTTCATATCTCTATAATTGATGGGAAAAATCAGAGACAAACTATGATGTCTTAGAAAGATTTTCCAAGTGGTTTCATCATCATAACTCAAGTATTTAATTCAAAACAAATATTTGAATCTGAACAGCTCACTGTTTTGGATCATTCTTGAAGAAAATGGATTTGAGTTTTGAAATAGAGTTTAAGTTCTTGATTGGGGTTTTTTGAAATAGATGTTCAAAGCATGAACTTAAACTCTTGAGATGACCATGTGACCACGCAGAACCTCATCCAACCTTGAATCATTGAATTGTTGGGTTTGTGCCCTCAAACCACTACTTTATGTATGAGACATTAGCATTATAATATATGGATATCAGCTTTACATTTCATTGTGTATGTTTCTTTCATGAGATGATTGTTTTATCCTTAAGTATCATAGTAAGCAATTCGTGTGTGTATGAGATACACACAAGTGAGATACGAATTACTATTCTTTGATACTTAGAATATGTCACAGTGGATGATGAGACTGGATACCTCATTAGGTCTACACTGTAGCATAATTAACTACCATTGGATGGAGTGATTAATCTCAATCACTAGAGTGTAGCTCTTAGTTGATATGCTAGTGCTTATAGTGCATTGACGGACCTGAGCTTTCCTATTGACGCTTAAGGCTGTCAACAGTCAATAGGAACTCATAACTTGTATAAGGTACGTGTTCTCAATCTTGAGATGATTATGAACACAGACTATGGATATGGCTGCTTTGACTTACCAATCAGTGAGGTCTATAGAAGATCAACACCTGGGTATCTTGGGTATGTCATGTCCATAGGGTTGTGAACATATATTGTCAAGATAGAATCTACCCTCTGATTCAGAGTAAGCATTCCCTTGAGAATGTCACCAAGTTGATTACTGAGTACTGCAGTCTTGTTGATAAGAGTTATCAACATGTTTGGTAATCATGAGTAGTGAATGGGACTCAAGGAATACAAGAAGTAATCATGATTCAGGATGACAGTAATAGTTATCCGACTACCTGAATATGATTACGAATGCTGACGGTAGAGGGACATTAGTACACCATACAAGTCTAGTTATCGCTTCGGATATGTTCTTTTGCGTTGGAGTTCAGTTATCGTTTTATAGTGGAATAAACGTTAACTGACCAGTTAGTTAGTTTGCTGATCAAAGAGTTTGGTCATGGTAATTAACAAACTGGTCTGAGCCAACAATAAAGAGCCTAGGAGGTCCCACTCTTAGCTCCGCTAGGATGCTTGGAAAGACACTTGAGGAAGCTGTTAAGACGGGTTCGATTGATCGAAGTATGTTCGATCGATTGAAGTCAGCAGGTTCGATCGATCGAGAATGGTTCGATCGATCGAAGGTTCGATCGATCGAAGTCACTTCGATCGATCGAAGTCTAGGTCGGTTCTGGAATTCTATAAATAGGGCAGCTGCGTTCTGGAAGTAAGTGATCGTCGTTTTTATACGCAGAAGCTGCAGAAACTATTATAGTCTTCCCAAAGCCTTCCTATCCTCTCTATTAGGGTTCCCACCAACCCTAGTCTTTCCGGCAGGCATCCGCAGGAGTCATAAGGGTGAAGATCATCTAGTGGAGGCTGCTGGAAGTTAAAGTTTCAGAATTGGGTTCAAGACACTAAGGTATAATTCTTGCACCCCTTGTACGCATCTATGGAATTGACGAGTAGTAGATCCTGGAATACCAAAAGTTTTATAACTTAACCTATTTCCGCTGCGCGTTTAAACTCTAACTTTAAACCACTTTTTCCTTCATGAATAACTCCCAATATTATTGGAGAGTTTCATTTTTATTTTGAACATAACTTTAAGAATACCTTAAAGGTATTGAAGTTATGATCATCATCTATCAAACATGTTTTTGAAGTCAAGAGCTACTATCCATAAGGATTCACTCACCTCAAACTTCATGTCATCATTTAGATGATGATGAACTAGTAAGTAAATAAAGAAAAGTCAAAAATAAATGAGGTAAGAAGAGATGAACATTGTATAAACAAGCAAGTAGATAATGATCAATAGATGATATTCATAATGTATTGAACTTGTAGCTTGGTGTTTCACTCATAGATATAGACATTTGGACATGGAAGTAGCTTCCTAACTCAAAAATGCTTAGAGAAATGGTGATTGGGTATGTTGATGATGAAGTATATAGAAGAATGGTGGAGGAAAACAAGATTAGAATTCACTTTGATTAGAAAAAATGGAAGAAGAAGACTACTTCTTCTCTTTCTCTCTCTATATTTCTCTAGAGTTTCTTCCTAAGCTCTCTCTAAGCTTCCATGTCTCTCCCCTAAATGGAAGTACATGGCTTCTTTTATAGGCAAAGGAGGGGTGGTAAATGGAGTTTTAAAAAGTTTAAAATGGTCTCCCATTGGTCCAAAATAAGCTGGGAATCAAAACTACGTCGTTTTGGTTTTTAATTAATCAAAATGGGACCCCAAAAGAAATTACAAAAACTCACTGTTCTGGAGGGGAGTGCCGCGGCAGCAGTGGACCAGTGCCGCGGCGGCACTGCTCCTCCCTTCGTCCAGATAATGTTGTTTAGCCCCCCTGAAGTTCCGGTATTCGCGAAAAGGCCCTATTTCGTCCCAAATTCATAGAAAATGCGTACGAACTCCAAATTGAGGTTATGATATACCGTTGGAAAGGTAATGGAGTCTACTTTACATAAAAAATAGTTCGGAGACAGGTCACCTTGAAAAGTTTTGCGGTATTCGCGATAAAAGCTGATTTGATCGCCTTTTTCGCCTTTGAAAATTCATAATAAATTCGTTTTAAATCCAGAAATTACGTGCGATATACCGTTGGAAAGCTATTGACCTCTAGTATCCATGAAAAATGTTTGAAAATTGTTTTGGTGCCCCGGTTCCAAAGTCAAATTCTGGTCAAACCTGGGATTCCCGGGAAGTTCTGGAAACCTCCGGGAGTTCCCAGGAGCTGACGTTCTCGCTCGATTTTCTTTTGGAACTTGTTTTAACACTTATCTCATGATTTAAAATGATTCTGGTGAATTCGGACGATTTCAGTCAAACTTGGTCAAACCTTGTCAAACCTTGGTCAAACCGGTCAACGGGGACTTTCCGGGAACTTCCGGGACTTCCGAGGGTCTCTGGGAGCTGAGGATTTCACCTGATTACTCTTAGAAACTCATTTATCGCTTTTCTTATGACATAGCATGTTTTCAGAACTTTGGGACCAAATCTGGGAGTTTTCGGGCTTTTAGGGGCATTTTGGTCATTTTGAGCATTCTGAGAGATAGAGCTGACTTCCAGGAGTCCTTTTGAGTCTTTTACGATCATTGTGAACCACCAAGCTATGGGTCTCCTAAATCTGATAGCCGACAAAATGGGGTGTCTACACCCATTGAGGCCACCCTTCTTCATCAATCATCATTATTTTCGTACTTGCTTGTCTTTGAATGCCAGTGCCCGACCAGTTGGAAACCCTGCCTTAGCAAAAGCTTAGGACCATGAGCAGTAGAGAATAGTTGGTCTGCTCAGGACCTGTTTAGAAGGCTCCTCCCGATACAGTGTAGGAGTTAGGTCCTGTTACTGTACCGGTCGATTTCTCTGGGCACTGTAGGTACTTAGGAATGTTTTTGGGATTCCAAGTCCTGTTAGTGCCCGGTGTGATTTCCTGTTTTAGTTCAACATCCCCCTACCCCCCAAGCTTTTGCTAAGGTGGGCATTGGTAGAGGGGCGACCATAGGGAACCGATCTAGAATATGGGTAGTTGTAGGGTCTTTTCGGGCTTGCCATCATTAGCCACCTGGGGGGTTTTACCCCCATTATCAGTTATGGACCTAAGCGAAGCCGGTGCCTCAGGTGCGGTACCGAGGTCTTTTGCCTTGGGCGTGACTCCGAGCTCTTTTTTTGTGCCTCGGGTGCAATCCCGAAGTCTTTGTGCCTCGGGTGTAATCCCGAGGTCTTGAGTGTGGTTTGGCCCCGTTAATCAGGTAACCTACGTCCATGGGTGCGTCTATGTGCTTGTACTAACAAATCACTGGTGGCCTCTAGTGAACCAACAGGGAGGGCGGCACTACTAGCGACCGGCCTAGTATATGCGTGAGTGAAGATCTTTAGCACTGAAAGATCAAGAACACATTGGGAGTGAAGATCACTAGCGCCGGACAATGCTCACATAAAGTAGATCGAACTGCTAAATAATTATAAAAAATTAACGATTTTTGGACACGACAAAGCAGACGTCGAGATGCAGTTACTGTTAAAATTTAAGGTTAATCGGAGATCGTTTAGTCCCTCTGTCGAGCACATATTTGTCGGGTTAAAGTGATTGGGATTGAAGAGTTCTCAAAATGATTCCACAAATCGCAAAGCTATATCTATATCTACGTCTTTGTATGTATATTGATTGCATGTAATACAAACGAGAAGTAGATCTAGTTTTGTTAATAGTTTTAAATTGTACCCGTATTCCACTGAGCACTTGTAGACACCCAATTTTGACCACTGATAGGATTTAGGGTGGATAATGTCTTGGAGGATTCAATGATGAAAAGTACCGCATGGAAGATACTTGATTCCACACAATCGAAAGATTGAACTTTAAAAAGTGACTTCAAGCTCAGAAAAGCCCTTTTCCATGTATAAATCCAGGTTTTGTCAAAATCGTCTCTCAGAATTCATATTCACCCAGGGTTATATGAACATAAAGTATTCTAAACACAGTATTCTAGGTATCCAGAGATTCAATTTCAAAGAAAAACTCACAATCGATGCACATTGAAAAGCAATTTTGAAAAAGAAGTCGTTTGATTTCAAAAAGACGACGAAAGTTCCGAAGGACTTCCGAACTTCAATTGAACTTCAATTCTCATTTCAAATCCTCCTGGAATATTTTTATACTGAAATTTAACTCGACAACTTTCCAATGGTACGTGAAGGGATGATTTCGGACACCATAAAGTATTTTTATGAAAATCTAGAAAAGTAGTGCATGTAATTTTTGAAACAAGGCATGAAGGCAACCATGGGATGAGAAAAAGGAGATGGTGGGTCACACATGTGGGGTGGCATGTCCCCCCTAAGATGCCACCTATAGGTGTGTTCTCTATTGAGCTTTTTGAGTTCTAGAGGCTTCCCACTGCGAGAAAATTGCCTAGAAACTGCGTTTAGATACTGATATGGGCATTTTAACCCTTTTCTGATCACTAAAATCTCTCTTTTAAGCCTAAAACGTAGGAATTAAGTTTTCAAAAATCTATATATAGATGCCTTGCATCTCATATAAGAAGAGCTTGGAATATCCTTAAGCACGTCTTGAATATACTTGAAGATACAACCACATACACTTTGAATTCAAGAGATTCCTAGAGAGAGAATAGTGAATTGTGAATGGAATTCCCTTAAAACTAATCTCGAGCTAATTAGATTAGAGAATGGGAGAATAACTTGACATCAATTGCCTCCCTTAATTTCCATCATAGATGAGTGCTTGAAGAACTTGAAGAACACTTGAAGAAGAAGATCCTTCAAATCAACTTTGATTACATAATTTAGAATCCTCCAAGAGGTAAACATCACAATTCATCTCTAATTCTTACTTTTATATAGATCTATAAGACTTGGTGTGGTCACGCGGAATTCCACTTCTTTTTGTTTTTGTTTGAAATTGATTTAGATAAAAGAAAAGGAAGGTCTGTTGAAAACAGATACGGAGTCGCCACTTGGTCTTTAAGGAACCAAGAAACCTAATTTCGACTCACCCAAATGGATAAAGGGCACCGGCCCTTCATAACCAAAGAACTTGGCTCGGGGTTTTGGTACGAGAGAGGAAGGAGCCTTTGTCGCGACTAAAACACCCTCAACTCGTCCCGTCTTTCAACGAGCCTCAATTAGCATCCAAATAATCATCTTATACTATGTTTGGTTCGACAAATAATACTATGATAATATATTACATCACACAAGAATTTTGAAATGGAAGATCGAAAGATAAGATATCATTCAAAAGATCTAAGGTAAGTATCATACAATGTAAAGGTGAAAGATCACACAAATAAACTTAGGAAAAATAGTCTAATCATATATCAAGTAATCAAGTTTTCCTAATCTAGGAGGGGACATGGATTGTTCTTGAAGCAAATAATCGAAGAGATCAAAATGTACTTAGCAAGCTAGAGTGATACATGTTAATATTTGGAAAAAGAAGACCTCTCAATCCCTGGGATGGATGAGAAAGGAGGATTAGATTGAGGGGAAGAATGAATGTGTGATCATGATCATTCCTTATAATCTTCTCAGATTAGGAGTTACAAAAACCCCAAATCTTGCATGAATGCAATGTATGATCCTAGAATGTGCAAAGGTTGTTGTGTGTTTGTGTACATGGACTTTCTAAAGTGACTTAGAAGTCTAGAATATGAATGAATACATGAGGGAAATCACCATGGGATATGTACAAATATGGTATGGACCACTTCTTAGGACATGAGCAAATTTGGAGTGTATGTAAGCATCAAATAAAAGAATGAAAGCAAAAGAATGTTTGCTGTAAATAGTGGATAGAACAGTGACTTGATCTTGTGAAAAATGAAAAGTAGGGTTAGGAATGTTTTCAATGCATGAGTTTTTATGGAGATCATCCTTATTGTGTCTAGAATACAAATCAAAAACCCAATCCTCAATAACTATTACATATTGAGAGAAATCATATAAACAATAGAGGTTACTCAGAAACAGAGTCTGTACTGTCGACTGAAATATTGAAAAATCTTAGACAATGAAAACAAAAGATATTATACAAAAAGTTCTCTAAGACACTGAAGTTCAAGCGAAAAATGAGTTGGGACCACTCCTTTTGGAAAAGGTGTCTGTAAAACAAGTTGAAAGTCAACCAAGCTACTGTGACAGCAAAAACAGAATATCTGGAGAGAATGTTTGGGTCCAAATGGACCACTTTCAAGTGCTTTCAAGTCAAGCCAAAAATCATGGGTGTTCTTTGAAATTAAACAACTCACTGTTTTAAAGGTTTTTAAGAAAATAAGGTTTATTTCTTGAAATCCAAATATTGGGGGTTTTAGGAGAGCTTTGAAATAGGGGTTTTGAAAGTACATTTTCAACACTCAAAGAGGATTAAAACCACTTGTAATATCAACCCTTAACTCATTTAGAGAACCTCCAAGATTATTGGAAAGGTTTGCTTTATTTTGGAAATAACCTTAAAAATACATAGGGATGTATTGAGGTTATAATCATCATCTACCAAACATGTTTTTGAGGTCAAGAGCTACTATCCATAAGGATTCACTCACCTCAAACTTCATGTCATTATCTATATGATGATGAACTAGTAAGTAAATAAAGAAAATAAAAAAGAAATGAGGTAAGAAGAGATGAACATTGTATATAAGCAAGCAAATGAACAAATCAATAGATGATATTCAATGGTGGAACCACAAGCATTCAACCTCTCATATATATGTATATGGGTGAGTAAATCACTCTCTAACTCATAGGAAACTCAAAGAAGATGAAGAAGATGGATTGAAAGCTTGAAAATAAAAGTTTAGTTTTTAGAAAACTAATTGAAACTTACATGTTGGATTGGATTTGGAAGAAGAAAATCTCTACTTCTCTCTCTCTTTCTCCCTAACTCTCTATATCTCTCTAATGACTTCGAAGTTCCTCTCCAAATAGAAGCAAATGGGTCTCCTTTATAGGCCAACTTGGAGAGG
Source organism: Hydrangea macrophylla (assembly GCA_033977485.1). Taxonomy (NCBI): domain Eukaryota; kingdom Viridiplantae; phylum Streptophyta; class Magnoliopsida; order Cornales; family Hydrangeaceae; genus Hydrangea; species Hydrangea macrophylla. Next base: position 82,444,582 of record CM066987.1, read on the forward strand.
TATTTTCGATTTTGAAAAGTCTCTAATTGGTCCAAAATATTCAGATTATCAAAACTATGTCGTTTTATTTGTTGAAAATTTGAATTAAAATCCAAAAATTAACCAAAAATTACAAAAAAATAAAAATAAAAATCACTCAGAGTGCAGCCGCGACACTTGGCCACTATCGCTGCGGTAGTGTGCCAGTGCTGCCGTAACAGTCAACCCCCCCGTTGAACAAAATTTGCATTTTGGCCCCCGAAACTCCCAAAATTTACAAAACGGCCCTATTTCGTCCGAAATTCATAGAAAATTCATATGAAATCCAAATTGAGATTGTGATATACCTCTGGAAAGTTATTGAGGTCTAATTTCCATAAAAATTAGTTTGGAGTTGGGTCACTTTGAAAAGTTTTGCGGTATTCGCGACAAAAGCCAAATTGATCGCATTTTTCACATTCAGAAATTCATAACAAATTCATTTTAGATCCAGAAATTATGTGCGATATACCATTGGAAAGCTATTGACCTCTAGTATTTGATAAAAATATTTCAACATCGAAAAGGAGAATTTGATTTTTGGTCAAACTTGCAGTCAAATCAGTCAAACAGTGCACTTCTAGGAAAGAAATTCCGAGAAGTTCTGGGAGCCTCCGAAGACTGACGTTTTCGTTTGATTTTCTTTTAAAATATATTTTAAGACTTTTCACATAATCTAGGATGATCTCAAAACTTTTGGGCGAATTCGAATGATTTTTGTCACACCTTGGTCAAACTTGGTCAAACTTTGGTCAAACCGGTCAACGGAGACTTTCTGGGAACTTCCGGGAGTCTCTGGGAGCTTACGATTTTAAATATTCATATTTTAAAATACCCTTTTTTTTGTTTTGAACAACGTCGAATGATTTCTGAGATTCTAGGCCAATTCGAGGAGTTTTGAGCTTTTAGAGGCATTTTGGTCGTTTCTTTGATTTCTTGAGAGCTAGAGGCAATCTCTGAAAATCCGATCTTTATAATCATCAAGGTTTGACATGCCTGTGGCCTCCTAAATCTGTTAACCGAAAAAATGGGGTGTCTACACTTGGATCTAGTTTAGTTTTAATTTCTTTGTTAGAACACTCATCTTCTTCTTCTCTTGTTCTTCACACACTCACATAGCTAGATCCAAGTCTTCCTTGATTTTGTTGAATAAATCATAATTAGAGATTGATTTTCACTTTGATTTTCAATTTTGATTTCATTCTTCTATTTAGTTTAGATCCACGCATACATAATTATATATATATATATATATATGTATCTCTTTTAAATTTTATGATGGTTAGGAAGTATGATCTATGAGAAGCATGATTTCTATGTTCATACCTTTCTCTTGATTGTTCCTATTACCTAGAATTCCTATTGAATTTCATCTCCAAGAGGATATTTGTATGTCCCTTTGATCCATGATCTAAAGTTCTTCATAAAACTTGAGGGCTAAATTAATTAGGAATCATGATAATCCAGTTGATCCATGAGTTTGATCTCTCTAAAGAAGCTTAACCCAACACCTAAGATGTTTTTCTCACACTTTAAAAAGAATTAGTTAAAATTTAGCAAAACAGATTGGTTTTGTCTATAAGATTTGGTCCATCAAAACCCATAGTTTGATGGATTTCAAATTTTTTTGGGTAAATTTTGATGAATTAGCTTTCATTCGATTCGCTTTGAGAGTCATTAGGATCCATATGCTATTTTTAGAAATTGTTGATAAATCGGTTGACAGATTTGAACATGGTATCTTTGTATTTGAATTTAAGAAAATCTACAATAGTTATCAATGATCCGCTTATTGGGGATGATTCCTAACTCATGTATCTATATGTCAATGTAAAATCATGAGCATACGATCGAGTTAAGATCATTATCTAAGTGTTTGAAGTTGATACAACTATTCTGGAATTTTCTAATTAAGTTTAACTACAATCATGATTATATATACAAAATGGTCATACCTTGATCACTCAACAATAATTGATGAATAAAATTGGTTTAGAAATCATCTAGGATAAATGGATGAGAGATTAAAAGCCTAGATCAACTTGGTTAACATGATTCATGAACTTCTATTATCTCTTGAAGTAAATTTCATTAGATGTTCCTTTTGCCATGTATATATTAGCTAGTATGATTGAGGAAACAACACCTATTATAAATTAAGAACAAAGATATTTGAATCAAGGCCTACCGTTCGGTAGGGCGATGAAGGGGTGCTTTAGTCCTACTCAGGATCCTTCCCCTCTCGTACCAAGACCCCCGAACCTTGTTACTGGTGATGAAGGACGAGTAACCTTATTCAATTTTGGGCTAGTCAAATTTAGTTTCCTAATTCCTGATAAAAATTAGGTGGCGACTCTTTGTCTGTAGGATCGCGTGAAGAGTTTTAGTTCCTGAAGTGTGCTCCTTGGATCCATCCCAGGACACTATCGAGGAATGACAGAACCCCGCCCGCACTGGTCCACAACACTGAGATCCAATTTTCCCTTCAAATGTCACCACAGACCTAAAATTCAGTTGAATCGGATAAATCATTTCCCCAGCCACAAATAGTAAAAGAAAAACCACAACACCATCCAACCACATAATTAACGAAGAAAATCTCAACTCCAAAGCTTAAAATTAAATTCGAGGTAATACTGCTAACTCTAAATAGTAAAATAAACCAAAGGCCCACAGTGCTAAATCAATTAAAATAACATAATCTAACATAGATGAAATAACTATCGTTTATTATCGAAGAACATAAATATTCAAGTAATCTATATTCTCTACGATAGTATCTGCTCTCCAAAGGAACTCCACACCACTAACCTTGCAGATGCTGATCCACTACGTTCACGAAAGAATGCACCTGAATACATAGAAACACTCTGTGGACACGCGGAATTCCACTTCTTTTTTGTTTTTGTTTGAAATTGATTTAGATCAAAGAAAGAAAATGGTCCGTTGAAAATAGATACAGAGTCGCCACTTAGTCTTTAAGAAACCAAGAAACCTAATTTTGACTCACCCAAATGGATAAAGGTCACCTGCCCTTCATAACCAAAGAACTTAGCTCGGGGTTTTGGTACGAGAGAGAAAGGAGCCTTTGTCGCGACTAAAACACCCTCAACTCGCCCCGTCTTTCGACGGGCCTCTATTAGCATCCAAATAATCATCTTATACTATGTATGGTTCGACTGTTAATATTTATGATAGGTATATTACATCACATAAGAAAATTGAAATGGAAGATCTAAAGATAAAATATCATTCATAAGATCTAAGCCAAGTATCACACAATACAAAGTGAAAGATCACACAAAACAAACCTAGGAAAAATCGTCTAATCACATATCAAGTAATAAAGTTTTCCTAATCTAAAGGGACATGACTTGTTCTTGAAACAAATAAATCAAAGAAAACAAGGATGCTTAGCAAGCTAGAATGATGCATGTTCATCTTTGAGAAGAGAATATCTCTCAATCCCCGGGACGGATGAGAAAGGATGATTAGATCGAGGGGAAGCATGAATGTGTGATCATGATCATTCCCTATAATCTTCTTAGATTAGGAGCTACAAAAATCCCAAATCTTTGCATGGATGCAATGTATGTATCTAGAATGTGCCAAGGTTGTAGTGTGTTTTATGTTCATGGATTCCTAGAATGACTTAGAAGTCTAAAATGTGTATGAATGAATGAATGAAATCATCATGGGATATGTATTATGAACTACTTCCTAAGACATGAGCTAATTTGGAGTACATGTAAGCATCAAATCAAAGGATGGAAGTGAGAATATGCTTGCTGTGAATAGTGGACAGAATAGTAATATAATTTTTGGAAATTGAAAAGAGGGGTTAGGTATGTTTTCAATCAATTATTTTTTATGGAGATCTTCCTTATTGTGTTAGAAAATCTTAGAAAATGGAAACAAAAGATCGAGAGACCCATATTGTACAGAAAGTTCCCTAAGACATTGAAGTTAAAGGGAAAAATAAGTTGTGACCACTCTTTTTGGAAACGTTTTCAGTAAAACAAGTTGAAAGTCAACCAAGCTGCTGTGACAGAAAAATAGAATATTTGGAGAGAATGTTTGGGTCCAAATGGACCACTTCCAAGTATTTCCAAGCCAAACCAAAAATCATGGGCGTTCTCTAATGATTTAGGAATACTTTCCAAGTGGTCTTGCATCCATACATTGAGTATTGAGTTCTAGAGAAATCTTTGAACTCGGATCATTCACTGTTTTGACTCACTGTTTTGAAGATTTTGGGAAAAACTAGAGTTTTCTTTCTTGAGATCAAAATGAGGGGTTTTAAGAGGGGTTTTGAAATAGAGGTTTTGAAATTATATTTTCAACATTAAATAGAGATTATGACCTCTTAGAATATCAATATCAAACTCATCATCAAGAACCCCCAATATTATTGGAGAGATTCATTTTTATTTTGAACATAACTTCAAGGATACCTTGGAGGTATTGAAGTTATAATCATCATCTATTAAACATGTTTTTGAGGTTAAGAGCTACTATCCATAAGGAATCACTCACCTCAAACTTCATGTCATCATTTAGATGATGAAGAATAAGTAAGTAAATAAAGAAAAATAAAAAGAAATGAGGTAAGAAGAGATGAACATATATATAAACAAGCAAGTAAATAACAATCAATAGATGATAATCAATGTGATACTGGACTTGTACCTTGGTGTTTCACACATAGATATTGACATTTGGACATGGAAGTAGCTTCCTAACTCAAGATTGCTCAAAAATGGTGATTGGGAAAGACTTGAATGTGAGATATAAGAGGGGCAATGGAAGAAAATAAGATTGAAACTCACTTTTTTTTTATGGAAAATCAGTGGGAGAAGCTCCCTTTCTCTCCTCTAAACCTATCTCTATCTCTCTTTCTCTCTATAACTTTGTAAAGCTTTGCACTTGGCCCCCCCAAAACATCTGTGAACATAGGCTAATTTGGGGTGATTTTGGGATTTTAGAAGTACTCCCATTGGTCCCAAACATCTGTGAACATAAAACTACGTCGTTTTGGTTTTCAATTAATCAAAATGAACCCCCAAAAGAAATTACAAAAAAACACCATTCTGGAGGAGAGTACCGCAGCAGCACTGGGCCTGTGCCGCAGTGGCAGTGGGCCAATGCCACAGCGGTACTGCTCCTCATTCGTCCAGATAATCCTTTTTAAGCCCCTAGAGGTTCCGGTATTCACGAAAAGGCCCTATTTTGTCCAAAATTCACAGAAAATGCATACAAACTCCAAATTGAGGTTGTGATATACCATTAAAAAGGTAATAGAGTCTAATTTACATAAAAAAAAATAGTTCAGGGATAGTTCACTTTGAAAAGGTTTGCAGTATTCGCGATAAAAGCCGATTTGATCGCCTTTTTCACCTTCGGAAATTCATAATAAATTCGTTTGAAATCCAAAAATTATGTGCGATATACCGTCGAAAAGCTATTGACCTCTAGTATTTATGAAAAATATTTGAAAAATGATACACTGCTCCGGTTTTAAAGTCAACTTTTGGTCAAACTAGTCAAACTTGGGATTCCTGGAAAGTTCTAGAAACCTCTAGGAGCTCCAAGGAGCTGACGTTTTTATTCAGTTTTCTTTTAAAATTCATTTTAATACTTTTCACATGATCTAGAATGATTCTGAAACTTTTTGGCAAATTTGGACGATTTCAGTCAAACCTTGGTCAAACCGGTCAACGAGGACTTTCTGGGAACTTCCGGGACTTTCGGGGGTCTCTGGGAGCTGACGATTTCATTTGATTTTACTTAAAAACTCATTTTCTTACTTTTCTTACGACATAGCATGTTTCCAGAACTTTTGGTCCAAATTTGGGAGTTTTCAGGCTTTTAGGGGCATTTTGGTCATTCTGAGCATTTTGAGAAATAGAACTAACTTCCAGGAGTCCTTTGGAGTCTTTTTCGATTATTGTGAACCACCAAGCTATGGGTCTCCTAAATCTGATAGCCGACAAAATGGGGTGTCTACAGTTTGCCCCTCTTTGGCATGAACTTGCGAGGCAACGCATATCGCAAGCGAGCGCCAAAGCTTTGAAGAGATAGGTCTTTTGGAGGCTATAGATTTAGGATAAAAAGCGTTATAAAAGATGCAATGATGCTGAGGCTAGTGCTGGTCGCGCTCTGCGTGAGCTGCCTACGTTTCCCAAGGGGAATCAAACTAGGACGTAGTTTGGGGCACAAAGGAATAAATCACACATGCACATACACAACAATCAGGCAAATGTTATGCTATAAGAGTGATATACAATGCATGGATGTGATATAAATTGTATCCTAAGTCCTATCATGTTTAGTGTTCTGATCCTAGAATGAGTTGGTACTGTGGGGTGTGTGCCACCCCGAGTGGACTTATGTTGTGCTAGTTTTGAATCTAATGCAGTGGTTGATCCTGATAAGGATACCAAGGTGTTGAAGACTCTGGGTCTCGGGTAAACTTTTTAAATTACGAGAAGTGTGATTCGCAAACAAATGTAATCAAACGTGGGGTCCCAGAGGACAACAGCTAAAGATAATCGACGGACACAGAAGTCCTGGATACCAAGCGATGGATGAGGAAGTTCAAGATAGCCAATCGGAGAAGGGTTTTGCGATAACCGACAAGTGAGAAAGCTCACAATAGCTGAGGAAGCTCACGATCTTTATTTGAGAAAGCTCACGATAACCAATGGGTAGGTGATCGGGCTCACAATTTTGGACAGAGGAGTGAGAAAGCTCACGATAAGTGAAAAAGCTCATAATAAGTGAGAAAGCTCACGATTAGTGAGAAAGCTCATGAGTTTTGATAAAGGAGTAAGGAAGCTCACGATAAGTGAGAAAGCTCACGAGTTTGGACAAAGGAGTGAGGAAGCTCGCGATAAGTGAGAAAGCTCACGATTTTGGATGAAGGAGTGAGGAAGCTCATGATAAGTGAGAAAGCTCACAATTTTGGACGAAGGAGTAAGGAAGCTCATGATAAGTGAAGAAGCTCACAATTTTAGACAAAGGAGTGAGGAAGCTCATGATAAGTGAAGAAGCTCATGATAAGTGAGAAAGCTCATAATTTTGGACAAAGGAGTGAGGAAGCTCACGATAAGTGAGAAAGCTTACGATTTTAGACAAAGGAGTAAGGAAGCTCACGATAAGTGAGAAAGCTTACGATAAGTGAGAAAGCTCACGATTTTGGACAAAGGAGTGAGGAAGCTCACGATAAGTGAGAAAGATCACGATTTTGAATGAAGGAGTGAGGAAGCTCATGATAAGTGAGAAAGCTCACGATTTTGGGCAAAGGGGTAAGAAAGCTCATGATAAGTGAAGAAGCTCGCGATTTTGGATGAAGGATTGAGGAAGCTCATAATTTCGAACAAAGGAGTGAGGAAGCTCACGATAAGTGAGAAAGCTCATGATTTTGAATGAAGGATTGAGAAAGCTCACAATTTTGGACAAAGGGGTGAGAAAGCTCACGATAAGTGAGAAAGCTGATGATTTCGGACAAAGGAGTGAGGAAGCTCAAGATAAGTGAGAAAGCTCACGATAAGTGAGAAAGCTCACAATTTTGAATGAAGGAGTGAGGAAGCTCATGATAAGTGAGAAACCTCACGATAAGTAAGAAAGCTCACGATTTTGGACAAAGGGGTGAGAAAGCTCACGATAAGTGAGAAAGCTCACGATTTTGAATGAAGGAGTGATGAAGCTCATGATAAGTGAGAAAGCTCACGATTAGTAAGAAAGCTCACGATTTTAGACAAAGGGGTGAGAAAGCTCACGATAAGTGAGAAAGCTTATGATTTCAAACAAAGGAGTGAGGAAGCTCACGATAAGTGAAAAAGCTCACGATAAGTGAGAAAGCTCACAATTTTGGACAAATGGGTGAGAAAGCTCACAATAAGTGAGAAAGCTCATGATTTTGGACAAAGGAGTTAGGAAGCTCACGATAAGTGAAAAAGCTCACAATTTTGAATTAAGGGGTGAGAAAGCTCACGATAAGTGAGAAAGCTCATGATTTCGGACAAAGGAGTAAGCAAGCTCACGATAAGTGAGAAAGCTCATGATTTTGAATTAAGGGGTGAGAAAGCTCATGATAAGTGAGAAAACTCATAATTTCGAACAAAGGAGTGAGTAAGCTCACGATAAGTGAAGAAGCTCATAATAACCAATGGACACGGAGCCTTGGATTGTGAATAGACAAAGCTTGCCCTAGGAGTCAGCGTCTTTTGACTGCGGGTTGTGTTTTTTAATCGTTGGCATATTTTTATGATGACCAATCTGGAAATTTTGTTCAGGTTCTGTTGGGGATGGTATGGGATTCTCTGAGAACCTCTCTTAACTATTTTAATTCTTGACTGAGAATCAGGATTCAACTCTAATCTCTCACGGTTGATCAAATCTTGCAATGGTCGGTCCAAAAAGCCTATTCAGGCCTCCTAGATGATTGACGGACATGGAAGCACTAATTATGGGCGTGGAATCCCTAAGATGATTGACGGACTTGGCAGTCCCAGATATCAAAGAGTAAACGGGGTAGTCCGAGATAACTGGTGGACGCAAAAGTCCTACCTTAATCCAAAGGGTCTATGATAAAAGATTTGCCTCAATTTAGAGGGATGACAACGAAGGATTTGCCTCAAATTAGAGGGCTGAGACCGAAGCATTTGCCTCAATCTAGAAGGTTGATGACAACAAATTTGCCTCAATCTAGAGGGGACGATGAACACGACATATTTTGAATAAGAGTTATGGTGAACTAATGATGATTAATGAACTGACGATGCACGAATCGAGTAGACAATGAACTACTATGACTTTCATGGATTGGACTTATGATGTACGAATCAAGATAACGAATCAATAATGAACTACTGTAAGTGTCATGGATTGGATCAACGGTTAAACTAACCTTGATCAGAAGGTTGACGGTGTACAAATCAAGATGATGAGTCAACAGTGAACTACTATGACTGTCATGGATTGGATCAACTGTTGGACTAACCGTGATCAGAAGGATTGACGATGTACTAATCGGGATGACAAGTCGACAGTGAACTACTATGACTATCATGGATTGAACTGATGATGTACGAATCGAGATGATGAGTCAACAGTGAACTACTGTGACTGTCATGGATTGAATCAACGGTTGGACTAACCGTGACCAGAAGGACTGACGATGTACTAATTAGGATGACAAGTCGATAGTGAACTACTGTGACTTTCATGGATTGAACTGATGATGTACAAATCGAGATGACAAGTCGATAGTGAACTACTGTGACTGTCATGGATTGAATCAACAGTTGGACTAACTGTGATCAGAAGGACTGACGATGTACTAATCGGGATGACAAGTCGACAGTGAACTACTGTGACTTTCATGGATTGGACTGACGATGTATGAATCAAGATGATAAGTCAACAGTGAACTACTGTGACTGTCATGGCTTGGACCAACAGTTGGACTAAATATGATCAAAAGAACTGACGAATTGATATACCTGCTAGGGATTAAATTGAATCTGCTGGGGATGAACAACTCTTTGTTTAGAGGAAAGGATGTAGTCTTGACTGAGATACACCATATTTGTTCAAGCCACTCTTCTAGAGATGAACTAGCTCTGTTGGGAATGAGAAGATTCGACTGGGAAAAGAATGGTTGCATTATGAATAGAGTAATTCAGCTGGGGATGAAGAACATTCGTGAAACAATTTTGGCTTGGTTGCTGAGGAGCTGGTAGAAGATAGCCAGTGTATCTTATGAACTGATTTATGAAGACAAGTGACTATGATTGGGGGTATCACCAATGCTCGAGGGTCTTGGGACTCATATCATGTTGTAGACTTTACAAGTGCAGTAATGGTGTTTGGAATTTCTGCTTGTATCCACAGGTTTTATAGTTGGTAATCACTTTAAACCCACACATTTGAGACTATTAAGACAAATGGACTTCACAGGAATAAATTTGACGAGGAAAGTTGGATTGGGTTGTATGAACATTGAACTCTGATATAGTTTCGATCATATCATTACTGACTCAACCAAACAAGGATTGACTTGACAGAATTAACGACACGAAGTGCCCAAATTAGCATAATTCAATTTGTTTTTGTCATAAGCGATGTACCGCTCATTTTTTATGTTCACTCCTCATCTTATTATGATAGCACTTTACTGATAAATCTATTTTTTTGAAAATTCTTCCCTATTGATCTAATCAATTCTCTACTCCTCCCAAGAAGCGCTTGGAATTAGTGCCTTAGCTTTTAGAATAAAAGATACTCTATTTTAAAAAATTTCAAAACAAGTTGGTGACTTGAAAACTTGCCCTTGGTATGAAGGGATCGTGTTAGGCAAATGGAATTTGCCCCTAGTTTGGACAATGGTTTATTGGAGGCTTTGGGCAAACGAGGTAGGTGACCGAAGTTTGCCCCATGAATGAAGGGTTGATAGTAAAATTTAGGCAAACGAGGCGGGTAGCCGAAGTTTGCCCCTGGTGTGGAAGGTGATTTTTGGCTTGAGGCAAGGACCGTGACTTTATCTTACAGATGCTCATAACTTTTGCCTAGACATCAGTGAGGTGACCTAGCGAGCTCTTTTCTCTCTTTTGTTAGTGCTCACTTTGGATTTAGCTCTAACTTTTGCCCAGGGGTCCTTTCGGATTTTTGACCTAGCGAGCCATCCTTCTTTTCTTTTTAAAAGTCTGCCTACGTACCCTTGAGCAGGGATCAGGTCCAACCTAGTTCGGGCCAAGACCTTGAAAGAAGAAGGGGTGATTTTTAGGTAGGTGGGATAACCTAACCGATGCGGTTGCCTACGGATCCCCGAGCGGGAATCAGGTCGAGCGTAGTTCAAGGCATGGCTTGAAGAAAGTTGGGTTATTTTTAGGTAAGTGGGATGACTGAACTGATGCTGTTGCCTACGTATCCCCGAGTGGGAATCAGGTCGAGCGTAGTTCAAGGCAAGGTCTTGAAAGAAATTGGTTTGATTATGATAATATCGACCGAACCGATGCGGTTGCCTACGTATCCCCTGAGCGGGAATCAGGTCGAGTGTAGTTCAGGGCAAGGCTTGAAGAAAGTTGGGTTATTTTTAGGTAGGTGGGATAACCGAACCGATGTGGTTGCCTACGTATCCCCGAATGGGAATCAGGTCGAGTGTAGTTCAAGGCAAGGTCTTGAAAGAAATTGGTTTGATTATGATGATGTCGACCGAACCGATGCGGTTGCCTATGTATCCCCTGAGCAGGAATCAGGTAGAGCGTAATTCAGGGCAAGGATTGAAGAAAGTTGGGTTATTTTTAGGTAGGTGGGATGACCGAACCGATGCGGTTGCCTACACATCCCCGAGTGGGAATTAGGTCGAGCGTAGTTCAAGGCAAGGTCTTGAAAGAAATTGGTTTGATTATGATGAATTGATGCGATTGCCTACGTATCCCCTGAGCGGGAATCAGGTCGAGCGTAGTTCAGGGCAAGGTCTTGAAAGAAATTGGTTTGATTATGATGATGTCGACCGAACCGATGCGGTTGCCTACGTATCCCCTGAGCGGGAATTAGGTCGAGCGTAGTTTAGGGCAAGGCTTGAAGAAATTGGTTGAGGTTTTTTCAAATCAATCGTCAAAGAAGTTTAAACTTAGCTCACTTATGGTAGCCTTGAATAAAAGGATTCAGTTTTAATCTCCCTTTCTTTTCTTTTCTATTCTTTTTTTTTCGGAGGATTGATCCTTTTCACTTTTGCCTAACCAGTCAATTTTACTTTTCATGTAGTTGATTCTTATGAGATCTTTTTATCACAATTTTATAATTCCATAATGTGCATATCAGTTCTCGAAATTTATTTGTGGTCGTTCCGAGCCTTTTGAAATGTGATCTAGGCATGTTCTCATGATGTACCTTGAAGTGTACAATTCTCTGTATCCCCAAAATCTTTTTTCTTTCATTTTCTCCTTCATTTTGACTGGCTAAGTTCAGATCTTGGAAATCAATACATTTTTGGCTCTAACTTTTGCCTAGGTGTACTTTCGAGTTTTCAACCTAGCGAGCTTTTCTTTTTCTTTTTTTCTTTTTTTATCTCTTTTTATTTTTTGAAAGTGGAGATGAAACTCACTGAAGTGTTTGGCTACCATCAAGGATCAAGTCTGCACAGATTCGCATGGATATCAATTGGGTTGGGCCCAAGGCTTTGAAATGGTAGAAATGGTGGAGGGTGTTGGGAAAGCCCCAAGTCAGTTTCAAGTATGTCTTTTCAAGATTTGAGCAAAAGCATCTTTAAAATTCTTAAAGTAAGACTATTCAATTCTCTGCTCTTCATCGGTGTCAGCGTGAAATCGACTTTGACCTTTTAGGATTCTTTTTTTATTTTGTTGCAAAAATTTATTAGCAGAGTAATATCCATGGTAATTTGAAAAGTGACATTTTCAGTTCAGCGATTCATTAAGCAAAACGAGATTTCATTCCATTAGCAAGAGAGGGATTACATTACTCGATACAGACTCACAAAAACTCGATGACAGAGAGACTTGACCACAAGATTAAACTTGAAATAGACTTAAAACATAGAACAGACTTGACCCGATCTCAATTGGAGTGCCACGGTGACTCGCTTATTTTTCTTTTTTTGAAAGAGCATCCTAATTTGTTTTTCTAGAAAAAGTTCCAAACACCACCACTTCACTTGCATAAGTTCAACACTCAAGGGCCTCAGTGAAGGGGATCATTTGAACAGATGAGCCAGGGGCTTTAGGTTCGATGAAGCCAGGGGCTTTAGGTTCGATAAAGCCAAGGGCTTTTTGGTTGACATAGGGTTGGATGGGCGATGGCTCGATGATTTTCTGATCGATGAGGTCTTGGATATCATGGCGAAGGCGTATGCAGCTGTCGGTGTCGTGGCCTGGGCCTTGGTGGTAGGCACAACATTTGGACAGGTCACAGCTGGGTGAAGGGATATCAGCACGAGGCTGAAGGAGTTGGAGGTGCCTCTTTTTGATGAGGTTATCAAGGATTACGGACAACGGCATACCCAGGTTGGCAAAGGTTCTCGGTTTGCGGGCTTTTTTTAAACTTTGAGTTCAAGTGGGTCCTTAGAGTAGCTCTTGGGCTTGGATATGAAATAGGATTACCCAGGCAAGAGTGTGGACTTGGACATGAGTAAGGATTCGGATGTATAAATGGGCTTGGATAGACGGCATCGGACAACCCATACTTCCCTTTATAGATGCTCTGCACCATCTTCTCAAATTGGCTTATCCTTAAACTTAGCTGTTCAACAGTGGTTTGTAGCTTGTTCACTTTCTCTTCTAGGGCTTTGTAGGTCATTGGTAGGTTTATGATAGCCTGGGCTAGCCTTTGATCACGATAATGAATTCAGGGAGGTACAATAGTGTCCTAACTCAGGGCTACATTTTCTGTAAATAGAAGTAAATGCCCAAATTGGTAGAGGCGCAAAAATACTTCTCATTGACTCCTAGCAGGAGGAGATGATCAGAATTTTGAAGGATTTAACGATGCAAACCGGGGACGGTTGCAGTAAGTATACAACTTCTGTACAATGATTGAGATGGGTAAGGATGATGATACATATGCATTTGATCTGTAGAGACTGACATGTGTGAGACTGACGGGATGTGCGTACATGCGAACTGACATGAATTATGTATGCATATGAGACAAGCATGCGGATGCAAGCCCTAATCGATATGATGCCCCTACTTTTAATAGATAACAGTTAAACAAATAAGGTCCTAGCCATACAGAGTGTGTTAACCTTACTTTCCAGTACGATCACCAAGGGATAACAGGGATTTCTAGGATACTTCGGGAATTTTGGACAGAGTTTCTGGGAGAAATAGGGACTTGGAAGATTCGAAGAAATTTTTAGAAGTTATTTGAGTTTCTAGGAGAAATAGGGATTTCTAGTTAATTTGGACTGAGCTTCTAGGAGAAACTGGTATTTAAGGTATTTCTGAGAAATATGGATGGAATTTCTAGGAGAAACAAGTATATCTGGGTATTTCTGGGTGATTTTGGCAGAGTTTTTGGGAGAAACAAGTACTATGGGTATTTCTGGGAAACTTGGATATAGTTTCTGGGAGAAACTGGCTATATCTAGGTATTTCTGAGAAAACTGGACAGAGTTTATTGGAGAAATTGGTTCTGTCTGGGAGTTTTTGAGAGAAATTGGTACATTTAGACATTTTTGGGAAGTTTGGACGGAGTTGCTGGGATTTAGGGAAATCTCGGAGATTTGGACTGAGCTTCTGGGAAAACAGGTATATTTGGGTAAGTCGGACAAAGTTTTTGGGAGAAACAAGTATATCGGAGTTTTAAGAAAAATTGAGATTTTTGGGTATTCTGGGGGAAGCAAGAATATCTGGGTAACTCGGACAGAGTATCTGGGGGACACAATGAGATTTCTGGGTAATCTGGGGAGAAATAGGGATTTCTATGAAACCTGGGTGATTCGGACAGAGTTTCTAGGAGAAACAGGGATATCCTGATGAGTTGGGCAGAGTTTCTGGAAGAAATAGGGTTACATGACGAGAACAGGTGATGATGGTGATCATACTGTCTAGCAAGTTTTCATACTCCTATGTCTCAGGACCAACAAACAAGGTTTGCGATGTATATCTTTGTGAGCATAGAGCAGACATCCTTACCATGGTGCCTAGGCAGGTCGACTCAATGTGGTTCACATGTGAGTGATTGCCTTGGGAATCATAAGAAAGAGGTTCTGTTTTATGGCACATAAGCATCTACACCGCGCAGGTAATCCCACTAGGGCATACAGCAGTTATATCACATTGTCCTATATGAAAAGATAAATGAACAGTCCTGTGAAAGGTTCTACAGGAATCTATATGCAAAGGCTGGGTTTAGTCAAAGAGGGTCCGTTGACGAGAGTTCCAATATACCGTCAGAGAGATAGTACGGAGATTTTTACTCTTTTTGATATACCTTAGAAGGTACAGTAGCAACGGTGACTTGTGCCCTGGCACAGCAAGACCTGAACAAGAGTGCAATGCGGTGAACCAGACGCAGTAGAAAGATGATTTTAAGGATGCTTCCTATGAGCCAAACCTCTGTATTATTTTGTTTTGAAAATAAAGTTCATCCCCAGCAGAGTCGCCAGATTGTGGACACGCGGAATTCCACTTCTTTTTTATTTTTGTTTGAAATTAATTTAGATCAAAGAAAGAAAATGGTCCGTTGAAAATAAATACAGACTCGCCACTTGGTCTTTAAGGAACCAAGAAACCTAATTTTGACTCACCCAAATGGATAAAGGGCACCGGCCCTTCATAACCAAAGAACTTAGCTCGGGGTTTTGGTACGAGAGAGGAAGGAGCCTTTGTCGCGACTAAAACACCCTCAACTCGCCCCGTTTTTCGACAGGCCACTATTAGCATCCAAATAATCATCTTATACTATGTATGGTTCGACTGTTAATATTTATGATAGGTATATTACATCACATAAAAAAATTGAAATGGAAGATCTAAATATAAAATATCATTCATAAGATCTAAGCCAAGTATCACACAATGCAAAGTGAAAGGTCACACAAAACAAACCTAGGAAAAATCGTCTAATCACATATGAATTAATAAAGTTTTCCTAATCTAAGGGGACATGACTTGTTCTTGAAACAAATAAATCAAAGAAAACAAGGATGCTTATCAAGCTAGAATGATGCATGTTCATCTTTGAGAAGAGAAGATCTCTCAATCCCCGGGACGGATGAGAAAGGATGATTAGATCGAGGGAAAGCATGAATGTGTGATCATGATCATTCCCTATAATCTTCTTAGATTAGGAGCTACAAAAACCCCAAATCTTTGCATGGATGTAATGTATGTATCTAGAATGTGCCAAGGTTGTAGTGTGTTTTATGTTCATGGATTCCTAGAATGACTTAGAAGTCTAAAATGTGTATGAATGAATGAATGAAATCATCATGGGATATGTACCAATGTAGTATGAAGTACTTCCTAAGACATGAGCTAATTTGGAGTACATGTAAGCATCAAATCAAAGGATGGAAGTGAGAATATGCTTGCTGTGAATAGTGGACAGAATAGTAACATGATCTTTTGGAAATTGAAAAGAGGGGTTAGGAATGTTTTCAATGAATTACTTTTTTATGGAGATCTTTCTTATTGTGTCTAGAACACAACCCAAAAGGCCAATCTTTAATATCTATCACAGATTGAGAGAAATCATATAAATAATAGGGGTTATTCAGAAACAGAGTCCGTACTGTCGACTGAAATGTTAGAAAATCTTAGAAAATTGAAACAAAAGATCTAGAGGCCCATATTATATAGAAAGTTCCTTACGACATTGAAGTTCAAGGAAAAAATAAGTTGGGACCACTCGTTTTGGAAAAGATTTCTGTAAAACAAGTTAAAAGTCAACCAAGCTGCTGTGACAGCAAAAACAGAATATCTGGAGAGAATGTTTGGGTCCAAATGGACCACTTCCAAGTATTTCCAAGCCAAACCAAAAATCATGGATGTTCTCTAATGATTTAGAAAGACTTTCCAAGTGGTCTTGTATCCATACATTGAGTATTGTGTTCTAGAGAAATCATTGAACTCGGATCATTCACTGTTTTGACTCACTGTTTTGAAGATTTTGGGAAAAACTAGAGTTTTCTTTCTTGAGATCAAAATGAGGGGTTTTAAGAGGGGTTTTGAAATAGAGGTTTTGAAAGTATATTTTCAACATTAAATAGAGATTATGACCTATTGGAATATCAACATCAAACTCATCATCAAAAACCCCCAAAATTATTGGAGAGATTCATTTTTATTTTGAACATAACTTCAAGGATACCTTAGAGGTATTGAAGTTATAATCATCATCTATTACACTAAGTTTAATCATACACATTGATAGGTATTTATTGTTCCACTTATACACACAGGGAATTAGAATATAATGTCATTGTATTTATTGGTCATGTTGACCATTTTTATTTCTTTCCTTATATTCTTTATTCTCCTTTATTTATGATTTATTCTCTTTCTAGTTTGGTTCTTTGTTATGTTATATATATACCAGGGATGTACATGAATAAAAATGATTTCTTTCTCCAATTCTTTTTGGTATTAGAGCCAACACCAATTCCCTAACCCTAACTCACCACCACCACCACCACCACCCTTGTGCCGACTCCTTCCACCACCTCCAATCCTTATGCTGATCACCACCAAGCCTCGCCATAGCTGAGCCAAACCCCATCTCCCCTCCTCTATGCCACCCCTACCTTACCCAACCAGCGGCACCACCACCAAGTCCCTCGGCTCTGTTTAATAGCCTTCGACTACTCGTCTTGCCCGTGTTGGGCCTGTTTGTGATGTGCTAGAGCCATTTTAGTGCTCTTTGTACTGTGTTTGGCTAACCGAGTGTCCGGTTGCCACCGTCATTTTTTTTTTCTGAGTATCCGACTATGACCATTTTCGTTGTGTTTTTCGGCTGTCCTTGTTGATTCCTTCTGAGACCGTGTATTTCGAATTTCTTCCTAGTTGTCTGTTCTTGCATAGCTTCATGGCTAATACAGAAAAATAAGTTGCTCTTTCTTCTTCCGAATATAGGCAACTGCAGTCCCCAATTGCCTAGCTTTAGTCACATTTGGGTTTATATGCTTGTTGCTCGTCTTCTAGCCCTATGACCGCTATTGCTGTAGGTACTCCTATCGCTCTTCATGGTAAGTCAAATCATCCTCTTTGGGTTCTAGATTCGAGTGCCAAAAATCACATGACTGGTGAGCCTTCCATGTTTACATCTCCTTTTACCTCTATTGATGAGTATGTTCATATTGCAGATGGGTCTTCTGATCGGGAGAGAACTAATCCTAATTATATGCCTTAATGTGCACTTGTTAGACCATTTTATCTTGTTTTTGTATATTTTTACTCTGTTTTCTAGTTTGTAACAGGTTTTGGAAGAAATCAACTAAACCAGGCTAAACAGGGTGAAAAAGCAGAGCTAAAGAAGCTGAAAAAGCCAAGTCGTGCGCGCGACCCGCGACCCGCGAAAATCCGAGAATCGCTCGCGCGATCCGTTCGCGCGAGAATCCCAAAACCGCTCGCGCGATCCGCGCGCGCGAAGGCCAAAATGTCGCGCTCGCGCGACCCGCTCGCGCGATATGGGTAAAAACCAAAGTTGCGTATTTCAGTATACTGAAGACTCCTGTGCAAACGAAACTGCAGAATGACGTCCAGATTGTAAATTACATCAGTTTCAGTCCGTTTCGAGTTGGAAAGGCTTCCAAAACTTGTTGTAAATCTATATATACTCTATTTTACTTCAATTAAAGGGTTACACACCCATACATACACATTCTACAACCATGCTTCCAGCCATTGAAGAGAGGGAAGCAAGGAGAAGAAGAAGAAGACCAAGGGTTTCCATGGCCTCCTCCATCAACTACTTGCCATCTATCACTTCCATGGACGGCTAGATCATAGATCTAGGGTTTCAATGAAGCCCTAGACGAGTAATAGGGTTTTATTTATGTTTTTATTTTAGTTTTATTATGTATGGATGACAGTCACATGTTTAGAGGATTTTTATAAATAAATCGTACTTCTAGTGATTAAATCATTGCTTTCAGAATTTATTCTGGTCTTAGATCTATTTTGACTGTGATGTGCTCAACGATCTATTCTTGCTGTGATTGTTTAGGTTGTTTACATGTGATGGTGCTTTATTGATTCGTGCTATCAAGTATCCGAATAATCCATGCCTAGGTTAGACGGATTAGATCACAACCCTAGTTTAGTGTGAGATAATTCGTGCTACCCGAAGATGGATTATGTTGGTGCTTGAACCATGATTATCTTCTTGTCGGAGGAATTGGGCTTGTAGCTACAATTCCCCATATTCATCCAACGTAATAAGCTAAAGTAATTCATAAATATTCCTATTATGAAGCTAGTGGTGGATTTGCAGTCCTAGGTTCCCTTAAACATTATGTAAACAACTTTAATTGCTTTCATAGTTTAGATTTATTTTTATTGTTATTAGTTTAATTAAATCCAAATCAAATCTGTTTTTCTTAGTTAATTAGACTTAGGTTTTAAAATTAAGAGCTGTAGTAATCAATCTCTGTGGGTTCGACCTTTACTTCCACACTGCAAATCTTTTGAAAAGTAAAGAATACTTTTATATCTTGATATTGACAACATCAATTTTTGGCGCCGTTGCCGGGGATTGTATTACTACCTTTAGTTTTAGAATCGTAGTTTAGTTAATTCGTAAATATTAGATTAGGTTTCTTGTTCTTATTTTTCGTTTTATTTTTAGTTACTAACTTGTTTTTTTTTATTATTTTGTAGTCAACGTTTCCGAGTGGAGCAGCTAATTACATCAAAGGAGCTTACGCAAATAAAAATATAAATACAATTAAATAAATTGCTTCCTTTGGAATTCGCTTTAAACCGCTGTAAGTCAGGGCGCTATGACGCACTATTTGCATTAGTTTAGGGTTAATTGCACTGCATTAGCTAGGAAACCCGGGGCGCTGGGCTTGACGCGGTCATTGTATTACAGGATAATTTGCATGCATCATAGTAGTTGAGTGCTTGTTATCTTCTTTGCGTGATTGTTATTTGTTTAGTTAGTCTTTGTTTTTAATTTCTTTTCTTTTGTTTTAGTTTATGTTAGGTACACGTTCAAACAAACCGGAATTAAAACCTTTTGACTCTGAACTTGAACGTACATTAAGACTTAACAAGTCTTCAAACTTAACTTCTGGAACTAGGTTTGTAATAGACGACGATTTGACACCAAAACCAACGTCTTTATTTGAATCGGAAATACGTAGTACTCTTACAAGATTAAAAAAACCACGCTTTCATAACATAGAACCGATTAAAATGGAAGACATTGGAAATAATAACGACAACAACCAAACTAACAACGGAGCTAATATGAATAATCCTAATATACCACCACCTCCTCCACTTAAAGATTATTTTATTCCGACGACTTACATGCCACAAACATGTATTGAATTACCGGAGGCGACGGCATCTCACTTTGAGATAAAGTCGTCTACCATCTCGCTACTTCCATCTTTCTATGGCCGTCTAAATGAAGACCCTTACCAACACTTAGGAGATTTTCAGGATATATGCTCTACTTTGAAAATCCAAAATTTAACTGATGATGAGTTAAAATTGCGGCTCTTTCCATTTTCTTTAAGAGACAAAGCTAAGTTTTGGCTCCAATCACTTGAGCCAAACACAATTAAAACATGGGAAGCCCTACACACCGCATTTTTACAAAAGTTTTTCCCTATTATGCGTACAAACCAGATAAGGAAATCCATAACCAATTTTGTAATGCAAGATGGGGAATCACTTTACGATACATGGGAGAAATTTAAAGAATTATTACGCTCGTGCCCACATCATCAAGTCCCTAAGTGGCAACTTGTTCAGGTCTTTTACGAGGGACTTATTCCCTCGGTCCGTAATACTGTCGATGCCGTTTGTGCGGGTACTTTCCTGCACAAAAGCGCCGATGAGGCTTGGAAGATTTTTGAAACACTAAGCGAGAATTCGATGCATCAGGCTGTGTCGGTACGTTTAGAGGGATATCATTTTCAACCTAAGCGAGAGGTGACAGTTGAGTTAAGTCAATCAATTCAAATACAAGAATTAAATAGAAAACTTGACTGACTTATGCAAATGAACAAAACGTCTGATCCACCCTCTTTAGAAGTATGTGCATTATGTTCTGAACCGGCCCATAATATCTTTGCATGTCCTTCTGCATCTCAATATCCGGAATTTGTGGAACAACACGTTAATTCTATGCAACAATTCCCACAAAATAATTATAATCCTAGGTCAACTAATTTTCCTAATACGTACCGACCCCAATATCAACAAGGACAATACCAACTACCTCCTCCACCTCCACGCAATAATGCATTTGAGGAGAAGGTGCTGGCCTCACTTGAAAACTTTGGTTCGGTGGTTCAATTAGTACACTCTCACACACAATCCATCGAAAAACTGGAGTCCCAAGTAGGACAAATTGTTAATACATTAAACCGTTTAACTGAGAGTAAGTTGCCGAGTCAACCTACTCAGCAACCTAAGGGGCAATACGCAGTGGGTAGTACGAGTGAGAGCGTGAACGCTGTTTCGACTAGGACGACTACTCGAGATGAGGAAGTTGTTGTAATTCTGGATGGGGGTGAGAAACATAAAAATTTAAATTTGAATAAAGGAAAAAGTGAAGACGTGAATCAAAATAGAAAAGAAAATGAACCGGTCCCAACAAACTATATTCCGAGAATGCCATATCCACCAAACGTTGAGGGACCGTCACATTTACCTAAAAAAGGGTCAAAAATGGAAGATATACTCGAGGTGTTTAAACAAGTCAAAATAAATATTCCTTTCCTCGATGCTATAAAACAAATTCCCGCTTATGCTAAATGTCTAAAAGACCTTTGTACACAAAAACGCAAAATACGCAGTCATACGCCTAAAAAGGTCTTGCTCACGGAAAAAGTAAGTTCAATTTTCCAACACGCTCCTCCGAAATATAAGGATCCAGGTACGCCTACGATTTCATGTGTCATAGGTGACACTGTCATTCATCGGGCTCTCCTTGACTTAGGAGCTAGTGTTAACCTCTTACCTTATCACGTCTATAAACAATTAGGACTAGGTGAACTTAAACCTACGGCCGCTACAATACAATTAGCGGATCGTTCTATTAAAATACCTAGAGGAATTGTCGAAGACGTACTATTAAAAGTTGATCAATGTTTCTATCCCGTTGATTTTATGGTCCTTGACACCGAACCGGTGCTAGATACTAGAAAATACACTCCTGTTATTCTTGGTCGTCCATTCTTAGCCACGGCCAACGCACGTGTCAATTGTAGAACAGGGGTGATGAAAGTGTCGTTCGGGAATATAAAATTAAAATTAAATGTTTTTAATGCTGTTGATCAACCTCCCGAAGACGATGATTATCTAGGTGTGGAGGGTAGTGAGGTTAAACGGAATATTGAGCCTAAGAACGTAATAAATATAAGTGCGGGGAATAATATAGAGGATGAGGAGTGGATGAATCCTAATACTTCGGACCCTAATGCTGAATCTACTCGGAAGGTAAGAAATTGATTTGAACATACTGAAAAACCGTCAATAGAATTAATTCGAAGCGACGTAATTTCTGCTTACCATCGAGCTCTACCTGACATCCTTAGGGGTACACAGTCCGATTTATGGCCTCCATAAAATCTTGAGCTAGAACGGTCTAGCTGAAGACGTAAAAGTTAGCGCTTCTTGGGAGGCAACCCAAGCTTTATTTCGTTCGTTTTTCTTATTTTTGGATTTTTTTGAGTCTGTTTGGGTCTGTTTTGGACATTCTGGACAGGTTTGGGGGTTGGAATTAATTTATTTTAATATTATATACATAATTTTAGAAAAAAAAATGGAAAATATCATTCTCGCGCGCGCGGCCCGCTCGCGCGAGACGTCGCTCGCGCGGCTCGCTGGCGCGAGAATGTGCCTTAGTGTTTTTCTTTCGTTTTCTTTTTATGAGCCCTCAGGTTCTCCTCGCGCCTGATGTCGCGGGCGCGAGGTAGCTCGCGGGAGCGAGAATTAAAAAAAAAAAAAAAAAAAAAAAAACGAGGAATTCGCGCGCGCGATGGCCGCTCGCGCGATTCCCCCTTTTTCTGATATTTTCTTTTGTTGTTTTTTTTTTTTTTTTTTTTATCAGTCCTCAACACCTGTCCCGTAGTTTTTCCATTTCTGTTTTTGAGGTCCTTTTCCATCAGATTTTTGATTGTTGCCATAATTCTGGTTATGTTTTATTTTCTTTTATCGTATGTTTTATTCTACTTTCTAGTTTATGTTTATGTTGTTTTCTTTGTTTTGTTATATCGTATAGATTAGGTTAATTTCTTTATATTTCGTTTAGTTGTTTTTCATCTTTTCTTTGTTTAGATTTTTTTTCTCTAGTATTAACAGGTACATTGAACTTTATCGCCATATTCTTATACATTTACCTGTTTGTCATTGCCGAGACTAAGGTACTATCGTTCCTTTCTTACCTACTCTCCTTTCTTTCATTTTATTGTTTCATTGGGGACAATGAAAGGTTTAGGTTTGGGGGTATGCACACACATGCACATTATTTTATGCAAAATTTTAAAAATTTTCAATAAGTGTGTTTAAATAAACGATGATTACCGATGTTTTTGCAATCTTCATTTGATACTTCTTGTTAAATAACTTTGGATTGTTATAGAATGGTAAACAAGAGAAGATATGATTAAACATTTGCTAAAGTTATGATGTAATGTTTTAAGTTATGTATTGTTCGAATCGTAGTTTTATATCATAAATTTGCACACAAACCTATGCACTGCACGTAGTCATTTGAATGCATGTTGGTTGTGAACTATAATATGATTCGGATTTCTAGATAACACATGGTGGAGACTAAGCCCGGTGAGGTTTTGAGCCTATCTTTTCTTTTTAGAGGGTTATAAATACATCTTGTGTTTGTCGAATTTCATTGAAATAGCGCATCTACTTGTTGTTTAGTCTCATTATTCTTGTTTTGGTTGATAGTCAAGTTAAAATATTTGTTACCATGCTAAATAATCTTCCATTGTAAACATTGAAGAACCATACGACTTTAGGACATGATTTTAGGCCCTCTTTGTTTATTGCCGGCCGATAAAAGATAAAATTTCCTTAGTTCGCCCTTTGAGCCGTTAAAATGCCATTTCTTTCTTTGATTACCATTATCCTTGTTTTTGCTCCGACTTGACAAACTCGGAGTTCACCACTGAGAGATTTGTCACCTTTTAGTAGTGTTAAGGTGATGTATTGAAAAGGAAGAAGAAAATAAGATGCTATTGGGGTAGTTGCTTGGTATTCAATATTCATTTGAGAAGCAAGAAAAGGAAAAAGAGAAGAGGAATATATTGAAAAAAAAATAAAAGAAGAAGGTTGAAAAAAAATGAATGAAAAAGAAAAGAGAAAGAAAAGATGAAAGTTGGTAGAAGAGAAGAATGAAAGAAATCGAACATACCTTACAATGCCATTCTGAAACTATTTGATATATCCATTCTATCCTTTTTCCATTACCTGAGCCACAATACAACCTTTGAAAAGTCCTATTTGATCCTAGGGAACATGATTTGGATATGAAAACGATGGGAGGGGGATTAAAACATGGTAATGATTAATTTTTCTTGATTGTTGGTATCCTATCCATGAGACTACTATTCTTTCGTGTCATGCGTCCTTTTCGAGTCATATGTGAGCATTTCTCGTTGTGAAAACATATTTCCTTTGCTCGCATATACTAGATAAATTACACCTATTTCTGAGTGTTTCATTTGAGAGTGTAATTCATTGTGAGATTCGTAGTCGAGACATAGTTGGATGGTTATCCGAGTTATATTCCAAGTTCATGACATGTGATCGGGAGAGAACTAATCATATTTATACGCCTTAACGAGCATTTGTTAGACCATTTTATCCTGTTTTTGTATATTTTTACTTCGTTTTCTAGTTTCTGACGGGTTTTGGAAGAAATCAGCTAAACCAGGCTAAACAGGGTGCAAAGTCAGAAAGAAAGAAGCTGAAAAAGCCAAGTCGCGCGCGCGACCCGCGCCCGCGAAATCCGAGAATCGCTCGCGCGATCCGCTCGCACGAGAACCCCAGAATCGCTCGCGCGATCCGCGCGCGCGAAGGTCCAAACGTCGCGCTCGCGCGACCCGCTTGCGCGATATGTGGAAAAATCATAGTTGCGTATTTCAGTGTACTGAAGACTCCTGTGCAAACGAAACTGCAGAATGACGTCCAGATTGTAAATTACATCAGTTTCAGTCCGTTTCGAGTTGTAAAGGCTTCCAAAACTTGTTGTAAATCTATATATACTCTATTTTACTTCAATTAGAGGGTTGGCAATTATTATACACACATTCTACAACCATACTTCCAGCCATTGAAGGGAGGGAAGCAAGGAGAAGAAGAAGAAGAAGACCAAGGGTTTCCATGGCCTCCTCCATCAACCTCTTGCTATCTACTACTTCTATGGACAGCTAGATCATTGATCTAGGGTTTCAATGAAGCCCTAGATGAGTAATAGGGTTTTATTTATATTTTTATTTTAGTTTTATTATGTATGGATGACAGTCACATGTTTAGAGGATTTTTATAAATAAATCGTGCTTCTATTGATTAAATCATTACTTTCAGAATTTATTCTTGTCTTAGATCTATTTTGACTGTGATGTGCTCAACGATCTATTCTTGCTGTGCTTGTTTAGGTTGTTTACATGTGATGGTGCTTTATTGATTCGTGCTATCAAGTATCCGAATAGTCCATGCCTAGGTTAGACGGATTAGCTCACAACCCTAGTTTAGTGTGAGATAATTCGTGCTATCCGCAGATGGATTATGTTGGTGCTTGAACCATGATTATCTTCTTGTCGGAGGAATTGGGCTTGTAGCTACAATTCCCCATATTCATCCAACGTAATAAGCTAAAGTAATTCATAAATATTCCTATTATGAAGCTAGTGGTGGATTTGCAATCCTAGGTTCCCTTAAACATTATTTAAAACAACTTTAATTGCTTTCATAGTTTAGATTTACTTTTATTGTTATTAGTTTAATTAAATCCAAATCAAAATCTGTTTTTCCTAATTAATTAGACTTAGGTTTTAAAATTAAAAGCTGTAGTAATCAATCTCTGTGGGTTCGACCTTTACTTTCACACTACAAATCTTTAGAAAAGTAAAGTATACTTTTATATCTTGATTTTGACAAGATCAATTTTTGGCGCCGTTGCCGGGGATTGTAGTACTACTCTTAGTTTTATAATCATAGTTTAGTTAATTCGTAAATATTAGATTAGTTTTTATTTTTCTTATTTTCTGTTTTTGTTTCTAGTTACTAACTTGTTTTTTTTTATTTTGTAGTCAACGTTTCCGAGTGGAGCAGCTAATTACATCAAAGGAGCATACGCAAATAAAAATATAAATAAAATTAAATAAATTGCTTCCTTTGGAATTCGCTTTAAACCGCTGTAAGTCAGGGCGCTGTGACGCACTATTTGCATTAGTTTAGGGTTAATTGCACTGCATTAGCTAGGAAACCCGGGGCGCTGGGCTGGACGCGGTCATTGCATTACAGGATAATTTGCATGCATCATAGTAGTTGAGTGCTTGTTATCTTAGTTGCGTGATTGCTTGCTATTTGTTTTTTTTTAGTTTAGTTAGTCTTTGTTTTTAGTTTCTTTTCTTTTGTTTTAGTTTATGTTAGGTACACGTTCAAATAAACCAGATTTAAAATCTTTCGATCTTGAACTTGAACGTACCTTAAGAACTAGTAAGTCCACAACCCAAGCTTCTAGAGCTAGGTTGCAAGACGACGAATCAACTCCGATTCCGTCGTCGTTGTTTGAGGCCGAAATTCAGAGTACCCGTGAACGGATAAGGAAAACTCGAACTTTTCAAATTGAACCAATTAAAATGGCAGACATTGGAAATAATAACGACAACAACCAAAATAACAACGGAGCTAATATGAACAATCTTAATATACCGCCACCACCTCCACTTATAAATTATTTTATTCCTACTACTTACACGCCACAAGCCGGTATCGAATTACCGGAGGCGACGGCATCTCACTTTGAGATTAAGTCGTCTACGATCTCGCTACTACCTTCCTTCCATGGCCGTCTAAATGAAGACCCTTACCAACACTTAGGAGATTTTCAGGGTATATGTTCTACTTTGAAATTACAAAACCTAAATAATGATGAATTAAAATTGCGGCTCTTCCCATTCTCCTTAAGAGACAAAGCGAAGTATTGGCTTCAATCTTTGGAGCCAAACACAATAAAAACATGGGAAGCCTTACACACCGCCTTTTTACAAAAGTTTTTCCCTATTATGCGTACAAATAAGATAAGAAAAGATATAACTAATTTTGTGATGCAAGATGGGGAGACTCTTTATGACACGTGGGAAAAATTTAAAGAATTATTACGTTCGTGTCCACATCATCAGGTTCCCAAGTGGCAATTGGTTCAAGTCTTCTACGAGGGGCTTATTCCCTCTGTTAGGAATACCGTCGATGCCGTTTGTGCGCGAACCTTCCTACACAAAAGCGCCGACGAGGCCTGGAAAATATTTGAAACGTTAAGCGAGAATTCGATGCATCAGGCTGTGTCGGTACGTTCTGAGGGATACCTTCAACCTAAGCGAGAGGTGACAGTTGAGTCAAGTCAATCAATTCAAATACAAGAATTAAATAGAAAACTTGACCGACTTATGCAAATGAACAAACCGTCTAATCCATCCTCTTTAGAAGTATGTGCATTATGTTCTGAACCGTCCCATAATATCTTTGCATGTCCTTCTGCATCTCAATATCCGGAATTTGTTGAACAACACGTTAATTCTATGCAACAATTCCCACAAAATAATTATAATCCTAGGTCGACTAATTTTCCAAATACGTACCGACCCCAATACCAACAAGGTCAATACCAACCACCTCCTCCACCTCCACGCAATAATGCATTCGAGAAGAAGGTGTTGGCCTCACTTGAAAACTTTGGATTGGTGGTTCAGTTAGTACACTCTCACACACAATCCATCGCAAAACTGGAATCCCAAGTAGGGCAAATTGTTAATACATTAAACCGTTTAACTGAGAGTAAGTTGCCGAGTCAACCTACTCAGCAACCTAAGGGGCAATACGCAGTGGGTAGTACAAGTGAGAGCGTGAACGCTGTTTCGACTAGGACGACTACTCGAGATGAGGAAGTTGTTGTAATTCCGGATGGGGGTGAGAAAGATAAAAATTTAAATTTGAATAAGGAACAAGGTGAGGATGTGAATCAAAGTAGAAAAGAAAATGAACCGGTCTCAATGAATTATATTCCGAGAATGCCATATCCACCAAACGTTGAGGGACCGTCACATTTGCCTAAGAAAGGGTCTAAGGTTGAGGATATACTCGAGGTGTTCAAACAAGTTAAAATAAATATTCCTTTCCTCGATGCTATAAAACAAATTCCCGCTTATGCCAAATGCTTAAAAGACCTTTGTACTCAAAAGCGCAAAATACGGAGTCATACTCCTAAAAAGGTCTTCCTCACGGAAAAAGTAAGCTCTATATTCCAACACGCTCCTCCAAAATATAAAGATCCAGGTACGCCTACGATTTCATGTGTCATTGGTGACACTGTCATTCATAGGGCTCTCCTTGACTTAGGAGCTAGTGTTAATCTCATACCTTATCACGTCTATCAACAATTAGGACTAGGTGAACTAAAACCTACGGCCGCTACTATTCAATTAGCGGATCGTTCTGTCAAAATACCTAGAGGAATCGTCGAAGACGTGCTAGTAAAAGTTGATCAATGTTTCTATCCTGTAGATTTTATGGTCCTTGACACCGAACCGGTGCTAGATGCTAGGAAACATACTCCTGTCATCTTAGGCCGTCCATTCTTAGCAACCGCCAACGCACGTGTTAACTGTCGGACGGGGATAATGAAAGTGTCATTTGGGAACATGAACTTAAAATTAAACGTTTTTAATGCTATGGATCAACCTCCTAAAAACGACGATTCCCTATGTAAGGTGGAAGGTGAGGTAAAACGGAATATTGAGCCTACCAAAGAAATAAATGTGAGTGGGAAAAACAATATAGCGGACGATGATGAGTGGATGAATCCTAATCCCGTGGACCCTAATGCGGAATCTACTCGAAAGGTAAGAAATCGATTTGAACATACTGACAAACCGTTAATCGATTTAATTCAAAGCGATGTTATTTCTGCTTACCATCGAGCTCTACCTGACATCCTTAGGGGTACACAGTCCGATTTACGGCCTCCATAAAATCTTGAGCTAGAATGGTCTAGCTAAAGACGTAAAAGTTAGCGCTTCTTGGGAGGCAACCCAAGCTTTATTTCGTTCGTTTTTCTTTGTTTTTGGGTGATTTTAGTCTGTTTTGGATATTCTGGACAGGTTTGGGGGTTAGAATTAATTTATTTTAATAATATATACATAATGTTAGTTAAAAAATGAAGAAAACCAATCTCGCGCGCGCGGCCCACTCGCGCGAGACGTCGCTCGCGCGGCCCGCTGGCGCGAGAATGCCCCTTAGATATTTTTCTTTCCTTTTCTTTTTAGTGAGCCTCAGGTTCTCCTCGCGCCTGGAATCGCGGGCGCGAGGTACCTCGCTGGCGCGATTATTGATTAAAAAAAAAAATCTGGGAATTCGCGCGCGCGACGGCCGCTCGCGCGGACCGCTCGCGCGATTTCCCCAATTTCTGTTTTTTTTTCTCTTTCGTGTCCTATATCTTTCCCCCTATCTATTTTATTTGTGTTTCTTTTCTGTTTTTGTTTATTTGTTTCAGTTTAGTTCAAGTTAGTCGTTATTTTCCTTATTACATTTGAACTTTTTCGTTTTATTTCTTTTCCTTTTGCTAGTTTAGTTTAGTTTAGCTTAGTTTTTAGATTTATATTTTATATTTTGGTTTCATTTACTTTTAATATTCTTTTGTTAGTTTCTTTTTATCTAGTATTAACAGGTACATTTGAACTTTATCGCCATATTTTTATACATTTACCTGTGTGTCATTGCCGAGATTGAGGTACTATCGTTCCTTCCTTACCTACTTTCCTTTCTTTCGTTTTATTGTTTCATTGGGGGCAATAAAAGGTTTAGGTTTGGGGGTATGCACACATGCACATCATTTTATGCAAAATTTTGAAATTTTTTCAATAAGTGTGTTTAAAAAAAAACGATGTTACCGACGTTTTTGCAATCTTAATTTGATACTTCTTGTTATGTAACTATGATTGTTATAGAATGATAAATAAGAGAAGATGTGACTAAATATTTGCTGAAGTCATGATATAATGTTTTAAGTTATGTATCGTTCGAATCGTAGTTTTATATCATAGATTTGCACACAAACCTATGCACTGCGCGTAGTCACTTGAATGCATGTTGGTTGTGAACTATAATATGATTCGGATTTCTAGATAACACATGGTGGAGACTAAGCCCGGTGAGCTTTTGAGCCTATCTTTTCTTTTTAGAGGGTTATAAATACATTGTGTTTGTCGAATTTCATTAAAATAGCGCATTAACTTGTTGTTTAGTCTCATTATTCTTGTTTTGGTTAATAGTCAAGTTAAAATAATTGTTACCATGCAAAATAATCTTCCGTCGTAAACATTGAAGAACCATACGACTTCAGGACATGATTTTAGGCCCTCTTTGTTTATTACCGACCGATAAATGATGAAAATTTCCTTAGTTCGCCCTTTGAGCCGTTAAAATGCCATTTCTTTCTTTGATTACCATTATCCTTGTTTTTGCTCCGACTTGACAAACTTGGAGTTCACCACTGAGAGATTTGTCACCTTTTAGTAGTGTTAAGGTGATGTGTTGAAAAGGAGGAAGAAAGTAAGATGCTATTGGGGTAGTTGCTTGGTATTCAATAATCATTTGAGAAGCAAGAAAAGAAAAAGGAAAAAGAAAACAAAATAAAAAGAAGAAGGTTGAAAAATATATGAATGAAAAGAAGAGAATGAAATGATGAAGTTGGTAGAAGAAGAATGAAAGAAATCGAACATGCCTTGCAATGCCATTTTGAAATTACTTGTTATATCCATTCTATCATTTTCCATTACCTGAGCCACATTACAACCGTTGAAAAGTCCTATTTGATCCTAGGAAACATGGTTCGGATATGAAAATGATGGGAGGGGATTAAAACATGGTAATGGTTAATTTCTCTTGATTATTGGCATCCTATCCATGAGACTACTGTTCTTTCGTGTCATGCGTCTTTTTCATGTCATATGTGAGCGTTATTCGTCTTGAAAACATAATTCCTTTGCTCACATATATTAGAAAAATTACACCTGTTTCTGAGTGTTTTATTTGAGAGTGTAATTGACATTGTGAGATTCGTAGTCAAGACATAGTTAGATGGTCATCCGAGTTATATTCCAAGTTTATGACAAGCGCGTGTTCATTTGACTACCATATCACACACGTGCGATTTTATGAGAAACTCTATTGATTTATATGATGCATGTGCTTGAGATTGTTCTTCATGATGTATGTAGACGTTTGATTCTATTTCTTTATGTTCGTTATCCTATTTCAAATCTTTGTTGTATAATAAGGAGTATTGAATAGTATGTTTTTCGTCTTGAATAAAACTTTTTAAGTTTTTAAGTTAATAAAGATGGTTGTGGGTAACTTGTTGACGAGAACCCTCACGAGACTTCACTCGTCCGACTAGGGACACCTAGGGGTTTAAAAGGCTTGTTGCATACGCTAAATGCAATCGTAATCCATACGAAAATGGAATAGATTTTTATTAGTTAGTTTTTATTTTAGTTTTGCTCGAGGACTAGCAAAATGTAGGTTTGGGGGTGTGATCGGGAGAGAACTAATCCTATTTATACGCCTTAACGAGCATTTGTTAGACCATTTTATCCTGTTTTTGCATATTTTTACTTCGTTTTCTAGTTTCTGACAGATTTTGGAAGAAATCAGCTAAACCAGGCTAAACAGGGTGAAAAGTCAGAAAGAAAGAAGCTGAAAAAGCCAAGTCGCGCGCGCGACCCGCGTCCGCGAAATCCGAGAATCGCTCGCGCGATCCGCTCGCGCGAGAACCCCAGAATCGCTCGCGCGATCCGCGCGCGCGAAGGTCCAAACGTCGCGCTCGCGCGACCCGCTTGCGCGATATGTGGAAAAATCATAGTTGCGTATTTCAGTGTACTGAAGACTCCTGTGCAAACGAAACTGCAGAATGACGTCCAGATTGTAAATTACATCAGTTTCAGTCCGTTTCGAGTTGTAAAGGCTTCCAAAACTTATTGTAAATCTATATATACTCTATTTTACTTCAATTAGAGGGTTGGCAATTATTATACACACATTCTACAACCATACTTCCAGCCATTGAAGGGAGGGAAGCAAGGAGAAGAAGAAGAAGAAGACCAAGGGTTTCCATGGCCTCCTCCATCAACCTCTTGCTATCTACTACTTCTATGGACAGCTAGATCATTGATCTAGGGTTTCAATGAAGCCCTAGATGAGTAATAGGGTTTTATTTATGTTTTTATTTTAGTTTTATTATGTATGGATGACAGTCACATGTTTAGAGGATTTTTATAAATAAATCGTGCTTCTATTGATTAAATCATTACTTTCAGAATTTATTCTTGTCTTAGATCTATTTTGACTATGATGTGCTCAACGATCTATTCTTGCTGTGCTTGTTTAGGTTGTTTACATGTGATGGTGCTTTATTGATTCGTGCTATCAAGTATCCGAATAGTCCATGCCTAGGTTAGACGGATTAGCTCACAACCCTAGTTTAGTGTGAGATAATTCGTGCTATCCGCAGATGGAGTATGTTGGTGCTTGAACCATGATTATCTTCTTGTCGGAGGAATTGGGCTTGTAGCTACAATTCCCCATATTCATCCAACGTAATAAGCTAAAGTAATTCATAAATATTCCTATTATGAAGCTAGTGGTGGATTTGCAATCCTAGGTTCCCTTAAACATTATTTAAAACAACTTTAATTGCTTTCATAGTTTAGATTTACTTTTATTGTTATTAGTTTAATTAAATCCAAATCAAAATCCGTTTTTCCTAATTAATTAGACTTAGGTTTTAAAATTAAAAGCTGTAGTAATCAATCTCTGTGGGTTCGACCTTTACTTTCACACTACAAATCTTTAGAAAAGTAAAGTATACTTTTATATCTTGATTTTGACAAGATCAATTTTTGGCGCCGTTGCCGGGGATTGTAGTACTACTCTTAGTTTTATAATCATAGTTTAGTTAATTCGTAAATATTAGATTAGTTTTTATTTTTCTTATTTTCTGTTTTTGTTTCTAGTTACTAACTTGTTTTTTTTTTATTTTGTAGTCAACGTTTCCGAGTGGAGCAGCTAATTACATCAAAGGAGCATACGCAAATAAAAATATAAATAAAATTAAATAAATTGCTTCCTTTGGAATTCGCTTTAAACCGCTGTAAGTCAGGGCGCTGTGACGCACTATTTGCATTAGTTTAGGGTTAATTGCACTGCATTAGCTAGGAAACCCGGGGCGCTGGGCTGGACGCGGTCATTGCATTACAGGATAATTTGCATGCATCATAGTAGTTGAGTGCTTGTTATCTTAGTTGCGTGATTGCTTGCTATTTGTTTTTTTTTAGTTTAGTTAGTCTTTGTTTTTAGTTTCTTTTCTTTTGTTTTAGTTTATGTTAGGTACACGTTCAAATAAACCAGATTTAAAATCTTTCGATCTTGAACTTGAACGTACCTTAAGAACTAGTAAGTCCACAACCCAAGCTTCTAGAGCTAGGTTGCAAGACGACGAATCAACTCCGATTCCGTCGTCGTTGTTTGAGGCCGAAATTCAGAGTACCCGTGAACGGATAAGGGATTAGATCACAACCCTAGTTTAGTGTGAGATAATTCGTGCTACCCGAAGATGGATTATGTTGGTGCTTGAACCATGATTATCTTCTTGTCGGAGGAATTGGGCTTGTAGCTACAATTCCCCATATTCATCCAACGTAATAAGCTAAAGTAATTCATAAATATTCCTATTATGAAGCTAGTGGTGGATTTGCAATCCTAGGTTCCCTTAAACATTATTTAAACAACTTTAATTGCTTTCATAGTTTAGATTTATTTTTATTGTTATTAGTTTAATTAAATCCAAATCAAATCCGTTTTTCTTAGTTAATTAGACTTAGGTTTTAAAATTAAGAGCTGTAGTAATCAATCTCTGTGGGTTCGACCTTTACTTCCACACTACAAATCTTTTGAAAAGTAAAGAATACTTTTATATCTTGATATTGACAACATCAATTCCATCCCCATTCATAGTCAGGGTGATGCTCGCTTGTCTCCTGACATCACTCTTTTCTCGGTTTACTATGTCCCTAATTTTTCCTATAATCTTGTTTCTGTTAATCGTCTTGCAAAAAACCATAATTGTGTTGTTGTGTTCTTACCCAATTGTTGTTATTTGCAGGACCTGAATTCGAAGAAGATTTTTGGCAAGGGGTATGAGCATGACGGTCTCTACTACTTCAGTGATCCTCCATCTTCCAGGGTGTCCTCATCCACTCTATAAGCTTCTGTCTTGCCAGTCTTGAATAACGTTTTGCCAGTCTCGAATAACTATGTATTTTCTCTTCACACATTAGAGTTGTGGCATGCTGTAGACACCCAATTTTGACCGACCTTCGAATTCAGGGGATGGTTACCTCTAGACCGATGGCAATAATGTCTGACAAAATTCGAAGGTCTTCTAGATGATTCAAGTTCTTCAAAGGATTCTTCAATTGTTTGCAAAAAAAAAAAAAAAAGAATGAAAGAGAGAACTGGGTATTCGGGGAACTCGGATATGAAGTGGGTGTAGGAGAGACAGTCTGAAAATTAATTTCAAAATAAAATTTGTAAATATATATGTATTGATTTGAAAAATAAAAGAGAGTTTTGAAAAGAAAAGGAAAATAATTTTTGAAATAGAAAAGAATTTTGAAAAGAAAATAGAAAATTATATATAAATAATCCATGTAACATATATTAGTGTATTTCTATATAAAAAAAAACATATTAGTGTATAAGTATATAACTAGATATTTTGAAAAAATAAATCAAAAATGGGAATTCCATTAGCTGCGGCACGCGGCGATGCCGGCGGCACTCGTTGAGTGCCGGAACAGCATTCACTGAGTGCTGCAGACAACTCAGTGAATGTCGCCCACTGTAACAGACTATTTTTCTCCAATACGTATGGAAACAACTCAGTGAATGTCGCCCACTGTAACATACTGTTTTTCTCCAATACGTATGGAATATTCTTGAACATGGGTTTTTCACCCGAATTTACCTAATTGACCCTGTGGGAGTGGTCTATATAAATGGAGGTTCACCTCCATTATAGGGATCTTCTTCCATCCTTATCCTTTCTTAGAGAACAAGATATATATATATATATATAGATTATACAATAGAGAGAGATTACGGGGATTTTTGAAGAAACACACAAGAACTTTGAAGAATTTGAAGATGGAGTTGAAGAATTTGGGACATCTTCTTCAAAAATTAAGAAGAATCCTGAGGTTATTAGAGGTAACCTTCTAATACTATCTAGACTTAGGTTATAGTTCAATCACAAATTCATAGATCTAGGACTTTTACACATTTTCAAAAACTCTCTTCTTACCTCATTTCATCACACACCACCTAGAATTTGTGATTGAATTTTCATGTGTTATTTTCATTGATTTGGATCTAAAAAGAGATTTGGATTTAAGATTAAAAGAATTTTTTACTTGAATTATCAAATGAACCTTGATTTCATTTCTTTTATTTAGATTTCTTTTTCTCTTAGGGTCTATGAGATCTTCAAATATCTCATTGGATCTCTTTGAGTTTGATCCTTAGTCCCTTATGATCCTATGATTTATATGGGGATTAAGATTGATCATAGTTTTATCAACACATGGTTGTTTGGGTTCAAATCTGAGTCTATAAGTTGGGCTCTTCAACTAGGAATCTCATGGAATCCTCTTTATATTCTATGGAGGTTTATGTGGGTTGTTTATGTTTAGTCTCCAAGGGTCATTAACTTGGGAGGAGAACTTAATAAAATGAACACATACTCCTCAAGAATCATGTATTTGGGAGAGGAATTAGGAATAGTTTATGTTTAGATAAACTATGAATGATAAGTTGATATTGGTGCAGTGAATTCATGAACCCACTGCGATCAATAATTTTTAATTAAATCATGGTCCATGGGAATTGAATGAGACCAATTGGAGATTGTTCATGACTCATATATGTATCATTAGTTTTTTTTTATTTTGATGGGATTTCATACTTCGGATGGTTTGGTCTTATGGTTTGTGAATTCGTTTCTCTCTGTCCAAAATTTCAGAACAGTAAGTCCATTTTAAACTTAGTAGATCAGAACCTTAATCAAGTTTCTTGACTTCAAATAAATTTTTCAGGAATTTAAATGTGTTAACAAGATCTCTTAAAAAGAATGAAGTCATTCGAATTTATTTGCTATTTTTAAAAAATCATACAAAAACTCTGGACAGAGAGTTGCAAATTTTTGAGTGATATCTAGTTTTTGCCTAATTCCCGGAGATTGAACCATTGGATCTTCGATTTTCTTTTTGGGTTATAAACTAGATCACAGAGGCACAACATACTTAAAAATCATTAAGATCCAACCATTGAAAATATGATTTTTTTTTTCTATTTTTGAAAGTTTGGTATGTTCTTTATAATTTCTATAATTCTGTCATAGTTTTGGTAGATTTTGTTATGCTTCAATCTAATGGCCTCCTAGTGTCTTAGGACTCAAACAATGTTTTAAATAAAGATAATTAAGCTTAAATCTAGAGGTTGGATGATCCAAATTAATGAACAATTCAAGCTCATTCATGTTTATATCCATGTATCCATCTACATATGTTGATGTTTATGATTAGGATTGATCTTCAGCTTAAGGTTGCATTCAAATTGAACCAATTTGAACATAATTATGGTTTCTTTATGATCATGTTGGGGTTATACCATCTTCATATGGACATTGCATTGGCTCCTAGTTGAGACTTGCATATCTATGGAGGTGTTGTATTTCCAACTACTTATGAAGAATTCATAATTATGTCAACCCTTCCTATTCTTGGTAAATTTAAGCTAGAACTTTGGGTGTGTTATATATGATTCGATATTATATATTGTTTCAAGGCATATGAACTAATCTTTGTTTTGTAGCGCTCTTGAGGTGCAATTTCTCAACTCTTCTCTAGTTTAATTTACTTCTCAAATTTTATCGATTTTCGACTCCGTGCGCGACACCTTAGACTAGGTCTCATTTTATTTGTATATATGAATTAGAGATCTTTTCTTAGGTTTTATCCTTATTTGTATGCATTGCACGTTTAAATTCCCAGTTGGATCCCGAGTAAGTTTCCTAGTTCCTTATTTACATGTCATCTTGCTTGCTACTTGAAATACGTGATTTATGAATGATATTTTATTGTTAGCAGTCTTACACCCTTTTAGACATGCTTTTGTAATGTATATTTATACATATGTATTAATTGAAGGCATGCTTAGATAGTTAATTTGATTAAAAGAATGTTGAGTAGAGGCCTATCACGAGACAGGATGAGAGAGGGTGTTTTTGTTAAGAAACTACGTTCCCAGAATCCGTTGATAGCGCGTATAAGTTGGTACTGCAAAAAAGTATGTGAAAGCTACAATAATCCTACAAGGGCGGAACTAGGGTTACCTTGAACTACAAAACGGATTGCTGTAGTAGACGAATCGAGAACACGGGCTCGATAATAGCTCACAATCTTCTACCGTATTCCTCTACTGCCAGAATAACGATCTGAGTGTGGGCTCTATAGAAATCCTTTCTATTTTCTACTCTCTCTTTCTACGCTCTCTTTTCTATTCCGAGTTAATACTCTTTTTGGAAAAACGCAACTGAGAAGAGAGCCAAAGTAGCATATATATAGGCTACAATAGGGACCATAAGAAGTCAATAAGGAATAGGCTTCCTTATGGAATTAGGAAATCCTAATTCAAACTGAATCAGAATCCTATTTCCATAAATTATAATTCATACCACTAAATAATTATAATTGCACTCCTACCCTTATCTCAAAAAAATATTTTGAGCTACATGTTATTATCATCTCCTCACGTTAAGATTACAAATATCCATTAATTAAATATAATTACTGACAATCATATTTAATTAATCTCTTAAAATTCCTTGAGATCCTCTACTTAACTTATTTGATATGTTGGATACAAAATCCACCTACAGGGTTTGAGATAATCAAAATTTATAAGTTTTCTCAAGGGGATATCATCAATCCCAAAAATTGAGACATGGATTCCATCATTAATTTATACCCACCATACAATCAATATTGTCACCCAATCCAATGAGATATTGACCCATTTAAGGATCTCACCCTTTTAGGGATCAAAATGTAAATATCAAATGTACGTGTCTGTAAATTAACTTAGGATTTAGAGCACAAGCACTCATAATAGCCATGAGGTATTAATTATCTTATAAGTCAGTATGAAGATAATTACCCCAAGTCAGTCCCGTTTAACACACAAAGTGTATCAGCATAGTGA
This sequence comes from Hydrangea macrophylla, assembly GCA_033977485.1. NCBI lineage: Eukaryota > Viridiplantae > Streptophyta > Magnoliopsida > Cornales > Hydrangeaceae > Hydrangea > Hydrangea macrophylla. The sequence continues at coordinate 82,482,867 of CM066987.1, forward strand.
GTTGAAACTATACCGTTTCCCACAGTCAAGACAAACCTACTACAATACTATGTTGCAGTCCTACCGATGGTGTGTCCAATTCCATCTAAGACTGTAAACCAAAATCTTACATTCTACAAGATCTGATGGTCTGATCTTCCGTGTGTAAGACGAACTCTACACACCAAACCACCTACTATGTAGAATGAGAGACACACAAACATAATATTAAATAAACAATACAATACAAACATTGCCCACACAGATTCTCATAAAAATGGAAAAACTGATTTTATTAAATGAATAATAAATTAACTACATAAAGCATGGCTTTTAGTATATATCCCTAACAGTTTGAGTACGCCGGGCTCCTTTCCCTCTCATTCCATAATCCCCAGACCTAGAAATCTCTGGTTTCCAAATGATCAGTTTGCTTGTAAAATGGTTTCTTAATTTTCCTTTAAAAAATTAAATGGCGACTCGTATTTGAATTTGAAAAGGTTTTAAAAAAGATGTGGGTAAAAAAATGCAATATCCACACATGCTCGTCTAGGACATGCGAATTTTTAGTATTTGTGTTTGTTATTTCCTTCTTTAAATAAAGCTTGTAATGATTCTAATTTTAAATCTGTTATGTGTGAACTGTCAAAATATACTCGCACTACCTATATTCCTGGTACGCACCGGGCACCTAGTGCCTTTGATCTTATCCGTTTTGATGTGTGGGGGCCTTCGCCTATCATGGCCCTGTCTCAACACCGGTATTATGTCACATTTATTGATGATTATACTCTTTGTACTTGGGTTTACCTCATGAAGAAAAATTCTGAAGTTTCCACTCACTTTAAAAAATTTCTACAAATGATTAAAACCCAATTTCATACTGTTGTGCGTAATATTCATTCTGAAAATGGTAGAGAGTATATAACAGATGAGTTTAGGACTGAACTTAATAAAAGTGGGATTCTCCAACAACTTACTTGTCCTTATACCCCTGAGCAGAATGATGTGGCGGAACGTAAAAATTGTTATATTATGTCTGTGGTTAGGTCTTATGTGTTATGGGTGTTCCGAAGTATTTTGGGACTTGGTTGTTCTCACTGCCACTTACCTTATAAATTGGACTCCTAGTTGTGTCCTACAAGGGAAGGCCACTCTTCATATCCTTAAACTGATAGCACCCCTTCCTATTGTCCCATTTATATTTGGGTGTACTTGTTTTGTCAAAAATAAAAGTCCTACCATACTAAACTCGACGCTAAGGCTGTTCGATGTGTCTTTTTAAGGTATTCCTCCATGTCCAAAGGGTATAGGTGCTATTATCCTGTCACTCGTCACTTTTGTCACTCTTTGGATGTCACTTTTCTGGAAACTGGTCCTTTTTTTATAAGTTCATCTCCTACTCCTGAAGCTACCATGGAGACTGTTGTGGATGATATTTATGTCCTTCCACGCCCGGTTCCTATACTTGAGTCCTCCAGTATACAAGAGTCCTTCAGTGTAACTTTGCCTCCGATTATCAAGCCTGATCCCTCACACGTGTATGCTCCTCGTCCACGCTCTCCGGACCCTCTGCCAGCTTCTACTCCAAAATTAGGTATCTCGCCTCCTCCTTTAGTTTCAGATGTTGATCTTCCTTGTTATTCTACCTGTATTCGTTGCCCTCCATCTCATTTTCTTTTTTCAAGTAGTACTAATCATCCTATTACCAAGTATATTCTTATCAGGAATTGTTAGATTCCTACCAGTCTTTTCTTACTCAGGTTGATTCAGTCTCTATTCCTCCCTCCATTCATGAAGCTCTCTAGAATCCTAAATGGGTGACATCTATAAAGGAGAAAAAGGATGCCCTTGAGCATAATCGGACTTGGGAGCTAGTTACACTCACTTCTAGTGAATGTATAGTTAGGTATAAGTGGGTTTTTAGTGTGAAATATTTAGCGGATGGTACTATTGATCGATGTAAAGCTCATCTTATTGCTAAAGGCTTCACCCAGGTTCTGGGAGTATTCAGGAAAATTTGATTGCCTTAAAAAATCCCTCTATGGCCTTAAGCAATCTTCCTGAGCATGGTTTAGCCGTTTTAGTGATGCTATTCTAACTATGGGCTTTCTTCAGTGTCACTCCGACCACACATGCTTTATTCGATGCTGTCTGGGGGATAACGCATTATCATATCTGTTTATGTTGATGACATCATAATTACTGGAGATGATGATCCAAGTATTGTCCAGGTGAAACATAATCTTAGGATGTTGTTTGACATCCCTCTCCGATATTTTCTAGGTATTGAAGTTGCTCAGTTTCATCAGGGTATTTCCCTATCTCAGTGAAAATATAATCTTGATCTACTTCAGGATACAGGTATGCTTGGGTGTAGGCCCACCTCTACTCCTATGGATCTGAATCTTAAGTTGTCAGCAGAATCAGGGGAATTATTACCAGATCCATTAGTGTATCAACATCTTATGGGTCATTTCATTTATTTGACGAACACAAGACTATATCTTACATTCGCTATTAGTGTTGTGAACCAATTTATGCACTCACCGCATACATCCCACCTAGATGATGTTTATCATATTCTCCGTTATCTTAAGACATGCCCTGGTCTTGGGCTTTTCTTTAAGACTGGAGCATAGTCAGGCCTTTCATGCTTTACAGATGCGGATTATGCGGGGTTAAAAAGTGATAGACGTTCCACTTCTATCTTTTGTACTTTTCATGGAAGTTATCTCATATCATGGAAAAGTAAGAAACAAGCGGTTGTCTCTCGGTCGTCATCCAAGGCCGAGTATCATGCCATGGCTCAGGGCATATGTGAGCTTCTTTGGATTTGTTCTCTTCTAACTGAGCTGGGCTTTCCAGTAATGGACTCATCTGCATTATTCTGTGATAATAAGTCCGCTATCATGCTATCTTCTGACTATGTCCTTCATGAGAAAATGAAATATATAGAGGTTGACATTCACTTTATTTAGGAAAAAGTTCGTTGAGGTCTTATCACACCAAGCTTTGCTCCCTCATTTGATCAAACGACTGATACGTTCACAAAACAGTTGGTCCTACACTGCTACATCCATCTCTTGTCAAGCTGGGACTCGTTGATATCTTTGCCCTAGCTTGAGGGGGAGTGTTGGAATTAGGATATAACATTGCTTTATTTATTGGTCATGTTGACCATTTTTATTTCTTTCCTTATTTTCTTTATTCTCCTTTATTTCTAATTTATTCTCTTTCTAGTTTTAGTTCTTTGTTAGGTTATATATACTGGAGATGTACATGAATAAAAATGATCTCTTTCTCTAATTCTTTTCATAGTATTAGGAATACACATATTTATTCCCATTTGAACTTTATGTTAGATTAGAAGAATATTGCATATTTCATTATATATCAAATTGTAGGGAGGCCTTTATATAGGCTATAAGATAGTAAAAGAGTCCTAAATAAGGAAGACAGGAGTACAAAGAAGTACACCTAAAGATAGTATAATGTATCTGGTCAGCATATATAAGAGAGGTATAAAGGTCTAATGAACGTAGACTAATACACTAAACATAATACACTAACATCCCCCCTCAAACTCAAGGTGGGAAGATAGAGATCAGCTTGAGCTTAGAAACCAAATCCTAAAGACAAGCCAGAGGATGAGCTTTTGTGAAGACATCAGTTGTCTAATCGGTGGAGGGAATAGAGATAAGTCCAACAGTGCCATGAGTAAGATGGTGATGCACAAAATGACAATCAATCTCAATATTTCTTGTGTGTTCATGGAATACATCATTGTAAGTAATCTGAATAGCATTCTGATTGTCATAAAAGATAGTAGTGGTTGTGGAGTGAGTAACACCCATGTCTTCAAGTAACCAGTGAAGCTATATGAGTTCTTGAGTAGCATCAGCTAAAGCGCAGTACTCAGCTTCTATTCTAGACTGAGCAATGATGGCATATTTCTTGCTACGCCAGGAGATAAGAGAGTTTATAAGAAAGAAGTAATACACAGTCATCGATCGGCGATTAGTAGGGTCTCCTGCCTAGTCTACATCCAAATTGCATGGAACTCAAGTGAAGAGTGAGCAGAAAAGTGTAAACCATGAAACATAGTCCCTTTGATATACCAGAGGATCCGAAGAATGGTTGCATAATAAGATGAACGGGGTATAGAGAGAAAATGGCTAACAATATGAACAACATAAGCACTGTCAGGCCTAGTAATTGTGAAAGACACTAGGCTCCTAACCAACTGGCAATACAATGTGGGATTATCGAGAAGAGTACTATCCAGAGAGGTAAATTTAGCATTGGGCTCAAGGGGAGTAGAACTAGTTTTGTTGTCAGTGAGTCTTGCTCGTGTGAGAAGATCAGAAGAGTAATTGGCCTGAGAGAAGTAGTATCCATCAGAAGTAGAAGTAATCTCAAGACCCAAAAAATAGCTATGCTTTCTGAGATCTTTCATCTCAACATGTTGACTAAGATAGTTCTTGAGGTTTGAGATACTGGATAGATCATCACCAGTAATAATCATATCATCCACATATAGAAGTAGAAGAATTGTTCCCCAGTCTGTCTTCTAGATGAAGAAAGCTGAATCACAAGAGCTGGAGGTAAACCAAATGCAATAATAATGGTACTGAACTTAGCAAACCAAGCTTGAGGAGCTTGCTTAAGACCGTAAAGAGCCCAATGGAGTTTGTAGACCTGATTGGGAGGATATGGATATCTAGGAGGAGGACGCATGTATACTTCTTCAGTGAGATCACCATTGAGATAGGCATTTTTGACATCCATTTGAAATAAATTCTAATTACGAACAACAACAACCATAATAAGACTGCGAACTGAAGTGAGACGAGTACTTGGGGTGAAGGTCTCTTCATAATCAATCCCATATTCTTACGTGAAGCCTTTGGCTATGAGTCAAGCCTTGTAATGATCGATAGATCCATTGGAGTGAGTTTTAATTTTGCAAACCCACTTACAACCCATAACATTCTTTCTACCGGGTAGAATACCAAATGCCATGTGTGATTTTGTTCCATTACTTGTAGTTCATATCCATTTCTTTCTACCAAAGAGGGTTACAGTTGGCCTCACCATAAGATTGAGGCTCATGCTGAGATACAATGGTAGAAAGAACATAATCACGTAGTTGAATAAATGGTGTTCTTACCCAATCACTACGACGATGTGGCAAATCATGCACTGGTATAGGTTCCTCAAACGGAGCAGGAAACTCATGAAAGGGCAAGATGGATAACTCAGATGAAGCTGGTAGTAGAAGAGCTATATATTTGGGGAACTATAAGGTGGAGCTAGGGAAGATGGAACCTCAGAAGTATCAGTGTCGAGAAATAAGTCCACTGAGGTATTGGTAAATAACTGTGGGGTACTAGAAGGACCTAGATGAAATGGGGATAGAGAGGCAAACGTCTTATGTTCCCAAAAGACAACATGACGGGACACACGAAGACGTTTTGAGTAAGTGTCCCAATACCTGTAGCCTTTCTGTTCAATACCATACCTAAGAAAACAACATAGACGAGCTCTAGATTCAAGTTTGGTGCATTCATGTGGTTGAAGGAGGACAAAGCAAGCACAACCAAAAACTTTGAGACCACTATAGTCAAGGAGAAAGCCATATAGATGCTCATAGAGTGTTTGGTTACTGATAGTTAGAGAAGGAACATGGTTCATGGTATGGATAACACTGAGGGTAGCTTCACCCTATAAGCTTTCCGGACATAACGCATCAACAAGAAGAGCGCAGACTGTGTTGATAAAATGACTGTGTTTGTGCTCGGCACGCCCATTTGGTTCAGAGGTACCAGGATAGGAATGGTGAGGAACAGTGCCATGTTGGCAAAGGAAGGAAATAATACTAGAATTTGTCTATTCTGTGGCATAGTCGGCACGAAAAACTTTGATATCACGTGAGAATTATGATTTAACCATTGTGACATAATCGAAGTATAGTTATTGAAACTCAGACCGACTGTGCATAAAAAACAACCAAGTACAGTGAGAATAGTCATCAGCAAAAATAACATAATATTTAGAGCCTCCCATAGTAGCAGTGGGAGAAGGACCCAAAAAATAAAAATGAACTAAGTTACAAGGAGCATAAGAAATAGAGTCACTTTTATTAAATGGCAATGCACTTTGCTTGGCAAGTTGACAAGAAAGACAATCAAAGTTTTGATTACTACAGTCCCTAAGAGACCACTCAAAACTAAAGACGTTAGGTGACTAATGGAGGCATAACCCAAACGAGTGTACCAGAGACTAAGGGAGAGAGTGGCAGTGGTTGAAGTAGCTAGTACTATCTGGACTGGGAAAGAGATGTGAGATGGCATATGGAGGTTGATAAGCTCATAGATTCATCTAACCTAATGGCCTATCTCAAGAGTAGTCCCATCTTTGGATCCTGCACATAATAACCAGAAGCAGAAAAAGTAACAATAAGTCCAAATTCACAAAGTTGACCAACTGATATAAGATTTAAAGTAAGGTTTGGAATTAGATAAGTATCTGGGAGTGAAGTGGATGAGTTAGATATAGTTCCTATATGACTAACAGACATATAGGAACCATCTACAGTGTGGATGGTAGGTGTGGTAAGAGCAGGAGATTTAGAATGAAAAAAGATTGGGATTAGAGGTCATATGATTGCAGTAATCTAAATCAAAGAATCAAGATGAGATACCTAGAGTGACTAACATGGAAGTAGGAGGTGGATTACCAGATTGGGCAAGAATTTGGTTGAGAAGATCTAACAAATGAGCAGTAGAGAAACCTTCGACATATGTAGTGGATGATGAATCATCAACAATGGTGGTAGCAGTCTTGGAAGTTCCACCTCAGTGTATATCGCTTTGAGAGTGTCTAAAGGGGTTCTTGAAGCACTCATGCTGGAGATGTCTAGGTGCCTTTATATGACAATGCTGATAGATGCGAATAGGGAATTCCAAGTAGTATGACCATATTTAATACAATAATTGTACCACTTTTCGGAAGATCTGGAATGACTATCTTTGGATTTAAATTGAGTGACTCCGGGTGTAGCCAGAACAACATCTGTAGGAGGGGTTGGGGAATTTTTGGAAGGGGCCAAGCGAGTTTCCTCAGAGAGAAGTTCTAATATGGCTTGTTCCAAAGTGGGTGGAAGACTGCGATGAATAAGGGATGCTCAGACATGTTCAAAGTCATTAGTGAGAGCCATTAAGAAAATAACCAACCTTTGACAATCATGATAATACAAAACTTTTTTTGCATCCGTCGTAGTGGTGAAGGTGGGTTCAGAACGAGTTAACTAGTCCCAAACATAATGCACTACTGAGAGAAACTGGTTTATAGATTTACTGGGTTACTGGTATTGGGTTTGTGCCCTCAAACCATTACTTTATGTCTGAGACATTGACATTTTAATATATGGATATCAGCTTTACATTTTATTATGTATTTTTCTTTCATGAGATGATTGTTAATCCTTAAGTATCATAGTAAGTAATTCATGTATGTATGAGATGCATCCAAGTGAGATATGAATTACTAATGATTGATACTTAGAATTTATCACAGTGGATGATGAGACTAGATATCTCATCAGGTTTGCACGGTAGCTTGATTAACTACCATTGGATGGAGTGATGAATCTCAATCACTAGAGTATGACTCTTAATTAATATACTAGTGCTTATAGTGCATTGATGGACCTGAGCTTTCTTATTAACAATTAAGGCTATCAACAGTCGATATGAACTCATAACTTGTATAAGGTACGTGTTCTCAATCTTGAGATGATTATGAACACAGACTATGGATATGGCTGCTTTGACTTACTAATCAGTGAGGTCTCAAAGATCAACACCTGGGTATCTTGGGTATGTCATGTTCATAGGGTTGTGAACATATATTGTCAAGATAGAACCTATCCTCTGATGAAGAGTAAGCATTCCCTTGAGAATGTCACCGAGTTAATTACTGAGAACTGCAGTCTTGTTGATAAATAATTATCAACATGTTTGGTAATCATGAGTGATGAATAGGACTCAAGGAATACAAGAAGTAATCATGATTCAAGTTGATAGCAATAGTTTATCCGATTACCTGAATATGATTACGAATGCTGAAGGTAGAAGAACATTAGTACGCCATACAAGTCTAGTTATCGCTTCGGATATGTTTTTTTGCATTAGAGTTTAGTTATCATTTTATAGTGGAGTAAACGTTAACTGATCAGTTAGTTGATTTACTGATCAAAGAGTTTGGTTATGGGGATTAACAAATGGTCTGAGCCAACAATAAAGAGCCTAGGAGATCCCACTCTTAGCTCCATTAGGATGCTTAGAAAGGCACAAGAAGATCTTGTCAAGGTAGGTTCGATCGATCGAAAGAGTTTCAATCGATTGAAGTCAAGACACATTCGATCGATCGAAAGTGTTTCAATCGATCGAAGGTTTGATCGATCGAAGTGATGCTAAAGTCAGTTCTGGGAATCTATAAATAAGGCAGCTGCATCCAAAAATTGGAGTTTGTCATTTTTAACATCCCTAAGCTGCATAAACTATTTTAGGGTTCCCAAACCTTCTCTATCCTCACTGTTAGGTTTCCTACCAACCCTAGTCTTTCTAGAAGCATCCATAGGAGTCATAAGAGTGAAGACCATCTAGCGGAGGCTGCTAGAAGTCAAAGAATTTAGAATTGGATTCAAGACCTAAAGGTATAATTCTTGTCCCCTCTCTAGTACGCATCTATAGAGTTAATGAGTAGTAGATCCGGGCTACCAATTAGTTTTATAAACTACATTTTTCACTGTGCATGATTTAAAGTTTTTCGAAACCTAAATCCTACAATTAGTATCAGAGCCACGCTTGTTTGGATCTATAGATGCATTTTAGGAATACTAGTTTGATTTTCATGTTACTATTTAGTACTGTTTTTTAAAACTGCATCGTCACAGATCTATTTCTGTATTATTTTCGCAGTAAAAAACAAATCTATGATTGCATTAGATGCATGGCAGTTTTGATCGATCGAACTTGTTTCGATTTATTGAAACTCTCTGTGTTCAATCGATTGAAAGTGTTTCGATCGATCGAACCAATGCAGGCTTCAATCGATCGAACATTCTTCGATCGATCGAATAGGGTTTTCTGTCCAGATGTTCTTTTTCACAGTTTTAAAAGTTTTAAAATTATATACTTCAATTTTATACTATTCTGTAATTTTTTAAAATCGTGCTGTGAAAAAGACAAGTTCAATCGATTAAAGGTTCGAGCGATCAAGTTTTCTTTAATCGATTGAAGTATGATAGAGAACCAGAGATGCTATTTTAGTTCTAATTACTTCCATAAAGTGTTTATAGTGTATGCAAATCAATTAGCAGTTCCAATGGATGTATATATGCGTGGATTATATCAAACCCATTTGCAGCCAGTTAGTCAGCTATCAAGTTCTGATGATTAGAATTATTGTATTTGAAATTAAGTTTGTGATTGGTGTATATTTTGGTTTGCTTTTTTTAAGGTGTGTGTAAAGGGCGCTGCACCTTTAATCCTGCGACTAGGAAAGTCGCATCTGTTTCTCTAGCCTTTTTTTTTTTTATTATTATTTTATATTTCTAGATAAATTATGTGCTTCAAAAGAAGCATAGGACCAATGTAATAGAATTAGAAAATCCATGAAGATGGAAGAACAAGCCATTGTCCATAAAGATGGAGCCAGAGGTGATCAAACCAAGTAGGCAGTTCTATGAAGATAGAGCCATGGAAGATAGAGGCATCGTTTGAATGTTTTTATTTCATTTTAGTTTTTTGTTTTATGTGATTGGTTTGTGATTGGCATTTAATACAATGTTACTAAAACAAGTTTTCTAAAATAAAACAAAAACCGTTTTCAACGCATTAGTAAACATTAGATGTTTATGGGTAATGTGTTAAAACAATTTTTCCAAAAGAAAAATCCTTTACTATTAAATCTGGTGGGAGAGGGGGTCTTATTAATAACACTCACGATCTTCCATTAACGGTTCACTGTAAGAAGAGTAGTGCACTCTATGTCACCTTGCTTGGGGTGATCATTCTATACGGAGGGTACACTACTTATTGGTTACTAGATGTGAACTTCGTACGAATAGGATCAATTAGACATGTTAGAGGGTGACCACCACACGGAGGCACTACTTGAGGTGGTTATTATTGGATCCTAGTTAATGGTGCACATTAGCTAAGCTATGGATAAGGGATCCCACACGGGGCATTATTCAGAAACTTAGAGATCAAATAGATTCGGGAGATATAACTTGTTTTGTAAGAGTTTCATAGTGGACAAGTCATGATTAATCGAAAGATCGAGTATTGACCACCACACGGAGGCTTTACTCTTTCGCCTTGATATTCCGACGACTTTGTTTAAAAATAAGAGTTTTAAGGATTCTTTATTTCAAATTGTCAAATTCTGATATCCATATTTATTTTGTCTATTTGATTTTTCAGTAATCATAATGTCTGGATCTATATTTAGTCCTCTTTCCACTATCACTCAGAACAATTTAACTGGAAATAACTACACTGAATGGAAACGTAACCTTGACATCATTTTACTACGAAGGATCACATTTATGTCCTCACCACCCCATGCCTTGAAGAACCCGCTGAAAATGCTACAGCTACTACTAGACGTGAGTTCAACAAGTGGAAGAAATTGAATTGAATGGCTCGTTGCTACATTCTGGCCTCTATGGTCTGTGTGTTGCAACACTAATTCCAATCGAATGATTCTGCAAGTGTCATTATCAAGAGCCTCAAACAAATGCTTGGGGAACATGGCAGTCCTGCCAGATAGGTAGCTATGAAAAAGATAATGAGTGAGAAGATGTCAGAAGGGACTCCAGTCAAAGAACATATTTTAAAAATGATTAGTTATTTGAACGAACTGGAGACCCTAGAAAGTTGATACGATCCTCAATTTTCTGTCGCCATCATTCAATCAATTTAAACTTAACTATAATATGAATTAAATGAATTTCTCAATGAGTGAATTAATGAGTTCTTTACTGGTAACAAAAGGGGTGATCAAACCTAGGGGAAACATTTTGAACCTTGAGAAAAGCTGTTCTTCCTCTCGATCTGCGCCAAAAGGAAATAAAGGAAAGAAGAAAGCAAGCACTGTGGTTCAAGTGTTGGACCAGTCCTGAAGATTGCAAAATCTGAGGGAAAAGGTAAGGGCAAAGGAAAGGTGGCTGGCCAAGGCAAAGGAAAGTGTTTCCAATGGAGTGAGAAGGGCCACTGGAAAAGGAACTGTTCAGAGGTCTTAGCTACAAGAGTTCAAGGTCTGATTGAATCACATGTGATTGAAGTAAGTTTTATAACAGATACTTCAAACACTTGGTGCATTGAATCTGGTGAGACTAACCATATCTATAATTCGTTACAGAGGGTTAGATCAACTAGGAAATGCAGTGATGGGGAGATCGTGTTGACTCTGGGTTCTAGCGCAACCGTTTCCACAGTTGCTATAGGATTAGTAGTTTAAGAGTTTTGGACAATATGACAATAGTTTTATCAGATGTATTTTACATCCTTTAATGGGACGTAATTTAATTTATGTTTTAGAGTTATCAAATAAAAATTATTCTTTTCATGATGGAACAGAAGTTGTCATTAAAAGAAATGGTTCTTTTATATGTTCTGGTGTTAAGAATAATAGCGTGTATGTGATTACTCCTAATATTTCTAATGATTCTAACATTGAACTTAATAACTCTGTGGTAACTGTACCATCTAAAAGAAAGGAACCTTCAACTAATCCATCAAAGCTTTGGCACAGGAGGCTTGGCCATATCAATCTATATAGGATTGATAGACTAGTCAAAGAAGGGGGAACCAATGGAAGTCTGTGAGTCATGTTCAGAGGGTAAGATGACCAAAAGGCCCTTTCCTACAAAGGGTAATAGGACTAATGCATTATTGGAATTAGTTCATATTAATGTGTGTGGACTAATAAATATTAGAGCATGCGGTGGTTATGAGTATTTTATAACATTTACTGATGACCACTTTAGGTATGGATATGTGCACCTAATGCAGGACAAGTCTGAAGCCTCTGAAAAGTTCAAAGAGTTTAGGGCTAAAGTGGAGAAGAGTGGGCACACATATCAAGGTCATTCGATCTGATCGAGGTGGCAAGTAGCTCTCTAATGAGTTTATTGATCACCTCGTACAGAATGGGATTCTGTCACAGTTGACTACACTTGGTATGCCTCAGCAGAACGGTGTAGCGGAGAGAAGGAATCGGACACTTTTAGACAGGACTAGGTTGATGATGAGTTATTCCGAGTTATCATTATTCCTTTGGGGTTATGCTTTGGAAACCACTACATACATACTAAATTTAGTACCAAGCAAACCTGTTCCCACGACACCACGGGTGATGTGGATTGGGTGCAAGCATTCTTTACAACATCTCCAGATATGGGGGTGTCCGGCACATATGCTAAAAGGAAAGTTGAGCAAGTTGGATTCTAGATCAGAAGTATGCTATTTTGTAGGATATCCAAAGGATACTTATGGATGGTATTTTTATGATCCAAGAGAACAGAAAGTGTTTGATAGTATAAATGCTGTTTTGTTGGAGGATGATTATATCATGAACCATAAACCTAAGGAAATGATAGATCTGAGAGAAGTAGATGGAGAGCCCTCTATTCTTTCAACAGTTGAAAGTAATGCAAGACAAGAAAATACCACTTCTTTACCCATTTCCACACTGGTACCTCATCGTAGTAGGAGGATTATCAGCCAGCCTGATTGATACATGTTCTTCGGAGAAGTTTTTGAAGTTGTCTCCATAGAATTTGAATCTGATATGATCCTACCACGTATGAAGAGGCAATGGTGATGTTGATTCAGCTCATTGGGTTAAAGCTATGAAGGCTGAATTGGAATGTATGGATTCCAATCTGGTTTGGGATCTTGTAGAACTTCTAGCCAATATTAACATTAGTTGTAAGCAGGTCTATAAGAGGAAAAGAGGATCTGATGGAAAGATTGAGACCTTTAAGGCAAGGCATGTAGCGAAAGGTTATATTCAGAGGAAAGACATTAAGTATGAGGAAACCTTCTCGTCGATAACCATGCTGAAGCCCATTAGAATACTCTTATCCATTGTTGTATGCCTAGATTATGAGATCTGGCAGATGGACGTCAAGACTGGATTCTTGAATGGCAATCTTAAGGAGGACATCTCTATGCAGCAACCAGAAGGGTGTTCATAGCTGGTAGGAAAGGTAACTTGGTATGCAAGTTGCAAAAGTCCATTTATAGGCTTAAGCATGCATCTAGGAGTTCGAACATTCATTTTGACCAAGCGGTCAAATCGTTTGGTTTCATACAAAATCTGAATGAACCTTGTGTATACAAGAAGTATGAAGGTAAAGTGGTGGCGTTTCTTATGCTTTATGTTGATGACATTCTACTCATTGGTAATGATGTAGGGGAATGTCATCAATTAAGGTTTGGCTAGTTAATGCTTTCGATATGAAGGATCTAGGAGAGGCAAGCCATATCCTTGGGATCAAGCTCTTTCGGGATCATAAGCAAAAGATAATGGGATTATCTTAAGCTGGTTATATCGAGAAGGTGCTAACTGGGTTTTCCATGGATAATTTGAAGAAAATTTTTTTACCTTTCTGGCATGGTTTAGCGTTCTCCAAGGACCAATGTCCAAAGACACAGGAGGAGAGGAATTGCATGGCTGGAATTCCCTATGCTTTGGCAGTGGGAAGTCTCATGCATGCAATGTTATGCACTAGACCAAATATCTGCTTTGCCATTGGCATGGTTAGCAGGTGTCAGTCGAATCCAGGTTTAGAACACTAGACATCCATTAAGCACATTCTTAAGTACTTAAGAAGGACTAAAGATTACATACTTATGTACGGCGATGATGAGTTAATTCCAGTAGGATACATTGACTCAGACTTTATGTCAGATAAAGATTCGAGGAAGTCGACATCGAAACATCTCTTTACCTTGGGAGGTAGTGCTGTTAGTTGGAGGAGCATTAAGCAGAAATGCATTGAAGACTCAACTACAGAAGCTGAGTATGTGGCTACTTGTGAAGCCGTAAAGGAAGCTGTTGGCTCAAGAAGTTCATCATGGAACTCAAGGTGGTACCAACGTCACTGTCACCTATTACGCTGTACTGCGATAATAGTGGCGCAATAGCTCAGTCCAAGGAGCCAAGGAACCATGGAAAGGGAAAGCACATAGAGCAAAAATATCATCTAATCTGATATATTGTTCAACGTGGAGATATGATTGTCACCACTAAAAATCTTGCAGATCCGTTTACAAAGGCCTTGCCACAGAAGGTCTTTGATCGTCATCTAGAAAGTCTAGGTCTTAGATGTAGTCTTGAATGGTAATGAGTGCAAGGGGGAGTTTGTTGGGTTTGTGCACTCAAACCATTACTTTATGTATGAGACATTGACATTTTAATATATGGATATCAACTTTACATTTTATTATGTATGTTTCTTTCACGAGATGATTGTTAATTCTTAAGTATCATAGTAAGTAATTCGTGTATGTATGAGATGCATACAAGTGAGATACGAATTATTATTCATTGATTCTTAGAATTTGTCATAGTGTATGATGAGACTGGATATCTCATCAGGTTTGCACTGTAGCATGATTAATTACCATTGGATAGAGTGATGAATCTCAATCAGTAGAGTATGACTCTTAGTTAATATGCTAGTGCTTATAATGCATTGATGGACTTGAGCTTTCCTACTAGCACTTATGGCTATCAACAGTCGATAGGAACTCATAACTTGTATAAGGTACGTGTTCTCAATCTTGAGACAATTATGAACACAAACTGTGGATATAGCTGCTTTAACTTACAAATCAGTAAGGTCTTAACGATCAAGTAGGTATCTTGGGTATGTCATGTTCATAGGATTATGAACATATATTATCAAGATAAAATCTACCCTCTGATGAAGAGTAAGCATTCCCTTGAGAATGTCACCGAGTTGATTACTGAGAACTGCAGTCTTATTGATAAATAGTTATCAACATGTTTGGTAATCATGAGAGGTGAATGAGACTCAAGGAATACAAGAAGTAATCATGATTCAGGTTAACAATAATGGTTTATCCGACTACCTAAATATGATTACGAATGATGAAGGTAGAAGAACATTAGTACACCATACAAGTCTAGTTATCGCTTCGGATATGTTTTTTGTGTTGGAGTTCAGTTATCGTTTTATAGTGGAGTAAACGTTAACTGATCAATTAATTGATTTGTTGATCAAAGAGTTTGGTTATGGGGATTAAGAACTGGTCTGAGCCAACAATAAAGAGCCTCGTAGGTCCTACTCTTAGCTCCGCTAGGATGCTTGGAAAGGCACAAGAGGATCTTTTCAAGACAGGTTCGATCGATCGAAATAGTTTCGATCGATTGAAGTCAAGACAGGTTCGATCGATCGAAAGTAATTCAATCAATCAAAGGTTTGATCGATCGAAGCCACTTTGATCGTTTGAATGCAAAGTTGGTTATGTGAATCTATAAATAGGGCAACTACGTCCAAAAATCAGAGTTCATCATTTTTAACATCCATAATCTACAGAAACTATTTTAGGGTTCCCAAACCTTCTCTATCTTTATTGTTAGGGTTCCCACCAACTCTAGTCTCTCCGAGAGCATCCATAGGAGTCATAAGAGTGAAGACCATCCAGAGGAGGCTGCTAGAAGTCAAAGAATTCAGAATTAGGTTCAAGACCTAAAGGTATAATTCTTGTCCCCTCTCCAGCACGCATCTATAGAGTTAATGAGTAGTCGATATGGGCTACCAATTAGTTTTATAAACTATATTTTCCGCTGTGTATGATTTAAAGTTTTTCGAAACCTAAATCTTACAACTTCTTCATATGATGAAGAGTGCTCAGAAGTTGGTACTGATGAACCAAATATGTGGTGGTGTAACGGTGTTGCAAAAAATCCCAAAGTGATTTGGTAGTGGAAAACGTAACAAATTAAAGACTAATAGAGCTAACACAAGTGTTACGAATCCATGTGATGATTTTATGGTTCGTACTATCCCAATCTCAAAATGTTCAACGAACTTGGTTGCATCTTCTCTAGTGGCTTAAACGAGCTCCATGATCTTAACAGTGACATATCTCCAAAGTTTATAGCCTTTAAGGAAGCTAGACATGGGTTGGGCCTAGATAATATAATTGGGTCCATCCATGGTGATAGCAGTAGGATGAGTGGCATCAAGGCGGTCCATAATATGTAGAAAATGGCTTGAATAGAGAAAACCAGTGTGATGTAGTCAGAATCAGGTAAGGTCGGGTTTGGATCTGGGTCGGGTAGAATTTGGAAATTATATAATAAAAAATAAGATCGTACTTTTATAGGCTGCAAATCAAGAGAGAGAGAAAGAACAGATTCGGTAGAAGGAGAGAGAAAGATAGGTAGTGGTGATGTAAGTGGTGGCTGGTGAGATTGATTTGTGTGGTTGGTGAGATTGATTCAGCAAGAGGTTTCGGTTTTGGTGGGGTTAAAATAGGCAATGTGATGATTAGGGTCAACATGGGTAGTGTAATGATTTGGTGGTCAAAATAGGTAGTGTAATGATTGGGGTCAAAATGAGTTGTGTGATAATTCTATTTATGATAAAATCGATGGTGTAGTAGCAGAATATTTGTTCAGTGGTGTAATAGATTGGTGATGATAATGAGGTTTGACCGTGTTGATGATGAGGTTTGACCATGTAGTAGTAGAATATGGTCATTCCTAGTGTAGAATTGATGCAGCGGAATGACTGTGGTGATTACTGCAGTAGTGGTGGTACTGATGGGAAGGAGGTCGGCAGCAATGCCAGAGCAGTGGAGAGATCACTAGGTGTTATATGACTCTGATACTATGTTAGATTTGAAGAATCTTGTGTATTTCATTGTATATCGAACTATAAAATAAGGAGCCTTTATATAGGCTATAAAATAGTACAAGAGTCCTAAATAAGGAAGGCAGGAGTACAAAAAAGTACACCTACAGATAGTACAATGTATCTGGTCAGCATATACAAGAGAGGTACTGTGGACATGCAGAATCGCTCATCCACTCTTTTTGGTTTTGGTTTTGAGATTGTTTTTGAAAAAAGGAAAGAAAAGGTCTGTTGAAAACAGATACAGAGTCACCACTTGGTCTTTACGGAACCAAGAAACCTAATTTGACTCACCCAAACAGATAAAGGGCACCGATTGGTCGGGGTTTTGGTACGAGAGAGGAAGGAGCCTTTGTCACGACTAAAACACCCTCAACTCGCCCCGTCAAGCCTCAATTAGCATCCAAATAATCATCTTTTACTATGTTTGGTTCGACAATTAATACTATGATAGGTATATTACATCACATAAGAATCTTGAAATGGAAGATCAAAAGATAAGATATCATTCATAAGATCTAAGCCAAATATCACACGATGCAAAAGTGAAAGATCACACAAATAAACCTAGGAAAAATTGTCTAATCACATATCAAGTAATTAAGTTTCCCTAATCTAAAGGGGACATGAATTGTTCTTGAAACAAATAAATCAAAAAGGATCAAAGTATGCTTAGCAAGCTAGAATGATGCATGCTAATCTTTGAGAAAAGAAGACCTCTCAATCCCTGGGATGGATGAGAAAGGACGATTAGATCGAGGGGAAACATGAATGTATGATCAAGTTCATTCCTTATAACCTTCTTAGATTAGGAGTCACAAAAGCCCCAAATCTTTGCATGGATGCAATGTATGTATCTAGAATGTGTCAAGGTTGTAGTGTGTTTTGTGTTCATGGATACCTAGAATGACTTAGAAGTCTAGAATGTGTATGAATAAATGAAGGAAATCATCATGGGATATGTACAAATTTATTATGAACTACTTCCTAAGACATGAACTAATTTGGAGTGCATGTAAGCATCAAATCAAAGGATGAAAGCAAAAGAATGTTTGCTGTGAATAATGGACAGAATGGTGACTTGATCTTGTGAAAAATTAAAAGTAGGGTTAGGAATGTTTTCAATATATGATTTTTTTTTATGGAGATCATCCTTAGTGTGTATAGAACACAAATCAAAAAGCCAATCCTCAATAACTACTATAGATTGAGAGAAATCATATAAACAATAGAGGTTACTCGGAAACAGAGTCTGTACTGTCGACTGAAATGTTGAAAAATCTTAGAAAATGAAAACGAAAGATCTAGAGACCCATATTATACAAAACGTTCCCTAAGACACTGACGTTCAAGGTAAAAATGAGTTGGGACCACTCCCTTTGGAAAAGTTTTCTGTAAAACAAGTTGAAAGTCAACCAAGCTGTTGTGACAGCAAAAATAGAATATCTGGAGAGAATGTTTGGGTCCAAATGGACCACTTTCAAGTATTTCCAAGTCAAACCAAAAATCATGGGTGTTCTCTAATGAGTTAGGAAGACTTTTCAAGTGGTCTTGCATCCATACATTGAGTATTGAGTTATAGAGAAATCTTTGAGCTCAGATCATTCACTGTTTTGACTCACTGTTTTAAAGATTTTGGGAAAAACTTGAGTTTTCTTTCTTGAGGTCAAAATGAGAGGGTTTGAGAGGGGTTTTGAAATAGAGGCTTTGAAAGTATATTTTCAACATCAAATAGATATTATGACCTCTTGAAATATCAATATCAAACTCATCATCAACCCAATATTATTGGAGAACTTCATTTTTATTTCGAACATAACTTCAAGGATACCTTGGAGGTATTGAAGTTATAATCATCATCTATTAAAGATGTTTTTGAGGTCAAGAGCTACTATCCATAAGGATTTACTCACCTCAAACTTCATGTCATCATTTAGATGATGAAGAACAAGTAAGTAAATAAAGAAAAATAAAAAGAAATGAGGTAAGAAGAGATGAACATATATATAAACAAGCAAGTAAATAACAATCAATAGATGATAATCAATGTGATTTTGGACTTGTAGCTTGGTGCTTCACTCATAGATATTGACATTTGGACATGGAAGTAGCTTCCTAACTCAAGATTGCTCAAGAATGGTGATTGGGATTGGGTGTATTTTAAATGTGAAGTATAAGAGAGATAATGGAAGAAAACAAGATTAAAACTCACTTTCTTATAGAAAATCAATGGGAGAAGCTCCCTTTCCTTCTTCTAAACCTATCTCTATCTCTCTTTCTCTCTACAACTTCTACAGACTTTGCACTTGGCTTCCCCCCCCCCCCCTCCCCCAAATGAAGAGCAATGGGGGGTTTATATAGGCCAATTTGGGGAGGTTTTGGGATTTAGAAAGTGCTCCCATTGGTCCCAAACATCTGTGAACATAAAACTACATCGTTTTGGTTTTTAATTAATCAAATTGGACCCCCAAATAAATTACAAAAATGGACTCTACGAGGTTTGAGTGCCGTCGTGGCACTGGCCATGTGCCACTGCGGCAGTGGCCCAGTGCCGCCGCGGCACTGCTCCTCAGATGCCCAGAAAATTGTATTTAGGCCCCCAGAGGTTCCGATATTTATGAAAAGGCCATATTTTGTCCGAAATTCACAGAAATTGCATACGAACTCCAAATTGACCTTGTGATATACCGTTGGAAAGGTATCGGAGTCTAATTTCTATATAAAATGTTTTAGAGTCAGGTCACTTTGAAAATATTTACGGTATTCGCGATAAAAGCCAATTTGCTTGTCTTTTTCACCTTCAAAAATTCATAATAAATCCGTTTTAAATCCAGAAATTATGTGCGATATACCATTGGAAAGCTACTGACCTCTAGTATCCATGAAAAATGTTTAAAAATTGTTATAGTGCTCCAGTTTCGAAGTCAACTTTTAGTTCAAATCGATCAAACCTGGGATCTTCAAAAAGTTCTGGGAACCTCTGGGAACTCCCAGGAGCTGACGTTTTTGTCCAATTTTCTTTTAAAACTCGTTTTAGTACTTTTCACATAATCTAGAATGATCTTGGAATTTTTTGGCGAATTCGAATGATTTCGGTCAAACCGGTCAACGAGAACTTTCCGGGACACTTTCGGGGGTCTCTGGGAGCTGACAATTTCATCTGATTTTACTTAAAAACTCATTTTCTTACTTTTCTTATGACATAGCATGTTTCCAGAACTTTTGGTCCAAATCTGAGAGTTTTTGGACTTTCAAGGGCATTTTGGTCATTCTGAGCATTTTGAGAAATAGAACTAACTTCCAGGAGTCCTTTTGAGTCTTTTTCGATCATTGTGAACCACCAAGCTATGAGTCTCCTAAATCTGATAGCCGACAAAATGGGGTGTCTACAGGTACAAAGGTCTAATAATTCATGATTTAATCAATCTCTTCCATTCTTGTTAGATTTAGGTGTAGTTTGATATCACTAATGTTCATAGCATATGGACTAATTTTTGTTTTGTATGCCACCGAGGTATGACTTCTTGATCTTCCTTTCATGTATTTTATAACTTGATTTTATTGATATTCAACTTCATGCACGACACCCTAGATTAGGATTTTGCCTTATGTGTATAGATGGATTAGAGACATTTTTCATCGGATTCCTATTTTTGTATGCATTGCACGTTTCTTATTCGCAGCTGGATCCCGGGTAAGTTTTCTTGTTCTCTATTGCAAATCATTCGTCTGCTATTTGATCTATCTGGTTTTGTATGCCTTTTATCATTAGCAATCTTACACCCCTTTTAATATGCTTTTGAAATGCATATATATATATATATATATTTATGTATTAGTTGATGGCACATTTAGATTATTAATTCAATTACAAGGATGTTGAGTAGAGGCCTATTGTGAGATAGGATGAGAGGGGTTGATTTATTCCATCAAGCTCCTTCCCCGCTCATTCCATAATCCCCGGGCCTAGTTAATCTTTGGTTTCGCAAAATTTGACTCGAAAGAATTTTAATTTCAAAAAAGCGGCGTCGATTCGTGTAACAACCCTGGTGTTATGGGCGGGCTGCTATAGGTGCCTTTGTGGCTGCATTAAGTACTGGCAGACTACACACTATGGGAAGTTCATCCCACATCGCTTGGGTGTGGAGAAGTAATGTGCTATATATGTATGGTTCCAAGTCTCCCTAGTAAGAGACCTTTGGGTAGTGGCCCAAGAACAAAACTATGAGGGCTTAGACCCAAAGCAGACAATATCTTACTGAGCAAGGCTGGGTCGTGACAGTTCAACTCGAAAGAATCTGAATTTTAGAAAAGTCAGATTCAATTCGACTCGAAAGAATTGGAATTTTAGAAATCAGAGTCGGTTTGACCCAAAAGAATTTAAATTTCGGAAAAGATTTTAATTTCAAAAAGTCAGAGCCAATTCGACTGAAAAGAATTTGAATTTCGGAAAAGAATTTGAATTTTAAAAAATCAGAGCCATTTCGACTCAAAATAATTTAAATTTTGGAAAAAAAATTAAATTTAAAAAAATTAGAGTCAATTCAGCTCAAAAGAATTTGAATTTCAAAAATCCGAGTCAATTTAATTAAAAAAAAGATCTTTTAAGAATATTTTTTAAATCCCAGGGGTTTATTTGAAAGGAGTGAAAACTTTGAAGGGTTTCTTAGCAAAATTTGGCAGTCCCTATATAAATATGAAAACTTTTGGGGGAAGTCCAATTGTCACTCTCAACGAGTATCGTTAGGCCTTTCGGCGAGTGTCGTTCGGTCTGGTAGTGTGTTTTAAACAAGTTTATTCCTTTTCTTTTCTCATTCCTTCTTCTCCCTAAATGTGATTTTTCTTCCAAGATTTTCCCTTCCTTTGATTTTCAGCTCAAATCCTCTCCAAAACAGGTTAGTTCACTTATTTTCAACATCAAGACTCAATCTTTTGATTGATTTACAATCAAAAAATTTTACTTTTCATGTTTTTCTCAAAGTTTCTTCAAATCCTGATTCTTCTCCTTCACTCTGCAGATCTGATCAAATGGCTAATGGGACGGGTTCTCGGGGATCCGAAGATCAATGAAGGAAGAGGTACAAACCCTCTCTTGGCAACGATCCATCTTTTCTCCTACAATATGCTAATGTGCACCTTTCGGCCCGTGCTTTTCGCAAAGAGGTAAAAATCTAACCCTTCGTATCAATCTTTCAAATTTCTTGATAATGAATGCAAGCGTGATATTAATGTATGTGTTTGAACGACTTTTATCAAGTGCATTCTTGATTTTTGATTTCCCTAGAATGTTGTCCTTGCGGGTTTTTGAAGTTCATTTGGGTCAATCTTGAGTGCATTTTGGATGTTAGAATCATACGTAGGATTAAGATTATGCTCTTGTTTGCTCATTTTTGTCTCGACTTTCATTGATTTTGTGCCGAGGTCATGCTAAAATTTTATTATTTTGTTTGACTCTCTTTTTTCTTCCCTTTTTTTCTTCTTTATCTTTCTTTTTTGTTTTTTTTTTTTTTTTGTTTTCTTTCTTCTTGATTGAATTTATCCTCATTCTCTCTTTTAGGTTCACAAGGATGCTCTGAAGGGGCATGGGAGCATAGCTCATGGGTACAGTTGGTATGCGGGCCTTTTCGATGCTATCAAGGGGAAGATTGACACTACTGGCTTTGGGCTCTTTGTGCACTTGTTAAAGAAGAGTTCAAACTACTTGACCCAGACTTACGCCTTGGTGGAACGGTGGTGGGACACTAGGAATACCTTCCACCTTCCCTTCGAAGAGATGGCGATGACTCTACTGGACTTCTCCATGATTACAGGCTTTCACTTTGGTGGTCTCCCTCTAGCTCAAATTGACAATATAGGGAATCAACCTGAACTGATTAAGTAGCTTCTTGGGGCCCATCCTGGAGATAACTCGGTGTCTGCTAAGTGGTTTGTTGACACATTCAAAGATCAGGAAGACTTCTTGGATGAACAAATGATCTGAGCTATTAATATGTACATGATGGGATCCATTTGGCTTTCTTGGGATCCTTGTAAGATAGGATCCTTAATGAGCAACAAAAGAGATAGGGTCCATTTGGCTTTCCTGGGATCCTTGTAAGATTTTGACAGCATTGTGACTACAACTAGGGTGGTGC
This sequence comes from Hydrangea macrophylla, assembly GCA_033977485.1. Lineage (NCBI taxonomy): Eukaryota > Viridiplantae > Streptophyta > Magnoliopsida > Cornales > Hydrangeaceae > Hydrangea > Hydrangea macrophylla. Next base: position 82,505,949 of record CM066987.1, read on the forward strand.
TGGATTGGCCATGTTGTATCACCATATCAGTGATATTTCTCGAGATCATTTCCCTTCTAATGGGGGTTCTAGCGGCCTGGGATGTAAACATTTCACTTTTCATTCTTTCTTCACGTTTTAAGCTTATTAGAACTTTTTTCAACATGTATTCTCAAACACTCAATGTATTCTTGCAGATTTGGGCTTATGAGTATCTACACATGATGGCCTGCCAGGTGAGGGCTGACGAGGCTACAATCCTTACTTTGTGGCTTTTAGAAATTTCCTCACCAACCTATAAAAAGCCCATGTCACTTGGTCCCTGTGGAATGATGCTTTTAGGCGGCAGAGGCTGGCCTACAAGATGCCGACCGCTTTACTTGTATGCGGATTTTGATGGATGGAGGTGTATAACAGGAGTAGTTCTTGGGTGAGAAAGTGTCTAGACAGTCTCTTGCTACTCTAGGTTTTTTGTTCCCATGGATCCTCCTTTGATTATGAGGGGGACTGAGTACTTGGACCAATTACGTATAAAACTGACAAGCGAAGGATATTGCATATCCAGATGTGCTAATAAGACTAATTATAGATGTTTTCATCCCTAACTCTAAGTATTTATGCTCACTTTTAATACAAGTACATAATAGAGGCAATACTGGTAATATTTGCATAAGTGTGTTGTTTTGCAGAGTAAAAAAACATAACTGAAGTAGATAGTAGTGCAGAAGAGAAACTTGATTAGAAGAATAAAAGAAAGAGGTCCCTGAAAGAAGAGCATGACTGGTCCCAACAACTGAGCATGACCGGTCACAACCAAGACCGGTCACAAATCATACCCATGACTGGTCGCACTAAAAAGACATGACTGGTCACGCTTCTGCAGATTTGCGGGAATTAGAATTTTTCGGATTTCAACTTCATACACCTATATATATATTAGATAGTTTCATAGAAAAATGACACAACTCATATTAGATACGACTATAGAGTAATCTACCCTTTGTAATAGCCTGCCTAACTGGTTCCATTTGACCAAAGAAAGGAACACAAAGGTCAAAAAATCTAAGTATTAAATAAACTTGGTCAAATTGCTAAAGATAGAACAAATGAATTTTTTTCATAGTATGAAACAACTACTACTTGCAATGTACTGAAAAGAAATAGTCAACACATAGGGTTTTCAAAAAAAAATTTGCTGATAAAGTTCAATTTACTACACAAATGTGCATTAGTCTTAGACTCTTACCTAAGTTTTTGTTGAGAGAGAGAGATAGAGAGAGAGAGAGAGAGAGAGAGAGAGAAAGAGGAATCCCAGCAGGGTGGTTTCCTGCCTGTATAGTAGTGGGAAATCAACTGTAACAATTTTATTAAATTTGTTTTTTCTTTATTTACTTTTATTATTAGTAATTTTATTTTAATATTAGGTATATATGTGGTATGCCATGTGTATGTGTATGTCATGAATGTGTATGAGTGTGTGTCATGTATGCATGTGTGTGCTTTAGTGGTTAGGTCACTTAGGAAGTCTAGGTCATTTAGGTTTTAAAAAAAGAGCAGCCAAGATAAGAGAGAGCAACCGAGAGAGAGAGAGAGAGAGAGAAGAAGAAGAAGAAGGAAAGAAAGAAAAAAAATCCTATAAGTACTCTACTTCATCATCAACCCAATAATTAGCCCTAACTTGGTGAGTTAATCACACATACAACCACATATATGGATATACATACATGTATATATATTGCTTTGAATGTATGCCTATAATTCCGTTATTGCTTTTGTATATTCATAATTTGTGTACCATGTCATTAATTTATTTTTTGTAGACATGAGTGAAAAAAAATACATGTTATCATGAAAGCTCATGAATGTTATTGACCCTTACATGGTTCATTCTTTTTATGGTTGTTATTGGTTCTTGGTGTATTTCTTGATGCTAAAGTATTAAATCTCGAAATTGGGGAAAATTCTCATTGTTAGGTTGTTGTTAGTAATGATTTGTTTTGAATTTTTCAGGTGCGTATTTTAAGATTCTTCCCACGTGATCCATGTAAAATATGATTCTACACCATTTGGGCAGAAAATCTATATTTTGGTAGTAGTTTTTTTTAAGTGTAAGTGTATTATGTTAGTGTATGACCGGGGAAGTCATAACATTCCTATAGATATACAAGTCTCGACAGGAAGATCCAGAGGGCCCTTGACCTAGAGCCAATGTAATGTACATATAGGAATGATATGACTCAACAAGGTTGAAGAGCATTCACCATTAAGTCCAATTAATTAACAATTTATCCCTATGATATACAAGTTAATGTCCCACAATACAAGGATTACTACCAAGCATTATGATTATAAATGCATGAGAGTGGTCAAGACATGAATTACTCATTGATTTGGATCTTTTAACCTCTGGATTTAAGTCTAGTTATTCCCATTAAGCTCATGGTTCAAACCTCAAATCATTAGAAAATCATTCGGATCATTGTTGGTAAGAATTACCAAACTTGCCTCAGGATTCCAGAATTTACAGAGAAGAGACCAGAAGTTCAAAATAGAAAAAGCATGGTTCCCATGGCTTGATCTAGATCATTTTTGAGTATGATATGCCTCTATGAGTCTACTATCTTACCCAAAAAGAAATTCAATGATCAAATGGTCCAATCACTAAGAATTGGACCAAGATCATACATGACTTAGAATTTATCAACTCTCTGTCCAGAGATTTTGTATGATTTATTTAAAATAGCAAATTAATCTTAAACCCTTCAAACTTCTTGGAGGATCTTATTAACTCATTAAAATGCATAGGAAAAATAATTTGAAGTTTTAAATGCTTAGTTAAGGCTTTAATCCAAACAATTTAATGTAGACTCACAGTTCTAGAATTTTGGATAGGGAATGATTAAGTTACAAAAACCATGATCAAACCAAGTTAACCAAATAATTTGATCAAAACAAAAACTGCAGAAGTAAAACTAAATGTTATGGACATATTCCAATTGGTCTCATTCAAATCCAACGGATCATGATTTAATTAAAAATCTTTGATCACAGCTTGTCAATGAATTCACTGCACCATTATTGAATTGTCACTTATTATTGAATCCAACTTGATTCAACAATTCTAGGGAGAATTTGGATCAAGTGGTGATTATGAACACTAAGACAAAAATCAAGTTCATCAAAAGAGGTTCATAAGCTTGTCCTTAATGAGGTTTTACCTATCCTCATGAGCATGCTGGAATACTTGGGATTAATTTGAATTAGAAACTATCAAACCATGAAAATTGGTTTTTCCCAAGTCCAATTCCTCTCTCAAATTGATGATCCTTGAGGAATTGAGACTTATTATGTCCAATACAAAAAGGGACTAATCAGCTTGAAGGTTCATGGGACTTTGGTGCTTTAAGAAGGGCTTTATGTTTGGGCTGTAGGCATTAATGTTGTGTACAAGTACATATCTGATGGTTTATTATATATCTATACTTTTATATGTATTGGTTAGTTCGTAAGTGAGTTTACTTTTCCCCTTTGAATGTTCACAATTGTGTGTTTACTCATTCACTCATGCTGGTTAATTTGATAATATTCTTGAATTAAATCAATGAACCAATTTCAAAGTAAAACCTTGGGTCATGTTGACATTACATACGAGAGAGAGAGAGGGAGAGAGAGAGAGAGAGAGAGAGAGAGTCTCTAATACTTGAGGTTCAAGTTGCTATATTTGTTTCTAGTTTTCACATGTTTCTTGCTCAAAGAAGCCATAGGAGGTCTCTTTCGCTCTTGTGGCTCTTGAATTTTACAAGATTGATCAGTTATAATAATTTTCATAGACCGTTTTGAATTTTCACCTATCATTGCTATGTGTTTCTTATGCCAACTAGATATTGTAATGCTTGGCAGAGAAATCACGAGGGACAATCAGTATGTGTTTTTCTTCCTAATTGTTCTATATTCTCATGGACTTGTGTTTTACTATGTCATCCATTACGCTTTTAACATGAGCCAAATGATCGAATGATTTGAATCTCATGAGATAATACAGGAATGTTACAAATGCATGAGTACATATGTGTGAATGTATATGTATAGATGTGCATATAAATACATGACTGCAATCTAGTTTAAAGTTAGACTACATAATTTTGGAAAATTGTCTTATATTATTTATGACTATGAGAAATATGTAGTGTTGATTGAAAGAAGGAAAAATGTGGGGGATTATAAGGCAAAAAACTATTGCTGGAAGATTTACTATTTTGGCAAATCTTAAATTTTTCTCTCATGATTAAGACTATGGCTTCTCTTGATTCTATTGAAGAAACGATTGCAATCATCACTTTTTGTTGTTTACTTCAAGTAGAGAGAAATTACTCATTTGTTGCCAAGGAGGTAATTGTGGCAATGTGAATTGGGTGTTTTTACATATTTTTTGAACAACATAATTTGTTTTAACATTTTATTGTAGCTTGTTTGATTGTTGAAAAATAAGTATTAAAAGGACTATTTCTTAGTAGGGGTCCTCCTTATGTCAGTTACTTAGAAGTCAGATTGGAAATAGAACACAAATTCATACAAATTTTGGGTCTTTAATTTTGTATCTTTACAAATGAAATACATACATTCTTTTGTTTATCTCCTCCTATATTTGTAACATAGGATTATTAGGATCATCAAGGCTATTGTAATATGTAGTCTAGCTTTGGGATTTGCCCGCTTCTTATTTGGTATGTCTAATTATCCTAGTCAACGAATGCTTTCCAAGTAGTGGACACTTTTTGTTGTTGATCCTATTTTACATTCCTGGACTTTTTCATGTAAAAATATTGTTCATTTTTTACTCCACCATTGATTCAAGTGTAGTATAGACAAATGGTTGCTTTATGCTTTCAATCAACAATATGATACATATGCACCAAGTATAAGTATTTATGTAATTTACTCTCTATCTGCTTAAGTTTTTTGGAAAATCATGTCTATTTGGGAAATCATTCAACTTGGAAATCATCCCGTTATCGAGGGAACTTTTGTTAGTCTCAAAGATATTAGGAAAACCATGTCTATTTGTATCATTTTTGGAATCAAGTGTCTCAAATTCATAGATAACTTGGGCAAATAAACTTTATCTTTTTCATGTTTTAAAATCACTACTGAAAAATGTGATATCTTTATGAATTAGCATTTGATGTTATGAGATTTTAATCCAAAATATTTACAGGAACATAGGACTAAATGAGACAATGACGTGAAAACGATGCATATATTGCAGAAAAAGAAGCAATGAACATTTTGAGAACTAAATTTGTCAAAAGCAGTAAATCAAAAGAGTCAACAAATGGGTCATTAAACCATGTAGACACCCCATTTTGTCGACTATCAGATTTAGGAGACTCATAGCTTGGTGGTTCACAATGATCAAAAAAGACTCGAAAAAGGACTCCTGGAAGTTAGCTCTATCTCTCAAAATGCTAAGAATGACAAAAATGCCCCTGAAAGTCCAAACACTCCCAGATTTGGGCCGAAAGTTCTGGAAACATGTTGTGTCATAAGAAAAGTCATAAAATGAGTTTTTAAGCAAAATCAGATGAAATCGTCAGCTCCCAAAGACCCTTGAAAGTCTCGGAAGTTCTCGGAAAGCCCCTGTTGATCGATTTGACCAAGGATTGACCAGGTTTGACCAAGGTTTGACCAAAATCGTCCAAATTCGCCAAAAAGCTACAAGATCATTCTAGATCATGTAGAAAGTACTAAAACAAGTTTTAAAAGAAAATTGGACAAAAACGTCAGCTCCCAGAGGTTCCCAGAACTTCTTGGAAGTCCTTGGTTTGAACGATTTGACCTAAAAGTGGAATTTGAAACCGGAGCACTGTATCATTTTTCAAACATTTTTCATGGATACTAGAGGTCAATAGCTTTCCAACGGTATATTGCACATAATTCCTAGATTTAAAATGAATTTATTATGAATTTCTGAAGGTGAAAAAGTCTATCAAATTGACTTTTATCGCGAATACCGTACAACTTTTCAAAGTGGCCTATCTCCGAACTATTTTTTTTATGTAAAGTAGACTCCATTACCTTTCCAGAGGTATATCACAATCTCAGTTTGGAGTTCATACACATTTTCTTTGAATTTTGGACGAAATAGGGCCTTTTCGCGAATACCAGAACCTCTGGGGGCCTAAATACAAATTTCTGGGCGTCTAAGGAGCAGTGCTGCGGCGGCACTGGGCCACTGCCACAGCGGCACATGGCCCATGTCGCGACGGCTCTCAACCCCCGCAGAATCCATTTTTGTAATTTATTTTGGGGGTCCAAATTGAATAATTGAAAGCCAAAACGATGTAGTTTCTTGCACAGATGTTTAGGACCAATGGGAGCACTTTCTAAATCCCAAAACCACCCCAAATTGGCATTTATAAACCCCCATTTTCTCTTCATTTTGGGGGGGCCAAGTGCAAAATTCATAGAAGTTGTAGACAGAAAACGAGATAGAGATAGGTTTAGAAGGAAAGGGAGCTTCTCCCACTGATTTTCTATAAGAAAGTGAGTTTCAATCTTGTTTTCTTCCATTCCCCTCTTACATTTCACATTCAAGTCTTTCCCAACCACCATTTTTGAGCAATCTTGAGTTAGGAAGCTACTTCCATGTCCAAATGTCAATATCTATGAGTGAAACACCAAGCTACAAGTCCAAAATCACATTGATTATCGTCTATTGATTGCTATTACTTGCTTGTTTACATTAATGTTCATCTCTTCTTCCCTCATTTCTTTTTTTATTTTGCTTTGATTACTTACATGCTTATCAGCATCTAGATGACATGTTGTTTGAGGAGAGTGAATTAGGGGTGGGCATTCGGTCGGTTCGGTTTGGTTTGGCACTATTCGGTTCGGTTTGAGTTCGGTTCGGTTTGGAGGATTATCAACTGTTAACTGACTGAAATATAATTCGGTTGGTTCGGTTCGGTTAACTGAATTACAAATTTGGTTCGGTTTGTTTATTCGGTTAACCAAATTGTAAAAAACCCAATTATTATTTTTATTTTTTTTTTTCATTTTTCTCAACTTTTTTATGTTTTTTTTTTCTTTCTCTTTCATATTGCAAAGAAAACATACTTTTATTTGTTTTCAATTGTAAAAATACTTATATTTTATTATCTATAGTTATGTATAAGTATATTAATAATATAGAAAATAAAAATAAAAATAAAAATTTCGATTTTTCGGTTCGGTTCGGTTTGCCTATAGGCAACTGATAACCGAACTGAAATTTTTAATTCGGTTCGATTTTTAACTGATCTGAAATTTTTAACTAAAATAACCGAACTGAAATTGAAAATTCGGTTCGGTTTGTTCGGTTAACCGAACTGTTTTCCCACCCCTGGAGTGAATCCTTATGGATAGTAGCTCTTGACCTCAAAGACATGTTTAATGGATGATGATTCTAACTTCAATACATTCATATGTATTCTTGAAGTCATATTCTCAAACAAAACTATGTTTATGCAAGTAATATTGGGAGTTCTTGATATGAGTTTGATGATGATGTTTCAAGTGATTTTAATACCCTTTTTGCGCTGAAAGTATACTCTCAAAACCTCTATTTCAAAACCCCTCTTAAACCCCTCATTTTGATTTCAGAGAATAAAACCATAGTTCTTTCCAAAACCTTCAAAACAGTGAACAATCTGAGTTCAAAGATTTCTCTAGGACTCAATACTCAAAGTATTAACATGATACCACTTGGAAAGCCTTCTTAACTCATTAGAGAACACCCATGATTTTTGGTTTGACTTGGAAACACTTGAAAGGGGTCCATTTGGACCCAAACATTCTTTCCAGACATTCTGTTTTTGCTGTCATAGTAGCTTGGTTGAACTTCAACTTGTTTTACAGAAAACTTTTCCAAAAATTGTGGTCCCAAATGATTTTTCCCTTGAACTTCAGTGTCTTAGGGAACTTTTTGTATAATATGGGCCTCCAAATGTTTTGTTTTCATTTTCTAAGATGTTTCAACATTTCAGTCGATCGTACGGACTCTGTTTCTGAGTAACCTCTATTGTTTATATGATTTCTATCAATCTGTAATAGTTATTGAAGATTGGATTTTTAATATGTGTTCTAGACCCAATAAGGATGATCTCCATAAAAAGTGATGAACCTAAAAACATTTCTATCCCCACTTTTCATTTTTCATAAGATTAACTCACTATTCAGTCCATTATTCACAGCAAGCATACTTTTACTTTCATTCTTTGATTTGATGCTCACATGCACTTCAAATTAGTTCATATCTAAGGAAGTGGTCTGTACTATATTTGTACATATCTCATGATGATTTTCTCTATGCATTCATTCATATTTTAGACTTCTAAGTCACTTTAGAAAGTCCATGTACACAAACACACTACAACCTTTGCATATCCTAGGATCGTACATTGCATCCATGCAAGATTTGGGGTTTTTGTGACTCCTAATCTAAGAAGATTATAAGGAATGAACTTGATCATACGTTCATACTTCCCCTAGATCTAATCTTCCTTTCTCATCCGTCCTGGGGATCGAGAGGTCTTCTTTTCTCAAAGATTAACATGCATCATTCTAGTTTGCTAAGCATATTTTGATTTCTTTAATTATTTATTTCAAGAACAATTTATGTCTCCTTTAGATTAGGAAAACTTAATTACTTGATATGTGATTAGACGATTTTTCCTAGGTTTGTTTGTGTGATCTTTGACTTTACATTGTGTGACATTTGGCTTAGATCTTATGAATGATATCTTATCTTTTGATCTTTCATTTCAAGATTCTTATGTGATGTAATATAACTATCATAGTATTATTTGTCGAACCAAACATAGTATAAGATGATGATTTGGATGCTAATTAAGGCCCGTCGAGAGACGGGGCGAGTTGAGGGTGTTTTAGTTGTGACAAAGGCTCCTTCCTCTCTGGTACCAAAATCCTGAGCCAAGTTCTTTGGTTATGAAAGGCTGGTGCCCTAGGTTTCTTGGTTACTTAAAGACCAAGTGGCGACTCTATATCTATTTTCAACAGACCTTCCTTTTCTTTTCTTTGATCCAAAACAATTTCAAAACCAAAACGTAAGAGTGGATGACCGATTCCGCGTGTCCACAATCTGGCGACTCTACTGGGGATTTTTATTTTCAAAACAAAATAATATAGAGGTTTGACTTATAAGAAGCATCCTTAAAATTATCTTTTTACTGTGTCTGGTTCGCCGCATTGCACTCTTGCATTTCCCCCTCCGACTGTGTCTGAAACGTTGCGCTGACATTGTTCATGTCTTGTTGTGCCAGGGCATAAGTCACCGTTGATACTATACCTTCCAAGGTATATCAAAAAGAGTAAAAACCTTCGTACTGTCTCTCTGACGGTATATTGGAACTCTCATCAACGGACCCTCTTTGACTAAACCCAGCCTTTGCATATAGATTCTTGTAGAACCTTTCATAGGACTGTTCATTTATCTTTTCAAATAGGACAATGTGATATAACTGATATATGCCCTTGCGCGGTGTAGATGCTTATGTGGCATAGAACAGAACTTCTTTCTTATGATTTCCAAGGCAATCACTCAGATGTGATTACGTTGAGTTGACCTGCCTAGGCACCATGATAAGGATGTCTGCTCCATGCTCACAAAGACATATACCGCAAATCTTGTTTGTCAGTCCAAAGTCATAGGAGTATGAAAACTTGCTAGACAGTATCATCACCATCATCACCCCCATAAGAAATTACCAGTTCTTCCCAGAAACTCTGTCCAAATATCCCAGATTTCCCAGAAATCTCAGTTTCTCCTAGAAACTATATTCCACATCTATCCAGATATACCTGTTTCTCCCAGAAACTCTGTCCAAACTTCCTAGAAATGCCCTGATATACCAGTTTCTCTCAAAAACTTTGTCCAAATCTCCTAGATTTCCTAGATATGACAGTTTCCCCCATAAACTCTACCTAAATATTCCAGAAATACCCAAATTTCCCAAAAATACTTGTTTCTTCTAGAAGCTCTAGATTCCCCAAAATCCCATGTTTCACCCAGAAACTCTGTAATTCCTATTTTACCCAGAAACTCCCAGATACGCATGTTTCTCCTAGAAACTCTATCTAATTCGTCTAGATCTATCGGAAATCCTTGTTTCTCCTAGAAACCTTGAAACCCCTGCTTTTCCCATAAACTTTTCCTAGAAATTCTGATTTCCTAGCTTATCCCAGAAGTTCAGTCCAAATCAATCGGAAATCCCTATTTCTTCGAGAAACTCTCATAACTTATGGAAATTCCTCCAAGCCTTCGAAATCCCTGTTTCTCCCAGAAACTCAGTCCAAACTTCCAGAAATATCCCAAAAATCCCTATTTTCCCTTGGTGATCATACTGGAAAGTAAGGTTAGCACACTATGTATGCCTAGGACCTTACTTGTTTAACTGCTATCTGTTGGAAATAGGAGCGTCATGTAGATTAGGTCTTGCATCCGCATGCTTGCTTCATCAGTCTGCATACACTGTGATAGTCGGTCTGTACACAAGTTAGTCCTCACTTGTCAAAGTCTAAACACACAGTCCTTTCACATCTATATGTCAGTATAAGTTCTGAGCACCAAGGATCTACGTTGTGGGATCAGGGAACCGCCTTATCCAAATCACTTCGCCAAAAGTTAGCTTTATGAATCCGAAAGGTTTGGAAGCAAGAATGACAGAAATGATCAACCAACAGTCTGACCGGTTGGCCCAAGTCTTAGCTTTCATGGAAGAACTGAAACAGCAGCAGCCACAGTACCCACATGGGTTCCCACCACCACTAGTAGGGTTCATGCCACCACCACCACCTAGGTTTGTACCACCTCCCGTTGTTGTACATAAGAATAACGGGGAAGAAGAATGGTTTCATGGGGTCCTGCCACATGCATATAAGAAAAAGTTTCAAGAAAAGATGGATAAAGTAGACAAGCTAGAAAGTGTGCTAAGAAAGAGCAAGGGGGTTAACGATTACATGCTAGACCTGGAAGGCCTGTTCGAACCTGTCAAAGTAAAACTGCCTGAGAACTTCAAAATACCAGAAATTGATCGCTTCAATGGGACCGGGAACCCAAAAAGTCACATCAAGTTGTGTATGAACATCTTCCAATCTATGGGATGCACTCATGAGCACATAGTTATGCTATTCCCTCAAACCTTCAAGAATGCCGCACTATCCTGGTTCCTAACTCTTGAAGTCTCCAAGACCCGAGTCTGGGAAGATGTTGCTAGAACTTTTATTGATCAGTACTCTTATAACCAAAAGTTTGATGTCACCATCCGGGACCTAGAGACAACCAGGCAGAACATCAATGAGTCTTTCACTGCGTTCTTGAGTAGATGGAGAAATAAAGTGGCCCAAATGATCCACAGACCTATTGAGAAAGAGCAAGTACGTATGTTGGTGAAGAACATGCAACCAGTATACCACGACAAGCTATTCTATCAATCCGTCTCCACATTCAAAGAGTTGTTTGAAATAGGCACCAGAATAGAGGATGCCATCAGAGAAGGAAAGTTCAAGAAGGATGAACCCCAACACCAATCCAAGAGACCCAATTACTCCCTGAACCCCCCGGATATCAATGTGGTTAGCAACCAACCAATGGCCTGCACCCTCCGTCCATACCAGTCCAATATGCCAAATCGCCCAAAAAGCCCTCGCGAATTCTCCAAACTTGATATTCCCCTTTCCACAGCCTTGGACCACCTACTCAAAAAGGGCCACTTATGGCTCCTCCCTTACAAACCACTACTAGATCCCATATCGTCCCACTACAACATGAGCCTACGATGTGCTTACCACCAAAATCTAGGCTATGCCATTAATCAATGCATCCGCCTCCACCATGACATCCAAAATCTAATAGAGGATGTACCCCATCCTAATCCCATCTACTATCTTGGCTTGGACCAACCGATCGAATGTTCCCTTTTGTCTATACTAATGATTGTTGAAGCTATACAGTAAAGTGATGGTGTCTGAAACTTCTGCTAAAAAAGGAGTATAATAAAAAGAACCAGCGAGTCACCGTGACATTCCACTTGAGACCAGGTCGAGTCTAATCGAGTCTGCCGTATGTTTTGAGTCTATTTCAAGTTTAGTCTTGTGGTCGAATCTGTCTGTCATCGAGTTGTTAATGAGTCTGTAATTCTTCTTTATTGATGGAATGAAATCTCATTTTGCTTAATCTGATGTACCTAGTCATAAATGCATGAGTCACTAAACTGAAGTGTCACTTTTCAAATTACCATGGATACTACTTTGCTAATAATTTTTTTGCAACAAAACAAAAAAGAATCCTAAAAGGTCAAAGTTGATTTCACGTTGACACCGATGAAGAGCTGAGAATTGAATAGTCTTACTTTAAGAATTTAAATATTCTCTTGCCTCAATCTTGAAAAGACATGCTTAAAACTGACTTGAGGCTTGCCCAACACCCTTTTTCCACCATTTTAAAGCCTTGAGCCCAATCCAATGGGGAGCCATAAAATCTGTCTGTTGAAAGCAGTGCAGACTTAGTCCTTGATGGTAGCCAAACACTTTCAATGAGTTTCTTCTCCCCTTTCAAAACAAAAAAAAAAACAAAAAAAAAAAACAAAAAAAAAAAAGAAAAGGAAAGCTCACTAGGTTGAAAACCCGAAAAGGCACCTAGGCAAAAGTTAGAGCTGAAAAGGTGTTGATTTCCAAGATCTGACCTTAGCCAGTCAAAATGATAGAGAAAATGAAAGAAAGAAAATTTTGGTGATACAGAGAATTGTATACTTCAAGGTATATCATGAGAACATGCCTAGATCACATTCCAAAAGGCTCAGAACGACCACAAATAAATTTTGAGAACTGATATGCACATTCTGGAATTATGAGATTGTGATCAAAAGATCTCACAAGAATTAACTAAATGAAAAGTAAAATTGACTGGCTAGGTGAAAGTGAAAAGGATCAATCCTCAAAACAAAAAGAAAAGAAAAGAAAAGAAAGGGAGACCAAAACTGAATCTTCTTATTCAAGGCTATCACAAGTGAGCTAAGTTTGAACTTCTTTGACGATTGGTTTGAAAAACCCTCAACAAATTTCTTTGAAAGCCTTACCTTAAACTATGCTCGACCTGATTTCTACTCGGGGATACATAGGCAACCGCATCGGTTTGGTCGACACCATCATAATCAACCCCCTCTTTTTTAAGACCTTGCCTTGAACTACGCTCGACCTGATTCCTACTCGGGGATATGTAGGCAACTACATCGGTTCAGTCGACACCATCATAATCAACCCCACCTCTTTTTCAAGACCTTGCCTTGAACTATGCTCGACCTGATTCCCACTCGAGGATATGTAGGCAACCGCATTGGTTTGGTCGACACCATCATAATCAACCCCCCCTCTTTTTCAAGACCTTACCTTGAACTATGCTCAACCTGATTCCCACTCAGGGATACGTAAGAAACCACATCAGTTCGGTCAACACCATCATAATCAACCCCTCCTTCTTTTAAAGCCTTGGCCCGAAGTACGTTGGACCTGATCCCCACTCGGGGGTACGTAGGCAGACTTTTAAAAAGAAAAGAAGGACGGCTCGCTAGGTCAAAAATCTGAAAGAATGCCTAGGCAAAAATTAGAGCTAAATCCAGAGTGAGCAATAACAAAAGAGAGAAAATAGCTCGCTAGGTCACTTCACCAGTACCTAGGCAAAAGTTATGAGCATATAAGAGATTAAAGTCATGGTCCTTGCCTCAAGCCAAAAATCACCTTCCACACTAGGGGCAAACTTCAGCTACCCACCTCATTTGCCTAAAATTTACTATCTACCCTTTATACAAGGGGCAAACTTCGGTCACCTACCTCGTTTGCCCAGAACCTCCAATAAACCATCATCCAAACTAGGGGCAAACTTTAGTCACCCACCTCATTTGCCTATGAACTCCACTTTCTACACCTCAAACTAGGGGCAAACTCCGTTTGCCTAATGTAATCCCATCATACCAAGGGCAAGTTTTTAAGTCACCAAGTTGTTTTGAAATTTTTTTAAATAGAGTATCTTTTATTCTATAAGCTAAGGCACTAATTCTAAGCAGATCTTGGGAAAATCAAAGAATTGATTAGATCAATAGGAAAGAACTTTCAAAAATTAGATTTATCAGCAAAGTGCTATCATGTTAAGATGAGAAGTGAATATAAAAGATGAGTGGTACATCATTTATGACAGAGGCACATTGGATCATGGAAATTTGAGAAATTCATGTCTAGGTCAATCCTTCTTTGTTTGAGATAGTAGTAATCTAATCAAAAATGTGTCATAGATCGAGGTCTCATGCAAACTAACCCAACTTTTCTTGTCATCGTCATTCCTGTTAAGTCTATTCATCCTGATGGTTTCAAATGTGTGGGTTTAAGGTGATTCCCAATTATAAAAAAAAATATGGATACAAGCAGAAAGTCAAGGTCGCAACATGTGAAGTGTCCCAAGTACGAGTGGCATAAACTCATAAGTGGTTGCAAACTACAAATCGATAGTTATTTTTTAAGGTGGCTAATCGGAGAAAATATCGCCAACACCAAGAAATTGTTGTTGATCTATTTCGAGTCCAGATGTGTTGATAAGGAGTGTCAATAAGATGCGTTGTTGAGGTGTTTTAGGGCTCAGAGTCCAGGTTTGCTGATGAGATGTTTTTGTGAGGGTGTTTATGAGCCCAGAGATTAGAGGAGCATCAAGGAACATCAAGAGAGTTAAGAAGCAATGTTGGAGTATCGAGGAATATCAAGAGACTTGAGAAGCATCGTTGAAAAGTAAAGTAACATCGAGGAACATCGGAAGTGTTGAGGAGTATTGTCGAAGAGGAGCATTAGATGTATTGAGGAGCATCATTGAAGAGTTCAGGAGCATTAAGTGTGTTGAGGAGCATCGTTAAAGGAGCATCAGATGTGTTGAAGAGCATCAGAAGAGTTGAAAAGCATCATTGAAAAGTCGAGGAGCATCGTTAAGATTTTATCAACCGCAAGAGATTCAGATATGGGTCCTGGTTCTTGGTCAGAAGGTTGAATCAACCGTGAGAGTTTTAGATATGGGTCCGAGTTCTCGGTCAAAAGATTTTATTAACTGTGAGAGATTCAGAGATGGTATCTTGGTTCTAGGTCAAGAATTGAAGAGAGATTCTCAGAGAGTCCAGAAAATGAAGGCCCTACCCGGCTCTTTTGGATTGGGCATTACAAACTTTGATCAATCATGAGAGATTTAGAGATGGAACCGAAATCTTAGTTCTAGGTCAAGAATTGAAAGAGAGATTCTCAGAGAGTCCAGAAAAAAATTAGCTCTCAAAGGCCCTAACTGGCTCTTCTGTCCGACCATTATAAGACTTGATCAACTGCGAAAGATTTGGATTTGGATCCTGGTTCCTAGTCGAGAGAAATAGTTAAAGAAAGATCCCAGAAAGAGTGGTTTCATCCCCATATAATTCAGTTTAATCCCCAGCAATCGTATCAATTCGTACATCGTCAATTCTTCTGATCATGGTTAGTCCAACTGTTGATCTAATCCATGACAGTCACAGTAGTTCACTGTCGACTCATCATCGTTGTTCCAATCCATGACAGTCACAGTAGTTCACTATTGACTCATCATCTCGGTTAGTACATCATCAGTTCAATCTCAACAGTCACAGTAGTTCACTGTCGACTCGTCATCTCAATTCGTACATCATCAATTCAATCCTGACAGTCAAAGTAGTTCACTGTCGACTCATCATCTCGATTTGTACGTCGTCAGTTTAATCTATGACAATTATAGTAGTTCACTATTGACTCGTCATCTTGATCTGTACATCATCAGTTCAATCCATGACAGTCACAGTAGTTCACTGTCGACTCATCATCTCGATTAGTACATCATCAGTTCAATTCTGACAGTCACAGTAGTTCACTGTCGACTCGTCATCTTGATTCATACATCATCAATTCTTCTGATCATGGTTAGTCCAACTGTTGATCTAATCCATGACAGTCAAAGTAGTTCACTGTCGATTCGTCATCGTTGTTCCAATCCATGACAGTCACAGTAGTTCACTATCGACTCGTCATCTCGATTAGTACATCATCAGTTCAATCCATAACAATCACAATAGTTCACTGTCGACTCATCATCTCGATTAGTACATCATCAATTTAATCCATGACAGTCATAGTAGTTCATTTTTGACTCGTCATCTCCGTTCGTACATCATCAGTTCAATCCATGACATTCACAGTAGTTCACTGTCAACTCGTCATCTCGATTCGTACATCATCAGTTCAATCCATGACAGTCATAGTAGTTCACTATCGACTCATCATCTCGATTAGTACATCATCAGTTTAATCCTGACAGTCATAGTAGTTCACTGTAGACTCGTCATCTCGATTAGTACATTGTCAGTCCTTCTGATCACAGTTAGTCCAACTATTGATCTAATCCATGACAATCATAGTAGTTCACTATTGACTCATCATCGTCAGTCTAATCCATGATAGACACAGTAGTTCACTGTTGACTCGCCACCTTAATTAGTGCACGGTCAGTTCTTCTGAACACGGTTAGTCCAACCGTTGATCCAACCCATGACAGTCACAATAATTCACTATCTGCTCGTCATCTCGATTCGTGAATAGTTAGTCCATTAATCATCATTAGTTTATCATCACTCTCATTAAAAATATGTTGTGTTCATCATTTTCATTCAAAATCTTGGGCTTCCATGTCCATTAATGGTGCTTCTGTGTCCGTCTCTTGACATCTCTGATTTTCAGGTCCATCACTTGAATTCTTAGGGTTTCTATGTCTAGGGTTTCCATGTCCATCGGTTATCTATCAAACTTCATCTTTGATTAACGTCCTCTGGGACCCCATATCCAATTACATGAGCTTGTGAAGCACACTTTCCAAAATTTAGAAGTTTTCTCCAAGACCCAGAGTCTTCAAACCTTGGTGTCCCTATTTAGATCAATAACTGCATCACAGTCAGAAACACAAGTGGCACACACCCCACAGCACCAACTTATACTAGAATCAGAACACTAGGTATGATAGGACTCATGACACAATTCATATCACATCTATGCATTTCATATCATCCTCATAGCATAGCATCCGCCTATCTTGTTGTGCATGTGTGATTTGTTCCTTTGTGCCCCGAACTACGTCCTGGTCTGATTCCCCTTAGCATACATAGGTAACTCATAAAGAGCACGACCAACACTAGTCTCAGCATCATGATTTTCATCATTGCATCTTTGCAACGCTTTTATCCTAAATCTATAGCCTCTAAAAAGACCTATCTTTTCAAAACTTTGGCACTCGCTTGCTACATGCGTTGCCTCGTAAGTTCATGCCAAAGAGGGGTAAACTATAGACACCCCATTTTGTCAGCTATTAAATTTAGGAGACCCATAGCTTGGTGGTTCACAATGATAAAAAAAGGCTCAAAAATGGCTCCTGGAGGTTAGTTCTATCTCTCAAAATGCTCAGAATGATAAAAATGCCCCTGAAAGCCCAAACACTCCCAGATTTGTACCGAAAGTTTTGAAAACATGTTGTGTCATAAGGAAAGTCATGAAATGAGTTTTTAAGAAAAATCAGACGAAATCATCAGCTCCCAGAGACCCCCAGAAGTCCCAGAAATTCTCGAAAAGTCCCCATTGACCAGTTTGACCAAGGATTGACTAGGTTTGACCGAAAATGTCCAAATTCGCCAAAAAGCTTTGAGATCATTCTAGATCATGTAGAAAGTACTAAAACAAGTTTTAAAAGAAAATTGGACAAAAAGTCAGCTCCCGGGATCTCCCACAGGTTCCCAGATCTTCTTAGAGGTCCCTGGTTTGACCGATTTGACCTAAAAGTGGACTTGAAACCAGAGCACCATATTATTTCTTAAACATTTTTCATGGATACTAGAGGTTAATAGCTTTTTAACGGTATATCGCACATAATTCCTGGATTTAAAACAAATTTATTATGAATTTCCGAAGGTGAAAAAGGCAATCAAATCGGCTTTTATTGCGAATACTACAAAACTTTTCAAAGTGACCTATCTCCGAACTATTTTTTTATGTAAAGTATCCATTACCTTTCCATGGTATACCACAATCTCAGTTTGGAGTTCATACGCATTTTCTGTGAATTTCGAACGAAATAGGGCCTTTTCACGAATACCAGAACCTCTGGGGGCCTAAATACAAATTTCTGGGCATCTAAGGAGCAGTGCGGCGGTGGCACTGGGCCACTGCTACGACGGCACATGGCTAGTGCCGCGGCGGTACTCAACCCCCGCAGAATCCATTTTTGTAATTTATTTTAGGGGTCCAAATTGAATAATTGAAAGCCAAAACGACATAGTTTCTTGTTCAAAGATGTTTGGGACCAATGGGAGCACTTTTTAAATCCCAAAACCACCCCAAATTGGCCTATAAAGCCCCCTTTTCTCTTCATTTTGAGGGGGCCAAGTGCAAAGTTCATAGAAGTTGTAGAGAGAAAGAGAGATAGAGATAGGTTTAGAAGAAGGAAAGGGAGCTTCTGCCATTGATTTTCTATAAGAAAGTGAGTTTCAATCTTGTTTTCTTCCATTGCCCCTCTTATGTTTCACATTCAAGTCTTTCCCAACCACCATTTTTTAGCAATCTTGAGTTAGGAAGCTACTTCCATGTCCAAATGTCAATATCTATGAGTGAAACACCAAGCTACAAGTCCAAAATCACATTGATTATCGTCTATTTATTGCTATTACTTGCTTGTTTACATTAATATTCATCTCTTCTTCCCTCATTTCTTTTTTATTTTTCTTTGATTACTTATATGCTTATCAACATCTAGATGACATCTTGTTTGAGGAGAGTGAATCCTTATGGATAGTAGCTCTTGACCTCAAAGATATGTTTAATAGATGATGATTCTAACTTCAATACATTCATATGTATTCTTGAAGTCATATTCTCAAACAAAACTATGTTTGTGCAAGTAATATTGGGAGTTCTTGATATGAGTTTGATGATGATGTTTCAAGTGATTTTAATACCCTTTTTGTGCTGAAAGTATACTCTCAAAACCTCTATTTCAAAACCCCTCATAAACCCCTCATTTTGATTTCAGAGAATAAAACCATAGTTCTTTCCAAAACCTTCAAAACAGTGAACAATCTAAGTTCAAAGATTTCTCTAGGACTCAATACTCAAAGTATTAACATGATACCACTTGGAAAGCCTTCTTAACTCATTAGAGAACACCCACGATTCTTGGTTTGACTTGAAAACACTTGAAAGGGGTCCATTTAGACCCAAACATTCTTTTCAGACATTCTGTTTTTCCTGTCACAGCAGCTTGGTTGAACTTCAACTTGTTTTACAGAAATATTTTCCAAAAAGTGTGCTCCCAATTGATTTTTCCCTTGAACTTCAGTGTTATAGATAACTTTTTTGTATAATATGGGCCTCCAAATATTTTGTTTTCATTTTCTAAGATTTTTCAACATTTCAGTCGATAGTACGGACTCTGTTTCTGAGTAACCTCTATTGTTTATATGATTTCTATCAATCTGTAATAGTTATTGAAGATTGGATATTTGATATGTGTTCTAGACATAATAAGGATGATCTCCATAAAAATGACGAACTAAAAACATTTCTATCCCCAGTTTTCATTTTTCACAAGATTCACTCACTGTTCTGTCCACTATTCACAGCAAGCATACTTTTACTTTCATTATTTGATTTTATGCTCACATGCACTTCAAATTAGTTCATATCTTAGGAAGTGGTCTATACTATATTTGTATATATTCCATGAGGATTTCCTCCAAGCATTCATTCATATTTTAGACTTCTAAGTCACTTTAGAAAGTCCATGTACACAAACACACTACAACCTTTGCACATCCTAGGATCATACATTGCATCCATGCAAGATTTGGGGTTTTTGTGACTCCTAATCTAAGAAGATTATAAGGAATGAACTTGATCATACGTTCATGCTTCCCCTAGATCTAATCTTCCTTTCACATCCGTCCCGGGGATTGAGAGGTCTTCTTTTCTCAAAGATTAACATGCATTATTGTAGTTTGCTAAGTATATTTTGATTTCTTTGATTATTTGTTTCAAGAACAATTCATGTCCCCTTTAGATTAGGAAAACTTAATTACTTGATATGTGATTAGACGATTTTTCCTAGGTTTGTTTGTGTGATCTTTCACTTTACATTGTGTGATGTTTGGCTTAGATCTTATGAATGATATCTTATCTTTTGATCTTCTATTTTAAGATTCGTATGTGATGTTATATACCTATCATAGTATTATTTGTCAAACCAAACATAGTATAAGATGATTATTTGGATGCTAATTGAGGCCCGTCGAGAGACGGGACGAGTTGAGGGTGTTTTAGTCATAACAAAGGCTCCTTCCTCTCTCGTACCAAAACCCTGAGCCAAGTTCTTTGGTTATAAAAGGTCGGTGCCCTTTATCTATTTGGGTGAGTCAAAATTAGGTTTCTTGGTTCTTTAAAGACCAAGTGGTGACTCTATATCTATTTTCAACAGACCTTCCGTTTCTTTTCTTTGATCCAAAACAATTTTAAAACAAAACGAAAGAGTGGACGACCGATTCCGCGTGTCCACAAACCATTAACAAGTTTTTGCCTTCTTTTTTGGGGTTCAGTGTGGTAAAGAATAGGGGGTTGGGAGACTTTTTTTTTAGTTTTGAATTTGTTTTGTAATCTCTCTAATTGTAGAGTCTCTAATTATTATTTATCAATCTTTCACTAATTTGTTTTTACAAATTTTGTAGTTCACTAGGTTAACTTATTATACCATTTTATATTTTTATCTATTTCCACCAGCTCTACAAAAGCTTCAAAATTTGTTGTATGTTTCTTACGAAAATTCTCCAGAGAGGGCGCCCACTCTTTGTTAATGAGAGGGCTCCTATTTTGACCGTCGGATCATGTTTACAAACTGGATCTGACGACCAAAATAGAGGCCCTCTCTTTAATAAAGAGAGGTAGCCCTGTTTAGAGTCTTGACTGATGTTTCTTAATTGGCAGCCATTGTTATTACATTTTTTCTTTACCTAGTTTAAGGTAGCAAATTGGTTTTATTAATTGTCATGTTGTTTGTAATGTTATGCTATGCTCCAAACAATTAACCACTAGGTCTCATCTTTCCCTTCTATTGTTCTTGGACTAACCACCACCAACCTGTAAAGCATGGGTACATATCTATTTATTCCTCTTCTAAGTGAATTGATATTCCTGACTCCTTTTGTTCGTAAACTCGACAATTGTTTCCGGTAAGTTTCCCAGACACACACATACACACTCTCTCTCTCTCTCTCTCTCTCTCTCTCTCTCTCTCTCTCTCTCTCTCTCTCTCTCTCTCTCTCTCTCTCTCTCTCTCTATATATATATATATATATCTCATCATCCATGTAATTCATTTTAAAATAAACATAGCACTCTATAACAATATAATATATTCAAAAACTAGGTTTGGGCTACTTCTCTGATTCAACTTATATTCTTTTTATGTTTGTTTTATTTATTTTTGTTTTTGAAATTCAAATATTTGACCAAATTTTATTTGCATAAGGCAATTTTATTATGGGTTATTTTAGGCAAACATGTGCATACATTTTACATTTCTTTGATGATGTTGGTGTATATCATGGATGCCTCTTTGTTCCCCAGAGACATCTGAAATTTATTGTTATAAGAAAGTCTGTTCTTAAGTAAACCATGCTCCTGAGAGTATCTTTACTACAAAAGGAAAATACAAGTGAAAGAATTTTGTTTCTTGTTTTCCTTTTCTTCTCTAAATCTGCAAACTAAACAGAACCTAAAGGAATTCAATAACCAGAAACCAAATTTTGGCATCTAGGTTGGTATTGGACTTTAACTCTTCTTTCTTTTGTAGTTCTCTGACATTAGTTTGAGGGGCTCGGAATGAGGCCTCTACCCATACATTAGACAATGGGAACACATAGAAAGCGATATGCGATGGTGTTGACTTTTGTGGCTTTATTTGAAAAGAGGAAACAAAAAGTTGGTTTGGTTGTGCGAGCGGGAATTAGCTACTTTGCTTTGAATAGCATTATGAAATCTCACTCACCTAGGTGGTCACTGGAACGACCACTAGATTGCATTTTTGATGCAAAAGAATGATTTTAGGCATATTTTGGTTTCCTAAGTGGATTAGGAAGGTGTCACCTATGTAAACCTAATATTAGGTTATATGCATGTGTTGGAAGGTAGCATCTTTCACCTTTTGACCTAGAAGACTATTGGAAGGCATTGTAAAGCTCTCTAGATTTGTTTTCACCATCATCATAGTGTATTGATTCGAGTTGCTACGGGGGTGTGGACGTAGGCTTCATTGGCCAAACCACACATGAAATCTTTGTGTCTTGTGTTTGTGATTGGTTTATCGTTTTCTTGTTCTTTCTTTCTCGTTTGGATTCTTTGTTTGTGTTTTGAATCATGCACTTTGCACAACAAAGTTGTTATAATACCCATCAAAATTAGAAAGTACGGACATAGATTTCCCGAAGTTAGTTCTGTAATTATCCCTGTACCCCGTATATTAATACATTGTATTTTAGTATTTGATTATCACTTAAATTATAACGATAGGATATACTCCATATTTGCTGTGGCATTAATTTATAACTATAAGTTATATTATATTCGTTGTCGTTTAATGTTGTAACTATAGGTTATAATTAAATTCATATCATTTAGAAATTATAGCTATAAGATATATTATAATTTCGTTGCCGCTAATTTTATAACTATAGGTTATAATTTATATTTTCATTGTCACCTAAATTTAAGGCCCCCGTATATTAATATATCGTATTTTAATATTTGTTATCATTAGAATTTATAACCAATAGTTTATATATATTATTTGGACCCGATAGTGCCGTGACTATGTCGTGGAATATAATTATAATTGACATTGCTATTTTAATCTCGGACCTTAAGTTGGATTCGGACATATGAATAGACTGGACTGATTTACACATGAACACGTAAAATCTAGTAATTACCCAGATTGAGTGGCACATGACTCGAGGAATGTCATATCCCATGATTTGGGAATATATATAGTACACCACCCCTCAAATACACCAGATTTGATTCCCTGTACATTGTCACACACGTATGACACATTAAGAGAGAGAGAGAGAGAGAAGAAGAAGAAGAAGAAGGATAAAGAGAGACCACGCTAGAGAGAGAGAGAGAGACGCGGGAAAGCCAAGAGAGATGCCAAGACCGTAATGAGGAAGGTAAAACTCTCCCTGTACATTTTTTGTACACACACAGACTCACAAATACCCTTACATACTCACATGCAGCCCCAAACTATCATGCCCCGAAGAAGCAAAAATAGAGAAAAACAAGTTCCTTTTTGGTCCCGTAGGTTCGTAACTGGTGAATAACCGCATTGCCATCTACTCAAACTAGGGGTGGGCATTCGGTCGGATCGGTTCGGTTTGGCACTATTCGGTTCGATTTGAGTTCGGTTCGGTTTGGAAGATTGTCAACTGTTAACTGACTGAAATTTAATTCGGTTGGTTCGGTTCGGTTAACTGAATTACAAATTCGGTTCGGTTTGGTTATTCGGTTAACCGAAATGTAAAAAACCCAATTTTTATTTTAATTTTTTTTTCATTTTTCACAACTTTTTTATGTTTTTTTTTTCTTTTTCTTTCATATTACAAAGAACGCATACTTTTCTTTGTTTTTAATTGTAAAAATACTTATATTTTATTATCTATAGTTATGTATAAGTATATTAATAATATAGAAAATGAAAATAAAAAATAAAATTTCGGTTTTCGGTTCGGTTCGGTTTTGCCTATAGGCAACTGATAACTGAACTGAAATTTTTAATTCGGTTCGGTTTTTAACCGAACTGAAATTTTTAACTGAAATAACCGAACTGAAATTGAAAATTCGGTTCGGTTGGTTCGGTTTGTTCGGTTAACCGAACTGTTTGCCCACCCCTAACTCAAACCAACAAATACAATGATAGGGAGGATGCTATTCATAGAACATATCTTATTAACATAATCAAAGGCTACAGCGGAAATGTAAAAGGTTTGGAAGCAACATATGCCCAAGTACCAATTATAAAAGTTTACTAAATTTATTACAACAGCTGGCTTATAGTCTAAGACCTACAACAGGTATTAACAACAGTACAAAAGATATACAAATGAATTATTACAAAGCAGCACGTCTTCGTCCTCAAGCCTTCAGTTCTAAGTCCGGCAGAACATTAGTCTTTCGTCCTTAAATCCTGCGAAGCTCTAGACATTGGAATGTCCAGGGCATAAATGCCATCAGCTTTGAATACAAAGCTGAGTGAGTACATCAAACATACTCCTTACCCGTTACTATTCAGCATCTTAAAATGCGATTAATCTCTGATCAATGACATCTTTCACAGACATAGCAGAGGTCTCATTAAACTATACATTAAATCAACAATAACAGGAATATGTTAAGTAATGACAAAGATAAAGATTATGTAATAACATCTCATCATGCTACTCAATGTCTAGCATTACCAAATCCATGCATGTAACGCATGCAACCACCCCATGTCATGTCATTCATTCGAGCTCTTCTCCAAGAGCAGCGAAAAAAAGGCCGAAACCAGCATCGTTGACCCCATACCTGACTTCCTCAGAGAGCTCCTGATACCATCTATGCCCATGAGCTAAACTCCCATGACCGTTGAGGGTAGTCTCAGGCATCTGAAAAAGGACAAAATATTGGGTGAGGACAGAAAGAAAGAATAACAAGGCAAGAAAGCAATAGAAATGGAAAGGATAACAAAGTCATTGAGGGCTGGTAATAAAAAAGATAAAAAGGAATTCCCTTTTGAGTCTTAATAACTTCACATTTTGAGGGAAATAATAAATCAAATTCTTGCAAATCATCGATTCTATAAAGAGAAGTTCTTTGGAGTCGTAGTTACTCAGTGTTCTTGTGAATGATGTCTTTTTTTTAATCCTAGTGACTCTGTGCTTTCTAAAGAATAAAATGCTTGAGTCCAAGTTCAAAAAAAAGAATGAATTTCTTGAGTCTTGGCGACTCTATGTTTTCAAAAAAAATGAGATTCTTTTGATCCCTAGCAGCTCCATGTTTATATATTAGAGAATTCTTGAGCCCCATGAAATTCCTTACATTGTGAAGAGTAAACTCTCGAGTCCTAATGGCTCCATGTTTTTTTTACTAAATTCTTTGGAATCATAGCGACTCCATGAATTGAGAATTCCTATGTGCCAAGAATAAATCAAAATTTAAAGTGCTCAACGAGGGTCGATGCGACCCTTATGAAGAATAAAGTGAAATCATAAAATTCAAGGGCATGATCTTTGCATAAAATCAATAAATCCAAACAAGAAGAATGGGTAAGAATATAATTTCAAGTGTTGTACATGATCATGGCATCTAGTAGTCCATTCGAAATCAATTAAGAGGGCATAACAAGTAGTCTGGGCATATCACATTTTCACAAAATCAAAGGGCACGTTCATAGATGCATTAATCATCATACATTGCATTGCATTCATCGTCATAAAAAAACAAGAGAGTTTGAAATTATACCAATTTTTTGAAGGCTCGTGCCGAGAGGTGCTCTCCGGGATCGGCAAGTAAAAATACCGAACTGTGGCTAGTAGAGGGCTTGTACTTCTTCCTTGAGGGTCCATGAGAGCCTAAACCACTAGCCATTTTCAAAATCTACAAGATATATGGAAGAAAATCATAGATTGTGTGAAGAAATTGGGGAAAACAAAGAAAACATATCAAATAACTATAATTTCGAAGCATAAAGCAAGTCTAAGATGCAATCTTGGCATTAGAAGAGGTGAACATACCTTGGTTTAAGGAGATTCTTGAGTTGAGAATCAAAGGGGAGGAAGCTCTTGGAAAGGGAGTTCGTAGGAGAGAAGGAGAGAATGAGAAATAAAAGAAAGAACTCAAGTTTAAAACAAACTGCCAGTCTGACCGACAGTCAACGAAAAGGCAGCTGGCGCGAGGCAGTCAGCGAGTGCTACACCGGCACTCACTGAGTGCAGCTGCGCATTCACCGAGTGCCGCCATATGTGATAGGTGGCCCTTTTCCCCCAACATTTTCATATTTATATTAGGGACCACCGAATTTTGCTTAGATGTCCTCCAAGATTTTCCCTCGTTTTGAATGAACCCCCTAGGTTTGAAAAAGAAGCTTTGAAGCCGTCTCATAAGTTAAATTGGCCCCAGTTGCAAGAGATCGAATTGGAGTTGAATATAACTGACTCCTGATTTTCGCAAATTGATTTGGATCGAGTCTGATTGACTCTTAATTTTGGAAATAATGTGATTCGAGTCTATTTGACTCCATATTTTGGAAATACTGCAAATTTGAGGAAGTAATGTGAATTTGAGTCTGATTGACTCCTGATTTTTTTAAAAAAAAATTGACTTGGATCGAGTCTGATTGACTCCTGAGTTCGGAAATAATGTGATTCAAGTCTATTTGACTCTAGATTTTGGAAATAATGCGAATTTGAGGAAATAATGCGAATTTGAGTCTGATTGACTCTTGTTTTTTTTTTAGTTTGAGTCTGATTGACTCCTAGTTTGTATTCCTCAACTATCGTAACAGACTTTCAAAGATTTAAGCTTGAGGATGTAACGTATTTGCATTCCCACTTCTCACAACGATTTACACTGATTTGACACCGAAGTATAAGGCGCGAGGCGCATCTCAGTCAATCAGATGATTCTTAGAAGACATTGGAGTATAAGGCACGAGGCGCATCTTAGTCTTTTAGCGTGCTTCCTGATTCGACACCGGAGTATAAGGCGCGAGGTGCATCTTAGTCGATCAGATGATCCTCAGAAGACATCAGAGTATAAGGCATGAGGCACATCTTAATCTTTTAGTGTGCTTACTGATTCGACACTAGAGTATAAGGCGCTAGGTGCATCTCAGTCAATCAGATGATTCTCAGAAGATATCGAAGTATAAGGAGCGAGGCACATCTCAGTCTTTCAGCGTGCTTCCTGATTTGACACCGGAGTATAAGGCGCGAGGCGCATCTCAGTCGATTAGATGATTCTTGAAAGACATCAGAGTATAAGGCGCGAGGTGCATCTCAGTTTTTCAGTGTGCTTCCTGATTCAACGCCAAAGTATAAGGAGTGAGGCACATCTCAGTCGATCACTAGTCGATTAGATGACTCATGAAGAATGTTGGGGAATTAGGCATAGAAAGCGCATCTATGTCGGTCATGGCTTTCCCGGAATAAGATATCATCGGCATAGAAAGTTTAATGACATAGAATGCATTTTGCTACTAGAGAGAGCAGTATGGTTCTAAGTCATTGCACCTGAAAGCATGGAGCATGAATTTGCTTGAGCACGTGCATCACGATAGGATAGGTGCATTCATCTGTATGCTTATTTGTGATTATGTGTGTTTGTCCCTTGTCCAAACTATGTCCTGGTTTGATTCCCGTTGGGGTACATAGGCAGCTCGATGTTGAGCATGACCAGAACTGACCACCTAGGCATCCTATTTTTACAATGCACTTTATCTTTACCTGAATACGACATATCGGTCAAAGGCTTGACTTAACACAGGCTTCGACATTCACTTGCGATACACGTTGCTTCACAAGCTCTGCCGAAGAGGTGCAAACTGTAGACACCCCAATTTTGACCGACCGTCGAATTCAGGGGATGGTTACCTCTAAATTGAATGATGACAATGACAGGCGGAATTCGAAGACTTTCAAAATGATTCAAGCTCTTCAGAAGATTCTTCAAATTAAGTTTTCAAAATTGAGAAGAATAGGGAAATCAGGTGATTCGAAGAAACCCGATTATGAAATACGTATGAGATAGGAACAGTTCGAAAGTTAATTTCAAAATTAATTATATTATTAGAATTTTGAAAAAGGAAATTAAAGAAAAGAATAGAATTTTGAAAGGAAAGGAAAGAAAAAGAAAAGAAGAAGAAAATATAATAGAATATTAGCATAATTAACTAAAATATATTAGTATAAGTATGAAAGTATATAATTTATATATATTTTTGAAAAATAAATAAATAAAAAGGGATAATACCGTTGGTGCGGCACTCGGCATAGGCAGCGGCACTCTCTGAGTGTCGCGCCGACACTCACTGAGTGCTGTTGCGGCATTCGCTGAGTGCCAGAACGACACTCACTGAGTGCCGCAGATAACTCAGTGAGTGTCGCTCGCTGTAACAGCCTGGTTTTTTTTTTCAAATACGTATGGAATATTCTTGCACATGGGTTTTCCACCCGAAATTACCCAATTGACCCTAAGATTTTGGCCTATATAAGGAGGCCTCTTCACCTCCATTACAAGGATCCCAATCCAATCCTTCTTCTTGCTCAATCCTCTTCTTCCATACTGCAAGATATATAGAAAACTAGAGGATTTAAGAGAGAAATCAAGAAATTTTGAAGAATTCAAGAGTTTTTTTTTAAAAAAAAATGGAGAAGAACTTGAAGAAATTCGAAGATCTTTATCAACAATTCAAGAAAGTCTTGAGGTTATAGAGGTAACCTTCTAATTCTATCTAGAATTAGGCTAGATTCAATCACAAACTCATAGATTTAGGACTTGTACACATTTCAAAACCTCTCTTCTTATCCCATTTCATCACACACCACATAGAGTTTGTGATTGGATTTTCAAGTATTGTTTTCATTAGTTTGGATCTAGACATAGTCTTGGGTTTTAAAATAAAAACAAATTGTAAAAACGTTTTTACTTGGACTTCATGTAGACTTTGATTTTACTTCCTTTTGTCTCTATTTTCTCTTTGAAATCCATGAGATCTTCTATATGTCATTGGGGTCTTCTCTGGTTTTGATCTATTAGTCTCCCATAATCTCATGATTTATGTGGGGATCAAGATGGGCCTTAGTTACAACCATATGATTTTTGTTGGGTCTAAGTTTTGAACCCTAACTTGAGTCCTTCAAGTTGAGTCTCGTAGAGTTATTTCTATATTTTATGAGATCCATATGATTTTGAGTCATATCTTAGTCTCCAAGGACCATTAATTTTAGAGGAGAACTAGTAAAAACGGATCTACATTCCTCAAGGAACATATATTTGGGAGAGGAATTAGGTGTAGTTTAGGTTTAGTTAAGATTTTGAATACCAATTCCATAAATGGTGCAGTGAACTCATGAACTCACTGAGATCAAGGATTTTGAATTAAATCATGGTCCATGAGAATTGAGTGAGACCAAGTGGAGAGTGTTCATAACTCATATATGTATCATTAGGACCTTAGCCTTGGTAAAATTTTATACTTAGAATGGTTTGGAATTGTGATTTGTAAGTAAGTTTCTCTCTGTCCAAAATTTCAGAACAGTAAGTTCGTTTTAAAATGGGTAAATCAAAGATTTAATAAAGTTTTCTTGACCTCAATAAATTTTTCTAGATAGTTCAATGTGTTAGGAAGATACTCTAAAAAGATCAAAGTGATTTTGATTTTTTTACTACTTTTAGAAAATCATACAAAAACTCTGGACAGAGAGTAAAAAATTTCTGAGTGATGTCTAGTCATGACCCTTTTCCCAGAGATTCAACGATCTATAATTTTCTTTTTGGGTTAGAAACTAGACTCACAGAGGCACAACATACTCAAAAATCATTAAGATCCAACCGTTGGAAGTATTTTATTTCTATTTTTGAAAGTCTAGTCTGCTCACTGTAATTCTTACAATTTGGCACGAGAATTTTTCTGTGTGCGCTTGTGTGCTATACCCAAGTGTAGGTAATCGTGCAAGCAGTAATCTGGTTAAGTCCAGGTCGATCCCACAGGGAAGGTGGTAAACTAAATACTTAGATTAATCTCAAAAAGGGAAAATAAAATTCAATATTTTAAAGAAATGTAGAACACAAAGTCCCACAATTTATCAACTACTAAAAATAATTAAACTAAAATAAACTAATTGCCAACTAATTAATTAAAGTGATAATATAAAATGTGTTTTTCTTAATTAAAAAGGAATGTTGGGATTACACGAATCCACCGCGACCTAGCCATCTACCATGCAGTTGCATTGAAGCTCAATGGAGTACGTCCTCAACAGTATTCCGTATTTCTCTTAGAATAAAGAATCCATAGCCCTTTCATATCCAGGACTATATCATCACACTGGAGTTTGAAATACACAAAAGCGATTTAAATCAATAGTTAAGACTCTCACCTACAATGGTATTAGCATTGAGGATGGTTTGCAAAAGTTATTGAAGAAAAATGCCTCAAGGCTTAAAATTCACAGACTGTTTTGACAAACTGAGCGTTTGGGGACAGTTTGATAACAATCCAGTAAAACAGAAAGTCTAGGAATACTGTATAGAAGGTCCTCAAGAAAAAGGGTGTTCGATCGATCGACGCACTTTCGATCGATCGAACTACCTCGTCTCTCGATCAATCGAACTGTCTTCGATCGCTCGACTGTGTCTCTGGTCCGATCGATCAAACTACCTCGATCGATCGAACACAGGGATTATTCTGCTGCATGGCAGAGGTCTGAGATCACAGTTTCATCATGATCTCCCAACCCGGGGACTACTCAGACATCGTCTGGAGTGTCACAAATTTATTATTAACGTAAAAATTCACTAAGGTTGTGTTTGGATGAGGTTTAAACATGCAATCAATGAAAATATATGATTTATCAACTACCAACACGTAAAACGATGATCTATGCAGATTTAAACTATGTAAACTACTGAAAGAATGCAAACAAAAATAATATATCAAAACCTAGAACGAACGAGCTATTAATAACCTTTAAACTTCACTTGAATTCAATGTTCAATCACCAAAACCTACAAAAATCAAAGTAGAACACTCTCTCTCTCTATGTAGAAACTGATAAAATGTAAAGTGGGTGTCCTTATGGACGTCTACAATATGAGTATAAATAGCAGAAACCTAATGCTAGGGTTCCCCATGCATTCTGCTGCGTGCGCATAAAAATCTGATAAAAGGCATGTTCGATCGATCGAGATCGAACGTTTCTCGATTGATTGAACTCTTGGGGACTTCAATCGCTTGAAATTATCTCGATCGATCGAACCTTCGATCGATCGAATGGTCTTCAATCGCTCAAACTCTACATTTTAGCTTTTACATATCTTCTTTAGAATTCAGCATTTCCCTTCATCGTTGTCTTTCTATTCTTCACACAGCAACTGCAATCTGCACAAATTACAGCTAAAAATGCACAACTTATCATAGTTTAATCAATATGTTCATAAACTAGCATTGTAATTCAAATTGCAGATAAATGGAGGAATTGTAAACTAAATCCATACTTTTTCTTCTTTTAGCGCGGTTGTATTTTACAAATACTCCCGCTTGTCACAACCCCCAACTAGCGAGTTGCTAGTCCCTAGCAATAGAGCGAAAATAAAAACAAGCTAAACTATAACTATAACGGAAAAACTAAAATACTAAACCAGACTACTAAACTAACATAGCAAGAAAGAAACTATCTAACTCACTTTCGCAGGAATCGCGGTTGCATTTAGCGAATACAACAAGCCATTAAACCCCTAGGTTCCTCCTAGCGGACGAGTGTTGTCTCATGAGGGTTTGCAGTGAATATACCCACAAAATTCTCTGATTTAGCTCAAAAAGATATAGAACAATCTTTTAAACATTCCCCTTTTTATTCAACTATTAATTTAGCTTTACAGACATATCATCCTCATTCAAACCATGAAAGAAATACACATGTTCCTCATGTCACCAAGATAAAAATAACATAAGTGTCACATCCATGTATCCGTGTGTGTGTGACATTAACAGCTATACATCGAACTTTATCTAGAGTTGTTTAAACAATCATACTCTCAGAACTTATAGTTTCAACTCAGTCCTCACATAGTTATTACACTCATAATTGAACATCTCACCGAAACTTGGTGAATAATAGTCGAATATGGTACAAAAGCTTTGATAGGAGTGATTTTTTTTTCGGATACTAATGCTTTCATACTTGACTCTATAAAAGACAAACATTTTAGAGTGTATAGTCTCATGAAAGGAATACTACTTATTAGAGGAGCGAAATACCGTGGATAACTCAACTTACACTTTCATGTTTAAACTAAGTCATCGAGAATCATTAAGGCTTTGACTCTTTGGATTTTTTTTATTTTGTATTTTATTTTATTTTTTTTTAGTGGGATAGAAATGAAAGGGTAAGAACTTGCACATCTTTATCATGTGACTGTATTTGGTAATTTCTTTACTTTCAACCATCCTTTCCATACATATCATCATTCATTATTATTATTATTATTATTTTAATAACCTTTTTTTTTTTATATCAAAACCTGGATATATGCAGCCCTTCTCACCACTATTCCCTCCTCATACTTCAACAATCTAATCACATTGGGTGTGCAATGGGGTGTATTTAGGTCAAGGTATAAAGTTAGGAATTTAGAATTTCATATGGTTTCGGCATGATTTATTAGGCGAGGGGTTAAGAACAGCACATATTCAGAGATGTCAATATAGGTAAATGGAAAGGTAAGGAGTAAACAACGATGGCTTAAATCATTTTCCCAACTTCTTAATTTGAACACTTAAATGTCCATTGAGTTTTAATTGGTAAATCCTGAACGTTCTCCTCTATTAAGAAGCCAAAATAAAGAATTAGAGACTATTCAACGAATTCTAATCGGCATTTTCAATGAAGACAATTCGAAATTAATGTGATAATTCCCTCAGAAATGAAGATCGGATTCAAAAGCTCACTAAGGGTGACTAGTTTTCACTACTTCATTCTTTAAAGTACAAAAGTCGTATTAACTCTGATTTTAAGTTTTCTGCATAGCTATTAACATGTGCAAATGATTTGGATACAGGAATGGTCAACATATGCATTCATCCTAGAGAACTAGAAAAATGTGTGAACTTAATTCATAAAAGGATGAGAATAAAATGATCGTGTCATTGCTTGATAACAGCTAAACAGAAGTGAATATTCAAAATAATTCTACCAATTTAATTCAAAAATTGAAATTTAGGAAATTTTGAAATTTTAAGTTAATTCTAACTTCGAATGGAGATTGTATGACATTAGCAATAGATAGAGCGATCCAGATTGTTAGGTAACTAATATGCACAGGTGATTATCTATCTACATCCCACCCCCCAACTGAAAATTGCAATGTCCACAGCAGACGATTTTCAAAGATAGATAGAGAGATATCACCTGATGTATATAATCATAAGAATCAGAAGTGTAACAACCTGTACAGAAGGCATACAAACTCCAAACAGCAACAAGGCAAACAGGAATTAACTATAAAGCAAGGGATCCATGCATAAAATAGAACGCATCACTGGACAAATAATAAGATGAAAGAACAGAACAGTGATAATATACATCATACAAACTAAAATCCAAAATATATACACCACCCACCAATAATACAAAATATCCAAAAATATATCCAATCAACCAAACAACACCTCCAAATCCAACCACAAGAACCAAAATACACAAACAATCAATAATACCCATCCCTCGGGACTAGACATCATCGGCGACATCCGATAATATCTCAATAAAAAATATCAGGAGCATCCCCACCGCCACCCTCAGCAACAGTCGATACTGCTGGGGCACTCGTAGTCGTAGTGTCTAGTGTAGATAAGGATGTGTCGACTACGACGGGAGAAGGTGGAAGTGGTACCTCCGCAGCAGATGGTATCGCCGATGATGTGGATGGATCGGTAGGTGGTGCAGAAATAGGAGGATCAGGCATAGATGGTGCTGCTGAAGTAGATGGTGCGGAAGGATCAACCGGAGGACCAGTAGGAGCAGAGGAAGATGGTGTAGTAGTGGGTGGTAGGGGTGCAGATGGAGGGGAAGATGGGGGCACGATCGTATCAAACCCTAGCAGGACTAATAGGGTCGTCAGCATGGTGGATATGTGATCTATCTTGCCCTCGAGTCTAATCCGGGCCTCCCTCTCCTCTAATAGAAACTCAGGAATCGTAGGGAGAGGCGCGGAAGAGGACTCTCCCTGGGCAGGAGCCTGAGACCGCTGTCTCAACTCAAAATGGGCAACCTCCTCCACCGGGTCAACCTCCTCATCAGAATCACACTCCTCAGCCTCTGTCACGTCTCCTCCTCTCTCCCACCTTCGCCTTGCCTTTTCCTTTTCGCTTCCTCTTCTGCGCATCGGACCGGCGGGAAGCTGTCTCTCCAAAACGACTGCGGGACTGGGCAGTCGCGTCTCTCGCCAAAGGAATGATACCCGCATGCTCAATCACCCTATAAATAGCCCAAGCACCCTTCAGGTGCTTCTTGGCCTGAATATAGCGTGTAGGGTGTCGCATGAAGTCGATGTAAAGGTGGGGTAAACAAACTGGCTACCGTGTCCCAATCGCGTATAAGACACGAGCATACCACGCCGCAATCTTCTCCCGATACGAGGTCACTAAAAGGCAATTGCTTAGGGCAAGATGGAGCATATGGTAATTATCTGTGAGGTGGAGGTCGGGAATGAGAGCCTCGCCATCCCATGTCGGAAGAGCTCCTCCGGTGATCTCTCGGATAATGATGGTCGGTGATAGCTGAGGTGTGTCGGGTCGTGTGGGCATACACAATTTGGTACCTCCGGTAACCCAAGAGCAGCAGCAACAGTGGTCGGACTGAAAATGATCTCTCATCCGCGAAAAAATGAACGAAGGGTGAATGGAGCAATCGGATCCCGAATCATCGTCGCACACGCCTCCCGTATCCAAGATAGATTCACCTGCTTAGGCTGGGAGAATAGTGTGTACCACTGGGGCATGGCATGTATTCATGAAAGGCACCACGGAGTAGCCAGCCAGGCAGTCTCAAGGGGACACTCGATCATGACCTTCCGTGACTGGAAGTAATGGGTGAACCAAACACGGAGTTCCTCGTTTCTAAACCCGTGATCTGGAACTGGGTCGGGTATAGCGAGGTCGAATGGCTTAGATTTGTGGTAGCCAGTGATCGGATTCATGATAAAGCCCTAAAAAGGAATAAGCAATGAGAGAACACATTAATACAGGGCAAACAATAAAAAAGAAAGAAACTGCCACACTTCGATCGATCGAAGCCTGTTCGATCGATCGAGAGTATCTTTGGTTTGATCGATCGATCTAGAACAGCGAAACGGCAGTTGCAACGATTGAGAATGGGGATGGCCCGAAAACAACCAATACATGAATAACACTACGAAAAGGAGTTAAAGAATCAATGGGGGGCACCCCCATATAAATTCGAAAGGAAAAGAAATACGAGGGGTGACTCAGGGGCTCACCTCGAGAGACGCGCTGGGTGTAGGGTGTTGGTGGTGCCACTGACGATCCGGGCAATCCGGAGCTCCTTAATGGATGTAGTTTGAAGATGGGGAAGCCAAAATCGTGGGAGGTCCTCTCTGTGTTCGATCGCTCGAGTAAAGGAGAGAGAAGGAGTGACTGATTGAAACTTCGGAACGACGCCTTATTTAAAAACAGGTTTCGATCGATCGAGTATGAGCGATCGATTGAGTTCTTCTCAAGCGCTCGAGAGGATGACACGCTCGATCGCTCGAGACACGTTCGATCGATCGAACATAAAAATCCTACAATATTTCTGAATTGAGAAATTACACACCCCCAACTAACCAACATTGATCTGGTTATACAGAATAAGGATAAAACAGTGCATTGCAGAATATGTAAGCCAAAAACGTCAACCTCATAATAGAACATTATAAATTTTATATAAATAAATCCTTAAAATATCATCCACGTATAATATGCATGCCCCCAACTTGGTGTTTAAAACCTTATTGATAAAGAAAAACGAAAAGAAAGCTGAAATTACTAAAAACTCCGTCTAGGAATACACTTGAATTGATGAAATAAAGTAAAAATGACAGAAAACAATTGAAGTTAAACAATATGCTTCGAGAATGAAAATTTCTTCTTCCACAACTTCTTCCTCCACCAGAACTGCAAATGTAGAGTCTGAACTTGATGATTCCCTTTCCCAGAACAAGCGGAAAGCAGCAAGGACATCATCGAGCAAGGCCGAATTCTCTAAGAAATTGATATCACCGACAACAGGAGATCCAGATGGAGACAAAGATAATGGAGTGTAATTGCGCATCGGACTGTCCTTTTGCGGGGTGTTTGGGGACCTTATGTATGGTCCAAATCCATGGAAAAGTTGATGTGGAAGGAACAGCGGTGGGAGTGGTAGATTCATAGTGATATTCCTGACAAAGGGAAACAAAAATGAAAACGGAGAAAAAAACGTTAACAAGAGCAACAGAAAAACAAAAAGGAAGAGATAAATAAAGCAAAACGAAAAGGAAAAGAAAGGAATGTGACACAAAGTTCACCTCACTATTGGCCAGATATCCCCAGATGCACTAGCTGGTAGAGGGCATTGAAGCCTAAATAGCAAGTAGCTGACATACTCATAGATGTAGGGAACCACATGGATGACCATGAAGTCATCAACATATATGAAAACAGCATTGTGGCGTTCGGGCACCACATCTTGTAAGTCCTCTTCTTCCCATGGTTCCCACATTGAGTCATTTTCCCATTGTTCTATTAGAACGTCGTCGACCTCCCACACAGCATATCCTTCTGGCTCTCCCTCCTCGTCAGGGAGTTCCATGTGCGCAAATGGGTTGATCTGAAGGAGCGCAGGATCATACGGGATATATCTGTAGGATAAGTCAACGATGTCATCGGCTCCTGGCCCTTGGTATGGAGATAAGCAAAATGCTATTTCATCAGCAGTCCACTGTGGGTTCTGATACTCTGAATCAGTCCATGACCCTATCGAGTGAATATCGTCATCTCTCATAGTGGACAGCCTGCACGAGATAACAGTGGAATAGCAGATTACGATCAGGATCACATTCAAAAAGACAGACAACAGATAAAACAAAACGAAAAACAGGAAAAAAAACAATACAACAACATTGGGAGAACGCACTTGGGCATTTTAGTTTGAAGTATAGTCGGGCTCATCCAATTGGATGTGCTCGATCTCGGGTTGGAAATCTTCTAAAAACGGTTTTATCCTCTGGCCATTGACCTTGAAACTTCCATTGTTCTTAAGATTAAATAACTCTACAGCCCCATGTGGAAAGACAGATTTGACTGTGAAAGGTCCTGTCCACCAGGATCGGAGTTTTCCCGGGAAGAGATGAAGGCGTGAATTATATAATAAAACTTTCTGTCCAAGTTCGAAAGATTTTCAAAAAATCGTTCGCTCATGACGAGCCTTCAACCGTTCCTTGTGGAGTTTGGCATTGTCATATGCATCTCGTCGGATTTCTTCCAGTTCTGCCAACTGCAGTTTCCGGAGATGTCCTCCTTCTTTAATGTCAAAGTTTAATGAGTGAGTTGCCCAATAAGCTTTGTGTTCTATTTTGACAGGAAGGTGACACGCCTTACCATACACTAGCCTATATGGAGACATTCCCAAATTTGTCTTAAAGGCCGTGCGGTATGCCCATAAAGCATTAGTCAGTTTGTAAGCCCAATCTTTTCTATTGAAACTAACCATTTTTTCAAGTATGTGTTTAATTTCACGGTTAGCCAACTCCGCCTGCCCGTTTATTTGTGGGTGGTATGCTAGAGCGATTTTATGGTGTACCCCATATTTCTTGAGTAGTGCTTCCAAAGGCCTGTTGCAGAAATGCTTGCCTTGGTCACTTAATAATGCTTTTGGGGTTCCGAAATGCGATAAAATGTTTTCCTTGAGAAAAGACATGACTGTTTTGTGGTCATTGTGTCTCATCGGTATTGCTTCCACCCATTTTGATACGTACTCCACAGCTAGGAGTATGTATTCGCAGTTGTTTGATTTAGGGAACGAGCCCATAAAGTCAATGCCCCAACAATAGAATATTTCAATTGTGATAATAGGGGTTAAGGACATAGAATTTCTTTTTGAAATAGTACCTAGCTTTTGACAGCGTTGGCATGATTTACAGAAAGAATAAGCGTCCTTAAATATGGTGGGCCAATAAAATCCACTGTGTAGGACTTTTTGTGCGGTCTTTTGGGAAGAAAAGTGGCCACCACACGCTTCAGAGTGGCACGAGGCGAGAATTACGGTTATATCCTCATTAGGGACGCAACGCCTGATGACCTGATCAGCACAATACTTGAATAAATAAGGGTCATCGAAAAAGAAATGGCGTGCAAACGAGAGAAACTGCTTCCTGACTTGATTCGACCAGTGTCTCGGAGTTTGTCCTGCGGCTAGGTAGTTTACTATGTCAGCATACCAGGGTAAATTCGAGACTGCCATAATTTACTCGTCTGGGAATTCATCTTTGATTGGTATGGGCTCAGTATTGTCTGTGAATGTTAACCGAGATAAGTGGTCAGTAACCACATTCTCTACTCCCTTTTTATCCTTGATAGTGATATCAAATTCCTGGAGTAGAAGTATCCAACAGATAAGCCTCTATTTTGCGTCTTTCTTAGATAACAGGTACTTGAGGGCCGAGTGGTCTGTAAAACAGACTATTGGGGACCCTATCAGATAAGACCTAAATTTATCCAACGCGAAGACTATTGCCAGTAACTCTTTTTCAGTAGTTGTATAATTCATTTGGGCTTCATTGAGTGTTCTACTGGCATAGTATATAACATAAGGCTTGTCGTCCTTCCTCTGTCCCAGGACTGCACCAATGGCGTAGTCACTAGCATCGTACATTAGTTCGAATGGCAAACCCCAGTTGGGTGCCTGTATTATCGGTGCGGAGGTAAGGTGTTCTTTTAGTGCATCGAAGGATATTTGACAGTTTTCCGACCATTCGAAAGGTGCATCTTTGACGAGTAGTTGGCACAATGGTCGAGAGATGGCACTAAAATTTTGGATAAAGCGTCGATAAAATCCATCATGTCCCAAAAAAAAACGAATGTCTCTAACTGTACGAGGGACAGGTAAATTCGAAATTATATCGATTTTCGCTTTATCGACTTGGATACCTTTGTCAGAGATAATGTGGCCGAGGACAATTCCTTTGGTTACCATGAAGTGGCATTTTTCCCAGTTTAGTACTAGGTGTTTGTCCTCGCATCTCGCTAACGCATTTTCAAGGTTTTCTAGTCAGTTATCGAAACTATGGCCAAACACTGAGAAGTCGTCCATGAAAACCTCGAGTGTCTGTTCAACCATATCGCTGAAAATGCTTAACATACATCGCTGAAAAGTAGCAGGTGCATTGCATAATCCAAAAGGCATGCGGCGGTAAGCGAACGTACCGAACGGATATGTGAATGTTGTTTTCTCCTGATCTTCAGGAGCAATTTCAATTTGGTTGTACCCACTGTATCCGTCCAAGAAACAATAATACTTATGACCCACCACTCATTCTAGCATTTGATCCATGAATGGCAGTGGGAAGTGATCTTTCTGGGTCACAGTATTCAATTTTTGATAGTCAATATACATCCGCCTTCCAGTGGGGACGCGTGTTGGTACTAACTCGCCGTCTTTATTTGGGATTACTATTATACCGGCCTTTTTGGGCACCACTTGGGTTGGACTAACCCAAGGGCTGTCAGATATAGGGTATATTATCCTAATGTCTAGAAGTTTTAGGACTTCTTTCTTCACAACTTCTTGCATATTTGGATTCAGACGCCTCTGCATTTGTCGCGAAGGTTTGGCGTCTTCCTCCAGATATATCTTATGGGTGCAAATAGATGGGCTTATGCCTTTCAGGTCGGCAATAGTCCATCCTATTGCTCCCTTGTGCAGTTTGAGCATTTGGATCAACTTATCCTCTTGTTCTAAACTTAACGAGGCTGAGATTATAACGGGATAAGTCTTTTCAGTCCCCAGAAAAACATATTTGAGCTCTTTTGGAAGCTCCTTTAATTCAAGTTCGGGAAACTGAAAGTTCGAAGGCATGGTTAACTTCGTTTTCGGAGGCAAGGGTTCATATGGGGTGACCCACATGCATTCCTCTCTATCCTCCTCTTTAGTTTCCATCATGAGGCAATCATGATTTAGAGCAGCGTCCAATAGGGTAGAATCGTTGGGTCGATAAGTAGCGTTGAATTGTGACACTACCACCTCCAAAGGATCTTTATAGTCAACCAAATCAACCTCGTTTTCGATGATCGTTTCAATGAAGTTCACTTCTTCTTCATCCTCGTATTCTTCAGGTCGGGGATTTGAAAAAATCTTGACATTTAAAGTCATATTCCCAAATACGATGGTCATGATACCACTCCTTATTTTGATTGTGGCATCAATGGTGTTGAGGAATGGACGTCCAAAAATCACTGAGATTTGTGAACATGGATTAGACACAGGTTCAGTGTCCAAAATCACAAAATCCACTGGGAAGATAAATGTGTCTATCTGCACTAGAACGTCCTCCAGTATTCCTCTAGGATATTTGACTGACCTATCTGCCAATTGCAATGCAACTCTAGTGGGTTTGAGTTCACCTAACCCTAGTTGTTTATATACTGAATATGGCAGCAAGTTCACGCTTGCTCCTAGATCAAGGAGTGCATTATCTATCCTTTGATTCCCAATTCTACACGAGACAGTTGGGGTACCAGGGTCTTTAAGCTTTGGAGGCAACTCATTTTGAATTATTGCGCTTACTTGGCAAGCGACATAAGCATATTTTTTTACACTTTGCCTCCTTTTGACCGTGCATAAGTCTTTCAAATACTTAGCGTAGGCTGGCACTTGTTTGATTGCATCAAGGAGTGGGAGATTGATTTTAACTTGTTTAAACAACTCCAAGAACTCGTGATTCTTTGCCTCATTTTGGGGTTTCTTAAGCCTTTGAGGGTAAGGTGCAGGGAAAGGGCACTTAGGTAATGTGTCAATGACTGGCTCCTTTCCAGGCCTTCTCTCAAGTTCTTCTACTTCTTTAGGAGTGTCCTTGTTTAATTCTACTGATTTATCATTAGTAGATAACTCCTCTTCTTGAGTGGATGGTTTTCTCCTAATTACCACTTCCTCCTCTTCGAACTCCTTGGGAGTAGAACAAGGCATGTTTTGCCCTATACCTTTGCTGCTTCTTAATGTTGTCACGGCTTTTGCATGTTCATGGTTAGGAGGGCCATTGTTGTATCCCTTGGGGTTTGGAAGTGGTTGAGCAGGAAACGTACCACTCGAACCCTCTTGACGTGCATCCATCCTCTCTAATGTTGCGGACATTTTACTCATCATTTGAATTAACTGTTGTGTTAAGTTTGTATTAGAGAGTGGATCTTCCTCCTGCACCTTCTTGTGAGGTGACACGTAAATATTTGCTTGTTGGTTGTTAGAGGGTTGAGCTTGGTTGTAGTTGTTTGTTCTATTCTGATTGAATGGCTGGGACTGCCTGTTGTATTGCCCTTGATATTGATTATTGTTATTGTAGGGCTATTGTTGTTGAAATTGGTTTTGGGTCCCAGCATTGTTTTTCCAGTCGAACCCAGGGTGATTCCATCTATTATTTTGTGGATTATAGCTATTGTAGGAATTCCCCGCCCCCCTATACCCTTGCATGGCATTCATTTCCATGGGGGGTTGTTCTTGAAAATATGGCATATTTGGACAATATTGAGTAGTGTGTCCCAGCATGTTACATGTGCCACATGGTTCTTCATGCAAAAACTGCCTAGAACTCTCTCCTTTCATCCCCAATTCTTCCACTTTCTTTACTAGTTCTTCATACTTATTCATCAGATGATCCTCACTTTTTAGTTGATATAAACTTTTCTCTTCTACACAGGATATCTGTGATCGTGGGATATCATCTGAATTTGACCACTCATGGGCGTGTTCAGCTAGCCACTCAAAATGAGCTTCAGCTTCCTCCGTGTTTTTACGAAGAAATGGCCCCGAACTCCTGGTCTCGACCAACTTTTTTGTTTCACCATTTGGCCCTTCATAAAAGTAGCTGATGGTTCGCCATTTTTCATACCCATGATGTGGGCATGAGAGTAGCAAATCCTTGAAACGCTCCCAAGTTTAGGTGAACGTTTCATTTCTCTTTTGTTTGTAAGAGTTTATTTGTCGTTTAAGCTCGGTGGTCATGCAAGGTGGAAAGAATTTCTTCAAGAAAGCGGTATTCATCGCATGCCAAGTGTAGATGGAGTTTGGCTTCAAGGTGAGTAACCACGCTTTTTCTTTGTCCTTCAAAGTGAAAGGAAATAGCATTAAACGTGTCACATCTACAGGACAATTCTGTGAGAAAGTTTTACAAACATCCTCAACGTCTTTGACATGTAGATATGCCTTCTCGCTCTCCATTCCATGAAAGGTAGGAAAGAGTTGAATCATTCCATTGCGAAATTGAAATTCGCCTACATGGGGTGGAATGAGAATGCAAGAAGGTGTGGGCGCATGTTCAGGTGTCATGAGATCGCACAAAGGACGAAGTGAATCGTCGATTGGTACAACCACATTATCACCATTTTCGCTTTGATTGTCGGCCATTGAGTCGATCGGTGTAACTATGGGGTTAATAGAACTAGATGAACTGGATGAATAGAGTGGATTTCCAAAAATTCCTTCAATGGAATTATCCGACATAAAGGGAAAGACCCTAAGTAGTTTTTTTTTAATTGAAAGAAAAAGAAAAACAGAAAGAGATAAGGATAGATTGAGGTAATCGAAGCGTTAGCTCGTCGCCTTCCCCGGCAACGGCGCCAAAAACTTGGCATGAGAATTTTTCTGTGTGCGCTTGTGTGCTATACCCAAGTGTAGGTAATCGTGCAAGTAGTAATCTGGTTAAGTCCAGGTCGATCCCACAGGGAAGGTGGTAAACTAAATACTTAGATTAATCTCAAAAAGGGGAAATAAAATTCAATATTTTAAAGAAATGTAGAACACAAAATCCCACAATTTATCAACTACTAAAAATAATTAAACTAAAATAAACTAATTGCCAACTAATTAATTAAAGTGATAATTTAAAATGTGTTTTTCTTAATTAAAAAGGAATGTTGGGATTACACGAATCCACCGCGACCTAGCCATTTACCATGCAGTTCCATTGAAGCTCAATGGAGTACGTCCTCAACAGTATTCTGTATTTCTCTTAGAATAAAGAATCCATAGCCCTTTCATGTCCAGGACTATATCATCACACTGGAGTTTGAAATACACAAAATCAGTTTAAATCAATAGTTAAGACTCTCACCTACAATGGTATTAGCATTGAGGGTGGTTTGCAAAAGTTATTGAAGAAAAATGCCTCAAGGCTTAAAATTCACAGACTGTTTTGACAAACTGAGCGTTTGGGGACAGTTTGATAACAATCCAGTAAAACAGAAAGTCTAGGAATACTATATAGAAGGTCCTCAAGAAAAAGGGTGTTCGATCGATCGACGCGCTTTCGATCGATCGAACTGCCTCGTCTCTCGATCGATCGAACTGTCTTCGATCGCTCGACTGTGTCTCTGGTACGATCAAACTACCTCGATCGATCAAACACAGGGATTATTCTG
The DNA here is from genome assembly GCA_033977485.1 of Hydrangea macrophylla. Classification (NCBI taxonomy): domain Eukaryota; kingdom Viridiplantae; phylum Streptophyta; class Magnoliopsida; order Cornales; family Hydrangeaceae; genus Hydrangea; species Hydrangea macrophylla. Next base: position 82,549,525 of record CM066987.1, read on the forward strand.
CTGCATGGCAGAGGTCTGAGATCACGGTTTCATCGTGATCTCCCAACCCGGGGACTACTCAGACATCGTCTGGAGTGTCACAAATTTATTATTAACGTAAAAATTCATTAAGGTTGTGTTTGGATGAGTTTTAAACATGCAATCAATGAAAATCTATGATTTATCAACTACCAACACGTAAAACGATGATCTATGCAGATTTAAACTATGTAAACTACTGAAAGAATGCAAACAAAACTAATATATCAAAACCTGGAATGAACGAGCTATTAATAACCTTTAAACTTCACTTGAATTCAATGTTCAATCACCAAAACCTACAAAAATCAAAGTAGAACACTCTCTCTCTATGTAGAAACTGATAAAATGTAAAGTGGGCATCCTTATGGACGTCTACAATATGAGTATAAATAGCAGAAACCTAATGCTAGGGTTCCCCATGCATTCTGCTGCGTGAGCATAAAAATCTGATAAAAGGCATGTTCGATCGATCGAGATCGAACGTTTCTCGATCGATTGAACTCTTGGGGACTTCGATCGCTTGAAATTATCTCGATCGATCGAACCTTCGATCGATCGAATGGTCTGCAATCGCTCGAACTCTACATTTCAGCTTTTACATATCTTCTTTAGAATTCAGCATTTCCCTTCATCGTTATCTTTCTATTCTTTACACAGCAACTGCAGTCTGCACAAATTACAGCTAAAAACGCACAACTTATCATAGTTTAATCAATATGTTCATAAACTAGCATTGTAATTCAAATTGCAGATAAATGGAGGAATTGTAAACTAAATCCATACTTTTTCTTCTTTTAGCGCGGTTGTATTTTACAAATACTCCCGCTTGTCACAATTCTGTCACAGTTTTGATGAATCTTGATCAACTCTAGTCTAATGGACTCCTAATGCCCTAAGGTCTAAACCATGTCTAAACAATGTCAATTAAGTTTAAATCCAGAGGTTAGATGATCCAAACTAATGAATATCTCATAGCTCATGTTCATGTATTCATTCATGTATATTGATGCTCATAAGTAGGACTCATTTTTGGTTTAAGTTGCACTTAATTGAACCTAATTGAATATGACTAGGGGTTCCTTGTGATCATGTTGGCACTATGGCATCTCTGTATGGACATTACATTGGCTCATAGTTGAGACTTGTATATCTATAGAGGTGCTATGGTTCCAACCAGTTAAAAGGAATTCAAAGTTATCTCAATTCCTCCTCTACTTGATAGATTTAAGTTAGAAATTTAGGATTGATTATTTGATATCTTGTTGAAGCTTGTGGACTAATCTTTGTTTTGTAGCGCTTGTGAGGTACAATTTCTCAAACTTTTCTCTAGTTTATTTTATTTGTTGATTTTATTGATTTTTTGACTCCATGCGCGACACCTTAGACTAAGTCTTGTCTTATGTGTGTATATGTGATTAGAGATCTTTTTTTCTTCAGATTTCTATTTTGTATGCATTGCACATTTTTATATCACCGCGGGATCCCAGGTAAGTTCTCTAGTTCCCTATTGCATATCATGTTGCTTGCTAATTGAATTATGTGGCTTTTGAATGCTATTTTATCGTTAGCAATCTTACACACTTTTAGACATGCTTTTATAATATATATATATATATATATATATATGTATATGAATTAACTGAGGGCATGCTTAGATTAATAATTCGATTAAAAAGGATGCTGAGTAAAGGCATATCACGAGATAGGATGAGAGGGGGTGTTTTAGTCTGTCGGGCTCCTTCCCCTCTCATTCCATAATCCCTGGACCCAGTTTTATCTTTGGTTTCGCAAAAAAAAAAAAGATTGATTTGCTTTTAAAATGATTTCTTAACTTTCCTTTAAAAAATTATGTGGTGACTCCTTGAATTTGAAATGTTTTTAAAAAGTGGGCCTAAATGCTGGTATCCACAATCTGGCGACTCTGCTGGGGATCAAACCCAGAATCTCTGGTTTCGCAAACCAAAATTCCTAATTTTGGGTTCACTCGAGGATTAGACTTGAAAGCATCCCTTTTAATCGAATTAATAAATTTTTTTGTGCCCGTTGCATTGCACTTGCATGCCTTGCCTGTCGATTGCACAGAACTATGATCTTGGAGGCTCGGGGCAACCCGGTCGATCAAGCCATCATAAGATTGTGTGATCACCCTTGATCTCATACCATGTGTTGGTATATGAAGCATCCTATCGGATGTGTGTCAAGGGTCCCTTATTTTGACCAAAATTCGGCCTTTGCATAATAGATTCTATAGAACCTTTCAATCTTAGGAAATCAATTCTTGATTAGGATTATATGCTAGGGAGTTTTTTATGCCCGGAAGGGATTATTTGAGATGATGATGATGCTTACTTGATAAAGGATGTGTAACCTCTTAATCATTTTTAAACAATTCCCCTTCATGTCTTACGACATTCGAGAACATGCCAAATCTTGATTATGAGATTTCATCTCTTATATCATGGTTATCTAAGTATCATTGACCTTGTATGTATCCGAATTCGTGAAAAGTGCAGTAATTACCCAATCATATGATCTTTCCTATTAAAAAGTTTTCAAATCCATCTTTGCAAATCTCAAAGTGTTTTGGAAAATCCCTCTTACAAGAAAAACCTTTGAAATTTACTTCCTTTTGATCAAAGTAAAGAAATGTTTTCTTATCCTCATTCCTTTCTAAGTTTGCGAGAATTGTTTTAAAAGTTTTTCGTCGTCAAGAAAAGTATTTGGAATTTTTTTTAACTCAAATCATCTTTTGCAGAAAAATGCTTTCACCTTCAAAGGAAAATCCAAAGAAATTTGAAGGATCCCATCATGCTTTTCAAATATTTTAAATATCCAAAGGGTAACAAGGATCACAATGAACGGAGAGATTAGCACACTTGACATGAGTAAGGATTTTATGTGCTTATGTGTCTTATGTGCTAGGATCAGCTTTCATTTTTGGCATATAGAATAGGCATACACACACACACACACACACACGCACACACGTGCATCGCATCCGTATGACATGTGAATCATTCATTTATCACCAAGCATTTAATAAAATTGATTGGAAATTTTGAAAAGGAAAGGAATAAAATGAAAAGTCTCCCTTTCAAAATGAATCAAATTAATTAAAATATATGGTTATAGGTGAAAACTAGAACTTGGTACAAGCACATCTGGTACAGAGATTCCATTACAAGGTTAGTCAGAAGAGAAATGGCACAAGAAGCAAACGCGAGGGAGATAGTAGAATTAAGGGCCGTAGTGGAACAGCAGGCAGGGCAGATGACTAGGATGATGACTATGATGGAAACAATGGCATGACAGCCACCCATAGCTAACCCACCAGTTGTCGATCCTCCTCCATCTGCGAGGAATTTGGTTTGATGATCCAGAAAGGGCTAAAGTACCAAGAGCAGAAAATGAAAGTGTAAAGAAAGAGAGAGCTGAGAAAGAAAAGATAATGGCTGAGAAAGTCGAAAAGCTGAAAAGGGTAGTGCGCAAAGCCCAAGGGGTCGATACTACCTATTAGAGTTGGAACGGTTATATGACAGGGTTCATGAGATTTTGCCCGTCGGGTTCAAAATGCCAGTATTTGACAAATTTGATAGAACCGAAAACCCCCAAAGTCATATCCGAATGTGCATATGGGCCTTTCAGCCAAGTGGCTTGAGCATAACAATGATGGCTATTTTGTTTCAGCAAAATATTCACCAGAGCTGCTCTACTGTGGTACCTCACATTAGAGCCCAGTAAGACCAGAATATGGGAGAAAGTTGTAAAATCGTTTGTAGCCCAATACGAGTATAATCAAGACCTGGACGTTACTGTCAAAAATCTAGAGACTGCCAGATAGGGGAATAAGGAATCTTTTACTGAGTATTTGAGCCGTTGGAGAGGGAAGGCAGCTAAAATGGTGCAGAGGCCAACCGAGAAAAAACACATCCGAATGCTGATGAAAAATCTCCAGCCCATCCACCAAGAAAAGATGAGGTTTCCATCGATCAACACCTTCACTGAAGTATTTAATGTAGGAACTAGGATTGAAGATGCAATCCAAGAGGGGGTGATCAAGAGAGAAGAACCACTGAATAGATATAGGCGTCCAAATTACGAGACAGGAAGGGGCACTCAGGAGGTCATTCAGGACCTACAAATGTAAACGCACTAAGTGAACCAGAGAAGAAGTTTGATATAACAAGAAGTTATCTGAAAAGGAGGGGGGGATAAGCCGATGAGAAAGTTTTCGAATCTGGGGGTATCACTGTCTATAGCTCTCGATAGGCTCCTGGCGAAAGGGCATCTTCATTTGTTGGAACCACGGCCAAGGCCAAACCCACTTCCCTCGAACTTCAAGTCCGACCTATACTGCAAGTTCCATCAAGAACAAGGACATTCTACTGATCGATGCCTAAGGCTGAGGCACAAAATTCAAGATTTAATAGACAAAAAGGTGATATCTGAGCCTCCTGCCAATCCGCCAAATGTCAACAAGAACCCGCTACAGAATCATCACGTAGTACCACCACCGCCAGGCATTTATTTCTTAGAGATAGAAGAAACTTCTTTCGATCCTTCCGATTTGATTACCAAGATTGGGGAATCAAGGGAATCGTATCAACCGTCAGAGGATATGTCAATCTGCATGTCCGGAAACAATCAGGGGAAGATTCTACTTTGGAATGGTGGGTGACATCCTATTGACGCGTTTTCTTATCAACACCTAAGTGTAGGTGATCGTACAAGTAATAAAGTTCTGGAAGACCAGGTCGAACCCACAGGAAACGGAAAATAAATTTATAAAGATAGGCAGTAACTATTTTGTCCCTAAAAAGAAAATAAAAGATGATGGATTTTTGGGGTTTTTCCTAACCTAATAGTTTTTATATTTTTGCAATAAAACTAATTAAAAACTATTTTTTTGTAACAGTTTACGATGAAGATTTTAACAGTGCAAAATAAATTAACTAAGATACTAGTAAGAAAGGAAGAAAAAGAAATAAAAGCTAGATTTTCATGAGATAAACTTTTTGGATTTTATTATAGCGAAAGATGGAAATAATACAAAATTTTAATCTAAGTATCTGAATGCAGGGAATATTAATTAATTTAGGAGAAATGATTTAAAGGAATTGGGAATATGCAAAGCAACGCCAGATCATATAACTTCTATGCTTTTGAAAAAGATTTGGCATTTACGACCGCAGAGTCATTTTTTATTAAAAATAAAGTTTTACTAGTCGAGGTCATATCAAGTGTGTTAGGTTTAATATGGAGAATTGTAGCTACAAGCCCAATTCCTCCTTCAAGAAGATAATAATGATTCAAGCATCAACATAATTCATCTTCGGTTAGCACGGATTGTCTCACACTAAACTAGGGTTGTGGCACACTCAGTTTTCCCTAGGCATGAACTATTCGACTACTTAATATCACAATTCAATTAAGCACCATTACATATAAATAATCCATACAAGCACAAAAAATATAGATCAATGAGCACATCACATTCAAAATAGATCTAAGTCAAGAATAAACTTTGAAAGCAGTGATTTAATCAATAGAAGTACGATTTTATTATAAAAAATCCTCTGAACATGTAATCATCATCCATACATAATAAATCTACAATAAAAACATAAATAACACCCTATTACTTGGCTAGGGTTTCATTGAAACCCTAGATCTTGGTCTAAGCGGCCATAGAATCAAGGATTGGCAAGAGGTTGATGGAGGAGGCCATAGGAATCCTTGGTCTTCTTCTTCTTCTCCTTGTTTTTCTCTCTTTAATGGCAGAAGTTTTGGTTATGGAAGGATGTGTATAATGTTGTGTAATGATGTGTAACCCTAAATTTGATTTAGAATAGGATTTATATAGATTTTGGAAGGATTAGGAGACTTTTTCTAAACCTAATCGCACTAAAACTGCTATTTTTACGTTTCTGGACGTATACAGCCAATTCGGATCGCACAGGGGTCTTCACTACCTCGATATATGCATTTTTGACTTTTTCAACAGGTCACTTGTGCGGGTCACGTGGGCAGGTCGCTCTAGCGAGATTCCACTTTTCCAACTTTTTCTCAGATTTTTTTAGCTTCGCGCACCGATGGTAGAATTGCGATAACTTTTGACTCGAACCTCATATTGACTCACCGTTTATGGCCACACATCTGTAATGAAAAGATCTACATTTTATATCTTAGGAGAAATATCTCAAATCCAAAGTATTCCTTGTCAAAAAGGTAATTTTTCGAGGCTGCTACTGCATTCAACTTTCACCGGAATCAACTTTTGAGCCCAGAATGACTTCCAAAGCCACTAATCATTGGATTTTTGTGCATTTTCAAGTTAAAGCTCCAAAACCTACAAAATATATGTAACACCCGTACCCGGAAAAAGGGTTAATAAACATGTTAATATGCATTAATTTATATAATTAGTGTATAAAAATGATTAAGGGGAGGCTTGTACTCGCCCATGTAAAAAGTGTTCAGAGAGGGACACTAGTTGAAAAAGTCCCCAATGAGGTGGGACATGTATTGAAATGGTACCCAGCGAAGGGTAAATTGATAATTTGCATTTTTAAATGATTAAATGCATTTTATATGCTTACATGGATATTGTTAAGTTGCTTTCATAATATCATATTAATATGTGTTAGCATTAGCTTGGACACCCAAATAAGGGTATAAATGAAAAGATTTAAAAATTAGTAGGTACGATAGTAACTTCACAAAATACGTGGGACCACGTTGGGACCCATACGAAACTTAGACAAACACCCATTTAAATAATTTGGTAGTTAATGGAATGTTTGGGGGATTTCATAATAAGAAGTTAAAAACTATCGGGGGTGTAAATGCAAAAGGGCAAAAATGTGTTGACAACACATTGCATGTATATGCAAGTGTGTCAAGAGAGTAACAACTCTCAGATTTAAAACAGAAATTAGGAGAGAAAAGAGAGGCGCTGAGAGAGAAGGAGGAAGAATACGTCTCCGACGTCGTCAAATCGTCGTACCGTTGCCGTTCGTCGTCCAATTCGCGAACCGAAGCCGTATTCGGACTCGTGGAGGTGAGACGAACGTTTCTATACCTTTAATTTACGTTTTACTCATCGTAATTTCGGTAGCTTACGCCAATCAGTGACACAAGGTTGCCGAATTTGTGTAGGATTTACTCCGGTGAGAGGATTGAGCAAGAATTGCTAAGGAATTCTGCACAATTAGCTTAATTTTGGGTATAATCAGTGAGTAAGGTGAGTTTTCTATACAAACCAAATGATTGTGTTTAATGGGTTCAAGGCTTTGATGATGTTAGGAATAACTACTCATGCTAGAGGCTATTTTGTTGTTAATTTGTGAATGTTGTATCAATTTCATGAAGATTATATGTTGATACATGTATATGTGTTTATATGTGCTTATATGTCTATGTGGTAGTCAATGAGTACCGGGAAAATGGTTCATTGTTGGGAGTAATAAGGGTGGTGTAGAGGAAGAATCCGATAAATACGGAAGTCCAAGGAATAGAAGTGGCCATGGGACCAACGGAGTAATGAACCATATAACCGGTGACTCAGCAACTACGATTGTGTTTTATGTGTTAATTATAGCATTGCACGTGTTAAACATACAATCATGTTTAGATTGCTCACTAAGCAAATTTCTTAAGAAAACCGTTTTCCTATTTCTGTTATGGTACATAACAACCACCGCAGGTTCGGAGCAAGGCTCGGAGAGGAGGTGAAACGAGTTGGACTGGGGCAAGGCTAGGACTTACGTGCACGTGTTTACAATCATGTAATATGATGTAAATTATGGTTTTGGACTTGTGGTACTTAAGTTATAATGTTTATAGTTATAGGAGCTGGAGTTAACTTAGAGAAATTTGTGTAATTTCTTTTGTTAAACTATGGATTTTGTATGTTAGTTGAGTTGGACCACCCCGGCATGTCCGGGTGTATGTCGCAACCATTTTGGACAAGTTTTTGGCTTGTAACTAAGTTATATGTGAAGTTTTGAACTCTTTTCCAACAAAATTCTATGTTCATATAAGTTGAACCAATGTTTAGGCTTTAATGTCTTATTTGATTCAAATGAGCTTGGGTACAAGTTTAAAGTGGTTAGAAGTATCCTAATGTGCATTAGGTTCATGTTCAAGAAGTTTTATAAGCTTTCAAAAATGTTTGGATAAGTTTGAGTTCCAAAATTTCGTATAAACAGGTTGAAAGTTGCTGCTGCAGAAATGGTTCTGCAGAGGGGCTTTTGACCAGTCGAAGGGACCCGTTCGACCGGTCGAAAAACCCACTGCCAGCCCTTTAGTTCTAGATGTTCACATGTTTTGTTTTAACTTTTAAAAGGCCAAGAGGATACCTTTGGGGTCCCATTGACCTACAAAAACTTTACTTTCAATTATAAAGGTTGGTAAGTATTTTCCGCGGAATTTCCTATTTGGCACTAGTTATACTAGTGTTATTTGGCTCAAGCTTGTTTAATAAAGCTTTAAACTCTTCCTCGAAATGTTTTCATGTATATGCTAGTTCTTAGCATGAACTTGAGTTAGTTTCTTGTTTGAATTCAATTAGAATGAGTTGAAATCTTGCAATGATTGCGTGATTCGACGAGTTTTCACTGCTTTTGTGTACTTTTTGGTAGTTCTAAGTTGGTTGGGAAGTAGCCCCAAGTGACTTGTGTGTTTGGGGACTTCTTAGAATGTTAAATGGGGGAAAATATGGTTCAGAGGGTATCTGGACCATTCGAATTGACCCGCTCAACTGGTCGAATGCCCCTCTGCACAAGACAGTGACTTCGAAGGTATTTTTTCGTCGACTTTTACGGAAACGGGCATAACTCTTTGTAGAAAATTCGAATTCATGCACCGTTTTTTGAATTGGAACCGGGACTCAAAGATATGTCTTTTGATGTAAAATTTTCTCATATTTTATTAATGACCATTTTGCCCTTGGGGCTGTTTTGTCACAGTAAACCCTTTTATGTTGGTTTAAATCATGTTTTTCCTTAATAACTAGCATGGTTCTTGCTTATTATTATATTTTGGGTGCGTATAGTCTTGTTACACGTGTCCTAATCCATGGAGGCGGGTTGGGGTGTGACAATATAGAATACTTATTAAAAATAACTAATAACTGAATGAAATGGGCTAACAAAGCGTAACTTAAGGACTATAAAAGGTAACTATTCGTCACCGATCAAGTACAAATGATATTTTCTTGGAGGATGATTATATCATGAACCATAAACCTAAAGGGAGGATAGATTTGAGAGAAATAGATGGAGAGCCCTCAACTCCTCTAATAATTGAAAATGATATAAGACAAGAAAATACCAAATCTTCGCCCATTTCTACCTCGGTACCTCATCGTAGTAGGAAGATTATCAGCCAACCTAATAGATACATATTCTTAGGAGCAGTTTTTGAAGCTGACTCCATAGAATCTGAATCTAATCCTACCACGTACAAGGAGGTGTAGACACCTCATTTTGTCGGCTATCAGATTTAGGAGACCCATAGCTTGGTGGTTCACAATGATCGTAAAAGACTCAAAAGTACTCTTGGAAGTCAGCTCTATCTCTCAGAATGCTCAGAATGACCAAAATGCCCCTGAAAGCCCAAAAACTCCCAGATTTGGTCCCAAAGTTCTGGAAACATGCTACGTCATAAGAAAAGTGATAAAATGAGTTTTTTAAGAAAAATAGGATGAAATCATCAGCTCCTAGAGACCCCCGGAAGTTCCCGGAAAGTCCCCGTTGACCGGTTTGACCAAGGTTTGACCAGGTTTGACCAGAGTTTGACCAAGTTTGTCCAAGTTTGACCGAAATCGTCCGAATTCACTGGAATCATTAGAAAAGTATTTAAATGAGTTTTAAAAGAGAATCGAGCAAAAACGTCGGCTCCTGGGAGCTCCCGGAGGTTCCCAGAACTTCCCGGGAATCCTAGGTTTGACTAGTTTGACCAAGATTTGACTTTGGAATCGGGGCACCGAAATAATTTTCAAATATTTTTCATGGATACTAGAGGTTAATAGCTTTCCAACGGTATATCGCACATAATTCCTGGATTTAAAACGAATTTATTTTGAATTTCCGAAGGCAAAAAAGGCGATCAAATCGGGTTTTATCGTGAATACCGCAAAACTTTTCAAAGTGACCTATCCCCAAACTATTTTTTATGCAAAGTAGACTCCATTACCTTTCCAACGGTATATCACAACCTCAATTTGGAGTCCGTACGCATTTTCTGTGAATTTCGGACAAAATAAGGCCTTTTTGCGAATACCGGAACCTCTGGGGGCCTAAACAGCATTATTAGGACAAAGGAGGAGCAGTGCCGCCGCGGCACTCCCCTCCAGAATGGTGTATTTTTGTAATTTTTCTTGGGGATTCATTTTGATTAATTGAAAACCAAAACGACGTAGTTTTATGTTCACAGATGTTTGGGACCAATGGGAACACTTCTAAAATCCCAAAACCACCCCAAATTGGCCTATATAAACCCCCCATTACTCTTCATTTTGGGGGGGGCCAAGTGCAAAATCTTGAAAAGTTGTAGAGAAGAAGAGAGATAGAGATAGGTTTAGAAGAGAGAAAAGGAGCTTCCTCCTACTATTTTGCTATAGAAAGTGAGTTCTAATCTTGTGTTCTTCCATTACCTCTCTTATACTTCGCATCCCAAACACCCCCAATCACCATTCTTGAGCATTCTTGAGTTAGGAAGCTACTTCCATGTCTAAATGTCAAAATCTATGAGTGAAACACCAAGCTACAAGTCCAAAATCACATTGATTATCATCCATTGATTATTATTTACTTGCTTGTTCATATTATGTTCATCTCTTCTTACCTCATTTCTTTTTATTTTTCTTTATTTACTTACTTGTTCTTCATCATCTAAATGATGACATGAAGTTTGAGGTGAGTGAATCCTTATGGATAGTAGCTCTTGACCTCAAAAACATGTTTGATAGATGATGATCATAACTTCAATACCTCCAAGGTATTCTTGAAGTGTATTGAAGTTATGTTCTAATAAAAATAAATCTTTCCAACAATCTTGGAGGTTCTTGATGATGAGTTTGATGTTGAAATTTCAAGTGGCTATAATCTTCATTGAGTATTGAAAATATGATTTCAAAACATCTACTTCAAAACCCCTCTTAAAACCCCTCATTTCAATCTCAAGAAAGAAAACTCTAGTTTTTCCCAAAACTTTCAAAACAGTGAGTCAAAACAGTGAATAATCTGAGTTCAAAGATTTTCCTAGAACTCAATACTCAACATATGGATGCAAGGCCACTTGGAAAGTCTTCTTAACCCATTGGAGAACACCCACGATTTTTGGTTTGACTTGGAAGTACTTGGAAATGGTCCATTTGGATCCAAACATTCCTTCCACACATTCTGCCTCTGCTGTCACAGCAGCTTGACTAACTTCCAACTTCTTTTTCAGAAATATTTTCCAACGGGGGTGGTCCCAACTTATTTTTCCCTTAAACTTCAGTGTCTTAGGGAACTTTCTGTATAAAATGGGCCTCTAGATCACTCGTTTTCATTTTCTAAGATTTTTTAACATTTCAGTCGACAGTACGGACTCTGTTTCTGAGTGACCTCTGTTGTTCATATGATTTCTCTCAATCTGTGATAGTTATTAAAGATTGGCTTTTTGGGTTGTGTTCTAGACACAATAAGGAACAACTCTATAAAAAATCATGCATTGAAAACATTCCTAACCCCTCTTTTCAATTTTCCAAAGATCTAGTTACTGTTATGTCCACTATTCACAGCAAGCACATTTTAACTTTCATTCTTTGATTTAATGCTTATGTGCCTTCCAAATTAGTTCATATCTTAGGAAGTAGTTCATACTACATTTGTACATATCCCATGATGATTTCATTCATTCATTCATACACATTATAGACTTCTAAGTCATTCTAGGAATCTATGAACACAAAGCACACTACAACCTTGGCACATTCTAGATACATACATTGCATCCATGCAAGATTTGGGGCCTTCATGGCTCCTAATCTAAGAAGATTATAAGGAATGAACTTGATCACACGTTCATGCTTCCCCCGATCTAATCATCCTTTCTCATCCATCCCGGGGATTGAGAGGTCTTCTTTTCTCAAAGATTAACATGCATCATACTAGCTTGCTAAGCATATTTTGATTTCTTTGTTTATTTGTTTCAATAACAATTCATGTCCCCCTTTAGATTAGGAAGTCTTGATTATTTGATACATGATTAGACGATTTTTCCTAGGTTTATTTGTGTGATCTTTCACTTTGCATTGTGTGATATTTGGCTTAGATCTTATGAATGATATCTTATCTTTAGATCTTCCATTTCAAATTTTCTTATGTGATGTAATATACTATCATAATATTATTTGTCGAACCAAACATAGTATAAGATGATTATTTGGATGCTAATTGAGGCCCGTCGAAAGACGGGGCGAGTTGAGGGTGTTTTAGTCGTGACAAAGGCTCCTTCCTCTCTCGTACCAAAACTCCGAGCCAAGTTCTTTGGTTATGAAGGGCCGGTGCCCTTTATCCGTTTGGGTGAGTCAAATTGGGTTTCTTGGTTCCCTAAAGACCAAGTGGCGACTCTGTATCTGTTTTCAAAAGACCTTCTTTTCTTCAAAACAAACCTCTTGTTTTCTTTCAAATCGATTTCAAAACAAAGGAAAATCAATTCCGAAACCCCAGAAACAGAAAACCCGGGAGTGGACGACGGATTCCGCGTATCCACAAGAGGCAATGGCTAATGTCGATTCAGCTCATTGCGTCAAAGTTATGAAGGCTAAATTGGAATCTATGGTTTCCAATCAGGTCTAGGATCTTGTAGAACTTCTTGCCAATATTGAACCCATTGGTTATAAGTGGGTCTACAAGAGGAAAAGAGGATCTAATGGAAAGGTTGAGACCTTTTAGGTGAGGCTTGTAGCGAAGGGATATACCCAAAGAGAGGGCATTGATTATGAGGAAACCTTTTTGCTGGTAACCATGCTCAAATTCATCAGAATACTCTTATCCATTGTTGTATACTTAGATTTTGAGATCTAGCATATGGACTTCAAGACTCCATTCTTGAATGGCAATCTTGAAATGAATGGCAATCTTGAGGAGGACATCTATATGCAGCAACTAGAGGGTTTCATAGCTGGCAGGAAAGGTAACTTGGTATGCAAGCTACAAAAGTCCATTTATGGGCTTAAACATGCATCCAGGAGTTGGAACATTCGATTTAACCAAGTGGTCAAGTCGTTTGGTTTCATACAAAATATGGATGAACCTTGTGTATACAAGAAATGTGAAGGAAGGTGGTGGCTTTTCTTGTGCTTTATGTTGATGACATTCTACTCATTGGGAATGATGTAGGGGCATTATCATCAATCAAGGTTTGGCTAGCTAGTACTTATATAAAGGATCTTGGAGAGGCAAGCTATATCCTTGGGATAAAGCTCTTTCGAGATCGTAAATAAAAGATAAATGGGATTATCTCAAGTTGGTTATATCGATAAGGTACTAACTAGGTTTTCCATGGATAATTCAAAGAAATGTTTGCTACCTTCCAGGTATGGTTTAGCATTCTCCAAGGACCAGTGTCCTAAGACACAGGAGGAGAGGAATTGAATGGCAGAAATTCCCTATGCCTCAATAGTGGGAAGTCTCATGTATGTGATGTTATGCACTAGACCAAATATTTGCTTTGTCGTTGGCATAGTTAGCAAGTATTAGTCAAATCCAGGTCTAGAGCACTGGACAACCGCCAAGCACATTCTTAAGTACTTAAGAAGGACTAAAGATTACATGCTTATGTATGGCGGTGATGAGTTGATTCCAGTAGGATACACTGACTCTGACTTTATGTCAAATAAAGATTCGAGGAAGTCGACGTCCGGACATCTCTTCACCCTCGGAGGTGGTGTTGTTAGTTAGAAGAGCATTAAGTAGAAATGCATTGTAGACTTAACTGCGGAAGCTGAGTATGTGTTGCTTGTGAAGCCGTAAAGGAAGCAGTTTGGCTTGATAAGTTCCTCATGGAACTCAAGGTGGTACCAGCGTCATTGTCGTCTATTACACTATGTTGCGATAATAGAGGGGCAGTGGCAAAGTCCAAGGAGTCAAGGAACCACGGAAAGGGAAAGTACGTAGAAATGAATTATCATCTCAATCGAGATATAGTCTAGTATGGAGATGTGATTGTTACCAAGATTGCCACCGTTGACAATCTTGCAGATCCGTTTATAATGGCTTTGCCACATAAATTCTTTAATCGTCATCTAGATTATTTAGGTCTTAGATGTAGTGGGCTATGAGTGTAAGTGGGAGTTTGTTGGGGTTGTGTCCTCAAACCCGGTCTTTGTGTATTTGAAATTTGGCATTTTATATATAGATATCATATTTACATTTCTTTATGTATGTGTCATGGGATGATTAATATATTCCATAAGTATCATAGTAGGTAATTCATGTATGTATGAGATATATACAACAGAGATATGAACTATCATTCTTTGATACTTAGAACTTGTCACATTGGATGATGAGAGTGGATATCTCATCAGGTATATACTATAGTATCATTAACTGCTATTGAATGGAGAGACATTAGTACACAATACAAGTCTAGTTATCACTATAGATTTGTTCTTTTGCATTGGAGTGCAGTTATCATTTTATAGTAGAGTTAACATTAACTGGTTAGTTGGTTAATTCGCAGATCAAAGAGTTTGATCATGGGACTTAACAACTGATCTGAACCAACAATAAAGAACCTAGGAGGTCATACTCTTAGCTCTGTGAGAACGCTTGGAGAGGCGCATGAGGATGTTGGTTCGATCGATTGAACAAGGTTCGTGCATATGATTGAAAGTTTATCGAAACATAAATCCTATAGTTTTTGGTAGTCATCTTGGCCCAACTTGACTTATGTTAAGAAGGGAAATTGATGGAAGTCCTTAGGAGGCAGAAGAATGCCCTTGGGTGGTGTATTGCCGATTTAAGGGGAATTTTCCCTACCATTTACACTCATAGGATCTATATGGATGAGGACGCCAAACCATCTAGACAAATGTAATACCCTGTATTTTGAATCTGTATTAATAGATAAGGCTTGGTATTGTTTCTATATACTTGTATGATCTTTACCCTTCTGTTAGACAATTTTGTGTCCCAATCAATTGCTATCTATCCCAATCAATTGCCATCCTACCGACCTGAATCCATTGTGGCATATCCCAATCGATTGCCCTTGTGTCATAATCGATTACCATAAAATATCTTATACCAATCGATTGCCACATGCAGACCTTTGTTTTCAATTTTGCATGAGATTTAGACGTGTGGCATCCTCACCCTCTATATATACACGTCCATATTGTGTTTGTGAGGTTTGCTTGATAGATTTATTGAGAAGGAGAGATTGTATATCTCTCTATATATATACCCACATACTTATATCTATACATATACATATATATATATATACAAAAACATATACACACTCTCTGGGCAGAGGAGAAGAAGAAGAAGAAGAGAGGAAGGAGAAGAACAGAAGAAGGAAGAGAAGAGAAAGAAAGATAGAGAGGAGACAGAGAAGAAAGAAAGAGAAGGAGGAGAGAGAGCTCAAGCTTCCATAGCCAAACACACATCACTAGGTGAGTTATAACTCACTTGGTCCCATTATATGATGTTTTTATAAGTTTTGGTGAAGTTTAGACGTAGCTAATATATCCTTTAGACGTTATACATGATGGACTATTTTCTTATTGGAGAAGATGAAGTCTCAACCGATTGGGCTTTTTCCCAATCAATTGTCATCAACTTAGACCCAATTGATTGGATAGTTTCCTAATCGATTGGCATATGATGACTCACAATCGATTGCCAAAGTTAGCAATGGATTGGCATTATTTTGGATCCAATTGATTGGACTTTTTTCCAATCGATTGTTATGATTTTTACCCCAATCGATTAAACCTTATTCTAATCGATTGGAAGTTGTAGATCATGGATGGTTCCTCTTGTTTATTATATAAAGTGTTTGATTGTTTAGACATCATTTTATACGTTCGTTATGCGACTTTGGGGTTTTAAGGGATAATGTGACACCAAAGCATAATAGTATGGTTATGTATAATGGATTAATGTTATAACGTTAGTTATTATGTCGTTTTTGATTGAGTTCGATACCCATTTCATTCCACTCAGAGTAGTCAGGCCATAATGGAAAAGTCATGTATCAATGTTAGTACAAAACTTAGGTAGGTTTGGTAAGTTTTGGGAATTTCACGTGGGCGAACACTTGGTCATATTAAGTCCTTAATGAGTAGTGGACGGTGAGATGCCCCTAACAAGCGGTGGACAGGACTAAGTAGTTCTAACTGGCTAGATGATCCATGGTATATCTTTAATGAGCGGTGGATGGTCACTGATAGACATTGATGAGTCGTGGCAATAGATTGGATATGCTATTGTTTGAAACGTTATATCCCTGACATTCGGTGGTGATATGTCCTTAACAAGCGAGGGATGGACTAACGTGGAGTCCACGACATGCAATGAGCTACGAATATACTCTTAAAGGCGGTGGATGGAATGGTGTATCTATATGAGTTAAACGATTGAGTCTGATCATTTAGTCAGAGTACGTTGGTTACCGATTTTTAGGATAACAAGACGATAATGGTTGGTTATGACGAGATGGAATAAAGAGAAGATAGTATGCATTAAAACTTAACTTATATACCGCCTCATAATGTGTTTATACATCAGATAACTTGTCACGCCCTGCAGTAGCAAAAATAGGGAAAATAAAATTCCTTTTTGAACTCGTAGGCCATGATAGTTGAAAAACACCAGATTGTCCATAAACAAGATCTAATCATCATAGTAACAAATTAAATGACGCATGGGAATATCTAAGTCCAAAATGTATATAAACATAGTTTAATACTAACTATTACAAGCCTCCAGTATCTGCGGAAACATAAATAAAGTATTATGGCACACGTGCCGATTACGGACTGAGTTATTACAGAAGTCTTTAGATATCAACATAAACTAACTACAGCACAACTTCAAGTCTTCAGCTTGCATAGTAGTCGTTTCCAGCATAGCCTCCATCATAATAAGCTTCTTCATAGCCCCTCGCCATGTATTCTTCACCTGTATTTTTATAACCTTGGCCAGTTGGACGTAGAATATTCAGCGGCATAAAACACCGTTAGCTACAAAAGCTGGGTGAATGCAAATACTAATAGAGTATCTATAGATATGCAGTATATATAAATAACATCTTTACAGAATCATCTCGTCGTTCGCACTCATGAATGCGCACCTACTCAATATATAATACTTGACCTCATCCCAACTAATCCTAAACAAAACATGGACTCTTGGGTCCACATTTTACACGTACCTCTACATTCCATAGTAACCTGGCATGTAGCCCAATATAACGTAATCTAACTATCCATCCTGTCATGCAGTCCCCACTTTCCAACACATAACTCAGACACATAGTGTCACGCCCCAGAGCAGCAAAAATAGAGAAAAATAAATTTCCTTTTTGGGTCCATCGGGAATGACGGGTGAATGTCACTAACTGTCCACACCACACAATACTAGTCTAACTAATAAATAGGAAAAGTAACATGATCAACTGAAATATAGTAATAGTGTATGGGTTACAAACATCAGAGCGGTCCTTAGGATCACAATAGGTCTGGGACAACATATGCCCAAATACCTGTTAAACTAAAACAGCTCAACAGAAATATAAAGTAATATACAAACTACTATCTATCTTCAGATCTTTAGCTGGCATAAGGGTAGTCGTTAGCGTAACAGTCCTCTTCAGCATAACTGGCATCAGTGGGGCCACCTTCTGCATTTCCTCCTCTGGGTAGTAGCTATCATGGTAAGCTCCATCACCTATAGTATTAAGAATAGGGTAGTCTGGACAGGGAATGTCTAGGCAATAACGGCCTCCAGCTTACTGAGACCTGAGTGAATAGAAACTCACAAGGTACCAATTATATAATGTAATAACAAGTTATGAGAGTCATAAGATATAGTTCTACTAAGTAATATCTTCTCTTTATTCCAATGTTGTACATCAACCCTTATCGTCTTATTATCCTAAGACTGATAATCGACTCGATAACCAACACCTCGATTGAAAGAACAGACTCAATCGTTTAACTTATATAACATATCGTCATTCCCGTCCATCGGTCGTTAAGGATATATACCATCCACTGCATGTCATGGACACCACGTTAGTCCATCCCCCGCTCGTTAAGGATATAAACCATCCACCGCATGTCTGGGATACAACACTTTGAACAACAGCACATCAAATCTATTGTCACGACTCATCGTATTATACCAGTGATCCCTATCCACCACTCGTTAAGGATATATACCATCCTCCGCTCGTTAAGGATATAACATGGATCATCTGGCTATATTAGGACTCCATGGTCCTGCCCACTACTTGTTAAGGATATAACCCATCCACCGTATGTGAAAGCATATCGTGACCAAGCGTCTGCCCACGTATTATTTCCAGAACTTATCAAACCTACTTAAGCTTAGTACTAATATCGATATGTGACTTTCCATGTGGCCTGACTACTCTGATTGAAATAAATGGATATCGAACTCATAAAAGAACATCATATTATCTAACATTATTACGTTAATCCATTATTCTTAAGCATACTTATCTGTGTTGTCACATTATTCCTAATCTACCCATAATCGCATAATAGAAATCCGAATCGAGAATCGAACATTCGAACCTCTTATATAATAAACTAAAGAAACAAACCATATTCTACAAATCTCGATTGATTGAAACCATTTCAATCGATTAATGAAAAGTAATGTTGAGCAATCAAAATACATTCGATCGATTGAACGTTCAATCGCTCGAAAGTCGTCTTCTCCAGACAGTTCTAAACAGTGAGTGCCCAGAGGTCTTAGGGCGTGTTTGGATTCATTAATTCACGTCAAAAACTCATAAAACATCATATTAAAGGTACCAAGTGAGTTTAGAACTCACCGAACGTCAAAAGTTGGATCGCTTGACAATCCGGCGGATATGTTAACCAAGGTGGTAAGTGGGATCAAGTTTCAACATTGTTTGAACGTGGCCAATATTGTGTACACTTAAATGTGTGTTTGCCCGAAGCAAGGAGATGATTGTTTGGATTAGCATGGTGTTTGTTCTTCGTTGGAGATGTTGGATTTGGTTGGGGAACTTTGTAGCCTGCAAATTTTGCCAAGGTAGAGATTGTTGACTTTTGTGGCCTTATTTGAAAAAAGGAAACGAAAAGTTGGTTTGGTCGCTCGAGCGGCCCGCGTGAGTGGGAATTGCCTACTTTACTTTGTGTAGCACTCACCTAAGTGGTCGCTCGAGCGACCACGAAATTGCATTTGTGACTCAAAAGAAGGTTTTTAGCCATATTTTGGTTACCTAAGTGGATTAGGAAGGTGTCACCTATATAAACCTAATATTAAGTTATTTGCATGCGTTGGAAGGAAGTATCCTTCACCTTTTGACCTAGAGGGCTATTGGAAGGCATTGTAAAGCTCTCTAGATTTGTTTTCACCATCATCATAGTGTATTGATTCGAGTTGCTCCGGGAGTGTGGACGTAGGCTACATTGGCTGAACCATACATGAAATCTTTGTGTCTTGTATTTGTGATTGGTTTATCCT
Organism: Hydrangea macrophylla; assembly: GCA_033977485.1. NCBI lineage: Eukaryota > Viridiplantae > Streptophyta > Magnoliopsida > Cornales > Hydrangeaceae > Hydrangea > Hydrangea macrophylla. The sequence goes on from CM066987.1 coordinate 82,569,291, forward strand.
TTTCTTGTTCTTTCTTTCTCATTTGGATTCTTTGTTTGTGTTTTGAATCATGCGCTTCCGCATACACTCTATTTGTTATCTCACTCCACATATGATAATATGATTTTTCAATGATGAAGCTTATTATTTATTTGTTTTTTTTTTTTTTGCGAATGGCTGGTTAGGTTGAGGATCCTTGTGGCAGCTAGTTAATGCTGAAAGGATTGTTAGTAGTGGACAACTTGCGAGGATCTCCGTAGCATTTCAGGCAATCCACCATATGTTAATAGGAGCTTCAGAACAAGATGAAGGAAATAGCTCAAGTAGCGTATGAAAAGAAGAAACAATAGACTAAAATGAGTACCAAGGCTGAGAAGATTGCAGATGAGAAGCTTGGATCTCAATTAGACATCCTCATGTTTTTTTTTTTTGATACTTACCAAGATCCGGACCGGATACACACACACCCCACACAAACGCACACCCCAACCCCGACCCAACCTCAAAGCCCCACTCTGGCCCATAGCAAAGCCCAATAAGGGCCACTCATTCCGACTGAAGAATAAACTGGGGGCCAAGTAACTAGAATCCCCTATGGGGATTCGAACCCTCTCCCTTCCCACTGGGAAGAGAGATGCTATGCCAATTGGGCTACAACCCGCTTGGTGACATCCTCATGTTAAGTACAAAGTATTGTTGCAACTTTTTAAAATTGTTCAAGAGTTTTGTTTGTTAGTTTAGGTTTATATGGATGAACTCTTTAAATTTCAGACATGTTCACATTAAGCTTGTTGGTTAGACATGCATGAACTCTTCTCTTGTTATGATTATTATGGATTATTTTTTGTTGTGTTGGATATGCATTAATCTTGTTATTTTTTGTGGTTGGTATAGATTAATATGCTTGTTAATTAGGTGCAAAAAAAGGGAAGTATATAAATTAATTATTATCTTTTAGATTTATGCATATTCTAACTGATACATCCGTTAGTATTTTTTTTCTTCTAGAAATTACTAATGGATATATCAGTTAGAGATTGTTAACTAACCGTTAGTTCGTATTCAATATAAATCTTTTAAAATTAGTTGAAAAACAACAGTTGTAACTAGATTTCTAATGGACATATCTGTTAGAAAAGCTTTGATTTAGTAATAGATATATCTGTTAGTAAGTCCATTAGTAATATTACCAGCACCCAAATACTAATGAATATATCTGTTAGAAATTTTTTTTTTCCAACGGAAATAACCATTAGTAATGAGGCCATATGGTGAAATAGAGTGTTGGTATATAAAAAAAAATATATTAAAAAGTAAAAATTATAGAACAACGTTAAACTTGTGAAACATAAATTAATAATAATAAAAATATAAACAAGTAACGAAGTATGTGTATTGTAGAGATGTTTTATATTTGGAACAACAAGCAACTCTTTAAAATGTCACACGGGTCACTATAGTACAAGTTTGAAGAAAAATAATAAAATAATGTATTAAAGATTCTATAATTGCAGAGAAATTCTATCCTACATACCCCAAGGCACTCTCCTCGTAAGCACATAACCGTATACATGAATTTGCATGTAGTATGTGAATTGCCTTTGTCAACTTTCAAAATTACAAATAATAAAAAGGCTTTTGCCATGGTTTTAAAACTTGTATCACAAATCTATTTTTAACATACATATGAGTTGTACCACCAAAAACAACTTTAAATAAAAATCATTGTGAAAGATGTGACACTTGGGAGCTTCTCTCTAGAATCCTAGAGAGAGAGAAGCGATCCCAACCCTAGCCGCCTGTAGACACCCCATTTTGTCGGCTATCGAATTTAGGAGATCGACCCATAGCTTGGTGGCTCACAATGATCGAAAAAGACTCAAAAAAGACTCTTGGAAGTTAGTTCTATCTCTCAAAATGCTCATAATGACCAAAATGCCCCTGAAAGCCCAAACACTCCCAGATTTGGACCGAAAGTTCTAGAAACATGCTATGTTGTAATAAAAGTGGTCAAATGAGTTTTGAAGCAAAATCAGATGAAATCGTCAGCTCCCAAAGACCCCCGGAAGTCCCGGAAGTTCCCAGAAAGTCCCCGTTGACCGGTTTGACCCAAGTTTGACCAAGTTTGTCCAGGGGTTTATCGAAATCGTCCAAATTTGCCAAAAAGTTCCGAGATCATTCTAGATCATTTTAAAAGTACTAAAATGAGTTTTAAAAGAAAATCGGACAAAAACGTCAGCTCCTGGGAGCTCCCAGAGGTTCTCAAAACTTCTTAGAGATCCCAAGTTTGACCGATTTGATCTAAAAGTTGACTTTGAAACCGGAGCACTGTGTCATTTTCAAACATTTTTATTGGATACTAGAGGTCAATAGCTTTTGAACGGTATATCGCACATAATTTCTGAATTCAAAACGAATTTGTTATGGATTTCCGAAGGTGAAAAAGATGATCAAATCGGCTTTTATCGCAAATACCGCAAAACTTTTCAAAGTGACCTAACTTAAACTATTTTTTATGAAAAGTAGACTCCATTACCTTTCCAATAGTATATCATAAGCTCAATTTGGAGTTAGTATGCATTTTCTGTGAATTTTGTACGAAATTGGCCCTTTTCGCGAATACCGGAACCTCTGGGGGCCTAAACGTAATTTTTTGGGCATCTGAGGAGCAGTGCCACGGAGGCACTGGGCCACTGCCACAGCAGTACATGGACAGTGCCGCGGCGACACTCAATCCCCGCAGAACCCATTTTTGTAATTTATTTTGGGGATCCAAATTAAATAATTAAAGACCAAAACGATGTAGTTTTATGTTCACAGATGTTTGGGACCAATGGGAGCACTTTCTAATTCCCAAAACCACCCCAAATTAGCCTATATAAACCCCCCCCCCCCCCCCCCTTTGCTCTTCATTTTGGGAGGGCCAATTGCAAAGCTTGAGAAAGTTGTAGAGAGAAAGAGAGATAGAGATAGGTTTAGAAGAGAGGAAGTGAGCTTCTTTCCACTGATTTTCTATAAGAAAGTGAGTTCTACTCTTGTTTTCTTCCATTACCTCTCTTATACTTCACATTTAAACCCTCTCCAACCACCATTCTTGAGTATTCATGAGATATGAAGCTACTTCCATGTCCAAATGTCACCAAATATGAGTGAAACACCAAGCTACAAGTCCAATATCTCAATGATGATCAACTATTGATTGCTATTTGAATGCTTATTTGATTGTTTACATATAAATGTTCATCTCTTCTCACCTTATTTCTTTTTGATTTTTCTTTGATTACTTACATGCTTATCATCATCTAGATGACATGTTGTTTGAGGAGAGTGAATCCTTATGGATAGTAGTTCTTGACCTCAAAGACATGTGTTGATGGATGATGATTTTAACTTCAACACATTCATATGTATTCTTGAAAGTCATATTCTCAAACAAAACTATGTTTGTGCAAACAATATTGGGAGTTCTTGATGATGAGTTTGATGTTGATTTCTTAAGTGGTCTTAATCCCCTTTTTGTGCTGAAAATGTGCTTTTAAAACTCCCATTTCAAAACCCCTCTAAAACCCCAACATTTGGATTCCAAGAAACAAGCCTTGTTTTACCAAAAATCTTCAAAACAGTGAATGATCCGAGTTCAAAGATTTCTCTAGAACTCAATACTCAAAGGGTGATTACAACACCACTTGGGAAGTCTTCCTAACTCATTATAGAACACCCAAGATTTTTGGCTTGGCTTGAAAACACTTGGAATGGTTCTATTTTGGTCCAAACATTCCTTCCAGACATTTTGTTTTTGCTGTCACAGCAGCTTGCTTGACTTTCAACTTGTTTTCAGAAAACTTTTCCAAATGGAGTGGTCCCAAATCATTTTTCCCTTGAACTTCAGTGTCTTAGGGAACTTTCTGTATAATAAGGGCCTCTAGATGTTTTTTTTTAATTTTTTTTAATTTTTTATTTTCTAAGATTTTTTGACATTTCGGTCGATAGTACAGATTCTGTTTCTGAGTGACCTCCATTGTTTATATGATTTCTCTCAATCCGTAATAGTTATTGAAGTTTGGCTTTTTGATATGTATTCTAGACACAATAAGGATGATCTCCATAAAAAATCATGCATTGAAAACATTTCTTACCTCACTTTTCAATTTCTACAAGGTCAACTCACTATTCTGTCCACTATTCACAGCAAGCATGCTTTTACTTTCATTATTTGATTTGGTGTTTACTTGCACTCCAAATTAGCTCATATCTTAGAAAGTAGTCCATACTACATTTGTACATATCCTATGATGATTTCTTTCATGTATTCATGCATACTCTAGACTTCTAAACCACTTTAGAAAGTCCATATACACAAACACGCTACAACCTTTGCACATTTTAGGATCATACATTGCATCCATGCAAGATTTGGGATTTTTTGTGACTCCCAATCTAAGAAGATTATAAGGAATGAACTTGATCATACGTTCATACTTTTCCCCAATCTAATCTTCATTTCTCATCCGTCCGGGGGATTGAGAGATCTTCTTTTCTCAATATTAACATGCATCATACTAGCTTGCTAAGCATATTTTGATTTCTTTAATTATTTGTTTCAAGAACAATCATTGTCCCCTCTTAGATTAGGAAAACTTGATTACTCGATATGTGATTAGATGTTTTTTTCCTAGATTTATTTGTGTGATCTTTTACCTTTGCATTGTGTGGTATATGGCTTAGATCTTATGAATGATATCTTATCTTTTGATCTTCCATTTCAAGATTCTTATGTGATGTAATATACTATCATAGTATTAATTGTCGAACCAAACATAGTATAAGATGATTATTTGGATGCTAATTGAGGCCCGTTGAAAGACGGGGCGAGTTGAGGGTGTTATAGTTGTGGCAAAGGCTTCTTCCTCTCTCGTACAAAAACCCCAAGCCAAGTTCTTTGGTTATGAAGGGCCGGTGCCCTTTATCTGTTTGAGTGAGTCAAATTGGGTTTCTTGGTTCCCTAAAGACCAAGTGGCGACTTTGTATCTATTTTCAATAGACCTCCTTGTTTTCTTCAAAATAATTTCAAAACAAAACTGAAAGAGTGGACGACCGATTCCGCGTGTCCACACCGGCCCTTCCCCCTCTGCTTGACCAATCCCCTGTTCTCTTTCTTTGCTTTCCTTCCTTTGTGAAGGCTTCCCTTTTCCTTTGTGAACATTTTGCTTGGAATTTTTCCCATTTTTCAGTTTCTCTACCTTTGTTTGCTCCTCCTTGTGTGCTTTTTGGGTTCAAGAAGTTAGATTTTGGCTAGACCAGTCTTGAAATAGTAGATTGGATTTGAACAATTTTGGGATATGGTTGCTAGCTTTTGGCTTCTCTTATGCTGTCGTGTTGCCTTTTATGGAGTAGCTTTTGCTACCATGGAAACTCTTCAAGCTACTTTGGTTGCTCACTTTAGTGAAATTTCCTCACCTCTTTGGGCTCGGCTTTGTGTCACCTTCACTCTTTGGGTGGTTTCTACCATCTTCAAGGTTAAAGTAGTCCTGAGTTTTGGTTCTTTCCACACAGAGGTCTTTGGGGCGGTGGTTGATTTTTCATGCAACTTGCGGAGTGGTTTTTTTGGCTTAATCTTCTCGATCCCTAACTTTCGTACCTTTTGTTTTTGTTCTTTTTATTCTTCTTCTTGTTATTTATGTTTTTTTCTTTATAATATTTGTCATTTCATTTTAATTTATGAACTCTAGTTTTTAAGCGAAAAAAAAGGAATAAAAATCATTGATCTCACCATCACATTTGTTGCTAACCAAAATCATTACTCAACATATAAAATTAAAAAAGAAAGGTGTACTTCAAGATAAATGACATTATTTTGAATTTCCGGTCTAGTTTGCACAATTTAGGATCTTTTGAGAAGAGTCTAAAATTGTACATAATTTAGATCATGTCTAATTTTTTTATCCGATCCTTGTGAAAAAGTCAAGATAGTATTTTGTTGATAAAAAATTAGTTTTAGATGCTGTTGGAAGAACAAATAACCGGTTCTACAAATTCAATGTTCAGTGAGTGTCAAATTCTTGCATAATAGTATGTGCTCAATCTGTAGGTATATTTTGAAAGAGTAATGCTAGGTATATACACTTTTTAACACACTTTTTGACACCCAACTTAAAATGCATGTATCCCGTGTTGTGTAAGTGGTGCACAGAAAAATGTGAAAAATTCAAACAACACACAGTACATGCATTTAAAACATAGTGTGTCAAAAAGTGTGTATGCCTAGCATTATTGATTTCGAAAAGTATAATCCTGTATTTGGTTTAGTCCACACCTCAATTTTCATTTGATTCGCATGAGGACCACGTATTGTTGATTTGACACAGAACTAGTTTTAGCCTTTTAAAGAGGGTTAATAGATTGATTGGGCACGACCTTCCATGCAATAAATTGATACAAACAAAACACTTAAGTTTGCAGAACCGGTTCACTTATGAACCACGAAACCCGACAAAAACCGTTCCTTTGCTTTCCCAAACAACCTCCTAATGCCAAAAAAATAAAATCAAAACGACGCTGTTTTGAATTGAATTCGATTGCTTTGCAGAAGCAGATCCGTTTAGAGTCCCTCGTCGGAACGAAGAAAGGGAACTCTTCATTTTCTCTCTCTACTCTCTCACTACACCATCAGAAGATCACAAATTATGGCGGTAATTCATTCCTATTTCAACTTCATTGATCTCTTTCTTTCAAATCTCAATCATTTTCCTGGCAAATCTTTTCCAAGTTTTTTCTCGGAAAATTTGAGATTGAAAACTAACAATTTTGAATTCAATTGCCGTGTTTCAGGACTCTTCTGGTACGACTCTGATGGATCTGATAAGTTCAGACCCCTCGCCGGCGTCGGCGCCTTCTCCTCCTCCTCCTCCGTCGTCGTCGGCTTCTCCGGCGACATTTCAGTCTCCGAGCGCTTTGGGCAAGCCGGTTCAGACGGATCGGAAGTCGAAGAGAGGGACTCTGATGCAGATCCAGAGCGATACCATTTCTGCTGCCAAAGCTGCTCTCAATCCTGTTAGAACAAATATTATGCCCCAGAAACAGAAGAAAAAGGTGCCAACTTTAACACATCAATGTATCTATATATGTCGATATATATATATATATATGTATGTATGTTGTATTGTAATATATATCAACTCACGTACTTACTGTATGAACTTCCAATTGAGCTTAGCTGTAAGACATGATTGCAATTATGTACTTTCTCACTCATATAGGTGTAAAATGCCGGAATTGAAGTTTTGAAGGTTGGATAGTGTATGATGTAATAAAAAGTTCCTCTGGAGCAACAGTTTTGATGGCTGACTTAAATTTTTGCATTTTTCAATGCTAAGAACCACAAAAGATGGAATTTATAACATCATTTTTCTTAACTAGAGCATTCAACTCTTGAAAAGAATATTGAGTTGTGGTTCATGGTTCATCTTTCATTTGATCTGTTACAACTATTTTTTTTTTTGTTTTGTTTTTTGATTTAAACATGGTTAAGCATTGTTTAAAGCTTGATATATTTATGGCCTCTTTGCGTGTCCATGAATTGAATGAAATCATTCAAAATTTGTAAAGTATTTGAGTATAGTAACTAATCAATTTGAATTTGTTCAATCGGAAAGATGGAAATCATCTTGTTTCTTCACGTGGTCATTCTTAGCCTCTTAGTTTATTTTAAAATGATATGATTAATGAGTTGGAGGATTATTTTTGTAGTATAACTACCAGTATTCTAAATGACTTAATTCAAGATGATGGATTTATTTTTGGACATAATCTATAAAGTACGAATGAACTCATTCAAATTCATGGGACACGTAAACAGGCCAGTAATGAAACATGCCTTAAATTATTATTATATTTTTTTTTTGCAGCCAGTTTCTTATGCGCAGCTTGCAAGGAGTATTCATGAGCTAGCGGCTACATCTGATCAAGTATGCATTATTGTACCTCCATTTATACCCTGATATTTTGATCAGTGAATTTTGATTTCAATTTTCTTTTGGTTTCGATTTTGTGTAGAAAAGTTCGCAGAAGCAGTTAGTGCACCATGTGTTCCCGAAACTAGCCGTGTACAATTCAGTGGACCCTTCTTTGGCACCGTCTCTTCTCATGGTATGAATATACTCCTCTATGCTCTCTCTCATCTGAAATGTTCTTTCTGCATTACTTTGAACCCTCTTGTTTACAATTTGTCATTTAGTTGTGACTTCGAACTTATGCATATTAGAAAACTCAATAATCTTACCACAAAGTCTAGTGTACGTGGATGATGTAACAGTTGTCTGTGAATGATATAACAGTTGTATGGTCGATGTTTGTGCACTTGTCCTACATTAGTTAAATTGAGAACACTTGGATGATTTCTATCAAATTGGAGGCCTTTTAGTTTGTCTTGGGGAATTTAAATATGTAGTAGAAGCAAGGCTCCAAAATTTGGTGTGTCAAATAAAAGCACACACACATACGCACAAACAAGTATGTTAGTTGAGATCAATGCTATCTTAGTTTGCAAATATTGGGATAAGGTTATGGATAGATTGCAAATCTTAGATTTAAAAGTTGGGGCAGGGTGCTTATGAATTGAAAGAAGATAAGATGTGGAAATGGATATACTTGGTCTGTGTTTGTGGATGCATTTGCAATTCTTTCTATTTCTTTGTTATATGCAGTTCCCTTGGTTTATGGTCACAATTTTTAGTTGAGTACCCACTACATCTTCCATTTTCTTATCAAAACCATTTTTTTTGGTTATTTATCAGCTGCATCACGATTCACATAGCTGTGATTGAAAGTGTTGGCATTTCAATGCCCCGATTTCTACAAATTTAGCTATATGTTTAACTGAGTTCTTCAGAATTTTATGTCCGGTAGCTCAATTTTCAGCCTCCGAGCGTGCTATTTAGTGGTTCCTTTATCTTCTTGTTGGGGAATTGGGATATGATAATTTGTAGCAAATTGCAATATAATTAGTATGTTTTATTTGAAGGGAGCACGATGATTATGGATAGCTGGATTATTAGCACAAAGCATATTACTCTGTTATTTGCTGTTTTTGATGCTATGCTGCTTGATAGCTCTTTTTTCCATTCTGCAGCTTGGTCAGCAGTGTGAGGATAAGACTGTTCTGAGATATGTCTATTATTACTTGGCCAGAATTTTATCAGATACTGGTTCACAAGGTTTAAGTCCTGGAGGTGGGATCCCCACACCAAACTGGGATGCTTTAGCTGACATTGATGCTGTTGGTGGGGTGACGCGAGCTGATGTAGTACCTCGAATAGTTGATCGACTCTCTTCGGAAGCCTCAAATGCTGATGTTGAATGTAAAGCGATCGTCTATTTTCACTTTTATGCAAATCTTATTTTATTAGCTACCACATCGTTCAGATCCCTTTTTCTGTCATGGTTAAGTACTTAAGTTTCTTATTGGTTACTGTTGAATATTATTTTGGCAAGGCTAAGGGCTAACAAATTGTTAGACCCTCTTTTATATTGAATAATAAGATGATAAAAATGATAAAAGATAATTACATATAACTCCCTACATAAAAGGAACAACAAAGAAGTAACTCTCAACACTCCCCCTTAAGCTGATACAAAAATATCTTTCATATTCAGCTTGTCTAAAATAACATAGAATGGTCGACTCCCTATTCCCTTGGTAAGAATATCGGCCAGTTGATCACTCGACTTCACAAACGGAGTGCAAATAGTCCTATTGGTAAGATTTTCCTAATAAAGTGCCTGTCGATCTCAACATGCTTAGTTCGATTGTGTTGAACGGGATTGTGAGCAATACTGATCGCCGACTTATTATCGCAACATAGTCTCATAGAATCCTTCAACTCAATCTTCAAGTCTTTCAACAGACATTTAATCCACAAGAGCTCACAAACTCCTTGGGCGATTGCCCTAAACTCAACTTCTGCCCTAGACCCGGACACAACATTTTGCCTTTTACTTCGCCAAGTAACAAGATTACCTCCCACAAAGGTGCAGTATCCCGAGGTGGACCTCCTATCGGTAATGAAACCAGCCCAATCTGCATCGGTATAAGCTTCCACCCTCAAATGATCATGTCGGGAAAAAAAAAAACCCTTTCCGGGAGCGGACTTCAGGTATTGAAGAATCCGGAAAACATCCTCTAGATGAGACTCCCGAGGAGAGTGCCTGAATTGGCTTACGACACTGACCACGAAAGCAATGTCGGGATGAGTATGAGACAAATATATGAGTTTACCCACTAACCTTTGATACCTTCCCGTATCAACTACTTCTCCGCTCCTGTCATCACTTAGCTTCTGATTGGGTTCTATCGAAGTGTCACACGCTTTACTCCCAAGCATACCAGTATCCTTCAATACATCAAGGACATATTTTCTTCGGGAATTGAATATCCCATGTTTGGATCTAGCAAGTTCAATTCCAAGAAAATATTCAACGTTCCCAAGTCCTTTTTCTCAAATTCACTAGCCATATATCTCTTCAACCGCTCCATTTCTTCGAAGTCATCTCCTGTAAGTACAATGTCATCAACATATACAATAAGAGCAGTAGTCTTACCTAGAGCTGAATGTTTGACGAACAATGTGTGATCATCATTACTCTGTTTAAAACCATATCGAAGCATCGCCTGAGTATATCTGTCAAACCAGGCTCTCGGAGATTGCTTAAGACCATACAGAGATTTCCTTAGTTTGCACACCTTACCCATTGTTTTGAGTCCTCAAAATCTAGGGGAACATCCATGTAGACTTCCTCCTCAAAATCTCCATGTAAGAATGCATTCTTCACATCAAGTTGGTAAAGTGGCCACTCCAGGTTAGCTGCAAGAGAAAGAAGAATTCAGATGGAATTCATTTTTGCAACAATCCACTTCCACCCCGTAGGTCTGAGTAAACCCCTTTGCAACTAACCGAGCTTTAAACCGCTCAATAGAACCATCAGCCTTGTGCTTCACGATGTACACCCACTTGCACCCTATAGTCTTTTTCCCTTTGGGTAACATTGTGAACTCGTATGTGCCATTCCTATGAAGTGCTTTCATCTCTTCAACCATGTCATGTTTCCACTTGGGATTAGCAAGAGCATCCTGAACATGGTTAGGAACACAAACAGAGGAAACTTTTGAAATAAAGGCTCTATAGGAGGGTGACAAGCGTGAATAAGACACAAAATTTGATATAGGATGTTGAGTACAAGACCTAACATCCTTACGGATAGCAATAGGGACATCTAGATCATCAGATTCAAGAGAAGTTGTATCGGAGGAATTACATGAATCTTCATCACTTAGAGAGAATGGCAGTGGAAGATGGGAAGCTGTGACCTTTGGAGTCTCTCTAGTCCTTTTACTTCAAGTTCCCCGGAATAGACCATCATATCCTTCCCAGCTCTCCTTTTTTCTTCCTCCTCCTACTCAACTCTCTCGTTTTCTCTCTCCTCCTCAACTTTATCTTTTTCTTCCTTTTCTTTTTCAACGGTCTCCGTCTCCACCTCAATCCACATAGGCAACTCAGGCAGCTCTTCCCTACATTTCTGCTCCCCCTGAAGAGATGGGGAATTATCAAGAAAGTAGGACTGAGACTCATGAAAGGTAACATCTATAGACACAAACCACTTCCGAGACGGAGGATGGCAACATTTGTACCCTTTATGAGTAGGAGAGTAACTTACAAACACACACTTAATAGAGCGAGGGTCCAATTTGAGAATGGTTAAGGACAAAGCACACACAACCAAAGACACAGTGAGGAATAGAGGATGAAATGGAAGGAGAAGAAAGAACCTCAAGTGGTGTTTTCTTATTCAACACACGGGTGGGAAGACGATTAATAAGATAAGCAGCTGTCAACATTGCTTCACCCCAATAAGACCGAGGAGCTTGAACCTAGAAGAGTAAAAATCGGGCAACATCAAAAAGATGACGGTTCTTGCGTTCTGCAACTTGTTTTTGTTGTGGAGTGCCAGTACATGAAGTCTGATGAATAATTCCCTACGAAGAAAAATATGCACCAAACCCAGAGTCGATATACTCACCCCCATTATAAGACCGTAAAACTGTCACAACGGCCCCAAATTGGGTACACACCATTTTATGGAAATTTTGAAAAATAGAGAACACTTCTCGCTTTTCTTTCATCATATATAACCAAGTGGTACAGAACAATCATCAATAAAGGAAACAAACCATCTATGACCCTTTAAAGACACAGTACGAGATGGACCCCAAGCATCAGTGTGAATTAATGCAAAAGGAATCGAACTTTTATTATTACTAGGAGCAAACGAGGCTCTATGATGTTTTCCAAGTTCAGAAGCATCACACGAAAAATTTATAAAAACCATTGTTTGAGGCAAAAGATGGAAACATACGTCTTAAGTACAGCAAAAGATGGATGTCCTAATCTTCTATGCTAAAGATATAAGTCTTCAGCTTTATTCTTTAGAACTATGGTATTATTAGCCAACTTCTCCCCTTCATCCAGAATATAAAGGCCATGCTCCTCTCTACCACTGCCAATCGTCTTCCTCGTGATAAGATCCTGAAAGACACAATGAGATGGAAAAAAGGTTACACTATAGTTCAAATCACGAGTAACACGACTCAGGGATTAAAGATTATGAGAAAAACTCGGAACATGTAATACAGGACTTAAGGGTAAAGAGGGATTACACAAATGAGACCTGTCCCTTGGACATAGGAGAAGATACCATCGGCAATTTTAATTTTGTCCTGACTTGGATAAGGCTTATAATCAGAGAAAATGTCGGATGAACGTGACATATGATCCGAGACACCAGAATCAATAATCCAGGGAAATGAAGAGTGAGAAAGAAAAGCTCTTGCTGGTGTGACTAAGGTACCTGATTGAGCAAAAGACGATGAGGCACTTGCAGAGGCAAGTAAAGTACAACGGGCCATCAGATTCCTGAGAGTCTCCAGCTCAGTAGCAGATAAGGGGCTCACATCAGAAGTAGGAGCCTCATCACTGGGACCGGAGCTGTAGTATCAGTAACAGTAGTATGGTGAGCATGAGCAGTCCCCCCTCGTCCACCGGAACGACCTCCACGACCACCAGAATGACCTCCACGACCGCCTGGAGGACGACCATGGAGACTCCAACAGGTCTCTCTAGTATGATGGGGCCTATTACAATAATCACAAAATAACTTAAGCCGATCAAAAGAGCCTGACGGCTTGGTCCCCTCCCTCGGTGGTACAGAGACTAAGGCAGACCTTTCAGTGGGAGCAGGAGAGAGCATAACTAAATGGCGGCTCTCCTCATTCTGAACATACCCCAAGGTCTCCTGAAGTGTAGGGAGACTATCCATCCAAAGTACCCGACTACGAACAATGTCATAATTGGGATGAAGTCCCTGAAGGAACTTGAAGATTCTTTGCTTCTCAAGTAGTTTCCAGTAACCTGCAGCATCCGCGGGACAGATGGGCTGGTAATCCTGTAGATGATCCACCTGATCCCAACTGGTAGTGAAAAATGTGAAGAATTTAGTAATTGTCATATCACCTTGATCAGAACGATCAATAGATCGTGTCAACTCAAACTCTTGGGCATAGTTCCCCTTCCTAGAGAAAGTAGAGGCAACTGTGTCCCAAATATCCCTAGCGGTCTTCATCCGGGAGAAACTCTCCCCAATCTCAGGGACCATGCTATTAATTAGCCAAGCCATGATGAGACAATTCTCAATCTCCCACTTATCATAGCCCGGATCAGTGATGACAGGAGCCTGAATGCGCCCATCGAGATGTCCCATCTTCCCTTGACTCTTCAAGTAAATAGCCACCGCCTGTGACCATGTTAAGTGATTTTGGCCATTGAACGGGGTGGTAGTAATTTTAAGATTGGGATCCAATGGTGTCACCACACTCTGAATAGTGTTTGGATTGGCAGACAACTGTTTCTCGATTTTTGTCATGGTTCCGGTGCACAAAGGGGAAAAACCAAAAAAAAAAAAAAAGAACGAAGGCAAAACAGAGAAATGGAGGTACACGCACAATCGGAGATTAGAACACCATATAGGGTGCTAACGGATCAGTGGTCCATAGGACCAAAAAAAATTGCCGAAAGCAAAGAACCGATCAAAACAACCCACTGATGAACTGTGACGATGAACAATACCAATAAACAGTGCCAATGAACAGTGTCGCGTGAACAGTGTCGATGAATAATGTGGTGATTAGGGTTTGGGATTGATTGTGGATGACTCTGATACCATGTTGAATATTATTTTGGCAAAGCTAAGGGCTAACAAATTGTTAGACTATCTTTTATATTGAATAATAAGATGATGAAAGATAATAAAAGATAATTCCATATAAGTTCCTACATAAAAGGAAAAATAAAGAAATAACTCTCAACACATAACTCTCAACAGTTACATACTTAGAGCCAAGTTTCGGGTGGTTTTAATTTCTTTTTTAAAAATTCTAAATTTTATATCCCGATGGAACTACCCATTTTGCGTAGGAGGTATAGGCATAAACCAATGGAGCCCTCTGAAATGTTTTCACAAAGCTTAAGCTTTGCACTAATAAAATAATAATTTTTTTTGAATAAGAGCTTTTTAAAAAAGCTACTAATTGGAGCTTTTGAAAAAAAGGGACCATTTTTTGAGCATTCGATTAAAACGAACCGACCATATTTGGGCTGTTGCAAGAATGACAATGATGGTGAGAATATAATCAAAGTGCAAAATTAATGTCCTCACAATCAAATAATTGATTAGGGTTATAGATTTGAATGACATTATTGGAAAGTTCTGTGAAAAAGAAATTAGGAATTGTCAAAATTCAAGAACCATGAGTTACATCAGATATGGGAAAAAGATAGCTTTTTTGCTAGTTTATTGTTGCATATATAAATATGTGTAATCGTGTGTGCGAAATCAAAGTGTGAAGGATGGAAAATGGAAGTACGAACTAACCGTTAGTTGAGTATTGAGATGCCGTAAAAAAACTATCTTTCTCACTTGTTCTGTGTCTACAACTCTCTCTCTGAATTCTGTCTAAAAAGAAGCCAAAATCAAACCTCTTTTTGGTTGAGCATTAGCTACGGTGGTTTCCCACCTATAAGGTTAGGGGTTTTCCAACCTTAGTACCTCACCCTCTTTTTAGTTGAGCTTTAACCACAGAGAGCTTAGAACTTATGAGAGAGAGAGAGAGAGAGAGAGAGAGAGAGAGAGAGAGAGAGAGAGAGAGAACTGATGCAGTAGTAGGGTATTAGTACAACTGAATTGTCACGTTCGATCGAGTGCGGTTTAAATTGGTAAGAGCCGGCCAACAAACCGAAGAATTGGTTTTTAGAATTATAAAAATTGAGAACCGACCATGATTAGTAGAATACCGACAGTAAAACCACTTGGCTTCGGCTGGTCAGTCCAGTTGTGCGGTTTTCTGTCAGTCTCTCCTATTTTCCTAGATTGCAGAATAGATGATGGCATATTTTCCAAATGATGTGGCAGTGGGACCATATCAATACCATACTGCTAATGGTACTATTTGGAAGAAGATTTGGAAATTGTAGCATTTTTTTTGGGTACCACTATTGCTTTGGCAATAGTGGCTGTTGCCAGAGCAACTTCACTTGTTAAAAATGGTAGTTGCTTTGGCAACAGCCACTATTGTTTTGGCAATAGTGGTACCCTTTTCTTTTCATGAAATATATTCAGCTTGAAATGAAATATGATTGTAGATGTGCTTTTGTTGTTTTTCTTGAGTGGAATCAATTTGAAAGAGAAAAAAGGACATAATTTGCTAAAATATTCTTCTACATCCAGTTTGCACTGCTAACTTGAATTGTTTGAGTGGAGTATTATGAGTGAGTTCTAAATGAAGTGGTTGGCAGGAGTTACTAAGATTTATTTTTATTTTTTTTTGAAGTTCATGCACGGAGTCTACAAGCGTTGAAAGCTCTCACATATGCTCCTTCAAGCAATTCTGAAATATTGTCAAAATTGTACGAGATTGTGTTTGGTATTCTTGATAAGGTATCTATGGTTTTAAGCAGTACAAGTTCACTGTGAGTTCCATATAAATATAAGTACGGATTAAATGCCAATAAGTTTTTCCCTCTATCCTGTTATTTTTTTTCCTCCTCCTCTCTCTCTCTCTCTCTATATATATATATATATATATGAGAGAGAGAGAGAGAGAGAGATTTTTGTATATGTAATGTATGTGTGAAGAGAGGTGGCAAGTAAAACATTTTTGGTTTGGGAGGACATCTTTAAGCGTGCCACCAAATTATCTCAGTCGGCTTTAAGAATTCTTCATGGGAAGTGTGGAGCTTCTTCATCTCTCATTTCACAACGATTTCATTTTTGTTGGAGATATTGAGGGGATGTTTTTATTGGCTGGTAGTTCTTTGTTGTTTTCTTGTCTCTAATGATATTTTTTATTTTCTTTGCCTTTTCTTTTGTTATCATATTTCCTTGGGAGAAATATGCTTCCAAGCATTGTGTTTATTGATGCATGTTTTTGTTTTTCAGGTTGGTGACGCACCAAATAAACGTAAAAAAGGCATATTTGGTAGCAAAGGTGGTGATAAGGAGGTAAACCTATCATGCTATAAATGTTCAATATTTTTTTGTTGTTGGTCTCATTCATGACATTACTCTTTTGCCAATATTTTATTTAGTTCAGGAAGGTCTCTCTTTGTTTTTTCCTCGGGCTCAGTAACTCCCATTTGGGCGCCTTTTTGTCCTCTGATCTCTATCTTATTGTTGAATGTTTCATATATTTTGTTATTTCTAGTCTAACTCAAGTTTATCTTTTCAATAATTGAATTATCAGTCTATCATTCGGAGTAATTTGCAATATGCAGCACTGAGTGCTCTGAGAAGACTTCCTTTGGATCCTGGAAATCCAGCTTTTCTCCATCGTGCTGTACAAGGGTTAGTTTTTCTATGTTTTGGTTATAGTCGGACTATATAAAGGCTTGTTTGATAATATTTTGGTTTTCAATTTTTCCCTTCTGTTTTCTAAAGAGTAAGAGATAAGATATGCATATCATGTCATATCATATGTGTTCCACGCAAATTTGCCTTTATCAATTTATTTATTTTTATTTATTAATTTATTTATTTTTAATGTTTTTGTTTGATGGAAAACATGGAATATGGAGTTTAAATGTATTTGCCCTTTCGAATTTCCTTCAAGAAACTTCTTCCATTTGCACATTACCTCTACTTGCTAGGAAATTACCATCTCACCCTAATTCACTTTCCAAGCTTAATCCCCAAGTTGACAGTCTACTCTCCCATTCTCTGTCTATTACTTTGGAATAAATGCTATCATGAGGTTGCCAGCATGCAGTGTTCATGATCTTTTCCCTCGTTTTATATCCACTTTCTTACATTGTCGAGAATTTCTAGGGGGGATCTCATGCCCAGATTTGTGTATCAAAAATGTCAAAGACTTATCCCGCCTTTTTAGAGCCAGTCTGAGTTAGCTCTAAAAAAAATTAGTGCTTGGAGATTTTTTAAAAATCTACAAATTGGAGCTTCCCCCTCCCCCTCTTCAAAAAGCTGTTTTGTTAGATTTAAAAAGGAGTCAATTTTTGAAAAAGCTGTAAAAAGCTAATCCAAACAGTGACAACTTTTTATGGCCCCGCAAAAACTCTCCAAAATGGGCCATTAGAAAGATTGATAATCTGATTCCTCCACCTTTAAATGGCATGAATAATCTCATCTTGATGTATTTCCTGAATATATGAGAATAGGATAGAATGAAATTGTGTATGATACTGATATGTTGCATGCATCATTATCTGTGCTCTAAATATGTTAATTTAAGGAGAGCCTCGAGCAAGCTTGTCATTGTTTTGGAATCGTGTATATGTAGATATTGTTTGTCATTCTAATTTATGTTTTTGCACTTGTTTTCCTTCCCTGTAGCATCTCTTTTACTTCCGAAAATTGGTCAATTTTGAAGGAGTTTGAACTATAGTGTGCAGGTTAAATGTGGGTTTGTTACTTTAAGGATGACAAATCCTGTAACAGTTATAAGTGTTGGAAGATATGGAAGATTGAGATATGGGAAGATGATATTGAGATATGGGAAGATGTGATTTGAAGAGATTTGGGGAGATTTGATAATATTAGGAAAGATGGTGGGATTTATCATTATTTAGTATTATTGCTTAAGTCATTGATTAGGTCATTATGATGTAAGTCCTATGGGCATTTTAGTCTTTTTCTTTTTAGTGTCTTGCCTATATATAGGGGTCTCTTGTAACCTCTTGGATAATCTCAATATACAATACATTTTCTGCATTATGTTTTTCAACATGGTATCAGAGCCACCCTAAGTAGGGTTTCCAAGATCACCACCACCGCTGCCGGCGGGTGGTAACCCGCTACCCGCCGGGACTTCTTTTGTGTTGCCATTTTTTTTATCATCAACCTAAACACCACCACCATCACTACCTGCAGCAGCCCTGGTCCAGAGAGACTCACTTTGGCCTAGCCGAAGGTTTTCAAGCCCCAGCCCAAATCAGCCGTAGCCCCTGGGCATATCAGCACCAAGCTGCAGCTCCACAGGGGCCTCGCAGCCCACCCAGCACTAGCCCTGGTCCAGCCGACATCACCAGAGCCTGCGACAATCATCAGGCTTCTTCCATAGCTTGTGCAAACCAGGAGTCTGCATCCAAATATTTTTCTATTTATTTTTATCTGCGCAAACCAACCAGGCCACACCTTCACAGCCCCAAGTCTCTAATGGTTTGGTGCAGATTTTTTTTTAGGGCTGCCTCATTTTAATTTTTTGAATAAAGGGATATAGGACCAAGTCTCTGTTTGCCTGTTGTGGTAATTTTAATTTTTTGTTTCAAATCTGCCCTAGAGTTACTGTTTTTTGTAAAAGAACAGCCCCAAAGTTTTAAATTTTTGTTTTCAGATCTGTTTCCCATAAGTTTCTGAAATCCCAAATCAGCCCCAAATTTTTCCTGTTTTTGCAAAACAATCTCAAAAAAATTTTGTATTTGCAAAACAGCCCCAATTTTTCAGAAATTATAGATTTGCCCCATAAGTTTTTTTTTGAAAAGTACAGATTTAGCCCAAATTTTTTTTTAAGAAAATCCGAAAAATTTTCAACTTTTTTTCAAAGCCATGTTTGGCTTTGGGCTTTAAGGGGGTTGTGTTTCCATAAGCTTCCAAACTTTGGTGTTCGTGTTCACTCCCACCTTCAGTTTGAGGGGGAGAATATAAGGGATATAGGACCAAGTGACGGGACCCCAAGGAGGGGGCCCGCTATATCACATGGTAAACGAGATCAACAGAAGAGAGACCCGCCACACTACACGGATATATATTTGAGCACACTGCCACCCTTCACTTTGAGGGGGAGTGTAGAAGACAAGACAACTATCTCTCTGTGTCACATGATGCATTTCCGTGGACACTTTCACCTTTGGATGTTTGTAGGACGAGAGCCTACCTAAAAGGAGCCGCACATGGACCACCCAAGGAGGGGTTGCATGTGGACGAGAGCCTACCTAAAAGGAGCCGCTACAACAGTCTACAAGGATTTTTTTTTTCTTTTCAAAGAGGGTAGTTAGGTATAAGATTGTCTTCCATATCCGTGTACAAGTTGGACACTTCAACAAGTATCTGTGTACCAACTTGAGGGGGAGTGTTGGAAGATATGGAAGATTGAGATATGGGAAGATGATATTGAGATATGGGAAGATATGATTTGAAGAGATTTGGGGAGATTTGATAATATTAGGAAAGATGGTGGGATTTATCACTATTTAGTATTATTGCTTAAGTCATTGATTAGGTCATTATGATGTAAGTCCTATGGGCATTTTAGTCTTTTTCTTTTTAGTGTCTTGCCTATATATAGGGGTCTCTTGTAACCTCTTGGATAATCTCAATATACAATACATTTTCTGTATTATGTTTTTCAACAATAAGTGTAGTGTCATGAAAGTATGGGGAGAAATTAAAAAAGATAAGAATGCACTTTGACGTGTTTTAGAGTTTAGAGGCTCACTTTCGTGTGGTTGGGGTGGATGGGTGGGTGTGTGAAAGGTTAATTTTCACTTTATTGTTGGTATTATATTGTTACAGAGTGACTTTAATACTTTTCACCGGTGTTGTAGTATTACTAGATACTGCCTGTTATTTAATCGTTTTAAAGTTCATTTCACTTGTGAGCAGGGTCTCATTTACTGATCCAGTTGCTGTGAGGCATGCTTTGGAAATTATCGCTGAGTTAGCTGCGAAAGACCCCTATGCAGTTGCAATGGCATTAGGTAATTCAATGTATATAAATCATTAGTGTTTGCTGCGAGGAATTTGACTTGGTAAATATAAACTATAACCGTATGGAACTCAAATTTAGTTTTGTTTTTTGTCTCGAAATCAATTGAACCAAAGGAAGCACGTGATCTGTTTGTATGTTTTACAAAATTGGCACATGATTAGACATGTTTCTCTCCGAATCGTCGAATGATTAGCCGGATCTATCTATGCTATCTCAGCTCGTGCAAAGTTCAAACCACCCCCACCCCCCCCGCACTTCCTTTCCTTTTTCTTTTTTCCTTTTGAAGGCAAAAGAATTATAGGAAGGGTTGATAAGGGGAGGATGATTCCTTTTAAGTGTAAGAGGAAAAAAGGAGAATAAAGCAGCTACAAACATGATAAAAACCCTACAACCTCCGTAAACTCACATTCCGGAATAAGAAAGAAAGCATAAAAAGGGGCACATACTTATTGTGACCCCTTATCTAATTCTGATTTCAATCCTTCAAAGAAGACGGTTTGTTTAAGACCGTTTCTGTATATTTGTGCCTAATAAAAAATAAATCACTGTGTATGTAATTTACATTACTTTTAGTGCTTGGGCCTATCAAAAGGGTACCCAAATGCTACTACATATTGTGTTAGAAATTGAAAACCTATTTGTCATTACAAGCTACTCAGTTTTAAAATATGATGATCTTGGAAACTGGATTATGATGCTCATTCCAAAGAATAACTTGGAGCATAGCCAGGTTGTGGCTTGTACATAAAAATCCTATGTCTTGGTTACCATAGTTACACTTACACATGCATTCATTTTGGTATTTCTTGTCTTGTTGCAATCATGGGATTTATATTGTCTAGTTTCTGATTTATCTTTTCTTTTCCTTCTTTTTTCCCCCTCTGACAGGAAAGCTTGTTCAACCTGGAGGTATTCTTTATTTTCTTTGCTCTCCTTTTGGTGTTTACTGTTTTATTATTAGTATTGTCGTTATCATCACCATCGTTATTATCAGTCTTTCTTTTTGCTATGTTGTCATGTCACTTTGTGATTGATTGAGATTGATGGCATACATTTGTCCTTTTCCTTTCGGGTTTGTTGCGCAGTTGAATTTGGACATCACATACCTGTAAATATTGTGAATTATTTCTACTCTCTGCATTCTTACTAAAGCAGATACATGTACTCTAGTAATTTTATGGCCTTGACAAACCAGTGCAAAAAATTCTATCCATAACTATAGTTGTCAGATACGAGAGACGATTGTATTTATATTCCAAAGACTCTCTCGCTCTCACTCTAAATGTCTTCGTACTCGCCAAGTAACTTGTTCCTCAGCAGCTGTATGCTCCCTATGTATTTATCAGTACAAGTTGATGCCTTGGGTCCAGTGGCACCATTTTTAGTACCCTTCCAGTGGGCCCCATTTGAAGGGAAGTCCCTGTAGGATTGAATTTCAATCTCCTCTACTACCTCCAAAGTTTCCTTCCAAATAACAATCTACTTCATGAATGTGTCTCCATTGGTACTTAAGCTGCAATTCTGGGAATATTTGTTATGTTTTTGATGCACCACTTTTGTTGGAAGATACATTGAATGCCAATCTACTAACTGACTTGAAGTCTTCACCTATATCTCCCTACAGGAATGGATATACAGAGTCTAGTTTTAGTTGGATACTTGGATTAGAAGAAAGGTGAGGTATACACAAAAAAATGTGAGGTTGAAATGTTATTTTGTGGCCCTTTTGGCTCTCTTAAGTCAAAGAACTAGAAAATATGTTGAGAATGTGAGGAAGAACATGATTATTATGATTTTATTTGATGGTACAGTTCTATGCATAGCTGATTGGAGAAGAAGGATCTATGTATCTAACTCCAAGTTGTTGAAGTAAGGTTTTGTTGAGGTGTTGGCTTTACTGACACCACTACTTTTGGTGAATGATTTTTACGTTTACTTGGAATATGTTTTCTGTGTGTTCATATATCTTTTAAGAACTTGCCAAACAAAATTAAATACGACCTAGCTTGTTTCTTGTTGTTTTCCTTGTGGCTTGTAGTGAAGATGTCTTGTATATCATCAAAGTTCTTTGCGGGACAACCTTACATTAATTTTTGGTTGCCCCTATTAAGAGCCCGCTTGGAATGTCTTTTTCTAAAACTGAAGTGCAGTGCTTTAATAGAATATGTCTTCTGCATGTTTATGTTTAAGAAGTTGAGACCGTTTGGATTAGCTTTTCCACAATTTTTAAAAGAACATGATTTGTTCTCAAAGCTAAACTCCAACTCATAGCTTATTAAAAAATCTTTTATTCATAAAAGTGATTATTTAAAAGTAAACCCAAAGGGGCTCTGAGTAGCTTACATGTTGTATGAATCAGGAGCTTTGCAGGACGTCCTCCATTTGCATGATGTTCTTGCTAGAGTTGCACTGGCCCGGTTGTGCCACACAATATCTAGAGCTCGGGCACTAGATGGTAAGTGTATCTGAGTTCAAATATTGGGCATCTTTCATAGAGCAGTTGGTGTGCTATAATATGTTGTTTGTACAACAATGCCTGACATTAGGCCTCATTTTGATCGTGTGCAATTTTAATTGTTGGTTGTACAGAAAGGCCTGACATCAAGTCTCAATTTAATTCCGTACTCTATCAGCTTCTCCTGGATCCCAGTGAAAGGGTTTGTTTTGAGGCTATCCTCTGTGTTTTGGGAAAATCCGATAATTCAGAGAGGTATCTTTCTTGTACTTCCCATGTTTTCATTTCCTTCAAATTCTTGTTTTCATGTAACTCCCCTTTAGCCTCTGCGTGTTTTGCAGATTTAGAACAGGAAAAGTGAAAGTAAAAGAAAACCATTTCCCTAGTGTTTTCCCTTGTGTTTCCTCTATCCTTAAATAACGTTAGAAACTAAAATTTTCTAACATTAACATAGCAATTCAAGAAAAGGGTAAGGAAAGTGACTCAGTAAATTTAATATTGTTAATTTATTTTCTTTATTAACCAAACAAAGAAAAGTGTTTTCCTCTTGTTTTATTTTTTTCACTAAATCCATGAACTAAACAGAGCCTTAGAAAGTTAAAATTGCAAGCCATTCTTAGAAAGTTAAAACTGCATGCCATTCAGAAAATATTGTTCTTTCAAAACTCCTTACATCCCTCTTCTCTGATTTTTCTTTTTAACTTTTCTTCCCTTTAAGCATTAGTTGATACTCTTTTCTGTATTCAACTTTAGGGCTGAGGAGAGAGCTGGTGGGTGGTATCGTCTTACCAGAGAAATTCTTAAGCTCCCAGAAGCACCATCTGTATCGTCAAAGGAAGCTAATGTTGAATCGAAAGAATCACTTCCACCAAAGCCCAGCAAAGATAAATCTCACAAGACAAGGCGTCCCCAGCCTCTAATAAAACTTGTAATGAGAAGGTTCGTGGAGTTTTCTTTTTTTTCATATGACAAACTTAGTGCTCGTTTGGGATAGTTTTGTCAGGGCCAGCAATCTTTTATAAGTGATTGGTTAAAGTTGTGCTCTTGTGGATTAGCTTTTTCAAAGCATTTTAAAAAATCTGATTCGTTTTTAAAGCTAAAAACAGCTTTCTTAGAAAACCCCAATTTGCAGCTTTTAAAAAAATCACATTTGAAAAGCTAACTCAGATGGGCTCGTATTCTTTTCCTCTTAACCTTTTGTTTGTTTTATTCTGTTATGATATATTTTTTTTACTGGTTTTTCTGAATAAAAATCATTCGGACTTTTTTTTCTTTTTCAAAAACCATTTTAACGCTTGTTCTTGCTTTAGGTTAGAGAGTTCTTTCCGCAGTTTCTCTAGGCCGGTGCTTCATGCAGCAGCAAGAGTTGTGCAGGAGATGGGGAGAAGTCGGGCTGCCGCTTTCTCTTTAGGTTTACAAGATATAGATGAAGGAGCCCATGTTAATGTACTTTCTGAAAATGACTCAGTTGATCCAGATTTTGAGAATCCACTAGCTGAAGGTATTTATTTTTAAACTCATCACTTGCACGCTATGTTACCCGGACCCTTCCTAATGCATGGAGTACTCGTGCCCAACCCAACACCCGAATAAGGGTACGAGCCCGACACTTGGATAAGTTTCCGACTTGACACCCGTACCCGAGTCTGGGTAACATAGCTTGCACGTCATCGTTCATTTAGGCTCAATTTAATTCATGGATTTAGTAAGAGAAAGAAAACACTTTGTTCAGTTAATAAGAAAAATAATGAGAAAAATGGAATATTCTTTCTTCGGAGATTAAATACTGATTGGTTCTCAATGAACACCAGGATCTTCTCGTAATTGATATCCACTGATGCAGTTCATTTTATCAAATATATCTTGAAGGCTCCTCAAAACCATCCTTGTGATGAAACTGCAACTTTTCTAAGAAGACAAGAAATAGGCTGCAAATAATGCTTTGTTGTTATTGCTTAAAGCAGATTACAACATTTTATATATATATATATATATATATACGGTCAGGCTCTAGAGTGAACAAGGTAGAGTGAACATACCCATTGAACATTTTTTTTTGCCTGAAAAAACCCGCGGGTCAGTGGGGCAGCACGCGGGTTTTTTTAGCCAAAAAAAAAAGTTCACTGGGTATGTTCACTCTACTTGTTCAATCTAGAGCCTGGTCGTATATATATATATCTACGAAGAGGCTCTAAAGTGAACAGGGTCGAGTGAACTTACCCAGTGAAACCTGACTTTTAAGGCTAAAAGAACCCGCAGATCAGTGGGGCGCACGGGTTAGCGGGTCAAACCGTGGGTTCTTTCAGGCTTAAAAGCATCACTGGGTAAGTTCACTCGACCTGTTCACTTAAGAGCCTGGCCGTATAGATCTATATCTATGTAATTTAGGAGGAATGACTTTTGATGACTAGGATACTTACCATTAATGTTTGTCATCCTCTAAGGGTCCAATTTTGTTCCCACCCTTCACCACTTTCTTAAATTTAAATATTAAAAAATTTGAAAATTCCCACTGTTTACACATTCCGTATTTCCCTCCCCTCTCTCTATACGTCATTCCCCCTCTCTCAACACTCTCTTTCTCACTAAGTTAAATTGTATTTAAATATTAGTATTATGAAAATTGGTTTTAAAATATGAATTGATGTAGGTTTAAACAAATTTAACTTTTTTGGGTAGTGCCCATGGGCACGTGCAATTTCTAGTATATATATAGGCAAAGAAAAGCAAAAAAACCCTAGAGTATCAGAAGACAAAAATATCCGGTTAAAAATAATATTACATAACATATGCTCTCACAGAAACATCATCAGAATCCAGTGTTTTGGTCTTCTCTACAACCTTCGCATTACCCTTCGCAGGCGTTCGAAAGGTGTCTTCTATAGCAAATGGAACTGGTGGCAAGGACACAATTGCAAGTTTATTAGCTTCATTAATGGAGGTGGTGCGAACAACTATAGCATGTGAATGTGTTTATGTTCGGGCGATGGTAATTAAAGCGTTGATCTGGATGCAAAGTCCACATGAATCATTTGACGAACTAGAATCGATCATCGCATCGGAGCTCTCTGATCCAGCTTGGCCAGCGACGCTGTTGAATGATATTTTGCTCACTTTGCATGCTCGTTTTAAGGTACTTATATTGCAGCGCATAAATCAAAGGTACTTATATTGCAGCGCATAAATCAATGGTCCTCATTAATTGACATACTTATGTTGAATGACATTTATCGTGATGAGTTTATATCTATATGCAATTCATACACATTCATAGTGGTAATAAGGGAGGGAGGAAGCCCATTGACATACTTATCAAATGTTCTTTTGGATTGCATCTTGCATTAGGAAGAACCATCTCTTTTGTTGCATAATCAGTGGTGTTATCCTTTTTTTTTTTCCTGGTTCCATTTTGTTGTTGAGGTTGTTGCGTTATATAACCCCATGAATTTGTTCTTCTCCTTCTAGTACGAATGTTCATTGTGCTGCGTGCTTATCTCCTTTATTTTATTAGGCTACTCCAGATATGGCTGTCACTCTTCTGGAAATTGCAAGAATATTCGCTACTAAAGTTCCTGGGAAGATTGATGCTGATGTGCTTCAACTATTGTGGAAAGTAGGTTTATACTCGCTCCTAATATATGCTTTCTCTCCTTCCCCTTGCTTTAAGGATCTCTTTGTGACGGAAAAGAAAAGGGGGAAACAAGAAACATAACATATTGTTTTCTTCATACTTAAATTACAGTACAAATTTAAAAACTTGAAATATAATAGAAACTTAAGAAAAGAGGAAGGGAAACGACTCAGAAAACTAATATTTTTTTTTACAATTTATTTTCCACCCTAATATCTTTTCCTTCCTATTTTACTGACTGTTGTCCTTATTAACCAAACAAATGAAAGTTTTTTTCTCGGTGTTTCTTTTCCTTTCCCTCACCAAATCCGTGAACCAAACAGAGCCTCAGAGTTCTCTTTTTCTAACAATCATACTTGCCTGTTTTTCTTTGAAATGTCCGTATTCCACTTCGTCTTTCCTTGAATTTTGTTTCTCATTTGGTTTAGACTTGTTATGATTCAGCATCTTTTCTCATTTGGTAGTTAATTCTGTCTGATGTACAAATATGCAAACTATACGAGTAAAACTGAATTACCTCAAAGCAATTAGAATGCAAAAAGAATACGTTATGCGTCAAAAGTGAAAAGGTAAAGGTATTGTGTCTTTCCACACTTGGCCCTTGTACGATTTAATCCTCCAATTTCTTCCACGCAAGAAATCATAATCTCTCCCTCTTTGAGTTAAGTTTGTTGTCCGTCCGTAATTCTTCTGGTACAATGGCCCCGTTTGGAATCCACGTTGCTGAGCCATTCGTGTGATTGGATCTCCAATTACAGTTTTTGAAACCTTTTGTGAAACAATAAAAGCGGTGCTGTTGCCACCGGGTTTCCCAAATGGGGCCTATACTAGTTTACTTTGATGATGTCAACTATTGCTGTTTGTTCGCATGAACTGATTCGTTACCACTTTCTTATTCAATGACACTTCAATTCTCAGACATGCCTTGTTGGAGCCGGTCCTGGCGGGAAACACACAGCTCTGGAAGCGGTCACGATAGTTCTTGATCTACCACCCCCTCAACCCGGGTCAATGTCAGGACTCACGTCTATAGATACAGTATCTGCATCTGATCCGAAATCGGCTCTGGCATTACAGAGATTAGTCCAAGCAGCGGTACGCATTTTATAGTATCAGTGGGATCCGTGATGAGTGTGGTTAGTTAGGGCTTGTTTGGTTGTTCCCTTGAATTGCATGGTCACCATGGTTGTCAAATTGTGAATCGGTTTGCCATAATTATGAATCATTAAGCTTATGATTCGCTTCATTTTAGTAAATAGACAATAATAATTATGGGTATATTGTAAACATGTAAAGAATACATACATGCAATACTTAAAATAAACAAAATCACAATTTAACACAAGTTTCATGCAATATCAACTATGTAGCACGGGTACGGACACGTGACACGGGTACGATACGATACGGGTACGGGGGTACGGCAATTTCCAAAAATGTAGGGTACGGGTACGGCTAGGGTACCTTGAATAAAAATATATTTTTTTAATAATTAAAAAAAGAAAAAGAAGAAGATTGAATAGCACTACAACATATTAATCCACATATTAGCAAATAAGTAGTCTAAGAACTAAACAACATTGTTTTAGCATTAAAAGTCCACAACATTAAAGAAAAAAAAAATCTAAATAAAAAAGAAGAAGAAGAAGCAAGTCCATTAAGTACCCACGTCGTACCCACGAAGTACCCCCCATAGTTGTACCCCCTATAGTTTTCAAAAAATGCAATCTGACCCCCGTGCCGTACCCATAAAGTACCCATGCCGTACCCACGAAGTACCCGAGCCGTACCCAAGTTGAATTCTTCACTTAACAGTATCAGGACACCGCTAGAGGGGTACCCGACACGTACCCGGGAGTATGGTACGGGTGTCGGTGTCCCCCAAGTACCCGGTACGGGTACTTCACTCAAAATGGAGTACCCATGCTTCCCAGAATATCAATGCTCAAAATGTTGAAAGTTTTTCCATTTAGAACTTAAATCAAAGCTCAAAATTATGAACTGTGAATTGATTGAATCTCAAATCGTATAGGGTTGTATGAAACTCAAATTGACTCGTGAGTAGTAAGATTCTAACAACCACGATTGTCACATTCACTTATTACGCAACATTCCTATTTACAATTTTCTTCTCCAGAATGAATTTAATTGAAAAATAGTAATTATTTAAAAAAATAATGCTTAAGATCACAAATTCGTTAATCTAAAGAAAAATTGAAAGAAACATGATGAAATTTCCTATTTAGTCTAATCAAGAAGATGGACACCAACACAAAAATCCTACACAACTTGTGAACGAGGCTACTCAAATTCACAGGACGACCAAACAGGCCATTACTAGTAACCCACGGAACTGTACTGGCTAGGTTAGTCTATTCTGTAAGTCTGTGTAGTAATGAACTTGCAGGTCTGGTTTCTTGGAGAAAATGCAAATTACGCTGCCTCTGAATATGCTTGGGAATCCGCAACTCCTCCGGGTACTGCATTAATGATGTTAGACGCAGATAAAATGGTTGCTGCTGCGAGTTCTCGTAATCCTACTCTAGCTGGTGCATTGACTCGACTTCAAAGGTGTGCTTTCAGTGGCAGCTGGGAGGTATAAGTTTCACCTTTTTACTTGTGTTCTCCCGCGCATTTTCCTCGTATATTTAAGCAACTTTAAAAGTTAAACATCTTCTTATCATAAATGTAAGTCAAGAAAAAGGGAGGGAAGTGACTACCAAAATTTTTAATTTTATTTCTCACTACATTTTCTTTTCCTTACTATTTTGCTCACTATTTTCCCTTTGAACCAAACAAAGAGTGTGTTTTCCTTTTCTTCCCCTCACTGATTCCTTGAACGGTTGAACCAAACAGATTCTAAAGGTTAAACGACCCAAAACTTCCAAAACTAAAAAGGAAAATAGAAGTAAAATGTTTGTAATCAATTCATATATATCGGAACACACGCTTTTAGTAGATGACATTGGTGGCTGGTCATGAAAGGTTATATTTTTGAATTATGCGAGTGAAGGAGCATGATATTTTTTCCGACTTTTTCTTGGGAAATTTCTCTTTTGTTACAATAATTATTGCGGTTAGTCAGAATGAAAAGGAAGAAGGTAGAACCAAAACCACTTAGCTGATTTTCCAACTTTTTGTAGAAGAAAAACAGAATACATGATCTTTTTTCGCCGTTCTCCTCAACACATGCTCACTCCTGACAATAGATGTTTGCTTTTGATGATTTTTTTTTTCTTTTCTTTTTCTCTTTAAGTTTTTATCAATGGTTTTTTGCAAGTTGGTTTGGCTGGGGAAGGGGAAGTAATTGAAATTTATATCAACGACGAGTTTTTTAATTGTTTTATGGATGGTGTTTCACATATTTGTGCAATCCAAAAGGTTATTCGTCTGCTATGTGCTAGATATGCGTTAATTGTTGAGATGTGCTATTTATTAGCTGACAATTAGTTGTCAATTAGTTATTATGGAGTTGTTAGTTTTTTATTTTTTTCTTTTATTTGCCTAAGGGCATCTTTGTAATTTCTCCCTTATCAGTGATTAATATAAATAGGGTTGAGACTCTTGGTCTCAATCTAAGCTTGATCAAATATTGCTTTTAACATGGTATCAGAGCCACCACAACCCTAACCCTAACCACCACCTGCGCCAACCCACCACCACCACCACCAATATGACCTGAGCACTGTTCACGGCTACTGTTCATCGACACTGTTCACGCTACTGTACATCGGCACTGTTCACGGCTACCATTCACCGGCACTGTTCATCGCTACTGTTCATCGCTACTGTTCATTGCAACTTTTTTTCACTTTCATATAGTTATCAACTGCTCCTATTTTGATTGAAGTTTCTTTCTCTCATTTTTTTTGGGTTCTTCTATGGACCCTTGATTAGTGATGACTGATATTTCTGCATCCTATATGGTGATTTGAGTTTCTCTTGTGTGCTACGACCCCGTTGGTACCGGTTTCTATTCTGTTTTCAGTGATTGTTGCGGGTAATTTTCTTGTGGGCTGATTTACGATGTCGGACGATTCTGAAAGATCCACCGTCAATTCGCAGCCATCTAGAAGTGAGAACATAGTTGTTGCTCACCCTAACAACCCGAACTTTAAGATCACTACTTCCCTCTTCAATGGCCAAAATTTTCTGGCTTGGTCCAAGTCTGCGACCTTGTTTCTTAAAAGCAGAGGAAAGATGGGGTACATCAACGGCCGAAACAAAGCACCAAGCACCGAGGATGCAGCTTATGACAAATGGGAGTTGGAAAATTCCATTGTCATGACATGGTTAGTTCACTCTATGATCCCTGAAATTGGTGAGGGCTTCTTGGACATGGCGACTGCCCAAGATATTTGGGAGACCATGGTTAACACTTATTCCAGAAAGGGCAATCCTTCCCAGACAATTGAGTTGGGACGTAGCTCAGGGGGACGAGGAGAGAATTCTCGTGCTTATCATACAGAGGTTGTTGGTCCCTCCACTGTTGATGATTCATCTCCACCTTCATCCAGTACTTTATCTTCCTCAGAGTTGGAGACTCGTCTGGATACACCTACTACTGCCTCATCATCTTTTGCTCGTTCAGGTAATTTAGCTACTTCAGTGAGTGCATTCAATTCCCAAACTAGTCTTCCTTGGATTATTGATTCCGGGGCATCCGATCATATGACCGGTTCATCTCCTATTTTTTCCGATTATAAACTATGTTCAGGTCAGGATAAAGTCAGGATTGCTGATGGAACCGTCTCTTCGGTTTCAGGCAAAGGTTTAGTCCGTGTCACTCCCTCGTTGTCTTTATCTTCTGTTTTACATGTTCCTAGCTTTACCACTAACCTCTTATCTATTGGTCGTATCACCTGTGATCAAAATTGTAGTGTCACTTTTTTTCCTTCTCATTGTGTGTTTCAAGACCTTATCACGGGAAGGACGATTGGCAGTGGTAGAGAGGAGAATGGTCTTTATATTCTGGAACCACAGGACCGACAACAATTGGCTCATCATACTACTCTCACTGGCTTTACATCTAGTGATATCATGCTCTGGCACAGACGCCTAGGACATCCCTCCTTTGGTCTTCTAAAGCACTTATTTCCTTCTTTGTCATCTAATAAAAATGTTTCCACCTTTCGATGTGAAGATTGTGAACTTGGAAAGCACCACCGTGCTTCCTTTTATCCTAGTAATAATAAGAGTTCTGTTCATTTTTCTCTTATACATTCAGATGTTTGGGGTGCCTCTCGTGTTGTTGCACTTAAAGGCCATAGGTGGTTTGTCACATTTATAGATGATTTTTCTCGTACTACTTGGGTGTACATGATGAAAGAAAAGAGTGACGTCCATTCA
Source organism: Hydrangea macrophylla (assembly GCA_033977485.1). NCBI lineage: Eukaryota > Viridiplantae > Streptophyta > Magnoliopsida > Cornales > Hydrangeaceae > Hydrangea > Hydrangea macrophylla. The sequence continues at coordinate 82,601,028 of CM066987.1, forward strand.
ATATTTAAAACCTTTCACAAAATGATTTGTACCCAGTTTGGTGTGGTTGTAAAAATTGTTCGTTCAGACAATGGGGGGGAGTACTTTATATCTGGTCTTGAGAAGTATTTTTTGGAGAACGGCATAATTCACCAATCTTCTTGCACCAATACTCCACAACAAAATGGAGTTGCGGAGCGCAAGAATCGTCACCTCTTAGACACTGCCAGATCAATGTTATTCTCAGCCCAAGCTCCGAAGTCTTTTTGGGGTGAAGCAATCTTAACTGCTGCTTATTTAATCTATCGGCTTCCTACTCAAGTTCTTCATAAACAATCACCCGTTGAGGTTCTTTCTAATCCTTCTGATCTTTTTGCCATTCCTCCTAAGGTCTTTGGTTGTGTCTGTTTCGTTCATAATCATGCTCCCACAAGGGGAAAACTTGATCCTCGAGCTATCAAATGTGTTTTCCTTGGTTACTCTCTCACTCAAAAAGGGTATAAATGTTACCATCCTCCTACTCAAAAGTGGTATGTTTCCATGGATGTCACCTTCTTTGAGGAACAGTCCTATTTCACACCTCAGGCTCCTCTTCAGGGGGAGAAAACAAGTACATAAAAGTTGCCTGAACTACATGTTCCTAATTTACCTGTGTCTAATCCATTTGAGATATTGAGCACTCTTGATAAGGAGGAAGAGGTAGGAAAAATTGATGGAGAGCAAGAGACTGAGCGAGAGACATTTGTGGAACCCACCATCGAAAAAGAAAAAAATCCAGAGAAAGAGGATATAGTATATCAGAGAAGAACTTGGAGGATGAAAGATAAGACCATTCCTCCTGATCCACCACTCCCGTCTCCTTCTCTTGATGAGGGACCAGGTAATCCTAATTCTCCTACTGCTATTACCGATGATTTAGATATTCCAATTGCTACACGTAAGGGTGTTAGGTCATGTCCTCAACATCCCGTATCTAAATTTGTCTCATATAGTCGTCTGTCTCCTTCTTACCAAGCCTTTGTATCCAAACTTGCTTCTGTGTCTATCCCTAACCATGTACAGGATGCACTCATTGATCCCAAATGGAAGCATGCTATGATTGAGGAGATGAAAGCTCTCCACAAAAATGGCACTTGGGAATTGGTTGAAATACCTAGAGGGCACAAGACAGTGGGGTGTAAGTGGGTGTTTACAGTCAAGCATAAGGCAGACGAATCTATTGAGAGGTATAAAGCTCGTTTGGTGGCAAAGGGATATACACAGACTTATGGAGTGGATTATGAGGAAACATTTGCTCCAGTTGCTAAAATGAACACTGTAAGAATTCTTTTATCCCTTGCTGCAAATTTAGATTGGCCTCTCCACCAGTTCGATGTTAAAAATGCCTTTCTACACGGGGACTTGGCAGAAGAAGTTTATATGGATATTCCTCCGGGGTTTGAAGACGCCAAAACTAAAGGAAAGGTTTGCAGACTTAAGAAGTCCCTGTATGGACTTAAACAGTCTCCGAGGGCATGGTTCGAAAGGTTTACTCAAGCTATGCTCAAATATGGCTTTCAACAAAGCCAAGGTGATCATACTCTTTTTATCAGACATTCCTCACAAGGGAAAGTAACAGTTCTCATAGTATATGTGGATGATATTGTTCTTACAGGAGACGATGTGGAAGATATACAGGAGTTGAAGAGATACATGGCCAAGGAATTTGAAATAAAAGACTTGAGAAGCCTCAAGTATTTTCTGGGAATTGAGGTAGCAAGAAGCAAACAAGGGATCTTCATCTCCCAGAGAAAATATGTTCTTGATCTCCTGCAAGAAACTGGTATGCTAGGGAGTAAGGCATGTGATACTCCTATGGAAGTTAATCAGAAATTAGGGGATGACACAGATGGAGAAGTGGTTGACAAGGGGAGATATCAGAGATTGGTTGGAAAACTGATTTATCTGTCTCACACTCGCCCTGACATTGCCTTCGCCGTAAGCGTTGTCAGCCAGTTTATGCATGCTCCTCGTGAGTCTCACTATGATGCTGTTCTTCGAATCCTCAGGTATTTGAAATCAGCCCCTGGGAAGGGTTTATTCTTTGGTATACATAATCACCTTCAAGTGGAAGGATATACAGATGCAGATTGGGCAGGTTCAGCTACAGATAGAAGATCTACCTCAGGGTATTGTACCTTTGTTGGAGGAAATCTTGTTACTTGGCGTAGCAAGAAACAACCTGTTGTATCTAGATCTAGTGCCGAGGCAGAATTTCGTGCTATGTCTCAGGGAGTTTGTGAGTTGTTGTGGATAAAGATTTTATTGAGAGACCTTAATCTTATGCCCCCTGATCCTATGAGACTATACTGTGACAATAAAGCAGCCATCAGTATTGCTCACAACCCAGTACAACATGACCGAACTAAGCATGTGGAGATTGACAGACACTTTATTAAAGAGAAACTGAGTAGTGGTGTGATCTGTACTCCGTTTGTGAAATCCAGTGAACAGTTAGCAGATGTTTTCACTAAAGGTCTTGGAAGTAGGCCTCATCATTATATCCTTGGCAAGCTGGACATGAGAGATATCTTCGCACCAGCTTGAGGGGGAGTGTTGAGATGTGCTATTTATTAGCTGACAATTAGTTGTCAATTAGTTATTATGGAGTTGTTAGTTTTTTATTTTTTTCTTTTATTTGCCTAAGGGCACCTTTGTAATCTCTCCCTTATCAGTGATTAATATAAATAGGGTTGAGACTCTTGGTCTCAATCTAAGCTTGATCAAATATTGCTTTTAACATTAATTTGTGTTTTATTTTTAAAATCTATTTGGCCACTAATTTGAGATTAGATTACTAAGAATGAGTCCAACAATGGATATCGAGCCCTAACACCCTCCATCTCGTGGGACTTTGTCTTGCATGCTTGGAGTCAAAAGAACTAAAAGCAAACTTAATATGACTGAAGCATATAAGTTATATAACAAATTGCACGATGCACACTGGAATGGGGTGGCAGTTGAACCCAAGACCTCCCAAACGAAGACTTTGCCATCATGTTAGATCATCAACAGCTCCAAAATCTTTAGCTGTTAGTGGATGGGGCTCAACAATGTATATCAATCGCCATACCTTTTGTTATTGAAAAATTCGAAACTTGGACTTGATTAGAAAGGACTTAGATGACTCGATTGAGTCACAAATTCAAGACTTGAACACAAGGATATCTAGTAATGTGGATGTACAAAATTCGTAGTAGTTCACAAGTTAATTTATGTGCATACTAATTGTATTTAAGAATAAGAGTTAACACTAAATGCTAGCACCAAACCAAAATGCTGTTTGTTTACTGTAAGAAACAATTTTGGTCAACTAGATAAGAGTGCTTGCATTGACTCAATGAATAAAGAATCAGTAAGATCTGAGGTTGTTGGAGTCTTTTTTTATTTTTTTTCTTGTTTTTTTCAAGTTACTTGATATTGATTCTTCCGAGTCAACTCGACGTGACTTGGAGTTTTTAAACAATGGTATGAAAAGGTTACAATATATAATTCATAACGAAAATCAATAATACAATACGTTGTGTATGCTAAAACGGCACAAAAATGCATATCAAGGTCTAACACTCCTTTACACGTGATTTTGTCTGGCATGTGAAGAAGCAACAAACTTATTGTTAGAATATAAGTATTAGTATTAGTATACTTAAGGGTATTTTTGTAATTGTTCTTTTTCTTTGATTAATATATATACATGTTGGCTAACCTAATTAGGTTAAGCCTTCACTTTCTCTCTCAATTTCTTCTCTCTTAACATGGTATCAGAGCCACCCATCTAGGGCTCTCTGCGCCGCCACCACATCCTGATCTACACACCCACCATCAGCCACACATCACCACCATCAGCCACACACCACCACCACGTTGCCACCCAACCCCAGCTGAGACCCCCCTTCTCTCCTACCCACCACGCCGAAGCCCTATCTACCCTAGCCGAACCTCACAAATCCCTTCGGCACTGCATCACAGTCCCACACAACCCAACACCAACACACCGTAGCCTCCTATTCCCTAGCCGAGACACACACAGCCCTCCATGAACTGAACCGAACCCCCCACACAGCCCTACTCTTCCAGTCGCATCTCTCCACCATTGCCGAGACTTCCTTTTCATGCACTGATCTGATTTTTTTTCCTTCTTTTCTCCTTCTACCATAAAAGAGAACAGTTTGAAGGAAAAATTAGGTTTAAAATAAATTTTTAAATTCGTAGCGGAAAGATTAAGTTTCAAAACTTATTGGTAGAGCCCAGGATCTACTACTCATCAATTTCATAGATGCGTACGAGAAGAATTATACCTCAGGTCTTGAACCCAATTCTGAATTTCTTTCTCCTAGATGGTGCAGCAGCCTCCACTAAGTTGTCTTCACCCTTATGACTCCTACGGATGCCTGCCGGAAAGACTAGGGTTGGTGGGAACCCTAATAGAGAGGATAATGAAGGTTTGGGAGCTCTAAAAACAGTTTTTGCAGGTTCTGGCGTGTTAAAACGACGAACTCCTGTTTCTGGGCGCAGTTGACCTATTTATAGATTCCCAGAACCGACCTAATGTTCGAGCGATCGAAGTGGCTTCAATCGATCAAGCCTTCGATCGATCGAACCACCTTCGAGCGATCGAAGGCCAAGATTTCAATCGATCGAAACACCTTCGATCGATCGAACCCGCCTTGACAAGATCCTCATGTGCCTTTCCAAGCATTCTAGCCGAGCTAAGAGTGGGATCTCTTAGGCTCTTTATTGTTGGCTCATACCAGTTGTTAATTCCTATGACCAAACTCTTTGATCAGCAAACTAACCAACTGATCAGTTAACGTTTACTCCACTATAAAACAATAACTGAACTCCAACGCAAAAGAATATATCCGAAGCGATAACGATACTTGTATGGTGTACTAATGTCCCTCTACCTTCAGCATTCGTAATCATATTCAGATAGTAGGATAACTGTTACTGTTAACCTAAATCATGATTACTTCTTGTATTTCTTGAGTCCTATTCACCTCTCATGATTACCAAACATGTTGATAACTACTTATTAACAAGATTACAGTTCTCAGTAATCAACTTGGTGACTTCTCAAGGGAATGCTTACTCTGAATCAGAGGGTAGATTCTATCTTGACAATATATGTTCACAACCCTATGAACATGACATACCCAAGATACCCAAGTGTTGATCTTCTATAGACCTCACTGATTGGTAAGTCAAAGCAGCCATATCCACAGTCTGTGTTCATAATCGTCTCAAGATTGAGAACACGTACCTTATACAAGTTATGAGTTCCTATCGACTGTTTGACACTCTTGAGTGTCAATAGGAAAGCTCAGGTCCGTCAATACACTATAAGCACTAGCATATTAACTAAGAGTCATACTCCAGTGATTGAGATTCATCACTCCATCCAATGGTAGTTAATCATACTACAGTGTAAACCTGATGAGATATCCAGTCTCATCATCCACTGTGACAAGTTCTAAGTATCAAAGAATAGTAATTGTATATATCCTATACACACACGAATTACCTAATATGATACTTAAAGATTAACAATCATCTCATGAAAGAAACATACACAATGAAATGTAAAGCTAGTATCCATATATTAAAATGTCAATATCTCATACATAAAGTAATGGTTTGAGGGCACAAATCCAACAAACTCCCACTTGCACTTACAAGTATACAGGATTACATCTGAGACCTAGACTATCTAGATGACGATCAAGGACCTTCTGTGGCAAGGCCTTTGTAAACGGATCCGCAAGATTGTCAGAGGTGGCAATCTTGCTGCCAGTCACATCTCCACGTTGAACAATATCTCATATTAGATGATATTTCTGCTCTACGTGTTTTCCTTTCCGTGGTTCCTTCGCTCCTTGGATTGTGCCACTGCCCCCACTATTATCACAATATAGCGTAATAGGTGTCAGCAACGCTGGTACCATCTCGAGCTCCATGAGGAACTTCTTGAGCCAAACAGCTTCCTTTGTGGCTTCACAAGCATCCACATTCTCAGCTTCTATAGTTGAGTCTGCAATGCATTTCTGTTTAATGCTTCTCTAACTAACAGCACCACCTCCCAAGGCAAAGAGATGACCGGATGTCGACTTCCTCGAATCTTTATCTCACATAAAGTCCGAGTCAGTATATCCCACTGGAATTAACTCACTACCACTGTACATAAGCATGTAATCTTTAATCCTTCTCAAGTACTTAAGAATGTGCTTAACGGCTGTCCAGTGCTCTGGACCTAGATTCGATTGATACCTGTTGACCATGCCTATGGCAAAGCAGATATCCGGTCTAGTGCATAACATCGCATACATGAGACTTCCTACTGCTGAGGCATAGGGAACTCCTGCCATGCGATTCCTCTCCTCGTGTGTCTTTGGACACTGGTCCTTGGAGAACGCTAAACCATGCCTGAAAGGTAACAAACCTTTCTTCGAATTATCCATTGAAAATCTAGTTAGTACCTTGTCGATATAACCAGCTTGAGATTATCCCATTATCTTTCGCTTACGATCCCGAAAGAGCTTTATTCCAAGAATATAGCTCGCCTCTCCTAGATTCTTCGTATCGAAAGTACTAGCTAGCCAAACCTTAACCGTTGACAATGCCGCTACATCATTCCCAATGAGTAGAATGTCGCCAACGTAGAGAACAAGAAAAACTACCGCTTTCCTTCCACACTTCTTGTATACACAAGGCTCATCCGGATTCTGTATGAAACCAAATGACTTGACCGCTTGGTCAAAACGAATGTTCCAACTCCTGGATGCCTGCTTAAGCCCATAAATGGACTTTTGCAACTTGTATACCAAGTTACCTTTCCGACCAGCTATGAACCCTTCTGGTTGTTGAATATAGATGTTCTATTCAAGATTGCTATTCAAGAATGCAGTCTTGACGTCCATCTGCCAGATCTCATAATCTAGGCATGCAACAATAGATAAGAGTATTATGATGGACTTGAGCATGGCTACCGGCGAGAAGGTTTCCTCATAGTCAATGCCCTCCTTCTGAGTATAACCTTTCGGTACAAGCCTGGCCTTAAAGGTCTCAACCTTTCCATCAGATCATCTTTTCCTCTTGTAGACCCACTTGCAGCCAATGAGTTTAATATTGGCTGGAAGTTCTACAAGATCCCAGACCTGATTGGAATCCATAGATTCCAATTCAGCCTTCATAGCTTTAACCTAATGAGTTGAATCAACATCATTCATTGCCTCTTCGTATGTGGCAGGATCAGATTCAGATTCTATGGAGACAGTTTCAAAAACTTCTCCTCAGAACATGTATTTATTAGGCTGGCTGATAATCCTCTCACTACGACGAGGTACCGATGCGGAAATGGGTGAATAAGTGGTATTTTCTTGACTTACATCGTTATCAACTGTGGGTGGAATTGAGGGCTCTCCTTCTATCTCTCTAAGATCTATCCTTCCCCAAGGTTTTTGGTTCATCATATAATCATCCTTCAAGAAAACAACATTTGTACTAGCAAACACTTTCAGTTCTCTTGGATTATAAAAATACCATCCATAAGTACCCTTTGGATACCCTACGAAATAACATACTTCCGATCTAGAATCTAACTTGCTCATCTTTCCTTTCAGCACATGTGCCGGACACCCCCATATCCGTAGATGTTGCAAAGAAGGCTTGTGCCTAATCCACATCTCCCGTGGTGTCCTGGGAACAGATTTGCTTAGTACTAGATTTAGTATGTACGCAGCGGTTTCCAAAGCATAACCCCAGAGGAATAATGACAACTCCGAATAACTCATCATCGACCTAGTCATGTCTAAAAGAGTCCGGTTCCTTCTCTCCGCTACACCATTTTGCTGAGGCGTGCCAGGTGCAGTCAACTGTGACAGAATCCCATTCTGCACAAGGTGATCAATAAACTCATTAGAGAGGTACTCGCCACCTCGATCAAATCGAATGGCCTTGATATGTGTGCCCAATTGCTTCTCTACTTCAGCCCTAAACTCTTTGAACTTTTCAAAGGCTTCGGACTTGTGCTGCATTAGGTACACATATCCATACCTAGAGTGGTCATCAGTAAATGTAATGAAATACTCATAACCACCCCTCGCTTTAATATTTATTGGTCTACACTCATCAGTATGAACTAATTCCAACAATGCATTGGACCTATTGTCCTTTGTGGGAAAGGGCCTTTTGGTCATCTTACCCTCTAAACAAGACTCGCAGACTTCCATTGTTTTGAGAACCAAATCGCCTAAGACCCCTTCTTTGGCTAGTCTGCCAATCCTATTTAGATTGATATGGCCAAATCTCATATGCCAAAGCTTTGTTGGATTAGTGGAAGGTTCCTTTCTTTTAGATGGTACAGTTACCACTGAGTTATTAAGTTCCATACAAAAGTCTTTAGAAATATTATGAGTAATCACATACAAGCCATTAGTTTTAACACCAGAACATATAAAAGAACTATTTCTTTTAATGACAACTTCTGTTCCAAAAGAATAACCATTATTCGATAAATTTGAAACTGAAATTAAATTACGTCTCATTAAAGGGACGTAAAGTACATCTGATAATACTATTGTCTTATTGTCCAAAAACTCTAAAATTACAACTCCTATAGCAACCGCGGAAATGGTTGCGCTAGAACCCTGAGTCAGCATGATCTCCCCATCACTGCATTTCCTGGTTGATCTCAACCCCTGCAACGAATTACAGATATGGTTAGTCGCACCAGAATCAATGCATCAAGTGTTTGTAGTATCCGTTATAAAACTTACTTCAATCACATGTGATTCAGTCATACCGTGAACTCTTGTAGCTAAGAATTCTGGAAAGTTTCTCTTCCAGTGGCTCTTGTCACCGTATTGGAAACACTTTCCTTTGCCTTGGCCACCCACCTTCCCTTTGCCCTTACCTTTTCCCTTGGATTTTGCAATCTTAGGGACCGGTCCAACACTTGGACCACCAGTGCCAGCCTTCATCTTCCCTTTCTTGCCTTTCGGTGTAGATCAGGAGGAGGAAGAACTTTTCTCAACGTTCAGAACGTTGCCTCCAGGTTTGATCACCCCTTCCGCTGCGAGTAAAGAATTCATTAATTCGCTCATTGAGAAATCCATTTTATTCATATTATAATTCAGTTTAAATTGAGCGAATGACGGTGACAACGTATTGAGGATCATATCAACTTGGGTCTGTGCATCAATGTTGGCACCTAGGGTCTCCAGCTCGTTCAAATAACCATTCATTTTTAAAACATGTTATTTAACTGGAGTCCCTTCCGATATCTTAGCACTCATTATCTTCTGCATAGCTACCTGCTTGGCAGGCCTGCCATGCTCCCCAAACATCTTTTTCAGGGATTCGATAATGTCACTGACAGAATTGTTTGACTAGAATTGGTGTTGCAACACACTAGCCATTGAGGCCAGAATGTAGCAATGAGCCATTCTAATCGACTTCTTCCATTTGTCGAACTCGCATCTGGCAGCTGCCAAAGCATTTGCCGCGGGTTCTTCGGGGCATGGGGTGGTGAGGACACATATGTGATCCTCCGCAGTTAATACGATGTCAAGGTTTCGTTTCCATTCTGTGTAGTTATTTCCGGTTAACTTATTTTGAGTGAGTATGGTGGCAAGTGGACTAAATGTAGATCCAGACATTATGATTTACTGAAAAAATCAAAAGACAAAATAAATATGGATATCAAATTTTGACAGTTTGAAATAAAAGAATTCTTAAAACTCTTATTTTAAAACAAAGTCGCCGGAATATCAAAACGAAAGAGTAAAGCCTCCGTGTGGTGGTCAATGCTCGATCTTTTGATTAATCATGACTTGTCCGCTATGCAACTCTTACAAAACAAGTAATGACTCCCGAACCCTTTTGATCTCTAAGTTTCTGAATAATGCCCCGTGTGGGAAGCCTTATCTATAGCTTAGCTAGTGTATACCATTAACTAGGATCCAATCACAACCGCCTTAAGTAGCGCCTCCGTATGGTGGTCATCCTCTAACACGTCTGATTGATCCTATCCATAGGAAGTTCACATCTAGTAACTGATGAGTAGTGTACCCTCCGTGTGGAATGATCACCCCTGGCGAGGTGACACAGAATGCACTACTCATCTTACAATGAACTGTTAATGGAAGATCATGGGTGTTATTAATAAGACCCTCTCCCACTAGATTTGGTAGAAAATGATTTTGCTTTTGAAAAAAAATTGTTTCTACACATTACCCATAAACTTCTAATTTTACTAATGTGTTGGAAAAGGTTTTTGAATTTTATTTTAGAAAAACTTGTTTTACGTGCATACAAGTAGTAACAATATAATTAAATGCCAATCACAACCAAGCACATAAAACAAAAAAACTAAAATTGAAACAAAGGCATTCATATGCCTCTATCTCCCATGGCTCTACTCCATAGAACCTCCTTCTTGGTTTGATCGCCTCCGGCTCCATCTTCATGGACAACGGCTTGTTTCTCCATCTTCATGGATCTTCCAATTCTATTACATTGGTCCTATGCTTCTTTCGAAGCTTACAATTTATCTAGAAATAGAAATCAACAAGAAGAAAATAAAGAAGGCTAAGGAAACCGGTGCGACTTTCATTTTCGTAGAATTGAAGTCGCAGCGCCCTTTACACATGCCTTAAAACCAAACCAATAATTAAATATAGCATACACCAATCTCAAACAATACAAAACTTTATAATTGATCTTGGTGCCATGGGAGATATCGGACTAATCTTGGTGCAAAAGGGTTAGTTGTACGCACATCCACGATATATAACAAATATGTGTAACTATTGGAACCTCTAATTGATTCACACAGTGCATAAACTCTTTGCGCACTGAATTAGAACTCAAAACAGCATCTAACTTCTCTGTCACACTTCGATCAATCGAAGACCGTTCGATCGCTCAAACCTTCGATCGATTGAATATTGTTCAATCGCTTGAACATTCAATTTCACAGAATAATTTGAGAATATTCCAGAATAATTTAAAATTTAAAACGTATAATTTTAAAAACCTTTTAATCTGTGAAAAGTATACCTGGACAGAAAATCATTCTCGATCGATCGAATAAAATCAGATTCGATCGATCGAAGGTCCTTCGATCGCTTGCGAACAGCAGGGTCTCGATCGATCGAACCTACTTCGATCGATCGAACCCATGATGCATCCCATGCATTCACAGATTTGTATTATGCTGCTAAAACACCGCAGAAACAGATCTGTGATGATGCAGTTTCAAAAACAGTCGTAAAATCAACATGCAAATCAAAACTAATGTTCCAAAACGCATCTATAGATCCAAACAAGCCAGGCTCTGGTACCAATTGAAGGAAAAATTAGGTTTAAAATAAATTTTTAAACGCTCAGCGTAAAGATTAAGTTTCAAAACTTATTGGTAACCTAGGATCTACTACTCATCAATTCCATAGATGCGTACGCTAAAGAGGGAGAAGAATTATACCTCAGGTCTTGAACCCAATTCTAAATTTCTTTCTCCTAGATGGTGCAGCAGCCTCCACTAGGTTGTCTGCACCCTTATGACTCCTACGGATGCCTGCCGGAAAGACTAGGGTTGGTGGGAACCCTAGTAGAGAGGAGAGGATAATGAAGGTTTGGGAGCTCTAAAAACAGTTTCTGCAGCTTCTGGCGTGTTAAAATGATGAACTCCATTTTCTGGACGCAGCTGCCCTATTTATAGATTCCCAGAACCGACCTAATGTTCGAGCGATCGAAGTGGCTTCGATCGATCGAGCCTTCGATCGATCGAACCGCCTTCGAGCGATCGAACCCGCCAAGACTTCAATCGATCAAAACACCATCGATCGATCGAACACGCCTTGACAAGATCCTCATGTGTCTTTCCAAGCATCTTAACAGAGCTAAGAGTGGAACCTCTTAGGCTCTTTATTGTTGGCTCAGACCAGTTGTTAATTCCCATGACCAAACTCTTTGATCAGCAAACTAACCAACTGATCAGTTAACGTTTTCTCCACTATAAAACGATAACTGAACTCCAACGCAAAAGAACATATCCCAGCGATAACTAGACTTGTATGGTGTACTAATGTCCCTCTTTCAGCATTCGTAATCATATTCAGGTAGTCGGATAACTGTTACTGTCAATCTGAATCATGATTACTTCTTGTATTCCTTGAGTCCCATTCATCCCTCATGATTACCAAACATGTTGATAACTACTTATCAACAAGACTGCAGTTCTCAGTAATCAACTTGGTGACATTCTCAAGGGAATGCTTACTCTGAATCAGAGGGTAGATTCTATCTTGACAATATATGCTCACAACCCTATGAACATGACATATCCAAGATACCCATGTGTTGATCTTCTATAGACCTCACTGATTGGTAAGTCAAAGCAGCCATGTCCATAGTCTGTGTTCATAATCGTCTCAAGATTGAGAACACGTACCTTATACAAGTTATGAGTTCCTATCAACTGTTTGACAGTCTTGAGTGTCAATAGGAAAGCTCAGGTCCGTCAATGCACTATAAGCGCTAGCATATTAACTAAGAGTCGTACTCCAGTGATTGAGATTCATCACGCCATCCAATGGTAGTTAATCATACTACAGTGTAAACCTGATGAGATATCCAGTCTCATCATCCGCTGTGACAAGTCCTAAGTATCAAAGAATAGTAATTCGTATCTCACTTGTATGTATCTCATACACACACGAATTACCTAATATGATACTTATAAAGATTAACAATCATCTTATGAAAGAAACCTACACAATGAAATGTAAAGCTGATATCCATATATTAAAATGTCAATATCTCATACATAAAGTAATGGTTTGACGGCACAAACCCAACACAGTTAAACATCAGTTGCCAGTTGATTGAGCCATTTTGATTGGTGGTCCCTCAGTTCGTGTTGTCTCGGTCCCCCTATGGACCTCGTTGGTTAGTTCAGTTTGAGTTTGTGGTGTTGATGTTGCTTCTTGTTTGTGGTTAGTATTTTCTCCTTGTTATTTGTATAAGACTCCTTTTTTTGTGTGGCTCCTATGGTTGACAAGAAAGGTGTTATTTCCTCGTCTGATGTTGTGAGTATGCAAATTATCACTACCAAGTTGAATGGGTTCAATTATTTTTTTTGGGTTCAAGCTATGAAAGTCGCCTTAGGGGCTAGGAAGAAGTTGAAATATATTGAATTTGGTGCTCCGTCTAAGGATAGCAAGGAATACGAAGATTGGGTGTCTGAGAATTACATTGTTATGTCCTGGTTATGGAATAGTATGGAACCTTCTGTCTGTTCGGGTGTTATGTTTTTGTCATCAGCTAAAGAAACTTGGGAGTCTATCCATGAAACTTTTTCAATGGAAAAGAATGTTTCTTGAGTGTATGAAGTTTATCAAAATTTGTTTCTGCTCCAACAGGGTGATAAATCTGTTAGTGAATACTATAGCACTTTCAAATGTTTAATGGATGAGTTGAATCAATATCACTCTGTCACAAATGACATTGAAATTAATAAGCAGCAACGTGAAGAGTTTTATGTCTCCAAGTTTTTATCTGGGTTACATTCGAATCTTCAGTCAGTTAAATCCCAAATTTTGGCAAGTGATGGTAGTATTCCCTCTCTGGGCCATGTGTATTCTTGTGTGCTTCGCATTACTACTGGATCTTCCTCATCTTCTAATCCTGTTGGGAAAGATAATTCTGCACTTGTTACATCTACGAGAAATAGAGAGGCCTTTCGTGGTCGGAGCAATTTTTCTGGTAATAATCGAGGTCGCGGTGGTCGTGATTTTGGTAATTCCCCTCCCATGTTTAATGGTAATCGAGGAAGAGGAGGTCCTCTGGGACGTGGTCGTGGTTTTGGTCGAGGTCGTGGTTCTCTTTATTGCACCCATTGTGGACGTGACAATCATACCGTGGATAGGTGCTATGATCTCTATGGTAAGCCGTGGGAGACTACACGTAATCCAGCCCTGTTTTCTTCTGACAATGCTTCTGGGTCTCAACAGGACGTTTATACTCCTACTCCACCTGCAATGAAATCTTCAAATGAATCTATCACTCTTTCCCAAGAGGAATATAATGCCTTAGTCCAACAACAACAACAACTATGCGTGTCTAATACTGCTGGTTATGCACAATCAGGTAACATTGCATGTTTTTCTTCATCTGCTCCTTCACCATGGGTCATCGACTCAGGGGCTTCGACACATATGACTGGTAAGTCCAATGTATTTTACACAATCACTTAGTCCACCAACACATCCCTCAGTTGTTTTAGCTGATGGACGATCTTGTACTATTATTGGTCATGGTCCTGTTTCTCCCACTTCATCCCTTTCATTGTCATCTGTAAATTATATTCCTCAATTTCCCTTTAGTCTCCTATCAGTCAGTCAACTTACTAAATCTCTAAACTATTCTGTTACATTTTATCCCTCTCATTGTGTTTTTTCAGGACCTTATCTCGAAGACAATGATTGGTGGAGGTCGTGAGCGGGATGGTCTTTATTACCTGGAACAATATTCAACGACTAAATCGACGGCTTTGCGTACAACTGTTTTACCTCATCAATGGCACTGCCGTCTGGGTCATCATTCACTACAGTCCATGCAGTTGGTTTTTTCATCTTTTAAGTCTATGTCTAGTTTAGAATTTGAGGCTTGCCAGCCAGGTAAGCATCATAGGGTGTCTTTTCCTTTACGTCAAAATAATCGTCGGGTCACTCCTTTTGAGTTAGTTCATTCTGACGTTTGGGGTCTGTTTAGACAGAAGAGTCTGTTAGGTTTTTCTTATTTTGTGTCTTTTGTGGATGATTGTTCCAGAATGACATGGTTATTTTTAATGAAAGAACGCTTAGATATTTCCTCTATTTTTCAATTATTTCATAAAGAAATCATGACTCAGTTTAGTTGCTCTATTCGTATTTTACAATCTAATAATGCTTTGGAATATGTTAAGGGATCTCTTTAGTCCTATTGTGATTCTCAGGGGATACTTCATCAATCCTCTTGTGGTTATACTCCACAACAGAATGGTGTTGCTGAATGGAAAAATAGACATCTTTTTGAGGTTGCCCGAACTATTATATTGCATATGTGTGTTCCTAAACATTTTTGGGCGGATGCCGTACTCACTGCCTGTTATCTTATTAACCGCATGCCTTCATCTGTACTACGTAGCGGGATTCCTCACTCTGTTCTCTATCCGGATAAGTCATTGTTTGCGTTTCCACCACTTGTATTTGGTTGTGCGGCATTTGTTCATGTTCTTACTCTTGGCCATGATAAATTGGATTCTCGAGCCACCAAATGTGTATTTTTGGGATACTCTCGCACTCAGAAAGGTTATAAATGCTGGAATCCACAGAGTCGTCGTTATGTGGTTAGTGCGGATGTTACATTCTTCGAAGGTACATCATTTTTTTCATCCTCCGGTGCTTCCTTAGATGTTGATGTTCTTGCTCCATCGTCCTCTATTCCCTTGCCCATTCCTCCTCCTTCTAGCTCTCTTCCTTCTTCCAGTTCTCCTCCCTTGCAGGTGTATCAGCGTCGTAGCAGGCCATCCAGTACTGATGACCCGCCAGCTCCACCTCCATCATCATCAACTTCGGCTGAAGTTCTCCAATTTCCTGATCTACCTATCGCTCTTCGAAAAGGTATTCGTTCTTGCACTCACCATCCTATTGATCAGGTTGTCTCATATTCTCATTTATCGTCTCCGCTTCGCTCTTTTGTTAGTCCTTTATCTACGGTCTCTGTTCCTTAGTCTCATACTCAGGCATTGGTTTCTCCGGGTTGGAAGAGTACTATGGATGATGAGATGTTGGCATTGTCCAAAAATGGTACGTGGGAGTTAACTGATCTTCCTTCCGTGAAACATGTTGTAGCTTGTCGTTGGGTTTATGTGGTGAAATACCATCCTGATGGTACGGTTGAACGGTTGGAAGCTCGCTTGGTGGCTAAAGGGTATACTCAGACTTTTGGAGTTGATTACTTTGAAACTTTTTCACCTGTGGTTTGCCTCAATTCTGTTCGCATTTTGTTGTCTGTTGCTGTTACTCAGGGATGACCTCTTTATCAACTAGACATCAAAAATGCATTTCTTCATGGTGACCTACATGAGGAACTGTATATGGAGCAACCTCCTGGGTATGTTGCTCAGGGGGAGTCGCATAAAGTGTGTAGGTTGAAGAAGGCCATTTATTGCCTTAAACAGTCTCCAAGGGCCTGGTTTGACAAATTTAGCCAAGTAGCTGGTTCATATAGGTTGAAAAGAACTAGTTTCGATCATTCAGTTTTTGTGAGACATTGTGAGAAAGGTACGATTTTCCTAGCAGTCTATGTGGATGATATAGTGATTACTGGCAATGACAGTGAAGGTATACAATTATTGAAGTCTCATTTAAGTAAACATTTTCATATGAAGGATTTGGGGCTATTGCGTTATTTTTTGGGTATTGAGGTAGCAAGATTTAAGGAAAGGATTTCCTTATCCCAAAGAAAGTATGTTCTTGACCTTCTAGATGAAACAGGATTTATGGGTTCAAAACTCGTTGACGCTCCAATGGATTCAAATATAAAGTTTAGTAAAGATGATGGAGAAAATTTCAATGATGTTGGACGGTATAGAAGACTTGTGGGTAAATTAATTTATTTAATCGTGACTCGACCAGATATCACCTTCTCTGTCGGAGTTGTTAGTCAGCTTATGCAGAATCCCAAGTTATCACATTGGGAGGGAGTGTGTCGTATATTGAGGTATTTGAAAGGTGCTCTAGGTGAAGGCTTGGTGTTGAAGCCTTCAGATAACTTGGAGATAGTTGGTTTCTTAGATGCTAGTTGGGCAGGAGATAATCTTGATAGGCGTTCAGTATCAGGATTCTGTGTGTTTGTTGGTAGAAATCTAGTCAGTTGGAAGAGCAAAAAGCAAAATGTAGTTGCAAGGTGCCAAGGTCAAGTGCAGAAGCCGAGTATAGAGCTATGGCTCATACTGCGTGTGAGTTGCTATGGGTGAAGACTATTCTGCAAGAGATGGGATTTGCAAGTAGTAAACCTATGAAGACTATTCTGCAAGAGATGGGATTTGCAAGTAGTAAACCTATGAAGATGTATTGTGATGATCAGGCGGCTATGTACATTGCGAGTAATCCAGTGTTTCATGAGATGACCAAACATATTGAAGTTGATTGCCACTTTATCAGAGATATGGTTATGAGAAAGCAAATTATTACTTCTTTCGTTAAGTCTAGTGATCAACTAGGAGACATTTTTACCAAGGCTCTAAGTAGAGGACCGTTCTATGATCTTTGTAACAAACTGGGCATGATAGATATCTATGCTCCAGCTTGAGGGGGAGTGTTAGAATATAAGTGTTAGTATTAGTATTAGTATTACTTAAGGGTATTTTTGTAATTGTTGTTTTTCTTTGATTAATATATATACATGTTGGCTAACCTAATTAGGTTAAGCCTGCACTTTCTCTCTCAATTTCTTCTCTCTTAACACTTACATACATGCCAAAAAGAGGTACAAAGAGACTTAAACACAACACTTCCAAAACCCAAAGCTCTGATGCCCTGTGAGATCACCAACTATTTCAAAAGCTTAGGTCATTAGAGAACAGGCCCAACAAAATGCTTATCAAGCTCTAACAGGCTATGAGGCACAGACACCGACATGGCAACATGACAAATCCTAAAAAAACTGTACACAACACGGCAAGATTAGTGTCCGCGAAGTGTTTTGTTGGACACGACACGACACGACACGACACGTTAGCTTCATAGAAATGTCCGTACTTCCTAGCTAACAAGTTACCTTTTAGCTTGGAGTGTTGCTATATAGTATTCATTTTGTTTTCTTGTTTGCTTCTGTTTTATGTGGTTGTCCCAGATTCGCATCATTGCAGCTCAAGCTCTAACAACCTTGGCAATTAGATCTGGTGAGCCTTATAGGCTACAGATCTATGAGTTTCTACATGCTTTGGCACAGGGTGGTGTGCAATCTCAATTTTCAGATATGCATATCAGTAATGGAGAAGATCAAGGGGCTAGTGGTACTGGCCTTGGATCTTTAATAAGTCCAATGTTGAAAGTTCTTGATGAAATGTATAGTGCACAAGATGAACTGATCAGGTAAGAGCCTGGTTTTTAAGAGCCCGTTTTGAATAGCTTTTTTGGTGCCAAAAATCACCTATAAGTGGTGGTTTAAAAAGTTGTCCCCGTTTGGATTAGTTTTACCGTATCTTTTTAATCTGATTCCTTTTAAAAGCTAAAAAACAGCTTTTCTAAAAAGCTCCAATTTGTAGCTTTTTAGAAAATATCTGATTCCAAAACGTGAGTATTCAAAATCTAACCCAAATGAGATCTAATTCTGTGTACTTTAATACGTATTGAAATCAAAGTTTGGAGTGTGATCTTTGGTCATAAAAATCTGCCTTGATGGTTCAGGGAAATGCGGAACCATGATAATGCCAAAAAGGAATGGTCTGAAGAAGAACTTAAGAAACTATATGAAACCCATGAGAGGCTTCTAGATCTTGTTTCACTGTTTTGTTTTGTCCCAAGGGCAAAGTATCTCCCTCTAGGGCCAACAAGGTATGCTTCTTTTGTTACAACCAATATCAAATTCATCTTGATTGCTTTGTTTCTAGAACAAGAAGATCACGGCGTAGTATGGAGTATGAAGATGAAAACATTGAAATAAGAGTTTCTGTTAGTTCCCATTATCAAGGGTGAAAGTAAAAAGAAACTGAAGAAGTGCTACACGGAGACAACAGAGCCCTTAAATGTGTATATATTTAAGAATAAAGCTATGATTCCCAAATTTGATCCCAAATTCGATTTCCAAATGCTTTGCCAGTTGTACCACATGCTGGTATGTGGTTCCATCAACCACTGTCACAACATGTGGTACAACTGTTAAAAGCATTTGGGAACCATAGCATTGCTTTATATATAATTCAATCCGACATATTTTTTTCTTCATGTTATTATGTTTAAATATAGGATTTTTCACTGTTTATTCACGAATTTTTATGTTGATATTGATGTTCTTATTGTCGTTATAATAATGTTAACTGTTCTTTCCTTCTAACCGAAAAAAAGAAAAGAAAAAAAAAGAATGTTAACTTTCTGAATGCTTCTTTGTTGTTCCCTGCTGATTAAATACATAGATCACAAGTTTTTATTGCTATTTTAATTCAGAGGTTGTGCCATAAGTTACCATCTCGCTTGTGAGGTCAAAATGGTATTACCGACATCATGACTGTTGTGGTTTGTTTGTAATTCTTCTTCACCCAACTATTCTCATTTTCTCTTTGTTACAGCTCAAAACTCATTGACATCTACCGAACGCGGCATAATATAAGTGCATCAACAGGACTGAGTGATCCAGCTGTTGCCACAGGGATTTCTGATCTTATTTATGAAACTAAAGCAAAACCTGCTGAGCCTGATGGGCTTGATGACGACCTAGTAAATGCTTGGGCAGCAAATCTTGGTGATGATGGCTTGTGGGGAAACAATGCACCTGCAATGAACAGGGTATGAAATTTTACTGATCGTGTATTAAAAGATAAATTGCAATAGTGCATTCGGACTTGATGAGAGTAAGGGCCAATTTGGATTGGCTTTGGCTTCTGCGTTGGGGCTGACGTAGGAATTAATATAAATTCATCAAAACCCCAATCTTAGTTCTTGTTTGGCTGAAGCACCTCTGGACAGCTTTAGCCAAAACATGCTTCTTAGCCAAAACATGTGTTCTAAGGTTAATTTAAACAGGATAATATATGCGTTTTGGGTTCCAGAAGCACGTTGGAACCCAAAGGTGTGTTCGAAAAGTGATTCCAAGCGGGCCATAAGATATGAATAACCTTCTGCTCTAGTCAAGAGTAATGTGTTTTTTTTTTTTTGTGAGAATTGGTGCAAAGAGATTGCATGTATAAGAGGAAATTGGAGAAACATAGAAGAACTAGGGTTTTGGGAAGACAATTACCATTAAAGAGCTTAAGAGTTCCCTTGCTTTACAAGCAATTCATAAACAAAATATCCCAAAACTACTTTACCCTAACCCTAGCCTACTATTTATAACCTCTTAAACCCATACTAACCTCACATAGAGGTGACCAAAACTAAATGACAACCAACACAAATAAGATAAACGAAACAACTAATAAAGCCTAAAGTACTACTAATATAATAAGTACTACTAGTAAGTATCTATAGTATTACAAATTACTAGTCGAACTGTCCACCCTCTAAATTCTACGAGGTAACTGGGGCCAACCAGTTTTCTATCTTTCGTCGACGCTTTACTTTCTTTTCCGGCTTGTGAACTTATAATTAGTTAATTTACGATGGTTTAAGAAATTAGCACTTTCCAAGATAATGTTGGAAAAGCTGATCCAAGTGAGTCTCTCACTGTTTTTGAATGGAAACCAACCCACCAGTCATCTTTGTTTTGTTCACATGCCAATGTATTTGCGATTATGGGATTGGAGATCTTTTTCTCCAATAATGCTAAGTGTACACACTTTTGTACACACTTTTTGACACACTGCTTTAAATGCGTGTACCCTGTGCTGTGTAAGTGGTGCACATAAAAGTGTGAAAAATTCAAATAGCATAAGGTACATGCATATTAAAGCACATTGTGTCAAAAAGTGTGTACAAAAGTGTGTACACCTAGCGTTATTGCTTTTTCTCTTCTCATTTTTTTTGGTTTCCCTATTTGTACTTTTGGTTATACAAATCAACTAAATTTATTCATAAGGATAACAGTGGTATGAACCACTCTTGCTGCCTCTCTTTTTGCCTATTCTTTGACCTTCAACATTCTACCAGTTTGGTAATTGTAGAAAATTAAGTTATTAGAGATCAGTTAACTTGGTAAAGAAATCTAATATAGGACATTTTACCATGAGCTACCCAGCATTTGTACTGGGCATTTTAAAGATACCTAATTGATATGTAAGCGGCTCTATTTTGCTTCTTAGTCTTTTGGGTTAGGAATTGACTGCCATCCTCGAGTGGATAAAAACCACACTCCTTTTCTAACAAGGGCCTCCTCTAGGGATACCCTTTTGTATGCATGCTGTGGGGCAGGGTCAACTATAACGTCTACGTCGTTCGGCAGTATCATGTTCAATAATTTTGTCCATTGCACCAGTCAGACCAATTTGATGTGTTTTTTCTCAAGTATTTATAGTCATGGTTGTTAGAATCTGTCAATGCATGAGTCTATTGATACGAGTTCATTCAAGTTTCATACAAACCGATACAAGTCATGATTAACATCGAAGGTTTAAGAATTTAGTGAAACATTTTTAAGTTTTTGAGCATTGATTTCCATGAAATGTGTGTTAAATTGTTTTTTTTTTTTTGGTTCATTTTAAGCACTGTACATGTGCTTTTATATGAAAAAAGTTAATACAGATGCATGGTTACTCCGACACGGATACGACATGACAAATCCTACAAAATTGCACGTCTACACTGTTGGGAAAGTGTCCATGAAGTGTCATGTCCGTTATGACACCCGACACGTTACATTCTTAGAAGTGTTGGTGCTTCCTAGTGTAGAATGGTTGACATACCAACCACTCAATCGGTTCTTTGCCTTCCCAAATAGCCACTTAGATTTCACTAGTTATATTTATGTTTTAACAAGGATTGTTTTTATCTCATCATGATGTAAGGTTAACGAGTTTCTTGCTGGTGCTGGCACTGATGCCCCTGATGTTGAGGATGAGAACATTATCTCTAGACCTTCGGTCAGTTATGATGACATGTGGGCAAAGACACTCTTAGAGACTTCCGAATTGGAGGTATGGATTTATACCTTTCCATTTACTTGAGCATTTATATCCATCAAGTCCCGAGATGATAAACCCATTTGTTGCATTTGTTTCTCTGCTATTTTAGGAAGATGATGCGAGATCATCAGGTTCATCTTCCCCAGATTCAATAGGATCTGTCGAGACATCCATATCATCTCACTTTGGTGGCATGAACTACCCATCATTGTTCAGTTCAAAGCCATCCTATGGGTCTTCACAATCCTCGGTATGTCACTTATTCAATGAGAGTATCTTAACCATATTTATGGTGGTTATTGTGGAAACTCGTATTTAGCCGAACTTCCTTATCTCGAGGCTGTCAATTTGGTCACAATAACTCTGATGCAGTTTGTAGTTATTGTTTCATTTTTCTGTAACTACTTTAAGACAAAATAAAGCCTCTTGTATAGTGTACATTGTACAAGGTGAAATGGATGCACTACAATGTCCTTAAAAAAGCCTATAATCTATTGTTTCACATGTCTAGGCAATCTCCATAATCATGAAGTTAGAGGAGAATATTCGAAGAAAATTTTCTTTCAAAATCTTGTTCACTCCTAAACAGGGCACCTTTTAAAGCTTTTTTTTTTTTTGAGTATTAGTGAAATCGCTATGTTATGCCGAGATAGCTTATGACATGGTTTGCTTGGATGTAACAGGAAAGGCCAGGTGGAAGCAGATCTAGCAATCCTGCCACTGGTGGTACCTCAACGTATGAGGGTCTTGGTTCTCCGGTGGGTATTCTTACCCATTTTGGTTAGCTTTTAAAATAATCATTGTTTTGGAATGAAAATTCTTTAGAAAGCTATAAATTGGAGTTTTAGAACCAGTATTTTTAGCTTTAAATATGACTTGGATTTTTTTTAAGCAATGTAAGTGGTTGTTGGCCCTGGAAAAGCTATCCCAAACGGGCTCTAAGTCTCTCATCCTTTTGGTTTATTAGAATTTTCGTCTCAAGGATTCTAACTCGCTTAATCATGTTCAGATTAGAGAAGAGCCTCCACCGTACACATCACCTGCTATGCAAAGATACGAGTCATTTGAGAACCCCTTAGCTGGGCGTGGTGCTAACAGTTTCGGATCCCAAGATGAGGAGCGGGTTTCTTCGGGGAATCAGCAATTTGGGTCGGCACTTTATGACTTCACTGCTGGTGGTGATGATGAGGTACATTGACACTTGGGCTTTCTTTGGTTTGTGGATTTAGAGAACAAACAGGAAAAGGGAAGTATGTAAGAAGGAAAACTATTTCGCTAGTGTTTTCGTTTTCCTCCCTCCTTTAGTAACATTGGAAATTAAAAATTTTCAAAATTTAATAGAAACTGAAGAAAAGAGGAAGGGAAGTGACTTACAAAATTAAAAAACTTTGATATATAGTCTACACCTCAATTTATTTTCATCCCTATTTTCCTCACTTTTTTCCTTATCAAGCAAACAAATTAAAGTGTTCTACTCAGTGTTTTGTTTTGTTTTCCTTTTCCTGCCTAAATCCATGAACCAAACAGAACTGCCCTAGGGACTCTGTGCTTTGGCCCCTGAATTTACAGTTCTTCAGCATGCTTTCATATTCACTTGCTTTCCACGTGATGGACTATCAGAGTCCTTAGGACAGAACGAACTGTAATTCTTTTATTTATTTGCTGGGACTGGCTTGTTGCCATTTGGTATTCTATGTGCATTGCAGTCCCATTTTGAAATTACTCTTTGGTTGGTTAGGTGTAAATGTATAATTTTGGTTTTCCTTACTTGCAGTTAAATCTAACAGCAGGAGAGGACTTGGAGATTGAATATGAAGTAGACGGCTGGTTTTACGTAAGTATATGCTATACAAAATGGGGGAGACAAGGAGAAAAACAACGAGAGAAAAGACCACATATTTCTAAATTTCATTAACGAGCATCTAATAATCGTCAGAATAACGATTTGGGTTGCATGTGGCTAGATGAACGCTCGTGTGTGTACCTCCTGATAACATGCAGCTTGTCATCATTGTGTGCGTGTGCGTGTTTTTTTTTTTTGGGTGGATTTGCCATCAAGCAAGATATGAACGCGTGGTGGGTCAGCTACCAAGACTCTCTTTGGTTCATGAATTTAGTGAGTAGAGGAAAGAAAAACACTATGTTTATTTGGTTAGAAGGAAAATAGGAAGGAAAAGAATATACGGTTAGAAATAAATTAAAATTTTGTACTTTTTGAGTCAATTTCCTCCCTTAACATATGATTACATTTAAAAAAAAATTAATTTTATTATTAATTTTTTTTATAATGTTTTTTTAGTATGGATCAAAACACAACTAGGTTATATCTTGTTTTCCTTCTCTAAATCCGCAAACCAAACAGAGCCTACACATGCTCGAGAGTGAGGTGCTTATTATTTCAACCTTTTCACTGGTGACTAAGCCAAGTGCTTTCTGGGATACAGTTGATGCAATTTACATTTCATGCCATTATTGCAGGTGAAGAAAAAGCGA
The DNA here is from genome assembly GCA_033977485.1 of Hydrangea macrophylla. Taxonomy (NCBI): domain Eukaryota; kingdom Viridiplantae; phylum Streptophyta; class Magnoliopsida; order Cornales; family Hydrangeaceae; genus Hydrangea; species Hydrangea macrophylla. The sequence continues at coordinate 82,625,359 of CM066987.1, forward strand.
CCCGGTAGGGATGGGAAAATGGCTGGACTTGTTCCAGTTCTCTATGTCAGCCAATCTTAAAACGATATATACGCCAATAGGACTGCTCTCATTTTGTATTGTTATACAACTGAATCCAGTTTCGGGAAGTGTTTCACTCTTTTTGGTTACAGGAAATGCAAGTGGCAAGAGGCTCGTTTGGCCGATGAACTTGCCTTTAGGCATCAAGACTTCCTTCACTACATTATAGTCGTTGACTTGGGTCGGCGGATATTCTTTTTCCCTGGAGAGATTAGTAGGAGAGTTAGCAAGTGTGCTTCATGTTTGTTGTTTATGATTCTAGATTTGAAACATATTTTTGACTTGTTTGTGGTTTGTAGATTCTGAAACTACATGTTTTCTTTAATTAAGCAGCAGTTTGTAAAATGGACATGTTCCTTTTCTCTTGTAGATTTTTTATAATTCATGTTTTTCTTGTTGTCTAACATGGTTGCTGAAATGCCTCAAATAAGAAGTCTGATTATTTCTTTACCCATAATTCATCTGTTTGATAATTTTTTTTTTTTTTTTTGGTTCTTATAAAAGTAGTGTGTTCAAATCAGAATAGAATTGTGTTGCGTACCCTGAATCCTTTCACTGAAATGCAGGCTCACGAAACAATGAAGCAAGTTTCGGAATACAAAGGAGAAAACAAAACTCCTTCTGGACCAAAAGATAGAATATAGTTAAAAGTTTTAAAAAATATGTTATAAAGAATTAATATAATTAAATTGAGAATGATAATTAAATTGTTGGGAATTCAATTGCAAAGAAAAAAAGAAAAATACTCTTGATCAAAAATTGCTCAAGATAGTTTTTGGCCAATCACAAATCTCTGCAATTGAATCGAAGATCGTTTACCAATTATTTTATTTAAAAAACTCTATAAACGGTTTCCAAAAAACCTCTAAGTTTTCATTTCTAGATAGATTTCCAACCGGTCCGGCTCAATTCAAGCAACCAGTGATGATAGGTAGGGGCAAGGCTATCCACTTGGGTCATTCATTATCAAATTTCAATAATTACATGACCTATAACTACGGAGTTGTTTCCATAAAAAATGTATAATTAATACTTAATTATTAAATTATGGTATTTTGAAACTTACAGACAGAAATAGAGTAAATCGTTTTTACTAATAATGACTGTATAGAGTCGTCATTACTAAAAACGACTTTAAAAACAAAATCGGTTTTAATAATACCGATTTCAAGTAAATCGTTTTTTTATTTTCTACGAAAACAATATTTTCTGGAAAAAAGAAAAATGGGTATCAGTCGTTTTTACAAATAACGACTTTAGAAAAGTTGGTTTTTGTAAAAACGACTATATAGAGTCGTCATTACCATAAACGACTTAAAGTAAAAATCGGTGTTACTAATACCGAGTCGTCATTACCATAAACGACTTAAAGTAAAAATCGGTGTTAGTAATACCGATTATATAGAGTCGTCATTACCATAAACGACTTACAGTAAAAATCGGTGTTACTAATACCGACTTTTTTAGTCGTCTCTGTACTGATTGGACACATCTGACCAGTGATTGGATGGTCTATTATAGAATTAGTCGTTTTTACCAAGAATGACTTTAAAGTCGTTACTAGTAATCACGACTTTTTTTAAGTCGTTTCTAACAATCACGACTTTAATTTAAAGTCGGTTTTACCAAAAAAAACTTTTATTAAAGTCGGTTTTACCAAAAACGACTTTGGTAAAGTCGGTAATACTAATCACGACTTTGAAGTCAGTTCATTTCCTTCCATTCTCGTTTTCAGTTCACTCTCTCCATTTGTCTCTCTCTCCTCTCTTCTCTCTTCTCCGGCAATTCTCTCTCTCTCCGGCAATATCTCTCTCTCTCTCCGACGATATCTCTCTGTCTCTCCGGCGATATCTCTCTCTCTCTCTCTCTCTCCGACGAGGTATATATATATGTATGTATATTTTGATATGTATATGTATATGTATATATCTATATACTAGTTTTATGAAGCCCGTGCGATGCATGGGACATATGATTGTACTTGATGTATCTATTAATTGTCACTTATGACTTATGAAATACATTGTCTTACAATCTTAATAGTATAATCTATAATCAAACAAAATTTTCGAATATAATAGATGCGGCTCGAAAAAACTACCAAATTAGTAGTAACATAAAAATGCAAGAGTAATGCTATGTTTTCCAATTTTTTTTTTTCCAATAGAGTTTCCCTACACATGTGGCAGTGTACCCAGTTAATTTTGATTATTTGATGTTGAAGTGGTCTTACTATTAATCAAGATAGTCCTAGTGCCATATGTGTTTGAAATACTTTTTGAGAAAAAAATTTGGGAAGCATAGCATTACTGAAAATGCAATATGTAAGTGTCCATATGTTCAAGGCAACTTATCAACTCAACTCTAATTGAGGGATAACTAAGGTATTGCATGGTAACATTGTGGTTTTTAGTTTTCACTTTAAAAAAAAAAAAATTTATTGCGAGATGGGGGCAGAACGTAAAAACACAAGAGCAAAGGGGAATAATTGTAAAACATCTAAAAAATCATGGGGGCAAAGTCGGTAGTCCATAAAATTCGGGAGTAACATAAAAATGCAAGAGTAATGCTATGTTTTCCAAAATTTTTTTCCAAAAGTGTTTCCCAACATATGTGGCGGTGTATCCAGTTAATTGTGATTGGTTGATGTTGAAGTGGTCTTACTATTAATCAAGATTGTCCCAGTGCTACATGTATTCGAAATACGTTTTGAGAAATAAAATTGGGAAGCATAGCATTACTGAAAATGCAATATGTAAGAGTCCACATGTTCGAGGCAACTGATGAACTCAACTCTAATTGAGGGATAACTAAGGTCACACATGGTAACATTGTGGTTTTTAGTTTTACGTAAAAACACAAGAGCAAAGGGGTATAATTGTAAAATACCAGGGGTATATTTGGAACTTCATAAAATTCATGGGGGCAAAGTCATATATATGAGGGGGGTAGAATTGTAAAACATCTGATAATATCAGGGGTATATTTGGACCTTCATAAAATTCATGGGGGCAAAGTCATACATATAAGAGGGCAATTTGGGCAATAGGGAAAATTCGTGATTATAAAATACCAGGGGCATATTTGGAACTTCATAAAATTCATGGGAGCAAGGTCATATATATAAGAGGGGGGTATAATTGTAAAACATCTGATAATACCAGGGGTATATTTGGAACTTCATAAAATTCATGGGGAGCCATTTTTGTTGGCTCTTGTTGAAGTCAATTGTAATTATAGCTGCAAAAGTTGATTTTTTTCTCATAAAAATTGACCTATATGTAAATATTATGTAAATAACACACTTAGGGTGCGTTTGATAAAACTGAAATTTAAGTGCTGAAAATTTTAAGTGATTTGTATTAGCAAAACTAAAAACAGTGTTTCAAAAACTAAAATAGACTACATTCAGTGATTATTTTCAGCAGAAAATTTCCACTTAATGTTTTCAGTGAATTTTCTACCACTTTTTCAATTAAGTGGTATATTATCAAACGCATTGAAAAGAATTAAGTGCTGAAAATTTTCATTTTCACCACTTAATTGGGTTATCAAACACACCCTTAGTTTATGGAGGGGTAAACTTGGAAGTCCGTAAATTTCGTTTCGTGCCATACAAAAATTGTCCTATATGTAAATATTATGTAAGTAACCATTTTTGTTGACTCTTGTTGAAGTTAATTGTAATTATAGTTGCAAAAGTTTTTTTTTTCTCATAAAAATTGACCTATATAACACACTTAATTTATAAAGGGGCAAACTTGAAAGTCCGTAAAATTGATGGAGGGGTAAACTTGGAAATCATAAAATTCGTGCAGCTTGGGGAATTGGGAAGCAGCTGGAGATACGTTTTTATTAGATAGTGGATGTATGAATTAAATTACATGTACATTACCTTTTTATGCAATCAGTTGTTAATTTAGTAGTTTCTTAATTAATTCAATTTACCTCTTGTATATTTTTTTTTCATATGAATTTATGATAATTGATTGTTATTTTATTTAGGATTACCCTGAGTTAATTGAACTATGTCTAGTTTATTAATATCATGTACCCATTTTTTAATGGAGTAATGTTAGACACACGTTGAAATTCAAGCAAAATGTGACATCTAGCTTTAAATGTATATACCCCGTGCTGTGTAAGTGGCACGCAGAATAGTATGAAAAATTCAAACATAGACCCAAAAAGATAAAAGACTTTTGTACCAATTTTAAAAGATAAAAGACCTTGAGGTTAGCGTATAGATCGGTCTCTTCTTCTTCGAAGACTAGCTTGAAGAGAAAAAAAAAATAATGATTTTGGAATAAAATGTTGATGTGTTTTTACTAAAACCGACTTTAGTAAAATCAGAAGAGAAGGGACAGAGAGATATACACCTAAAGTCGTTTTTAATAAAACCGACTTTAGGGTGGCGGAACTTTTTCAGTCTGGCATTTGATTGACAACTCTCTGATCACACAGAGTAATTAGGCTTAAAATCGGTTTTACTAAAACCGACTTTAAAATCGTTTTTGCTAAAACCAAAACCGATTTTAAGATGGTAAAAGCTGCATTGATTGAACAACACACTGAATGTCATCCTAAATAAGTCGTTTTTACCAAGAACGACTTTAAAGTCGTTATTAGTAATACCGACTTTATTAAAAAGTCGTTTTTGGTAAAACCGACTTTAATTTAAAGTCGTGATTGTTAAAAATGACTTAAAAAACTAAACAAGTCGGTATTAGTAACACCGATTTTCACTTTAAGTCGTTTATGGTAATGACGACTCTATATAGTCGTTTTTACAAAAATCGACTTTTCTAAAGTCGTTATTTGTAAAAACGACTGGTAACCATTTTTCTTTTTTTCCAGAAAATATTATTTTCGTAGAAAATATTATTTTCGTAGAAAATAAAAAAACAATTTACTTAAAATCGGTATTACTAAAACCGATTTTGTTTTTAAAGTCGTTTTTAGTAATGACGACTCTATACAGTCGTTATTAGTAAAAACGATTTACTCTATTTCTGTCTTTAAGTTTCAAAACACCCTAGTTTAATAATTAAGTATTATTTATACATTTTTTATGGAAACAACTCTATAACTACGTTTTTGTTGTTTTTTGTGACTTGGGAAGTAAAATGAACAGAAAAGAAAAAAAAAATTATGGATATTTGCCCTCAGTTATTCTTCAGTCGGAATTAGTGGTCCTTATTGTGATTTGTTGTGGGTCAGTGTGGGGCTTTGCAGTTGGGCTGGGGCGTGAGTGTGTGTGTGTGTGTGTGTGGGGGGGGGGGGGGGGGGGGGGGGGGGGGGGGGTGTGGGTGTATCCAGTCTGGATCTAGGTAAGTATATATATATATATATATATAGAAAAGTGTTTCAACAAAAAACTCACACGATTTGGCCATTTTTATAAAATCACTTGCTACTTTTTAAATTTGGTGAAAAGCCCCTCGCAGGAACAGAAAAATGGCTAAGACAATATTATCTATCAATTTTAAACCACCATAACTCACTCGATGTTTAGCCTGTTTGAGTGATTAATTTTTTATTTCATGTATTTCTTCGAGATTTACGCAATAGAATTGAAAATTATACAAAAGAAAGTAGGCTTAAATACATTTTCCACCCTTGTAGTTTGTCACCTGTGTCAGTTTAGTCCCTGTAATTTAGAAAGTGTCACTTTAGTACCTGCACTTTCATAAGTATGTCAAATAAGTCCAATAAGTCCTTCAATGACGAATAATTTTGTCACTAAAAGTTGAAAATTTGTCACAAAAAAATGTGAGGGACTTAAAATGACACACATGAAACTACATGGATTAAACTGACACTTTCTTAACTACAGGGAACAAATTGACACAAAGGGCAAACTAGGAGGGTGTAAAATGTAGTTAAGCCAAGAAAGTATTTTTGAACCTTTTTTTTTAATTTTATCTGTCAAAAACATATGATATTACCTGTTTTGACAGATAATAACTTTAAACCACCATTCACTCATTTTTTAAGCCTTTTTTTTTGGTTGATTTCATGTATTTCTTCGAGATTTACGCAATAGAGTTTAAATTATACAAAAGAAAGTAATTTGGAACCTCATTTTTTGATTTTATTTGTCAAAACGATGATATTATCTGTCAACTTTAAACCACCATAACTCACTCATTTTTTTTTAGCTTTTTTGAGATTTATATATGTATGTATATATATATATATATAATTTTTTTTCTTTCATGTATTTCTTCAAAATCTTCGCAAAGAAGTTGAAAATTATACAAAAGAGAGAAATTTGGAACCTCATTTTTTTTTTTTGCATTTCATGTATTCCTTCGAGATCTATGCAATAGGCGTGGAAATGTTATAAAAAGCAGCCTGATTTTGAGATTTTTTCTGTCTAACAGATAATATAATCTGTCTTATCTGTCCACATATAGCTTATATTTTCTGCTTACATTAACGGTGATAACTTTCTCAATTCTTGAACTTTTGGGTGATTTTTTCCCCCGAGATCCATGCACCTATGGTGCCAATTTTATGAAAGGAAAATATTTTTGTTTTATTTATACAAAAAAAGCATTTTTTAATATTTGCCTAGTTCCCCCCCTCTCAGTATTTCATAGTTAATGTTGATCTCAGTTGATAGATCTCATTTTACTTATTCTAAAATATCAAATTTTAAGAAAAACAGACTTGTCAAACAAAAATGAGTAATACTAGGGTACAACTATTTTTTACAACTCATTTAAAGAGAATAAAAAAGAGAATTTTTTACCCAACCCATCACTGTAGGACCAATATATACACGACTCATCACTGTTTCAACTTATTTCCCAAACCTATCACTTTTTTAAAATTGCTAATTGAAGTAGCAACTTCACAAATTTTTTTTTTGTTTGTAAAAGTCACTAGTCCAACTCGCGACTTTTGACCAAATGAGAAGTCGCTAGTTGATCTAGCGACTTCTACTTTTTCTACTTTTCACTTCTTTCTTATCTCAAGAAGGTGTGAGAGATTCTAGTATGTCAATAGAAGTCGCCAGTTCAACTAGCGAGTTCTCTTTGCGGTCAAAAGTTACTTTTGCAGTTTTTTTTGGTGAAGTTGTTACTTCAACTAACGACTTTAAAAAAGTGATGGACTTTGGAAATAAGTTGAAATAGTTATGGGTCGTGTATATATTTGTCACGACCCATCCCGCTATGCACGGAAATAGGACACGTGGCACGCCATCAAGGCTTTTCCAGTTCCATTAAAGTAAAATCGCAGCAGAAAACATAAGTCGGATCTATTTAAAATCGGAGTTATAAAAAGTTTTGTCAGTTGGAATACTTCCCAAAAGAATACATTTTGAAGAAAACAGAGGTCCAGTCGACTGATCAGGGACCCAGTCGACTGACCATCCAAAAGCAGTAAGTTTAAAAGGTCAACAGCCTTGTCCACTCGACTGTGTCGGGGACCCAGTCGACTGGTGCCTAATTTTATCAATCAACTGGACTTGTCCGGTTGACTGGTACTCTATTTTAGCAGAAAGTCATGTTCTGGGATTCCGTCCAGTCGATTGTTTTCTCAACTCAGTCGACTGATCCCCAAACATATCAAAACAGAGCACAATTCAACACAGTGATCCAGTCGGCTGAAACAAAAACCAGTTGACTGATCGGCCTCAGCACACTAAGTATTCTGCAGAATTCAAGCTACACTTTTCCGATTCAAAATCAACACAAACACGATTGTACACCAACAATTTACAACATAACTACAAGAGTTTACTAGCAAGTACAACACTACAGAAATAGTCCAAACTTCTATTACAACATGTTACGAATTCAAGATTCTTATTACAAGTTTGGAAATGGAAACAAAACCTAAACAAGAGTGATTCGTCGTCTCATCGGCCTCACTCCTCACGCTTCTTCTTGTCTTTCTTCTTACCTGCAATTGAGTAAATCTCCACTGCTCAGCTATATGCTGAGTGTACAAGTCCTAGCATATGCAATATAATACAAAACATGCTTTAATCTCATAAATTATATCAATAGTCTCTAAGGAGAAAAAGACGCCTTTATCCGGTAGCGGCAAATCCAAGCCTCAAACCGCGATGTCAATGGCTAGACCAAGCCTATAACCATTACATCCCAAGTGCCCTGGCAAGTCCAAGCGTTAAACCATGCACAGTAGCCATCGCTACTAAAATTCTCAAACATCGAGAAGCTTACTCCGGCATGAATTTGTATAAGACCCCCCTTTGACTCACATAGACAACTCAACGTGCTCGCATAAATTTAGACATATTTTTTGCATTTAAGCGCGTACATAATTAACGGGCCTAAGATTAACACATGAATTTTGCCCGGATCATAATTTCGTCGTCGAAATCTAAAACATGTATTTCTCTATATTTCACAAGTTAGAACTTCATACCTCGTGCGATTCTTCTCAAACTTTGAAGGATCTACTAGAGGGCCAATTAATCGTCAGATCTAAAATCTCAAGCGATTCTTACAAGTTTTACTGGGTTTTCTCCAAAAGTCTAGAAATTAGATTTTTACAAAAGTTTGCCAAACATGACCTAAGTGGTATCAAAATGAAGATCTTACCTCCACGAGTTCAAATCTCGAATTTGGGAAAAATCTAACGGACGAAAGTTCGCCGATCGTCGTTGTAAAGCTCGAGGAATCAAATCTCCTTTTCTCCAATGATATTTTATAAAGTTTTGTGAGAAATGAATTCTCACCCCCCCTTCTATTTATAGACAAACTCTTCGGGAATCGTGTTTACTTCCCCGCGAGTTTCTCAAACACTGAGTTAAGTCCTGAAACGTCGCATACGTCCATTTTATGACTTTACGAGTGAAAATTATCAATTTCAAAAGTTTTCGACTAAGTCTCGTTTGAGTCCAAAAATCACGTCCGAAACTAAATTCTGTAGAACCTCTACACAACCTACCTTTTATATAACGTGTCACTCACGTTCTCACCACAGTTCTCAAAATAATATATAATAATATCGAGATTATCAAAATTTACTCTACACAGGTAAATTCACTATTCATCAACAATACCAGAAAGTCAAATAGCATTTAAATCACATAAATGTCATTTACTCATGCCAATGCAAATGAACCATTATGTTCCCGTGTCCTCATTGACACCTTACCGTTGACTCACAGTCAACCTCATCCTCAATTATCAAATAATGTTGATGATTCACAAAATCTAAATATGCATGATAAACTATGGAATTTTTGGAACGGGCGTGACATTATTTGTCCCACAGTGATGAAAAGGTTAAAAAAAAATTCACAAAAAAGACCTAATGAATTAAAGAAAAATAGCATTGATTTTGGAGTAATGGCACACTTTGAAATCCACACTGAATTTGACACCTAGCTTTAAATCCATGTACCCTGTGCTGTGTAGGTGGTGCACAGAAAAGTGTGAAAAATTCACACAACACAAGGTACATGTATTTAAAGCATAAGATGTCAAATTCAATATGGATTTCAAAGTGTGGATAATATTACTCTTGATTTTATCTTGAAAGAGTTGTATTTAAGGGGACTATTGCCCAAAAAAAACCAATATGACAACTGAATAAATGCATGATAATGATGTTTTCGTTTTGGGATTAGGATTGTGATGTATTTAATTAGTGTGAAAGAGAAAAATCATTGGTAGCGTGTATTATAAACCTAATTTAACAGATTGCATTAAATACATTCTAAATATAGAAACTGTAAAAAGTACAATTTATGGTCTATGAAACCAATTATTTATACTTTGATGTGTGTTATGTCACTCTTGTAGTTTACAATCTCATATAATTCTTGTGTTTCTAATAAAATTAACAAAGGGAGTACAACTTCGTTTGGCATTGAGCTGGGGCTTAGGCCTGCCAGTTACATAGGTTGAGTGTTCGACCCCACTCCTTTCCCTAGTAATAATAAAAAAAGAAAGTAAAATTACACATGAACCATATGAATAAATTGACTCATATTTTAAAGAGTAATTCTATGCTTCTCAAATGATGTGTCAATGAAGCTAAATATAATACTGTGTGACCAGTTGAATTTTGATTAGAAATTGTTTATCTATCTCACTGTCACATCATTTGGAAAGCATTTTTGTGATAAAAATTTGGAAGTATTCCCAAATCTTAATCCCAAATGATGTGATAGTGGGTCCCAAAATTTTGATTGGAAGCTATAATGATGAGACCACTACTTCAACGTCATCCAATCCAAATTTAGGTAGCCCACTGCCACATCATTTAAAATAGAAAATTGAGATTAGTTAAAAAGGTCAATGTATTAGATTATGAGTCGCTGTGGTCAATTTGCTCGAAATTCTTCACCTTTGAATTTTCTGCAATATTACCTCATAATTTGTACTTTTTCTTGGTAAAAAAAGTTGAACCGACTTTGCAGTCAAATAAAAAATAGCGTACTAAAAAATAATTCATAATATATATATGGGACTGCTATCTTACAACATGAAAGTTGTAGGATAGTATTATATACCAGTTTTTATCATCAACAAAAATATTTTTAGCGATCGAAAAAAACTTTTAACGATAAATCTTTTTAAAATATTTCATCACTAAAGATGAAAAAAACTTGTCACCAAAGGTGAAAAATTTCGTCGCTAAAAGAGTTTTTTTTATCACTAAAAGAATTTCGTGTTGTAAGTTAGCATTCCCCTATATATATATAGAGAGACACTTTCCGCTTAATACAGAGTGGGAAGCCAACATGCATGTGAGCTTTTTCTGATGGTTCACTTCATCAAAAATGACTAGCTACCAGCTCCATCACATTAGAAATTACTGTAACCTTGCTAGGATTGATGGTGTATCATCAAAATTATGGAGATATCAATTCGTGTGACTGTCACATTCGTGTGATTTTGATTGTAATTTGAGTATTCTGTGAGTTTTATGTGAGTTCTACAATAATAAAGAGATCACAGTGTAACGGTCACATAAAATAATTTCTCTAAATTATGATGGTACCTTGAGAGATCATCCAAACAAGGCCTTAAGGCTGTGAACATTGGCAAATCAACTTTTTAAATCAATGGTAAATGTAATTGACTTCCAATTTCAAATTGTCTTCCGTCATGTTAAATCGTCATTAAATGAACTAACAGATTGATAGTGATGTCCTGAAAATCGAAGTAAATTAAAACGAAAGGAACTACTGAGGTAGTGGATTCAGTGGTTCAGGCTCTTCTTGTGGATAATTAGTATATCTCAAATTCGAATTAGAGGGACATAAGTTAGTGGATATGTTGTCACCGAACTCTGTTTACGGAGTTAAACCCTAGTTTGGCTTGCAATTGGTCCTACATAATAGGACTCCCATTGTGGTACCACGGTAGGGCGGGGGACAGCGCTTTGGCCAAACAGATTCCTTGGTTATAAGTGCGCCTTTCACGGTGGACGTCTCGTCGAGGAACCCTGATCCCGCGGGTAAGAGACTCCCATGATCACGCTTAAGGAGATAGGCCACCTATAATTATCCCTTTTCAACTCTTTTTCTACTTATCAAAAAAGAAAGAAAAAAAAGGAAAGAAAGGTAAATACATAACAGAAATACCTCATCACCAATGATCCTTTATTAACTCAAATCAACCCACTCATGCATATCTATTTGACATTTTCATCATTTTTGTTAACTTATCGTTTAAAATGTTAATAGATATCTATAATATGATGGTGACATGACAACTAATGAATGTGATGCTCTCTCTACGGAGAGATATTACGTCACTAAATGTAAGGTAGTAATACATTAACAATAATATAGGGATACACACCAAGTGATACACCAAAGGACACACTGTGTTTTAAATGCATGTACCTTGTGTTGTTTGAATTTTTTACATTTTTCTGTGCATCACTTATGTAGCACAGGATACATGCATTTAAAGCAGGTGTGTCGTTTGGTGTATATCCTTATCATTTTTGATACATTAAATATTTGTTCTTTTGTTGATATGGTTTCTGATAAATAAATGATTTTGACTGAATTGGGATACCACGCCATCCATACAATCATGATGACTAATATTTTTTCCTCCGTTACTGGGAAATGAGTAAATAAAATTTAAAAAATATTGGGTATAACTAGTAACAAAATCAATAAGGTGAGAGAGGAGAGAGAAAATCTTGATGGTTAGTGGTGGTAATGATATTGGCAACGGAGGACTAGATGGTGGCGGCAGCCATGGAGGGCGATGGTTAACGTTGCGGTGGTGATGGACGATTTTAGAGATGATTGCGCATGAAGAGAAGGAAGAATCAAAATGAGATGAGGTTGTAGGGAAAAAAAATTAAGATGAGATTATAGGTAGGAAAACAAAAAGAGAGAGAGAGAGATACATATAATGGTACAATCTAGTAAAGCATTGCAGAGGGAAGTTGTAATTAAGGGCAAAATCCTAATCAAATGCTATCTCTTAGCTTCGTCTGAGGAGATTGATATTATTTTTAAAGTACTTCGTTTGGCAAAGCAAGTGAGATGGTACCCATTTATTAAAGAAAAAAAAAACTGGACAGACTTCCTTTTGGGACACCCTGTGAACCGAAATTGCTATTTATGGAAAAAAAATAGTTTCCAAATTGGAAACTGTAATTCTTGCTATAAATGGCAATTTCAGTGCACAGGAAGTCCCAAAAAAGAGTCGCCCTAGAATTGCTCTTTATGGAACTACTAACTACTAGTTATTACCCATTTATTAACCACAACTTTTTAAAAAAACACAAATATAGTTATCAATCTAGTTATTTTTTGTAAAACATTATGCATTTCATGAGTAGAAAGAAACAATAGAAATATGTCTTAACCACGACACATTCAAATAAAATAAAATAAGGAAAATCAAGTACAAAAGCTAAAAATGCAGGACACACATTGATTTTACTTATATGTAGCGCATCTTCCTCTTGGAGATTTTATGTAAATACTAAGACCCAATGTCAAAGCAATCCAAGATTCATTTGGTTTGGGGATTTTGAAAGGAAATGTCTTTTTCCTTCGTACTTTCCTTATTGTTTTCTGTAGTAACCAAACAAAGAAATTACTTTTCTCTGTGCTTTCTTTATTTTTCTTTACCAAATCCATGAACCAGATGGAGCCTTAAGCCTTGTGGGGTAATAGGCGAACTGGAAGGCCTTTGGCTGGGATGGGCATAGGATTGACCACAATTTTCTCATAAGGAATAATTTTCTCCCACTTGAACCTCTTCACAAGGTGGTGCATGAACACTAATATTTCCAACCGGGCATACTCTTTCTCGGGGCACATTCTTGGTCCTCCTCCAAAGGGTACGAATGTGTAAGGGGCTGGTCCAGCTCCCTCAAACCTTGATGGATCGAATTTCATTGGTTCGGGGAAGACTTCTGGGTTTCTGTGTGTAGAATTTACACTCTAGTATATCGGTATTGACAATATATGTTCCCAACGTTGTATACCTGATTATCCAAGATATCCAGGTGCTGATCTTGTAATACCTCACTGATTGGTAAGTTAAAGCAACCAAGCATAACTTGTGTTTATAATTATCCCAAGATTAAGAACATGTATCCCTATACAAGTTTGAGTTCCTATTGATGGTGACAACATTTAGGTGTTAATGGGTTTAACTCAGGTCCGTCAATGCACCGCGTGCACTAGCATATAAATCAAGAGTCAAAGACTCTTATGAACGAGATTCATTATTCTACCCCGTAGACGTTAATCATGCTAAGTTATCCAGACTTATCATCCACTGTGACTTATTTGAAACAACAAGGATTTGTGATTCATATCTCACATATGCAATCATATACACAAATGAATAACATACAATGATGTTTAAGGATTTTAGTCTAATATCCATCTCATGAACTAACATACATAAATTGTAATACCTTGTATTTTTTTTTTATAATTATTTATGCACAGATTCAATATATTTCCTTTGATCATTCTTGAAATTTCATTTTCAATCGTTTGAAGCTCTTTCGATCAATCGAACATTTCAAAGTTCAAGCGATCGAACCCTGTTCAATCGATCGAAACCCTACCGACCTGAATTTAATACGTGGTCCCCAATACATTCGATCAAAGCCTTTTCAATCGATCAAACTTGACCGATCTGCTTTCAAGTGATCGAACTACCTTCGAACGATCAAACTTGTATTCATCAGGATTCCCAGGTTTTACGCAAACCAGTCACCTGCACCTCCGTTTTTCCTATATATATACACTAGTTTCGTGTGTGTGGTGTGGTTGCTGAACCTAAGAGAGTTAGAGAGAGAGAGAGAGTTGTGAGTTTTGTGTGTTTATATATATACACATCTATACATACACCTATATATACACACATATATTTTATATACGGGTGTGGATACCGGCATTTGGGCCCACTTTTGTTTTAAACTTTAAAACAATTTCTTTCAAATTTCAAATTCAAATACAATGAGTCGCCACTTAATTTTTTTTTAAATAAAATTAAAAAACCATTTTAAAAGCAAACCGATCTTTTGCGAAACCAAAGATTTCTAGGTCCGGGGATTATGGAATGAAAGGGGAAGGAGCCCGGTGGACTAAAACACCCCTTTTCATCCTATCTCATGATAGGCCTCTACTCAACATCCTTTTTGATCGAATTATTAATATAAGCATGCCCTCAACTAATATATATACATATACATATACATTACAAAAGCATATTGAAAAGGGTGTAAGATTGTTAACGATAAAATATCATTCATAAACCACGCAATTCAAGTAGCAAGCAAGATGATGTGCAAGTAGGGAACTATGAAATTTACCCGGGATCCAACTGCGAAGTTAAATGTGCAATGCACACAAATAAAGATAAAACCTAAGAAAATGTCTCTAATTTATATATACAAATAAAGCTATACCTAAGCTAAGATGTCGCACATGGAGTCGAAAATCAATTAAAATCAAAGAAGTGAATTAAACTAGAGAAGGTTTGAGAGATTGTACCTCAAATGCGCTACAAAACAAAGGTTAGTCCACATGCTTCAAATAATCAATCCTAGTGCTTTTATCTTAAATCTGTCAAGCATGGCAAGAATTGACCTATTTATGGATTCCTTCTAATTAGTTGAAATATATCACTTCTATAGATATGCAAGTCTCAACTAGGAGCCAATGCAATGCCCATATAGAAGTAGTATAATCCCAACATGATTATAAGGAACTCACAATTAGGTTCAATTAGGAATAAATCAAACTAGAGCTAGATCCTAGCTACAAGTATCAATGTACATGAATGAATGCATGGATATGTACAAGGATAAGCTATGAAATATTCACTAACTTGGATCATTTAGCCTCTGGATTTACATTTAATTATCATTATTCAAAACATGATTTGGGTCCCAAGGCATTTTGGAGATCATTTGAGTTAAAATCAATAAGATTGGACAAAACAGTGACAATTTCTTATGAATTACAGAGAACAGACCCAACTTTCAAAGATAGAAAAACCATGCTTCAACGGTTGGATCTTAATGATTTTTGAATCTGATATACCTCTATGAGCCTAGTTTCTAACCCAAAAAGAAAATTAAGGTTTGAACGGTTAGATCTCTAGGAATAAGGAAAACATTAGACATCATTCAGGAATCTGCAACTCTCTGTCTAGAGTTTTTGTATGATTTTCTAAAAATAGTAAACAAATGGGAAACACTTAGATCTTTTTACTGTGTCTTCCTAACACATTAAAATTCTTAGAAAAATTTATTAGAGGTGAAAGAAGTTCAGTTAAGGTTCTAATTTATTACTTTTAAAATGGACTTACTGTTCTGGAAATTTGGACAGAGAGTTGCTTGCTTTGAAATCATAAGACCAAACATCTTGGACATGGAATTTCATCAAAACAAAAATCACAGAGGTATTTAAGTGAGTTATGAACATCCTCCAATTGGTCTCATCCCATTCCAATGGACCATGATTTAATGAAAAATCTTTGATCATAATGGGTTTAAGGATTCACTACACCATTAATGAATTAGTGTTCATGATCTTGGACAAACTTAAACAATACCTAGTTCCTCTCCCAAATATATGATCCTTGAGGAATATAGAGTTATGATATCCTATTCTCCTCTCAAGTTAATGGTCCTTGGAGACTAAATGAGACCCAAATCTACTCAAATCTCTATGGAATATAGTATGGATTCCATGAGATTCCTAGTAGGGAGATCCAAGTCATGAGCTAAGACTTGGACCCAACCAACTTATGGGTGGATATGACCATGATCAAACTTAATCTCTATATGAATCATAGCATCATAGGAGACTAAAGGATCAAAACTCAAAAGGATTCAATGAGATATTGGGAATCTCATAGATATTAAGAGAAGAAAATGGAAAAGAATTAAAACTATTTTTGAAAACCTAAATCAAAAATCCTTTTACAACCATAAATCCAAAGCTATATCTAGATCCAAGTTAATGAAAATAACACATGACAATTCAATCACAAACTCTATGTGGTGTGTGATGAAATGGGGTAGGAAGAGAGGTTTTAAAAATGTGTAAAAGTCCTAGATCTATGAATTTGTGATTAAATAATGTGTAATAAGTGTAGGAATAGGGATTTAACCTCTAGATCTTCTCAGGATTTGATTGATTTGGAGAGATCCAAGCCTTACAAGCAATACTTTTCTTCTTCTTCCTTGAAGCTTCAAGGTTCTTCAATGGAGATTTGAGGAATTGGGTGAATTGGGTAAGATTTCTATGGGATTTTTGGGTTTCTCTCTCTATATTTCTCTAAGAACAAACTTCATCTTCAAAATTCAGCCCCTCTCTCTAAGAATCAAGTCTCATCTTCAAGGTTCAAGTTTCTCACTCAAGATTCAAGTCTCCCTCTCAAGATTCAAGTCTCCAACCTCTTAAAATTGAGAGAAAATGGGGGTTTTTATAGACTTTCATTACCTTAGGGGTTAAGATAAGGGTAGATAGGTCAATTAGAGATGGTGGGAGCATGGCTTGCATGAACTAGGAGTAGTAAACACGTACACAAAAAAGGGCATCGTTTGGTGCATTCATTTGATCAAAGATTGGAAAAGATTTTTGGCTTAAAAATGCAAACCAGCCCAGGTCGGTACTCAATGAAGATGGAACGGCACTTGCTGAGTGCCGCACGACACTCGATGACTGCCGCAGTGGCATTCACTGACTACCGTTCGGGCACTCTGAGTTCCGCTGCAGAGCAGTTCAGCACTATTCACAGCAATTCAGTACCTTAATTTCATTTCATGTCATTTAAGTAAGTATTTGTATTAACTTAAGACATTAAATGCAATTAACGAAATACCCCCCATTTGGATTTAATAAAAATATCTAAAAAACCAAAATCCTTAAGGAAAAAAAGTCAACTCTCCCTCTGAAGGCAAAATTTCCAATTTTCTGCACAATTCTTCATAAAGACCTTTCGATTTCTCAATGTTCCTTTCATTTAAAAATTCTTAAAAATCATTTCTAGCATAAGGGAGACCCATTGAACAATTACCGGGACTTTTCATCTTAAAATTTAAAAATCTTACGATTGACTCCCTTTTGACCCGTTTACTTTTCACTGGGTCAACTGTTGACTTTTTTCGGGGTTCATGCTGAATTTCTCTTCTTTTGAAAAAATGGTTTTAAGATGCTCCGAGGACAATGTCGTGTTTCTATACGTGTTCAAAACTCATGGTCTACAAGGTGACGGGTAGATGAAATATTTGGTCTTTTTTGGCTGAAAAAGGTGATTTTGGACCGAGATTCTTCTTGGAATAGAATCAGATTGCTTGTAAGAATCTTGATTTCGACGAGACATATTCATCATTGATCTCCAGAGGTAAATCCCCCTAAGTTTAATAGCTCGGTCAAAATTAGGGTGTCTACAGTTTGCCCCTCTTCGGCAGAGCTTGTGAGGCAACGCGTATCACAAGTGAATGTCGAAACCTGTGTGAAGACAGGCCTTTGACCAGGCTATTGAACTTAGGTAAAAACAAAATGCGTTGCAAAAACATTTATGAAGAAGGTCGGTGCTAGTCATGCTCAACGGTGAGCTGCCTACGTATCCCATTGGGAATCAGACCAGGGCGTAGTTCGGGCAAGGGACAACTCCTAAGCACAAATAATCACACAGATGAATGCACCTATCCTATCGTGATGCACGTGCTTATAGAATAACGACTGTCAATGCAATGTCATGCCTTATGTTATGTAGATGCGAAGATCCAAGATCATGCTCTTCTTGGTGATATGAATGCATTCTATGCCTTACACCGATATGAATTTCCTCAACTTAGATGACTTTCAACAAGGATTTGCCTCAATCTAGAGGACTTCAATGGATTTACCTCAATCTAGAGGACTTCAACAGGGATTTGCCTCAATCTAGAGGACTTCAACAGGGATTTACCTCAATTTAGAGGACTTCAGCAAAGATTGCCATCGAGGTCTAATAACGCCAAAAAGATGCTACCATCGAGGACTAACGCCAGTTCAAAAAGATTGCCATTGAGGACTAGTATTAGATGCCATAGAGGACTAACACGAATGATGCTGCTACTAAGGACTAATGCAAGGTTTTCATTGAGGACTAACGCAAGGTTGCCATTGAGGACTAACGCAAGGTTGCCATTGAGGACTAACACCGATAATGCTGCCATTAAGGACTAAAGCAACATTCCCATTGAGGACTAACACCGATAATGCTGCCATTGAGGACTAACGCAAGGTTGCCATTGAGGACTAACACCAATAATACTGCCATTGAGGACTAACGTAAGGTTGCCATTGAGGACTAACATCGATAATGCTGCCATTGAGGACTAACGCAAGGTTGCCATTGAGGACTAACACCGATAATGCTACCATTGAGGACTAACGCAAGGTTTCCATTGAGGACTAACACTGATAATGCTGCCATTGAGGACTAACGCAAGGTTGCCATTGAGGACTATCACCGATAATGCTGCCATTGAGGACTAACGCAAGGTTGCCATTGAGGACTAACGCTTAGAGAATGGAAGCTGCCATTGAGGACTAATGCTTATAAAGAGAAGATATTGGTCCATAGCTACTCATTATATTGTAAAAATGATGGTCAAAAGCTACTCAAGGACTTACTTTGCAAGAACGATGGTCAACAGCCTTTCAAAGACTTATGTTGCAAGAACAATGTTCGATAGCCTTTCAAGGACTTATGTTGCTAAAGCGATAATCAACAGCCCTATAGGGAACTTATGTTGCAAAACGAAGATCAACATCCTCACAAGGACTTATGTCAATTTAATTCAAAAAAGTGAGAGTTAATCAGACTCAAATCAATTCAATTCAGTTCAATTTCTTAAATCGGGAGTCAATCAGGCTCAAATCAACCTATTTTCTAATCGAGTGTAGACACCCCATTTTGTCGGCTATCAGATTTAGGAGACCCATAGCTTGATGGTTCACAATGATCGTAAAAGACTCAAAAAGACTCCTGGAAGCCAATTCTATCTCTCAGAATGCTCAGAGTGACCAAAATGCCCCTGAAAGCCCAAAAGCTCCCAGATTTGGACCAAAAGTTCTGGAAACATGCTACGTCGCAAGAAAAATGATAAAATGAGTTTTTAAGTAAAATCGAATGAAATCGTCAGCTCCCAGAGACCCCCCCGGAAGTCCTGGAAGTTCCCAGAAAATCCCCGTTGATCGGTTTGACCAGGGTTTGACCAAGTTTGACCAAGGTTTGACCAAGTTTGACCGAAATCGTCCGAATTTGCTAGAATCATTCTAGATCATGAGAGGAGTATTAAAATGAGTTTTAAAAGAAAATCGAGCGAAAACGTCAGCTCCTGGGAACTCCCGGAGATTTCCAGAACTTCCTGGGAATCCCAGGTTTGACTAGTTTGACCAGAATTAGACTTTAGAACTGGGGCACCGTAACAATTTTCAAATATTTTTTATGGATACTAGAGTTCAATAGCTTTTCGACGGTATATCGCACATAATTTTCGGATTTAAAACGAGTTTATTATGAATTTCCGAAGACGAAAAAGGCGATCAAATCGGCTTTTATCGCAAATACCGTAAAACTTTTTAAAGTAACCCATCCCCAAACCATTTTTTTTATGTAAAGTAGACTCCATTACCTTTCCAACGGTATATCACAAATTCAATTTGGAGTTCGTACGCATTTTCTGTGAATTTCGGACGAAATAGGGCCTTTTCGCGAATACCGGAACCTCTGGGGGCCTAAACCGCATTATCTGAACGAAGAAAGAGCAGTGCCGCCGCGGCACTGGCCCAGTGCCGCTGCGGCACTCTTCCCCAGAATAGTGTATTTTTGTAATTTTTCTTGGGGGTTCATTTTGATTAATTAAAAACCAAAACGACGTAGTTTTATGATTTCAGATGTTTGGAGCCAATGGGAATACTTCTAAAACCCCAAACCACCCCAAGTTGGCCTATTTAAACCCCCCATTGCTCTCCATTTGGGGGGTGTCAAATGAAAGCTTAGAAAAAGTTTGGGAGAGAAAGTTGTAGAGATAAGGTTAGAATAGAGAGAAAAGAAGCTTCCTTCTTTGATTTTCAAAACAAAAGTGAGTTCTAAACTTTGTTTTTACTTCATTACTCCCATTTACTTCAACAGTCAATACACCCAACCACCATTTTAGTGAGCATTTAAGAGAGTGGAAGCTTCTTCCATGTCCAATGTCATTACATATGAGTGAAACACCAAACTACAAGTTCTATACATCATGAATATCATTTATTGATTGCTATCTATTTACTTGTTTGCTTATATAATGTTCATCTCTTCTCATCTCACTTCTTTTTGATTTTCTTTATTTACTTACTAGTCCATCATCATCTAAATGATGACATGAAGTTTGGGGTGAGTGAATCCTTATGGATAGTAGCTCTTGACCTCAAAAACATGTTTGATAGATGATGATCATAACTTCAATACCTCCAAGGTATTCTTGAAGTTATGTTCAAAATAAAAATAAATCTCTCCAACAATCTTGGAGGTTCTTGATGATGAGTTTGAGGTTGACATTTTAAGTGGCTATAACCTTCATTGAGTATTGAAAATATGCTTTCCAAATATCTACTCCAAAACCCCTCGTAAAACCCCCTCATTTTAATCCCAAGAAAGAAAACTCTAGTTTTTTTTTATCAAAATTTTCAAAACAGTGAGTCAAAACAGTGAGTAATCTGAGTTCAAAGATTTTTCTAGAACTCAATACTCAACATATGGATGCAAGGCCACTTGGAAAGTCTTTCTAACTCATTGGAGAACACCCATGATTTTTGGTTTGACTTGGAAGTACTTGGAAATGGTCCATTTGGACCCAAACATTCCTTCCAGACATTCTGTTTTTGCTGTCACAGCAGCTAGGTCCACTTCCAACCTCTTTTTCAGAAAACCTTTCCAAAAGGAGTGGTCCTAACTTATTTTTACCTTAAACTTCAATGTCTTAGGGAACGTTTTGTATAAAATGGGCCTCTAGATAATTTGATTTCATTTTCTAAGACTTTTCAACATTTCAGTCGACAGTACGGACTCTGTTTCTGAGTGACCTCTATTGTTTATATGATTTCTCTCAATATGTGATAGTTATTAAAGATTGGCTTTTTGAGTTGTGTTCTAGACACAATAAGGAAGATGTCCATAAATAATTATGCATTGAAAACATTCCTAACCCCTCTTTTAAATTTTCAAAAGATCTAGTTACTGTTCTGTCCACTATTCACAGCAAGCACATTTTAACTTTCATTATTTGATTTGATACTTATATGCATTCCAAATTAGTTCATATCTTAGGAAGTAGTTCATACTACATTTGTACATATCCCATATTGATTTCATTCATTTATTCATACACATTCTAGACTTTTAAGTCATTCTAGGAATCCATGAACACAAGGCACACTACAACCTTTACACATTCTAGATACATACATTGCATCCATGCAAAGATTTGGGGTTTTTGTAACTCTTAATCTTAGAAGATTATAAGGAATGAATTTGATCACACGTTCATGCTTCCCCTCGATCTAATCATCCTTTCTCATCCGTCTCGGGGATTGAGAGATCTTCTTTTATCAAAGATTAACATGCATCATACTAGCTTGCTAAGCATATTTTGATTTCTTTGATTATTTGTTTCAATAAAAATTCATGCCCCCCTTTAGATTAGGAAGTCTTGATTATTTGATACATGATTAGACGATTTTTCCTAGGTTTATTTGTGTGATCTTTCACTTTGTATTGTATGATATTTGACTTAGATCTTGTGAATGATATCTTATCTTTTGATTTTCTATTTCAAATTTTCTTATGTGATGTAATATACTATCATAGTGTAGACACCCCATTTTGTCGGCTATCAGATTTAGGAGACCCATAGCTTGGGGGTTCACAATGATCGTAAAAGACTCAAAAGGATTCTCGGAAGTCAGCTCTATCTCTCAGAATGCTCAGAATGACCAAAATGCCCCTAAAAGCCCGAAAACTCCCGGGTTTGGCCCCAAATTTCTGGAAACATGCTACGTCGTAAGAAAATTAATAAAATGAGTTTTTAAGAAAAATCAGATGAAATCGTCAGCTCCCAGAGACCCCCGGAAGTCCCGGAAGTTCCCAGAAAGTCCCCATTGACCGATTTGACCAAGGTTTGACCAGGTTTGACCAAGGTTTGACCAGGTTTGACCAAGTTTGACCGAAATCGTCCGAATTCACCAGAATCATTTTAAATCATAAGAAAAGTGTTAAAACAAGTTCCAAAAGAAAATCGAGCGAAAACGTCAGCTCCTGGGAACTCCCGGAGGTTTCCAGAACTTCCCGGGAATCCCAGGTTTGACCAGTTTGACCAGAATTTGACTTTGGAATCGGGGCACCAAAACAATTTTCAAACATTTTTCATGGATACTAGAGGTCAATAGCTTTCCAACGGTATATCGCACGTAATTTCTGGATTTAAAACGAATTTATTATGAATTTTCAAAGGCGAAAAAGGCGATCAAATCAGCTTTTATCACGAATACCGCAAAACTTTTCAAGGTGACCTATCCCCGAACTATTTTTTATGTAAAGTAGACTCCATTACCTTTCCAACGGTATATCATAACCTCAATTTGGAGTTCGTACGCATTTTCTGTGAATTTCGGACGAAATAGGGCCTTTTCGCGAATACCGGAACTTCAGGGGGGCTAAACAGCATTATCTGGACGAAGGGAGGAGCAGTGCCGCCGCGGCACTGGCCCACTGCCGCCGCGGCACTGGCCCAGTGCCGCCGCGGCACTCCCCTCCAGAACAGTGAGTTTTTGTAATTTATTTTGGGGGTCCAATTTGATATATTAAAAACCAAAACGACGTAGTTTTGATTCCCAGCTTATTTTGGACCAATGGGAGACCATTTTAAACTTTTTAAAACTCCATTTACCACCCCTCCTTTGCCTATAAAAGAAGCCATTTACTTCCATTTAGGGGAGAGACATGGAAGCTTAGAGAGAGCTTAGGAAGAAACTCTAGGGAAATATAGAGAGAGAAAGAGAAGAAGTAGTCTTCTTCTTCCATTTTTTCCAATCAAAGTGAGTTCTAATCTTGTTTTCCTCCACCATTTTTTCTATATACTTCATCATCAATATACCCAATCACCATTCTTGAGCATTCTTGAGTTAGGAAGCTACTTCCATGTCCAAATGTCAAAATCTATGAGTGAAACACCAAGCTACAAGTCCAAAATCATATTGATTATCATCTATTGATTGTTATTTACTTGCTTGTTCATATTATGTTCATCTCTTCTTAATCTCATTTCTTTTTATTTTCTTTATTTACTTACTAGTTCATCATCATCTAAGTGATGACATGAAGTTTGGGGTGAGTGAATCCTTATGGATAGTAGCTCTTGACCTCAAAAACATGTTTGATAGATGATGATCATAACCTCAATACTTCCAAGATGTTCTTGAAATGTATTGAAGTTATGTCCAAAATAAAAATGAATCTCTCCAATAATATTGGGAGTTCTTTGATGATTCAAGGTTGGATGAGGTTCTAAGTGGTCACATGGTCATCTCAAGAGTTTAAGTTCATGCTTTGAACATCTATTTCAAAACCCCCAATCAAGAACTCAAACTCTATTTCAAACCCAAATCCATTTTCTTCAAGAATGATCCAAAACAGTGAGCTGTTCAGATTCAAAGATTTGTTTTGAATTAAATACTTGAGTTATGATGATGAAACCACTTGGAAAATCTTCCTAAGACATCATAGTTTGTCCCCAATTTTTCCCATCAATTATAGAAATGTGAAAGTATTTGTTTTGGATGTGAGAAGTTCATACTCATAATCTGCCTCTGTTCTCACAGAATATTTACCTGACTTCTTGCACTTATTCTGGATTTTTTCGTCACTGTACATATATCTTTTCTATTTGTTTTATAAAACTTGGGTGTCTTAGGAAACTTTTGGTATATAATGGGTCATCATAAACCTTTTCTTTGATTTATGAAAAATCATACAAAATCAGTCAACAGTGCAGCTTTTGTTTCTGAGTCATGTGTACATTCTGATTTATTTCTTTTAATCTGTGATAGCTATTGATGTTTGGCTTTTTGGGTTATTTTCTAGACACAATAAGGATGATCTCTGATTTTCCTCACATTTTTCTAGGCACGTTTGACCTCCCATTATAATGTTACAAAGTAATGCATACAGTCTGTCCACTATTCACAGCATTTCACTTTTTGGCTTTCACACTTTGATGCAACATTCTCTTGTATCTAGATGAACCCATATCCCATGCACATGTTCTTTACCACTTTTAGCATGCTATATCATATCATGTATCATCTATCCTCTCATGTATCATACTCCCATAGATTCTTGAGTTTGGTTTCCAAATAAAACCATGGTTTGCAAATACTTGGGAAGTTCTTGAAATAAGTTAGGAATTGATATTCCAAGTGGTTAGAATATTCATCCAAGATCTGGAAGTATACTTTCAAAACCCTCATTTCAAAACCCCCCTCTTAAACCCCTCATTTTGATTTCAAGAAATAAACCTTGTTTTTCTCAAAACCCTCAAAACAGTGAGTCATTTAACTTCAAGGAATTATTTTGAGTTCAATACTCAATGTATGAATGCAAGACCACTTGGAAAGTCTTTATAACTCACTATAGAACACCCATGATTTTTGGCTTGACTTGGAAGTTCTTGAAAATGATCCATTTGGACCCAAACATTCCTTCCAAACATTCTGTTTTTGCTGTCACAGCAGCTAGGTCAACTTACGACCTCTTTTCCAGAAAACTTTTCCAAAAAGGGTGGTCCTAATTTATTTTTCCCTTAAAATTCAATGTCTTAGGGAACGTTCTGTATAAAATGGGCCTCTAGATCATTCTTTTTCATTTTCTAAGATTTTCTAACATTTCAGTCGACAGTACGAACTCTGTTTCTGAGTGACCTCTATTGTTTATATAATTTCTCTCAATCTGTGATAGCTATTCAATATTGGCCTTTTGGGTTGTGTTCTAGACACAATAAGAAACATCTCCATAAAAAATCATGCATTGAAAACATTCCTAACCCCTCTTTTCAAATTCCAAAAGATGATGCTACTGTTCTGTCCACTATTCACAGCAAGTACATTTCAACTTTCATTCTTTGATTTGATGCTCATATGCATTCCAAATTAGTTCATATCTTAGGAAGTAGTCCATACTACATTTGTACACATCCCATGTTAATTTCATTCATTCATTCATACACATTTTAGACTTCTAAGTCATTCTAGAAATCCATGTACACAAAACACACTACAACCTTTGCACATTTTACATACATACATTGCATTCATGCAAGATTTGGGGTTTTTGTAACTCTTAATCTAAGAAGATTATAAAGAATGATCACGATCATACGTTCATGCTTCCCCTTTGATCTAATCATCCTTTCTCATCCGTCCCGGGGATTGAGAGATCTTCTTTTATCAAAGAATAACATGCATCATACTAGCTTGTTAAGCATATTTTGATTTCTTTGTTTATTTGTTTCAAGAACAATTCATGTCCCCTTTAGATTAGGAAAACTTTATTATCTGATACATGATTAGACGATTTTTCCTAGGTTTATTTGTGTGATCTTTCACTTTGCATTGTGTGATATTTGGCTTAGATCTTATGAATGATATTTTATCTTTAGATCTTCCATTTTCAAGTTTCTTATGTAATGTAATATACTATCATAGTATTAATTGCCGAACCATACATAGTATAAGATGATTATTTGGATGCTAATTGAGGCCCGTCGAAAGATGGGGCGAGTTGAGGGTGTTTTAGTCGCGACAAAGGCTCCTTCCTCTCTCGTACCAAAACCCCGAACCAAGTTCTTTGGTTATGAAGGGCCGGTGCCCTTTATCCATTTGGGTGAGTCAAAATTAGGTTTCTTGGTTCCTTAAAGACCAAGTGGCGACTCTGTATCTGTTTTCAACAGACCATTTTCTTTTCTTTGATCCAAGTCAAATTCCTTTTCAAAACAATCTCAAACAAGAGAAGTGGTCCACTTCCGGTGTCCACACATAGTATTAATTGTCGAACCATGCATAGTATAAGATGATTATTTGGATGCTAATTGAGGCCCGTCGAAAGACGGGGCGAGTTGAGGGTGTTTTAGCTGCGACAAAGGCTCCTTCGTCTCTCGTACCAAAACCCCGAGCCAAGTTCTTTGGTTATGAAGGGCCGGTGCCCTTTATCCATTTGGGTGAGTCAAAATTAGGTTTCTTGGTTCCTTAAAGATCAAGTGGCGACTCTGTATCTGTTTTCAACAGACTTATTTTCTTTCTTTGATCGAAATCAATTTCAAATGAAAACAAACAAAAGTGGATGTGCGATTCCGCGGGTCCACAATCTGGCGACTCTGCTGGGGATTTTTATTTTAAAACAAAATAATACAGAGGTTTGACTCATAAGAAGCATCCTTAAAATCATCTTTTACTGTGTTTGGTTCACCGCATTGCACTCTTGCATTTCCCCCCTCCGACTGTGTCTGAAACGCGGCGCTGACATTGTTCATGTCTTGCTGTGCCAGGGCACAAGTCACCGTTGATACTGTACCTTCCAAGGTATATCAAAAAGAGTAAAAACCTCCGTACTGTCTCCCTGACGGTATATTGGAACTCTCGTCAACGGACCCTCTTTGACTAAACCCAGCCTTTGCATATAGATTCCTGTAGAACCTTTCATAGGACTGTTCATTTATCTTCTCAGATAGTACAATGTGATATAACTGATGTATGCCCTGATGGGATTACCTGAGCGGTGTAGACGCTTATGTGGCATAGAATAGAACCTCTTTCTTATGACCCCCAAGGCAATCACTCACATGTGATCACATTGAGTTGACCTGCCTAGGCACCATGACAAGGATGTCTGCTCCATGCTCACAAAGATATAAACCGTAAACCTTGTTTGTCGGTCCTAAGACATAAGAGTATGAAAACCTGCTAGACAGTATGATCACTATAACCATATTAACCAGTTTTTCCCAGAAACTCTGTCCAGATACCCCAGATATAACCATACTAACCAGTTTTTCCCAGAAACTCTGTCCAGATACCCCAGATATAATCGTACTAACCCGTTTTCTCCCAAAAACTCTGTCCAGATATCCCAGATATAATCATATTAACAAGTTTTTCCAAGAAACTCTGCCTAAATCTCCCAGATTCCCCAAATATACCAGCTTCTCCCAGAAACTTTATCCAAATTTCCTAAAAATACCCAAAGTCCCTGTTTCTCTGAGAAACTTTGTCCAAAATTCCCGAAGTATCCCAAAAATCCCTGTTATCCCTTGGTGGTCATACTGGAAAGTAAGGTTAGCACACTCTGTATGGCTAGGACCTTATTTGTTTAACTGCTATCTGTTAGAAATAGGAGCATCATATAGATTAGGGCTTACATCCGCGTGCTTCTCTCACATGCATACACCATTCCCATCAATCTACACGCACTGTCTCGAGTCAGTCCACATCACTATCTTTGTCTGTCTAAAGTCGTCACTATCAGGATCTAATACACCCCTTCTTTCGAAATCTATCAGGTCAGTATAGATTCCCAAAGTCAGCAGCTAGGATGCTCGTCTTGGGTCAGAAGTTCAGATAACCGTTTGGTCAGAATCAGTCCGACAACTTACTTTAGTAGGAATCGAGAAGAGTTGGAAAACAAGGTTACCGAGTTGGGAGCAACCATAAGCCAGCAGTCCGACAGCCTAGCCCAAGTTCTGAAGTTCATGGAAGAATTGAAGCAGCGGCGGCCGCAACCTCCGCCCGGGTTTCCACCACCGGCGTTTGAACCACCCCCACCTGAGAATAATGGGGAAGAAGACTGGTTTCAAGGGGTCCCACCATTTGCATATGAGAAGAAGCTTCAAGAGAAAATGGATAAGGTTGACAAGTTGGAAAGCGTACTGAGGAAAAGCACGGGGGTCGATGATTACATGCTAGACCTGGAAGGCCTCTTTGAGCCTGTTAAGCTGAAACTGCCAGAGAATTTCAAGATGCCTGCCATCGACCGTTTTGACGGAACTGGGAATTCAAAAAGTCATGTGAAGCTATGTATGAGTATCTTCCAGTCCATGGGTTGTACCCACGAGCACATTGCGATGTTGTTCCCGCAAACTCTTGCAAAGTCTGCACTATCATGGTTCCTAACCTTGGAAGCCTCCAAAACCCGGGCATGGGAAGACATTGTTTGAGTCTTTGTCGATCATTACTCCTACAATCAAGAGCTGGATGTCACTATCAGGGATTTGGAAACAACCCGGCAGAACAACAATGAATTCTTTGCTGCATTTCTGAGCAGATGGAGGAACAAGGTAGCTCAAATGATCCACTGGCCGATTGAGAAGGAACAAGTGAGGATGCTAATCTGAAATCTGCAACCGCTTTACCATGAAAAGCTGTTTTACCAGTCCATCTCCACCTTTGAGGAGTTGTTTGAAGTTGGAACTCAAATTGAAGACGCTATCAGAGAAGGAAAGATCAAGAAAGAAGAGCCTCCGAGTCATTCAAGAAGGCCCAACTACTCCGGGAATCCCCCGGATGTCAATGCCCTTAGCAACCAACCCATGGCGTACCCTCCTAGGCCGTATCAACCCTCCAACCAGGCAAATTCCTCCAATCGCCCTTTCCAGAAAAAGCCCCCTCGCAACTTCGCCAAGTTAGAAATCTCTCTCTCCTCAGCCTTAGACCGCCTCCTCAAAAAGGGCCATCTCCAACTACTCCAGCCTCGGAATACCCCGCCCCCGCCTAACTGCGATATGTCCAAGCGATGTACCTACCACCAAGCCCCTGGCCACAACACCGATGATTGTATGCGCCTCCGCCATGATATCCAAGACCTCATTGACCAGAATATCATTGAGCCGCCTCCGAAGCAGCCCCATATCACTCAAAATCCTCTACCAAACCACTAAAATGTCAACTTTATTGAGTCCAACCCTGTATCCTTCAACCCTGCTACCTATATCACCCCCCTAGGGTAGCCCTTACCCCTCATTGACATCCCAAACTCTACAGGAATTCATCTGATTGAAGGGGAGAATGACGAGTGGCAGCAACAGCTAGACGATGAGCAAGACTTGTTCTTTCTGGAAGAGCATGATCTAGGGGTGGTAGACCTCAAATGGTATGATCCCAATAATGAAAGTGATGCTTCTATCTGGGATGAGCCAGAAAAACCATTTGTGGGGATAGACTGCGACTGGTTCGAAAAGGATGGGACTGTAGAAGGGCCTACTCCTGTCGAGATTGATCATCTGACTAGATCAGGCCGTCATTACCAACCTCTACAGCCTACCAGCGAAGCAACCGAGAAAGGTCCGGTCAAAGACAAGGGGAAGGGTAAGATGGATGAGATCATCGAAGAAGATAATGAGTTGATAAAGCAGCTAAAGAAAACCCAAGCACATCTCTCGATGTGGGACATCATGGTAACATCCTACAAGCATAGGCAAGTCATGTTAAATGCCTTGGCTGGAATTGAAGTCCCCATTGATGCCACACCGGAAGACATGGTGGCTTTCTTGGGCGCACTTACCCCTGACCTAATCATTACATTTTCTGATGAAGACCTACCACCAGAAGGATCTGCGCATAACAAAGCACTGTACATCACTGTTGGATGTAAGGTACAACAGGTGCCATTTCGTCTGGTCGATACAGGTTCTGCCTTAAATGTTTGTGCCCTAAGGACTGCCACTACCTTGGGGGTCGATGTCCTTGACATCACGCCATCTGTGCAATCCGTGAGGGCTTACGATAACACCAAGAGGAATGTGATGGGAACTGTGTCTCTACAAATCCGGGTAGGATCTTTGGTAAGCGCTGAAATCTTTCAAGTCATGGACATACCTGCCTCGTTCAACTTGCTGATCGGAAGGCCTTGGCTGCATCTCAACAAAGCCGTATCATCCACTGTGCATCAAATGATCAAGTACATTCATGAGAAGGAAGTGAAAATCATTCTCGGTAATAGCTGGGGTAATGAAGCTTTCCCGAACTACGCTCCCATTTTTGAAATCCAAATACCTGAGCTAGAAGAAGGAGAGATCGGGGGATTCTTCATGGAAGAAGTCCACATGATCAATGACGAAGACAGGTTCCCCGAGGTCCACTTCGCAGTTGTCAACATTGTTCGCAAAATGAACTACTTCCCCGGAATGGGATTGGGCCGACGCCAGCAAGGGATTCGTGAGCTCCCTCAGATCAAAGGGCAACAAGGCACTTTTAGGTTGGGGTACAAGCCACTGAAGAAGACGTCGAGCTACAGAGGCCATGGAAGAAAAGGGTGAAGGGTCTCCCACCATACCGCAAAACCTTGAATGGACAATTCATCAAAGAAGGGGATGATTTGCCCTACTTCGGATTCCCCGAACCCTGGATCCATCAAACCACTGGGAAAAGGCACCCCGGGCTTAAAATCTTCGCTGACTACGAAAGGCCCCCCTATCAAGATCCGTTCTATCCCGAAGAAGTTGTGAAAACCCCAGAGGAAGACTGGTTGAAATACCTGGACACTGAAGCCATCGAGAAAATGTGGGAGGAATTCACTAAAAAGAAGGAAGAAAAGAGGGCCAAGAGCCAAGATGATCAGATCAAGCCAACTGAGGAGGGTCTGAGCAACCAGGCTGTAGAGTCATCTGCCAGCGTCTCCCTATCCCCTGTTCCCCCAGAGTCTGTACTGCCAATTATCGAGTCTGTACCAGAGTCGGCTGCTGTAAGCTCACCACTATCCAATGTAATCACTTCACCTGCCATGAATGAAATGAAAGACGATTCTGCTTACTCCTCTGTGTCTAATAATTGTGAATGCATAGATCCCTCCGAGGATCTCCCAATCAAACTTAAGCAACTAATTGAAAAACCACCTGCTTATGAAATAATCGAAGATACTTTATCAATTAACCTGGGTGAAACAGATAATCCACAAATCGTGCAAATTGGCTTAACTCTTAATAAAGAAGAAAAAGAAAAATTAACCCTCTTGCTAAGAGAATTCAAAGATGTTTTTGCCTGGTCTTACGAAGACATGCCCGGGGTCGATCCCGACATTCTCCAACATCATATTCCCCTCCTCCCCAATTCTAAACCGGTCAAGCAGAAACTGAGGTGCATGAGGCCAGAATGGGCACTCAAGGTTAAAGAAGAAGTGGAGAAGCAATTCAAGGCAGGGTTCATCATCGTCACTGAGTATCCGGAATGGATTGCCAATATCGTGCCAGTCCCCAAGAAAGATGGAAAAGGTCGTGTGTGTGTTGACTTCCGTGATCTAAACAAAGCCAGTCCCAAGGATGACTTCCCGCTTCCCCACATTGATGTCCTGGTGGACAACACCACTGGACATGAGCTACTTTCATTCATGGATGGCTTCTCAGGATACAATCAGATTCTAATGGCGCCAGAAGATCGGGAAAAGACGACATTCACCACCCCTTGGGGAACCTACTGTTATAGAGTAATGCCTTTCGGACTCAAGAATGCTGGGGCTACCTACCAAAGAGCCGCCACCACTCTGCTGCATGACATGATTCATAAAGAAGTAGAAGTGTACGTAGATGACATGATCGTGAAGTCCAAGGATAGAGAAGGACACCTGGTAGCACTGGAAAAGTTTTTTGAAAGGTTGCGCAAATACAAGATGAGGTTGAATCCAAAGAAATGCACTTTCGGTGTGACCTCCGGTAAACTCCTGGGTTTTCTCATCACACAAAGGGGGATAGAGGTGGATCCCTCTAAAATCAAGGTAATCCTAGAAATGGCCCCACCGCGGAGTGAAAAGGAAGTGAGTGGGTTTCTCAGAAGAATTCAGTTTATCAGTCACTTCATTTCTAAGCTCACAACTACATGCGATCCTTTGTTCCGATTGTTGAGAAAAGGAGAAAAGTTCTAATGGGATGACCAATGCCAAGACGCTTTTGACAAAATAAAAGCCTACCTTCAAAATTCGCCTGTCCTTTCGCCACCCACTCCCCATAAGCCCTTATTCCTTTACCTATCTGTCTCTGAAAATGCCATGGGTTGCATGCTAGCCCAAGAAGGAGAAGAAAGCCACTCTAAAAAAGCCATATACTACCTCAGCAAGAGGATGACTGGGTATGAGTTCAACTACTCTACCCTCGAGAAAACATGTTGGGCCTTGGTTTGGTGCACCCGCCGACTGAGGCACTACATGCTGGCCTTCCCAGTTGTGCTCATATCCCGCATGGATCCTCTAAAATACCTCCTCAAAAAACCCGCCCTGACCGGTCGTATATCCCGTTGGTTACTTCTACTATCTGAATTTGATATCAAGTACGTCACAAACAAGTCGGTAAAAGGGAGAACCATAGCTGAGCATCTTGCAGAGCACGCTGTTAACTCCGAAGAAAGTGGGGACTTTCCATTTTTGGACGAGAATATCATGAAATCAAGGAAGAACAGTGGAAGTTGTACTTTGATGGAGCAGCCAACATGAAAGGATACGGAGTAGGAATGATCCTAGTATCACCAAGTGGGGACCATACTCCGTTGGCAGTCAAGCTCAATTATAACTCCACCAACAACACTGCTGAATACGAAGCATGCATTCTGGGAATGGAAGCAGCCCTAGAATTGAAAGTTCGGAAGTTGGACGTCTTCGGGGACTCAAACCTCATTATATCACAAGCTAGGGGAGAATGGAAAGTAAAAGAAGAAAGGTTGAAGCCCTATCATGATCATCTTGACCGGCTTAAGAGGCAGTTTAGGAACGTCACGTTCCTCTACTTGCCTAGGGAAGAGAACCAGCTAGCAGATTCATTGGCTACCTTAGCCTCCATGATCAAAATTCCTGTGGGAGTCAGGATGATGCCTTTGGTAATTGAACAAAGGCACGAGCCTTCGTTCAACATAATCACCGCAATTGAAGAAAAAGAGAATGAAACACCATGGTATCAGGATGTCTGGGATTTCATAGAAAAGGGGATGTATCCCCAAGAGTCTACCGAGAAAGACAAAAGGGCCATTCGAAGATTCGCAACACAATTCATCATTTGCGGTGGGAAATTGTTGAAGAAAGGGTACAACGGTCACAACCTGACTTGCTTGTTTGGGAAAAGCTCCAGAAGAATGATGGAAGAAATACACGAGGGGGTATGCGGTCCGCACATGAACGGTCACATGCTGGCCAAGAAAATTATAAGACAAGGGTAGTACTGGACAACATTGGAGAAAGATTGTTGCGAATACGTAAGAAGGTGTCACAAGTGCCAGATCCATGCAAACATGATGCATACACCACCATCCCTTCTGTATAGCATGACCTCACCTTGGCCATTCTCAACCTGGGGAATCGATATCATCGGTGAAATCATTCCGAAAGCCTCGAACGGAAATCGGTACATTTTGGTAGCCATAGACTACTTCACAAAATGGGTAGAAGCCGCATCCTACACCAAGTTGGGGGCCAAGGAAGTGGCCAAATTCATCAAGAGAAATCTCATCTGCCGTTATGGAGTCCCCCATGAGATTATTTCGGACAACGGAAGTCATTTCAAAGCGAAAGTCAGGGGTCTGTTCGAGGAATACAAAATCACTTATCACAAGTCGTCACCGTACAGACCACAGACTAATGGGGCAGTCGAAGCTGCAAATAAGAATGTCAAGACCATACTGCAGAAATCAGCCGATACCTATAAAGACTGGCATGAACAGCTACCATTCGCACTTTGGGGATACAGAACGTCGATAAGGACGTCCACAGGAGCAACTCCTTACTCACTAGTGTATGGGATGGAAGTAGTACTTCCGGTTGAGATAGAACTACCGTCCCTGCGCGTAATGACAGAATGTGAAATTTTGGAATCGGATTGGTTAAGGGAAAGATACGAAGAATTGGCTCTCATAGATGAAAAGTGCCTAGCGGCAGTCGACCATGTCCGAATCTATCAAAAGAGGATAGCCCGTGCTTTCAACAAAAGGGTTCGTCCGAGGAAGATTGTCAAGGGCGACCTTGTCCTTAAGGAATTGCAAACTCCGATCTTTGATCCCCGTGGAAAGTTTAAACCTAAATGGGTCGGCCCTTATATCGTCAAGACCATTCTTTCTGGAGGAGCAACTTATCTCATGGACCTCGACGGTGTCGAATTCAAAGAACCAATCAACATGGATAGCCTCAAAAAGTACTATGCTTGACCATTTCCCCATAACCATTTTCTTTTAAGCTTTGGCCTGAACTACACTCGACCTGATTCCCACTTGGGGATACGTAGGCAACCACATCGGTTCGGTTGCCCCACTCACAAAAAATAACCGATTTCTTTCAAGCTTTGGCCCGTACTACGTTGGACCTGATCCCCGTTCGGGGGTATGTAGGCAGACTTTCAAAAAAGAGGGATGGCTCGCTAGGTTAAAAATCCGAAAGGACGCCTAGGCAAAAGTTGGAGCTAAATCCAAGGTGAGCAATAAAAAAAGAGAGAAAAGAGCTCGATAGGTCACCTCACTGGTGCCTAGGCAAAAGTTATGAGCATTTGAGAGAATAAAGTCGCGGTCCTTACCATAACCCAGAAATCACCCTCCACACTAGGGGCAAACTCGGCCACTCACCTCGTTTGCCTGAACCTCTTCTAAACTAGGGGCAAAAGTCGGTCATCTACCTCGTTTGCCTCACAACCATATATATCCCAAACTAGGGGCAAACTTCGGCCACCCGCCTCGTTTGCCTCTAATCGTCCTAGCATGCCCAAGCAAGTACCAAAAGCAACATCTAATTGAAATCTCGGTTACAAAATATTTTTAGAAAGCTAAAATGCATAGAATGAGATTCCCAAAGTAACCAAGGTTCACCGATAAACCAACTCTGAATATTACATAAGCAGGAAAGATAAAAAAAAAAAAAAGTCTTTCAAAAAGCAATCACACATGATCAAAGACACTTGGAGGAATGAGCAGAATCAATCAGGTCTAGTTTTATCTTTGTGTCTTTTATTTCTTCAAAGGTCTTTAGAAATAGGCCCTTGCTCGACTGGCCCAACCCCTGATGAAAGCAGCGATTGTAGTGGCTCTGACTCTGGAAGCAAAGACCCTCTCAGTAAACCCCCGGGGGACCTCTTGAACTTGCCCATACTGTCTGGCCAATCGACGAGGATGATAGAAGGAGGTCTCTCTCAGTCCCATCAGCCACACTCTCTGGAAATCCCCAAGACTAGTGGTCACAGCATAAAGGCCCCAACGCCTCACGATCTAGCAAATGTCAGCCTCAGATAAGGCACCCATCATACCCACCCAATCGGCAGAAGTAAAATGAGTATGAAGCACAGCTCTGCGAAAATAAACTGGCGACACATTACCTATCCATAACTGAAGACGCTCGTAGAACCAAGCCTGTAACACCAAAGGCGCCCCAGAAAGTAGAAGCGTTCCCTGACTTGAAGCGCGATCCAAACCATTCAGGGTTTAAGCCAAAACCATGGCCATGGGGTTCTTACCTGCCTTCAGTCCGAGACATACATGCACAAAGTCGCTAGAAGTACTCGAGAACAAGAAGTGCGAAGTCATACACAGAATCAGAGCAGCCCCACGAGTAGCATCATACACGGTGGGATTCCCAGGACTGGCATATCGAGCAATTATGGAAGCAATGTCAAGAACCTCACCTTGAATCAGCCGGCGGGAAATAGTGATGGAACAATTCAGATATTCAGCCAAGCCTCGCGTAGGACTGAGGGTATCGACAGAAGGGAGAATCAGGTCGGAATCAGAATCATAGCCAAGAATAGCACAGAACTCCTCAAATAGGGGGCATATCTCCAGGCCATTGAAGTTGAAGACATGGTTCACCGGGTCCCAGTGGGCAATAGCACCATACAAGAACTCAGTGTTTAGGGTCATCTGGCGAAGAGAGAATAGTTCGGTCAAGCCGTAGCTAAAGAGGTTGATCCGTTCCACACCATCCGTGATGTTTAGCCAAGCTGTGAGTTGAGCGGGATCATACAAACCCATATTTTCGGTCGCGGCTCTAGAAAAATTCAAAATTTCGGCAGCACCTCCCCGTTTCACGGACTATCCCACCTGCAAGGCAAAAACACTCACTATCACAAAACTGCCCATCGCAGTAACACCCAACAATCACAGTGCACATGTATCATCACACGATCATCAACTAAAACAAGCACGCAACTGCGCCTCCAAACCGAAAGCTATCCGGCCTAAAAGGCAAAACATCATAATAATTTGTCAAAGGTCACAAACTGTTCCACACATCATCCTACATTGTCCAAATAGTCACATCACCAGTACAACCCAATCGAAAACATAAATAAAAATAAAAATTAAATAAAAATAAAATTAAAATAAAATAAAAAAATAAAACAAGATTCCCATTTAGGAGGCCTCAGTCCTCCTCTTCTTCGTCCTCTGTCGGACCACCCGGAGTGTATGTCGGCGACGGCCTCCTCCTACCACCTCTGCACCTCGGACCGGTCCTCGATGAGCCAGCCCCGCCCCCATGGTACTGCACACACAAATAAAATAAAGACAATCAGTAGGAAAACAACAAAAAATACAAAAACAGAGTCAAGTCAGAAACCTACCAAGGACGCCATCTGATTGGCAGCAAACTGCCGCATGCCATCCATCTGTCAAAGGGTAAATACCAGGGTTAGAACCTCATAACCTTGAGGAGCGCAAAATTAGAAACATACCCGGTGGTCTCATGTGAGGACCAAGGACTGTAAGCTAGCCGCCAAGGCATGACCCTCCTCAGCGTAACTCCAAGGAACGTTGAGGACGCCCGCTGGCTGAGTAGGGTACCCGCATGTGACTCGTGGCACCTCCATCACTTGGGGAGTGCCATCAACGCCTAGAACATTGACGGTCCAATCCCAAGGAGGGATAGGATCGGAAGCCGGAGGAGCCTGTCTCCTGTACATCTCGCGAAGCTGTAGGCACAAAACAAGTTAGGAAAAGATGAGTAAAAAACATAGGCAACGGATAGAGACAAAAGCATAAAGGAAACTCAGCTCCAGGAGTGGGAAGTTGGGCATCAGGAAGCGGCCACAGTAAGCCTCATAGCCGGTCTCAGAGAGAAAGTGATCCCAAACATCGGTGCCAGCTAAGGCCGCCAGCAGAGCATCACCAGAAAGGTCACTAGCATCCATCGCAGGGGGATTATGAGGGACGCGATACTTAGAACCACCAACCACCTGCCGGGACACTCGCTCGCCAAGGAACCACTGCTTGTACTCGGTACTCTCCATCAGAAGTTGGCAAGAGGAAAGAGGTTTGACCGCTTGTATCTCCTCTGGGGCGGCATAGGCAACGCGCTCCCAAGGCGTCCAATCAACACTAGAAGCCGTCAGCCCAGTTAAGAAATTTCTGAGCAAAACAATCCGGTGGGCCCCGCTCTTTACCCCGACAACATCCCTCCGCCATCTCAAGCCTTGTGGAAATAGAGGCACAGGAGCCATGCCATCCTCGTCTTCACCTGATACATCCGCAGGGGAGGGAGCTAACATCTTCAGGTACTCGAAGCTCCAAAGCTGCACAAACAAAGGAGAAAATCAGAAAGAGTACAGAAAT
Source organism: Hydrangea macrophylla (assembly GCA_033977485.1). Classification (NCBI taxonomy): domain Eukaryota; kingdom Viridiplantae; phylum Streptophyta; class Magnoliopsida; order Cornales; family Hydrangeaceae; genus Hydrangea; species Hydrangea macrophylla. The sequence goes on from CM066987.1 coordinate 82,663,499, forward strand.
CAAAAAGCCAAAAGATAAAAGAAGATGCAGTACATACCAAGCTCGCCAGAATCCCCCTGTTGATTTAATATCGCCCCGGGAAACCTCATCCATGTGCTTGTAAAGATGGGCTAGGGCAGCACCACCCCAGTCGTAGGAGGGGATCTCATCAATGGTCGCCAGGCAAGAAAGGAGTCTCAAGCTCACCCGGTCATTCCGTGTCGCAAAGATCGAGCAACCAAGGACATACAGAAGATACACCCTCAAAAGCTGGGAATTGTTCAGGTTGTGATTCCCTCTGCCATAGGCCCGGTAAACCCAGCCACAAGGAAACCAGTGCCTCTCCAAATTAGGGGGAACAACCCCAATCAACATCTCTACAGCCTCAGGGTCGATCTCATAGAAATAATCCAGAATCAGGCGTTTCCCGCCAACCCTCAAGCCGGTAATCATAGAGAAATCAAAGGGCGTCATTGTCATCTCACCAAACGGCAGATGGAAAGTATTGGTGGTGTCCCACCACCTCTCAGCCAGAGCATAAAAGTGTGCCAAATCATTGCTGCTCTTTGAAACCAGGCGAACAAAGCCGCCCAACCCGGCATCATCTACCATCCTCTTGATGATAGGCGAGAGTTGAGTATACCACAGAAAAGCATGAGCGAGACTACCGTGGCCCTTCAATGTCACTTCTGACACCTGCACATAACAAAGATGACAAAAACGATGCACAAAATCACTATTCATGACCCGAGGTCCAAATTCACAAAATCAACATTTGAGCACAAATCGGACTTCTAACAATCTCTAGGTGCACACTACGACTCACAAAACTAGCACAATACATGGAAATAGTCCTAAACTGTCGAAAGTTTCACATACCAAGCTCGCTAGAGCCGCGGCCGAAAGATGACGTTGGGGGTTCCGTAAAATCAAGTCTGGGGTTTGCATCTCGGCCTTCGTCCGTTCCTTGGCCTTCTTAGACGGTCTCCTCGAGCTCGAAGCCATGGATCTACAAAGAAAATGGAAGTCAAAGTTTAACTTTCTTCTTGAAAATTTGAGCAAACCAAAACGCCAATCAAAATTCCAACTACGAGGAAAGATTACTCACCTGAGCGCGCACAAGCTGCGTTTTGACGGATTTTGGCTCCAAAAATACCCCAAAATGGCCAAGAATGAGCTTGAAAAGCTCAAAAACCCGAGATATACAAAAATGGAGTCCGGCCACCCAGTGCCGCTGCTCCCCGCGGGCCCCGCTTCACTCCGTTTTGACCCATTTTGGCCTTTTTCAGCCCATTTTTGGCCCCGATCAGCCCCGGTGGCCCATTTCAGTCAAGACTTATGGGGTTTTACCCCGAACAGTCCAAAAGTTGTCAGGGCTACCTCCAATAGGCAGAAACTGGGAAAAATCGACTCCCGAAGATCCGAATTGGCTGCTTCGGGATGACCGTCACAAATTTTGATCAAGCACGAGAGTTCTGATAACGAATCCTGGATTTTGGCTGATTTACCAAAAAGAGAGAAAAGAGATCCCCGAGAACCCTACATCATCCCCCGAGGACAGATATGGACAGATACCAGCTCCCGAAGGCCCCGACCGGCCCTCTTGGTTTGAGCGCCGAAAGATTTGATCAACCGTGAGAGATTCAGAGATGGGTCCTGGTTCCCGATCAAGGAAAAAGAGATTCTTCGAGAACCCTACATCATCCCCCGAGGACAGAAACCGAAAGATTTGGTCAATCGTGAGAGATTCAGAGATGGGTCCTGGTTCCCGATCAAGGAAAAAGAGATTCTCCGAGAACCCTACATCATCCCCCGAGGACAGAAACCGAAAGATTTGATCAACCGTAAGAGATTTAGAGATGGGTCCTGGTTCCCGATCAAGGAAAAAGAGATTCTCCAAGAACCCTACATCATCCCCTGAGGACAGAAACCGAAAGATTTGATCAACCGTGAGAGATTCAGAGATGGGTCCTGGTCCCGATCAAGGAAAAAGAGATTCTCCGAGAACCCTACATCATCCTCCGAGGACAGATACGAAAAGATACTAATTCCCACTACCCTCAGCAGAAAGTAACAAAAGAGGAATCGACTCCCGAAAATCGGCCATCAGGAACAATCAGAACATCGCCTACATCCGGAATTTTGGAAAATGAAACACCGTCCTTCCACGGCTCCGTGTCTCCCGATTATCATAAGCTTTCTCATCTATCCATTTTCATCACAAGATCCCTCGATCGCCCTTAGCTGTCGTCTTCTAGACAACGCGCATCTGATCTATCTCGCTTGTTTGCAAAGCACAGAAGTTTGTCCCTAGACCCAGAGTCTTCTAAACCTTGATGTCCCTATCCGAGTCATCCACTGCATCATAGTCAGAAGCGCTAGCACAACACAAGTCCACTCGAAATGGCACACACCCCACAACACCAGCTAATACTAGGATCAGAACACTAGGCATGATAGGATTCATGACACAATTCATATCACATCCATGCATTGCATACCATCCTCATAACATAGCATCTGCCTGATTGTTGTGTATGTGCATGTGTGATTCATTCCTTTGTGCCCCGAACTACGCCCTGGTCTGATTCCTCCTAGGATACGTAGGCAGCTCACACAGAGCACGGCCAGCACTAGACCTCAGCATCATTGCATCTTTTGCAATGCTTTTATCCTAAATCTATAGCCTCCAAAAAGTCCTGTCTCTTCAAAGCTTTGGCACTCACTTGCGACATGCGTTGCCTCGCAAGTTCATGCCAAAGAGGGGCAAACTGTAGACACCCCATTTTGTCGGCTATCAGATTTAGGAGACCCATAGCTTGGTGGTTCACAATGATCGTAAAAGACTCAAAAGGACTCCTGGAAGCCAATTCTATCTCTCAGAATGCTCAGAGTGACCAAATTGCCCCTGAAAGCCCAAAAGCTCCCAGATTTGGACCAAATGTTCTGGAAACATGCTACGTCGCAAGAAAAATGATAAAATGAGTTTTTAAGTAAAATCGAATGAAATCGTCAGCTCCCAGAGACCCCCCCGAAAGTCCCGGAAGTTCCCGGAAAATCCCCATTGATTTGTTTGACCAGGGTTTGACCAAGTTTGACCAAGGTTTGACCAAGTTTGACCGAAATCGTCCGAATTTGCCAGAATCATTCTAGATCATGAGAAGAGTATTAAAATGAGTTTTAAAAGAAAATTGAGCGAAAACGTCAGCTCCTGGGAACTCCCGGAGATTTTCAGAACTTCTTGGGAATCCCAAGTTTGACCAGTTTGACAAGAATTTGACTTTAGAACTGGGGCACCATAACAATTTTCAAATATTTTTCATGGATACTAGAGGTCAATAGCTTTTCGACGGTATATCGCACATAATTTTTGGATTTAAAAGGAGTTTATTATGAATTTCCGAAGACGAAAAAGGCGATCAAATCGGCTTTTATCACAAATATCGTAAAACTTTTCAAAGTAACCTATCCCTGAATCATTTTTTATGTAAATTAGACTACATTACCTTTCCAACGGTATATCACAACCTCAATTTGGAGTTCGTACGCATTTTCTGTGAATTTCGGACGAAATAGGGCCTTTTCGCGAATACCGAAACCTCTGGGGGCCTAAACAGCATTATCTGAACGAAGGAAGAGCAGTGCCGCCGCGGAACTGGCCCACTGCCGCCGTGGCACTCTCCCCCAGAATATTGTATTTTTGTAATTTTTCTTGGGGGTTCATTTTGATTAATTAAAAACCAAAACGACGTAGTTTTATGATTTCAGATGTTTGGAGCCAATGGGAATACTTCTAAAACCCCAAAACCACCCCAAGTTGGCCTATTTAAACCCCCCATTGCTATCCATTTGGGGGGTGTCAAATGAAAGCTTAGAAAAAGTTTGGGAGAGAAAGTTGTGGAGATAAGGTTAGAATAGAGAGAAAAGAAGCTTCCTTCTTTGATTTTCAAAACAAAAGTGAGTTCTAAACTTTGTTTTTACTTCATTACTCCCATTTACTTCAACATTCAATACACCCAACCACCATTTTAGTGAGCATTTAAGTGAGTGGAAGCTTCTTCCATGTCCAATGTCATTACATATGAGTGAAACACCAAACTACAAGTTCTATACATCATGAATATCATCTATTGATTGCTATCTATTTACTTGTTTGCTTATATAATGTTCATCTCTTCTCATCTCACTTCTTTTTGATTTTCTTTATTTACTTACTAGTCCATCATCATCTAAATGATGACATGAAGTTTGGGGTGAGTGAATCCTTATGGATAGTAGCTCTTGACCTCAAAAACATGTTTGATAGATGATGATCATAACTTCAATACCTCCAAGGTATTCTTGAAGTTATGTTCAAAATAAAAATAAATCTCTCCAACAATCTTGGAGGTTCTTGATGATGAGTTTGAGGTTGGAATTTTAAGTGGCTATAACCTTCATTGAGTATTGAAAATATGCTTTCCAAATATCTACTCCAAAACCCCTCGTAAAACCCCCTCATTTTAATCCCAAGAAAGAAAACTCTAGTTTTTTTTCCCAAAATTTTCAAAACAGTGAGTCAAAATAGTGAGTAATCTGAGTTCAAAGATTTTTCTAGAACTCAATACTCAACATATGGATGCAAGACCACTTGGAAAGTCTTTCTAACTCATTGGAGAACACCCATGATTTTTGGTTTGACTTGGAAGTACTTGGAAATGGTCCATTTGGACCCAAACATTCCTTCCAGACATTCTGTTTTTGCTGTCACAGCAGCTAGGTCCACTTCCAACCTCTTTTTCAGAAAAATTTTCCAAAAGGAGTGGTCCTAACTTATTTTTCCCTTAAACTTCAATGTCTTAGGGAACGTTTTGTATAAAATGGGCCTCTAGATCATTTGATTTCATTTTCTAAGACTTTTCAACATTTCAGTCGACAGTACGGACTCTGTTTCTGAGTGACTTCTATTGTTTATATGATTTCTCTCAATCTGTGATAGTTATTAAAGATTGGCTTTTTGAGTTGTGTTCTAGACACAATAAGGAAGATGTCCATAAATAATCATGCATTGAAAACATTCCTAACCTGTCGTTTCAATTTTCAAAAGATCTAGTTACTGTTCTGTCCACTATTCACAACAAGCACATTTTAACTTTCATTCTTTGATTTGATGCTTATATGCATTCCAAATTAGTTCATATCTTAGGAAGTAGTTCATACTACATTTGTACATATCCCATATTGATTTCATTCATTTATTCATACACATTCTAGACTTTTAAGTCATTCTAGGAATCCATGAACACAAGGCACACTACAATCTTTACACATTCTAGATACATACATTTCATCCATGCAAAGATTTGGGGTTTTTGTAGCTCTTAATCTAAGAAGATTATAAGGAATGAATTTGATCACACGTTCATGCTTCCCCTCGATCTAATCATCCTTTCTCATCCGTCCCGGGGATTGAGAGATCTTCTTTTATCAAAGAATAACACGCATCATACTAGCTTGCTAAGCATATTTTGATTTCTTTGATTATTTGTTTCAATAACAATTCATGCCCCCCTTTAGATTAGGAAGTCTTGATTATTTGATACATGATTAGACAATTTTTCCTAGGTTTATTTGTGTGATCTTTCACTTTGCATTGTATAATATTTGACTTAGATCTTGTGAATGATATCTTATCTTTTGATTTTCTATTTCAAATTTTCTTATGTGATGTAATATACTATCATAGTATTAATTGTCAAACCATGCATAGTATAAGATGATTATTTGGATGCTAATTGAGGCCCGTCGAAAGACGGGGCGAGTTGAGGGTGTTTTAGCTGTGACAAAGGCTCCTTCGTCTCTCGTACCAAAACCCCGAGCCAAGTTCTTTGGTTATGAAGGGCCGGTGCCCTTTATCCATTTGGGTGAGTCAAAATTATGTTTCTTGGTTCCTTAAAGACCAAGTGGCGACTCTGTATCTGTTTTCAACAGACCTATTTTCTTTCTTTGATCCAAATCAATTTCAAACGAAAACAAACAAAAGTGGATGAGTGATTCCGTGTGTCCACAACGAGACTCAAAGAATTTGAACGGAGCTGATAGAAATAATGATTTTCTGCATTTGTAGACCTTTGGAAGAAACACATCGATTCTGTCAAAAGAGGGTAGTCACCTTTGCCCCTAGTCTTGGATTCTTCTTATATTACCACTTTATGTTGTGATAGTGTTCGAAACCTCTGCTCGTATTGCTCTTGGGATGCTCATGAAGACTTTTCAAATCATTATTCATTATCTTAAACCCACACATTTGAGACCATTTATTGACTCATCAAAGGAGGACAGACTTGACAAAGCCAGTTACTCAAGATGACTGACTCAAACTCTACATTCATTATGAATGAATGTGCTTTCATCGTGAATAATGTATCATCTTACCTTTCATTTATTCATTATCTTACAAATGGTAGTGCTTTTGCTAATAAATCTAAACTTTAAAAACTTCCCTTTTTTGATGTAGAATTAGTGCGAAAAGTACTCTATTTCAATCCTTTCAAAATAAACTTGATTACTTGAGAACTTGCCTCTGACATAGAGGGATTTTGGCAAACAATGTTTGCCCCTAGTTTGAATAGGACTTGGAGGCATTGCTTTCAGGATTAAATGAGGTGTTCAGCAAACGAAGTTTGACCCTAGTTTGGCGATATATATGTGTCTCCAAGCAAATGTAAGTTTGCCCCTAGTCTGAAGGAAGGAAACCAAAGGCGTAAAAGGGTGATGCTTATTGTTTTAGGGATGGTTATGGACCGAGAACCTTGGGAGGTTCGCCTACTTATACCTGAGCGGGATTCAGGTCCAAAGTAGTTCGGCCAAGGCCTAAATGAAAGATAGCATGAGATGATGGGGTGATGACCGAACCGAGCAGGTTGCCTACGTATCCCCAAGTGGGAACTAGGTCAAAACGTAGTTCATCGACTCTGGAAGTCTCAAAAGAAAAAGGCTTCAAGAATTGGTGGGCTTTTCGAGCCATGTTTTCATTTGGGTCCAATGAATGCTTTTTGTGGGATGGGTCGCTTGTGGTAGCCTTTGAATAGGAACATGAACTACTTCTCCCTTTTATTTTCTTCTTTTCTTTTTCTTTTCTTCTTTTTTTTTCTTTTCTTTTCTTTTTTGTTTGTGGCGGTTGATTCATTTCACCTTTTCACTACCCAGTCAATCTTTACAACTCTCATAACACATCGTATTTTAATCATACTCTATTATACTCACAAAGTAATATCAGCCCTCCAAATCACTCTTTATCTTTCTCAAAGATATTTCTGCATTATTTTAGGCCCACTTATCACTTATCCATTGAATCTCTCACAAAAATTTAATTGATACTTTCAAATCTCTCTTTTCATTTCCAATTTCTTTCCTTGTTGAGAACAACACAAAGCCTTGGGATAATTCATGTACCAATGATGTACTTTGAAGTGCTCAAGAAATCTCAATCTTATTTATTCTCTGCTTTTTCCTTTCTTTTACCTACCTCACTCTCTTATTCTTTTCATGATTTTGACTGGCTAGGATTCAGATTTTGAAATCAACACGTATCTTATTTTTGTTCTAACTTATGCCTAGGCGCCCTTTCGGGTTTTCATCCTAGCGAGCTCGTTCTCTTTTTTATTCTTTTTCTCTCGTTTTTATTTTCTATTATGCGATATTATGGATTATGGAGGTAAAGGGATGCGATAATGAGATTGAGATAATGTGGTGAGAAACATAGTAAGGTTCAGAATGTTAGGAACATTTTGACGCGATAACGAGATAAGGTTTGAGATATACTGGTGAATAACATTAGTTAATCCTGTTGATTGAGTCAGCGGGGTATTGGTGTCCGCCATTATAAGTATGTTAGTATCATGAGTTGGCCATGAACACATCTGCGTGGGATGTGAGCATTATGTATTATGCTAGAAAAAAGTACTGATGCATATAAATTATGAACGATGATACTCGCAAGTGTTCTGAAAAGCGGTGAACAATAAGAGTTCTTAAAAGCAGTGAACAAGAGTATTGGTGCATCCATAGACTAGTCGTTATATGAGAGCGATGTATAGTGCTCACAAGAATTCTTAAAACTGGTGAACAGTAAGAGATCTTAAAACCGGTGAACAAGAGCACTAGTATGTGTGGACATGTGAAATTCCACCTCTTTGGTTGTTTGAAATTGTTTTGAAAGGAAAGGAAAAGGTCTGTTGAAAACAGATACAGAGTCGCCACTTGGTCTTTAAGGAACCAAGAAACCTAATTTTGACTTTCATAACCAAAGAACTTGGCTCGGAGTTTTGGTACGAGAGAGGAAGAAGCCTTTGTCACGACTAAAATACCCTCAACTCGCCCCGTCTTTCGACGGGCCTCAATTAGCATCTAAATAATCATCCTATACTATGTTTGGTTCGACAATTAATACTATAGTAGTATATTAAATTTCATAAGAATATTAAAATGGAAGATCGAACGATAAGATATCACTAATAAGATCTAAGCCAAGTATCACACAATGCAAAGTGAAAGATCACACAAACAAACCTAGGAAAAATCGTCTAATCATATATCAAGTAATAAAGTTTTCCTAATCTAAGGGGACATGAAATGTTCTTGAAACAAATAAACAAAGAGATAAAAAATATGCTTAGCAAGCTAGAATGATGCGTGTTAATCTTTGAGGAAAGAAGACCTCTCAATCCTTGGGACGGATGAGAAAGGAAGATTAGATCGAGGGAAGCATGGACGTGTGATCGAATTCATTCCTTGCAATCTTCTTAGATTAGGAGTCACAAAAACCCTAAATCTTGCATGGATGCAATGCATGGCCTTAGAATGTGCCAAGGTTATAGTGTGTTTGTGCACATGAGTTTTCTAAAGTGACTTAGAAGTCTAGAAGATGAATGAATGCATGGGGGAAATCATCATGGGATATGTACAAATATGGTATGGACCACTTCCTAGGATATGAACTAATTTGAAGTACATATAAACATCAAATCAAAGGATGGAAGTAAAAGTATACTTGCTGTGAATAGTGGACAGAATAGTGACTTGATCTTGTGGAAATTAAAAAGTAGGGTTAGAAATGTTTTCAATGCATGATTTTTTTATGGAAAACATCCTTATTGTGTCTAGAATTCAAATAAAAAAGCCAATCCTCAATAACTATTACAGATTGAGAGAAATCATATAAACAATAGTGGTCACTCAGAAACAGAATCCGTACTGTCGACTGAAATGTCAAAATATCTTAGAAAATGAAAACAGAACATCTAGTGGCCCATATTATACAGAAAGTTCCATAAGACACTGAAGTTTAAGGGAAAAATGAGTTGGGACCACTCCTTTTGAAAACGTTTTCTGTAAAACAAGTTGAAATTCAACCAAGTTGCTGTGACAGCAAAGATAGAATGTCTTGTAGGAATGTTTGGGTCCAAATGGACCCCTTCCAATTGTTTCCAAGCCAAACCAAAAATCGTGGGTGTTCTACAATGAGTTAGGAAGGCTTTCCAAGTGGTATCATGTTAATACTTTGAGTATTGAATCCTAGAGAAATCTTTGAACTCAGATTGTTCACTGTTTTGAAGATTTTGGGAAGAACTAGGGTTTCATTATTTAAAATCAAAATGAGGGGTTTAAGAGGGGTTTTGAAATAGAGGTTTTGAAAGTGTATTTTCAGCACTTAAATGGAGATTACGACCACTTGAAATATCAACATTGAACTCATATCAAGAACCTCCAAGATTGTTGGAAAGCATTGTTTTCATTTTAGAGACAACTTCAAGAATACATAGGAATGTATTGACGTTGAAATTATCATCTATCAAACATATTTTTGAGGTCAAGAGCTACTATCCATAAGGATTCACTCACCTCAAACTTCATGTCATCATCTAGATGATGATGAACTAGTAAGTAATCAAATAAAAATAAAAGAAGAAATGGGGTAAGGAGAGATGAACATTTATATAAACAAGCATATAAATAGCAATCAATAGTTGATGATCAATGATGCATTGGACTTGTAGCTTGGTGTTTCACTCATATGTGGTGACATTGGACATGGAAGTAGCTTCTTCTCTCTTAAATGCTCAGTAAAATGGTAGTTAGATGTATTAAATGTGAAGTAAATGGTAGTAATGAAGTTGAAAACAATGTTTAGAACTCACTTTTTAAGTTGAAAATCAAAGGAAGGAGCTTCTTTTCTCTTTATTCTAACCTTATCTCTACAACTTTCTCTCTACAACTTCTCGAAGCTTTGTGTTTGCACCCCCTAAATGAGAAGTCAAGGGGGGTTTATATAGGCCAATTTGGGGTGGTTTTAGAATTTAAAGAGTGCTCCTATTGGCTCCAAATGTTTGTGAACAAGGAACTACGTCGTTTTGGTTTTCAATTAATCAAAATGGACCACCAAAATAAATTACAAAAATGGACAGTTCTGGGGAAGAGTGCTGCGGCGGTACTGGGCCTATGTCGTGGTGGCAATGGGCCAGCGCCACGGCGGCACTCCTCCTCTGATGTCCATATAATGCCATTTAGGCCCCCAGAGGTTCCGGTATTCGTGAAAAGACCCTATTTTGTCCAAAATTCGTAAAAAATGCGTATAAACTCTAAAATGAGGTTTTGATATATCATTGGAAAGGTAATAGAGTCTAATTTACATAAAAAATAGTTCGGAGATATGTCACTTTGAAAAGTGTTGCGGTATTAACGATAAAAACCAATTTGATCGCATTTTTCACCTTCTGAAATTCATAATAAATTCGTTTTAAATCCAGAAATTATGTGCGATATACCGTTGGAAAGCTATTGACCTCTAGTATCCATGAAAAATGTTTCCAAAATGAAATGCTGCTCCAGTTTTAAATTCAACTTTTCATCAAACTGGTCAAACCTGGGATTCTCGGGAAGTTCTGGGAACCTCTTGGAGCTCCCAGGAACTAACGTGTTTGTCCGATTTTCTTTTAAAACTTGTTTTATTACTTTCCACTTGATCTAGAATGATCTCGAAACTTTTCGGCGACTTTGGATGATTTTAGTCAAACTTGGTCAAACCTTGGTCAAATCGGTCAATGGGGACTTTCCGGGAACTTCTGGGACTTCCGGGGGTCTCTGGGAGTCGACGATTCCTTTTGATTTTGTTTGAAAACTTATTTTTAGTACTTTTTTATGACGTATCATGTTTCCAGAACTTTCGGTCCAAATTTGGGAGTGTTTGGGCTTTCAAGGGCATTTTGGTCATTTGTACCACTTTTTGAGCATTTTGAGAGAAAAAGCTAACTTCCGAGAGTCCTTTTGAGTCTTTTTGATCATTGTGAACCACCAAGCTATGGGTCGCGAGGCAACGCAATTCAAGCGAGTGCCAAAGTTTTGAAGAGACAGGTCTTTTTGAAGGCTATGGATTTAGGATGAAAGCATTGCGAAGATGCAAAGATGAAAAACATGATGTTAAGGTCAGTGCTGGTCGTGCTCTTTGGGAGCTGCCTACTTATCCCATGGGAAATCAGACCGAGATGTAGTTCGGGGCACAAAAGAACAAATCATAACAAGACATGCGGATGCTATGCTATGAGGATGCAATGTATGAACTGTGTACTGAGTCCTATCATGTCTAGTGTTCTAATCCTAGCATGACCTGATGCTATGGGGTGTGTGCCACTCTGAGTGGACTTTATGTGTGCTAGTATTTACGACTATGATAAGGACATCAAGGTGTAATACCCCGTATTTTTAATAAATATTTAATGCAGAGAGATTTCCATATACTTCCTTTGACCATTCAAGAAATTTCATATTCGATCGATCGAAGCTAGTTCGAGCGATCGAGACCCTTCAGTTCAAGCGATCGAACCCTTTTCGAGCGATCGAAACCCTACCGACATAAATTTAATACGTGGTCCCCACTTCAATCGATCAAACTTTTTTTCAATCGATCTAACTGACCGATCTGAGTTCGATTGATCGGGCATCCTTCGATCGATCGAGAATAGAAATATCAGAATACCAGTTTTGCGCAAATGCTGCCACCTGCACCCCCACCCTCTCTATATATACACTGCATTCGTGTATGTTATGTGTTTGCTGAACCTTGTGTTTAAGAGAGAGTTGAAAGTGTGTATGCTTGGGTATATATTATACACATACATCCATATCTATATATATATATACACACACCACATATATATATACTCAGCAGAGAAGAAGAAGAAGAAGAAGAAGAAGAAGAACAAGAGGGAAGGAGACAGAGAGAGACAGAGACAAGGCAGAGGAGAAAGAGAGGCCGCCATTAAAGCTTCGGAGCTAAAGCTTACCCAAACGCACCTTAACGACTTTTTGTGAGTTCCAAACTCACTCGGTAACTTAGTTATGATGTTTTACATATTCTGGGCGTATTAATTATAACCCAAACACCCCCTAACACATTCTGCACGTTCACTGGCAGAACCTGGGGAAGACGAAGTTCGACCGATCGAACTGAGTTCAATCGATCGAACATCACTAAGTCTCAATCGATCGAAATGACTTCAATCGATCGAGATCACTTTCACTTCGATCGATCGAGAAGACTTCAATCGATCGAACATCTTTTCTTCAATCGATCGAGAAGACTTCAATCGATCGAACCTGAGCAGAACATGAATGTTTTCCTTTCAATTATAATTCATAATGCGTAGTTGTTTAATTGCTGTTCCATGTTCCTATTATGCGATATTATGGATAACGGAGGTAATGGGATATGATAATGAGATTGAGATAACATGGTGAGTAACGTAGTCGGGTTCGGAACGCTAGTAATAGTACGACGCGATAACGTAGTAAAGTTTGAGATGATAATACTGGGTAGTATTGGATAAGTGAGAAATGAGTCAGTAAGAGGAATTGTATGTTTAAGGTTGTGTGAGTCGAGCTGATGATTCGCTCAGGTTGAATCCGATAAGTGTATGTCAAGGATTTGATCAGGATCGTGAGAATTATGGGTGCACAGTACTCGCAAGAGTTCTTAAAAGCGGTGAACAGTAAGAGTTCTTAAAAGCGGTGAACAAGAGTAGATGTGGCACGCCCATGATTTGAATTACCAGAGCTGTGTATGTATCGTACTCGCAAGCGTTCTTAAAAGCGGTGAATAGTAAGAGTTCTTAAAAGCGGTGAACAAGAGTATGGGTATATCCATGGACCAGTCGTTATATGAGAACGATGTATGGGTGCTCGCAAGAGTTCTTAAAAGCGGTATAGCGGTGAACAAGAGCACTGATATGTTGTGCTGATATAATCAGTTCGAGATAGTCAGTTGGGATTTTCGTAGAATCAGTCTTAGAGTGGGAGTCGATAAGAATCGATTAATGATATGTCTGAATAAACGAGTGAGGAATATAATTAGTATCACTGTCATATATTGTTCATAATGGTAATTATGTCATTTCTATGAGACTGTGTTAGTTAGTGCTCACTCAGCTTTCAACAAGCTGACGGCCTTTATTGCCTGGACATTCCCCGTCCAGACTACCCTGTCCTTTACAATGCAGATGACGGAACTCATGGCGATAACGATTACCCTGAAGGGAGTTACGTAGAGAATGGCCCCACTGATGCCAGTTATGCTGACGCCTATCCGTACGCTAGCTGAAGACCTGAAGATAGATAGTAGTTATATTACTACTTTTCCTTTTACTGTTGTACTTTGTAGTTAACGGGTACTTGGGCATATGTTGTCTCCAGACCTGTTGTGATCCTGTGGACCGTACTTTGATGTTTGTAATAAATAGAACCGTGTTTATATTTCAGTTGTTTTACTGTTCCTGTTTGGACTAGTACTGTGTGGTGTGGATTGTCAGTGACTTTCACTTGTCATTCCCTATGGACCCATAAAGGAAATTTATTTTTCTCTATTTATGCTACTCCGGGGCGTGACAGGGTTTTTGGTATCAGAGCACCTGGTTATATTACGATTAGGTTCTGATATTGTCGTTCACTGATGGATTCCACACCATCTGGTTCTAGTATTTAAGATTTTCTTGAGATGAGATATGAGTATAAGATAAGTTCGTCTTTCTGACGATAGATAGTTTTCCTTTGCAGGATAGCATGGATCCAGAGTTTCATCAGTTTGTTATCGATGCTTATGGAGGACACGTGATCCATGGGGATACCGTGGAGCCAGCTGACCCAGAGTTTTATCGTGAGCATGTGTGCCAGATAGCTAGTAGACATTTGGAGGAGGACATGTGGAGAGCACTTTATGTGACAGAGAGGACTCACCCGACTCAGATGCGTATGGATTCTTACCACACTGCGAGGATTGGTAGAGACATTTGCCAGGAGATATTACGGTTAGTTCAGAGTAAGCCCGAGATGGATGAGATTGAGTTGAGAGCTATTGTAGCCGGTCCACCAGAGCCTGTAGTTGCACCAGTGCCAGCAACACCACCACCATCGCCGGTACCCGACGTACCAGTTCCAGAGCCTGAGCCGATTCAGGAGGATGAGGACCTGGAGCTTGAGGATGAGCATGCCGATGAGGACATGGACGAGGACGGAGAGGAGGAGCCGATAGACGACGAGGACCCAGTAGAGGATGAGCATGCAGACGATGCAGACGAGGATGAGCCAGAGGATGACCCCGAGGAGCCAGAGTTTGAGCTAGAGGATCCAGTACCAGACCCAGAGGCTGTTGAGGCAGACATAGTAGTAGATGAGGATGCGCCCGATGAGGAGATAGTTGTGCCAGAGGCACCAGTTGTGCTTCAGATACCAGCTGGACCCATTATGCATATGGCAGCTATGGCCGATATGGCAGTAGGATGGATAGCTCAGATGGTCGCACAATTAGCAGAGTTTGTTATGGGAGAGGCAGCCATAGCGGGAGCTCTTGATATAGCCGATGGATTCGCCGCAGTAGCAGTCGATGTCGCCAACCAGGCGATAGCAGACGGTATAGAGGATGATGATGCAGAGATAGTAGAGGATTGGGATATAGGAGTTGTAGTCGGAGATCTTGTTGCACCAGTTGAGGATGACCCACTCGAGGAGATGGAGATTGATTCAGAGGATGAGGTACCACCAGCAGGATCAGACACTGACGACTTTTGAGTCAGGACCTGCAGGGCTTAGTTCTTGATTTTATCAGGACATGTTGTCCACTAGATTTTTGGGAGCTTGAGAGATAGCTATTTGACCATAGCTTTGTATAGACAGTAGTAGTTGACCTTAGTACTGTTTTAGCCTTGTCCCACGTGGTACATGGTATGGTTACTGTGTACTCCATGGTACATCTTTTGATATCTATATATATACGAGCAGTACTTTTGATATTGATGGTTGGTTGTTTGATGTGTTGTTTTGTAGAACTGTTAGTTCTTGTTACTTCGCGTTCTATCTTGGTTTCGTTTCTACGAGAAGACTTTCAGCTGATCAATATGTCTCTTGTAGGCAATACTCGTTATCATCATGGTAGGACCCTTGAGAAATCACCAAGCACGTAATGGAGCACCTATTCCGGAAGGGATGGATCCGACGGGAATTTTCGAAGCTTTCATGCAGAGGATGGAGCATGTGGGGGATACTTATAATCATTCCACCCACCAGAGACCTTTTGCACCCCCGCCACCGAGACAGACTGGAGATAAGTTGTTAGCAAATTTTCGTGGGTTACGTCCAGAGAAGTTCGATGGACTAACAGAACCATGGAAAGCGGAACAATGGATAAGAGAAATGGAGTTGATATTTGAAGCATTGGAATGCAGCGAACAAGAGAAGCGTCGCCTTGCTACTTTTCAGCTCACTTATGCCGCCGCAGATTGGTGGGAAGTCGAGCGAGCCACTATTGGGATCGATGCTGCTAAAGCTATGCCATGGGAGACATTCAAAGGACGATTTTTGGAGAAGTATTTCCCAGAGGATGAGAGAGATCAACAGGAAAGGAACTTTCTCAATTTGGTACAAGGAGGATGGAATGTCAGGGAATATACAACACAGTTTGAGCGTCTATCCAGATTTGCTCAGCATATGATAGACACGCCACAGAAGAAGGTGAAGAGATTTCACCAAGGATTGAATCCCCATCTCAGACATATGATGGTTGGTCATCTGAATCAATCATTCGAAGAGATTGTCAGATTTGCTGCAGGATTAGAGAAGGATGCTTGTCCAGCACAACAACCACAGATGAATCGATCACAGTCATCTAGAAGTTTTCAACAGAGGAATTTCCAAAACCAACCGCAAAGGAATACCCAAGGTTGGAGACCACAGGGGAATTTTCAAGGGAGTAAGAGAACCTGGGAAGGAACCAGAAAGCCACAACAGGGCTATACTCGACCCCAGCAATATCGCCAGCAAGGATCACAACCGCATGCACTACTGAT
Organism: Hydrangea macrophylla; assembly: GCA_033977485.1. Classification (NCBI taxonomy): domain Eukaryota; kingdom Viridiplantae; phylum Streptophyta; class Magnoliopsida; order Cornales; family Hydrangeaceae; genus Hydrangea; species Hydrangea macrophylla. The sequence goes on from CM066987.1 coordinate 82,679,848, forward strand.
AGCGCCGCCAAGCAATAGCGGAGGATGTTTTAATTGCGGAAAGCCAGGGCACGTTGCCAGATTCTGTACAGCCCCTAGAGTTAACCGCAGAATGGATATTGTCTGTCGGAATTGCAACAAGCCAGGACATCTAAGTAAGGATTATCGTGCACCACAAGGAGGATATTATGGAGCATCGATTCAAGGGATACAAGGACCTCCAGATCAGACAAGGATAAATGCTATCATTCCAGGAGAAGCAGGCTTTAACGCTGATGAGCAGCAACATTTGGAAGGTACGCTTGTACTCTTTCATAGTCCAGTTAAAGCTTTATTTGATACTGGAGCCGCACGTTCATTTATTGCTGTTAAGATTGTGCGTCAATTGGGTTTAGAACCCCAGACACTTGAGTCAACACTGAATGCTGTGTCACCTTTGGGAGTGACAGTTAAGTTGAGTAAAGTGTGTAAAGATTGCCCATTGACTTTGGGAGATAGGAATCTTCCAGCAGACTTGGTAGTTCTGTCAATGTCCGAGTTCGACATTATCCTAGGAATGGATTGGTTGACTAAGTATAGTGCTAATTTGGATTGCCCTACTAAGACGATTGTATTTCTGAGACAAGGAAGGCCGACGATTAGATTTCAGTGTCAGCCGACGAGCGACATGTTTCTTACGAGTAGTTTGGCTACGATTGGGAGTACAAGTACAGAACTCACGATGGATCAGATTCCTATTGTGCAAGATTTTCAGGATGTATTTCAGGATATTAAAGGACTTCCACCGAAAAGAGAAATAGACTTCTGTGTGGAATTAGTACCTGGTACATTGCCGATTTCCAAGACTCCGTATAGGATGGCACCAACTGAGATGTTAGAACTGAAGAAGCAAGTTCAGGAACTTGAAGACTTAGGTTTCGTTCGCCCGAGTACGTCACCTTGGGGAGCACCAGTTCTGTTTGTAAAGAAGAAGGACGGAACACTTCGACTCTGTATAGACTACAGGGAGTTGAACAAGGTTACGATCAAGAATAGATATCCACTACCTCGGATAGATGACCTATTCGACCAGTTACAAGGATCGAGAATCTTTTCCAAGATCGATTTACGTTCAGGATACCACCAATTGTTAGTTCGACCAGAGGATGTATCGAAGACTGCATTCAGGACAAGATACGGGCATTATGAGTTTCTAGTTATGCCTTTTGGATTGACGAATGCGCCAGCGGTATTTATGGACTTAATGAATAGAGTATTCAGACCATATCTGGATCAATTCATTATAGTGTTCATTGATGATATACTGATCTACTCAAAGACAGAAGAGGATCACAAGGAGCATTTACAGATTGCCTTACAGACACTTCGAGATAGCAAGTTGTATGCAAAATACAGCAAGTGTGAGTTTTGGCTACGGGAAGTCAAATTCTTGGGACATGTTATTACTCAGGACGGTATTTCTGTGGACTCATCTAAGATTGATGCAGTCTTAAGCTGGAATAGACCGACCAATGCAACCGATGTCAGAAGTTTTCTTGGATTAGCAGGATATTACAGAAGATTCGTAGAAGGATTCTCCAAGTTAGCAGGACCACTGACGAATTTAACAAGGAAGGAGACGAAGTATGAATGGACGGACAAGCATGAGGGTGCATTTCAGGAGTTAAAAGAGAAATTGACTTCTGCACCGGTACTTGCGATACCTAAGAGTGGAGAAAGGTATGTGATCTACAGTGACGCATCGCACCAGGGATTGGGTTGTGTACTTATGCAAGACGGGAATGTTATCGCATATGGATCAAGACAATTAAAGGTACACGAGAAGAATTATCCGACGCATGACCTGGAATTAGCAGCAATAGTGTTTGCCTTAAAGATTTGGAGACACTATCTCTATGGAGAAAAGTTCGATCTGTTTTCCGATCATAAGAGCTTGAAGTATTTGTTCTCTCAAAAGGAGTTGAACATGCGACAACGAAGATGGATGGAGTTACTCAAGGACTATGACTTTTCATTGCAATACCATCCAGGTAAAGCAAATGTCGTAGCAGATGCTTTGAGCCGTAAACCTCGATTAGTGATCGCTGCATTGCTAATTCGAGAATGGAAAGCATTGGAAGTTTTAGCTGAATTCAAGTTTCAGCCAGTGAAACCAATGGAAAGACGACATTTTGGATGTCTGATGGTACAACCCACTTTGATCAGCCGTATCATAGAAGCTCAACAGACAGCAGAGGATTTCAAGTTATGGTTCACCAAGATGACAGCAAAAGAACCTGAGATCTGGAGTGTTAGTACAGATGGAGCTTTACGATGTAAAGGTAGACTCTGTGTACCTGACAAATAAAATCTCCGGAAGGACATATTGGATGAAGCTCATAAATCACGGATGACGATTCATCCAGGAGGTACAAAGATGTACAAGGACTTGAAGAGAAATTTTTGGTGGGAAGGAATGAAGCGAGAAGTGGCTGAATATGTTTCTCAGTGTCTTACTTGTAAACAAGTAAAGGCAGAACATCAGAAACCACCTGGACTTCTACAGCCGTTACCAATTCCTCAATGGAAATGGGAACACATCACCATGGATTTTGTGGTAGGATTACCAAAATCGCAGCAGAATCATGACGCTATTTGGGTAATTGTGGATCGACTTACAAAGACGGCACATTTTATCGCCTACAGTATGACGTATCCAGTGGAGCGATTGAGCCGAATGTATCTACAGCACGTAGTACGATTACACGGAGTACCTGTTTCTATTGTATCAGATCGAGATTCGCGCTTTACTGCAGAATTTTGGAAGAGTCTCCAGACAGCGATGGGAACAACATTGAACTTGAGTTCAGCTTTTCATCCACAGACTGATGGACAGACGGAGAGAGTTAATCAAGTAATGGAGGACATGTTACGTGCTTGTGTCATTGATTTTGAGAATTCTTGGGAGACACACTTACCTCTGATAGAGTTTGCTTACAACAACAGTTATCATTCGAGTATAGGAATGGCGCCGTTCGAAGCTTTGTACGGAAGACCTTGCCGATCACCGTTATGTTGGACTGAAGTCGGAGATACTCAACTTCTTGGGCCAGAAATGATACGAGAAACCAATGAGAAGATTCAGATTGTACGTGAGAAGATGAAGACAGCTCAGACCCGACACAAGAGTTATGCTGACAAGCGACGCAAAGACTTAGAGCTTGCCGTTGGAGATCATGTGCTACTCAAAGTTTCACCTGTTCGAGGCATCGTCAGATTTGGTCAGAAGAAAGGCAAATTATCGCCACGATTCATCGGACCGTTCGAGATTCTAGAGCGTGTGGGAAAAGTTGCTTATCGTCTTGCGCTGCCACCGAAGATGTTAGGAGTGCACAACGTTTTCTACATCAGTATGCTGAGGAAATGTATTCATAACCCAGCGCATGAAATCAACTTCGAGGATATTGAAGTCAACGATAATGTTACGTTCAACGAAGGACCAGTTCGCATTTTAGATCGTGGAGTCAAGAAGCTCAGGAATAAGGAGATTCCATTAGTCAAGATTCAGTGGAAGCATCATGATGAAGGAGAAGCTTCGTGGGAGCTAGAGTCAGAGATGCGTGAGAAGTTTCCGTTTTTGTTTTAACTTTGTATGTTCTGATTTCGAGGACGAAATCTTTTGTTGGGTGGTGGATGATGTAATACCCCGTATTTTTAATAAATATTTAATGCAGAGAGATTTCCATATACTTCCTTTGACCATTCAAGAAATTTCATATTCGATCGATCGAAGCTAGTTCGAGCGATCGAGACCCTTCAGTTCAAGCGATCGAACCCTTTTCGAGCGATCGAAACCCTACCGACATAAATTTAATACGTGGTCCCCACTTCAATCGATCAAACTTTTTTTCAATCGATCTAACTGACCGATCTGAGTTCGATTGATCGGGCATCCTTCGATCGATCGAGAATAGAAATATCAGAATACCAGTTTTGCGCAAATGCTGCCACCTGCACCCCCACCCTCTCTATATATACACTGCATTCGTGTATGTTATGTGTTTGCTGAACCTTGTGTTTAAGAGAGAGTTGAGAGTGTGTATGCTTGGGTATATATTATACACATACATCCATATCTATATATATATACACACACCACATATATATATACTCAGCAGAGAAGAAGAAGAAGAAGAAGAAGAAGAAGAAGAACAAGAGGGAAGGAGACAGAGAGAGACAGAGACAAGGCAGAGGAGAAAGAGAGGCCGCCATTAAAGCTTCGGAGCTAAAGCTTACCCAAACGCACCTTAACGACTTTTTGTGAGTTCCAAACTCACTCGGTAACTTAGTTATGATGTTTTACATATTCTGGGCGTATTAATTATAACCCAAACACCCCCTAACACATTCTGCACGTTCACTGGCAGAACCTGGGGAAGACGAAGTTCGACCGATCGAACTGAGTTCAATCGATCGAACATCACTAAGTCTCAATCGATCGAAATGACTTCAATCGATCGAGATCACTTTCACTTCGATCGATCGAGAAGACTTCAATCGATCGAACATCTTTTCTTCAATCGATCGAGAAGACTTCAATCGATCGAACCTGAGCAGAACATGAATGTTTTCCTTTCAATTATAATTCATAATGCGTAGTTGTTTAATTGCTGTTCCATGTTCCTATTATGCGATATTATGGATAACGGAGGTAATGGGATACGATAATGAGATTGAGATAACATGGTGAGTAACGTAGTCGGGTTCGGAACGCTAGTAATAGTACGACGCGATAACGTAGTAAAGTTTGAGATGATAATACTGGGTAGTATTGGATAAGTGAGAAATGAGTCAGTAAGAGGAATTGTATGTTTAAGGTTGTGTGAGTCGAGCTGATGATTCGCTCAGGTTGAATCCGATAAGTGTATGTCAAGGATTTGATCAGGATCGTGAGAATTATGGGTGCACAGTACTCGCAAGAGTTCTTAAAAGCGGTGAACAGTAAGAGTTCTTAAAAGCGGTGAACAAGAGTAGATGTGGCACGCCCATGATTTGAATTACCAGAGCTATGTATGTATCGTACTCGCAAGCGTTCTTAAAAGCGGTGAACAGTAAGAGTTCTTAAAAGCGGTGAACAAGAGTATGGGTATATCCATGGACCAGTCGTTATATGAGAACGATGTATGGGTGCTCGCAAGAGTTCTTAAAAGCGGTATAGCGGTGAACAAGAGCACTGATATGTTGTGCTGATATAATCAGTTCGAGATAGTCAGTTGGGATTTTCGTAGAATCAGTCTTAGAGTGGGAGTCGATAAGAATCGATTAATGATATGTCTGAATAAACGAGTGAGGAATATAATTAGTATCACTGTCATATATTGTTCATAATGGTAATTATGTCATTTCTATGAGACTGTGTTAGTTAGTGCTCACTCAGCTTTCAACAAGCTGACGGCCTTTATTGCCTGGACATTCCCCGTCCAGACTACCCTGTCCTTTACAATGCAGATGACGGAACTCATGGCGATAACGATTACCCTGAAGGGAGTTACGTAGAGAATGGCCCCACTGATGCCAGTTATGCTGACGCCTATCCGTACGCTAGCTGAAGACCTGAAGATAGATAGTAGTTATATTACTACTTTTCCTTTTACTGTTGTACTTTGTAGTTAACGGGTACTTGGGCATATGTTGTCTCCAGACCTGTTGTGATCCTGTGGACCGTACTCTGATGTTTGTAATAAATAGAACCGTGTTTATATTTCAGTTGTTTTACTGTTCCTGTTTGGACTAGTACTGTGTGGTGTGGATTGTCAGTGACTTTCACTTGTCATTCCCTATGGACCCATAAAGGAAATTTATTTTTCTCTATTTATGCTACTCCGGGGCGTGACACAAGGCTTGGAAGACTCTGGGTCTCAGGGCAAACTTCTTAAATTTTGGAAAGTGTGCTGGCAAGTGGATCAGATACAGGGCCCTTGAGGATAACAACTGATAGGTGAGAGAGCTCATAGAGATCAATGACCTGGGGAATTATGATAACTAGAGTGAGGAAGATCTCAATAAGTGAGGAAGCTTTACGATGAAGAGGCTCACAGTAAGTGAGGTAGCTCGTAATAATCGACAGGTGAGATAACCAGAGTGAGGAAGCTCATGATAAGTGAGGAAGCTCATGATAACCGACAGGTGAGGAAGCTCACAGTAGCTGACAAGTGAGGAAGCTCACGGTGACTGATAGATGAGGAAGCTTATTAACGGATTCAGGGCCATAAAAGTTGGTTCTGATTTTTCGTTACCTTCTGCTGGGGATATCGGGGGATTCTTTCTGAGAACCCCTCTTGACTTCCGACTGAGAACCAGGATCCATCTTTGAATCTCTCACGGTTGATCAAATTCTGCTATGCTTAATCCAAAAGAACTGGTTAGAGCCTTTGGGAGCTGATTTCTATCTATATCTGTTCGTTGGGGGTAGTTTTGGACTCTCCGAGAATCTTTCTTGACTGTCGATCTAGAATCAGGATCCATCTCTAAATCTCTCATGGTTGATCGAATTCCTTTGACCGAGAACCAGGATCCATCACCAATCTCTCACGGTTGATCAAATCTTACAATACTCAATCCAAGAGAGCTGGTTAGGGCCTCCGGGATCTGATATGTCTCTAAATTTGTTCTCGGGGGATGGTGTGGGAATCTCTCTTAGTTTTTGATCGAGAACCAGGATCCATCTCTGAATCTATCACGGTTGATCAAATCTGGCAGTAATCAATCCAAGAAAATTGGTTAGGGCCTCCGGGAGTTGATATCTTTTTGTAACTATCCTTTGGGGATAAGTTGGATCTACTGGGGATAAAACCTTGTAAACCTTGACTGAAATGGGTCACTGGGGCTGATCGGGGCAAAAATGGGCTGAAAAAGGCCAAAACGGGCTGAAACGGAGCAAAACGGAGCGAAGCCGCGGGTAGTAGTGCCGTGGCGACACTGGGTCACTGCTGTGGTGGTAGTTGGCCAGTGCTACGGTGGCACTGGGTGGCCGGAATCCATGTGTGTATATCTTGAGTTTTTGAGCTCCAAATTCTCATTTTTGGCCATTTTGGGGTGTTTTTGGAGCCAAAATCTGTCAAGACACAGCTTGTGCACGCTCAGGTGAGTGATCATTCCCCACGATTGGAATTTTGATTGGTGTTTTAGTTTCCTCTAATTTTCAAGAAGAAAGTTTGGTTTTCACTTCTATTTTCTTTGTAGATATATGACTTTAAGCTCGAGGAGGCTCTCTAAGAAGGCCAAGGAGTGGGTAAAGGTTGAGAGTCAACCCCCGGAGTTGATTTTGCGTGCCCTCAATGTCACCTTTCGACCGTGGCTCTAGCGAGTCAGGTATGGTAAGCTTTCGGTAGTTCAGGACTATTTATGTGTACTGTGCTAGTTAGTGAACTGTAGTGTGCGCCTAGAGGTCGTTGAAAGTTTGTTTTGCGCTCGTTTATTGATTTTGTGAAGTTGGACTTCAGGTTATGAATAGTGATTTTGTGCTCGTATGTTATTTTTGATGTGTGTAGGTGCCGGAGGTGGTCTTAAAGGGCCACAATAGTCTTGCCCACACTTTTTTGTAGTACACCCAACTTTTGCCTGCTATCAAGAAAATGGTAGATGATGCCGATTTTGGCAGCTTTGTCCACCTAGTTTCAAAGAGTACAAATGATTTGGCCTACTTTTATACTCTTGCAGAGAGATGGTGGGACACGATGAATACTTTCCACCTGCCGTTTGGTGAAATGACGATGACGGCCTTTGACTTTTCCATGATCACCAGTTTGTGAGTCGGCAGGAAGCGCCTGATCCTGGATTATTTTTATGAGACTGATCCTGAAGCCGTTGAGATGCTGATTTTGGCTGTCCCTCCGAATGTGGAGGGGCTTCGGTTCCCTTGTGGTTGGCTTTATCGGGCTTATGGCAGGGGGCACACTCTGAATGACCAGCAGCTGCTATGGGCCTTTCTCTTATATGTTCTCGGTTGCTCAATTTTTGGGACACGGAATGACCGGGTGAGCCTGAGGCTCCTCACTTGCTTGGCGACCGTTGATGAGATTCCTTCTTACGACTGGGCCAGTGCTGCTCTAGCCCATATTTATAAGCACATGGGTGAGGTGTCTCGCGACGGAATTAAATCCACTAGAGGGTTCTAGTGGGATTGGGAGGTATGTTCTGTTACTTTTCTTCTCCTTTTGGTCCGTTCTTGTTTCTGTTTCTGACTTTTACTTTTCTGTGCAGCTCTGGAGCTTCGACTACTTGAAAATGTTGGCTCTTACCCCCGCCGATGAGTCGGGCGTAGATGAGGATGGCATGGCTCCTGTGCCTTTGATCCCTCGGGGCTTAAGATGAAGAAGGGATGTTGTTGGGGTTAAGAGCGGGGCCCATCGGATCATTCTCCTAAGAAATTTCTTATCTGAGCTGATGGTCGCTAGCGTTGATTGGATACCTTGGGAGTATGTTTCCTCTGCTGCCCCAGAGGAGATACAGGTAGTGAGGCCTCTTACTTCTTGCAGACTCCTGATGGAGAGTACTGAGCATAGGCGGTGGTATCTTGGTGAGCGAGTGTCCCAGCAGGTGGTTGGCAGTCCAAGGTACCGCGTTCCTCATGACCCTCCTGTGATGGATGCTGATGACCTCTCTGGCACTACTTTGCTGGCAGCTTTGGCTAGGGGTGCAACTCGGGCGGGACCCAAAGGGTTTTGGCTCTGCCCAGGCCCGAGCCCGAATTCAAGCAGTCTGCCCAAGCCCGAGCCGGAGCCCGACATTAACCCGAACCTACCAACCCGAGCCCGGTTTGTGAATTAGTTCTCCAACCCGAGCCCGAGCCCGAGCCCGAATTGAGCCCGAATTACAATTTTTTTTTGGGTGCAAATTGATTTTTATTATGTAAACAACAATATGTAGAGTATCAAATCTATTTTTTTTGTTTAGATTTGAGAAAAAACATTCATATATTAATTTAATGCTAGAATAATATCTAATAGTGTATTATTATCACTAAAAAAACACTAGAATATAATGTAAAAAATAATACATATATAGAATTCGGGCTCGGGCTCGGGTTCCACGGGTTAGCAAAATTTTGCCCAAGCCCGGCCCGAATTGAATTCGGGCTTGCATTTTTTTGCCCAAGCCCGCCCATGGTGAACGTATCACGGGCCCAAGCCCGGTAATTTTTGGGCTGGGCTCGGGTTGACCACGGGTTAGCCCGCCCGAGTTGCAGCCCTAGCTTTGGCCGGTACTGACGCTTGGGATCATTTCCGTTCTGAGACTAGTTATGAGACCTACCGTGGCCGCTTTCTGATACTGAACTTCCCACTCCTAGATGTGAGTTTCTTTTACGTTTCTGTCTCTATCCGTTACTTATGTTTTTGGACTCATCTTTTCCCTAATTTGTTTTGTGCCTATAGCTTCGTGAGATGTATAGGAGACAGGCTCCCCCAGCTTCTAATCCTATCCCTCCTTGGGATTGGACTGTCAATGTTTTGGGTGCCAATGGCTCTCCGCAGGTCATGGAGGTGCCACGAGTCACGTGCGGGTACCTCACCCAGCCAGTGGGCGTCCTCAATGTCCCTTGGAGTTATGCAGAGGAGGGGCATGCCTTGGTGGCTAGCTTACGGTCTTTGGTCCTTATGCAAGACCATAAGGTATGTCTCTATTTTTGTGCTTCTTAAGGTTATGAGGTTCTAATCCTAGATTTTACCCTTGACAGATGGATGGTATACGGTAGTTTGCCACTAGTCAGATGGCATCCTTGGTAAGTTTCTGACTCAACTCTATTTTTGTCCTTTTGTTGCTTCCTGACTGATTGTATTTATTTTGTGTATGTAGTGTCGTGGATGTAGTGCTGGTTCGTCGAGAACCAAACCAAGGTGCAGAGGTGGCAGGAGGAGGCCATCGCTGACATACACTCCGGGTGGTCCGACAGAGGATGAAGAAGAGGAGGACTGAGGCCTCCTGAGCAGGGATTTTTGTTTTATCTCCATTTCATGTCTTCAATTGGGTTGTATTAGTGAATTTTTGTGACTGAATAGACAATGCGTAGGATGATTTGTTACCTTTTGATAGGGTATTATGATGTTTCGCCTTTTGAACCGGATAGCTTCTGGTTTGAAGGCTTAGTTGTGTGCTTGTTTTGGTTGGTGGTCGTGTGACGATATATGTGCACTGTGATTCTGTGATTGTTGATATTACTGTGATGAGCAGCTTTGTGATAGTGAGCGTGTTTGCCTTACAGGTGGGATAGTCCGTGAAACGAGGAGGTGCTGCCAAAATTTTGAATTTTGCTAGAGCTACGACAAAAAACATGGCATTGTACAATCCTGCTCAACTCACAGTTTGGCTAAACATTACAGATCGTGTGGAACGGATCAACCTTTTCAGTTACGGCTTGACTGAACTGTTCTCCCTTCTCCAGATGGCTTTGAATGCTGAATTCAAGTGTGCTTCCATTGCCCATTGGGACCCGGCAAATCATGCCTTTAATTTCAACGGCCTGGAGATGTGCCCCCTGTTCGAGGAGTTCTGTGCTATCCTTGGCTTTGATCCTGACTCAGACCTGATTCTTCCTTCTGTTGATACCCTCAGTCCGACACGAGGCTTGGCTAAATACTTGAATTGTTCCGTTGTTATCTCCCATCGACTAATTCATGGTGAGGTTCTTGACATTGCTTACATCATTGCCCGGTATGCTAGTCCTGGGAATCCTAGCGTATATGATGCTACCCGCGGGGCTACTCTGATAATATGCATGATTTCACACTTCCTATTCTCGAGTACTTGTAGTGACTTGGTACATGTGTGCCTTAGGCTGAAATTGAGTAAGAACCCCATGGCCATGGTTCTAGCTGAAACCCTAAATGGTTTGGATAACGCTTTCAACCAAGGAACTCTTCTTCTTTCTAGGGTGCCTTTGGTGTTATAAGCTTGGCTCTATGAGCGCCTTCAGTTATGGACAGGTAGTGTGCCACCAGTTTACTTCCGCAAGGCTGTGCTTCATTCTCATTACACTTTTGCTGGATTGTGGAGCGTTGGGGCCTCCATGTTGTGACCACAAGCCTCGGGGATCACCCGAGAGTGTGGTTGATGGGTCTGAGGGAGACTTCTTTTTATCATCCTCGTCGATTGGCCAGGCAGTATGGGCGAGTTCAGGAGGTCCCCCAGGGGTTTACTGAGAGGATCGTTGCTTCCAGAGTTAAGACTGTCACTATTGCTACTTTCATCAGTGGCTGGGCCTGCCGAGTAAAAGCCTATTTCTAAAGACGTTTGAAGAAATAAAAGACACAAAATAAAACTAGACTTGACTGATTCTGCTTCTTCCTCCAAGTGTCTTTGATATTTGTGATCGCTTTTCGAAAGAACTTTTATTTTTCTGCCGTTCCTGCTTATGTAATATTGAGGCTTGTTTATTGGTGAAACTTGGTTACTTGGAGAACCTTCTTTTATGCATTTTGGATTTTTGAAAACATTTTGTAACATGATTCTCGATTAGATGCTGCTTTTTGGTACTTGTTTGGGCATGCCTGGGTGATTTAGAGGCAAACGAGGCAGGTAGCTGAAGTTTGCCCCTAGTTTGGGATATGGATGGTTGTCAGGCAAATGAGGTAGATGACTGACGTTTACCCCTAGTTTAGGAAGGGTTTAGGAAAACGAGGCGGGTGGCCGAAGTTTGCCCCTAGTGTGAAGGATGGTTTCCAGATTATGGTAAGGACCGCGACTTTATTCTCTCATACGCTCATAACTTTTTCCTAGGTACTAGTGGAGTGACCTAGTGAGCTCTTTTCTCTCTTTTGTTATTGCTCACTTTGGATTTAGCTCTAATTTTTGCGTAGGTGTCCTTTCGAATTTTCGACCTAGCAAGCCATCCTTCTTTTCCTTTTTGAAAGTCTACCTACGTACCCCCCGAGCGGGGATCAGGTCCAACGTAGTTTGGGCTAAGGTAGGAAAGAAGTGGGTTATTTTTAGGTAGGTGGGATGACCGAACCGATGCGGGTGCCTACGTATCCCCGAGTGGGAATCAGGTCAAGCGTAATTCAGGGCAAGGCTTGAAAGATTTTGGGGAATGGTCAAGCATAATACTTTTTGAGGTGATCCATGTTGACTGGTTCTTTGAATTTGACACCATCGAGGTGCATGAGGTAGGTTGCTCCTCCGGAAAGGATAGTTTTGACAATATAAGGGCCTACCCATTTAGGTTTGAACTTTCTGCGTGGATCAAAAATCGAGGCTCGCAATTCCTTAAGAACAAGGTCACCCATGACAATTTCCTCGGACGAATCCTCTTGTTGAAAGCACGGGCTATCCTCTTTTGATAGATTCGGACATGATCGATTGCCGTCAGGCGCTTTTCATCTATGAGAGCCAATTCTTCATACCTTTCCCTTAACCAGTCAGATTCTAAAATTTCATATTCTGTCATCATTCGCAGGGATAGTAACTCTATCTCGTTCGGGAGTACTGCTTCCATACCATATACCAGTGAATAAGGAGTCGCTCCTGTAGACGTCCTTATCGAGGTTTGTATCCCCACAGCACAAATGGTAATTTCTCGTGCTAGTCTTTGTAAGTATCAGCCGACTTTTGCAGTATGGCCTTGACATTCTTGTTTGCAGCTTCAACTGCCCCATTGGTTTGTGGCCTGTATGGCGACGACTTATGGTAAGTGATTTTATATTCCTTGAACAGATCCCTGACCTCTGCTTTGAAATGACTTCCGTTGTCCGAAAAAATCTCATGTGGGATGCCATAGCGGCATATGAGATTCCTCTTGATGAATTTGGCCACTTCCTTGGCTCCCAACTTGGTGTAAGATGCAGCTTCCACCCATTTTGTGAAGTAGTCGATGGCCACCAAAATGTACCGATTCCCGTTTGAGGCCTTTGGAACAATTTCGACAATGATATCGATTCCCCAGGTCGAGAACGGCTATGGTGAGGTCATGCTATAGAGCAGAGATGGTGGTACATGTATCATATTTATGTGGATCTGGCACTTATGGCACCTTCTCACGTATTCACAATAATCTTTCTCCAATATTGTCCAATAGTACCCTTGTCTTACAATTTTCTTGGCCAACATGTGATCGTTCGTGTGTGGACCACACACCCTTTGTGTATTTCTTCCATCATTCTCCTGGCGCTGTTTCCGAACAAGCAAGTCAGATTGTGACCATTGTACCCTTTCTTCAACAATTTTCCCCCGCAAATGATGAACTGTGCTGCGAACCTTTGAATTGCTCTTTTGTCCTTCTCGGAAGATTCTTGGGGATACATTCCCTTTTCTATGAAGTCCCAAACATCTCGGTACCATGGTGTTTCATTCTCTTCTTCCCCGATTATAGCGATCATGCTAAACGATGGTTCGTATCTTTGCTCGATTACCAGAGGCATCATTTTGACTCCCACAAGGATTTTGATCATGGAGGCTAGAGTGGCCAATGAATCTGCTAATTGGTTCTCTTCCCTCGGCAGGTAGAAGAATGTAATGTTCTTGAACTGTCTCTTGAGTCCATCGAGATGGTCATGATAGGGCTTCAACCTTTCTTCTTTCACTTTCCATTCTCCTCTAGCTTGTGATACAATGAGGTTTAAATCTCTGAAGAAGTCAAATTTCTGAACTTTTTATTCTATGGCCACTTCCATCCCTAAAATGCATGCCTTATATTCAATAGTGTTGTTGGTGGAGTTATAATTGAGCTTGACTGCCCGTGGGGTATGGTCCCCATTTGGTGATACCAGAATCATTCCTACTCCATAGCCTTTCATGTTGGCTGCCCCATCAAAGTACAACTTCCACTGTTCTTCTTTGATTTCCATGATATTCTCATCTGGAAATGGGAAGTCTCCATTTTCTTCAGAGTCAACGGCATGTTCCGCAAGATGCTCAGCTATAGTTCTCCCTTTTACCGACTTGCTTGTCACATACTTGATATCGAATTCAAATAGTAGAAGTAGCCAGCGAGATATACGACCGGTTAGGGCAAGTTTTTCGAGGAGGTATTTTGGAGGATCCATATAGGATATGAGCACAATCGAAAAGGCTAGCATGTAGTGCCTTAATCAGCGGGTGCACCTGACTAAGCCGAACACATTTTTTTGAGGGCAGAGTAATTGAGCTCATACCCAGTCATCCTCTTGCTAAGGTAATATATGGCTTTTTCAGAGTGGCATTTTTCTCCTTCTTGGGATAGCATGCAACCCATGGAATTTTCGGAGACAGATAGGTAAAGAAACAAGGGCTTGTGAGGAATGGGTGGTGAAAGGACGGGCGAATTTTGAAGGTAGGTTTTTATTTTGTCAAATGCGGCTTGGCATTGGTCATCCCATTGGAACTTCTCTCCTTTCCTCAGTAATCAGAACAAGGGATCGCATGTAGTTGTGAGCTTGGAGATGAAGCGGCTGATGAATTGGATCCTTCTGAGAAATCCTCACTTCTTTCTCATTCTGTGGCGGGGCCATTTCCAGAATTGCCTTGATCTTGGAGGGATCGACCTCTATCCCCCTCTGTGTAATGAGAAAACCCAGGAGCTTTCCAGAGGTCACACTGAAAGTACATTTCTTTGGATTTAACTTCATCCTGTATTTACGCAACCTTTCAAAAACTTCTCCAATGCCACCAAGTGTCCCTCTCTATCTCTGGATTTTACAATCATGTCATCTACATACACTTCTACTTCCTTGTGAATCATGTCATGCAATAGAGTGGTGGCAGCCCTTTGGTAGGTTGCTCCAGTGTTCTTAAGTTTGAAAGGCATCACTCTGTAGCAGTAGGTCCCCCAAGGCATGGTGAATGTTGTCTTTTCCCGATCTTCCTGCGCCATTAGAATCTGATTGTACCCTGAGAAACAATCCATGAACGACAGTGGCTCATGTCCCGCAGTGTTATCTACCAAGACATCAATGTGGGAAAGTAGGAAGTCGTCCTTTGGACTGGCTTTGTTTAGATCACGGAAGTCATCGCACACGCAAACTTTTCCATCCTTCTTAGGGACTGGCAGTCTGGCACGATGTTGGCAACCCATTCCGGATACTCTGTAACAATGATGAACCCTACCTTGAAATGTTTTTCTACCTCTTCTTTGACCTTCAGTGCCCATTCCGATCTCATGCGCCTCAGTTTCTGTTTGGCAGGTTTAGAATTAGGGAGAAGAGGAATACAATGTTGGACAATGTCGGGATCGACCCCATGCATATCCTCATAAGACCAAGCAAAAACATCTTTGAATTGTTTTAGCAAGAGAGTCAATTTTTATTTTTCTTCTTTATTAAGCGTTGAGCCAATTTGCACAATTTGTGGATTATCCTTTTCACCAAGGTTAATTGATAAAGTATCTTCGATTATTTCATAAGTAGGTGGTTTTTCAATTAGTTGCTTAAGTTCGATTGGGAGATCCTCGAAGGGATCTGTGCATTCACAAGTATTAGACACAGAGGAGTAAGCAGAACTGTCTTTCATTTCATTCATAACAGGTGGAGTGATTTCATCAAACATTGGTGGGCTTACAACAGCCGACTTTGGTATAGACTCAATAATCAGAAGTACAGACTTCGGGGGAATAGGGGATAGGGAGACACAGACAAATGACTATACAGCTTGGTTACTCAGACCCTCCTCAGTCGGCTTGATCTTATCATCTTGGCTCTTGGCCCTCTTTCCTTCCTTCTCTTTAGCGAACTCTTCCCACATTTTCTCAATGGCTTCAGTGTCCAGGTACTTCAACCAGTCTTCCTCTAGGGTTTCACAACTTCTTCGGGATTGAACGGATCTTGATAGGGGAGTCTTTCACAGTCAGCAAAGATCTCAAGCCCGGGGTGCCTTTTTTTGGTGGTCTGGTGGATCCAAGGTTCAGGGAACCCAAAATAGGGGAAGTCATCCTCTTCTTTAATGAATTGACTGTTCAAGGTCTTGCAGTATGGTGGGAGACTCCTCACTCTCTTCTTCCATGGCTTTTGGAGCTCGATGCCCTCTTCAGTGGGCTTGTACCCCAACCAGATTGTGCCTTTTTGTCCTTTGATCAGAGGGAAATCACGGATCCCCTGTTGACATCGGCACAATCCCATCCCAGGTAAGTAGTTCATTTTGTGGACAATATTGACCACCATGGATTGGATCTCGGGGAACCTATCTCCATCACTAATCATATGGATCTTTTCCATGAAGAATCCTCCAATTTATCCTTCTTCTAGTTTAGGTATTTGGATTTCAAAGATGGGAGCGTAGCTAGGAAAGGCCTCATTTCCCCAACTGTTGCCAAGGATGATTTTTACCTCTTTCTTATGAATGTATTTGATCATTTGGTGCACAGTAGATGACACTGCCTTGTTGACATGCAGCCAGGGCCTCCCAATTAACAAGTTGTATGAGGCAGGTATATCCATGACTTGAAAGAGTTCGGTGCCAACCAAAGACCCTACTCGGATTTGGAGAGAAACAGTCCCCATCATATTTCTCTTGGTGTTATCGTAGGCCTTCATGGATTACACAGATGGTGTGATGTCAAGGATGTTGACCCTCAAGGCAGTGGTAGTTCTTAGAGCACAAATATTAAGACAGAGCCTGTATCGACCAGACAGAATGGCACCAGCTGCCCCTTGCATCCGACGGTGATGTATAAAGCTTTATTATGCGCAGATCCTTCCGGTGATAAATCCTCATTAGAGAAGGTGATGACTGGATTAGGGGTGAGTGTACTAAAAAAGGCCACCTTATCTTCCGGTGCAGCATCAATGGGGACCTCAATTCCAGCCAAGGCATTCAGCACGGCTTGTCTGTGCCTGTAAGATGTTACCATGATGTCCCACATCGAGAGATGTGCCTGACTCTTCTTCAACTGCTTGATCAGCTCATTGTCCTCTTCGATGACCTTATCCATTTTTCCTTTCCCCTTGTCCTTGACTGGCCCTTTCTCAATGGTTTTCGTGATATGTGGTGGAGGTTGATAGTGATGGCCTAACCTAGTTAGATGATCGATCTCAGCAGGAGTAGGTCCTTCTACAGTCCCGTCTTCTTTGAACCACTCGTAATCTGTTCCCACAAATGGTTTTTCTTGGTGGCATCGCTTTCTTTGTTAGGATCATACCATTTGAGATCTACTGCCCCTAGATCATGTTCTTTCAGGAAGAACAAATCTTGTTCATCATCTAGCTGTTGCTGCCGCTGCTGCTGCCATCCATCATCCTCTCCTTCAATCAGATAGACTTCTGTAGAATCCGGGATGTTAATGCAGGCTAAGGGAAGTCCTATAGGAATTATGAGGGTAGAAGGATCGAAAGTAGTGGGGTCTGATTCAATGAGGCTGATATTTTGGTGGTTTGGTAAGGGATTTTGGGTGACATGAGGCTGCTTGGGAGGTGGCTTAATGATATTCTAGTCAATGAGGTCTTGGATATCATGGCAGAGGCGCATGCAATCATCGGTGTTGTGGCTAGCGGCTTGGTGGTATGTGCATCTTTTGAACATATCACAACCGGGTGGTAGCGGGGTGTTTTGGGGCTGAAGGAGTTGGAGGTGACCCTTTTTGAGGAGCTGGTCTAAGGCTGAGGAAAGTGATATTTCTAGCTTGGCAAAATTATGAGAGGGCTTTTTCCGAAAAGGGCGATTGGAGCAATTAGCTTGGTTGGAGGGTTAGTACGGCCTAGGTGGGTATGCCATGGGTTGACTGCTAAGGGCATTGACATCTGGAGAGTTGCGGGAGTAGCTGGGCCTTTTTGACTGACTCGGAGGATTTTCCTTCTTAATCTTTCCTTCTCTAATAGCATCTTCAATTCAAGACCCGACTTCAAACAACTCTTCAAAGGTGGAGATGGATTGATAGAACAGTTTCTCATGGTAGAGTGGTTACAGATTTTGGAATAGCATTCTCACCTGTTCCTTTTCAATCGGTCGGTGGGTCATTTGGGCATTTTTGTTCCTCCTTCTGCTCAGAAACACAGCGAAAGATTCATTGTTGTTCTGTCGAGTAGTTTCCAGATCCCTGATTGTGACATCCAGCTCTTGATTGTAAGAATAGTGATCAACGAATACCTGAACGATGTCTTCCCATGCTCGAGTTTTGGAAGCGTCCAAGGTAAGGAACCATGACATCGCAGACTTTGCGAGAGTTTGTGGGAACAACATCGCAATGTGCTCATGAGTGCAACCCATTGACTGGAAGATGCTCATACACAGCTTCACATGGCTTTTCGGATTTCCAGTTCCATTAAAACGGTCAACGGCAAGCATCTTGAAGATTTCTGACAGTTTCAGCTTAACAGGCTCGAAAAGGCCTTCCAAGTCTAGCATGTAGTCATCAACGCCTTTGCTTTTTCTTAGTACGCTTTCTAGCTTGTCAACCTTATCCATTTTCTCTTGGAACTTCTTCTCATATGCAGGCGGTGGGACCCTTTGAAACCAATCTTCTTCCCCATTATTCTCAGGAGGTGGTACAAACCCTGGCGGTGATAGTGGCATGAAACCCGGTGATGGAGGGAAACCAGGCGGATACTGCGATTGCTGCTGTTTCAATTTTTCTATAAACTTCAAAACTTGGGCTAGGCTATTGGACTGCTGGCTTATGGTAGCTCCCAACTCGGTAACCTTGTTTTCTAACTCTTCCTGGTTCATGCTGAAATAACTTGTCGGGCTGATCCTGACCAAAAGATTATCTGAAATTTTGACCCAAGACGAGGATCCCAGCTATTGACTTTGGGAATCTATAGTGGCCTACAGATTTGAGAGGATTATATCAGATTCTGACTGTGATAACTTTAGACAGACAATGACAGTGACGTTAACAAATGCGGATTGACTCGTGTACAGACTGATTGGGACAGTGCGTGCAAACTAACAGGTACGGTGCATACAAATGAGACAAGCATGCGGATGCAAGCCCTAATCTACACGATGCCCCTACTTCTAGTAGATAGCAGTTAAGCAAGTATGATCTTAGCCATATAGAGTGTGCTAACCTTTCCTTTCAATATGATCACCAAGGGATAATAGGGTTTCCAGGATATTTTGAGGAATCTGGGGTAGATTTTATAAGAGAAACGAGTTATATCTGGGATATCTGGACGGAGTTTCTGGGAGAAACATATTATATTTGGGATATATGGACAGAGTTTATGGGAGAAACAGGTTATATCTGGGACATCTGGACAGAGTTTCGGGGAAAAACGGGTTATATCTGGGATATTTGGACAGAGTTTTTGGGAGGAACATGTCATATTTGGCATATCTGAATAGAGTTTTTGGGAGAAATAGGTCATATCTGGGATATCTGGACATAGTTTCTGGGAGAAAAATGTCATATTTGGGATATCTGGATAGAGTTTTCGGGAGAAACAGTTTATATCTGGGATATCTGGACAGAGTTTCTGGGAGAAATATGTCATATCTGGGATATCTGTACAGAGTTTTTGGGAGAAATAAGTTATATCTGGGATATCTGGACAGAGTTTCTGGGGAAACAGGTTATATGACGGGAGCAGTTGACGATGGTGATCATACTGTCAAGCAAGTTTTCATACTCCTATGTCTTTGGACCGGCAAACAAGGTTTGCAGTGTATATCTTTCTAAACATGGAGCAGACATCCTTATCATGGTGCCTAGGCAGGTCAACTCATTGTAATCACATGTGAGTGATTGCCTTGGGAATCGTAAGAAAGAGGTTCTATTCTATGTCACATAAGCGTCTACACTACGCAGGTAATCCCGTCAGGGCATATAGCAGTTATGTCATATTGTCCTATCTAAAAGATAAATTAACAATCCTATAAAAGGTTCTACAGGAATCTATATGCAAAGGCTGGGTTTAGTCAAAGAGGGTTTGTTGATGAGAGGTCCAGTATACTGTCAGAGAGACAGTACGGAAATTTTTACTCTTTTTGATATACCTTAGAAGGTACAGTATCAACGGTGACTTGTGCCCTAGCATAGCAAGACCTGAACAATGTCAACGTCGCGTTTCAGACACAGTCGGAAGGGGAAATGTAGGAGTGCAATGCGGTGATCCAGACATAGTAAAAATATTATTTTAAGGATGCTTCTTATGAGTTAAACCTTTGTATTATTTTGTTTTGAAAATAAATTTCCCCAACAGAGTCGCCAAATTGTGGACACGCGGAATTCCACCTCTTTGTTTGTTTGAAAGGAAAGGAAAAGGTCTGTTTAAAACAGATACAGAGTCGCCACTTAGTCTTTAAGGAACCAAGAAACCTAATTTTGACTCACCCAAATGGATAAAGGGCACTGGCCTTTCATAAGCAAAGAATTTGGCTCAGGGTTTTGGTACGAGAGAGGAAGGAGCCTTTGTCACGACTAAAACACCCTCAACTTGCCCCATCTTTTGACGAGCCTCAATTAGCATCCAAATAATCACCCTATACTATGTATGGTTCGACAATTAATACTATTGTAGTATATTACATTTCATAAGAATATTGAAATGGATTATCGAAAGATAAGATATCATTCATAAGATCTAAGCCAAGTTTCACACAATGCAAAGTGAAAGATCACACAAACAAACCTAGGAAAAATTGTCTAATCACATATCAAGTAATAAAATTTCCTAATCAAAGGGGACATGAATTGTTCTTGAAACAAATAAACAAAGAGATCAAAAATATGCTTAGCAAGCTAGAATGATGCATGTTAATCTTTGAGGAAAGAAGACCTCTCAATCCCCGGGACGGATGAGAAAGGAAGATTAGATCGAGGGAAGAATGGACATGTGATTGAATTCATTCCTCACAATCTTCTTAGATTAGGAGTCACAAAAAACCCAAATCTTGCATGGATGCAATGCATGGCCTTAGAATGTGCCAAGGTTGTAGTGTGTTTGTGCACATGAGTTTTCTAAAGTGACTTAGAAGTTTAGAAGATGAATGAATGCATGGGGGAAATCATCATGGGATATGTACAAATATGGTATGGACCATGTGGACACGCGGAATTCCACCACTTTTGTTTGTTGTTTGAAATTTATTTTTGATTAATGGAAAGAAAATAGGTCTGTTGAAAACAGATACGGAGTCGCCACTTGGTCTTTAAGGAACCAAGAAACCTAATTTTGACTCACCCAAACGGATAAAGGGCACCAGCCCTTCATAACCAAAGAACTTGGCTCGGGGTTTTGAGCCTTTGTCGCGACTAAAACACCCTCAACTCGTCCCGTCTTTCGACGGGCCTCAATTAGCATCCAAATAATCATCTTATACTTGTTAGGAAACTGCGTTCCCAGAATCCGTTGACAGTGCGTATAAGTTGGTATTGCAAAAAATTTAGGTGAGAGCTACAATAACCCTACAAGGGCGGATACTAGGGTACCTTGAACTGCAAAAACGGATTGCTGTAGTAGACGAATCGAGAACACGGGCTCGATAACAGCTCACGATCTTAGCAAAAAATGTAGGTGAGAGCTACAATAACCCTACAAGGGCGGATACTAGGGTCACCTTGAACTGCAAAAATGGATTGCTGTAGTAGACGAATCGAGAACACGGGCTCGATAACAGCTCACGATCTTCTACCGTATTCCTTTGCTGCCAGAATATCGAACTGAGTGTGGGCTCTTTCGAAATCCTTTATGTTTTCTGCTCTTCCCTCTTTATGTTCTATTTTTTAATCCCAGTTATAACACTCTCTTTGATTGTTGTGACGATTCAAACCGGATCACATTGATCCGACAAAGATGTGTTTGTCAGGAGGACTAAACGATCTCCGATTTACTTGAATTTTTTACAGCAGCTCCGTCTCGACGTCAGGAAAGTCGTGTAAAACATTCAGCAACTTTCGATCTGTATCGAGCAGTCCGAAGTTCTTTTAGTGAGCGTTATCCGACGCTAGCGATCTTCACTCCTATGTCTCTTGAATGCTCACAGAGACTAGGGTTTGGTGGAAACCCTTCTAGAAGAAAGCTAGGAGGTCAAGGGAAGCTTAGAATGTGAAATCATGCAACCTGAGAGAAGAGCCAAGGCAACATATATATAGGCTACGATAGGGACCATAAGAAGTCAATAAGGAATAGGCTTCCTTATGGAATTAGGAAACCCTAATTCAAACTGAATCAGATTCCTATTTCCATAAATTATAATTTATACCACTAAAGAATTATAATTGCACTCCTATCCTTATCTCAAAAATATATTTCGAGCTCCATGTTATTAAATGCTTATTATCTCCCCATGTTAAGATTACAGATATCCATTAATTAAATATAATTACTGACAATCATATTTAATTAATCTCTTAAAATTCCTTGAGATCCTCTGCTTAACTTATTTGATATGTCGGATACAAAATCCACCTGCAGGGTTTGACATAATCAAAACTCATAAGCTTTCTCAAGGGGATATCATCAATCCCAAAATTGAGACATGGATTCCATCATTAATTAATATCCACCATACAATTAATATTGTCACCCAATCCAATGAGATATTGACCCATTTAAGGATCTCACCCTTTTAGGGATCAAAGTGTAAATATCAAATGTACGTGTCTATAAACTAACTTAGGATTTAGAGCATAAGCACTCATAATAGCCATGAGGTATTAATTATCTTATAAGTCAATATAAAGATAATTGCCCCAAGTCGGTCTTGTTTAATACACAAAGTGTACCAGCATAGTGAGTTGAAACTATACCGTTTTCCGCAGTCAAGACAAACCTACTACAACACCATGCTGCAGTCCTACCGATGGTGTGTCCAATTCCATCTAAGACTGTAAACCAAAATCTTACATTCTACAATATCTGGTGGTCTGATCTTCTGTGTGTAAGCCGAACTCTACACACCAAACCACCTACTATGTAGAATGAGAGACACACATGCATAATATTAAATAAATAATATAATACAAACATTGCCCACACAGATTCTCATAAAAATGGAATAACTGATTTTATTAAAATAATAAATTAACTACATAAAGCATGGCTTTTAGTATACATCCCTAACAATCTCCCACTTAGACTCAAAGCCATGAAGTGACACACCTCACTCCAACTAATGGCTCTACCTCCTAGGGTAAACATATATCCTGAGGTAGACTTTCTGGAATCCCTATCTGACATGAAATCAGAATCTGTGTACCCAATGGGTACAAGACTGTCTGCCGTGTCTGAAGGGAAAGAATCCCTTCTTGGAATCTTGCATGCTAAACCTTGCAAGAATATTGTCAATATAAGTGCCTTGTGACAAGCCCAACATCCTATTCTTGCGATCTCGCATTAGCTTGATCCCTAGGATGTGACCGGCTTCTCCCAAGTCCTTCATATCGAATTGACTGGATAACCATACCCTTACAGAAGATAATACCCCCACATCATTTCCGATTAGCAAGATATCATCCACATATAGTACTAAGAACACCACCACTCTTCCATCATGTTTCTTGTACACACAAGATTCATCCGCACATTGATCAAAACCAAAAGACTTGATTGCTTGATCAAAGCGAATATTCCATGACCTAGATGCCTGTTTAAGTCCATAAGTGGACTTCTTAAGCTTGCACAACATGTGTTCTTAGCCCTTCGCAATGAACCCGTCTGGTTGCATCATATAGATGCACTCGTTAAGATTCCCATTTAGAAATGCTGTCTTGACATCCATTTGCCAAATTTCATAATCGAAATGTGCAGCAATGGATAAGAGAATCCGGATAGACTTCAGCATTGCCACCGGTGAAAAAGTTTCCTCATAATCGATTCCTTCTTTTTGAGTGAACCCTTTTGCCACAAGCCTTGCTTTAAAGGTTTCCACCTTACCGTCTGCTCCTCTCTTCTTCTTATAGATCTACTTACATCCAATGGGTTTTATTTCATTTGGTGGTTCTACAAGATCCCATACTTGATTGGAGTACATGGACTCCATTTCAGACTTCATAGCCTTTTGCCAATGATCTGCATCTTTATCTTGGAGTGCTTCATTGTAGTTACAGGGATCGATACCTTGTTCATCAGGGACCCGGTCATAAGACTCTCCCAAGAACATATACCGGTCAGGTTGAATAATAACCCTCCCACTACGACGAGGAACAACCCGTGTCTGTGTATCACTGATATTTCGTTGTGAAGATTCTGAACCTAATACACCATTATCTGCACACTGTACTGGTTCATGAACCTGCGTGTTAATGGTTGGTTCGGGATCTACACGAGTTTCGATAATCCTCCCACTACGACGTGGTAATGGAATATCGATAACTCTTTCTTGTGGTGTTTCTTCTCGTACCGTTGGTATCGAAGAAGTATGTCTCGGTGTCTCTCCTCTCATTTCCTCTAGAATAATACGGCTTCTGGGCTTGTTGTCCATAACATAGTCCTCTTCTAAGAATGTGGCATTGGTGCTAACAATAACCTTCTGATCCTTAGGACTATAAAACAGACCACCTTTAGTTCCTCTTGGATACCCAACAAAGAAACATACTTCTGTTCTTGATTCCAACTTTTCTGCGTTCCCTTTCAGCACATGTGCTGGACTACCCCAGATCCGAACATGCCGCAGACTAGGCTTTCGCCCAGTCCACAATTTCGTGGGAGTAGTAGGTACTGACTTAGATGGTACCAAGTTTAGAATGTATGCAACTGTCTCTAATGCGTGTCCCCAAAAGGAAATTGGTAAATCTGAGTAACTCATCATAGATCTTACCATATCCATGAGAGTCCTGTTCCTTCTTTCTGCTACACCATTCTGCTGAGGCATACGGGGTGCAGACAATTGGGATGTAATCCCTTGCTCCAATAAGTATTCACTAAACTCTCCCAAGAGGTACTCTCCACCACGATCAGATCGTAGTGTCTTGATACATTTACCTAGACGCTTCTCCGTTTCAGCCTTGAAGTCTTTGAATTTCTCAAAGCATTCAGACTTACGCCGCATCAAATAAATGTACCCATACCTTGAGTAATCATCGATGAAAGTGACAAAGTTCTCAAATCCCTCTCTTGCTTGGACAGTCATAGGACAGCACAAATTAGAGTGAACCAGTTCCAACGGCTCTTTTGCTCTATAGCCCTTGGCCGAGAATGGCCTCTTGGTCATTTTACCTTCCAAGCAGGATTCACAAACTGGAAGTGCCTCCACTTCCAATGAGCCTAATGGCCCATTTTGAACCAGTCTTTGAATCCTTTTCAAATTAATATGACCAAGGCGTAAGTGCCAAAGATGCGTTTGGTTCATCCTCGAAGGTTCTTTTCTCTTAAATGGCAAACTATTTGTGTTATTCAATTCATTAAGTTGCAGTATAGGAGAGATAGGATTTATAATATAAAGATCATCCACCAATTGACCAGAACAAATAAAACGTTTTTTTTCTTTAATAACTACTACTTTATTAAAATGAACTGAATATCCATTCTTTACTAAACTAGAAACTGAAACTAAATTCCTTCTAATAGAAGGTACATAAAAGCAATTTCTTAATATTAAAATCCTATCTCTACCAAAACTAAGGTGTAGATCTCCTACTGCAACTGCTGCTACTCTCGTAGCATTTCCCATATATAGATAAATCTCTCCATCACTGAGCTGCCTGGTTCCCTGGAACCCCTGCAAAGAATTGCATACATGATCAGTGGCTCCCGTATCTACACACCAGGTACTGGTAGATCGGACCGCTAAACACGATTCAACAACTAGTAAATGAGATTTACCTTGATTATTCTGTCTGGCGAGATAAACTGGACATTGCTTCTTCCAGTGTCCTGGCTGCTTACAAATCCACCTGCAGGGTTTGACATAATCAAAACTCATAAGCTTTCTCAAGGGTATATCATCAATCCCAAAATTGAGACATGGATTCCATCATTAATTAATATCCACCATACAATTAATATTGTCACCCAATCCAATGAGATATTGACCCATTTAAGGATCTCACCCTTTTAGGGATCAAAGTGTAAATATCAAATGTACGTGTCTATAAACTAACTTAGGATTTAGAGCATAAGCACTCATAATAGCCATGAGGTATTAATTATCTTATAAGTCAGTATAAAGATAATTGCCCCAAGTCGGTCTTGTTTAATACACAAAGTGTACCAGCATAGTGAGTTGAAACTATACCGTTTTCCGTAGTCAAGACAAACCTACTACAACACCATGCTGCAGTCCTACCGATGGTGTGTCCAATTCCATCTAAGACTGTAAACCAAAATCTTACATTCTACAATATCTGGTGGTCTGATCTTCTGTGTGTAAGCCAAACTCTACACACCAAACCACCTACTATGTAGAATGAGAGACACACATGCATAATATTAAATAAATAATATAATACAAACATTGCCCACACAGATTCTCATAAAAATGGAATAACTGATTTTATTAAAATAATAAATTAACTACATAAAGCATGACTTTTAGTATACATCTCTAACAATACTATGTATGGTTCGACAATTAATACTATGATAGTATATTACATCACATAAGAAAATTTGAAATGGAAGATCTAAAGATAAGATATCAATCATAAGATCTAAGCCAAGTATCACACAATGCAAAGTGAAAGATCACACAAAACAAACCTAGGAAAAATCGTCTAATCACATATCAAGTATTAAAGTTTTCCTAATCTAAGGGGACATGAATTGTTCTTGAAACAAATAAATCAAATAAAACAAGGATGCTTAGCAAGCTAGAATGATGCATGTTAATCTTTGAGAAGAGAAGATCTCTCAATCCCCGGGACGGATGAGAAAGGATGATTAGATCGAGGGGAAGCATGAACGTGTGATCATGATCATTCCTTATAATCTTCTTAGATTAGGAGTTACAAAAATCCCAAATCTTGCATGAATGCAATGTATGTATCTAGAATGTGCCAAGGTTGTAGTGTGCTTTGTGTTCATGGATTCCTAGAATGACTTAGAAGTCTAGAATGTGTATGAATGAATGTATGAATGAAATCATCATGGGATATGTACAAATATAGTATGAACTACTTCCTAAGATATGAACTAATTTGGAATGCATATAAGCATCAAATCAAAGAATGAAAGTTAAAATGTGCTTGCTGTGAATAGTGGACAGAATAGTAACTAGATCTTTTGAAAATTGAAAAGAGGGGTTAGAATGTTTTCAGTACATGATTTTTTATGGAGATCTTCCTTATTGTGTCTAGGACACTACCCAAAAGCCAATCTGTAATAACTATCACAGATTGAGAAAAATCATATAGACAATGAAGGTCACTCAGAAACAGAGTCCGTACTGTTGACTGAAATATTGAAAAATCTTAGAAAATAAAAAAAAATGATCTAGAGGCCCATTTTATACAGCACATTCCCTAAGACATTGAAGTTTAAGGGAAATATAAGTTGGGATCACCCCTTTTGGAAAAGTTTTCTGAAAAAGAAGTTGGAAGTCAACCAAGATGTTGTGACAGCAGAGGCAGAATGTCTGGAAGGAATGTTTGGGTCCAAATGGACCATTTTCAAGTATTTTCAAGTCAAACCAAAAATCGTGTGTGTTCTCTAATGAGTTAGGAAGACTTTCCAAGTGGCCTTGCATCCATACATTGAGTATTGAGTTCTAGAGAAATCTTTGAACTCAGATCACTCATTGTTTTGACTCACTGTTTTGAAGATTTTGGGGAAAACAAAGTTTTCTTTCTTGAGATCAAAATGAGAGGGATTGAGGGGGGTTTTGAAATAGAGGTTTTGAAAATGTATTTTCAATACTCAATAAAGATTATAGCCACTTAAAATGCCAACATCAAACTCATCATCAAGAGCCTCCAAGATTGTTGGAGAGATTTATTTTCATTTGAACATAACTTCAAAGATACCTTGGAGGTATTGAAGTTATGATCATCATCTATCAAACATTTTTTTGAGGTTAAGAGCTACTATCCATAAGGATTCACTCACCTCAAACTTCATGTCATCATCTAGATGATGATGAACTTGTAAGTAAATAAAGAAAATAAAAAAGAAATGAGGGAAGAAGAGATGAACACATATATGAACAAGCAAGTAAATAGCAATCAATAGATGATAATCAATGTGATTTTGGACTTGTAGCTTGGTGTTTTACTCATAGATTTTGACATTTGGACATGGAAGTAGCTTCCTATCTCATGAATGCTCAAGAATGAGGGTTGGAGTGGACTTTGAATGTGAAGTATATAGAAGGATAATGGAAGAAAACAAGATTAAAATTCACTTTCTTATAGAAAATCAATGGGAGAAGCTCCCTTTCTCTCTTCTAAACCTATCTCTATCTCTCTTCTTCTCTACAACTTTGCAAGCTTTGCACTTGGCCCCCCCAAAATGAAGAGCAATGGAGGGTTTATATAGGCCAATTTGGGGTGGTTTTGGGATTTAGAAAGTGTTCCTATTGGTCCCAAACATCTGTGAATACAAAACTATGTCGTTTTGGCTTTCAATTAATCAAATTGAACCCCCCAAAAAAATTACAAAAATGGACTCTGCGAGGGTTGAGTGCCGCGGCGGCAGTGGGCCAGTGCCGCGGCGGCACTGCTCCTCAGACGCCCAGAAATTTATGTTTAGGCCCCCAGAGGTTTCGGTATTTGCGAAAAGGCCCTATTTCGTCCGAAATTCACAGAAAATGCATACGAACTCCAAATTGAGGTTGTGATATACCATTGGAAAGGTAATGGAGTCTATTTTACATAACAAATAGTTTGGAGATAGGTTACTTTGAAAGGTTTTGCGGTATTTGCAATAAAAGCCGATTTGATCGCCTTTTTTACCTTCGGAAATTCATAATAAACTCGTTTTAAATCCGAAAATTGTGTGTGACATACCGTCGAAAAGCTATTGACCTCTAGTATCCATGAAAAATGTTTGAAAATTGTTATGGTGCTCCGATTTCAAAGTCAAATTTTGGTTAAACTGGTCAAACCTGGGATTCCCGGGAAGTTCTGGAAACCTCTGGGAGCTCCCAAGAGCTGACGTTTTCGCTCGATTTTCTTTTAAAACTCATTTGAATAATTTCCATATGATCTAGAATGATTTTGGTGAATTTGGACGATTTTGGTCAAACTTGGTCAAACCATGGTCAAACCTTGGTCAAACCGGTCAACGGGGACCTTCTGGAAACTTCCGGGACTTCTGGGGGTCTCTGGGAGCTGACGATTTCATCTGACTTTGCCTCAAAACTCATTTTATTACTTTTCTTATGACGTAGCGTGTTTCCGAAACTTTCGATTCAAATCTGGGAGTTTTCGGGCTTTCAGGGGCATTTTGGTCGTTCTGAGCATTTTGAGAAATATAACTAACTTCCAGGAGTCCTTTTGAGTCTTTTTCGATCATTGTGAACCACCAAGCTATAGGTCTCCTAAATCTGATAGCCGACAAAATGGGGTGTCTACAGACCACTTCCTAGGATATGAACTAATTTGAAGTACATATAAGCATCAAATCAAAGGATGGAAGTAAAAGTATACTTGCTGTGAATAGTGGATAGAACAGTGACTTGATCTTGTGGAAATTGAAATATAGGGTTAGAAATGTTTTCAATGCATGATATTTTGTGGAGATCATCCTTATTATATCTAGAATGCAAATCAAAATTCCATTCCTCAATAACTATTACAGATTGAGAGAAATCATACAAAGAATAGAGGTCACTCAAAAACAGAATCCGTACTATCGACTGAAATGTCAAAAAATCTTAGAAAATGAAAACAGAACATCTAGAGACCCATATTATACAAAAAGTTCCCTAAGACACTTAAGTTCAAGGGAAAAATGAGTTGGGACCACTCCTTTTGGAAAAGTTTTCTGTAAAACAAGTTGAAAGTCAACCAAGCTGCTGTGACAACAAAGACAGAATGTCTGGAAGAAATGTTTGGGTCCAAATAGACCCCTTCCAAATGTTTCCAAGTCAAACCAAAAATCATGGGTGTTCTCTAATGAGTTAGGAAGGCTTTACAAATGGTCTTATGTTAATACTTTCAGTATTGAATCCAAGAGAAATCTTTGAACTCATATTGTTCACTATTTTGAAGATTTTGGGAAGAACTAGGTTTTATTCCTTAAAATCAAAATGAGGGGTTTAAGACGGGTTTTGAAATAGAGGTTTTGAAAGTGTATTTTCAGCACTCAAATGGAGATTGTGACCACTTGAAATATCAACATTGAACTCATATCAAGAACCTCCAAGAT
This sequence comes from Hydrangea macrophylla, assembly GCA_033977485.1. Taxonomy (NCBI): domain Eukaryota; kingdom Viridiplantae; phylum Streptophyta; class Magnoliopsida; order Cornales; family Hydrangeaceae; genus Hydrangea; species Hydrangea macrophylla. The sequence continues at coordinate 82,709,952 of CM066987.1, forward strand.
TGTTGGAGAGCATTGTTTTCATTTTGGAGACAACTTCAAGAATACATAGGAATGTATTGATGTTGAAATCATCATCTATCAAACATGTTTTTGAGGTCAAGAGCTACTATCCATAAGGATTCACTCACCTCAAACTTTATGTCGTCATCTAGATGATGATGAACTAGTAAGTAATCAAAGAAAAATAATAGAAGAAATGGGGTAAGGAGAGATGAACATTTATACAAACAAGCATATAAATAGCAATCAATAGTTGATGATCAATGATGCATTGGACTTGTAGTTTGGTGTTTCACTCACATGTAGTGACATTGGACATGGAAGTAGCTTTCTCTCTCTTAAATGCTCACTAAAATGGTAGTTGGATGTATTGAATGTGAAGTAAATGGGAGTAATGAAGTTGAAAACAAAGTTTAGAACTCACTTTTCAAGTTGAAAATCAAAGGAAGGAGCTTTTTTTCTCTCTATTTTAGCCTTATCTCTACAACTTTATCTCTACAACTTCTCTAAGCTTTGTGTTTGCACCCCTCTAAATGAGAAGTCAAGGGGGATTTATATAGGACAATTTGGGGTGGTTTTGGGATTTAAAGAGTGCTCCCATTGGCTCCAAATGTCTGTGAACAAGAAACTACGTCGTTTTGGTTTTCAATTAATCAAAATGGAACCCCAAAATAAATTACAAAAATGGACAGTTCTGGGAGAGAGTGCCGCGGAGGCACTGGGCTTGTGCCACGGCAGCAGTGGGCCAGTGCCTTAGCGGCACTGATCCTCTGTGTCCAGATAATGCCATTTAGGCCCCCAGAGTTTCCGGTATTTGTGAAAAGACCCTATTTTGTCCAAAATTCGCAGAAAATGTGTACGAACTCCAAACTGAGGTTGTTATATACCGTTGGAAAGGTAATGGAGTCTAATTTACATAAAAAATAGTTTGGATATAAGTCACTTTGAAAAGTTTTACATAAAAAATAGTTGGAAAAGATTTGATCGCCTTTTTCACCTTCAGAAATTCATAATAAATCCAAAAATTATGTGCAATTTACCGTTGGAAAGCTATTAACCTCTAGTATCCATGAAAAATATTTGTAAAATGATACGGTGCTTCGGTTTTAATGTCAACTTTTGGTCAAACTGGTCAAACTTGGGAGTCTTGGGAAGTTCTGGGAATCTCTAGAAGCTCCCAGAAGGTGACGTTTTTGTCCAATTTTCTTTTAAAACTTGTTTTAGTAGTTTTCACATGATCTAGAATGATCTTTGAACTTTTTGATGACTTTGGATGATTTTGATCAAACCTTGGTCAAACCTGGTCAAACCTTGGTCAAATAGGTCAACGAGGACTTTCCAGGAACTCCCGGGACTTTCGGGGGTCTTTGGGAGCCGACGATTCCTTCTGATTTTATTTGAAAACTTATTTTTAGTACTTTTTTATGATGCATCATGTTTCCAGGACTTTCGGTCCAAATCTGGGAGTGTTTGGGCTTTTTAGGGGCATTTCAGTCATTTGCACTACTTTCTGAGCATTTTGAGAGATAAAACTAACTTCCGGGAGTCCTTTTGAGTCTTTTCGATCATTGTGAATCACCAAGCTATGGGTTTCCTAAATTTGATAGTTGACAAAATGGGGTGTCTACAGTATGTTGTAATGATATAATCAGTTCAGTATAGTCTGTCGTGATTGGTACTGTTAGTCTTAGAGAATGATAAGAATCAATTAATGATGTGTCTGAATAAAAGAGGAAAAGATATTATAAATATCACTGCTACATATTGTGCAAGACTAATGATTACGTTATTTGTATGAGACATTTTAGTTAGTTATCACTCAGCTTTCAGTAAGTTGACGGCCTTTATTGCCTGGACATTCCCCATCCAGACTACCCTGTCCCTAACAATGCAGGTGAGGGGACCTATGGTGATGGCTACTACCCGGAGTTGGATTATACAGAGGGTGGCCCTATTGATGCCGGTTATACTGGAGATGAGTATTATGCTAACGACAATCCTTACGCCAGCTGAAGATCTAAAGAAGTTATGTCTAGTTTATATTCTGTCGAACTCTGTTTTGTTTTAGTTAACAGGTACTTGGGCATATGTAGTCTCCAGACCTGTTGTGATCCTGAGGACCACTCTGATATTTGTAATAGTGATGCTGCTTTTATATTTCAGTTGATTATGTTACTGTTCTAGTTTATCTTGTGGACTAGTACTGTGTGGTGTGGATAATTAATGACTTTCACTTGTCATTCCCTATGGACCCAAAAAGGAAATTTATTTTTCTCTCTTTTTGCTGCTCTGGGGCGTGACATGATTTTTGGTATCTGAGCCAGGTTTTTGATACTTTTGTTCACTAACAAGTCCACACCATCTGGTCCTAGTATTTAAGATCCTTGAGATGAGATATGAGTTTAAGATAAGTTTATCCTTCTGATGATAGTTAGTGTTCCTTTGCAGGTTAGCATGGATCTAGAGTTCCATAAGTTTGTGCCTGATGCCTATGGAGGACACGTGATTCATGGGGGTACCGTAGTGCCAGCTGACCCGGAGTTTTATCATGATCGCATACGACAGACAACTAGTAGATATCTAGAAGAGGATATGTGGAAGGCTCTTTATGTGACTGGGAAGACTCACCCTATAGAGATGCGTATGGATGCTTACCATCAGCAAGGATTGTTAGGGATATTTACTAGGAGATTTTACGCTTGATCTAGAGTAAGTAAGAGATGGATGCTCTAGAACTTTGAACCATTCTTGGAGGACCTATTGAGATAGCGCCAACAGTAGTACCACCATCATTGATACCCGACGTACCAGTGCCAGTTTCAAAGCCTGAACCGACTCAAGGCGAGGAGGACCCAGAGGTGGAGGATGAGCATCCTGACGAGGATATTGACGGGGATGGAGGGGAGGAGCATATGGATGATGAGGACCCAGTGGAGGAGGATCTTGCAAATGGTGACGATGACGTCGAGCCGGAAGATGACCAGGAGGAGCCAGAGTTTGAGCCAGAGGACCCGGTAGAGGGAGACAAGATTTTGGAGATACCAACCCCGAATGTTCCTAATGAGGAGGTAGTCATACCCAAGTTACCTATTGTGTTCGATTTACCAGTAGGACCTGTACTATATATGGCAGCTATTGCCAATATGGTAGTCGAGTGGGTAGCAGCGATGGTTGCACAGCCAACTAGACTTCCAATAGGATAGGCTGCACTAGCAGAGGCTATGGCCCAAGTTGGGGATTTCACTGAGTTGATCACCGATGTCACCGTGCCAACATTTGGTGTTGAGGATATGGATGTTGACAAGATGATTGTTGATGATTGGGATATAAGAGTAGTAGTCAGAGGACTTGCTGCGCCAGCAGAGGCCGATCCACCTATGGAGATAGACATTGGACCAGAGGATAAGGCACCAGCAGCAGGATCAGATGCTGACGACTTTTGAGTTGGGATTGGTAGGGTTTAGTTTTAGTTAGTTTATATTAAGACATGTTGTCCACCAAATTTTTGGGAGCTTGAGAGATAGCTATTTGACCATAGCTTTTGTATAGATGTTATCAGTGGTGGTAGTATTGTTAATAGCTGACCTTAGTACTATTGTAGCTTTTGTCCCATATGGTACACAGTTTGACTAGTGTGTACTATACAGTACATCTTTTGATATATATATATATATATATACAAGCAGTACTTTTACTATTGATTGGATGTTTGATTGGTATGTGTTGTTTAGTAAAATTGTTCTGGTTGCTTCTCGTGCTATCTTGATTTCGTTTCTACGAGAAGATGTTCAGCTTATCAATAGGTCTTTTGTTGGTGCACCTCCCTAACACATTATGGTGGGATTTTTGAGAAATCACTAAGAGCGTAATGGAGCACCTATTCCAAAAGGAATGGACCCATCTGGAGTTTTTAAAGCATTTATGCAGAGAACCATGCTACCAATCAGCGATCGGTTCAACCCCCAGCGGCACCATTTCAGTCAAGGAAAACTGGAGACAAGTTATTAGCAAATTTTTGTGGACTACATCTTGAAAAGTTTGATGGACTAACAGAACCATGGAAAGCCGAGCAATGGATAAGAGAAATGGAGTTGATCTTTGAAGCATTAGAATGCAGTGAACAAGAAAAGCATCGTCTTGCTACGTTTCAGCTCACCTACGCCATCACAGATTAGTGGGAAGCTTTGTGAGCCACTGTAGGGATCCATACTATAAGAATGATGCCTTGGGAAACGTTCAAAGGAAGATTTCTAGAGAAGTATTTCCCAGAAGACGAGAGAGACCAACATAAGAGGAACTTTCTCAATCTGGTCCAAGGAGGATGGACTGTGCGAGAATACACAACACAGTTCGAGCATCTGTCTCGATTCGCTCAACATATGATAGACACCCCATAAAAGAAGGTGAATAGATTTCACCAAGGTTGAACCCCCACCTCAGACATATGATGGTTGGTCATCTGAATCAGTCATTTGAAAGGATTGTTAGGTTTGTTGTAGGATTGGAAAAGGACGTCTATCCAACATAACAACCACAGATAATTCGACCTCAACCATCAAGAGGATTTCAGCCATGGTACTTCTAAACCCAGCCACCAAGGAGTACCCAAGGGTGGAGACACCAGGGAAATTTTTATGGGAACAAGAGAACCTGGGAAGGAACCAGGAAACCTCAGCAGGGCTATCCTCGACCCCAACAATATCAACAGCGAGGGCCACAACCTCAGGCACTGCTTACAGCCCCACCAAGTAATAACGGAGGATGTTTAAATTGCGAAAAGCCAGGGCACATTCCAAGTTCTGCATAGTCCCTATAGGTAATCATCGAATGGATCTTGTCTGTCGGAATTGCAACAAGTCGGGACATTTGAGCAAGGATTGTCGTGCACCTCGTGGAGGATTCTATGGGGCACCAGTTCAAGGAATTCAAGGACCCCCAGATCAAACTAGAATGAATGCCATGATCCCAGCAGAAGCAGGCATTAATGCTGATGAGCAGCAACATTTGGAAGGTACACTTATACTTTTTCATAGTCCAATTAAAGCTTTATTCGATACTAGAGCTGCATGTTCATTTATTGCTGTTAAGATTATGCGTCAGTTGGGTTTAAAAACCTCAGACACTTGAGCCAGCACTTAATGCTATGTCACCATTGGGAGTGACTCTTAAGTTGGGTAAAGTATGTAAAGATTGCCCATTGACCTTGGAAGATAGGAATCTTCCAGCGGACTTAGTAGTTCAGTTGATGTCAGAGTTCGACATTATCCTAGGAATGGATTGGTTGACTAAGCATGGTGCCAATTTGGATTGCCCTACTAGGACGATTGAATTTCTGATACCAGGACAACCGACGATCCAATTTTAGTGTTAGTCAACAAGCGAACTTTTCCTCATGAGTGGTTTAGCTACTATTGGTAGCAACAGTACGGAACTCACGATGGATCAGATTCCTACTGTACAAGACTTTCATCCGAGTACGTCACCTTGGGGATCACCCGTTCTGTTTGTGAAGAAGAAGGACAGAACACTTCGACTCTTCATAGGCTACAAGGAGTTAAACAAGGTTACGATCAAGAATAGATATCCACTTCCTCAGATAGATGATCTATTCGATCAGTTGCAAGGATTAAAGATCTTCTCTAAGATTGACCTACAATCGGGATATCATCAACTATTAGTTCGACCGGAAGATGTATCGAAGACTACGTTCAGGACAAGATACGGGCATTATGAGTTTCTAGTTATGCCTTTTGGATTGACGAATGCGCCAGTGGTATTTATGGACTTGATGAATAGAGTATTCAGACCATATCCGGATAAATTCATTATAGTATTCATCGACGACATCTTAATCTACTCAAAGACGGAGCGAGATAAAAAGGAACACTTACAGATTGCTTTACAGACGCTTTAAGATAGTAAGTTGTATGCTAAGTTCAGTAAGTGTGAGTTTTGGTTATAGGAGGTCAAATTCTTGGGACATGTTATATCTTAGGATGGTATCTCAGTGGACTCATCTAAGATTGATGCAATCTTAAGCTGAAACAGACCTACTAATGTGACAGAGGTCATAAGTTTTCTTGGTTTAGCAGGATATTACAGGAGATTTGTAGAAGAATTTTTCAAAATAGCAGGACCTTTGACGAATTTGACGAGAAAGGAGATGAAGCACGAATGGACAGATAAGCATGAGGGTGCATTTTAGGAGTTAAAGGAAAGATTGACTTCCGTACTAGTACTCGCGATACCTAAGAGTGGAGAGCGATACATAATCTATAGTGATGCATCTCACCAAGGATTAGGTTGTGTGCTTATGCAGGACGAGAATGTCATTGTATATGGATCCAGACAACTGAAGGTACATGAGAAGAATTATTTGACGAATGTTCTGGAATTGGCAGCAATAGTGTTTGCATTGAAGATTTGGAGACACTACCTGTATGGAGAAAAATTTGATCTATTTTCCGATCATAAGAGCTTGAAGTATTTGTTCTCTCAGGAGGAGTTGAACATACGGCAACGGAGATGGATGGAATTACTCAAGGACTATGACTTTTTGTTGCAATACCATTCAGGTAAAGCAAATGTAGTAGCAGATGCTTTGAGTCGTAAATCTCAACTAGTGATCACTGCATTATTAATCCAAGAATGGAGAGCTTTGGAAGTGTTAGTTGAATTCAAGTTTCAGCCAGTAGAACCAATAGAAAGACGACATTTTGGATGTCTGATGGTACAACCAACTTTGATCAGCCGTATCATAGAAGCTCAGCAGATGACGGAAGATTTGAAGTTATGGGTTGCCAAGATATCAACCAAGGAACCAAAAATCTGGAGTATTAGTACAGATGGAGCTTATGATGTAAAGGTAGACTCTGTGTGCCTGACGAAGAAAATCTCCGGAAAGAAATATTGGATGAAGCACATAAGTCACAGATAACTATACATCCTGGAGGTACGAAGATGTACAAGGATATGAAAAGGAATTTCTGGTGGGAAGGAATAAAGCGAGAAGTAGCTGAGTATGTAGCCCAATGTCTTACTTGTAAACAAATAAAGGCAGAACATCAGAAACTACCGGGACTTTTACAACCATTGCCGATTCCCCAATGGAAATGGGAACATGTAACCATGGATTTTGTGGTAGGATTGCCAAAATCACATTAGAACCACGATGCTATTTGGGCAATCGTGGATTGACTTATGAAGACGGCACATTTCATTGCCTACAACATGACGTATCCAGTGGAACGTTTGAGCTGAATGTATCTGCAACACCTTGTATGGTTACATGAAGTACATATTTCTATTGTGTCAAAACGAGATTTGTGCTTTACTGCAGGGTTGTGGAAGAGTATCCAAACAGCGATGAGAACAACACTGAACTTGAGTTTAGCTTTTCATTCACAGACCGATGGACAAACTGAGCGAGTCAACCAAGTGGTGGAAGATATGCTACACGCTTGTGTTATTAATTTTGAGAGTTCTTGGGAGACACATTTACCTTTGATCGAATTTGCCTACAACAACAGTTATCATTCGAGCATAGGGATGGCATCGTTTGAAGCTTTGTACGGAAGACCTTACCGATCGTCGCTATTTTGGACCGAAGTCGGAGATACTCAACTTCTTGGTCCAGAGATGGTACGAGAGACCAGCGAGAAATTTCGATCGTACGTGAGAGAATGAAGACAGCTGTAGCGCCCCTCCCCGCCCAGACATGAGTCCCGCAGGCGAAGAGGTTCTAACTAAAATAAAATAATATATAATAACCAAGAGCGGAAGGGCTGGACATACTTGTAATGCTCCGAGTCCTAGACCCGACGTTTACATGAAAACTTTCTCTTTAGAAAATCAAACGTTTAAACTTTAAAATCTTTTAAACTCTGAAGCTCTGAAACATTTAAACTTTGAAACCTCAAAACTTTGATACCATTTTACAACGCCCCGAGTCCTAGACATCGAGGGTTACTGTGGAAGCATAGAATAGCCTTTTTGAAAATCCTTGATAGGAAATCAAAATCTTTAAAGACTCACAGATATGATTAAAACAATAGTGGAAGCATTAAACTAGTCTTTTGAAAATTTTTGCTTGTCAATTTAAAAGACATTAACAGAAGCTCTTTATCGTTTCATCAAATGAAAAATAGTGCAGCGGAAAACATACAGATTTGATAAAAATTTATCAATCTCCTTCTCCAGCTTTATAAGACATCTTTTTAAATAGAAATGCAAGTTTGGTTTCACATTTCGAAAAGTAATACAATGATCTACTGTCTTTTTCTCAAACTTTAGAAACTCTTATAATAAAACCCAAGGTTTTTAAGAATGTTCTGAAATCAATATAAAGAATCATAATCTCATAATTTCTTCCCTAAATGGGATCTTCACGAGTAAACTCTACTCCGAGCTTGAAAAATATGTTCATCACTTGGAAAACATTGATGAAACAGAAATCGGGTTTTCATTTGAAAACTATCCTTTCTTGAAACAAATCGTTTTCAAGACAAGTAATGAAAAATCAGAGTTAACCTATCATGTTATTTAAAAGCAGGTGGACTAACACTTGTCCAATTAAATCATAACATGCTCTTTGAACCATCATTTAAATTCAAATCCCATAACTCGACCTTCAAACAAAGCGGAAGTTCTTAAAATCTCGGGGGCCTTACCCTTATCTATATCACCTGAAAGAAAGGTTTAATAGTCCATAAGCCAAAAGGCTCGAATAGTCATATAACCGCACAATAACATATGTTATATCACATGCGTGAGTGCAATGAATATCAATGTCATGTATGAAAACCTTTGTCATACATTTTCAAACACTCACCCTCGATCGTCAATATCATTACCCGGACCATGGGCTTCCCGTCCACGTAGGCCTAGCCTCAAACGTGCGGGACTTTGGGCCTTACGAATTACACGGAGGCCTAGCCTTCAACGTCACGGGGGTTTCTTGCAGCATATCCCACAATTCGAGTTCCTAGTGGTACCCATCTCACACGCCTACCCACGAATCCGGGATTTCTAACTTTTCAAAACAAAATTCCCCCTAGAAGGTTTTATGCACGGAAGCCTCTAAGGTCTTCCCTTTTCAGAACATGGAAGTCTCTAAGATCTTCTTTTTTCAAAAATTGAAAGCCTCTATGGCCTTTCATCCCAAAATCATTTTCATGATTTTCGTGTTCATGCTATGACATATGCGAGCTCTAAGCATCCAGACATATTCACTATTTCATAGGACAAATTATCAAGGCGTGCTATCATTTAAAACAACAACTCAATTAACCACTTAACGCATAACAGCTCAAGTAAATATGTAAATACACTATTAACATGTTATACAACTTTATTGAGGGTTATACGGAACTACCGTTCACCGAGGATAGACTGAATAATTAATTAGAATAGAAACCGAAACTGCTCAATTTGTTACAAATCTCAATACACAATAAAGCGTATATCAGTGAGGTACAACACCTTTAAGCATAGGTATAACTACTATTAAAATAAACAACAACTCTTAAAGCTTAGGGTACAAGGTCCCTTAGCTCATAACAGACTTAAATACAACAAAACAGAAGATTTTACTAAACTGCCCGAGGTCGCGCGTGTAGGCTGCTCACGCGGGACCTCGCTCGCGCGAGATTGTGTTCCATAAGGCCACGTGGTTATTTTAAAAATAGTTTTCTAAAATAGCTTGGTGTGCGCCCGGGCCGCTCGCGCGACCCCTCGTTCGCGCGGGTCGCGCGTACGAGGTGTCACAGAGTCATCTTCTTCCTCTTTTCTTCCCCTGTTTTGAAATTAAAGGCTAAATTTTACCCAGTTTGAAAACTTAATCAAAATAGACTTTCCAATATATGAAAATTTTCCTTTTTTTGCGTAGATTCCAAATATGGAATCGAATTTTTATGAATCAAACCACAGCTCTCGAATAAATTGAAAAACCGAGAGATGACAAATTTAAAATCAACCGTTCGTTGCGACCGTTGCGAATTAGCTTTTGAAATTCAAAATGGAGACTCGTGGGATCGAGACCATTCATTTGATATAAAGAAATCAAATTTCTGTGACAGTTTTTCTGCCCGCTATTTTCGGACTCGTAACGATATACATATGAATTACATATATACATATACATCAACAACTCTATAATAAACTGAAATAAAAAAACATTAGAATTTATTAAAAGCTTAACCAAAAATTGAATTATGAAAGATATACAGAGAATCCCAAAATCAAGCTTTGATTTTGCAAGTACTCACTGAATATATATATATATCTATGTGCGTGTGTATATATGGATTGAAATCCAACTAAAAAAAATGGTGTAGGAACCTTACCTAATATGAATTTCAAAGAGGTATAAGAAAAGAACTCCAATGATCCAAGCTTTTGAATTGAATTACTCTTTCAATAAATATGTAACTATCTATATATATAGCTGCACATATATATATATATATGTATTTCATCCGAGAGAGAGAGAGAGAGAGAGAGAGAGAGAGAGAGAGAGTGTGACAATAGAGAGACAGTTGAGAGAGTTGAGGGAGTTGTTGAGAGTGAGAGATTAAAATGGGGGGGGGGGGGGGGGGTGTATATATAAAAAAGTTTTGCTTGGCCTCCAAGAGGCTTCAAGCTCAAGACCCCCATACACACATACATGAAATACACATACACATTACACACGCACACTACTGTACACAAAAGTTTGGGCACCAAGTTTCACATGGGAGACCCTAGTTTGTGTTGAGCTCACGTAATGATACACACACTCAGGTACAAATTATACTGTGAAAATCTCCAATCTGGTATTTTTCTCTGCTGAAAATGAAATTAAAATTTTAATGTTTGTTTCTAAATTCCCGGGTCATTACACTCTACCCCCTTTAAAAGAATTTCGTCCGCGAAATTCAAGTAAGGTCATCTGATAACCAAGTAATCGCAACATTGTCCGAGGCATATTTCCCACTCCATCTTACAACACGGGTATTCATTTACGAGCATTTTGAAATGTCGAATCGTAGGAAACTTATGCAAAGTACGTTATAACACTTCATCTCCCCTGAAGTAATTTTCTCAAAAGCCTAATATCCAATCCTCAAATAGCATTCCTTGACATTCCAAAGGAGATTCAATTCTCAGAGTCCAATATCTACTGTAAACAAGTTGAGAGATTCCTCAACCGCTTCTATATACTGTAATATGATAACACCGTAAAAAGGTTGAGAGATTCCCCAACCATCCCATATACACCATAATAGAATAGTCTTGAGATAATACTGTCAATACGTTGAGAGATTCCTCAACCATTCATATACACCGTATTAGAATACGTTAGGATAATATCGTATTAGAATACACCGTAATATAAGATGAGAGATTCCTCATCTATATACCATGAGCCGTAAACGAATTCGTAAAGGAATACCGTAATACCACGTCGTACGATAATATCGTAAGATAGGTTGATAGATTCCTCAACTGTCCAATATCCACATAAATATACTAATCTCAAATGTAAAATATCTCCAACGATGCTACTATCAATCCCTGGTATATACTCAACTCATATCTCGATGTACTCACGTCACATCGCATAACCCAAGTTTAAAATATAGATTAATATTCCCAATGTGTGAATCCACAAAATACTTACCAGGACCAAGTCCAGGAAAAATAGCAAATGCACTTTATGCTCCACCTCACGTGCTGTCTCAAATTCCTGTGCTCACAACACATATAACTGCAAATTAAGATGTTCTGTATACATTTCTTCTGATGACATTTCTCAAACATCGAAAGGTCAATATAATAACCTCAAAGATTCCATAGAATGACACGATCATAAAATAATATGATCATAGAAAGATACGTTCTTTCTAGAAAAGCGTGTGAACTTGCACAGAAAGATAGTCACAGCAAGAAGTTCCACTGACATAACCAGTCATCAAAATCAAATGGCAAGGATCCGTAAGGGCAAACATACCCAACTGCTAAAGGAGTGACTTCAACCGTTCAAAAGAATTCCCAAGGAGTATGGCGTACCGAGGTCTAACCCAAAACGAGAGACTACTCCAAAAAGTCAAGAAGTTACCTATGGTCAAACTCTCAAAACAGGAGGGCATAGGAACTACACAAATGTTCTCACTACACATTCACAAATGAATCCAGTTCAAGTTGGACTCAAGGGTATAACACAATCGTGTACACGGCTGAAGGGTATGTATAACGGCATAAACATATTCGTAGAAAGACATAATTCTATCATGCTTGTCATTTAATTAAACATGTAAGCATATAAGCATCTTAAACAATGTAGCATGTCATATCACATAGTCCCTCAGGCAAGTAGACATGCTCAATTCATGTTTTCAAAGATACGTGCAGTTAAAACTTTAAATGGCACATCACAAGTTATCAAGTAACAGGTTAGTACATGACAATATGTTTCTCAAGTCATCGACTAACATGTCAACAAAACAATCTCCCAATCAACATGAGCACATAACCCGGCGTTCCTAATTATTCGACCCGGTATGCTCTGATACCATCTGTAGCGCCCCGCCCCTCCCCGCCCTGACACGAGTCCCGCAGGCGAGGGGGTGCTAACTAAAATAAAATAATAATATAATAACCAAGAGCGGAAGGGCTGGACATACTTGTAATGGTCCGAGTCCTAGACCCGAAGCTTACCTAAAAACTTTCTCTATAGAAAATCAAACGTTTAAACTTTAAAATCATTTAAACTCTAAAGCTCTGAAACATTTAAACTTTGAAACCTCAAAACTTTGATACCATTTTACAACGCCCCGAGTCCTAGACATCGAGGGTTACTGTGGAAGCATAGAATAGCCTTTTTGAAAATCCTTGATAGGAAATCAAAATCTTTAAAGACTCACAGATATGATTAAAACAATCGCGGAAGCATTAAACTAGTCTTTTGAAAAGTTTTGCTTGTCAATTTAAAAGACATTAACAGAAGCTCTTTATCGTTTCATCAAATGAAAAATAGTGCAGCGGAAAACATACAAATTTGATAAACATTTATCAATCTCCTTCTCCAGCTTTATAAGACAGCTTTTTAAATAGAAACGCAAGTTTGGTTTCACATTTCGAAAAGTAATACAATGATCTACTGTCTTTTTCTCAAACTTTAGAAACTCTTATAATAAAACCCAAGGTTTTTAAGAATGTTCTGAAATCAATATAAAGAATCATAATCTCATAATTTCTTCCCTAAATGGGATCTTCACGAGTAAACTCTACTCCGGGCTTGAAAAATATGTTCATCACTTGGAAAACATTAATGAAACAGAAATCGGATTTTCATTTGAAAACTATCCTTTCTTGAAACAAATCGTTTTCAAGACAAGCAATGAAAAATCAGAGTTAACCTATCATGTTATTTAAAAGCAGGTGGACTAACACTTGTCCAATTAAATCATAACATGCTCTTTGAACCATCATTTAAATTAAAATCCCATGACTCGACCTTCAAACAAAGCGGAAGTTCATCAAATCTCGGGGACCTTACCCTTTTCTATATCACCTGAAAGAAAGGTTTAATAGTCCATAAGCCAAAAGGCTCGTATAGTCATATAACCGCACAATAACATCTGTTATATAACATGCGTGAGTGCAATTAATGTCAATGTCATTTATGAAGACCTTTTTCATGTATTTTCAAACACTCACCCTCGATTGTCAATATCATTACCCGGACCATGGGCTTCCCGTCCACGTAGGCTTAGCCTCAAACGTGCGGGTCTTTGGGCCTTACGAATTACACGGAAGCCTAGCCTTCAACGTTACGGGGGTTTATTGCAGCACATCCTGCAATTCGAGTTCCTAGTGGTAACCATCTTACACGCCTACCCACAAATCTGGGATTTCTAACTTTTCAAAACAAAATCCCTCCTAGAGGGTTTTATGCACGGAAGCCTCTAAGGTCTTCCCATTTCAAAACTTGGAAGTCTCTAAGATCTTCATTTTTCAAAAATTGAAAGCCTCTAAGGTCTTTTATCCCAAAATCATTTTCGTGATTTTCGTGTTCATGCTCATGCTTATGAAATGCTATGACATATGCGAACTCTAAGCATCCAGACATATTCAATATTTCATAAGACAAATTATCAAGGCGTGCTATCATTTAAAGCAACACAGTAGACATGCTGAAATTACCCAGGTAAACACGTAAAGTATAACAACTCAATTAACCACTTAAGGCATAGCAGCTCAAGTAAACATGTAAATACACTATTAACATGTTATACAACTTTATTGAGGGTTATACGGAACTACCGTTTACCGAGGATAGACTGAATAATTAATCAGAATAGAAACCGAAACTGCTCAATCTGTTACAAATCTCAATATACAATAATGCGCGTATATCAGTGAGGTACAACACCTTTAAGCATAGGTATAACTACTATTAAAGTAAAGAACAACTCTTAAAGCTTAGGGTACAAGGTCCCTTAGCTCATAACAGACTTAAGTACAACAAAACAGAAGATTTTACTAAACTGCCCGAGGTCGCGTGCGCGGGCTGCTCGCGCGGGACCTCGCTCGGGCGAGATTGTGTTCAGTAAGGCCACGTGGTTATTTTAAAAACAAATTTCAAAAATAGCCTGGTCGCGCGCGCAGGCCGTTCGTGCGACCCCTCGCTCGCTCGGGTTGCGCGCGTGAGGTGTCACAGAGTCTTCTTCCTCTTTTCTTCCCCTGTTTGAAATTAAAGGCTAAATTTACCCAGTTTGAAAACTTAATCAAAATAGACTTTCCAATATATGAAATTCTTCCTTTTTCTGCGTAGATTCCAAATATGGAATCAGATTTTTATGAATCAAACCACAGCTCTCGAATAAATTGAAAAACCGATAGACAAAAAATATAAAATCAACCGTTCGAGCGATCGAACATTTCAAAGTTCAAGCAATCGAACCCTGTTCAATCAATCGAAACCCTACCGACCTGAATTTAATACGTGGTCCCCACTTCAATGGATCAAACCTGACCGATCAGCTTTTGAGCGATTGAACTACCTTCGATCAATTAAACTTATAATCATCAGGATTCCTAGGTTTTACGCAAAACCAGCCACCTGCACCCCCATTTTTCCTATATATACACTGGTTTCTTGTGTGTGGTGTGGTTGCTGAACCTAAGAGAGTTAGAGAGAGAGAGTTATGAGTTTTGTGTGTTTATATATATCCACATCCAAACATACACCTATATATACACACACATATATTATATATACGGGCAGAGAAGAGAGAGATAAGCAGAGGAGAAGAGGAAGAGAAGGAGACATAGAGAAAGAGAAGAGCAGAGACAGAGGAAAGAGAGAGTAGGCCACCATTGGAGAGAGAGAGAGAGAGAGAGAGAGAGAGAGCTCAAAGCTTGACGAGCCATACACTCCCTTACGATCTTTTCGGTGAGTTCCAAACTCACTCAGTAGCTTAGTTATGATGTTTTACATGTTTTGGACGTTTAACATTAATCCAAACACACCCTAACAGATTCTGGAAGTTCACTACCAGAATCTGGAGAAGACAAGGTTGGAGCGATTGAACTGAGTTCAATCGATTGAATAACCCTGAGTCTCAATCGATCGAAATGACTTCAATTGATCGAGACTGCCTTAACTTCAATCGATCGAGATTATCTCAAGCAATCAAACTTCACTTTCTTCAAGCAATTAAGAGGACTTTAATCGATCACACCTTAATAGAACTTGGTTGTTTTCCTTTAGTTTAGAATTTATAATGCTTAGATGTTTAATCAATGTTCCATGTTTTTATTATGCGATATTATGGATTACGGAGGTAATGGGATGCAATAATGAGATTGAGATAATGTGGTGAGAAACGTAATAAGGCTTGGAACGTTAGTAACATTTCGACGTGATAACATTATAAGGTTTGAGACATAATGGTGAATAACATAAGTTAATCCTATTGATTGAGTCAGTGGGGTATTGGTGACCGCCAGTATAAGTATGTTAGTATCATGAGTTAGTCGTGAACATATCTGCGTGGGATGTGAGCGTTATGTATTGTGCTAGCAAGAAGTACTGATGCATATGAATTATGAACGGATGATACTCGCAAGCGTTCTTAAAAGCGGTGAACATGAGTATTGGTGCGTCCATAGACTAGTAGTTATATGAGAGCGATGTATAGTGCTCACAAGAGTTCTTAAAAGCATTGAACAGTAAGAGTTCTTAAAAGCGGTGAACAAGAGCACTAGTATGTCATGATGATATAATCAGTTCGGTATAGTCAGTCGGGATTGGTACGGCCACTCTTAGAGAATAATGAGAATCGGTTAATGATGTGTCTGAATAAAAGGTGAGATGATATTATTAATATCACTACTACATATCGTGCAAGACTAATGATTACGTTATTTCTATGAGACTGTGTTAATTAGTTCTCACTCAGCTTTCAGTAAGCTGACGATCTTTATTGCCTGGACATTCTCCGTCCAGACTACCCTGTCCCTAATAATGCAGGTGATGGAACCTACGATGATGGCTACTACCCAAAGTTGGATTATGCAGAGGGTGGCCCCACAGATGCCGATTATACTGGAGAAGAGTACTATGCTGACGACTATCCTTACGCTAGCTGAAGATCTAAAGATAGTTATATCTAGTTTATATTCTGTCGAACTCTGTTTTGTTTTAGTTAACGGGTACTTGGGCATATGTAATCTCCAGACCAGTTGTGATCCTGAGGACCACTCTGATGTTTGTAATAGTGATACTGCTTTTATATTTCAGTTGATTATGTTACTGTTCCTGTTTATCTTGTGGACTAGTATTGTGTGGTGTAGATAATTAGTGACTTTAATTCACTTGTCATTCCCTATGAACCTAAAAATGAAATTTATTTTCTCTATTTTTGCTACGCCGGGGTGTGACATAAATGCATTTTGATATTCTATTGTCCAACTAACTAGTTTTAGGGCATATTCCCATCAGTCCGGTCAAGGAACCTTGATCTTGCGGGTAAGAGACTCCCATGGTCATGCTCAAGGAGGTAGGCTACTTACGATTGTCCCTCTTAAAATCTTTTTTTCTTTCTTTTTTTGATAAATACATAACAGAAATACCTCATCACCAATGATATGTTATTAACTCAAATTAACTCAAATCAACCCACTCATGGATATCTACTTGACATTTTCATCCTTTTCGTTAACTTATCATTTAAAATGTTAACAGATAACTATCATATGATGGTAATATGACCACTACTGAATGTGATGCTATCTCTACAGAGAGATATCACGTCACTAAATATATGGTATAAATACATTAAATGTATGTTCTTCTGTTGATATGGTTTCTCCTGAAAATAGGGGGACAAATTGGACAGACTTTCTTTTGGGACTCCATGTGGAACGAAATTGCCATTTATGGCAAGAAAAGCAGTTTCTAACAGTTGGGAAGTCCCAAAAAGGAGTCGCCCGAGAATTGCTTTTATTGAACTACTAGCTACTAGTGTTTACCCATTTATTAACTACTGCTTTGAAAAAACACAAATATTTTTATCAATCTAGTTATTTTTTGTAAAACATTATACACTCTATGAGTAGAAAGAAACAACAGACATATGTCTTAACTATGACACATTCAAATAAAATAAAATATGGAAAATCAAGTACAAAAGCTAAAAATACAAGACACTCAATGATTTCATTTATATGTAGCTAGCTATCTTCCTCTTGGGAGATTTTATGTAAATACTAAGACCCAATGTGAAGGCAATTCAAGATCCATTTGGTTTGGGGATTTGGAAAGGAAATGTCTTTTTCCTTCGTACTTTCCTTATTGTTTTCTTCAGTAACCAAACAAAGAAATTACTTTCCTCTGTGCATTCTTTATTTTTCTTTACCAAATCCATGAACCAGACAAAGACTTAAGCCTTGTGGGGAAAGAGGCGAACTGGAAGGCCTTTAGCCGGGATGGGCATAGGATTGACCACAATTTTCTCATCAGGAATAATTTTCTCCCACTTGAACCTCTTCACAAGGTGGTGCATGAACACTAATATTTCCAACCGGGCATACTCTTTCCCAGGGCACATTCTTGGTCCTCCTCCAAAGGGTACGAACGTGTAAGGGGCTGGTCCAGCTCCATCAAACCTTGATGGATCAAATTTCATTGGTTCGGGGAAGACTTCTGCGTTTCTGTGTGTAGAATTTGCGCTCCAGTATATCTGTATTGAACAAAATCAGGTAACTGATTAGGTTACTAAGTAGTTCAAAATTTTTGAGGTTGTTTGAGAAGATTGGTAGTCAATTATATGATTTATGAGTGAACCAATTCTGTATATCAAGAATACTGTTCGTGATGTATAGTGGGATTGGATCGAATTAATACTCTATTTGTTTTTTTCTTTTCTTTTTACAAAAACTAGAATCATGTTAGTGTGATAAAGAATTAGTTTTAATAGCAATTTTATATGGGGCACGGACTCACACACACTGAGGGAGCATCCGCCAAACATTTGAATATGTAAAACCAAATTACTTAGAACTACAAAATGGGTTATGAGCCTTCGAAATGGTCCCTAGGTGTTTATTAAATGCTCTTTTATTGAATAAACGTTTGTGATTGATCTAAAACCACTTCTAAACGAGTTTCTATTCGAAACCAAAATATTAGGATTTTCATAAAATTAGACAAATAGGATAGTTGGACGGAACCGATCGTTTATGCATTCCCAAACAGACCTTTATGAACTACAATATATCAATGGATTCTTGACATAGCAATGACTAGTTTATATGTTAATTTAGTGTACCTTCCAGCCCATGGGAATTGAGAAACCATTGTACATGAAGTCTGTAAGGGCTTCTCTGAAAGCTCCTTGGAGAGGTGGTGCAAGCCTCAGTACTTCACATGCTACATTCCATGAATACTTCATCTTCTGAATATCATCCCAATTCAACAGCTCACCTGGGGCTTTTGATTTCACTATCTCCATTTGTTCTGTTCATTAAGGTGACAAAAAGAAATTGCAAGTAGTTAATTAGGTTCTCTTGATTCATAATTACTTGGTGTATCTCTCTGGCTCTCTTTTTCTTTATCTTGATTATGTATTCGGATACATACATACATACATACATACGAGGGAGGAGACAAATTTTTTTCGTAGGGGAGGTTAAACTTGCAAGTAAAAAGAAAAAAAGTATATACCAAACTAGAATATTTGGCCAATATATATCGAAAATTCTCAGGAAAGGGCGCCATCTCTTTATTAAAGAGAGGGCCTCTGTTTTAGCCGTCAGATCGTGTTTAAAAACTGTGAAATGACAGAACTACCCTTAATGAAAATACGATCTGACGGCCAAAACAGAGACCCTCTCTTTAATAAAGAGAGGGCACCTTTTTTGAGCCTGACTGATATATATATATATATAGAGAGAGAGAGAGAGAGAGAGGCTAAACTGAAAAGTAGGAAAATAATTACGTGACCTATGTTAAAAAAAGTAAACATTCTATTATGTGAATTGTTATTGCCACTCCATCATTGAACCAAGACATTTCATGGAACACTCTCAGAGCATGTGGTACTATATATATAATGCATGACATGTATGGTACCACATGCTTTAAGAGTGGTACCATGAAATGCCTTGGTTCAATAATGGAGTGGCAATAACAATTCTCTATATATGTAATGCATGACATGTATGGTACCACATGCTTTAAGAGTGGTACCATGGAGTACCTTGGTTCAATGATGGAGTGACAATAGCATCAACCTTTATTACATATGAATAATGCTAGATACTCCTAAAGATGACAGCTAAATAAGACACATATTGACGTAGATAACTAAAGCTCTTCTTTAATTACAAAATTATATAACTTAGAATTAGATTTTATTTCAAATTTGTCATTGAGGTAAATAATTTAGATGTACCAAACTGGTGTTTGATTAAAAAAAAAATGGTATA
Source organism: Hydrangea macrophylla (assembly GCA_033977485.1). Classification (NCBI taxonomy): domain Eukaryota; kingdom Viridiplantae; phylum Streptophyta; class Magnoliopsida; order Cornales; family Hydrangeaceae; genus Hydrangea; species Hydrangea macrophylla. The sequence goes on from CM066987.1 coordinate 82,729,926, forward strand.
TTTAGTATTTATCATTATGCACAAATGTTTTCCCTAAGATCTAGGGGCTGCAGGGCACCCTAATTAACCTTCTCATGATAATGCCCTTGCACATCTATCTATACATACGTGTGTATATATATATCTACATTAATGTTATGCACATGTCGATCCTTGTTTGCTAGCTAGTGCATGCTATCGATCCCATTGCTAGCTAAAGCAATGTGGAAGAATTTTAAGTACTTTTGCGAATGTGAAGAAGAGAAGTGGTATCCTTCTCTCTCTCCAAGTGGGAGGGGATGGGTTCGATTCCTCACGTGAAAAATTATGTGGGAATTTATCTCTTTAGATTGTCTACGGAAGAAAGTCCTTTTGAAATGGACTCGTGACCCCATTAGCTCTTGTAATATCTGTGCGTGACGCTTGTGACTGTATTGCCATTAGGAAAAAAGAAAAAAAAAAAGAAAGAGAGAAAAAAAAAAGAAGGCGAAGTAGAATCTGTCTTTCATTTGGCTTTTCCATGATTAGTGAGAAAATGAATACATCTTGATTGGTGAGCCATGATATATTGAAATAATTTAACGTGAATCAACCTTGTTTTTGTCATATCCATTGAAAATATAAAAAAGATACTGTTAAACTTATTCCCTACTTGTTTTTAATATGAATACAAATTGATTGGTGAGCCAAGAAATATTGACATAATTTTGTGTGAGTCCACAACCTTGTTTTTGTCATCTCCATCGAAAATTAAAAAACAAGATAATGTTAAAAATTATTTCCTAATAGTTTGAATACAAATTGAATGCTCAAAAATGGTGGGTGAGTTAGACTTTAATGTTGCAGATCTGTATGCACAACCGCGAAGCCATAAATTTTTTTTTGGAAGGCTGAGGAAGTATGAGGGGTTCGGGGTAGTGCTCTGAATATTTTTTTTAGGTCTATTTATACATATTTGATAATAAGATATGGTGTCAAATTGCGTTTATTTAAGAATGATATTATCTTTTGAGTTAATATTTATACATTTTGGTATTTATTTATCAACAAAATATGGTGTCAAATTGAGTTTGGAACACTTAATTGGAGTGGGGTAGACTCGATTTGGGCTAATATATCACATGTATTAAAAAAATTCTCAAATTTTGGGGAGGGCTAGATTATATTTGGGGTTAAAATATCACATATACTATTTTTTTTAAAAAATTTAGGGGGGGCTAAACTATAATTGAACTAAAATATCACATATATTAACAAAATTTATCAAATTTTGGGGGCTGTAACCCGGGAGAGCCTTCCTCAACATCTGCCCTTGTGTATGCACTAGGTAATATTATATATTTATGTGATTCTTAGTGGATGCCTTAATATATCCATTTTTAACTCCAAATTGAAAAGATATTATTAGAAAGTAATTCACACTATCAGAGAAGCAAATTGATTAACTTTAGTAAAAAAATAAAATTAAAAAGCATTCGATGCGTCAAGAAAAGTAGGTGAGTTGAATCTACATGTACTATTATTGTTATTATCAGTCAGGCTATGGAGAGGGCATCCTCTCTTTATTAAAGAGAGGGCATCTGTTTTGACCGTCAGATCGTATTTTCATTAAGGACAGTTTTATCATTTCACAGATTTTAAACACGATTCGGCGATCAAAACAGATGCCCTATTTTTATTAAAAAGAGGACGCCCTCACCGTAGAATTTTCGTTATTATTATTATTATAATTTTTTTTTACTAAAAGAATCTACATGTACTAGGTGTTAAATGGATGTCTCATGTCTGGAAATATACATATTATCTGCATTCACTGAGGTGACAATTTTTTTTTTCTCCTTTCCCTAACAAAAATACTCCGTATGACAATCACATCGTGTAAGTGTAATGTCACAGTTATTGCAAATTTTTCAACACCATGGAACCTAGATGAAGAGTACATGAATAACTCGAACGCATAAGAAGATCTTTTAACGCAGATAGATATCTAGCTTAGGTGGGCGACCTTAATAATTTCTCAAAACATTAGGGTTGGACGAGCCAATATACTTAAAGCATATTTATTAATACTATTAGCATAAAGGCTTAATTACAAAACAGACCCTTGAAGTTTGATATTTGATCTTTGTCTCAGTTTAATTCATATAGTTTCAATTGCTTCAATTTGATTCTTGAAGTTTTTTTAAATAGAAGCGATATAACCAAAATGTCTCGTACTGTAAAAAAATTTGACAAAATTCACCCTTGGCTATGTACAGTTTCGGGGATATATTTTGTATTTAAACCTAACATAAATAAAAACTTTAGTTTTTTCCTCTCCAAACTTGGGGCGATCACCTTACATCCCTCCCTCTAAAACTGTACTTCACGATCATACAAGCATTATATATATAATTTTTTTTTTGGTAAACTGGAAACAAGCTAAAAAAAACTAGCTCCCTCTAAGGAAACCAACACCAATACAATCCGCCAACATGGGCAAAAGCAACAAATTAGTATAAAAACATGTATTTATATATATATATATATATTAATATATATATAAACATACTAGCTATATATATACATACCATTATATACTTGTTCGTATATCTCAGGAAGCTCAGCAAGATATTTGGCAACGAAGGTGCAGGCGGAGCTGGCCGTGTCATGTCCCCCAATCAACAAACCCAATATCTTATCGGCTATATCCAATTCGGTCATGAACTTCCCACTCTCATCGCTCGTCAAAAGCATGTGCGATAATATATCTTGAGTCGGCGACGCCTTTCCATCGGCCAAATCGACCTTCCTTTGCTTAATGACAGAGTGAAGCTCCTTCCTAATAAAATTTGACGCATTAATCGCTCTACGGAATGGCGTTCCAGGTAGGTCAATTGGGACCGATATTAGCCCCGAGGCCAACTGGTCGAATGGGTCGGCGAATTTGGCTACGTGGTCTGGGTCTTCTATGCTTAAGAAGACCCGGCACGCCAGCCAAAATGTGAACCGTTTAGCGAGGGGGAAAATTACAATTTCGCCCTTATTCTCCCAATCGGACGCGAAATGTCTTTGCGCGATTGTGTCCATTAGGCCGATGTATCGGACTAAGGCCTCGGGCTTGAGGAAGTTTGGGAGCATTTTTCTCATTTTTATGGCCTCCTCTTTCGAGGAGGTTTGGGTCGATGACGGGAACACTTTGTTGACCGAGTTGGGCCACCACGATTGGACCAGCTTGTTCTCGTTCGAGAACAAGAACTTGTTACCAGCCGCCCCGCAAAATACAGCAGCTGGCTCACCGAGGAGGCTGGTCCGGAACACGAGGGACTTGTATTTGGTCATTCGATCGAATATGAATTTTTCCGGGTGACCTTTCCACCCGGTTGAGAGGAACTCAAGGCTCTCTCCGATGACGGGCCATCCGGTCCGACCCGGAGGGAGGTTATCGGGTTTGTTCTTGTAGAAGAGGTAGTGGAGCGAGAGAGAGACTAGGAGGACAAAGCTGCAGAGGAGAGAGACATAGAAGACCTCCATCTCTCTTAGTACACAATTCAATGTGTGAGAGTTTTTATGAGTTTGGAAATCTGAAAGAGTGAGTGAGGGCTATATATAGGCACACATGATAAGTTTTGTTGGGGGTGGTTATAATGAATGTGTGGGAGTGGCAGTATGAAGTCAAATTATGGTAGCTACATTGAAACTATAAATAAAACAAATCAAACACTAAATATTTTCACTAAAGGCTGGTGAGGGTGGCGTCAGTGAAATTTAATTTTGGCTTAGCAAAGTGACAATTCCGGGTATCTTGGGTGATAAGACTCTTAACAACTTTTCTCATCAAAAATATCTCATTACGTGGATTTTGTGTTTGGAAAAGACTGACATATATTTTTAATAGAATTTTCGGTTAAAAAAGACTCATCACATTGGATTGATTAATGTTATGCTTTTCAGATTTTTATACTAAAAGAGTTTCTCAAGTGATGTGGTAATGGAGTCAATTCTAATACAGTGGGACCAATACTTGAATTTTGATTGGAAAGTATTTATCTAGCTCCACTGCAACATCATTTGATAAACACTTTTGAGATAAAAATTTGAAAAGTATAGCATATCTCTATTGGGTTATTTGAATTTAAAAGCAACTCACTTTTAATTTTGGTAAAAAGTTTCTGATCATTGAAATTTAAGCAAATCAAATCCTTATGTCATAAAATTTTACATACATAGTCATGTGAGTTAATTTCACATTTGTAACTTGTTATGGGAAATTTTTTGTTACGCTATACTAACATAAAAATGAGTTAAACCTAAGATTCAAAAATCTATTTTAAAGGATTTTTGACTAAACTTCTATAATTTTAAAAATTCTTGAGATGTTATGAGTTTGAGTCGTTGGGAGTATATGGACCCATGTAAAGTATTGAAATAATGTGAAATATATTCTGAAACTTTCTCCGTTGTCCGTCGTATTATTTCATCATATAATTGGTCTACGTGAGTTTTATACGGCAAAAGCCGCTAACATAGACTAATCATTGTACTTTATTAAAAAAAAAAGAAAAAAAAAAAGACAAATCATTGTACAAAATATAATGCACCATTTCATATTTTAAGACATTTCATACCATCTATAATTGTGTGAAGATTGAAGTCAAAATAAGTATAAATTGCACTACTCACCCTTAGAAATTTGGATGATTTGACATTTAGACTCTAAAGATTTTAAGAAGTATTAGATCATAGACCTCATAAAATTAAATGTATTAGTAAAAAATCAACACGATTTTGGCCATTTTTTTAAAAAGGGGCTGCTAACTTACAACATGATTGTTGTAAGTTAGCAGCATACAACAGTCCTTTTAGCGACAAAAAACAGGTTTTTAGCGACGAAATATTTGTCGCTAAAGGTTCTAACTTTTAGCGACGAAAAATTTCATCACTAAAACTTTATTTTTCGTCGCTAAAAGTCTTCTATGCTCTTAGTTAGCAAATCCCTTTTTAAAAAACTTTTCGTTACATTTTGAATTTGGTGAAAAGCCACTCGCTGGAACAAAAAAATAGTTAATGCAAGATTATCTGGCAACTTAAAACTACCATAACTCACTCGTTTTTTTTTAATAGCCTCTTTTAGTGATTATTTATTTATATTTATTTCATGTATTTTTTCAAGATTTATGCAATGAAATTGAAAATTGTACAAAAGAAAGTAATTTGGAACTTCATTTTTCGATTTTATTTGTCAAAACAGAAGATATTATCTGTTTTGACAGATAATATTAATATTATCTGACTACTTTAAACCACCATAACTTACTCATTTATTTATTTATTTTTATAGCTTTTTTGAGTGGATTTTTTATTTTTTTATTTCATATATTTCTTCGAGATCTACGCAATTGAGTTGAAAATTGTACAAAAAAGGTAATTTAAAACCTCATTGTTTGATTTTATTTGTCAAAACATATGATATTATCTGTTTTTTCAAATGATATTAATATTATCTGTCAACTTTAAACACCATAACTCACTCGTTTTTTTTGGGATAATTAAAAATCAGTCAACAATTTGTTTACAAATGAAAAGTCAGTCACCTATTTTTTTAAAATAAGAAGAAAATCATTATAAAATTAAAAATTCTAAAATCAATCAACTTTTGATCTTTTTTTAAAATAAAAAATCAAAAAATTACATTTACCTCCCATATCTTCTTCCTTACCACCACCAGCCACCAGCCGCCGCCGCCGCCACCGCCACCGCCACCACCCGCACAATACCATGACAACCACCACCAGCCACCAACCACCACCACCACCCCCATCCCCACCCCCACCCCCACCATACCACGACCACCACCATTACCACCACCACAACCACCACCACCACCATGATGTAGCGCCTCGATTTTCTAACAACACAAAATCGGAACACTACGTACCTCACATAAACAAAATAAACTAGAAGTTTAAACGGTAATTGTCAATCAAAAATCAAAATAGACATAACTCCGAAATCATGATAAATTTAAATCGAAATACAAATGATTCTAGCTCTCAAATATTAATTTCTAAAACAATTGGCACATGCGCCAAAAATTCCAAAGGTACAAAATCTCACTAAACTCCAAGGTCTAGAACTCTAAGCTTGCCAATCTCAACATGATCCAAGCCACTGCTGGATACAACGATCATAACCTGAAAACATTCTCCGGCTACGTTCATAAATTGAACGCACCCGAGATGCATGGAGACATCCGGGTCAGTATAAACTGGTATGAGTAAACATGAGACCCCAAATAATCCCTGATCAAACAAAAAGAAACCAAAATAATGTGTCATGACAAGACGTGAGTACCTGCGTTGAAATAGACCAATACCAAGCCCTTAACTACGTTTTTAGTAAAAACCCAAACATGCCAACTATCCGAAATTAAGATTTACATATCCATACAACTCTTTATAATTTTCTAAGGTCGTTAACTATTTTTAATTTTCTCCAAACAGAAAGAGGTTATGAACTTCTACAATAATAACGTGATGAGACACAAGACTTTAGTTTCACTCACAAGGTCTGAACCAAGGGATGACAGTTTAGTTTTTCATGCTTATACCAAATATCAACTCTACTTACCTTACGTAGGAGAGGTCTAACCTGCACAAAAGTGTTAGCGGACCCCACCTTCCTGCAATCAAAGAGATTAACACAAAAAAATGATATAAACACTAAACTTGAATAGACTAAACGTACTTCCTTACGACCTTATCTCGAACAACCCATAAACATAAAATAACTCTACCATATCATTTACAAACATATAGAAGACTTACGAATTAAAGATACTCATTCCTAAGATCAAACATGTGAAAAGGAAAAATTGCACGTTTTGTCCACTTGACCACCTGATTGTAAAGTTCAATTTTGAAGCTCTAAGCGGCATTTTCAGGAAATACAAAATACGAAAAATGTTCATAACGAAATTTCTCTTTAAGATGTCAAATGCCTTAATTTTACCAATTCTTTTACAACTTTTAAAGAATATAAAACAATACTGCCTGTGTGGGACAGATGATTCGTATATCTACAAATAAACATTTAAATGTAATAAATGATCTCAATTACAATAATATTAAATAAAGAAAATGTCCAGAATAGTACTTTACATTAAATCATCATAGTTGTTGGCCCAAATATGGAAACCTTAGAGGAGGGGTGAATAAGGTTTTAGCGGAAAATTAATCTTTTAAAAACTTAATAGCAAATTAAATACAATCACAAGAAATAATGTAAAGAGATAAGAGAAGAGACACTTGCAAATCGAGTTTTTAAGTGTTTCGGCAATCGCACACCGCACATACACCCCTCAAGAACACCTCTTAAGGATTCCTTTAATCCGATCTACTTCACGGGTGTAGACCAAACCATTACAAGAGCCTCCAATCTCTCATAAAGAAGAAAACCTCTTCTTTGCAATCAAGAGTTACTAACCCTCACTCTTTTATAAATGATTTGAATACAAATTGAACTCTCTCTCTCTCTAGAGTGGATAATACAATTTAAAGGTCACACAACAACTCCTTAGTGAGTGGATAATGCAAATGAAAGCTCACACAACAACTCCTTAGTAAGTAGATAATACAAATGAAAGCTCACTACAATTTACTCTCTCAAGAATTACAATTAAAATCTAGAGCAAATTGATTTTTCACTCAAACTAGGGCTCAATTGTGAATGATTAAAAAACAAGAAGTTGTGTGATTTAAATAGATGCTTTCCAATGGATTGATCAATATTAAAAGGTTTGGAAAAAATATATTTTTAGGCCAAGAAAGATTATAGCCGTTAGTGGCAAAATGGTAAATATCTGGCCTTGAAAAAAAAAAACTAGCCGTTATGCACAAACTGCCTAATCTAGTCGACTGAAGTAGCGACCCAGTCGACTGATGCCTTTTCAGTCGAATGAAAAGTGGCTCGGTCAACTGAAACTTGAGAAGCAGAATGTATGTTTTCAGAGAAGAAACTAGTCGACTGAAAAGTGGTTGGTCGACTGAAATCTGAAGGGTCCAGTCGACTGAAGAAAGGTTCAGTCGACTGTTTTTTATCAGAAAAATAGTTTTCTTGTTTTGAAAGGTTTATCCAAGTTTTAAGCCTTTAAGCCCGTTATGAATGATAATCAAAAAGCTTTACAAAGAGAACCTAGTCTTCAACTAAGGATGAAAGATCTTCAAATCTTTAAGCTTGATCCTTGTTGAGCTCCATCACTCTTGGGCTTCACCATATGCTATCTCAATTATTCAAACAAAGTTAGAACACTTAAGTACATGAATCAAGAGATTAGCATAACGAAAATGACATGATAATTGATTGAAATAGAACCAATGAAAGTATGAAATTATCACTAAATTGTCATCATAGAAACAAAACAAAAATAATGCCTTAAAGAAATTCAAGACTAATAATTTCCCCCTTTTCGATAATGTCAAAACGTACAATAGATAAAGCAATTTAAAGCACAATAGGTGTCATTTTCATGTTATCATTCAAAGTAACAAGATTTCCAAAGTATGAGTCCAAGAATGATAACTTACAAAAAAATATATATTCTCTTTTATCATTTTCAAGAATTTCAAATTCTATTTTATTTTTCCCCTTTTTGACAACAACAAAAAGATTGGGGGTTTGAACTAGAAGTTCCCCCTCAAGATAAGAAAACATTTCATGGAGGCAATAAGATACCAAAATAATTAAAATGAACATAGTAATATGTTCCCCTTAATATATGCATATATGAATGAATATCAATTTAAGATCAAGATAATGCATAATCTCCTTAGGAGGATGGAATAGCTATGAACAACAAAACAAATAGCTTGATAAATCAAACAAGATTAGCATGCTATCAAAATCAAGAGAAATATCAAAACAAGTTAATCTAACCTACTCCTATTAGGTTTAAGGTAAGAGATTTAACCATTATCCAAGCGCCTCTTGGATGCCACAGTTGCCAAGGAGGTAGAAAAAGATACCTTTATAACCCAAACCATGTTAGTTTTCTTACGAATTGAACATTTGTAATTAACATGCCCCATTTTCATGCAATAATGACAAGTTACATGAGGATTGAAATTGCTTGAAGTAGATCCTTTTGTAAAAATGCTTTGATGAGATTTGTTTGAAGAACTAGAACTAGTAGAAGCATTGCTTGAAAAGAAATTGTTGTACTTCTTTTCTTTGTACGATTGAAACCGAATCCGGTTTTATCAAAAACACATCTTTGTTTTCCCAAAAGCATATTCAAATTTTGTTCACCTTAGGTAAACTTGGCCAAAGTTTTTGTTAAATCATCCACCTCCTTTCTCAATTCAACCTTTTCTTTTTTAATAAATTCACTTGAAGGTTGATTGGTTACAAGCTTTCCTTTTCTCAAAATTTCATTTTGAGATTTTAAATCATTCAACTACTTTTTCAACTCTAAATTTTCTTTTTCAAACTCATTTGAAGATTTGTGCTCTTAGAATATGTTTTTCATTTTCAATCTTCAAAGATTCATTTTGGGATTTCAAAATATTTAACTCATTTGAAAGTTTGGAAAAATTCTTTTTAAGAGTTATATATTTAGATCCCAAATTCTCCAATTCCTCATGTAACTCCTCAAAAGCACATTGAAACTCATTATAGTTAGGAGATTCAACAATAGATGTAGAGTTAGAGTTTACCAAATTCTCTTGTGCACCTTCTTGGTCACAGGAGTCATCATCGGATGAGTCATCATCATCCCAAGTGGCCTCTTTGGCCGTTTTCTCATTCTCATCATCTTCATTTACAAAAAAAACACACTTTTCCTCTTCACAAGTTTGGTTAGTTGTAACATGAAAATTTTCTAAACATAACCAAATTTCACTTGCACTAGAGCATGGGCGAATTCTTTTATATGAACTATCATCTAAAGAATTATATAGAATTTTCATGGCTATAAGATTCGATAGAAAGTTATTTTGATCACTTTCATTCTATTCAATCTTTGGTTTAGGAGGAAAACCATTTTTGACAATACTCCAAAGATTGTAGTCAAGTGAACGAAAATAAATTTCTATTCTCATCTTCAAATGATCATACTTATGATCACTCAACAATGGAGGAGTGCTAATGCAATAACCTTCTTGAACTTTTGACTCAACATTTTGAAATTCAATAAAATCATTAGAGACATTGAAAGAGCAAGAAGTAGAGGTTACTCTATTGTCAATTGCCATGAGGCAAAGATTGACAATCTCATCTTCATTTGAGTTGTCGTCTGATGATTCACTCTCGGAGCAACTTTGAGTGGCCTTCACTGCCTTCTTCTTACGTTGCTCATCTTTAGGAGGCTTCTTTCCCAATTTTTCTTTCTTTAGAAACTTTGCAAATTTTTGGGTGATCAAAGCCATTTCCTGACTCTCATGATCTTTTTCCTTTTTCTTTGAGCTTGAAGACTTCAAGGCCATGTCTCCTCTTTTGATCTCCTTTTTCTTGTCTTCTTCAACAAGCACGGCTAACTCCACTTCATGGGTAATGAGAGATCCCATGAGTTGTTCAATTGACAAGTTTGTCAAATCTTTCACTTCTTGGATAGCCGTGACCTTTGGTTGCCATTGCTTTGGTAAAACCTTAAGAATTTTCTCAATAATTTCTTCATTAGCATAAACTTTACCAAGATTTTTCAAGCTATTGATGATAATTGTAAAATTGGTAGACATATCACCAATAGACTCAAAAGGAAACATTTTGAACATTTCATAAGATTGAACAAGCAAATTAATTTTTGACTTTTTAACTTGGCTTGTTCCCTCATTAGTCACTTCAAGTTTATCCCAAATTTCTTTTGCGGATTCGCAAGATAAAATTCTATTGTATTCATTTGGATCTAAACCGCAATATAATAAATTCATTGCCATTGCATCCATTTCAATGAGTTTCTTATCGGCATCATTATACTCATCTTCCGTTTTTGAAATCGAAATACCATTTAAAATTTTTGTAGGAAGATGAGGGCCTTTGACTACAATTTTCCATAAATCAAAATCTTGAGAAATCATATAGATTCTCATTCTATTTTTCCAATAAGCATAATTTGATCCATTGAAACACGATGGTCTATTTGCCGATTGACCCTCACTATAAGAGATGCTATAAGTGTTGGTTTCCATTTGGATCTTAACTCAAATTTTTCAAAAATTTTTGAAAAAAATAGAAGAGCCGAAGCTCTAATACCAATTGCTGGCCCAAATATGGAAACCTTAGAGGGGAGGTGAATAAGGTTTTAGTGGAAAATTAACCTTTTAAAAATTTAATAGCAAATTAAACATAATCACAAGAAATTATGTAAAGAGATAAGAGAAGAGACACTTGTAAACTGAGTTTTCAAGTGGTTCGGCAATCGCACACCACGGCCTACGTCCATCCCTCAAGAACACCTCTTGAGGATTCCTTTAATCTAATCTACTTCATGGGTATAGACCAAACCGTTACAAGAGCCTCCAATCTCTCCGAAAGAAGAAACGGGAAGATAATGAACCAACCCCAACAAACTATATTCCGAAAATGCCTTTCCACCAAAAGTTGACGAACCATCGCATTTTTCAAAGAAAGGGTCAAAAATAAATAGAGGATATACTCGAGGTATTTAAACAAGTTAAAATAAATATTTCATTCCTCGATGCGGTAAAACAAATACCCTTTTACGCTAAATGCCTTAAAGATCTTTACACTCAAAAGCGTAAATTGCATAGTCATACTCCAATAAAGGTCTTTCTCACTGAAAAAGTAAGTTCTATTTTTCAAAATGCGCCTCCGAAGTATAAGGATCCAGGTACGCCAACGATCTCATGTATCATAGGTGACACTGTCATTCATTGGGCTCTCCTTGACTTAGGGGCAAGTGTTAATCTTTTACCCTACTATGTTTACAAACAACTAGGTCTAGGTGAACTGAAACCCACGACCGCTACTATCCAATTAGCGGATCGTTCTGTCAAAGTACCTAGAGGAATCGTCGAAGATGTTTTGGTTTAAGTAGATCAATGTTTTTATCCCGTCGACTTTATGGTCCTTGATACCGAACCTGTGCTAGACGCTAGAAAACACACCCCTGTCATTGTTGGTCGTCTATTATTAGCCACCGCTAATGCACGTGTCAACTGTCGAACATGGGTGATAAAAGTGTCATTCGGAAACATGAACCTAAAATTAAACGTTTTTAATGCTATTGATCAACCTCCCAAAGACGATGATTATCAATATGTGGAGGGTAGTGAGGTTAGAAGAATAATTGAACCTACTAAAGAATTGAAAATGAGTGAGGAGAATAATATAGTAAGTAATGAGCGGACGAATTTGAATAATACAGATCCTAATGATGAATTTACTTGGAATGTAAGAAATCGTTTTGAACACGATCAAGGTGAATCGTCGAATGAATTAACTCAAAACGACATTCTTTCTGCTTTTTACCAAAATCTTCCTAATACCTTCAAGGGTTCACAGTTCGAGTTACGGCCTCCATGAGTCTTGAGCTAGAACGGTCTAACTGAAGACATCAAAGGCAGCGCTTCTTGGGAGGCAACCCAAGCTTTAACTCGTATATTTTTCTTGTTTTTAATGGTTTTTGGGTCATTTTGATCAGTTTTTGGAGTTTTTTGGACAGGTTTTGGGGGTCGGGATTAATTTATTTTAAACTTATTTACATGAAACAAAGGAAGAAAGAGGAAAAGACCAAGTCGCGCACGCGACCCGCTCGCGCGATATTTCCTCTTGGAGAAAAAATTTCATCGTTTCTTATATATAGCCTTAGCATCTGCTCGGGCTTCAAATCGCGTGCTCGAGGGTACTCGCGCGAGCCTGTGCCTTAGAAAATATTTTTAATGAAACTAAAAAGCAGCCTCAGCTTCTCCTCGTGGAGGGGTCCGCGCGCGCGAAGGTCTCTCGCGCGACCCGCTCAAGCGAGAGGTGATTTTTGTTATTTTCTGTTTTGTTCTCTTACCTTCTTTTTCCCAACCTGGTCAGTTGTTTTTATCTTTTCAGTTTGTTCTGTTAGGTCTCTTTTTGGATTAAGTTCGTCTTCGTTTTGCTTATTCTGTTTGTTTTATTTTCATTGAGTCTCTTGATTATAGTTTAGTTTCTAGTGATTTACAAAAAAAATGAAAAAATAAAAAATAAAAAATAAAAATAAAAAAATAAAAAAATAAAAAAAATTTAATAAAAATAAAAAATAAAAAATTAAAAAGCATGTACACCACAGTCTGTATTATATACATCCATTTCTTTTCTTTTTCTATTGTTCTTTTGTTTGTTTATTTTCTTTTGTCAAGTATTCACAGGTGAAATAGAGGCTCCATTTGGAGCAATTAAAATTTTATCGCCTTATTTATACGTTCACCTGTTTGTGACTGTCGAGATCGAGGTAATATCGTTCCTTCCTTACATACTCTACTCTCTTTCGTTCTATTATTTCATTGGGGACAATGAAATGTTTAGGTTTGGGGGTATGCACTCACTTGTACATATGCACGCACCACACCAATTTTTTAAAATTTTTTAATACTTGTGCTTAAAAAAACGATTTTACCTACGTTTTTGCATTCTCGATTCGATACTTATTGTTAGATAACTCAGATTGTTATAGAATGGTAAACAATGAGAATATGTGGTTAAACATTTGCTGAAGTCATGATACGATGTTTTAGTTTATGTATTGTTCGAATCGTAGTTTTATATCATAGATTTGCACACAAAGCCATGCACTGCACGTAGTCGCTTGAATATACTAGGTGGATGTGAACTATAATATGATTCAGATTTCTAGATAACACAAGGTGGAGACTAAACCCAGTGAGCTTTTAAGCCTATCTTTTCTTTTTAGAGGGTTATAAATACACATTGTACATGTCGAATTTTATTGAAATAGCGCATTAACTCGTTGTTTAGTCTCATTATTCTTATTTTGGTTGATAGTCAAGTTAAAATATTTGTTACCATGCTAAATAATCTTCCGTTGTAAACGTTGAAGAACCATATGACCCTAGGACATGATGGTAGGCCCTCTTTATTTACCTATCCAGAAAAATGATAAAATTTTCTTAGTTCGCCTCTTTGAGCCTTTGAATTGCCTTTTTCTCTAATCACCATTATCCATTTTTTTGCTCCAACTTGACCAACTTGGAGTTCACCACTGAGAGATTCGTCAACTTTTAGTGTTGATAAGGCGGTGTGTCAATTGAGAGGAAGACGAAAACAAGATAATATTTGGGGTAGTTGCCTTGGTGTTCGATGAATATTCGTTTCAAAAGCAACAAGAAGGAAAATAATGGAAGGTTGAAAAGAAAGAGAAAAGAAAAGAAAGAAACAAAGAAATATATGAAAAGAAGAGAATGAAAAGATGAAAGTTGGTAGAAGAATGGATGAAAGAAATTGAACATGCCTTACAATACCATTCTGAAAACTACCTAATGAATCCTTTCTATCCTTTTTCATTGCCTGAGTCACGTTACAACCTTTGAAAAGTCCTATTTGATCCTAGAAAACATGGTTTGGATATGTAAACGATGGGAGGGGGATTAAAACATGGTAACGATGAATTTTTCTTGACTGTTGGCGTCCTATCCATGAGACTATTATTCTTTCGTGTTATGCGTCTTTTTCGAGTCATAGGTGAGCATTTCTTGTTTTGAAAACATATTTCCTTTGCTCCTATATATTAAAGAAATTACACCTATTTCTGAGTGTTTCGTTTGAGAGTGTAATTAACATTGTGAGATTCGTAGTCGAAGCATAGTTGGATGGTTATCCGAATTATATTCCAAGTTCATGACAAGTGCGTGTTCATTTGGCTACCACATCACACTCGTGCAAGTTTATGAGAAACTCTATTGATTTATATGAAGCATGTGCTTGTGATCGTTTTTCATGACGTAAGTGGACGTTTGACTCCGTTCTTCTTGTTCGTTATTGTCACGCCCCGGCGTAGCCAAAATAGGGAAAAAAATTTAAAATTTCCATCTTGGACCCTGAGGCACGCGACTGGTTGCATTACCGAATTGTCCATGACCAAATACTAATAATAAACAACGTAACCAAAAGGATAAAACCAACATCTGCTCACATTGATATATTACAAAGAAAGGCCACAGTACTAGTTAACTATTACATCATGGTGGATACATCAGAGTCTTATGGCTCTAGGGCCTTACAAAAGCTATAATAAGTCTTCTGATAGAGCTTTCCACCAAAGACATTTACAAAAGACAGCCACTAGTCTTCTCTCTAACAAGTATATCCATAGCCATCTTCGGTGTACTCTTCCTCCACGTTCTCTGCTTGCGTAACATCATAACCCGTGTACTCGTAACCTGGATAAGCTAGACATGGGAATGTCCAGCGACATGAACGTCGTCAGCTTATGAAAGCTGAGTGAGTAAGCTAAATCAAATGGAACGTATATAGTAAAACACAATAGGAATACATTTACTATCTTTCAACATGTCTTTTAGGATCTTTACGTTCTCACCGTCGAATTATAACTAGTAGCGTACCCGACTGCGTATTCGATAGGAATACAACAATTCAGGAGACCTGTCTAGACATTCTTAATGCCACTACCATTCATTTCTAACATCCGACATCATTTACAAACCCAAAGTGTCTCTTGCTAACCAAACCATCTTTCATCAACCACTTCATCTTTCATCAACCACTTCGTCACAAAGAACTGAAGTGTCAAGGAGTGCAAGAACATCCATTTCGTCACGAAGAATCGAAAGGAGTCTTCACTCAAAGAATCACCGCTTCGTCACAAAGAACCGAAAGCGTTACGGAGTACAAGAACATCCATTTCGTCACGAAGAACCGAAATGAGTCTTTACTCAAAGAATCACCGCTTCGTCACGAAGAACCGAAAGCGTTACGGAGTACAAGAACATCCATTTCGTCACGAAGACCCGAAAGGAGTCTTTACTCAAAGAATCACCGCTTCGTCACGAAGAACCGAAAGCGTTACGGAGTACAAGAACATCCATTTCATCACGAAGAACCGAAAGGAGTCTTTACTCAAAGAATCATCGCTTCGTCACGAAGAACCGAAAGCGTTACGGAGTACAAGAACATCCATTTCGTCACGAAGAACCGAATGGAGTCTTTACTCAAAGAATCACTACTTCGTCATGAAGAACCGAAAGTCTTACGGAGTACAAGAACGTCCATTTCGTCATGAAGAACCGAAAGGAGTCTTTACTCAAAGAATCACCGCTTCGTCACGAAGAACCGAAAGCGTTACGGAGTACAAGAACATCCATTTCGTCACGAAGAACCGAAAGGAGTCTTTACTCAAAAAAATCACCGCACCACAACTCAACAACACATCCCTTTTTCTTACTATCCTGATCTCCGCTGCCCAGATTACCTATCCGACAATTATCCTTATCATAATCTGCTTCTAACATAGCACAACCGACCCTTACGTTTTCCTGACCGCGCATTCGTCACTCATTTCAGAATTTAGTTCATTAAATGACTTCTGAATATACTTTCGAAGTTACGTTTATACATCCATCATCCTGTTTTATGTCGTAATATACTTACAATGAAAACTTATCCAATCTCTATCAACGCAAAGCTTGGGTATGAACTCTCTATGGTCATCACACTATATTCATAACAACGGAAACCTAGCATGTAGCTCGTGGATTTAATACCAATAATATATAGATGAAGCCCCTAACATACTCATCTACTCGATAGCACTACCATAGCACAAGATATCCATAACCACACAGGTACCGATAAGCAATCATCATTAATAAACACATCATACAAGTAGTTATACAATCTGCCAGGAATTAATTTTACTATGTTGACTGAATTGATATGATTTATTTGGGCATGATAAATTGATTTGTAGATCAAACTCAAAACTAGAACATTGTAGATAGTTAGATTAGATTCATGTACAAAAAATTTAGCTTCAATTACATTTTTGAGTTGCTCAAAATATTTATTTTACTTAGACATTTCTATATTTTCGGACTGCTCTATCCCAGATTTATAGTACTGCGTTGCATGTGCATTTCACCTATCAAGGAGTCATTTTTAGACCCGGCTATAGAAGGGTTATTTGTAGATAAATGAGTTACCTTTCTCCACAAAAAAAACCTAGCTTAATTCAGATTTTGGAGCTGCTTAAAACACTCATTTTACTAAACTACATTCTGCTGGAGGTTTTTGTTTCTCAGATTTAAATTGCATGTACATTTCACCTATGAAGAAATGATTTTTAGACTGAGCTATAGAAGAGTTATTTGTAGATAAATGAGTTAGCTTTCTCCACAAAAAAACCTAGCCTCATTCCCATTTTTTAACTGCTCGAAATGTTTGTTTTACTAAACAACATTCTGCTGGAAGTTTCTGCTTCCCAGATTTGAAAATTTATCTTGCATGGCATGGATCTCTCAAACTATCAACATCAAGCACTTAATAAACATTACTACATACTATATAGGTTCTAAAGTGAGTTAGAATACTCACCAAAACTTGAAATTGAGCTTGGGCTTTGGATTTGAGCTTAGGAAATTTGAACTCAACTTCAATGGTGGAGACTTCTTCCTAGTTCTTCTTCTCCATCTCCATGTATCTCTCATCTCCCATCTCTTTCTTTCTAAGTGCAGATTGTAATGTACTAAAAGAACTAAAAATGCATATGCATGGAAGCTTATATAATGCAAGACTTATGCTAGGTGTCACATGCATGTATGCATGTTAGGACAAGTGTCCTACAAGTGGAAAAGTGTCACATGGGGTGGTGACATGTGTCAATGGGGTTGCATGTAGCTTCCATGTGGCCGGCCATGGTGGGTCCCACCTTGGGTTTTGTGCCACTTCCTTGGTTTGCATGCATAAGTTCCTTGATAAACGTGTCGGTCTTAATTTACGTCCAAACGGGTGTTGTTTCTAACGTCTGGGTCCGATTACGGGACTAAGTTAATTCTAATTACGGTCGAGTCGGTGGAGTGATTATAGTCTAATTAGTAATTATATTACACTGATACAGTCACACAAATAAAATAATAATATAATAATAGACCAGATATAGAAATTCATAAAACTCGTATTATTGCACGTAGAGAAATTACAGGTATTACAGTTATTCTATTTCAAATCATTGTTGTATGATAAGGAGTATTGACTATTAGTTTTTGTTGTTAATAAAACTTTTTAAATTTACAAGTTAATAAAGTTGGTTATGGGTGACTTGTTGATAAGAACCCTCACGAGACTTCACTCGTCTGACTAGGGACACCTAGGGGTTTAAAAGGCTTATTGCAGACGCTTAATGCCATCGCGACCCATGCGATAATGGAGTAGTATTTTATTAGTAGTTTAATTTGATTTTTAGTTTTGCTCAAGGACTAGCAAAATGTAGGTTTGGGGTGTGATTGGGAGAAAACAAAACCTTATTATACGCCTTAACGCGCATTTGTTAGTATTTTTTATCTTGTTTTTGTGTATTTTTACTTCGTTTTCTATTTTGTGACAGGTTTTGGAAGAAAACAAGTATTCCAGGCTAAACAGGGTGAAAAAGCAGAAGAAAAGAAGCTGAAAAAGGCCTATCGCGCGCACGACCCTCTCGCATGGAATACATAAACCTCGCTCGCGCAACATGTGTAAAAATCAAAGTTGCGTATTTCGTTATCCTAAAGACTCGTGTGCAAACGAAACTGCCAAATTACGTTCAGACTATAAAATATAGCAGTTTTAGTGCGTTTCGGGTTAGGAAAGCCTCCAAAAACTTGTTCCAAACTCTACATATACTATGTTTTTATTCAATTTTTAGGTTAGACTATATTATACACATATACATACAGCCATATGCAATAATATACACAGCCATTGAAGAGAGGAAAGCAAAGAGAAGAAGAAGAAGACCAAGGATTCCCATGGCCTCCTCCATCTACCTCTTGCCGTTCATCAATTCCATGGCCTACTAAACCTAGATCTAGGGTTTCAATGAAACCCTAGCTAAGTAATAGGGAGTTATTTATATTTTTATTTTAGTTTTATAATGTATGGATGATGATTACATGTTTAGAGGATTTTTTTTATAATAAATCGTGCTTCTATTGATTAAATCATTACTTTCAAAATCTATTCTTGTCTTAGATCTATTTTGACTGTGATGTGCTCAATGGTCTATATTTGCTGTGCTTGTATAGATTATTTACACGTAATGGTACTTAAATGAATTGGGCTATCAAGTATCTGAATAGTGCATGCCTAGGTTAGACGGATTATGCCACAACCCTAGTCTAGTATGGGATAATTCGTGCTAATCGAAGATGGATTATGTTGGTGCTTGAACCATGGTGATTTTCTTGACAGAAAAATTGGGCTTATAGCTACAATTCTCCATTATCATCCAACTTAATAAGCTAATTTAATGCATAAATACCCTTATTATGAAGCTAGTGGTGGATTTGCAATCCTAGGTTCCCTAAACATATTAATAAAAACAATTTTAAATTACTTTCATAGTTTAGATTTATTTTCATTAGTCTTATGTCACACCCCAACCCGCCCCAGCGGATTAGGACACGTGTAACAAGAGTAACCGCACCCAAAATATACACTAACTAGAAGAAAAAGTGAATAAAATCACTTTAAAGAATTCTATTGTGCCAAAACAGCCTCCAAGGGCAAAATGGTCATTAAGAAAGTATGTAAGATTTTTAAACCAAAAGTTAGATTTATGAGTCCCGGTTCCAACGCAACAAACCGCGCGGGAATCCGAATTTTCTAGAAAAAGTTATGCACGTTTTCGTAAAAGCGAACATGTTGTGAAAAATACAAGGCGGATCGATCCCTTCATAAATCGCGGATCGATCCATTTATATGAGTCTCTCGCAGAATGTTCCCTTAAAAGGGCGGATCGATCCCTTCACAATTCTGCTGCTAAATGTTTTTGCTGTCAAAACAAGTTTTAACTTCCAAAACACAACCAAAACTCATGAAAACCTTATGAAACTTTAGGAAAACATCTCCAACACATTTCCAAACACTTTTAAACTTAAGTCAAGCTTGGATCATACAAACACATTCACAATTTGATCAAATCCACTAAGAACTCATTTCATTTGAACTACAATGAACTTTTTAAACTTTGAAACTCAATTCTCATTCAAAATTCATGAAACTTGTTGGGAATCAACTCAAGGTTGTAACTAGCATTGTGAACACTAAGGAAACATGTTTAAGACCCTAGCGACACATTCGAACTTGTCAAGATGGTCTTAATTACTAACTTGCACCATTTGAGCAAAACAAAAGAGATTATACATAGGTTCTACTTTTCACTTCCAAATACATAGTTATGATCCAAATTCATTTCCAACAACCTAAGTATGAACATTAACATAAAAGAAACCATAATTACACCTTTTTACAAGTTCAAAAGAAGTTCTCAAGCATGAGGCTCAAATCTCCCCCATCGCTCCCATCTCTCCCATCTCTCCCAAGCACAAGTCAAGACTTCAAGCCTCAAGTCAAGGACCTTAAGCCACTAGTTACACTGTAATATAGGCTTAAAACATATCTACAAGTTCCAAAACCTTTCCCCCTCTTCCCGAGCACGTCACTTCCTCTCCGGGTATTGCTCCGTACCTGCGGTGGTTATTCAATAACCACAAAAGAAAATAGTATTTGTTTAAGCTTTCACTTAGTGAGTAAAACTAATCACATGTATGAGTGTAATGTCATATTCAATGCACAAATCAACAATTAACATATCATTTAGTCTCCAAAGACCAAACATCAATTCACCGTGTCGTCGCTCTTGCCTTTTTCCTTATGCGCATATAGCACCTCTAATTCACACCACCTCACATACCCTTCCACAGTTGGGTCGCCACCCACACACCTTTACACAGTTAGAGTGGTGAGTACCCTTACACCGTTGGGTTTTTCCACTTCTCCTTATTATGGAGTAAATCCACGGTGAATTAACATAAGGCTTTCTTCAACCCACATAACATAATCACATAATCATCTCAACATGGTAATTCACACACCATTTAACACATATTAACTTCCAATTTTAAGTAAACTAACCAAACCCACATATATCAACAAGTTAATATATATCCAACTCTCATGTCCATGCTTTAACTTACAAGAATTCAACAAACTAACATGTAAATTAACACATATAACATGATTTACATTCAGCCCATGGATTAGAGTCACTCACCTCTTATAGATTTTACCCCAACAAGCAAATTCCTTAACGATTGTTGCCCAAATCCTACTCCGGAGTGGTTCCTACAAGTTTTCGGCAACCGCTTGTCACCGTTTAGAGTGAGCTACCAAAATCCGACGATTAAAATGTAAATAAAAGGTATAGAAATGATCGTCTCACCTCCACGAGTTCGAAAACGGCTTCAGTTTGCGAATCCGACGAACGACGGCGACGGAACGACGAGATTTCGACGTCGGTGACGGTTTCTCCGTTTCTCTCTCCGAACTCTCTTCTTTTTCTTTTGATTATTGCTGTGAATTGTGAGAGTGATATACACTCATTTGACACCTATACTCATACATGCAATGAGTTGTCAAAATTTTCCTTTATTTCCATTTACACCCCCATAATTTCTTAAGTTCTTATTATGAAATCCCCCAAACATTCCATTAACTACCCAATTATTTAATGAGTGTTTGTCTAAGTCTCGTATGGGTCCCAACATGGGTCCCACATATTTTGTGAAATTGCTATCGCACCTAATAATTTT
Organism: Hydrangea macrophylla; assembly: GCA_033977485.1. Taxonomy (NCBI): domain Eukaryota; kingdom Viridiplantae; phylum Streptophyta; class Magnoliopsida; order Cornales; family Hydrangeaceae; genus Hydrangea; species Hydrangea macrophylla. The sequence continues at coordinate 82,751,687 of CM066987.1, forward strand.
AAATCTTTTTCATTTATACCCTTATAACACCAAATACTACACATAAATCAACATGTACTGTGAAAGCATATAAGCAAATATTCATGTATTCACATAAAATGCATTTCATCATTTACAATGCAAATTACCAATTTACCCTTCGCTGGGTTCCACTTCCAAACCTGTCCCTCCTCATTGGGGACTTTTTCAATTGGTGTCCTTTTCTAAACACCTTTTTACATGGGCGAGTCCAAGCCTCCCCTTAATCCGTTTTATACACTAATTAATTTTGAATTAATGTACATTACAAGATAGTTAAACCTTTCTTCCGGGTACGGGTGTTACATCTTATCAGTTTAATTAAAATTCAAATCAACTTCCGTTTTCATAATTAATTAGATTTAGGTTTTTAAATTAAAAGCTGTAGTAATTCAATCTCTGTGGGTTCGACTTTTACTTTCACTACTACAAATCTTTAGAAAAGTAAAGTACACTTTTTATAACTTGATATTGACAACATCAATTCCTAAGTTTGTTTAAATGCGGTTGTCATGCCCCGAAGTAGCAAAAATAGAGAAAAATAATTTCCTTCATATGATCATGACCTAGCATAATACATAACGCTCACATCCCACGTAGATATGATCATGACCAACTCACAATACTGACACACTTATACTGACGGTCACCAATACCCACTGACTAAATCACTAGGATTAACTAATGTTACCTATCATCATAACTCAAACCTTATCTAGTTAATGCATCATAATGTTACTAACATTTTGAACCTTATTACGTTCTTACCACATTATCTCAATCTCATTATTGTATCTTTTTATCTCTGTAACCTATAATATTACATTATAGAAACATGGAACATCAATGAACAACTAAGCATTATGAATTATAAACTAAAGGAAACAACTAAGTTTTGTTATGGTTCGATCGATTGAGATAGCTTCAATCATTTGAGGAAAGTGTTGTTTGATCTAATGAAGTATTCTCGATCAATTGAAGTCAAGGCGGTCTCGATCGATTGAAGTCATTTAATCGATTGAGACTCAAGGTGGTTCGATCGATTGAACTCAGTTAGATCGTTCGAACTTTGTCTTCTCCAGATTCTGATAGTGAATGTCCAGAATACATTAGGGAGTGTTTGGGTTATTTCGAATACATCCAGAATATGTAAAACATCACAACTAAGATACTGAGTGAGTTTGGAACTCACTGAACGTAGTTAAGGGTGTGTTTGTCTTGAATCCTAACTTTGAGCTTTAATGGCCCCTCTCTCTCTCTCCCTCTCTCTTTCTTCTGTCTTTGCCTTCTTTCTCTTTATCTCTCCTTGTTCTTCTTCTTCTTCTCTACTTCTCTCTCTCTCTCTCTCTCTCTCTCTCTCTCTCTTTCTCTCTTTGCATGTATATATATCTATTTATGTATATATATATGGATGTTTATGTATATATAAATAAACATAGGCATGCATACTCTCTCTCTCTCTAACTCTTTCAAGCTCAGCAGCCACTCCACACACACGAACATAATGTATATATAGAGGGGGAGGGGTACAGGTGGCATTGTTTGCGTGAAACCTGGAATTATGATAATTACAAGTTTGATCGATCGAAGAGTGTTCGATCGCTCGAGAGCAGATCGATCAGGTTTGATCGATTGAAACAAGTTTGATCGATTAAAGTAGGGACCATGTCATAAATTCAGGTCGGTAGGATTTCAATCAATTGAACAAGCTTCGATTGCTTAAACTGTGGAATGTTCGATCGTTCAAAAGTGCTTCAATCGATTGAAAGTGAAAATTCATGAAGGATCAAAGGAAGTATATGAAATTCGCCATAGTAAATAATTATTGAAAATACAGGGTATTACAATGGTCCTGTAGGCCTACAACGCATCAGTCAACTTGTGTGCCCAATCTTTCCTATTTGAGTTGACCGTCTTTTTGAGGATATGCTTAATCTCTCAATTTGTCAATTCTGCTTGCCTGTTAGTTTGTGGGTGGTAAGCCAGAGCAATTTTATGGTTCACCTTGTACTTTTTGAGGAGCGACTCCAAGGGGCTATTACAGAAGCGTTTGCCTTGGTCACTCATTAATGCTCATAGGGTTCCAAAACGAGAAAGAATATTTTCCTCAAGAAAGCATATAACTATTTTGTGATAGTTTTGGCGCATTGAAATGGCTTCCACCCACTTTGAGACATACTCCACAGCAAGAAGTATGTATTCACAGTTATTCAATTTCAAAAATGGGCCCATAAAGTCTATGCCCCAACAATCAAAGATTTTGATTGTGATTACGGGAGTCAAAGGCATAGAGTTCCTCTTTCAAATTGTACCCAATTTTTGACAATGTTGGCACAATTTACAGAAAGAGTGGACATCTTTAAATACGGTGGGCCAGTAGAAACCGCTATACAAGACTTTTTGTGCAGTTTTCTGTGAAGCAAAATGGCCATCGTAAGCTTTAGAATGGTACGATGCTAGGATTATAGTTCTTTCCTCATTCGGGATGCAATGTCTAATAACCTAATTAGCGCAATATTTGAAAAGGTATGAGTCATCGAAAAAGAAGTGACGCGCAAACGAGAGGAACCGTTTCCTGTCTTGGTTCGATCAATGCACGGGGGTTTCTTTTGTGACTAAATAATTCACGACATCCGCATACCAGGGTAAATTGGAAACAACCATTAGCTGTTCATCTAGGAATTCTTCTTTGAAAAGTGTCGATTCAGTGTTATCAACATAGGTTAACCTATAGATAAATGGTCGGCGACCACATTCTCTACTCCTTTATTGTCTTTGATGGTTAAGTAAAATTCTTGGAGTAGAAGTATGCATTGAATAAGTCTTTGTTTTGCATCCTTCTTGGATAGTAGGAATTTAAGGGCCAAATGATCTGTGAAATAGACTATTGATGACCCTATGAGGTAAGATCAGAACTTGTCTAAGGGAAAGACTATTGCTAATATCTCCTTTTCAGTAGTAGTGTAGTTCATTTAAGCATTGTTCAAAGTTTTGCTAGCGTAATAAATGACGTAAGGATTGTTATCTTTCCTCTGGCCTAGGACCGCACCAATGGCATAGTCACTAGCATCGCACATTAATTCAAAAGGTAGACTCCAATCGGGAGCTTGTGTTATATGTGCAATAGTGAGGAGTTGCTTTAGTGTATTAAAAGATTTTTGATATGCATCCGACCACTCGAAAGGTACGTTTTTGACAAGCAATTGACAAAGCGGTATGGAAATGGCACTAATGTTTTGTATAACCCTTCGATAAAATCTCGCATGTCCCAGGAAGGAGCGAATATCTCTGACTGTGCGAGGAGCAGGAAGGTTTGAGATAATATTGATTTTTGCCTTGTCTACTTGGATACCTTCATAAAAAATTATGTGTCCTAGGACTATCCCTTTGGCCACCATGAAGTGACACTTTTCCCAATTTAACACCAGATGTTTGTCCTCACATCTTGGCAACACTCATTCAAGGTTTTCTAAACAATTGTCTAAGCTATGGTCGAACACAGAAAAATCATCCATGAAGACTTCTAGTATCTATTCAACTATATCGTTGAATATAATTAGCATGCACCGCAAAAAGGTAGCAGGTGCGTTGCATAAGCCGAAGGGCATTCGTCGGTAGGCGAAGATACCAAATGGACAAGTGAATGTCATTTTCTCCTGATCTTTAGGAGCTATTGTGATCTAATCATAACCACTGTACCCATTCAAAAAATAGCAAAACTTGTGTCCCACCACACTTTCTAACATTTAGTCCATGAACGGTAGTAGGAATTGGCCTTTTCGGGTCACAGTGTTCAACTTTTGGTAGTCTATGCACATCCGCCACCAGTGGGGATGCGTGTTGGTACTAACTCGCCATTTTTATTTAGAATAACCTTATGCCTACCTTCTTTGGTACCACCTGGGTTAGACTAACCTATGGACTGTAAAAAATTTGGTATATTATCCCAACATCCAGAAGTGTTAAAACTTCCTTTTTCATGACTTCTTGCATATTGGGATTCAGACGCCTTTGCATTTGACGTGATGGTTTAGCGTCTTCCTCCAAGTAAATTTTATGTGTGCAATGGATGGGCTTATGCCTTTGAGGTTGGCAATAGTCCATCCTAATGCACCTTTATGGCATTTTAAAACTTGGGTAAGTTTGTCCTCTTGCTCTGAATCTAAAGTGGCTAATATGATGACAGGCTAAGCTTTGTCAGTTCTTAGAAAGACATATTTGAGTTCCTTCAGAGCTCTTTTAATTCTAAGTCAGGAAACTATAGATTTGACGGCATTGTAAGTTTTATTTTTGGAGTCAACGGCTCGTAGGGTATTACCCATAAACACCCAGCGCATTCCTCTTCAATGGTATCCATCATTAAACAAGTCTGATTAAGGTCGGCATCCAGTGAGGTAGATTGGTCAGATTGATAAAATTGATCAATTCTGACAATACAACCTCCATTGGATCTTTATAATAAACAAATTCAGACTCATCTTCGACAACTGTTTTGATGAGGTTAATCTCTTCCTCATCCCCATATTCTTTGGGTTTGGGATTTGAAAATATTTTTACGTCTAAGGTCATGTTCCTAAATACTATCGTAATAGTACCACTTTTGATTTGTATTGTGGCATCAATGGTGTTTAAAATGGACATCCAAAGATTACTAGTATTTTTTCATATGGGTTAGCAACGGGCTCTGTGTCTAAAATCATAAAGTCTACCAAGAAAACGAAAGTGTCTATTTGCACTAAGACGTCTTCTAATACCCCTCTTGGGTATTTCAGAGATCTGTCTGCCAATTGGAGAGCAACTTGGGTTGGTTTGAGTTCACCTAACCCTAGGTGTTTATAAATGGAATATGGAAGTAAGTTTATACTTGCTCCTAGATCGAGGAGTGCATTCTCGATTCTTTGATTCCCAATTCAACATGAGACTATAGAAGTACCAGGGTCCTTAAGCTTTGGAGGCAGTACGTTTTGAAGTATTGCGCTTGCTTGACAAGCAACATAGGTATGCTTCTTTACGCTTGCCGCCTCTTGATCATGCATATGTCCTTTAGGAACTTAGCATAGGACAGTAGTTGCTTGATTGCATCAAGGAATGTGAGGTTTATTTTAACATGTTTGAATAGTTCTTGAAACTCCTGTTTTTTAGCCTCATTTTAGGTTTCTTCAGTCTTTGAGGATAAGGCATAGGAAAAGGGCATTTTGAAACTTCTTCATTAACGGGTTCCTTCCTAGGCCTTTCTTTTATTTCCTCCACTTCTTTTGGAGCTTCTTCAGTTGGTTTTAAAGTTTCATTTTTGGTAGAAGGCTCCTCCTCATTCACCAATTCCTCTTAAGTCTTCAATGGTATAACGAGGCATGTCGGGCCCAATTATCTTTCCACTTCTAAGGGTTATTACAGTTTAGCGTGTTCTTGATTATTAGGGCATTGTTGTGCCCTTTCGAATTTGGAAGTGGTTGAGCAGGAAAGATTCCGCTAGTTCCCTCTTGCCTAGCTTCCATCCTCTCCAAACTTGCAGACATTCTGCTCATCACTTTTAAGAGTTACTGCGTAACAATTGCGTTGGAGATTCGGTCTTTTTCTTGTACCTTTTTATGAGGTGGTACATAGACATTTGAGGGTTGAGTTTGATTTTGATTATTAAATCTATTTTGTTGGAATTGTTGGGATGACCTATTATGTTGCCCTTGAAATTGATTATTATTGTATGGCTATTGTTGATATTTATTTTGGGTCCCAGAGTCATTCTACCAATCAAAACTGGGGTGATTCCATATGTTATTGTTATTAGCTTAAAATTATTATTGTTCTTATTATAGGAATTCCCCGCCCCTCTATACCCTTGCATGGCATTCATTTTCATGGGGTTTTGTTCTTGGAAGTAGGGCACATTAGGACAGTATTGGATAGTTTGCCCCAACATATTACATGCGCTGCAAGGTTCTTCAGGTAAAACCTGCCTATAGCTCTCACCTTTCATTCCTAACTCTTCTACCTTCCTAGCTAGCTCCTCGTATTTTGTCATTAGAGTATCCTCAGTTTGTAATTGATAGATACTCTTATCATCTCTCCATTGTGTTTGAGTTCTCGAGACATCTTTTTGGTTGGTCTATTCATGGGAATGTTTAGCTAACCACTCGAAGTGTGCCTCAGCCTCTTCAATATTTTTACTCAGAAACTTGCCCGCATTCATTTGGCATGAGAAAAGCAAATCTTTAAATTGCTCCCATATTTGAGTGAATTTTTCATTATTTCTTTGTTTGTACAAGTTTATTTGGCATTTCAGGTCAGAGGTTATGCGAGGTGGGAAAAATTTATTTAAGAAAGCAGTATTCATCGCATGCCACGTGAATATAGAATTGGGTTTAAGGGTGAGCAATCATGCTTTCTCTTTACCCTTTAGGGTGAAGGGAAATAGCATTAAGCGGGTTACATCTACAGGACAGTTTTGGGAGAATGTTTTACAAACATCCTCGAAATCCTTTATATATAGATAGGCCTTCTCGCTTTCTATCCCATGAAAGGTTAGAAGAAGTTGAATCATTCTATTGCGAAATTGGAATTCGCCCGCATGTGGTGGAATAAGAATGCAAGAAGGTGTGGGTTCATGTTCGGGTTGCATTAGTTCGCGCAAGGGAAACAACAAATCATCAATGGGCACAACCCTATTCTCACCATGCTCGCTTACATCGTCAGCCATGGAGTCTATAGAAGTGGCTACGGAGTTGATAGAGCTAGAGGAATCAGATGAATAGAGTGGATTTTTGAAAAGACCCTCGATGGAATTATCGGACATGAAGGGGGAAAACCTAAGAAGAATTTAATCTAAAGAACTTAAAAAAAAAAGAAAAACTAGAAATAGATAAAAAAGACTGAGGTAATCTAAGCAATATCTAGTCGCCTTCCCTGGTAACGGCGCCAAAAACTTGACACGAAAATGAAATGTGCACTCTTGTGCTATGTTCAAGTGTAAACGATCGTGCAATTAGTAAATCTGGTAAGACCAGGTCGATCCCACAGAGAAGGTGATAGCGTACTAAATTAGACTATTCTCAAAAGGAAAATTAAAAATCAATAACTTAAATGAATTGTAGAACACAAAGTTCCACAGATTAATAAGTACTAAAAATAAAGCAGCTAAATTAAACAAGCAATTAACTAATTAACTAAAGTAATATTGAAATGGGTTCTTACTTATAAGAGAAAGGCATTGGGATCAGACGAATCCACAATGACCTAACTATCTACCATGCACATTCATTAACGTTCTATGGAGTACATCCCTCTACAATATTTTGTATTTTTGTAAAGATAAAGATTCAATAGTCCTTTCATAACTAGGATTACATCATCACAATTGATTTAAAATACTCAGAGACGGTTTAAATCAATAGTTTCATCTTGCACCCAAGGTGGTTTGCAAAAGTCATTGAAGAAAAAAGCCTTAAGGCTTTAAGTTTAGAAACTATTTGACAAACTGAGCTTATCTGGACAATTTGATAACAAATCTCAAAAATAGAAAGTCTTGTAATGCTAAAGGGGATCATCTCAAGATTTACTTGTTCGATCAATTGAAGCGCTCTCGATCGATCGAACTGCATCATCTTTCAATCGATCAAAATTCTTCGATCGCTTGACTGTGCTCCTGGTTCGATCAATGAATGAAATTCGATTGATTCAACGTAAGGTTTCTTTGTAGTGCATGGTAGAGACTGGAGATCACTGTTTCATCGTGATCTCCCAACTATGGAACTACTCAGACATTGTTTTAAGTGCAGAAAATTGGTTTTTAAAGTTGAACATGTTTAAGGCTGCGTTTGGTTTAATTTTTTTATCATCAAAACTATATAAAACTATGGTTACAGTAAACTAACATGCAAACCTACGATTAGAACAAATTAAACTAAAGGGAACTATGAACAAAATATAAATAAATGATCATACGAAACGTGAAAATGTAGATCTTGTATTAAACTTCAATAATAATCCAACCAATCCAATATCCAAGTAATAGAAACCTACAAAAACCAAAGGACACTCTCTCTATCTATGAAAACTGATAAAAGTAAGTGTGGGCATCCTTTACTACGAGTGTACAACATGTATTTATAGAGAAACCGAGCTAGGGTTGACAATAATACGCCTCTGTTGCGTGCCCGCAAAAATCTGATAAAACCATGTTCAATCGATTGATGTATTCTCGATCGCTTGAAATTCACATTATTCAATCACTTGAGAAGACTTCAATCGCTTGAATGCTCGATCACTCAATATCTCTTCGATCGATCGAAACTATTTTTTCCATTTTGCAATGTCTGCTTTATACCTTGGCTTTACCCTTTTTCTTGTAAATCATTCCTGCTCATAACAACACACTATATCTACACAGAAAGACACCTAATACAACGCAATTCATCATGGAATCATCTCATTGTATTAAACTACACATTGTAACTCAAATGCAAGTAATTTGGGGAATTGTAAACTAAATCGTTACATTTTTATATTATAGTGTAGGTGTATTTTACAAATACCCTGCTTGTCATTGACCACGATGGAGGAAGGAGGGAATTTATCCCTCGGGGGTAATTTCTTAAGTTTAAAGATCCACATGGCCTCCTCAATAATCCCCTCAATATCTAATTCTCCCTCAACCTCTATTCCGCCCTCACTCGACTCATTATCCCTTTCAAACTCATGATCACAATTAATAATGGCATCATCAATAGCTACGCATTTCTCCAAATTATCAAAACTAGCTATATTATCATCAATAAGAAATGTATGATCAAGAGAAAAGATGATGCATGATTCATTAACATTTGTATCACTAGAAAAATCAAAGAAATCTTAAACCAACGAGTCAATGAGAGAGATTTTGTAGATTTCATCTCCATCCTTCTCATTAAGATCAAGTTGCTTAAAGAGAGAGAAAATGTTCACGTCCACTATCATATTACTAAAAGTTAATCGCATGATTCCTAAAATTAATTAGAACATTAATGGTAGCGAGGAACGAACGACCTAAAATGATCAGAATTTGCGATTGCTCATTCACAACGGGTTGTGTGTCAAGCATGATAAAATCCACCGGATAGTAGAAATTACTAAGTTGGCCAATAACATCTTCTATTATACCACGTGGCATCTTAACAGATCGATCTGCCTTTACAAAATGACACGAGTCTCTTTGAGCTCACCTAGGCTGAGGTAGACATATATCAAATAAGGGAGACAATTCAAACTAGCACCCAAATTAAGGAGTGCTTTATCGATGTGGTGTTGTCCAATCACACATGCTATGGTAGGACAATCAGGGTCCTTATATTTTTGAGGAACTTTGTTAAGGATAATGGAGCTCGCACGTGCGGCCATATAGGCACTCATCTTGACATTAAGCTTTCTTTTGACGGTGCAAAGAACTTTGAGAAATTTGGCATAGGCCAAAACTTGTTTAATTTCCTCCAAGAAAGGAATATTGATTTCCACTTTGCTAAACAATTCTAAAAATTCATTATTTTTGTTGTTCTTGGCTTTCTTTTTAAGCCCTTGAGGAAACAGAAGAGCGGGATTCAAAAAATCTTGGTCCATAAAGCCAAGGACCTTAGGCAAGTCCTCGTCCAAATCCATGACATTTGGAGGCAATGTGTCCCCATCATCGAGTTCGACCACACCTCTACCCAGATTATCGTCAATTTTTGGTTCTTGAGGAGGCTTTTGGACCTTGTTGTCCACGATTTTTCCACTATAAAGAGTGGTGATCCTTTTTAATGCTCGACGGGGCCATAGGAATTTGAGGCTCCACCATTCATTTGTCCCTTAAGATTTTGGAATGTTTGTGCAGGAAGCTTTCCTTTATCAACAACTTGTTGATTTTGAAGCAATTGGGCTAATTGAGCTTGTAATGCTTGCATGGATTGAGCGTGCGATGATTGCATCGCTTAAATAGAGTGCTCAAGTTGGCCCATTCTTTGGGACAAGCCATGGTTGTGGTCCTCAAAAATTTTCTTATGAAGGGGCATATACGGTAGAGGTGGATGTGGTGCCCCTTGATTTTGGGAAAAAGGTAGCCCTTGAGGTTGAGGTACTTGAGGTGGTGGAGGAGGATGATGCAAAAAGTATGGTTATGGTGGGACGTGGGATGGAAAAGTTGCCCCTTTGTCACTATGGTAGTTGTCTCTCGATGCACTCCACCTTCCTGGAGGATTGTAAGCCTCGTATATCGATGGGTTATACCTAGGCCTAAGATTCATCCCCACAGTACATGCTTTCTCTAGAACGTGGGATCGAAAAATGGGCAGCATGGGACACTCGTTTGGTATGTGTTCTAGAATAACAAATGCAACACCGTTCTTGGACAACAGGGGTGGGTTCGGTGGATTGATGATGGGATTCCAAGGCTTCCACATTCCTTGTGAGTGGAGAAATAAGATCGGCCTCATTAGAAACATGGTAGAGATTTTGATTCACTGGGGCGACGATTACCGGAAGAGTTCGGTCATGGGGGTTGGTTGTACCCCAATCGCGAGAAGTCTCATAAGCATATTCAAGATGAGCCTCAGCTTGCTTGACCTTAAGAGTTAAGAAACTACTGGAACATATGGTTTCTATTGATTGTTTGGTATTGGGGTGTAACCCCCCATAACAAATGGAAATTTGACGAAACTTGTCAAAACCATGATGTGGGCATTTCCGGAGGAGATCTTTGAATCTCAACCAATATTTGGCAAAAGGTTTCATGTTCTACTTAGGAGAAATTTTGAATGAGTTTAACCAAAGCCTATGTCTTATGCATGGGAAAGAACTCCTTGTAAAATTGCTTTTGGAGATCTGTCCATGATCCTATGAAATTCGGAGGAAGTGTCACGAGCCAATCCTTAGCCCTATCCTTAAGTAAGAAAGTGAAGTTGAGCCTTATTAGCTTGGGTTTGCATCTTTGTTGTACGAATGTACCACAAATATCCTCATACTCCCTCACATGCTTATATGGGTCCTCATTTTCTCGTCCATAAAAGTTGGGCAAGAGATTGATCATTCCTGGTGTAAAATTGAATGTTCTTGCATTGTACGGGAATGTTATACATGAAGGGCAGAAACCGTCTCGGGTTGAAGTTAATCCCTGATCGTTCTCCCAAAATTTAAATCAATAGGAGGAGGTGGAGGTGGATAATGTTGTTGGAAAGGTGGTGGTGGGTACGGCGGGAATGTCGGATGGACAAGAGAAGGTGCGGGGTTATCTTGACCCCATTACTCTTAAGGGAATCCATCCATCGGGTTCACGCTTTCCGTGGTGAAAGTTGCACAGTCCGAAAGTGAGTCCTAATCCAAGTCTTGGTGGTCGTAAGTGGAAGAATACGGTGAAATTCAAGGTGAGAGATTGTTGGGGTATGGATTTAATGGGGAAGGTGAAGGCTGCCATAAAGATCCACTAGCACTACCACTAGAGCTAGAACTAGCACTATTCGGATTAGCAAAGGGATTGTTCATACTTCGATTGCCTTGATTCGATATCGGGACCGCTTATCGATTTTCCAATGAAGGCTACTCCTTCAAAGACAACTAATAAGAAAGAAAACAAGATTAAAAAGCAAAAGCATTATAATTTGAAACTAGGCGACCAAAGGTTGTTGTCAATTGCCAATCCCCGGCAATGACGTCATTTTGATAACGTCAGTATCAAGTTCTTTGTTAACCCTATAAAAACCGTAGTATGTTGGAAGTAGGGTGTCAAGTCCATAGGGATTGGATTGCAACAACGATTATAGAAGCTTAAAAACCAATTACAATGCAGTGAGAAACTAACAAACTAAAAAGTAAAACTAAGTCTTTTTGACTATGGGTGGATTATCAAATTAACAGCTATTGATACTACAACGACTAAGTATGAATTGAGAGGTAAGCTTTAAAAAAACATAAGTTTTAATTAGATTGGGGGTTTTTTTAATTAAGAAATCGAGGTTGGGGAGCATTCCCCCACCTTGGACCAAATAACACATTGATTCAACATTTGTAGCATTATCTAGGGTAAAAAATTTCATTGAGGCAAACCATCAAACCATCAAACATGTGTTGTCAACCTACAATGTTTGAAAGGAACTTCTATGAAATACATGGGGTGGGGTTTGAAATCAAAGATTGAACAACTTATGATGCTTGACATCACGAGTATAGTCCTAGAAATTCAAACCCTACACCCATAAACCCTAGAAATGTTACAAAGCACATAAATGGTACAATAAAGCACACATGGGTCCAATGGTGGGTTTATGATCCCCAACCTACATTATCTAGCTACTCATAACTATAAAAACATTAAAATTAAAGAGGGGGAAAGAGAAATTATACAAACTTAGAGAACTCATCATAAATGCAATAGAAAATTTCAATAGAAATCCAAGCAGGGCTTCTAAAATACCCAATGCAAGAAGAATCTTCTCTCTCTAGAACTAATTGCACAATGGTGGTGGTAGATGAGAGAGTAAATGTGATGAGGGAGAAGACCTAAGAGAGAGAAGAAGTTTACAACTAATAACTCAAGATAATAAAAACTAACCCTAATAAAAACTAATCTCTAACTATATATACCCTCAATACCAATGGAAAACTTGTAAAAAGGAGAGGAGAAACACAGTTGGGGCGGATCGATCCGCAGCTTAGGGCCGGATTGATTCGATGTTCATCTGGGCACTTGGAATACATTTTCAGGATTGTGGATCGATCCACCCTTTGAGGCTGGATCGATCCAATTTTGATGTTTTGGGAAGTAGCTTCCTCCAAAAATGTGAATCAATTCGCGTTGAAGGGCCAGATTGATCTACCCTTGCTGATGTTCATTCCTTGCCCTTTTTCAAGATAAGAACCAAATGGGATTGGTTCCCTCTTTGAACAACCTCTCAAATCCTACAAGAAAGAGATTTTTATTAGCTAAAAGTGAACATCAACATGAACACTAACAATATTATTTTATCCATTAAATCTTCCAGTGTAAGTGATAATTCATGTCCAATAAAAGTAGAATCATGAAGTAAAAAGCGCACTATTGAAAATGAATCAGTAGTATTGTAAATAGCTGACTTTAGTACTTGTATTAGCTTATGTCCCATGTGTTACATAGTTTGACTATTGTGTACTTTGTAGTACATCTTTTGATATGTATATATATATTGTGATATCTGTGGTGTGATTGAATTCGATTATAAGTTCATGATTTAGAACTCTTAATTCATCTTGCCTATCATGGTATCTTGATTTCCTTTCTTCGAGAAGACTTTCAGCTAATCAATTGTTCTTTTGTAGGTACACATCACTAGATAATAATGGTTGGGGCAAGGAGGAATCCACCACGATTAGGAGCACCTATTCCCGAGGGAATGGACCCCAGCGGTGTCTTTGAGGCATTCATATAGAGATAGAGCACGTCAGGGACACTTATAACCATGCTAATAATCAATGACCTGTCCAGTATCCTCTTGCACTACCTCAGCCAATACAGATAGGAGACAAGTTACTCGAATGTTTTCGTGGACTACGCCCGGAGAAGTTCGACGGATTGATAGAGCTGTGGAAAGTATAATAATGGATACGAGAGATGGAACTAATATTCGAAGTATTGGAGTGCAGTGAGCAAGACAAATGACGCTTGACTGAATTCTAGTTAACCTACGCCACTGCAGACTAGTCGGAAGCTGAGAGGGCTACCATTGGGGTAAACACTGCAAGTGTGATGCCTTGGGAGATGTTCAAGGGTAGATTTCTGGAGATGTACTTCCCAAAAGATAAGAAGGATCAACAAGAGAAGAACTTCTCAATTTGGTCCAGGGAGGATGGACTGTGCGGGAATTCACAACGTAGTTCGAACATCTATCTCGATTCACACAACATATGATAAGCATGTTGCAGAACAAGGTTAAGTGATTCCACAAGGGACTTAACCCCAACCTTAGGCATATGATGGTTGGCCACTTAAATCAATCATTTGAAGGAATTATTAGATTTGCTATGGATTGGAGAAGTATACTTATCCAGCTCAACGACAACCATTCAACTGACCACCACTACCGAGAAACTTTCAACAGAGGAATTTCCCGACCTCCTCATCAAGAAATACTCAGGGATGGAAACCTTAGGGTAACTTTTAAGGGAACAAACCTAATTGGGACAGAGGCAAAAAGTCTCAACAGAATTATTGTTGACCCCAACAATATCGCCAATAAGAACCATAGCCTCAGGCGCTGCTTACTACCCCACAATCAAGTAATATGGGATGCTTTAATTGAGGAGTGTAGAGGCACATTGCAAGAAACTGCACTGCTCCCAGAGCTAATCACAGGCAGGATATCGTGCACCTTACGGAGGGTACTATGGGGCCTCAGTTCAAGGAATCCAAGGACCCCTAGATTAGGCATAGATGAATGCCATCATTCCCATAGAATCAAGCTTTAATGCTGATGAGTAATAGCATCTGGAAGGTATGTTTGTACTCTTTCATAGTCAAGTTAAAGCTTTATTCGATACTAGTGCTGCATGTTCATTTATTGCTATTAAGATTGTGCGTCAGTTGTGTTTAGAACCCTGGACACTTGAGCCGGCACTAAATTTTGTGTCACCATTGGGAGTGACTATGAAGTTGGGTACAGTGTGTAAAGATTGCCCACTGACCCTGGGTGATAGGAATCTTCCGACAGGTAGTTCTGTTAATGTTAGAGTTTGAAATTATCCTAAGAATGAATTGGCTTACCAAGAATGGTGCCAACTTGGATTTCCCTACTAGGACTATTGTGTTTCCAATACCCGGATGTCTGATGATTAGATTTTAATGTTAGCCGACGAGCGACATGTTTCTCACAAGTTGTTTGGCTACGATTGGAGGTACGAGTGCGGAACCTATGATGGATAAGATTCCTACTGTACAAGACTTTCAGGATGTTTTCCAAGATATTAAAGGACTTTTACCAAAGAGAGAAATAGACTTTTGCATGGAACTAGTACCAGGGATATTGCCAATATCTAAGACTCCATATTGGATGGCGCCAGTTAAGATGTTGCAGTTGAAGAAGAAATTTTAGGAATTTGAAGATTTAGGTTTTGTTCACCCAAGTACATCACCTTGGGGAGCACCCGTTCTATTCATAAAGAAGAAATAAGGGAGGCTTTGACTCTGCATAGACTACAGAGAGTTGAACAAGGTTATAATCAAGAATAGATATCCACTTCCTCGGATAGATGATCTATTTGATTAGTTGCAAGGATCAGTGATATTTTTAAAGATTAATCTACGTTCTAGACATCACCAGTTGTTAGTTTGACTGGAGGATATGTCAAAGACTACATTCAGGACGAGATACATGCATTATGAGTTTCTGGTTATGTCTTTCGGATTGAGTAATGCTCTAGCAGTATTCATAGACTTAATGAATAGAGTATTCAGACCCTATCTGGATCAATTCATTATAGTGTTCATCGATGATATCTTGATTTATTCCAAGACAAATGAAGAGCATCAGAGACATCTGCAGATTGCTTTATAGACACTATGAGATAATAAATTGCAATCAAAGTTTAACAAATAGAAATTTTGGCTGCAAGAAGTCAAATTTCTTGGGCATGTTATCTCACAAGATGGTATCTCTGTGGAATCATCTAAGATCGATGTAGTCATGAGCTGGAACAAGGCAGTTGAAGATAGACAAGAAGAACTATCTAATGCAAAATCTGGAACTAGCTATGATAGTGTTTGTGTTGAAGATCTAGATACATTATCTCTATGGAGAGAAGTTTGAACTCTTCTCCGATCATAAGAGTTTGAAGTATCTAATCTCTTAGAAGGAGTTAAATATACGACAACGCAGATGGATGGAGTTACTCAAAGACTATGAGTTTTCATTGTAATATCATCTAGGTAAAGCAAATGTTGTAGACGACACCTTGAGCCGTTGACCTTGACTAGTGATCGCTGCTCTATTGCTACGAGAATGGCAAGCATTGGAGGTATTGGATGAATTTGATCTTCAACTAGTAGAAGCAATGAAAGGACAACATCTGGGATGTATTATCATACAACAGGCGTAGATCAGCCGTATTATAGAGGCTCAGTAGATAATAGAAGATCTGAAGCTATGGTTCGCCAAGATGTCAGCAAAGGAACCCAAAGTCTAAAGTGGTGGTTCAAACAAAGCCTTACAGTGTAAAGGTAGACTCTGTGTGCCTGACAAAGATAATCTTGGGAAACATATATTGGATGAAGCACATAAATCACAAATGACTGTTCATCCTAAAGGTATGAAAATGTACAAGGATTTGAAGAGGAATTTCTAGTGGGAAGGAATGAAGAGAGAAATAGATGAGTATATATCTCAGTGTCTTACTTGTAAACAAATAAAGGCGAAACACAAGAAACCACCTGGGCTGCTATAGCCGCCATCGATTCCCGAATGGAAATGGCAACACATAACTATGGATTTTATGGTAGGTTTGCCAAAGTCTCAGCAAAACCACAATGCTATTTGGGTGATAGTGGATCGACTTACGAAGACAACGCATTTTATCACCTACAATATGACGTACCCAGTAGAACGATTGAGCCGAATGTATCTACAACACATTGTACATTTGCATGGCATACCTATTTCTATCGTGTCAGATTGAGATTCGCTCTTTACTGTAGAATTTTGGAAGAGTCTTCAAATAAAGATGGGAACAACCTTGAACTTGAGTTTGGCTTTTGTTGGCCCAAATATGGAAACCTTAGAGGGGGGGGGGGGGTTGAATAAGGTTTTAGCGGAAATTAACCTTTTAAAAACAAAATTGCAAATTAAACACAATCACAAACAATTAACTAAAGAGATAAGGGAAGAGATACTTTCAAACCAATTTTTTAAGTGGTTCGGCAATCGCACCCCGCGACCTACATCCACCCCTCAAGAACACCTCTTGAGGATTCCTTTACTCCGATCTACTTCACGGGTGTAGACCAAGCCGTTACAAGAGCCTCCAATCTCTCCCAAAGAAGAAAACCTCTTCTTTGCAATCAAGGGTTACTAACCCTCACTCTTTACAAATTGATTTGAATACAAATTGAAACTCTCTATATAGAGTGGATAATACAAATAAAGCTCACTACAATTTTGCTCTCTCAAGAAATACAAATGAAAGATTTTGAGCAAATTGATAAACTCACACAACTAGGGCTCAAATGATAATGTTCAAAGATCAAAGAGATGTGTGATCAATACTATATTTTCCAATTAAAATCTCAACATAAAATAGCTTGGGAAAACATGTATTTATAGGCCTTGAAAGATTATAGCCGTTGGTAGCAAGTTTGGTAATTAAAAACCCCTCTAAAAACTAGCCGTTATTGCCTTCCAGGTTACTTCAGTCGACTGGGCCTTAAATCAGTTGACTAAGATGTGTTTATAGAGGGTTCTGCTTGAGTTCTGCTCACTTCAGTCGACTGTATCGGGCCCTCAGTCGACTGCCCCTCCCTGTTTGACAGCCTAACACATCTCCACTAAAATGACCATAACTCCCTCTACAAAAATTGGATTTGCAATCCGTTTGATGTTTTGGAAACTAGATTCAAATACCTTTCCAACCATATAAGATTCAACATTTAATTATTTTCCAATTGGTTGGGGCATTGCTTTAAAGATGTCCTACTTAAAATTTATTTCCAAAACTTTAACTTTTAAAATTTGTTTGAGCCCCTATGAGTGTGAGATCAAGATGCCTTACAATGATGGTCCTAGAATTCAACCAAGGGTGAAATATCTTCAAGTCCTCAAGCTTGACCCTTGTTGAGCTCCTTGTAATCTTGATCTACATCAATTAAATCTCATGCACACAAAGATGTTAAAACATTGATACAATATTAATACATGAGATTATATATGAGCATAAAAATGACTATGATAATAACAAAGAATGAATCAATATAAATCATGTAATTATCATAGCATATTTGACATCATCAAAACATAATTAAATATACCTTAATATACCTGATGATGCCAGAAATTGGTAAGAGTAAAGTAGAGCAATTTTAGGAGAGAGAGAAAGTGAGAGACTATTTTTTGTATGTGGTTCGGCCCTGTTAATGAAGGTACCTACGTCCACGTGTGTGTCTGAGCACGTTCACTAGCAGATCACCGGTGGGCCTGGTGAGCCAACAAGGAGGGGCGGCACTACCAGTAATACCGGCCGGGTGTATGCGTACAATGGTGAATTTTATAGAGGTGCTATGTAGACTAAAGAGTTTGCGGCCCCTTCCATGGGGGGTGAGAGGTCTCTTTTATAGATGTAAGAGACCTACTCATACATGGATAAGGAAATATAACCCTATTAATATAGATTGGCATTAATTATGGGGACTTCCTAATTGGATTAGGAAATAGTGTGCACTTTCCATTAGTCTTCTAGCTTGAGTAGGAAATTGCCCGTAATGCTTGGGATCACGCCTGTGAAGCTCGGGATCATGCTTATAGGCCCGGATGGGCTGTTCCCCCGGTGGGATGTGCCTGTGCAGTTTTCCCGACCTGTTGGTCGGGTCGTAGATGAACCGCTCGGGCTGATGCTTCTGTGGAGTTGTGCATGATTTGCCCGGGGCATGGACTGACTGCTGATTTGAACAGATCGGTCATAGGATAGAGCCAAATTTAGGTGTATCAGCTGCCCCCCATTTTTAAGGTTGGCCAGATGCTATATTGGGGCAAGTTTTGAAATCTGTTTAATGTTACTTGCCACTGTCTGAGTGCTTGGAAAAGCTGCCTCGGGGCTTCTGAGCCTGGTGAGTCCTCGGGAACTGACTGAGAGTTGAGACCCAGCCTAGCTTGGGATCTTTAGGTGCTCGGGAGCTGACCGAGAGTTGTGACCCGGTCTAATTCGAAGTCTTTGAATGCTCGGGAAGTGACCAAGAGTTGAGACTCGGCCTACTTCGGAGTCTTTTTTGCTTGAGTTAGCACCCAGAATGGTTATCTTCTGCACGTAAACCTTCGTCAAGGCTATGGGTAGAAGGATTTTACCATGTTGGAAAAGCCGACCTAAAGTGTATTGCTCTAGGGTCCTTTTTTATGTTAAGGATGGTTGTCTTCCTCCCAGCCAGCCTTCGTCAAGACTGTTGGGAGAAGAGCTTGACCATGTTGGTGGAGCCGACCTAAATCACATTGCTTCAGGGTCCTTTTGCTCCTCTATCGTCGGCCAACCTAAGAGATTTTAGTCACCTCTATCGTCGGTTTGGACCTAAGTGGAGTTAATGCCTCTGAGTACTGTAGGTGCTCGAGTTGTCCAAGATTTTGACTTGGTTATCCGCGAGGCCTGTAAATACCTGCTGTGATTACCTATTTAGTTCACTACACCGTCTTGCCCCCCAAGCTTTCGCTAAGACGAGGGTCTTATAGAGGCTATGAACTGTAGGTAACCGACCTGGAACATGGTGGTTGCAGGGTCTTTTGAAGCTTGCCATCATCAGCCACCTAGGGGGTTTGCCTCCCATCGTCGGTTGGACCTAAGCGAAGCCAGTGCCTCGGGCGTGACCCGAGGTCTTTAGTGCCTGGGTTCAGAGCCCGAGGTCTTTTGAGTGCCTGGGTTTGGAGCCCGAGGTCTTTTGATGCCTCTAGGTTAGGCCCAAGGTCTTTGTATGAGTTCTCTGATGATCGATGGAGCCTCATGTGATGATCGACCAAGTACCACTGTAGTCGGGCTCTTCTAGACCGATGGAGATAGGAGGTCAGATCAGGATCGTCGGGCTCCAGATTTCTCTGGGCTGGAGGCAAAGTCAGAACTACTTGATCCTGACCGATATGAACTGGAGGTCGGGTTGGGGCTGCCGGACTCTGCTTGCTGTGAGCTGTAGGTTGAGTCGGGGCAGTCTGACCCGGACTGCTATGAATTGGAAGAACTGTCAGAACTCCCGGGCTGATCTCGCTTTCGCTTACTTTTGGAAGACACGTTGCTTTCTTGCCTGGGGTCCTTGATCTTTAGAAATTATTCAGTGTCAATGTATTTTCCAATCCTCTGTGCGAGTTCGACCAAGGTTACCGGTCGATTTTAGTGGAACAACGCGGTGCACTTGGTGTGTTAAACTCCCGAGCAGAAGGCTATGATGGCAATTGTTTCGTTCAGGTTGCGAATTTGAAGCTTCTGTTGGTTGAACCGGTCGGTGAACTCCTTGAGGGACTCATTATTCCGTTGTCTGACCGTCAGTAGCTGTATGTCTGGCTTTGGCTGCTCATGCATACCGACGAACTAGTTGATGAACTGCTTGCTGAGTTGTTTGAAACTGCAGACCGATCGGGGCTCCAAGGAGTAGAACCACTGCATGGCTGGGCCTTTCAAAGTGCTGGGAAAGGCTAGGCAGTGTAGTTCATCAGAGTTGGTGGCTAGGGCCATCTGAGCCTTATAGGTTCGAACGTGGTCGACCGGGCTTCCCGAGCCGTTATATGAATCTAGCCGAGACTGCTTAAATTTGCGCGAGATGGAGAACCTCGCGATCTCGCTGGAGAATGGTGACTCTGTCTCGGTATTGGCTTGATTCGGAACACGGTTTTGACCAAGCTTTTTGGCCAATCTGTCGATCTGCTTCTGCAAGTCCTTGACTTGGGCTTCCACTCCTTCCCGACCGGTATCTGAGGAACTAGTCGGGTTGGTGGAAGATGCTTCTTCATGACGGGATGCTGTCCTCTGGGTTAGGGCTCGGCTATGACTCTGGGTAACCGTATCCCCAGGGACGACTCGGCTCTTGACCGAGTGACCCTGGACTGATTCCCAGGCCATATGCTCCCGCCTTTCCTCTCAGGCAGCACGCCCACTGTTGATGTCTCTGGCATCCTCAACATGGGACGGGTTGGCTCGGGCACGTTGTCTAGTCCAGATTGGTTCCCGACCGTACGCAACATTCCCGGGTTGTTTCCCAGCCTCTAGAGGACGGCTTTGTTGGGCCAGCAGGGCTTCGATCTGTCGCTGGATTTGATGCTGGCCCTCCAAGAGTTGTGTGAGGGTCGCGGTGATCTGCTCAGATGTCATGGCTGCCGCAGCCGGTGCCGGGGCCGAAGGAACATCCCAGTCGGACCGCTGATCAGCCTTCTTACCTTTCTTCGGTGGCATGATGATCAGTCAAGAGATTTGTTGATGAAAAGACTTGTCGTTTCCCACAGACGGCACCAAACTGATGATGCCAGAAATTGGTAAGAGTAAAGTAGAGCAATTTTAGGAGAGAGAGAAAGTAAGAGACTATTTTTTGTATGTGGTTCGACCCTGTTAATGAAGGTACCTACGTCCACGTGTGTGTCTGAGCACGTTCACTAGCAGATCACCGGCGGGCCTAGTGAGCCAACAAAGAGGGGCGGCACTACCAGTAATACCGGCCGGGTGTATGCGTACAATGGTGAATTTTATAGAGGTGCTGTGTAGACTAAAGAGTTGGCGGCCCCTTCCATGGGGGGTGAGAGGTCTCTTTTATAGATGTAAGAGACCTATTCATACATGGATAAGGAAATATAACCCTATTAATATAGATTGGCATTAATTATGGGGACTTCCTAATTGGATTAGGAAATAGTGTGCACTTTCCATTAGTCTTCTAGCTTGAGTAAGAAACTGATCGTAGTGCTCGGGATCACGCCTGTAAAGCTTGGGATCATGCTTGTGGGCCCGGATGGGCTGTTCCCGCGGTGGGATGTGCTTGTGCAATTTTCCCGACCTGTTGGCCGGATCGTAGATGAACCGCTCGGGCTGATGCTTCTGTGGAGTTGTGCATGATTTGCCCGGGGCATGGACTGACTGCTAATTTGAACCGCTCGGTCATAGGATAGAGCCAAATTTGGGTGTATCAATACCTTAAAGCTAACATCTTTTCATTCGCAGACTGACTGGCAGACGGAACGAGTCAACCAAGTGATGGAAGATATGCTATGTGCCTGCATCATCGATTTTGAGAGTTCTTGGGAGATGCACCTGTCATTAATCTAGTTTGCCTACAACAACAATTACCATACGAGCATAGGAATGGCGCCGTTTAAAGCTTTATAAGAAAGACCTTGCCGATCGCTGCTATGTTGGGCCAAAGTCGGAGATAGTCAAATTCTTGGGCCCGAAATGGTACGAGAGACTAGTTATACGTAAGAAGATGAAGACAGCTGAGACCTGACACAAGAGCTATGTTGACAAGTGACGTAAAGACTTGGAATTCACCAATGGAGTTCATGTGCTGCTAAAAGTTTCACCTATCCGAGGCATCGTCAGATTTGGGCAAAATAGAGGTAGGCTACCGCCACAATTCATCAAACCATTCGAGATTCTAGAATGTGTTGGAAAATTTTCTTAACAACTCGCGTTGACACTGAAGATGTCAGAAGTGCACAACATTTTCTACACCAGCATGCCAAGAAGATGTGCTCACAACCCGGTGCACGAGATCAACTTGGAAGACATTGAAGTTAGCGGTAGTATTATGTTCAATGAAGGACCAGTGCGGATTCTAGATTATGGAATCAAGAAGCTCAAGAAGAAGGAGATTCTACTAGGGCAGATTCAGTGGAAGCATTATGACAGAGGAGAAGCTTCATAGGAGCTAGAGTTAGAGATACGAGAGAAGTTTTCGCTTTTGTTTTAACTCTACTACTTTTGATTTTGAGGAAAAAATCTTTTAATAAGTGGAGGATGTAATACTCTATATTTTTAGTATATGATAATAAGATGAGATTCTGCATACTTCTATTACTATATTGGAATTTTACCTTCAATCGATCAAAGTTGTTTCAAGCAATTGAACTTGTTTGTTTTCAAGCGATCGAAATCTTTTCAAGCGATCAAACCCTATCGACATACACTTATGACGTGGTCCCTCCCAATCGATCGAACTACTTTCAATCAATCAAACCTAGCCGAACTATTTTCAATCGATCGAGACCGTTCCAATTGATCAAAAATGTCAAAATTCTTGTACCAGTTTATGCGCTGGACTTCCACCTTGCACCACCTTTCACTATATATATGAGTGTATTCGGTGTATTTTTGGGTTACTGAAACCCAGCAAGTTAGTGAGAGGGGGAGAACTTGTGTTATATACATATATAAACATCCATGTATATATACACATATATATTCTATATATATATTTGTCAGAGAGAGAGAGAGAGAGAGAGAAGAAAACAAGCTAGAGAAGGAAAAGAAGAAGAAGAAGATTAGAAAGAGAGAAAGAGAAGAGGCAGAGAGAGAGAGAGAAGCCATTGAAGCTTGAAGCTTTGCCCAATGCGCCCTTAACGATTTCAGTGAGTTATAAACTCACTTGGTAGCATTTGTGTAATGTTTTATGAGTTTTTGACATAAAATAAAAATAGACCCAAACATACCCTAATCATTCTGGATGTTCAATGTCTAGTCTAATGAAGTAGGAGACGTTCAATCGGTTGAACTTAGTTCAATCGATCAAAACTTCAATCGATTGAAAATGAATTCAATCGATCCCACATTTCACAACATGATTGTTTCTTGTTAATTATAATACATACTATTTAGCTATTCATATATTAATGCATGCTTCCTAAATACGGTACCATTAAATCAAGTGATAATGGGATGCGATAATGAGATTGAGATAGTATGGTGAGTAACGTATTCTGGAACATCAGTAAGGGTTGTGTCAAGTTGATGATTCGCTTATGGTAAATCCTATAGAAAGGTAGCCGGGATTAGCCAGAATTGTGTTTGCCAGAGTAATGTGCGTACACTACTTGCAAGCATTCTTAAAATCAGTGAACATTGAGAGTTCTTAAAAGTAGTGAACAAGAGTAGCGGTATGTCCATAGATCAGTCGTTATATTAGAATGATGTACGGTGTTCACAAGATTTCATAAAAGTGGTGAACAGTAAAAGTTCTTAAAAGCGGTGAACATGAGCATTAGTATGTCGTGATGATATAATTGGTTCATTATCAGTTAGGGTTGGCATAATCAGTCTTAAGGTTTGAAGGCGATAAGAATCGGATAATGAATTTGGAACAAAAGAGAGACATTATTAGTATCACTACTATATATTGCTCATAACTGGTAATTACTTTATAACTATGAGACCTTGTTAGTTTCTATTTACTCAACTTTTAATAAGTTGATGGCCTTTATTGCCTGGACGTTCCTTATCCAACCTATCCTGTTTATGCTATTATAAGTAACATGTCGAACGATGACAGCTCTGTCCAGAAGGAGAATACATAGAAGGTGGCCCCACTAGTGATGAATATGCCGAGGAAGACTATTATGCTGACTACTATGTTTACGCCAGTTGAAGATCTGAAGATAGTTATTAGTTATATTTTCGTTGTTGAACTTTGTTATAATTGGTACTTGGGCATATGTTGTTTCCAAACCTTTTATATTTTTCACTGTTGCAGACTCTAATTATTGTAATAGCTAGGACCTTTGTAATATATTCAGCTTGGTTATGTTACTATCTTTATTTAATTAGCCGACTAGCACTGTGTGGTGTGGACGATTGAGTGACTTCACTCGTCATTCCCTACGGACCCAAAAAGGAAATTTTTTTTTCTTTATTTTGCTCTTCCAGTGTATGACACCCAGCGATCCCAGCTCACCGTCTTTTGAAGAACATATTAACAGCTCACCGATTTTTAAGGACATATCATGGATCACCTGGCTATATTAGGACTACTTGGTCCAGCTCATCGCCTTTTAAGAACATATTAATAGCTCACCGGCTTTTAAGAACATATCATGACCAAGTGTCCATCCCCGTATGAATCCCAAAACTTATCAAACCTACTTAGGTTCCAAACTGATATCGATACAAGACATTCACTTGTGGCCTGACTACTCTGATTGAAATGAAAAGGATATCAAACTCATCCACAACCAGCATATGATCTAACGTCATAATATTAATCCTTATTCTTAATCATACTATGCTGTAGTATTGCATTATCTCTTCATTATCTCATATTCGCATATCGAAAGGTGAAACGATATATAAATAATCGAATAGTTCATATGATACTAACTGTAACAACTTGTATTTCCATTTAATTAATTGTTATTGCATTTGTTATATTTAAAATTTAAAATGTATTATCTTCTTTTATTTAATTTCAATTCCCCAGTGTTAAATCTTATTATTGGCGCCATTTCATAATTAAAATTCTTTTGGGGTCAAACTGCAAATTTTATAAATTTAGTAACGCTTGTGTTGGATTCCAAATCTGTATTTCAAAACGGTGAAAATAATTTCTCTTGGCTTAAACTGTATTTTTATAAAACCAGAAAATAAGTTCTTACGCAAAAATGAATTTTCTGTATTTTTGGGGTGACCACTGTGCCACGAAAATACCAGTTTATGAGCAAAACTGTCTGCTCCACGTTAAACTTGCACAGTTTTTGGATTGGACGTAAAGATAGAAGTGACTATGCTTTAATTTCCAATTTTGGCAACTCATGATTGACTTAGGCCTTGTTTGGTTAGACTTGTTTTGAGTATGTTAATGATGTACCATAAGTTCCATTTCCCAAACACCTCAACTTGCCTCCTATACACCTATATTTGACCCTTGGTGAACTGTGGAGTTAATAATCTATGTATATATGTATATGTATCTGTTAATTTTTGTGTTAATTAGACATCTTAACCCCTTAATCTAATTGTTGAGTGTGGAAGATCTTTCTTGGTCACCAAGTTCACCCAATTGAGTTCCTATTTATACAACACTCTCATTCATAACTCTCACATTTAGCACACACAAACACAGAGAGAAAATAGAGAGTTGGAGAGTTCTATTTGCTAAAATTTACTAGAGAGAAGAAGAACAATCCCCATAGCCAAAGCTTGGGTTTGAATTTCCTATATGGCTTCTCATTCTCAACAATCTCTACACTCTTAATCTCGATGAGTATTCTAAACTCACTCCAAATGTAATTTCATGCTTAGTTACTGATTGTGTATATGTATTGGTAAACCACAATTGCTAATTCCTCCATGGGAGCTTCGGTTTGAAAAACATGAGTTTTCCTAAACCTAACCAAAATTCGTTTTCTGAATGAATTATGAAAGATTATAGTATGTAGAGTATACGGTTGTAAAATTAGAGCTTAATTTGTTCGTACGGCGACGTATGATTAAAACGAAGTTTCCGTCAATTCTCGATTTTTCGTAAAATCCAAGAGCTACGGATCGATGCATGTAAAATTGATTTTAGATTCTTTATCCTCGTTGAAAAATAAAGAGATTCATATATAATAAGGCTTGATTTCGTTTATTTTTCAAAATGGGTATTTAAAACTGAAACAGGGGAATTATGGGGAAGAAGACAAAGCTTCTACTGAAACTCGCGCGCGCAAGTTGTATGATTTCTGGTAGAGAGAAAAGTTTTTATAATAAAACAAAAATTAGGCATGTCGCGCGAGCTGTGTGATTTCTGGCAGATAGAAAAGTTTTTATAATAAAATGAAAATTGGGCATATCGCGCGAGCGGCCCGTGCAAGCGACCCCTCGTGCGAGCGACCCGCATGCGTAACTTCTGACAGTTTCTGGTTTTTGTCTGTTTTCTGGTAAGGGACTATTTGGATGACATTTTATGAGTTTTTAAGGCTCTGTTTGGAAGTTATGTTAAAACAGATTACATTTTGGTTATTAAAGGACGATTATGATTTCTATTCTTTTCGAATATTCATGGTTATCGATCCCGACATTTCATATGTTCTGTTGCATGACATTCATATGGTGTCAGTTGTACATGCATGGTGAATGTGAGTGTTGGTCAGTGTGGAAAAGAGTATATGGTTGAGATTGTGTTGTGGACACTCCTTGGTAAGTGAGTACCAAAGTGTGTTATGGTTGAGATTGCGGCTAGAGTGTCTTTGAAATGCGACGGTGGCAAAACTGGACACTCCCTGACGCCCATGGTAGCATTAAAGTGTGTGACGCCGAACTTGGACATTCCCTGGCACCCATGGTAGTGCTAAAGTATGGCGTACGGACACTCCCTGGTACCCGAGTCTGGATACTATGTGATGTATTTGCGAGGCAGATTAGGTACTAAAGTGTGAGGCATTGGACATTCCCTGGCACCCCGTGCTAAAGTGTGAGGCAAACTGGACATTCCCTGGTACCCCTGTACTAAAGTGTGGCTATCTTAGTGTTTCAAAGATATTGGTGTGAGAGAGTTGGGTATTGTGATGTCAACAGAAAAGAGTCGGTAAGATGAGAATGGTTGTATTGGTCTCATGCATGGTCACATGTTTTATAAATTAATTCCCATATTGTATACCTGTTAATTAATGAAACTGTGAAATAGAAAATGGTAAATGAGTATGTCTTACATTCAAAGTTATGTTTTTAATACTCACCAGCTTCTTGAAGCTGACGACGTTGATGCATCCTGGACATTCGTGTCTAGGCTTTTCAGGTTATGGCTATGCTGGGCCCTATGATTATGCAAACTGAGAATCCCTGCTGGAAAGAGAATTTACATTTATATGTTTTAAGTTATAAACTGTTTTGTAATAAGGATGATTGTATTAGACGATAGATATTGTTTTGATTTTAGGCGGCTTGTGCCTTAGCTGACCCAGAGTGGTAATATGCAATAAGTTAGAAAAATTTTATAAGCCTTGATTGCTCTGCTCTAATTATTATTGTTTGTTGCTATTCGACGTTTGGGATGGAACCGATCCTTCAAACTATCGCGATCTATGGGTCCATAAAGGAAATTAAACGCGTTCCTTATTTATGCTACGTCGGGGCGTGACACTAACAGAAACTATCCATATTCTGAAACTTCCATTCGATTGGGGCAAATTTCTAATCGATTGGGTAAAAAGCAGTAATAATCGATAGGGAACAAGTTTAATTGATTGGATCACAATCAATGCCAATCGATTACAAACTTTGGCAATTGATTGGATAAAAGTCCAATCGATTGGGAAAAAGTTCAATCGATTGGGACTTCATCTTCTCTAGTGAGACTTCCAGTCCATAATAAAAAAATGTATGGGGGACTTGTTTTGTCACGTCCTCCCTTCTTAAAACATGTACAACCATCATATGAAGGGGACCAACTGAGTTTAGAACTCACCTAGTTGAAAGGGGGGGGGGGGGGGGGGGGGTGAGCTATGGAAGCTTAAGCGTTCTCTCTCCTCTTTTTCTTTCTCTTCGTCCTCTCCACTGCCTCTCTCTTTCTCTTTTTGTCTTTATCTTCTTTCTTCTTCTCCTCTGCTCAGGGTAGTATGCGTGTATGTATATATATACAGGTGTATACATATGTGTGTGTGTGTGTAAGTGTGTATATATGATATGTATATAAATATTTTTTCTCTCTCAAAAACTGTCCAACAAACTCCAAATGCACGAATGAACCCATATATATAGAGAGAAAAGAAGTGCCACACGTCAAAACCTTAAGCTAACTTAGACCAAGTTCAGCTCCCGACCAATCAATTGGGACTAGGGGCAATCAATTGGTATAAGATATTTATGAAGGCAATTGATTAGGAAGAGAACAATCGATTGGGTATGTCGGCAAGGGCAATCGACTGGAAAAAGTAGTGATCGATTGGGACTCCAAATATGGCAATCGATTGGGAAATGCTCTAATCGATTGGGATACAAAACTTACCAACAGAAGGTAAGCATCATACATGTGTTCAAGGAATAACACCAACTCTTATTCATTATTATACATTAAAAAAAAACAGGGTAATGCAGACAACCTAAAATTTGCAGCACTTATATTTTTTTTTCAGTGCATTTAATAATGTACCATTTAATTGAAAAGCAGCAAAATATTAACTGAAAACTTTAAGTGAAAAATTCTACTGAAAATAATCATTGAATTGAAGTCTACTTAAATTGAAGTCTGAAAGGGAATAAGAATCTTATATATTATTATATTATTATAATATAGAAACCTCAAGTGCCACATGGCACAGAGATGCAAGGTATCAAATTTTTAAAATTTTGCTCATTAAATTACTTCAAACACCTCTTCTATATATTCCACATTATATCCTTAACAATAACTCCACTCTGTAATTATGGTGTTAGACTTGAAACGTTTGATTTTCTTCATGTTCAATGCCTTGTATATTATAAAGGAAAAATATCATATTTATGTTAAAACACAATAGCCAATATACTCAAAGTTATTGGACCTCATTATTTCTCTCTTAATGGTGACCATATTTCTTCCTCACTCTCTCTATGTATTTATATGCATATATAATTAGACGAATTATACCACATATAGTCAACATTTATTATTATTATTATTTTAGTAGATACCCAGGATTTTTTGTTCTTTTATGTTATATATTATCATTGTATCTTATAAAAGTTGTCCCATGCATTACATAGATAAAAAAACTAGTCTATATTATAATATGGAATCATGGTTGCCACGTGTCATCGTGACAATCATAATTTTGTTTTATATGCTTTTAATTCATATTTTTAATACTTTTTTTAACTGCAAAAAACATTTAAGTCTGATTTTCACCAACACACACTCATGTCTGATTGACAGCAAAAACTCTTCTAAAAAGCTAAACTGAATATGTTTGTCAAATTAATTTTTGTGTTTCAATCGCAAAATAAGTACAAAGAAATTAAAAAGTGAGTCAATTTTAGAAATATACAATAGGCCAAAAATAAATTTTGTGATTAAAATGTAAAGCAAAAATTATTACCAAGAGGATTTTATTTATTGAATTCAAGAGACATTTACTTTGGATTATTATGAGCCACGAGAAGCACAATAGTACTACATATACTTTTTGGCAGCTAACACTAAGGACTTCTCTGAAAATATTAATAGAGCTTCACATCTTCAACAAGGAGACAACACAAAGAATCGGGATCATTTGCCTTCAAACTTTGGACATATAGTCCCCCTTAATAATTAATTTGTTATAAAATAATAGAGAAGGTCAATTCATTCGTACATAAACTATTAATTTTATGGCGTTGAAATCATGTTATAGAATAGCCATAGTATGATTTAACTTTTAGAATCATAGAGGAAGGATTGATTGCCAGTTAATTCATACACTCATCCTCAAATCTTAACATAAAACAAATAACTTGGGTTGCTTTCTCTCTAAAACCTTTCTCTCCCTCTCTCTAAAAAGCTTTAAGAGCTTCACCCTTTTCACCGAAGCCCCTCGGGCTCTCTTATGGGTTTTTTCCATGGGAGAGTCTGGTCTTTTCCATTTTTATGTTTTTTTGTCTCTCTGTAGTCCCCTCTTTGTAGGGGTTTGTTTAGTGTGTGTGTGTTTTTTTTCCTTGTTTACTTGGGTTATCCGGCGAGATCTTTCGATTTTATAGTTTTTGTGTCTAGATCCAACTTTCTTTCTTCTAGATCTACCGTCTTTTTATTAGATCTGGAGCTTGAGGGGGGTTCTTGTTGCAAACTCGATGCTCTTGGGGGAGATCCGCGTTGGTGGGTGTTTGTTTGGCAGTTTTCTCTCAACCCCAGCTTGTTAGCAGTGCCACAGTTCGAGATATTTTTGGATGTGAGACTTCAGTGCGGCTTCAGAAAATTTTTCTGTGTTTGTTTTTTTTTTCCTGATCTTTGTTGTTCCTTTTGTGGTTGTTTTTTTTCTTCTGATGCTGTACTGGTTCCACTTGAAATCCATTTGCCTATTGCAATGAAATGCAGAATGTTTGTTGGTGATTAAAAAAATAAAACAAATAACTTGATTTATATTTGCAAAAAATTGTAATTGTCCTAAATTGTTGAGAAATGGAATTTTCATGGTAAGGGAAGAAAACGATGGATGTGAAATTCTTAATAACTTAATCCAAAGAATGTAAGAAGAACAAAATGTAGCAATCACTTGAAAAGATATTGAAAAGGATTTAACATATGTAATGACCCTTTTTTGCAAGTATATACCTGTGTTTGTTTTGAGTACCCCTCACTTCGTGTAAATACATATTGAATGGAATATGACTCAATGTTATGTGTATGCTTATATTTACATTTCTTAGGAGTAATTGCATTTTACTCTCCCGTGCTAGGCACATTTTCACTTAATTTAACCTGTTTGGTTCCAAATTTAAATACTTAAACTTGGATGCCTATATGCGGATTAGGAAATTAGTCCATTAATAAACCGTAATCCTAGGATTAATAATATACCCTACCCGGCCAATGGGATAATTAATTAATAGCCCAAATTCCGGACTTTAGACTATTTATTTATGAGTAACTCTTTGGGTACATAAGAGTTACACAAAAAGAGTATACAAAAATTTCTTACATCTATCTCTCTCCTGGTGGGGTCCACTGACATAGTGGGATCCACAGAGGAGAGAGATAGACACATTGTGGTTTATGCATACTTTATTTGTGTAACTCTTATGTGCCCAAAGAGTTACTCTTTATTTAAATTGAAATACTCCAATCTCCCCTAATCACCCCTTAGTCTATGACACAAATGCGATATTAATCCCCTATGTAATTACTTATGTCCCAAAAGTGTAACTAGGTCTCACACTGATAACTTTGAAAACTATTTTACTTTTTGGTAAGTAATATGGTATTTACAGTTACCACACTTTGGGACTTAGTTATACATTTTGGTACACCTATTACTCTATATTGGCACCAATAAGTTTGGATGTATTATGCAACCGAAACTACTAGGATGTATTATAGAAGTTCCCATACCTTTATGCTATATAAATCTTTTTTGCCAATCATTTCCATAATTAAATTTAGATGATTCGCTCATTTATTTATTTATTAATTATTTACTTAGAGTCAGTTTGAATTAGCTGAAATATTAAGTGATTATTTTTTAAGTAATGAAATATTAATGTCACGACCCATTTCGCTACGCGTGAAATTAGGACGTGTGGTACGCCACCAAGGCTTGTCCAGTTTCTTTAAAGTAAAATAGCAGCAGAAAATATGAGTCAAATTCATTAAAAACAGAGTTATAAAAAATTTTGCCACTTGGAATAGTTTCAAAAGAATATATTTTGAAGAATAGAGGTCCAGTCGACTGGGTAGGGACTCAGTCGACTGAATACCTAAGCAGTAAGTTTCTCAAGAATTCATAGCCTGTCCAGTCAACTATGACTGGGGTCCAGTCGACTGGGGCTTCATTTCTCAGTCGACTGACTCCTCCCAGTGGACTACGCCTCTAGTCAACATTTTCTGTTCAGTTGTCCAGTTGACTGAAACATGGACCAGTCGACTGCTTTTGCCACATTTAAAGTAGTTTCTAAAATGATATAGTGGTCCAGTCGACTGATTAAGGGTCCAGTCGACCGATTCTTTGGCAGTCAGCCCTATTGAAGTTTAATAACTTAAGGTTCTCCAAAACCAAAATCCACACCAACGCAACTATATTACAACGGTTTAAAATATAATTATAGGTGTTTGCACACAAGATTATAGTACTACGAAGCTATTCCATGGTTCTATTACAACATATTACAACTTCCCAATTCCTTAAACAAGTTTAGGAAAAGAAACAAAAATAGAAACAAGAGTGGTTCCCGTCGTCTCATCGGCCTCACTCCTCACGCTTCTTCTTCCCCTTTTTCTTCTCATCTGTAATGGAGTACAGCTCCACTGCTCAGCTATATGCTGAGTGCACAATTTCTAACATATGCATATATGACAAAACATACTTTAATTTCATAAATCACATTAATAGTCTCTAGGGAGAAAAATACGCATTCATCCGGAAGCGGCAAGTCCAAGCCTTAAACTGCAATGTCAATGGCTAGTCTAAGCCTACAACCATTACATCCCCAAGTGCCTTGGCAAGTCCACGCCTTAAACCATGCACAGTAGCCATCGCTACTAAAATTCTCAAACACTGAGAAGCATACTCCGGGATGAATTTTTATAAGTCCCCCCTTTAAACCACATAGACAACTCAACGTGCTCGCGTAAATTTAGAGATGCTTTTCATATTCAAGCGTGTGCATAATTAACGGGCCTAAGATTAATATGTGGATTTTACTCGTATCACAGTTTCGTCATCGAAATATAAAACATGTATTTTACCAATATAATATAGGCTAGAAGTTCATACCTCGAGCTATCATCGTATAACTTTGAGGGAACGACTAGAAGCCCAAGCAAACACCAAACTAAAACCATTTGCTAAGGTAAGGAGTTAAAGGATGGTCAACTAAAAATAAAAACCGATCGGGGATTGGAAAACTCAAGTACACAAAGTACAGAAACAGTAAACAATTGATGGAAAAAGTGGCCTCCAAGGGCCTTTTCATTAATTACAAAAACTATACAGTGCTGGGGGGGCAGTTGTAGTAGCCTCCCCCAAAAACAAAAAAAACTACAACAAAAAAAAAAGAAATGAAAAATTACAGGCCGGGGACAAAGAGTCGTCCACCACGACCACATCCTCCGTTTCCCCAGCCTCTCCCTCTGGGTCAGCTCCTCCTCCCCAGACAGAGCCCCCACCCAGGGCATCCTCCTCAGCAGGGCCAGCATCAGCGGCAGGGCCCTCACCTGCAGTAGGACCTACATCCCAATAGTCTGAATCAATCCCCTCGTAGAATAAGATGTCCCACTCGAGGTGATCCCGTGATAGCCTGTGCTTCAGATCTTTGTAGCCCTAGAAGAAGCCATCGTTAAAAGCTTCTTCCTGGGCCCCTGCCGCTGTCGCCTCTGCCAGTACCTTCTCCCGTGCCTAGCGCCCGAGCGACCTCTAGGTCGACCAGGGCTGTAGCCATCTTGGCCTGAGCAGTGCCAAGGCTCAAAACCAAACCTTTCACCTTATCCCTCTCCACGGCCAGAGTGGTCTCCCTGGCCTCAGAGGACGCCTGCTCCTGCAGCAAAGCGGCTTCGACAGTAGTAGTCCTCCTGACCAGAGAAGGCAGGAAGGACTCAGCCCCGGTGGCCATGCATCCGACCTGCGAGAAGTAAAAATTGACCAATCAGTAAACAGGCACAATTGGCAAAATAAGTGAAGAAAAAGAAACAGAGGCGGGAGAACTCACCATGTGAGAGAGGCTATATAGCCAGCTCTAGAAGACCTCAGGAGACATGTTTGCACATGCCTCCACTTAACTAGGGAGTAGACCGGGTTTCACCCGCTCCTTGATCTCGGCCGAGGCAGCCATCGGTGCCATGACTGGCACCCCCGCCTGGGGGGCGGTCTCTTCAACCACCACCACGTGGGGCGTTGAGGTCCCCACGGGCTCCGGACAGTTTGCTACTCATGCCGGAGCTGCCTCAGCGGGCGCTCGCCACCCGGGGCCTCAGCAGCGGGGCCTTTTCTCTTGTGCCACTACCATCCGGGCAGCAGCAGCCTGCCTCTCCCTCAATTGCTCAATGTTTCTCTTCGGAGCCATCTCTGGAAAAGAAGAAAATTGAATAGTTAACAACCAATAAAGAAGATGGGAAAGGACGACCGCGGGAGATGGCAGAGTCCGAGCACTTACCAGGGAAAATTGGGGGGAATACGGGAGCTTCGATGGGCTCAGCCGGGTCGTCAGAAGCTCAGAAGTCGTCGGTCCGAGTCAACACGTTCCAGATGTTTGTTGGCCGGTCTGCCAAGCTCCTGATCCTGGCCTGGCACTCGCCGGGAATGCTCGGCGGGTTGGTCGATCCCACTGTAAAGTAAAGTACAAAGTGGTTAGTCTCAAAAACTGGACCAAAACAAAGAAGAATGCAGAAAGAGGGACCGGACTGGCTTACCCCTCGACTCTCCAGCCCAGAAAGTCCTCATCTGGATCCAAGGGGCCGGCTCGCAGAGCCCAAGGGTGGACACTTGGAAGAACCTATTCTTCCACCCTTTGTTATTGCTCAGGCAGTTAACTAAGATTTTCCTCCCCTGCCGGGCCCCAAGTGAGAAGAAACCGGCCTCCCCATGTACAAGGAATGGTCGATGCGTCTAGAGGAACTCCTAGACGGAGAGTTCGTATCCAAAAACTTACGGCCATAAGGAGATGGACCCCATGAGGAATCTCCAACCATTCGGGGCCAGTTGGCCTGGGGTGATCCCCAAGTATATCAGGACATCTCGGGTAATGAGGTAAAGAGGGATGCGAAACCCGACCGTAAGGTTATCCTCGTAAAGTGTGACGAAACCCCCTGATAAAGGTGAGCCCCTCTAGTGTTCACAGCCAAGGAGCAGAAATCTGGGAGGGCGTATCTGTCCCTAATACGGCCAAGGTCTTGGAAGCGCAGGACAAACGGAATAAATTCACAGGCGAAGGCTGTCTCAGGGTCGGGCTCCCCTGGCGTCTCATCGCCGGAACCTATTGAAACGGAGGCAACGGGGGCTTCCTCACCGGATTTGTCACAGGACACTCGGGCAGGGATCCTGCCCTCACTCTGGTGGTCTGATGGGGAAGCTGAAGGTGGGTCTATGCTGGTATCAGGCGTTCCCGACCGGGACTTCTCACTCTCTGATCGGGAAGCGGAATTGAAGTCCGAGTGCTCCATTTCTGGTATTCTTGTGGTAAGGTGAGGAAGTAGGCTACAGCCTAAATATAGGTCAGAGAACTGAGCCTGATATACAAAGGGGGTAGGGTCACTAACCTAAAAGGCAAAGAATAAATGGTCCTTAACACCAGGTGACACTCTCTCAAGACTACCCTAGGAACACCCGCTCGGTTCAACTGCCCTAAGGTGCCTCCTGATTGGAAGATAGAACAGAACCTAAAAAGAAAATATCCTACTCCCGTTCTAACCTAAGTAGGTTTGCTCTCTCCAGCCTCGTTCAGAAAAGAAGAGAATCGGGAAAGAGAAGGAAACGAGTGATGAACTGAAGCTAGAAAGGAAAGACTTACAAAAGTTTAGCACAGAAAAGGGATCGGGAATCTTGCTCGGGATCTTATTCGCTCTCAAACTACTCGGTAATCTATATCTTTGCAGTAAAGAGTTGAAGAAATGGACAAGTATCCTTTATATAGGAACCACGGACGGTTCAGATCAAAACAGATCCAACGGCTCATAAGCTTTCCCGCCCAAAGTGGCTGACAATTATCGCCTCGGGCACGTGAAGCGTAGCCTCAAAAGGTGCGTGCATTAAATGTATCATAAGACGGTTTGGTTACCACGTAAATAGCCCAATTACTTCCACGATGGCATCGTTGGATCCTGACTAGGCTAGTGACCAGCTGACACGTGGCAGAGGTAGGATTTGGGCCCATAGGACCACCACTCGATCCATACCCCGGCTGACCACTACGACCGGTCGCACCCCGGGTAGTGGCCCGACCTCTTACTGGACAGTTCCTCGGAAGCAGTCTTAATTTTCAAACTTCATCTGATGGGACATCACATCAACTTCAAAAATGGGGGCAGTTGATACGTCTAAAAATATTCTGCTAAAGCCAAACCACCACGTCACCAGTGAAGGACCCGGACTCTCCAGAATGGGCGCTTATGGCCCACCAATCCTGAGGTCTTTCGACTATTATCGCTCAGGGTACTCGCACAGCCCGGGTGTACATCGAAGTAGCTCTCTACGAGGTGCAGTATGACAACCAAGCCACTCAGCAGTTTCCTTATCTGGTCAGAACTCAATTAAGGTAAAGTCCACAGTTTCTTAAACCACTTAGGGAACTCTCCTAAATTTGAGTAGATTAATTGCAATCAGATTAGGATTCCAAATCTGATTATTACCATGTACAAGCGGACTCTTATACCTATAAAAGAGACCACCTACCCTCTTTACGGGGGATCACATTCTTAATCTAGAAAATAGCAGTTCATTCTTATTCATACACATATACCCGACCAGTTTCATTGGTAGTGCCGCCCAAACTGTTGGCTCACCAAGCCCGCCGGTGATCTACTAGTAGAGCGCTCCGACACACCCGTGGACATAGGTCACCTTATTAACGGAGCTGAACCACATACAATTGATTGTGTCACAATATCTCTCTCTGAATCTCTCTTACCAATTTATGGCATCATCAGGAAGACTTGTGGAGAATGTACTTTGATAGAGCAGCCAATCAGATAGGATACGGGGTTGGAATCATCCTCATATCACCTAATGGAGCCCCCACCCCATTGGCCGTTAAGCTTAAGTATAACTCAACCAACAACACGGCAAAATACAAAGCGTGCATAATTGGGATAGAAGCAGCCTTGGCTTTAAAAGTTGAGAAGATTGATGTTTATGGGGACTCGAATCTAATAATATCACAAGTGAGGGGTGATTGGAGAATAAAGAATGAGAAATTGAGACCTTACCATGAATACTTGGAGAGCCTGAAATTATAGTTAGAAAAATCTCATTCTATTACCTTTCCCGGGAAGAAAACCAACTAGCCGATCCCTTACCAACCTTGGCCTCAATGATCCAAATCCCTATAGGAGTTACCATGATTCCCCTATCCATATAAGAGAGGACCCGACCCTCATTTGAGACAATCGCAGCCATTGAAGGAGGAGAGGAGACCGAAGTACCATAGTATATGGATGTTGGAGTTTTATTGAAAAAGGAGAGTACCTCGAAGGGGCTTCAGAAAAAGATAAAAAGGCAATTCGGAGGTTTTCAGCACAGTTTTTGATTTATGTAGGAAAGTTATGAAAAAAGTCGTATACTGGTTATAACCTAGAATGCTTGCATGGGAAGGAAGCAAGAAGGATGATGGAAGAAATACATGACGGAGTTTGTGGACCGCACATGAGTGGATATATGTTAGCCAAAAAGATAATCCGACAAGGGTATTTTTGGACAACTTTGGATAAGGATTGTTGTGAGTATGTTAGAAAATTCCATAAATGTCAGGTCCATGCAAATCTTATGCATACCCCACCTTTCCAACTTTATATTATGACCACCCCTTCGCCATTTTCTGTTTGGGGCATTGATATCATTGGTGAAGTAATTCTGAAAGCCTCCAA
The DNA here is from genome assembly GCA_033977485.1 of Hydrangea macrophylla. Classification (NCBI taxonomy): domain Eukaryota; kingdom Viridiplantae; phylum Streptophyta; class Magnoliopsida; order Cornales; family Hydrangeaceae; genus Hydrangea; species Hydrangea macrophylla. Next base: position 82,789,545 of record CM066987.1, read on the forward strand.
TGGACACCATTACATAATTGTGGCGATAGATTATTTTACAAAATGGGTGGAAGCAGCGTCAAATACAACTTTGAAAGCTAAAGATGTGGTGAGTTTTATTGAGAAGAATATAATCTGCAGATATGGGGTTCCAAATGAATTCATTTCTGATCATGGTAGCCATTTCCAAGGAGAAGCTATCCCACTCTTAGAGAAGTATAGAATTACCCACCATCAATCCTCACCATACAGACCCCAGACAAATGGAGCAGTAGAAGCCACAAACAAGAATGTAAAAGCAATCCTAGGAAAATTGATAGATACCTATAAGGATTGGCATGAGAAGCTACCATTTGCTTTGTGGGGATACTGAACTTCCGTAAGAACTTCAACAGGGGCTATGTCGTATTCATTAGTCTATGGGATAGAAGTCGTTCTTCTGGTTGAGGTCAAAATACTATCTTTGAGAGTTTTGGCGGAGTGCGAGGTAACCGAACTTGAGTGGCTATGGGGGAGATATGAGGAATTGATGTTACTTGGTGAAAAGAGATTGGCTGCTATAAATCACACTTAAGGATATCAGAAAAGGATAGCTCGTGCTTTCAACAAGAAGGTTCGCCCAAGGAAGCTTGCTGAGGGCGACCTGGTCCTTAAAGAACTTAAAGCGCACGTTTATGACCCCCGAGGAAAATTCAAACCTAATTGGGTCAGACCATATACCATTAAGACACTCCTCTCCGGAGGAGCTGCCTGTCTCATGGACCTAGACAGAGTTGAGTTTAAACAACCAATCAACCTTGATCGTCTCAAGAAATATTTTTCTTGAAACCTTATCTGTCAAAACCTCTAGACTTGATGAACTACACTTGACCTAATTCCCGCTAGGGGATACGTAGGCAACCTTCTCGGTACGATCACATAAAAATCTTACCTAAAAGGCACTTTCCTTTTGGCTTTGGCTGAACTACTATGGACCTGATACCCTTTCGGGAATAAGTAGGCGGGTTCCCAAGGCCCTCGATCCAAATAAAACCTAACTCTTGATAAAATGCAACATCCTGAGTTTTCCTATACCGAACTAGGGGCAAACTTGCATTTGCCTGGAACTAGAATCAAAGCCCTAAGACTAAGGGCAAACTTCATTTGCTAAACCAAAGAACCCAGATAATATCTAAACCCATTTTGGATCTATAGGCTATCAAAATATGTATTGTGTGGAAGCAAGTGATGATTCATGGTATATATTGATTAAAGCTCTAAAGCAAAACTCAAACCAAGGTAATAAAAGCTAAAAGAGACATTAAGAGGAAAATTTTCATAATCTAAAAAGATTGGAGAAGTGCAAACTTCGATTAACATGTTTAGAACATTTTCTGGATACAAAGAAAAGTCTTTTAAATGAAAATGCATTACGTAAGTCAAAAAGCGCAGTCAGAGTAAGTGGGATATGTTAAAGTTTTCCAAAAGATAGAGTCATGTTGTTTGTTTCTTTTACTTATGTCTATCTAATTATAAAGTTATCTAACAACTAAGGTCTGAATCTCGAAGAGGTACTCAGTAGTAGAAACAATCAAAGCAGGGACCCTTCGAAAGGGAGCAGACACTCTATCATGCCAAACCTCAGCAAAGAGCCTCAGGATAGAAGGGTGTAGGGAGGATATCCTTGAGAAATCTGTAGTGATAGCATCCGGAACATCTGGAAGCAACCCGAACTGGCAAACCACCCGGCCCGGGACATAGAATGTGGTAACATGCAAACCTGACAGCCAAACCTTGGGACGACCAGGGAGTCATACAATAATGAAATAGTAAGTCCATTAAGGGCAGACCCAGCAGATATCCTCATAATAAAGGCATGAAAACCAAACAAGCCAGCCGTTGACTGTATGAGATGGGTAACGAACCTCCAGGCGATTATAAGGTAGTTGCCTCTCGAGGTGAGAAGGGTGAATGAACAAACCTAGATGCTCTAAAAGCCAAACCTGAAGGACATGGGGAGCCCCATATGAAAGCATTACCCAAGTAGCAAGAGCATGGTTGAGACCCAATAGAGTCTCCTTGAGAACTAACATGACTGCGCTCCTCATCTCCCGGAGGCCGCAAGCAATGGGGATAGGAATGTCAGCGGAAGACTGAAACAGAAAGTGAGAAAGCATAGCTATTGAAAGAGCACTGCGTCTGATAATCTGATAACTCCCGTCATTCGGATCTCCGATAGGGGCATAGACGGAAGAGAGGTGGTCAAAGTCAATGTACCGGTCGCGAACAAAAGAGCAGGTGGCACCCTAAAAAATACAAAGGAGAGCTGCTAGATCATGGACATACTCTGCCTATATTTGGGGGATAATCAAGTCAGCATAAGAATCGGTATGGAGAAGTATGCTAAATTCCTTAAAGAGCAGACAAACCTCCTCATGACTTAATCAGAAGACATGAAAAGAGGGGTCGCAACATGTAATAGCAGCCTGAAGTAGGCTTTCGTCTAGAGCCATATGGCGAAAAGCAAAAATGTTTGTCAATCTGTGGGACTCAAAGTTGAGTCGATCGATACCAGAAAAAGAATCCATCCATGGGTATAGAATGTCGGAACTTACGGGAGTCATGGTGAATGAGAATGAATATGGAAGAAGAGTTTTGGTAAGGAGAAAGAAAAGAAACCTTAGGAATTTCAAATAAGCATAAAAAAGTTGAATGGCACCTAGTATAAGGAAAAGGGCACAAACTGGCACTTGATGAAAAGTGGCGGCACTCACTGAGTGCCGACCGGAAGTCATTGAGTGTCGTGCAGCACTCAGTGAATCATGGTTAGCCTCTCTGAGTGCCGACCAGGGTTTAAAAGGTTCATGGGTCGGTTTATAACTTGAATCAGCCCAAACCTGCATGAAAAGTTGAACATAACATCACCATTTAGCATTCAAACACCAATTCTCTCACACCATTCGTCAAAAAGCAATAAAAACAATCACATTTTTTAGCAAGGAGAATAAGCCTGATACTGAGATAGTAATCAAGCATGAATATAAATAGCATCCAAAATTGGCACGCAGGCCACCATGTCTGAATACTATCAATCAACCTAAAATAAATCCATTAAAGAGAGAGAGTTTTAGAATTCTCGTCCTCACAGGGATGTAATGAAATAGAAAAAGAGATGGATCATCCTTGTTAGTTCCTTCTGGGTGACCATGGAGCCATCTGACTTCCCCCGTCTCTTCCATCTCGACCATGCCATCTCCACCATCTCCACTATCACCACCACCTTGACCACTACCACCAGCACCTCCAGGATAACCGCTGCCTTGACCCATTTGGAGCCCTTGCATTTTCCACCTCATAGCATTGAGCTCCTCTTCCTGCACAGAAGGATGAAAAATTCTTTTGAATCTCCATATTTTAATTCTTTTAAAATTTTATGGGAGTTGATTCGTTCTCTAAAGTAAAATAAATAAATGAATATTCTTGTAATGAAAAAATAAGGAAAGAAAAGAAAAAATAGAGCATAAAAAAAGGGGAAAAGGGGGGTCAATAAGGACTAATGAGTAAAACAGTTAAAGGAAATAGATGAATGTAGTGGTATTGAGACTTACCCTCCATTCGCGTCCATGGATCCAGTGTTGAACGGTATATGCATATGATAGACCCTCCTCTGCATAATCTCTGGGGACTGTATCATATTGCAGAGGAATGGACAGAACATTCTAGGTATAAGAGGTCAGCTGGTACATGGTCTCCTGGCCCATATGGACCATAGGCACATTCCAATTCCACTGTGGGAGAGCTGAAGGGTCAGCAACCCCGAGGACAGGCTGCAAAAGGAGATTCAAGTCTATGTGAGTATTATTGCAAAAATAAAAGGAAAATTTTAAAAGAGGATAAAAAGAATGAAATATATGTTACCCGGGTAACGTCCATAAGAGGAAAGTTGTGCATGAGGGAATTCAATCTAAAATTTGGGTAACCGTCTGGACTGTCCAAATGATTTGCAATGTTCTCCCCACCTAGAGCGGCGACGAATTCCTCATGGTCTAAGGTCTCAGTACTCCTCATGGTAGCAGGAGGAGCCCTCGGCACATAAAAGGCTGGGGAAGCAAGTGACTGCCTAGTCACCCTTTCGCCGAGGTACCACTCCTGACAGGCCTCTCCCATCATCAGGATCCTCATCCTTGGAAAACCTACAGCAGCTTGGATCTCTTCGCTGGCCTCTGGAAGGGCCACCTCCCAAGGATTCCACACCACATAGATCTACCGTAGATTGGTGAGGAGATTTCTGTAGCCGACGAAGTCATGGGCCCCAACCTTCCGGTCCGTCGCTCCTTTTCTCCATTTTAGGCCTTGAGGCATGATAGCAGCCTCACCATCTCTGGTACTAGGAGCCCTCATGCGAAGGTACTTATGAGACCATATCTGCAAAAGAAAAAAATGTAAAAGAAAAGAGTGAGTCTAGTATTCAAAATAAAAATCAGAGGAGTGGAATGAAATAAAAAAAGAGAGGAAAGCGATGAAATATAACAATAAAAAGTCTATTTTTTTTACATCCAAGGCTCTCCAATACCCGCTAATGGAAGGGCAATTTCCCCTAGAGACATCATTCATGTGGTTATAAAGAGTAGCCAACCCTGCCCCTCCCTAGTTATACTGGAATATGTGGTCAATGTCCGCAAGGAAGGCTATGTACCTGAGATTGATCTGGTCTCCTTTCATGCTCATCAGTGAGCAGCCCAGCACATGCATGATGAAAGCCCTAGCCATCTAGTTGTCAGTAAAGGCCTGGCCCCTGAAAGTGTCCATGAACCATTTTGCGGGCACTATAAACTCTCATGGATGAACCCCAAGTAGGTCAACAATATGTTCATGATGGGTCGGGAGATCGTCATAACGAGCAATAGGAAGGCCACCAAACGGAATGCCTGTGATCATAGCAAAGTCTAGGGGAGTCATTGTCATCTCCCCAAATGGCATGTGGAATGTGTTTGTTGTATCCCACCATCTCTCTACTAAGGCTTGGATGTGGGTCATATCGTTTGAACTCTTCTCTAAAAGCAACTCAAAGAGCCCAAATCCAGCATTGTTGATCACGGTTTGAATTTCATCAGAAAGCTCCTCATACTACCCCCGGCCGTGAGCCAGACTCCCATAACCTTTGAAGGCAGCCTCGTGTGTCTGCAAGAAAGAGACAAAAATAAAAATAAGAAATCAAGGATTTCTGAGTCTAAGTGACTCAAATTCTTTGAAAAAATGATTTCTGGGTCTAAGCGACTCAAATTCTTTGAAAAAAATAATGATTTCTGAGTCTAAGCGACTCAAATTATTTGAAAAAATGATTTCTGAGTCTAAGAGACTCAAATTCTTTGAAAAAAATAATGATTTCTGAGTCTAAGCGACTCAAGTCTTTGAGAATAATGATTTTTGAGTCTAAGCGACTCAACTCTTTGAAAGAAAATAATTTCCGAGTCTAAGCGACTCAATTCTTTGAAGAAGAAAATAAATAATGATTTCTGAGTCTAAGCAACTGAATTCTCTGAGAAGAATGTTTTCTTAGTCTAAGAAACTCAATTCTTTGAAAAATAGTTTCTGAGTTTGAGCAACTTAATTCTGTTAAAAATAAGCATAATCTATGAAAATTTAAAAGAGAGAAGTGCCTCACGAGGTTGGTGTAACCCCTTGTTAGCAATGGACAAATGGAATTATTGAAATTCACGGGTATATAAAATCAATCCAAATATGGGTAATAAGCAAAAGCACAATACCAAGCATTGAAACCAATCATGGCGTTCCACCTAAGAAAATCAATTCAAAAAAGGGGGGAGGGTATCACAAATAAGATTGAGTACATCCAAATGCACAAAATTATGGGTTCATTCATACATGCATAGTTCATTATACATCGCATTGCATCGCATTGTTCATCATAAGAAACAAGAGGTTTGGGAGTATACCAATCTATTCGTGCCGAGAGGTGTTGCCCAGGGTCGACAAGTAAAAATAACGAGTTGTTGCCAGGGGTAGGCTGATACTTCTTCCTAGAAGGCCCATGGGAACCGAAACCACTTGACATTGTAAGAATCTACAAGCAAAAGGGAGAAGTTAAGATTCATATGAAGAAATTGTGAGGGAAACATGAAAGCAACTATGATTTTAAGCACAAATCAAGTTTAAAAATGCAAACTTGGCATTAAGAAGTGGGCATACCTTGATTATTTGATGATTCTTGAGTTAGATATCAAGAAAGAAGAGAGTCTTGGAGAGAAAACTCGTGAAAAGAGAAGAAGAGAATGGAAAAAAGAAAGAAGAGAAATCAAGTTTTAAAACACACTACTGGTCAGACCGACAGTCGATGGAAGGTTGCCGGCACTCAGTGAGTGCCGCACGACATTGCAGTGAGTGTCGCACGGCACTCAGTGAGTGCCGGTAAGCATCACTGAATGCCGCCGCGTAAGACAGGTGGCCCCTACCCTCTAAAAATTTCATATTTGTAATAGGGACCAACGAATTTAGCTCCCATGTCCTTAAAGATTTTCCCTTATTTTGAAAGGACCCCCAAAGTTTGAAAAATAAGTTCTTAAGCCCTTTAGTAAATTGGAATCAGCCCCTGATTGTGGGGGATCATATCTGATTGACTCTGGATTTTTGAAAATTGATTTGATTGGAGTCTTATTGGCTCTGGATTTTTGAAATTTGATTTGATTAGGGTCTAATTGACTTCAAATTTTGGAAAATTGGAATAAATTGGAATCTAATTGATTCCTGATTTTGAAAATTTGAATTGATTTGAATCTCAATGACTCTGGATTTTTTAAATTTGATTTGATTAAAGTCTGATTGACTCTGAATTTTTGGAAAATGGAATAAATTGGAATGAGTAATTGCCAATTTTGAAATTTTGATTTTGATTTGAATCTGAATGACTCTGGATTTTTGAAATTTGATTTGATTAGAGTTTGATTGACTCTGAATTTTGGAAAATTGGATAAATTGGAATCTGAGTAATTCCCGATTTTGAAAATTTGATTTGATTTGAGTTTGATTGACTCTGAATTTTGAAAAAATTGAATAAATTAGAGTCTGATTGATTCCCAATTTTGAAAATTGATTTGACTTTGAAGCTACTTGACTCCAAATTATGAGAAAATTAAGCCGATTTGAATATAATTGATCCTCAATTTCAGAAATTAAAAGTGGATACGAATCCGAGTGCTTCCAGATTTAGGAAAATTAATTTAAAATTAAATCTCGGAAAAAAGGTAACCCCTAAAATTAGGAGTCATGAATTAAATCAAATTGGCCTTGACTTTACCTTGTGGAAATAAAAAATTCCCATCCTTGGTTTTCGCAAACGAATCTGCACCGACCCTAATGTTGCTACCTAATTGACTATGGAGTGTAAGGCGTGAAGCATCTCAGTCGATCAGATGATTTTTGGAAGATTCTGAGTATAAGGCATGAACCTTCTGAAATCTTTCTTCGTGCTACCGGATTAGACTATGGAGTGTAAGGCATGAAACGTCTCAGTCGATCAGATGATTTTTTTGGAAGATTCTGAGTATAAGGCGTGAAGCATCTCAAATCTTTTCGCGTGTTACAAGCTTTGCTGAAGAGGGGCAAACTATAGACACCCCAATTTTGACCAAACGTCGAATCTAGGGATTGATTACCTCTAAAGAATGGTGACTGGTGAAATTCGAAGATTTTCCAGAAAATTCAAATCCTTCAAAGATTCTTCAAATCAAGTTTTCAAATTGAAAATAAAGAGAGAGAGAGAGAGAGAGAGAGAGAGAGAGAGAGAGAGAGAGAGAGAGAGAGAGAGGAATTGGGTATTCAGGAGAAATCCGAATGTTGAAGAACGTATGAAAAACCCAGTCTGGGTATTCGTCCTAAAAAAATATTAATATAAAGTTTTTTGGAAAAGAAAAATAAAAGGAGAAAATGAAAAAGAATTTCGAAAGAAATAAAACAAAATATCATTGAGAAAAGGGGAAAAGAGAAAAGAGAAAAGAGAAACAAAATAATATATATATACTGTGCATATGGATGTATTCTTAATGAAATACATTACAAATGTAAGTATATTAATATAATTTACTAATAATTAAGTTTATGTTAAGATTTGTTTTGAAAATTTAAAAAGGAACAAAATTATGTTAGCTGCGGCACGCGACGAAGCCAGCGGCACTCTCTGAGTGCCGCGCTGGCTATCTTTGAGTGCTGCTCGGCATTCAATGAGTACCGCTCGGCACTCAGTGAGTGCCGCAGGCAAATCGTTGAGTGCCGCGTGCTGTAACAGTCTATTTTTCTCATATGTTCTAGAAGAAAACTTTGCACATGTGTTTTCACCTGAATTTACCCATTTAACCTTGTGATGTTAGTCTACATAAACAGACTTTCATCTCCATTGTTGAGAGACTTTTGAATCAAATTGATATATAAAAGAGATATACATATATACTAGAGAGAATTGAGAGAAGAACAAGAGATTTTTCTTGGAAAATTTGAAGAATTGAAGAAGAATTTGAAGATTTTGGAAAAACTTTACAAAAAATAGAAGAAATCCTCAAGGTTATAGAGGTAACCTCTCAATCCTATTTCTACTCATTTCTCCACCCTTTTCTTTATTAGAGTTAATGTTCCCTTCCTTTTCACTTTTATATGGCACGTCAACAACTTCCTCTTCTCGAATAGTCATCCTAGTTGAGACGGCGTTTACTTGTTCATTCGAACCTCCATTCCCACATTGTCCCTTAGGATTTTGAATAGTTTGACTAGGAAACTTACCCTCGTTTCTATGACTCATAGCATTAGATATTTATCCCATTTGGGATTTAAGCTTCGCAATGGATTGTGTGTGAGAGTGCACTATCTGTGCTTGTGCTTGTACTTGTGTTTTGATATTCTTAAGGGATGCCAACACTTTCTCCTCAAAAGTGTTAACCCTTGGAGGGTTAGGATTAGGAGGAAGGTGTTGGTATTGAGTTTGTTGATATTGGGGTCGATGAGTATTAGAAAAATTGTTCAACATAGGATTATAGTTATTCCGCGGGAATTGTTGCATAGAATTAACGTGTTGCTCAACAAACTCCGGGAATTGAGATGCAAAAGGACATGCAAAGATATTATGAGACGATTCAGAACATAATGCACATACTTCTGAAGAAGGTGGAGTAGACCTATTTCCCATCCTCATAAGTTGGTCAAGTTTTCTATTTAATTCTTGTATTTTGATTGAATGACTTGACTCAAGCTCTACCTCTTGCTTAGGTTGAAGGTACCCCTTAGGACGGACAGACACCGCTTGGTGCATCGAATTCTCGCTCAAAGTTTCAAAAAAATTTCAGGCCTTGTCGGCACTTTTGTGCAGGAAGGTACCCGCACAAACGGCATGTCATGCCCGTTCTGAAAAATGTACTCTTTTTAAATGCTTAAGTGAATTTATGAGAATTATTAATGTTGATTAATAATTGTGGATGAGTTTGACCGTGGGTCAACGGAAGGTGTCAAGCGAGGACACGGGAACATGGAGAATCATGTTGCATGGGCATGACTAAATGACATTTATATGATTTAAATGTTATTTGACTTATCTGGTATTTTGATGAATAGTAAATTTACCTGTGTAGAGTAAATTCTGGTAATCTTGATACTGTTAGATATCTTTTTGAGAACTGTGGTGAGAACGTGAGTGACACGTCATAAAAAGGTAGGTCGTGTAGAGATTCCACAAAATTCAGTTTTCGGACGTATTTTTGGACCCAAACGAGTCTTAGTCGAAAACTTTTGAAATTGATAATTTTCACTCGTAAAGTTATGAAATGAACGTGTACGACGTTTCATGGGTTAATTTAGAGTTTTGGAAACTCGTGGGGAGGTAAACATTATTTCCGAAAATTTTGTCTATATATAGCAAGCTCTAGATTTTTTTTCATTTCAAAAGTTTCTCAAAACCTAAATCAAGAGGTGATTGGTGGCTTAGAGCTTCTTGACGCAAATCGACGGACTTCTGCCCGTTTGTTTTCAACCAAAATTCATATTCGAACTCCTTGAGGTAAGGGCTACGTTTTGATACTAGTTAGGACTAGTTTGGTTAAGTTTTATAAAAATCCTAATGATAGAATTTTGGGGTAAACGCATGTAAACTTGTAGGAATCGCTTGATATTCGAAATCCGACGTTTAATCGACCTCCTAGTTCATCCTTCGAAGTTATAGGAAAATCGCACGAGGTATGAATTCCGAACCTATGTAATATAGACAATTTTGGATGTTTTAGATATTTTGTATGACTTGTGATCCGGGCAAACTTATGTGTTAAATTAGGCCCGTTAAAGTTAGCGAGTATGTATAGAAAAGCACGGTGACATGATTATGTGAGTATGTTAAATGTCTATGTGGGTCAAAGGGGAGTTTGATATAATTTTACGCCGGTGCACGCCTCTCGATGTTTGAGAGTTTATAGTAGTGACGACTACTTGCTTGGTGTGGGAAGTGGCCAACCAGAGCAGATGGGTGTAATGGTTGAGTGATTCTTGGCTAACCATTGACATCGCGGTTTAAGATTTAAGACTTGCCGATATACTGGGTGAATGCGTATCTCTCTCCCCGGAGACTAAATTATGTGATTTAGATGTTTAAAACATGAATTGCCTCATATGCATTTGTTTAGAATTGTACACTCAGCATATAGCTGAGCAATGGAGATTTACTCCATTGCAGGTATGAAGAAAGGAAAGAAGAAGCGTGAAGAGTGAGGCCGTGGGAATGCCGGGGGTTACCTTTGTTCATGTTTTAGTTCCTTTCCATATGTTGTAATATGTAATAAAACTCTTGTAGTTAGTTTTCAATTCATCCGAACTTAAGTCCGTGTTTTGGTAAACTTAACTTGTTAAAGTTGGATTTTGAAGGATTGTGGCTAGAGTTTTGTGTATAGAGCCAAACAAGCCTTAGCTTGTTCCGCTATTGTTTCTTTTCATGGAATTATAAGTCTAAACTTGTTTTGGATAGCATGCTAGAACTCGTGAAGTTCGGTTTTGGTTTGTTGTTGGAGGAATGTTGAAGTGAAGGTCGGATTGGATCCTTAGGCAAAATTCTGCAGCATTGTGCAGGATTCTGCTAAAGGGTCATTCGACCGGTCGAAGGGGGTCGTTCGACCGGTCGAAATGCCCCCTGCCAGAAATCTTTTTATACACCTTCTGGAAATTTTCAAAAGGTTTTGATTGGTTCTTAGGGTACCTTTGAGACCCCTTTCAACATAAATTCATCCGTTTTGAAATATGATTTCGTTTTAAATTTTATACGGATTTTACAACTCGAAGGGTAATGTTTCCTAAGGTTTTATATACGAAAGGTTGTTTTAAGTTCTTTTCCGCTGCGTATAATCGTTTAATTAATTGGATGAGCCTTGGTGGCGTGCCACGTGTCCTGTTTCCGCACGTTAGCGGGATGGGTCGTGACATTTATTGGTATCAGAGCAATAGGTAACAAAACTTTAGAAACGTTCAACGTCGAGTGGAGTGTTGAGTGAATTGTCACATATTCTAGAATGCATCCACATATTATAGAGATGTTTGATACATATGGTATGTTGTTATACATACATGATTATGATATTGCCATACATGCATAGTATTCATGCATTCGTGAATCAGTAGAATCACGCGGATGTAGAGCTGTGTGATGAGATGAGGTTTACCGTATGGTATCATCGACCTTGTGTGGTGACCCGAGGGAGAGATGATATCTTGGTGGTGAGGAGCCGTTGAATATCTAAACGAAAATCAACTGAATTTTGATCGAATCAGTGAATGTGATAAATGATGGTAATGAGTGGTCCTTAAGGGTGTTAACTGAGAACGAAGTCCGAGTAGTGAACTATCGAAGAGATTTCATTGGAGGTTCACACAGAAAGCTAAAGCGATTGCTTATAGTTGAGTTTTGGGATTATAATTGATTGATAAGAGTTCCGTCTCAGACATGGGCTAAACGCCGTGACGCGAGAGAATAGAGATGGACAGATAGGGTTTATGGCAGAAAGATAGTTCAACAATATGTATTGCTCGTGTATAGGGTAGGTGAGGAATCTCTCACATTTTCTTACGGTGTTATCCTTTGATGTTAACCTACAGTGTAATCGTATGGGTTACCTTGTGGTTTCCTCTTACACGGTGTGTATTGGGTAGTTGATGAATCTTCCGACTTGTTGTACGGTATATGGGATGATTGGATGGTTGAGGAATCTCTCAATCTATCGTATGGTAAGTATTATAGTTGTTGAAGAATCTTTCAACGTATGGTATGGAGTTTGAGATGTTGGATGGTTGAGGAATCTCTCAACCTATCTTATGGTATGTATTGGGAGAGGGATCGAAGAATATCTCCACGGAATGAGAGTATCATGGTTGTTGAGGAATCTCTCAACTGAACCTTGCTTCGAGTAGTCGTGGTATCATAGTGGATTTAGATATGGTAGGAGGATTAGCAGCGGATGCTACCGGTGGAGGTATAAATGGAAATGTTGGGTTTAAGGATTTACCTAAGATGTGGGGTTAAGAACGGGAATGATAGAGTATGCTTCGACGGTTTGAAACTACAGTGAGTAAAAAAATTAATTAATGACGGACTTCGGGAGTGGTTACTTAGACTTGATGATTATGTGCGTGTGAATGAAATGACAAGGATGATATAGGTCGGAGGAGAAACCACAGAACTCCTTGATGGGGAATAAGTGAATGGAAATGAATGGTAGCAAGATTCACTTGGTGTTTTGAGGTGTTTTGCCAAAGAAAATGGAATAAAGGAAGTAAGAATATGGGAACTAAATTCAAACTGCTGTGTGATTTGAGAAGTTTCAAAGTTTTCGAGCATTTACGGGTAGTTCTAAAAGGGCTGGGAAGTATCCCCAAATGCCTTGTGAGTTTGGGGACTTTTAAAGATGTTAAATGAAGGAAAAATTTGGTCCAGGGGGTACTGGACCGGTCGAAAGGGGTTGTTCGACCGGTCGAATACCCCTCTGATCCAAACAGTGTTTTCAGAAACATTTTTCGTCGAGTTTTACGGAAACAGCCATAACTCTTTCTAGAAAATTCGGATTCGCGCGCCGTTTCTTGCGTTGGAACCGGGACTCAAAAAGCTATCTTTTGATGTAAAATTTAATCATATTTTATAAATGACCATTTTGCCCTTGGGGCTGTGTTGTCGTTGTAAAGCTCTTTTATGATGCCTAATCCATGCTTTCTTTGACATTTAGTGTATTTCAACTAAAATAGAAATCTTACAATGCTTTTAAAACATCGTTGAGTGTTTGAAGCGAGTTGTTGTGAGCGGGAAGTTGGAGCATGATAGTTATTACAATACTGAACAAGAGCAGTTGTAGAAATGGCTAAGTAAAGTGACTTTGGGGTAAAAGTCAAGTTAGGGAGATGAAAATGTAAATTGGGAAGGTAAAGCTTCGAGGAGAAGATGAACATGAACGGTATGAGTGGGATAAAAACTTTGTAGTACGTTGAGTACATCATCAGATATGATAGAAGAACTGTAAAACGGTCAGAGAACAATAGTGAATGTAGTAGAATGCTATCTCAGTTGTCCTGAATTCCAACGAGGTTGGAAAGTTTTGAGAATGTTAGATTTTACCCCAACTAAATTTTAAAAGGTTTTAAAATATAACCTTTGCTTGAATAAGAAAAGTGGTAATAGATACATATGCGAAGGTACCAAGTAGACTTCGGAAGACGAGTATCGTGGAAGGACATAGTATGCTTAGTGCTTGGGACACAACAGTGTTTGTCAAATGAATGAGTTCTACGTGAACATATTATAAACTTGGAAATTCCAAAATAAGGGGTTAGTGAAATGTGGTACACTTGGATTTAGTAAGTTGGATGAAGTGCTACTAAACGAGTTGACTTGAGTATTGTCCAAAGGGAACTTGATCTTAGTTTAAGTATCAGAATAAACTGAGGTTATGAATGATTTGAAGTTTTGAACGATCAAGAATTTGATGAGATCCGTAAAGCGTAAAGCACTTGAAGACAATAGTTATGAATGGGTTGATATTAGTACTCGGAGTGAGAATGGGTGACTTTGAGCATTGTCATGAAAGGTATGTGAATTGGAAGTCGATATGGAATTTATCAAACACAGTGAGACTATGGTACTTAATTGGGAAGATCGAATTACTGAGTTGTCTTCAGATGGTAATGGGAGTAGTATGAATGCTTGAGCAACAAGTTCTTTGAGAACAACGAATTTAAGATCAGAATAGTAAAGATAAAGGATTAGAGAATCTGAATTGGGGTTAAGTCAGGTTGACTAGAGTCATGAAATATTAAATCATTGAATAAGGTATAAAGACTTGAAATGTTATACAAAAAGTATATGTTTAGTGCAAAGGGTTGTTAAAAACTTAGTAAGGGTGGAGATACAGGGGCATGATTGGTATGGAGTTGTGTAAGGGTGAAAGTGAAATGCCAGAGATTTATGGAATCGTATAACTACATGAGGGTAGCGGATCTACTTGGAGTGATAGTCTAAAGGGTGGTAAACGAGTAAGGTATGAGATGAGAATGGATTACATTACAGTTGAGATTCTCGGCAGAAAAGTGATGGACTTAAGGTGTGTGTACACTATGTGAATAGAGCGGATTGTGAATGGTCAAGGGTTTGAGACAGGAACGAGGTATGTTATGAACATGGGAGTACATGTGATAAGTTGTGCGATACGTGTCTGATTGACTAAGTTAATATTGATTTAACAATGTTATTCGGTGCGAGTTGTATTGGGAAAGAGATTAAGTGTTGTATGAAATTTCAAAATATTAGTTTTAAAAACATGAATGGGGAATGTAATTTGACTTTGTTAAAAGTTTTAAATTGAAAGTGTAAAGTGAAATCTCCTACATTAATCGACAATAGTTCGAGTACAGCAGTGAGAGATAAGGGGCAAGTGTGTTAACCATTCGGGACATCGGGTGGGTTCGAAGAGGTAGAATGATATGAAATTGCCAGTTAGGTCTCTGGATAGTATCTTACGAGGCATATATGATTGGAAGTAAAATAAGAGGTTAGTTAACCCAAAATGGAATGATGACCATTATCAGAGACAGGGAGAGAGTACTAGTGCGATTTGCTACTGACAAATTGATGGTTATGTAACTGGTGTTACGTTATATGAATTCCTTAGGAAAGGAAGATTTGAATTTGATAAGAAATGAGAGATATTTGAAAATGTGTGTCATTCTACAAGTATTTTGCGATTAACATGATAAGTGATTGCTTTCATGGTATATGAAATAGTTGGTTGAGGCGTTGACTTATCGACAGAGTATGTAAGTATGATAGTACTCAGTTTTGGTTCACTTCGAGATGAAGAATCGTGAATGGTTGTTAGCCAGTGGGTATATATTGAAAACGACTTTCAGTCGAAAAGAAATATGGGTGAAAGTGAGATGAGTTATATCTTTTGTTTGGGTATTGTGATAAAACCGTGGGTTTCGGCAATGATATGTGACAAGTACAATGAAAGTATATATGAGTTAACGTTGCGACATCGCGGGGAGATTGTATGTCAGGTTCGACTATTGAGTATGATCTACTCAGGTATTGATACCCTTACTTATTGTGGTGCTACGATGTATTACTAGAAAGTGGTTTGAATCTTCAATTAGTTTGAGATAAGGGCTTTGAGGATTTATTTTCCTTCGAAGCCTGAGGATTTATTTTCCTCGTGAGATTGTAATATCTTGGGGGAGATGTGTAGTTTGTAATGAGACAAACGTTGGAGTACTTGTGAGAAGTCTTGTAACTTGAATTGATAAGATGGTATAAGTTTGGGGACAAACTTCCTTTTTGGAGGGGAGAGTTGTCATGCCCGTTCTGAAAAATGTACTCTTTTTAAATGCTTAAGTGAATTTATGAGAATTATTAATGTTGATTAATAATTGTGGATGAGTTTGACCGTGGGTCAACGGAAGGTGTCAAGCGAGGACACGGGAACATGGAGAATCATGTTGCATGGGCATGACTAAATGACATTTATATGATTTAAATGTTATTTGACTTATCTAGTATTTTGATGAATAGTAAATTTACCTGTGTAGAGTAAATTCTGGTAATCTTGATACTGTTAGATATCTTTTTGAGAACTGTGGTGAGAACGTGAGTGACACGTCATAAAAAGGTAGGTCGTGTAGAGATTCCACAAAATTCAGTTTTCGGACGTATTTTTGGACCCAAACGAGTCTTAGTCGAAAACTTTTGAAATTGATAATTTTCACTCGTAAAGTTATGAAATGAACGTGTGCGACGTTTCATGGGTTAATTTAGAGTTTTGGAAACTCGTGGGGAGGTAAACATTATTTCCGAAAATTTTGTCTATATATAGCAAGCTCTAGATTTTTTTTCATTTCAAAAGTTTCTCAAAACCTAAATCAAGAGGTGATTGGTGGCTTAGAGCTTCTTGACGCAAATCGACGGACTTCTGCCCGTTTGTTTTCAACCAAAATTCATATTCGAACTCCTTGAGGTAAGGGCTACGTTTTGATACTAGTTAGGACTAGTTTGGTTAAGTTTTATAAAAATCCTAATGATAGAATTTTGGGGTAAACGCATGTAAACTTGTAGGAATCGCTTGATATTCGAAATCCGACGTTTAATCGACCTCCTAGTTCATCCTTCGAAGTTATAGGAAAATCGCACGAGGTATGAATTCTGAACCTATGTAATATAGACAATTTTGGATGTTTTAGATATTTTGTATGACTTGTGATCCGGGCAAACTTATGTGTTAAATTAGGCCCGTTAAAGTTAGCGAGTATGTATAGAAAAGCACGGTGACATGATTATGTGAGTATGTTAAATGTCTATGTGGGTCAAAGGGGAGTTTGATATAATTTTACGCCGGTGCACGCCTCTCGATGTTTGAGAGTTTATAGTAGTGACGACTACTTGCTTGGTGTGGGAAGTGGCCAACCAGAGCAGATGGGTGTAATGGTTGAGTGATCCTTGGCTAACCATTGACATCGCGGTTTAAGATTTAAGACTTGCCGATATACTGGGTGAATGCGTATCTCTCTCCCCGGAGACTAAATTATGTGATTTAGATGTTTAAAACATGAATTGCCTCATATGCATTTGTTTAGAATTGTACACTCAGCATATAGCTGAGCAATGGAGATTTACTCCATTGCAGGTATGAAGAAAGGAAAGAAGAAGCGTGAAGAGTGAGGCCGTGGGAATGCCGGGGGTTACCTTTGTTCATGTTTTAGTTCCTTTCCATATGTTGTAATATGTAATAAAACTCTTGTAGTTAGTTTTCAATTCATCCGAACTTAAGTCCGTGTTTTGGTAAACTTAACTTGTTAAAGTTGGATTTTGAAGGATTGTGGCTAGAGTTTTGTGTATAGAGCCAAACAAGCCTTAGCTTGTTCCGCTATTGTTTCTTTTCATGGAATTATAAGTCTAAACTTGTTTTGGATAGCATGCTAGAACTCGTGAAGTTCGGTTTTGGTTTGTTGTTGGAGGAATGTTGAAGTGAAGGTCGGATTGGATCCTTAGGCAAAATTCTGCAGTATTGTGCAGGATTCTGCTAAAGGGTCATTCGACCGGTCGAAGGGGGTCGTTCGACCGGTCGAAATGCCCCCTGCCAGAAATCTTTTTATACACCTTCCGGAAATTTTCAAAAGGTTTTGATTGGTTCTTAGGGTACCTTTGAGACCCCTTTCAACATGAATTCATCCGTTTTGAAATATGATTTCATTTTAAATTTTATACGGATTTTACAACTCGAAGGGTAATGTTTCCTAAGGTTTTATATACGAAAGGTTGTTTTAAGTTCTTTTCCGCTGCGTATAATCGTTTAATTAATTGGATGAGCCTTGGTGGCGTGCCACGTGTCCTGTTTCCGCACGTTAGCGGGATGGGTCGTGACACGGCATCAACAGTATTACGAACAGAGGGAATAAGTCCCTCGTAGAAAACCTAGACCAACTGCCACTTAGGGACCTGATGATGTGGACAAGAGCGTAATAATTCTTTAAATTTCTCCCATGTGTCATAAAGTGTTTCCCCATCTTGCATCACAAAATATGCTATCGATTTTCTTATTTGATTTGTTCTTGTGATTGGGAAAAACTTTTGTAAAAATACATTGTGTAAGGCTTCCCATGTTTTAATTGTGTTTGGCTTAAGTGATTGAAGCCAACACATCGCTTTATCCCCTAAAGAGAATGGGAAGAGACGCAGTTTTAATTCATCATCAGTGAAATTTTGGATTTTTAACGTAGAGCAAATATCTTGAAATCTCCTAAGTGTTGATATAGATCTTCATTAATGTGGCCATAGAAAGAAGAAAGTAGTGAGATGGTAGACGACTTTATCTCAAAGTGAGATGTTGTCACCTCTGGTAATTCGATACCTGCTTGTGGCATGTAAGTTGTAGGAATAAAATAATTTCTAAGCGGAGGAGTTGGAGGTATATTAAGATTATTTACATTATTTACATTATCCTTGTTGTTTTCTAAGTCGGCCATTGGAATCGGTTCAATGGTATGACAGCATGGTTTCGTTAGTCTTTTAAAGGTACTTCGTATTTCAGACTCAAATAAAGACGACGGTTGAGGTGTGGATTCATCGTCTAACATCAACCGAGCTCTACAAGCTTAGGTTGAAGACCTAAGGACTCTAAGGGTACGTTCAAGCTCGAGGTTAAGTAAATTTAATTTAGGTTTACTTGAACGGGTACCAAACATAAACTAAAAGAAAATAAATTAAAACAATGACTGACTCGACAAAAACAAAAAGCAATCACGCAAATAAGACAGCAAGCAAGCACACAGTACTACTATGATGCATGTAATTATCCTTATGCAGTGATTTGCGTCAAATCCCAGTGCCCCGGGTTTCCTAGCTAATGCAGTGCTCACTCCACACCTAAACTAATGCAAGTACTTGCGTCTCAGCCACCTGACTTACAGTGAGTTGATGCAAAATTTAAAAAGAAGGGATTACTTGAATTTTTTTAATTATTATTTATTTTTTTCGCGTAAGCCCCTTTGATGTGCACAGCTGCTCCACTCGAAACGCTAGAATTTTGAGCACTTGAGAAACTACAAAATAAAAGAAAAGTTAGTAACTTAAATAAAAAACGGAAAGAAAAAAAATAAAAATAATAAAAAGTAATCTAATATTTACTAATTAACTAAACCAAGATTTTAAATCTAAAGGTAGTAATTTGCAATCCCCGGCATAGGCGCCAAAAATTTGATCTTGTCAGAATCAAGATATAAAAGTATGCTTACTTATGCTTTACTTTCAAAAGATTTGCAGTGTGGAAGTAAAGGTCGAACCCACAGAGATTGAATATTACGCACTTTAATTTTTAAAACCTCAATTTAGTTAATTTCGAAAAACGGATTTTGGATTTAATTTCAATTAAACTAATAAAAATAAAAGTAAATCTAAATTATGAAAGCAATTAAATATTGTTTTTATAATAAGTTTAAGGAATCTAGGATTGCAAATCCACCACTAGCTTCATAATAAGGGTATTTACGAATTATTTTAGCTTATTAAGTTGGATGATAATGGGGAATTGTAGCTACAAGCCCAATTCCTCCATCAAGAAAATAAATATGGTTCAAGCACCAACATAATCCATCTTCGGTTAGCACGAATTATCCCACACTAAACTAGGGTTGTGGTATAAACCGTCTAATCTAGGCATGGACTATTCGGATACTTGATAGCACAATTCAATTTAAGCACCATTACATGTAAATAATCTAAACAAGCACAGCAAGCATAGATCATTGAGCATACTACCATAAAAATAGATCTAAGACAAGAGTAAACTTTGAAAGCAATGATTTAATCAATAAGAGCACGATTTATTTATAAAAATCCTCGGAACATGTAAATGTCATCCATACATAAAAAAACTAAAATAAAAACATAAAATACACACTATTACTTGACTAGGATTTCATTGAAACCTTGGATCTTGAGTTTAGTTAGCCATAGAATTGATGAACGGCAAGAGGTTGATGGAGGAGGCCATGGGAATTCTTGGTCTTCTTCTTCTTCTCCTTGCTTTCCTCTCTTCAATGGCTGAAGTTTTTGTTGTATATTGTGTGTATTATAATTGCTAACCTCATAGATAAATTATAATTGAGTATTTATAGATTTGGAGCAAGTTTTGGAAGCTTTCCTAACCCAATTTCAACTAAAACTGCTGTATTTAGCTTTCCAGACGTAATTAGGCAGTTTCATTCGTGTAGGAGTATTCAGTACACTGGGATACGCATTTTCAGTTTTTTGCATTGATCGAGCGAGCGTGATTCTGGGAGGTCGCGCGAGCGATGGGCTGGATTCTCGCGCGAGCGGGCCGCTCGCGCGAAGTGGCTTTTTCTACTTCTTTCTTGGTGCTTTTTCACCCCATTTAACCTAGAATCCTTACTTTCTCCAAATCCTGACAGAAAATAGAAAACCAAGTAAAAATACAATAAAACAGGATAAAAACTGCTAACAAATGTGAATTAAGGCGTATAATTTGGATTTGTTCTCTCCCGATCACACCCCTAAACCTACATTTTGCTAGTCCTCGAGCAAAAAGAATAGAAAAATAAAACTACTAATAAAAATGCTACTCCATTTTCGCATGGATCACGATTGCATTTAGCTTATGCAACAAGCCTTTTAAACCTCTAGGTGTCCCTAGTTGGACGATTGAAGTCTCGTGAGGGTTCTCGTCAACAAGTCACCCATAACCATCTTTATCAACTTGTAAATTTAAAAAGTTTCATTAAAAACAAAAAACATAATATTCAATACTCATTATAAAACAATGATTTGAAATAGAATAATGAATAAGAAGAAACGTAACCAAACGTCTACCTACATCATGAAAAGCAATCCCAAGCACATGCATCGTATGAATCAATAGAGTTTCTCATAAAATTGCACGTGTGTGATATGTTGGTCAAATGAACACGCGTATGTCATGAACATGGAATATACTTCGGATAACCATTTAACTATGTCTCAACTACGAATCTCACAATGTTAATTACACTCTCAAATAAAACACTCAAAAACATGTGTAATATATCCAATATATGCGAGCAAAGGAAATATGTTTTCAAAATGAGAAATGCTCACATATGACTCGAAAAAGACGCATGACACAAAAGAACAGTAGTCTCATGGATAGGATGCCAATAGTCAAGAAAAATGAATCATTACCATGTTTTAATCGCCCTCCCATCGTTTTCATATCCAAACCATTTTTTCTAGGATCAAATAGGACTTTTCAATGGTTCTAATGTGGCTCGGCTAATGAAAAGGATAGAAAGGATTAATTAGGTAGTTTTAGAGTGGCATTGTAAGGCATGTTCGATTTCTTTCATTCTCTCTTCCACCAACTTCATCATTTCATTCTTTTCTTTTCATTCCTTTCAAGTTTTTCTCCTTCTGTTTCTTTTTCTTTTTTTTTTTCTTATTCTTTTTTTTCTTTTCTTTTTTTTTTCTTTTCCTCCTCGTTGCTTTTGAAACGAATATTCAATAAATAACAAGGCAACCACCCCAAACATCATCTTATATTCTTTTTCTTCTTCTTCTCAATCACACATCGTCTTAACACCACTTAAAGTTGACAAATCTCTCAGTGGTGAAATCCAAGTTTGTCAAGTTGAAGCAAAAAAAAGGATAATGGTGATTAAAGAAAATGGCATTTTAATGGCTCAAAGGGCGAACTAAAGAAATTTATCATTTATCGGTCAGTAGCAAACAAAGAAGGCCTAAAATCATGTCCTATGGTTATATGGTTCTTCAATATTTACGACGAAAGATTATTTAGCATGGTAACCAATATTTTAACTTAACTATCAACCAAGACAAGAATAAGGAGACTAAACAACAAGTTAATGCGCTATTTTAATGAAATTCGACAAACACAAAATGTACTTATAACCCTCTAAAAAGTAAAGATAGGCTCAAAAGCTCACCGGGTTTAGTCTCTACCTTGTGTTATCAAGAAATCCGAATCATATTATAGTTCACATCAAACATGTATTCAAGCGACCACGTGCAGTGCAAAGGTTTGTGTGCAAATCTATGATATAAAACTACGATTCGAACGATACATGACCTAAAACGTCATATCATGACTTCAGCAAATATTTAATCACATCTTCTCATGTTTACTATTCTATTAACAATCCAAGTTACATAACAAGATGTATCGACTAGAGATTGCAAAACCGTAGGTGACATCGTTTATTTAAGCACATGTATCAAAAAAAATTTCAAAATTTTGGTGTATATAATAATGTGCATGTGAGTGCATACCCCCAAACCTAAACCTTTCATTGTCCCCAATGAAACAATAAAATGAAATAACAAAGAGTAGGTAAGAAAGGAACGATAATACCTCGATCTCAGCACTCACAAACAGGTGAACGTATAATAATATGGAATCAAAGTTCAATTACTCCAAACGGAGCACTATTTCACCTGTTAATACTTAACAAAAGAAAATTAAACAAACAAATATATAATACATATGTTTTTTTCTTTTTATTTTGTTATTAATTTTTTTTTATTTTTTTTAAACAATAGAAACTAAACTAGAATTAAAAGAATGTAAAGGAAATAAAGAAAAACAAAACTAGAATTATGGAAACAAAAAAATGCTTAATCTAAAATAAACTTAAGAGAACAAAATATAAAAACAGTTGACCAAGTGCGAGAGATAGGAGGTTAGAGAACAAAAGAGAAAATTCCTGAAAATCCTACCTCGCACGAGCGGACCGCGTAAGCAAACGTTGCGCGCGCAAATTCCTTTGTGAGACATTACTGTGGCTACTTTTATGATTTCTGAAGAAAAAATTTCTAAGTCCCAAGCTCGCGCGAGCGGGCCGCTCGGGCGAGACCACTCGCACGCGTGATTTGAGGTGAGACTCGAACCTGATGCATAAATATAAAAACTAGAAAAAAATTTCTCTAACTGACAACCTCGCGCGAGTGGGCCGCGCACGCGAGGCAATTTTTTTTTCTCATTTTTCTTTCTTTCAGTGTAAATAAGTTCAAAATAATTTATTCTGGACCCCCAAACCTGTTCAGAATGACCAAAACTGACTCAAATGACCCAAAAATGACCAAAAATGCTAAAAACAAGAGAAACAGACGATGTAAAGCTTGGGTTGCCTCCCAAGAAGCTCTATCTTTTACATCTTTAGCTAGACCATTCTAGCTCAAGACTTATGGAGGCTGAATATCGGACTTTGTACCCCTTAGGATATCAGGAAGTGCCCGGTGATAAGCAAAAATAAAGTCTCTTTGAATTAATTCGACCGACGGTACTCCCGGATTATGTTAAATCGATTTCTTACCTTTCGAGTAAACTCATCATTCGGGTCTTGGTTTTCAGGATTCATTCGCTCATTATGAATTATATTATTTTCCTCACCCATATTCAGTTCTTTGTTAGGCTCAATATTCCGTCTTACCTCACATTCCGCCTCACATAGGTAATCATCGCCTTTAGGAGGTTGATCCATAGCATTAAAAACGTTTAATTTTAAGTTCATTTTCCCAAATGACACCTTCATTACCCCCGTCTGACAGTTAACACAAGCGTTAGAGGTTGCTAAGAATGGACGACCTAAGATGACAGGAGTGTGTTTCCTAGCCTCTAGCACGGGTTCAGTGTCAAGGACCATGAAGTCGACAGGATAATAGCATTTATCAACTTTAACCAAGACGTACTCGACGATTCCTCTAGGTATTTTAATAGAACGATCCGCTAACTGTATGGTAGCAGCCATAGGCTTAAGTTCACCTAGTCCTAGTTGTTTATAGACTTGATAAGGTAAGAGATTAACACTAGCTCCTAAGTCAAGGAGAGCCCGATGAATGTTAGTGTCAACTATAACACATGAAATCATAGGCGTAACTGGATCTTCATATTTCGGAGTAGGATGTTGAAAAATTGAGCTTACTTTTTCAGTGAGAAAGACCTTTTTCGTTATATGACTGTGCAACTTGTGCTTTTGAGTACAAAGGTCTTTTAAACATTTCGCGTAAGCGGGTATTTGTTTTATAGCATCGAGGAATGGAATATTAATTTTTACTTGTTTAAATACCTCGAGTATATCTTCAATTTTTGACATTTTCTTTGAAAAATTTGACGGTTCGTCGACATTTGGTGGAAAAGGTAGTTTTGGAATATACGTCGTCGGGGTTGTTACATTTTCTTTCCTATTTCTACTCGTTTCTCCACCCTTTTTCTTTATTAGAGTTAATGTTCTCTTCCTTCTCACTTTCATATGGCACGTCAACAACTTCCTCTTCTCGAATAGTCATCCTAGTCGAGATGACATTTACTTGTTCATTCGAACCCCCATTCCCACATTGTCCCTTAGGATTTTGAATAGTTTGACTAGGTAACTTACCCTCGTTTCTACGACTCATAGCATTAGCTATTTGTCCCATTTGGGATTCAAGCTTCACAATGGATTGTGTGTGAGAGGGCACTATATATGCTTGTGCTTGTACTTGTGTTTTGATATTCTTAAGGGATGCCAACACTGTCCCCTCAAAAGCATTAACCCTTTGAGGGTTAGGATTAGGAGAAAGGTGTTGGTATTGAGTTTGTTGATTGGGGTCGATAAGTATTAGGAAAATTATTCGACATAGGATTATAGTTATTCTGCGAGAATTGTTGCATAGAATTAAGGTGTTGCTCAACAAACTCCAGGAATTGAGATGCAGAAGAACATGCAAAGATATTATGAGACGATTTAGAACATAATGCACATATTTCTGAAGAAGGTAGAGTAGACCTATTTCCCATCCTCATAAGTTGGTCAAGTTTTCTATTTAATTCTTGTATTTTGATTGAATGACTTGACTCAAGCTTTACCTCTTGCTTAGGTTGAAGGTACCCCTCAGGACGGACAGACACCGCTTGGTGCATCAATTTCTCACTCAAAGTTTCAAAAATTTTCCAGGCCTCATCGGCACTTTTGTGCAGGAAGGTACCCGCACAAACGGCGTCAACGGTATTACGAACAGAGGGAATAAGTCCCTCGTAGAAAACCTGGACCAACCTCCACTTAGGGACCTAATGATGTGGACAAGAGCATAATAATTCTTTAAATTTCTCCCATGTGTCATAAAGTGTTTCCCCATATTGCATCACAAAGTTTGTTATCGATTTTCTTATTTGATTTGTTCTTGTGATTGGGAAAAACTTTTGTAAAAATGCGTTGTGTAAGGCTTCCCATGTTTTAATTGTGTTTGGCTCAAGTGATTGAAGCCAATACATTGCTTTATCCCTTAAAGAGAATGGGAAGAGACGCAGTTTTAATTCATCATCAGTGAAATTTTGGATTTTTAACGTAGAGCAAATATCTTGAAAATCTCCTAAGTGTTAATATGGATCTTCATTAATGCGGTCATGGAAAGAAGGAAGTAGCGAAATGGTAGACGACTTTATCTCAAAGTGAGATGCTGTCGCCTTCGATAATTCGATACCTGCTTGAGGCGTGTAAGTTGTAGGAATAAAATAATTTCTAAGTGGAGGAGGTGGAGGTATATTAGGATTATTTACATTATCTCTGTTGTTTTCTAAGTCGGCCATTGGAATCGGTTCAATGGTATGAAAGTGTGGTTTCTTTAGTCTTTTAAAGGTACTTCGTATTTCATACTCAGATAAAGACGACGGTTGAGGTGTGGAATCGTCGTCTAACATCAACCGAGCTCTAGAAACTTAGGTTGAAGACCTAAGGACTTTAAGGGTACGTTCAAGCTCGAGGTTAAGTAAAGTTAATTTAGGTTTACTTAAACGGTACCAAACATAAACTAAAAGAAAATAAACTAAAACAACGACTGACTCAACAAAAACAAAAAGCAATCATGCAAATAAGACAACAAGAAAGCACACAGTACTACTATGATGCATGTAATTATCCTTATGCAGTGATTCGCATCAAAGCCCAGCGCCCCGAGTTTCCTAGCTAATGCAGTGCTCACTCCATACCTAACCTAATGCAAGTACTTGCGTCTCAGCGTCCTTACTTATAGTGAGATGTTGCGAAATTTAAAAAGAAGCGATTACTTGAATTTTTTTATTATTATTATTTATTTATTTTCGCGTAAGCTCCTTTGATGTGCATAGCTGCTCCACTCAAAACGCTAGAATTTTGAGTACTTGAGAAACTACAAAACGAAAGAAAAAAAACAAATAAAAACTAATCTAATATTTACGAATTAACTAAACCAAGATTTTAAAGATAAAGGTAGTAAGTTGCAATCCCCGGCAACGGCGCCAAAAATTTGATCTTGTTAGAATCACGATATAAAAGTATGCTTACTTATGCCTTACTTTCAAAAGATTTGCAGTGTGGAAGTAAAGGTCGAACCCACAGAGATTGAATACTACGCACTTTAATTTTTAAAACTAAATTTAGTTAATTAAGAAAAACGGATTTTGGATTTAATTTGAATTAAACTAATAACAATAAAAGTAAATCTAAATTATGAAAGCAATTAAATATTATTTTTATAATAAGTTTAAGGAACCTAGGATTGCAAATCCATCACTAGCTTCATAATAAGGGTATTTACGAATTACTTTAGCTTATTAAGTTGGATGATAATGGGGAATTGTAGCTACAAGCCCAATTCCTCCATCAAGAAAATAACTATGGTTCAAGCACCAACATAATCCATCTTCGGTTAGCACGAATTATCCCACACTAAACTAGGATTGTGGTATAATCCGTCTAATCTAGGCATGGACTATTCGGATACTTGATATCACAATTCAATTTAAGCATCATTACATGTAAATAATCTAAACAAGCACAGCAAGCATAGATCATAGAGCACACTACCATCAAAATAGATCTAAGACAAGAGTAAACTTTGAAAGTAACGATTTAATCAATAAAAGCACGATTTATTTATAAAAATCCTCGGAACATGTAACTGCCATCCATACATAATAAAACTAAAATAAAAACATAAAATACACCCTATTACTTGCTAGGGTTTCATTGAAACTCTAGATCTTGAGGTTAGTTAGCCATAGAATTGATGAACGGCAAGAGGTTGATGGAGGATGCCATTGGAATCTTTGGTCTTCTTCTTCTTCTCCTTGCTTTCCTCTCTTCAATGGTTGAAGTTTTTGTTGTATATTGTGTGTACTATAATTGCTAACCTCAGAATTAAATTATAATTGAGTATTTATAGATTTAGAGCAAGTTTTGGAAGCTTTCCTAACCCAATTCGCACTAAAACTGTTGTATTTAGCTTTCTAGACGTAATTAGGCAGTTTCGTTTGCGTAGGAGTATTCAGTACACTGAAATACGCGCTTTCACTTTTTTGCATTGGTCGCGCGAGCGCGATTCTGGGAGGTCACCCGAGTGGGTCGCACAAGCGATGGGCTGGATTCTCGCGCGAGTGGGCCCCTTGCGCGAAGTGGCTTTTTTAGCTTCTTTCTTGGTGCTTTTTCACTCCGTTTAACTTGGAATCCTTACTTTTCTCCAAATACTGACAGAAAATAAAAAATAAAGTAAAAATACAATAAAACAGGATAAAAACTGCTAACAAATGTGAATTAAGGCGTATAATTAGGATTTGTTCTCTCCCGATCAATCCATATGGAGATTAAAGTGAATCATAGTCATATTTACACATAGTTGGTTGGATTCAAGTCTTAGCTCATGACTTGGATCTCCCTACTAGAGATCTTATGGAATCCATACTATATATTCCATAGAGATTTGAGTAGATTTGGGTCCTATTTAGTCTCCAAGGACCATTAATTTGTGAGGAGAATGGCATGCCATAGTTTTAATTTCCTCAAGGATCATATGTTTAAGAGAGGATCTAGATGTAAGTTTTCATAGTTTGTTTGTTTCCATCTAAGGAATTTAAATTTTCAAATGTTCACAAGATTGAACAAAACCTTAGGATTCTTTTGCTAGATTTTCAAATATGAAATCTATGATAGAGATCCATTAAGGTTAAATCTATGGATCTCTTTATAGTTCATCACTTATTCCAATAATCATAATCATATTTGATCCTAGTTCTCTTTAGAATCATGGATCAAGTTTGATTTAAAATATGAACACTAATCTAACAATGGTGCAGTTAATCCTTAAACCCACTATGATCAAAGATTTTTCATTAAATCATGGTCTATTGGAATGGGATGAGACCAATTGGGGGATGTTCATAACTCACCCAATTACCTCTGTGTTTTTTGTTTTGACGAAATTCCATGTTTAAGATGGTTTGGTCTTGTGATTTCAAAGTAAGCAACTCTCTGTCCAAAATTCCATAACAGTAAGTTTGTTTTAAAATTAATAAATCAGAACCTTAATCGAACTTTCTTGACCTCCAATAAATTTTTCTAAGTAGTTCCATGTGTTAGGAAGATACCCTAAAAAGATATAAGTATTTCTCATGTGTTTACTATTTTTAGAAAATCACACAAAATCTCTGAATAGAGAGTTGAAAATTCCTAAGTGATGCCTAGTGTTTTCCTTATTCCTAGAGATCTAACCGTTCAATCTTTGATTTTATTTTTGGGGTAGAAACTAGACTCACAGGGGTACATCATATCCAAAAATCACTAAGATCGAACAATGGGAATTATGGTTTTCTATATTTGAATGTCTGGTCTGCTCTTTGTAATTTTCTAAAAAACTGTCACTGTTTTGCCTAAATCTTATCAACTTTAATTCAAATGGTCTTCTAATGACCTAAGACTCAAACCATGTTTTGAATAAGATCAAACAAGCTTAAATCCAGAGACTATGTGATCCAAGTTAATGATTAGTTCATATTTCATTCTTGCTTATATCCATACATTCATTCATGTATATTGATACTTATAGCTGAGATATGGCTCTAGTTTGATTTGTTCCTAATTGAACCTAGTTGTGAGTTTCTTATAATCATGTTGGGATTATACTACCTTTATATGGACATTGCATTGGCTCCTAGTTGAGACTTACATATCTATAGAGGTGATATGTTCTCAACTAAGTGGAAGGAATCCATAAATAGGTCAATTCTTTTCCCGCTTGATAGATTTAAGCTAGAAGGTTGGGTTCAATTATTTGATATCTTTTGATCAAGGCATGTGTACTAACCTTTGTTTTGTAGTGCACTTGAGGTACAACTTCTCAACCCCTTCTCTAGTTTAATTTACTTCTTTGATTTTAATTGATTTTCGACTCCATGCGAGACACCTTAGCTTAGGTCTTGCCTTATATTTATATGTGATTAGAGACTTTCTCTTAGGTTTTATTTTCTTGCATGCATCACACGTTTAATATTCGCGGCGAGATCTCGGGTAAGTTCTTTAGTTCCGTATGGCATATCATATTGCTTGCTAATTGAATTACATGATTTTGAATGATATTTTATCGTTAACAATTTTGCACCCTTTTGACATGCTTGTGCTATGTATACTTATAGATATGTATTAGTTGAGGGTATTCTTCGATTAATAATTCGATTAAAAAGGATGTTGAGTAGAGGCCTATCGTGAGATAAGATGAAACGGGGTGTTTTAGTCTGTCGGGCTCCTTCCCCTTTTATTCCATAATCCCCGGACCCACCTTATCTTTGGTTTCGCAAAAAACCGGTTTGCTTTTAAAATGGTTTCTTAATTTTTCTTTTAAAAAAATTAAGTGGCGACTCGTCTTTGTCTTTAAAATTAAAAATTATTTTAAAATAATAAAAGTGGGCCCAAATGCCGGTATCCACACATGGTCCAAACGTTATAACGATTCTTATTACAATAAGTCTATTACAAAACAACGAGGTCAACATATCGAGTTGCCTTATAAGTGAACTCCAAAACGCTCACTTCTGCGATTCCTCGCCGGCATTAATACCTGCAATGATTATTTGAGTAATCACACATATTTCGATTTGTTTAAGCTAACGCTTAGTGAATAAAACAACATATGCACATGAATGATAAGCATGCTTGCATTCACATCTGTACATTTTATTCTAGTCTCCGGAGTCTCACATGTACGTCCTATACTCCCAGTCTGCGACTCCTCGCCAATAAGTCCACGCAAAAGGGTAAGACCCACGATTCTTCTCTTCAATCAAACAACCTTAATGCCTATATTGGCTCCACAAAATGGCTCATTGATCACGTGCTCCTTTGACCCAAATAAGTAACTCAACATGCTCAAATACATATCACCATACTCGCGGTAAACAAAACATGTCATCATGGTATTGGGCCTACTTATCAATATAAACAATATGAACTACACAATATATCTCTATGAATTAAGACATGCTATTCACACAAAACATGAATACATGCCAAGAAATCATTCTAAAACACAGTAGAATCACTCACCTCCGAATAACCCTCTTATAATTTAATCCGAAGAAAACCCGTGCACAAAGAACGTGCAGAAGTCTGTCTAGTATAATTCCTATGCATCAAAAATTCAAATATCAACTTTTATGAAAAATTATGGAAAATAACTTTTTGGAAAACTTAGCCAAACAAGGCCTAATAGGAATCAAAACGACAGCCTTACCTCAAGGAGTTCAAATACGAAAATTGGTGAAAAACCAACGGACGAATGATCGTCATTTGGCATCGAGAAGCTCTAAGCAGTCAAATCCCCTTTTTGACCTCCTCTTCAATTTAAGTTAGAAAGTTATAAAATTATCCAATGTCATCTCTATCTATATATAGGCAACACTTTCAAAAATTGTGTTTACCTCCCCGTAAGTTTTCAAAACTCCTAATCAGTCTCTGAAACTTTCTACACTGACTAAGTTCCGTATGGTTGCTAAAATGCAAATTTTTATATGACTTTTCTAAAGTTGCTAATTAGCCTACCAAATTAATAGCATGTTAATTCGTCCTCACCAGGATACTAAATCTAACAACAGAAATAAATTCTAAAACAGAAATAATACAGATATTGAAATACACAGGTAAACATTTATTTTCATATAAACATTTAAGTATTCCACAGTGAACGTCTCATACTCGAAGAGACTTCACAACCACAAAACACTCATTCAACACCGTCTCAATGGGTTCTCTAATACAGATACCCAAATTGACTCGTGCGCCAAAACTCACAATCATGTGCCAACATGCACAACACAACACATTATCATACATGGCAATGTAATGAAATGTAATAACACACATACGGGTGTTATAGAAAGTGTCACTAAAAACAACACATTCTTTTTGGTTAAAGCCTTTAGCCACAACTCTAGCCTTATGGCGCTCCACATAACCTCGAGAGTCTAACTTGGTCTCAAAAACCCACTTGCAGCCAACAATTTTGAAACCTTGTGGAAGTTCGACAAGCTCCCACACTTATTGTGATCCATGGATAACATCTCTACATTCATGGGTGTAACCCATTTAGCCGATTGAGGACTAGACACGACTTTTCTATAAGAGATTGGATCGACGAGATGACCTAAAACCAAGCCAATGAAAACCAAGAGGTGGTTTTAGGATCAAATTTCTTTTCATTTGGGTTATACATTTTCACTTTAGCTGGACAACCCCAAACGTGGAAATGATTCATGGTGTGCATCCAGTCCATAATTCAAAAAGGGTTTTAGACACTGCCTTACAAGGAACACGATAAAGGATATAAAGATCACATTTCAAAGCCTAATTTCACAAGAAAATAGGAAGATTTGTCCTAATCATCATACTCCTAACCATTTCTTATAGGGTACGATTTCACCTTTCAACTGCATTGTTTGTTCATGAGTACCTGTTGTAGTGTATTGGGAAACATTACCACATCCTTCTAGAAGTATAGTGAAAAGGACCCTTATGTTAGCCAGTGTGATTGTACTTGCCATAATATTCATCCCCGTGATCAGGCCTTACAGTTTTAATAGTTTTTCCCAATTGCAATTCTACCTCAGTTGAAAATTTTTAACTTTTCAAGCGCAGTGAATTTGCCATTAATGAGATAAAGGTAGCCGTAACAAGAAAAACATCAATGAATCTAATGAAGTATTTGTTACCACATAGGGTGGTATCTAAAGACCACTGATATTAGTGTGAATGATCTCAAGGAGTTTAGAACTACGAGTTGACCCCAATTTTCTAGTTTTTGTCATTTTGCTTTTGGCAAAATCAATGCAAATAACTAGGGCATCAGAATCAAGGGCAAGAAGAAAATTTTCCTTAATTAAACGATGAATGCATTCTTTGAAAATGTGACCTAAATACCTATGCCAAAAATCATATGAAGTATCTCAAAGTAAAACTATTTTCTTGCCAGAAGATGAAACAATCAAAAACATATTATTGGGTAAAACATTCAAATGATATAGCCCATTGGAAAGAGAACCATTACCAATAACAAGAGAAATAAAGTAGAACTCAAATTTCTTATTGCCAAAAGAGAAAGAATAGCCACATTCATCTAAAGTTGAAATAGAGATCAAATTACATATCATGGACGGTACATAGAAAATGTTATCTAGGACAAGAATAGAATTGGGTCCTAAAGGTAAAGAAACCGAACCTATCATCTCCATTTCTGACATAAAGGTAAGATAGAATTGACCGCAGAATGATTCATTTCCGGCAGAATGAAAAAAATACAAACTACTGTATAATAAATGCATTGAGTCCATGGCAGAATTATAGTAGATAGAATATTTTTCACAATATAATGCGAGTCCTTAGTGCATCATCACAAAATCACCTTTAGGCAGAATTTATAACACGCTATAAGGTCCTCCTTTTTCATGCCTAAATCTTTTAATGTCCTACAATATAATGCAAGTCCTTGGTGCATCATTATAAAATCACCTTTAGGTAGAATTTATAACATGCTATAAGGTCCTCTATTTTCTTGTTCAAAATACTTAATTGTCCCACAATACATGATCTACATAAATACCAAGCAGCCTCACCATGTTAGTTACCTTTAGGTAGAAAAACATGATATGATATTAGGTACATACAAATTTTTTTATTAATGAAGTGGATGACAAAATGCATAAAAATTTTAGAAAATTTCATCAACTTTAGGCAGAAGAAAATTCAAAAATTTAATGCACTATGCTCATGTACCTGATTCCCCTTCCTAAATTACGATGCACAATTACCACCTTTGGGTTGGTGATTGTGCATACCAAAAGAAAAGTGCCTACTGCACAAGGTTACTACATGTGGGTTTTTTTTATTTTGGAAATAACAAAAAATGGAAGAGGGCCAACACGCACCTTCGGCATGACTAGGACTTGCTCTTGGAGTCTTAAACCAAGAAAGGGGTACGATTTTATGTGGGACCCAATCATCATTAATCCATGTATATGACCTACATATTGTGGCCCTTGTTTGGCTTTTGTTAGAAAACAATATCACAGTTTAGTGAAATAGCCGAACAAGGCCTACCAAAACAGGCCGCCTCTAGTCTCTAATTATCACATGGAACCTATTCTTCCTTAGAAGAATCAAGCGCAGCCAGGCTTGCGCGATCTCAATCCAAATGGCCTATAATTATGAACTTTATGGGAAGCATTATTGGATGTACAGAAACATATTTCAATGGGGAAAACAAGTAAAAGCACATATATTTCATTGATCCATTTACAAAATAATTTTTAGGGTTTAACATCAAATCATGAAATTAAGTGATAATCAACATAGTTATGGAGTAGGAATCCATCAAAGCTGTTGAAAGTCGAACCCAATAGGATACAAAATAAGATGAATGAATAAATATCTCATCCAAATTCCTTTTAGTAGCAAAATAAATATGGAGTCCATGAGTAGCCTATCAAAAATGGTTCTTGCTATAATATGGTGGCTCTGATACCAACTGTTAGATTAAACCATATTAGAAACATAGAGCTCAAATAACCAATTTACGTACCTGGATTCGCCATCACAAATGGACGAGAAGATAGCAATCAAATATTGGGGGCTACAGCTTCCTCTCCTTGCTCTCTTCCTTTATCACTATTATCTTGATGGAAAATAATGTGTGTATCTATTGAGAGAGGAGAGGGGACCTAACCCTAGTTTATATAGAAACTCAATTGCATGATTAGTACCACGTACTCACTGAGCGAAAGCATAGTCAATTTTGTAGCTAATGACCACACAGGTTCAGATGAGCATTACAGTGAGAAGCTTTGAACTACGGGGTTCTAGATAACTTGAGAGTATGTTTCTTTATTGCATATCTTAATACGTTGTTTGTGGGTGTACTCATTTTGGGTGTGAGTTTGTTGTAAAATTTGTAATTAGAACCTCATATTTAATGTTTTGGAAATTGAGACCAGTTAGTGTAAAAATTTTGTAATAGACTAGTTTAATCTCTTCTTAGTTTTCAGGTATTATGGACATATTAGTGGATCAGTTGGTAATTAATGAAAATGAGTTTGTATGTGTAATTTGGGTTTGGTTATGTTTTTAACTCTTAAAATAGGAAAATCGGTGTAGAAATTTGATCAGAAAAATCCTCAGGTATATTTTCAACCTGACGACTTTTACAGAAACAGACATAACTCTTTCTAGAAAATTCGGATTCGCACGCCACTCTTTGCATTGGAAACGAGACTCAAAAGGCTATCGTTTAATATAAAATTAGACTATGTTTTCTTAATGACCGTTTTACCCTTGGGCTGGTTTAATCCAATAAAGTCATTTTACTATGTTTAACTCTTATTCTATTGCTAATAAGGGGTGTTTTGTTTTGGGTAGCTCTTTGTTACATGGTCCTAATCCACATGTGGCGGGTTATAGTGTGACAATTTTTCAGTATTAGAGTTATAGGCTAGAGCCTTTGGGAATGAGAGACGACAAATATGACGCGTGAGTGTGCACACAAAAACACGTTGTTGCACAATCATGCATACACGTTTATTTTAACATGCTTAAAATATTGTTTAGCATGCTTATGATGTTCATGACATAGCATGCATGGTAAGCATTAAGGTTATTGGTTGCCAGTCTTAATTGTCTGGTAGCAATGGATTCGGAGAAAAAACAAGTAGCATCGACAATGGTGGATTGAATGGAAAGGGTTGTAGGAATAATAATGAGAATAGTAGAAATTAGTACATTATCAGTGGAAGAGCCACATTAAAATCTGAACCCAGAGTAAGAACAAAACCATTGACCACAGAAGAGTTTCTGACAAAGTTCAGTCAACATCAAAAAGGTAAGGGATTAAGGGAAACTCCAAAGGAAAGTCAAGGTAAGTTGAAAAGAGTAAATGAGGGTAGTTCATCGACAACTGGTATTTCTAGAGAAAAGAATCCGTATTGTCCGATATGTAAGAAATGACACTAGGATGTATGCTATAACATTATGATTTATTATGTTGTAGGCAATTTGGGCATATCACGGGAAATTGTCGAACCAGGGGTTTGGGATTCAGGGGTAATTGTTTTAGATATGGTCAGCAGGGTCACCGAATGCGAGATTGTCTTACTAAATGACAAGGGAGTTCGAATGCTTCGACATCTAACACTACTTCAAGATTTGCTCAACCATCAAAAAATGAAAGAACAACAATAACTTATATGGGGTTATCGTATTTGATTCTGATATATCTGTAGTATGTGATGTGAAGGTAGTACAAGAATGCTAATAGATGGTACGATATTTCTATTTTGATATATTATAGGGTATGATCAGGCTGCTAATTATGTATGTTTTAGTTGATTGTGTAACTGTCAAAAATTAAACCAAATGGGGGTTCTATTGTGAAGGTAGTTAACGAAGTGTTATCAGTCAGTATAGTGATAGTAGTGAAGTTTTTCGGTTAATGAAAAAGAATTATCAAGAATTGGATTTATTTAAATACGAGAAGGCACTGAATTGAGATTAAATGAAGTTTAAATATGACATCCGATGATTTGTTGAATAACTTGACTTGAAGATAATAATAGAACCATTCCCAATAAAATATTAGAAATATAACTGATATTCAAGGCACCAGATCTAATGGAGTTATAAAGTTAAGATTAAAGAAGATGCAAAACATAAATTTTTTTTGATAAGTGATTTGTCTATCCAAGCATAATATTGTGGAGATTATAGGTGTTATTATAAGAAGAAAGACAGAGTAATCAGAATTAGCTGAAGTTGATTGAAACTATAGCTAAGAAGCAGTATATGAGCAGTGAGTAAATGAATTTTTTTAGTATCAATAGTACGTATGTTTCCTGATGTGAACTTGAGATTTGGTTACGAGTAGCAGAAGAATAGAGTGAAGACATTGTTAAGATTTGTTGAAGACCCAGTACAGAAAATGTGAATATTTGTGAAGATAACTGGGGTAACCACAACACCAGTTGAAATTTATAAACTTATGAATATGTGACGGTATCAGTGATGATGTTATTATTTAGCATTGGTGTATATATATAGTTTGGAAGGACACGGGATATGAAGAAAATTTATGACAACTATGCTGAAGACCCAATTTGTAATGATGCTAATATACAATCTATTATAGACAATAAAAAATTGTTAAAATTGGAGTTTTGATTGGAAATGAAACAAATGAGCTAATAGAAGACCTGGGAGTGAAAATAGTCATAACTGCACCATAGATTTAGTTATTTATACAGGAACACTTGTGGATTTATATTGATTACATGAAAGATTTATGAGGAACTAAAGAATTGATTTGTAAAGACATGGATTTGATTAGTTATTCTATACCTGAACATTTGTTGATTCAGATGAAACTTTGAATTAAGATTGAGTTGTATGTTGATACAATAACTCTTCTATTTTACGGGGAATTGGAACTTTAAGAGGCAAGTCATCAGACACACGATTTGAAATATGAGAGATTACTTTTGTATTGAATATTTGGCAGTGTTAGTTTGCAGACATGAAGCTTATATGAACTGCAGAGATTTGAAATACTTAAATATATGACAAGAATTGAGTATATTGTAAAGAAGACAGTTGAAACTCATGGTGATCTATAGTTTGATAATCACCGTTATTCAGGTAAAGCCAAAATGATTATTAGTGTTTGAGTTAGAGATTGACAGAAGAATTTTGTATGTGTATTGATTATCTGGAAAAAAAAAAAAGTTGCGTTGAAATAGAGACTTGATAGAAATTGAAATTTTCTGAGACAACTAGACAAGAGATGATAATAGTATAAATATAGGTACAAGTAACACTATTGCATCATAATAGATGGAATTGATTTAGGGATCCATTTTCTTTTGTGCTTTTTGGAGAAAGAAATTTATGATGAAATTACTGAAAGCAAAGATCAGCTTTTTGCTTTACAGTAAATTAAGTAGATATTTTGAATGAAATTGTGTAGACACCCCATTTTGTCAGCTATTAGATTTAGGAGACCTATAGCTTGGTGGTTCACAATGATCGAAAAAGACTTAAATGGGACTCCTGGAAGTTAGTTCTATCTCTCAAAATGCTCAGAATGACCAAAAAGCCCCTGAAAAGCCTAAACACTCCCAGATTTGGCAAAAGTTCTAGAAACATGCTACGTCATAAAAAATACTAAAAATTAGTTTTGAAACAAAATCAGATGAAATAGTCAGCTCCCAGACACCCTCGGAAGTCCCGGAAGTTCTCGGAAAGTCCCCGTTGATCGGTTTGACCAAGGATTGACCAGGTTTGACCAAGGTTTGACCGAAATTGTCCAAATTTTTCAAAAAGCTTTGAGATCATTTTAGATCATGTGGAAAGTACTAAAATGAGTTTTATAAGAAAATCGGACAAAAATGTCAGCTCCTGGGAGCTCCCGGAGGTTCCCAGAACTTCGTGGAAATCCCAGTTTGACTGATTTGACCTAAAAGTTGACTTTGAAACCAGAGCGCCGTATTATTTTTCAAATATTTTTCATGGATACTAGCAGCCAATAGCTTTCCAATGGTATATCGCACATTTTTTCTGGATTTAAAACAAATTTATTATGAATTTCTAAAGGTGGAAAAGGCGATCAAATTGGCTTTTATCGTGAATACCGCAAAACTTTTCAAAGGGATCCATCTCCGAACTTTTTTTTTATGTAAAGTAGGCTCCATTACCTTTCCAACGGTATATCACAACCTCAGTTTGGAGTTTGTATGCATTTTTTGTGAATTTTGGACGAAAAAAGGCCTTTTCGAGAATACCGGAACCTCTGGGGGCCTAACCAGCATTATCTGGATGAAGGAGGAGCAGTGCCGTCGTGGTACTAGCCCACTTCCGCAGCGGCACTCTCCTCCAGAATAGTTCATTTTTGTAAATTGTTTTGGGGGTCCATTTTGAAAAATTGAAGACCAAAACGATGTAATTTTATGTTCACAGATGTTTGGGAACAATGGGAGCACTTTCTAAATCCCAAAACCACCCAAAATTAGCCTATATAAACCCCCCCTTTTCTCTTCATTTTAGGGGGGCCAAGTGCAAAGTTCATAGAAGTTGTAGTGAGAAAGAGAGATAGAGATAGGTTTAGAAGAAGGAAAGGGAGCTTCTCCCAATAATTTTCTATAAGAAAGTGAGTTTCAATCTTGTTTTCTTTCATTACCCCTCTTATATTTCACATTCAAGTCTTCCCCAACCACCATTTGTGAGCAATCTTGAGTTAGGAAGCTACTTCCATGTCCAAATGTCAATATCTATGAGTGAAACACCAAGCTACAAGTCCAAAATCACATTGATTATCATCTATTGATTGCTATTATTTGCTTGTTTACATTAATGTTCATCTCTTCTTACCTCATTTCTTTTTTTTGTTTGATTACTTACATGCTTATCATCATCTAGATGACATGTTGTTTGAGGAGAGTGAATTCTTATGGATAGTAGCTCTTGACCTCAAAGACATGTTTAATGGATGATGATTCTAACTTCAATACATTTATATGTATTCTTGATGTCATATTCTCAAACAAAACTATGTTTGTGCAAGTAATGTTGGGAATTCTTGATA
Organism: Hydrangea macrophylla; assembly: GCA_033977485.1. Classification (NCBI taxonomy): domain Eukaryota; kingdom Viridiplantae; phylum Streptophyta; class Magnoliopsida; order Cornales; family Hydrangeaceae; genus Hydrangea; species Hydrangea macrophylla. Next base: position 82,828,477 of record CM066987.1, read on the forward strand.
TGAGTTTGATGATGATGTTCCAAGTGGTTTTAATCCCCTTTTTGTGCTGGAAATGTGCTTTCAAAACCCCTATTTCAAAACCCCTCTAAAACTCCAATGTTTGGATTCCAAAGAAATACACATTGTTTTCTCAAAAATCTTCAAAACAGTGAAATATCTGAGTTCAAAGATTTCTCTAGAACTCAATACTCAATGTATGGATGCAAGACCACTTAGGAAGTCGTCCTAACTCATTAGAGAACAACCATGATTTTTGGTTTGATCTAAAAACACTTGGAAGGGTTCCATTTTGACCCAAACATTCCTTCTAGATATTCTGTTTTTGCTGTTATAGCAGCTTGGTTGACTTTCAACTTATTTTTTCAGAAACCTTTTCCAAACGGGGTGATCCCAGCTCATTTTTTCCTTGAACTTAAGTGTATTAGGGAACTTTCTATATAATATAGGCCTCTAGATGTTTGGTTTTTATTTTCTAAGTTTTTTCGACATTTCAGTCGACAGTACGGACTCTATTTCTGAGTAACCTCTATTGTTTATATGATTTCTCTCAATCTGTAATATTTATTGAAGATTGGCTTTTTGATATGTACTCTAGACACAATAAGGATGATCTCCATAAAAACCATGCATTGAAAACATTTCTATCCCCACTTTTCAATTTCCACAACATCAAGTCACTGTTCTGTCCACTGTTCACAGCAAGTACACTTTTACTTCCATTCTTTGATTTGATGCTTATATGTGCTTCAAATTAGATCATATCTTAGGAGTTAGTTCATACTATATTTGTATACATCCTATAATGATTTCCTTTATGCATTCATGCATATTTTTTAAACTTCTAAGTCATTTTAGAAATCCATGATGACAAACACACTACTACTTTGCACATCCTAAGACCATACATTGCATCCATGCAAGATTTGGGGTTTTTGTGACTCCTAATCTAAGAAGACTATAAGGAATGAATTTGATCTTACGTTCATGCTTCTCCTCGATTAATTCTTCCTTTCTCATCCGTCCCGGGGATTGAGAGGTCTTCTTTTCTCAAAGATTAACATGCGTCATATTAGCTTGCTAAGCATTTTTTTTATTTCTTTGATTAATTTGTTTCAAGAACATCATGTCCCCTTAGATTAGGAAAACTTTATTACTTGATATGTGATTAGACGATTTTTTTTGTAGGTTTGCTTGTGTGATCTTTTACTTTGCATTGTGTAATACTTGTCTTAGATCTTAAGAATGATATCTTAACTTTAGATCTTCCATTTCAAGTTTCTTATGTGATGTAATATACCTATCATAAATATTAAATGTCGAACCAAATATAGTATAAGATGATTATTTGGATGCTAATTGAGGCCCATCGAGAGACGGGTCAAGTTGAGGGTGTTTTAGTCATGACAAAGACTCCTTCCTCTCTCGTACCAAAACCCCGAGCCAAGTTCTTTGGTTATGAATGACCGGTGCCCTTTATCCATTTGGGTGAGTCAAATTAGGTTTCTTGGTTCCTTAAAGACCAAGTGGCGACTCTGTATCTATTTTCAACAGACCTTCTTTTTTCTTTGTTTGATCCAAATCAATTTCAAACAAACTGAAAGAGTGGACGACCAACTCCGCGTGTCCACAAATTGATTCAGGGAAAAGATTGTGATTGTATTCTAATGGATGTAATGATTTGATAATTAGCTGTTGGGATACAAGTTTGTTGATATTTAGTTTGAAGTCTGGATATTACCAGTAGAAGTTAAAGTTGAATTTATTGAGAAGATAATCTACAGATGTTAAATTGTTCATTATATGCTTAAATGTTGGGTTAGGGATAGAATATCAAAGAATTGCAGAACTGGTGCAACTATTGTCAGTATTTTGGCAAGTATGAGTAAGTAAGGAGTAATTTGAGTCAACCAATGCTATTGTGTCACGAGAAGGAAGTTGACTTAAAGATATGTTTGGATTTCTATTTTGTTTAAATAAAAGGGGGGGGGGGAAGAGAAGTTACTGATAGAATACCAAAAGGGAAGCGATTTGGGTATCACTCTACAGTAAGATGTGTCAAAATCTAGAAGCCTATTATATGTTGAAATGCAAATAGCTCAAGGAATAGATTTTTGAAGAAATATTGAAGCTCATAACGGGATTGTGGAATAGTTAATAGGCAGATATGAAATCATGCTATTTGTACTTTATTATACATGATATCTCGTTAATCGATTACATGGGATAAAAGCTTTCGAGGATAGATTCAAAATTTGGGTATCATCAATTAGCAGTTAAAGCTAAGATGCTAAGAAGATCAACCGCATATGAGAAATGTAAAACATACTGGGGATGTGTGGTTGAACAGAACATAAAGACAGAAATATCGAAAAGTCGTAGGGTTATTGTCAATAATGTTAATGACCAACAAGTTGCAATGAATATCTGTCATCATAAACTTTGTGACTGGATAGTCAAAGTCAACAGAGATTAAATTGACAAGTGAATGATTGTAGATAGGTGATCAAATTCGACTGCATTGATGATTGGAAATACAAATTTGTTGGGGTTAATCGATTTGTATATGAAAAGAAATTGTGAAATTCTATGTTGACTGATGTCTATCATCATAAAGTGGAATATTTGACTTGTATTAATATTTTGGGAGTTCGCACGAGGTAATGGGAAGAAACTAAATTATGTAAGAGTGCATTTCACAAATTGATAATTTTTTGACAAGTCAGCGATTGATTGAGAATACATCACAGGTAAGTGAGTCTTGTTTTCAGGAAGTTGATAGAAATGTCTACTACGGGGACATAAATATTCTAAATGTGCTATCATTAGAGAATGGTATGGTTTGCAGAACTGAGTGATTCGATGGGATCATTTGAAATGTTAAAGAGAATGGGAATCAATAGACTACCTACTGAGATTGCAGTTGGTACAAACCAATGGGCGCAATGCATTCTAAATTGTGTGCTAGAGTGTTAAAGGTCAGAGTTGAACCGTGAGTTTACCTGAAACAAGGAAAGTTTGGGGACAAACTTCCTAAAAGGGAGGGAGAGATGTAATACCCGTACCCGAAAATTGGTAATAATATTTATTTCTCATGCATTAATTGGAATAATTAATTGCATGTGATGATTTGGGTGAGTTTTAGATACCCCGATGTGATAAGCGCTTGATAAAGGGCACAATTGGACAGATGTAAAATAGGACCCACGGGACGTCCAGATTGGATAAATTCCATTTAGTTGTATTTATGTGATTAAATGAATATTTGCTTAATTATTTTAATATTTTATTGTTATTTGTGACCCTTTTGGTACCTGTTTGGGTACCCATATGAGAGCGAATATGAACTTGGTTCATAGTTAGTAGGTTAATTAGCAACTTCATAAAATATTTGGTACCACATTTGCGGCCCATACGTGATATAGACACATACCCACTTAGATATTAGGGTAGTTAATATAATATATAGGGGGTTTCATAATAAAGCCTTAAGAACTAGTTGGGGTGTAAGTGTGAATCGTATCAAGTTGTTATGACTTGAGATGTACCATAGCATCTCTAGTCCTCATCTCATTCTTTTAAAAACAAACACAATTATGCAACAGTGTACAGATAGCAGAAAGAGAGTCAATCGGCCATAGAGGAGAAAGTGAGATTTGCGTCATTCCGTCACCGTAGCTTCGCCGTACGACCTTTATTTCATGAACCGGAGCCATATTCGGACTCGTGGAGATGAGAGGATTATTTGTCTTTCTTTTTCAATTTTGGTAACATTTTTTTTGTGACCCATTTTAAGGGGTGATACATATATGTGATATATATACATAAGTAGGGATATCATTGGGAACAACTTGAGCTAGTTTTGCAAAGTAATTTGGGATTTCTAGGCTTCATTAGGACCTATTTGTGAGGTGAGTGTCCTAATCCCAAAATTGGATGTTTAATGTGATTTATTGCTATTAAATGCTTTAAAATGCTTAATTGTGATTAAGTAGAAAATCATGTAGTTAATTAGAAATTAACATGTTTGAAATGTTGAATTGCCATATTGACATGTTGAGTTGCTTATGTGCTTATTTGGGTCAAAGGGACTCAAGTGATAATCACTATCATTTAGCCCATATTTAAGGGATGTCATTCCTCAAAGAAAAGAGGATGAATTTCTCAGAGAAAAGAGGACAATGGTAACGGCCACAGTGAATTGACTTCAGTCACGTGAGAGTGTGTGATATCGCTTTTAAAAGCGATGACAAAGTGAGAAAGGCCCTGAATCAAGGGTCCAGAATGATGGTGATTGATTACTTGACATGCCTGCAACCATTTATTGTTGTGAATGAATAATTGGTGTTATGATTCATTAAATACTCCAATTGCATGATTAGTATCACGTACTCACTGAGCGAAATCTTAGTCGATTTTGTGGCTAATGACCACGCAAGTTCAGATGAGCATCATAATGAGAAGCGTTGAACCACGGTTTTCTGGCCAACTTTGGAGTATGTTTCTTTTGTTGTATATGTTAATACATTGTTTGTAGGCATACTCAGTTGGGTAGGGAGGTTGTAACATTTGCAATTAGAAACTCATGTTTTATGTTTTGAAAATTAAGACCAGTGAGTGTAAGAATTTTATAATAAACTAGTTTAATTTCTTCTTAGTTTCCAGGTATCATGGACATGTTAGTGGATCAGTTGGTAATGAATGAGAATGAGTTTGCATGTGTAATTTGGGTTTGGTTATGTTTTTAACTCTAAAAATAGGGAAATCGGTGTAGAAATTTGATTTGAAAAATCCGCAGGTATATTTTCAGCCTGACGACTTTTACGGAAACGAACATAACCCTTTCTAGAAAATTCAAATTTGCGCTTTGTTTTTTGCGTTGGAACCGAGACTCGAAGGTCTATCTTTTGATATAAATTTTGATTATATTTTCTTAATGGTCATTTTACTGTTCGGCTAGTTTAATCCAATAAAGTCATTTTATTATGTTTAACTCTTATTTTATTACTAATAAGGGGTGTTTTATTTTGGATAACTCTTTGTTACACGGTCCTGATCTGTGTGTGGTGGGTTACAGTGTGACATCATTGGAGCAAGATTTTTGGGTGACATTACCCATTTTGGCGGACCATTTTGACAAAGCCATTGAAGTTGCTCTAAGAATTGTGTTTTTTCCTCATTTTATGTAGTATGCAAGTCTCACAAGATATACATGTGGTGTTGATTTCAACAAGATACCTATGATATTAACTAAAATCAAATTGATTTTCTTTATACAAGCTCACAAATTCACTAACTACAACATTGTGAAATTCACTAAATTTCTGATCTGATTCAAGTATTTTTTTTTTAACTTTAAAAACTAGATCTGTGAAATTCACTGAGTTGAGATTCACTGAGGTGACTATTTTTTTACCGCTGTGAAATTTACTGAGCTGACTATTTTTTTTAAAAATAAACTCACATTGTGAAAAATATAAGTTTGCAAATCTAATTATTTTAGAGAAGTTCAATGACCTGACTATTTTGTTCTATGAAATTCCCATATGGAATTGGTGCATCCAATGCATAGTGATTCTAGGAAATCAAAAATAAGTAACATGCTATGCTTTTGGGTTTGAGTCAACAACCCATACAAAAACAACAGAAATCATGTTTACGTACATATGTGAATTCTACATTCCTCCCATCAATAATATCCCAAAGATGGAACTCTGATTTCCATTGAATAGTAAAGTTTCACATATTTAGAGACACACACCATTGTAGTGTGTTAGAAATATTACATAAAAAATCCATACATCAAAACTTATGTTTTGTTTGTGTGTTTTCGCTCCATGGTTTGGGTTCCAATTTTCAAAACCAACAAACCTGGGCTCTTTGAATCCGAAGTCCTCGTGGCCAAAAAAAAAATTGGTGCAACACACACATTTGCAAACATTGATTTGAATGAGGATAGGTTTTCAATTTTCAAATCCCCAAATTCGTGTCAATTTTGAAAACCCCAAATCAGACACTCCTTGTAGCAAAAACAAACAAATAAACAAACAAAAGTGCAACACACAAATATGCAAACACTGATTTAGATGATGAAATTTACAAACATAAATTTGGGATTTTGTTAATTTCTCAAAACTAAAAAGCAAACCCCAAATTTTAGACAAAGCCTGCCTTTCTTCAACATTTTTGATATGTAGATGTACTTCTAGCGAATTTGTGAGTGGTTCCCTAACTTCAAAGATACCCCGAGCTCTGGAGACCACCGAAATTTTGAAGACACCCTAAACTAGGTCGCTAGACTTCTGCAGCTCAAACCCTGGGATTTTGTGGTGATTCATTTTTAAATGACAGCCTCAATGGCAATTTATGATAGATTTATTAGCTTTCAATTGGTAAATGATGAATTTAGGGGAGAAATTTGGGGAAGAAACATTTTTGGAAGGGGTTACCATTGAAAGAATGGTGTGAAAAATTATCTCTCCTATGCAAATGGTCTGGGGGTAGTTTGGGGCAGAAAATATGAAAACGACTTGATCCAAAAGTATTTTAACCAGGGGGCCCAAATACAAAAATGCCTAGAGTAGGAGGATATAATCCTAATTTACCCATTAAAAAAAAGATTTTTTATGAATTGAAAAATCTACACACTACATATTTACGAGATTTTTTTCCTTGATCATTTGAAGTATTTTGTACATTAAGAAAATGAGGAGTTTGAGACTCCAATGTTAAATAAGGGTGTTTCTTTTCTGTTTAGACATTTCTGTTTTTACTTGAATTCTCTTAACTATAACAAAAGCTACTTCTAATAAAATTTAAACAAAAAAGAGATATATTAGCTCCGTTTGTTTTGATGTAAAATATTTTCTGAAAAATACTTTCACCTCATCCGCATAAGGTAAAGCATTTTTTTGGAAAATATTTAATATCAAAACAAATGGAGTCTTAAAAAAAACTATTTGAGAAGAGACTCCAAAAAAAAAAAGCCTGGGTATTGCAGAAAATAGGGATGCAATGGGGCTCTTCCTTTCCCAATGCTTGCCTTGTTTAAAAGATCTTTTTCAAACCTCCCTATGACACATAAACCACATGGTCCATTTTCAAATCTCAATTGAGGTGATTCAAGGTGTCTTAATACTACTCTCTCTCTCTCTCTCTCTCTCTCTCTCTCTCTTCTTCTTCTTCTTCTTTCCATTTTTTGTGTAATGAGAGATAATTCATTAATAATAGGTATCCATGATCACCCAATGGTACTTCACCCACAAAGGGAGAGAATCCTATTAGGAAGCAATTACAACAACCGCACACCAAAGGGAACTTTTTTTTTTTTGATACACTGGGAGGGGGAATTTGAACACTCATTTGGGTGGGGATAATGGGCTTTTGCCATTGGGGTAAGGCTGTGATCCTCACACCAAAGGAAGCTCTAAAAAAAAGGTATTGTCAAAACACCCACCACCACCTAAAACTAAGTGAAATCTAGAATGTTAAAAAATCGAAGGGAACATGAAAATAAAATAGAGCGTTAACCATTTAACACCCTAGTCAAAAAGCCCCAAGTTAAACTCTCTTACATCTGGCAGAACCCTTCCACTTTTTTCTCTTTCTATCTAAAAATTGAATCAAAGTCTCAGCAAGAAGCCCGAATTTAGACTTTAAATCTTTAGAAAACCCCGGCTACCAAAATGTCCCAGACTACGACTAAATTAGCTAAGAATGCACAACTAGAGTTGCAGCTCTCTCATATCAAACTTAAGTAAGCATTCACAGCAAAAAAAAAAAAAAAAAACTTAAGCAAGCACTTGGGAACGAATGACAAAGCTGGTAATCTCTGAAATCGACGACGCGATATCGATTGAAATTTGTAAACAAATTTGTAAGAACTACATAACAGACCTAAGAATCTGAAGAAGATGAAGCTAAAGCTTTTCTCATTAAAATCTCTAATAACAGATTATACAGTATATATAGACACACAAGTCTCAACAAGATTAAACGAGTGTTAGTTACAACAAACTATAGATTAGTTACAAACAGAATCCTAACTAATCATTAGTTGAAGGAGCTGAAGAAACTTCTGGGCTTAAGGTCTGTTTGGCAAGACTGTGCTCGGTAACAGCCTCCCTCAAACTGAGGAAAGGTGAAACTGACATCAGTTTGTCATGAAGAAAAATGAATCTGGCCGAGGAGATACCCTTGGTGAAAATGTCTGCAAGTTGATCCTGAGAGGAGACAAACTGAATAGCAAGATCCTTCTTTTGAACACGTTCACGAACAAAGTGGAAATCAATTTTAATGTATTTAGTTATGGCATGAAACACAGGATTAGTAGCCAAAGACAAGGCTGAGATATTGTCCCAGTGAAGAGTAGGAGTATGAAACAAAGGAATGTAAAGATCACAGAGAAGCATGCGAACCCAAGACAAGTCAGCAGCAGTAGTGGCTAATGCTCTATATTCAGCCTCAGTAGAGGACCGAGCGATTGTATACTGCTTCTTTACTCCCCAGTTAATAGGATCTTTCCCAAGAAAAACAACAAAACCAGAAGTGGATCTGCGATCTGAGGGATCACCAGCCCAATCGGCATCGGTGAAAGCATGAAGATCTAAAGAATTATTGCCATAGCTGAGACCCATGGAGGGAGTACCCTGAAGATACCCAAGAATGCATTTGACTGCAACCATATGAACATCTGTAGGACATTGCATATATTGACACACAGAGTTCACCGAAAAAAAATATCTGGTCGGGTAAAGGTTAAGTATTGAAGGGCACCAACAATGCTGCGAAAAAAAAGTGGGATCAGGGAGAGGAAGGCCATCTATTTTGCGAGGTCGAGGTAAGGCAACACATGGAGATTTACATGGCTTAGACTCGTGCATAGAATTTTTGAGCAGAAGATCTTGAAGATACTTCTTTTGAGTGACATATAAACCAAAAGAAGTATGGTGAATTTCAAGACCTAAGAAATAATGAACATGACCCAAATCTTTCATTTTAAAGGTGAGACTGAGTTTGGAAATAAGAGATTGAACAAAGGAATTATCAGAGCTTGTAAGAATGATATCATCGACATAGAGAAGCAGAATAGTATAAGAGGAACCAACAGACCTGATAAACAAGGAATTGTTAGTTAGAGATTGCACAAATTGAAACTGAAGAAGGGTAGAGGTGAAAGTTTCAAACGAAGACTTAGGTGCTTGTTTAAGACCATAGATGGCCTGATGTAATTTGTAAACAAATTGAGGTTGAACTGGATCTATAAATCCTTGGGGTTGAGTCATATAAACCTCTTCTTGTAAAGAACCATGGAGAAATTCAATCTTAATGTCAAATTGTCACAAGGACCAGCCAAAGTGTGCAGCTAATTTCAGAACAACCCTTACTGTGGTATACTTAACAACTGGACTGAAAGTTTGAGAATAATCAACACCCTCTTCTTGATGAAACCCCTTAGCAACTAAACGTGCTTTATATCTGGAAATAGAGCCATCAGGATTGTGTTTTAATTTGAACACCCACTTACAACCTACAACATTCTTTCCTGGTTGATAGGGCACTAGGGACCATGTACCTTGCTTGTGGAGAGCTGAAAACTCATCAGCCATGGCTTTACGCCATTCAGAAGATTTAAAAGCAATAGTATAAAAAGTAGGTTCAGAAATAGTGAGATCAACAAGATAAGCTTTCTTCTTGCTAATCCCAGCTTTGAATCGAGTAGTCATAGGATGAGTATTTGAAACATCAGAAGGAATAGTAGGAGGTACTGGAGAAATGATGGATGAAAGAATGTCAGAATTAGAAGGAGAAGACTAAGAAGTAGGTAAAGAATTAATTGGAGGTAGTAAATGAGGCAGAATTGGAGTTGAGGAAGAGGAAAAAAAAGTTGAAGAAGGTGAAGAAGAAGAAGGAGAAGAGTCAGAGGAGTGAGTATTACACCACTGTTCAAAATTGTAAGACATGGGACAAGTAGTATGTTTGACAGAAGGAAAAACATTTTCATCAAAAACCACATGTCTAGAAACATAAATTCTGTGAGAAGACATATCAAGACACAAGTAACCTTTGTAATCAGATGGATACCCCAAGAATAAGCACTGGGTGGTTTTGGGTTGGAGTTTGTGCTTATTATAGGGTTGAGTAAAGCGTAACAAGCACAACCAAAAACTTTGAGCATAGAGTAGTCAGGAACATATCCAAAGAGGATTTCAAAAGGAGATTTATGTGAAGTGGTGACACTTGGCATTCGATTGATTAAGAAAGTAGCAGTGGAGAAGGAATGAAACCAGAACTTAGGAGGTAAATAGGCTGTGGACATGAGAGTGAGGCCAGTTTCAACAATGTGCCTATGCTTCCTCTCTGCAATACCATTTTGTGGAGAGGTCTTGGGATAGGACTTTTGATGATGTATGCCATTATGTTTCAATAAGGTTTGAAACTCAGTTTTTTGATATTCTCTACCACCATCTGTTCTTAGCACTTTGATTGTACAATTAAACAAGTTTTCAACAAGTGTCTTAAATTGATGAAACACAGAGTAAGTATCTGATTTTAATTTCATAGGAAAAATCCAAATAAACCTGCTATAATCATCAATAAAAGAGATGTAATAGTTGAAACCATGATAGGAAGAAAATGGAGTAGCACCCCAAATGTCACTATGAACTATTTCAAGAGGTGCATTACTAGAAGTTTGAGATAGAGAAAAAGGTAACTTGCACATTTTTCCATACAAGTAGTGTTCACACAAGGAATTAGTAGCAGTAGTAGAGGTATCAACAATGGTAGAACTACTAGTGTGTGAGAGAATTTGTGCTAGAACTTTATTAGAAGGATGTCCTAGCCTGTTGTGCCATAAAGGATGATGATTCCTTTGGCCTTGCGCTTTATGCTGAGAATGAAGTTGAGTAGTTGAAGATGAAAGATGAGTGGGAATGTATTGAGGATGAATGGGGTACAAGCCATTACTACTGGGCCCCTGGTATAAAGTCTGGCCTGAATAAATGTCCTAAATTTGTAGAGAATTGGCATCAAATATACAACGACAATGATTGTCCAAGCATAATTGATGCACAGATAATAGTTTAGAAACAAGATTTGGAACACAGAGGACATTTTGAAGATTAAAAGTGCGAGAGGGAGTAGGTAAAATACCAAATCCAGTGTGACTAATAGAGAGATTTTGACCATTGGCAATAGAGACATCATCTTCACCTTGATACTCTGAAGCAATATTCATATTGGAAAAGTCACTAGTCATATGAGAAGATGCACCTGAATCTGTAATCCAGGGAGTAGAAAAAGGTTGTCCTTGAGTTGCTGCCATGGCCGTTAACTGAGCTGGTGGAAATCTGCCTTGGTATGAATGATTCATTCGATGATAACAATCTATCGCGGAGTGATTAGGTTTGTTGCAAATTTGACAGATCTGAAGATTGGTATTTGGGGATCTTGGTTGGAACTGAGTGTTACTTTGATTTCGAGGGCTGAAAACAGGAGAGAAATTTTTATTGTTGAACCTACCAAAGGTCGAAGATCTTCCACCCCGATTGTTAAATCTTCCACGACATCATCCTCTGAACTGACCTCCTCGAGAATTAACAAATTGATTTCTGGTCTGTGTGACATTCATCGCTGTTGGAACATGTTGATTAATCCCAGAAGTTTGGGATGCACAGATTGAGATTTCTTCAGCACGAAGGAGAACATGAAGTTCTTCAAGAGAAATTGGATGCGATCGAGTGCGAATCGAAGTCTTAAAACCATTATACTGTGATGGAAGACCATTCAATGTGTAGATCAGAATATCTTCATCTTCAACAAGAACAGCAACTGAAGCTAGATTATCTCTTGCTTCTTTTACTTTCTGAAAATAGACATCAATTGAATCAGCTCCTTTGGTGAGAGTTTGAAGAACAGTTTTGAGCTGTAAGATGTTCGATCTTGTAGCAGATGAGAATCTGCGTTCGAGAGCAGACCACACTTCTTGTGAGGATTTGTATTCAATGATATGTGACAGAGCAGTTGATGAAAGTGTTGCATTGATAAGAGTCATGAGAGCTTGATCTTGTGTTATCCATGAATTGAATTCTGGATTCACCTGATTTGTTATTGATCCACTTTCATTTTGAAGAAATTCTTCAGGACATGGATTTGATCCATCCACGAAACCAAACTATGAGTGAGCTTTCAGAATAGCAGTGATTTGGAATTTCCATTGAACAAAATTTGTTGAATCTAACCTAATCGTAATGAGATTACAGATATTCGAAAGCAAGTAAATTGGGGAATACAGATGTGAAGGCGAAGAGCCAGTCATGGCAGACGAAGAAGATGAACCAGAAGAAGCCATTGGAGATGTTAATCTCTCGATTGCTCTAATACCATGTAAGAACTACATAACAGACCTAAGAATCTGAAGAAGATGAAGCTAAAGCTTTTCTCATTAAAATCTATGATAACAGATTATACAGTATATATAGACACACAAGTCTCAACAAGCTTAAATGAGAGTTAGTTACAACAAACTACAGATTAGTTACAAACAGAATCCTAACTAATCATTAGTTGATGGAGCTGAAGAAGCTTCTGGGCTTAAGGTATGTTTGGCAAGACTGTGCTTGGTAACAAAATTATCCAACATCGCTCATTAACATAAGTTTGATCTATATATAAACCCTAAACTGTATTACTAGTGTATTTTCCTCTAATGAGAGAAACATGTGCATAGATCCACTAATCGGGCTGGCGTTCATGAGCCTTTTTTCCAGTCCTAATCATAATCTGCATCGAGATAACCATTTTTCCCAAAATTGTCCTGATAGCCGAATAGTCAGGCCTCATAATTTTTAGATAAAATTGCTATGCCTGGAAATTTTCACATCGACCCGCAAACCCGCCCAAACCCGCCTGTAATTAATGGGTATAGGTCATCATTTTAAAAATCACGGGTCAAACTGGGTTGTTGGTCTGAGAAACCGTATGTCCTCCGAGTTCAAACGAGTCGACATTGGGTGCCCAAGGGTTCGGTAACTTAGTTTTCCATTGGTTCCATCACTTCCATCTCCAAAGCAATAACATTTTGCACTACGCAAGTTTGCAACTCTCCAGTTTTTCCACATACGAGTATGATCAGGTCTTGGGTTTTGGCTTCATGATAGGTTCAATTTCGTAACTCAAGTCTCTCCACAGAAGAGGACGTTCGCGAGCTGGTCCTCCAACTTTGCAAATCGCAACTCTCCACAAGTCTTGGCTCAATACTGGTAATGTTATGTATATATATATGTATGTGTGTTTGTGTGTACCGAATCTAACAGATATATTTATACAGTCAGGCTCTAAAGAGGGCACCCTCTCTTTATTAAAGAGAGGGCCTCTGTTTTGGCCATCGGATCGTGTTTTCATTAATGACAGTTTTGTCATTTCACAATTTTTAAACACAATCCAACGGCCAAAACAGAGGTCCTCTCTTTAATAAAGAGAGGTGGCCCTCTTTAGAGAATCTTTGTATATTTATATATGTATATATTTATATATATATGTGTGTGTGTACAGTCAGGCTCTAAAGAGGGCACCCTCTCTTTATTAAAGAGAGGGCCTCTGTTTTGGCCATCGGATCGTGTTTTCATTAATGATAGTTTTGTCATTTCACAATTTTTAAACACAATCCAACGGCCAAAACAGAGGTCCTCTCTTTAATAAAGAGATGTGGCCCTCTTTAGAGAATCTTTGTATATTTATATATGTATATATTTATATATATGTGTGTGTGTACAGTCAGGCTCTAAAGAGGGCGCCCTCTTTTTATTAAAGAGAGGACCTCTGTTTTGGCTATCGGATTGTGTTTTCTTTAATGGCAGTTTTGTCATTTTACAATTTTTAAACACAATTCGACGGCCAAAACAGAGGCCCTCTCTTTAATAAAGAGAGGTGGCCCTCTTTAGAGAATCTTTGTATGTATGTATACCTAAATTGTAATTTGTGCCTTTCTCAGTCTTTCTATCTATAGATTCTTCCCCAATTTGCCAATAACATAGCCCTAAATTTGTATTAAATTCAAGAGAAATCTGAACATTTTGTGGGTATACCTAAATTACAAGAATTGGATTTCCACTGGTTTATCTCTACTATTCATGTTTCATATTGAATTTTGAGGAAAATGGGAAATTCATTTTGAATTAACATTTTTGGGTCAAAGACTCAAAGTTAAAGTTAAAAAGAATTAATAACGAAAAGGGTCAGATCTTGAAATTTTGTTATATGTGTACTCCTTCCTCAATCTAAAGGTCAGAAACCATAAGCAAGAGGCAATTTGTTTATGCATACATGTGTTGTGATATTAAAACTAATAAATAAAGGGTTAACTATTATAAAATCTACTATAGTGGAAGGTTGTTGCAATAGGTCCAGCCCAACAAAGATTTTAAACTGAGGTCCACATTGATATTTTTTTGCCCCATTATACCCTTTTACGCAGGAACATATCACCCCACTTTCAAACACATTAATTAAACCTATTCCCTTGATTTACGCATAACATCCCATCCCCAAAATTAGGCCAAATTGTCAGTGTTTTAAAATTTGAAGACCCAAACTCTCTCTAAAACAAGGACCCTCCAATCATACAAATGGAGAGACACATACATATTCTGCTAAACAGAATCTCATGCTTATCGATCACCATTGCCACATTAACAATCATCCTCCTCTTCCTCCAAACCTCTCCCCCCCTACAAACCTGCCTCATTGTCCCAAATCACTCAAACCCTAAACCCAATCATAAATTCTCTAAATTCAAATGCGATCTCTCACATCTCTTGATAAGAACAATCGTCTCTGGTTGTCAAAAAATTGGAACAGATTTGTGGTGAACCACCATTATCAAGCCTGAATATCAAATCTCAGTGTATTTGTTGAGAGAGATATGGCTAGAAAAGGTGAAAAACATCAATATTTAATACAAATTTAGGGCTATGTTATTGCCTTGATAAGAACAATCGCATCTGTTTGTCAAGGATTCCGATGCCATTGCATACCGATATGGCTAGAAAAGGTGAAAAACATCAATCTTTCATCATTTCTTTGGTCCAAGACCGATTTAATCAAGAATGTGGCCTGATAAAGTTCAGTTTTATTGAACCCGAATGAAGATTTCCCATACTCTCTCGGGTCAAAATAGTAAATGGGTAAAACCGACATTGACTCGTTATTGGCCGAGTTGAGGCACTCATTGTCGTGCACACGAAGATCGTTGTGGAACCAGACGATGGAGGCTTAGCCAATTCCGGTCGGGTTGGAAGTGTCCGAGGGGGGCGTGGGTTGAGAGAGATAGGGCTTTGGAGAGGTTTTAAGGAAATGGTGGGTTAGTTGGGTTTGCTCTTTTGATACGGTTTTGGTTTCTGGGTTTACTTGAGATTGGGGATTTGGATCCATTTTTCTTTGTTAGGCTCTTTTGGTTTTTTGGATGGACCATTAGAGGTTTGAGGAATGAATGAAGATAAACACTGCTCTCTTCTCCTCCCTGTGTTTTGGTTTGCACATTCTCTCTCATCCTCTCTTTGGGGGTTGTTTGGGTCTGCTTTTGTGAAGTTGTTTGGGTCTGCTTTTGTTAAATTTTCACCGGGTTGTGCAAAATTTAACACTCAAATTTTTTTTTTTGCGCATCAAGACTTTGTAATTTACTTATTTGTATAGTAAAAATTGGGGAACTGTGTGCTATTAGTTTTTGGTGATAAATTTAACAAGCGAACTTTTTTTTTTGTACTCCCTTCATACTTACCTTTGTTTAGAGTGAAATTTAACACTAATGTTCTTGCCTCTGAAATTAGTGTTAAATTTCAAATTGTAAACTTGTCAAAATTAACACTATACTACATAAAGTAAACTCCAATAGTGTCAAATTTAACACTACATGAAGTAAACTTGTCATAGTGTCAAATTTCACACTAGGTAAAATCGAACTTAAAATTTTAATAGTGTTAAATTTGACACCAAATGAAGTAATAGAGAATGGAGAAGATGAAGTTACTGCTATGAATGGAGAAATGGATGAATGTGGATAGAATAGCTGCACACGAAATGCAAAATAATCCACTGCTATTTGAACTCTCAATCCATCCTATAAGCATTTGTTCCAAAAATAACTCCACAATTAAAGGGATATGCATAACCGAAAATCACAATAATATCCTAGTTGTATTAGCATAAATAACCGAATGTATGTATGTATCTGTATATAATTCTGTACATAACACGTGTGGGTAAAAAGGTAAAATTATTTACCTGAATTTGGGGATTTTACTATTTTTGGACCTATTACCAACATCTTTTTTAAGTTGGGCCTAATTCAAAAATCTTTGGTAGGGAGGGATTTATGGCTAGTTTCCTAATAAATAAAATATCCTAAATGCCTTCTTCTTTTTTTATCCTCATATGTATTTGAAGAAGTGTATATATCGTTCATGATTCATGAAGCTATAGATTCTGATAATAGAGATGCCTAAATGAGTATTTATCCTCTGAACTTGCTCCAATGTTTATAGTGTCGTGAAAAGACATTGTTTGGAAAGGCTTATAATTGATGTTTCTCAATTTTGAAGTGGTTTGATGAGGCACACACTAGATTTTTTGGATGATTTATGACGCTTAGCTTGTTATTGTTGAATCCAAAATCCTAAATGGTTTTGAATAGAAAGTTGCATAGATTTTGTGTTTGGTTATAAAACTCTATAGAGAATAGAATATTATCATATGGGTTTTCTGGATTTGAGGTTTTTATATAGTGGGCCAATAAAGGTTTTGTCCTACTTTTGATAGAAACATTAAGATGGAGGAAAATATTTGCGAATAAGTTGTGGAGCAGAGCTCTGCTATAAGTTCAAAAAATCAGAAAAAGTCTTCTTTCAATGTTTGGGATGATTTTGAAAAATTACCTCTCGATGCTAATGGAAAACAAAGGGCGAGATGTAAGTTGTGTAAGGATCGTACGACTGTGTATGTTGTAGACACAAGGTCTGGTACATCCAATATGCTAAGGCATATGGTTTACCATAAAGGTGAAGTGGATTAAACGATTCCACAACGCTGTCTTCCTCTAGAACAAGATAAATACTATGAGATGGTGTCAAAAGCAATAATTAAACTATAATACTCATTCTCATTTGTGGAACATGAATGTATTGTAGATCTTCATCATTTTTTAACCCAAATGTAAAGCCTGTGACTAAAAATATAGTGAAATCTAATATTTTAAAAATATACAAGAGCGAAATGGAGAAACTCAAAAAGAGTTGGAGTTTGTTCCTTGCAAGATATGCTTGACTTTAGATTTATGGTCATCACTTGCAACTGATGGATATCTAGCGCTTATGGTTCATTATATGGATGTTAATTGAGTTCTACAGAAGAGAATCATCAAATTTTGTCACATGCCCCCTCCCCACAGTGGTGCTATCTTGGCAGAGAAAGTTATTCACTTGTTACGGGAATGGAAAATGGAGGAATAGATATTCACAATCACTTTGGATGATGCCTCATACAATGATGTTTTGGTGGAGAAATTGAAGTGTCATTTTTTTAACCAAATCCCTCTTGTATGATGGAGAATTATTTCATATTTGGTGTGGTACACACGAATGGAACCTTATTATGAATGACAAGTTACAAGTACTTGATGACTCTATTTACAAAATTCGAGAAATGGTAAAATATGTTAGAGCCATGGAAGGAGTAAAATTAAATTTACTGAATGCATTGCTCAACTCTCATTAAAGTATAGCAAAAAAGTACATCAAGATGTACCAACACGGTGGAACTCAACATACCTGATGCTTGAAAGTGCATTAGCATATCACTGTCCTTTTTATCAATTGCAGTCGCCTGATCTAAATTTCAAGATTTCTTTATCAGAAGTTGAATGGAGTAATGTTGAGAGGACTGCTAAGTTTTTGAAACCTTTATATGAAATCACCACTCTATTCTCTAGTTGTAGATACCCAACATCAAATTTATATTTTCAAGGGGTATGGAAAATTTAGATGCTTACAATGGAAGAGATGAGAATTCTAGTTGCTAGTATAAGATTTATGGCGAGAGAGATGAAATTTTTTTTTGATAAGTACTGGGAATGTTATAGCATGATTTTAGCCTTTGCTGTTATATTAGACCCACAATACAAGTTACTGTTTGTGGTGTTTTGTTTCTCAAAACTAGATAAAGTAACTTATTACTTGCACCACAAAGTAAATTACATGATATGGGCTCATAAAGGATATGGTCATAAGAGGAGAACGTGTCACGTGGTTATTTTTGTAGTTGGCCAAGATGATGGGTTTGAACTCAGGATGATGGCAGTTATTCACTAGAATAAGTCAAGATGATGGTAAATAACCGCCAATGGCCCATGTTTGCCACACGTGCATACAAATGTACCACATGTGCTAAAAATAGTTATAAAAAGTAGAAAAACTGCTATTTAGTGGAGAATAGTGGTTACAAGGTACTGGAGAACGGAAGTTACAAGGTAGTGGGTCATATTAACACATGGCCATTATTTAAATGGCTTAGTGGGAAATAACCACCCATGAACTATCACATCATGGGGTAGTTATATAAGAGGTTATTATCTCTAAATAACCACATCATGTTCTTTAGCCATGTCATCAGCCTGAAATAACGTGATCAGTCTGGAATACAATGGTAGTTATGCAGTGATCAGCCTGAAATGTAGTGATCAATCTGAAATGCAGTGGCAGTTATGCAGTTAATTAAATTCAGCATGTTGCCTATAAATACAAGAGAGGAATAAAGAAGAGGGTCATAATCAACGATCAAACAAACTACATGCCTTAGGCATTTTATCGTTATCTTTTATTTCATTTTCCTGTTTTAGGAGTAGATGTTAGATTTAGTTCTTCAATACTTGTAAAGAAGGAGCATACTTAGTGGACGTTTGTTGGCAAACAATACGTTTTCTTGGCACGCTCGCGCATAAGAATATTTTTTTCCATACAATATTTGGCATGCCTGGTGGGACCAGAAGTCAGAAATCTCACTCACATTCAAAAGATATGATGAAAACTCGAAGTCAATCGAAGGAAAAAGAAGTAATTGGCCTCAAGGCCAATGAAAATTTAAAGGAAATCTAAGGATCCAATGAATATGTTCAAAGCGGTAACAATTTCTTGAACATTGAAGAAAGCCACGATGTGGAAGATTTTCAGCCGATAAAGATGGTTGGAAGTGACAATAATTCAAATTCGCAATCTTAAGGATTATATGTTTGTGATGCATTATAATGTTGATAGTGCTTTGGATGATTTCTTGCAAGCCAATTCTCAACAAGTAACCACCATCATGAGGCCTGTTACAAATTTGATGCAAAAGATTGGTGATCAAATTACGATGAGTATTGATCGCCAAATGGGTCTTATGGTGGAGAATTGGGTCCATCATCCTCACTAAAGTCCAATGCACAAGAAGAAATGGTCCGATCAAAAGATACTCGACAAATGGATTATGGTCAAGTAAAATTTTTGAATAGGCCACAAGTACAAGAAAAAGGACCAGTTTTTACAAATGTACCCAATACACCAATTTTTGGCACTTACAATCCTGTTGCCAATTCAAGTCATTAACCTGGGTTTGCCAGGGATCAGCCTGCTTACTCTGGTGGTCAGTTTGGGTTTGATAGGGATCAGTCTACTTATGTTAGTGGTCAATCTGGTTTTACTGGAGATCAACCTGGTTTCATTGGTGGTCACCCTGGTTTTGTTGACTATCAGCCCGGTTCTCAGGCTGGGAGGCAACACTATCAACCTAATTCTTAGCATGGGGAGCAACCTTATCAATCTGGTTCTCAACCTGGGGGGCAGTTCTATCAACCTGAATTCGTCGTTAGAGGTCAAAGAAATCAATCTGGATTCGTTGGTGGGGGGACAAGGTTATGAACCTACTGGTAATGAGGTATGTTACTTGTTTCATCCTAATGTCCAGCTGAGTCTACGGTTAGGTCTAAATAAGGATGAAGTAGTTGAAAAGTAAGAGAACAATTGCAAAATCAAATAAGAGAACAATTACAATATCAATTAAGAGAACAATTTGGGGTAGCTTTTAATACTTCACCAAGACCACATTATCAAAAACCTTATCCTGATTATATTGATCGAGTGTTTGAGTTTCCTCAATATTTCAAAATTCTGGATTTTACTTTATTTTCTGGAGTTGATAAACACACAACACTTGAACATATAGCCAGGTTTTCTGCTCATTGTGGCGATGTGTCAAAATAATGACATGTTAAAATTAAGAATGTTCTCTAGTTCTCTTACGGCATTTACTTGGTATATAAACCTACTAGTTGGTTCTATACAAACCTAGAAAGATATGAAAAGAATATTTCATGCTCAATATTATCAAGATGAACCAGAAATTACAATTGTTGATCTTGCTAAAGTGAAGCAAAAATTTGGTGAAAGCATTGAAACATTTACTGCTAAGTTTAAGTGCGTAAGGAACATGTGTAAGACAATACTTCCAGAGGCTGAATATGTTCATTTGGCTATTGAGAATCTCAGACCTATGTTAAGAATACATTTTATAGGTCAACAGATGCTGATTTATGTCATCTTGCAGAAGTTGTGTCTAGATATGAAAAAATGGTTAATGAAGAAATTGAAAAGACACATTCTACATGAGGGACATATTACATGGGTCAAAATCATGATGATCACAAATCTGACATAGAGGAAGAAGTTCGAAGTGATCATGAAGAGGATGAAGGAATTCAGGTTGACATTGAGTTGGATTTGTCAACTAGAAGCCATTTCTGCATTTGGCTTTGTGCATTGCCACATGGAGAGCTAGAGTATCTTTTGAAAATGGCAGTTTTAATGTTTATCTTAGGGCACTTGCTTCAAATCAAGCTATTTGTGAATTTGATTAGCAACATCCCTTAACTTCAATCACTGGATTCTAAACTTAAGGAATGTTGGGGGGGCATTGTTTGCACCACAAAATAAATTACATGGTATGGGCTCACAAAGGATAAGGTCATAAGATGAGAACGTGCCACACGGTTATTTTTGTAGTTGGCCAGGATGTGGGTTTGCACTCAGGATGATGGCGGTTATTCATTGGAAGAAGTCAGGATGATGGAAAATAACT
Source organism: Hydrangea macrophylla (assembly GCA_033977485.1). Taxonomy (NCBI): domain Eukaryota; kingdom Viridiplantae; phylum Streptophyta; class Magnoliopsida; order Cornales; family Hydrangeaceae; genus Hydrangea; species Hydrangea macrophylla. Next base: position 82,849,636 of record CM066987.1, read on the forward strand.
TCCAATGGCCCATGTTTGCCACACGTGCATACAAAATCTACCACATGTGTTAAAATAGTAATAAAGAAGTAGAAAAACTACTATTTAGTGAAGAATAGGGGTTACAAGGTAGTGGAGAATGGAAGTTACAAGGTAGTGGGTCATATTAACACATGGCCATTATTTAAGACTTAGTGGGAAATAACCACCCATGAACTACCACATCATGGGGTAGTCATATAAGAGGTTATTATCTCTAAATAACCACATCATGTTCATTAGCCACGTCATCAGCCTAAAATGACGTGATCAGTCTGGAATACAGTGGTAGTTATGCAGTGATCAGCCTGAAATGCAGTGATCATCTTAAATGCTGTGCCAGTAATGTAGTTAATTAAATTCAGCATGATGCCTACAAATACAAGAGAGGAATGAAGAAGAGGGTCATCATCAATGATCAAACAAACAATATGCCTAAGGCATTTTATCTTTATCTTTTATTTCCTTTTTCTATTTTAGGAGTAGATGTTAGATTTAGTTCTTCAATACTTGTAAAGAAGGCGCGTTATTCATTTCTTCTTCTTTGTGTTATATTTTGGAGACGAGCTTTGCCACTCCAAACTGTAATAAGGCGTGTATTCCCCTTCTTGTTTCTATAACTGGAGGCGCGATTACCACTCCAATCTCTTATAACTGTTCTTGTCCTTAATGAAAAATATTGTCTTTTGGGCATTACTTGTTTGGTGAGATTTCTATTACATTTTTAAGTCTTTGATTCTATCAGAGCACCGAGAATCCAAAGGAAAGTGTTGTTTCTCTATGTTCCAAATCGCCTGATCAATTTATCCATACTTAGAGGACGTTTGTTGACAAACAATATGTTTTCTTGGCACGCTTGCGCATAAGAATATTTTCTACCATACACTTATCAAGAAAGGTCAAGGACGGTACGTGTAGGTGTATGTCCATCTTTTTCCTATTGCTTGTGCAAATAGTACATCCTTGAATGCATCTGCTAGTTCAAGGGGCAATGAAGATGATGAAGGGGATGAACTTGAGGTAAGTAAAATATGTCCCTTAGTTGTCACTATTTCTTTCTCTATTCTTTAGTATTAATTGCACTAAATGTGAAAACAATGTAGGAGTTTTATTCTTTTGAGAGTCAACATTATGCCTTGAATAGAAGCAAGTCACAGTTAGATTTATACTTGGACGAGCTTAGAATTGATCGAAAAGAGAACTTGGACGTTCTTAGTTGCTGGAAAATGAATAAAGTTTGATATCTAGAACTTATATCAATGGCACAAGATATTCTGAGCATACCTATAACTAGTGTTGCCTCATAATCAGCTTTTAGCATTGGTGGCCAAATTCTTGGCAAGTATCAAAGTTCCTTCTTGCCTGAGAATGCGGAAGCTTTGTTATCCACTAGGGATTGGTTGTATGGGTCGTAAAGAATAAATAATAAAATCTTGATATTTCACTTGAGTTGACTTAATTTTATTTCACATTTTTTTGCTTGTTGGTAGTTTCTAATGTTTTGGAGGAGGAATATCTTGTTGAGGACTTTGAACATCTAATTCGTAGACATGACACGTGTTCTTGATTAGGTAATAGTAATACCCGATTATTTAAATATGTAAATATGTTTATTTGCATAAACTTTGAATGATATCAAATCATGTATGAGCATTTTTTTAAATTTTTGACTATCTTATCTTTTTTAGGATGAAAAAACTTTGGGTTGTACCATGAAGAAAAAAATTAGCCTCCATTCAAGAACTATTTGATATGGGTCTTATCTTTTTTATTTTCTTGTTAAACTTTTTGTTGGTCTAATTGGGATAAACTTAAGAGTTTGTTAATTAGCACTGTTATGTTACCTTCTGGACTTTATGTTTTGCTGAGAAGCTTTGAAACCTTATGACTTATGAGTTATGATTTGTTGTCGACCTCTTGGATTTATGATTTTCATGTTGAAAAAATGAAGTATCTTCTGGAAAATGAATGCTAGTGATGGATTGATTGTGGCTGTAGGTGTTGTGAGCATTGATTGCATTGAACTTATCCTGGACTTGCTTCTGTATGAAAAATGGTATACTATATCTTGATCCTTCCATCAGGGGTGTAGCCAGAATTTTAATTCAATGGGTACCAACATGATGAGGATAATAAAGTTAGACGAGATGTCCCCGATTTTTATTTTTATTTTATTTTATTTTAATTTTTTTTTTTTTTTTTGGGGGGGGGGTTTATTTATACATGGTTATATTGAGATTAGAAAATATAATAAGATAAATATGTAAGGAGAGATAATACAAACTATTTGAATCATCAAGGTATGGAATGGTGTCAAATTGTGTTTGGAACACTTAATTGAGTTGGGTTGAATTAAGAATAGACATAATAAGGTTTAAACTAGGATGGTCTTGGGCTAGAATACCACATGGGCTATTATGTATGGTGCTAAATATTAGGTGGGTTTAACTGTAATTCGAATTTAGAACACTAAATTGGGTTGGGCTGAAATGAGAATAGACATAATAAGGTTTGATATGAAATATTAGGGTGGGTTTGGGTTATAATATCACATAGACAATTATTATTATGGTGGACTAGGCTACTTTTGGGCTAAAATATTATATATAATAAAATTGATTTTCCCAAACTTCAAAAGTTGAGTGGGTACCAGTGGGCACCCATGTAGCTACTCCCCTGCTTTCTACAATAAGCTTGCATGTTGAATACCTGACCATCTCATGGCCAGTTCTTGTTATAATAGTGTTGTTGTTCAACTTAAATAATTACTTACTATACTTCCATGGTTATTGTATTATATTTATGGGAGGCTTGGCCTAAGGTCCTTAAGGTTGGGCATCCTTAGACTAAAAGACAGCCTATTAGCAATAAACTCCACAAGGACAAAAGCCCAAGCCCAATTTTTACTTACAATCCACAACATTAACATTTCATTCTTCAATTCTATTTCAATCTGACCAACTACCCTTCTCTTCATCATTTTAAAAAACTCTCTCTCTCTCTCTCTCTCTCTCTCTCTCTCTCTCTCTATCTCTCTATCTCTCTCTCTCTCCTGATCAATGACATTCGCTATCTCTCTTCTCTCAGATCGTCCCACAGAGTTAGAATTATCTCTCTCTCTCTCTCTCTCTCTCTCTCTCTCTCTCTCTCTCTCTCTCTCTCTCTCTCTCTCTCCAAATCACCATTCCAATGATCCTCACTGCAAATTGAATCATCAAATCTACAAAATTAAAACCTTTGAACAGGTATCGAACTGATTTAATATCATAAACTTGTTCGAAAGAGTATCAAACTTATTTAATATCATAAACTCCTTTATGATTGATTTATTTTGATATTTTTATGAATCCAAAAGTAGTTTTTTTTTTTTTGCAATCCAAACTGAGCTTGATTGTAGATGAATCAAATCAATTTTCAATTGTTAAGTTGCTGAAAATAATTAGGTTTTGGTGTTTAACTGAATTAATTCAGTATATCTTAATTGAAGCTATTCGTTTTGTGTGTTCATCAATTGATAACATCTTAATTTAGTATATCTTAATGCACTCAAGCTCTACCTATATTGCTCGTATGTTGATAGATAATATCATTCACAAAGTATGGTCATCTGTTATTTGAGGTCATATATGTTCAAAGAAATTGGACTTAGGATAGATGGAATAATAAGATAAATTTGACTTTAACATATAATCTATCTGATAATGTTGCTTTTTTGTTCATTTTTTTATTTAGATATTTGAGGTCATATATGTTCATAGAAATTTAATTTAGGATTGATGGAATAGTAAGAGAAATTTACTTAACATACAATCTGTCTGATAATGTTTCAGTATTTTTTATTCTTCTTTTTTGTAGGCTACAATGAATATTATTGTCTTGCTTCTCTTTAAGTATGGAGAGTTTACAGCTGTGTTGAAAGTTTCTAATGAGTCTAAGTACATAGATTTACTTGACTTTTTCTATTCGAGGTAGAGAAATTTGCAAGACACTCATATTCATCTTTCTTACTTTATTCCCGGAATAGTGATGATGACTTTATAAACATGCTTTCCCTATCATATTGCTTCAAAGCTAATCACATAGAAGTATGTGTCTTTGAAGATAGTACAATCTCTTCAAACAACATAGTAGTTGATGCGTACCAAATTGACAAGGTGGAGAGTAATAATGAGCAAAGGACTGAGACTGATCTCCTAGAAAATTATTTTCCTCACCATGAGACAGTGTTGTTGGGTAGTAGTTTGTCTAAAGGAATACGTAGCACTGGTGATGCATTTAAAGGAGGTGCTACAGAATTTTGGAATGTCCTTACAAAATATTTTATTGAAGTTGGGTTCACTTTCAATTATGCAAAGAATGACAAAAAAAGAGTGACAACAGTTTGATCTTTGAGGGAATCCTGCTACCTTAGAGAGTACCAATGGATACTCTACATCAAAACCTTGGAAAAAAATCATACTTGCGGTGCTATCCTTCGTACAGACAAGAATCCAAGAGTGACTTCCAACTTGATTGGGAGTCTTATCCTTGATGATCTACGTGATGATCCCTCGATATGACCAATTACTGTGAAGAAACATATAAAGAAGAAGTATGGGTTAAAATTTTGGTATAATGTTGTATGGTATAGCATTGAAAGAGCAAAGAACGATATCTATGGTGATCAAACATCATTTGATCAATTACGATGGTATGTCGATGAAGCTAACAAGACGAATCCCAAAAGTCATGTGCAGCTTGATAATGATCATGACAGTAAGCACTTCAAAAGAATGTTTGTTGCATTTTACGAATGCATAGAAGGTTTTAAATTTTGTCGTCCAATGTTATTTCTTGACTGCACATTCTTGAAAGCAAGGTATAAGGGAAACTTGCTATGTGCAACCGGAAAAGATGCCAACCAACGTAAGTGATTGTCTTTACATCACCAAAGATTGCTTAAGTTTGTCAGGTTTTCTATTTCATAAATTCAACTCTATCTAAGAAAAAAAAAAGTCAAGTCAAATTTGACTTACCTTATCAAAACAAACAGTTTTTTGATTCTACAGCCTGATCACTTGTTAAATTCATTCAATTTGAGATGCATTCTTGAAGTTGTAAAAATTTAATCATATGATGTATATGTTGTTTGTTGCAGGGTTGTTTCCCCTTACATATGCAGTTGTTACTTTCAAAAACGAAAAAAAAAAAAATTGGATGTAGTTTTGCAACCAATTGCACAAGATTCTCGTCTTCAATCACATATTCACCTTTATATCAAACCGACACCCACACCCTGGTTTGGTACATGCTATTGGTAGCATGGTTCCAGAATGTCAACATGATTTTTGTTTATGACACTTATAAATGAACTTGAAAGAGAAGCTCGGAGGAGTAAAGAAGGAACTTTAAGACAAGATTGTGCGACAGCTCTCAAATGTTGCTTATGCTCCAACTAAGACTGCATTTCTACATCACAGCTCAAAACTTAGAGCTGAGGGTGGCAAAAGAGTACAGAGGTTTCTCTCAAATTTGCTGAATGAAAAGTGAACCAATGCTCACTTCAAGGGCCAGCGATACAAGGAAATGTACTCGAATTTACCTGAGTCATTCAATGCCCAAATTATGGAGGCTTGACACCTTCCAGTAACAGATATGGTAGACAAGATTAGATTATAACTAATGCAATAAATGACAAAAAGAAGAAATAGAAGCATAAAATGGACTACTACTTTCTGCCCCGAGTTTGAAGACTTGTGGCAAAAGGCTATGAAAGATTGTAGATCATGGCTAGTCAGCCAATCCTTTGAAACAATTTATGAAGTTCACTCACATCCATCAGTTTTTGGTAACCTCGAATTATACACATGCTCATGTTACCAGTGACAGTTGAAACATTTCTCGTGTTCACACGTTGCTGCCATCCTCATTAACAGTGGCAAGGATGTAAGAGACCATGTGGAGAGTTACTTTCATTGTGGAGTTACCCAAAGAGCTATGAACATTCGATCTACCCTATAGTCACAGCTGCAAAACCACCACCACCACCATCACCAAGTATAGATGATGCCCTTTTCCTACTACCACAAACCAAAAGACAACTAGGAAGGCCAAAGAAAAGTAGGATCCTATCAAGATTTGAAGGAGGAGTTGTGAGAAAGAGAAAGTGTGGTAGGAGTGTTGTTTTTAGATATCACAATAAGATAACATGCAAAAAGCCACTATAAATTTTTAATTCTATACCTTAATGTTGTAGACAATATAACAAAAAATAAGACTTCTAATGAACATTGTAACTTTCCTGCTTAGAATTCAAAAGAATAAGATGCTTTCATTTCCGTTAATATTTTGTTTTTCAATTCATCATTTCTAAAAAATATCATTCAACATGTGTGTGATTTCTTACTTAATATACTTACTCTGAATTAACATGAACCTATGATTCTTTGCATTACATGGTGCAACTGAATTAATATTTTTACTGACATTTCAGTATCTTAAGTGAAATGTCACTTAGGATATTGGAACTGAATTCCTTTTGCGAGTTCCTGAATCTTCAACCTTATCCTTATCTAGAACTCAGTCAACAAACACATTAGTTTTTTTTATGTCACAATAATTATTTGATAGAATTAAAAATTCAGATTGAAAACGATGAATAATACTAATTGAGCTAATATGTAAAATTATATCCTAAGTGAAATTTCACATAACTTTTGCACACAATTAACATTTTGTTTCTCAATCCTGAGAGTCACTCAACATAGTTGTGATGCCTGCATGAAAAAGTCAACATTGCATATAATTTAAACTGTCACATAGAAACACTTGGCCAATCATCATTGGTCTCAACAAAAATCAAAATTATATCTTAAGTGAAATTTCACATAACTTATGTGAAAATACTGTCAACATTTCATATCTTAAATTCAATGAGAAAAACTTAGAAGACTTTATTATATCACAGTCATCATTGAACATAATTCGAATTTCACATGGAAACTCATACAAAAGAAATCTAATCACAGTAAATATTCACATTAACTATTTATCACCAAAATTAACTATTCACATCATTGCATATTGATTACACATTACCAAAAGTATGATTACCAAAAATATCCAGTACCAAAGTGTACACTTTCACATTACCATAACAAAATCGAATCACAAATTACCCAAACAGTATGATTTAGTAGCCTTAACTAATAAACATAGCAAATCAGACGATTCCTACCATCAGATTAATCTAAATGACAGACATTCCTCTAGTTATTTATGCTTTTCTGCGAATCGCTTCATGCTCCAAGATCTGCCTGAAGTGTTAAGTAGCCTATGGATTATATGTTCTCTAAACTTCCTCACATCACATTCCTTTTTGACTTCTTCATGTTCTAATATATTTTCCATCAATGCAATCACAATTACTCCACAGTCTATCCTGCACTTTAAAGCATGTTAACCTGTTAGAATTCGTTGAAAAATGTCAAAAAAAATATCTTAGAACAAAGCCCAACGTTACTCACATTTTGGATTGCCACTGTCGGCAATCTTCAACAACCTCTAGTGTTGTTTCAAAGTCTAAACTTTCAAACTCTTCTCTTCCAGCTAGTTTCTTCTTGGAGTGCTCTTTTTCATAATCAATTAGCACATGAATAATATACATTAAAAGCACTTTACAATTCAAAAAGATTGACTGAATGATTACATATGTATAGAAAGTGAGATGACCATGAGTTGAAGGTCTTTGGGTATAGATCCTTTGTTCTCCTACTTCTGGGCATAAATGAATTGTAGAATTCCCATTTCTTCTCATAGTGATCTAATGCTCCCAAAGCCCATTGATTTGCAATCTCACAATTCCCTTTATACAGCTAAGGAAACACTCCATATTCCACTGTACCCGCCATTTTCGAAAGTGACTTGTGAATAAACTTATCGAGGAAAGTAGAATCCTTTTTTCTTATTGTGTCCTATCACAAATAATATACAAACTATAACCATACACTATATTATTTGAAGAGTATAGTTGTCTATACAACTAATGCTTACCAGAGTTAAGCCTTTGAATATGTACGATTTCTCACTACTAGTCAATATGCCATCTTCAACAATTTTGACTTCCTATCCTAGCATTAGAAGTTCAGCATAGGCATCCATTACCTGAGGTAAGATTCTTGATTGGCCAAATGTCCTTCATATAAAATATTAAGTCAAATTTCATGTATCATAGATGAATGGTAAGTGAAATTTAACTTAAGTGCACCTCTAAGGCACTTTTAAAAAAAAAGAATGCACTTTAAGAATGTAAGACTTACTCGTAAGGACTTTAAAATATAATTGAAATTGATTTTAGTTTTGATTCTTACATTGTTTGGAATTGATTTTTCATGGATTATATCCACGACATCTTTCAACATCACAAAGTCAGCACTATCCTCATGCTGGTAAATTGGTCCACTACATAAACAGCATTGGGAATCAGAGTGGTTAAGTGAAAATCAAATTAAAACACAAAAGAGAGAGAGAGAGAGAGAGAGAGAGAGAGAGAGAGAGAAAGAGAGAGAGAGCTTCAAACAATGCAGTACCTTCTATCAAGCAGGTATATGGAATGATGCATTTCTTGATCAATGTTATCTAGATAATGAAATACTTTGAAATGCTTCACAGTCAGTATGATGAACATGTCTCTCTGATGTGTCCCTGGTGTTGACATCATTTCTAGATCCAAGATTATAGGCTAGATTGTATTCTTAACATTCTCCATCACTTTGTCATCTTCATCATCATTCTTCTTCTCCTTATTGTGCTTCAACTTCTTCTCATCTTCTTCATCATACTTCTTCTCCTTATTATGCTTTAGCTTCTTCTCATTCTTCTTTGAAGGATAAACAAACCCCTTTAGTCTCTTTTTCTTCTGAGAGCATGACTTCTATAGAATGAATAAGATCTTCTGATACGCGCTGCTCCTTCTCGTTTCAAACTTCTGATTTTTGGAGTGGGCTGAGTCATTGATTGCTAATTTTCATTCACTTTCTTCTCCATAGGAATTTCTTGCATTGTTTTAACAATTTTAATGTAATGAGAATGCAACTGAAATATACATTTAGTGAATATCTTGGTTGATGTACCTGCTATGGTGTCTTTTCACTATTTAGATCCTTTATGTCTTTGTCAATATCTATTCCAGATTTCTCTCTGTCTTTCTTTTGCAATAACACCCTGTAACCACAAATGATATACTGTAAGTGAAATTATACACATAACATATTGACAAAGTGAAATTATAATGCTTTTATGTATACTGTGGACACGCGGCTTTCGGGAGTCCACCCCCGTCCTTTCTCCGGGGGTTTCGGAATTGATTTTCCTTTACATTGAAATTATTTTGAAGAAAGAAAGAAAGGTCTGTTGAAAATAGATACAAAGTCGCCACTTGGTCTTTAAGGAACCAAGAAACCTAATTTTGACTCACACAAATGGATAAAGGGCACCGGCCTTTCATAACCAAAGAACTTGGCTCGAGGTTTTGGTACGAGAGAGGAAGGAGCCTTTGTCACGACTAAAAACCCTCAATTCGCCCCGTCTCTCGAAGGGCCTCAATTAGCATCCAAATAATCATCTCATACTATATTTGGTTCAACAATTAATACTATGATAGTATATTACATCTCATAAGAATCTTGAAATGGAAGATCAAAAGATAAGATATCATTCATAAGATCTAAGCCAAGTATCACAGAATGTAACGTGAAAGATCACACAAACAAACCTAGAAAAAAATCATCTAATCACATATCAAGTAATCAAGCTTTCCTAGTCTAGAAGGGGGACATGAATTGTTCTTGAAACAAATAAATTAAAGAAAACAAAGGTATGCTTAGCAAACTAGTATGATGCATGTTGATTCTTGAGAAAAGAAGATTTCTCAATCCCCGGGACAGATGAGAAAGGAAGAATCGATCGGTGGGAAACATGAACGTATGATCAAGTTCATTCCTTATAATCTTCTTAGATTAGGAGTCAATAAAACTCTAAATCTTGCATGGATGCAATGTATGATCCTAGAATGTGCAAAGTAGTAGTGTATTTGTGTTCATGGATTTTCTAAAGTGACTTAGAAGTCTAAAATATGCATGAATGAATGAGGAATGTTATTGTAGGATATGTACAAATGTAGTATGAACTAATTCCTAAGATATGGGTTAATTTAGAATGCATGTAAACATCCAATCAAAGAATGAAAGTTGAAACATGCTTGCTGTGAATAGTGGACAGAACAGTGAGCTGATTTTGTAAAAATGCAAAAGTGAGGCTAGAAATGTTTTTAATTCATGATTTTTTATGGTGATCATCCTTATTGTATCTAGAATACATATCAAAAAGCCAAATCACTTTTTAAGTTACAAGTTGAGAGAAATCATATAAACAAGAGAGGTTATTCAGAAACAGAGTTCGTATTGTTGGATGAATTGTAGAAAAATCTTAGAAAATGGAAACAAAACATTTGGAGGCCCATATTATACAGAAAGTTTTCTAAGACACTGAGGTTTAAGAGAAAAATGATTTGGGACCAATATTTTTGGGAAAGTTTTCTGAAATACAAGTTGCAATTCAACTAAGCTGATGTGACAGTAAAAATAGAATGTCTGAAAGGAATGTTTGGGTCAAAATGGAACCCTTTCAAGTGTTTTTAAATCAAACCAAAAATCATGGGTTTTCACTAATGAGTTAGGAAGACTTTCCAAGTGGTCTTGTAATCATTCATTGAGTATTGAACTCAGAATGGCATTTTAAAGTTGAAGAACTCACTATTTTGAAGATTTTGAGAGGAAAAACACATTTTATTTCTTGAAATCAAAATGAGGGGTTTGGAGAGGGGTTTGAAATGGGGGTTTTGAGAGTGCATTTCCAACAAATGGAGATTATAACCACTTGGAATATCCACATCAAACTCACCTCAAGAACTTCCAAGATTGTTTGAGAGCATTGTTTGTTTTTTATCATAACTTCAAGAATACATAAGAATGTATTGAAGTTAGAATCATCATCTATCAAACAAGTTTTTGAGGTCAAAAGCTACTATCCATAAGGAATCACTCAACTTAAACACCATGTCATCATCTAAATGATGATGAACTAGTAAGTAATCAAAGAAAAATAAAAAAATAAATGAAGTAAGGAGAGATGAACATATATAAACAAGTATAGCAATCAATAGTTGATAATCATTGAGATATTGGACTTGTAGCTTGGTGTTTCACTCATATACATTGACATTGGACATGGAAGTAGATTCCTAACTCGAGATTGCTCAAAAATGGTGATTGGGGAGGATTTGAATACGAGTATAAGAGAGGTAATGGAAGAAAACAAGATTAGAACTAACTTTCTTATAGACAAACAATAGGAGGAAGCTCCTTTCTCACTTCTAAGTATAACTCTATCTCTCTTTCTCTCTACAACTGTCTCTAACTTTGCACTTGGCCTGCCCAAAATGAAGAGCAAAGGGGGTTTATATAGGCCAATTTGGGGTGATTTTGGAATTTAGAAAGTGCTCCCATTGGTCTCAAACATCTGTGAACAAGAAACTACGTCTTGACTTCCAATTATTCAATTTGGACTCCCAAAATAAATTACAAAAATGGACCCGTCAGGGATTGAGTGCTGCCGTTGCACTAGCCCACTATCATCGTGGTACAGACCCAGTGCCGCCGCAGCACTGCTCCTCAAGCGCCCAAAAATTTGTATTTAGGCCCCCAAAGGCTCTGGTATTCGCGAAAAGGTCCTATTTCGTCCGAAATTCATAGAAAATGCATACGAACTCCAAATCGAGGTTGTGATAGTTGGAAAGAAAATGGGTTCTAATTTCCATAAAAAAAATTAGTCCAAAGATAGTTCACTTAAAAAAAATTTACGGAATTCGCGATAAAAGCCGATTTGATTGCCTTCTTCACTTTCGGAAATTCATAATAAATCCGTTTTAGATCTAGAAATTATGTGCGATATACCGTTGGAAAGCTATTAACCTCTAGTATCCATGAAAAATGTTTGAAAAATAACACGATGCTCCAATTTTAAAGTCAACTTTTAGGTCAAACAGGTCAAACTAAGGACCTCTAGGAAGTTCTGGGAGCCTTTAGGAGCTCACAAGAGCTGACGTTTTCGTCCGATTTTCTTTTAAAAATTGTTTTAGTACTTTTTACATGATCTAGATGATCTCAAAACTTTTTGAAGAATTTGGATGATTCCGGTCAAACCCTGGTCAAACTTGGTCAAACTTGGGTCAAACCGATCAACGGGGACTTTCTGGGAACTTCCGGGACTTCCGAGGGTCTCTGGGAGCTGACGATTTCATCTAATTTTACTTCAAAACTCATTTTCTTACTTTTTTTATGACATAGCATGTTTCCAAAACTTTTGGTCCAAAACTGGGAGTGTTTGGGTTTTCAAGGGCATTTTGGTCATTTGTACCACTTTCTGAGTATTTTGAGAGATACTTCCAGGAGTCTTTTTTGAGTCTTTTCCATCGTTATGAACCACCACGCTATGGGTCTCCTAAATCTGATAGCCGACAAAATGGGGTGTCTAGATATACCTGAAGTGATATCATCATCTCTACCCCAACATCAAGCAACCTTATCTCAAGTTCAACATTTCTCCTTTCCATATCTTTATACTTATCTTCCAAACTAATGTTTTTTTTATTTTGACTTTTCTAAACTATCACACATCTCTAGTGCACTCCTTTCATTGTTCTTTTCTCGTTCAAGACTTACCCTAAGGTTCATCATAGCCTGAGTTTTAGTGTATTCAGGAGTCTTTAGTTATTCTGATTAGGGGTGGGCATTCAGTCAGTTCGGTTCGCTTTGGGGTAATTCGGTTCAGTTTGAGTTCGGTTCGGTTTGAGCAAATGTCAACTGTTAACTGATCGAAATGTAATTCGGTTGGTTCAGTTCGGTTAACCGAATTAGTAATTCAGTTCGGTTAAGAAATTTGGTTAACCGATAGTAAAGAACACAAAAAAAATAAAAATAAAAATAAAAAAATGAGTTGATCATGTTATCAAATCTGAGAGGTCACTAAGGTTAATCATGTTAATCAAACGGAAATAATTTTGCTATAATGCTATCAAATCATATGAAAAGGAAAACATAAAATCCCTCTAACTTAGCCACTTAGGGATTCCATTCATGTTAAAAGGAAAGGAAAAATATAAAAGAAAAATTAAAGGCATAAAGGAGTGTGAGATTGTAGAAGCAGATCAATTAACATATCAATTGATCGGGAGAGAACAAATCCGAGTTATACACCTTAACTCACATTTGTTAGCTGTTTTTATCCTGTTTTTACGTAGTTTTACTTTATTTTCTATTTTATGTTAGGTTATAGAAGAAAACAAGGAGATCTGGTTAAATAAGGTGAAAAGGCAAGCAGAAAGAAGTTGGAAAAAGCCCTTCGCGCGCACGGCCCGCTCGCGCGAGATCCCATGATTCGCTCGCTCGACCCGCGCGCGCGACCTGCCCAATTACGCGCTTGCGCGGCCCGCTCGCGCGATCAGTACAAAAATCAAAGTTGCGTAATATGCTCTACTGAAGAATCCTGTGCAAACGAGACTGCTTAATGACGTCCGGATTGGAAATTATAGCTGTTTTAGGTAGTTTCGGGATAAGAATTCAAAAATTCCTTGTAAACTCTATATATATGAGGATTTTATAAGTTTCTAGGGTTACACACATACATCTAGGGAGCTATTCATATACATTCATTCAAGGCTTGGAAGGCAAGGGAGACGAGCAAGTTTGAAGGTCTCTCATGGCTTCCATCCAACCAATCTTCATGCTTTCAACCATCATGAACAACTAAACTCCTAATCTAGGGTTTCAATGAAACCCTAGCTATGTAAAGGGGGATTTTCTGTGCTTTTCTACTCTAAGATTTTATGTTTTGGGATAGTGATTGTATGTTGGTGGATTATTTATATATAATCAGTTTTAATGTTAATAATCAATAGTATTTTGGATCTATTCTTGTATTAGATTTTTCCTTATGCTTATTGAACTCAGTAGTCCTTGATTTCTGTGATTGATAGGAGTATTTACATACAATGGTGCTTATGTGATTGTGACGTTTACATCTTTTATAATCCATGCTTAGGAAAGATGAGTTATGCTACACCCTAGTTATTGGTAGATAATTCATGTGAACCATAGATGGATTATGCTTAGATTGAACTAACAATATTCTCTTGACGATACTATTGGGCTTGTAGCTACAATAGATCATAACTATCCAAATATAGAACTTAGATTAGAAAGTATAGAACCCCAATGCATAGTTAGTGGTGGAATTGTAATCCTAGATCTCATCTCCATATATTTAAATCAACTTTAAATTTTGCATACAAGTTTACTTAGATTTACTTCTAGATTTTATTCTAAAATTTCATAGTTTACTTCATAGTTTAATTAGTAGTAATAATCAAATTCTAAACCAATCAAACTCCCGATTTTCTTGTAACTAGCTAGATTAGATTTTAGTAATTAAAGGATTAAAAATTAACAATCTCTGTGGGTTCGACCTTTACTTTCCACACTACAAATCTTTTGAAAGTAAAGCACAAATAAGCATACTTTTATATCTTGATTTTGACAAGATCATCAGTGACATTTCAATTTCAAGCAGATCCTTCAAGATTGTAGAAAAATTAAAGTTCATGGGCTTCACGGGTGGCCTTGCCTCACAAATTCATTCAATTGAGAGTGTGAGATTGTAGAAGCAGATCAATTAACATACATATATATATACACAGAAATGAAGTAAGATATATACATATATATAGAGAGAGGGAAAGTACAGACCAACAATGCATCAATGGCGTCTTCGTCTACCTCGGAGTCGCAGGTGATGATAGCAACTGCTTCGAGTTTGATGATTGGGGCACCAGTGACTTCATCTTCACCGGAGATTGGCGACTTCTTCCTCTTCTTTGTGTTCATCTTGGAGCTTAAGAGTTGGGGTCTTGATTCTTGAAGGATCTGATGGTCTTGATTCTTGAAGGATCTGAATCATCTGATGCTCTCTCTCTCTCTCTCTCTATATATATATATATATATATGTGTGTGTGTGTGGCGCAAATGTTATTGAGAAAACCCTAACGTTTAGTGTGTATTATATATATCAGACATTACATATATATATCTTGTTCGGTTTTTTGGTTCGGTTCGGTTTGGAAGAGCCGTACCGAAAACCGAACTGAATAAAGATAATACGGGTTCGGTTTGCAACCGAACTGAAATAAATATTTTGGTTAACTGAACTGTAATGAAAATATCGGTTCGATAATTCGGTTAATTCGGTTAACTGAACTGTTTGCCCACCCCTAATTCTGATCCATCACAAAACAAATCTCCAATAGTTCATACCAACAAATCAGCAACTTGACATTCACTAGCAGCAATGAGACCATGTAGACACCCCAATTTTGACCGACCATCGAATTTAGGAGAGCGTCACCTCCACGTCCAATGATGATAAGGACCGAAAAGATTCGAAGTATTCCAAGCTCTTCAGAAAGTGCTCCAAACGCGATAAAATTTCACAGAAAGAAGAAAATACCAGGTATTTGGGAGAATTCAGGTATAAAACACCATTTTTGGAAAACATCTTCAAAAATAAGTTTCTTTAAGAAAAAGGGAAGAAAGAAAAGACCTAAAAAGGGAAGTTCAACAGAAAACGGCACACGGTAGTATACCGTGGTACTCAGTGAGTGCCGAGTGGCACTCAGTGAGTGTTGAACGGCATCCAGTGAGTGCCGGCCTGGCATTTACTGAGTCTCGCTAACATTTTCTGACTGCCGTTTGCTTTTAAAGTCCGTATTTTATGGTACAATACGTATATGTATGCAAATAAAAACAAAAAAACTGATAAAGTAAGGTTGACGAAAATACGACAATCAATAATTTGGCGCAGCACTTACTGAGAGCCCCGCGGCAGTCATGGAGTGCCGCGACGGCAGTCACAAAGTGCCGCGGCAGCATCCACGGGCTGCTGCAGATGATTTTTGATTGCCGCCCTGGGTAGCAGTCTGTCTAATTTAAGGAAGTACGTAATGTACCACCAAATGAGACATTTACACCTGTCTTTTACTTCGAATTCACTGAAAATACTTGGTAATTTTGTCTATAAAAGAGGGAGGATCTTCCTTGAGGAGAAGGGGGAGACATACAACACAATACATGAGAGATAACCACCACTATACTAACACATATTTGAAAGAAATGTGAGAGTTTGGGAGAACTTGAAGAAGAGTTTGGAAGATCTTCAAAGGAGAGAAACTTTGAGGATAATTTGGAGGTGATCCTCTAACCATAATTTGTCTATTTACATTCTTCCTTTTCTTAAATCTTTGACCCTCAAACCTTTTTATTTTTTTCTTTACTCTATTTCTTTTGTTGATCATACTTCCTTCTTGAGACTCTTAGAGATTCTCAATATCTCTCTTGAAATCTCTTGAACATGATCTTTTGAATCCCATGTAAGCTTGTGCTTCACATGGGAATCAAAGTTTGATCATCACTCCATTTCATAAGCAAATAGATGGATCTAAGTCCACACTCATGACTTAGATCCTCTAAACTTGATGTTTCATAGAATCCTTTCTATATTCCTTCGAGACTCATGAGTTTAGTCATGTCTTCATCTCCAATGACCATCAAATGGTAGGAGAAAGTGGTCTTGAGTTTAAGCCCATCCCCATGGTTTAAATTCCTTATCTTGAGATTTCATGAAGTCCATCCATACTTCACTTGAAATCTATAAACATAAAGGTCTTTAGTCTCCAATGACCATCAAATGGTAGGAGAAGATGGCTTAGTTTAAGTCCAACTTCATGGTTCAATAGTTGGAATTAGCAAATAAGAGTTGAACTTGACAAATGAAAACAGTGAGTTCACAAACTGTTTTTGATCAAAGATTTTTAGATCGAAATCTAACCGTCGAAATCAAGTGAAACCAACGAGAAAGTGTCAACAACACAATATTCTACCACTGTATTTGTTTGTTTTAAGGTGGTTTCATGTCTAAAGTGGTTTGGTTGTGAGTTTTGTAAGGACACTACAATCTATCCAGAGTTTCAGCATAGTAACACTCTTTTGAAATAAGTAAACCAATGCTTTAATAAAATGTTTGTGACCCAAAATAATTTTTTCTAAGTAGATTAATGTGTTAGGAAGTCACCCTAAATAGAACAAAGAATTTCTGATTTGTTTGCTAGTTTTAGAAAATCGTGCAAGAACTCTGGACAGAAGGTTGTAAAATGCTGAGTGATGTCTAGTTTTTGTCCAATTCCCGGAGATCCAACCGTTGAAACTTTGATTTCTTTTTTGGGTAAAAGACTAGACACATAGAGGCATCTTGTGTCCAAAATCCATCAATATCAAACCACGGGAACCACGCTTTTCTATTTTTTAAAGTTATGATCTGCCCTCTGTAATTCATAAAAAATTGCTACTATTTTTGTCTAATCTTGTTTATTTCAACTCAAATGGCCCCTAATGTCTTGAAACCCAAATCATACTTTGAATAATGGTAATTTAGCTTAAATCCAGAGGCTAAGTGACCCAAATTAGTGATAAATCCATATCTTATTCTTGTTCACATTCATTCATTCATGTACATTTAATGCTCATGATTAGAACTAGCTATTGAGTAAAGTTGGATTTCATGCTTGATAGGTTTAAGCTAGAAATTTAGGATTGTTATTTCTAACTTCACATCTTGTATATCATATGGACTAACATTTTGTTTTGTAGCGCTATTAAGGTATGATCTCTAGGACCCTCTTTAATTTATTGATTTTTCAACCTCATGCGCGACACATTAGAATTAGGATCTTGCCTTATATGTAAATGTGATTAGAGACTCTTTTTTAGGATTTTCTTTTATTTGTATGCATTGCACGTTTAATATCGCTGCTGGATCCTGGGTAAGTTCTCTTGTTCCCTAGTGCATATCATGTTGCTTGCTACTTGAAATATGTGATTTTTGAATGATATTTTATCAATTGCAATTTTACACCCCTTTGGACATGCTTTTTGTAACGTATATCTATACATATATATTAGTTGAGGGCATGTTTAAATTAATAATTCGATTAGAAGGATATTGAGTAGAGTCCTATCGCAAGATAGGATGAGAGAGGGTGTTTTAGTCCGACAGGCTCCTTCCTCTCTCATTCCATAATCCCCGGACCTAGTTAATCTCTGGTTTCTAAAAGATCAGTTTGCTTTTAAAATGGTTTCTTAATTTTTCCTTTTAAAAATTAAGTGGCGACTCATTTGTTTTGAATTTGAAATTTAAAAGAACTTTAAAAGAAAAGTTGTGGGTAGAAAGAAAGAAAACCTGCGATATCCACAATCTGGAGACTCCATTGGGGATCGAACCCAGAATCTCTGGTTTCGCAGACCAGAATTTCTAATTTTGGGTTCACTTGAGGATTAGACTTGAAAAATGTCCTTTTAATCGAATTAATTAATCTTTGTGTGCCTGTTGCATTTCACTTGCATGTCCAGCCAGTCGATTGCACAGAACTATGACCTTGGAGGCTCGGGGCAACCCGGTCGGTCAAGTCATCATGAGACTGTGTGATCACCCTTGATCTCATACCATGATTTGGTATATGAAGCATCCTATCGGGTGTGTGTCAAGGGTCCCTTATTTGACCAAAACCCAGCCTTTGCATAGTAGTTTCTATAGAACCTTTCAATCTTAGGAAATCAATTCTTGATTAGGATTATGTGCTAGGAAGTTTTGTATGCCCGGAAGGGATTACTTGAGATGATGACGATACTTGCTTGATGAAAGATGTATAATCTTTTAATCACCTTTTAGCAAATTCTCCTCATGTTTTGCGACATTTGGAGAACATGCCGAACCTTGATTATAAGATTATATTTCTTATATCATGTCTAGCTAAGCATCATTGACCATGTATGTATCCAAATTTATGGAAAGTACGGTGATAATCCAGTCATGTGATCCCCCTACCCAAAGGTTTTTTTCTCAAGGTTTTCGATTACCTTTTCAAAAAAAATTTCCTCTTTTCAATTAAAAAATTCCCAAATTAACCTTTGTTAAGGCATATTTCACTTTATCATCTTCAAAAGAAAAATTCAAAAATCCTTGAAAATTATTTTGGTAGAAGAATGTTCTCAAAAAGCACTCTCAAGGATTGTTTTCAAAGGCCTTTTTACTACCCAAAAAATGCTTTTCAAATAAATTTTGAAAATTTCGAAATGACCAACCTCTGAGAAGGTAGTGAGGATCACAATGCGAGGAAAAATTAGCGCACTTGACATGGGTGAGGATTTTATGTGCTTATATGCTTATGTATTAGGATTAGGATTTTCTCTTTTTTTGGCATATAGAGTAGGCACACACGCACACATGCATTGCATCCGCGTGACATACAAAAGGAAAGTTTTTGTTTAAATGACTTTGTGTGATAAAATGAAGATAAAAAGGGTTTTAAAAGAGGGCATTTCAAAATTTGTTATAGGAGCAAAAATAGCAAACCAAGCGTGGTTTAGAGATCCCATGGCGAGGCTAGTTAGAAGGGAATACGCTGACATGGCTGAAGAAAGAAACAACGAAGAAATGGCCGGGTTAAGAATATTGGTAGAACAACAAGCAGAGCAAATGAGGCGACAGGTGGAAAACATGAACCGTATGATGGGGATGATAGAAGAACTGAATTGTCGACCACCACATGTAGTTCCGCCCATTATAGACCCACCTTTGGGAGGAGGGGAAGGAGATTGGTTCGATGATCAGGAAGCACAATGGACTGATGCACTACGGGCCAACAGAGACAGAGAGAAAGCTGAGAAAGAGAAGCAACTGACCGAGAAAATAGAGAAGTTGGAAAGGGTGATGCGCAAGGCTCAGGGGGTTGATACCTATCTAATGGAGTTAGAAGGCATGTATGACGGGGTCCACGAGACGCTGCCTGTCGGGTTCAAAATGCCAATTTTTGATAAGTTTGATGGCACCTAAAATCCTCGCAGTCATATAAGAATGTGTATTGGGGCTTTCCAACCGAGCGGCTTGAGCACAACTATGATGGCAGTCCTATTCCAACAAACTTTGACTGGAGCTTCTCTGTCCTGGTATCTTACTCTCAAACCATGCAAAACTAGGGTGTGGGAAGAAGTGATTAAGGCATTTGTGGCACAGTACGAATACAATCAAGATTTGGATATCACTGTCCAAGATTTGGAGACCACTAGGCAAGGGAACAAAGAATCATTCGCCGAATATCTGAGCAGATGGACGGGAAAGGCAGCTAAAATGGTACAAAGGCCATCTGAGAAGGACCAGATCCGAATGCTGATGAAGAATCTACAGCCAGTGTATCAAGAAAAGATGAGATTCCAGTCGATCAACACATTGCTGAGGTTTTCAATGTCGGGACAAGGATAGAGGATGTAATCCAAGAAGGGGTAATCAAGAAGGAGGAGCAACCAAACCGGTACAGGAGGCCAAACTATGGGTCCAATGGAGGACAAACAGGGGGTCACTCTGGCCCCACTGATGTCAATGCACTGAATGGACCAGAAAGGAAATTCGACATAGCACCAAGGAGAGGAGGGGATAAAGCACCAAGAAAGTTCTCAGATTTGGGAGTGTCACTGTCAACCGCCCTCGAAAGATTGTTAGCCAAGGGGCATCTCCGTCAGCTGGAACCACGACCTCTACCGAGTCCGCTTCCGCCAAATTTCCAAGGGGACCTCTTCTGCAAATTTCATCAGCAGAAGGGTCACTCAACGGATAGGTGTATGAGACTAAGGCACGAGATTCAGGACCTCATTGATAATAAGGTGATTTTGGAACCCCCCCCCCCCCCCCCCCACCAAAGCACCGAATGTTACTAGAAATCCGCTTCCGAATCATCGAGCTGTGCCACCACCACAAGGCCTTTATCTCTTAGGGATAGAAGAAGCAACCTTCGATCTGTCTAGGCTAATCACTAAGGCCGGGACACCACGAAAGCCATATCAGCTACCTGAGGATTTGACAATCTAGCAACTCTGCTGGGGATTGAACCCAGAATCTCTGGTTTCGCAGACCAGTTTGCTTTTAAATGGTTTCTTAATTTTTCCTTTTAAAAATTAAGTGGCGACTCATTTGTTTTGAATTTGAAATTTAAAAGAACTTTAAAAGAAAAGCTGTGGGTAGAAAGAAAGAAAACCTGCGATATCCACAGACCATTGAGGTATTTCACCCTCTCATTCTTTAATCTGTTTTGTTCATCCTTTGTCTCTAACTCATCCTTCAACTCTTGCATTTCTCTAAGATTCTGCCGAAGTAGATATCCCATCTCTGCATTGGACCACAAATCATGTTCAACTTTCTGGATGCACTCAATGTTTCTAGCCTTCAAATATCTACTTCACATTCCATAGATTCTTGCTGTCCTTTGTTCTTTTTCTTCAACCTCTTAATCTCATACTCTGCATCTTTAAGTTTCTGTTTCATATTCTTGCTTTTATCATCAGTGTCCATTCTTTTATTGTCATCAATATCAGCTCCAAGATCGCTAATTCCTTGTGGACTCTCTGTTATTTTTCCATTCATGTTGTCCTCTATTGTATCAAAAACTCCATTGGCACTACTGTGCATTTGTTCTGACCACACATCTCTTGTACAAAGCATTCTCAATTTTTTTGCAAGTACCACCCTAGTTGTAATCATGGTCCCTCACTCTTTCTCCCTCAGATTTGTTTTCATATTTCACTCCATCATCACGGCCTCGTCTCCTTTTAAACATATACTGACTGATACGTGTTCCCCAACTTTCATCCAAATCATCACGACTTTTCACTTGTGCTCCCTACTTTTATGTCCTTTTTTAAGCCTTCATCTTAATACTCTGCCTCATCATCAGTTGACTTGCCTGATGAATCTTGTGAACCTTCACTCTCATTTTCTTCACTATCAGAGGAGGTACTTCTTTTCTTCTTCCTAGCCAACCACTGAATCCCCCCATGCTTTCCATATAATTTTCTCTCCTTCTCAGTCATCTTTAATGGTTCAGATGAAACCTGTAGTTAGTTTTTCAGACAACGTACCAGATTTACAAATAATGAATCAATATTCACGTATAATGCCTCCTACTACGTGAAATGTCACTTATGTTGTGTATATACTAAGTGAAATTTTACTTATGATAAACAGAAGTGAAGATACACCTTAACTCCTCTCAGCTTTTATAAATTGTTTTGCTTAACACATTTCAGCAGTCTCAACAAATCCCACTTCATAAATCTCAGCGCTGAATTGTCGACTTATGGATCCATTAAATTGGTGTGTTCCAAAATCTAATACTATGATTGAAATTTTAAAACTTTTTAGTCTAATAGTAAACGATAATAAAACCAAAAAGCAAATAAATTGCATTATAAGCATCTAATACCTATAATGCAAGTACACATCCGCTCACTTTCGTGGGATCCCTTGACCATTCTATTCCTACCATCAGCTCATCCTTAATTGCTGACGCCCATGCATACATATTCATTCTCTCAATGTCCTCAATATATTCAAAGAACACCCATTTCACAGTGTTGCCAGAAGTTGCAAATAAAAGTGACAGTACTAAGTGAAGGCGTAGTAACCTCACAACATCTTCAACATCATCCTTTATCTTTCCGACCAATGCAACTTTACAAACATCTTTGATGTAATTTAAAGTTAGCCTTTTATCATCAAGAAACCTTCTCTCAACAAGAGTTGTCGGTTTTCGGGCATAAGTAAAAAACATTATTATCGGCCCCAACTGTATCCCAAAAATCAATCCAATGTCAGATTCATCAATCGTCATTAGCTTTGCACCTATCTGGAACTTTCTATTCTCTCTCCTATACGCTTGTAATATAAGCAAAGATACCTCATCATGACTCTTGTCATACTCAACTTTATTGTCAATGAACTACTTACAAAAGTTCCAGAAAGGCATTTTCCTCAACTTCAAAGATTTTCCTTCATCTTCAACTTTGCTATAAGAGATGACATACTAAAAACCGTTGACCAATACTACAAATAATATTTTACCATATACAGAAAATTGCGCTTCCTTTCTTCCTTTATAGGTATTTTGGAAGTTAATTGACTCTTTCGCCTTCCTTGTTTTCTACGATTGCTAGGAGTTAATTGTCTGTTTGCTATTGCTTTTTTTTAAGGATTGCTGGGAGTTAACTGTCTGTTTGCTTTTCCTGTAATAACGTTTATTGTATCATGTAAGTAATAAGTGAAAATTCTCTAAATACGAGTCTATGAAAATCTTATTGAATTCAATGGCTACTCCAACAGTTGAATATATTATGTATCTTACACCATAAAAAACTAAAAATAATTAAAATCATCACAATACTTATGTTTCAGACTAAAGGAGATTGTCCACAAACAATAATAAGTGAAATTACTCTAAAAATAATACTCTACCACCTTTTATTACTACACTTTTCCATTTCTTTTTCTGTATTATAAATACTAAAATAACTAGTTTTGTCTAACATCACCTCAAAAGCTTATATTGCAAGATAAATCCTAGTTTGAAGACTAACAGTGATAGCTGAAACTTCTCTTAAGATTATTACTCTATGAATTTCTATTTACATACCAATGTAATAAAATTTCTAGGGTTTTTGGAAAATCATATACATTATGCATATCATTAAAGTTGAAGACAACTAGCATACTCTATAATCAACTCAAAGCTTAGGTTATAGGATCGAACATACTTTGAACAGTAACAATGATAAGTGAAATTTCTCTTAACATGTAAGTTGTAAGCCATAATCTACGTTATACAACACTGAGTTCATAGTTATTCAAAGTCATTCATAGTTATTATACATTATTTACGCTAAAAATGACAAATATCAAAGCTAAATAGTAGCAATATTTATATCAGAAAGCATACACGAACAATATATATCAAGTTAAATTTCTCTTACAATAAGCAGAACATTAGTATTCATCGACATAACAAATCATATGAGAATTCTAAAATTCTTCTACATCATCTACACAAAAAAAATGACCAAAATAAAAACCATATAAACACACATTACTAAAGTATTTTGAATTTGCGACTACGAAACTCATATACACGAAAACATCAGCGAAAATTCACATTTCGAAAAGCAAGTTGAAATGTGAATATCAATTCAAATTTGAATATAAACCCTAAAACTAAACACTTGCTCTTCATGTAAGCCATTTTCCAAAATGATGGGTAATGATTCTTAGTCAATTTAGGGTTTTGATGTTCCAAATGCTTCGATTCTCGAAAATGATTCTCCAAAACAATTTAGGTTTCGATGTTCCAAAAAGATCGGTAATCAATTCCATGATTTGATTATCATAAACGATTCTCCAAACGATTTTACACAATGATCGCTAATGAAGCTTTGAGCTCACAGTGTCTACTCAGTAAATTAATAAGGTGCCAAGGCAATTTTCGTCTTGTGGACATGCACAAAACGTGCGTGTCCTTTATCCCACCTTGTTTTAGTAATTGGACTTACATCCCATTTTCTTTTGTTTAATGACCCATATTCCAATTTCCCCTACATTTATTGGGTTTTACATGCCCTATATGTGGACATTAATATGGTTGCAAATTTTCAATATCCGTAAAATTGCCCAAATTACTTTCTTCTGTACAATTTTCAACTCCGTCGCGTAGATCTCGAAGAAATACATGAAAAAAGGCAAAAAGAAAAAATGAGTGAGTTGTGGTTGTTTAAAGTTGACAAATAATATTAATTTTATATGTCAAAATAGATAATATCATCTATTTTCACAGATAAAATAAAAAAGTGAGGCTCCAAATTACTTTTTTTTGTACAATTTTCAACTTCATTGCGTAGATCTCGAAGAAATACATGAAATAAAAATAAAAATAAACACTCAAAAAGGCTAAAATACAAGTGAGTTTTGGTAGTTTGAAGTTGATAGATAATGTTAATATTATCTATCAAAAACAAATAATATTATCTATTTTGACATATAAAATCAAAAAATAAGGTCACAAATTACTTTCTTTTGTACAACTTTCAACTCTATTGCATAGATCTCGAAGAAATACATGAAATAAAAAAATAAAAAATAAAAAAACTAAAAAATGCTAAAAAACAATGGGTGAGTTATGGTGGTTTAAAGTTCACAGATAATATTGCCTTAGCCATTTTTCTGTTCCAAGAGGGGCTTTTTACCAAATTCAAAAAGTAGCGAGGGGCTTTATAAAAAAAAGGCCAAAAGTAGCTAAGAGATTGTTTGAGTAATACAATAATCAGTTCGCGGTTCTTAAAAAAAACCTGTAGGTTTTCTCTCCGTTCTCTCTAACTTCTATGCTCTCCTTGCAGTCACCAATTAGGGGCTCTCCCATTCACCATATATGGGAGAGCCCTTAACCATTTTCTTTGCTATTTTTTGTTGCTTTTAATAATATGTCCCCTCTTGTGAGGAGGTTTGTCTTTCTTTGTTGGAGGTTTTGTCCCTCCTTGTTTAGGGTTAATTTTGTTTTTGTTTAGTTCGGTTGATTGATGCAGCTAGATCTCTTTGTCTCTATATTCCGTGGTTAGATTTGGCCCTGTTTCACACCGATCTGCGTTAGATACGTTGTTTGTTTGGGCCCTCTTCGCAGTCACGGTGGTTTTGAAGCTCGGATCTTTTTTGTGGTTGTTGGCAGCTTTCTCCTTCAAATGGCTCAGTGTTTGAGCTATGCCACAGTTCGTGAAATTATAGTTTTAGAGATTGCAGTACAAACCAGAAGATTGCTGTGAATTATCATATATTTTTTCCTTCTTCTATTTTTTATTTGTTCCTTGTGAACTTCCCTTTTGTGAAATAAAATTTTCATGCTTTACGATAAAAAAATATATAAAAAAAAAGGGTTCGCAGTTCTTAAAAGTTTGGAGTTTGAGTAGCTACTTTTTGGTTCTATAACAAGTCATGGAGAACTCAACAATACCTCAAAACTAATTCTTAATCAAAACAATACAATACTAATTTTATAAAAATCAAAGTGAAGAAACATTGAGACATGATCACATTTTAAGCATTCTCAAACAGAAGTTATTCATGGTGACCGTCATACCACATCACTGTGCAAATGTAATGTGAAGCGTAAATCATTTTCTTTTAACTTTTCTTGGTAAGTTCTTTCTACTTTACAGGGTATATTAAATGAAATTATTAATTTTTAAAGAAGAAGAAAAAAACAAAAAAAATCCAAAATGTATAGTATTCGTTATTTAAAATATGTTGAGATATATAAATCTGAAATCCAAAAACACAACAAATAAATAATGTAAATATAGAACCTGGTATAGATGCAAATATATGACTGTAGACAAATATGCCCTGCATTAGTGCTCACGGATTTACGGCATTTGTCTCCCAGGATACAACGATCTCGCCCTTACTATAGAAGCACTTCAAATAATAAGGTTTCCAGTGAGCCACACTTGTGTTTGCACTCTCTCAGACACTGGACACACTAATAATGTATATATGAACTAATATAAAATATTACTCCTAAATGATTACCCCATAGATATAGATTGTAGGAGGCTATTCATCAACAGTCACAACTTTTCAAAAGAAAACTGTTCGTCAACAATCATAACCTTTCAAAAGGAAACTGTTCGTCAACAGTCACAGCCATTTGAATAAGGGTCTGTTTGGCATAACGAAATAGTCCATTCAACTAAAAGCTAATTAATTTATCACTAAAATTTTCCAACAATCCCCCACATGAATGACAAATTGACCATACAACATCTACATACAAATGCAGACACGGTAGAGAGAGTATAGTGGAAAGACACTGCATCGGGATAGGAAGCTTTTGGCTTTGAACCTTCCGAAGTGAAGAATTATCGGATTTACTCGGCTAAATAGTGAACGCGATGTCTTGAACTGTTCAGGCTTTGGTGTAAACCTAGACAATAGGACTCATACAATATCTCTCCGAACACTTTCAGTTCTCACAGTTGTGTTCATCTTGACTCCTGGTATTCATGAGTGCTATTACAGAATCTAAGCCTTTATAATTCTCGTAGAAGCAGCCACATTTCACACTCATATAGGTGATTTCCCATTAAGAGTATCCTGTAATCCTCCACTTGGATTTTCAAGATATAGAAATCATTAGAAACAAAGCTTATCCTAAGACTGGCTACAAGCATCACTTTCTATTTATCATAGGAATGAGTAGAGAAATTTCTTTCTAGTGATATGGTTAAGTCACACACAATTCGGTTATCCCGTTGAACCTAGATCTTGGGATCTGCAGTCAGCTAGGCTGGGTTGCCATTATGATGACTTTTAAGATATAAGCTTTAGTCCCATTCCCTTAGATAAGTAGTTTATTTGATCTCTCATTAAACCTTTAGTTAGTGGATCCACTTTATTATCTTTTGACTTTATATAGTCTATGGAGATTATTCCATCCAAGATCAATTATTGTACGATATCGTGTGTTTGACGAATGTGTCGAGACATACCTTACTACTTTGTGCCTTTCCAATTACTAATTGGCTATCTCACTTTATATAGATCGTTGTACGAAATGGCGAAGTCAATCTACTTACATTCCAGCCACTCACACCGTGTGAGTGGAATAGCATTCCTCAATTCAAAAAATATTTTAAAACTTTAACTCTCTATAACTTTTGATCTACAACTCCATTTTTTATAAATTTTATACCGCTTGAATCGTGTCGACGAGAGTTACAAAACAAATACCACTATTGATATGTTTTGAGCAATTTTTATTTTTTTTAATTTGAAGAAATTTTGAAAAAAAAATAGAGTTTTGTGAAATTTCACAAAAAAAGTTTTGTGAAATTTGAAGAAATTTTGAAAAAAAAAAAAAAACAAAGTTTATGAAATTTGACAATTTCACAAAATAACTGTCAAAATTGTATAATTTTGTGAAATATTCACACAAGGCATGTAAAATTTTGGTTTTTTTTTTACCCAAAATATATCAACAGTGGTAATAGTTTTCTAGCTCTCGTCGACACGATTCCAACGGTATAAAATTTGAGAAAAATGGAGTTGTATGTCGAAAGTTATGGAGGTTTAAAGTTGCAAAATATTTTTTGAATTTTGAAACTGTTGAGACTTATATCATATATATACAATATCAACCATATAATATATAAATATACAGTCAGGCTATAAAGAGGGCGCCCTCTTAATGAAAACACAATCAGAATGAAAACACGATCCGACGGCCAAAACAGAGGTCCTCTCTTTAATAAAAAGAGGGCGCCCTCTTTATAGCCTGACTGTATATTTATATATTATATGGTTGATATTGTATATATATGATATAAGTCTCAACAGTTTCAAAGATTTACCCAAACTCTCTTATCAATCTCAGTTAATGGCAAATTGTTTCAATAAATTCTAAACAAGCACGGAACTATTTTGATATGACAAACCTGTTATGTGCAGGTGTCTTGACCAATTTATTGAAACAGACTCAAATTATGCGTGAATAGTCTGGGATATGTTCATGAATCCGAACAAAAGTAAAATCAGATATAGATTTATACCAGATTTGGTTTCAGTTTGTTGGACATGTAACAGTTTATGAGAACCAGTTCTTCTCAAACAAACTGTAAATTAAAATTTCAGATTTAAACAACTTGCTAAAAAGCATATAATTGCCGTAAAATTGATATACAAAATATGTTAGGGATATATAAATCTGAAATCCAAAAACACAACAAATAAATAATGTAAATATAGAACTTGGTATAGATGCAAATACATGACTGTAGATCGAGTATAATGTTAGACACTATGTCCTTAAGACAATTATGCCCCGCATTGGTGCTCACGGATTTGTGGCATTTGTCTTCCAGGTTACAACGATCTCAATCTTACTATAGAAGCACTTTAAATAATAAGATTCTAGCGAACTATACTTGTATTTGTAGTCTCTCGGACAATTGACACACTAATAATGTATGGGAAATGTTTGGACACACATACTTTTTGACATACTATGTTCGATACGCATATATCTTGTGTTGTTTGAATTTTTCACACTTTTTTAGGCACTACTTACATAGCACAGTGTACATGCATTTAAAGTTAGGTGTCAATAAGTGTGTCAAAAAGTGTGTGAGTGTGTAGCACTACTCATAATGTATATATGAACTAATACAAAAAATCTTACTCCTAAATGAATGAACAAGATCCATATATAGATTGTAGTAGACTGTTCGTCAACAGTCACAACCTTCTAAAAGGAAACTGTTTGTCAATAGTCACATCCATTCGAATAAGAGTCTGTTTGGTATAACCAAATAATCCATTTAACTAAAATCTAATTTATCATTCAAATTTTTCAACAGTATTTTGATACATGAATAGATCTAATTGATACGTGACGAAAAATTATTTCGTATGACCATCACACCAGCTTGACTTCCCATATAGTTTGAGTATTTTATAAATTCCCCGTAAATCCTACAGACAAATGTTCACATTAAATAATTTTTTATACTCCCTCTGTCCCATATTAAGAGTCCTTGATGCCATTTTCGACGTCTCATTTTAAGAGTCCTCTTTGAAAAGTTAAAGTACTTTAATACACTTTCAAAATTTGCCATTTATTATATCCAACTCTTCCCTCTCTCTTTTTTTATGTGACACTATAATTTTGAATTTCAAAAAGGGCAACATTGAAAAGTTGAAAATCTCACCAAAATTAAGATTCTCCCATTAATAAGTTGGAATTAGGGGTGGGCAAAAACCGAACCGAACCGAAGAACCGACCGCAAACCGACCGAACCGATCGAACATGGTCGGTTTAAATTCGGTTGGCGGTCGAAATCAGTTGAATGTATGTGATTTCTTCGGTTCCACGGTCGGTTCACAGTTGACAAGGTTAAAAAACTGATAAAACCGAACCAACCAAATTATTAGTCAATACCTACACTTCTGCTAAACTACTTCTACAGTTCTACTAGACTACTGAGTAATTGTATAGATATAATAATATATAATATAGAATGATCATAAAACTATAAAAGTGTCAACAACACCATCCAACAGTCATGCTTCATTTTGATAATAGTGTAAAAAAATTTTTTATAACAATAATTTCCCAACCGACCGTCAACCGACCGCCAACCGACACAAACCAAACCGATCGAAAACCGACAATAACGGTCGGTTGACAGTTGTAGTACTGAGAAAATCGATTACATCGATTCGGCTGTCGATTTTACCCAAAACCGAACCGATCGACCGATTGCCCACCCCTAATTGGAATTCCCAAAAGAGACGGTGGGATAAAGTCACATTGCGCTTTCCTACGTGGAAGGTGCAGTTATGTAATTTCCTCTAACCGTGTAGTACTGATTCCCAGCGCGTGGACAATAATAACTTTTTGGTCAAATAAAAATATATTTGTATCTATTTTGTGACAGACAAAAAGTCATCGAAGAACTTTGTTATGTGATTCAAAATCATGCAATACCCATAATATCCTTGTTAGTAGGTTATTTCACCAAAATACCCTTCACTGGTATCTAGAATGGAATGTCCAATATTTTCTGCCAATAAAAACCTTACAGGGAACAAAACGGCCTCAAATAAGAATGATGTTATAATCCCTCCCTATTTTATGTGACCACTTTTTCTATTTTAGTTGTCCTAAAAGAATAATGCTAGGTATAAATTGGATACTTAAATTATTTAAAATGTTGATGTGGATTTTCAAAACTATTTATCAGTTATGAAACAAAGTTTTAATTAATTTTAAAACTGCCATGACACATCAACAAATGGATAAATTAAGTGTCCCGTTTAAGTATACCTAGTATTACTCATCCTAAAATTAATGACCACTTTGGGTATTAAATGCACATTATTCATTCACTTTCCAATAATGTCATTCCTAAATTTAAAATCTAAAGTTCTTAGTAAAAGGAAAATAAATTTTGGTATGAGATTTATCTAAAGGGATAGATTTGAAAGGATAAAAAAAATAACAATGAAAAATTAAGACCAGACAATATATTAAATGATGTTTACTTAAAATATTGGGTATACGATGATAGTCAAATAAAATGGCATAGAGGTAGTACTTCCTAAATTTGTATCCTAACTACGGTCTCAACACTTGTGGCAGTAGGCTCATTTAAGGATGTTAAAGTGGTCCCACTATTATTGATATTGGCCCCACTAACACATGTATTTAGAAGTGTAGCCAAAACCGAAAAGCCGAGCCCATTGATCGACGAACTGAACCGAACGGTTGATTTTCAAAAACAACTTCCCAAGATGAAAAACTGAACTGGCCGACCAAACCGACCACTTTGATTGGTTTTCAATACACAAAAAAATCGAAAAATAAAAACAAAAAATAAAAAAATAAAAATAAAAACAAAAATAAAAAACCAACGGCCAAACTAACCGATTTACACCCCTCACCACAAGGAAAAATGGCTTCTTATGTCACTTTTAAAATTGTATTTATGTCACTTTTATTTTGAGTGACATAGTTATTTCTTGCAGGGTCTTTTTATGTCACTTTTTAAGTATTTATATCGGTTTTTAAAAAAGTGACATAAATACTTGATTATTTATGTCATTTGTTTAAAAAAAAGTGACATAAATAATAATGTTTTTATGTCACTTTTTAAAAATGGACATAAATAAAAACACGATAGCAATTTTGTAAATAAAAACATTTGATTATTATGTCGGTTTACTAAAAAGTGACATAAATAATATAAATAGTATAGTTTTAAAAAAAAAAAGTGACATAAAAGAGTAATTCTCATTCTTGCTTAATGTGAGTTTTAAAAAAAGTGACATAAAAGATATTTGCACGCTTAAAAATTTGCTGATTCGATCCCAAACTTGGCCTCTTCATTTCCAAACCCCCAAAGCTCTCTTTTTATTCCCAAAACCCTCTCCAAATCCATTGATCTCCATCGCACCTCTCCCTCCTCCACAACGGTGCTAGCTGCTCGTAGCCATTACCGTAGCCACCTCCTCCTTCCCTCAGCCACCACTGCCACCTCCTCCTTCTCTTAGCCTCCTCCTCCTCTCAGTCGTGATGCGCAGCCTCCTCCAAGATCTCCTCTCCTCCTCTCCATGTCTCTCTCTCTCTCTCTCTCTCTCTCTCTCTCTCTCTCTCTCTCTCTTCCCTGTTCATAGACATTACATCTATTAGATCTATATAAAAGCCAAAGCAAAAACTCTTCCCACAATAAACCCACTTGACATTTTCTAAGTTTTTCATTTTACCACTTGGCATTTCAAATTTTTTTTTATATAAACAATTTATAACTTTGCTATGACCACAGACTGTTTGATCTTCCCGGTATTATCACTGCCGTCCACTTAATCTTCCAAACTAGCAACCTGACCATTCTATCTTGGAAGCTAAAGGCTCAAATTGATAGAACAAGGCCACCAACTGAGCTTTGGGTTTTGTCAGTACATTTCTATACCTATATTTATGTATGTATTGTATATATATATTGCTCTCCCTCTCTCTCTCTCTCTCTCTCTCTCTCTCTCTCTCTCTCCTATTTAGATAGTTAATGTTATATTCTGTAATTTTTTCATGTGGTGTTTCATAATTTTCAACATTCTTATGAATTGCTTTTGATATTTCATAATTGTGTTTTTTGATTTTGCTTATTGATTTTCATTTGCAGTGAAAAAGGATTGCCTAAAAACATCCTTATGTTATATGCCTCACCAGGTATTACTATTTCATTTCATATTATAATCCTCTTTTATAGGCTCTTCTTTGTTACCCCCATTGAGTAATGCTATGTTTGCTCTATTTAAATTTAAATATTAATTTTCAAATGCTCCAATAGTTGTACCGCATGCACTGGTATGTTGTGCCACCAACCACTGTCGGAGTATGTGCATGGTTCAACTTTAAAACATTTGAAAATCAAATTAGAGATTTTTATTTGGGAAGCATAGCATTACTTTTTCAAAGTTTAGGGTTGTGATAATCTAAATGTGTTGGGATCTGATACTTTTTTGTTTTTCAAATTTACGCACACTTAAATTTACCACATAAGAATTGTTTACAAATTATATATGTAGTAAGTATACCACTAGATAAACTGATTGGCCCGACAATGACCAAATAAGCCATAAATTATTTTTTTTAAAAAAAATAGCTCGTGCATAGCACGGGTTATCGTCTAGTACTGTATTACTAGTACGTACCCGTGCTTGCGGGAACGGTGAAAAAAAATTGAAACATGTGCTTAGGAGGGCAAATAGATAAATAAAACAATCATATTCATCAATGATACCATGTCATTAATACAACAGTGCCAGAGAACCAATAATGTAAATGAATTGGCTTTTCTAACCCATGCTATCTTTACTAAAGACTAGGCCGAAAATCCAAACTGTGAATCACAATCAAATCAAGCAAAAGGGAAAGAGACTACAACCATGCTTATCCTCCACACAATATGGCATGCTAATGAACAACCAATTTCCTCACTGACACAAAAGAGAGATGGTATTCTTAAAGGTTCATATAAAGTATGAAAACATTGAAAACCTATTTTGTGAAAGATTCAAGCAATAATACAAAATATAGATACATCAAATCATTAAGTTTCTCATCAAACAAAACACATTGATGCTAATCCACGATTATTAAGATACACACAAAAATATAAACACAATTTCATTGAAATAAATTACAGTGATCTTCAATCAACTGCAAAGCATTGCCTTTGCTGGCAATTCTTATAGTGAAAGCAAAAAGAAAGAGGGAGGGAGGGAGGGAGGGAGGGAGGGAGGGAGGGAGGGGGACTTTTAGATGAAAGACGGAATCATTTACCTAGATTAACATACTTCTCTACGTGTAGGGAAAAAAATCTAGTTCGCAACATTAAGACTCAAAGATTGTGAAGAGTCTCTTATTTACCTCTATAACATAGACCCGTATCTTGGTTGTTGTTTCCTAAAAATCAATTTCAAAGATAAAGAGAGAGGAGAAAAATCAGATTCGGGGGAAGGTAGATATAAACTTGGAAGACACAAAACAATGAGGATTTAAACTTGGAATATCTAACAATTGTTGTGTTAACTGTTAAAGGATTATTGAGGTTTTTGGATTTATTGTTCAAATTGCTTGCATCCTAGCATCAAACTTACAACATATGACACTCGCCAATAGAATACACAAACATATATTTCCACATATTTATGGACATAAACCAAAAGAGGAGCCCTTTCCACCTATTAGAAACCAAAATCCTGAAAACAAAGTGAGTATATGAGAGATTAAAGTACACATGCCTATAATTTTCCTTCATCTTGAACACAAAATCTAACTAAAATCATCCAAAATAATCTTAAGAAAAATTTCAGCTAAAGTGATATGTTCAATCTGCTATCAAAATATCTCCTTGAATCCTTCAATTTTCTTCATCCTAAAGAGTGGATGTCTAAAAAAAGAGATTCAATGACTTAGTCACTGAAATTCTAGAAATGTCAAGACCCAAATCTCAGAGTTGTTATAGCAATGTACTAGTGAGTGTTTTCTAATTATTATTCACCTGTTTGCCTATGTGTTTTCCTTATTAACCCAACAACGGAAAGTGTTTTCCTCAATGTTTTCTTTTTCTTCTCCTCACCAAAACCATGAACCAAATAGAACCTAAACGATATAAATTTTGGTTATACCTAGATCTATTTGTAATGGTTCACCGGTCACTTTAAAGTAGAGAGATAGATTATATACTATTGGCAGGATATTGTTTGGTTGCTCCAATTTTGATATCGTAACTGTCGATGATTGAGAAGACATTAAGTTATCATAATTTAAATCAAATTTTTGCAATTAGATTCCCTATTTTATCTATTCAAATAAAAAGGGGAGAGAGAGATTGATTTGGTGGGTGACTATCATGATAAACACAAAGTATAGAAAATTAGTGCAGATTGA
Source organism: Hydrangea macrophylla (assembly GCA_033977485.1). Taxonomy (NCBI): domain Eukaryota; kingdom Viridiplantae; phylum Streptophyta; class Magnoliopsida; order Cornales; family Hydrangeaceae; genus Hydrangea; species Hydrangea macrophylla. The sequence continues at coordinate 82,884,671 of CM066987.1, forward strand.
TCTTTAATGGAGTAAAGATTTATACTATAGCCTATAGGAATCAAAATTATACTCACCCTGACAAAACTAATAGTTGTATCAACATTCAATTTAAAAATAGAAATCATAAGAAGTCAAATAACTTTCATAGAAAAAACCAGATTGATATGTATGAGAGAAAAAACCAGAAAGTTGAAGTTAAGGAAGTGGGTTTAAAAAATGCATTTCAAAATTTATGAAATGTATTCTCACTTGAACTTTTTAAAGCTCATTTGTTGTTTTCCATTGCCAATCTAGAAAATGAGATTTTCCATCACCATGGTTGCAAATTTTGCAAATCCTTTTTCAAAACCCACTTCCTAACTTTCGATTCTACTTCCAAATTCCCATCAATTTTTTTAGGGAATCGAGAAACATATAGTGACGGTTACACTAACACTCATGCAAACAAATCCACATATTTGCAAACAGAAAAGAGAAAATCAATTAGAGAGAGAGAAAGGGAGACATCAGAGCACGAAATTACAGTACGGGATCTAGAAATCTAAAAACATTACACTGAAATTAGCCCATAAACAATTGCCCCTGCTCGTAGTTACTCAATAAAGAAAAGGTAACCATAATAAAGAGAAAGAGGTTAATATACTTAAATATTTCTTGCAGCCATAGCCCTCCCCATCTACATCAAAATTGAAACCTAGAAATTAGAAACCCTGACCTTAGATATAGATACAAAGAGGGTACCGAGAAAGAGATTAGCAGAGAGAGAAATGCGAATAACGCGGGCACGCGAGAGAGAGAGAGAGTACCATGTTGGTGGTTCCTCAATGTGTTGGTGATGGAGTTATGGGCGACTGTGGTTTTGTTGGTCTTGGGTGTGAGATAGCTATAGAGGTCAGATCCCACCAAGATCAGAGAGGGGAGAGAAAATTTGAATGGAGAGAGGAGAGAGGGACATCTAGTTTGTTGGGGGAGGAAATTACGTGAAGGACATCAATTTTTGGTAGGGATGTTTCAAAAACTGATGAGGGAGTTATAGGGTATGTGAGGTGTATTGGTGGGTTGATTGTGGACCGTTGGATTAAGTTGATCTAAGGGTGGAAAATGGATTTGGTATGGATAAGGCCAAGATTCAAAGTTGAGTAAATGGAGAACTCTTGACCCTTGGATCAATTTTTTTTTTGGAACTCTCACTGTTGCCCAATATAAGATAGATTGTAGCGGAGTCACCTATATCTTCTTCTTCTGCTCATCACTCTGGCAAAGAGGTTCATTTGCGCTTTTGCCAAACACACACATCGTTATCTATATGTATATGTATATGCATGTATATATATCTCTCTGCATTTTATGCATTTGCGATTACTGATAACATAGGGTTTGGCTAGTTCTTTCAATCTCTAATTATTAACCTCTTTCAGTTGTTAGAATAATGTTAGAATATTTATCTACATTCTTGTACCTATTGTATCTTACTATATTTACTATCTAGATACATTATACTATCAGTTGTACTTCTAGCATATGTACTTTTCTTTCCCTTTCAGGATTTTTTCTTGGCCTATATAAAGGCTACTCATTGTAACGTTTAATCACAGCATTCAATACATAATTCATAGTATTGTCTCACTCTCTCCCTCTCTTTTTTATTTTCTAACATGGTATCAGAGCTATAAGCTCTTGGTGGCCTCTTCTTCTTCTCGGTGGCCTCTTAAAAGGAAAGTATGCTCTGTGGTTGCCACAACAGTGGATCCTCTATATCATAAATCCTTCTTGTAGTTGCCTCAAGTTTGTAATCACGCCGCCTCAGCCCGGTCACCTCCGCTGCCCGGCTACCACCATTCATACCTACCCTGCCCGACGTCCTCCTTCCGGTCACTTCGCCGTCTCAACTCGAACTCTGCCACTATCACCGCCTTTGTTGCTCGGTTATCACCTCTGCCGTCCGATCACCACCCCTGCCGCCCGGTCAGCACCACCTGGCTGCCTCCATTGCTCGACTGCCACTTCCTCATCCAGGCTCCCTCAGTCAGATCACCACTCAACCACTACCACCCAGATCAATTCTACCACTCTTAGACTCATGTCATACATCATGGAGCCTCTCACAGATACCTCCTATAGATATTGTCACAAACCAAGACATATTCTGTTGCATTGACCTATCAGAGTGTGTACTTTCTATCACAAGCGTGGACCAGGGCACTATATTGCTGATTGCAATGAGAATCCTACCAGATATTCACAGGATAATCGGTCCTGAGGTTGTTCAATATCATCCATTGCTATTTCTACCAAGTGGTCATCATCTTCTAAGTCATCTACCCCTCATCCATCTCTGTTTCCCTCCTTGTGGACATCATCAAAAGAATTCTTGATCATTCTAGTAACACGTCTCCTACTACTCTATCTATTGCCCCAAGTACATCTTCTTGGTACTTTGACTCTGGTTGCTATAACTATATGACCTCTGATCCTACTACATTCTCTACCAAACATTCTACTCTTAATGCACCATCCATATACACAACTGATGGTTCCTGTATGAACGTCAGTCACATAGGGCAAGTCTCCACCACTCACACATCTCTCCCTGACACTTATCTTATTCCTAAACTCACATTAAATCTCATATCTGTTGGTCAATTATGTGAACTCGGACTTACCGTCTCTTTCTCTAATTCTGGATGTCTAGTACAGGATCCAAAAATGGGACAGACTCTTAGGGCAGGTCATAAAATAGGACATTTATTTGAACTTAATAATCTCCATATTCCATCTCACTTTATTTCACCAACTCAAACTGCAGCTTCAGTATCGTCCACCTCACCTTTTCACCTCTGGCACTCTCGTTTAGGTCATGTTTCGCTAAGTCGGTTAAAATCCTTAGCGTCAAGTAGTTAGTTAGGTTCAATTAAAGTAAAAAATGTTGATTGTTTACCTTGTCAATTTGCTAAACAACCAGCTTTACCATTTAATAACAGTGACTCTGTTTCCTCTGTACCTTTTGATCTAATTCACTCTGATGTTTGGGGTCCCTCTCCAAATGTCACAATGGGAGCATCTAGATATTTTATAATCTTTGTCGATGATTTTTCACGATACACTTGGTTATATCTAATGAAAAATTGATCTGAATTACCCCATATTTACTTTAAATTTTCTAACATGATCAAAACTTAATTTTCTTGCAATATCAAAGTGTTTCGAGCTGATAATGCCCAAGAATACAAAGAAAAAGGTGTTCTAAATTTTCTTCGCCAGTATGGCACTCTTCTCCATCATTTTTATCCTGGCACCTCCCAAAAAAATGGGAGAGCCAAGCGTAAACACAGACATATCCTTAATACTGTTCGAGCTCTTCTCACATCTACTTCATGTCCTTAACAATTTTGGGGAGAGGCTGCCTTCACTGCTATTTATACCATAAACCGTGTCCCTTCTCTTACTACTGAAAATCAATCACCATATGAGCGTCTATATAACCAACCTCCTGACTATACTACTCTTAAAGTCTTTGGTTCTGCCTGCTTTGTCTTACTATAGCCATATGAGCGTACAAAACTAGAATCTCAAGCTCGCTTATGTTGTTTCTTGGGGTATGGTATTGAACACAAAGGCTATCGATGTTGGGACCCTTACTCTAAATGTCTTTGTGTGTCTCGTCATGTTGTCTTCTGGGAACATAAAATGTTCTCATCCATGTCCCAGTTTCATCTATCTCTTGCCAGTACTCCTTTCCACTTCACTGACCCCTCGGTAGATCTATTTCTTGACACCTTTAATATAAGTTCTCACTCTGAATCATCATCTTTGCATGCCCCTCTGCCCACATCCACATCTACAGACTTTTATCTGATTTGTCCACCACAGTCTCTACTGAATTGCCTGTTTCATCTAATGGGTCTGCATCAGACCCTGACCCTCTTCTTAGACGTAGCGACCGAGTAAAAACTCCTCCGATTCATCTTCAGGATTACCATTTTTTTTCTATAATTCTCTCTCACCATGAGCCTCAATCTTACCATGAGGCCAATTCTAATCCTCTTTAGTAGAAATCAATGGATGATGAATTGCAGGCACTTGAACAAAATCACACATGGGATTTGGTGGACTTGCCAAGTGGAAAGAATGCTATGGGATGCAAGTGGGTTTACAAGATCAAAACTCAATCAGATGGATTCATTGATCGCTACAAAGCCCACTTAGTAGCCAAGGGCTTTACCCAGGAGTATGGGATTGATTATGAGGAAACATTTGCCCCCGTTGCCCATCTCACCTCTGTTCGTAGCCTCATTGCAGTTGCTACAGTTCGCCGTTGGGACTTATTTCCAAATGGATGTCAAAAATGCCTTCCTCAATAGTGACCTCACTAAAGAAGTTTATATGCATCCTCCTCCTGGTTATCATCATCATCCTCATCAAGTTTGCAAGCTCCTCAGGCTTGGTTTGCAAAGTTCAGCAACATTGTTGAGCGCTTTGGGTTCACAGGCAGCTCTTATGATTCAGCTCTTTTCATCCGCAGAACTAACCGGTGCATTATTCTACTTCTCCTCTATGTGGATGACATGATTATCATAGGAGATGATACATCTGGAATCTTGGATCTCAAAACCCATCTTAGCCAACATGTTAAAATGAAAGATCTCTCAAGTCAAGTATGCCTCAGACTTGCTTACACGGGCGGGACTTACAAACAGCAAGACAAGTACCACTCCTCTCGAGCCTAACTGTAGGCTCACTCCTATGGATGGTGTACCCTTGGATGATCCTACTCTATATCGTCAGCTTGTTGGGAGTCTTGTTTATCTGACAGTTACTAGACCTGATATCTCCTATGCTGTCCATATTGTAAGCCAATTTTTATCTACTCCTTGGTCTCCTCATTATGCAGCAGTTTTCCGCACTCTCAAGTACATTAAAGGGACCTTATTTCATGGCCTCCACTTCTCTTGTCACTCCTCTCTTGAGCTACGTGCCTACTTAGATGTAGACTGGGCAGGAGATCCTACTGATCGTCATTCCACCACTGGGTATTGCTTCTTCTTGGGTGACTCTCTCATCTCCTGGCATAGTAAGAAGCAAACTATTAATGCTCGATCTAATACATAAGCTGAATATCCTACCCTTGCTGATACCACTCAGGAACTTCTCTGGCTACGCTGGTTACTCGAGGACATGGGGGTCAATCATCCAACTGCTACAACTGACACGCAAATATTCTTGTGTGCTCTTATGCAATACCCAAGTGTAGGTAGACGTGCAAGTAGTAACTGGTAAGACCAGGTCGATCCCACAGGGAAGGTGTTGACCTATTAACTTAGACTAAACTCAAAAGAAAGGAAAAAAAATTCAATAAGATTTAATAATGGTGCAGAACACAAAGTTCCACAAACTAAGACTACTAACGAAAGCAATTTGAATTAAACTAAAGAACTAAATAGCTAACTAAAGCAATATCCCAAAACAGATTTTTCTTAATAAAAGGAGTCGGGATCACACAAATCCACTGTGACCCAGCTATCTACCATGCAGTTACATTGAAGCACTATGGAGTACATTACCTACAGTATGCCGTATTTCTCTTAAAATAAAGAATCCATAGCCCTTTCATGTCCGGGACTATATCATCACAGTTAACTTAAAACACGTAAAAGCGGTTTAATTCAATAGTTAAGACTCGCACCTACAATGGTGTTAGCATTGAAGGTGGTTTGCAAAATATATTGAAAGAAATTGCCTTAGGGTCTTGATTTTAGAAACTGTTTTGACAAACTGAGCATTTAGGGACAGTATGATAACAAATCTCAAAAACAAAAGGTCCTGAAATACTGCAGGGAATATCCTCAAGAATCAGAGAGTTCGATCGATCGACGATCGTTCGATCGATCGAAAGCCTTCATCCCTCAATCAATCGAAATGTCCTTCGATCGCTTGACTATCTCTGGTTCGATCGATCGAACTACCTCCGATCGATCGAACACAAGATTTATTCTGCTGCATGGCAGAGGCTGGAGATCACTGTTTCATCGTGTTCTCCCAACCCTAGGACTACTCAGACATCATCTGGAGTGTCACAGGTTGGTTTTTATCATATGAAAACATTAAGGCTTTATTTGGATGTAAGTTTTGCATGAAAACTATGAGAACTAATGATATAAACTTGTCTAACATTCAATACTACTAAGTTAACGAGTTACACTATTCTAAACTAGGTGCAGAATATAAATAAACAGTAGAGAAGTAACCTGGAACGAAGAACTTTATCAAACCTTAGAGTAATCAAGCTATATCAACCAAGAATCAATGGAAAACCTACAAAACACCAAGAAAAACTCTCATCTCTCTCTAAAACTGATAAAAAAAACAAAAGTGGGCGTCCTTTGGGACGTATACAATGCTCATATATATAGAAAACCTAAAGGCTAGGGTTACAACTCCGCAACTGCTGCGTACGCGAAAGTTTCTGAAAATACCATGTTCGATCTATCGAACATTTCTCGATCGATTGAACATCTGGAACTCAAGCGCTTCAACATTCTTTAAGCGATCGAACCTTCGATCGATCGAACTGTAGTCGATCGCTTGAACTTCAAACTTTAGCTTTGAATTCTTTTGTCTGCACTACAGCATTCGTGTTGTCCTGACGTTCATCTCTCTAGTCCATACAGCAGAGATCTGCACAAACAATAGCTAAAACAATACAACTTATCATAGATTAATCACATTGTATGAAAACTAGCCTTGTAATGCAAATTGCAGATAAAACGGGAAATTGTGATTAAAACCAATGCAATTCTTCCTTTTAGCGCGGTTGTATTTTACAAATACCCCCGCTTTGCAACAACCATCAGTTGTGACAACCAAAGTGCCATTCAAATTGCTCATAATGATGTCTTCCATGAACGTACAAAACACATTAAGATCGATTGTCATTTTGTTCCTCATCATCGTTCTTGTGGTACCATTCGACTTAACTCAATATCCTCCATCGATCAGACTGCTGACGTATTCACCAAAGCACATCCACCGAGACGTCTTCAGGATTTAGTATCCAAACTCAAGTTGGTTTCCATTCTACCACCTTGAGTTTAAGGGGGGCTGTTAGAATAATGTTAGAATTTTTGTCTGCATTCTTGTACCTATTGTATCTTACTATATTTACTGTCTAGATACATTGTACTCTTAGTTGTACTACTAGTTGTACTACTAGCATATGTACTTTTCTTTCCCTTTTAGGATTCTCTCTTGGCCTATATAAAGGCTACTCATTGTAAGGTTTAATCACACCATTTAATACATAATTCATAGTATTGTCGCACTCTCCCTCTCTCTTTTATTTTCTAACATCAGTAATGTATTTCGTTTAATATTGTCGATTATCGAATACAAATGGAGCAAAATTGTTACTCTCATTCTTGCTTTCTGTAATTTCTCTATAATTAAACGATTATCTAGGGAAAAAAATTGTAGCATTACAAGCTGAAGTAAAAAAAATGCCTTCGTGGTGTTGTTGCTCTCATCTCCTCTAAAGTACATCAAGTTTGTATTTCTATTTAGTGACAAAGTAGAGGAATCATTCTCTTTCTCTGTTATGTACCCTATATAAGGGTATGCAGTGGCAAAGGGTAATGTGGGCAAGGGGTAGCCATGGCCCCCACAAAGTCATGGATTTTTTCTTAAGGGCTGATTGGCTATGGATTTTGTAGGAAAAGGGGAAAAAAACATTACAAAAAAAATACTATTCTTTGTTTATTTTAATAAGGAAAAAGGGAAAGAAAATAGGATGAGTAATTCATTGAAGATTTTAAATCCTGTCGGTGGCTCCCATCACGATTTTCTTAAGCATGAAGAAAAACACTTGGGAATTTGTTTTGCTTCTCGTTTTTTATCTCATTTTCCTTTTCCTTCTTCAAATTACCATGTAATTCTTTCTATCCCCAATCTAAGAGTAGTAATTGGTAGATATAATAAAGTCAAATTTTGTTTACCGTAGTCCTATCATACACCAATAATGAGTAATCAAATATTTATTGTAAGTTTTCTAACTAGCACATGAGAGATGTTTTTCTCAATTAAATCAAGAATAATGTTATGGTTCATAAATTTGTGTCCTAAATTTTGTTTCCCGAAAACAACTACCAAATCCCCTCCGGGAAAGGGCTTCCCTGTCATCTCTGATTCTTCCTTGGGGGTTTTTAGGATGGAGTTACCATTGCTGATGAGCCATTTATGCTCAAAGAATTGATCTTTCGAGCAACCCGACTTTTTGTGAGTGTAGAAAGGGTGAATGTTTTTCCATTACCTATTGACTCATTGCAGTAACGAGATTCCATGCCATTTGCAACCGTATCTTAAAAATATTAACACATGTTAATTTTCACTTTAGTCCAAAACTATAAGCGGGTTAATTGTCCACTTTTAAACCACACGGGGTAGAGTGGAAATGGGCTTAACCTCGCCGGGGAGGGGGGGTGTGTAGACACCCCATTTTTTCGGCTATCAGATTTAGGAGACACATAGTTTAGTGGTTCAAAATGATCAAAATGACTCAAAAAGGACTCCTGGAAGTTAGTTCTATCTCTTGAAATGCTCAAAAAGTGGTACATATGACCAAAACACCCTTGAAAGCCCAAACACTCCCAGATTTGGACCAAAAGTTCTGGAAATATGCTATGTCATAAGGAAAGTCATAAAATGAGTTTTTAAGCCAAATCGGATGAAATCGTCAGCTTCCAGAGACCCCCGGAAGTTCCCGGAAAGTCCCCGTTGACCGGTTTGACCGAAGTTTGACCAGGTTTGACCAAGGTTTGACCGAAATCATCCAAATTCGCTGAAAAGTTTTGGGATCATTTTAGATCATGTGGAAAGTACTAAAATGAGTTTTAAAAGAAAATCGAACGAAAAAGTCAGCTCTTGGGGGCTCCCGGAGGTTCCCGAAACTTCCCGGGAATCCCAGGTTTGAGAGATTTGACCTAAAAGTTGAATTTGAAACTGGAGCACTGTATCATTTTTCAAAAAAATTTCATGAATTCTAGAGGTCAATAGCTTTCCAACGGTATATCGCACATAATTCCTGGATTTAAAATGAATTTATGATGAATTTTTGAAGGTGAAAAATGCAATCAAATCGGCTTTTATCACGAATACCGCAAAACTTTTTAAAGTAGCCTATCTCTGAACTATTTTTTATGTAAATTAGACTCCATTACCTTTCCAACAGTATATCACAATCTCAGTTTGGAGTTCATACGCTTTTTCTGTGAATTTCGGACGAAATAGGGCCTTTTCGCGAATACCCGAACCTCTGGGGCCTAAATGGCATTATCTGAACATCAAAGGAGCAGTGCCACTGTAGCACTGGCCCACTGCCGCCGCGGCACAGGCCCAGTGCCACCGCGGCACCCTCCTCCAGAATAGTCCATTTTTGCAATTTCTTTTGGGGACCCAAATTGATTAATTAGAAACCAAAACGACATAGTTCTATGTTAGCAGATGTTTGGGACCAATGGGAACACTTTTAAAATCCCAAACTCCCCCCAAATTAGCCTATATACCCCCCCCCCCCCTTGACTTCTCATTTTGGGGGTGCAAATACAAAAGCTTAGAGAAGTTATAGAGAGAAAAGTTGTGTAGATAAGGTTAGGAGAGTGAAAGTGATCTTCTTCCTTTGATTTTCAACTAAAAAGTGAGTTCTAAACTTTGTTTTCTACTTTATTACTCCCATTTACTTCACATTCAATACACCCAACCACCATTTTAGTGAGTATTTGTGAGATAGGAAGCTTCTTCCATGACTAAAGTCACCATATATGAGTGAAACACCAAGCTACAAGTCCAAAATCATCATGAATATCATCTATTAATTACTTACTTGCTTGTTTTACATATTATGCTCATCTCTCCTTAATCTCATTTCTTTATTATTTTCTTTATTTACTTACTAGTTCATCATCATCTAGATGATGACATGGTCTTTGAGGTGAGTGAATCCTTATGGATAGTAGCTCTTGACCTCAAAAACATGTTTGATAGATGATGATTTCAACTTTAATGCATTCCTATGTATTCTTGAAGTTGTTTTCAAAATAAAACAATATTCTCCAACAATCTTGGAGGTTCTTGAGATGGGTTCAAATGTTGATATTCCAAGTGGTCATAATCTCCATTAAAGTGCTGTAAATATACTTTCAAAACCTCTATTTCAAAACCCCTCTTAAACCCCTCATTTTGATTTCAAAGAAGAAAACCCTAGTTCTTCCCAAAACCTTCAAAACAGTGAGTTATCTAACCTCAAGGAATTATTCTGAGTTCAATACCCAATATATGAATGCAAGACTACTTGGAAAGTCTTACTAATCCATTATACAACACCCACGATTTTCGGTTTGACTTGAAAATACTTGGAAGTGGTCCATTTGGACCCAAACATTCTCTCTAGATATTCTGTCTTTGCTGTCACGACAGTTTAGTTGACTTTCAACTTGTTTTACAAAAATCTTTTCCAAAAGGAATGGTCCCAACTCATTTTTCCCTTAAACTTCAGTGTCTTAGGGAGCTTTCTGTATAATATGGGCCTCTAGATGTTTAGTTTTCATTTTCTAAGATATTTTGACATTTCAGTCAACAGTACGGACTCTGTTTCTGAGTAACCTCTATTGTTTATATTATTTCTCTCAATATGTGATAGTTATTGAGAATTGGCCTTTTGATTTATGTTATAGACACACTAAGAATTATTTCCATAAAAAATCATGCATTGAAAACATTCCTAAACCTACTTTTCATTTTCCACAAGATCAAGTCATTGTTCTGTCCACTATTCACAACAAGCATTCTTTTACTTTCATTCTTTGATTTGATGCTTACATGCACTCTAAATTAGCTTATATCATAGGAAGTGGTCCATACTATATTTGTACATATCCCATGATGATTTCCTCCATGCATTCATTCATATTTTAGACTTCTAAATCACTTTAGAAAGTCCATATACACAAACACACTACAACCTTTGCACATTTTAGGATCATTCATTGCATCCATGCAAGATTTAGGGTTTTTATGACCAAATCTAAGAAGATTATAAGGAATGAAGTTGATCACCCGTTCATGCTTCCACTCGATCACATCATCCTTTCTCATCCGTCCCGGGGATTGAGAGGTTTTATTTTCTCAAAGATTAACATGCCTCATTCTAGTTTGCTAAGCACATTTTAATCTCTTTGATTATTTGTTTCAAGAACAATCCATGTCCCCTCCTAGATTAGGAAAACTTGATTACTTGATTTGTGATTAGACAATTTTTCCTAAGTTTGTTTGTGTGATCTTTCACTTTTGCATTGTGTGATATTTGGTTTAGATCTTATGAATGATATCTTATCTTTTGATCTTTCATTTCAAAATTCTTGTGTAATGTAATATACTATCACAATATTAATTGTCGAACCATACATAGTATAAGATGATTATTTGGATGCTAATTGAGGCCCGTTGAAAGACAGGGCGAGTTGAGGGTGTCTTAATCGTGACAAAGGCTCCTTCCTCTCTCGTACCAAAACCCCGAGCCAAGTTCTTTGGTTATGAAAGGTCGGTGCCCTTTATCTGTTTGGGTGAGTTAAAATTAGGTTTCTTGGTTCCTTAAAGACCAAGTGGCGACTCTGTATCTATTTTCAACATACATTTTCCTTTCCTTTTCAAAACAATTTCTAAACAAACAAGAGGTGGAATTCCGCGTGTCCACAATCTGGTGACTTTGCTGGGAATTTTTACTTTCAAAACAAAATAATACAGAGGTTTGACTCATAAGATGCATCCTTAAAATCATCTTTTTATTGTGTTTGGTTCACCGCATTGCACTCCTGCATTTCCCCCTTCGACTGTGTCTGAAATGCGGTGCTGACATTGTTCAGGTCTTGCTGTGCCAGGGCACAAGTCACCGTTGATGATGTACCTTCCAAGCTATATCAAAAAGAGTAAACACTTCCGTACTGTCTCTCTGACGGTATATTGGAACTCTCATCAACGGACCCTCTTTGACTAAACCCAGCCTTTGCATATAGATTCTTGTAGAACCTTTCATAGGACTGTTCATTTATCTTTTCAGATAGGACAATGTGATATAACTGCTGTATGCCCTGACGGGATTACCTGCGCGGTATAGATGTTTATGGGGCATGAGGTAGAACCACTTTCTTAGGATTCCCAAGGCAATCACTCACATGTGACCACATTGAGTTGACCTGCCTAGGCACCATGGTAAGGATGTCTACTCTATATTCACAAAGATATACTCCCCAAACCTTGTTTGTTGAACCTAAGACATAGGAGTATGAAAACTTGCCAGACAGTATGATCACCATCATATTTAACCAGTTTTTCGCAGAAACTCTATCCATCTCACCCCAAATATAACCAGTTTCTCCCTGAAACTCTGTCCATATATCCCAGAAACATCCAAATACGACCAGTTTCTCCAAGAAACTCTGTCCGACTTACCCAAATATACCCAGTTTCTCCCAGAAGCTCTGTCTAAATCTTCAAGATTTCCCAAATATACCAGTTTCTCCTAAAAACTCTGTCCAGATATCCCAAATATAACATATTTTTCCCAGAAACTCTGTCCAGATATCCTAGATGTAACATGTTTCTACCAGAAACTCTATCCTAGAAATACCTAGGAATAACCAGATTCTCCTAGAAACTCTGTCCAGACCACTCAAAATATCCTGGAGACCCCTGTTATCCCCTAATGATCATACTGGAAGGTAAGGTTAGCACACTCTGTATGGCTAGGACCTTATTTGCTTAACTGATATCTGCTAGAAGTAGGAGCGCCATATAGATTAGGGCTTGCATTCGCATGTTTGTCTCATTTGCCTGCATCGTACCTGTCAGTCCGCATTGGTTAAACATCACTGTCATTTGTCCGTCTAAAGCCATCACTGTCAGAATCTGATACGATCCTCTTAAATCTGTAGGGTCACTATAGATTCTCAAAGTCACCAGCTGATCTTCATCCTGGGTCAGAAATTCAGATAATCGTTTGGTCAGGATCAGGCCAACAAGTTATTTCAACATGAATCAGGAAGAATTGGAAAACAAGGTCACCGAATTGGGAGTCACCATAAGCCAGAAGTCCGACAGCCTGGCCCAAGTCTTGAGGTTTATGGAAGAATTGAAACAACAGCAGCCACAATATCCACCTGGGTTCCCGCCACCACCATGTTTCGTGCCACCTCCACCGCCAGGGTTTGTACTACCTCCTAAGAATAATGGGAAAGAAGAATGGTTTCAAGGAGTCCCACTGCCTGCATTTGAGAAGAAGTTCCAGGAGAAATTGGACAAAGTTGACAAGCTAGAAAGCGTACTGAGAAAAAGCAAAGGGGTTGATGACTACATGCTAGACCTGGAAGGCCTTTTCGAGCATGTTAAGTTGAAACAACCAGAAAGCTTCAAGATGCCTTCCATTAATCGTTTTGATGGAACTGGAAATTCGAAGAGTCATATGAAGCTGTGCATGAGCATCTTTCAATCAATGGGCTGCACCCATGAGCACATTGCAATGCTGTTCCCACAAACTCTCGCAAAGTCTGAACTGTCATGGTTCCTTACCTTGGAAGCTTCCAAAACTCGGGCAAGGGAAGACATCGTTCGGGTATTCGTTGATCACTATTCCTACAATCAAGAGTTGGATGTCACAATCAGGGATTTGGAAACTACTTGACAAAACAACAATGAATCCTTTGCCGCTTTCTTAGGTAGATGGAAGAATAAAGTCTCCCAGATGACCCACCGACCGGTTAAGAAGGAACAGGTGAAGATGTTAATCCGAAATTTGCAGCCGCTCTATCATGAGAAACTGTTCTATCAATCCATCTCCACCTTCGAAGAGTTGTTTGAAGTCGGGTCTCGAATTGAAGATGCTATCGGGGAAGGGAAGATTAAGAAAGAAGAGCCTCCAAGTCAGCCAAAAAGGCCCAGCTACTCTCGCAACCCCCCGGATGTCAATGCTCTTAGCAGTCAACCTATGGCATACCCTCCTAGGCCATACCAACCCTCCAACCAAGCTAACTCCTCCAATTACCCTTTCCAGAAAAAGCCCCCTTATAATTTTGCTAAGCTAGAAATCTCGCTTTCATCAGCCTTAGATCGCCTCCTCAAAAAAGGCCACCTCCATCTCCTTCAGCCTCGAAATACCCCACTACCACCCAGTTGTGATATATCCAAAAGATGCACTTACCACCAAGCCCCTGGCCACAACACCGATGATTGCATGCACCTTCTCCATGATATCCAAAACCTCATTGACTAGAATATCATTGAGCCCCGTCCCAAGCAGCCTCATGTAACCCAAAATCCCCTACCAAACCACAAAAATATCAGCCTCATCGAATCCAACCCCGCTACTTTTGACCCTTCTACCCTCATAATCCCCATAGAACTTCCCTTAGCCCACTTTGACATCAAGGATTCTACAGAAATCCATTTGATTAAAGAAAAAGATGAGGAATGGCAGAAACAGCTAGATGATGAATGATATTTGTTCTTCCTGGAAGAGCATGATCTAGGGGCAGTAGATCTCAAATGGTACGATCTTAACAAAGAAAGCGATGCCTCCGTATGGGATGAGCCCAAAAAACTATTTGTGGGAACAGATTGCGAGTGGTTCAAAGAAGATGGGACTGTAGAAGGACCTACTCCTGTCGAGATTGATCATCTGACTAGGTCGGGTCATCATTATCAGCCTCCACAATCGATCACGGAATCCATGGAGAAAGGGCCAGTCAAGGACAAGGGAAAAGGAAAAATGGATGAGGTCATTGAAGAGGACAACGGATTGATAAAGCAGTTGAAGAAGACTCAGACACATCTCTCAATGTGGGACATCATGGTAACATCTTACAAGCACAGACAAGCCGTGTTGAATGCCTTGGCTGGAATTGAGGTCCCCATTGATGCTGCACCGGAAGATATGGTGGCTTTCCTAAGTACACTCACCCCTGATATAGTCATCACCTTCTCCGATGAGGATTTGCCACCGGAAGGATCTGCGCATAACAAGGATCTATACATCACCGTCGGATGCAAGGGGCAGTAAGTGCCATTCTGTCTGGTCGATACAGGCTCTGCCTTAAATGTTTATGCTCTAAGAATTGCCACTGCCTTGGGGGTCAACATCCTTGACATTACACCATCTGTGTAAGCCGTGAGGGCCTACGATAACACCAAGAGAAATATGATGGGGACTGTTTCTCTCCAAATTTGGGTAGGATCTTTGGTTAGCACTGAAATCTTTGAAGTTATGGACATACCTACCTCGTTCAATTTATTCATTGGGAGGCCCTGGCTACATGTCAACAAAGCTGTGTCATCCACTGTGCACCAAATGATCAAGTATATTCATGAGAAAGAGGAGAAAATCATTCTCGGCAATAGTTGAGGAAATGAGGCCTTTCCAAGCTATGCTCCCGTCTTTGAAATCCGAATACCTGAACTTGAAGAAGGAAAAATTGGAGGATTCTTCATGGAAAAGATCCATATGGTTAATGATGGAGATAGGTTCCCCGAGGTCCACTCTGCGGTGGTCAATATCGTCCGCAAAATGAACTACTTCCCTGTAATGGGATTGGGACAATGCCAACAAGGGTCGTGAGTTCACTTAGATTAAAGGACAATAAGGCACTTTCAGATTAGGGTGCAAGCCCACTTAAGAGGACATCGAGCTCCGAAATCCATGGAAGAAGAGAGTGAGGAGTCTCCCACCGTACCACAAGACCTTGAATGGGCAATTCATCAAAGAAGGGGATGACTTCCTCTACTTTGGGTTTCCTAAACCTTGGATCCATCAGCCATTGGAAAAAGGCACCCTGGGCTTGAAATCCTCGCTGACTACGAAAAGCCCCCTATCTAGATCCGTTCTATCTGGAAGAAATTGTGAAAACCCCAGAAGAAGACTGGTTGAAGTATCTGGACACTGAGGCTATCGAGAAGATGTGGGGAGAGCTCGCTGAAGAAAAGGAAGGAAAGAGGGCCAAGAGCCAAGATGATTAGATCATGCCAACTGAGGAGGGTCTGAGTAACCAGGTTGTAGAGTCATCTGTCTGTGTCTCCCTATCCCCTGTTCCCCCAAGTCTGTACTTTCGATTATCGAGTACGTACCAAAGTCGGCTGCTGTGAGCCCACCAATGTATGATGTAATCACTCCACCTGTTATGAATGAAATGAAAGACGGTTCTGCTTACTCCTCTGTGTCTAATACTTGTGAATGCACAGATCCCTCTGAGGATCTCCTAATCGAACTTAAACAACTAATTGAAAAATCACCTGCTTATGAAATAACCAAAGATACCTTATCAATTAACCTATGTGAAAAAATAATCCATAAATTGTGCAAATTAGATCAACTCTTAGTAAAGAAGAAAAAGAAAAATTGACTCTCTTGATAAAAGAATTCAAGACGTTTTTGCTTGGTCATATGAGGACATGCCTGGGGTCGACCTCGACATTATCCAACATCGTATTCCCGTCCTCCCCAATTCTAAACATGTCAAGTAGAAATTGAGGTGCATGAGGCCAGAATGGGCACTGAAGGTCAAAGAAGAGGTAGAAAAATAGTTCAAGGCTGGGTTCATCATTGTTACAGAGTATCCGGAATGGGTTGCCAACATCGTGCCAGTCCCCAAGAAGGACAGAAAAGTTCGTATGTGTGTTGACTTTCGTGATCTAAACAAAGCCAGCCCAAAGGATGACTTCCCGCTTCCCCACATTGATGTTTTAGTAGATAACACTGCAGGACATGAGCTACTGTCATTCATGGATGGTTTTTTAGGGTACAATCAGATTCTAATGGCACCAAAAGATCAGGAAAAGACAACATTTACCACACCTTGGGGGACCTACTGCTATAGGGTGATGCCTTTCGAACTCAAGAATGCTGGAGCAACCTACCAAAGATCTGCCACTACTTTTTTGCATGACATGATTCACAAGGAAGTAGAAGTGTACGTAGATGACATGATCGTGAAATCCAAGGATAGAGAAGGGCACTTGGTGCCACTGGAGAAGTTTTTCGAAAGATTGCGCAAGTACAAGGTGAGATTAAATCCAAAGAAGTGCACTTTCGGTGTGACCTCTGGAAAGCTCCTAGGTTTTCTCATTACAAAAAGAGGGATAGAGTTTGATCCCTCCAAAATCAAGGCAATTCTAGAAATGGCGCTGCCACAGAATGAGAAAGAAGTGAGAGGATTCCTTATGAGGATCCAATTCATCAGCCTCTTTATTTCCAAGCTTACAACTACATGTGATCCCTTGTTCCGGTTACTGAGGAAAGGAGAAAAGTTCTAATAGGATGACCAATGCCAAGCCGCATTTGATAAAATAAAAGCCTACCTTCAAAATCCACCGTCCTTTCGCCACCCACTCCTCACAAGCCCTTATTTCTTTACCTATCTGTCTCCAAAAATGCCATAGAGTGCATGTTAGCCCAAGAAGGGGAAGAAAGCCACTCTGAAAAAGCCATATATTACCTTAGCAAGAGGATGACTGGGTATGAGCTCAATTACTCTACCCTCGAAAAAATAAGTTGGGCTTTAGTCTGGTGCACCCGCCGATTAAGGCACTACATGTTGTCCTTTCCAATTGTGCTCATATCCCGCATAGATCCTCTAAAATACCTCCTCGAAAAATCCGCCTTGACCGGTCATATATCCCATTGGCTACTCCTACTATCTGAATTCGATATCAAATATGTAACAAGCAAATCGGTAAAAGGGAGAACTATAGTTGAGCATCTTGCGGAACACGCTATTGATTCCAAAGAAAATGGAGACTTCCCGTTCCCGGACGAGAATATCATGGAAATCAAAGAACAGTGGAAGTTGTACTTTGATGGGGCAGCCAACATGAAAGGATATGGAGTAGGTATGATCTTGGTATCGCCAAATGGGGACCACACCCCACTGGCAGTCAAGCTCAATTATAACTCCACCAACAGCACTGCTGAATACGAGGCATGCATTCTGGGGATGGAAGCGGCCATAGAATTGAGAGTTCAAAAGTTGGATGTCTTCGGAGATTCAAATCTCATTGTGTCACAAGCTAGAGGAGAATGGAAGGTGAAAGAAGAGTTGTTGAAGCCCTACCATGACCATCTCGATGGACTCAAGAAACAGTTCAAGAGCATAACATTCTTTTACCTACCAAGAGAAGAGAATCAGTTAGCAGATTCATTGGCTACCCTAGCCTCCATGATCAAAATCCCTGTAGGGGTAAAAATGATGCCTCTGGTAATCGAGCAAAGATATGAACCGTCATTTATCATGATCGCTGCAATCGAAGAAGAAGAGAATAATACACCATGGTATCAAGATGTCTGGAACTTTATAGAAAAGGGAACATACCCCCAAGAGTCTACTGAAAAAGATAAAAAAGCAATTCGAAGGTTCGCAGCACAGTTCATCATTTGCGGGGGAAAATTATTGAAGAAAGGGTACAATGGTCATAACCTGACTTGCTTGTTCGGCAAGGGCGCCAGAAGGATGATGGAAGAAATACACGAATGGGTATGTGATCCACACATGAATGGTCACATGCTGGCCAAAAAGATCGTAAGACAAGGGTACTATTGGACAACGTTGGAAAAGGATTGTTGCGAATACATGAGAAGGAGCCATAAGTGCCAGATCCATGCAAACATGATGCATGTACCGCCATCTCTGCTCTATAGTATGACCTCCCCGTGGCCATTCTCAGGGGAATCGATATCACTGGCAAAATTGTTCCGAAGACCTCAAACGGGAATCTATACATTTTGGTGGCCATTGACTACTTCACAAAATGGGTAGAAGCCGCATCCTACAGCAAGTTGGGGACCAAGGAAGTGGCCAAATTCATCCAGAGAAATCTCATCTGCCATTTTGGAGTCCCCATGAGATCATTTTGGATGACGAAAGTCATTTCAAAGCAGAAGTTAGGGATCTATTTGAGGAATACAAAATCACTTATCAAAAGTCATCACCATATATGCTACAAACTAATGGGGCAGTCGAAGCTACAAACAAGAATGTCAAGGCTATACTGCAGAAATTAGCCGATACTTAAAAAGACTGGCATGAGAAACTACCATTTGCGCTGTGGGGATACAAAACCTCAATAAGGACGTATACAGGAGCGACTCCTTATTCACTGGTATATGGGATGGAGGCAGTGCTCCCAGTCGAGATAGAGTTACCATCCCTGCGAGTGATGGCAGAATGTGAAATTTCAGAATCTGACTGGTTAAGAGAAAGATACGAAGAATTGGTTCTCATAGATGAAAAGCGACTAGCTGCGATCGACCATGTCCGAATCTATCAAAAGAGAGTAGCCCGTGCTTTTAACAAGAAAGTTTGTCGGAGGAAAATTGTCAAGGGTGACCTTGTTCTTAAGGAACTGCGAGCCCTGATCTTTGATCCACGCGAAAAGTTCAAACCTAAATGGGTAGGCCCTTACATTGTCAAAACTATCCTTTCCAGAGGAGCGACCTATCTCATGGACCTCGGCGGTGTCGAATTCAAAGAACCAATCAACATGGATTGCCTCAAAAAGTACTAAGCTTGACCTTTTTTTTACTTTCAAGCCTCGCCCTGAACTACGCTCGACCTGATTCCCACTCGGGGATACGTAGGCAACCGCATCGGTTCAATCGCTCCACTCATAAAAATAGCCCATTTCTTTCAAGTCTTTCCTTGAACTACGCTCGACCTGATTCCCACTCAGGGATACGTAGACAACCGTGTCAGTTCAGACGTCCCACTCATCAGAAAACAAACCACTTCTTTTCTACCTTGGCCCGAACTACATTGGGCCTAATCCCCGCTCGGGGGTACGTAGGCAGACTTTAAAAAAAAAAAAAGGGATGGCTCACTAGAATAAAAATCTGAAAGGATGCCTAGGCAAAAATTAGAGTTAAATCCAAAGTGAGCAATAACAAAAGAGAGAAAAGGGCTCGCTAGGTCACCTAGCTGC
Source organism: Hydrangea macrophylla (assembly GCA_033977485.1). Lineage (NCBI taxonomy): Eukaryota > Viridiplantae > Streptophyta > Magnoliopsida > Cornales > Hydrangeaceae > Hydrangea > Hydrangea macrophylla. Next base: position 82,904,657 of record CM066987.1, read on the forward strand.
TGCCTAGGCAAAAATTATAAGCGTATGAGAGAAATAAAGTCGCGGTCCTTACCATGACCCGGAAACCACCCTTTACACTAGGTGCAAACTTTGGCCATCCGCCTCGTTTGCCTAAAACCCTCCTAAACTAGGGGCAAACATCGGTCATCCACCTCGTTTGCCTTACAACCATCCATATCCCAAACTAGGGGCAAACTTCGGCTACCCGCCTCGTTCGCCACTAATCATCCCAGTATGCCCAAGCAAGTACCAAAAGCAAACATCTGATCAAAATCATACTACAAATGTTTTCAGAAAGCCAAATACATAAAATAAGGTTCTCCAAGTAACCAAGGTTCACCGATAAACAAACTTCGAATATTACATAAGCAGGGATAAATTAAAACATAAAAAGTTCTTTTAGAAAGCAATCACAAATATCAAAGACACTTGGAGGAAGAAGCAGAGTTCATCGAGTCTGGTATTGTTTTGTGTCTTTATTTCTTCAAAGGTCTTCAGAAATAAGCCTTTACTCAGCAGGCCATCCACTGATGAAAGCAGCAATAGTGACAGCTCTGACTCTGGAAGCAAAGACCCTCTCAGTAAACCCCCGGGGGACCTCCTGAACTCGCCCATACTGTCTAACGAATCGACGAGGATGATAGAAAGAAGTCTCTCTCAGACCCATCAACCACACTCTCTGGTGATCCCTGAGGCTGGTGGTCACAACACGGAGGTCCCAACTCCCCACAATCCAGCAAATGTCGGCCTCAGATAAAGCACCCATCATACCAACCCAGTTGGCAAAAGTATAGTGGGAATAAAGAACGACACTACGGAAGTAAACTGGCGGCATACTACCAGTCCATAACTGAAGGCGCTCGTAGAGCCAAGCCTATAACACCAAAGGCGCCCCAAAAAGAAGAAGAGTTCCTTGATTAGAAGCACGATCCAAACCATATAGAGTTTCGGCCAGAACCATGGCCATAGGGTTCTTACTCAATTTCAGCCCGAGGCACACATGCACTAAGTTAATGGAAGTACTCGAGAATAGAAAGTGCGAAGTCATGTATAATATCAGAGCGTCCCCGCGGGTGGCATCATATACGCTGGGACTCCCGGGACTAACATACCGTACAATGATGGTAGCAATGTCAAGAACCTCACCATAAACTAGTCGGCGGGAGATAACAGCAGAACAGTTCAAGTATTCAACCAGGCCTCGCGCGGGACTGGGAGTATCAGCATAAGGAAGAATTAGGTCAGAGTCCGGATCGAAGCCGAGGATAACACAAAACTCCTCAAACAGGGGGCACATCCCAGGCCATTAAAATTGAAGACATGATTTACCGGGTGTCCCAATGGGTAATGGAAGCACGCATGAACTCAGCGTTCAAAGCCATCTGGCAAAGAGAGAACAGCTCGATCAAGTTGTAGCTAAAAAGGTTGATCCATTCCACACCATCTGTGATGTTCAGCCAAGCCGTGAGTTGAGCAGGATCATACAATGCCATATTTTCTATCGCGGCTTTAGCAAAATTCAAAATTTTGGCAGCACCTCCCTGTTTCACGGACTATCCCACCTGCAAGGCAAACACACTCACTATCACAAAGCTGTTCATCGCAGTAATATCAACAATCACATAATCACAATGCACATATATCGTCACACGACCACTAACCAAAACAAGCACACAACTACGCCTTCAAACCGGAAACTATCCGTCTCAAAAGGCAAAACATCATAATACTCTGTCTAAGGTGACACATCATCCTATACATCATCCTCGTCATTTTCCATAATTCACTAGTATAACCCAATTGAAGACATGAAATGGAGATAAAACAAAGTCCTCGCTTAGAAGGCCTCTGTCCTCCTCCTCTTCATCCTCTGTCGGAGCACCCAGAGTGTACGTCGGCGATGGCCTCCTTCCACCACCCCTACACCTTGGCCTGGTTCTCGTCGAGCCAGCACCACCTCCTCGACACTGCACACGCAAAATAAAAGCAATCAATCAAGAAGCAATAGAAGTACAAAAATAGAGTCGAGTTATAAACTTACCAAGGACGCCATCTGACTGGTGACGAACTACCATATATCGTCCATCTGCCAAGGGTGAAATATAGGGTTAGCACCTCATAACCTTAAAGAATGCAAAATTAGAGGAATACCTGATGGTCACGCGTAAGGACCAAAGACCGTAAGCTAGCTGCCAAGGCGTGACCCTCCTCAGCATAACTCTAATGGACATTGAGGACGCCTGCTGGCTGGGTGGGATAACCGTACATGACTCGCGGTACCTCCATGATCTGCGGAGAGCCATCAGTACCCAAAACATTAACGATCCAATCCCAAGGAGGGATAGGATCTAAAGCTAGGGGAGCCTGTCTCCTATACATCTCGCGAAGCTGTAGGCACAAGACAAGTTAGAAAAAGATAAGTCCAAAAAAACTTAAGTGACGAATAAAGACAAAAACGTTAAAAAAACTCACATCCAGGAGTGGAAAGTTTGGCATTAGAAAGCGGCTATGGTAGGTCTTATATCCTGTCTCAGAGCAAAAATAATCCCAGGCATCAGTACCAACCAAAGCTGCCAGCAAAGCAGCACTAGAGAGGTCATCAAAGTCCATCACAGGAGGGGCATGAGGAACGCGGTACCTTGGACCACCAACCATCTGCCAAGATACCCGCTCACCAAGGTACCACTGCCTATGCTCAGTACTCTCCATCAGAAGTCGGCAAGAAGCAAGAGGCCTCACCGCCTATATCTCCTCTAAGGCATCATAGGAAACATGCTCCCAAGGTGTCCAATCAATGCTAGTGACTGTCAACTCAGATAAGAAATTTCTCAGAAGAACGATCCGATAAGCCCCGATCTTGACACCAACAACATCCCTTCTCCACCTCAAGCCTTGAGGGAACAATGGCACAGGAGCCATGCCATCCTCATCTTCACCCGACTCATCGGCGGGGGTAGGAGCCAACATTTTTAGGTACTCAAAGCTCCAGAGCTGCATAGAAAAGTGAAAGTCGGAAAAAAGAAATCAGAAAGGACCAAAAGAAAAGGAAAAGTCACAAGTCATACCTCCCAAGCTTGCCAGAATCCTCTAGTGAATTTAATGCTGCCACGGGAAACCTTGTCCATATGCTTGTAAAGGTTGACTAGGGCAGCACCACCCCAGTCGTAAGAAGGAATCTCGTCAATGGTCGCCAAGCAAGAAAGGAGCCGCAAACTCACCTGGTCATTCCGTGTCACAAAAATCGAACAGCCAAGAACATACAGGAGAAAGACCCATAGCAGCTGCTGGTCGGTTAGTGTGTGTCCCCCTACCATAAGCCCGATAAAGTCAGCCGCAAGGGAACTGAGGTTGCTCCAGACTTAGAGGAACAGCCCCAATCAGCATCTTAACGACCTCAGGATCAATCTCATAGAAATAATCCAAGATCAGGCGCTTCCCGCCAACTCTCAAGCCAATGATCATGGAAAAATCAAAGGGCATCATCATCATTTTACCGAAGGGTAGGTGGAAAGTATTCGTCGTATCCCACCATCTCTTCGCAAGAGCATAAAAGTGGTTCAAGTCATTAGTGCTCTTTCAAACTAGGCGGACAAAGCCGCCAAACCTGGCATCATCTACCATTTTCTTGACAATAGGCGAAAGTTGGGTGTACCACAGAAAAGCATGGACAAGACAACCGTGGCCCTTCAAGACCACCCCCGGAACCTAAACACATCAAAAATAACAAAAATGAGCACAAAATCACTATTCACAACCCGAAGTCCAACTTCACAAAATCAAAAAATAAGCTCAAAAATGAACTCCCAACGGCCTCTAGGCGCACACTACAGTTCACTAAACTAGCACGATGCACATAACTGTCGAAAGTTTCACATACCTGACTCACTAAAGCCGCGGCCAAAAGATGACATTGAGGGTCATGTAAAATCAACTCCAGGGGTTGACTCTCGGCTCTCAACCGTTCCTTGGCCTTCTTGGACAGCCTCCTCGAGCTTGAAGCCATGGATCTACAAAGAAAACGGAAGTGAAAACCAAACTTTCTTCTTGAAAATTAGAGGAAACTAAAAAACCAATCAAAATTCCAATCGTGGGGAAAGATCACTTACCTGAGCATGCACAAGCTGCGTTTTGACGGATTTTGGCTACAAAAACACGTAAAAATGGCAAAAAATGAGCATTTGGAGCTCAAAAACTCAAGATATACACACATAGAGTCCGGCCACCCAGTGCCGTCACGGCACTGGCCAACTGCCGCCACAGCAATGGCCTACTGCCATAGCGGCACTACTCTTTGCGGGCCCCGCTTTACTCCATTTTGTTCATTTTAACCAGTTTTGGCCCGCTTTGGCCTTTTTCAGCCCAATTTTGGCCCCAATCAGCCCCAGTGGCCCATTTCAGTCAGGTTTTACAAGGTTTTATCCCCAGTAGATCCAACTTATCCCCAGAGGATAGTTATAGAGAAAAAAACAGCTCCTGGAGGCCCAAACAGGATTTTTCAGAGTAACCGACGCAAAAATTGATCAACTGTGAGAGATTCAGAGCTGAGCCTTGGTTCTCGATCGACAGTCAAGACAGACTCTTAGAAGAATCTCCCACTGTCCCTAGAAGATAGTCATAGAAAAATTTCAGCTCCCGGAGGCCCTGACAGGTTTTCTCAAATTGAGCGCCGCCAAAAATTTGATCAATAATGAGAGATTCAGAGATGGATCCTGGTTCTCGGCCGATAGTCAAGAAAGATTCTCAGAAAGAATCCCCTAATATCTCTACAGAAGAATGATAAAAAATCATAATCAACTTTTACGGCCCTGAGCCCATTGATGAGTTTCCTTATCTATCGGTCGTCGTGAGCTCCCTCCCTTACATGTCAGTTGCCGTGAGCTTCCTCACCTGTTGGTTATCGTGAGCTTTCTCACTCTGGTTATCTCTCCTGTCGGTTATTACGAGCTACCTCACTTACTATGAGCCTCATCATCGTAAATCTTCTTCACTTATCGTGAGCTTTCTCACTCTGGTTATCTCACCTGTCGGTTATTACAAGCTACCTCACTTACTGTAAGCCTCCTCATCGTAAAGCTTCCTCACTTATCAAGAGCTTCCTCACTCTGGTTATCATAATTGCCTGGGTTATCGATCTTTGTGAGCTCTCTCACCTATCAGTTGTTATCCTCAAGGGCCCTGTGTCCGATCCACTAGCCAGCACACTTTTTGAAATTCAAGAAGTTTATCCCAAGACCCAGAGTCTTCCAAGCCTTGATGTCCTTATCTAAGTCATCCACCACATCACAGTCGTAAACACTAGCACAACATAAAGTCCACTCAGAGTGGCACACACCCCATAGCATCAGCTCATGCTAGGATCAAAATATTAGATGTGATAGGACTCAGTACACAGTTCATGAATTACATCCTCATAGCATAGCATCTGCATGCTCTAATGAAGCATTTGCATGTGTGTTTTGTCCCTTGTTCCCCCAAACTACGTCTCGGTCTGAATCCCCTTGGGATACGTAGGCAGCTCACGCAGAGCGCGACCAGCACTACCTTAACATCACATTTTTCATCCTTTACAATGCTTTTATCCTAAAGTTGTAGCCTCTAAAAAGACCTATCTCTTCAAAGCTTTGGCACTCGCTCGCGACATGCGCTGCTACACAAGTTCATGCCAAAGAGGGGCAAACTGTAGACACCCCATGCTATCGACTATCAGATTTATGAGACCCATAGCTTGGTGGTTCACAATGATCGAAACAACTCAAAAAGGACTCTTGGAAGTTAGTTCTATCTCTCGAAATGCTCAGAAAGTGGTACATATGACCAAAACGCCCTTGAAAGCCCAAACACTCCCAGATTTGGACCAAAAGTTTTGGAAACATGCTATGTCATAAGAAAAGTCATAAAATGAGTTTTTAAGCCAAATCAGATGAGATCGTCAGCTCCCAGAGACCCCCGAAAGTCCCGGAAGTCCCAGAAGTTCCCAGAAAGTCCTCATTGATCAGTTTGACCAAAGTTTGACCAGGTTTGACCAATGTTTGACCAAAATCATCCAAATTCGTTGAAAACTTCAAAGATCATTCTAGATTAAGTGGAAAGTACTAAAATGAGTTTTAAAAGAAAATCAAACAAAAACGTCAGCTCTTGGGGGCTCTTGGAGGTTCCCGAAACTTCCCGGGAATCCCAAGTTTGACCGATTTGACCTAAAAGTTAACTTTGAAACTAGAGCACCGTAACATTTTTCAAACATTTTTCATGAATACTAGAGGTCAATAGCTTTCCAATGGTATATCGCACATGATTCTTGGATTGAAAATGAATTTATTATGAATTTTTGAAGGTAAAAAAGGTGATCAAATCGACTTTTATCGCGAATACCGCAAAACTTTTTAAAGTAACCTATCTCCAAACTATTTTTTATGTAAAGTAGACTCCATTACCTTTCCAATGGTATATCACAACCTCAGTTTGGAGTTCATACGCTTTTTCTGTGAATTTCGAACAAAGTATGGCCTTTTTGCAAATATCGGAACCTCTGGGGGCTTAAATGGCATTATCTGAACATCAGAGGAGCAGTGCTGCCGCGGCACAGGCCCAGTGCCACCGCAGCACTCTCCTCTAGAATAGTCTATTTTTGCAATTTCTTTTGGGGACCAAAATTGATTCATTAAAAACCAAAACAACATAGTTCTATGGTAACAGATGTTTGGGACCAATGGGGGCACTTTTAAAATCCCAAACTCCCCCTAAATTAGCCTATATAACCCCCCCTTGACTTCTCATTTTGGGGGTGCAAATACAAAAGATTAGAGAAGTTATAGAGAGAAAAGTTATAGAAGATACGGTTAGGAGAGTGAAAGTGATCTTCTTCCTTTGATTTTCAACTAAAAAGTGAGCTCTAAACTTTGTTTTCTACTTCATTACTCCCATTTACTTCACATTCAATACACTCAACCACCATTTTAGTGAGCATTTGTGAGATAGGAAGCTTCTTCCATGACTAAAGTCACCATGTATGAGTGAAACACCAAGCTACAAGTCCAAAATCATCATAAATACCATCTATTGATTACTTACTTGCTTGTTTTACATATTATGCTCATCTCACCTTAATCTCATATCTTTTTTATTTTCTTTATTTACTTACTAGTTCATCATCATCTAGATGATGACATGGTGTTTGAGGTGAGTGAATCATTATGGATAGTAGTTCTTGACCTCAAAAATATGTTTGATAGATGATGATTTCAACTTCAATACATTCCTATGTATTCTTGAAGTTGTTTTCAAAATAAAACAATATTCTCCGACAATCTTGGAGGTTCTTGAGATGGGTTCAAATGTTGATATTCGAAGTGGTCATAACCTATATTTAAGTGATGAAAATATACTTTCAAAACCCCTCTTAAACCCCTCATTTTGATTTCAAAGAAGAAAACCCTAGTTCTTCCCAAAACCATCAGAACAGTGAGTTATCTAACTTCAAGGAATTATTCTGAGTTCAATGCCCAATATATGAATACAAGACCACTTGGAAAGTTTTCCTAACCTATTATAGAACACCCAGGATTTTTGTTTTGACTTGGAAACACTTGAAAGTGGTCCATTTGACCCCAAACATTCTCTCCATATATTCTGCCTTTGCTGTCAAAGCAGCTTGGTTGACTTTCAACTTGTTTTACAGAAACCTTTTCCAAAAGGAATGGTCCCAACTAATTTTTCCCTTGAACTTTAGTGTCTTAGGGAACTTTTTGTATAATATGGGCCTCTAGATGATTTGTTTTCATTTTCTAAGATGTTTTGAAATTTCAGTCGACAGTACGGACTCTGTTTCTAAGTAACCTCTATTGTTTATATGATTTCTCTCAATATGTGATAGTTATTGAGGATTGTCCTTTTGATTTGTGTTCTAGACACACTAAGGATGATGTCCATCAAAAATCATGCATTGAAAACATTCCTAACCCTACTTTTCATTTTCCATAAGATCAAGTCACTGTTCTGTCCACTATTCACAGCCATCATTCTTTTACTTTCATTCTTTGATTTGATGCTTACATGCACTCCAAATTAGCTTATATCTTAGGACGTGGTCCATACTATAGTTGTATATATCCCATGATGATTTCCTCTATGCATTTATTTTTGTTTTAAACTTCTAAATCACTTTTGAAAGTCCATGTACACAAACACACTACAACCTTTGCACATTTTAGGATCATTCATTGCATCCATGCAAGATTTAGGGTTTTTATGACCCCTAATCTAAGAAGATTATAAGAAATGAAGTTGATCATCCATTCATGCTTCCCCTCGATCACATCATCCTTTCTCATCCGTCCTGGGGATTTAGAGGTTTTATTTTCTCAAAGATTAGCATGCATCATTCTAGTTTGCTAAGAACATTTTGATCTCTTTGATTATTTGTTTCAAGAACAATCCATGTCCCCTCCTAGATTAGGAAAACTTAATTACTTGATATGTGATTAGACGATTTTTCCTAAGTTTGTTTGTGTGATCTTTCACTTTTGCATTGTGTGATATTTGGCTTAGATCTTATGAATGATATCTTATCTTTGGATCTTCCATTTCAAAATTCTTGTGTGATGTAATATACTATTACAATATTAATTGTCGAACCATACATAGTATAAGATGATTATTTGGATGCTAATTGAGGCCCGTCGAAAGACGGGGTGAGTTGAGAGTGTCTTAATCGTGACAAAGCCTCCTTCCTCTCTCGTACCAAAACCCCGAGCCAAGTTCTTTGGTTATGAAAGGCCGGTGCCCTTTATCCATTTCGGTGAGTCAAATTTAGGTTTCTTGGTTCCTTAAAGACCAAGTGGCGATTCTGTATCTGTTTTCAATAGACCTTTTCCTTTCCTTTTCAAAATAATTTCTAAACAAACAAGAGGTGGATTTCCGCGTGTCCACAGGGTGATGTAAAATATATTTCACCCAACAAAAAAAGTCCCTCAAAGAAGAAAAAAAACCCAATTCTCCTCTAAGAACCATCCCACACATGGCTAATTTTGTCTTACAATTTTTTTTGGCATAAGGAAGAATGAGAAGGGAGTAAGGAGGAAAAGGGAACGAAGATAGAGGAGGTTATGATATCACTAATCAATTTTTGTCTAATATCAAAGTTTGGGCTTTCTAATTATTTTCCTTTTTGTTCAACAATTGGCAGTGGTGAAACCATGATCTCTGAAGACAATAGGAATTGAAGCAAAATGTGAGAACCAAAGTTCAGGCTGAAGTGGTGGCATTTTTAGATACAAGTGGTCCTTCTTACTCCAGGTTAGTACGAGCACGCCTGCGGTGTGGCATTTTATGTGTTCTTGCTTTCTCTCTATGTTTGAAGATTATAAATATATTATGTGATGACTTGACTCTTTATTTCATCTTCTTATTATGTGAACTTTTTTGTTGGTTGCCGAGTACTTTTTTGTGTAGCTACAAAGAGACACGTGCACTGTTTGTTAAGCTAATTACTATTTAACCCTAATCATCGAAATGATGTTGCAGTCCTCTAATTGAACTTAGACTTGGAAGGAAGTACAAACCCATTTTCTGGTGCATTTTTATTCTCCCATTGCAGAACAATTTGTCATGTTTCTTGGCTTATTTTTCAAGAAATTCTTCTCACATCTTTGTAAGAATAATGGCACCAGAATTGAGTTGAATTCTTTACTGTGTTTAATGGGTTGGTAGGCTGTTAGTTGTGCTCAAGAGCTGGGCTGGCAAGGGCTTGGGCAGTTGTGAGCTTCCAGCACGTGTGCTGGGTACTGTTGGGTTGTAAAGGGAAGGAGGCAGGGGCCTGTGCGTAGTGCACACACAATTGTGTGCTTTGGTTGCTGCAACAGTGTGCGTGCAGCCTGTGTGTTGTTGGTGTGCTGCACTAGGTAGTATGCTGCCTTGCCTATGCTATGTGTGCAATTGGGCAGTGAATTTGAAGTACACTTGAACCATTTACCTAATCCTAACTTGCTACCTAATCCTAACTTGCTATTATATATATATTTTTTAATTCTAATAATGTGTTGGGTTTATATGTGTTTGTATTTGTTGATGGTATATTTTGCTATGAGCAATTTCGGCCATCCCTCAAGTGACCCTCTCAAGTGTAAAGAGAAATCTGCATAGTAGAGTTGTTATTTCCTTAATCCGTTTCAATTTGGTTCTTAATGCATATAATAACTAAAAGTGAGGGAAATGTAACATAGCTCTGAGAAAAATTAGGCAGTCATTTATCAGATTCACAGTTCCGAAAGGGGACTTTATTGAGGTTGTTCATTATGTATTTATGTAATTTGTGCAATTCACAAACATCAAGAATTGGATAGTTAGTGATTTAGTGAAACCACCAATCAATCAATTGTAATCTTTATGGAACAAGGATTTTTTTTAATAATGATAATTTCACACTTCAATTGAGAGGCCAAAACTACTTCTTGTGTCAAGTTTTGAAACCTATTTTTATGGGGCATGGAAAATTCAAAGTTGGGATAGTTGATGAAGGAAACACTTAAAGCAAGACCATCAATATTGCTATATATTAAACATTAGTAAGGTTGATTTTTAGCGAAGATAAAGAGCTCCTTATTTCAAAGATCCAGTTACATCAATGTGCATAGATATTTTTATTAGATCTTGATATTGCATCGCTCGGCCTATTTTCTAACAACTTAAGCTTTTGGAAAATGAGTGGTCCTCTAGCTAGAGGGTAGAAATGGAGTGGAATTGGAAAAATGTATTCATGGATTTGTTTAGCAATTACATGTGCCCAAAATGAAATGTGAATTTGAATTCAATTCATAGAAGATTGCAAAACTTGGTTACGCTTCATATCCTCAGCTGAACTTGAATACGGGATATCGAGATGATGACATAGATACTTGATTTAGTTACTTGACATCAAGTAGTTGGGACAAGATTTTCTGAGTTGAGCTTCGTTCATGGGATTGGGGAAGAGAAATAAAAATATAAAAACCATAGAGGAAAATACTTTTCTTTGTTTGGTTTGTGCGGAAAATAGGGTAAAATGTTCAATTTTGATACTCCTTTTCTCTTCTTTTTTTTTCAATTTCTACTATACTTTTAAAAATGTAATTTGACAAATTTTCTTAGCCCCTAATGCTATTTAGGCATGAAGGAAAATATTAAGGCTCTATTTTGTCCTTGGATTTCGAAAAACACTTTCTTTTGTTTGGATACCAAGGAATAATAGTACGGAAAATGACAAGGAAAGGCAAATATGGTAAAAAATAAATATAAAATTTTGGATTTTTTAGTCATTCTCTTACTTTCTAAGGTACTACAATATGTCAACAATGTTTCAACTTTTAATGTTATATAAGCATGCATAAAAACACAAGGGAACTTGTTTTCCTTTCATGAATCCACAAACCAAATAAACCTTAGGAAAAATGCTGGGGAATTAGTTTTCCTTCCCCTTTTTGTTTGCCTTGTCTTTTCCTTCTCTAAGTTGTTGAACTGATAGGAGCCTAATAATGTTCGTCAAGTTTGTTGAAATTGTTTTTCCTCCTAAAATGCATGGTTTCTATCAATAATCAAGATTTTCTTTTTTAATCAATCGAACCATTATTATTTAGTCCTATAACTGGGGATTCACATGAAATCTTGTGCCATGCTTCCTCATACTAAGAAGGAATATTAGATTTTACTTTTGTTCTATTTTATTCTTTGTGAATAGTCACTTTTCTGCAGGGGCGCATACTCTCTCCTAATGCTATACCATTGTTATCATTACTTGAATGATGCCTTATTAGAATCAAAAGTGTCATCGACCTCTTTCGTGATGAGGATGGCGTCCAATTTATCGTATCATTCACTCCTTATCCATAGACAAAAAAACCCCTTCTGAGGCTCTTCGACCATCCAAAATGTGCAAGTCTTCCAACATTTTATATAATGGAATGGCAGCCTTTATGAGTGAAAACCTTACAATGAATCATTTACGATAAAGCATTACACTTACTTTTAATTTTCCGAAGGATGATCAAGTATGTACCTTTGAAGCTGCAAGAAAACATGTCCTAAATGAAATGCCTTGTTTCAGATTTTGAGTGGGTGTTAGAGCCAGAGCAATGCCATTCTATTTTTCTACCCGAGTTGTTTGATAGTTGGGAAAATGCTTTGTGCAAGGTGGTGATTGTATCTTTGGAGAAGAATTTTTGTTGTACTAGGATTGTTCATCAATATTGATTGGCAAAGGCAGGGAAGAGCTCATTATTCAGTCTGAGTGTCCCATTTACAAGAGTTTGTTTTGTGTACACTACCATGTTGATTGGTATTCAGGAATTAAGAGTGTAGATTTCAGAAGTTGAACAAGGATGAGAGAGAAAGACAGGAATTTAATTTAATTTTTATGAATCTTGATATGAATAACGAGTGGATTATGTGTCCAATTGTGGTTCTATATGGATATGTGCTAGAGTTGCTTATTTGTATTATGTAGGTTGGTTGCTTGATATGTGATTTCCAATTTTTTTCCACGTATATTTCAATTTCTTGAACATGTATGATAGCTTTTTGGTTGTTAATTAACTACTGGTTAATTACTTGGAACTTTTTTCATTTTTAGGCTTATAATTATTTTTATTTGTGAACGACCATAGATGCGAATTCGCGTATTCGCGTCTTACTTGCAATCCGTGAATCAGAATTGCATGCCGTTTCTTCCTCCAAGTCTATTTAGGTGAGTATGAAGTTAGGTTCTGTTTTCGTGTCATTCTGAGTCCCCAAACACGTTTTGGACTCTCAAAATCCCAAAACTTAGTTATAGAAGCCTTAAGTCTATGAATTTGCGTATTCGCGTCTAACTTGTAATCCATGAATAGGAGTTGCATGCCATTTCTTCCTACAAGTCTATTTAGGTAATTAAGAAGTTTAGGTTCAGGTCCCGTGTCATTCCGAGTGCAAAAACCCATTTTGGTCTCTCAAAACACCAAAACTTAGTTTTAGAAGACTTAAGTCTATGAATTTGCGTATTCGCGTCTAACTTCCATTCCGTGAATCAAAATTTTGTGTCGTTTCTTCCTACAAGTCTATTTAGGTAAATATGAAGTTTAGTTTTTAGTCCCGTGTCATTGTGAGTGCCGAAACCCATTTTGGTCTCTCGAAACCCCAAAACTTAGTTTTAGAAGCCTTAAGTCTATGAATTTGCGTATTCGCGTATAACTTGCAATCTGTGAATTGAAATTGCATGTTGTTTCTTCCTACAAGTCTATTTAGGTGAGTGTGAAGTTTAGGTTCTATTCCTGTGTCATTTTGAGTCCTCGAACACATTTTGGTCTCTCAAAACCACAAAACATAGTTTTAGAAACCTTAAGTCTATGAATGTGCGTATTTTTGTCTAACTTGCAATTCGTGAATCAGAATTGCATGTCGTTTCTTTCTACAAGTGTATTTAGGTAATTATGAAGTTTAGGTTCTGGTCCCGTGTCATTCTGAGTGCCAAAACCCATTTTGGTCTCTCTAAACCCCAAAACTTAGTTTTAGAAGCCTTAAGTCTATGAATTTGTGTATTCGTGTCTAACTTGCAATCCGTGAATCAAAATTGCATGTAATATCTTCCTACAAGTTTATTTAGGTGACTGTGATATTTTGGTTTTGCTCCCGTGTCATTCTGAGTCCCCGAACACATTTTGGTCTCTCAAAACCCCAAAACTTAGTTTTAGAAGCCTTAAGTCTATGAATTTGTGTATTCGCGTATAACTTGCAATCCGTGAATCAAAATTGTGTGCCATTTCTTCCTATAAGTCTATTTAGATGAGTATGAAGTTTAGGTTCTATTCTTGTATCATTCTGAGTCACCGAACATGTTTTGGTCTCTCAAAATCATAAAATTTAGTTTTAGAAGCCTTAAGTCAATGAATTTGCATATTCGCGTCTAACTTGCAATCCGTGAATCAGAATTGTGTTCCATTTCTTTCTAAAAGTCTATTTAGATGAGTATGAAGTTTAGGTTCTATTCTCGTGTCATTTCAAGTCACCGAACATGTTTTGGTCTCTCAAAATCATAAAACTTAGTTTTAGAAGCCTTAAGTCAATGAATTTGCATATTCGCGTCTAACTTGCAATCCGTGAATCAAAATTGTGTGCCGTTTCTTCCTACAAGTATGTTTAGATGATTATGAAGTTTAGATTCCATTCTTGTGTCATTCCAAGTCCCCAAACACATTTTGGTCTCACAAAACCCCAAAACTTAGTTTTATAAGCATTAAGTCTCTGAATTTGCGTATTCGCGTCTAACTTGCAATCCGTGAATCAAAATTGCGTGTCATATCTTCCTACAAGAATATTTAGGTGAGTGTGATATTTTGGTTTTTTTCCTGTGTCATTCTGAGTCCCCGAACACATTTTGGTCTCTCAAAACCCAGAAACTTAGTTTTAGAAGCCTTAAGTCTATGAATTTGCGTATTCGCGTATAACTTGCAATCCGTGAATCAGAATTGTGTGTTGTTTCTTCCTACAAGTATATTCAGATGAGTATGAAGTTTAGATTCCATTCCCATATCATTCCGAGTCTTCGAACACGTTTTGGTCTCTCAAAATCCTAAAACTTAGTTTTAGAAAGCCTTAAGTCTATGAATTTGCGTATTCGCGTCTAACTTTCTATCCATGAATCGGAATGGCATGCCATTTTGTCCTACAAGTCTATTTAGGTAAGTATGAAGTTTAGGTTTTGTTCCCATGTCATTTTGAGTCGTCGAACACGTTTTGGTCTCTCAAAACCCTAAAACTTAGTTTTAGAAGCCTTAAGTCTATGAATTTTCACGTCTAACTTGCAATCCGTGAATCAGAATTGAGTGTCGTTTCTTCCTACAAGTCCCTTTAGGTGAGTATGAAGTTTAGGTTTCATTCCTGTGTCATTCCAACTCCCCAAACACGTTTTGGTCTCTCAAAACCCAAAACTTAGTTTTAGAAGCCTTAAGTCTATGAATTTGTGTATTCGCGTCTAATTTGCAATCCGTGAATCAAAATTGAGTGTCATTTCTTCCTACGAGTCTATTTAGATGAGTATAAAGTTTCCATTCCATTCCCGTGTCATTCCGCGTCCCTGAACATATTTTGGTTTCTCAAAACCCCAAAACTTAGTTTTAGAAGCCTTAAGTCTATGAATTTGTGTATTCGCGTCTAACTAGCAATCTGTGAATTGGAATTGTGCGTTGTTTCTTCTTAAAAGTCTATTTAGGTGATTATGAAGTTAATTTCGATTCCTGTGTCATTCCGAGTTCCCGAACACATTTTGGTCTCTCCAAACCCCAAAACTTAGTTTTAGAAGCCGTAAGTCTGTGAATTTGCATATTCGCGTCCAACTTGCATTCCGTGAATCGCAATTGTGTGCCGTTTCTTCCTACAGGTCTATTTATGTGTGCATGAATTTTAGGTTCCATTCTCGTGTCATTCTGAATCCCCAAACACATTTTGGTCTCTCAAAACCCCAAAACATAGTTTTAGAAGCTTTAAGTCTATGAATTTGCTTTCTATCCGTGAATCGGATTGGCATGTCGTTTTTTCCTACAAGTCTATTTAGGTAAGTATGAAGTTTAGATTTCATTCTCGTGTCATTCTGAGTCTCCAAACACATTTTGGTCTCTCAAAACCCCAAAACATAGTTTTAGAAGCCTTAAGTTTATGAATTTGTGTATTCGCGTCTAACTTGCAATTCGTGAATCGAAATTGCGTGTCGTTTATTCCTACAAGTTTATTTTGGTGAGTATGAAGTTTAGGTTCCATTCCCGTGTCATTTCGAGTCCCCGAACACATTTTGGTCTCTCAAAACCTCCAAACTTAGTTTTACTCTTTTATTATTTTATATGTACAACTAATTGATGAAAACTTTTTGTTTTCTGTAGGTACAAAATTTCACATTTTGATGGGAAGTTCTACTAAAATCTTTGTTGGGCTAATATTTTTTTGTTGCTTTCATAGTTTTGTTAGTACTTTTTGATGAATATAACATGTATATGTTATTATAGTTTAGCACTTGACGTGGATCGATTGTATATGTTTTTTTTTCATTCCAATTAATTGGTTGATATTTAGATGAATCGATGAAATTTAGTGGTTGAAATAGATCATTGAGTTGGATTTAATTTTGTACAGAGTGGTATATTATTTTTATAGGGTGGTATTGAATCAGTATTATTGAAAACATTTGTCATTTTTTTAAAAAAATGACATAACTAATTACACATTTATGTCACTTTTATCAAATATTTATGTCACTTTTAAAGTTTTTATGTCACTTTTGAAGTATTTATGTCACTTTTAAGACTATGATGTAATAATTTTGTTTGGTATTTATGTCACTTTTCTGCTTTTATGTCACTTTAGGTTAAAAGTGACATAAATAAAATGATATTTATGTCACTTTTTGTCACACCCCAGCATAGTAAAATAAGAAAAAATTTCCATTTCCATTTCCATTTTGGACCTGTAGGTCATGACAGGTGATGGATCGCTTGTCATGTACTTAGTTTAACATGTACCTGAAAAAGATTATATAAAGCAGCAGGGAAGAAAGTATAAATTATTACAACTTCAAATATTACATAGGCTTAAATTCAAATATCCTTAACGCACAGACCGCCTTAATCAAATAAAAACATTATCCATATCCTGATTACAACTTTATTAAATTACAAAAGTAAAGTTGCAGGCTCCTCTAGCTGGCACAATCATATTGCCATTAACCTTTTTTTGAACATTTTGAATGTCCAGGACAAAATAAAGTCATCAACTAATGAAAGCCGAGTGAGTATAACGAACACACAAGCAATGTATGTAAAAGTACATTAACAATTGTTATCAATGTTCAGTACCTTAGAGTATGGTTAATCCATTATTCTAGTCATCGCAAAATAACAATTAGTAATAGTTTGAGTAATGAATAATTAAGACCGTGCATGAACAAAGAAACCATCTCATCTTACTGACTCTTTTATCTCGACCACAAAACCCAACACAAGCGGTTCCCCTGAACCTCCGGTTTAAGGCTGTTAGTTTAGAATACCTGTCGATATGTCTGCCGTATCTAGAGTGGCCTGGACGTACCTAGACATTCAGGGTTACAATAACCTGTGGAATACTTTAATTAATCTACAGTATCTGAAGCGGCCTGGAATAATTAAAGCTACCACCACACTGACCTACCATGTCAAAAGCGGCTTTGGTTCAGCCATCTTAATTAATCTACTGTATCTGCAGCGGTAGGGAATAATTAAGGTTAACACAAGACTCTAACTTGCCTACCGTATCTAAAGTGGCATGGGCTCAATCCTTCCTAATTAACCTGCCGTATCTCAAGTGGCCTAGGAAAATTAAGGTTACCACAACCAAGACGTCATCTCTTGACTTTTCCAATCTCTCCATCACATACCATGCATGTTAACTTATACCAACTCGACTACGCAAATGTGTAACTTATTCTTATTCTCTTTTATATAAGGGTATCAGAGCAGTGTACGATTTATTCTCTTGTAAAGGTATTAGAGCGTCATGATTTAAATCTTTCTCACATTTATCCTATAAAAGATAACAGAGCGGGTCTTACTTTTCCTTAATATAGTATCAGAGCTATTTAAAAACATGATTATTACAAATTAAAAAACTTAGTTCAGAAAAGTCAACCCTTGGCCCAGAATGGCCAAAACGGCTAAGTATAGTCAAAAATAAATTTTTGATTCAAGAGTTTAAAAGTCCTGCGAATAGTTCATCTAGGTCCCCAATCAAATATGATTTTTAAGAATTTTAAAAAGGAAGGGAACCTAGTAAAAATAATGTCTCAATATCATACACTGTGCAAAAATTGATAATTTTGCCATTGGAGGAAAAGTTGTCTTTTTATCTATAAGGACTTGATTTTTAAAAGTATTTTTATTGAATCCAAATTGGGGGTATTTTGTTAATTATATTAATGACTTAAGTACAATAATAAATGGAAGGGAGAAATTTCATAAATGGAATTAACATGCAATGAAAGCACTATTCAGTGAAACTGAAAAACTGCCAAGTGAAACAGATCATTCTGTCACAGAAGGGCGGGACCAGTCTTGGTCTTTTAGCGGGACCAGTCATCGTCACAACCAGTCCTGATACTTATGCGAGACCGGTCATGGTCAGGACCGGTCCTGGGTATGTTTCGCAATCGATCCTGGGTCGTCTTCTTCCTCAGGACTATACAGTTGCAGAACATGTATGAGTTTTACCAATCTGAACAATACAGCAACTATAATATACCATTCTCTTCATTTTTCCACATAGATTACGAATATATAAGTCTTAAGTCTTAATTCCTAACGTAGCTCCACTTATGAAAATTTGAGAGCCGTCAAAACTACGATTTCGCCGTACGTCACAACCATTACAAATTAAGGTCTAATATTTGAAACAGAGCTTAGTTGGGTTGAAATCTTCCATTCCTAATTTACAGAAATCATTTTGGATGAGTTTGGTGAGACCACCATTTTTAAGCTTCCATAACTACATATATGTATATATATATATATCTCTAAAATTGATACTCCTAGCTTGTTCGCAATGACTAATATTACATTATAAGTGAGTTTAGGAGACTCACCGAGCGTTAGTTTGGGCTGTGCTACTAACCGAAGAAAGACAAAAAAATTATAATATAAGTTATAGTCTTTTTGAAGCTTTGAGAGCTCACTGAGATGATTCTATTTCTATTTTCCTTTCTTTTTGTCCAATTTCTAGAATATATAAGTGATTGGATGTATGTGATTTGAGGAAGAGAGCAATGGAACTTGAATGTGTGTGTGTGTATGTGTGTTTATATATATATATGGCCGAGAGAGGGAGGATGCTTGAGAGATTAAATGGAGAAGGAGGCTTGAGGGAGTTTACTGGGAGAGAAATGCTTACACTTGCAACTGTGGGTTTGGTGTGTCTAAGAGTATGTGTGTGTGTGTGTGTGTGTGTGTGTGTGTGTGTGTGTATATAAACTTCAATCAGTGAGTTAAATTGAATTTGTAAGTTGTAAACCTGTAATACCATAAATTTCTGGAGAGTATTAATAAATAAGACTTCGTACTTGTACTTGTATAACACTTACCTTTCTTTTGATAAACTTTTGTTACCAATCGATTGCCTTTGAGTCCCAATCGATTGCTACTCTTTATATACCAATCGATTGACATCTTTCCAATCGATTGCCATGCTACCAACCTGAATTCATTATGTGGCAATATACCAATCAATTTCCATATATTCTAGTCGATTGCCATGAAATATCTATAACCAATCGATTGCCATCAGTTCCAATCAATTGGCATAATCAGAGATAAGTTTTCTTCTTTGCTTGAGCTTTGGACGTGTAGCACTCTCATTTCCTATATATACATATTCATTTATGGCTTTGAGGCCCGTTTACACAATTTGGGAGAGAGAGAGACATACCTTATGAGATATATACATATATCCATATATATATACACAACCACACATACACACACACACTCTCTGGATAGAGAGAAGAAGGAGAAGAAGAAAGAAGACAGAGGAGAAGAGAAGAAGAGACAGAGAGAAAGCTGCATAGAGAAGAGAGAGAGAGAGAGAGAGAGAGAGAGAGAGAGAGAGAGCGAGAGGGGGGAGGGAGGGAGAGAGAGAGAGAGAAACCTTGAGGTTTCAAGCTTCTATAGCCACCACCATAGCCAAATAAGCCTTAAGTGAGTCTTTACTCACTTGGTCTCATTTATATAATTTACATGTTTTTGGTATGTTTATATGTAATAAACATGTCTTTAGGATATTTATATATTCTGTTTTACGAATCCGTTGGAGAAAATGAAGTCCCAATCGATTGGACTTTTCCCAATAGATTGACATCAGTTGGGTCCCAATCGATTGGATAGATTCCCAATCAATTGGTATTAATTGGATCCAATCGATTGACATGTTTTCTTAATCGATTGTTACTTATTTTATCCCAATCGATTGACCCTTGTCCCAATCGATTGGCATTTGCAGAACATGGATTGTTTCTGTTGTTTATTATATTAAGGGTTTGATCATTCGATTCTCGATTCAGATTCTCATTATGCGATTATGGGTTGATCGAGGATAATGTGACAACAAAGATAAGTACGATTAATAATAATGGATTAATGTGATAATGTTAGATGTTATGCGGTTTATGTATGAGTTCGATATCCGTTCATTTCAATCAGAGAAGTCAGGCCACATGGAAATTGTCATGTATCGATAGTAGTACTGAGTTTAAGTAGGTTTGATAAGTTCCGGGAATAGTAAGTGGGCAGACGCCTGGTCATAATATACGTTCACATGTGGTGGATGGTTTATATCCTTAACGAGCAGTGAGTGAGACCATGTAGTCCTAAGGAAACCAGATGATTCATGTTGTATCCTTAACGAGCGATGGATGGTTTATATCCTTAACGAGTGGTGGATGGGGGATCACTGGTATACAATGATGAGTCGTGGCAATAGATTTGATATGCTGTTGTTCAAAGCATCGTATCCCTGACATGCAGTGGATTATTTATATCCTTAACGAGCTGAGGATGGACTGACGTGGTGTCTATGATATGCAGTGGATGGTTTATATCCTTAATGAGCAATGGACAGAATGATGGTATGTCTATATATGTTAAACGATTGAGTTTGTTCTTTGTAGTCAGAGTATGTTGGTTATCGATCTTGGAATAATTAGACGATAAGGGTTCGTTACGACGTGGGGATAATAAAGACAAAGATACTATTGTAACACTATATCTTAGACACTTTCTTAACTTGTTATTTCATTATATCATTGATACCCTGGGAGTTCCTATTCACTCAGCTATCAGTAAGCTGACGGCCGTTATTGCCTGGACATTCCCCGTCCAGATTATTCTGCCCCTTTTAATGCAGATAATGGAGCCTACGATGACAGCTACTACTCGGAAGGGGATTATGCAGAGGGTGTCCCCACCGATGCTGGTTACGCTGGAAAAAGGATGTTACGCTGATGATTATCTTACACCAGCTGAAGATTTGAAGATAGTTTTATCCAGTTTATATTTCTATTGTTTTTGTTGAACTTTGTTTAGTTTAACGGGTACTTGGGCATATGTTGTCTCCAGACCTGTTGTGATCCTGAGGACTACTCTGATATTTGTAATCATTACAACTGCTATATATTCAGTTTAATAATGTTACTGTTCTTGTGGACTACTACTGTATGGTGTGGATAATTAGTGACTTTCACTTGTCATTCCCCATGGACCCAAAAAGGAAATTTTTTTTTTCTATTTTTACTGCTCCGGGGCGTGACAAAAACAAATGAGTGTATATAGATAGAATACAACTGGTGAGTTTAATTGATGGCATCAAAATAATCCAGTTAAGTTCGGTTACGCAATTAAGTTAGTTCGGTTAGTTCAGTTGGTCCTGGTAGTGTAGAAAAATACCCCAAATAATTATTAGGGACCAAACATATAAGCAACGTGATCAATATTTTATTAATATTTTTAATTCCAAATTATAGGGTAACATAGGGGCGCAATCTTAAGCATAATTATGCTAATTAAAATGACTAAAGGGGGTCAAAGAGTTAATGTCAGGTAATCATAATAAATCAACATAAGCATTTATCATTATAAAAACAATGCTATAATTAATAATAATACATAATATTAAATTAAAATTGCATTGTATTAACAATTAACAACACGATCATTAATATTTATTTAAATAATATCACAACTACAAATATAGTACCAAAATAAAATTGACATTTTATTTATAAATAGGGAAGCGAAAATACAGGTTTCTAAATCTCTCCCCCTTAATAGAGATTTCGCCCCAAAATCTAAGCTGACTAGTCTTGGAATAACTCTGGGTACTTAGTTATCATTTCTGATTCCAATTCCCAAGACGCTTCATTCTCATCGTGATACTTCCACTGAACTTTCACTAGAGGAATATCTTTGTTTCGCAGCTTCTTCATACTGTGATTCAAAATACGTACAGGTCTCTCCCTATAGGTGACATTCTCATGGATCTCTATGTCGTTGAAATCAATAGCATGTGAAGGATCTCCCTTGTATTCCCTCAACATATTGATATAGAAGACATTATGTACTCCTGACATCTTTGGTGGCAATGCGAGTCGATAGGCTACTTTCCCAACGTGTTCCAGAATCTCAAATGGTCTAATGAATCGAGGTGACAACTTACCTCTCTTCTATCCAAAGCAAACTACTCCATGAATCGGTGATACTTTCAAAAGTACATGGTCTCCGACAGTGAACTCTTTGTCCTTCCTATGTTTATTTGTGTAGCTCTTATGTCTACTCTGTGCAGCATGCATCATCTCTTTCACAATGATTATCTTCTCATTGGTTTCTCTAACCAAGTCTGGCCCTAACAGTTCTTTATCTCCAATCTCTGCCCAACAAAGCGGGGATCAACATGGTTGTCCATACAATGCTTCGAATGGAGCCATCCCTATACTTGAATGGTAATTGTTGCTGTAAGCAAATTCAATTAATGGAAGATGTGTTTCCCATAAACTTTCAAAGTCTATAACACATGTCCTGAGCATATCCTCCATAAACTAATAGGTGCTTTCAGTCTGTCCATCGGTCTATGGATGAAAAGTAGTACTCAAACTTAATGAAGCTCCAAAAGCTTCTTAAAGACTTTCCCAGAATCCTGAAGTAAACTGTGAATCACGATCTGATACAATAGATACGGGTACTCCGTGTAGTCTTACAACTTGTTGAATATACATCCTACTCATCTTCTCCACTGGATAAGTCATATTGTAAGCGATGAAGTGAGCGGATTTCATCAAACGATCCACAATCACCCAAATAGCATCGTGGTGGTGTTGTGTTCGGGGCAATCCAACTACAAAATCCATTGTGATGTGTTCCCACTTCCAACCTAGAACAGGTAGGGGTTGCAGTCATGCCCCAGCATAGCAAAATAAGGGAAAACTTTCATTTTCGTTTTGGACCATTAGGTCATGACAGGTGATGGATAGCTTGTCCTGTACTTAGCTTAACATGTACCAGAAAAACAGAGTATATAAAGTAGCAGGGAAGAAAGAATAAATTATTACAACTTCAAATATTACATAGGCTTAAATTCAAATTTTCTTAGGGCACCGACCGCCCTAATCAAATAAAAATATTATCCATATCCTGATTTCAACTTTATTAAATTGTAAAAGTAACGTTGTAGGCTCCTCTAGCTGGCATAATCATATTGCCCTGCATAACCATTTCTTGAACATTTTGAATGTCTAGGACAAAATAAAGTCATCAGCTAATGAAAATCGAGTGAGTATAATGAACATACAAGCAATGTATGTAAAAGTACATTAACAGTTGTTATCAATGTTCAGTACCTTAGAGTACGATTAATCCATTATTCCAGTCATCGCATAATAATAATTAGTAATAGTTTGAGTAATGAATAATTAAGACCGTGCATGAACAATAAAACCATCTCATCTCACTGACTCTTCTATCTTGACCACAAAATCCAACACAAGCGGTCCCCCTGAACCTCCGGCTTAAGGCTTTTAGTTTAGAATACCTATCGATATGTCTACCGTATCTAGAGCGGCCTGGATGTACCTAGACATTCAGGGTTACAATAACCTTTGGAATACTTTAATTAATCTACCATATCTGAAGCTGCCTGGAATAATTTAAAGCTACCACTAGACTGACCTACTGTATCAAAAGCGGCATGGGTTCAACCCTCTTAATTAATCTACCATATCTGCACCAGCATGGAATAATTAAGGCTATCACAAGACTCTGACTGGCCTACCGTATCCAAAGCAGCCTGGGCTCAATCCTTCCTAATTAGCCTGCCGTATCTCAAGTGGCCTAGGAAAATAAAGGTTACCACAACCAAGACATCCTCTCTTGACTTTTCCAATCTCTCCATCACACACCATGCATGTTAACATATACCAACTCAACTATGCAAATGTGTAACTTATTGTTATTCTCTTTTATATAAGGGTATCAGAGCAGTGTACGATTTATTCTCTTGTGAAGGTATTAGAGCGTCATGATTTAAATCTTTCTCTTTCACATTTATCTTATAGAAGGTAACAGAGCGGTTCTTACTTTTCCTTAATATGGTATTAGAGCTATTCAAAAACATGATAATTACGAATTAAATAACTTAGTCCAAAAAAGTCAACTGTTGACCCAGAATGACCAAAACGGCTAAGTATAGTAAAAAATAAGATTTTCGATTCAAGAGTTTAAAAGTCCCATGAATAATTCATCTAGGTCCCCATATATCACATACGATTTTTAAGAATTTGAAAAAGGAAGGAATCCTAGTAAAAAATAATGTCCCAATATCATACACTATGCAAACATCGGTAATTTTGCCTTCGGAGAACAAGTTGACTTTTTATCTATAAGGACTTGATTTTTAAAAGCATTTTTATTGAATCCAAATGGGGGTATATCGTTAATTCCATTAATGACATTTAAATAAATGATTTACTTAAATGTCTGATTTACTTAAATGTCGTGAATGGAATTAACATGCAATGAAAGCACTATTCAATGAAACTGGAAAACTGCCAAGTGAAACAGATCATTCTGTCATAGAGGAGCGGCACCGGTTCTGGTCTTTTAGCGGGATCGGTCATGGTCGCGATCGGTCCTGATACTTATGTGGGACTGGTCATGGTCAGGACCAGTCATGGGTATGTTTTGCGATCGATCCTGGGTCATCTTCTTCCTCAGGACTGTACAGTTGCAGAACATATACGAGTTTTACCAATCTGAACGTTATAGCAAGTACAGTATACCATTCTCTTCATTTTTCCATGTAGATTACGAATATATAAGTCGTAAGTCTTAATTCCTAATGTAGCTCTACCTATTGATGAAAATCCGAGAGCCGTCAAAACTACGGTTTCGCCGTACGTCGCAACCATTACAAATTAAGGTCTAATATTTGAAACAGAGCTTACTGGAGTTGAAATCTTCCATTCTTAATTTACAGAAATCATTTTGGTTGAGTTTGGTGAGACCACCATTTTTAAGTTTCCATAGCTACATATATGTATATATATATATGTATATCTCTAAAATTGATACCCCTGGCTTGTTCACAATGACTAATATTACATTATAAGTGAGTTCGGGAGACTCACCGAGCGTTAGTTTGGGTTGTGCTACTAGCCGAAGAAAGACAAAAATTCCGTAATATAAGTTATAGCCTCTTTGAAGCTTTGAGAGCTCACTGAGATGATTCTATTTCTGTTTTCCTTTCTTTTCATCCAATTTCCAGAATTTATAAGTGACTGGATGTATATGATTTGAGAGAGGAATAGAGAAATGGAACTTGAATGTGTGTGTGTGTGTGTGTGTGTGTGTGTTTATATATATATGACCGAGAGAGGGAGGATGCTTGAGAGCTTAAATGGAGAAGGAGGCTTGAGGGAGTTTACTGGGAGAGAAATGCTTAGGCTTGCAACTGTGGGTTTGTTGTGTCTAAGAGTATGTATGTGTGTGTGTTTATATAAACTTCAATCAGTGAGTTCAATTGAATTTGCAAGTTGTAAAACATGTGAGTGTATATAGATAGAATACAGCTGGTGAGTTTGATTGATGCGCGTCAAAATAATCCGATTAAGTTCGGTTAGTCTAGTTGGTCCGGGTAGTGTAGGGAAATACCCCAAATAATTATTAGGGACCAAAATATAAGCAACGTGATTAATATTTTATTAATATTTTTAATCCCAAATTATAGGGTAGCTTAGGGGCACAGTCTTAAGCATAATTGTGCTAATTAAAATTTCTAAAGGGGTTCACAAAATTAATGTCATGTAATCATAATCAATCAACATAAGCATTTATCATATGAAAATAATGCAACAATTAATAATAATACATAATAGTAAAATAAAATTGCATTGTATTAACAATTAACAACACGAGCATTAATATTTATTTAAATAATATCACAACTACAAATATAGTAATGAAAGAAAATTGACATTTTATTTATAAATAGAGAAGCAAAAATACAAGATGCTACACTTTTAAGTATTTATGTCACTTTTTATTAACATATGTTTTGATTTTATGAAACATTTATGTCACTTTTATAAAATATTTATGTCATTTTTAAAAATATTTATGTTGCCCCCATTTATGTCACTTTTTACTGGGAAAAAAAGTGACATAAATAGCAATTTTTCTTGTAGTGCCTGCATGTATTGGAAAACACATTGGAAGTAAACATTCAATATGTCGGTGATATTATGTCATCGGTATCACCATACTAATGGACATAAATATAGTGTATGTGTGATCTCGTCTTTTTCTTCAAATCAAGATTGCTTGAATAATGACGAAAAGTTATTCCAGACCATCACAGACTCACACCTCTTCATCATGTTATTGCGGTGTGAGTTTTTATTCTATACTATACATGTGTCCCTACTTCCAAGATATAATACCAACTAGTTGGCACTTAACAAATTTAGAATTGGGAGAATTAAAAATCAGTCAACAATTTGTTGGCAATTTAAAAGTCAGTCATTTGCTTGTTTGAAAATGAAAGAAAGTCTATTTAAAGTATAAATTAGAAATCAGTCAACTTTTTTTTTATAGGGTAATACTTGGGGCACACCCAAAGACACAACTTTTGGACACAACCCAAAAGATGTGTCTCTATAGGAGAGATAGAGACACATCTTTTGGGTTGTGTCCCAAAAGTTGTGTCTTTGGTTGTGTCCCAATCTTTATTCTTTTTTATAATATCTAAACTACTGCTCTCTCTCTCTCTCTCTCTCTCTCTCTCTGGTCTTATCTCTCTCCTCACATAGCCACCAAAACCACCACTGCCTGCCGCCGCCGCCACCACCACCCTCAAAGGGCAAAGGGCCGCCACCACCACATATTTGTATGTATATACACGGATCCACTGCTCTATATATATACATATACACACAGATTTGTATAAATACCCACAGATTCATATATATAAATATATGCATATATAACACACAAATTTGTATGTATACACATTATAGATTCGTTTATATATATATATATGCATATATACACAAAGATATGTATATATACACACATATCTATATATATATAAATAGATCTGCGCACATACATACACCATTGTAGAAAAAAAATAGAAAGAGAGAGAGAGAGAGAGAGAGAGTCGCGAGTTGCTCTCGACGCCGTTTGGTGAGTTATTCCTTACGTTTGGACAGGTTGCTCCCCATGTTTGGAAAGTTGCTCCGTTCCCTACATTTGGACAGCTGCTCCTTATACTTGGTGAGTTGCTCCTTCCATTTTGGACAATTGCTCCCCATGTTTGAAGAGTTGCTCCATGCCCTAGATTTGGACAGTTGCTCCTCATGTTGGGATTGCTGCTCTCCATGATTGGTGAGTTGCTCTCTATGTTTTACTAGTTGCTTCAAAACTGGGCAATTTATGAATCGGAGCAACTCTCTGAAAGTTTGGAACAACATTCTAGACGTTTGTAGCACCTCACTAGAAGTTTGGAACAACTTTTTGAAACTCTTGGAGCAACTCTGACAACGTGTGTGTAACACCCACTCCCACAATTAATCGTTAATCATGGTGTAGCATGCATTAGCAAAATTAATTGGTGTTTATTAACACATATTTGGGTGGATTTTAGCTCACTTGTTGGTGGTGGGTGTCCAGTTTGTGAACCCAATGCTGGCCAATATGGCAGTCCCAAATTGGGACATGAGTTGAGAAAGTTCCATTGTGATGGGACAAAGTTGTGGAATCACCCTTATATGCTTAAATGTTTATTAAGTCATATATGAAATATTTTTATGTTGTTTAAATACATTGTTGATTGTTGGAGACCACTTATGTGGTCATTTGGGATACCTTTGTGAGAACAAATGAACACGTTACATAACTTGTAGTCTAATTAGTAACTTCATAAAATTATATGGGACCACTTATGGGACCCACGCGAGACATGGACAAATACCCACTTAAGTTTGGAGGATTAAATAGATAGTTATAAAACTAGTAGGGGTGTAAATGAAAATAACCAAAAGTTGGGTGGGTTTCATAATAGAAATGTTAAGTTATATATATGAGCTATAGAGACAAGGAGATATTCATATCTTTTTCTTCTCCAAATTGGGTCGGTTAGAGAAGAAAAGAGATGAGGGTTCGCCGGAGCTTCTCGACGACGATTGGCGTGCAGTTCGACTTTCAATTTCAATTCTGAGATCGGATTCGAACGTAGAGTTGAGTTCTACATTTTGGTACTGAATTTATTGAGTTTAATCATTGTATTTCTCGCGACCCAACTCGGAGCGGTAATTTGTTGTTTGCCAAATTCATGTAGGATTTTAACCCAAAGTAGGTTTAAGCTTTAATTTCTTAACTAGGAGCGAATTGCAAAGAGGTGAGTGGTTTCAATCTTATTTTTGGGATGAGATTCATGTTTATGTTCTTTGGGTGCTAATATCATGCCTACTTAGCTTAATTAGTCATGTTTAGCTATGATTTTGTAAAAAGCATGGTAAAATATTTATGTGAGCATGTTTAGTTGTCTATTTGGGTCAAAGGAAAGCTTGTATGAATACGCCATGAGATTGTTTCGTGGTGACGACCACTTGTTGTCGACAACGGTATTAGACCGCACGTGTGAGGTGTGAGTCATTACCTTGTGCCGTGGCCTATCGGGGGATTCGTGGTCTTGCAGGTAGTGGTGGATGAAATACTTGCTTATCTGGAGATCATTTTATTTATTGAGTTGAATATAAACATTGATATGTCATCTGTGTGCTTGATTGATATCTATCACTAAGCATATAGCTTATATATTGTAGTGGTTATTGAATAACCATTGTAGGTGAGCACGGCGGCGAGAATCCAGGGAGATGAACTTGGGGGATCGTGGAGTTGAGGAAGTTTATGAATATTATAGTTTCATGTTTATAGTAGTTTTGTGCAAGACTTGTAATTTTGGGGTAATCCGAGTATGTATAGGTTAAGTTGGGAATGTGTTAAACTTAGTTGGTTATGTTGGTTTCTTGTTTTGTTGCTCCAAGACTTATATAAATGTTGTAACCGGAGTTTAGTATCTTGTGGAAACCTTTCAAACTCTTGTTTTATGGTTTGGATATGCTAGTTGTAAATTTGGATCAAGACTCTTGTGTTTTGGTTGAACTAGTGAGAATTGGGGAGTATTTGGGAGAGATGGCATTGCACAACTTGTTTGATGTTTCTAATCATGTTGGTGTCTAATGAGAATGATTTGAAATGGTTTTAGAATGATTTTATAACTCTCCATGAGATTTGGTTTGAATTTGGGATGATTTAAACTTGCCAATCAGAGTTTTGTTTTAGCAACAAGTTTTTAGCAGCAGCAAAATGTATTCTACAGAAAGTTAGATTGATCTAACTTTAAGTTGGATTGATCTAACTCTGGGCAGAGTTATCTCTGCAGAGAATTGGATTGATCTAACTCTGGGTAGAACTTGTTTATGCAGAAGTTGGATTGAGCACAAATATCTGTGCTTGATCGAACTTTTGGCAGAATGCTTGAGCACTTTGGGCAATCAAATTCATGTTTTAAATAAGCATAACATGGTCTAGGGAGTTTGTATTAGGCACCGTTTTCAACGCTGGGTTCCTTATTTGAAAAGCTTTTTGAGATGAAATCCGACAAAAATTTTAAATGACCATTTTGCCATTGGGCTTGTTTTGTTTAGATTAAAGGTTTATTTGTGCATGTTTTCCTACTTTGCATTCCTAAGTTGATGTTGAAGGCCTTGGTTGCGTGCCATGTGTCCTAGGTTCACGTGTGTGGATCCGGGGCATGACATTTAGTGGTATCGGAACAATAGGCTTATAAACTTTGGGACAAGACACGTCGACTTGAGAGTAACGCGTAGATATTGAGCATGTAGATGCACTTCATGTATGCATACGATTATTGATGCTATGTTATGATTAATTGATCATGTAAACCATTGCTAGTACCAGAATGGAAATAAAAGAACATCACGATGGATTTTGTAGTAGGTTTACCAAAATCTAGAAGATCACATAATAGTTTTTGGGTAATCGTTGATCGATTAACCAAGTCTACGCATTTCCTACCAATTAAAACTAATGATCCAATGAAGTTGGCAGAGTTGTATGTTCAGGAGATTGTAAAGGTTCATTGAATTCCAATGTCTATTTGTGGACACGCGGAATCCGTCGTCTATTCTCGTTTTTATTTTTGGGGTTTCGGAATTGATTTTCCTTTGTTTTGAAATTGATTTGAAAGAAAATAAGAGGTTTGTTGAAAATAGATACAGAGTCGCCTCTTGGTCTATAGGGAATTACCAAGAAACCCAATTTGACTCACCCAAACGGATAAAGGGCACCGGCCTTTCATAACCAAAGAACTTGGCTCGGGATTTTGGTATGAGAGAGGAAGGAGCCTTTGTCACAACTAAAACACCCTCAACTCACCTCGTCTCTCGACGGGTCTCAATTAGCATCAAAATAATCATCTTTTACTATGTTTGGTTTGACAATTAATACAATGATAGTAAATTACATTTCATAAAAAAATTGAAATGGAAGAGCAAAAGATAAGATAT
Organism: Hydrangea macrophylla; assembly: GCA_033977485.1. Taxonomy (NCBI): domain Eukaryota; kingdom Viridiplantae; phylum Streptophyta; class Magnoliopsida; order Cornales; family Hydrangeaceae; genus Hydrangea; species Hydrangea macrophylla. Next base: position 82,935,303 of record CM066987.1, read on the forward strand.
CATTCATAAGATCTAAGCCAAATATCACACAATGCAAAGGTGAGAGATCACACAAACAAACCTAGAAAAAATCGTCTAATCACATATCAAGTAATCAAGTTTTCCTAATCTAGGAGGGGACATGGATTGTTCTTGAAACAAATAATCAAAGAGATCAAAATATGCTTAGCAAGCTAGAATGATGCATGTTAATCTTTAGGAAAAGAAGACCTCTCAATCCCCGGGATGGATGAGAAAGGATGATTAGATTGAGGGAAAGCATTGACGTGTGATCAAGTTCATTCCTTATAATCTTCTTAGATTAGGGGTCACAAAAGCCCCAAATCTTGCATGGATGCAATGTATGATCCTAGAATGTGCAAAGGTTGTAGTGTGTTTGTGTACATGGACTTTCTAAAGTGACTTAGAAGTCTAAAATATGCATGAATGCATGAAGGAAATTATCATATAATATGTACAAATATAGTATGAATTACTTCCTAAAAGTTGAACTAATTTAGATTGTATGTAAGCATCAAACCAAAGAATGAAAGTAAAAGTACACTTGCTGTGAATAGTGAACAGAATAGTGACTTGATCTTGTGAAAATTGGAAAGTGAGGTTAGAAATGTTTTTAATGCATGATTTTTCATGGAGATCATCCTTATTGTGTCTAGAACACATACCAAAAATTCAATCTACAATAACTATTACAGATTGAGAGAAATCATATAAAAAATAGAGGCTACTCAGAAACAGAGTCTGTACCGTCAATTGAAATGTTGAAAAATCTTAGAAAATGAAAATAAAACATATAGAGGCCCATATAATACATAAATTTCCCTTATACACTGAAGTTCAAGGAAAAAATGAGTTGGGACAACTCCTTTTGGAAAAGTATTCTGAAAAACAAGTTGAAAGTCAACCAAGCTGCTGTGACAGTAAAGACAAAATGTCTGAAATGAATGTTTGGGCCAAAATGGAACCCTTCCAAGTGTTTCCAAACCAAACCAAAAATCATGAGTGTTCTCTAATGAGTTAGGAAGACTCTCCAAGTGGTATTGAATCCATACATTGAGTATTGAGTTCTAGAGAAATCTTTGAACTCAGATCATTCACTGTTTTGAAGATTTCTTGAGAAAATAAGGTTTGTTTTTTTGGAATCCAAATATTGGGGGTTTTAGAAGGGCTTTGAAATAGGAGTTTAAAAAGTATATTTTTAACATAAAATGGAGATTATAACCTCTTGGAATATCAACATCAAACCCAAGTCAAGAACTTCCAAGATTGTTGGAGAGATTTGTTTTCATTTGAGCATAACTTCAAGAATACTTTGGAAGTATTGGGGTTTTAATCATCATCTATCAAACATGTTTTTGAGGTTAAGAGCTACTATCCATAAGGATTCACTCACATCAAACTTCATGTCATCACTTAGATGATGATGAACTATAAGTAAAACAAAGAAAATAAAAAACAAATGAGGTAAGAGGAGATGAACATTATATATAATCAAGAAAATAAACAATCAATAGATGATATTCAACGGTGGAACCACAAGCATTCAACCTCTCATATATGTGTGTATGTGTGTGTAGATATCTCTCTAAATTTCAAAGAAGATGAAGAAAATGAATTGAAATCTTGTGAACATAAGTTTAGTTTTGAGAAAACTAGTTGAAACTCACATTTGGATTGGATTTTGAAGAAGAAAATCTCTATTCCTCTCTCTATTTCTCACTAACTCTCTATATCTCTCTAATGGCTTCCAAGTTCTTCCCCAATTGGAAGCAAATGGGTTTCATTTTTAGGCCAACTTGGGTAGGTATTTTAGGTTTTAAAAAGTCTCTAATTGGTCCAAAATTTTCAGAATTTCAAAACTATGTCGTTTTGTTTATTGAAAATATGAATTAAAACCCAAAAATTAACCAAAAATTACAAAAACAAAATTGAAAAATGACTCAGAGTGCCGCCGCGGCACTCAGCCACTGCTGCTGCGGAAGTGGGCCAGTGCCGCAGCGGCAGTCAACCCCCCCCCCCCTGTTGACCAGAATTTACATTTTGGCCCCTGAAACTCCCAAAATTCGTGAAACGGGCCTATTTCGTCCAAAATTCATAGAAAATTCATACAAAATCCAAATTGAGATTGTGATATACTGTTGGAAAGGTATTGAGGTCTACATTCCATAAAAAATAGTTTGGAGTTGGGTCACTTTGGAAAGTTTTGTGGTATTTGCGATAAAAGCCGAATTGATCGCATTTTTCATCTTCAGAAATTCATAACAAATGCGTTTTAGATCCAGAAATTATGTGCGATATACCGTTGGAAAACTATTGACATCTAGTATTTGATAAAAATATTTTAACGTCGAAAAGGAGACTTTGATTTTTGGTCAAACTTGCAGTCAATCAGTCAAACAGTGCACTTCCAGGAAATTCCAGGAAGTTTTGGGAGCCTCCAAAGACTGACGTTTCTGACTGATTTTCTTTTAAAACATATTTTAAGACTTTTCACATGATCTAGGATGATTTCAAAACTTTTGGGCGAATTCGGATGATTTTGGTCAAACCCTGGTCAAACTTGATCAAAATGGTCAACGGAAACTTTCCGGAAACTTTCGGGACTTTCGAGGGTCTCTGGGAGCTTACGATTTCAAATATTTATCTTTTCAAATACTTTTTTTTTTGTTTTAAACAAAATCGAATGATTCTTGAGATTCTAGGCCAATTCGGAGAGTTTTGAGCTTTTAAAGACATTTTGGTCATTTCTTTGATTTCTTGAGAGTTAGAGGCAATCTCTAAAAATCCGATCTTTCTAATCATTGAGGTTTGACATGTTTGTGGCCTCCTAAATCTGTTAACCGACAAAATGGAGTGTCTACACTATTATCTCGAATAGAGATAGTAGATTTACATCAAGATTTTGGAAGGTCTACAAGAGGCTATGGGCACGAAGTTGAATTTTAACACAGTTTTTCATCCGCAAATAGACGGACAATCAGAGCGGGTAATTCAGATATTAGAAGACATGCTTAGACTATGTGTTCTTGATTTTAAAGGTGATTGGGAAGAATACCTGTCATTGGCAGAATTTACTTACAATAATAGTTTTCAATCCAGCATTGGGATGGCACCTTTGAAGCTTTATATGGGCGTAGATGTCGTTCGCCGATCTGTTGGACTGAGGTAGGAGAACGAAAATTGTTGTGACCTGAGATAGTTCAGCAGACCACCGAAAAAATTAAGTTGATACAGCAACAATTACAAACAGCTCAAGGTCGTTACAAGAGCTACGCGGATTTAAAAAGGAGACTAATAGAGTTTGAAGTTAGTGATTATATGTTTTTAAAGGTGTCACCGACTAAGGGAATTGTAAGGTTTGGAAAACATGGAAAACTAAATCCGAGGTATGTTGCACCCTTTGAGGTCATTGGTAGAGTTGGACCAGTAGCATACCGGTTAGAGCTACCACAAGAAATGGAGAATGTGCATAATGTATTCCACGTATCAATGTTGCGACGTTGTGTGTAAGATTTATGTCACATCATTACGCCAGAATCGTTGGAGATTAGAGATGACTTGACTTACATAGTGTTAGGGATATATACTAAAAGCCATGCTTTATGTAGTTGATTTATTATTCATTTAATAAAATCAGTTAATCCATTTTTTATGAGAATCTGTGTGGGCAATGTTTGTATTATATTATTTATTTAATATTATGCATGTGTGTCTCTCATTCTATATAATAGGTGGTTTGGTGTGTAGAGTTCGGCTTACACACGGAAGATCAGGCCATCAGATATTATAGAATATAAGATTTTGGTTTACAGTCTTAGATGGGATTGGACACACCATCGGTAGGACTGCAGCATGGTGTTGTAGTAGGTTTGTCTTGACTACGGGAAACGGTATAGTTTCAACTCACCATGCTGGTACATTTTGTGTATTAAACAGGACCGACTTGGGGTAATTATCTTTATACTGACTTATAAGATAATTAATACCTCATGACTATTATGAGTGTTTATGCTCTAAATCCTAATTTAATTTATAGACACGTACATTTGATATTTATACTTTGATCCCTAAAAGGGTGAGATCCTTAAATGGGTCAATATCTCATTGGATTGGGTGGCAATATTAATTGTATGGTGGATATTAATTAATGATGGAATCCATGTCTCAATTTTGGGATTGATGATATCCCCTTGAGAAAGCTTATAAGTTTTGATTATGTCAAACCCTGCAGGTGGATTTTGTATCCGACATATCAGATAAGTTAAGCAGAGGATCTCAAGGAATTTTAAGAAATTAATTAAATATGATTGTCAGTAATTATATTTAATTAATGGATATCTGTAATCTTAACATGGGGAGATAATAAGCATTTAATAACATGGAGCTCGAAATATATTTTTGAGATAAGGGTAGGAGTGCAATTATAATTCTTTAGTGGTATGAATTATAATTTATGGAAATAGGAATCTGATTCAGTTCGAATTAGGGTTTCCTAATTCCATAAGGAAGCCTATTCCTTATTGACTTCTTATGGTCCCTATCGTAGCCTATATATATGCTGCCTTGGCTCTTCTCTCAGGTTGCATGATTTCATATTCTAAGCTTCCCTTAACCTCCTAGCTTTCTTCTAGAAGGGTTTCCACCAAACCCTAGTCTCTGTGAGCATTCAAGAGACATAGGAGTGTAGATCGCTAGCGTCGGACAACGCTCACTGAAAGAGCTTCGGACTGCTCGATACTGATCGAAAGTTGCTGAATTTTTTACACAACGTTCCTGACGTCGAGACGGAGCTGCTGTTAAAAATTCAAGTAAATCGGAGATCGTTTGATCCTCCTGACGAACACATATTTGTCGGATCAATGTGATCAGGATTGAATCGTCACAGCAATCAAAGAGAGTGTTATAACTGGGAATAGAAAATAGAACGTAAAGAGGGAAGAGCAGAAAACTAAAAGGATTTCGAAAGAGCCCACACTCAGTTCGATATTCTGGCAGCAAAGGAATACGGTAGAAGATCGTCAGCTGTTATCGAGCCCGTGTTCTCGATTCGTCTACTACAGCAATCCAATTTTGCAGTTCAAGGTAACCCTAGTTCCGCCCTTGTAGGGTTATTATAGATTTCATGAAATTTTTTGCAGTACCAACTTATACGCACTATCAACGGATTCTAGGAACGCAGTTTCCTAACACATAGAGCATCCACTGAGAATTCCCGATGCAAAAGTTCAAGTGAGAACCAAGACTATTCCATTGGTTATGGTTTTGTGGCGGAATCACTCCGTTGAAGAGGCTATGTGGGAACGACAAGATGAGATGCGTGAGAAATACCCATTCCTATTCGAAACTTGAGGTACTTTAAGTTTGGGGACAAACTTCTTTTAAGGAGGGGAGAAATGTAACACCCGTTCCCGCGATTAACCGTTAATCATGGTTTAGCATGCATTATCATAATTAATTGGTGTTTATTGACACATATTTGGATGGGTTTTAGCTCACTTGTTGGTTGTGGGTGTCCAGTTTGAGAACCCAATGTTGGCCAATGTGGCAGTCCCAAATTGGGACATGAGTTGAGAAGTTCCATTGTGATGGGACAAAGTTGTGGAATCACCCTTATATGCTTAAATATTTATTAAGGCATATGTGAAATATTTATATGTTTAAATACATTGTTGATTGTTGGAGACCATTTATGTGGTCATTTGGGATACCTTTGTGAGAACGAAATGAACACGTTACATAACTTGTAGGCTAATTAGTAACTTCATAAAATTATGTGGGACCACTTATGGGACCAACGTGAGACAAAGACAAATACCCACTTAAGTTTGAAGGATTAAATAGTTAGTTATAAAACTAGTTAGGGGTGTAAATAAAAATAACCAAAAGTTGGGTGGGTTTCATAATAGAAATGTTAAGTTACATATATGAGTTGTAGAGACAAGAAGATATTCATATCTTCTTCTTCTCCAAATTGGGTCGGTTAGAGAGGAAAAGAGACGAGGGTTCACCGGAGCTTCTCGACGACGATTAACGCGCCATTCAACTTCCAATTTCAATTCCGAGATCGGATTCGGACGTAGAGTTGAGTTCTACATTCTGGTACTGAATTTATTGAGTTTAATAATTGTATTTCTCGCTACCCAACTCGGAGCGGTAATCTGTTGTTTGCCGAATTCATCTAGGATTTAACCCAGAGTAGATTTAAGCTTTAATTTCTTAACTAGGAGCGAATTGCAAAGAGGTGAGTGGTTTCAATCTTTTTTTGGGATGAGATTCATGTTTATGTTCTTTGGTTGTTAATTACATGCTTACTTAGCTTAATTACCCATGTTTAGCTATGATTTTGTGAAAAGCATGGTGAAATATTTATGTGAGCATGTTTAGTTGTCTATTTGGGTCAAAGGAAAGCTTGTATGAATTCGCCATGAGATTGTTTTATGGAGACGACCACCTATTGCCGATAATGGCATTAGATCGCAAGTGTGAGGCGTGGGTCATTGGCTTGTGCCATGGACTATCGGGGGAGTCGCGGACTTGCGGGTAGTGGTGGATGAAATACTTGCTTATCCGGAGATCATTTTATTTGTTGAGTTGAATATAAACATTGATATGTAATCCGTGTGCTTGATTAATATCTCTCACTAAGCATATAGCTTATATATTGTAGTTGTTATTGAATAACCATTGTAGATGAGCACGGCAGCAAGAATCCGGGGAGATGAACTTGGGGGATTGTGGAGTTGAGAAAGTGTATGAATATTGTAGTTTATGTTTATAGCAGTTTTGTGCAAGACTTGTAATTTTGGGATAATCCGAGTATGTACGGGTTAAGTTGGGAATGTGTTAAACTTAGTTGGTTATGTTAGTTTCTTGCTTTGTTGCTCCCAGACTTATATAAATTTTGTAATCGGAGTTTAGTATCTTGTGGAAACCTTTCAAACTCATGTTTTATGGTTTGGATATGCTAGTTGTAAATTTGGATCAAGACTCTTGTGTTTTGGTTGAACTTGTGAGAATTGGGGAGTATTTGGGAGAGATGACATTGCACAACTTGTTTGATGTTTCTAATCATGTTGGTGTCTGATGAGAATGATTTAAAATAGTTTTAGAATGATTTGGAAAAGTTTTTAGAAGTCTTCATGAGATTTGGTTTGGATTTGGGATGATTTAAACTTGCAAATCAGAGTTTTGCTTTTGCAACAAGTTTTTAGCAGCAGCAAAATGTGTTCTGCAGAAAGTTAGATTAATCTAACTCTGAGTTTAATTGATCTAACTCTGGGCAGAGTTATCTCTGCAGAGAGTTGGATTGATCTAACTCTGGGCAGATCTTGTTTATACAGAAGTTGGATTGGACACAAATATCTGTGCTTGGGCAAACTTTTGGCAGAATGCTTGAGCACTTTGGGCAATTAAATTCATGTTTTAAATGAGCATAACTTGGTCTAGGGAGTTTGTATTCATGTGATGTTTTCAACGTTGGGTTCCTTATTTGAAAAGCTTTTTGAGATGAAATCCGACAAAAATTGCAAATGACCATTTTGTCATTTTGCTTGTTTTGTTCAGATTAAAGGTTTATTTGTGCATGTTTTCCTACTTTTGCATTCCTAATTGATGTTTGAAGGCCTTGGTGGCATGCCACGTGTCCTAGGTTCACATGTGTGGATCTGGGGCGTGACAGTGTGGGTATATATGGAACTATGTGTGTGCATACAAAAATGTTCAAGTCCCAAATCAAAACTAACGAAACTCACCAACAACATATATCACAGCTATGTACATGGTGTTGGCGGCGATGAAGGCATTTGTCGTGATGGAGTCGTTTCATGGCGGTGGTGGTGGTGGTTGGTTAGTAGAGGCAGTGGTGGTGCTAGTTGTGGTGATGGTGGTGGTTGGTTGGTGGAGGCAGTGGTGGTGCTAGTTGTAGTGATGGTGTTGGTCGTGACTGGTGGTGGTGGTGGTGGTGGTGGTGGGTTGGTTGGTGGTGGTGTTTAGTTAGGGTTAGGTTGAACGAAAATTCCGATTCCGACCAATTCCGATCCGAAAATTTTCGATTTTGGCTACTAAAAATAATTTTCGAATTCCGAATTCCGAAAATTTTAGAAAAAATCGGAATCATTTTAAAAATTCTGAAAATTCCGAAATTCCGTTCCGAAAATTCTAAAATTATTCCAAATTAATTCTGAATTATTTCCGACTTATATATATATTACATACATACAAATATACTATATCATAGTTATATAGGGGTAGGGGACTCTGTATTTTTCAAGAGTTTTGTACTACACTAAAAAATTACCAACGTTCAATATTAGGTTTTAGAAAGGAGACCACTCATTCAGTCCCATTCTCTAAAAGTCTAGGGTTTCAAACTCAAAGACTCAAAGTGAGCCGTTGCAGCTCGTCCTCATCATTGTCGTCGTTGTTCACTGTTGCAATTTGGTTCGTCCTTCTCTCTCTCTCTCTCTCTCTCTCTCTCTCTCTCTCTCTCTCTCTCTCTCGCTCTCTCTCTCTCTCGAGCATATTCCGAAAATGTTCCGAAATTATTCCAAAAAATTCCGATTATGAAAATATTCTGAAAAATTCTGATTTCGAAAATTCTGAAAAATTCTGAAAATTCGGAATCGGAGTAGATTTTGGAAATTCCGAATTTTCAAAATCGGAATCGGAATCGGAATCGGAACGGATTTTGGAATTCTAAAAATTTCAGAATTTTTCCCGAAACAGTGATTTATGTTCCGTTCTGGCCGAAACTCACCTCTAGGTTAGATTAATTAGGGTTTCTTAGGTGAAGATGAGGGCAAAAATATCATTTTACACAAGAGTTGATGTTTATTTAATTTTCAAAAAGCACATTACTGACTTTTAAATTGTCAACTAATTATTAACTGATTTTTAATTTTCCTTTTAAAATTCTACAAATTGCTTGTCATGATGCCCATGAAATAGGAGATTGGTGTATGGTTTGGATAAGAAGGTTACACCACGTCAACATACTAACGTGATGTGATAACTCACTGAATAATTTCTGGTTTTTTTATGCAAGTCAACAAATAACCTTTGTAATGAGTACTTTATCCACATTTAAGATACTTCTTCTGTGTCAAAATTAAATTCAACATTTTAAGGAAACACACAATTATTGCACGCGTTAAATTTTGAGTTTTCAAAATTACACTTCAAAATTTTGCCATTAATTCAAAGAAAAGGTAAAACCGAAAATTTACAAATATCTAGCTTTAACTTCTCCAATATTCCAATGACAACTACTCTGGACCATTCCAAAATAAAAAGTGTGACAATAATTTTAGGACATTCAAAAATTGGAAGGAATAGTTGATACTAATTCTTCTGGCACATATTTAGAGCCCTACTTTCCATTTTGGTATTTCTTAAAATTGTTTCCATTTTTAAAAAGTCAATGCATACTTTTCATCGAATTTTTTACCCGAGGCATCAAAATGGGGAAAATAAGTCCCTCACCCATCACTGTTTCAACTTAATTCCCAAACCCATCACTTTTCTATAAGTCGCGACTTCAACTAGCGATTTCAGGCCAAACCAAATCCAGGCTGAAATCGCGAGTTCAAATAGCGACTTTACAAGAACTCGCTACTTGGAGTAGCGACTTCATCAGAAATCGCTACTTGAAGTAGCGACTTCATCAGCAGCTAAATTCCCAGCAGTCTGTCCATTGCAGCAGCTCCCTGCTAGATATCCAACATATATTGCAGAATTGAACCACCAAGCATTATTAATCCAACATAATTAATCCAATTACAATGTGTATTTGTAAAAAGTGAGAGAGAGTGGGAGAGAGATAGAGATATGTGTGAGAGAGTGGGAGAGAGATAGAGAGTGCGAGAGAGTGGGAGAGATAGAGAGTGTGAGAGAGATAGAGAGTGCGAGAGAGTGGGAGAGATAGAGAGTGCGAGAGAGTGAGGGGGAGGGGGAGAGAGATAGAGAGTGCGAGAGAGTGGGAGAGATAGAGAGATAGGTGCAAGAGAGTGGGAGAGAGTGGGAGAGATAGAGAGTGCGAGAGAGTGAGGGGGAGAGAGATAGAGAGAGTGGGTGATACAGAGAGTGGGAGATAGAGAGAGAGAGAGTGAGGGGGTGAGAGATAGAGAGAGTGGGTGATAGAGATAGAGTGAGAGAGAGAGAGAGTGGGTGGTAGAGATAGAGTGAGAGAGAGAGTGGGAGAGATAGAGAGAGAGTGAGGGGGAGAGAGATAGAGAGAGATAGTGGGAGAGAGATATAGATGTATAGAATTAAAAAAAATTATATATATACAAATGTGTAACTATTTGTTTATAATACATCAAAAAACAAACAAAAGTGTAATTATTTTGTGGATCCTATGGACTATCTTTGTTTATAATGTGTCCCACACCACGGAACCCTCTTCGTTCTCTTAGGCCTACCCTCTGCCTGTGGTGGATCCTCCACGAGTGGAACCTCCTCTGCGGCCTGTGGCTAGATGACCTGCGATACCCCTCGCCCTCTACGGCCATGACGACCTCTACCCCTAGCGTAAACTGAACGTATCGGAGGTCGTCGCTGAGACTCGGCCTGTGTCAAAACCTCATCCTGTGTCTCTGCCATGGGGGTATCATGTCCAGTCGTCTCTCTCGCCTCCACATGCATCTCCTCCGCCCCCACCTGCGTCAAACTCTCCACCATCATCACCATCGCCTCGAACTGTGAATTTGTATGTGGTAGCGGGATCAACGATGACGACGGTGCATCTGTACATGTGTACTGTGGGATGGAGAAGTCACGGATCGGAGATATACGGAACTGAGAGCCCCCTGGAGTGTAAGGCCTATAAACGTCGTCCGTATCATCATATGCATACACAGTAGGACCCTGATCATCTGGTGTATGTAGCTCAGACTCAGAGTGTGTAGATGGGTCTGTCTACTCCTGAGTCTGAGACTGAGGCTGAGTATGATGATGCGTCTGAGGATGAGGATGAGGCTGTGGATGAGGATGCGTCTGAGGCTGAGGCTGAGGCTGAGGCTCTGAGACGCGGGGCACGAATACTATGGAAGATGGAACACCCCCCGTCTAAACGTCGGTCCTCATGAACAGCCTGTAATGAATGCTCAGTAATAGTACGAATCTCCTCCAATGCCGCCATCACCTCTGGAGGGACGGAATGAGGGCCGCCTGCTGCTAAACTAGCCAACACCGATCGTGCAACCTCATACACACGAGTCACACCATCCTCCTGAAAAACAAATGGAAAGTATAATTAAGTATTCCACATTTTATGCCAAGTGCAGGATGAAAATTTTATATGATGTACGATAAGTAAAACATCTCACCAGAACGCCGCGAATCGTACCGACTGGCTGGAAGCCAACAGTCGGTGGATCTCTAACTGGTCCAATCAGTCTACGTGTAATGCGGCTATACCATCTCATATATGGGTCTGAGGCAAGCATCTGAGCTGCATCTAGAATACCTTCCATAACATGCTGTAGCCGATGGTCCCAGAGCTCTACATACTCCCTATGGAAGTGACTCCAGTCGGTATTCGCATGACCACGTCGATCAATGCGATGTAATGTCCTCATAGTGTTACATGGCTCTGGGACTACCTGCCTCATAGTGTTACATGGCTCTGGGAGGCAATAGCGATGATACCCATCGGGCTTATGAAACCCTACATCATGCTCATTCACCGCAGAAAGGATGCCTTTATGTCGATCGGATATTAAACAAATGCCTTCTCTGCCAGGCACAACGTAGTCCCTTAGCAATTTCAGAAACCACGTCCATGTTGCAGCTTTCTCCTCGTCAACGATGGCAAATGCTAAAGGAAAAATTTGATCGTTTGCATCTGTTCCCATAGCGATTAGTAATTTGCCCTTATATTTCCCATACAAGAATGTGGCGTCGATACTTATGACGGGGCGACAGTGTTTGAACCCATCAATGGACGCCTTAAACGCCCAAAATACTCTTTCGAAGTTCTTTACAGTCGCACTACCACCGTTCACATAGAACCATTTAACAACCGTTCCAGGATTATACTGTTGAATTGCAGCCATGAACTTGGGCAATTCTGTGTATGATGTACACCAATCCCCAAATATCATTCCAATGGCTTTCTGTTTCGCATTCCACGCCTTCTTGTATGAGACGGTGTACAAATACTTATCTTTCACCTTTTGTAATAGCGCAACGATGTTAATAGATATGTCCTCCTTAATCATTGGCATTATGTCCCTAGCCACTAGCCGAGCATTTAGATTTCTATGACCAAGGTTCATCATAGGGGACAAACAAGTGTAGCTTTGCTCAACCTTTATGACTTCAAACATCCCGTGTCATTTCAACCTTGCCCGTAGTTGCCACTTGCAACCTTGTGACGCTGCAAATTCACATTCCAACGACCAACGATCCGGACTGGTTTGAGCCACCACGTAGCGTTGATGTGTTCTTATCGAGTACAACTCCACAAATCTCTGAAGATCATCTTTTGTTTTGAACAGCATACCCTTCACCAACTCGTCTCGGTCTGGATTCCATTGCCCACCCTCAATCTTTGAAGCATAACATGCCTCTCCAGTATGGATGCCCAAGTCAAACGATGTAAAAGTTGATGAACGAGGCTCATACAAAGCATTTTCAGGATTTATTTGGGCAGTCGGCTCAATATCTTCGATAACATCGTCTTCCTCATCCCCCCCTGTATACTCGTCTGCATGCACATCTTCTTCATCCGAGTTTTCCGGTGTCAAGTTGGTGTCCATTCCTCTGTGTGCCCAATCATCACCATATCCGCAATCATCTGAATTGAACTGCACATGAATTGGCCGTTCTGAAACAATGTCTTGCATCGGACTCCTGTAATCATTCTGACTGTTTTGCAATGCATTTGAGCAATCCACATGTTGTCTAGACGTGGATGGCAATAATCCCTGTACAAACGGGTTTGAGCTTTCGCCTTCTTGTGTCAACAGAGAGGTGTACGGCCCAATCCAGTCATCTAATGTTTGATGGGCATCGGGAAGATTCTCTGTCTCGACATATAGATCCATAGAGTTTATAGCCGCATTGGTAGATGCTGTTTCTAGTATTACTTGCAGACTTTCGTCATCAATTACTTCAAACGGTATAAACTTGGAAACCTGATATCCAAGAACCGACGGAAACCTACAAGTGAACTTCAAACGAACACTATTCTGATGAACCCCCATTTTCTTGCAGACGTTTCTAACAACTTCAGTGTATTGAGCATCTGTTCTCAGGCGAATGAAACTTCGACAGTTACTATCATAGTATAGACCATCAGCTCCGATGCACATGTTCCCCCCCCCCAATACAGCATTAAAGTCACAACACTAGCCATTTTAATACCTTCACATTTGCAAATTCAAGTGTAAGTAATCAATGAGAGAGACTATAATGAAGAAATATAGTGATGTGATCACTTCTCAGGGATCATATATACTACAATATGTAGCAGTCAAAGGACGCCTATCTAGTAATTATTAGCTTTAGACAGTGAAAATGTGTGTGGGAGAGACGAATGATAGAAATTCCTATCTAGGAGTTGGTATGCTTCATGAGTAGGAGGGGAGTGGAGTAGGAGTGACCATATATACAAGCGGAGTGGAGTAGGAGAATGGAGACTCCTATTCCATTCCGCTCCATTGCCATTCCTAACCTTAACCGAACCTCACCAACTCCTTCGCCAACCCCATCACAGTTCACCACAACCATCTTAGCCCTCACACATGACCTAACCGAACCCCTCTAACCCCTCTCCAACCTCAGCCAAACCCCACCCACCCTAGTCGCAGCCCCTTCTTTCAATTTCTATTGATTTCTTTTCTATTTCTTTCCCCTCTACCATCTCAGTTTGCTGATTCAAATAGATTGCACCTCGATTGTACGATTTATTATGTTTTAGATGAATGTTCCTAAAGAATTTTAGGGTGATGCTATACTTACTGCGTCCGCTGCATTTCACAAAGTACTTATTACATGTTATCTTATAAATCGTATGTGTGTGTGTGTGTCTACAGAGAGAGAGAGAGAGATGTGAGTGTGTGTATGTGTATCTGTGTGTGTGTCTACAGAGAGAGAGAGAGAGAGAGAGAGATGTGAGTGTGTGTATGTGTATCTGTGTGTGTCTACAGAGAGAGAGAGAGAGAGAGATGTGAGTGTGTGTATCTACAGAGAGAGAGAGAGATGTGAGTGTGTGTATGTGTATGTGTATCTGTGTGTGTGTCTACAGAGAGAGAGAGAGATGTGAGTGTGTATCTACAGAGAGAGAGAGATGTGAGTGTGTGTATGTGTATCGTGTGTGTGTCTACAGAGAGAGAGAGAGAGGCACCTGAGAGAGAGAGATCACACCTGAGAGAGAGAGAGAGAGAGATCGCAGAGGGCTGAGAGAGAGAGATCACAGAGATAGAGAGAGAGAGCAGAGACTGTGAGGGAAGAAGAAGAAGACGCGGCGGGTTTATTCACTTTAAAAGAAATCGCTACTTGAAGTAGCGGTTCCTACTTTAAATGAAGTCGCTACTCCAAGTAGCGAGTTCTTGTAAAGTAGCTATTTGAACTCGCGATTTCAGTCTGGATTTGGTTTGGCCTGAAATCGCTAGTTGAAGTCGCGACTTATAGAAAAGTGATGGGTTTGGGAATTAAGTTGAAACAGTGATGGGTGAGGGACTTATTTGCCCCATTTTGATGCATCGGGTAAAAAATTCACTTTTCATCACATTTCTTATTTTGCCCTAATTTTATTTAGGTGAGTAAAAGGTTGGAAGGAGTTTAAGATATTGTTAGGAACAATTTTGGAAGATTGTGTCATTTCTTAATTAGTTTGATTTTCAAAGAGAGTAATGATATGCTCTCTAAATTTTAATCTCAAATTTACATTTCAAATAATGTGGCAGTAATGTGATAGAGAGACCACCTTCAATAATGATGAGACCACTAAAACGTCATTTAATCAAAATTCAATGTGTCCACTGCTATATTATTTGATATGTGAATTTGAGATTAAGATTTGGTAAGCATTGTATTCCACTTTCGAAGATGGTTTGTGAATTTGGAGGAAGTACTTCTCGAACACTGGTGGCTTTTAGCGTAATAAAATGACACTGCAAGGGTATTTTGGCCATCGAGATGGCTTCTCGGAAGGCTTGGAACAACCAAGGTTGCTATTCAACCGTTTGGCGTTTTATGTCCAATGCCAAAAACCACTGACCGAATTAACCAAACGATTCAAAACTTTGAAAGAGAGAAAAACAAAAAAGCCATCTCTCTCTCTCTCTCTCTCTCTCTCTCTCTCTACTCCTTCTGGACACCCTTCTCTGCCTTCTGATTCATATACATTCTTTCTCTAGAATGTACAGCATCCACTAAAGTTCAGCCATTGAAAGACACAAATTTTCTGGATACTCAGATCGGAATCCGGCGACCCATTTGAGATTTTGACAGACCCAGATCGAATCTGAGAGAGATTGACCAGAAAATTCATAAATTGGCAATAACCCATCATTGAAAGTACGAGATAAACAGAGAAGGAGGGTGTGGTTGTAAAGAAGATAAGAAAGGGAGTGGTCACTTTGTAATTGAGTGTGAAATTGTGGGGCGTATAGAAATGCAAAAATAACTGATTCATGGGGACTTGTTTCAGTTGTGAAGAAGAAGAAGAGCAGCAACAACGAAGAAAACATTTGAACAACAAGCCAGGTATACATTTCAATATACAGTTGAGTTATTATGTATTTTATTCAATTAATATGTTAAGTTATTGTCTGTTACTTTATCCATTTGATGGGAATTTCTGGAGAGGGAATTCTTAATCTATAATCATAAGTAGATGATGAGGGTCACTGAATTGTTGATTAATAAGACAGTACTTTAGATATGCAGAGAATTGAGAGATTGGTGTTATTTATTGTTACACTTGTGGGTGATGATGTGCCCCCAATGTGTCTCATGAACTAAGGTGCTTGCGATTATTGAGTGTTAATTACAGTAGTTGAGTGTTGAATTTTAGGTAGATTAATATCTCTTAGATATGATTCAGACTGCTTGCAATAATAGTAAGAGAAATTTGGATCATGTAGTGAGAGTCTAACAATGTTGCTCAAATGGTTCATTCAGGATCTTAGTACTATCTAATTTGGAACAAGTATCAGAAATCATAGATAGCTTATTAGATGATACAAAGATGGTTTGGTCAACAAAATTTCTGAGTACTGTATTCTAGGCCACCATTAGTTACATTTCTCTTTCACTAGCAAAGCGTCCATTTTCAAAGTTTCGTAAGGCTGTGTGTGGATTGTGGATTTAAAGAAGGAAAAGGCAGTAGAATGGAAATGAGAAGGAAAGCTATTTTCCTAGCATTTGGATTAGTGTTTTACTCCACGCTTAATAACTCTAGAACCTTAAATATCCAACATATAATAGCTACTCAAGAAAAGAGAAAGGGAAAGTAACTAACAACATTCAGGATTTTTAATTTTATTCTAACTGTATTTTTTTTTTCTTCGTTATCACTGTTTTATATATTAACCAAATAAAGAAGGTGTTCTTCTCAGTGTTTTCTTTTGCTTCTCCTCCCTAAATCCACAAACCAAACAAAGCCTAAAGGAATGTTTCAGTCCATGATTGATGTTGAATAAGAGAGAGAGAGAGAGAGAGAGAGAGAGAGAGAGAGAGACTTGAAAATTTGTTTTAGCTAAACACACTAGTACTTACCTTTATATCGTACTTGAATTTTGGTTGAATTAGGCAATGTCACATCTCCTGCAAAAGCAAACTCAACATATCTCGATAAATCCACTTCACCAGAGTCAAATGGGATTAAAGTTGCAAGCAACATTGTGGTGCTTCCAAAAAATGTAAGGGACCTACGTCAAAACCCCGGAAATAGCAATGTCGATATTTTCACATATGAAGAAATGAGGCTAGCAACCAATCAGTTCCGGCCTGACAAAGTTCTCGGTGATGGTGGGTTTGGGATGGTCTATAAAGGAGTTATAGATGAGAAAGTGAGACCGGGGTACAAAACCACTCAAGTTGCCATTAAAGAGCTTGATCCGGAAGGGTTACAAGGTGACCGAGAATGGCTGGTATGTTTCTTCACTTATCTAAGTTCCATTGGGTTATTTATGTTCTTCCTAAAAGAGGATGGTGTTTGACTTTATTCTTCATCTTTAGAACAAGTGACTGAAATCAATTTTACGAATACAAAAAGGCTTTAAGAATTAAAATATGGTATAGAAAAGTGTATCTATTATGACAATACTAAAGTTATCCGTTTGAAAAAGATAGTCAACTCAACGGAGTCCAGTTACTATGAACAACATGCTTGATACAGGGGTCTCACCTACGCAGCACTGATACGGACATGAGACATGGATACGACACGACACGGGCACGGCGACATGGCAAATCTTAAAAATGTAGGATATCCATACGGCTAGAGCATGGAGAATTATTGCTTTTAATCAATTATAAAATATACTGTCATGTTTACTCCCGTTTCCAAAATTTTCAGATGAACATTACTTATCTCCCATCTTTCTCTATTAAGACTTGTGCCTCAAAATTTTAAATGTTTGCCTGTGTCGGTGTAAGAAACTTATGACACGTTTTTGTACCTCCACATGGGATCATCATTTATGCAAAGAAAGTGAATTAAATCAGTGAATGCAGTAAAATTGGTTATTTACTTAATTCTTTTTTAGATGGTCTATTGGTTTTTGCAAGCTGGAATTGTTTCGGGCAAAAAGTATTATGACTTGGACTCTGTGGACCTTTACACATTTTTTTGAAAGAAAAAATTTAGAACAAAAAACAACAAAAAGAAAATGAAGAGGGAATCATTTTTATCTATTAAGTATTTAGTATTGTGTTGTTCGTTTGCAGGCCGAAGTCAACTATTTAGGACAGCTACACCACCCTAATCTAGTGAAACTTATTGGGTATTGCTGTGAAGATGACTACAGATTGTTGGTCTATGAATACATGGCCTCGGGGAGCCTGGATAAGCACCTCTTTCGCAGTGAGTTACTAGTGTTATTGTGAATTGTGATACTGTCTGACTTGATAATGAAGCGTTATTACTATTACCATCTGAACAACATTGAACGGTAGAAGAGACCACTAAATATGAACTCACCATATATCTGTACAATATATTAGTCATATTTAGTATGTAATGTCAATCTGAAGTTGTGGATATTCATGAAAAACTCAAATTAAGGGAACCCATTTTTTACAATTTAGAATATTACTTATAGGTAGTACGTATTAATATATTACTTACAATTTAACATCACTTCAATTTAAGTGGTAAAGTCTTTATATAAACAAGGAAGATCATGACAGTGAGATTGTTTTGCTCCTATTTTTGGTGTATTACTCAGAATGGAAAAAGAAGAAGAAAATAACTTGGGCAAGACTGAAATCAAGTGCTCACTTTCGTGAGCAACTTAGGCAACTTAGACTAAAGCATTAGTAAAAATGAAAAATTGGCTTTCTAGCTATTCACACTATATCTATCTGTGTTGGTAGGAGTGTGTGCTACACTAACTTGGTCCAGAAGGATGAAGATTGCTTTGGATGTTGCAAAAGGGCTTGCTTTTCTTCATGGTGCTGAAAGACCCATTATATATCGTGATTTTAAGACATCAAACATCTTGCTAGATGCGGTTAGTTGTCATTTCTTTTCATGCATTATAAACCATTTAGTACGTCTTATTTTCTCAATACTGATTGGGCTTCCAAAAGATGTTGGCACTGATGCTGAAATTTCTACCTTTTTTTCACCTTGTTCTGTGGAAATTCATGCAAAACATTTCTAGTCGTGTACCATGTCATAGTTAGTTTTCTCCTACTAAGGGCATGTTTGGGTATGCTTGAAACATGATCTGGTTCAGTCCAAATCTCACTTTCTATCGAGTTGTTATGAGACCCAAGGTTATGTTGGTTTGACAAAGAATCTGTTTTAAGAGAGATGGTAGACTGCCACGTGCCACAGGCTCCTGTGGACTTTCACCAAATACTTGAATTTGTGCAACTGGTTCGCCTATAATCGGCTCTTTACCTTCCCAAAACCTTATACCCTTGATATGACCTTTCCAAAAGAGTCCCGAGAAGCAAAGAAGATTCTAGATATACACAAAATTGCATTTAAATTGTCATACAATGAAAATGTTCTGAGACCAATAATAACCACATTCGTTTGGAAGACTTTTTAGTATTGAAGTTTCCATGAATTGAGATATTTCCTAGGAAATCTTTTCTCTAAGACTGCTCAAAGTACTAGTAATCACCTGCAGGATTTCAATGCGAAGCTTTCTGATTTTGGGCTTGCTAAGGAAGGACCTATGGGAGACCAGACCCATGTGTCAACGCGAGTTATGGGCACCTATGGATATGCAGCTCCCGAGTATGTAATGACGGGTATGTCTTGTGCTAATGCATGTACTTGATATTTCCTTGGCAACATGTTTTGTATTACCTTGTGTTACCTTTCTTTTTATTATTATAATTGTTTTATTGCTCAATTGATTGGGAGTCTGAGACACAAGGCTTGGTTTGGTTTCTACACAAGAAGGGTAATGAATAAATTCATTTATCGGCCAGTTGGCTGTGGAGTGAAGAGGAGAACTATTTTATTAAATTAGAAGGGGAATAAACTAATAAATCAAGAGTTTTTAGGTGAAGAGGAATAAATCAATCAAGAACATTTCCCCGGTTCCTTTTTTCGTTCTTTCCTTTTTCTTTTCCTTTTGTTTTCTCTTTTTTGAAGTTTCTTTTGATCATTTTTCCCCGCTTTTGCTCAACTTGTTTGCATAGTTAAGCTGTGGGAATTCATAAAACTCCTTCATGTTCCTTTTTACTATTAACTATCATTTTCTTTTTGCTGACCTTTGATGAGCATGAACAAAGCAACCTATTTGGGTATTGAAGTGGAATTTTCATTGTTCATAATCTATCTATACTGTTAGAAAGAGAGAAACTGGAAAGAAGGTTACTGAATTTTATTTTTCTATCAACTGTTTTACCTTAAAACGAAGACATTTCCTTTCCAAAAACAATTAGAAGCATACTAAAGTGTCATTACAAAAAAAAAAATTAAAAAAAAAATCTCCCACCTCTCCACGTCTCTTATCTCTCTCCCCAAACAATACAAACCACAAAACCGTCGCACATGCAACTCGTGTGCCTCCCCCTCTGGTACTAATACACGAAGAACAATCTTTATGTAAATATCTTTTATTTCTTGTTGTGTGCTTCAATGTGAACTGATACAAGCCCTATAACTGCAATCATTGACCGTTCATTGACTGAATATATGTATTTTTTTCCCTCTTAATATTGTGATCAGGACATTTAACAGCTCGAAGTGATGTTTATGGTTTCGGGGTAGTTTTACTCGAGATGTTAATCGGACGAAGAGCAATGGACAAGAGCAGGCCTAGCCGTGAACACAACTTGGTAGAGTGGGCTCGCCCAATATTGAACCATAACAAGAAGCTTGTTAGGATCCTAGACCCTAGAATTGAAGGGCAGTACTCGTCAAGAACTGCCCTAAAGGTTGCCCACTTGGCATACCAATGCCTCAGCCAGAACCCGAAGGGTAGGCCGGTAATGAGCCAAGTGGTTGAAATTCTTGAAACCCTTCAGATAAAAGAGGGAAGCCAAGAAGAGGCGTTGCTTCAAAGTGGAAGTGGAAGTATAACTCTTTTTGAAGTACCAAAGGAAGTTACGGACACTCCACCAGAGAAGAAGAGCAATGGAAGGAGCAAGAGTGAGCCTCCGAAGGAGTACGATCTTTATAGCCCCTCTCCGGATCTCGAGCAAGAAGAGAGATCAACTTCTACTGCAAGTTGACTCTGAAATCTTATTTGAATTTAAGTAAGAACTTGTATAAGACTTGTGTAACCCATTTTTTTTTCCCTGAAAAAAAAAATATCCATCTCTGTTTTTGGTTTACTTTGGGGAACTTGAGAGGAGCAAAAGACTAAAATTTTCCAGTATTTACCTTTGTTCTTACTTCTTAGTTAAATCCTTGCATTTGAACTTGAAGTTTTGCCCTTCTGCAATTATGTACTACAAGGGTAAAGTGCAAAAATTGAGATAGAAGTGGGAGAGGTGGCTTAGTTTTGTTTTGGTAATTACTTTTAGTTACCTTTATAAACATATTTTGCATAAAAAGTGTTATAGTTTACCTGAAATACCGGTGTTGGGGAAAAAAATCACACCCCTCCCTTTCCCTTCTTGTTTGTATCGATAATCCAGCTTGATATATTTGAAACAATGACTACACAACATAAATTGTCCAGTCAGAATTTTACTACTTGAATTGCTAAACCAAAATGGTTGGATCATAGTGTTAAATGCTTATAGCTGTGGTGATCTTTACAATTAAAGATCTGATCAGTTTTCTAGAATCATTGATCTCAAACAACTTGTCAATGCAAGGACCCATAAAAAAATTTAATAATAATATATGTATAAAAAAAAACATTTTATTGCTGACTGAAAAATACATGAGCACCATGAAACATTCTTCCAGCATAGAAATCAAATAGCATTTGGCCTGAAAACATTTAAGTATAATTTAAATTAGCAATTTCTTGAGGGCATAGCAGTCTTTTGAGCTCTCCCCATTTCTCTTCCAATCTTCTCTTCTGCTTTAAAATAGAGAATAAATTAATTGGCATGTGAACCTTTGTAAGTGATGCCCCATATTTCCACAGGCATACACATCTTTTCTATTGGAAAGCAAAAGGCTGAGAGGAAAAAATCATAGAAACAGAGAGGAAAAAGAATGCAACTGTAGAGGCCTGAGAACTTAAGGCTCAACCTAATATGTTCATTAATTTTTCATATAACAGCATAGGGAATGAAACCATTAAGGACTATGCTTGCTCACAAATCGTCTTATCTCCGTGTAAAATAACCATCAGCCATTTTAAACACTTGAATTTCACCATAAAACTACTACTATTTTCCAAAAGAAACTGAGCTTCAATGTGAGAGCATTGTACAGAACCTCATACTTCTCATATCTTCTAACGCCCATGCTTCTAATCAGGAGCATTTTCCTGTAAAAAAGGATAAACAAAGTCTAGTCAATGTCAAACGTCTAGTCAATGTCAATCGAGAAAGAAACATTTTTTTGCTGAGGAAATTAGTGAAAAGCTTGGTGTTTTAAGAACAAGAGATCTTTTTATTACTACTTCTCACAAAATCGATCTCACACCTTCTATAAGGTGCATCCAAATATTGTATGAAACGAGATAAACAAGTGGAGAGATCAAAGTGCAAACTTGCACTCACATAAAAACAAACGCAAGAGTGCACTAGTAAAAATGCAAACAAAAGAAGTTCTCTAGACCTCCATGAATCAAAGGTATCTTGACAAGTTAGAATACCCCTTGCCTCAAAAGCTTAAGCTGTAAGAAACTGGACCTAACCTTCGAATTTAAATCGTTTCATTATCTACTATATATTTAGAATTTCTGCAACTTACTATGCCAAACTCCTAAGTTGTGCTAATATTTAGAAATTCCTTCCATATGCTAACTAGTAACAAATAAAAACATAATTAAATCTAAACATCACGTCCATGGTAAGATGCATTAGAAGTATTCAAACATGTCGACAATGCCTCACCCCAGATTTGGTGCAATTTCATTGCTAGCTGTGTAATAGATCTTCGTTCTGCAGGATTAGAAAATTCCATGTTTGCAGCTCCCTGAATTGCAGATAAGAATTGTTGTTTTGCTTTCGTCGTAAGAACAAGGTAGTTTGGTCCATGGACAGTACTCAGATCCACCACCTAAGATCAGAAAGAGAATTATATCATGAGTTTTATGCTCCGCATAACTCTGTGAAAAAAAATCATGTGTCATAATTTATGGACATGCGGAAAAGTTATAAAATCGCTATTACCTGTTATGCTAGTATTTAGAAAGTCATCAATGTACCTAGTCACATATAAAGTGTACTGTGTACATATCCTATTAAACTAGAAGATAAAAACTAACCGCAAGAGTGTGGGCATTTAGTTAAAACATTTTCTATCATTTGTCTAGTAACTAAGAATATTGCCACTCTAAGGATACATTTCCGCTACTGCAGTTTATTGAACAGCATCAACATAGGAGTCCGATAACATGACACTTCTCCACTATCTTTGAATCATACTTTTCTAGATAGTGTATAAATCAACGTAGCGAATATTCTTACACAGTGGATCAATAATAGGAGTTTGCTCGTGGGGAAAAAAACCATGAAAAGCTAATGAGTTTGTATGATAGGAGTCCTTGTGTGCGCGATCAAGTGTATGTTGTTTGGCTCGTACTTATGCATCAAGTTCATTACTAATTACATATAGAAACATACATGTATCCATAAATTGTATCTATCTATCTATATGTAGAGTGGGGAGAGCCTAATTAAGTACTCCCTCCGTCCCTTTTTTTGAGTCCTATATTCCATTTTGGGATGTCCCAAAATTAGTGTCCACTTTCCTAAATTGGCATACAATTTTTACTTACTTTCCAAAACTACCCTTCCTTGAAATCTACACCAACACAAAACTAAAAAAGTTATTGTAATGATTAGGGGCAATTGTGGAAAGTAGGTGAAATTCTTTTTGTCCTCTTAATAAGTTGAGTTCCCAAAGATGGACTCAAAAAAAGGGACGGAGGGAGTAAAAGAGAGTAACTTGCCTGATACAACCAAGGAATAACGGAATTTATAAATCTTTGCTCCAGGAAGTACGACGCCAAAGTGCTAAGAACATCAGTAGCCGTCTTGTGTGATAAACAATCCAGAACTGGACCTGTTCTGTCAAGAAGTTCTATCAGAACAAGTTCCTCAGCTGAACAGAGAGCTTCCACATATGCAGAATCTAGTTCCCCTTCCAATAGACACGCTTCTACAATATTCCACGGGCTATTCCTGGCTTCTGACCGGGTTTGCCTGTCACCATTATTGGAACCCAAATGTGAAAAAGCTGAGCTTTTATGACTGCCCTTCTCTATGGGATTTCTACTTGGCTTCACCTTGGGCTCTGACCATATATTAACACCCTGTTTGGCAGAAGTGCTTGATTTGCTCCTAGGAAATGCTTTTTCCTCCCAAACCTCTGTACTTTTCTTAGATAATAGTGAAGGATGTCTAGAATACATATCCACAGATGACCTTGAAGTGCATGTCGAGAGTCTAGGAGAAGCAATACTCGGGCTCTTCTTCAAAAGTTTGTCAGTAGATACAGAATGTCTCTCTCTGCAAACAAGGTCTTCAGAAATTTTACCAATTACATGCTCTAAACCCGACACCTTCATCTGGATCATAGACAAGGTATCCATTGTGCTGGTTGTAAAAGCCTGAAATTTTGAAAATAAAGAAGAGCGAAACATTTGAGTGTAAAAAAAATCTAGCAATACTAGAGCAAACTTAAAGATTTTTTGAGCACCCAAAAAGGGGAATAAGGTGAAAATTTTACAAGCACATAAAGAGTACTTGATTAACTAAAAATTTTCAGTACGGTGAAACTTAGGTGTCTGTACTCTTTACACAAAAATGTTGGCCATTATGCACAGGATAATGCGGAAAGCACATATGCTTTCTATCAGAATATCTACATTGACAACATATCATTCCTGTGAATTTGTCCATAAGAATGCCAACAATAAAGCCCTAACCTTTTGAACAGAAACCATGAAACCAAAGAAGTTACCTTCAACTGATCCATTAAACTTGACTGTTTGTCTTCAATCTCCAAAAGATGCTTTCGAATGGTAACCATTTCATTTGCTGATTGTATACAACAACCTCGCGTGGATAGGGAACTAAATTCAGTGACAGTTGAATCAAGACTTCTACGATCCTCCTTCTTAGTTGGGTATCTTTGTTCTTCACGACTAATAATCCCGGTTGCAAATCGCCCATTTATTCCTATTGGTTTTTCCAAATCACGCTCCTCCACATGAGAAACTGTCACAAACTTGGTTTCAAAGTTATCAGCGGCAGTATTAGACACGGAAGAGCATTCATCTTGAGGACTTGTGATAACAGTACCGATTCCTTCAACTCTCTTGGTAACAGAACTGCCCTCAGATTCTTCATTGTGAACATCCAGTAAAGAAGAATGATGGGTTTTAGGAACTGCAATTTCTATCTGCCAATCATTTGCTTTGGGATGTTGAGGATTTTGCGCAAAGTTTTGGCTTGCTTGTCTAACAGAGAGAGGAAACTTTTTCTTAGTTGAAACGCTACCAACTTTTGTAAGCATGACATCCTTCCATTCAGATTCATTGATACTGGAAATATTACTGTAATCACCTCCACAAAAACTTTCTGCAGCAATCATATTGTTAGACAGTAGAAACGCCATAAGGTTATGTTTGTTTCATGGGTTTAGTGAGGGAAAGGAAAGGAAAAGAAAAAACTTCAAATTGTTTTGCTAATAAGGAAATAGTGAGAAAAGAAAATATGATTAGAAATAAACTGAAAATTTGAATTTTGCAAGTCAATTTACTTCATTGTCTCTTGAGTCATAATTATGTTATTTTTAATTTGTAGTGATATTGAAGCATAGAGGAAAACGCAAAGGAAAACAAAAGGGAATTACTTGTTCGTTTCCTGTTCTATTCCTGCTCTAAATCTGCAAACCAAGCATGGCCTAAGTCATGAACTTTCAGTTATTTGATAAGTATAACACACACATCAACATTGTCGTACGTTATTAAACTTACTAATTGGATATCCTCAACCTCCCATTGAAGAGGTGGAGAGATGCCATTCAAACCATTGCTTCGTGCTAAGTTAAATTTTGATGTAATACTATGCCAGGAAGGGAAAACGGCAAGGGACGAATCTATAAATGTGACCACATGATAGTACAAAAAAGAACTTGCTACCCACTACCAACGTTAATTAGTTAGCTCCACTAGTCATTTCAGAAAGTTAATAGCCATTCCTAAATGCAGTCAACAAAACAGATAAAATCAACTGAGCAGCGATTGAGAAAGATGTCTATAATCCGATGCAACTTTTGCCAATTTAAATAGGTGCAACTAACAGAAAATATAGAAGCGATGGAATCTCTGGAAAACAAGAAGGAAAATTGAAAAACCTAGACTAAAATAGGTTTTCAGTGTTCAAATATGAAAGACGTTGCATAGGAGAATATTCCAAGATAAATAGCACTCGCATCATGTTCAAAAGAGGTTTATTTGATACATATCCCTACAATGAAGTAAAGCCAGACAGATCCTTACTTATAAAGATGCTGGAATTTAATAATTACATGTGTGACACATGTTTTGGACTTGGCCTCCTGTAAGCCATATTCCTTTTCCCTACATGGTCTTTACACTGCCTTTTACCTTGTATGTCATTTGTTCATTCATACACTTGTTTTGTATGTAGAAATATTATGATTGAAAGCTTGGTCGAGACAGAAAGTCTCAACCCTAATTATATTAATCACAAAGAAGAGAAATTACAACGAAGCCCTTAGGCAATAATAAAAACATAACAGCTAACATAAGACAGCTAATACAATTAATTAAAACATATTTCAACACTCCCCCTCAAGCTGGTGCGAAGATATCATCGAATCTGTAGTCTCAAGTCTAAGATCTCTCAAAAGAATTTTTATCCACAATAGTTCGCAAATTCCTTGAGACATAGCTCGGAATTCCGCTTCAGCACTCGATCTAGATACAACTGCCTATTTCTTGCTACGCCAGGTAACAAGATTTCCTCCAACAAAGGTGCAATATCCCGAGGTGGACCTCCTATCTGTGACTGAGCCTGCCCAATCTGCATTTGTATAACCTTCCACCTGAAGATAACCATGTATACCGAAAAACAATCCTTTTCTGAGTGCTGACTTCAATTATCTAAGAATACGAAGAACAGCACTGTAGTGAGATTCACGTGGAGCATGCATGAATTGACTAACAACATTTACAGCAAAAGCGATGTCAGGACGGGTATGTGACAAGTAAATAAGTTTGCCCACCAATCTCTGGTATCTCCCCCTGTCAACCACTGCTCCATCAGTGTCATCCCCTAGCTTCTGATTAACTTCCATAGGAGTATCACACGCCTTACTCCCCAGCATGCCAGTTTCCTGGAGAAGATTGAGAACATATTTTCTCTGGGAGATAAAGATTCCTTGTTTGCTTCGAGCCACCTCAATTCCCAGAAAGTACTTAAGATTTCCCAAGTCTTTTATTTCAAATTCCTTGGCCAAGTATTTCTTCAATTCCTGCATATCTTCCACATCGTCTTCTGTCAAGACAATACAGTGTTCTAAAAATCGGCCTAGGCGGCCGACTAGGCGGCTCCTAGGCGCTAGGCGGTGCCCGGCCGCCGAGATTTTCCCTAGGCGTTTGAGAAAATCGGCCAGTGGATTAGTCGGCCTCTAGGCGGGGACTAGGCGGGGCCTAGGCGGGCTAGGCAGTGCTAGGCGGGCTAGGCGGTGCTAGGCGGGCTAGGGTGAGAATGCTACAGAGTCTTATTTGGGTCTGACTCTTTGGAAAAAAAACCCTAACATTAGTATATATATACACTTACGGTTTAAGTTAATTATGGAGAGATCCTAATAGTTTTTTAAATATTAATAATCATTACTTATTTCCAAAAAACACCACATAACCTATATATATATCTATTATTTGAACCACAAATCTATAATTATTTTTAATTAACACCACATAACTCGTATATATATCTATTATATAATTAATTTTGTTTATAAAACAAATCCGCCTAGGCCCCGCCTAGGCGTCCGCCTAGGCCCCTAGGCGCTAGGCCCCCCTCCACCGCCCGACTAGCGCCTAGCGATTTTTAGAACATTGAGACAATATCATCCACATACACTATGAGAATAGTGACTTTCCCTTGTGAGGAATGTCTAATGAACAGTGTATGATCACCCTGGCTTTGTTTAAAGCCATATTTCAACATAGCTTGAGTAAATCTCTCAAACCATGCTCTTGGAGACTGTTTAAGCCCATACAGAGACTTTTTAAGCCTGCAAAATTTCCCTTTGGTTTTAGAGTCTTCAAAACCTGGAGGAATATCCATATATACTTCTTCTGCCAAATCTCCATGTAGAAACGCATTTTTCACATCAAATTGATGTAGAGGCCAATTTAAATTTGCAGCAAGAGATAACAGGATTCTCACAGTATTCATCTTAGTAACTGGGGCAAATGTTTCCTCATAATCTACCCCATAGGTTTGTGTAAAACCTTTTGCAACTAACCGTGCTTTATACCTTTCAATGGGCCCGTCTGCTTACGTTTGACTGCAAACACCCACTTGCACCCCACTGTCTTGTGCCCTCTAGGTAAGCTAACCAATTCCCAGGTACTATTCTTGCGGAGTGCTTTCATCTTCTCAATCATAGCATGTTTCCATTTGGGATCAGTGAATGCATCATGTTACATGTACATGGTTATGTACAGGCACAGAAGCAAGATTGGACACAAAAGCTTTTTATGGGAAAGAGAGAGGCGGCTATAAGAGACAAAGTTAAATATGGGATGTTGAGTACATGACCTAACACCCTTACGTGTAGCAATTGGAATATCTAGATCATCAATGACAGGAGTGGAATCAATGATAGGAAAATCAATAACAAGAGTAGAATTAGAGTTACCTAGGTTCTCATCAGGAGAAGGAGGTGGAAGTGGCGGATCTGAAGCAATGGTCTTATCTTTCATCCTCCAAGTTCTTCGCTGATATACTACATCTCCTTTTTCAGAGTTTCCTCCTCTTTTCCTGGTGGGTTCCTCATTTGCCTCTCTATCAATTTCATCCTCATTTTCAATAGTCCCCAATATCTCAATGAATTAGACACAGTAACGTTAGGCATCAGCATAAGAACATCAAGTCTATCACTAGGAGTAGTAGCAACCTCAACACTATCAGGCAACTCTTCTATATGCCTCGTCTCCCCCTGAAGAGGTGTCTGAGGAGTGAAATAAGATTGTTCCTCGAAAAATGTGACATCCATGGAGACATACCACTTTCGGGCAGGAGGATGGTAACACTTATAGCCTTTCTATGTAGGTAAGTAACCAACAAAGGCACATTTAATAGCACGAGGATCAAGTTTCCCTCATGTTGGGGCATGGTTATGAACAAAACACACACAGCCAAAGGCTTTGGGAGAGATAGAAAACAAGGAAGAAGGACTAGAGAGTACTTCAACTGGAGACTTTTTGTTGAGAACTTGAGTTGGCAACTGATTGATGAGATAGGGAGCTGTTAAGACTGCTTCTCCCCAAAAAGACTTTGGAGCCTGAGCAGAAAATAACATAGACCTAGCAGTGTTTAAGAGATGTCTATTCTTACGCTCAGAACTCCATTCTGTTGAGGGGTGTTTGTACAAAATGATTGGTGAATTATGCCATAATCCAAGAAGTAATCTTCAAGGCCAGATTTAAAATACTCCCCCCCATTATCTGACCGAATAATTTTGACACGAGCATCAAATTGAGTACAAATCATTTTATGAAAATTTTTAAAGATTGAGTGAACTTCACTCTTCTCTTTCATCATGTATACCCAAGAAGCACGAGAAAAATCATCTATGAATGTGACAAACACCTATGACCTTTAAGTGTAACCGTTCTAGAAGCACCCCAAACATCAGAATGAATAAGAGCAAAAGGAACAGTACTTTTATTATTACTGGGATAAAAAGAAGCACGGTGGTGCTTGCCAAGTTCACAATCCTCACACCGAAAGGTGGATACATTTTTATTGGACAATAATAAGGGAAATAACAACTGAAGTAAACTTAAGACAGGATATCCAAGACGTCTGTGCCAAAGCATGATATCACCAGATGTAGAGCCTACAAAAGTAGTATGATGTGCCAGATGTGGAGGTTCCTGCGGTTCCAGAAGATAAAGACCATTCTCCTCACTACCACTGCCAATCGTCCTCCTCGTGATAAGATCCTGAAATACATAATAAGAAGGGAAAAATGTGACGCTACAATTTTTATCACGAGTAATACGACCAATAGATAAGAGGTTATTGGCAAAACTAGGAATATGCAAAACAGAAGATAAAGATAATGAGGGAGATACACGGACTAAACCTTTGCCTGAAACCGAAGAAACGGTTCCATCAGCAATCTTGACTTTCTCTTGTCCTGAATATGGTTTATAATCGGAAAACACAGAAGAGGAACCAGTCATATGATCAGATGCCCCGGAGTCAATAATCCAAGGGTAACTAGATTGAGAATGGAATGCACTCACAGAAGTGGCTAAGTTACCTGAATGAGCAAAAGATGATGAGGCAGTAGTGGGTGTATCCAGTCTAGACATCAAGCGACGGAGAGTCTCCAAATCTGAGGCAGATAATGTAGTGGATGGAGTCGGTGGTGTATCAGCAACAATGGAGGAATCAACAAACTCTGTATGATGGGCACGAGAACGACCACCACGGCCCCAAAGTTACCTCCACGTCCACCACGACCCCTGGACTGTCCAGAACGGCCCCCTCAACCTCCTTGTGGATAACCATGAAGTGTGTAGCATGTCTCCCTGGTGTGATATTTGGTGTTATATTAGTCACAAAACTGCTTTGATTTGTCAGAAGTACCAGACTCACTCATAGTGTCACGACCACGGTTCCATCTCGATGAGGAGCAGAAACTAAAGCGGATCTCTCTGTAGAAGTTGGTGGAAGCATGGTAGAGCGACGACTTTCCTCATTCTGTATGTAAGCAAAGGCCTCCTGAAGAGAAGGCAAAGGATCCATACCCAGAACACGACTACGAACTGGATCATACTCAGATTGAAGACCCTCAAGAAATTTAAAGACCCATTCTTCAGCAACTAACTTATTATAAACAGTGGAATCAGTGGGACAAACTGGCTTGTAGTCCAAGAGATGATCTAGGCGCTTCCAATTGGTAGATAGGGACGTGAAATATTGGAGAACACTCATCTCCCCCTGTTCAGATCGACCAATTGTCCGCCTCAACTCAAATATTTGGGCAGAATTGCCCTTTCTGGAATAAGTACTAGCTATGGTCTCCCAAATGTCCTGGGCAGTCGCCATGTCCAAGAACCCCTCACCAATCTCGGGGATCATAGAGTGAACAAGCCAAGTCATGACAATGGAGTTTTCCATCTCCCATTTATTATAAGTGGCATCCTCGATGCTCGGTGGTTTGATTTTGCCATTGATGTACCCAATCCTTCCTTGGCCCTTGAGAAACAATGTCACAGACTGGGACCAAGCCAGGAAGTTTTGGCCATTGAAGAGAGAAGTAGTGATCTTTAAGTTCGGGTTATCAGGATGAGCAACAACAATGTTCTCAGTACTAAGTGGCTGCGAATTCACGGTCGATTTTTCTGGATCATCCGACATCTTGAATAGCCTCGCAACGAATACCCGCAACAATCACAGAAGACAAAAAAAAATGGTACCAACGGAGAGGTAGCACGCAAATGGAACAAGGTCACAGCACCATAAAGGATGCTAAAGAATTACTTTTGATCATGGGTCCATAGAAGGACCAAAAAAATACGAGGATGATTATACGCCAATCAAAACTCAAGGCTACGGATGCAGCAAGAAGCGGAAATAGAAGATGTAGAGAAGAATGAAGGCTGTTGGAGGTCTACCAGACCATGTGGTGGCTGCGACAGAGATGGGTGAAGAGTTGGGGGATGCGGCTAGGCCAGTTGAGGCTGGGTAGGGCTGCGGCTAGGCCAGGGTGGCTTGGGTAGGGTTCGGCTGGAGGTGGGGTAGGGTTAGAGGGCTACGGCTGGTCAGGTGGTGGCTAGATGGGCTACGGCTAGTCAGGTGATGGTTGGGTAGGCTGTGGCTGGTCAGGTAGGGGCTGGGTAAGCTGCGGCTAATGGTAGGTTTGGTGTTTAGGTGGTGTATGGTGGTGGTGTAACCATGGGTTCTTCAAATCCCCCTTGGGGAGGCTCTGATACCATGTAGAAATATTATGATTGAAAGCTTGGTTGAGACAGAGAGTCTCAACCCTAATTATATTAATCACAAAGAAAAGAAATTACAACGAAGCCCTTAGGCAATAATAAAAACATAACAGCTAACATAAGACAACTAATACAATTAATTAAAACATATTTCAACATTGTATTCATTCAAACTGTACCTACATGTCAAGTCAATCATGTAAACATTCATGTCTACATTGTTTATGCTTATATTCAAATGGCAAACAATTTCGAAGAGGAGAGCCTTGAGTGAAGATCTAAATTGGGAACTGGGGCTGATAAAGCTTGTTGATCTAGGATTGAAAAGATGTTGTCTCCAAAACATTTGATACCTATGTTTTATAATCCATGTGAATGCGCAGACAGATGAAAGAATTATGTGGCTACAATCTTTGACAAAACTGGCTCCATACAGTTGAAAGATTCTAAGATGCTACAGTCTTTGAAAAACTAATTAGAGCCCCTTGGGTTAGCTTTTCAAATAATTGTGTTCTATGTAGTTTTGTCAAATAAAACATCTCTTACTCCAAAACAGCTCTTAAAGTCAAATATGCAAGCAAATCTCACGAATCGTTTTGATACAGAACTAACAGTTCACAGGGGGCCAAACCTCTGACAGAAGATCCAGCTTCTGAATGTTCAGGGGAATCACGCCCTGGTAGATGTTTCCAGAGATGCAAGGCTTGCAGTACAGTGTCCCTAACTGGTTTCACCTATATAAGATACGAAAAGCACATAATGTGACCAAACTTAAGCATTGATGACTAACAAGAAAGAAAATTTCTTGATGTTTTGATTGACGATTTAACCCTAACCTTGTCGAAACGACACGATTCAAGAGATTGGATGCAGGAAGTCCTAAATGTTCCAAAGATCGATCCACCACCTGATGCAATTTCTGCTAATGATGCAGAAGCGGCTTTGCGTGTTGTCCAGTCACTGTTCTTGAGAGCTTCTTGGATGCTCATCATTGCTGCGGACAAGGAACTTTGCGTTGTGGCACCCCCTGCCTGAAAACAACTAGAGAAGAAGCTAAAATGTGCACTCTATAGATGAATAAATTAAACAGGGTTGTGTTTTGACATTCTATTATAAGTATACAGAAGAGAGTCATTGTTTAAATACCTTCAATTATTCAGTTTTTCATAAGAAATGCGATGACTACCGCATAGATATACAGCGGAGATAGAACTAAAAATACTTATGTGCTGTTATGTACTTAATTCGTAAACATGATATTGCAAGATGTAAAAACTGAGAAAAAGTCTTCGCCCAAGAGCTACACTTAACAGAAAATTCAACAGGAGATAGATTAATTAGAAGGGAAATGTTAGCAAATTTAACACTCCAGCTTATGTAAAGGGACAAACTGACCTGAATAAGACTCCTATTCAACTCAACTACTGCTGGTTTTGCCATGAAGTGTGGATTCTTAAGCATCTTAATGGTCCTAGTCAACATCCGCTGCAAAATTGACACCGGTGGATCATAGGTGTTATCAATGATTCGTGCCAAACACAACGCCGAACCAAACTGCAGCTGTTTGTTTTGTTCGCCCAGGGCCTCAAAAAGAGGCTTCACCAGAACAACAAACACACCCTCACTTTCACCCCCACAATTGTTCAATTTAGAGGCTAAAACACCCACAGTTTCCACACATGCATCCCTCACAACAGAATCTGGATCCTTCAGCCGTTTGACAATGCTTGCAACCATCTTCCCGACATGTGGGCCAATGAGGCCCTCATGGAAAGTTACTAGATTACCCATTAGCCTAACACATTCTTTGCGAATTGCACTCTTTTGATCCGAATCCGTATCTAATATACATGACAGGAATGGAGCAATTCCATCTGCCGTTAAACATTCAATTGTTTTCTCAAGCTCCTCAACCCCAAGCTGGTAAGTATCCCTATCAGCGAGCTTGTTTAATGCAAAGACCACTCGTTGTTTAAGCTTAAAAGTAACCTGCTGATTGCCTACCTTGGTGGTCCCTTTTGCTTTCATGTGCGTGTTTACCGTCATCGTATGCACCTCAATGCTGGCCCAGAATCATGTACTTATTCATATATTTACCTCATCTTTCCATCTAAATTCATGGCATCGAATATCCAAAAGTTGAGCACCTCAGATCCCAGCAAGTCAATCAAAGAATGCATGGTTGAGGAGTTAAAGACAGTTGATGTCCCAACCCACGACTGACATGACCGAAAATGAAAAATATTTGTCCAGGTCTGATTAAAAACTAAAAATCCTGCAAAGTTATAAGGGGTGAAGTCAGATTTCTTCATACAGATTTTGTGCTTTTAGAAACAAAGGCAAATTGTGACAACCAAAAAATTAATAAAGAAGCTTTGACACAATGGGCCATACAAGTACTCGACTTTTGCAAGGTGAGCACAATCCTTTTGAGAATAAACAAAATACAAGCATACCATAGAACTTAACACTGAGAATTTGTTGTTTCCTCACCCCCCATTAATCTCAGTTTTCTCAAAGGGGAAAAATTGGGTGGAAAGAGGACCCCGGGATGTAACTCAATTGCGAGAAAGGAGGCATAGTAGCTGAGTTACTTATTATATTATGAGAATATGATATACCAGAAACCTACAAACTTTTCGGCCGCTCAAATAGACTAGTTACATTAACCTCTATGAATCATACTTGTAAGACCAAATTCGAACTCTTAACATAACAATATGTGCTTGCGATTTTTCTTTTCTGGTGACAAGAAGAATATTCTGCAGAACCACAAGAAAAAAAAAATGGAGTAACACACCAAAAAACTGGAACAAAAAGTATAGCTCAAACACATTATAAGATTCAAGCTCTAAATGCTCTTACCCTTTTCATTTTTCTAGGTCGCCAAACAGAATTGAATTAGAACTAAACCAAAAAGTAAAAGGCCACACAATGAAGCAAGTTTCTGTAGTAATGAAACCCTAAATAGAAAAAAAAAAAAAATAATAATAATAATAATAATAATAATATCAGAAAATAACACTTGGAAGTTTGAATGACCTGAAATACCGTAATTTTATTTAAAGAAGCACAAGTTCAAATTGTAAAGTACTAACTATTTCGACTTTGATATCAACACAATTAAAAACTGAAACTGAATCGATTACACAGAGTTAAACTGAAAAGGTATATTAAAAAATTGATTTAGGAACGAATCTCAGTACAGAAAAAAAAAAAAAAAAAAAATCTCAAGTGAAGTTCGAGAAAATCTCACCCGTAAAGAAGCTGTGAGGGGAAACATAGAGAGAGAGAGAGAGAGAGAGAGAGAGAGAGAGAGGGCCGTCGGCCTGAATGGTTGGTTACTTGGTTTTGTCATTTGTGTGGTACTACACTATATATCCCTTTTTAGTATTTTCAAAAAGGAATGGACTTCAGTCCGGTAAGCTCAGTGCTGTGTGTGCTGTGCACACACAGTTTGCACAGTAAAACTGCTTTTGTAAAAGCAGTTTTTCAAAACTGGGCAGTTTTACTGTGCAAACTGTGTGTGCACAGCACACACAGCACTGAGCTTACCGGACTGAAGTTGTTTCCTTTCAAAGGAATGGACTTCAGTCCGGTCAGCTTTCACTTTCGAAACTGAGGAGGAGGAGGAGCGTTTGTGGCGTGGGTCCCTTTTGCGTGATTGGCAAAATTTGAACCGTCTGATTCGAAAGGTCACGAGAGAGAACTGATTCTTTATGGAGACATTGGAGAGCCTAGGGAGTAATGTGTTTTTTTTTTTTTTTTTTTGATTAATGCTATATTTCCCAAAAAAATTGTGGGTAAGTTTATTGTGATGAGTTTCTCATATGAGAAGGTGAGTTTTAACCGTTAGATCAAAATCTGTCCATAAAATTCTCAAAAATCTGAAAATATATTTATTGTCAGATTCTCATCCAACGGTTAAAACCTGGTTTCTCATATGAGAAGCTGCTCACTATAGACTTATCCAATTTTTTTCTCAAAAGTGTTTCTCAACACATGTGGCTGTGGACCCATTTGATTTTGATTGTTGATGTTGAAATAGTCATACCATTAATGAAGAGGAACCAACCCACTACTACATGCGTTAGAAAATACTTTTTGAAAAAAAAAATTGATACACATAGCATTACTCTTTTTTTTGCCAGATTAGAGAGTAATAATGTTATGATTGTGTCATAAAATGCTTTAATAGTACTATGTTATGGTTGTGGTTGATTGTACTGCACGTATTACTTGCACGTGGTATGATTGGTAAACATTTGACAATCAAATTTGAAATTCAAATTTAATAAGCATGGCATTATTGTATGGAAATTTTTGTTACTCTCTCAGTACCATATTTGATAATAGTACCATATTTGAGAATTCCAACTATTTAAGAAAACCGTTATAAAACTAGTAATAAAACTGATGGTAAATTCAAGCACACAAATATATAATCACACAAAGGGACACAGATATTTCAGGTACTTCGACAATTTGCCTACGTCCACTGCATATTATTATCTGAGAAAATGGTATAATTCAAGCACTTGAACTATCAGCGTATTACAGCACACTTAGCTTAGCTTGGCCCCATTTTGGTGATTCTCCTTTTTTAAAGCATAATTTTATGTTAATTCATTTTGTAACTAATTTATGAGCTTTATAAAAATTGAACTTAGGGCTTTTTGGGAGGGAGCTTTTAAAAGCTCAAGGTTGCATAATAAATTTCATAAGCTCCTTTTAAAAAGCCACGTGAGGGCCAAACTAAGCCTTAATATTTTCCTCACTTTCTCTCTTTCTCTTCTTTGACTCTGTAGTTCTTTTCTGTGTCACTAGCATTGTAATGCATCTGCTATTTATAGACAAGTGTAGCAGATGCATTTATCTACCCGTGTATGAGAATAGAACACAAATGCAAAGTTAAAATTAAATGTGAGTAAGACATACACCAACTTGCATTTATAACACTCCCTCTTAAATGTCTTATTTGAGAATAATACTTCTTGTGAATCAATTGCTCCCTCTCATTTAGCATGAGAATGATTTGTTTATTAAAGCTCTTGGAATCGACACATCCCAATACTATACACTAGTTTCTTGAATGTTGAAGTTGGTAATGTCTTAGTGAATAAATCTACAAGATTGTCAATGATGGAATCTGTTGAACATTGATTTTACTTTTCTCTTAGAGCTCATGTGTATAGAAGAATGTTGGTGAATTGTGCTTGACAGCAAGTGATTGAGTTCAGTAGTTCCTCATACAAAATTATTGACACTAGAGATATAGTAAAATGAAGAAAACAAAATTGTTTCAAGCACCGATAGAACCAGAAGCGCCCCTTGTTTCAAAGAGAGGAGGATGGGTTATTCACATTTCACTTGATGGTCAGAGGCGAATTATCACATTTAATGAATCGTCCTTTGATTTGTGCTATACAGGCAGCCTAATCTTCATAGAGTGCTATCAGTTATGAAGCACGGACACAGACATACTGACACAGACACGACTCAACACAGACACATCGACATGACAAAATCATTAAAAACTACACGTCAACACTTGAGAAAAAGTGTCTATAAAGTGTCGTGTCTGTGTCGGACACAATACGACACGCGACACGTTACCTTCTGTCATGCCCCGGAACAGCAAAAATAGAAAAAAAAAAATAGATTTTCTTTTTGGTCCATTGAAATGACTGGTGAAGTCACTGAATTGTCCATACTATGCAGCTCTAAACAGTAAAGTAAGAGATAGCAATAACAACTGAACACACTGGTCATAACTGTAATACCCTGTATTTTCAATATGTATTAATACAATGAGATTATGTATACTTGTTTGTACTATACTAGAGTTTTCTCTTTTAATCAATTGACAATTTCGTTTTTCAATCAATCGAACCCTTTTCAATCGATTGAAAGCCTGCCGACATAAATGAAATGATTGGAACCTAGTTCAATCGATCGAACCCATGTCAATCGATTGGAAGTGTGCCATCTGTCCTCAATCAATCGAAGCCGTTTCAATCGATCGAAGATGTCAGATTTTTTTTTCTCCAGTTCATGCAGACACAGCCACCTTGCACCCTCTCTTTTTATATATATGATGGATTGTATTTGGGGGTATGTGTGTTTTAGGAAACTAGAGAGTTAGCAAGAGATAGATTGTCACAAATGTATATACACATACATAGGGGTGAAAGAAAACCGAACCAAACCGACACATCAAACCGAACCGAACTGATTGGTTCGATTGGTTTTCATTTAGTTTATGCAATGTAAAACTGAAACCAAATCAAAATTTTACACACTCCGAACCAAACCGAATCAAACCTAACCAAATCAAAACTGATCAATTTTGGCAAAAACTGAACTGAACCGAGCCAAACCGAACTGAACCGTTTACACCCTTACACATACATACACCACACACACACACACATATATATTTTGGTATAGAGAGAGAGAGAGAGAGAGAGAGAGAGAGGCAGAGGATAGAAGACAGAAGAAGGAGGAAAAGAAGAGGAGCAGAAAGAGAGAAGAGATAGAGATAGAGGAGGGAAAGAGAAAGAAGCCATTAAAGCTTAAGCTTGGAAAAGTTTGCCAAACTCGCCTTTAGAATCTTTCGGTGAGTTCTAAACTCATTCAGTAGCCTAGATGTATTGTTTTTACAAGTTCTTGATGTAAAGAATGAACCCAAAACACACCCCAAGAATTTTGGGCGTTCACTGTCTAGTCTTGTAGAGAAAAATAATTTTAAGCGATTGAACTTGATTCAATTGATTGAAAATGCTTCACTTCAATCGATCGAGAATTCTTCAATCGATCAAAACGCATGAATCTCAATCGATCAAAATATTTTTAATCGATTAAGACCACCTTTACTTCAATTGATCGAAATGACTTCAATCGATCGAACATTACAGAACATGATTATTTCTTTTGGTTATAGTGCATACTGTGCAGTTGTTTCCATATTGTTGCATGCTTCCTGTATGCGATACTATAGAATCAAGAGATAATGGAATGCGATAATGAGATAGCATTGTGGGAAATGTTTTCAGGTTCAGGATAGTAATTAAGGGTTGATCCTAATTGAGTTCGATAATATGTTCGTTTTACTTAGAGTAGTCAGGCCATATGGGAATGTCATGTATCAGTGATAAATAATGTTATGTAGGTTTGATAAGTTCTGGGAGACTTGCGGGGACAGGTATTGGTCGAGTATATGTCCTATGCGGCGCTGGACTGTTAATATGTCCTATAAAGCAGTGGATCGGACCGATAGCCCTAACATAGCTGGTAATCCGGTCATATGAACTACGACGCAGTAGACAGACGTAGGTGTCTATGACTTATGGTGGACCGAAATTACTAGTAGATATCGTTAAGTCATGGCAATAGAACAGATTTGTCTTTGCTCAAAACGTTGAATCCCTAACATGCGGAGGACTGTGCATATGTTCTAATAAGGTGGGGGATGGACCAACATGGTATCTCTTACGGTGGACTGGGAACATGTAATCACAAAACATGGTAGACAGACGTAGGTGTCTATGACTTGCGGTGCATTGTGAATATGTACTCTCAAACATGGTAGACAAAGCATTGGTATATTCAAAAGTACCACAATCTGGTCTATTTATCCCTGAGTCGGATGCATGGGTTCTTGTATAAAGACGTGAGTAACTGATTAATGAGTTTGGAATAAAGAGAAAGATATTATTAGTAGAACTATATTTTATGTCCTTCATAACTGGTTAAATCATTATACCTATGATGTTGTGTTAGTTTCTATTCACTTAGCTTTCATTAAGCTAACAACGTTTATGCCTAGACATCCACTGTCTAGACTACCATTTTCCTAACCCTACAGGTGACGATCACTATCTGGATGGTTACGATGTAGAGGAGGGCTATACTGAGAAGGGACCTAGAGAAGAAGGCAATGATGGGCAAGACTATTACGCTGGCAATTACGTTTATGCCAGCTGAAGATAAAGATAGATATTTAGTTGTATATTTCTGTTTAACCTTATTATATTTGGTACCTGGGCATCTATTGCCTCCAGACCTTTTATATTCCTGTTGCAACTCTGATGCTGTAATAACTACGACTTGTGTAATACATATACTCAGTTTGGTTTACTACTGTTTCTCTTTAGTTACTTGTTGCTCAGTACTATGTAGTGTAGACAATTCAATGACTTCACTAGTCATTCCCTAAACCAAACTAAACTAAGCCTTGTGTCCCCAATCAATTGGGGTCGGCTATATGAATCCTTTTTCTCCATTCTACACGATCACCAGTCATTTCCTATGGATCCAAAAAAGAAATTTTATTTTTCTCTATTGTTGCTGTTTCAAGGCGTGATAGGATTTTTTGTATCAGAGCTTAGGTTTGAACTTCCGTTCACTACTTATCCCACAACATCTGGTCCTAGCATTTTAAGATCCCTGAGATGAGATATAAGTTTAAGATAAGTTCGTCCTTTTGACGATAGATCGCTTCCTTTGCAGGTTAGCATGGATCCAGACTTGCATATATTTGTGGACGATTCATTTGGCGGACATGTGATTCACAGGGACATAGTTGAGCCCGCTATTCCAGAGATATATCGTAACAGCTAGCCGGTATTTAGAGGAGAAGATATGGAACAATCTTTATGTCGAGGGACTGACTCACCCGACGGAGATGCGCATGAATGCGTATTATTATGTCAGGACTCGAGTGGCCATATATCAGGAGATGACTCGATTAATCCAGAGTAAGCAGGAGATGGATGCGATTGAGTTATGAACCATTCTAGTAGGACCAATTCCACCTAAGCCTATAGTTACACCAACACATGCAGCATCACCAGCACCGGTACCCTACGTACTAGTTCCTGAGCCTCAGGATCAGCCTGAAGATCCAAAGCTAGAGATGATACAGGATGATGAGGATCCAATAGAGGACCTAGAGCCAAAGGAGGATAAGGATGATGAGGATATAGATGGGGATGGAGACGAGGAGCCGGAAGATGACCCAGAGAAGGAGACAGAGGATCTAAAGCTAGCAATATGGATGTTATGGTTGGCGAGGATGTCGCGATAGGTGAGGGAGACGAGACTGTCAATGATGAGGAGCCAGAGGAGGTAGTTATGCTTGAGATACTAGTTGTACCTAAGTTACCAGCGGGACCTATTGCACATATGGCAGCCATGGCCCAGATGGCTGTAGGATGGGTAGTTGCGATGGCCGTTCAGCTAGTCGAGTTTGTTATAGGAGAGGCTGCATTAGAAGGGGCTATTGACATAGCTGAGGGATTTGTTGCGGTAGCTGTCGACGTTGCCAATAAGGCAATGGCAACATGATATAGGACGTTGATGCAGAGATGGTTGATGATGGGGTATTGGAGTAGTGGTTGGAGGTTTTGCCGCACCTGTGTAGGATGATCTACTTGAGGAGATGGATATTGGAGCACAGGACGAGGCACCACCAACTAGATAAGATACTGACGACTTTTAAGTCAGGATCTGTAGGATTTTAGATTTTTGTTAGTCTTTATCAGGACATGTTGTCCACTTGATTTTTGGGGGCTTGAGAGATAGCTATTTGACCATAGCTTTTGTATAGATATCCACCACTAGTAGTGGTGTTATATATAGCTGACCCTAGTACTTGTATTAGCCTATGTCCCACATGGTACACAATTTGACTAGTGTGTACTTTGCGGTACATCTTTTGATATACATATATATATGAGTATCCTTTTGTAACATCTTTGAGGTTATTTTGATTTGATTTTAAGCTTATGATTTAGAACTATTAATTCATCCTGCATATCATTTTATCCTGATTTTATTTCTTTGAGAAGAATTTTAGCTAATCGATTGGTCTTTTATAGGTACACATCACTAGATCACGATGGTTGTAGCAAGAAGGAATCCACCATGACTAGGAGCCCCTATTCCAGAAGGCATGAACCTATCAAGTGTCTTTGAGGCTTTCATGTAAAGGATGGAGCATGTAGGTGACACCTACAACTATGCCACATGTTAGCCACCTGTCCAACACCCTGTTGTACCATTTTTGCCAAGACAAACCAGAGATAAGCTGCTAAAACTTTTTCATGGACTATGTCCTAAGAAGTTAGACGGATTGATAGAGCTGTGGAAAGCAGAACAATATCTCTGTGAGATGGATCTTAAATTTGAAGCCCTGGAGTGTAATGAGTAAGAGAAGCACTACATTGCTACGTTTCATCTAACTTACACTGCTACAGATTGGTGGTGGAACGAGCTACCATTAGAATGAACGGTGCAAGGGTGATTCCTTAGGAGTCATTCAAGGGTATCAGCAGGAGAAGAATTTCTTTAGCCTAGTTCAAGGAGGTTGGACTATAAGAGAGTATATACAACTCAATTTGAGTGATTGTCGCAATTTGCTCCACACATGATCGACACCCCTAGAATAAGGTTAAGCTATTCCATCAAGGATTGAACCCCCATCTCTGCCATATGATGATTGGTCACTTCAACCAGAGTTTCGAGGGACTAGTAAGACTAGCTGTGAGTCTAGCGAAGAATGCGTATTCGATACAATGACAATAGATGAATCAATCCCAGCCGTCGAGGAATTTTTAGACTAGGAGTTTCCAAAATCTGCCATCAAGAAATAACAAAGGTTGGAGACCTCAGGGTAATTATTAAGGCAACAAACGAACCTGGGATAGAACTAGGAGGCCGCAACAGAGTTATCCTTAACCTCAGCAATATCAACAGCAAGGGCAACCACCTAAGGCATTGCTTGCTGCTCCACAAATAGGCAACATAGGCTGTTTTAATAGTGGAATGACCGAACACATTGTAAGGAATTGCACTGCTCCTAAAAGCCATCGCTATAATGATAAGTTCTTCTGCAATTGCAACAAGCTAGGTCACTTAACAAGGATTGTTGTGCACCATGTGGAGGATATTACGGGGCACCGATTTAGGGGATACAAGGTCTCCCAGATCATACTCGGGTGAATGCAATTATTCTAGAAGAAGCAAGCTTTAAAGCCGAAGAGTAGTAGCATCTAGAAGGTACGCTTGTACTCTTTCATAGTTAAGTTAAAGCTTTATTCGACACCAGTGATGCACGTTCATTTATTGCTGTTCAGATTATGCATCAGCTCGGTTTAGAACCCTAGGCACTTGAGCCAGGACTTAATGCTATGTCACCTTTGGGAGTGACTATTAAGTTGGGTAAAGTATACATAGATTGTCCATTGACTCTAGAAGATAGGAATCTTCCGCAAGACTTGGTAGTTCTGTCCATGTTAGAGTTTGACATTATCCTGGGAATGGATTGGCTTACCAAGTATGATGCTAACTTGGATTGCCCTACTAGGACTATCGTGTTTTAGATACTCGGATGTCCTACGATCAGATTTCAGTGTTAGTCGATGAGCGATATGTTTCTTACAAATTATTTGGCTATATCGGGGGTGTGAGTACGGAACTCACTATGGATCAGATTCCTATCTTACAAGATTTTGAGGATGTATTCCAAATGTTAAAGGACTTCCACCGAAGAGAGAAATAGACTTTTGTGTGGAACTAGCACCTGGACATTGCCAATTTCTAAGACTCCGTATCGGATAACACCTACCGAGATGTTGAAATTGAAGAAGCAAGTACAAGAACTTAAAGATTTGGGTTTTCTTTGCCCAAGTACGTCGCCATGGGGAGCGTCGGTATTATTCATGAACAAGAATGATGGGAGTAC
The DNA here is from genome assembly GCA_033977485.1 of Hydrangea macrophylla. Taxonomy (NCBI): domain Eukaryota; kingdom Viridiplantae; phylum Streptophyta; class Magnoliopsida; order Cornales; family Hydrangeaceae; genus Hydrangea; species Hydrangea macrophylla. Next base: position 82,979,037 of record CM066987.1, read on the forward strand.
ACTTCGACTCTGTATCGACTATAGAGAGTTGAATAAGGTAACAGTCAAGAATAGATATCCGCTTACTCGGATAGATAATCTGTTCGACCAGTTGCAAGGATCAAGGAACTTTTCCAAGAATGATCTATGGTCAGGATATCACCACTTGTTGGTTCGACCAGAGTATGTGTCGAAGACTGTGTTCAAAACAAGGTACGAGCATTATGAGTTTCTTATTATGCCATTTGGATTGATGAATGCCCCAGCAGTATTCATGAACTTAATGAATAGAGTATTCAGACCTTATCTGGATCCATTCATTATAGTTTTCATCGATGACATCCTGATCTACTCAAAGACAGAGGAGGATCACAAGAAGCACTTACTGATTACTCTACAAATGCTTCGAGATAGCAAGTTGTATACTAAGGTCAGCAAGTGCGAGTATTGGCTACAAGAAGTCAAATTCTAGAACAGGTTATTTCGCAGAACGATATCTCTATGGATTCATCTAAGATTCATGTAGTCTTGAGCTAAAACATGCCAACCAATGCGATGGAAGTTAGAAGTTTTTTGGGTTTGGTTGGATATTATTGGAGATCATTGAAGGATTTTCCAAGATTGTAGGACCTTTGAAGAATTTGACAAGGAAATAGATGAAGTACAAATGGACAGATAAGCATGAAGATGCATTCCACGAGTTAAAGGAAAGATTGACTTTTGCACCGGTACTAAAAATACCTAAGAGTGGAGAAAGGTATATAATCTACAGTGATGCATCACACCAAGGACTTGGGTGTGTGCTTATGCAAGACAGGAATGTGATTGTGTATGGGTATGGGTCTAGACAATTGAAGCTACATGAGAAGAACTATCCAACGCACGATTTGGAATTAGCTACAATATTGTATTATTTGAAAATTTGGAGACACTATCTGTATGGAGAGAAGTTTGATCTTTTTTCGAATCATAAGAGTTTTAGATATCTGTCCTCTTAAAAGGAATTAAACATGTGACAATGGAGATGGATGGAATTACTCAAGGATTATGACTTTTTATTGCAATACCATATGGATAAGGCAAATGTCATAGCTGATGCTTTGAGACACCGACCTCGATTAGTGATCGTTGTATTATTGATTCGAGAATGGCAAGCATTAGAAGTTTTAGCTAAATTCAATCTTCGACCAGTAGAAGCAACAGAAGGACAACATCTTAGATGTCTTATGGTTTAGCCAACTCTGATTGGCAGTATCATAGAGGTTTAGCAAACAATAGAGGACTTGAAGTTGTGGTTCACTAAGATGTCAACAAAGGAACCAAAGGTCGGGAGTATTGGTTTAGACAGAACCTTATGGTATAAAGGTGGACTTTATGTGCTTGACATGGATAATCTCAAAAAGGATGTTCTTGACGAAGCACGCAAGTCACATATGACTGTGCATCTGGAGGAATGAAGACGTATAAAGATTTGAAAAGGAATTTTTGGTGGAAAGGAGTGAAGTGACAAGTAGCTGGGTATGTATCTCAATGTCTTACTTGTAAAGAAGTAAAGAAAGAACATTAGAAACCACCCAGACTTCTATAGCCGTTGCCGATTCCCCAGTGGAAATGGGAGCACATAATTGGATTTTGTGGTAGGATTATTGAGGTCTCGGCAAAACCACGATGCTGTTTGGGTGATTGTGGATCGACTTACAAAGAGGACGCATTTCATTGCCTACAGTATGACACATCCAGTGGAATACTTGATTCAGATGTATCTACAACACATTATATGACTACAAGGCGTACTTGTCTCAATCGTGTCTGACTGAGATTCATGCTTTACGACAGAATTTTGGAAGAGTCTTCAGACAGCAATGGGAACTACATTGAAATTGAGTTCAATCTTTCATCTGCAGACAAACAACCAGACCGAACGAGTTAATCAATTAATGGAAGATATTCTATGTGCTTGCATCATTGATTTTGAGAGTACTTAGGAGACGTACCTATCAATGACCGAGTTCTCCTACAACAATAGTTACCATACGAGCATAGGAATGGCGCTGTTTGAAGCTTTGTATGGAAGACCTTGCCGATCGCCACTATATTACGTCGAAGTCGGAGATAATCAACTTCTTGGGCTAGAAATGGTACGAGAAACTAGCGAGAAGATTCAAGTGGTATATGAGAAGATGAAGACAACTAACACCCGATACAAGAGTTATGTTGACAAGCGACGCAAAGACTTGGAGTTCACAGTTGGGGATCACGTGCTGCTCAAGGTCTCAATGTTCAAGGGATCGTTCATTTTGGCCAGAAAAGAGGCAAGCTATCACCACAATTCATCGAACCGTTCAAGATCCTGGAGCGTGTTGGGAAGGCTGCTTATCGACCCGCGTTGCTGCCAAAGATGTCAGGAGTGCCAACATTTTCCACATCAACATGTTGAGGAAGTGTGCCCATAATCCAGCACACGAGATCAACTTCGAAGACATCTAAGTCAACGACAACGTTACTTTCAACAAAGGACTAGTGCATAGCCTAGATCAAGGATTCAAGAAGCTCAAAAACAAAGAGATCCCATTAGTGAAGATTTAGTGGAAGCATCATGATGAAGGTAAAGCTTCGTAGGAGTTAGAGTCAGAGATGCGAGAGAAATTTTCATTTTTATAATAACTCTACTACTTTCAATTTCGTGGATGAAATGTTTTAATAAGTGGTGGATGATGTAATACCCTGTATTTTCAATATGTATTAATACAATGAGATTTTGTGTAGTTGCATGTACTATACTAGAGTTTTTCTTTCAATCAATTGAAGTAGTTTCAATCGATTGACAATTTTGTTTTTCAATCGATTAAACCCTTTTTATTCGAAAGCTTGCCGATATAAATGCAATGATTGGAACCTAGTTCAATTGATCGTACTCATGTCAATCGATTGGGAGTGTGCCACCTGTCATCAATCAATCGAAGATGTCAGATTTTATTTTCTCCAATTCACGCAAACACTGCCACCTTGTACCCTCTTTTTTCTATATGTATGGAAATCATGAGTTTTTTTATTTTTGAATATCTAGTTTCTTCTCTCTAAATTCTGGAATTCTGAGACAAATTTGGTAAATCTTACCAACAATGATCCAAATGATTTTCTAATGCTTTAAGGCTCGAACCATGATTTTAATGGAAATAATTGGACTTAAATCTAGAGGTTGAAGGATCCAAATTAATAAATAATTCATGCCTTGCTCATTCTCATACATTCATGATCACCATATTTAGAAACAGTGCTTGTATTTTGGAATATTAGATTAAAGGTTATGGGAATAGATTGTAATTGATTGAACTTAATGTTGAATTTTCTTCAACCATGTTGAAGTTATATCACTTCTATATGGACATTACATTGGCCCTAGGTTAAGGTCCCTCTGGATCTTCCTATTGAGACTTGTATATCTATAGGAGATTGTGACTTTCCTGGTTGGAAAGAATTCATAAATTTGTCAATTTCCTTCATTCTTGTTAGATTTAGATGTAATTTGATATTACTTGTGTTCAAGCATGTGGACTAACTTTTGTTTTGTAGCGCTCTCGAGGTATGGTTACTTGAATTTTCCTTTATTTACTTCATTATTTGATTTTATCGATTTTCGACTCCATGTGCGACACCTTAGACTAGGGTTTTGCCTTATGTGCATATGTGAATTAGAGATCATTTTTCTTAGGGTTTTCCTATCTCGTATGCATTACATGTTTCTTATTCGCAGCTGGATCCTGGGTAAGTTCTCTTGTTCTCTATTACATATCATTTGCTTGCTAGATGAACCTACTTGGTCTTGCATGCCTTTTTTACCGTTAGCAATCTTACACCCTTTCAACATGCTTTTGAAATGTATATCTATATCTATGTATTATTTGAGGGTGCATTTTAATTATTAATTCGATTATAAGGATGTTGAGTAGAGGCTTATCGTGAAATAGGATGAGAGGGGATGTTTTAGTTCGCCGGGCTCCTTCCCCTCTCGTTCCATAATCCCCGGACCTAGTAAATCTCTGGTTTCAAAAGAATAATTGCTTTTAAAATGGTTTCTTAATTTATTTCCTTAAAATTAAATGGCGACTCTTATTCGTTTTGAAAAAAGAAAAATGTGGGCTCGGTATGTGCTACGTTCAAGTGCAAATGATCGTGTAAGTAATAATCCGATAAGACCAAGTCGATCCTATAGGGAAGGTGTAAGACTATTCACTTAGATTAATCTCAAAAGGAAATTAAAAATCAAAGTTTTAAAAGAAATGCGGAACACGAAGTTCCATTGATTACCAACTAATAAAAGTAAGAGGCCAAACTAAACTAGCAATGAATTAATTAACTAAAGAAAATCTTAAAAGGGTTTTAACTTTCTAAAAGAAAAGCGTTGGGATCACATGAATCCACAATGACCTAACCATCTACCATGCACATTCATTAACGTTCTATGGAGTACATCCCTCTACAGTATTCAGTATTTTCCTAAAGATAAAGATTCAATAGTCCTTTTATAACCAGGACTACATCATCACAATTGAATTAAAATACTTGGAAGATGATTTCAAAACAATGGTTTAGTCTCGCACCCACAATGGTATTAGAATTGAAGGTGGTCTGCAAAAGTCATTGAAGAAAAAGGCCTTAAAGCTTAAAGTTTAGAAACTATTTTGACAAATTGAGCTTATCTGGACAATTTGATAACATGTCTAAAAAAAAGTCATGGAATACTAAAGGGGTTCATCTCAAGATTTTACATGTTCGATCGATCGACGAGCTTTCGATCGATCAAATTGCATTATCTTTCAATCGATCGAAATGTCTTCGATCGCTTGACTGTGTCTTATGTTCAATAAATTGAATTGACTTCGATCGATTGAACGCAGAGTTTCTCTATAGTGCATGGCAGAGGCTGGAGATCACTGTTTCATCGTGATTTCCCAACTATGGAACTACTCAGACATTATTTTAAGTGCAAAAAACTAGTTTTTAACATTGAACATGATTAAGGGTGCGTTTTGTTGTGTTTTTAATATCAAAACTATTTAAAACTATGGTTTATCACTACTAACATGCAAAATCTATATTTGGAATAGATTATAACTACTAGAACTAGTTGCAGAATATAAATAAAACTATAGTATGAAACTTGGAAATCAAAACTTGTATTAAACTTCACTAGAAATCAACTTGTCAAGCATTCAACCCTACAAAATCAAAGGAAACTCTCTCTCTCTCTCATATCAATTAGTATGGTTAAAATGCCTTGTTTGCATTTAGGCTTTACCCGTTTCCTGTAAATCATCCCTGCACATATCAAAGCAGCATATCTGCACAAAATAACAGCTAATACAACCATACTCATCATAGATTCATGTCATTGTACATAAACTGGCATTGTAACACAAATTGTAGATAAAATGGAAAATTGTGAACTAAATCATTGTATTTTCATATTGTAGTGCAGTTGTATTTTATAAATACCCCCGCTTGTCACAACCCCCAACTAGCTTATTGCTAGTCCCTAGCGATAAAGCGATACAAAAGACAAGTAAAACTATACTACAATGACTATGAAAAACAAAATAAATTTAATACTTTCTATTTTGGTTAGCTTATTTTAAAATAAGAAAGTAACAGAGCAGTGATAAAAGTTTGATAATATCCAAAACATACATAAGGAAAGAGATGAGAAAGAAAATAAAAAAGAAGATAAATACACAAAAAAATGCCACTCCTTAATCAAGTATATCCTAATCGACCTCGATTGGGTCATCAATACCTATATCAGAAGGAATGTCAATGGCAGCATCATCAATCCCATCTCTACCCTCAGCAATCGCTAGAGCAGTAGCCGGGTCACTCACGGATGGATCATGAAATATGGGAAAGGAAGGATCACTCACGATTGGAGGTGGTGGCACAAATGAGGATGGAATTGACGTCGATGGGGTAGTAGAAGTGGTAGGAGGTGCTGCAGGGGGTAGTGGAGTATGTAGGGACTGGTCGACTCCCAGATGCAGCATTATCATATATAACTTACCCTCGAGTCTGATCCGTGCCTTTCTCTCCTCTACCAGCATCGCATGAAGGCTCTGTAGAGACATTGATGACTTTCCCTGGGTCGGAGCCTGAGAACACTACCTTAACTCAAACTGCTACACCTCAGTGAAGGGATCGTCATCCTCTTCAAAATCCTGCTCCTTGGCCTCTGAAGGCATCCCAAAAGCTGCACCCTCAGTGTCTGTCCCACCCCCTCTCTTATTTTCTTTTCTACTTTCTCCTTTCCTTTCCTTTTTCTTTTCCCTTTCTGTGCGTCAAAGTGGCGAGTCTTCGTCTCACCAAACTGACTAAAGGCATTTTTAATCTCATCCGTAGCCAAGGGGAGTAACCCGACCTGGGCAATAACTCGATGAATGGGCCAAGCGCCTTTCAGATGGCACTTGGCAGCAATATATTGTGTCGACTGGACCATAAAATCTATGTAAAGGCAAGGCAAACAAACTCATTGTCCTGTCCCAATGGCATAGAGAACTTGGGCATACCATGGTGCCAGCTTCTCATAGTAAGAGTTCAGGAGGATGTAGTTACACAAGGCGAGGTAGAGAAGATGGTAATCTATAGTAAGCTATCTATCCTCGATCAATGAAATGCCATTCCACCTCGGAACGGCCCCACCGGTAATCTCCTGAGCGATAGTGGAAGAAGAGGTCTCAAGGACACCTGGCCGCTGAGGACAATCACAATGTGGCACCTCAGGTACTCCCAGGGTTGCAGCAATGGTGGATGGGCTGAAAATGATCTCTCGGCTGTGGAAGAACGAACGATACATGAAAGGGGCGGTAGGGTCCTTTATCATTGTGGCGCAGGCCTCCCGAACCCAAGAAATGTTTATTCTTTTAGCTAGAGTCAGAATCTCAAAACAGCGGGGCATGTTCTTTATCCGTGCTAAGAACCACGGTGCGGATAGCCAAATGGATTCGACTAGTCTTTCGAGCATCACTTTTCGTGTCTGAAAAAAATGATTGAACCAAGATTGATCTTGAATGTTCCAGAACCCATGGGCGGGTAACAGATCTGGAATTATGAGGTTGAGTGGTTTCTCCTTGTGGTATCCCATGGTAGGATTCATTGTGTGGAACCTGGGAGAAAGACAGAAAGAACTAAGAAGACTAAGCAGAGCAGTGACAGGAAAAACAAACTCTGTTTCTGCAAAAGTTCTATCACTCGAAGATTTTTGATCAATTGAAATAGGGCCAGGCTCGATCGCTTGAGCCCAGTTTGATTGATCGAATATAGAATTTTTGCATACCGAATAGAAAAACACAAACAAATAAAAAGAAACAAGATAGATAAAAACTAGAGTTGAATAGTTGGTCTCAAGACAAATGGGGATCACCCCCTCGCATTCTAATAACTTGAAGTATGGGGGAGGGGGTTTCAAAAGAACGTTACCTCAGATTGTAGCATCGGGGGGAGGTGAGATAATGGTGATGATGATGTGGGGATGATCAGGGCCCAAAAAATTAGTCTGTGGGGGGTGCCAGGAATGGAGGAGATAAGAATTGCCGAAGCTTTCTCCCTCTCGAGCGATTGAGAGTGGGTGAGGAAATGAGGAGGTGTACACATGATGCCTTGTTTAAATACCAACTTCGAGTGATTGAGAAAGTTCGATCGATTGAACTGTCGATCAATTAGAAAGTGTGCAAGCTCTTGAGGATGGAAGGCCTCGATCAATCGATACAGGTTCGATCGATCGAACACAAAAATTTTAGGATTCCTACTTATTAAGACTTGTTCACCCCCAGCTAGCACAAACAAAATTGAGCATACAAGAATACAATAATAGCAATTGACACACAGTATGTAAACCAGTAATATTCCTCATTTTAATTTAAAATTTGCAAAAAATCCATAGATATAAACTTTATAGCATTCAATTGCAACATCATCCCCTAAATGGTACTTATACCTTATTACAGTTTGAAATAGGACTGAAAAATAATGTATTTGTCTAGGATTATACTTTAAGTCCAAAAGATTGATCAACATGAACATGAGTTGAAGTTAGCCACTAATCTTCAAATTTGAAAACTTCAGCTTCTATAGCTATCTCATTATAGTATCCTGCTGAATCCTCTTTGTTGGAATTCAAACTTGATAATTCACGGTCCTAGAAAGATCTGAAAGCATCGAGAATATCATCTAGTGTGGCTAGATCCTCTGAAGAACTGAAAGCACAAGTGGAAGGAGATATTGGAGATCCCGATGGAGACATAGAGAAAGGTATGTAACTCCTCAGATGTTCTCCCTCCCTTGGCGGAGTACCTGGGGTTCACGTGGGTGGCCCATAAAATAGCTGATGGAAGGAAAATTGGCAGAATTTTGATGTTCATAGTGACAATCCTAGACAAGGAACAACAAAAGAAAATAAAAGGAAAGTAAGACAAGGAAAACAAGAATAAAAGCAATTGAACAATGGAAAGAGAAATACAATAAAGAAAGAGTGGCATTAGCTTAACCTCGCTATTGGCATGAATGTACAACATGCGCTAGCTGACAAGGGGCATTGAATTCTATAAATTAAGTAGCTTGAGTGCACGTATATGTAGGGAACCAACTCTATAGCGATGAAAGCATCATCAAACTTAAAGACATCATTGTGGTTCTCAGCCACGACATCATGCAAGTCATTGATGTCCCATGGCTCCCACATCTCGTCATTCTCCCATTGCTATAGTAGCTCGTCATCCACCCACACAACTTCATTTCCCTCCTCCTTTTTTATCTCTTCGTCTGAAGGGAATTACATGTGTTCAAAGGGATCGATACCAAGAAGGGCTGGTGGATAGGGAACGTACCCATGAGATAGGTCAATAAGATCGTCCGCCCCTGGCCCTTCATATGGTGAAAGGAAAAATGCAATTTCTTCAGCGGACCAGGGGGGATTTGGGAACTCAAGGGTCTCCCCAAGAGCCCAATGAATAGGCCGATCTCGTGTCTTCATTGTTGTTCATGTTGGACAACCTACAAATCAGTATAAAATACAGAATAAGGGATTAAAGTTCATTGTCACGCTCACAAAGAAGAAAGCAAAACATAAAACAAATGAAAATAAACAAAATGCACTAAACGAAAAGATTACAACAACAGTTTTAGGACAACTCTTTAGTGTTTTAATAGGATGAATAGTTAGGCTCATCCAATTGGATGTGCTCAACTTCTGGTTGGAAATTTTCCAAGAATGGCTTTAACCATTGGCCGTTAACCTTGAAGCTCTCATTATTCTTGGGATTTTGCAGCTCAAATGCTCCGTGTGGAATTATTTTTTTTAACCATGAATGGGCCAGTCCACCTGGAGTGGAGCTTTCCCGGGAAAAGATGGAGTCGGGAATCGTATAACAGAACTTTTTGTCCCGGCTCGAAAGACTTACGGAAGATTGTTTGATCGTGTTGGGCCTTCAACCTCGCCTTGTGTATTTTGGCATTATCATAAGCATCGCGGCGTATTTCTTCCAGCTCAGCTAATTGGAGTTTTCGGAGATGTCCTCCCTTTTTGACGTCGAAGTTTAATGAGCGGGTCGCCCATTATGCTTTGTTTTCCAATTCGACTAGGAGGTAGCAAGCTTTTTAGTATACTAGGCGGTATGGTGACATACCTAGTTTTGTCTTAAAAGTTGTTCGGTAGGCCCACAGTGCGTCAGTCAACTTATATGCCTAATCCTTTCTATTCGAGTTGACTGCCTTTTCGAGGATATGCTTAATCTCTCGATTCGCCAATTCTTCTTGCCCGTTTGTTTGTGGGTGGTAAGCCAGAGCAATTTTATGATTCACCCCATATTTCTTGAGGAGTGACTCCAAGGGCGTATTACAGTAGTGTTTGCCTTGGGCCAGTTATTAATGCTCTCAGGGCTCCCAAACGAGAAAGAACATTATCCTTGAGAAAGGATATGACTATTTTGTGATCATTCCGGTGTGTTGGAATGGCTTCCACCCATTTCGAGACATACTCTACAACAAGAAGTATGTATTCACAGTGATTCGATTTCGGGAATGGGCCCATGAAATCTATGCCACAAAAATCAAAGATTTCGATTGTGGTTATGGTAGTTAAAGGCATAGAGTTTCTCTTGGAAATTGTGCCCAACTTTTGACAGCGTTCGCACGATTTATAGAAAGAGTGGGCATCTTTAAATACTGTGGGCCAATAGAACCCGCTATGCAAGACCTTTTGCGTGGTTTATTATGAAGCGAAATGGCCACCGCAAGCTTCCGAATGGCAGAGTGCTAGGATTATGGTTATATCTTCATCGGGACGCAACGTCTGATGACCTGATTAGCGCAATATTTGAAAAGGTACGGGACATCAAAAAAGAAGTGACGTGCGATCGAGAAGAACCATTTCCTGTCTTGGTTTGACAAATGCGCGGGGGTTTCTCCCGTGACTAAATAATTCACGACATTCGCATACTAGGGTAAATTAGAAATAGCTAGTAGCTGTTCATTCGGGAATTCTTCCTTGAAAGGTGTTGGTTCAGTGTTGTCGATAAAGGTTAACCTAGATAAATTGTCAGTGACCACATTCTCTACTCCCTTCTTATCTTTGATAGTTAAATCAAACTCTTGGAGTAGAAGTATCCATCTAATGAGTCTTTGTTTTGCATCCTTCTTGGATAGTAGATATTTAAGGGCTGAATGGTCTATGAAACAAACTATCAGTGACCCTATAAGATAAGATCAGTACTGGTCCAAGGCAAAGACTGCTGCTAACAACTCTTTCTTGGTTATAGTGTAGTTCATTTGAGCATCGTTCAGAGTTTTGCTAGCATAATAAATAACATAAGGCTTGTTATCCTTCCTCTAGCCTAGGACTGCGCCAATGGCATAATCACTAGCATCACACATTAATTCAAAAGGGAGACTCTAATCAGGAACTTGTATTATAGGTGCGGTCGTGAGGAGTTGCTTTAGTGTATCAAAAGATGTTTGACATGCATCCGACCACTCGAAAGGTATGTCTTTGACAAGCAATTGACAAAGTGGTAGGAAATGGCACTAAAGTTCTGGATAAACCTTCTATAGAAGCCTGCATGTCCCAGGAATGAGCGGATATCTCTGGCTGTGCGGGGAGCAGGAAGGTTTGAGATAATATCAATTTTTGACCTATCTACTTGGATACCTTCATCAGAGATTATGTGACCGAGGACTATCCCTTTGGTCACCATGAAGTGACACTTTTCCTAGTTTAACACCAGGTGTTTGTCCTCACATCGTGCTAGCACACGTTCAAGGTTTTCTAAACAATTATAGAAGCTATGGCCGAACATAGAAAAATCGTCCATGAAGACTTCCAGGATATGTTCGACCATATCGCTGAATATACTAAGCATGCACCGCTGAAAGGTAGCAGGTGTATTGCATAAGCCAAAGGGCATTCATCTATAGTCGAAGGTACTGAATAGGCAAGTGAATGTTGTTTTCTCCTAATCTTCGCGAGCTATTTCGATTTGATTGTACCCAATGGACCCATCCAAAAAATAGTAAAACTTATGTCCCGTCACTCTTTCCAACATTTGGTTCATAAAACAGTAGTGGGCAGTGGTCTTTTTGAGTCACAATGTTCAATTTTCAGTAATCAATACACATCCTCTATCCGATGGGGACGCGTGTGATCGGCGACGATTAGTTCCCGTTTATAGCCCTAAAGATACGTTTTGTTAGCCCATTTCATTTAGTTATTAGTAATTTTTTAATAAGCATTCTATATTTTGTAGGTTTTGGAGCTTTAACTTGAAAATGCACAAAAATCCAATGATTAGTGGCTTTGGAAGTCATTCTGGGCTCAAAAGTTGATTCTGGTGAAAGCTGAATGCAGTAGCAGCCTTAGAAAATCGCATTTTTAACAAGGAATACTTTGGATTTAAGAAATTTCTCTAGAGATATAAAATGTAGATCTTCAAGTTACGGATGCGTGGCCACAAACAGCGAGTCAATCGAGGTCTGGATAGAAAGTTATCGCAAATCTACAAAACTTGCGCAGTATAGTGAAAAGTATCTCGTGCAAGCGACCTATGAAAAAACCAAAAACGCGTATTTTGTCAAATTAGAGTGCCCATCGAATGTGGTTTGTGCATACAACTTCCAGAAACAAAAATACAAAAGTTTTAGTGTAGTTAAACTTAGAAAAGCCTCCTAATCCCTCCAAAATCTATATAAATCCTATTCTAAATCAATTCTGTGGTTACACAACATTAGAAACAACATTCTACACATCCATATACAACTAAAACTTCAGCCATTGAAGAGAGGAAAGCAAGGAGAAGAAGAAGAAGACCAAGGATTCCCATGGCCTCCTCCATCAACCTCTTGCCAATCTTTAATTCTATGGCCGCTTAAACCAAGATCTAGGGTTTCAATGAAACCCTAGCCAAGTAATAGGGTGTATTTTATGTTTTGTTTTAGATTTATTATGTATTGATGATGATTACATGTTTAGAGGATTTTTTTATAATAAAATCGAACTTCATTGAATTAAATCATTGCTTTCAAAATCTATTCTTGTCGTAGATATATTTTGGATGTGATGTGCTCAATAGTCTATATTTTTTGTGCTTGTATGGATTATTTACATGTAATAGTGCTTATTTGAATTGTGATATCAAGTAGTCGAATAGTTTATGCCTAGGGAAGACGGAGTGTACCGCAACCCTAGTTTAGTGTGAGACACTTCGTGCCAACCGAAGATGAATTATGTTGATGCTTGAATCGTAGTTATCTTCTTGACGGAGGAATTGTGCTTGTAGCTACAATTCCCAATTATCATACAACGTAATAAACTAGTTGAATGCATAGATACTCTTATTATGATGCTAGTGGTGGATTTGCAATCCTAGGTTCAATACACATATTCATCGAAACAACTTTTAATTGCTTTTATAGTTTAAATTTATTTTCACTGTTCTTAGTTTAATTAAAATTAAAATCAAGGTTCTGTTTTTTTAATTAACTAGACTTAGGGTTTTTAAAATTAAAGTGTTTTAGCATTTCAATCTCTGTGGGTTCGACCTCTACTTCCACACTACAAATCTTTTAAAGTAGAGTATACTTTTATATCTTAATTTTGACAAGATCAATTTTTGGCATCATTACCGGGGATTGCAAATTACTTCCTTTAGTTTTAGAATCTTAGTTTAGTTAATTCGTAAATATTAGATTAGGTTTTCTTTTTCTTATTTTTCGTTTTTGTTTTGAGTCACTAACTTTTCCTTTTGTTTTATAGTTTCTCGAGCCATCAAATTCTAGCGTTTTGGAGTGGAAGAGCTTAGCACATAAAAGGAGCTTACGCGAATCAATAAAAAAATTCAAGTAAATCGCTTCTTTTAAAATTCGCTTCAAACACTGTAAGTCAGGGCACTGAGACGCACTATTTGCATTAGTTTAGGGATGATTTGCACGTGCATTAGCTAGGAAACCCGGGGCGCTGGGCTTTGACATGAATCACTGCATTATAGGATAACTTTCATGCATCATAGTAGTTGTGTGCTTATTGTCTTATTTGTGTGGTTGCTTTTCGTATTTGTTTGAGTTAGTCTTTATCTTTGTGTCATTTTTTTTAGTTTATGTTTGGTACACGTTCAAGTAAACCCGAACTACATTCTTTCAACCCTAAACTTGAACATACCCTAAGATTCCTTGGGTCATCAACCCAACCTTCTAGAGTTCTGGTACTAGACGATGAATCAACTCAAAAACATCGTCGTTATTTCAGGCCCAAATTCAAAGCACACTTAAACATTTAAGAAAAACTCGAACTATTAACATCCAACCTATTCTAATGGCCGACCTTGGAAACAACAGAAACAACGGGAACAACCAAAATAATGAAAATAACACCAATGTACCTCCGCCTCCTCCTCTTAAAGATTATTTCATTCCTACGGCCTATACGCCAGAAGTAGGTATCAAATTACCGAAGGTGAGGTCATCTCAATTTAAGATAAAGTCATCTACCATCGCGCTACTCCCTTCATTCCATGGCCGTATTAATGAAGACCCTTATCATCACTTAGGAGAGTTCCAAGACATATGCTCTACATTGAAAATCCAAAATCTAACTAATGATGAATTAAAATTGCGTCTCTTTCCATTCTCCTTAAAGGATAAAGCTAAGTATTGGCTCCAATCTCTTGAGCCAAACACTATAAAAACTTGGGAAGCATTACATACTGCATTTTTATAAAAGTTTTTCCCACCAAAAGAACTAATCAAATAAGAAAATCTATAATGAATTTTGTGATGCAAGATGGGGAAACGCTCTATGACACTTGGGAACAATAAAAAAAATTATTGCGCTCTTCCCATATCATCAAATTCCCAAGCGGCAATTGGTACAGATCTTCTACGAGGGACTTTGTCCCTCACTTCGTAATACCGTCGATGCCGTTTGTGCGGGTACATTCCTACACAAAGCACCGACGAGGCATGGAAATTTTTTGAAATATTAAGTGAGAATTCGATGCATCAAGCTATGTCAGTACGTCCTAAGGGGTGTCTTCTACCTAAACCTAAGCGAGAGGAGCGTTTCGAGTCAAGTCAGTCAATCAAAATACAAGAACTATCTAAAAAACTTGACCGATTTATGACAATGAACCAAACGTCGAGTTCAGCCTCTTACGAAATTTATCAAATATGTTCCATTCCTTCGCATTCTACACTTGCATGTCCATCCGCATCTCAATTTCTAGAGTTCGTGGACCAACACATACATGCGATTCAACAATTCCCACGAAATAGTTATAATCCTATAATAACTAATTTTTCTTATACTTACCTACCCTTTCAACAAAGTTAATACCAACACCCCCCTCATAATCCTAACCCTCCAAGGGATAACGCTTTTGAGGAGAAGATGTTGGCGTCTCTTAAGAATATTGAAATGCAAGTGCAAGCACAAGCACAAATAGTGAACTCTCACACACAATCTATTGCGAAGCTTGAGTCCCAAATTGGACAAATAGCTAATGCGGTGAATCGTAGAAATGAGGGTAAGTTTCCTAGTCAAACTATTCAAAATCCTAAGGGACAATACGAGGTTGGGGGTTCGAGTGAGCAAGTAAATGTCATTTCGACTAGGATGACTATTCGAGAAGAGGAAGTTGTTAAAATTCCTAATGAGAGTGAGAAAGATGTGAACATTATTTCGAGTAAAGAGAAGGGTGGGGACATGAGTCGAATGAAGAAAGAAAAGGAACTGGTCCTAACTAATCATGTTCTGAAACTGCCTTTTCCACCAAATATTGAGGAACCGTCACATTTTTCAAAGAAAGGGTCAAAAACTGAATATATACTCGAGGTGTTTAAATAATTGAAAATAAATATTTCATTCATCGATGCTATAAAACGAATTCCCGCTTATGCTAAATGTCTTAAAGACCTATGCACTCAAAAGCGCAAGTTGCGCAGTCATATTCCAAAAAATGTCTTCCTCACCAAAAAAGCAAGTTCGATCTTCACTCCTCCAAAGTATAAGGATCCTGGTACACCAACGATTTCATGTATCATAGGTGACATTTTAATCCATCGGGCTCTCCTTGACTTAGGAGCAAGTGTTAATCTCTTACCTTACACGGTTTATAAATACTTAGGTCTAGGTGAACTTAAACCCATGGCCTCTACTATACAATTAGCAAATCGTTCAGTCAAAATCCCTAGGGAAATCGTCGAAGATGTCCTAGTCAAAGTCGACAAATGCTATTATCTCGTCAATTTTATGGTCCTTGATACTGAACCGGTGATAGATGCTAGGAAACACACTCTTGTCATTCTTAGTCGTCCATTCTTAGCCACGGCCAACGCTTGTGTCAACTGTCGAACGGGGGTAATGAAAGTGTCGTTTGGGAACATGAACCTAAAATTAAACATTTTTAATGCTGTTGATCAACCTTCCAATGATGATGATTCCCCATGTGTGGCGGAGAGTTAGATTAGATAAGCTAATGGACCCAATAACGTAATAAACATGAATAAAGGGAAGGAGATAAAGCACAATGAACAGAAAATTCCTAATAACCCAGATCCTAATGATGAATTTACTCGGAAGGTAAGAAATCAATTTGAACATGATCAGGGGGAACCGTTGCTCGAGTTAAAAAATAATGACATTATTTCTATTTTCCATCGGAGTCTCCCTCTTGTCTTCAAGGGTACAAAGATTGAGTTTCAGCCTCCATGAGTGTTGAGTTAGATATGGTCTAGCTGAAGACGTAAAAGACAGTGCTTCTTGGGAGGCAACCAAAGCTTTATTTCGTCCGTTTCTCTTACTTTTGAATGTTTTTGGGTCATTCCGGTAAGTTTTTGAGTTCTCTGGAAAGGTTTGGGGGTTGGAGTAAATTTATTTTGAACTTATTCATGTAAAACAAGTGAGAAAAGAGAAAAAGAACATGTCGCACGCACGACCTGCTCGTGCGAATTTGTGCCTTGGAATTTTTTTTTTGAAGTTTTATTATATTTACCCTCAGATTCTGCTCGTGCCTCAACTCGCGCGCGCGAGGGCCTATCGCCCGAGCGGCCCGCTCGCCCTATTTTTGGACTTAAAGTATTTTTCAATTTTTGTAAAACAGGCCTCAGATCTACCTCGCGGAGGGATTCGCGCGCGCGATGGTCGCTTACGTGGCCCACGTGCGTGAGTGGGGGATTTTTGCATTTTTCTCTTTAATCTCTTACCTTCTTTCTCCCAAACCTGGTCAGTCCTTTTTCTTATCTGTTTGTTTTCTTAAGCCCTTGTAGATCGAGTCCTTCTTTGTTTTCATAAGTTTTTTTTTTTATTTTCCTTTTGGATGTTCATTGAGTCTTTCGGTTTTAGTTTAGTTTCTCAATAAGTATGCCACAATCTATATTACATATTTATATTTCTATTAGCTATCATTGTTCTTTTTTTTTTTGTTTATGTTCTTTTGTTGAGTATTGACAGGTGAATTAGTAGCTTTATTTGGAGTAATTGAACTTTATTGCCATATTCACCTAGTTTGTGATTGTCGAGATTGAGGTAATGTCGTTCCTTCCTTACGTACTCTACTTTCTTTCCTTTATTGTTTCATTGGGGACAATGAAAGGTTTGGGTTTGGGGGTATGAACTCACATGCACATTATTATGCGCCAATTTTTTTCAAAAAATTTTCGATACTTGTGCTTAAATAAATGATGTTACCGACATTTTTGCAATCTCAATTCGATAATTCTTGTTAGATAACTTGGATTGTTATAGAATGGTAAACAAAGGAAAGATGTAGTTAGACATTTGCTAAAGTCATGATGCGACGTTTTAGGTTATGTATCGTTAGAATCGTAGTTTCATATCATAGATTTGCACACAAAGCTATGCACTGCACGTAGTCATTTGAATACATGTTTGATATGAACTATAATATGATTCAGATCTCTAGATAACACATAGTGTGGAGACTAGACCCAGTTTTGAAGTGAGCTTTTGAGCCTATCTTTTCGTTTTAGAGGGTTATAAATACATATTGTGTTTATCGAATTTCATATGAAAAAGTGCATCTAATCGTTGTTTAGCCTCATTATTCTTGTCTTGATTGATAGTCAAGTTAAAATATTAGTTACCAGGCTAAATAATCTTCCGTCACCAAACATTGAAGAACCATATGACCATAGGAGATGATGGTAGGCCTTCTTTGTTTACCTATCCAGATAAATGATAAAAAATTTCCTTAGTTTGCCCCTTTGAACTGTTACAATGCCATTTTTCTTTAATCACCATTATCTTTTTTTTGCTCCAATTTGGCCAACTTGGAGTTTACCACTGAAAGATTGATCAACTTTTAGTGGTAATAAGGTGATGTGTCGATTGAGAAGAAGAAGAAGAAAACAAGATAATGTTTGGGGTAGTTGCCTTGGTATTCAATGAATATTCTTTTCAAAAGCAACAAAAAAGAAAAAAAAAGAAGAAAAAAATAAAGAAGAGGAAAGAAATAAAAAGAAAATATGGAAAGAAGAGAATGAAAAGATGAAAGTTGGTAGAAGAATGAATGAAATAAATTGAATATGCCTTACAATGCCATTCTGGAGACTACCTAACAAATCCTTTCTATCCTTGCCTGACCCATGCTACAACCTTTGAAAAGTCATATTTGATCCTAAAAAACATGGTTTGGATATGTAAATAATGGGAGAGGGGGATTAAAACATGGTAACGATTAATTTTTCTTGACTGTTGGCGACCTATCCATGAGACTACTATTCTTTCGTGTCCTGCATTTTTTTTTGAGTCATATGTGAGCGTTTCTTATTTTGAAAGCATATTTCCTTTGCTCCCAAATGTTAGAGAAAGTACACCTATTTCTGAGTGTTTCATTTGAGAGTATAATTAACATTGTGAGATTCGTAGTCGAAGCATAGTTGGATGGTTATCCGAGTTATATTCCAAGTCCATGACATGCCCGTGTTCATTTGACTACCACATCACACACGTGCAATTTTATGAGAAACTCTATTGATTTATACGATGCATGTGCTTGGGATTGTTTTTCATGACGTAGGTGGACGTTTGATTATGTTTCTTTTTGTTCGTTATTCTATTTCAAATCATTGTTTCAAAATTAGGAGTATTGAATGTTATGTTTTTCCTTTTTAATGAAACTTTTTAAATGTATAATGAAATAAGATAGTTGTGGGTGTCTTATTTGATTAGAACCCTCACGAGACTTCACTCGTTCGACTAGGGACATCTAGAGGTTTAAAAGGCTTGTTGCATATGCTAAATGTAACCACGTTGCCTGATGTTGTCAATATCAAGATATAAAAGTATTCTTTACTTTTCAAAAGATTTGCAGTGTGGAAGTAAAGGTCGAACCCACAGAGATTGATTACTACAGCTCTTAATTTTAAAACCTAAGTCTAATTAATTAAGAAAAACGGATTTGAATTGGATTTAATTAATCTAAGAACAATAAAAGTAAATCTAAACTATGAAAGCAATTAAAGTTGTTTTAAATAATATTTAATGGAACCTAGGATTGCAAATCCACCACTAGCTTCATAATAGGAATATTTATGAATTACTTTAGCTTATTACATTGGATGAATATGGGGAATTGTAGCTACAAGCCCAATTCCTCCGACAAGAAGATAATCATGGTTCAAGCACCAACATAATCCATCTTCGGGTAGCACGAATTATCTCACACTAAACTAGGGTTGTGATCTAATCCGTCTAACCTAGGCATGGACTATTCGGATACTTGATAGCACGAATCAATAAAGCACCATCACATGTAAACAATCTAAACAAGCACAGCAAGAATAGATCGTTGAGCACATCACAGTCAAAATAGATCTAAGACAAGAATAAATTCTGAAAGCAATGATTTAATCAATAGTAGTACGATTTATTTATAAAAATCCTCTAAACATGTGACTGTCATCCATACATAATAAAACTAAAATAAAAGCATAAATAAAACCCTATTACTCATCTAGGGCTTCATTGAAACCCTAGATCTATGATCTAGCCGTCCATGGAAGTGATAGATGGCAAGTAGTTGATGGAGGAGGCCATGGAAACCCTTGGTCTTCTTCTTCTTCTCCTTGCTTCCCTCCCTTCAATGGCTGGAAGTATGGTTGTAGAATGTGTGTATAATAATTGCCAACCCTTAATTATAATAAAATAGGGTATATATAGATTTATAACAAGTTTTGGAAGCCTTTACAACTCGAAACGGACTGAAACTGATGTAATTTACAATCTGGACGTCATTCTGCAGTTTCGTTTGCACAGGAGTCTTCAGTACACTGAAATACGCAACATTGATTTTTCCACATATCGCGCGAGCGGGTCGCGCGAGCGCGACAATTGGACCTTCGCGCGCGCGGATCGCGCGAGCGATTCTGGGGATCTCGCGCGAGCGATTTCTGGATTTCGCGGGCGCGGGTCGCGCGCGCGACTTGGCTTTTTTAGCTTCTTCAACTATGCTTTTTCACCCTGTTTAGCCTGGTTTAGTTGATTTCTTCCAAAACCTGTCAGAAACTAGAAAACGAAGTAAAAATATACAAAAACAGGATAAAAAGGTACTAACAAATGTTCATTAAGGCGTATATTTAGGATTAGTTCTCTCCCGATCATTGCCTGTGACAGTGAGTTAGGATATTTAATTGTATTTTAGTTTTAGTTTTATGTGTTTTTTTGCTCAAGGACAAGCAAAGTGTAGGTTTGGGGGTGTGATCTGCGACGATTAGTTCCCGTTTATAGTCCTAAAGATACGCTTTGTTAGCCCATTTCATTTAGTTGTTAGTTATTTTTCAATAAGCATTCTATATTTTGTAGTTTTTGGAGCTTTAACTTGAAATTGCACAAAAATCTAATAATTAGTGGCTTTAGAAGTCATTCTGTGCTCAAAAGTTGATTCCGGTGAAAGTTGAATGCAATAGTAGCCTCGAAAAATTGCATTTTTGACAAGAAATACTTTAGATTTGAGACATTTCTCCTGAGATATAAAATGTAGATCTTCGAGTTAAGGACGCATGGCCGCAAACGGCGAGTTAATCCGAAGTCCGAGCAAAAATGTTATCGCAATTCTACGAAAGTCGTGTAGTGTAGTAAAAAGTATCTCGCGCGAGCGGGCCACGCGATTGACCTATGAAAAAACCAAAAATGCGTATTTCGTCAAATTAGAGTGCCTAGCGAAGGTGGTTTGGGCATACGACGTCCAGAAATGAAAATACGAAAGTTTTAGTACGATTAGACTTAGAAAAGCCTCCTAATCCCTCTAAAATCTATATAAATCCTATTCTAAATCAATTTTGTGGTTACACAACATTAGACACAACATTATACACATCCATATACAACTAAAACTTCAACCATTGAAGAGAGGAAAGCAAGGAGAAGAAGAAGAAGAAGAAGAAGAAGAAGAAGAAGACCAAGGATTCCCATGGCCTCCTCTATTAACCTCTTGCCAATCTTCAATTCTATGGCCGCTTAAACCAAGATCTAGGGTTTCAATGAAACCCTAGCCAAGTAATAGGGTGTATTTTATGTTTTTCTTTTAGATTTATTATGTATGGATGATGATTACATGTTTAGAGCATTTTTTATAATAAAATCGAACTTCATTGAATTAAATCATTGCTTTCAAAATATATTCTTGTCGTAGATCTATTCTTGTTGTAAATCATTGTTTAGAGCATTCTTGTCGTAGATCTATTTTGGATGTGATGTGCTCAATAGTCTATATTTGCTGTGCTTGTATGGATTATTTACATGTAGTAATGCTTATTTGAATTGTGATATCAAGTAGTTAAATAGTTCATGCTTAGGGAAGACGGAGTGTATCGCAACCCTAGTTTAATGTGAGACACTTCGTGCCAACTAAAGATGAATTATGTTGATGCTTGAATCGTAGTTATCTTCTTAACGGAGGAATTGGGCTTGTAGCTACAATTCCCCATTATCATCCAACGTAATAAGCTAGTTGAATGCATAGATACCCTTATTATGAAGCTAGTGGTGGATTTGCAATCCTAGGTTCAATACACATATTCATCAAAACAACTTTTAATTGCTTTTGTAGTTTAGATTTATTTTCACTGTTCTTAGTTTAATTAAAATCAAAATCAAAGCTCTGGATTATTAATTAACTAGACTTAGGGTTTTTAAAATTAAAGTGTTTTAGTATTTTCAGTCTCTGTGGGTTTGACCTCTACTTCCACACTACAAATCTTTTAAAGTAGAGTATACTTTTATATCTTGATTTTGACAAGATCAGCGCATCGGTACTAACTCGCCATTTTTATTTGGTATAACCGTTATGCCTGCCTTTTTTGGTACTACTTGGGTCCGACTGACCCACGGACTGTCTGAAATTGGATATGTTAACCCAACATCAAGTAGTTTTAAGACCTCCTTTTTCACAACTTCCCGCATATTGGGATTCAGACGCCTTTACATTTAAAGTGATGGTTTAGCGTCATCCTCCAAGTAAATTTTATGTGTGAAAATGGATGGGCTTATGCCTTTGAGGTCAGCGATAGTCCATCCTAATGCACCTTTATGGCATTTTAAAACTTGGATAAGTTTGTCCTCTTATTTCGAATCTAAAGCAACTGATATGATGATAGGGTAAGCTTTGTCAGTTCCTAGAAAAACATATTTGATTTCTTTTGGAAGCTCTTTCAATTCTAAGTCAGGGAACTATAGATTCGACGGCATTGCAAGTGTCATTTTTGGAGGCAACGGCTCATACGGTGCTACCCATAAAGATTCAGCATGTTCCTCTTCAATAGTATCCATCATTTAATAAGTCTATTTAAGGTCTGCATCTAGCGGGGTGGATTGGTCAGATTGATAAAAGGGATCAAATTTTGACACTACAACCTCCACCGAATCTTTATAATCAACAAATTCAGACTCGTCTTCAACAATTGTCTCGATGAGGTTAACCTCTTCCTCATCCTCATATTCTTCAGGTCTGGGATTTGAAAATATTTTTACGTTTGATGTCATGTTCCCGAATACTATTGTCATGACACCTGATTCATATTGTGGCATCAATGGTGTTTAAAAAGGGAGATCGTATTTGTGAAGATGGGTTAGCAACGGCTCCGTGTCTAAAATCACAAAGTCTACTAGGAAAATGAATGAGTCTATCTATACTAGGATGTCTTCTAATACCCCTCCTGGGTATTTCACCGATCTGTCTACCAATTGGAGAGCAACTAGGGTTGGTTTGAGTTCACCTAACCCTAGTTGTTTATATACAGAATACAGTAGTAAGTTTATACTCACTCCTAGATCGAGGAGTGCATTCTCTATTCTTTTATTTCCAATTCTACAAGAGACTGTAGGAGTACCTGGGTCCTTAAGTTTTGGAGGTAGTTCATTTTGAAGTATTGTACTTGCTTGGCAAGCAGCATAGGCATGCTTCTTCATGCTTTTCCGCCTCTTGACTGTGCATAAGTCCTTTAAGAACTTAACATAGGATGGTACTTGCTTGATTGCATCAAGGAGTGGTAGGTTTATTTTAATATGTTTGAATAGTTCTAAAAACTCCTGATTTTTAGTCTCATTTTTAAGCTTTTTTAGTCTTTGAGGATAAGGTGCATGAAAAGGACATTTTGGAACTTCTTCAGTAATGGGTTCCTTTCCAGGCCTTTCTTTTATTTCCTCCACTTCTTTTAGAGCTTCTTCAATTGGTTTTAAGGTTTTGTTTTAGGTAGAAGGCTCCTTCTCCTCCTTATTCACCAATTCCTCTTCTACTTCTTCAATGGTGGAACGAGGCATGTCCTTACCACTTATCTTTCCACTTCTAAGGGTAGTTACTGCTTTAGCGTGTTCCTGATTATTAGGCCCATTGTTTTGCCCTTTCAGATTTGGAAGTTGTTGAGCAGGAAACATTCCGCCAGTCCCCTCTTGTCTAGCTTCCTTCTCTCCAAACTTGCAGACATTCTACTCATCATTTGTAAGAGTTGCTGCGTAACACTTGCATTAGAGAGTAGGTCTTCTTCTTGTACCTTCTTATGTGGAGGTACATAGACATTTGAGGGTTGAGCTTGATTCGGATTATTAAATCTATTTTGTTGGAATTGTTGGGATGACCTATTATGTTGCCCTTAAAATTGATTGTTATTGTATGGCTGCTGTTGATATTGATTTTGGGTTCCGGCGTCATTCTTCCAATAAAAAATGGCATCTATTATTATTATTAGCTTGAAAGTTATTTTTATTATTGTTGTAGTAATTCCCCACCCCTCTATACCCTTGCATGACATTCATTTCCATGGGGTTTTGTTCTTGGAAATACGGCACATTAGGACAAT
This sequence comes from Hydrangea macrophylla, assembly GCA_033977485.1. Taxonomy (NCBI): domain Eukaryota; kingdom Viridiplantae; phylum Streptophyta; class Magnoliopsida; order Cornales; family Hydrangeaceae; genus Hydrangea; species Hydrangea macrophylla. Next base: position 83,002,860 of record CM066987.1, read on the forward strand.
ATTAGGTAGTGTGTCCCAACATATTACATGTATTGCATGATTCTTCAAGTAAAACCTGCCTAGAACTCTCTCCTTTCATTCCTAACTCTTCGACCTTCCTAGCAAGCTCCTCATACTTTGTCATTAGAGAATCTTCAGCTTGTAATTTGTAGATACTCTTATCATCCCTCCCTTGTGTTTGAGTTCTCGAGACATCTTCTTGGTTGGTCCATTCATGGGAATGTTCAGCCAACCACTCAAAATGTGCCTCAGCCTCTTCATTATTTTTTTTTTGAATCTCGCCTGCACTCATGGTTTCTACTAGTTTTTTAGTTTCTCCATTAAGTCCTTCGAAAAAGAAGCTAATGGCTCGCCATTTCTCATACCCGTGATGTGGGTACGAGAGAAGAAAATCTTTAAATCTTTCCCATGTTTGAGTGAAGGTTTCATTGTTTCTTTATTTGTAAGAATTTATTTGGCGTTTCAGTTCAATGGTCATGCGAGTTGGGAAGATTTTCTTTAAGAAAGTAGTATTCATTGCATGCCACATGAATATGGAATTTGGTTTAAGGGTGAGCAACCATGATTTTGCTTTATCCTTCAGGGTGAGGGAAATAGCATTAAGCGGGTTACATCTGTAGACACGCGGAATTGACTTTCCGTTGTTTGTTTGAAATTGATTTGAAAAAGGTCCATTGAAAATAGATATAGAGTCACCACTTGGTCTTTAAGGAACCAAGAAACCTAATTTTGACTCACCCAAATGGATATAGGGCACCGGTCCTTCATAACCAAAGAACTTGGCTCGGGGTTTTGATACGAGAGAGGAAGGAGCCTTTGTCGCGACTAAAACACCCTCAATTCGCCCTGTCTCTCAACAGGCCTCAATTAGCATCCAAATAATCATCTTATATTATGTTTAGTTCAACAATTAATACTATGATAGTATATTACATCACATAAGAATCTTGAAATGGAAGATCAAAAGATAAGATATCATTCATAAGATCTAAGCCAAGTATCACACAATGTAAAGTGAAAGATCACACAAATAAACCCAGGAAAAATCGTCTAATCACATATCAAGTAATCAAGTTTTCCTAGTCTAAAAGGGAGACATGGATTATTCTTGAAACAAATAAATCAAAGAAAACAAAGATATACATAGCAAGCTATTATGATGCATGTTTATTCTTGAAAAAGAAGATTTCTCAATCCCCGGGACGGATGAGAAAGGAAGATTAGATCGGGAGAACATGAATGGGTGATAGATTTCATTCATTATAATCTTCTTAGATTAGGATTCACAAAAGCCCCAAATCTTGCATGGATGCAGTGTATGATCCTAGAAAGTGCAAAGGTTGTAGTGTGTTTGTGTACATGGACTTTCTAAAGTGACTTAGAAATCTAAAATATGCATGAATGAATGAAGAAAATTATTATAGGATATGTAAAAATGTAGTATGGACAACTTCCTAAGATATTAACTAATTTGGAGTGCATGTGAGCATCAAATGAAAGAATGAAAGTAAAAGTATGCTTGCTATGAATAGTGGACAGAACAGTGGACTGGTCTTATAAAAATGGAAAAGTGAGGTTAGAAATATTTTTAATGCATGATTTTTTATGGAGATCATACTTATTGTGCCTATAATACATATCAAAAAGCCAATCTACAGTAACTATTACATATTGAGAGAAATCATATAAACAATAAAGGTTACTCAGAAACAGAGTCCGTACTGTATACTGAAATGTTAGAAAATGAAAACAAAACATATAGAGGCCCATATTATACCAAAAGTTCCCTAAGACACTTAAGTTCAAAGGAAAAATTATTTGGGATCACCGCTTTTCGAAATGTTTTTTTGAAAACAACTTGAAAGTCAACCAAGCTGCTATGACAGCAAAAACAGAATGTCTGGAAGGAATGTTTGGGTCAAAATGGAACCCTTCCATGTGTTTTCAAACCAAACCAAAAATCATGGGTGTTCTCTAATAAGTTAGGAAGACTTTCCAAGTGGTCTTACATCCATACATTGAGTATTGAACTCAGAACAATATTTTAAAGTTGAAGAACTCACTATTTTGAAGATTTCTTGAGAAAACAAGGTTTATTTCTTGGAATCCAAATATTGGGGTTTTAGAGGGGTTTTGAAATGGGGGTTTTAGAGGGGTTTTGAAGTAGGGGTTTTGAAATCACATTTCCAGCACTAAAAGGGGATTAAAGCCACTTGGGAAACCAACATCAAACGCATCATCAATAACTCCCAATATTCCTTCCACAAACATAGTTTTGTTTGAGAATATGACTTCAAGAATATATATGAATGTATTGAAGTTAGAATCATCATCCATCAAACATGTCTTTGAAGTCAAGAGCTACTATCCATAAGGATTCACTCTCCTCAAACAACATGTTATCTAGATGATGATAAATATGTAAGTAATCAAAGAAAAATAAAAAAGAAATGAGGTGAGAAGAGATGAACATAATATGTAAACAATCAAATAAGCATTCAAAAAGGAATCAATAGTTGATAATCATTGAGATATTGGACTTATAGCTTGGTTTTTCACTCATATATGGTGACATTTGGACATGGAAGTAGTTTCATATCTCATGAATACTCAAGAATGATGGTTGGGGAGGGTTTGAATGTGAAGTATAAGAGAGGTAATGGAAGAAAACAAGAGTAGAACTCACTTTCTTATAGAAAATCAGTGGAAAGAAGCTTACTTTCTCTCTTCTAACCTATCTCTATCTCTCTTTCTCTCTACAACTTTTTCAAGCTTTGCACTTGCTGCTCCCCCCACTCCCCCCCCCCCCAAATGAAGAGCAAAGGGAGATTTATATAGGCCAATTTAGGGTGGTTTTGGAATTTAGACAGTGCTCCCATTGGTCCCAAACATATGTGAACAAGAAACTACGTCGTTTTGGCTTTCAATTATTCAATTTGGACCTCCAAAATAAATTACAAAAATGGATTCTATGGGATTTGAGTGCCACCGCAGCAGTGGACCAGTGCCGCTACAGCACTACTCCTTAGACGCCCAAAAAATTACATTTAGGCCCCCTGTGGACACGTGGGATTCCACCTCTTGCTAGTTTTTGTTTGAAATTTGATTTTGAAAAGAGAGAGAAAAGGTCTGTTGAAAACGGATACATAGTCGCCACTTGGTCTTTAAGGAACCAAGAAACCTAATTTTGACTCACCCAAATGGATAAAGGGCACCGACCATTCATAACCAAAGAACTTGGCTCGGGGTTTTGGTACGAGAGAGGAAGGAGCCTTTGTCGCGACAAAAACACCCTCAACTCGCCCCGTCTTTCGACGGGTCTCAATTAGCATCCAAATAATCATCTTATACTATGTATGGTTCGACAATTAATACTATGATAGTATATTACATCACATAAGAAAATTTGAAATGGAAGATCTAAAGATAAGATATCATTTATAAGATTTAAGTCAAATATCATACAATGTAAAGTGAAAAATCACACAAATAAACTTAGGAAAAATCGTCTAATCATGTATCAAGTAATTAAGTTTCCCTATTCTAAAGGGGACATGAATTGTTCTTAAAACAAATAATCAAAGAAACCAAAATATGCTTAGCAAGCTAGTATGATGCATGTTAATCTTTGAGAAAAGAAGATCTCTCAATCCCCGGGACGGATGAGAAAGGAGGATTAGATCAAGGGGAAGCATGAACGTGTGATCATGATCATTCCTTATAACCTTCTTAGATTAGGACTCACAAAAGCCCCAAATCTTTGCATGGATGCAATGTATGCATCTCAAATGTGCCAAGGTTGTAGTGTGCTTTGTGTTCATGGATTCCTAAAATGACATAGAAGTCTAGAATGTGTATGAATGAATGAAGGAAATCATCATGGGATATGTACAAATGTAGTATGAACTACTTCCTAAGACATGAACTAATTTGGAGTGCATGTAAGTATCAAATATAAGGGGGAAAGTAAAAGTGTGCTTGCTGTGAATAGTGAACAGAACAGTAACATGATCTTCTGAAAATTGAAAAGAGGGGTTAGGAATATTTTCAATGCATGATTTTTTATGGACATCTCCCTTATTATGTCTATAACACAACCCAAAAAGCCAATCTTTAATAACTATCACATATTGAGAGAAATCATATAAACAATAGAGGTCACTCAGAAATAGAGTTCGTACTGTCAACTGAAATGTCAAAAAATCTTGGAGAATGAAAACAAATGATCTAGAGGCCCATTTTATACAGAAAGTTCCCTAAGACATTGAAGGTTAAGAGAAAAATAAGTTAGGACCACCCATTGTGGAAAAGTGTTCTGAAAAATGAGTTGAAAGTTAACCAAGCTGCTGTGACAGCAGAGGCAGAATGTCTGGAAAAATGTTTGGGTCCAAATGGACCATTTTCAAGTATTTCCAAGTCAAACCAAAAATCATGGGTGTTCTCTAATGAGTTAGGAAGACTTTACAAGTGGCCTTTCATCCATACATTGAGTATTGAGTTCTAGAGAAATCTTTGAACTCAGATCACTCACTGTTTTGACTCACTGTTTTGAAGATTTTGGGAAAACATGGTATATCTCTTGAAATCAAAGTGAGGGTTTTAAGAAGGGAGTTTTGAAATAGAAGTTTTGAAAGCATATTTTCAATACTCAATGAAGGTTATAGCCGCTTAAAATGTCAACATCAAACTCATCATCAAGAACCTCCAAGATTGTTGGAGAGATTTATTTTCATTTGAATATAACTTCAAGGATACCTTGGAGGTATTGAAGTAATAATCATCCTCTATCAAACATGTTTTTGAGGTCAAGAGCTACTATCCATAAGGATTCACTTACCTCAAACTTCATGTCATCATCTAGATGATGATGAACTAGTAAGTAAATAAAGAAAATAAAAAAGAAATGAGGTAAGAAGAGATGAACATTGCATAAACAGGCAAGTAAATAACAATCAATAGATGATGATCAATGTGATATTGGACTTGTAGTTTGATGTTTCACTCATATGTGATGACATTGGACATGGAAGTAGCTTCCTCTCTCTTAAATGCTCACTAAAATGGTGGTTCGGTGTATTGAATATGAAGTAAATAGGAGTAATGAAGTAAAAAACAAAGTTTAGAACTCACTTTAGTTTTGAAATCAAAGAAGAAAGCTTCTTTTCTCTCTATCCTAACCTTATCTCTACAACTTTTTCTCCCAAAAACTTTTCAAAGCTTTATTTGACACCCCCTAAATGACAAGTCAAGGGGGGTTTATATAGGCCAATTTGGGGTGGTTTTGGGGTTTTAGAAGTGTTCCCATTAGCTCCAAACATCTAAAAACTTAAAACTACGTCGTTTTGGTTTTTAATTAATCAAAATGGAACCCCAAAAATAATTGCAAAAACATACTGTTCTAGAGGAAAGTGCCGCGGTGGTAGTGGGCCTGTTCCATAGTGGCAGTGGGCCAGTGCCGCGGTGGCACTGCTCCTTAAACGTCTGGATAATCCTGTTTAGGCCCCCAGAGGTTCCGGTATTCGCGAAAAGGCCCTATTTCGTTCAAAATTCACAGAAAATGCATACGAACTTCAAATTGAGGTTGTGATATACCGTTGGAAAGGTAATGGAGTCTATTTTACATAAAAAAATTCGGAGATAGGTCCATTTGAAATGTTTTGCAGTATTTGCGATAAAAGCCAATTTGATCGCCTTTTTCGCCTTCGAAAATTCACAATAAACTCGTTTTAAATCCAAATATTATGTGCGATATACCGTTGGAAAGCTATTGACCTCTAGTATCCATGAAAAATATTTGAAAATTATTATGGCACTCCGATTCTAAAGTCAAATTTTGGTCAAACTGGTCAAACCTGGGATTCCTGGGAAGTTCTGGAAACCTCTGGGAGCTCCCAGGAGCCAACGTTTTCGCTCGATTTTCTTTTAAAACTCATTTTAATACTTTCCACATGATCTAGAATGATCCTGAAGAATTTGGATGTTTTCGGTCAAACTTGGTCAAACCTGGTCAAACTGGTCAACGTGGACTTTTTGGGAACTTTCGGGTCTTCCGGGGGTCTCTGGGAGCTGACAATTTCATTTGATTTTACTTAAAAACTCATTTTATCACTTTTCTTACGACGCAACATGTTTCCAGAACTTTTGGTCCAAATCTGGGAGTTTTCGGGCTTTCAGGGACATTTTGGTCATTCTGAGCATTTTGAGAAATAGAACTAACTTCCGGGAGTCCTTTTGAGTCTTTTTTGATCATCATGAACCACTAAGCTATAGGTCTCCTAAATCTGATAGCCGACAAAATGGGTTGTCTACAGTTTGCCCCTCTTTGGCATGAACTTGTGAGGCAACGCATGTCGCAAGCGAGTACCAAAGCTTTGAAGAGACAGGTCTTTTGGAGGCTTTAGATTTAGGGATAAAAACGTTGCCTGCGTGAGCTGCCTACGTATCCCAAGGGAATCAGACCAGGACGTAGTACAGGGCACGAAGGAACAAATCACATGTGCACAAACAAGACATGCGGATGCTATGCTATGAGGATGATATGTAATGCATGGATGTGATATGAATTGTGTCATGAGTCCTATAGTGTTATGATCCTAGTATGAGCAGGTGTTGTAGGGTGTGCCACTCCGAGTGGGCTGGTGTTGTGCTAATGTTTGCAACTGCGATGTGGTGGATGACTGGGATAAGGACATCAAGGTTTAGAAGACTCTGGGTCTAAGGAAAAACTTCTGGAATTTGAGAAGTGCGCTTTGCAAACAAGCGAGATAGATCAGATACACGTTTTTTTTTTTTATAGAAAATGACAGCTAAAGGAAGGTGACCGAGGGATCTTGCGATAAATGATAGGTAAGGAAGCTATAGACAGATGAGAAAGCCCATGATAATCAGGAGATACAGAGCCATGGAAGGACGGTGCTTCGTTTTCAAAATCTAGATGCGGGCGATGTTCTGATTGTTCCTGATGGCCGATTTTCGGGAGTCGGTTCCTCTTTGTTACTTTCTGCTGGGGGTAATGGGAACTAGTATCTTTCTGTTTCTGTCCTCGGGGGATAATGTAGGGTTCTCGGAGAATCTCTCTTTTCCTGATCGGGAACCAGGACCCATTTTTGAATCTCTCACGGTTGATCAATTCTTTTGGCACTCAATCCAAGAGGGCCAGTCAGGGCCTCCGGGAGCTGGTATCTTTCTGTTTCTGTCCTCAGGGAATGATGTAGGGTTCTTGGAGAATCTCTATTTTCTTGATCGGAAACCAGAACCCATCTCTGAATCTCTCACAGTTGATCAATTCTTTTGGCGCTCAATCCAAGAGGGCCGGTCAGGGCCGGTCGGGGCCTCCGGGAGCTAGTATCTTTCTGTTTTTGTCCTCAGGGGATGATGTAGGATTCTCGAAGAATCTCTCTTTTCTTGATCGGGAACCAGGACCCATCTCTGAATCTCTCATGGTTGATCAATTTTTTCGGCGCTCAATCCAAGAGGGCCGGTCGGGCCCTCCGAGAGCTGGTATCTTTCTGTTTCTGTCCTCAAGGGATGATGTAGGGTTCTCAGAGAATCTCTCTTTTCTTGATCGGGAACCAGGACCCATCTCTGAATATCTCACGGTTGATCAATTCTTTCGACGCTCAATCCAAGAGGGCCGGTCGGGGCCTCTGGGAGCTGGTATCTTTCTATTTCTGTCCTCAGGGGATGATGTAGGGTTCTTAGAGAATCTCTCTTTTCTTGATCGGGAACCAGGACCCATCTCTGAATCTCTCACTGTTGATCAATTCTTTCGACGCTCAATCCAAGAGGGCCGGTCGGGGCCTCCGGGAGCTGGTATCTTTCTGTTTCTGTCCTCAGGGGATGATGGAGGGTTCTCAGAGAATCTATCTTTTCTTGATTGGAAACTAGGACCCATCTCTCAATCTCTCACGGTTGATCAATTCTTTTGGCGCTCAATCCAAGAGGGCTGGTCGGGGCCTCCGGGAGTTGGTATCTTTCTGTTTCTGTCCTTAGGGGATGATGTAGGGTTCTCGGAGAATTTCTCTTTCTGCTTCTTTTGTGTGCTGGCAAAAAGCCAGGATTTATTACTGAAACTCTCGTGTTTGATCAAAATTTGTGACGGTCGTACTGAAACAACCAATTCGGATCTTCGGGAGTCGATTTTTCTTAATTTCTGCCTACTGGAGGTAGCCCTGATGACTTTTGGATTGTTGGGGGTAACACCTCATAAATCTTAACCGGAATGGGCCATTAGGGCTGGTCGGGGCCAAAAATGGGTTAAAAAAGGCCAAAACGGGTCAAAATGGGGCAAAATGGAGCGAAGCGGGGCCCGCGAAGAGCAGTGCTGTAGCGGCACTGGGCCACTGCCGCGGTGGTAGTTGGCCAGTGCCGCGGCGGCATTGGGTGGCTGGACTCCATTTGTGTATATCTTGGATTTTTGAGCTTTCCAAGAGCATTCTTGGCCATTTTGGGGTATTTTTGGAGCTACAATCCGTCAAAACGCAGATTGTGCGCGCTCAGGTGAGTAATCTTACCTCGTGGTTGGAATTTTGATTGGTGTTTTGGTTTGCTCTAATTTTCAAGAAGAAAGTTTAGTTTTCATTTCCATTTTCTTTGTCGATCCATGGCTTCGGGCTTGAGGAGACCGTCTAAGAAGGCTAAGGAACGAATGAAAGCTGAGAGCCAAACCCTGAACTTGATTTTATGGGACCCCCAACACCAACTTTCGGCCGCGGCTCTAGCGAGCATGGTATGTGAAACTTTCGACAGTTTAGGACTATTTCCATGTATTGTGCTAGTTTTGTGAGCCGTAGTGTGCACCCAGGGATCGTTAGAAGTTCGATTTGTGCTCAAATGTTGATTTTGTGAAATTGGACCTCAGGTCATGAATAGTGATTTTGTGCATCATTTTTGTTGTTTTTGGTATGTGCAGGTGTTGGAAGTGACATTAAAGGGCCACGGTAGCCTTGCTCATGCATTTCTGTGGTACACTCAACTCTCGCCTACCGTCAAGAGAACGGTAGACGATGCCGGGTTTAGCGGCTTTGTCTGCCTGGTTTCAAAGAGTAGCAATGATCTGGCACATTTTTACGCTCTGGCTGAGGTGGTGGGACACCACCAATACTTTTCACCTGCCATTTAGTGAGATGACCATGACGCCCTTTGACTTCTCTATGATTACCGGCTTGAGGGTTGGCGGGAAACGCCTGATTCTGGACTACTTCTATGAGGTTAACCCCGAGGCTGTCGAGATGTTGATTGGGGCTGTTCTGTAACAACCCTAAAATTTCTAAGTGATTTGACTAACTATTCAATTAATTGTCGTTAGTAAATATTAGTTGGATGTGCCTCAGTAACACACACATTTGAAATTTTAAGTTTGGAGAACCCATAAATTTAATTGCTAGTAAGCAAGTTTAAATTGTTAGTAATACCAGTAATATTTCTCCATTTTTTTTTTCTAATATTTCACTATTATTATAAGATGAGATTTCAAGCTTTAATTAAATCGTGCGATAGATTATTGTATGACCGAGTTATAATTTTTTTGTAGAATAACGAGTTTAGTTTCGGGTAGTGGTTATAGACCCGTGAACGTGTTGAATTGTGATTTTAACATTTAAATTAAGTGCCCGTGGTCATGGGTACCCATTGGGCTAATCATTTGTCCCTTTAGAATGCATTTTCGGGCCCATATAAAGCCTTTTTGTGAGGCCTTAAGCCAAAAACGGGATTTGATATGTATATATGAGTTATTTGTATATGTATATAGTATACTATGTGTGTAGTACATATATGCTTATATTAAAACCCTAGCCCCCATATTAACAAAAAAAAAGAGGAAAAGAGGAAAAAAGAGAGAAAAAGAGAGAACATACGTTTGTGTGTGTGTATGTGTGTGTAAGTGTGTGTGTGTGTGTGAGAGAGAGAGAGAGAGAGAGAGAGAGAGAGAGAGAGAGAGAGAGAGAGAGAGAGAGAGAGAAGAAGAAGAAGAAGAAGAAGAAGAAGAAGAAGAAGAAGAAGAGAGTAAGAGAAGAAAAGAGGAACTTCAACCTTCGTTTTGCGAAATCATTATCAACATTGAAGCCCTAAATTGGTGAGTTAACTTGTTATTTTCTTTCAATCTCGTTTGATTGAAAATTTAAATGTATAGAATATTAAATTAGTATGGTTATGGATTATGAGATTTAGATTTTTTTTTACAATGATTGAAGTTGTGATTTGAGATTTATAGATGAGCATTTAATATACATTTGAGCAATTATTCAATTTTCGGATTTAGGGTTTTCACGGTTCATATTTGAGTAGAAAATTCATAATAAATCATACGTTAGAGTTTTCGTGATTCTATTCATGTTAGCTTGTAGGAAACGAAATTCTGCACAACTTTTGTCTAATAGCGTTTTTTCCAATTCTGCACCGTTTGGGCAGAAAATTTATATTACAGTAGCAGTGAATGTTAACTCCGAATTTCGAATTTATGGTTATGAAAATTGTTTGAGATGTTTCTTTGTGCAGAATTATTATGAGGAATAATTTCTGTCCATGTTGGTTTTAGGACTGTTTAATATAGGGGTCTGTTTGGGACTGTTTTAAATAGTATTGTTGAGTGTCGATTTTATATGCTATGTGTTAAGAAACCCCAACTTATTCTATGTGTGGTATTAAATAATTATTATGAAATACTACGCTAGAGACTTGAATAGAATTTTGGCAAAAAAAAAAGGCCCTATCGAGAATAATCGGATAATGATATTCCATGGAATAAATGATAAATTCCCGAAGTGGTTAATGACGTGATTAAACCCTCATGAATGGGTACTTATGAGAATTAACATAGATGGTAAGAACTGGGAAAAGACCTTAGTGTTCACTACTCCCCATTGTTGTGTTATTGTTTTTGGTAGCTCGCACTCTTTTGCCAGTGGCTTCGTGATCAAGCTGGCTTAAGATTTGTTGAGTGTACTTTTTGCCAGTGGCTATGTGATCAAGCTGGCCTAAGCCTTATGCTCGGCTTATATTGTATAGACATCTTGACATATTAACCAGCCGCCCGTTGTGTATACCTGGTTTGGTTGATACCCCAACCAAACTGGCACCGGAGTGAGTGTTGGTAGTATGTCCGAGCACACATGGGATATATGTGTGGGCTGTACCATAGAGGGTGGCCAAGTGGTGAACCTAGGGAACACAAAGATAAATTAAAGGCTAATAAATACTGACAATGGAGTATTTCATAAGACTGATAAGTTTGGAATAATGAATGCTACGTTTAAGTTAGAATGTGGAAATGTTGTTTACGGACTTGTTTGTTTGGTTTGTGATAACTATATATTACAGGATGGTGGGTCCACTAACTTTTATGCAGGGCTGACTCACCATAGATATCCGAAAGGTAAGTATTCAGTTATGTTTATTCGGGGTTAGAGCCACTGCCACCACATTGAAGGAAACTACCGTTCTGTGCTGAAATGTGCGTGGAACTACTGTTCTAACCCGACATGTATTATGTGTGATGACATTGTTTATTTTCTATGCAACGATATTGTATGATATGAGGTGGTTATGTTTTTCTTTGTGAGTACTTTTGGGAGTCTATGGGACACCGTTGTTCCCTAAGACTCGTTATATATATATTTTTAACTCATACCAGTATTTTATATACTGACCCGGATGCGTAATGCATTCGGGGCGTTTCTATATGAAACGTAGTCGAATGTATGTGCAGGTTTAGTATTTGGAGATTTTCTTTGGAGCTTCGTTTTGGGTGAAGAGATTGTCGCGGTGTTGTTTATTATTAGAGTTGTACTTAATTTTTTTGTTGTACTTTATTTTATTTCTGGTAGTGTGGGCCACATGTGTATAATTGTAATAAGGATTGTATATTGGGTATTAGGAACGTTGTAGTTGCGCTGACCTATGGATGTATAGATTTTATGCTTATTTGTTTTCTTACCGTTGAACTCTGTAAAGAGGGTTTTATTGAATGAGCCTAATATTTCATTTGTAAATCGGAATGATATAATATGTGGAATGGAGTTTAATTTATTTTATAATGAAAATGAATGTTTGGGAATTCAAGTTTAATAATAAAGAGTTTTTTTTAAACACAAAATCACATGTCCTTATTTAATGAGTATAAAATACAGTTTTCAATAATTATTTATTAGCATGTGTGAGGCCGGGTGTCACTCTCGGTGTTTCGGAAATTGAATATTAGTCTGGATACATGCTCTAGATTGAATATTTGGTTGTCCAAAAATCGGGGTGTGACATGTTCCCCCTAATCTGGAGAGGCACTGGTTTCCTTGTGGCTGGCTTTATCGGGCCTACGGCAGAGGGAATCACAACTTGAATAATTCTCAGCTTTTGAGGGTGTATCTTCTGTATGTCCTTGGTTGCTCGATCTACGCGACACGAAATGACCGGGTGAGCTTGAGACTTCTTTCTTGCCTGGCGACCATTGGTGAGATCCCTTCTTATGATTGGGGCGGCGCTGCCCTGGCCCACCTTTACAAGCATATGGGTGAAGTTTACCGGGGCGATGTCAAATCGACAGGGGGATTTTGGCGAGCTTGGTAGGTATATACTGCATCTTTTTTTGGCCTTTTGATTTCTGTACTCTTTCTGATTTTCTCTTTTGTTTATGCAGCTTTGGATCTTTGAGTACCTGAAGATGTTAGCTCCTTCCCCTGCCGATGAATCAGGTGAAGACGAGGACGGCATGGCTCCTGTGCCTTTGTTCCCACGAGGCTTGAGGTGGCGGAGAGATGTTGTCGGGGTAAAGAGCGGGGCTCACCGGATCGTCCTGCTCAGGAACTTCTCATCTGGACTGACGGCTGCTAGTGTTGATTGGACACCTTGGGAGCATGTTGCCTATGCTGCCCCAGAGGAGATACAGGTGGTGAAACCTCTTTCCTCTTGCCGACTTTTGATGGAAAGTACCGAGAGCAGGCAATGGTTCCTCGGCGAGCGAGTGTCTCGGCAGGTGGTTGGCAGTTCAAGGTATCGCGTCCCTCATGATCCTCCCGTGATGGACGCAGGTGACCTTTCTGGTGATACTTTGTTGGCGGCCTTAGCTAGTACCGATGTTTGGGATCACTTTCTCTCTAAGATCGGCTATGAGACTTACCGTGGCCGCTTTCTGATGCCCAACTTCCCACTCCTGGAGATGAGTTTCTTTTATGTTTTTGTCTCTATCCATTGCCTATGTTTTTTATTCATCTTTTTTCTAACTTGTTTTGTGCCTACAGCTTCGTGAGATGTACAGGAGACAGGTTCCCCCAGTTTTCGATCCTATCCCTCCTTAGGATTGGACCGTTAACATTTTGGGTGCAGACGGCTCCCCCCAGGTTATGGAGGTGCCACGGGTCACGTGTGGGTATCCTACCCAGCCAGCAGACGTCCTCAACGTCCCCTAGAGTTATGCTGAGGAGGGCCACGCCTTAGCGGCTAGCTTACGGTCTTTGGTTCTCACGCGAGACCATTGGGTATGTCTCTAATTTTGCGCTTCTTAAGGTTATGAGGTTCTAATCCTAATTTTGCCCTTGACAGATGGATGGTATGCGGCAGTTTGCCACCAATCAGATGGCATCCTTGGTAGGTTTCTGACTTGACTTTGTTTTTGTACTTTTCATTATTTCCCTACTGATTGCCTTCATTTTATTTATGTGTGTAGTACTGTGGGGGTGGCGCTGGCTCATCGAGGACTGGACCGAGGTGCAGAGGTGGTAGGAGGAGGCCATCACCAACATACACTCCGGGCGGTCCGACAGAGGATGAAGAAGAGGAGTACTGAGGCCTCCTAAGCGGGGATTTTGTTTTATCTCCATTTCATGTTTTCGATTGGGTTGTACTAGTGAATGATGTGACTATTCGGGCAATGTTTAAGACAATGTGTAGGATGATGTGTGGGATGATTTGTGACCTTTTGGCAGAGTGTGATGTTGTTTTTCCTTTTAGGCCGGATAGCTTCCAGTTTGAAGGCGCAGTTGTGTGCTTGCTTTTATTTGGTGATTGTGTGACGATATGCATATCTGTGCACTTGTGATTCTGTGATTGTTGATGTTACTGCGATGAGCAGCCTTGTGATAGTGAGTGTGTTTGCCTTGTAGGTGGGATAGTACAAGAAACGGGGAGGTGCTGCCAAAATTTTGAATCTTGCCAGAGCCGCGACAGAAAATATGGCTTTGTATGATCCCGCTCAACTCACAGCTTGGCTGAACATGATAGATGGTGTGGAACGGATCAACCTTTTTAGCTATGGCTTGACCGAGCTATTCTCTCTTCGCCAGATGGCTTTGAATGCTGAGTTCATGCGTGCTGCTATTGTCCACTGGGACCCGATGAACCATGTCTTCAATTTCAATGGCCTGGAGATATGCCCCCTGTTCGAGGAGTTCTGTGCTATCCTTGGCTACGATTCTGATTCTGACCTGATTCTCCCTTCTGGTGATACCCCCAGTCCTACGCGAGGCTTGGCTGAATATCTGAATTATTCCATTACTATTTCCCGCCGGCTGATTCATGGTGAGGTCCTTGATATTGCTTCCATCATTGCCTGTTATGCTAGTCCTGGGAGTCCTAGCGTATATGATGCCACTCGCGGGGCCGCTCTGATATTGTGCATGACTTCACACTTTCTGTTCTCGAGTGCTTCTATTGACTTGGTGCACGTGTGCCTTGGGCTGAAACTTGGCAGGAATCCCATGACCATGGTTCTGGCTGAAAGCCTGAATGGTTTGGATCACGCTTCCAATCAAGGAACGCTTCTACTTTCTGGGGCACCTTTGGTGTTACAGGCTTGGCTCTACGAGCGCCTCCAGTTATGGACAGGTAATGTGCCGCCAGTTTATTTTCGCAGAGCTGTGCTTCACCCTCATTATACTTCTGCCGATTGGATGGGCATGATGGGTGCTTTATCTGAGGCTGACATTTGCTGGATCGTGAGGCGTTGGGGCCTCCATGCTGTGACCACTAGTCTCGAGGATTTCCAGAGGGTGTGGCTGATGGGTTTGAGAGAAACCTCCATCTATCATCCTCGCCAATTGGCCGGACAGTACGGGCAAGTTCAAGAGATTCCCCGTGGGTTTACTGAGAGGGTCTTTGCTTCCAGAGTCAGAGCCATCACTATTACTGCTTTTTTCAGGGGCTGGGCTGGTCGAGCAAGAGCTTATTTCTAGAGACCTTTGAAGAAAAACGAAAACAAAGCTAGGCTTGACTGATTCTGCTTCTTTCCTCCAAGTGTCTTTGATATTCGTGACTGCTTTTTGAAAGAACTTTTCGTGTTTTCATTTATCCCTGCTTCTGTAATATTCGAAGTTTGTTTATCGGTGAACCTTGGTTACTTAGAGAACCTTTTTTTATGCATTTGGTTTTCTGGAAACATTTGTAGTATGATTTTGATCAGATGTTTTGCTTTTGGTACTTATTTGGGCATGCTAGGACGATTAGAGACAAACAAGGCGGGTGACTGAAGTTTGCCCCTAGTTTGTGATATGTATGGTTGTGAGGAAAACAAGGTAGATGACTGACGTTTGCCCCTAGTTTAGAAGAAGTTTAGGCAAACGAGGCGGGTGGCCAAAGTTTGCCCCTTGTATGGAGGGTGATTCCTGGGTTATGGTGAGGACCGCGACTTTATTTTTCTCACACGCTCATATTTTGCCTAGGCACCAGTTAGGTGACCTAGCGAGCTCTTTTCTCTCTTTTGTTATTGCTCACTTTGGATTTAACTCTACCTTTTGCCTAGGCGTCCTTTCAGATTTTCAACCTAGCGAGCCATCCTTCTTTTCTTTTTTGAAAGCCTGCCTACATACCCCCGAACGGGGATCAGGTCCAACGTAATTCGGGTCGAAGCTTGAAAGAAATTGGGTTATTTTTGTGGGTGGAATGACCGAACCGATGTGGTTGCCTACGTATCCCCAAGTGGGAATCAGGTCGAGCGTAGTTCATGCCAAAGTTTGAAAGAAATTAGGCTATTGTTATGGGTGGAGCGACCAAACCGATGTGGTTGCCTACGTATCCCCGAGTGGGAATCAGGTCGAGCGTAGTTCAGGCCAAAGTTTGAAAGAAATTAGGCTATTTTTGTGGGTGGAGTGACCGAACCGATGTGGTTGCCTACGTATCCCCGAGTGGGAATCAGGTCGAGCGTAGTTCAGGCCAAAGTTTGAAAGAAATTGGGCTGGGGAATGGTTAAGCATAGTATTTTTTTAGGCGATCCATGTTGATTGGTTCTTTGAATTCAATGCCATCGAGGTCCATGAGGTAGGTTGCTCCTACGGAAAGGATAGTTTTGATGATATAAGGGCTGACCCATTTGGGTTTGAACTTTTCGCGTGGATCAAAGATCGGGGCTCGCAATTCCTTAAGGACAAGGTCACCCTTGACAATTTTCCTTGGACGGACCCTTTTGTTGAAAGCGTGGGCTATCCTCTTTTGACAGATTTGGACATGGTCGACTGCAGCTAGGCGCTTTTCATCTATGAGAGCCAATTCTTCGTACCTTTCCCTCAACCAATCTGATTCCGAAATTTCACATTTAACCATCACGTGCAGGGACGGTAGTTCTATCTCGACTGGAAGTACTGCTTCTATTTCATATACTAGTGAGTAAGGAGTTGCTCTTGTGGACGTCCTTATTGATGTTCTATATCCCCAAAGCGTGAACGGTAGCTTTTCATGCCAGTCTTTGTAGGTATCGTCTGATTTTTGCAGTATGGCCTTGACATTCTTGTTTGCAGCTTCGACTGCCCCATTAGTTTGTGGCCTATATGGTGATGACTTGTGATAAGTGATTTTGTATTCCTCAAACAGATCCCTGACTTCAGCCTTGAAATGACTACCACTATCTGAAATGATCTCATGGGGGACTCCATAGCGACAAATGAGGTTTCTCTTGATGAACTTGGCCACTTCCTTGGCCCCCAACTTGCTGTAGGATGCGGCTTCTACCCATTTTGTGAAGTAGTCAATGGCCACCAAAATGTATTGATTTCCATTCGAGGCTTTCGGGATGATTTCACCGATGATATCGATTCCCCAGGTTGAGAATGGCCAAGGTGAGGTCATGCTGTATAGAAAGGATGGTGGTGTATGCATCATGTTTGCATAGATCTGGCACTTGTGACACTTTCTTACGTTTTTGCAACAATCCTTCTCCAATGTTGTCCAGTAGTACCCTAATCTTACAATTTTCTTGGCCAGCATGTGACCGTTCATGTGCGGGCCGCATACCCCTTTGTGTATTTCTTCCATCATTCTTCTAGAGCTTTTTCCAAACAAGCAAGTCAGGTTATGACCATTGTACCCTTTCTTCAACAATTTCCCATCGCAAATGATGAATTGCGCTGCGAATCTTTGAATTGCCTTCTTGTCTTTCTCGGTAGACTCCTGATATCCTGATACCATGGTGTTTCGTTCCCTTAGGGGTACGTCCCCTTTTCTATGAAGTCCCAGACATCCTGATACCATGGTGTTTCGTTCTCTTCTTCTTCGATTGCGGCGACTATGTTGAACGAAGGCTTATACCTTTGCTCAATTACCAAAGGCATCATCCTGACTCCCACAAGAATTTTGATCATGGAGGCTAAGGTAGCCAATGAATCTGCTAGCTGGTTCTCTTCCCTAGGCAAGTAGAAGAATGTGATGTTCTTGAACTGCCTCTTGAGTTGATCGAGGTGATCATGATAGGGCTTCAACCTTTCTTCTTTTACTTTCCATTCTCCTCTGGCTTGTGATATAATGAGGTTTGAATCCCCGAAAACATTCAGCTTCTGAACTTTCAGTTCTATGGCTGCTTCCATCCCCAAAATGCATGCTTCGTATTCAGCAGTGTTGTTGGTGGAGTTATAATTGAGCTTGACTGCCAGCGGAGTGTGGTCCCCACTTGGTGATACTAGAATCATTCCTACCCTGTATCCTTTCATGTTGGCTGCTCCATCAAAGTACAACTTTCACTGTTCTTCCTTGATTTCTATGATATTTTCGTCCGAAAATGGAAAATCCCCACTTTCTTTGGAGTCAACAGCGTGCTCTGCGAGATGCTCAGCTACGGTTCTCCCTTTTACCGATTTGCTTGTAACGTACTTGATATCGAATTCGGATAGTAGAAGTAACCAACGGGATATACGACCGGTCAGGGCGGGTTTTTCGAGGAGGTATTTTAGAGGATCCATGCGGGATATGAGCACAACCGGGAAGGCCAGCATGTAGTGCCTCAGTCGGCGAGTGCACCAAACCAAGGCCCAACATGTTTTTTTGAGGGTAGGGTAGTTGAGCTCATACCCAGTCATCTTCTTGTTGAGGTAATATATGGCTTTTTCATAGTGGCTTTCTTCTCCTTTTTGGGCTAGCATGCAACACATGGCGTTTTCGGAGACAGATAGGTAGAGGAATAAGGGCTTATGAGGAGTGGGTGGTAAAAGGACAGGTGGATTTTGAAGGTAGGCTTTTATTTTGTCGAAAGCGGCTTGGCATTGGTCATCCCATTGGAACTTTTCTCCTTTTCTCAGTAATCGGAACAAAGGATCGCATGTAGTTGTGAGTTTGGAAATGAAGCGGCTGATAAATTGGACTCTTCCGAGAAACCCTCTCACTTCCTTTTCATTCCGTGGTGGTGTCATTTCTAGGATTACGTTGATCTTAGAGGGATCCACCTCTATCCCCCTTTGTGTGATGAGAAAACCCAGGAGCTTACCGGAGGTCACACCGAAAGTGCATTTCTTAGGATTCAATCTCATCTTGTATTTGCGCAACCTCTCAAAAAACTTTTCCAGTGCCACCAGGTGTCCTTCTCTGTCCTTGGACTTGACGATCATGTCATCTACGTACACTTCTACTTCTTTGTGAATCATGTCATGCAGCAAAGTGGTGGCAGCTCTTTGGTAGGTTGCCCCAGCATTCTTGAGTCCGAAAGGCATTACTCTATAACAGTAAGTTCCCCAAGGGTGGTGAATGTCATTTTTCCCGATCTTCTGGCGCCATTAGAATCTGATTGTACCCTGAAAAACCATCCATGAATGATAGTAGCTCATGTCCTGCGGTGTTATCCACCAGGACATCAATGTGGGGAAGCGGGAAGTCACCATTGGGACTGGCTTTGTTTAGATCACGGAAGTCGATGCACACACGAACTTTTCCATCTTTCTTGGGTACTGGCACGATATTGGCAACCTATTCCGGATACTCGGTGACAATGATGAACCCTGCCTTGAATTGCTTCTCCACTTCTTCTTTAACCTTGAGTACCCATTCTGGACTCATCCGCCTCAGTTTTTGCTTGATGGGTTTAGAATTGGGGAGGAGAGGAATATGATGTTGGACAATGCCGGGATCGACCCCAAGCATGTCCTCGTAAGACCAAGCGAAAACATCCTTGAATTCTTTTAGCAAGAGAGTCAATTTTTCTTTTTCTTTTTTATTAAGAGTTGAGCCAATTTGCACAATTTGTGGATTATCTGTTTCACCTAGGTTAACCGATAAAGTATCTTCGATTATTTCGTAAGCAAGTGGTTTCTCAATTAGTTGCTTAAATTCGATTGGGAGATCATCGGAGGGATCTGTGCATTCACAAGTATTAGACACAGAGGAGTAAGCAGAATCATCTTTCATTTCATTCATGATAGGTGAAGTGATTACATTGAACAACGATGGGCCTTGATGCGAACCTCAATAGACTAGCAATGAGACCCAACAACAAAGATTGAATATCTTCCCAAGAAAGCTAAAAATCAGATTGTTGTAAAAGTGAACCTGTGACCCAACGCCTATAAAGAGATGCAAACCACAGGTATTCCAATTAGTGAACCTGAGACCCAACGTCTATAAAGAGACGCAAACCATAGGTATTCTTAGTTTTGAACGCCACAAGGTGAAAAACCTTGATAAGTTCTGGAAGTTCAATGAAGAACCAAGGAGAAGGAGTAAAAAACTCACTTTTTATCAATTTATCAAATCTGTCCATTACAAAAGATAAGCAAGGATATATATAGGCTTGGAACATCCTTCCACCCATAGGAATAAATACAAGTAGTTGGAACAACCCTCCAACCATAGGAAATAATGCATTCACGTTTTTTAGCAAAGGCTAGTACAAAAAAGTAGTTTAACTCATT
The DNA here is from genome assembly GCA_033977485.1 of Hydrangea macrophylla. Taxonomy (NCBI): domain Eukaryota; kingdom Viridiplantae; phylum Streptophyta; class Magnoliopsida; order Cornales; family Hydrangeaceae; genus Hydrangea; species Hydrangea macrophylla. Next base: position 83,022,950 of record CM066987.1, read on the forward strand.
AAATGCACTTAAAAACAAGAACTAACTCTCAACTACTATCTATAAAACATATATAGCTATATCTTAGAGGTTATATTCAGTCCACATCTTCACATGCATGAATTAAATTGACATAGTCTTCATTTCCCTTTGGGCCACTCTTAGGAATGCTAAAATCAGCCCAAATTTCTTGAATCAGCCCATTGAAAGCTTCTTTGATCTTTTTGGACCTTGCTCTTGTAATTGGCCCATTTGGAACATGCAATGGATCTTGTAATGGCCCATGTTGATTCTAATCAGGCCTATAGCAGCCGACTCTGGTACAGACTCAATAATTGGTAGTACAGACTCTGGGGGTACAGGGGATAGGGAGACACAGACAGATGACTCTACAACCTGGTTGCTCAAACCCTCCTCAGTTGGCTTGATCTGATCATCTTGGCTCTCAGCCCTCTTTTCTTCCTTCTTTTCAGCGAATTCTTCCCACATTTTCTCGATGGCTTCAGTGTCCAGGTACTTCAACCAGTCTTCCTTCGGGGTTTTCACAACTTCTTCGGGATAGAACGGATCTTGCTAGGGGGCCTTTCACAGTCAGCAAAGATTTCCAGCCCGGGGTGCCTTTTTCCAGTGGCCTGATGGATCCAGGGTTCTGGGAACCGAAAGTAGGGGAAATCATCCTCTTCTTTGATGAATTGCCCATTCAAGGTTTTGCAGTATGGTGGGAGACTCCTTCCCATGGCCTCTGTAGCTCGACGTCTTCTTCAGTGGGCTTGTACCCCAACCCAAAAGTGCCTTGTTGCCCTTTGATCTGAGGGAACTCCCAAATTCCTTGCTGGTTTCGGCCCAATCCCATTCCAGGGAAGTAGTTCATTTTGCGGACAATGTTGACAACTACAGAATGAATCTCGGGGAACCTGTCTTCATCATTGATCATGTGGACTTCTTCCATGAAGAATCCCCCGATTTCTCCTTCTTCTAGCTCAGGTATTTGGACTTCGAAGATGGGAGCGTAGTTTGGGAAAGCTTTATTACCCCAACTATTGCCGAGGATGATTTTCACCTCCTTCTCATAAATGTACTTGATCATTTGATGCACAGTGGACGATACGACTTTGTTGACATGCAGCCAGGGCCTTCCGATCAACAAATTGAACGAGGCAGGTATGTCCATGACCTGAAGACTTCAGTGCTCACCAAAGATCCTACTCGGATTTGGAGAGAAACAGTTCCCATCACATTTTTCTTGGTGTTATCGTAGGCCCTCACGGATTGTATAGATGGTGTGATGTCAAGGACATTGACCCCCAAGGCGGTGGCAGTCCTTAGGGCACAAACATTTAAGGCAGAGCCTGTATCAACCAGACAAAATGGCACCTGCTGTCCCTTACATCCAACAGTGATTTACAATGCTTTGTTATGCGCAGATCCTTCTGGTGGCAGGTCTTCATGAGAAAACGTAATGATTGGGTCAGGGGTAAGTGTGCCCAAGAAAGCCACCATGTCTTCCGGTGCGGCGTCAATGGGGACCTCTATTCCAGCCAAGGCATTCAACACAGCTTGCCTATGCTTGTAGGATGTTACCATGGTGTCCCACATCGAGAGATGTGCTTGGGTTTTCTTCAACTGCTTTATCAGCTCATTGTCTTCTTCGATGATCCCAACCATTTTCCCCTTTTCCTTGTCTTTGATCGGACTTTTTTTGGTTGCTTCAGTGGTAGGCTGAGGAGGCTGATAATAACGGCCTGACCTAGTCAGATGATCAATTTCGGCAGGAGTAGGCCCTTCTACAGTCCCATCTTCTTTGAACCAGTCACAATTTGTTTCCACAAATGATTTCTCTGGCTCATTCCAGATAGAAGCATCGCTTTCGTTGTCGAGATCATACCATTTGAGGTCCACTACCCCTAGATCATGTTCTTCCAAGAAGAATAGGTCTTGTTCGTCAGCCAGCTATTACTGCCACTCGTCATCCCTCCGTCAATCAGATGAATTTCCACAGATTCTGGGATGTCAATGAGGGGTACAGGTTGACCTAAAGGGGTGATATAGGTAGCAGGGTTGAAAGATACATGGTTGGACTCAATGAGGCTGATGTTTTGGTGGTTTGGTAGAGGATTTTGAGTGACATGGGGCTGGTTTGGAGGTGGCTCGATGATATTTTGGTCAATGAGGTCTTGGATATCATGGCGAAGGCGTATGCAATCATCAGTGTTGTGGCCAGGGGCTTGGTGGTAGGCGCATCTTTTGGACATGTCACAGTTCGGCGGGAGCGGGGTATTTCGTGGCTAGAGTAATTGGAGGCGGCCTTTTTTAAGGAGGCGATCTAAGGCTGAGGAGAGAGGGATTTCTAATTTGGCAAAGTTACAAGGAGGCTTCCTAGGGAAAGAGCGATTGGAGGAATTAGCTTGGTTGAGAGGTTGGTATGGCCTAGGAGGGTAAGCCATAGGTTGACTGCTAAGGGCATTGACATCCGGAGGATTGCGGGAGTAGTTGGGCCTTTTTGACTGACTTGGAGGCTCTTCGTTTTTTATCTTTCCTTCCCTTATGGCATCTTCAATTCGAGTCCCAACTTCAAACAGCTCTTCGAAAGTGGAGATGGACTAATAAAACAATTTTTCATGGTAGAGCGATTGCAGATTCCGGATTAGCATTCTCACATGTTCCTTTTCAATCGACCGGTGGGTCATTTGGGCCACTTTGTTCCTCCATCTGCTCAGAAACGCAGCAAAGGATTCATTGCAGTTCTGCCGAGCAGTTTCCAAATCCCTGATAGTGACAACAAGTTCTTAGTTATAGGAGTAGTGATTAACGAATACCCGAACTATGTCTTCCCATGCCCGAGTTTTGGAAGCTTCCAAGGTAAGGAACCATGATAGTGCAGATTTCGTGAGAGTTTGTGGGAACAACATTACGAGGTGCTCGTGGGTACAACCCATAGATTGGAAGATGCTCATACATAGCTTTACATGGCTCTTTGGATTTCCGGTCCCATCGAAATGGTCAATGGCAGGCATCTTGAAGTTTTCCGGTAGCTTCAGCTTAACAGGTTCAAAAAGGCCTTCCAAGTCCAGCATATAATCATCGATCCCTTTGCTTTTCCTCAGTACACTTTCCATCTTGTCAACCTTATCCATTTTCTCTTAGAGCTTCTTCTCATATGAAAACGGTGGGACTCGTTGAAGGCAGTCTTCCTCCCCGTTATTCTCATGTGGGGGCGGTTCAAACCCTGGTGGTGGAAACCCAAGCGGAGACTGCGGCCGCTGCTGCTTCAATTCTTCCATGAACTTCAGAACTTGGGCTAGGCTGTCAGACTGCTGGCTTATGGTTTCCCCCAACTCGGTGACCTTGTTTTCTAACTCTTCTCGATTTATGCTGACGTAAGCTGTCAGACTGATTCTGACCAAATGATTATCTGAACTCCTGACCCACGACGAGGATCCCAGCTGCTGACTTCGGGAATCTATACTGACCTGACAGATTTCGAGAGGATTGGATCAGATTTTGATAGTGATGACTTTAGATAGACAAAGACAATGATGTTTAACAAACGTGGACTGACTTGTGTAAGAATGGTCGAGACAGTGCATGCAGATTGATGAGAATGGTGTATGCAAATGAGACAAGCACGCGGATGTGAGCCCTAATCTATATGATGATCCTATTTCTAACGGAAAGCAGTTAAACAATTAAGGTCCTAACCATATATAGTGTGCCAACCTTACTTTCCAGTACGATCACCAAGGGATAACATGGGTTTTCAGGGTTCTACGGGGGCTTCTAGGAGAGACTAGGCATTTCTGGTTGATTTTGACAGAGTTTCTGGGAGAAACTGGGATATCCGGACATAGTTTCTGGCATTTCTGGGAAATTTGAGTAGAGTTTCTGGAAAAACTGGTTAATATGGTTATATCTGGGATATCTAGACATAGTTTCTGGGAGAAATGGGTTAATATGGTTATATCTGGGATATCTAGACAGAGTTTCTGGGAGAAACTGGTTAATATGGTTATATCTGGGATATCTGGGCAGAGTTTCTAGGAGAAACGGGTTAATATGTGGTGATAGTGATCATACTGTCTAGCAGGTTTTCATACTCCTATGTCTTAGGACCGACAAACAAGGTGTGTGGTGTATAGCTTTATGAGCATGGAGCAAACATCCTTGTCATGGTGCCTAGGCAGGTCAACTCAATGTGATCACATGTGAGTGATTGCCTTGGGAATCATAAGAAAGAGGTTCTGTTCTATGTCACATAAGCATCTACACCGCTCAGGTAATCCCATCAGGGCATATAGCAGTTATATCACATTGTCCTATCTAAAAAGATAAATGAACAGTCCTACGAAAGGTTCTAAAGGAATCTATATGCAAAGGCTGTGTTTAGTCAAAGAGGGTCCATTGACGAGAGTTCCAATATATCGTCAGGGAGACAGTACAGAGGTTTTTACTCTTTTTGATATACCTTGGAAGGTACAATATCAACGGTGACTTGTGCCCTAGCACAGCAAGACCTGAACAATGTCAGCGCCGCGTTTTAGACACAACCGGGAGGGGAAATGCAGAAGTGCATTGCGGTGAACCAAACACAGTAAAAAGATAATTTTAAGGATGCTTCTTATGAGTCAAACCTCTGTATTATTTTGTTTAAAAAAAAATCCCCAGCAGAGTCGCCAGATTGTGGACACGCGGGATTCCACCTCTTGCTAGTTTTTGTTTGAAATTTGATTTTGAAAAGAGAGAGAAAAAGTCTGTTGAAAACAGATACAGAGTTGCCACTTGGTCTTTAAGGAACCAAGAAACCTAATTTTGACTCACCCAAATGGATAAAGGGCACCGACCATTCATAACAAAAGAACTTGGCTCGGGGTTTTGGTACGAGAGAGGAAGGAGCCTTTGTCACAACTAAAACACCCTCAACTCGCCCCGTCTTTCGACGGGCCTCAATTAGCATCCAAATAATCATCTTATACTATGCATGGTTCGACAATTAATACTATGATAGTATATTACATCACATAAGAAAATTTGAAATGGAAGATCTAAAGATAAGATATCATTCATAAGATCTAAGTCAAATATCATACAATGTAAAGTGAAAAATTACACAAATAAACCTAGGAAAAATCGTCTAATCCGTCTAATCATGTATCAAGTAATTAAGTTTCCCTAATCTAAAGGGGACATGAATTGTTCTTAAAACAAATAATCAAAGAAACCAAAATATGCTTAGCAAGCTAGTATGATGCATGTTAATGTTTGAGAAAAGAAGATCTCTCAATCCCCAGGACAGATGAGAAAGGAGGATTAGATTGAGGGGAAGCATGAACGTGTGATCATGATCATTCCTCATAACCTTCTTAGATTAGGACTCACAAAAGCCCCAAATCTTTGCATGGATGCAATGTATGTATCTAGAATGTGTCAAGGTTGTAGTGTGCTTTGTGTTCATGGATTCCTAAAATGACTTAGAAGTCTAGAATGTGTATGAATGAATGAAGGAAATCATCATGGGATATGTACAAATGTAGTATGAACTACTTCCTAAGACATGAACTAATTTGGAGTGCATGTAAGTATCAAATCAAATGGAGAAAGTAAAAGTGTGTTTGCTGTGAATTGTGGACAGGACAGTAACATGGTCTTCTGAAAATTGAAGAGAGGGAGGGGTTAGGGATGTTTTCAATGCATGATTTTTAATGGAGATCTCCCTTATTGAGTTTGGAACATAACCCAAAAAGCCAATCTTTAATAACTATCACAGATTCAGAGAAATCATATAAACAATATAGGTCACTCAGAAACAAAGTCCGTACTATCGACTGAAATGTTAAAACATCTTAGAAAATGAAAACAAATGATCTAGAGGCCTATTTTATGTAGAATGTTCCCTAAGACATTTAAGTGTAAGAGAAAAATAAGTTAGGACCACCCCTTGTGGAAAAGGTTTCTAAAAAATGAGTTGAAAGTCAACCAAGCTGCTGTGACAGCAGAGGCAGAATGTCTGGAAGGAATGTTTGGGTCCAAATGGACCATTTTCAAGTATTTCCAAGTCAAACCAAAACTCATGGGTGTTCTCTAATGAGTTAGGAAGACTTTCCAAGTGGCCTTGAATCCATACATTGAGTATTGAGTTCTAGAGAAATCTTTGAACTCAGATCACTCACTGTTTTGACTCACTGTTTTGAAGATTTTGGGAAAACAAGGTTTATCTCTTGAAATCAAAGTGAGGGTTTTAAGAAGGAGGTTTTGAAATAGAAGTTTTGAAAGCATATTTTCAATACTCAATGAAGGTTATAGCCACTTAAAATGTCAACATCAAACTCATCATCAAGAACCTCCAAGATTGTTGGAGAGATTTATTTTCATTTGAATATAACTTCAAGGATACCTTGGAGGTATTGAAGTTATAATCATCCTCTATCAAACATGTTTTTGAGGTCAAGAGCTACTATCCATAACGATTCACTCACCTCAAACTTCAAGTCATCATCTAGATGATGATGAACTAGTAAGTAAATAAAGAGAATAAAAAAGGAAATGAGGTAAGAAGAGATGAACATTATATAAACAAGCAAACAAATAACAATCAATAGATGATGATCAATGTGATATTGGACTTGTAGTTTGATGTTTCACTCATATGTGATGACATTGGACATGGAAGTAGCTTCCTCTCTCTTAAATGCTCACTAAAATGGTGGTTGGGTGTATTGAATATGAAGTAAATAGGAGTAATGAAGTAGAAAACAAAGTTTGGAACTCACTTTTGTTTTGAAATCAAAGAAGAAAGCTTCTTTTCTCTCTATCCTAGCCTTATCTCTACAACTTTCTCTCCCAAAAACTTTTCAAAGCTTCATTTGACAACCCGTAAATGAGAAGTCAAGGGGGGTTTATATAGGCCAATTTGGGGTGGTTTTGGGGTTTTAAAAGTGTTCCCATTGGCTCCAAACATCTGAAAACATAGAACTACGTCGTTTTGGTTTTTAATTAATCAAAATGGAACCCCAAAAATAATTGCAAAAATACACTATTCTGAAGGAGAGTGCCGCGGCGACAGTGGGCCAGTGCCGCGGCGGCACTGCACCTCAATCGTCTGAATAATCCTGTTTAGGCCCCCAAAGGTTCCGGTATTCGCGAAAAGGCCCTATTTCGTCCGAAATTCACAGAAAATGCATACGATCTCCAAATTGAGGTTGTGATATACCGTTGGAAAGGTAATGGAGTCTATTTTACACAAAAAAAAATAATTTGGAGATAGGTCACTTTGAAATGTTTTGCGGTATTTGCGATAAAAGCCAATTTGATCGCCTTTTTCGCCTTCGAAAATTCACAATAAACTCGTTTTAAATCCAAATATTATGTGCGATATACCGTTGTAAAGCTATTGACCTCTAGTATCCATGAAAAATATTTGAAAATTGTCATGGCGCTCCAGTTCTAAAGTCAAATTTTGGTCAAACTGGTCAAACCTGGGATTCCCGGAAAGTTCTGGAAACCTTTGGGATCTCCCAGGAACCGACGTTTTCGCATGATTTTCTTTTAAAACTCATTTTAATACTTTCCACGTGATCTAGAATGATCCCGGTGAATTCAGACGTTTTTGGTCAAACTTGGTCAAACCTTGGTCAAACTGGTCAACGGGGACTTTCCGGGAACTTCCGAGTCTTCCGGGGGTCTCTGGGAGCTGACGATTTCATCTGATTTTACTTAAAAACTCATTTTATCACTTTTCTTACGACGCAGCATGTTTCCAGAACTTTTGGACCAAATCTGGGAGTTTTCGGGCTTTCAGGGGCATTTTGAGAAATAGAACCAACTTCCGGGAGTCCTTTTGAGTCTTTTTTGATCATCGTGAACCACCAAGCTATGGGTCTCCTAAATCTGATAGCCGACAAAATGGGGTGTCTACACCCCTAGAGGTTCCGGTATTCGCAAAAAGGCCCTATTTCGTCCGAAATTCACAGAAAATGCATACAAACTCCAAATTGAGCATGTGATATATCGTTGGAAAGGTAATGGAGTCTACTTTTCATAAAAAAAAAAAGTTCAGAGTTAGGTCACTTTGAAAAGTTTTGCGGTATTTACGATAAAAGCCGATTTAATCGTCTTTTTCACCTTCGAAAATTCATAGTAAATTCGTTTTGAATTCAGAAATTATGTGCGATATACCATTAGAAAGATATTGAACTCTAGTATCCATGAAAAATGTTTGCAAAATGACACGGCGCTCTAGTTTCAAAGTCAACTTTTAGGTCAAATCGGTAAAACATGGGATCTCTAAGAAGTTCTGGGAACCTCTAGGAGCTCCCAAGAGCTGACGCTTTTGTCTGTTAAGACTCATTTTACCATTTTTCTTACAACATAGCATGTTTTCAGAACTTTCAGTCTAAATTTGGGAGTTTTTGGGCTTTCAGGGGTATTTTGGTCATTTTGAGCATTTTGAGAGATAGAACTAACTTTCAGGAGTCCTTTTTGAGTCTTTTTCGATCATTGTGTACCACCAAGCTATGGGTCTCCTAAATCTGATAGCCGAAAAAATGGGGTGTCTACAACATCTATGGCGCAATTTTGGAAGAATGTGTTACAAATATCCTCAAAATCCTTAACGTGCAGATAGGCCTCGCTTTCTATCCCATGAAAGGTTGGAAGGAGTTGAATCATTCCACTGCGAAATTGGAATTCGCCTGCATGTGGTGGAATGAGAATGCAAGAAGGTGTGGGTGCATGTTCAGGTTGCATAAGTTCGTGCAGGGGACGCAACGAATCATCAATGGGTACAACCCTATTCTAACCATTCGCGTTTTTGTTGTCAACTATAGAGTTTGTAGGAATGGCTACGTGATTAATAGAGCTAGAGGAGTCAGATGAATAGGATGGATTTCCGAAAACTCGATGGAATTATAGGACATGAAAGGGAAAACCCTAAGAAGATTTTTATTTAAGGAACTTAAAAAAGAAAAAAAAAACTAAAATAGGTAAGGAAAGACTGAGCCAATCTAAGCAATATCTAGTCGCCCTCCCCGGCAACGATGACAAAACTTGACACAAAAATCAATTGTGTGCTCCTGTGCTACGTTCAATTATAAACGATCGTGCAAGTAATACTCTGATAAGACCAGGTCGATCCCACAAGGAAGGTGTAAAAGTTTTAACTTAGATTAATCTCAAACGGAAATTAAAAATCAATGTTTTAAAAGAACTGCGGAACACGAAGTTCCACTGATTACCAACTAATAAAAGTAAAGCGGCCAAACTAAACTAGCAATGAATTAATTAACTAAAGCAAATCTTAAAAGGGTTTTTAACTTTGTAAAAGAAAAGCATGGGGATCACATGAATCCACAATGACCTAACCATCTACCATGCACATTCATTAATGTTCTATGGAGTACATCCCTCTACAGTATTCCGTATTTTCTTAAACATAAAGATTCAATAGTCCTTTCATGACCGGGACTGCATCATCACAATTGAATTAAATTTCTAGAAGCCGATTTAAAATAATGGTTTAGTCTCGCACCCTCAGTAGTGTTAGCATTGAAAGTGGTTTGCAAAAGTCATTAAAGAAAAAGGCCTTAAGGCTTAAAGTTTACAAACTGTTTTGACAAACTGAGCTTATCCAGACAATTTGATAACAAGTCTCAAAAATAGAAAGTCATGGAATACTAAAGGGGATCATCTTAAGATTTTATATGTTTGATCCATCGACGAGCTTTCGATCGATCAAACTGCATCATCTTTCAATCGATCAAAATGTCTTCGATCGCTTGATTGCTTGATTGTGTCCTATGTTCGATCAATCGAATTGAATTCGATCGATTGAACGCAGGATTTCTCTATAGTGTATGACAGAGGCTGGAGATCACTGTTTCATCATGATCTCCCAACTATGGAACTACTCGAACATTATTTTAAGTGCAGAAAATTGATTTTCAACGTTGAGCATGATTAAGAGTGCGTTTGGTTGTGTTTTTAACATCAAAACTATATAAAACTATGGTTTAACATTACTAATATGCAAAACCTACGTTTGGAACAGATTTTAACTACTAGAACTAGTTATAGAATATAAATAAAACTATAGTATGAAACCTGGAAATCAAAACTTGTATTAAACTTCACCAAAAACAACTTGTCAAGCATTCAACCCTACACAATCAAAGGAAACTCTCTCTCTCTCTCTCTCTATATATATATATATATATATCTATCTAAAACTGTGAAAACGAAAGTGGGCGTCTCTCTGGACGTATGTACAACTCATATTTATAGATAAATCCTAACTAGGGTTAACAATGATACATCTTTGCTGCGTGCCAACATTATTCTGGTAAAGTTATGTTAGTTCGATCGATCGACATGGATTCGATCAATTAAACATTTAAATCTTCAAGTACTTGAGAATACGTCGATCGCTTGAGATTTCAATTGCTCGAAAGTTCTTCAATCGCTCGAAGTCCATATTTCAGCTTTGAAATGTCTTGTTTGCATTTGTGCTTTACCCGTTTCCTGTAAATCATCCCTACACATATCAGTGCAGCATATCTGTACAAAATATAGCTAATACAACCAAACTCATCATAGATTCATCTTATTGTACATAAACTGGCATTGTAACACAATTTGTAGATAAATTGAGAAATTGTGAACTAAATCATTGTATTTTCATATTACAGCGCGATTGTATTTTTCAAATACGGTCAGTATCCACAATCTGACGACTCTACTGGGGATCGAACCCAGAATCTCTGATTTCGTAGACCAGATTTCTTATTTTGGGTTCATTCGAGGATTAGACTTGAAAACATCCTTTTAATTGAATTAATTAATTTTTTTTGTGCCCGTTGCATTTCACTTACATGCCTCGCCAGTCGATTACACTAAACTATAACCTTGGAGGCCTGGGTAACCCGATCGGCTAAGTTACCATAGAGCCGTGTTATCACCTTTGATCTCGTACAATGTGTTGGTATATAAAAGTATCCACGTACCATCTAACCTTGTAATGAGGGGTATATCAGATGTTCGTCAAGGGTCCCTTCTATTTGACCAAAACCCGGCCGTTGCTTGATAGCTTCTATAGAACCTCTCAAAGTTAGGAAATCAATTCTTGATTAGGATTATGTGCTAGGGAGTTTTGTATACCTGAAAGGGATTATTTGAGATGATGACGATGCTTGCTTGATGTAGGATGTGTAACCTTTTTAACCACCTTTTAGCAATTCCTCTTTATATCCCATGACATTTGGGAAAATTTTGAATCTTGATTATAAGATTGCACTTCTTGTATCTTGTCAAGATCAGCATCATTGACCTTGTATGTATCCGAATTCATGAAAATTATGATGATAATCCAATCACGCGATCCTTTAACTCAAAAGTTTTAAATCCACCATTGTGAGCAAACAAAATTTTATTATTCACCACCTTTTATCCAAAAATGTTTTGAAAAATCACTCTTTCAAAGAAAAGGTTCAAGGTTTACCTTTTAATCGAGTAAAGTTGAAATCCAATCGCCTTTTGTTGAAAAATGTTTTTACAGAATCCTTGAGAAATTGTTCCTATTTTCAAAAAAATATTATAATCCAAGGGATGCTTTCAAAATGAATTCCGAAATATTTCAAAATATCCAACCTTTAAAAGAGTAATAAGGATCACAATGAGAAGAGAAATTGACGTACTTGATATAGAGGAGGATTTTATGTGCTTATGTATTTTATATGCTAGGGTTAGGATTTTATTTTATTTTGGAATATAGAGTAGCCATACACATATGCATTTCATCTGTGTGACATATGAACCATTCATGAGCATTTCACAAGTAGGCAGTCTTAGATGCCTTGAACCGATCAGATGCCTCTATCAACATTACCCTGGAGGACTATGTGGGGGATGATCAGCACCAAGAAATTTTTTTTGGCTCTTGCTATCACTTTCACCATAGATAACCTGCCCCCTGGAGGGCCCGCCCACAATAAACCTTTGCATGTCACTGTTGAATGTTTGGAAAACTCTCTACTCGTTTGTCTTGTTAACAACGGGTCAGCACTGTACGTATGCCCTTTTCGAACAGCCAAGTAAATGGGGTTGGATGAGTCGACGTTCATACCTTCCTAGAAGAAAGTAAGGGCATATGATAATACTCAGAGAGAAGATATGTGCATTATTTTCCTTAATCTCATTGTGGGACCCTTAGAGAAAGAAGCCGAATTTCATATCATCGATATCCCTACAACGTTCTTTAGACACCCCCACTTTTTCAACTATCAGATTTAGGAGACCCATAGCTTGGTGGCTCACGATGATCGAAAAAGACTCAAAAAGGAACTCCTGGAAGTTAGTTTCATCTCTCAAAATGCTCAAAAAGTGGTACAAATGACCAAAATGCCCCTAAAGGCCCGAACAATCCCAAATTTGGACCGAAAGTTTTGGAAACATGCTACGTCATAAGAAAAGTAATAAAATGAGTTTTGGAGCAAAATCAGATGAAATCGTCAGCTTCCAAAGACCCCCGAAAGTCCGAAAGTCACCGTTGACCGGTTTGACACAAGTTTGATCAGGTTTGACCAGGGTTTGACCAAAACCATCCAAATTCGCCAAAAAGTTGCGAGATCATTCTAGATCATGTGCAAAGTAATAAAATGAGTTTTAAAAAAAAATCGAACGAAACGTCAGCTCCTGGGAGCTCCTAGAGGTTCCCAGAACTTCTTGAAAATCTCAAGTTTGACCAATTTAACCTAAAAGTTGACTTCGAAACTGGAGTGCCGTATCATTTTTTTAATATTTTTCATGGATACTAGAGGTCAATAGCTTTCCAATAATATATCGCACATAATTTCTAGAATCAAAACAAAATTATCATGAATTTTTGAATGTGAAAAAGACGATCAAATCAGCTTTTATCGCGAATACCGCAAAACTTTTCAAAGTGATCTGACTCAGAACAATTTTTTTTTATAAAAAGTAGACTCCATTACGTTTACAACGGTATATCACAAGCTTAATTTGGAGTTCGTACGCATTTTTTGTGAATTTTAGACGAAATATGGCCTTTTCGCGAATATCAGAACCTTTGGGGGCCTAAACAGCATTATCCAGACGTTGGAGGAGCAGTGCCGCCGCAGCACTGGTCCACTACCACCGCGGAACTCTCCCCCATAATAGTCCATTTTTGTAATTTATTTTGAGGGTCCAATTTGATTAACTAAAAACCAAAACGACGTAGTTCCTTGTTCACAGATGTTTGGGACCAATGGGAATACTCTTTAAACCCCAAAACCACCCCCAAATTGGCCTATATAAACCCCCCTTGACTTCTCATTTAGGGGGTGGCAAATACAAAGCTTAGAGAAGTTGTAGAGATAAGGTTAGGATAGCGAAAGTAAGCTTCCATCTCTTGATTTCCAACAAGAAAGAGAGTTTACAACTTTGTTTTTACTTCATTACTCCTCTTTACTTCACATTCAATACACCAAACCACCATTTTAGTGAGTATTTATGAGATAGGAAGCTACTTCCATGTCCAAAGTCACCATATATGAGTGAAACACCAAGCTATAAGTCCAAAATCTCATTGAATATCTATTGATTGTTTTACTTGCTTATTTACATATTATGTTCATCTCTTCTTATTCTCATTTCTTTTTGGCTTTTCTTTATTTACTTACTAGTTTATCATCACCTAAATGATAACATAAAGTTTGAGGTGAGTGAATCCTTATGGATAGTAGCTCTTAACCTCAAAAACATGTTTGATAGATGATGATTATGACTTCAAGACATTCCTATGTATTCTTGAGGTCACATTCAAATGAAAACAAACCTCTCCAACAATCTTGGAGGTTCTTGATATGAGTTTAATGTTGATATTCTAAGAGGTCATTATCTCCATTTGATGTTAAAAAAATACTTTCAAAATCCTCTATTTCAAAACCCTTCTAAAATCTCAATAGTTGGACTCCAAGAAATAAACCTTGTTCTTTTCCAAAAATCTTTAAAACATGAATGATCTGAGTTCAAAGATTTCTCTAGAACTCAATACTCAAAGGGTGATTACAAGACCACTTGGAAAATCGTCCTAACTCATTATAGAACACCCTTGTTTTTTGGTTTGACCTAAAAACTCTTGGAAGGGTTCTAGTTTATTCCAAACTTTCCTTCCAGACATTATGTTTTTGCGGTCACAGCAGCTAGGTTGACTTTTAACTTATTTTTCAAAAAAACATTTCCAAAAGGAGTGGTCCTAACTCATTTTTTCCTTGAACTTTAGCGTCTTATGGAACTTTTCGTATAATATGGCCCTCTAGATGTTTTGTTTTCATTTTCTATGATTTTTCAACATTTTAGTCGACAGTTGGACTCTATTTCTGAGCAACCCCTCTTGTTCATTGATTTCTCTTAATCTGTAATAGTTATTAGAGTTTGGTTTTTGATGTATGTTCTAGACATAATAAGGATGATCTCCATAAAAAAATCTTGTACTAAAAACATTCGTAACCCCACTTTTCCATTTTTACAAAATCAACTCACTGTTTTGTCCACTATTCACAGCAAGCTTGCTTTCACTTCCATCCTTTGATTTGATGCTTACGTGCAATCCAAATTAGATCATATCTTAGGAAGTAGTTCATACTACATATGTATGCAACTTATAATAACATCCTTCATTTATCCATGCACATATTTAGATTTCTAAATCACTTTAGCAAATCTATGAACACAAACACACTACAACCTTTGCACATTCTAGGATCATACATTGCATCCATGATTTGGGGATTTTGTGACTCCTAATCTAAGAAGATTAAAAGGAATGAACTTGATCATACGTTCATGCTCCCCCTCGATCTAATCTTCCTTTCTAATCCATCCCGGGTATTGAGAGATCTTCTTTTTCTTAAAGATTAACATGCATCATTCTAGCTTCCTAAGCTTTTTTTTGATTTCTTTGATTATTTGTTTCAAAAACAATTCATGTCCCCCTTCTAGACTAGGAAAAATTTATTACTTGATATGTGATTAGACGATTTTTTTTTCCTAGGTTTGTTTATGTGATATTTCACTTTTGCACTGTGTGATACTTGGCTTAGATCTTATGAATGATATCTTATCTTTAGATCTTCCATTTCAAGATTCTTATGTGATGTAATATACTATCATAGTATTAATTGTTGAACCAAACATAGTATAAGATGATTATTTGGATGCTAATTGAGGCCCGTCGAGAGATGGGGCGAGTTGAGGGTGTTTTAGTCATGACAAAGGCTCCTTCTTCTCTCGTACCAAAATCCCGAGCCAAGTTCTTTGGTTATGAAGGGCTGGTGCCCTTTATCCATTTGGATGAGTCAAAATTAGGTTTCTTGGTTCCTTAAAGATCAAGTGGCGACTCTGTATCTGTTTTCAACAAACCTTCATTTTCTTTCTTTGATCCAAATCAATTTCAAACGAACAAAAAGTGGACGACCGATTCCGCGTGTCCATAATCTGGCGACTCCACTGGGGATATTTTATTTTAAAACAAAATAATAAAGAGGTTTGACTCATAAGAAGCATCGTTAAAATCATCTTTTTATTGTGTCTGGTTCACCGCATTGCACTTTTGCATTTTCCCTCTGACTGTGTCTGAAACGCGGTGCTGACATTGTTCAGGTCTTGCTGTGCCAAGGCACAAGTCACCGTTGATACTGTACCTTCCAAGGTATATCATAAAGAGTAAAAATCTCCATACTGTCTCTCTGACGGTATATTGGAACTCTCATAAATGGACCCTCTTTGACTAAACCCAGCCTTTGCATATAGATTCATGTAGAACCTTTTATAGGACTGTTCATTTATCTTTTCAAATAGGATAATGTGATATAACACTGTTGTATGACTAACGGGATTACCTGTGCGGTGTAGACGCTTATGTGGCATGAGGTAGAACCTCTTTCTTACGATGTCCAAGGCAATCACTCACATGTGATTACATTGAGTTGACCTGCCTAGGCACCATGATAAGGATGTCTGCTCCATTTTCACAAAGATATATATCGCAAACCTTGTTTGATGGTCTTAAGACATAGGAGTATGAAAACTTGCTAGACAGTATGATCACCATCATATATAACCAATTTCTCCCAAAAACTCTGTTTGACTCACCCAGATATAACCAGTTTCTCTCGAAAACGCTATCCCAAAACCATCCAGATACGATCAGTTTCCCCCAAAAACTCTGTCCAACCCACCCAGATATAACCAGTTTCTCCTGGAAACTTTATCCCAGAACCATCCAGATATGACCAGTTTATCCCAGAAACTCTGTCCGACCCACCAAGATATAACCAGTTTCTCCCGAAAACTCTATCCTAGAACCATCCAGATATGATTAGTTTTCCCCAGAAACTCTGTCTAACTCACCCAGATATAACCAGTTTCTCCCATGAGCTCTATCCAAACTTCTCAAAATATCCTAGAAAACCCTGTCATCCCCTGGTAATCATACTGGAAGGTAGGGTTAGCACACTCTGCATGGCTAAGACCTTATTTGTTTAACTGCTATTTGCTAGAAGTAGGAGCATCATATAGATTAGGGCTTGCATCCGCATGCTTGTCTCATGTGCATACACCTTCCCTATCAATCTGCACGCACTATTTCAATCAGTCTGTACACAAGTTAGTTCACATTTATTAACATCACTGTCGTTGTCTGTCTAGTCATCACTATCAGAATCTGATACACTACTCCTCTCAAATCTATAGGTCAGTATAGATTTCCGAACTCAGTAGCTGGGATTTTCATCTTGGGTTAGAAATTCATATAATCGTTTGGTTATAATCAGCCCGCCAAGTTATCTTGGCATAAACCAGGAAGAGCTAGAAAACAAGGTTACCAAGTTAGGAGCAACCATAAGCCAGTAGTCCGATAGCCTGGCCCAAGTTTTGAAGTTCATGGAAGAATTGAAACAACACCAGCCACAATACCCACCTAGGTTCCCACCACCGCCGGGATTCATGTCGCCACCCCCGCTGGGGTTTATACCACCTCCCATCGGTATACATAAGAATAATGGGGAAGAAGATTGGTTTCAAGGGGTCCCACCGCCTGCATATGAGAAAAAGTTTCAGGAAAAAAGGACAAAGTTGACAAGCTAGAAAGTGTACTGAGAAAAAGCAAAGGGGTCGATGACTACATGCTACATCTGGAAGGCCTTTTTGAACCTATAAACTGAAACTGCCGAAAAACTTCAATATGCCCACCATTGAAAAGGACAGATGGAACCGGGGATTCGAAAAGCCATGTGAAGCTGTGTATAAGCATCTTCAGTCAATGGGCTGCACTCATGAGCACATTACAATGTTGTTCCCACAAACCCTCGCAAAATCTACACTATCATGGTTCCTTACCTTGGAAGCTTCCAAAACTCGGGCATGGGAAGATATCATTCGGATATTTGTCGATCACTATTCTTATAATCAAGAGTTGGATATCATGAACAGGGATTTGGAAACTCCCTGACAGAACAACAATGAGTCGTTTGCTGCTTTCTTGAGCAGATGGAGGAATAAAGTGGCTCAGATGACCCACCGGCCAATTGAGAAAGAACAAGTGAGAATGATAATCCGAAATTTATAACCACTCTACCATGAGAAACTATTCTATCAATCCATCTCCACCTTTGAACAATTGTTTGAAGTAGGAACTCGAATTGAAGACGCTATCAGGGAAGGAAAGATTAAGAAGAAAGAGCCTCCGAGTCAGTCAAAAAGGCCTAACTACTTCCCCAGCGCTCCGGATGCCAATGTGCTTCGCAGCCAACCTATGATATACCCTCCTAGGCCATACCAACCCTCCAACCAAGCAAACTCATCCAATCGCCCTTGCTAGAAAAAGCCTCCTCGTAGTTTCGCTAAGCTAGAGATCCCCCTGTCCTCAGCCTTAGACCGTCTCCTCAAAAATGGCCACCCCCAACTGCTCCAACCTCGAAATATCTCGGCACCACCAAGCTGTGACATGTCCAAACATTGCACCTACCACAAAGCCCTCAGCCACAACACCAATGATTGCATGCGCCTTTGCCATGATATCCAAGACCTCATTGACCAGAATATGATTGAGCCACTACCAAAGCAGCCCCATGTTACCCAAAGTCCCTTGCTAAACCATAAAAATATCAGTTTCATCAAATCCGACCTAGTATCCTTCAACCCCATCGCCTATATCACCCCTTAGGACACCCTTACCCCTCATTGACATCTAGAAGTTTAAATGAATTCACTTGATTGAAGGGGAGGATGATAAATTCCAGCAATAACTAGATGATGAACAAGATTTATTCTTTCTAGAAGAACATGATCTAGGGGCGATAGACCTCAAATAGTATGATCCCAACAAAGAAAGTGATGGCTCCATCTAGAACGAGCCGAAGAAACCATTTGTGGGATCGGATTGCGATTGGTTTAAAGAAGATGGGACTTTAGAAGAACCTACTCCTACCGAGATTGATCATCTGACTAGGTCGGGCCATCATTATCAGTCTCAACAGCCTGTCACGAAAACCGTCGAGAAAGGACCAGTCAAAGACAAGGGAAAGGGAAAGATGGATGAGGTCATCGAAGAGGACAATGAGTTGATAAAGCAATTGAAGAAAACTCAAGCACACCTCTCAATGTGGAACATCATGGTGACATCCTACAAGTATAGGAAAGCCGTGTTAAATGCCTTGGCTGGAATTGAGGTCCCCATTAATGCCGCACTAGAAGATATGGTGGCTTTCTTGGGTACACTCACCCCTGAACCAGTCATTACCGTTTCCAATGAGGGTCTGCTGTCGGAAGGATATGCACATAACAAAGCTTTGTACATCACTGTTGGGTGCAAGGGGCAATAAGTGTCATTCTGTCTAGTTGATATGGGCTCCACCTTGAATGTTTGTGCTCTAAGAACCGCCACCGCCTTGGGGGTCAACATCCTAGACATCACTTCGACTGTACATTCTGTGAGGGCCTATGATAACACCAAGAGAACTATGATGGGGACTATTTTTCTCCAAATCTGACTAGGGTCTTTGGTTTGCACTCAACTCTTCCAAGTCATGGATATACCTGCCTCATTCAATTTGTTGATCAGGAGGCCCTGACTGCATGTCAACAAAGCGGTATCATCCACTATGCACCAAATGATCAAGTACATTCATGAGAAAAAGGTGAAAATCATCTTCAGCAATAGTTGGGGAAATGAAGCCTTCCAAGGCTACGCTCCCGTCTTTAAAATCCAAATAACAGAACTAGAAGAGGGGAAAATTAGAGGATTCTACATAGAAAAGGTCCACATGATCGACAATGAAGATAGGTTCTCTGAGATCCACTCTGTGGTTGTCAATATCGTCCGCAAAATGAACTACTTCCCTGGAATAGGATTGGGCCAACGTCAACAAGCGATCCGCGAGTTCCATCAAATCAAAGGACAAAAGGGAAATTTTGGATTGGGATACAAGCCCACTGAGGAAGATCTCAAGCTACAAAAGCCATGGAAGAAGAGAGTGAGGAGTCTCCCACCATCTTGCAAGACCTTGAATGGGCAATTCATCAAAGAAGGGATGACTCCTGAACCTTGGATTCATCAGACCACTGGAAAAAGGTACCATTGACTTGAAATCTTCGCTGATTGCGAAAGGCCTCCCTATCAAGATCCATTCTATCCAGAAGAAGTTGAGAAAACCCCAGAGGAAGACTGGTTGGAGTACCTGGACACTGTAGCTATCAGGAAGATGTAGGAAGAATCTGCTGAAGAGAAGGAAGGAAAGAGGGCCAAGAGCCAAGATAATCAGATCATACCAGCTGAGGAGGGTCTGAGCAACCAGGCTGTAGAGTCATCTATCTGTGTCTCCCTATCCTCTGTTCCCCCAGAGTTTGTACTTCCAATTATTGAGCCTGTACCAGAGTCGGCCGCTATAGGCCCACCACTGTCTGATGTAATCACTCCACCTATTATGAATGAAATGAAGGACGGTTCTGCTTATTCCTCTATATCTAATACTTGTGAATGCATAGATCCCTCCGAGGATCTCCCAATTGAACTTAAGCAACTAATTGAAAAACCACCTGCTTATGAAATAATCAAAGATACTTTATCCATTAACCTAGGTGTAAAAGATAATCTACAAATTGTGCAAATTGGCTCAACACTTAATAAAGAAGAAAAAGAAAAATTGACTCCCTTGCTAAAAGAATTCAAAGATGTTTTTGCTTGGTCTTAGGAGGACATGCCTGGGGTCGATCCCGACATTGTGCAAATTGGCTCAACACTTAATAAAGAAGAAAAAGAAAAATTGACTCCCTTGCTAAAAGAATTCAAAGATGTTTTTGCTTGGTCTTAGGAGGACATGCCTGGGGTCGATCCTGACATTGTCCAACATCATATTTCTCTCCTCCCTAATTCTAAACCTGTCAAGCAGAAACTGAGGCACATGAAGCCAGAGTGGGCACTCAAGGTCAAAGAAGAAGTGGAGAAACAATTCAAGGTAGGATTCATAATCGTTACAGAATATCCGGAATGGGTTGCAAACATTGTGCCGGTCCCCAAGAAGGATGGAAAGGTTTACGCGTGCGTCGACTTCTGTAATCTAAACAAAGCTAGTCCAAAGGATGACTTCCCACTTCCCCACATCGACGTTCTGGTAGATAACACCGCGGCCATGAGCTGTTTTTGTTTATAGATGGTTTCTTAGGGTACAACCAAATTTTAATGGCACCGGAAGATCAGGAAAAGACAACATTCACCACACCCTAGGGGACTTATTGCTATAGAGTAATGCCTTTTGGACTCAAGAACACTGGAGTAACCTACCAAAGAGCTGCCACTACTTTGTTGCATGATATGATTCACAAAGAAGTAGAAGTATACGTAGATGACATGATTGTAAAATCCAAAGATAGAAAGGGACACTTGGTAGCATTGGAGAAGTTTTTTGAAAGGTTGCGCAAGTACAAGATGAGGCTGAATATGAAGAAATGCACTTTTGGTGGGACCTCTGGAAAGCTCCTAGGTTTTCTCATTACACAGAGGGGGATAGAAGTCAATCCCTCTAAAATTAAGGCAATTCTAGAAATGACACCACCGCAGAATGACAAAGAAGTGAGAGATCCAATTCATCAGACACTTTATCTCAAAGCTCACGACTACATGTGATCCTTTGTTTCAATTACTGAAGAAAGGAGAGAAGTTCCAATGGGATAACCAATGCCAAGCGGTATTCGACAAAATAAAAGCCTACCTTCAAAATCCACCTATTTTTTCACCACCCACTCCTCACCAGCCCTTATTTCTTTACCTATCTGTCTCTAAAAATGCCATGGGTTGCATGCTAGCCCAAGAAGGAGAAGAGAGCCACTCTGAAAATGCCATATATTACCTTGGCAAGAGGATGAATGGGTACGAGCTCAATTACTCTACCCTTGAAAAAACATGATGGGCCTTAGTCTGGTGCACTCGCCGAACAAGGCACTACATGCTACCCTTCCGATTGTGCTCATATCCTGCATGGATCCTCTAAAATACCTCCTCAAAAAACCCGCCCTTACCAGTCGTATATCTTGTTTGCTACTTATACTATCCGAATTCGATATCAAGTATGTAACAAGCAAATCAGTGAAAGGGAGAATTATAGAGAAACATCTTGTAGAACACACTGTTGAATCCAAAGAAAATGAAGACTTCCCGTTCCCAGATGAAAATATCATGGAAATCAAAGAACAGTGGAAGTTGTACTTTGATAGGGCAGCCAACATGAAAGGCTACGGAGTAGGATTGATTCTGGTATCACCAAATGGGGACCACACCCCACTGGCAGTCAAACTCAATTATAACTCCACCAACAATACTACTGAATACGAGGCATGCATTTTGGAGATAGAAGCAGTCGTAGAATTAAAAGTTCAGAAATTGGATGTCTTCGGAGATTCAGACCTCATCGTATCGCAAGCTAGAGGAGAATGGAAGGTGAAAGAAGAAAGGTTGAAGCCTTATCATGACCATCTCAATGGACTCAAGAAATAATTTAAGAATGTGACATTCTTTTACCTACCCAGGGAGGAGAACCAGTTTGCAGATTCATTGGCTACCCTAGCCTCCATGATCAAAATCCCCGTGAGAATCAAGATGATGCCTCTGGTAATTGAGCAAAGATACAAACCTTTATTCAGCATGATCGCTATAATCGAAGAAGAAAAGGAAACGCCGTGGTACCAAGATTTCTGGGACTTTATAGGAAGGGGAATGTTCCCCCAAGAGTCTACTGAGAAAGACCAAAGAGCAATTCGAAGGTACGCAGCATAATTCATCATTTGCGGGGGAAAATTATTGAAGAAAGTGTACAATGGTTACAACCTGACTTGCTTGTTCAGAAAGAGAGCTAGAAGGATGATGGAAGAAATACACGAGGGGGTATGCGGTCCACACATGAACGGACACATGCTATCCAAGAAGATTGTAAGACAAGGGTACTACTGGACAATATTGGAAAAAGATTATTGTGAATACATGAGAAGGTGCCATAAGTGCCAGATCCATGCAAACATTATGTATGTACCGCCATCTCTACTCTATAGTATGACCTCTCCATGGCCATTCTCAACCTGGGGAATTGATATCATTGACGAAATTGTTCCAAAGGCCTCAAATGGGAATCGATACATTTTGTTGGCCATCGACTACTTCACGAAGTGGGTAGAGGCTGCATCCTGCACCAAGTTGGGAGCCAAGGAACTGGCCAAGTTCATCAAGAGAAATCTCATCTGTCACTATAGAGTCCCCCATGAGATTATTTGGGACAACGGGAGTCATTTCAAAGCAGAAGTCAGGGATCTGTTTGAGAAATGCAAAATCATTCATCATAAGTCATCACCATACAGGCCGCAGACCAATGGGGCAGTCGAAGTTGCAAACAAGAATGTCAAGGTCATACTACAGAGGTCGGCCTATTCTTACAAAGACTGGCATAAAAAATTGCCATTTGCGCTTTGGGGATACAGAACCTCCATAAGGACGTCTACAGGAGAGACTCCTTATTCACTGGTATATGGTATGGAAGTAGTACTTCCGGTTAAAATAGAGTTAACGTCCCTGCGAGTGATGGCAAAATGTGAAATTTTAGAGTCTGATTGGTGAAGGGAAAGATATGAGGAATTGGTTCTCCTAGATGAAAAGCGCCTAGCGACAGTCGACCATGTCCGAATCTATCAAAAGAGGATAGCCCGTGCTTTTAACAAGAAGGTTCGTACGAGGAAAATTGTCAAGGGTGACCTTGTTCTTAAGGTACTGCAAGCCCCAATCTTTGACCCACATGGGAAGTTCAAACCAAAATGGGTTGGCCCTTATGTCGTCAAAACTATTCTTTCTGGAGGAGCAACCTACCTCATGGACCTCGATGGTGTCGAATTTAAAGAACCAATCAACATGGATCGCCTCAAAAAGTACTATGCTTGAATTTTCACCCATTTCTTTCTAACCTTGCCCTGAACTACGCTCAACCTGATTTCCACTTGAGGATACGTAGGCAACCGTATCGGTTCGGTCGCTCCACCCACAAAAATAGCCCATCTCCTTCAAGCCTTGCCTTGAACTATGCTCGACCTGATTCTCACTCGGGGATACATAGGCAACTGCATCAGTTCGGTCGACGCCATCATGATCAACCCCCCTTTTTTCAAGCCATAGCTCGAACTATGTTGGACCTAATCCCCACTCGGGGGTACATAGGCAGACTCTCAAAAAGAAAAGAAGGATGGCTCGCTAGGTCGAAAATCTGAAAGGATGCCTAGGCAAAAATTAGAGCTAAGTCTAAAGCGAGCAATATTATAAAAGAGATAAAAGAGCTCGCTAGGTCACCTTACTGGTGCCTAGGCAAAAATTAGGAGCATATGAGAGAAATAAAGTCGCGGTCCTTACCATAACCCAGAAACCACCCTTCACTCTAGGGGCAAACTTCGGCCACCCGTCTTGTTTGCCTTAATCTCTTCTAAAATAGGGGCAAACTTCAGTCATCTACCTCGTTTTCTTGATAACCACCCATGCCCCAAACTAGGGGCAAGCTTTGGCTACCCACCTCGTTCGCCTCTAAATTACCCCAGCATGCCCAAACAAGTTCCAAATGTAGCATCTGATCAAAATCTTACTTCGAATTGTTTTCAGAAAGCCAAATGCATAAAATTAGTTTCTCACAGTAACTAAGGTTCACTGATAAACAAACTTCGAATATTAAAGGCGTTATCCAAGCCTGCAACACCAAAGGTGCCCCAGAAAGAAGGAAAGTTCCTTGGTTAAAGGTGTTATCCAAACCATTCAGGGTTTTAGCTAAAACCATAGCCATGAGGTTCTTACCCGATTTCAGTCCAAGGCATACATGCACCAAGTCGCTAGAAGTACTCGAAAACATAAAGTGCGAAGTCATGCATAATATCAGAGTGGCCCCAAGGGAAGCATTATATACGTTGGGATTTCTGGGATTAACGTACCAAGCAATGATGGAGGCAATGTCGAGGACCTTACCATGAATTAGTCGCAGGAGACAGCAGTTGAACAGTAAAGATACTCAGCCAAGCCACGAGTAGGACTGGGAGTATCAGTAGAAGGAAGAATCAAGTCTGAATCTGGGTCGAAGCCGAGAATAGCACAGAATTCCTCAAGTAGGGGGCATATCTCTAGGCCATTGAAATTGAAGACATGATTTATCGGGTCCCAGTGGGCAATAGCAGCACGCATAAACTCAGCATTCAAGGCCATTTGACGAAGAGAGAACAGCTCGGTCAAACCATAGCTGAAAAGGTTGATCCGTTCCACACCATTTGTGATGTTCAACCAAGCGAAGAGTTGATCGGGATCATACAATGCCATGTTTTCTGT
Source organism: Hydrangea macrophylla (assembly GCA_033977485.1). Classification (NCBI taxonomy): domain Eukaryota; kingdom Viridiplantae; phylum Streptophyta; class Magnoliopsida; order Cornales; family Hydrangeaceae; genus Hydrangea; species Hydrangea macrophylla. The sequence continues at coordinate 83,047,809 of CM066987.1, forward strand.
CGCAGCTCTAGCAAAATTTTGGCAGCACCTCCCTGCTTCACGGACTATCTCACCTGTAAGAAAAACACAAACTCACTATCACCAAGTTGCTCATCGCAGTAACATCAACAGTCACAGAATCACAGTGCACATATATATATATATATCGTCACACGATCACCAAATAAAATAAAATAAACACACAACCACGCCTTCAAACCAGAAACTATCTGGCTTAAAAGGCAAGACATCATAATACTCTATCAAAAGGTGACAAATCGTCCTACACATCATCCGTCATTCACAAAATATACTAGTACAACCAAATTGAAGACATGAAATGGAGACAAAACAAAATTCCCCGCTTAGGAGGCCTCAGTCTTCCTCTTCTTCATTCTCCGTCGGACCACCTGGAGAATACGTCGGCGATGGCCTCCTGCCACCCCTGCACCTTGGCCTGGTCCTCGATGAGCCAGCAGCTCCACGACACTGCACACATACAAATAAAATGAAAGCAATCAATCGAGAAGCAACAAAACTATAAAAATAGAGTTGAGTCAGAAACTTACCAAGGATGCCATCTGACTGGTAGTGAACTACCGCATACCATCCATTTGTCAAGGGTGAAATCTAGGGTTAGAATCTCATAAACCTTAAGGAGCGCGAAATTAGAGACATACCCGATGGTCTCGCGTGAGGACCAAAGACCATAGGCTAGCTGTCAAAGCGTGACCCTCCTCAGCATAATTTTAAAGGACGTTGAGCACACCTGTTGGCTGGGTAGGATACTCGCACGTGACTCGCAGCACCTCCATAACCTCAGGGGAACCATCGGCACCCAAAACGTTGATGGTCCAATCCCAAGGAGGGATTGGGTCAGAAGCCAGAGGAGCTTGCCTCCTATACATCTCGCGAAATTGTAGGCAAAAAATAAGTTAGGAAAAGATGAGTCCAAAACATAAGTGACGAATAGAGACAAAAGCGTAAAAGGAACTCACAACTAGCAGTGGGCAGTTGGGCATCAGGAAGCAGCCACGGTAACTCTCATAACCAGCCTCGGAACGGAAGTGATCCCAAACATCAGCACCAGCCAAAGCCGCCAGCAAAGTGGCACCAGAAAGGTCATCAGCATCCATCATGGGAGGAGAATGAGGAACGCAGTATCTCGGACCACCAATCACCTGCCGGGACACTCGCTCGCCGAGGTACCACTGCCTACCTTCAGTACTCTCCATCAAAAGTCGGCAAGAGGCAAGAGGCTTGACCGCTTGAATCTCCTCTGGGGCAGCATAGGAAACATTTTTCAAGGCATCCAATCCACACTAGCAGCTGTTAGCTCGAATAAGAAATTCTTCAGGAGAACAATTTGGTGGGCCCACTTTTGACCCCAACTACATCTCTCTGCCATCTCAAGCCCCGAGGGAACAAGGGCATAGGAGCCATGCCATCCTCATTCTCACCCAACTCATGGGCAGGAGTAGGAGCCAATATTTTCAGATACTCGAAACTCCAGTTGTACAGAGAAAATAATAATAAAAAAATAGAAGTATGGAAAATCAAAAGCCAGAAGAAAGAGAGAGGTCACAATACATACATCCCAAGCTCGCCAGAACCCGTCGGTCGATTTGATGCCCCCATGAGAAACCTCACTCCCAGTCATAGGAAGGGATCTCATCGACAGTCGCCAAACAAGAATGGAGCCTTAAGCTCACCCGTTCATTCCGTGTTGCAAAGATTGAACAACCAATGACATATAGAAGGAATACCCTCAACAGTTGGCAGTTATTCAGGTTGTGCCCCCCTTTCCTGTAATCCCGATAAAGCTAATTGCAAGGGAACCGATGCCCCTCCAAATTAGGAGGGATAGCCCCAATCAGCATCTCAACAGCTTCAGGATCAATCTCATAAAAGTAGTCCAGAATCAGGTGCTTCTCGCCAACCCTCAAGCCGGTAATCATGGAAAAGTCGAAGGGCATCATCGTCATCTCACTGAACGGCAGATGAAAGTGTTGATCGTGTCCTACCATCTCTCACCAAGAGCATAAAAGTGCGCTAGGTCGTTGGTACTCTTTGAAAACAAACGGACAAAACCGCCAAACCCTGTCTCATCGACCATTTGTTTAACAGTAGGCGAAAGTTGAGTATACCACAGTAAAGCTTGGGCAAGACTATCGTAGCCCTTCAAGGTCACCTCCGGCACCTGCACACATCAAAAATAGAAAAAACAAGCACAAAATCACTATTCATGACCCAAGGTCCAACTTCACAAAATCAACAAATGAGCACAAAATGAGCTTCCAACAATCTCTAGGTGCACACCACAGTTCACAAAATTAGCACAATGCACATGAATAGCCCTAAACTGCCAAAAATTTCACATACCTGACTTTCTAGAGCTGCGGTCGAAAGATGACATTGAGGGTCGCGCAAAATCAACTCTGGGGGTTGACTCTCGGCCCTTGCTCGTTTCTTGGCATTCTTAGAGAGCCTACTCGAGCTTGAAGCCATGGATCTGCGAAGAATATGGAAGTTGAAACCAAACTTTATTCTTGAAAATTAGAGAAAACTAAAACACCAATCAAAATTCCAATCATGGGAAGAGATTACTCACCTAAGTGTGCACAAGCTGTCTTTTGATGAATTTTGGCTCCAAAAGCACCCCAAAATGGCCAAGAATGAGCATTTGGAGCTCAAAAACCTGAAATATACAAACATGGAGTTCTGCCACCCAGTGTTGCTGTAGCACTGGCCAACTGCTGTGCACTGCTCCCCGCTGTCCTTGCTTCGCTCCGTCTCAGCCCGTTTGACCCATTTTGGTCGTTTTTAGCTCATTTTTTGCCCTGATAGCCCCAGTGGCCCATTGTAGTCAATGTTTCTGAGGTTTTACCCCCAGTGGCCCAAAAGTCATCAGGGCTACCCCCAGTAGGCAAAAATTGAAAAAGATTGACTCCCGAGGGTCCGGATCGATTTCTTGGATCAACCGTCATAAGAATTTGATCAACCATGAGAGTTTCAATAGCGGATCCTGGTTCTTGGTCAGAATATGAAGGAAAACAATTAGGAAAGATTCTCGGAGTGTCCAAGAGACAAAATTAGCTCCTAAAACCGGTTCTTTTGGATTGAGCACCGCATGATTTGATCAACCGTGAGAGATTCAGAGATGGGTCCTAGTTCTTGGTCAGCAAGATTCGATCAACCGCGAGAGACTCAGAGATGGGTCCTGGTTCTCGGTTGACAGTTAAGAGAGACTCTCATAAAGTCCTTTGCTATCCATAGCAGATGAAATCAGCTCCCGAAAGCCCTAACCGGTTCTTTTAGATTGAGCACCACAAGATTTGATCAACCGTGAGAGATTCAGAGATGGGTCCTGGTTCTTGGTCAGTAAAATTTGATCAACCACGAGAGACTCAGAGATGGGTCTTGGTTCTCGGTCGACAATTAAGAGAGACTCTCAGAAAGTCCCCCACTATCCACAACAGACAAAATCAGGTCCCGAAGGCCCTAACCGGCTCTTTTGGTCAGCAAGATTCGATCAACCGTGAGAGCTTCAGAGATGGGTCCTAGTTCTCAGTCGACAGTTAAAGGAGATTCTCAGAAAGTCCCGCACCATCCCCAGCAGAAGAGAACAGGAAACAATGGCTCTTAAAAACCAGAACCGTCTTTTCGGATTGGACAAGGATCAGTTATTAATCAGAATATCATCAACAGTCTAGAGAACCTGGTTCCCGAGGCAAGCACTGCCTAGTCGCAACTAGACTACTTTCTGATGTTCGAGACTCCACGTTTGTTAGTTACCGTTGACGACATCCTATTGACACATTTTCTTATCACACCCAAGTATAGGTGATCGTACAAGTAATAAAGTTCTGGAAGTCGAACCCACAGGGAACGGGAAACAAAGATGGGCAATAACTATTTTGTCACTAAAAAAAAAGAAAATAAAAGAAGATGGATTTTTGTGGGGTTTTACTAAACTACTAGTTCTTACATTTTTGCAATAAACTAATTAAAAGCTAATTTTTTTTAAAGAAGTTTACGGTAAAGATTTTAACATTGAAAAATAAATTAACTAAGATACTAGTAAGAAATGAAGAAAAAGAAATAAAAGCTAAATTTTTGTGAGATAAACTTTTTGGATTTAATAAAAGCAAAAGATGGAAATAATACAGATATTTAAGCAAAGCTATTAAAAATAGGAAATATTAATTAACTAGGGGAAATGATTTAAAGGAATTGGGAATATGCAAAACCAACACTAGATTCCACAACTTTTGTGCAATTGAAAAGATTTGGCATTTAAGACCGCAGAGTCATTCTCTATTTGAAAATAAACTTTCACTAGTCAGGGTCATATCAAGTGTGTCAGGTTTGATATGAAATGACGTCGTTTGGTTTAAAGAAAAATAAAAAGGCAATTAGGCAGTAGCCAGGTTCGAACCGCGCGCGTCGCGGACGTGGGTTATTCGGCGCCCAGTCCCCACCACTCTGCCACTACACAATTGCCTGTCCATTAGTGGATAGAAATATATATATAAACACATATTTGAAATATAAATTTTGTCATATGAGTTGTTTGAGTATGCTAGGTGTTTTTTTATGACAAAAGGCATAGTTTGACAATCCATATAATTGTATTCTTTTTTTTTTTTTTCAAATATGTAATCTTTTGAGCCCAATATAGCCATAGCATATAAACATGTCAAATGGTCATAAACTATAGATACATAGATATATTTGGCCATAAATTAAAAACAACTCATCTAGATAAATTTGCCCATTTAAGAGTAGTGCACAGAAGCTGTGATTTCTAAGTTTTTATTGCATATTCCCAATTGAAGTTTTAGCCTACTATTTTGGAATTGAAACTGTCTTCCAAATAAAATTTAAAGATAAATTAAATAGATGCACGCAATCACCGTCAAATTAAAATTAAAGTTGTAAAACCAAGGTAAGGGTAAAAACTAATATTATTATATTATTTTCTCCACTTAACATGAGTTGGGGTTGAATTTGTGGAATCAGCAAAATAGCAAAGTTTAGTACAACTAGGCTAATAAAATATACATAAATGGAAATACTGAACCAAAAATAAAATACTAAACCTTTGACTTTGGATTCTTGTGGGGTCACAGGTAGGGATGGCAATGGGGCGGGTTTTCCGGGTTCCCCGCCCCGCCCCGCCCCTAATAGGTAGGGTATGGGGGGGCTTAATAGGGTTAGGGGCGGGTATGGGGGAGGTTTTCAAAACCCGAGTCGAGGTCGGGGTAGGGTCAAAAAACCCGAACCCGCCCCGAATATACTTGTATTTATATTTTTACCCCTCAATAGTTATGTGTATTACCATTTAAAAAAAAACTGCTCTATTGGGGAACTTATTGGGTAAGTTAAAAAAAAAACTGCACTATTAGGGAAAAAAATGCATTAAAAATTGCTTTTTCAATTTGTGTACCAAAAAACAAAAAAAAAATCATAATCGGGGCGGGGTCGGGGACCCCGGGGGCGGGGCGGGGCGGGGCGGGGGCGGAAAGAGGCACTATGCGGGGCGGGGCGGGGCGGGGGCGGGGGGAGGGTTTACTAAAGCGGGGTGGGGGCGGGGTACGGGGGCCCCGTCCCATACCCGCCCTGTTGCCATCCCTAGTCACAGGGGTTGAATTCCAAGAACACAAATAAGGTCAAATCAAATCCTAATCTAATTTAGGAGTGAGATACGGATATAGTGTGCTTGAGACTTAGTAGGTGATTACAACAACTGCGTGGCTATGAAATTTGGTATTTACTTGTAAAATCTGTCTTCTAGTGAATGGAAATATTGCTATAAAAATTGGAAGTATGGGGTTTCAAACTATTTTAGGGGACAAATACAAGTACTACTAGACTAAAAATATTAAATCTAATTTTAAATAGGACTATTTTTACTACTACAAAGGGACAAAGGTTGTGCAAGAAAGCAAATATTTTATTTTAAGAAATACAGTACACAAAGTTTTACTACATATTTTTGAACATGAATCATCAATTACACAAAAGTAAATTTTTACAACTACTAGAACTAGAAAAGGCAAAGAAAAACTAAAGTTTCCTATTTTTAGGGACAATATGAAGTGCTCACATGATAACCTCCCTAAACTATTATCTCCCTAACAGTGATTGTGAAGATGTTGGTTGTCTTGCAGCTTGTGTGTTCTAGGCTGTGTGTTGTAGGCTTCCTTTTATAGACGAAATTTGAGAGACGAATCATCATCGCATTCGTCAGAGTTGGCATTTTTTTCTCCGTGCTCGCCTTCAATTTCTTTGGCTTCTGACAGTGTTGAATACTTGCATTTTGTGAGAGATGGAGACAGAGAGAAATTGAAGGAAAGGAATCAAAAAAAGTATTTAAATAAATAAAATATAACAAAATAGTTGGATGTTCCCTACTGCTTTTCGTTTTTTTTTTTCAAAATAGTAAAATAACTGTTTATTAACTATTTATTACTATTCATAGTTGACTAACAAATGAATATACTATGGTGTGGTTGTTACTTCTTTCATTCCCTTTATTTCACTTCATTTTTACCTAAACAAATAAAATATGTAAAAACAAATAATTACATCCATTTGAGTGACATCACCATTAAATTATATTAATTCAAATATGCATATAAAACTAGGAATTTTGGGGATTAAATGAGCACAATATCTATTATATTGGCACATAAATGTACAATATTCAGCGTTTGTCACACCCCTCAACTAACTTTTTGCTAATCCCTAGCAATGAAATGAAAAGAGAAATTGTTTTAGAAGTTTTATTAAAAGTAGGAATATACAAAGGAAAATAAAACTACCTAAGTCACTGTCGCAGGAATCGCGATTGCATTTAGCGTATTCAACAAGCCGTTAAACTCATAGGTTACCCCTAGTGGACGAGTGTTGTCTCGTGAGAGTTTGCAGTGAATATACTGTAGACACCCAATTTTGACCACACTGATAGGATTTAGGGTGGACAACGTCTTGGAGGATTCGATGATGAAAAGTACCCCGTGGAAGGTACTGGATTCCACACAATCAGAAGATCGGACTTCGGAAAGTGACTTCAAGCTCAGAAAAGCCCTTTTCCATGGATAAATCCCGGTTTTGTCAAAATCATCTCTCAGAATTCATATTCTCTCAGGGTTATATGAACATTAAGTGTTCTAAACGCAGTATTCTAGGTATCCAGAGATTCAATTTTAAAGAAAAGTTCGAAATCGACGCACATTTGAAAGCAATTTTGGAAAAGACGTCATTTGATTTCAAAAAGACGACGAAAGTTCCGGAGGACTTCCGGACTTCAATTGGACTTCAATTCTCATTATAAAACCTCTGGAAATATTTTTATATTGAAATTCAACCTGACAGCTTTCCAACGGTACGTAAACGGACGATTTCGGACACCAAAAAGCATTTTTACAAAAATCTGGAAAAGCAGTGCACGTGATTTTTGAAACAGAGCTTGTGGGTGACCAGAGGGACCCAAATAGTAAGTGGCGGTTTTGGGTATGGGGGTGGCGGGTCCCACCATAACCGCCACTTTCATTTGTGTCCTCCACGGAGCTTTTTGAGTTCCAGACCCTTCTAGAAGCTTCCCACTGCGAGGAAATTGCCTGGAAATTGCGTTTAAGCTCCGAAATGGCCATTTTAACCCTCTTTTAAGCTCTAAAAATCCTGTTTTAACCCTGAAACTTAAGAGCTAAGTCTTCAAAACTCTATATAAGATCTCATACATCTCATATGAGATCACACACACACACACACACACACACACACACACACACACACACACACACACATCTTAACACACTAGACACTTGGAAGAGATACACTTGAATATACTTGGAGATACAAACACACATAGAAGCACATACAAGAGAGAGAAGTATACTTTGAATATACTTTCAATTTAGGTGAATTCTAGAGAGAGAAAATTATGAATTGAATTTAGATTAACTTAGGCTAATTAGACCACAATTTGAACATCAATTGCCTCCCTCAACTTCCATGGATGAGTGCTTGAAGAACACTTGAATAACACTTGAAGAAGAAGATCTTCAAATCAATTTTGGTCTTGTAATTGAGAATCCTCCAAGAGGTAAACACTATAGTTCATCTCTAATTCCTACTTTGTATATATAGATCTATAAGATTTGGATCTAACTTAGTTCTATTTCTACTTATTAGAACACTCATCTTCTTCCTCTCATGTTCTTCACACACTCACATAGTTAGATCCAAATCTCTTTGATTTTTATTGATAATTTACAATTAGAGATTGTTTTTCACTTTGATTTTCAATTTTGGTTTCATTCTTCAATTTTAGTTTAGATTCATGCATACATGATTATATATATATACATATATCTATTTTGAATTCCATGATGGTTTGGAAATATGATCTATGAGAAGGATGATTTCTATGTTCATACCTATCTCTTGATTATTCCTATTACCTAGAATCCCTATTGAATTTCATCTCCAACATGATATTTATAAGTCCCTTTGATCCTTGATCTAAAAGTTCTTCATAGAACTTGAGGGCTAAATTGATTGGGAATCATGATAATTAAGTTGATCTATGAGTTTGATCTCTCTAATAAGCTTCAACTATCACTAAAATGTTTTCCTCACACTTTAAAATAAACTAGATAAAAATTCAGCAAAGCAGATTGGTTTTGTCCATTAGATTTGGTCCATCAAAACCCATAGTTTGATGGATTTCAAATTTTCTGGGTAAACTTTGATGAATTAGCTTTCATCCGGTCCGTTTTGAGAGCTTTTAGGATTCATATACTATTTTTAGAAATTGTTGAGAAATCGGTTGACAGATTTGAACATCGTCTCTTTGTGCTTGAATTTCAGAAAATCTATAATAGTTATCGACGTTCCGCTTTTTGGGGATGATTCCTAACTCATATATCTATATGCCGATGTAAAATCGTGAGCATACGATCGAGTTAGGATCGTTTTCTAAGCGTTTAAAGTTGATACAACTATTCTGGAATTTTCTAAGTTTAATTACAAATATGATTATGTATACAAAATGGTCATACCTTGATCACTCAACAACAATTGATGAATAAAACTTGGTTTAGAAATCACCTAGGATAAATGGATGAGAGATCAAAAGCTTAAATCAACTTGGTTAACATGATTCATGAACTTCTATTATACTTCTATTATGTTTTGCATTCATTTGTCAAATGATACCAAATTTCCAGAATAACAGAGTCTGTTTAAAACACTTTTTCAGAAACCTTGTGATTACAGAATGTCCATGGGTTTATTTTTATCATATACTACAATGAAATAGCTTTCTTTTGACACCAAATAGAGCTTCATATGATTTTTGTAGATTTAATTATGATTTTTACAAGAACAGTGGACAGTCCTGATCCACTGTTCCCAAAACATTTATTTCTCAAACAATAAAATTGATATTGAGGTCCCACTTTTTGGAGAAGTTCCCTAAGACATGTATCTAACTTTCTGTAAAAGGGTTTTTATCCAGCTCATGTTTCAGACCACTTTTGATAGGATTCATTAGAGGTTGCTGAATCTGGAAATTTGATTGATGACATGTTTTCTTTGTTTATCATGCATATCATTTGTTAGCTTGTATTTTTGCAATGCTTTGGGTATTCTTTGGTGTCTTAGTGCAGAGAATTAAGTGCCTTGGACCCGGACGTCGATTTGTGGTTTGCCTCGTCTACATGTGGCTTAGTGCCCATGTATCGTGTACTATCTCTATCCTTTCTCTTAGAATTTTTCTAGGTTTACAACTTTGATTTCAACGACACAATTCCTTTAGGATAGTCTCCGTTTATATGATTATTTGTTAGAGACATCTTATCTAGGATTGTTGCATGATTGCATTGCACGTTTCCATTCTTTTTGCTTTCGCGACTCCGCTTGAGTCAACCAATGTAAGTCTTCTCGTTCCCTTTGCATATCATGACATGTTTACTTTATTTGCATCGGTCCCGGGCGGGACTAGCCACTGTGAGTATACTTCTCCCTTGTATTACATGAGCATCCGCTTTCTACTTGATTTAGTCTCTTGAAATGATTTTCATTAGATGTTTCTTTTTGCCATGTATATACCTATCTAGTATGTTTGAGGAAACAACATCTATTATGAATTAATAACAAGGATATTTGAATCAAGGCCTACCATTCGGTAGGGCGAGGAGGGGGTGCTTTAGTCCTGCTTGGGCTCCTTCCCCTCTCGTACCAAGACCCCCGAACCTTGTTTCTGGTAATGAAGGGCGAGTAACCTTATTCAATTTTGGGCGAGTCAAACTTGGGTTTCCTAATTCCCGATAAAAATTAGGTGGCGACTCTTTGTCTCTAGGATCGCGTGAGGAAGTCCTAGTTTTCCCTGAAGTGTGCTCCTTGGGATCCGTCCCGGGACACTATCGAGGGAGAGCGTCAGGACCCGCTCCTCATTCGCAGTGGTCCACAATCTGGCGACTCTGCTGGGGATTTGAACATGAAACCGATGGTTTCTTGTTCTTCGAGGGTTTGACTTGAACCAATGAATATCCTTGTTATTAATTCAATAATCATGTTGTTTCTGCCTGCATTTGCACTTGCATTGTTCTTTCACCGCGACTACTTGAGATCATTGCCTTGAAGATAGAGGGCCCTCTTTCCTCTATTTGTCAAGAGTTTTGGTAGCATGTAGTCACCGTTAGCCTTGTACCGCGTGCGGTATATAGAGCCTATGTGTGAACGGCACGCCCTCGGGGAGGCGGTCAACCACACCGTTGAGCTTGCTAATGGACCCTTTATGAGACTGAAACCCGGCCTTTGCATATAGTTTCTATAGAACCCTTCAATTAGGATCTTGATTATCATCTTTGATTAGGACAATGTGATGAATTACTTGCGCTTGCCCGTAAGGGATTATGTGGATGATGAGGACGTGTATGCGAAGGCATCATCAAACCTTGTATGGTGGATTCCTCTAGGATAGTATGGTCTTTATCCGAACATCCAATCATTATTTGAGGACAATTTTGAAAATTTTTGAAACTATAAGCACTTCTTTGAAAAAACCCCAAGTCTTTTGAAAATTCCAAGAATATCCCTTTTGAAAATTTGCTTTGAGATTCACTTTCACAAAATCTTTCCAAAATTCTCCTTAGATTTTAGAGAATTTCAAAATTCCTATTTCCAGAAATCATGATCACACTTTGATGATTCAATTTCAAATTCTCCTAGATTTTAGAGAATTTCAAAAAAAAAAATTTTACTTTGGTCTTCAAGAAATCATGATGATTCAATTTCAAAATCTTCCTCTCAGATCTTAGAATTTCAAAATTCCCACCTCAATTTTTAAGAATCGTGATTTCTCACCACAAGCATTGATGGTTCAAAAATTCTTTTGAAAATTACAAATCTCCCCATCTCTTTCAAAGATTTTCATGAAAAATTTCAATTTTCAAACCTGAACCATCAAGAATTTCAAAACTCAAAATCCTTGGATAATGATTGGATTAGTAGGGTGATTAGCATACTCAAGGAATCTTATGTGCTTATGTGCTGATGTGCTAGGTCTAAGCTAGATTAAGGTGCATTGCATTTAGATTAGATTGCATTTCATCTGCATTTGCATGCACTACACGAGCATTGCATATACGACTCACGAGTGCGACGCCTCTAATATACTTTCAAAAGAAAAGATTTGTTTTCCTCAGAATTTTGAAAGCTTGAAAAGATTTCTTTTGATTTTAAGAAAAATGTTTTTGAAAAAGGAAATGATTTTCCATTTATGATTTCCATCTTTGTAAATCCACCTTCTTATATCATTCTTTGAAAAATTCTTTTGCAATAAAGATACCTGATTATTTGAAAATCCCTAAATAAACCAGATAAGAAAAGATAGGACCGAAAAGTTGTACTCCTTTCTGGGTCAGAGCTCCGAACAGCCGTTTGATCAGATCAGGGTTAGAAGAAGGAACAGCCGAGTCGACTAGGGTTGAAGATATGACATACGAAGCGGATATGGAAGCCAGATTGGCCGCAATGCAAGCTGCCTTGGATCAGAGCAGGGAGCAGAATCGAGAACAACTTGCCACTATGATGAGAATGATTGAGCAGCTAACTAATCCACCACCACCACCTCCAGAGCATCATGAAGAAGAAGATTTTGGGGAGACAGTTCAACCAAAGGTTCAGCTAGATCAGGAAATTCAGGACAAGTTGGCCAAGATCGACAAACTAGAGAGTGTGATCAGAAAGAGCAAAGGGGTGGATGAGTATTTGTTCGATGTTGAAGGGTTGTGTGACGCTCCAAAAGCCAAACTCCCAGAGAAGTTTAAGATGCCGCATATTGAATTTTTCAATGGAACCGGAAATCCAAAGAGCTATCTGAGGCTTTATGTAGGAACTTTGCAGCCCATGGGCATTGGATCTGACCTCTTCGCTCTATTGTTTCCAAGAGTTTTGAGTGGAGCAGCACTTTCATGGTACTTGACGTTGGAACCAGCCATAACCAGAGATTGGGAGGCATTGGCCAAAGCTTTCGTGGCTCAATATTCATATAACCAGTTGTTTGATGTAACTGCAAGAGATCTAGAAACCACCCGACAAGAGTACAGGGAATCCTTCGCAGGTTTCCTTACTCATTGGAGAGCTAAAGCTGCTCAAATGACTAGCAGGCCAGCGGAAAAAGATCAGGTCCGAATGATCATCAAGAATCTACAGCCCGAATACTTGGAAAGGCTAGAATTTCAGTCCATTGTGAGTTTCGAACAGCTGTTTGATGTGGGAACTTTGATAGAAGATGCCATTAGAGATGGAAAGATCAAGAAAGAAAGCACGAGCAATCGATACAGAAAGACAGAAAGGCCAGTCTATCATCAGTCTGCTGACGTCAACACACTATCTCCTCAGCCTTTTCAGAAAGAGCGTCGAAGTATGGCTAATGCAAGAGGAAGTCAAAATCAGAAACAGTCGAGAGAGAAAAGAGAATTTTCCGACTTGGGGATGCCACTAAGCACCGCACTTGAAAGAATGATAGAAAAAGGGTACTTGCAGAAATTGGAACCTAAACCAGAGCCAAATCCACTTCCACCAGGTTTCAAAACAGAGTTCTTTTGTGACTTTCATCAAGGCCGTGGACATAGCACAGATAGATGCTGGAGACTTCGCCATGAAATTGAAGACTTGATTGAAAAAGGGGTCATCTCCCCTCCTCCCTCTCAGCCAAATGTTCAGAAGAATCCTCTCCCTAATCATAAGGGGAACATGTCAAATGTTAACTTTGTAGAAGAAGGATCTCAGATTTATAACCCAAAGATCTACATCACATCCTCGAATCAACCAGCTATGGATGTTCAACTTCCGGAAGACGCTGCAATTTGCATCTTGAGGAATATGGAAGAGGAAGAATGGGTCGAAGAAGCACTGGCTTTTGAAGAAGAAATAGCCAACGGAAATCTTACAATTGAATGGTGGGATCCCAATGCCATCACCGACGACTCGATCTGGTATGAGGAAGAAAAGCCCATAGAAGCAGTCACCGAGAAACAAAGCACTGAGCCGATAGAAGAATTGCTAAAGCCTGTCGAGAACCTTGAAATCAAAGATGACGATCTTATTGCAATGATGGAAGAAGAAGAAGATTGGTGGTATGATGATGAGGATGATTCCGTTAATAATACCATAATCCCCGATGATTCTGTTTGGAAAATCACTGTTGGCACCGAAAAGTTAGCCAAAGAACTTGAGTCTATCTGGATCACCAATGAAGCAAACCACTTGACCCGTTCCGGACGTCATTTCAAGCCTCACGAGTTAGAAAATCGTGGAAAAGAAACATGGAATGAGAAAGAAGTCGTCAAAGCAAAAGAGGCTGGTAAAGGAGCCGTGAGCGAAGAAGAAGATGAAATCCTAAAGCAATTGAAGAAAACACAAGCTTGGATCTCAGTATGGGGATTACTTATGACCTCTCACAAACACAGGCAGGCCATGCTCGATACTCTCAATCGTTTGGATGTTTCTGTCAATACTACTCCCGAAGATCTAGTAAACATGATCTCTTCAAAGCCTTGTAAGCCTGTAATCACATTCACAGATGAAGATTTACCGCCGGAAGGGGCACACCACAACAGAGCTCTCTACATCACTGTACATTGCCTGGGGAATAGAGTACCGGTCTGCTTGGTAGATAATGGGTCAGCCTTGAATGTATGTCCTCTCCAAACAGCTCTCAGAATGGGGTTGTCTATTTCAGAACTCTTGCCATCAACACAAACTGTGAGGGCCTATGATAACACCAAAAGGGCCATTGTGGGAATGATTAAGTTGAAAATTGAAGTCGGGCCATTAAACAAAGAAGCTGATTTCCAAGTGATTGATATTCCGGCTAGCTTTAATCTGCTATTGGGACGTCCGTGGTTACATGTGAATGATGCAGTCGCCTCCACTCTCCACCAGAAAGTCAAGTTCATCTGGAAAGAGGATGTGGTAACAATCTTTGGGGATAGCTGGATCAAAGAAGAAGGGACAAGCCATGGTCCTGTGCTAGAAGTCCAAACACCGGAAGAAGAAAATGAATTAGGAGGATTCAACTTTGTGGGAATGATAAATGAAGGAGCTAAGAAAAAGAAATCCGTTTGGGATCGACTCAGCTATGAGAAGAAACTTCCTGATGCATCTGTCTGGGGCGAAGAAATCACTCCGATCAAGAAAAAGAAGCCGTTCATCACCGGACGCGAATATAGAAAGATGTTCGAGAAGGGAAACCCGGTTGCCAAAGATCTACAAGAAGAAGTGGGACAGAATTGGATCCCTGAAGTCATGCCATTGTACTTTGACCAGTATGCCAATCCTAAAGTGGCTCATATGGTGCGGAAGATGAACTATTTTCCTGGAATGGGACTAGGTCGTCGTCAACAAGGAATAACTGAACCACCGAACTTCCACGAACAGAAAGATAAATCTGGGCTTGGGTATCAATTGACTGAAGAAGATAAGAAGAAGATGACAAAAGGAAAAGGGCCGATGGTTGTTTCTGGGCCAAGAATCCTGAATGGATACTTCGTGAAAGAAGGCGATGACTTTCCCTTCTGTGGGTTCCCTGAACCATGGTATGATCCGGCTACCAAGAACATTAAGCCTGGATTTGAGATTTTCTTCAAACATGAGTTCTCCGACTATGAGGATCCGTTCTTGTATACTCCGCCTATCAAGAAAGAAAGGAAGGACTGGGCTGAGCTGATGACAAGTGATGATTTGAACATGCTAATGGATGAAGAGCTGAACATGCTGATGGATGCCGAAGAAGCACTGGGAAATGTGAAAGAAATCAAGCCAATAGAGGGAGCTCTGAACAATTGGGTGATAGAATCGGAAGTCAACAAATCCCCTCCCCCATTTCCCCGGAAGTCTGTAAAGGCCAATATGAGCCATGATGTTGAGTCTGCTTTTGCTTTTGATGTACCCAAAAATGTTAATGAAATGAACGAGGATTTTGCGTACTCTTCTGTGTCTGATGATCTTGATTTTGAAATTTCTGAGGATTTGCAAAGATTAATTGAAAATGAAAATGAATCTGCATGCAAGATTATTGAAGAAACTTTGCTAATAAACTTGGATAATGAAGATAATCCACAAAATGTTCATATTGGCACCACGCTCACTTCACAAGAAAGCAATGAACTAATCAACTTATTAAAAGAATTTAAAGATGTTTTCGCTTGGTCCTACCAAGATATGCCAGGCATCGATCCAGAGATTGTCCAACACCACATCCCTCTCTTTCCAAATTCAAAACCTGTTAAGCAAAAGTTGAGACGCATGAGACCCGAATGGACTTTGAAGATCAAAGAAGAAGTTGAGAAACAATTGAAAGCTGGATTCCTGATGGTAACCCAATATCCGGAATGGATAGCCAATATAGTTCCTGTGCCAAAGAAGGATGGAAGGATCCGTGTATGTGTTGACTTCAGAGATCTAAACAAGGCTAGTCCTAAGGATGATTTTCCGCTTCCACACATAGATGTTCTGGTAGATAGCACCGCGGGGCATGAGTTGTTATCATTCATGGATGGTTTCTCAGGGTACAATCAGATTTTAATGGCACCCGAAGACAGAGAAAAGACTACATTCACAACTCACTGGGGGACGTATTGCTACCGAGTGATGCCATTTGGGTTAAAGAATGCTGGCGCAACCTATCAGAGAGCTGCTACTACTTTGTTACATGACATGATCCATAAAGAGGTAGAAGTTTATGTGGATGATATGATTGTTAAGTCCAAAGAAAGAAGTGGGCATTTAACAGCACTCGCCAAGTTCTTTGAAAGATTAAGGAAATACAGAATGAGATTGAATCCACAGAAGTGTACTTTTGGAGTTACCACCGGAAAGCTGCTAGGATTTCTCATCACACAGAGAGGAATTGAGGTTGACCCCACAAAGATCAAGGCTATTATGGATATGCCGCCTCCGACAAATGAAAAGGAAGTAAGAGGATTTCTGGGAAGAATCCAATTCATCAGTCGCTTCATATCTAAGCTCACTGCTACTTGCGATCCGCTTTTCAGCTTGTTGAGAAAAGGGAAGAAATTCGAATGGGACAATCAATGTCAAGAAGCTTTTGACAAGATCAAGGCTTATTTATCAAACCCACCGGTTCTTTCACCCCCGAAGTCAGGGAAGCCTTTGCTGTTGTACTTATCCGTGTCAGAGAATGCTATGGGATGCATGTTAGCCCAAGAAGGAGATGAAGGGCGTACAGAGAAAGCCATTTACTACTTAAGTAAAAGGATGACTGGATACGAATTGAAGTATTCTCCGTTAGAAAAGACATGTTGGGCTTTGGTTTGGGCCACTCGTCGTCTGAGGCATTATATGTTGGCCTTCCCTGTTGTTTTAATCTCCCGAATGGATCCTTTGAAGTACCTATTTGAAAAACCAGCATTGACCGGAAGAATCTCCCGATGGACATTGATGCTATCTGAGTTTGACTTGATACATGCTACGAGTAAATCTGTTAAAGGAAGGGCTGTCGCAGAACATTTAGCAGAACATCCGATAAATCTGGAAAACGAAGGAGAGTTCATGTTCCCTGACGAAGGATTGATGGAATTAAAAGAAGATGTGTGGAAAATGTACTTTGATGGAGCTGCAAACCAAAAAGGATATGGAGTAGGAATCATCCTTGTATCCCCTGAAGGAGCACATACCCCATTCTCTATTAAGCTGAAGTACACCTCCACCAACAACACTGCTGAGTATGAAGCTTGTATCTTGGGGCTAGAAGCCGCATTGACTTTGGAGGTAAGGAAACTTGATGTATTCGGGGATTCCAATTTGATCATATCCCAAGTTCGAGGAGATTGGAAAGTCAAGGAAGAGAAGTTAAAACCCTATCATGAGTATCTTGATTCTTTACGAACTCGTTTCTTGCATATCACGTTCTTCTACCTGCCTCGAGAAGAAAATCAGCTAGCAGACTCTTTGGCTACTTTAGCGTCAATGATTGAGATTCCTGTGGGGATAAAGCTAACTCCTTTGATGATTGAACAAAGGGAAAAGCCGTCTTATGAGATGATTGGGGAAATAGAAGAAGCAGAAGAACTTCCGTGGTACACCGACGTGTGGAACTTCATTGAAAATGGGGAATATCCGGAAGGCGCCTCTGAGAAAGACAAGAGAGCCATAAGAAGATTCTCGGCTCAATTCATGATTTGTGGCGGAAATCTATTGAAGAGATCTCACAATGGATTCAACTTGACATGTCTATATGGAAACAGTGCGAGAAAGATGATGGAGCAAATTCACGAAGGGGTGTGTGGTCCTCATATGAGTGGACACATGTTAGCTAAGAAGATCATCCGACAAGGATATTATTGGACTACTATGGACAAGGACTGCTATGAATATGTCAGAAAATGTCACAAATGTCAGATCCATGCCAATATGAAGCATGTGCCGCCGTCACTGCTATACAACATGACTACCCCTTGGCCATTCTCAGTTTGGGGAATAGATGTTATTGGAGAAGTAACCCCGAAGGCGTCTAATGGGCATCAATACATCCTGGTAGCAATTGATTATTTCACAAAATGGGTGGAAGCAGAGTCTTATGCGACATTGAAGGCTAAAGATGTGGCCAGATTTATCAGAAGAAATATAATCTGCCGATACGGGGTCCCTCATGAGTTGATATCCGATCATGGCAGTCACTTCCAGAAAGAGGTTTTGGATCTACTAGAAGAATACAAGATCATGCACCACATGTCAGCGCCGTATAGGCCACAAACAAATGGGGCAGTTGAAGCAGCTAATAAGAATTTGAAGACGATCCTAAGAAAGATGACTGATACATACCGAGATTGGCATGAGAAGTTACCGTATGCACTGTGGGGATACAGAACATCTATCCGAACATCTACAGGAGCCACTCCTTATTCATTGGCTTACGGAATGGAAGCAATACTCCCAGTTGAAATAGAACTACCATCTTTGAGAGTTGTGGCAGAATCCGAGATTCCAGAATTTGATTGGCTAAGAGATAGATATGAGGAGCTAATGTTACTTGATGAGAAAAGGTTGGCCGCAATTGATCATGTGCATGTGTATCAGAGAAGAATAGCTCGAGCATTCAACAAGAAGGTCCGTCCAAGAAAACTTGAGGAAGGCGACCTTGTGCTTAAAGCCTTAAAAGCACCCGTTTTCGATCCTAGAGGGAAATTCAAGCCAAATTGGGTTGGCCCATACGTCATCAAGAAGCTTCTCTCTGGAGGAGCGGCATACCTGATGGATCTAGATGGAGTTGAGTTCAATCAGCCAATCAACATTGACCGTCTCAAGAGATACTATGCTTAAAAGCCTTTTCTTTCAAAACCTGTTCTTTCAAAACCTCCAGCATTCGAGGAACTACACTTGACCTGATTCCCACTTGGGGATATGTAGGCAACCTACTAGGTTCGGTCACTGCTCCTGAAACCCTCAACCATACTTTCTTTCAAGACCTGGCCGAACTACTTTGGATCTGATTCCCACTTGGGGATAAGTAGGCGAGCTTTCCTGGCTCTCGATCCCTGAACCTTGCAAACTAGGGGCAAACTTTCAAGTTTGCCCAAAGCCTCAAGATATCACTGCCGCACTAGGGGCAAACTGCGTTTGCCCAAACTTCCATTTATCTCTGTCAACTAGGGGCAAACTGTCGTTTGCCCATACCTCGCTACCTGTCCTCTCTGGATCACTTGGCTATCAGAATTAAAGCACCTAAGTGAAAAATCTGGTAATTCTTGATATTAAGTTGAAAAGTTTTTTAGCAATCTAAAGATGTGAATCTAATGTCAAGACTGAAACATTATGTGGAAAATTTTCAAAAGCTTCAAGATTACATGCAAAGCCAACACAATATCCTGCTACAAGATAAAATCTCATTTTCAAAAACATGCAAATCCTTAGAAAATTCAAATATCCAAGTCAAAAGACATTGTCGAGAAAGAGGAATCGTCAGAAATTTCCTTTCCCTGTAAAATCGAGTCCTGTGTGTCAGTGTGCAAAGTGTCAATCAAATCAGTCTCGTGACAAGGGATGCAAAGCGAAACAGAAGGATAGCATAAAACAGCATCAAGCAAAGTCAAGAGTACAAGCCCATCAAGTCTCAGACAGAATACATCAACATCAGTCTCAGCACAGAAAGCAAGAAAAACAGAAAGATAGTCATGGGTGCATATGATCATCATCAGCGACGACGAGTAGCCCATGGGTACCAAGCAGGCATATCTGAGGCCGTAGAGCTATCATCATCTTCAATTTGGCGCCTTCGCCTAGACCCACCAGCCCCACCAGAAGGGCCTGCATTCATCCGCTCCAACTGTGATTGAAGCTGCCTAACTTGAGCCACCTGTGGAAGAAAAGAATCAGTATAGGGGTTTGAAAAAGCAATGAGATAAGAAGAAAAGGTCAAGAAATTTACCAGGGCCGCATCACGGTCTATGTAAGTCTGGCACATGCCATCCCACTGCAAAGAGAAGAAAGATATGGTCAGAAAGATCAGAAGAATCAAAGGCACCGCAGCCTGAAAGTGGCCGAGAAACGGCAAACTCCCGTCGTTTTGGGATTGATTATGAGTTGTCTTAGAAAATGGACATTTGAGTCTACTGTCGCTTGAGAATTACATCCAGAAAGGACTTTCAGAAGATGGGTCAGAATGCGAGATGTTCAGAAAGGGTTAGAGTAAGCCTGACGTGTTGCAAGAATGATTGCGTTGGTCGAAGCACCAATATGAGTCTCAGAAAGAATCAGCAGGGCCTCCAGAATATGTGCTCGCGTCCCAGAAACCTCAGATATCTCCTCAAGCAGAGAGTTTCCAGATATTGTCAAGGTATACAGAATTCGTGCATCTCTCAGAATCATAGGATCTCCCCAGTAGAGAACTTTCAGAATTAAGTTTCTCGCAAGCATCATGTATCCACGGGTTGCCTCCAGATAAAGGGTATCTCTCAGAATTTGAGCATCAAAATCGCCTCCAGAATACAAGGTTTATGCCAAGCATCATGTATCCAGGGTTGCCTCCAGAATGTAGGGTTTCTCTCAGAATCGTGGGTTGCCTCCAGAATGTAGGGTTTCTCTCAGAATCAGAATCGTGGGTCGCCTCCAGAATACAAGGTTTATGCCAAGAATCGTGTATCCGTGGGTTGCTCTCAGAATGTAGGGTTTCTCTCAGAATCGTGGGTTGCCTCCAGAATGTAGGGTTTCTCTCAGAATCAGAATCGTGTATCCAGGGTTGCCTCCAGAATGTAGGGTTTCTCTCAGAATCATGTATTTCTCAGCATCGCATATCAGGGTTGCCTCCAGAATGTAGGGTTTCTCTCAAAATCAGAATCGTGTATCCGTGGGTTGCTCTCAGAAGAAGGGTCATCTCTCAGAATTTGTGTATCTCTCAGAATCCGTGCATCAGAACAGAAGATTTGTCCTCAGAAGAAGGGCCTGTTTCAGAAGAACAGAGGATTTGTCTCCGGCAGAGAGACCTGTTTCAGAAGATTTGTTTCTAGACCTGCCACAGAAGATTTGTCCTCAGAAGAAGGGCCTGTTTCAGAAGAACAGAGGATTTGTCTCCGGCAGAGAGACCTGTTTCAGAAGATTTGTTTTTAGACCTGCCACAGAAGATTTGTCCCCAGAAGAAGGGCCTGTTTCAGAAGAACAGAGGATTTGTCTCCGGCAGAGAGACCTGTTTCAGAAGATTTGTTTCTAGACCTGCCACAGAAGATTTGTCCTCAGAAGAAGGGCCTGTTTCAGAAGAACAGAGGATTTGTCTCCGGCAGAGAGACCTGTTTCAGAAGATTTGTTTCTAGACCTGCCACAGAAGATTTGTCCCCAGAAGAAGGGCCTGTTTCAGAAGAACAGAGGATTTGTCTCCGGCAGAGAGACCTGTTTCAGAAGATTTGTTTCTAGACCTGCCACAGAAGATTTGTCCCCAGAAGAAGGGCCTGTTTCAGAAGAACAGAGGATTTGTCTCCGGCAGAGAGACCTGTTTCAGAAGATTTGTTTCTAGACCTGCCACAGAAGATTTGTCCTCGGAAAAAGGGCCTATTTCAGAAGAACAGAAGATTTGTCTCCGGCAGAGAGACCTGTTTCAGAAGACTTGTTTCCAGACCTGTTACAGAAGATTTGTCTAGAAGAAGGACCTGTTTCAGAAGAGCAGAAGATTTATCTCCGGCAGAGAGACCTGTTTCAGAAGATTTGTCCCCAGCAAAAGGACTCTACATCAGCAATCGTCCCCAGCAAAAGGACTCTACATCAGCAATCGTCCCCAGCAGAAGGACTCTACATCAGCAATCGTCCCCAGCAAAAGGACTCTACATCAGCAATCGTCCACAGAAGAAGGACCTGTTTCAGCAATCGTCCCCAGCAGAAGGACTCTACATCAGCAATCGTCCCCAGCAGAAGGACTCTACACCAGCAATCGTCCCCAGCAAAAGGACTCTACATCAGCAAATCGTCCCCAGCAGAAGGACTCTACATCAGCAATCGTCCACAGAAGAAGGACCTATTTCAGCAATCGTCCCCAGCAGAAGGACTCTACATCAGCAATCGTCCCCAGCAAAAGGACTCTACATCAGCAATCGTCCACAGAAGAAGGACCTGTTTCAGCAATCGTCCCCAGCAGAAGGACTCTACACCAGCAATCGTCCAGTTGTTTGACATGACTCAGAATTCATCCAAGATACTTCGCTATTTCAAGAGTCGTCCAGGATACAGATGACGCCTACGAGCCTTAAGATCAGAAGAATAACTTTGACAAAAACCTCGAGAATCATCCAAGATACCTTTAGCATATTCGACTGTGAGAGAGAGTCGTTGCATCCTTTGCATTAGATTTTGCATCTAGGGAACCCTTGAGGATGATTCCTCCAGCACTTTCACATTTCATGTTTTCATACTGCACCAGCATCCTAGGATAGGAGCATTTCATCCGCATTGTTGTTGTTTGTTTTCCGTTTTCCCGCGCGCTTGAACTACGCCCTGGTCTGATTCCTGGAAAGGATACGTAGGCAGCTCCAGCGGAGCACGACCAGCATCAGCTTCAACTTAGCCGCCTCTACCCAGCATTGCATTGCATTCTTGCATTCGTAATTTCTTGATTTTCTCTGATTTTGAATTTCTTGATTTTGCGAATTTTTTGTTTTTCCTAAAACCTCTCAGTATGGTTATTTGGGTGCCTTCAAGGCTTTGGCACTCACTTGCAGTTCACGTTGTTCACAACAAGCTCTGCCAAAGAGGGGTAAACTGTAGACACCCAATTTTGACCACACTGATAGGATTTAGGGTGGACAACGTCTTGGAGGATTCGATGATGAAAAGTACCCCGTGGAAGGTACTGGATTCCACACAATCAGAAGATCGGACTTCGGAAAGTGACTTCAAGCTCAGAAAAGCCCTTTTCCATGGATAAATCCCGGTTTTGTCAAAATCATCTCTCAGAATTCATATTCTCTCAGGGTTATATGAACATTAAGTGTTCTAAACGCAGTATTCTAGGTATCCAGAGATTCAATTTTAAAGAAAAGTTCGAAATCGTCGCACATTTGAAAGCAATTTTGGAAAAGACGTCATTTGATTTCAAAAAGACGACGAAAGTTCCGGAGGACTTCCGGACTTCAATTGGACTTCAATTCTCATTATAAAACCTCTGGAAATATTTTTATATTGAAATTCAACCTGACAGCTTTCCAACGGTACGTAAACGGACGATTTCGGACACCAAAAAGCATTTTTACAAAAATCTGGAAAAGCAGTGCACGTGATTTTTGAAACAGAGCTTGTGGGTGACCAGAGGGACCCAAATAGTAAGTGGCGATTTTGGGTATGGGGGTGGCGGGTCCCACCATAACCGCCACTTTCATTTGTGTCCTCCACGGAGCTTTTTGAGTTCCAGACCCTTCTAGAAGCTTCCCACTGCGAGGAAATTGCCTGGAAATTGCGTTTAAGCTCCGAAATGGCCATTTTAACCCTCTTTTAAGCTCTAAAAATCCTGTTTTAACCCTGAAACTTAAGAGCTAAGTCTTCAAAACTCTATATAAGATCTCATACATCTCATATGAGATCACACACACACACACACACACACACACACACACACACACACACACATCTTAACACACTAGACACTTGGAAGAGATACACTTGAATATACTTGGAGATACAAACACACATAGAAGCACATACAAGAGAGAGAAGTATACTTTGAATATACTTTCAATTTAGGTGAATTCTAGAGAGAGAAAATTATGAATTGAATTTAGATTAACTTAGGCTAATTAGACCACAATTTGAACATCAATTGCCTCCCTCAACTTCCATGGATGAGTGCTTGAAGAACACTTGAATAACACTTGAAGAAGAAGATCTTCAAATCAATTTTGGTCTTGTAATTGAGAATCCTCCAAGAGGTAAACACTATAGTTCATCTCTAATTCCTACTTTGTATATATAGATCTATAAGATTTGGATCTAACTTAGTTCTATTTCTACTTATTAGAACACTCATCTTCTTCCTCTCATGTTCTTCACACACTCACATAGTTAGATCCAAATCTCTTTGATTTTTATTGATAATTTACAATTAGAGATTGTTTTTCACTTTGATTTTCAATTTTGGTTTCATTCTTCAATTTTAGTTTAGATTCATGCATACATGATTATATATATATACATATATCTATTTTGAATTCCATGATGGTTTGGAAATATGATCTATGAGAAGGATGATTTCTATGTTCATACCTATCTCTTGATTATTCCTATTACCTAGAATCCCTATTGAATTTCATCTCCAACATGATATTTATAAGTCCCTTTGATCCTTGATCTAAAAGTTCTTCATAGAACTTGAGGGCTAAATTGATTGGGAATCATGATAATTAAGTTGATCTATGAGTTTGATCTCTCTAATAAGCTTCAACTATCACTAAAATGTTTTCCTCACACTTTAAAATAAACTAGATAAAAATTCAGCAAAGCAGATTGGTTTTGTCCATTAGATTTGGTCCATCAAAACCCATAGTTTGATGGATTTCAAATTTTCTGGGTAAACTTTGATGAATTAGCTTTCATCCGGTCCGTTTTGAGAGCTTTTAGGATTCATATACTATTTTTAGAAATTGTTGAGAAATCGGTTGACAGATTTGAACATCGTCTCTTTGTGCTTGAATTTCAGAAAATCTATAATAGTTATCGACGTTCCGCTTTTTGGGGATGATTCCTAACTCATATATCTATATGCCGATGTAAAATCGTGAGCATACGATCGAGTTAGGATCGTTTTCTAAGCGTTTAAAGTTGATACAACTATTCTGGAATTTTCTAAGTTTAATTACAAATATGATTATGTATACAAAATGGTCATACCTTGATCACTCAACAACAATTGATGAATAAAACTTGGTTTAGAAATCACCTAGGATAAATGGATGAGAGATCAAAAGCTTAAATCAACTTGGTTAACATGATTCATGAACTTCTATTATACTTCTATTATGTTTTGCATTCATTTGTCAAATGATACCAAATTTCCAGAATAACAGAGTCTGTTTAAAACACTTTTTCAGAAACCTTGTGATTACAGAATGTCCATGGGTTTATTTTTATCATATACTACAATGAAATAGCTTTCTTTTGACACCAAATAGAGCTTCATATGATTTTTGTAGATTTAATTATGATTTTTACAAGAACAGTGGACAGTCCTGATCCACTGTTCCCAAAACATTTATTTCTCAAACAATAAAATTGATATTGAGGTCCCACTTTTTGGAGAAGTTCCCTAAGACATGTATCTAACTTTCTGTAAAAGGGTTTTTATCCAGCTCATGTTTCAGACCACTTTTGATAGGATTCATTAGAGGTTGCTGAATCTGGAAATTTGATTGATGACATGTTTTCTTTGTTTATCATGCATATCATTTGTTAGCTTGTATTTTTGCAATGCTTTGGGTATTCTTTGGTGTCTTAGTGCAGAGAATTAAGTGCCTTGGACCCGGACGTCGATTTGTGGTTTGCCTCGTCTACATGTGGCTTAGTGCCCATGTATCGTGTACTATCTCTATCCTTTCTCTTAGAATTTTTCTAGGTTTACAACTTTGATTTCAACGACACAATTCCTTTAGGATAGTCTCCGTTTATATGATTATTTGTTAGAGACATCTTATCTAGGATTGTTGCATGATTGCATTGCACGTTTCCATTCTTTTTGCTTTCGCGACTCCGCTTGAGTCAACCAATGTAAGTCTTCTCGTTCCCTTTGCATATCATGACATGTTTACTTTATTTGCATCGGTCCCGGGCGGGACTAGCCACTGTGAGTATACTTCTCCCTTGTATTACATGAGCATCCGCTTTCTACTTGATTTAGTCTCTTGAAATGATTTTCATTAGATGTTTCTTTTTGCCATGTATATACCTATCTAGTATGTTTGAGGAAACAACATCTATTATGAATTAATAACAAGGATATTTGAATCAAGGCCTACCATTCGGTAGGGCGAGGAGGGGGTGCTTTAGTCCTGCTTGGGCTCCTTCCCCTCTCGTACCAAGACCCCCGAACCTTGTTTCTGGTAATGAAGGGCGAGTAACCTTATTCAATTTTGGGCGAGTCAAACTTGGGTTTCCTAATTCCCGATAAAAATTAGGTGGCGACTCTTTGTCTCTAGGATCGCGTGAGGAAGTCCTAGTTTTCCCTGAAGTGTGCTCCTTGGGATCCGTCCCGGGACACTATCGAGGGAGAGCGTCAGGACCCGCTCCTCATTCGCAGTGGTCCACATATACCCACAAAATTCAAAAAAAAAATTTTAATGTAAAAGTAAAATAAAAAAATAAAGGTAGATTTTCTCCTTTTACAACAAATAAGATTAAATTTGGCAAGAAATAAAATTTCCAAGTATGTAATAGTAATGCAACACATATACTCACAGTTTGTCAATGGTAGCATTTTTTATACTCTTTAAACTTACAGTGTGTACTTGAAAAGTCAAGCAACTGATCTTAACTTCAAAGTTTACATAACTATTAACAGTTATAAAGTTTGTAGTTTTAACTCAAATCTCACTAGGATTTCATTCTTTTAAGAAGAAACTCTCAGAAACCGGTGTAGAGAACATCTCACTTGGTAGGGAAGCGAAGATAGAGAAATTGCTTCCATTTTGATGACTCAATATATAGGCAATTAGAGTACAATAAGTCTCATGAAAGAATACTTAGCATTAGAAGAGCGATTTACCGTGGAGAATATCCTTATCACTTAAATTTAAAAATTAATTTCTTTTAAATCATTAGGACTTTGACTGGTAGGTTAGAAATTAAGATGAGTAGGAGATTTGGGGTGTATTTGTTGTAAGCATGTGATTGGAGTGTTTGCGCAGTTCACTCCAACCTCTTCTTTTTCTTCTCCTTTTTATCATTTGTACAGTTGATTTTTTTCCTTTTTTTTAGTTTCACATTATTTATTTATTTATTATTATTATTTTTTGAAATCAACTCTTCTTTCTTTACCACTTCTTGTAATATCATTACAGTCCAATCACATACCTGGATATAGAAGTGAGGTTTGTACTCCTAGGTGGAGTAAGGCACATGATTTGGATAGAACTGAGAATAAGGTAATATTAGGTGAAGGGGGGTGCATTTGAAAAAAAAGATAGCCTAAATCATTTTAAAAATAGATTGACTTTGTTCATTTAAGCAATTTAGACATTCTAATGGTAAATCCTGAACGTTCTCTTCTAATGATTAGTCAAAGAAAAAAATAATAAGACTTTCAACGAGTAATATGATAAAGAGAATAAAATGAGATTGAAAAGAATAGTAACCCTGATAAAGGAAGATTGGCACAAAAACTCACATGGTTAATTAGTTACCACTACTTGTCTTTAAACTGCATAGTTTATGTTTACTCATCCATTTAGATTCAGTAAATATTTCCACACTGTTTTAAAAGAGTTTAAAGTTTAAAGAGTTTCTAGCATTTGAAATAGTTAAACATGTGATAATGTGTTGTATGCTATTAACATACCTAAAATAACATTAATGTGTCAAATTTAACTTATATAGAGTAAAAGAAAAACTTCTGAAAAAAAAATCATAAGCGCATCCACTAAGTTGGATACATATATGGTGCGACTAGTATCCTCTGCACCTATAACAAAGAGGCTATGCAATCCGGAGCGTCCAAGTTGTCATGATAGCCCATCCACCTCTAGTAAAAGAGATGGGTCTAGAATCACTAGCAAGCTAAAAACATCAGTAAGAGGCTAGGAGATAACTCTGGCTTTACCTAGTTTTCGCTACCTCTAGAGTCATTCACCGCACTAGACATATTTGGTGATGTTGGGATCATGCAAATTACTCCTATCGAATCAGCTAATAAAAGCCAGATGTACACGTAGGATCATTTTAAAATTTGACCTGACTGAAAATTATTGAATGTACTAAAAATAAATTTAAAAACAAACAAAAAATAAAAAGAAACGAGCGATAGGAAAACAAAATTTATTTAGGTATCAAAGGATCCAGTCTTCTTTCTCAACCAAAATTTTCTTTTGTTTTAATTTGAATTGTCTTTTGTAGCAGTAGTAAAATTTCAAAGATGTGCCATTGTGAGCAATTAAACCAGGACATTCTTCTCTATAACAATTCAAACACCACCCTAACCTTTTAGCTTTCCTTTTGATGGCATAAAGGCTAAGCAAAGGGTTTCTTCTGCTCAGAAACAAGTAAGCGACCCATTAACGTCTGGTCATCATCTATTGGATCCATTTTTTATACTCTCAGCCAACAAGAGATGCTAGACTCAACCCTCCACTCCTTCCAACTATCAACTAAGATCTAATTAAAGAGAGCTTAGAAGGGGTGGGTGGGAATTTTATTTTAAAACTAAAAATATTTATATTAAGAAATATATACATTCAGAAACTAAGATATTTTTTTTTCTTTTTTAGAACAGAAAACTTAGAAAGAGAAATGACATTTTTTTTATATAAAAACAAAAACAGAAAACTAGAAACTACATTTTTCTCTCTCTTTCTCTTTTTTTTTTTTTTTTTTTTTTAAGAAATGTCTAAGACAACGTATTAGTAAAATAATGATAATAAGAAATATTATGGTATAAACTTAAAAAAATTAAAAGAGAGGTGACGTGTTTGTCATTCATTTTTTTGTTTTTGTTTTTTTTTTTTAACAGAAAACTAGGGAAAATAATTATATATATATGTATATTTTTAGCAAATGCAACGCAGTATAACATCAATTAGGAAAATGAGAATGTAAAGTTTAAAATAGATAAGACCAATAGCTAGTGCGTCGTCTATTTTTGTAGTTTAAAAGCTGGAATGGAAAAACATCACCTTTTGGAAATTTGAGAACCTGGCAAGGTCGTGGATCAAGTGGTATTTCCAAGCTTCTTTGATGAGTGGGTACCTACAACTTATGTATTATATTTTTGTTAAATAATGGAAAAGAGAGAAAATCAAAATCTAAAAAACTAAAAGTTAAGCCGAAATCAGAAAAATAGAGAATAAAATCAAAATCAAGCTTTTCCCTGGATTATAGATTCTACCTTTAGTGATCAGTAGAGTGGATCTTGATTTTGGATCGAGAAATTAAAAAAAAATTAAAAAGAAAATGAGAAAGAATGAGAGATCGGGGGGAGAGAGTGAGAGAGTTGCAGAGAATGAGAGAGAGATCGCGGCGAAGAGGAAGAAGAAAAAGAAAGGAAAATGAAAGGAAAAAAGAGAGAAAAAGAGAGATGGGGAAAGTTTTTAGGGTTAAAAGCCTTATTTAAAGCCATTTTCTCTTTTTCAGTGTATCTCTCTCTAAAAAGAAACTAATTTTTTTTATAAAATAAAGATAAAACAAACAAACAGGTGTTAATCGTGAAACTGTCCCCCCAACTGAGTCTGACATTATCCTCAATGAGTGAGATGAGAAAAAGAAGCCAAGGATAACACCTGTAATAAAAAGAGATAAATAAAAAAAAGATAGAATAATAATGACAAAATTAATTTATACATATAAAAAGTGATCAAATTAAGAGTATAAGACTATAAATACTCTGATACACTATGTCATATACTAATTATGATTTAAGTATTAAGGAGCATTATAGTTGGGGTCTTCCAAAGGAATGGACTCCAACTCAAGTTCAAATCCTTCTAAAAATGGCTTTAATCTATGCCCATTAACTTTAAATGTATTTCCATCTTTAGGGTCCTCAATCTCGACAGTTCCATAAGGATAAACATTTTTAACTATGTATAGACCAGTCCATCAAGATTTCATTTTTCCTCTAAAAAGATGTAGTCTTGAGTTATGTAATAGAACTTTTTGCGCGGGGGTAAATCTTTTGCGCAAAAGATTCTTATTATGATACATTTTAGTTATTGCTTAATGAATTCGGGCATTATCATATGCGTCTTTATGAATTTCTTCAAGCTCACTTAATTGTAATTTTCTTAAAATTCCTCCCTCTTTGATATTACAATTTAAAGTCCTAACAGCCCAATATGCCTTATGTTCTAATTCTACTGGTAGGTGACAAGCTTTTCCATAGACAAGTCTGTATGGAGACATTCCCAAATGGGTTTTATAAGCAGTTCTATATGCCCATAAAGCATCTGTTAATTTTGAAGACCAGTCTTTATGATTAGAATCAACTTTGAGAATATGCTTGATTTGCCTATTGGCTAATTCAGCTTGTCCATTTGTTTGTGGATGGTATGCAGTTGACACCTTATGGGTCACTCCATATCTTTTCATTAACTTTTCAAATGGCTTGTTACAGAAATGAGTTCCTTGATCACTTATTATTGCTTTTGGAGTTCCAAATCGAGAAAGTATATTATCTTTTAAAAATGCAATAACTGTACGGTGATCATTCTTTCTTGTAGGAACAACTTCTACCCATTTTGAAACATATTCGACTGCTAATAAAATATATTCATATTAGCAAGATGGAGGAAAAGGTCCCATAAAGTCAATGCCCCAACAATCAAATATTTCAATTGTAATTATAGGGGTCATTGTCATTTGATTTCTTTTGTAATACTGCCCAACATTTGGTAGCGGTTATGTCACACCCCAACTTGCCCCAGGCGGATTAGGACACGTGTAACAAAGCCCACACACCAAACCATACACTAATCATGAAGAAAAACATGTTTTAGACTCCATAAAAGAGCTTTCTTGGCACAAATCAGACCCAAGGGCAAAATGGTCATTAATAAGGTATAGCAAATTTTATACCAAAAGATAGGTCTTTGAGTCGCGGTTCCAACGCAAAAAATGGCGCGCGAATTCGAGTTTTGTAGAGAGAGTTATGCTTGTTTCCGTAAAAGCTAACAGTCTGTTTTCATAAGGGCAGATCGATCCGCGAAAAGGGCGGATCGATCCATCTCACAAATTTTCAAGCAGAATGTCCCCGAAAGGGGCGGATCGATCCGCGAAAAGGGCGGATCGATCTGGCTTCTGCAGAACAGCTCTCAACTGCTTAAAAACATCATTTTTCAAGTCCAAACTTGTTCCAAACTTCCCAAAACTTTGTGAAACCATTAAAACTCATTCTCAAAGCATTTCCAAATGTTCCTAAACATTAACACAACATCTTCCAAGCATAGATTGACAATCAAACACACAAATCATTCTCATGGATCATGATTTATCATTGGAAATCTAATGTTTCCCAATAATTGCAAAACAACACAATCAAAGGGAAATCAAGCTTTAGTTACAACCAAAAGTTATCTAGTTTCCTCCCTCATTCTTCCTCAATATACATGACTTGTAACTTGTAAACACAACTCAAGGTTTGGTGCATAAACAACCAACATTACCTAACTTAGCATATTACAAGTTTTCCAAACTCCCAAGGTACTTAAACATTGACAACCAAAGATACATATGAAACATAAACTAACTAGGCATATGAACATATTCACATGGACTCAACACCCACGCCCACCCGTCGTGCGGATCATTTCCTCTCCTCGTCTCGTTTGCTACCTGCGATGGTTATTCAATAACCACAACAGAAAACATATTTTTCGTTTAAGCTTTCGCTTAGTGAGGGAACTAATCATGCCATTGGAATGCAAAGTATGTAAGTGCAACAATCATTATAAATGACAATAAATTGATCTCCGGGAAGTCAAGTCATTCCAGCCACCACCCCCGGGTCCTTCTCACCTCGGATCTTTCTCACTTTTGGTGCATATAGCGCAACACACACTTCTTGTGACCCCGAAGGCGTCACCGGCATTTCATTGTGGTTGTCACCACGTCCTATTCATTGAGGACTTCCTATCCCTTACATATGGGACCTATAAATGGTGACCACTACTTGACTTCCCTTTGATCCACATAAGCATTTAAGCAACTTAGCATATAAGCATGGCAATTTCATAACTTTGACATACTTTTTACCCAATTTCAACAACACATATAAACATAAACATGGATTAAGCATTCTAAGCCAACAATTATTACACAAACATATCTAAACACCCAATTTTTGGGACTAGAACACTCACCTCTTTGATTTATACGCAACTAAGCTTAGAATTTCCCCAATTCCTTCCCAAGTTTAGCTCAATTTCTAGTCAGTGATAATCCTACACAAGTTTGGTACCAAAAACATCGTTTATCAAAACAGTTGCCGTAAAAACGTTGCCGAAACTGAAAATAAAAGACGTGCATGTGATCCTCTTACCTCCACGAGTTCAAATCCGGTCTCGGTTCGTGAATCCGACGCCGAACGGCGAAGGGGCGGCAAGAAACGTCGTCGAGAATTTCTGTCGCCGACTTGGAGCTCTCGTTCTCTCCAAAATTCTAATTCTCAGCTGTGTTTAACAATGGAGAGACACATATGCTACCATGCATATGTGTTGTCTCCATTTCTTCTTATTCCCATTTACACCCCCCGATCTTTCTTAAGCTTTATTATGAAACCCCCTAGTTAATTACATTAACTACCCACTTTTTTTTTAAAAGGATTTAATCTAAGTCTCGCGTGGGTCCCAAACGTGGTCCCACATAAATTATGAGGTTGCAATTAAACCTACCAATTATGAATTTTATTCAAATACGCCCTCACATAGATACCCAAATTGGTCCCCTTTCCTATCATAAGATATAATAATATCAATAAGCATTTAAACAAGTAATCATATAAGCACATAATAACATCAAAATGCAAATTACTTTAATTAGACCCTCGTTGGGCCCCACATTTATACCAGTCCTGTCCTTTCACAGGACTTCCATCTGTACCCGCATTTGAGCACCTTTTCACATGTGGGTTCATAACCCCACCTTAAACCATTTTATGCATTAATTATCTTTAATTAACACATATTATTATCACATTAATCTTCTTTTTCGGGTACGGGTGTTACATGTTACAAGCCTTACAATATAAATATGAATCTTTAAATAGAGTTGGCCAATATAAACCGCTTTGTGAAATTTTCATGGCAGTTACTCAAGATGAAAAATGTCCTCCACAAAAGGACGAATGACACATGAAAAGTACATTTTCGACTTCTTCATTAGGAACACATTTCCTAATTACCTGATCGACATAATATTTAAAAAGATATGAGTCATCAAAGTAGAAATGCCTAGCAATAGCCACAAATCTCTTTTTATCTGATGATGATCAATTGCTTGTTATTTTTCCAATTACTAAATAATTAACAAGATCAGCATACCATGGCAAAGAAGTTACAGAAAATAACTGTTCATCAGAAAAAGAGTCTTGAATAGGTAAGGGTTCACTAGTATTGTCTTCAAAAGTGAGGCAGGATAAGTGATCAGCTACCACATTTTCTACTCTTTTTTTGCCTTTAATTATTAAATTAAATTCCTGTAGTAGGAGTATCCACCTAATAAGCCTAGGCTTACTGTCTTTCTTTGAAAGGAGATATTTAAGAGCCGAGTGGTCAGTAAAACAAACAATAGGGGAACCAATCAAGTATTGCCTAAATTTATTAAGAGCGAAAACCACGGCTAGTAAGGCTTAGTTTGGCCCCCACGTGGCTTTTTAAAAGGAGCTTATGAAATTTATTACTAAGTTCTTTGATAATTTTATACAAGTGACACATTACTCTTTAAAAAGACATCATGAAACCAAAAAGCAACCTTGAGCTTTTAAAAGCTCCATTCTAGAGCTTTTAAAAGCTCCCTCCAAAAAAGCCCTAAGTTCAATTTTTGCAAAGATCATAAACTAGTTACCAAATGAATTAACATGAAATTGTGTTTTAAAAAAGGAGAAGCACCACGTGGGGGCCAAACTAAGCCTAATTCTTTTTCAGTAGTTGAGAAGTTCATTTGTGCACTAACCAGAGTTCTACTGGCGTAGTATATAACTGATGCCTTTTTATCCTTTCTCTGCCCTAGGACAACTCCAATGGCAAAGTCACTAGCATCACACATTAATTCAAATGGTAAGCTCCAATCAGGAAATTGCATAATAGGTGCAGTAGTGAGATGCTCTTTTAATTGCTCAAAGGAGTTTTGACGTTCTTTAGTCCATTCAAAAGGTGTGTCTTTGGCCAATAATTGACATAAAGGCCTAGAAATAGTACTAAAATTTTTTATGAATCGGCGATAAAAACCTACATATCCTAATAATGAATGGATGTCTTTTACAGTCTTGGGAATAGGTAAATTAGCGATACGATCTATTTTAGCTTTGTCTACCTGTATCCCATTTTTAGAAATAATGTGTCCTAAGACAATACCTTTAGTTACCATAAAATGACATTTTTCCTAATTTAAAACTAAACTTTTTTCTTCACATCTTTGGAGAACTTTTTTTGAATATTGCTAAGGCAATCATCATAGGATTTCCCAAAAATTGAAAAATCATCCATAAAAACTTCTAAATTCTTTTCTACCATATTACTGAAAATACTTAGCATACACCTTTGAAAGGTCGCAGGTGCGTTGCAAAGACCAAAGGGCATTCGGCGATAGCCAAAAGTTCCAAATGGACATGTGAAAGTAGTTTTTTTTTTTTTTAATCTTCTGGTGCGATCTCTATTTGATTGTAACCACTATAACCATCTAGAAAACAGTAATACTTATGGCCTGCTATTCTTTCTAACATTTGATCCATAAAAGGTAAAGGAAAGTGATCCTTACGGGTTACAGCATTGAGTTTTCTATAGTCTATGCATACACGCCATCCAGTAGTGACACGAGTGGGAGTTAATTCTCCCTTTGAATTTGGAACAACTGTAATTCTGCTTTCTTCGGCACAACGTGTTTTGGACTTACCCATTTGCTATCGGATATTGAATATATAATGCACATGTCGAGTAGCTTGAGAACTTCCTTCTTAACTATTTCCTGCATAATAGGATTAAGTCTTCTTTGTATTTCTCTTGAGGTTTTAGCATTGTATTCAAGATATATATTATGAGTGCATATTGAAGGGCTTATTCCTTTTAAATCTGCTATACTCCAACCAATGGCACTTTTATGCTTCTGAAGCATACTAATGAGTTTATTTTCTTGACTGGAGTCTAGAAGAGATGATATTATTACGGGATAAGTATTATTACTACCAAGGAAAGCATATTTAAGCTCTTTAGGGAATTCGTTTAATTCCAACTGTGGAGTTTATAAATTAGATGGAAGTGTTAATGTAGTCTTTGGTGGTAAAGGTTCAAAATATGTGGTCCACATTGCTTCTTGAATTATTTCTTATGTTGAATCTTCATTAAAACATACTTGACTCATAAGATGTTTTTGTAGATTATTACTATCTAGCTTCTAAATAGAGTTATTAATAACAGATTCTACTGGATCATTATAACAAGTCAAGTTAAAATATTCTCGTGATAAAGATTCAACAGCATGAACTTCTTCAATATTCTCATCTTCTTCTTGATGTTGTGGATTAGAAAAAACTTTAATATTTAAAGTCATATTTCCAAATACTACAGTCATCATACCACTGCGGATTCGAATAGTGGCATCAATGGTAGCCAAGAAGGGCCTTCCAAAAATGACTGGTATTTGCACATTAGTATCTAATACTGGTTCTGTATCAAGGATGACAAAATCTACTGGAAAAATAAAATTTTCAACTTTGACAAGAACATCTTCCAGAATTCCTCGCGGATATTTTGTAGATCTATCAGCAAGTTGTAATACCATACGAGTAGGCTTTAGATCACCTAATCCAAGTTCTTGATACACAGAATAAGGAAGCAAGTTCACACTAGCTCCTAACTCAAGGAGTGCGTGATTGATTTTGTGATTTTCGATAATACACGATATTGTTGATGTACCTGGGTCTTTAAAATTTTGTTGGTAAATTATGCTATATGATGGAATTAATTTCTTCAACGAAGTCAGCGGAATAGGCATCCCTTCTTACATTTTACTTACATTTGACAGTACATAAATCTTTTAAAATTTTTGCATAAGCAGGTTGTAACATCCGTACTCGGAGAACGGGTTAATTACTATGTTAATATGCATTAATTAATATAATTAGTGTATAAAATGGATTAAGGGGAGGCTTGGACTCGCCCGTGGAAAAAGGTGTTAAGAAAAGGACACCAAATGGAAAAGTCCCCAGTGAGGAGGGACATGTTTGGAAGTGGGACCCAGTGAAGAGCCTAAATAAAATTTGCATTTTACGTGATTAGATGCATTTATGTGATTACTTGAATATTTGTTTAAACGCTTTTATATTATATGATGATACATGTGTTAGCAACTTGTATTAGTATGGACACCCAAATAAGAGTATAAATGAAAAGAATTTATAATTAGTAGGTGCGATAGCAACTTCACAAAATATTTGGGACCCGTGCGGAACTTAGACATATACTCATTAGATAATTGGGTAGTTAATGGAATGTTTGGGGGATTTCATAATAAGAACTTAAGAAATTCCGGGGGTGTAAACAGAAAATGGCTAAACTCACCTCATGTTTATGCATGATTGTATGTGTCAAGAGGGAATGAGAGACTCTCATTTATAGCAAATTAAAGAGAAAAAAAAAAGAGAAGAGAGCTCACAAAGAGAGAAGACAGAACTGTCACCGACGACGTTTTACGTCGTACCGTCGCCGCCGTTCGCCGGATTCACGATCCGAGACAACTTTTGGACTCGTGGA
The DNA here is from genome assembly GCA_033977485.1 of Hydrangea macrophylla. Lineage (NCBI taxonomy): Eukaryota > Viridiplantae > Streptophyta > Magnoliopsida > Cornales > Hydrangeaceae > Hydrangea > Hydrangea macrophylla. Next base: position 83,084,459 of record CM066987.1, read on the forward strand.
GGTAAGAGGATCACATGCACGTAATTTGTTTTCATTTTTAGCAACATTTTCCAGTAACCGTTCTTGATAGTCGATGTTTGTTGTACCAAAATTATGTAGGATGTACTTTGGGTAAGAATTGAGCAAGATTTATGAAGGAATTCTTCATTTCTAGCTTGAATTTGGGTAGATCTTGCTAACGTGAGTTTTCTAGCCTAAAGAATGGTTGTGTTAAACTATGTTCAAGGCATCAATGATGTAGAGATGTAGAGAATGGTCTTATTGTGTTGATTATTCATGTTTAGAAAGCATGTAGTTACTAAATTGTGAATTGCATGTTAGCTTTATGAAGATTATATGTGCCTACATGGTTATGTGCTTATATGTTTATGTGGTATTCAATGAGCACCGGGAAAATGATTCATTAGTTGGGAGTAGTAAGGGTAGTGAAGAGGAAGAATCAGAGAAATACGGAAGTCCAAGGAATCGAAGTGGCCACGGGATCAAGGGAGGTCCCGAGTCTGAATGAATCATTGAACCGGTGACTCGGCGATTACAAAGATATGATTTATGTGTTTATTGTTGCATTGCACATTTTTAAACATTCAGCCATGTTTAGAATTCTCACTAAGCGTACTGCTTAAGAAAACCATTTTCTGTTTCTGTTGTGGTAAATAACAACCACCGCAGGTACGAAGCAATATCCGGAGAGGAAGTAGTGTGCTCGAGAGTGGGGAAGAGATGTGGGGCTTGTAATTAAGTTTATAACTTGTAATATAATGTAACTTGTGGGTTAGTATCCTTGACTTGTGGATTTAAGCCTTGACTCGTGGTTGTATCCATGGAGTTAGTTTTGGAGTCCCATGACTCATATGGTGAATATAAATTTGTAGAAACTTGTGTTATTCTCTATGTTGATAGTTTGAGTAAGAATGTGGAGGATTTGAAGTTTGCCTTGTACATTCTACGTATGTCTTTAAGTTTCAACTATAACTATGTGTCAGATGGTTTGGAAATGGACCCTTCCGGCAAGTCCGGATATGTGTCGCAACTCTTTTAGATAAGTTCCTTTTTGTAACTATATGGTTTGAATGGTTTTGGAAATGCTATTTGGAAAGTTTGATGCATATGGTTGTTCTTGGAAAGAGTTTAGATTTGATTCACTTGTTTGATTCAAATGAGGATACATTCATGGATTGAATGCTTTGAATTGGTTTTGATATGGTTTCCTAATGTTCTATGTGGTTGGTTGTAGGTTTAAGTTCATTTCCAACAAGGTCTTATGAGATACAAATTCTTGACATGAGTTGAATTTCAAAACTTGTTTTGAACCAAAAAGAGTTGTATTCATGGTAGATTTGATTCATTCATGAGTATGTGTATGTTCCACATACTTGGCTAATGTTAAAATGAGTTTGGGAATGTGGTTAGAATGTTATTTGAGGGTTCCATGAGGTTTGATGATAATGTGGGTGTGTTTGGGCTGTTAAAACAGAGGTTTTGCTGTCAAAGATGGCTTCTGCAGAAACCGGATCGATTCGGGCCTTAAGAGGATCGATCCGGAGCATCTGGGGGAGCCAAAGTGGTCATTCTGTCAAAATCGGATCGATCCGGTTTTGGGCGGATCGATCCGCTGGTTCAGATTCAGCACCGACGGCTTTTACAGAAACGGACATAACTCACTCTAGAAAACTCGGATTCGTGCGCCGTTTTTTGCGTTGGAACCGGGACTCAAAGACCTATCTTTTGGTATAAATTTTTCTATATCTTATTAATTACCATTGTACCCTTGGGGGATATTGTCTAACAATAGAGTTGTTTAATGTTGCTAAACGCATGCGATTCTTAGTAATTCGAATGTTTCTTTGCAAATTAATGTATGTGGACTCTTATAGCATTGTTAAACGTGTCCTAATCTACACGAGGCGGGTTGGGGTGTGACAGTTTTTGGTATCAGAGCAATAGGTTAGAGCATTTGGGGACGAGAGACGTATACGACGCGTAGTGTGCACACCACAACACGTAGTTGCATAAACATGCATACACGTTTACTTAGCATGCTTTTAAATGTTGATTATCATTTCATGTGTTTCTTAAAATTAACGTGCATGTGTGTACTATATGTGGGTGCCAGGCATTATGTCTGGAGGTGACACCTCAAACCGAATGGAACAGGTTGAAAGAGCAATCGAAGGGTTGGTATGAGTAGTAGAAACTCATGTGGTCAAAGAGAGACCGATACAACCGAATCTGAATCCGAGGGAAGACATTGTTACTATTTCAAAATTTCACAAACAAAAGCCGACCATATTCCGCGGGGAAGCCGATCCGATGAAGGCAAATTTTTGGATTTCAGATATGGAGAAAATCTTCAGGGTTCTACCATGTACAGAGGAACAAAAGGTGTTGTTTGCGGCCGATACCCTGAAGGATGAAGCGCAATATTGGTGGCGTACTAAGCTGGGTCCCGGGCAACCGACTACTTGGGATCAATTCCTTAAAATTTTTAATGAGCAATACTTTCCGGAATCGTTTGGGGAACAGAAGACTCAAGAATTCATGGAGTTAGTGCAAGGGGGAAAGTCAGTGCGTGAATATTCAACATAATTTACAAGTTTGGCAAGGTTTGCCAGGGATATCGTAATAACCGAGAAAGTGAAGGCAAGAAAGTTTGTAGCGGAACTCCGGGGAGATATCCGAGGGTGAGTGACTGTATTTCGGCCAGAGACCTATGCTAAGGCACTGGATATATCCTCTATTGATGAGAGAGACCTTGGGTATACTTCAAACTTGCCACCACCACCAAGTCAACAAAGTAAACGACCGGGATCAAGTCAGTTCAGTGGTCAAGGGAGTGCAAAAAGGGAGAGTTCAGGAGGATCATCAGCTAGTATTGGTAGTGGTTCCGGTGGAAATAAACCAAGGTGTCAGACTTGTCAGAAATTTTATTGGGGCCGATCCAATCAACTTCCAAATCCAATCATTTGCAATGTTTGCCGACAACCGAGACACATCGCCAAGAACTGTCCAAAGCAGAATTTAGATATGAGGGGTCGATGCTTCACTTGTAAGGAATTGGTACATCAAGATAAGGATTGTCCAACCAAGCGTCAGGGAGCTTCTGGTTCCGGTTCATACGCGGCTAGTGACATTACACCGAGGACTACTCAACAACCTCCGAGGAGAGAGCAGCGGGAGGCAAGATCATATCAGCTCAGGCCGGGAGAGACCGCTTCAGCTGACACTGTGGTTTCAGGTATGGTTTCCATTTGCTCACACCTAGCAAATGTACTCATAGATTCGGGATCCATACACTCGTTCGTATCACATCACTTTACTAAGTATTTAGATAAGCCATTAGAGTTTTTGGATTATGATTTATCTGTTGCAATACCATTAGGGGTTCCGTTGATTAGTTCAGGGGTGTTTAGAAACTGTGAGATAAATATAGGTGGTAAAAGTTTAACAGTCGATTTAGTACCATTAATCGTTCAGCACTTTGATGTTATATTGGGTATGGATTGGTTAGCGGCAAACTATGCAAATATCGATTGTAATAACAAAGGGGTCATATTCTGTATTCCGAATCAATATACGTTCTATTTCCAAGGCAAGGGTGTTATGTTACCACCGTATATAGTGTCGGCTATTGAAGCATGTCGTTTGTTGAAGAAAGGTTGTTGAGGGTTCTTGTGTAGTATTCTGGATACTAGGGGTAATGGTTTAAAACTTGAGGATATTCCTGTAGTTAGAGAATTTCTGGATGTGTTTCCAGAAGAATTACCCAATGGGTTAATGATCGAGAAATTGAGCTTGGTATCGATGTTATGCCGGGAACTCCACCAATTTCGCGAGCACCATATCGAATGGCACCGGTTGAGTTGAAAGAGTTGAAGATACAGTTGCAAGAGTTGCTAGACAAGGGTTTTATTCGACCTAGTGTATCCCCGTGGGGTGCACTGATATTATTTGCGAAAAAGAAGGACGGTACAATGCGGATGTGCATTGACTACCGGGAGATCAACAAGGTAACCATCAAGAACAAATACCCGTTGCCACGCATTGACGACTTATTCGATCAACTTCAAGGGGGCTCAAGTATTTTTGAAGGTAGACTTGAGATCGGGATACCACCAATTGAAAGTTAAAGCAGAGGATGTAGAGAAGACTGCCTTTAGGACTCGCTACGGGCACTATGAATTTCTAGTGATGCCGTTTGGGGCTACTAATGCGCCTGTCGCCTTCATGGATTTAATGAACCGTGTGCTCAAGTCATACTTGGATGAATTTGTGATAGTATTCATTGATGACATTCTCATTTACTCGAAGAATTCAGAGGAGCATGAACAACATTTGAGATTAGTCTTACAGCGACTTCGAGAGAGACAGTTATTTGGGAAATTGAAGAAGAGCGAGTTTTGGTTAACAAGTATCACTTTTCTAGGGCACGTGATTTCTAAAGAGGGTATTTCTGTTGACCCACAGAAGATTGAAGTCGTTATGAACTAGTCAAGGCCAACTAATGTGTCTGAGATTCGAAGTTTCTTGGGGTTGGCCGAATACTACAGAAGGCTTGTCAAAGATTTCTTAAAAATTGCGACTCCGATGACAAGGTTGATGAGAAAAGACGTACCATTTGAATGGAACAAAGAATGTGAAGATTGTTTTGTAGCATTGAAGAAAAAGTTGACTACGGCACCAATACTTACAATTCCAATAGGTACTGGGAATTTCAAAATTTATAGCGATGCTTCGCACCAAGGCTTGGGATGTGTGCTAACACAAGATGACAAGGTAATAGCCTATGCTTCACGACAGTTGAGGTCTCATGAAAAGAACTATCCAACTCACGATTTGGAATTAGCAGCGGTAATTTTTGCCCTGAAAATTTGGAGACATTATCTATATGGGGAAACTTGTGAAATCTTCACCGATCACAAAAGTTTGAAATATCTGTTCACTCAGAGAGATCTTAACATGCGACAACGAAGGTGGTTGGAACTAATGAAAGACTACGACTTGAAGATTCAATATCACCCGGGAAAAGCTAATGTAGTGGCCGATGCCTTGAGCCGAAAGTCGTCGGAAAACTTAGCTTATGCCTTGACGGGACAAGGAAAACTAGTGAAAGAATTTGAACAACTAAAACTTGAAGTGGTTCCCAGAATTGAAGGTGGGTTAATGGCTGCAATTATGGCACAGCCAAGTCTTGTTGGTGAGATAAAGTTAAATTAACTACTAGATCCAGATTTTAAGAGGATTGTGGATGAATTACCTGAAGGTAAAAGGCCAGAATTTAGTTTCCATGATGGCGTCTTAAAGTATATAAATCGTTTATGTGTACCTAAAGTTGGTGATTTGAGAGATAGGGTTATGGAAGAAGCTCATAATACCAGATATTCGATACATCCGGGAAGTACCAAAATGTACCGAGACTTGCGAGAAATTTATTGGTGGAGTGGTATGAAACGAGAAGTTACAGAATTTGTGTCTAAATGTATGACTTGCCAAAAGGTAAAACTGGAACATCAACGACCCGGGGGAGAACTACACCCGTTGGAGATACCGGAGTGGAAATGGGAACATATTACGATGGATTTTGTATCTGGATTTCCAAAATCTACGAAGTTGAATGATAGCATTTGGGTTATTGTCGACCGATTGACTAAGTCAGCCCATTTCTTACCTATCAAGACCAAAGATCCATCAAAACTTGCAGAGATTTATATCAGAGAGATTATACGGCTTCATGGAGCACCGATTTCAATAGTATCGGACCGTGATACTCGATTTGTGTCAAGATTTTGGGAGAGTTTGCAAAGGCCTATGGGAACATCTTTATATTTCAGTACTGCGTTTCATCCCCAGACTGATGGTCAATCCGAGAGGGTGATTCAGATGTTGGAAGATATGTTAAGGGTATGTGTTATGGATTTCAAGGCTGATTGGGAGACCCATTTTCCTTTAATCGAGTTCTCTTACAATAACAGTTTCTAAACTAGCATTGGAATGGCACCTTACGAGGCATTATACGGAAGAAAGTGTAGATCACCAGTTTGTTGGACAGAAGTTGGTGAAAAACAACTTTTGGGGCCGGAGATAGTTCAAATTACTACCAACAAGATTCGATTGATAAAGCAACGGTTACAAACTGCTTAGAGTCGTTATAAAAGTTATGCGGATACGGGTAGAAGACTGTTAGAGTTTGAAGTGGGTGACTATGTGTTTTTAAAGGTTTTGCCTTCAAAAGGCATAGCACGGTTTGGTAAGCGAGGTAAACTCAGTCCAAGGTATGTTGGGCCATATTTGATTCTTAACCGGGTGGGACCATTAGCTTATCGGTTGGAATTACCACAGGAGTTGGCGAATGTTCATAACGTGCTCCACGTGTCAATGCTTCGACGTTATGTGCCGGATTCGAAACATGTCATCGTTCTGGAACCATTAGAGATTCAGGAAGATTTAACTTATGTGGAGCATCCAGTGCAAATTATTGATAGAAAAGATCAAGTGTTGAGAACCAAGGTGATTCCACTTGTTATGGTTCAATGGCGAAGCCATTCAGTCGAGGAGGCTACTTGGGAGCGAGAGGATGAGATTCGAGCAAAGTTCCCGCACTTATTCAATTCTTGAGGTAAGAATAAGTTTGGGGACCAAACTCCCTTTTAGGGAGGGAGAAATGTAACATCCGTACTCGGAGAACGGGTTAAGTACTATGTTAATATGCATTAATTAATATAATTAGTGTATAAAATGGATTAAGGGGAGGCTTGGACTCGCCCGTGGAAAAAGGTGTTCAGAAAAGACACCAACTGGAAAAGTCCCCAGTGAGGAGGGACATGTTTGGAAGTGGGACCCAGTGAAGGGCCTAAATAAAATTTGCATTTTACGTGATTAGATGCATTTATGTGATTACTTGAATATTTGTTTAAACGCTTTTATATTATATGATGATACATGTGTTAGCAACTTGTATTAGTATGGACACCCAAATAAGAGTATAAATGAAAAGAATATATAATTAGTAGGTGTGATAGCAACTTCACAAAATATATGGGACCCACGTTGGGACCCATGCGGAACTTAGACATATACTGATTAGATAATTGGGTAGTTAATGGAATGTTTGGGGGATTTCATAATAAAAACTTAAGAAATTCTGGGGGTGTAAACAAAAAATGGCTAAACTTGAGATCAAGAAACCTCATGTTTCTGCATGATTGTATGTGTCAAGAGAGAATGAGAGACTCTCATTTACAGCAAATTAAAGAGAAAAAAAAAAGAGAAGAGAGCTCACCGAGAGAGAAGACGGAACCGTCACCGACGACGTTTTTCGCCGTACCGTCGCCGTCGTTCGCCGGATTCACGATCCGAGACCACTTTTGGACTCATGGAGGTAAGAGGATCACATGTACATAATTTGTTTTCATTTTTGGCAACGTTTTTCTGACAACCGTTCTTGATAGTCGATGTTTGTTGTACCAAAATTATGTAGGATGTACTTTGGGTAAGAATTGAGCAAGATTTGTGAAGGAATTCTTCATTTCTAGCTTGAATTTGGGTAGATCTTGCTAAGGTGAGTTTTCTAGCCTAAAGAATGGTTGTGTTAAACTATGTTCAAGGCATCAATGATGTAGAGATGTAGAGAATGGTCTTATTGTGTTGATTATTCATGTTTAGAAAGCATGTAGTTACTAAATTGTGAATTGCATGTTAGCTTTATGAAGATTATATGTGCCTACATGGTTATGTGCTTATATGTTTATGTGGTATTCAATGAGCACCGGGAAAATGATTCATTAGTTGGGAGTAATAAGGATGGTGAAGAGGAAAAATCCGAGAAATACGGAAGTCCAAGGAATCGAAGTGGCCATGGGATCAAGGGAGGTCCCGGGTCTGAATGAATCATTGAACCGATGACTCGGCGATTACAAAGATATGATTTATGTGTTTATTGTTACATTGCACATGTTTAAACATTCAGCCATGTTTAGAATTCTCACTAAGCGTAATGCTTAAGAAAACCGTTTTCTGTTTCTATTGTGGTAAATAACAACCACCGCAGGTACGGAGCAATATCCGGAGAGGAAATAGTGTGCTCGGGAGTGGGGAAGAGATGTGGGGCTTGTAATTAAGTTTATAACTTGTAATATAATGTAACTTGTGGGTTAGTATCCTTGACTTGTGGATTTAAACCTTGACTCGTGGTTGTATCCATGGAGTTAGTTTTGGAGTCCCATGACTCATATGGTGAATGTAAATTTGTAGAAACTTGTGTTATTCTCTATGTTGATAGTTTGAGTAAGAATGTGGAGGATTTGAAGTTTGCCTTGTACATTCTACGTATGTCTTTATGTTTCAACTATAACTATGGGTGAGATGGTTTGGAAATGGACCCTTCCGGCAAGTCCGGATATGTGTCGCAACTCTTTTGGATAAGTTCCTTTTTGTAACTATATGGTTTGAATGGTTTTGAAAATGCTATTTGGAAAGTTTCATGCTTATGGTTGTTCTTGGAAAGAGTTTAGATTTGATTCACTTGTTTGATTCAAATGAGGATACATTCATGGATTAAATGCTTGAAATTGGTTTTGATATGGTTTCCTAATGTTCTATGTGGTTGATTGTAGCTTTAAGTTCATTTCCAACAAGGTCTTATGAGATACAAATTCTTGACATGAGTTGAACTTCAAAACTTGTTTTGAACCAAAAAGAGTTGTATTCATGGTAGATTTGATTCAATCATGAGTATGTGTATGTTCCACATACTTGGTTAATGTTAAAATGAGTTTGGGAATGTGGTTGGAATGTTATTTGAGGGTTCCATGAGGTTTGATGATAATGTGGGTGTGTTTGGGCTGTTAAAACAGAGGATTTGCTGTCAAAGATGGCTTCTGCAGAAACCAGATTGATCCGGGCCTTAAGCGGATCGATCCGGAGCATCTGGGGGAGCCAAAGTGGTCATTCTGTCAAAATCGGATCGATCCGGTTTTGGGCGGATAGATCCGCTGGTTCAGATTCAACACCGACGGCTTTTACGGAAACGGACATAACTCACTATAGAAAACTCATATTCGCGAGCTCTTTTTTGCGTTGGAACCGGGACTCAAAGACCTATCTTTTGGTGTAAAATTTGTTATACCTTATTAATTACCATTTTACCCTTGGGGGATATTTTCTAACAATAGAGTTGTTTAATGTTGCTAAACGCATGCGATTCTTAGTAATTCGAATGTTTCTTTGCAAATTAATGTACGTGGACTCTTGTAGCATTGTTAAACGTGTCCTAATCCGCACGAGGCGGGTTGGGGTGTGACACAGGTGCTTGATTAATCGCATCTGTGAGAGGAATATTAATGTGTTCTTGTTTAAATAATTCTAAATATTCCTGATTCTTAGTATCTGTGTGTTTTCTTAAACGTTGTGGATAAAGCATTGGAGGAGAATATTCAGGAGTTTCCTCTGTTTCTTTTTCCACTGGTAAATAAGATGTTTCATTTTCTTGATAAATTTGTTATTTTTCATGGGTTTCAACTTCAACTTCATTAGCAATTTTATCTCCATCTATTTCTTCCTCAATTTCTTGCATATTATTATCCCTATTTGTATGCTTAATTTCTTCTAAAGAAGGTGAAATTTCTTGTCCAACAACCTTACCACTTCTTAGTACAGTTATAGCTTTTACTTGTTTATGTTGACTATTACCAGAAGTTGAGGGATCACCTTGTGGTTATCCCCTTGGATTAGGTTGTGGTTGGGCAGGAAAAATGCCTTTTCCTTTAGAATCATGTTGATTATTAATCCTATCCACAGATGTTTGTAGTTTTTCCGTGATTTGTATTAATTGTTGCATCATAGACTGTAAAGGTTCCTCTTGCACTTTCTTGTGAGGAGGCACATAAACATTAGAATTTTGCTGTGTATTAGGATATGTATTTGTGTTTGTTGAAATTTAGGTGGAGGAGGTAAATACGACTGATTATTTTGAGGAGGATACTGTTGAGTTTGAAATTGCAAAATACCTTATTTGGTATACATATGATTTGGAGGATTCCTCCAGTTAGACTGGTATGAATTATCATAGGCGTTTTGGGGACCCCTATAATTATTCACAGCGTTTATCTCTACTGGAGCTGTTTCCTGACAATTTGAACTATTAGGACATTCATTCGCAGAGTGTCCTAAAGTATGACAGTTGTCACAAAGTTCTCTTTTCTTTTTAGGCAGATTATTTTTTTCTAGTGTTATAGCTTCCACTTTACGTGTTAATTCTTCATATTTCAGTGTTAATTCATCTTCTGATTGTAATTGGTATAAACTTTTAGCTTTTTCCGTTCTACCAATTTCTTCTTTTTCCCACTGGGAAGCATTTTCACTAAGCTAATCAAAATATGATTCAGCTTCATCGGCAGTTTTACTCAAAAATTCTCCTTGACACATAGTTTCAACTCATTTCTTTGATTTTGGTTCTAATCCTTCATAAAAGAAATTAATTAGACGCTATTTTTCAAATCCATGATGTGGACAAGCTAGTAGGAGATCTTTAAAACATTCCCAAACTTCAAGGAATGGTTCCTTTTCTTTTTGAGTAAAAAGTTTAATTTGACGCATCATGCTATTAGTTAAATTTTTTGGATAGAATACTTTTAGAAAGGCTTCATTCATATCATGCCATGAAGTTATAGATCCAGGACGGAGAGATAAAAACCAAGTTTTAGCTTTATCTTTTAAAGAAAAAGGAAAAAGCGTAAGATGGATTATTTCAATAGGACAGCTTTGATCAGAAAACGTACTACAAACTTCTTTAAATTCACGAATATGTAAATAAGCACGTTCTGACCCCATTCCATGGAAAGTTGGTAAGAGTGGAATCATGCCTTGTCTGAAGTGAAAATTTTCTGTATGTCTAGGTAGAGTGATGCAAGAAGGAGTGATGTTTCTTTCTAGGGTAAATAAATCACGTAAAGGACGTTGTTCACGTTTTGGTAAAACAAATTGTAGTATATTTTCCCCCTGCTCACTATGAGCATCATCAACAATTCCTTCTGGTCCTACAATTTCTGCCATTATTCTAGGAAATTGTATACTAGATGAATCAGTAAAAATATTAGAATTATGTGGTACTTGATATAAAGCTTCAGTAGTATCTAAGGACATATGAAGTAAAAGAAAAACTAAGGTTTTAAAAAAAAAAACATTATTATTATTATTATTAGCTAAGTAAATAAAACTCTTTTTTTTATATATACATTTATATATTTTTATTTTAGAAGATATGTTTATATGCGCTCCTTTTTTTTAGAAGATAAACACTTACATACTTATAAACTAGCGTTAACCCGTGCTATGCACGGGATTTTACAAAAATAATTTGAATTGTTACTAATAAGCCTATATTTCTAGATGAGCAATGTTATAGTTTCTAAAATTGTATCTCAAATTTAGCTCCCAAGGCATCGCAGTAGGTGCACCTAAACTGATTTTTAGTAAAAATGTATATGATCCCAAGTAAGAGTGAACAAAAAAACCGGTGGACCGAATTGACCGAACGAACTGACCAATGCCATCGATTTTCTTAAATCACTCACAGCTAAAACCGAACGGAACTAACAAAATGACTGAAGCTTCCGTCAGTTTATAAAACAAAAAAAAAATTGACTAAACCGACCAATATACACCCCTAATCCCAAAATTATTGATGTGACTCCATTGCCATGTCAAAAATAATCTTGAATTAATATTTATGTCTTCCATACCACATCATCTTGGCCATACCGTTACGATATTGCTACATTGTGGCAGATGATGTTAGTTCATGACCATTAAGCAAAGCAGAAATTAAATGATAACATGTATTTTGTACCTTTTAAAGATTTATGATGTTGCACGATGTATGGCCAAATTGGTTTTATGCAAATAACTTGCTGGCTTATTTCCATGATAATGGAAGTTTATCAACGACATGAAAACCCTCCGAATAAATTGGAACTTTCATACATCAAGGTATTAAAATAACTGAACTTATCATTGAAATAAAGGAGGAAAACTTATAGAAAGGCATCAATCATGCTCAAACCCTACACTTCTAAAATCAAATAATCACCATACCCCCCCAATTGGAGTTCTTAAGTGAAAAACCACTCGGAGAGCAACTCCAAGAGCTCAACATAATAGCGAGAATGTCAATTTAACGACCCACTTTTACCATTTCCTCGCTCCAATAGAATCACTAATTGGGTCACTAAAATAATAGCCCTCCAAATGCCTCACTAGACTTGGCGAATAATTGGGTTTTGGGGGTTTGCACACAGGTTCTCTTCCAGTTAGTTTATTAAGTAGATGATTAAAAACTATATAACATACTCTCTTAAATCTATTTTGTTAAGAATAATACAATTACCTATAATTTGTTTTAGTGTAAACTGATAATTTTGTATATCAATTGTTTAAATACCATATTTAAATAAATAAAAAATTATTAACCTTAAAACGAACTGATCTCTCCACACACAACGGCTTACCCGACCCTTTCTTTTAGGCCCCGACATTTATGTTCTCGCACAAGACCACTACACTAAATGACTTAAAGAAAAAAAAAAAGTACTCCCTCCATCCAATGTATGTGTCCATTTTAAATTTAAGGAATCTAACTTTTTTATTGGAACATAGTTACTATATTCACATGATTTAAAATTTTGTCATAAAATACTTTAAATGGGCAATAGTCTTAGGACATCCAAAAAAAAGGACACATAAAATGAGACGAAGGGAGTACTTAAAGATAAAATGGCCATTTAAAAAAATGACCGCTAAAAAATGTCATTGGAATGATACGATTGGAGTATATGATCGTTGAAATTTGTTGAAATTACAAAGATTTTAAGTCAAAATTGTAGTAAATTAAAGTGATCAGTTAAAATAGAGAGCCTTGGAGTAAGTTCAAATAATGACCAATTAAAGTAGAGTGGGTGACAAAAGGCTTGCTATTTAACTCTAACTGCTGGAGTTGCTCTAACACATTTGAATACCCAAGTGATATACTTCATGCTCCCCTGTCTAATAGCTAAAAAATTAAAAAAACAAAATCCACCTGTCTCAATTTAAGACTTTAGTTAAATTTAGGATGTTCCAATTTAAAACTGTCTTTAAAAGGTGAATGTAATTGATGAGAAGTAGGCCAAAGCATGCGGTTTTGAAGCAACACCAATCATCTTGGATACCAATGTCATGACTTAATGTGACTTGAAACCATCTCATAGTATAGTGATGGAGATTGTGACATCTGTGATATTAAAACTTGAACCTGAAGATAAAAAAAAACTTTCCAGTGCATTGCATGTAATCTAATTGGTTTCATTATGGGAGAGATAGAGGAGAGAGAAGAAATACACGAACCTTGATGGCCCTGCGACTCTCTGGTATAGCATATATAATTTTGCTTTAGCCCTGTGATTATAGTATATAGAACTTTACTTTAGCATTGGCATTCTACAAAAGCAATTGGCCATGTGACACTCTTAACAGTTGTGCGAAATGGACTTTTCTAGTGATGCACCAATCTCAATTTTCTATTGCTTTTCTTCTACACTCACATCACATCATATATTCATACCCCAAAACTTGCACACATGCATACCTAAGACTCTCTGGCTGAGAGAGAGAGAGAGAGAGGGTGATAGGGAAAACGTTGGGATGAAAGAGACGTGGGGAAACCCAAAATTGTTTGGGGTATTTAAATTTTGAATTCTTAATTTTCATTTGAGGGGATTTTGAATTCTTATCTAATAACTGCCGATTATCAATTTTGTTTTGCTGGTACTGCATGTTATGGTAATTGGTGATTGTGGCCTAAACTTTAATTTAAAACTAAAATTTAGAGTGAATTAAGGAAAGTGGGTTAAGAGAGAACTTTGAATAGTGGTAGTGCCCAAAAAAAAAACAAAAGAAGAGAATAGTGGGAATGCCACATGGCAAGACTCCTATACATGCTAGGCTGCTACAGAGTGATTATACATAGATAGATAATGTTAGGTACACTTTGAAATCCACACTGAATTTGACATCTAGCTTTAAATGTATGTACTTTATGCTGTATATGTGATGCACAGAAAATTGTGAAAATTTCACATAGCACAAGGTACATGTATTTAAAGCATAGAATGTCAAATTCAGTGTGAATTTCAAAGTGTGCCTAGCATTACTCGACAGATATATGGCGTAGATACACTAAAAGCATACGTGGATAGGTTGATACTTTTGGGTATTGCCATGTGGAAGTTTGAGAGAGCAAACTACATTTGTATTTATAGATTTATAGATATGTACTTATATATATTTAAAAAGGAAAAATTATATATAGTTTTTTTTATTATATTTTTTTATGTTATTATTTTTTTTCTAAAAATCAAACTAGATTATTTATAAGGTAGAATAAGCATATGTATATAGATATAGATATAGATATAGTAGGAAAAATAGTTTTAAACCTAACTTTCTTTTTATTTATTATTTTTATTAATCGATCCCCGGCAACGGCGCCAAAAACTTGACGACATCTTATTGACGCGTTTTTCTTATCACACCCAAGTGTAGGTCGAACCCACAGGTAACGAGAAACAAAGATAGGCAATAACTATTTGTCACTAAAAAAAAAGAAAATAAAAGATGATGGATTTTTGTGAGGTTTTACTAAACTACTACTTCTTACATTTTTGAATAAACTAATTAAAAGCTATTTTTTTTAAAGAAGTTTACAGTAAAGATTTAACAGTGCAAAATAAATTAACTAAAATACTAGTAAGAAATGAAGAAAAAGAAATAAAAGCCAAATTTTTGTGAGATAAACTTTTTGCATTTAATAACAGAGAAAGATGGAAATTATACAGATATTTAAGCAAAGCTATTAAAAATAGGAAATATTAATCAACTAGGGAAATGATTTAAAGGAATTGGGAATATGCAAAACCAACATTAGATTCCACAACTTTTGTGCATTTTAAACGATTTGGCATTTAAGACCGCAGAGTCATTCTTTATTTGAAAATAAACTTTCACTAGTCAGGGTCATATCAAGTGTGTCAGGTTTGATATGAAACGACGTCGTTTGGTTTAAAGAAAAATAAAAAGGCAATTGGGCAGTAGCCAGGTTCGAACTGCGTCCGCTGCGGACGTGGGTTATTCGGCACCCAGTCCCCACCACTCTGCCACTACACAATTGCATGTTCATTAGTGGATAGAAATATATATAAATACATATTTGAAACATAAATTTTGTCATATGAGTTGTTTGAGTATACTAGGTATTTTTTTATGACAAAAGGCATAGTCTGACAATCCATATAATTATATTATTTTTCTTTCAAATATGTAATCTTTTGAGCCCAATATAGCCATAGTATATAAACATGTTAAATGGTCATAAACTATAGATACATAGATATTTTTGGCCATAAATGAAAAAATAACCCATCTAGATAAATTTGCCCATTTAAGAGTAGTGCACAGAAGCTATGATTTCTAAGTTTTTATTGCATATCCCCAATTAAAGTTTTAGCCTACCATTTTGGAATTGAAACTGTCTTCCAAATAAAATTTAAACATAAATTAAATAGATGCACGCAAGCACCGTCCAATTAAAATTAAAGTTGTAAAACCAAGGTAAGGGTAAAACTAATATTATAATATTATTTTCTCCACTTAACATGGGGTTGAATTTGTGGAATCTGCAAAATAGCAAAGTTTAGTACAACTAGGCTAATAAAATATACATAAATGGAAATACTGAACAAAAAATAAAATACTAAACCTTTGACTTTGGATTCTTGAGGGGTCACATGGGTTGAATTCCAAGAACACAAATAAGGTCAAACCAAATCCTAATCTAATTTGGGAGTGAGATGTGGATATGGTGTGCTTGGGACTTTAGTAGGTGATTATAACAACTGCGTGGCTAAGAAATCTAGCATTTAATTGCAAAATCTGTCTTCTAGTGAATGAAAATATTGCTATAAAAACTGAAAATTTGGGGTTTCAAACTATTTTAGGGGACAACTACAAGTAATACTAGACTAAAAATATTAAATCTAATTTTAAATAGGACTATTTTTACTATTACAAAGTGACAAAGGATGTACAAGAAAGCAAATATTTTATTTTAAGAAATACAGTACACAAAGTTTTACTACATATTTTTGAACATGAAATCATCAATTACATAAAAGTAAATTTTTACAACTACTAGAACTAGATAAGGCAAAGAAAAACTAAAGTTTCTTATTTCTAGGGACAATATGAAGTGCTCGCATGATAACCTCCCTAAACTATTCTCTCCCTAACAGTGATTGTGAAGTTGTTGGTTGTCTTGCAGCTTGTGTGTTCTACGCTGTGTGTTGTAGGCTTTCTTTTATAGACGAAATTTGAGAGACGAATCATCATCGCATTTGTCAGAGTTGGCATTTTTTTTCTCCGTGCTTGCTTTCAATTTCTTTGGCTTCTGACAGTGTTGAATACTTGCATTTTGTGAGACAGAGAGAAAGTGAAGGAAAGGAATCAAAAAAGTATTTAAATAAATAAAATATAACAAACATCCAATTCCTACTGCTTTTCGTTTTTTTTTTTTTTCAAAATAGTAAAATTACTGTTTATTCACTATTTACTACTATTCATAGTTGACTAACAAATGAATATACGATGGTGTGGTTGTTACTTCTTTCATTCCATTTATTTCACTTCATTTTTACCTAAACATAGAAAATATGTAAAAACAAATAATTACATGCATTTGAGTGACATCACCATTAAATTATATTTATTCAAATATGCATGTAAAACTAGGGATTTGGGGGATTAAATGAGCACAATATCTATTATATTGGCACATAAATGTGCAATATTCAGTGTTTGTCAACCGTCATCGCCTGTCATTTTGTGAGCTTCCTCATTTATCAGTCGTCGTGAGCTCCCTCACCTATCGGCTACCGCGGCTTCCTCACCAGTCGGTCATCGTGAGCTTCCTCACTTATCACGAGCCTTCTTATCAGTCGTCGTGAGCTTCCTCACTCCGGTTATCTCATTTATCAGTTATCGTGAGCTACCTCACTTATCGTGAGACTCCCCACCTTAGTTATCATAAATTTCCCCAAACTGTCAGCTATCCTGAGCTCTCTCACCTATTGGTTATCTTTAGTTGTCGTCCTCTAGGACCTTATATACGATTCTATCGGTAAAGCGCTCTTCCCAAAGTTTAAGAAATTTTCCCTGGACCCAGAGTTTTCAACACTTTTGTATCCTTGTCAGGATCAACCACTGCGTTAGAGTCAAATGAACGTTAACACAACACAAGTCCACTCGGAATGGCAAACACCCACAGCACCGGCTCATGCAAGGATCAGAGCACTAGGCATGATAGGACTTAGTACACATCACATCCATGCATAGTATATCATCCTCATAGCATAGCATCCGCCTGTCTTATTGTGCAGATGTGATTTGTTCATGTGTGCTCCGAACTACGTCCTAGTTTGATTCCCCGCGAATACGTAGGCAGTATACGCAGAGCATGACCAGCACCAGCCTCAGCATTCATGTTTCTACCACTGCATTTTTGCAAGGCTTTTATCCTAAATCTATAGCCTCCAAAAGACCTATCTCTTCAAGGCGTTGGCACTCGCTTGCGACATGCGTTGCCTCGCAAGTTCATGCCAAAGAGGGGCAAATTGTAGACACCCTATTTTGTCGGCTATCAGATTTAGGAGACCCATAGCTTGGTGGTTCATGATAATCGAAAAAGACTCAAAACAGAACTCTGAGAAGTTAGTTCCATCTCTCAAAATGGTCAGAAAGTGGTACAAATGACCAAAATGCCCTTGAAGACCCGAACACTCCCAGATTTGGACCGAAAGTTCTGAAAACATGATACGTCAAAAGAAAAGTAATAAAATGAGTTTTGGAACAAAATTAAATGAAATCGTCAGCTCCCAGAGACCCCCGGATGTCCCAAAAGTTACCAGAAATTCCTCGTTCACTGGTTTGACCCAAGTTTGACCAGGTTTGACCAGGGTTTGACCAAAATCATCCATCATCCAAATTTGCCAAAAAGTTGCAAGATCATTCTAGATCATGTGAAAAGTAATAAAATGAGTTTTAAAAGAAAATCGGACAAAAACGTCAGCTCGTGGGAGATCCTAGAGGTTCCAAGAACTTCCTGAAAATCCCAAGTTTGACCGATTTGACCTAAAAGTTGACTTCAAAACCGGAGCATCGTATCATTTTTTAAATATTTTTCATGGATACTATAGGCCAATAGCTTTTCAACGGTATATCGCACATAATTTCTGGATTCAAAACGAATTTATCATGAATTTTCGAAGGTGAAAAAGGCGATCAAATCGACTTTTATCACGAATATCGCAAACCTTTTCAAAGTGACCTGACTCTAAACTATTTTTTATAAAAATTAAACTCCATTACCTTTCCAATGGCATATCATAAGCTCAATTTGGAGTTCGTACGCATTTTCTGTGAATTTCGGACGAAATATGGCCTTTTCGCTAATACCGGAACCTCTGGTGGCCTAAACAACATTATCTGGACGTTGGAGGAGAAATGCCGCCTAGGTGGGATAGGAGAATTGATAAAGGGTTCTGGCCCACTGCCGCCACGGCACAGGCCCAGTACCGTCGTGGCACTCTCCCCCAGAACAGTCCATTTTTGTAATTTATTTTGGGGGTCCAATTTGATTAATTGAAAACCAAAACGATGTAGTTCCTTGTTCACAGATGTTTGGGACCAATGGGAATACTCTTTAAATTCCAAAACCACCCGAAATTGGCTTATATAAACCCCCCTTGACTTCTCATTTAGGGGGTGCAAATGCAAAGCTTAGAGAAGTTGTAGAGAGAAAAGTTGTAGAGATAATGTTAGGATAGTGAAAGTAAGCTTCCATCTCTTGATTTCCAACAAGAAAGTGAGTTTACAACTTTGTTTTTACTTCATTGCTCCTCTTTACTTCACATTCAATACACCCAACCACCATTTTAGTGAGCATTTATGAGATAGGTTGCTACTTCCATGTCCAAAGTCATCATATATGAGTGAAACACCAAGCTACAAGTCCAAAATCTCATTAAATATCATCTATTGATTGCTTTACTTGCTTATTTACATACTATGTTCATCTCTTCTTAATCTCATTTCTTTTTGACTTTTCTTTATTTACTTACTAGTTCATCATCACCTAAATGATGACATGAAGTTTGAGGTGAGTGAATCCTTATGGATAGTAGCTCTTAACCTCAAAAACATGTTTGATAGATGATGATTATGAACTCAATACATTCCTATGTATTCTTGAGGTCACATTCAAATGAAAATAAACCTCTCCAACAATCTTGGAGGTTCTAGATATGAGTTTAATGTTGATATTCCAAGAGGTCCTATTCTCCATTTGTTGTTAAAAATATGCTTTCAAAATCCTCTTGTTAGCCTTAAGGTTTATTAAGGCATATTTAATTATGTTTTGATGATGTCAAATATGCTATGATAATTACATGATTCATATTGATTCATTCCTTGTTACTATCATAGTCATTTTCATGCTCATATATAATCTCATGTATTAATATTGTATCAATGTTTTAACATCTCTGTGTGCATGAGATTCAATTGATGTAGATCAAGATTACAAGGAGCTCAACAAGGATCAAGCTTGAAGACTTGAAGATATTTCATCCTTGGTTGAAGCATAGGACCATCATTGTAAGGCATCTTGATCTCACACTCATAGGGGCTCAAACAAATGCTAAATGTTAAAGTTTTGGAAACAAATTTTAAATGGGTCATCTTTAAATCAATGCCCCAACCAAATGGAAAATAATTAGATGTTGAATTTTATATGGTTGGAAAGGTATTTGAATCTAGTTTCCAAAACATCAAACGGATCAAAAATCTGAGTTTTGTAGAGGAAGTTATGGCCATTTTAGTGGAGATGTGTCAGTCTGCCAAACTGGGAAGGGCAGTCGACTGGGCAGTCGACCGAACTGAGCAGAATGCAAACAGAACCCTCTGTAAACACATCTCAGTCGACTGCTTTAAGGGGCAGTCGACTGCTTCATGTTTCAGTCGACTGAATCGACCTGGAAAGGCATAACGGCTAGTTTTTAAAGGGGCTTTTATTTACCAAACATGCCACCAACGGCTATAATCTTCCAAGGCCTATAAATACATGTTTTCCCACACCATTTTAGGTTGATCAATTGATTGGAAACATCTATTTAATCACACAACTCTTTGATTTCTAATCATTCACATTTGAGCCCCAAATTATGTGAGTTATCAATTTGCTCTAGCTTTCAATTGTAATTCTTTGAGAGAGCAAATTGTAGTGAGCTTTTATTTGTATTTTCTACTCACTAAGGAGTTATTGTGTGAGCTTCAAATTGTATTATCCACTCTAGAGAGAGAGAGTTCAATTTGTATCAAAATCAATTTTAAAGAGTGAGGGTTAGTAACCCTTGTGTGCAAAGAAGAGGTTTTCTTCTTTGGGAGAGATTGAAGGCTCTTGTAAAGGTTTGGTGCACACCCGTAAGTGCTCCGGGAAACGGTTTGGTCTACACCCGTAAGTAGATCGGATTAAGGAATCCTCAAGAGGTGTTCTTGAGGGGTGGACGTAGGCCGCGGGGTGCGATTGCCGAACCACTTGAAAAATTGGTTTGTTTGTATCTCTTCCCTTAACTCTTTACATTATTGCTTGTGAGTGTGTTTAATTTGCAATTAAGTTTTTAAAAGGTTAATTTCCGCTTAAACCTTATTCACCCCCCCTCTAAGGTTTCCATTCTTGGGCCAACAATTGGTATCAAAGCCTCGGCTCTTCTTTTTCAAAAGATTTTTGAAAATTTGAGTTAAGATCAAATGGAAACCGACTCTTCTTGCATTTATTATTGTGAGGGTCAATCGACATTAAGACCACCATGTTTTAATGGCTCTAACTATGCCTATTGGAAAAATAGAATGAGAATCTATATGATTTCTCAAGATTTTGATTTATGGCAAATCGTGGTCAAAGGGCCTCATCTACCTACAAAAATTGAAAACGGCTTTTCTATTCCAAAGATGGTAGATGAATATAATGATGCCGATAAGAAACTCATAAAAATAAATGCTATGGCAATGAATTTATTATATTGTGGATTAGACCCTAATGAGTACAATAGAATTTCCTCTTGCGAGTCCGCAAAGGAAATTTGGGATAAACTTGAGGTTGCTCATGAAGGTACTAATCAAGTTAAAAAATCAAAAATAAATCTTCTTGTTCAAACTTATGAATTGTTTAAAATGTTGCCATATGAATCTATTGGAGATATGTTTTCTCGTTTTACCATTCTTATTAATAACTTGAAAAACCTTGGTAAAGTTTATACTAATGAAGAAATGATTGAGAAAGTGCTTAGGTCTTTACCAAAGGATTGGCAACCAAAGGTCACGGCGGTTCGTGAAGCAAAGGAGCTTTCAACACTCTCCTTGGAACAACTCATGGGTTCTCTCATAACTCATGAAATGGAATTGGCCGTCTTCGAAAGTGAAGACAAGAAATTAGAAGTGAAAGAGGCCAAAAGGGGAGACATAGCTTTAAAATCCTCAAGCTCACAGAAAAAGAAGAAAGATGTTGAGAGTGATGAGGATGAGGAAATGACAAAGATCACCCGAAAATTTGCAAAGTTTCTAAAGAAAGAAAAATCGGGAAAGAAGTCACCCAAGGAGGAAAAACACAAAAAGAAGACAATCAAAGCCACCAATAGTAGTTCCGAGAGCGAATCATCGGACGACGACTCAAATGGTGAAGAAATTGTCAATCTTTGCCTCATGACATTGGAAAGGGCCTCTACTATCACATCGGCAAATGGAGCATCCAAGAGGCACTTGGACAATGGTTAAATCTCTCACCTTAAGCCTAGTAGGAGTAGGTTAGATTAATTTGTTTCAAATCACTTTGATTTTGTTTAGATATGCATACTTGATTTTTTATGCATAAATCTTGTTTCATCCACTTATGATTTGGATATGTCTTTACTTATATCATCATGCTCTTGATATTGCTTATTTGAAAAATGATGATATGCTTTTGTTTGATTAAACATAGTTTTAAGAATGGTTAGACAAAATGATGTTTTGTGAATCATTCAAATGTTTGCTGCTAAATTGTCATTTTTATGAACTGCTGAACAAAGCAGTCGACTGGTACCCCGACACAGTCGACTGAGTCAGGTGTGAGGCTTTGAAACTTTTTGATTCTGTCTTAGTCAGTCGACTGAGGCGTCGACCGGTTTTTGCATCCTTAATCCCTGCCCACTTCCGTCGACTGAGGCGTCGACTGATCCTCTGTTAGCCCCAAATTTCTGAACCCTAATTTGTTCTTCAGTCGACTGCTCCTGCGATACAGTCGACTGTTTTGATAATTTTTTGTTTATCTTTGATTTTGAGTTCTCCAACTTTATAATTGGTATCTTTTAGGATAATGTGCTCTCTTTTCATATCTTTTGGTATCTTTTATCATTGCACATGCTTAGGGGGAGCACTTTCATGTATTCACTTGCTCACATATGGTTATATTTGTTTATTTTTGGTATCCTTTTGACTTTTGATATGTATGCCTTTTGTGAGGGGGAGCTTTATGTTTTATCCCCAAATCTTTTTGATAATGTCAAAGGGGGAGAAATAGGAGAAGTATTGGGGAGAAGTTATTGGGTAGTTATCATTTATGTTCTTTAACATATGATATCCATTATGAATGATAATATGAAAATGACCAAATGTGTTTATTTTGGCATATCTTTCATTGGTTGTTTGCCATCATCAAAAATGGGGAGATTGTTAGCCTTAAGGTTTATTAAGTCATATTTAATTATGTTTTGATGATGTCAAATATGCTATGATAATTACATGATTCATATTGATTCATTCCTTGTTACTATCATAGTCATTTTCATGCTCATATATAATCTCATGTATTAATATTGTATCAATGTTTTAACATCTCTGTGTGCATGAGATTCAATTGATGTAGATCAAGATTACAAGGAGCTCAACAAGGATCAAGCTTGAAGACTTGAAGATATTTCATCCTTGGTTGAAGTATAGGACCATCATTGTAAGGCATCTTGATCTCACACTCATAGGGGCTCAAACAAATGCTAAATGTTAAAGTTTTGGAAACAAATTTTAAATGGGTCATCTTTAAATCAATGCCCCAACCAAATGGAAAATAATTAGATGTTGAATTTTATATGGTTGGAAAGGTATTTGAATCTAGTTTCCAAAACATCAAACGGATCGAAAATCCGAGTTTTTTGGAGGAAGTTATGGCCATTTTAGTGGAGATGTGTCAGTCTGCCAAACTGGGAAGGGCAGTCGACTGGGCAGTCGACCAAACTGAGCAGAATGCAAACAGAACCCTCTGTAAACACATCTCAGTCGATTGCTTTAAGGGGCAGTCGACTGCTTCATGTTTCAGTCGACTGAATCGACCTGGAAAGGCATAACGGCTAGTTTTTAAAGGGGCTTTTATTTACCAAACATGCCACCAACGGCTATAATCTTCCAAGGCCTATAAATACATGTTTTCCCACACCATTTTAGGTTGATCAATTGATTGGAAAACATCTATTTAATCACACAACTCTTTGATTTCTAATCATTCACATTTGAGCCCCAAATTATGTGAGTTATCAATTTGCTCTAGCTTTCAATTGTAATTCTTTGAGAGAGCAAATTGTAGTGAGCTTTTATTTGTATTTTCTACTCACTAAGGAGTTATTGTGTGAGCTTCAAATTGTATTATCCACTCTAGAGAGAGAGAGTTCAATTTGTATCAAAATCAATTGTAAAGAGTGAGGGTTAGTAACCCTTGTGTGCAAAGAAGAAGTTTTCTTCTTTGGGAGAGATTGAAGGCTCTTGTAAAGGTTTGGTGCACACCCGTAAGTGCTCCGGGAAACGGTTTGGTCTACACCCGTAAGTAGATCGGATTAAGGAATCCTCAAGAGGTGTTCTTGAGGGGTGGACGTAGGCTGCGGGGTGCGATTGCTGAACCACTTGAAAAATTGGTTTGTTTGTATCTCTTCCCTTAACTCTTTACATTATTGCTTGTGAGTGTGTTTAATTTGCAATTAAGTTTTTAAAAGGTTAATTTCCGCTTAAACCTTATTCACCCCCCCCTCTAAGGTTTCCATTCTTGGGCCAACACCTCTATTTCAAAACCCCTCTAAAACCTCAATAGTTGGATTCCAAGAAATAAACCTTGTTCTTTTCCAAAAATCTCCAAAACAGTGAATGATCTGAGTTCAAAGATTTCTCTAGAACTCAATACTCAAAGGGTGATTACAAGACCACTTGAAAAATCATCCTAACTCATTATATAACACCCATGATTTTTGGTTTGACCTAAAAACACTTTGAAGGGTTCCATTTTAGTCCAAACTTTCCTTCCTGACATTATGTTTTTACTGTCACAGCAGCTAAGTTAACTTTCAACTTGTTTTTCGAAAAAACGTTTTCAAAAGGAGTGATCCTCAAATCATTTTTCCCTTGAACTTTAGTGTTTTAGGGAACTTTCTGTATAATATGGGCTTCTAGATATTTTGTTTTCATTTTCTAAGATATTTCAACATTTTAGTCAACAATACGGACTCTGTTTCTGAGCAACCCCTCTTGTTTACATGATTTCTCTTAATCTGTAATAGTTATTGGAGTTTGGCTTTTTGATATGTGTTCTAGACCCAATAAGGATTATCTCCATAAAAAATTTTGAACTAGAAACATTTGTAACCCCACTTTTTTATTTTTACAAAATCAACTCACTGTTCTGTCCACTATTCACAGCAAGCATGCTTTCACTTTCATCCTTTGATTTGATGCTTACGTGCAATCCAAATTAGATAATATCTTAGAAAGTAGTTCATACTACATTTGTATACATCTTATAATAACATCCTTCATTCATCCATGCACATATTTAGATTTCTAAATCACTTTAGCAAATCCATGAACACAAACACACTACAACCTTTGCACATTCTAGGATCATACATTGCATCCATGCAAGATTTGGGGCTTTTGTGATTCCTAATCTAAGAAGATTATAAGGAATGAACTTGATCATACCTTCATGCTCCCCCTCGATCTAATCTTCCTTTCTCATCCGTCCCGGGGATTGAGAGATCTTCTTTTTCTCAAAGATTAACATGCATCATTCTAGCTTGCTAAGCATATTTTGATTTCTTTGATTATTTGTTTCAAGAACAATTCATGTCCCCCTTTTAGACTAGGAAAAGTTGATTACTTAATATGTGATTAACGATTTTTTTTCTAGGTTTGTTTGTGTGATATTTCACTTTTGCATTGTGTGATACTTGGCTTAGATCTTATGAATGATATCTTATCTTAAGATCTTCCATTTCAAGATTCTTATGTGATGTAATATACTATCATAGTATTAATTATCGAACCAAACATAGTATAAGATGATTATTTGGATGCTAATTGTGGTCCGTCGAGAGACGGGGTGAGTTGTGGGTGTTTTAGTCGTGACAAAGGCTCCTTCTTCTCTTGTACCAAAACTGCATATAGTAACAATTCTTGTTTTTTTTTTAGATATAAAAATTGTTGTGACTCAAGAGTCAATTGACTCTATTTTTATAAGCATGTATTTCTTTCTTTCAATTAAGGAATAGTGGAGGTTCTCAACCTCGTGCTTTTTGCTTCATCTACATATTGGATATAGAGTGCATGATAGAGATCATGACACAGACTCTGGACCACAAAAGTATAAGAGAATTAAGCGCTGAAACGACTTTGAAAAGTAAATCTTATAAAGTAATTTGTATATATTTACTTTTGAAAGAGATCCCATTTGTTTATATGATGCTCTTATCTTTTCTAATGTTAGTTGTTTGAAGATGAACCATTCACGATAAGACGGACTTTATTATGTCCAACAGTACTGAAGTCTTGTAGTTTTACTACATGAATGTGAAATGATAGAAAGTCAATGGAACTTTTTAAAGATTTTTTAACCCGAGAGTTTTATTGGAAAATATGTGAAGCTACCTTTGTAGCTAAGGGTTTTAATTAAGTTAAAGGAAAATGTTGATTTTTTGGATACCTATTCTCCTAGTTTACATCCATATAATTTCATTAGTTGTTGATATTTATGATTTATTTATCAAATGGATGTTTAAATTTTTTAATGGAGATTTAGAGGAGGAGTTTGTATGGATAAACTGGAAGGTTTATAGTTAAAGAATAAAGTGTGTATTATTATATACTCTTGATATGGTTTTAAACTGGCACCCAACCAGAGGCATAGATTTTTTGATCAAACTATTATTTTAAAATAGTTTTAAAATCAATGCAAGTGACAAATTTATTTATCATGAACACAATAATGGAGTATGTGTTATGGCATTTATGATATATTAATTTTTGTTTCTATTTTAGAGATGGCAAAAGAGGCAAAAAAAAAAAAAAAAATTATTGTCACTTGATCTGATATGAAAGGACTTGGATGAAACGAGTGCAATTTTAGAGATTAAAATTACAAGAGCGTGTGATGTCACTTTGAAAAAGGTTTTGAGAAATTACAATTATTTCCATATGAGTGCCTCTAGGCATATGAGTAATAATCACAATTGTTACTAGAGATTCTCTCCAACGGAGGATGAAAACATTTTCCTTGGTGGTTTACACAATACCAAGGTCTGTCTTGATACTGGCGAATTCACCAGGAAGAAATTATTTTTGAAAAATTTACTGTTTACCCTGGAGATAAGGAAGAAAGTGTATATATATATATATATATATTAAAATAGTGTGTACTTCGAAATTCGAAAGAATTTAATTTTGATTTTATTTTATTTTTCAAGACTGGTTTTTAACCAAAATTTTGGGAGATATGTAATTTCAAAGTTAGGAATGTTCCCTAACGGAAGACTCCAAAGTCACGAGTGGCTATATTTCCAATATTAGAGTATCGTTGAGAAATTTTGTGTTACCTGAAAAGGACCATGAATTTCAAATTCATTGTGTTTTCCGCTATCCTTAAGGGATTCAGCGATGCTGATTAGATTATCCTTTCAGATGACTCTAAGGCCAACAGTGGATACACTTTTTGGTACTACTGGGGGCATAGTTTTATGGAAGTCTATAAAAATAGACTATTTTGGTTAAAACCACGATGGAGTCAGAGATGATACCATTAGCTACTGCTAGTGAGGGGAGCTAGGCTAAAAAAAAAAAGCCTGCTATGAGATACCCCTGTATGGGAGAGATCGATGCCAGATGTTTTATCCACTGCGATAGGACCGCGGCTATTGCAAAAAGTATAGAACCGTTATAACGGTAAGAGGCGACAGATACATTGCAAGAGCAGCTATTGGAGGGCTTGTCTCTACTATAGCTATAAGAGTGGATAATGTACAGTTTGAGGATAATATAGTTAATTCTTTGACGAAAGGACTAACTCAAAAGAAGGTTTGTAAAACCTAGAAAGGGATGGGACTAATGCCCATAGACAGTTGAGCCACTTGTGATGGTAACCCAACCTATAGACTGGAGATCCCAAGAAATAGGTTCAAAGGGTAATAACAAGTCATGAAGTGATACGAGTGGAATTATGCTATTATTATGATATGGTGTTAACTTTCCCAGTCCATCCCTACGAAGCATGACATCCTGAAGCGATACAAGGATGAGCTATTATAACTCTTAATGAGATCTAAACTCTATGTTGAGTGGGATACCTAGCTACAGGAGTATCCTTGTTAGACTCACCTATGCGATTGTGGAAATGTGGCCGCTTCCTATAAAATTTGGGCAAATTCTCTAGAGCTTTCGCTATACTGGGATATAAGCACATGGCCATAAAGTGCTGGCTTTTGGACTATACCTTAGTAGGGTTGTGTGTGGTGTTGTCTGAGATAGAGTTCAAAACTACGGTTACTCTAGCATAATCGGAAGCATTATCACTATGTAAAGGTTCAAGTTGGAATACACCTTTACTTATGGACAGTCTTATGATCAGTTGCTCGATGAAAAATTATTTTTTAATTTGTATTTTAAAAATAAGTGGGGGATTGTTGTATTTTAATGATATTTTAAAAATACATTTCATTGGATTTAAATTACTATATTGTAACCGCTGATGCTATTATAGTAATTAAGGATATGTTAAGATATTTTTAATAAAAAGAAAAAAACAATTAGCAAGAAAAAGGTTAGTGGAGTCTTTGTCCCACTATATTCTATTTTATATTGTATTATGTTTATATATATATATATATACACACATATATGCAACAGATTGTTTTGAAATGAAGACTTGGTCTTCAACTTAATGTATAGATTTGTAACAGTTTCAGCAAAAGAAGCATTAAAATGTTGCATTTTGCAACGTGCTCATTTTCAGTGGGTATATATATAGATGTATACATATACATAAAAAGGGTATTGGGAAGTCTTTTGGTTTTCAAGAAACAAATCATTATCTTGTTCCATTCGGCTTGAATTTTTCCTTAAAAATTAAGAAAATTACCTCTTTTCTTGTGAGTTTCAAAGTTTGAGGAAGAAGCAAATCCAGAATGTTTATGTTTTCAAAAATAGAGAGTTTACTATTTTTTTGTTTTCGAGCAACAAATCTGAAGGGTGCTTAGTATACCAGTTTTTCTTGGTGCAAAGAAAAATCTGAGACAGAGGTGATTCTGGGCTGTTTTATCCTGGGGGCGGCGTGGCATATACGAACTGCTTGCACACTTTGGGCAAAGCCGCGAAACGTCTTAAA
This sequence comes from Hydrangea macrophylla, assembly GCA_033977485.1. Lineage (NCBI taxonomy): Eukaryota > Viridiplantae > Streptophyta > Magnoliopsida > Cornales > Hydrangeaceae > Hydrangea > Hydrangea macrophylla. Next base: position 83,113,263 of record CM066987.1, read on the forward strand.
GAGAGCGAGATCCGCGACTCGGCCCATGATTTGTTAAAGATGCTACTGATCAGGTAATTTCGTTCCATTTTTATTTTCATGTTCTAACACCATCGCCACCACGTCTACCATCGCAGCACTAGCACCAGCACTAGCACCATCATAACAGCACCACTACCATCGTCTTCACCATCACCATCACCACCACCACCATTGTCACTGCCATCACCACCACCATTGTCATTGCACCACCACCACCACCACCACCACCACCACCTCCACCTTAACAGCAAAGTTCATAACCACCATCATCACAACACTACCATGACCACTACCAGAGCACCACAATATTATCTGTTTTTGCAAACAGATAATATTATCTGTTTTCAAAAACAGATAATATTATCTGTTTTAAAAAACTGAGAATTTTTCACCACAACCTCCACCAGCGGAGCACCTCCACCACTGTACCACCACCTCCCCCTTAACAGTACAGTTCATAACTACATCCATCACAACACCACCATGACCACCACTAGAGCACCACAATATTATCAGTTTTTGCAAACAAATAATATTATCTGTTTGCAAACAGATAATATTATCTGTTTTCAAAAACTGAGAATTTTTCACAACCTCCACCACTACACCACCTCCATAACCACTGCACTACCACCACCACCACATCCACCTTAACAACACAGTTCATAACCACATCCATCACAGCACTACCATGACCACCACTAGAGCACCACAATATTATCAGTTTTTGCAAATAGATAATATTATCTGTTTGCAAACAGATAATATTATCTGTTTTCAAAAACTGAGAATTTTTCACAACCTACACCACTGCACCACCACCACCACCTCCTCTCCCTTAACAACACAGTTCATAACCACAGCCATTACAGCACCACCATGACCATCACTAGAGCACCACAATATTATCAATTTTTGCAAACAGATAATATTATCTGTTTAAACAGATACTATTATCTGTTTTCAAAAACTGAGTTTTTCACAACCTCCACCACTACACCACCACCACAACCACTGCACTACCACCACCACCACATCCCCCTTAACAACACAGTTCATAACCACAGCCATCACAGAACCACCATGACCACCACTAGAGCACCACAATATTATCAGTTTTTGCAAACAGATAATATTATCTGTTTGCAAACAGATAATATTATCTGTTTTCAAAAACTGAGAATTTTTCACAACATACACCACTGCACCACCACCACCACCTCCTCCCCCTTAACAACACAGTTCATAACCACAGCCATCACAACACCACCATGACCACCACTAGAGCACCACAATATTATCAATTTTTGCAAACAGATAATATTATCTGTTTGCAAACAGATAATAATATCTATTTTCAAAAATTGAGAATTTTTCACAACCTACACCACTGCACCACCACCACTACTGCTGTACCACCACCACCTCCTCCCCCTTAACAACACAGTTCATAACCACAGCCATCACAGCACCACCATGACCACCACTAGAGCACCACAATATTATCAGTTTTTGTAAACAGATTATATTATCTGTTTGCAATTATCTATTTGTAAACAAATAATATTATATGTTTTCAAAAACTGAGAACTTTTCACAACCTACACCACTGCACCACCACCACCACCATTGCACCACCACCACCACCACCACCTCCTCCCCCTTAACAGCACAGTTCATAACCACAGCCATCACAGCACCACCATAACCACTACCAGCAACACCACAAAACAGATAATATTATCTGTTTTGACAATATTATCTATTTTCGAAAACAGATAATTTTGCACAACCACCACCACCACCGCACCACCACCACCATACCCCTATAACAGCACAGTTCATAACCATTGCGATCACAGCACCACCACAAGCACTACCAGCAGTACCACAATATTATCTGTTTACAATATTATCTGTTTTTGTAAACAGATAATATTATCTGTTTTCTACAACAGAATTTTGCAGCACCACCACCACCACCACCACCACCAGCAGAGCACCAACACCACCAGCGCCACACCACCACCACCACCACCACTACTACCACCACCACCACCACTACCACACCGCGCCACCATCACCATTTGTATCATCATTGTCATTGTACCATTAAAGCACAACCAAAATCACAACACCACCATCGCACCACCACCACCACCACCATCCTCACCACCACTATCATCATCGTAGTCGTCACTTTTGCTGTGTAAAAGGAGATGACATTTTCGATTTCTTAGCAAATTAGGTCATTTTGGTTGGAGAAGGGGTTATTGAGTTAAATATTTGGGTCTTGAATTTTATGTAGCCTTGTATTAATTTTAGGGTGCTATGGCTGAGTGCCCCTTAAACATATTATTAAAATCATATAAATCCCGATTCAAGCATCACATCACCTCTATCTTATATTAGAATAAGGTGTGGCCGGGACCCCTAAAGTACTGATCTAATGACCAAGAGGTCATCACCTCTATCTTATATTGGAGGAGATGTAGATATATGACACTCTTTTAAATAAATAAATAAACAAATAAATTAAACTGCTTAAATTGAGAAATATGAAAAATTAAAATACCAGTGGATGTGATTAATATTTTAATACAGATAAAATCTACGTTATTTTGAACCCATGCAGATGGAAAAAAAAAAAAAGAAGAATAAAGAAATAAGGATTTTAGTTTAAGGATCTAATTTTTCTAGGACATTTAGTTCAGGTTCTAATTTAGTGACCTTTCTTTTTTGTTTTTGGATGAATTATTTTGTTTCTGGTACTACCCGGCTAATAAAGGGTAATGAGTAATTTTATGCTTCTTAAAATTGAATACTAATTTTATTTTCAAATACTTTTTAGTTATATCACATATGGTGATATGTGATCGATATCATTGTCAAATGCCATACACGTGGTACAATTGGTAAAAAATATTTGGGAACTAAATTGGAAGTATAAGATCATTTAACGGTTACACATGCGGAATTAAACAAAGTTTGGCATGTTACCAAATTTGAATTGAAGCATTCGTTTATGTGGGAACGTCGATCCCTATTTTAGTTCCTAAAGGCTTTGCAGTTATATTTCGTGCAGCGATGTGGTTAAAGCATTTGGGAACCAAATTTCACATATTCTCAATCACTTCATAGATCTGGTACATTACATGTAACTGTTAAAATTGTCGAAGACATGCAAAATGAAACCATGTGGCAATGAAACCACCCTAAGTAATGGTAGGGATACATTAAGCATGTACCAATGAAAATCAAGTGGGTCCATTGGCACATGTGTTGGGTACCTCATTTGCGATAAAATTTAAGAAGCGAAGTATTACTTTTTTTCTTTTTTTAAAAAACCATAATTTAACCTTTTTTTTTTTTTTTAAATTTTTTAATTTTAATTTTTTTAACAGAAGCAATAATGCATTTATCCCAAACGACAAAGATGTCAACGATCAAATATAGTGCGAAACATATATCTAGTAATTGAATTTAATTTTTTATGACCAAATTGAATCCAATTTTTTTTTCATCCATTTGTTCAATTGACTTTTTAGTTTATTAGAACAATCACTAAAACTAATATCAAATTAACTCCTTTCAAAAAATTTAGAACAATATAGACTCTTTCTTGTAAGTCAAAATTGCACCAAAGTTTGTCGAAATTCAATCCAGTGAAAAGTATATAAATTAATCCATAAAAAGAGTAATGCTAGGTATATCGATTTGGGACACCTAAATAGTTTACTAGCTGATGTGGACTTCTTTGATTAGAAAACAAAAGTAATCCAAGTTAGATTTTAGTAGCATTAGTATGTACACGTAGGTGTCCCAAACTAGTGTGCTTATTTAACATTTTGCCCAAAAAATTCTGATTGCACATTCTACATTTGTCAAGCATGGGCACTGAAGAAAAATAATTATTTAAAGTTTCTTTCTATATATGGTTTTCTCTTGATTCATAATATTGATATTTTGAATAAACGTATGAAATTAGGAGTTAATATATGTAATTGATATTCACAATCTTCTTTTCCCAAACAATCCAATTGATGCGTTCAGCTGAACTCACACACCTGGTTGTGGCCTCGCCCTTGTACACACACATATCTTTATGTTAAGACTTTTCAATTTCCTACATTTCTTCTATACAATACTATAAGCTAAAGGTTTTTTTTCAATATTTCTTAACATGCCATAGGTAGAATGAGAAAAAAAAACCATGACATTCTCCTCTTTTTTTACTTAATTTTTCACATTTTTCTTTTTTTAATTCTTTCTAGAAATCTCTTTATTTTTTTCACATTAATTCTCTAAAAAGTTCATTTTTCTTTTCTTGTATTCCTTTTAGAAATCTCATCATTTTTTTACATTAATTATCTAAAATGTCGTGTCAATTCTTTTTTTTTTTTTTTTTTTATCACACGTTGTCTCTATCCTAAATGAATTTGCATGTGCTTAAAATATTGTCCATATATATATGTATATATATGTATGTATAGTTTAACGTCGTTCTTTTACTTATCTTTTGAACTACTTGGACAATGACATGGTCCAATTTTTTTTTCTTATTATTTGTTTAAGATGATTTTACTTTTCCATGTTCTTATGCATTTCCCCTCCATTGCACGAGATTTTGACTAGTTTACATTAATGGTTCTCACCATAACCATGTAGGTATTGATTATGACTTTTCATTTCACTCTATATATTCTTTAAGTTAATATATCTTGTCATTTAGAGAGGCCTGACTGTGAGATTGTGAAATTCACATGAGACACCAAGCAAACATGAAAAGAAAAAAAAATTTAGGCCCTTTTTGGTCCTATTTTTATATATAGTACATATATATATATATAAGATTCTATTTTTTTAGGCCCTATTTTGCCCTATTTTTATATATAATACATGTATTTTGGCCAAACAATGTCTTATTTTTTGTCCTATTTTTATAAATAATGCATGTATATCTAAGGTCCTTTTTTTTTAGGCCCTATTTTGGCCAAACAAAGCCTTATTCTAAGTCCAAACAAGCTCTTATTTTGGAGGCTCCAAGCGGCCGCCCGGGCCGCTGGCCCTGATTTACAATCATTTTCATATTATCTTGGTTGTACCCGGTTACAACCTATATACAATTGTATTTGACTCATAATTACATTTTTAATCACACTGGATAAAAGCTACATAAAACATCGAGCAGTTTTATGCGATTGAAGTGCAAAAGCAAAAATTGTTGCCAAATAATCCATTAGTAGAGAACGGAATTTTTTTGTAGATTGCCAAAAGCAGTCCCGCCGCATTTACCAAACGAGCCCCTCAATATTGTTGCCTATTTATTTAGAGGAAAATGTTGTGAACATATTTGTTAATGCCATAAAATATATGCATACAATATAGCATATGATATATTAATGCGTTCAAATAAATCCGACTTACATTTATTCCATCTAACAAATACTATATAAGTATATATATATAAATTAAATAAATAAGGGTTTTTGGCCATATTTATTTTCACAGTTTCTCTTCTCTTTCTTTATTTATTTTGTAATAGATGTGGTGGACCATCAACCTTGCAAGGCACCGCCCAGTTACTTGAAGCATATTCTAAATACATATCTTTACGTTAAGACTTTTCAATTTTTTTTTAGGTTAATAGTTCTCACCATAACTACTTGCATAGGTATCATTTGTGACTTCTTAGTTATCTAAATTCTTTACTTTTCTTGTCATTTACAACTCTTTTCATATTATCTTGGTTGCACCTGGTAACAACCCAATCGTAATTGCAGGACCGGTCTTGAGGATAAACAAAACAAGCAACCGTTTAGGGCCCTCACCTACAAAGGGCCCCCAAATTCAATTATAGATATGACAAAGAAAATTAATGCAGGGGGCTTGACAGAGTTTGCTGTCGAAATTTTTTTTTTTTAGACCTATTTAAACATATTTTTTGTACATGTTGTGTAAATGTTATAAACTAATACTAAAAAAATTATCCCAAAAAATAAAAGGGAAGAAGACTTTTATAATTAGTACAAAAACATAAGAGAAATGAGGTTTAGTATGACAATTTTATAATGTCGGGGGGGCTAATTGTTATTTTCAGGGTCGGCTAATCGTAATTTTTTTTTAGTACAAATGTAGAATTTTTTGAAAATTTGGGGGGCTTGAGCCCTCCCTTGCCCTTATGTGCATCCGCTCTTTCAAGTCATGGCCACCGATGTACAATTAAAAAAATGGTAGATTTAAGTTTATAATGGATTGAGCTGGTCGGAGGATTGAATCGGAGAATGACCACCCATAATATAGGAGTGTTGAGTCTTATATTGGAAGGAGCTTGCATGGGGATTAATTAATATGCCTTTGATTCACAAAAATTTTCTTTTAATTTTTTTTTTCCCTGCTAACAAATTGTACATGGGGATCAACGGTAGATATCAATATTTTAATTGAAATTTGAAGGGAAAAAAAAAATGAAATACATATATATTTACTTGACCCATTGACATTTCTAGCTTAATAATGAGTATCAACTTGTTCCTTGTAATCTTGATCTATATTAAAGTTGACTTTTAATTTTAATGAATACTGCATTAAATTTGTTTGATTAAGTACAACAATAGAGCACCATTGTAAGTTAAAAATGTATACCCTGGATACCATATATATATATATATATATATATCTATCTTGGATGTATTATTTGACCACCCCCATACCCCAAAAACAAACAAATTTTTTTAAAAAAATCTTGGATGCAGTACAGAATAAAAAGTAATAATTAAAGCCTTGTTGTATCGAATCTAACTAATAAATCAAATCCTACCTTCACTACCTGGTCAGTTGGAGCCTCGTTTGAAATCAACTTGTAAAATAAGCTAGCAAAACTTCAGTAGTACTGCCTCTCTTAATTTATTTAGTTCGGTCCGATACGCATACATTACGATCTAGGTGTGTGCGTGTACATACAAATATTATATATATGGCAAAGACAGAAGTCCTTAACTTAATAAAGTAAGGACGTCCTTACTAGAAGTGTTCTGCATATATATATATATATATATAGGGTGGGGCTAAATACACCATTTTTTTTTGCTAAATACACTACTTTTATTCACATTTTTTTTTTATCTTTTAACACTACAGGGTGATGTATTTAACAGAAACGGTGGTGCAAATATATATATATATATATATAAATGGCGCACCGAGATATTTACAAACAGGGGGCATTCATTGAATGAACATGCATGCATATAATGGTGGACAATGCGAATTTTTTTGAATTTAACACTTTTGGATAAAATTTTTTTTGTATATATATCACATTTTTTTGGATACTAAGAGGATGTTTGGCATAGCTTGTGCTTTTGTGATTGTGATACTTTAGTTAGAATAGATTCTGATTTGAATTGACTTTACTTATTGTGGTGTTTGGATATTGTATTGCAAAAGTGATTTTAAATGTCTCATAACACAATTGTATCATTGTGTTGTATTACTATTTTATATGTTTTAATTTATTAAATATATAATTAATTTGTTTTATTAATAGAAAATTACTTATTATTAATAAAAATTTAATGATTCCCAATAGATGTAGCAGTGAGACTGTCTCCATTAATGATGGGTCTAATTCAACAGAAGCAATAAAAAAAAAAGTCTTTTACTTTCGTCATCATCTTCCTTGGAGTTGCGTGCATACTCTGATGCTGATTGGGCCGGTGATCCTACAGATCGCAAGTCTGTTACTGGGTTTTGTATATTTTTGGGTGATTATCTCATTTCTTGGAAGAGCAAGAAGCAAGATGTTGTTGCTGTGTCTTCCACAGAAGCTGAGTTTCGTGCTATGGCTTCGACTACCCGTGAGGTTATTTGGTTACGCTGACTACTTACAGATATGGGTGTCTCTCTTCCTCGCCCTTCACCTATGTATTGTGATAATAAGAGTGCTATTCAGATTGCTCACAATTACGTTTTCCATGAGAGGACCAAGCATGCATATAGAGATTAATTATCACATTACTCGTCATCACCTTTAGCATGGAGCTATCACTTTGCCTTTTGTTTCTTCTTCTGTACAGAAGAAACAATTACTTCTTAAGGTGGGTCACTGTTTGTTACTCCCTCCGTCCCATTTTATGTGTCCATCTTGGGGAGTCCAACTATTTAAGGGGACAAAAAGAATCTACACCTACTTTCCACAATTGCCCATAATCATTGCACCTTTTTATTATTATTTTATTTTGGTATTGATTGCAAGGAAGGGTAGTTGGGGAAACAAAGTAAAATTTATATACTAATTTAGAAAAGTGGACAACAATTTTGGGACATCCCAAAAAGGAAAGATGGACACATAAAATGGGACGGAGGGAGTACAACCGAAGGAAACCTAGAACCCAATGGAAACCTAGAACACTGGGTCATTGTTTCTTCTTCTTCTTTTTTGTTTTTGCTTTGTGTCCACGGGCACGGATTATTACTGTGAATATATTAAATAATCAAGAAAACAACAAAGGGAAAGAGAAGAGAGAGCTAGAGTTTCTCATAACACAAAAACTGAATGAATGAATACAAATGGAAAAGAAGAGACAATAATAATAGAATATCTAGGTATACAGTATTACCCTAATATAAAGGAAAAGACTAAACTACCCTAAAGCTAATAAAACTAATTCTAATACCCCTCCTCAAACTCACGATGCTGCAGCTAAAAGCATAGAGAGTTTGCCAACTAAAAAACGAAAACGCTGAATCGGATGTGACTTTGTAAACAAATCAGCAATCTGTGCGGAAGAAGAAACAAAAGGCAAAGTTATAGGTCCATGCTTAAGGTGATGACGAGTAATCACTACAACAATATTGTGCTTTAGCAACAAAACATGGCAAGGAAAATAAAATATCATTGCCAAAAGTATAGTTTTGGCAAGGAAATTAATTTTCGTAGCGAAAAAGGCTGAAAAATACATGTTTAGCAACGAAAATATATTTTTCTTGCCGAAAGTATTAGATTTGGCAACGAAAATGTATTTTCCTTGCCGAAAGTATTGAATTTGGCAACGAAATTTTTTTTCCTTGCCGAAAGTATTGGTTTTGGCAACGAAAATTTATTTTCCTTGCCGAAAGTATTCGATTTGGCAACGAAAATGTATTTTCCTTGCCGAAAGTATTGCATTTGGCAACGAAATATTTTTTCCTTGCCGAAAGTATTGGTTTTGCCAACGAAAATATATTTTCCTTGCCGAAAGTATTGAATTTGGCAACGAAATATTTTTTCCTTGTCGAAAGTATTGGTTTTGCCAACGAAAATTTATTTTCCTTGCCGAAAGTATTGAATTTGGCAACGAAATTTTTTTTCCTTGCCGAAAGTATTGGTTTTGGCAACGAAAATTTATTTTCCTTGCCTAAAGTGAGTTGTATATTCAGTATTATTTAACAAGTGATGTGGGTCCCACCCCACACCACTATAGCAACCATTTCTCTCTCCCCTCCCATTCTCACGTTATTTTGGGAGCATTCATTCTCTTCATCTCCTTCTTCTCCAAAGACCCAAAGAAGTACAAGCTTCAAATCCAAAGTTCTTCCTCCTCTTTGATTTTCCTTCTCCAAGACTTGAAGGGAAGATCAAGAACAACATTATCAATCATCTCTAACCATTGTAGAGCTTGAGTTCATCTCTTTGGTAAGTATTTCAAAAACCCCCAAATTCTAGGGTTTATGTAGATTTCAAAATTTTGGTTAGTAGTGATCATCTCCTTCTTTGTATAGCCTCTTGGGAGTATTTAGAAGATATCCTAACAATCCTAACCATATTCATTGAAGGATTCTTAGTGTGGGTAAGTTTTTCAATCTCTAACACCTAAGGTTTTGCTAGTTTTGTGATATCTATCCTAACCTTGGGTTATTCTTGCTTAGAGTGGTATTCTTGGAGCTTCCTTCAAATCCTAGCAACCTCATTGAAGTTATTTTGGAGTTGCTTAGCTCTCTTGAGTTTTCTTTGAATTTTGGAAGCTAAGCATTGAGGTAGATTCTTTGTTGTCTCTTTTCTATGTGTTATCCATAGTTGAAATGTGATGAGAAACATTTATGTGAGAACATAGACATATGCTTAGGTTTCCCCCACTTTGATAAACTAGGGCTTGAAGCCTAAATGTGGATTGATATGTGCTAAGTGTTGTATGTGATTATGTATGACATATAGATTTGTTACAACACTGTCTACTTAGCCGTCGTGCTACGGTACTACGCTACACTCCATTTTGCAGGTGATGTCGATAAGGGCATGTGTGACCCCGGCCGTCTTGAGTTTAAGAGCTTACTTTGTTAAGTTTCAATGAGTTAGCTTCTTTGAGAATTGTTGGACACATGTTAGTCCTTGTTTTACTATCATTATTGTTAAACTTGTTGAAGAATTTTTGAATCGTGTAATTAAGTCTCAAGGTCATTGGATCTCTTTTGTTTGAACCCTTACCGGGTTCACTTTAGTTAAATATGTGGTATGTTTGATGATGTTGTGAACTTTTGTTGAGTTTGTTTTAACTTAATTCATTTTGTGTTTCGATCCTTACCGGATGAAGCTTCAATTGTTTTAAAGAGTTAAAGTCTTCAAATACCTCAAATGATTTCAAATCTCTCTCCCTCCCTCTTGTGAAAATCTCTTTCGCTACCTCGTGTTTGTAAATTGTAATCGTTGGATGTTCCAGATAGCTTGTACACGTGCATTATACTATTTTAGACTTGCCTATACCTATTTGGAAGTTTTAAAAGCTTTTAGAACACTCTCTCCCCATCTCTCTCCTCTTATCTCTTTTTCCTTTAAAAATCTCTCCCGACCTCTTGTTTTACTAAATTGTGCTCGGATTTAGTTCCGGTTAGATGACATACATGTTATACATCTATTCGGACTTGTTTAAGTATGTTTTGAAATTCAAATTCGAGAATTTATCAAAATTAGTGTCGATACGGATTTGCTGTCAAAAAATACCCTGCTGTCAAATCTCCTGCTGTCAAAAATAGGAACTGCTATAGCAGTGACCTTTTTTCTGCCCAAGCGGTACGGAACCGATAAAATATCAGTCGGGAAAAGTTGTCCGGAATTACGTTTTACATGTGACTAAGCGGACGGAATATCAGATTTCAAAATATATGAGTGTCGAAAATCTTTTTAAAGTTTCAGCAACATAGAAAATTAATCCTGGGACTGATTGTAGCAGTGAGCTTTTTCTGCCCAAATGGTGCGGAACTGAGAAAATATCAGTCGGGAAAAGTTGTCCGGAATTACGTTTTACATGGGACTACGTGGACGGAATATGAAATTTCTAAAGGCATAATTATTTACAAACTGTTAAAAGTTCAGCATTCACTAAAATGATCTTTTATCATTCTTTTCTTTTGTATCTTTCTTTCTTTCCTTGCGCTTCGGTTTTCGGGGCGTTACAATTTCCTTGCCAAATATAAATTTTAGCAACGAATATAGTTTCTTTCGGCTTTTATTTAAATACTAACTCATAATTTTGAAATCCTAATGAAATAGTTGGTGGAAAAAAACGGAGATATCGACTTTCCAGATTTCTACCACTCTTGTCATTTCAGCAAATCAAAGAACGAATGGGTTTCTTCGGACTGCAGGACTTACCATGTAAATATAATCTCTCATATTTACAATTATTTGAAATCTTTAAAGTTATCTATTAAAGTTGATTGAATGTAAAGTTTTTGTAAAATGATAGGACGAGATGATAAAGCTGCAGGAAAACCATAAATTGCAGCCCAATGCAACTCCTCTAAGTGCTGAGGAGTTGTCTGTTCAATGTCTGGGAGCAAGATCCGGTATAGTAAAGGGACTTGGTATGAGACCTTCTTCTTCCTCTCGTTCCTTAGTTACGTCAATTCAAACTATTGAGCAAAAGATGGAAGAAAAGATGGAGAGAAAGATGGCAGAGAAGATTTCTGAAATACAATCTACGACACTTAGTCAGATTCAGGAAATGGCTGATAGGATGGCAAGCATATTTCAATGGGCTCAAAGACTTGGCAATGACATGCCTGGGAACTCAACTGGTGCCAATGGAACTTCTTGGTAAGTAGGACTTCATTGACTATTTAATTGCAAGTAACACGCGAATACTCAAAACTCAGTTTTGAGGTTTTGATAGCCCAAAATGAGTTCCGTGACTCGGAATGACACGAGACCGGAACTCACACCTCACACTCGACTAAATAGACGTGTAGGAACAAACGAGACAAAATTCTGACACCCGGATTGCAAATAACACGCGAATACGCAATTTCTTAGACTTAGGCCTTTCAAAACTCAGTTTTGAGGTTTTGATACCCCAAAATGAGTTCCGTGACTCGGAATGACACGAGACCGGAACCCACACCTCACACTCGACTAAATAGACGTGTAGGAACAAACGGAACAAAATTCTGACACCCGGATTGCAAATAACACGCGAATACTCAATTTTTTAGACTTAGGCCTTTCAAAACTCAGTTTTGAGGTTTTGATACCCCAAAATGAGTTCCGTGACTCGGAATGACACGAGACCGAAACCCACACCTCACACTCAACTAAATAGACATGTAGGAACAAACGGAACAAAATTCTGACACCCGGATTGCAAATAACACGCGAATACTCAATTTCTTAGACTTAGGCCTTTCAAAACTCAGTTTTGAGGTTTTGATAGCCCAAAATGAGTTCCGTGACTCGGAATGACACGAGACCGGAACTCACACCTCACACTCGACTAAATAGACGTGTAGGAACAAACGAGACAAAATTCTGACACCCGGATTACAAGTAACACGCGAATACTCAATTTCTTAGACTTAGGCCTTTCAAAACTCAGTTTTGAGGTTTTGATACCCCAAAATGAGTTCCGTGACTCGGAATGACACGAGACCGGAACCCACACCTCACACTCAACTAAATAGACGTGTAGGAACAAACGGAACAAAATTCTGACACCCGGATTGCAAATAAAACGCGAATACTCAATTTCTTAGACTTAGGCCTTTCAAAACTCAGTTTTGAGGTTTTGATAGCCCAAAATGAGTTCCGTGACTCGGAATGACACGAGACCGGAACCCACACCTCACACTCGACTAAATAGACGTGTAGGAACAAACGGAACAAAATTCTGACACCCGGATTGCAAATAACACGCGAATACTCAATTTCTTAGACTTAGGCCTTTCAAAACCCAGTTTTGAGGTTTTGATAGCCCAAAATGAGTTCCGTGACTCGGAATGACACGAGACCAGAACCCACACCTCACACTCGACTAAATAGATGTGTAGAAACAAACGGAACAAAATTCTGACACCCGGATTGCAAATAACACGCGAATACTCAATTTCTTAGACTTAGGCCTTTCAAAACTCATTTTTGAGGTTTAGATAGCCCAAAATGAGTTCCGTGACTCGGAATGACACGAGACCGGAACTCACACCTCACACTCGACTAAATATACGTGTAGGAATAAACGAGACAAAATTCTGACACCCGGATTGCAAGTAACACGCGAATACTCAATTTTTTAGACTTAGGCCTTTCAAAACTCAGTTTTGAGGTTTTGATACCCCAAAATGAGTTTCGTGACTCGGAATGACACGAGACCGGAACCCACACCTCACACTCGACTAAATAGACGTGTAGGAACAAACGGAACAAAATTCTGACACCCGGATTGCAAGTAACACGCGAATACTCAATTTCTTAGACTTAGGCCTTTCAAAACTCAGTTTTGAGGTTTTGATACCCCAAAATGAGTTCCGTGACTCGGAATGACACGAGACCGGAACCCACACCTCACACTCGACTAAATAGACATGTAGGAACAAATGGAACAAAATTCTGACACCTGGATTGCAAATAAAACGCGAATACTCAATTTCTTAGACTTAGGCCTTTCAAAACTCAGTTTTGAGGTTTTGATAGCCCAAAATGAGTTCCGTGACTCGGAATGACACGAGACCGGAACTCACACCTCACACTCGACTAAATAGACGTGTAGGAACAAACGAGACAAAATTCTGACACCCGGATTGCAAGTAACACGAGAATACTCAATTTCTTAGACTTAGGCCTTTCAAAACTCAGTTTTGAGGTTTTGATAGCCCAAAATGAGTTCTGTGACTCGGAATGACACGAGACCAGAACTCACACCTCACACTCGACTAAATAGACGTGTAGGAACAAACGAGACAAAATTCTGACGCCCGGATTGCAAGTAACACGCGAATACTCAATTTCTTAGACTTAGGCCTTTCAAAACTCAGTTTTGAGGTTTTGATACCCCAAAATGAGTTCCGTGACTCAGAATGACACGAGACCGGAACCCACACCTCACACTCGACTAAATAGACGTGTAGGAACAAACAAGACAAAATTCTGACACCCGGATTGCAAGTAACACGCGAATACTCAATTTCTTAGACTTAGGCCTTTCAAAACTCAGTTTTGAGGTTTTGATACCCCAAAATGAGTTCCGTGACTCAGAATGACATGAGACCGGAACTCACACCTCACACTCGACTAAATAGACGTGTAGGAACAAACGAGACAAAATTCTGACACCCGGATTGAAAGTAACACGTGAATACTCAATTTCTTAGACTTAGGCCTTTCAAAACTCAGTTTTGAGGTTTTGATAGCCCAAAATGAGTTCCGTGACTCGGAATGACACGAGACCGGAACTCACACCTCACACTCGACTAAATAGACGTGTAGGAACAAACGAGACAAAATTCTGACACCCGGATTGCAAGTGACACGCGAATACTCAAATTCTTAGACTTAGGCCTTTCAAAACTCAGTTTTGAGGTTTTGACTCGGAATTGCTTTTAATTTTTAAATTTTTTTTATAGTTCTGAAATTTGTAATATTCTAACACTTTTCTTTTAATTTTGATGCAGATCTAGATTGCTAGCTTGCTCACGACTTTTAGGACTTTTTTTTTGTATACTCGTGTGTATGTTGAATGGTAGGATATAAAGTAAGATTGTTGGAATTGTTGTTATGAGATATTCTTTTCTATTTTGATGTATGAAAGGTTTGGAATGATTGACATGGTTATTTAATATTATAAATATTTTGAACAATGAGTATTGGATTGTACAGGTATTGTTGGGGTTACTTTTAGTGAGGAAAATATTTCCTTATCTAAGAGGAACTATGTTGGCAATGAATTATATTTCGTTGCTAAAATCCCATTTAGCAAGAAAATTTATTTTTTTATCGATAGGTGAATACTATTGGCAAGGAAATACTGTTTCCTTGACAATTATCTATATTAAGTACTGGAGCAGTGGTATTAGCAAGGAAATTAACCTATATGCAACAAAAAACATGAGTATTAGCAAGAAAAACTTTCCTTGCAAAAAGTTAAGAATTGGCAAGGAAAATATTTCCTTGCCAATTGTCTATATTTAGCCCAAGATTAGGGGTATTGGCAAGGAAATCAAGCCATTAGCAACAAAAAATATTAGCATTAGCAAGGAAAAATTTCCTTGCAAAAAGCTAAGAATTGGCAAGGAAAACAATTTCCTTGCAAAAAGCTAAGAATTGGCAACGAAAATTTTTTTTCGTTGCTGTAGGCTTTAGCTACAGAGCTTTAGCAAGGAATCTGGCAACAAAAAACATTCCTTGCTAAAGGCTTTTGCTACAAAAATATGGCATTTAGCAAGGAAAATTTTCATTGCAAAAATCATTTTTTGTTGTAGTGAATGTGACAATCAATATATATGCTTGGTCCTCTCATGGAAAACGGAATTGTGAGCAATCTGAATAGCACTCTTATTATCACAATACATAGGTGAAGGGCGAGAAAGAGAGACACCCATATCTGTAAGTAGTTGGCGTAACCAAATAACCTCACGGGTAGTCGAAGCCATAGCACGATACTCAGCTTCTGTGGAAGACACAACAACAACATCTTGCTTCTTGCTCTTCCAAGAAATGAGAGAATCACTCAAAAATATACAAAACCCAGTAACAGACTTGCGATCTGTAGGATCACCGGCCCAATCAGCATCAGAGTATGCACGCAGCTCCAAGGAAGATGATGACGAAAGTAAAAGACTTTGAAACCTAGAACCCAATGGAAACCTAGAACATTAGGCCACTGTTTGTAGTCGGCCCAATGGGTGTATTCCATTCTGGGCCCATTAAGCAAAAAAAAAAAAAAAACAAAACAAAACCTTTATCTCATGGTTCAAAAGTGGTTACTTTTAACCCCTTCTGATTTTGGATTAAAGTGAAATTACAAATATTTTTCTCAAATAGCCTCAAATGATAATTAAGTGTTAAAATTAGCCCCACATAAGAGTTTAAGTGTCAAAATTAACCTCATATAGGCACTTAACTCCAAAAATAGCGTTGCAACATGGTTAAGTGTTAAAAATTAGCGTCATATAAATAGGTTAAATGACAGCATTATCTCCACATAGGAGAATAACCCCAAAATTAAACTTACAGAGGGGGTTACGTGTTATGTTTTTGGCCAATTTTCATCAATTTTGTGGGAAAAGAGTTTCACTTTAGACTTAAACCACTTGGGGTTAAATATCCACTTTTGAAGCATATGGGGTAAAGTGGAAAGGGGCCTAACCATAAAGAATAAAATGTATTTAACCCAAAAAATATAGATTATAGCATTTTTTTTCTTACATTTTTTTGGTTCACCATTGCTCACACAAAGACATAGGCCTTTATTGGGTGATATGTGTCATTTTATTCTCATTTTGCCCATGTACTATGAACATAATTATTGAAATGAGACATATATAACCTAATAAAGACTTGAATGAACAATAGTGAACCAAATTTAAGTGAGCAAAAAATGCCTTCGGTTGTAAATGGGTTGAGTTCATAATTGACTGAGCTCGGAAAATACTTCTTTACTAGTTAGGATAACCACACTTTGATATCCACACTGAATTTGACACCCAATTTTAAATGCATGTACCTTGTGTTGTATAAGTGCTACACAGAAAAATGTAAAAAAATTCACACAGCACAAGGTACATGTATTTAAAGCATAAGATGTCAAATTCAATCTGAATTTTAAAGTGTGCCTAGCATTACTCAATTCAACACCCTTCAATAAATATTTAGTGAGTCTTACTATATCATGTGTTGGAACCACATTTGGATAATACAAATTTGAAAAACATGTCAACAGTCAAACACATTATGTTTGTCTTTTAGTGAGGATAGTGTTGTAAATATCTGAAGTCCATTGGATGATATTGTCAAAGCATCATTTGATCAAACCACGATTGGACCAAATTGCCCAAGTCCAGCTTTCAGCCATCGCAATAAATCGCGATCCAATCGCAAACGTGGCGGACTGAAAATCTTTCCAAACAGTTGAAGTTGGGATTATAGGATTGAAAAGCCGTTTGGAAGCCTCAATCGGGGTGGCCAAACAGGCACTAAGAGTTGATCGATTGCTGCAGTTTTTAAAGCTCCTCTGATAGTAAAACAATTGGATTAGGTTAAATTTATAGAATTATGTACACAATATATTGAAGTTTTCAAGAATTTTAAAATGTTTGACTATGAATACATGTACATATCAAATGTATTATAGAATTTTGTAGGAATTAAAGTTTAAATTTTCAAAATTACAAATGGGTATAAAATTTCTAAAAATTTTGTGGGGACTAAGCCCTAATGTATACTAGTTGTATACCCGTGCATTTGCACGTGATGCAAAGTGGTCAATAATTATAATAAGTTATAACAACTACTAAAAATAATAGAAATTTTATCTAAGAAGTGAAAAGTAATTTTTTTAAACAATACTTTGATTTTAATTTTCACCCCCTTTTGCTTGGTCACCTATTTTGTACTTCCAAAATCTTTAATTTCAATAGCATCAAAGCGTATTGATGTAAAGTACAACTCAGACCAATGGATATTTAGTTTTTCATAGGTTGATTGTATGCATATATATATATACACATATACTCCCTCAATCACATTTTATGTGTCCATCTTTTCTTTCATTGCATCAGAATGGCCGATTTGTCACTGCTCTGGGAGGTGACAAAGGGCCTTTGTCACTGCTATAGACCGTGACGTTTCCGGGGTGACAAAAAAATTTGTCACCGCTAATAACCGTGACAATTGTGGTTTGGACCGTGACAATTCGTTCCCCTAAAAGGGGTTTGGACCATGACAAATATAAAATTCGTCACCGCACTGAACAGTGACAAAATATGAAATTTGTCACTGCTCCGACCGTGACAAATGTAGTGACAATTGCCTTCAATTTGTCACCGCTCTAAATCGTGACAAATATTGTGGCAATGCTGGAAAAAAAAATTTCTTTTTTGTCATTGTTTAGAATTGTGACAACTTTGAAAGAAACTGGAAAAAAAAATTGCAATTGCAATTCAATACGATACGATTTACTTATAAACACAAATTTTCCTTGCCCGTGCCCATGGGCACAACACAAAAGAATAAATAAAAATAAAATAAAAGTAAAAGACAAATGAATAATGGATATTTAGAAACAAAATTTAATTTACAAGCAAATGAATTTAGCAATCAGAATGTACACCAGAGTTATTACAATATTGGAATTTCCCAATTCCCAAAATCTCAAAACAAAAGAAAAATAAAACGACTTTCTATCGGGCTGCTTCAAATTTATGTCGGCTACTTCAAATATATTGTTCTTTCTTTCACAATTCACTACTTCTATCTTTTCATTCAGTTCTATAGCCTGCGATTGCATTCTGGAGAAAGATTATGCAGGTATAAATCAGATTAACATAAGCAACCGTATACAAAATTCATGATTAACAATTCGGACAATTTGGTGTAGTGCATGTTTACTATATTAGCATCAAACACAAAAGAAAAATACCAAATACCAAACAAGTACACAAAAAAGAAAGCTACCAAATTAATAAACGTACCTGATGAAAGAGATGGAAATGGATAAACATAGAAATTTCTGTTTGGCCGCTGAGAAAGAAAGTATATATACAAAGAACACATAAACTTATGTTTGGCGGCCAATTAAACCACTTGTAATGGGAATGGTGTCTTCAGGGCATCTCAAATTTTAAAAATAAAACATTGGGCATGAAAGGTGTTATATTTTTCTGTGATTTCTCGATAAAATCCAAAGGTGTTCTGCATGAAAGTTGTTCTATTTTTAATAATCGTTCTACCCTTAAAATTTCAGAACCTTTACCCAAACCGTTTGGGAGATATGGCCTAAAAACAGTAGCTAAAATAAACTCAAAAACAGTTATTTTGGCAGCTTGCAGTAGCTGTAGTATTTTGGCCATAAATTTTCACTCAAAATTCCAAATCATTCAAATCTTAATGTTCTGGAAAGAAGACATCTACACCTACAACTTTGTAGTTTTGAGAGTTTGATCATTCATTCATCTTGTGGAACAAAAACAGATTGAAATTATAAAACTCGGAATAAAAAGTAGCAGTTTTTCATACTGACAGTGTGTTAGTAAAATAGACTTTTCTCCTCACTCAGAACTTCAAAGCATGCCCCGTTCACGGCTGTGGGAAGATAACTCAGAGAGCTACAATATTGTAGTTCTGAGGAAAAACTTAAACTGAACTTTATCTAGGGTAAAGATGACCAGAAAGTCAGACCAAAACTGTGTGCATTGCACGTGGACGTGTGCTGCATGTCGTGCGTGTGTGTGCATTGCACGCGTGCTGTGCTGTGCACGTGTGCTGTGCACATGTGTGCATTCCATGAAGACAATCTCCTATGTGCATGTGTGTGCATTCCATGAAGACATGCAGTCTGTTGTGTGCACGTGTGTGCATAGATAACCCCAAGCTACAAAACATATTGAAATACACTCACGATCTATTAGTTAAAACTTAAAACCTAACACATTCTCCAAAGACCATAAAGATTCAATATCTTAAGGCCTCCACAAGTGATTCAATAGATTCAGCAACAAAGATTACTCTAAGATTTAGAATTAAAACTAGCCTAAAGAGATAGCAACAAAAAGGGAATCAGTAACTCCAATAATATGTTTTGATCAAATGCACAATTAAAGGACCGTTATCCAGTTGTGGTCCCACAATTTGGCTGGTTACTTCACTTACAATTTCATATTTTGCTGCTGCATGAATTGCTCAACTCAGTCAACACATAGATTATCGAGTACAGTGCAACCTCAAGTCCTGTGCATAACTGTTAATGTGGTGCTTCAAGCATGCATACAAAATATAAATAGAAAATATACTAGAAGTAATCGGTGTTTATAAATAAGATAAGATCACCAAACAACTTTATGGTTCTCAGATAGTATATAAAGAGACAATTTAGCGTCAACCTGTATTTGAAAAAGAGGAGTGAGAACTAGTGGAACTCATATCAGTTGATGTAGAGGCATTTCTGCGATGCTTCGGTAGATCATTAGAACCTTCCATACCCCTGCAATGTACAAACATAATTGATGTACAACAAACAATCTAAATTATTAAAACTGAGTATTCTAATGAAATGGTAATAACTAATGCAATATACCTAGATTTTAGATCCACACCACTGCTTCACCAACATAGTGTGCCTGTAAAACACAAAATTATGGAGGAAATTATCATTAGCAGAGATGAAAAAGGAAACTAGATAGAAAATCTACCCAAAAGATAGAGTTAAGTATAGCAAACATACAACTGTAATAAATCTGAATTTATTTTTTATCAAAAAATTTGTATTTAAAGTATGTTAGTGGCAGCATTAGCTTGTCAAATAGTTGCTGAGATTCAATTAGTCTAAGAATTGAATTTTGCACTAATTTTTTAGACAACTAATAAAATTAGTTAACTGATTCAACTATTGGTTATTTATTTATTTTTTTTTTTATGATTCATCAAAATTTGATTGTTTAGTTGGTTCACATTGGACTACCTACTGGTTCACGGTTCATCCTGCCGATTATGTACAATTCTGATACCTAACAAACACTAGATACATAGACAAGTAGCCGCACTTTAAAAGAAACCACAATTTAGGGAAAACAAGTACTTTGTGCACTATTTTGCTAAAAAAATAATTATCGTTACCTAACGGCAGCATTGAAACTCAGAGTAATCATCAAAGTGCAAAGTTCCAAGTCCATGCTACAATAGAGATCTCATTAGTATAAATATATAAACATGTGTTGTGCTATGAGCATGTGTGGGTGTGCTACCTGTGCATGTGATGTGCGCTGCCGTACGTGTGTGCAGTACACATGTGCTGTGGCCGTGCTGTGCACGTGTGTTGTGTTGTGTTGTGCTGGGCAGTGGGCTGCCGTCCTTCTTTTCCTTCACTTACTTTTTTTTTTCTTCTTTTTTGTTGCTTCATTTTTTATGTAACCATCTAGTACTAACAGTTTAAAAGGTTGATTTAACTTAGCAACTGAATTCACAGGTGTGCTTAGAGAACCCTCCAACTGTAAAAGGATTGATCAACAGTAGATAGTATTGTTAGCAACAATTTTTGTCTTGATATCCAAGCCATAAACCATTTTTGTTTGAGATAAGATCAAGCTCATTCATTAATTTTTGTCTTCAAACCCACAGTCAATAATTAAGCCTCCAAACTTCCTTTTTCTTTCAAACATTTTAGAATTATGAAGATCCTCAATGTACATCGAAAGATAAAACTAATTGCAAAACTCAATTATGATAAGACAGTGATCATTCATCATTAATACTTGAGGGGAATTGAATTCCTCAAGGCACATAACACACATCCTGCACACATTACACTTTAAGGTCATTTTTTAATGAGTTCGATTCATTCTTCAAATACATAAGCATCCGAGAACTGTTATCTCTATGGAAAAGTGCTCACAAGCTCGTGATTTTAACAGATTTGAAGGGAAGTATAAATCCTAGATTCATTATTACAGAAGCTACACCAAATCGCATGTAAAGCGAAGCAGCTACTACAAAGAAATTAGTATTTTAGTTTTTCTTTGTAACTAAATTCATAGCAGATGTTAAGAAATTGGGAGAAGCAACCACTTTAATCATATTCTCCTTAAGGTTAATTTACATACTACACAAAATTTGTTAAAAAGTTATTTACATAAATATAAAAAATAATAAATAAATAAAACGGGGAATATTCACACGTGAATGTATAAACATGCAAGGTTGTACAAAAAATAAGGTGTGGGGGAATGGTGGGAAAGAATTTTAATGACATAAGAAAACCTACCTCCTGGGTTTCACGATAATGAAAAAGTTATTTACTTGTTTTTTTTGTTCCTTTTTACTTTTTGTTGGGCATCTTCAAAATCAATAAGGATAAGTTTGGAAAGTAGCTAAAAAATTATCAAAGTGGACATTAGTTTTGGGACATCCAAAAAAGGAAAGATGGACACTAAAATGGGACGGAGTGAGTGTATAGAAAAACTTCATAAACTTTGGAAGCTGACCATCATTTATACCTACCTAAAGTAATAAATTCTAAGTGCTTTTTAAAGGTGCATCATCCGCTGATGTATTTACCATCTGTCACATAAATGAACATCTGTCGAATCACAATGTAGATTAACTGAAAAATATTACCTTTAGGTGTTCATGAGCTTCTTTGACAGTTTTCCCATTCTTTTTCTTCTTCCAGATATGGCCATCTTTCCGAAAGTTCCTGAGCATTTTTCAGTCGAATAACACAATTTTGTTGCCTATTACAATGCAAGAAAACCAAACTACATTCATTTACTGTTGTTAATACTAATCCAGGAGCTTTCCAATACATAACATAAAATCCTCAGAAATTTCAACCTTTGTCTAATAGAGCACAAAATGCCATGAGTTTAAGCCAAAAGCAATTGACATATAAATTGTTTTTATCTCTTCTACAAGCATGGCTCAACATGTACATAAATAAAGGGATCTAGAGAGTGCGATTAAAGCTGAAAGTCGCTACTTCAATTAATTCCACCAATCCATTAACCTTTACATCTACTTTTTTTTTTCTTCTAAGTGAGGTTTTTTTTTTGTTTGAGGGCAACTAAGTGGGTAAGTGCAAAACATGTCACTTTAAAATTTCTTCAGTCCACTACCAGATTTGGGGGGGGGGGGGGGGGGGGGTTGGGGTGTCAAACACTACAATGGTGAAGCATCTCAGAACAGAGCAAACCACAAAAAACAAAAATAAAATCTCAGCTTCTAGGTAGACACAATCAGCAGCACCCATCCGAAGATAATGTGTATGGTTGATACAACTTTTATGCTTATGTATGGAAATCAGTGATTTGAAAAATTGCCCATCATAAAACAAATATATATAAAAAAAGAGTAATGAAGTTTGAATGAAAACCCTAACCTGATTTCTTCAAACAATCAGTCTTCACCAAAAACAAGAATGGAAACCTCAACTGTTAAGTGCATTTTTTTCTCACGAACCTAAAACCCTAGATCTGCTAACAACAAAATCATATCAGATCTGAACAAATCTATCACAAACAAGAACTAAATCATACATAAATATGTGTATATATAGATATATGTATAAGGGGATATAGAAATATGAGAGAGAGAGAGAGAGAGAGAGAGAGAGAGAGAGAAGGGGGTGTGAACGGGGGTGGACGACGGTGGACCAGGCGGTGGTCGCCTATTCTCTCTCTCTTTGAAAAAAAAATGACGGGGTGTTTCTTGGTTTGGGGGGGGTGGACATTTAGGTTCTCTCATCTGTCTCATGTTTTGGTCAGGGGGAAACATTTAGGGGGAACCAAATATTTGGGGGGGAGGGGAAGGGGGTGGTTTTGGGAGTGATATTTAGGTCATGCTTGTCACTGTCATAAACGGTGACAAAGTGACAAAGTGTTACTTTTGTCACCAATTTCATTTGTCACCAATTTGTCACTGTTGTAGATAGTGACAATTTTGTCACTGTTAAAACAGTGACAAAGTTAGCGAAAATAAGGGTGAGAAATCTGTTGTTTTGGTGTAGTGTTTGTGGGATGTCCCAAAATTGTTGTCCACTTTCCTAAACTAGTATGTAAATTTTACTTAGTTTCCCAAACTACCCTTCCTTACACTGAACACCAAAACAAAGCAAAAAAAAAAAAAGAAAGTACAATGATTATGGGCAATTGTGGAAAGTATGCGTAGATTCTTTTTGTCCCCTTAAATAATTGGATTCCCCAATATGAACACATAAAATGGGACGGAGGGAGTATCAATTAGCAAATTGAAAAAAACTTAGTACGCCCATTAGCAATATCATTACACCTTGCATTATAGAAGATGCAAAAGTTAATAGCAACTAATTAAGCACACTATAGTCATTTTATAATTGTACTAAATGAAACAATATAATATGTTCGTGATATTCCTAAATTATTAGATTGTATTATTAGAGATGAATATAGTTCAATATAATAAAATCTAGTACTCGTTATAACGTTAAATTGATTAGGTTTTCAATACCCTATATTATTTTTGCCACATTACCCAGCAATCAAATATTGTAAAATGATAGAATAATCCAAATAAACAATGTTGAAATGATTTCTCATATTAGTACGTATTTTAGATATAAAAACATGATGGTTTACTAGCAGAACTTTGAAAAAGCTAAAGAGAACAACCACAACAATCAAACATGCAAGAATGTTTTAAAGTAACAAGTTTCACATTTATGATTAATTTTTGACACACTCTACGATCACTCACAGTTTGTGCGATTTGTTGGTTCTTATATGTGCTATATCAATTTATGAAATTAACTTTGCTTTATCATAATTTACAACTGCTAAAATCTTCCAAAAGATAATGAGATCACGTACACTCACAATATTAGTGCCTAAACTTTGAAATTTATTTGAGTATAATAAAAATAATATCATGTTTCTCAAATTTTAAATCCAAATTTAGTTTCCATATACTTTGACAGTCATACGACATACCACATACTGTGATAATGGTTGTATTATCATAGATCACTACATGCGGAATCAGTCCTCTGATACTTGGAATATCCCAAGTTTGTGAGCCATAACATTACTCATTAAAAAAAAAACTACAAAATAGAATTAATACATATAATTATATAAAAAGGCTGACCTTTTTGTCCATGAGAGAATGCACAATGCACCAGATAGCCATCTCTTCCTTTTCACCCTTTTTTTATTTTTTATTTTTATTTTTAAAGAATGATAGACACCTCTTCCTATAGAGCTATAAATATGTCAATCTAATCACATCATATATATATATATATATATTTATTTTATATATATTTATTTATGTATATTGTAGCAACCTGTATTTTCGCGCCCCTAATAATAAATAAAATGTCAGTTTTTATTTCTATTACTTTATATTTAATCTAGTTGTGGTATTATGTGCTTGATTAAATAATAACTATGTTGTTATATACAAAAGCAATGCCAATCTTATTTTACTAACGGTACATCATTTTTATAGTGACGTTATTTCTATAAATATTATATATTAGTTTTAGTAGTTGTTAACCCAATGACATTAATTTTGTGACCCCTTAGTAATTTTAATTGAATTTATTATGCTTAAGACTGCCCCCCTAAGTTACCCTATAAATTGTGATTAAAACTAGTAATAAAATATTAATCACGTTGTTTACATTTTTGGTCCCTAATATTTATTTGGGGTATTTTTCTAGACTACCCAGGCCAACCTAACTGGACTAACTGATCAAACTGATTAACTAACCAGATGAATTATTCACAATCTGATTGACCGCATCAATCAACTCACCAGTTGTTATGTTATCTTGATGATCATTGTTTTGATCAACTTGCAAGCCAATTAATTCTTTCTTCATATATTAAGTTTACATTGCCAACAACACAACACACTCACATTTTCATTTACTGAGAGCAAACTCTCACTCTCAAGCTCTCCCTCCCTCTCGGCAATATATATATATATATATACACACACACTTAAGTTCTTTTTCCCTCACCCTCAATCATACATACACTGCTGAAAATCAAAAGGAAAAGGAAGAGATATAGGAAGAATATTGTCGCAGCAGCTGTAAGAGGAAGCTTCATAGCCATTAAAGCTTGAAAGCTTATATTACGGAATTTCCGTTTTTTTTTTCGGCAAGTCGCACAGCCCAAACCAACGCTCGGTGAGTCTCTCGAACCCACTCATAATGTAGTATTTGTCATTACACACAAGCCTGGGGTATCGAAAGTATGTATAGACGCCTATATATGTATATATAGCCATGGAGGTCCAAAATTAGCGGTACCGAAAATATTAACGAAAACAGATTCTGTAAATTGGAAATGAAAGTATATGGTCCCATTAAGTTCTCCTATGAACAGTTTGTTAATTGGTTGAGTTCTTGAGCCCTAAAAGTGGAATTTTCGTTTTTGCCATAATATAGAAATCTGGAAATTTTAAAGTAAAATTCAGAATATATAAGTTAGATTTTTGGAATCCTTGCGAAAAATCGAGCAACTTTCATATAGGACTCGTCGCAATCCGATAAGTAACGAGAAAGATATAATAACTTTAAGAAGTTTTAAAAACATAGCCAAACGGAGCCTTAACCAGAAGTTGCAGAAATTTGGAGAAGACGATGCACGGTTGTAAATTAGCTTGACTTTCGTAGTAGTTAAGTATTTAATTCTGGTGGATTAAAAGTAAGATTTACGTTGACAGAATGGTTTGGGATATTGTTTTCCAACCTCAAACCTTGTTGGCTACATATTGTTTTGGTACTTAATCCTTTTAGGAGTATCTAAATATTTAATTCTGTTAGCTTAAAATAAAACGAAGATACAAGTGTCAGAGTGGGTTGGTGCATTATTTATCAACCTTGAGGTTGAGGGTTTAACCCTTGATATGTACATCTTAGATATATTTTTTTTACATGGATTTACTTGATAAATACTTGTTTTTAAAGAAATGAATAATTCTTAAATTAAGTATATTTTTATTTCGAAAATATTATTAAATAATATTTTATTTTATGAAAAAAAATTTAGTAATGCAAAATTATATTTATTATTTATTTCATGATAAATTAATTTTTATGTATAAAATAAGTATTAGAAATACTTATTGATCCTATTAAATTTTATATTATTATTGTTAACATGTTAGAGGTCATTTTATATAGTTGTATGAATTATCAAACTATAAAACTAGAACTTGATGCTTTTAATAAAATAATTAGTGGCTATTTAACTGGTATTTTAATTATTCAGATATTCATAGTATTCCCAAAATTATGGAAAAATAGAGGAATTATATTTTGAGGTGTTGTCTTTATTAAAAATAATGTCGAAGCATGTACCCTATACTTTATGTAATTATGTCATTAAGAAGGGTCTTGTGGCTATATGTATATTTTATTTTTATACTCTAAAATTCGTGATAAAAATTCTATGACTCCGAAAATTACGCCGTCAGTTTTCCAAAGTCAAAATAATGTAAAATTGGTTTACTTGATGATAATTACGAGTTTAAAACAACCACTGCCCTGTTAAAGAAAATAGTAAATAGAATAAGTTGCACATTGCATAGTCGAGTTGGCATGTGTGGAAAGGGGTCGTTGGTTAGCATATATGTTGTGAGAATGTCTCGGGACGAGTAACCTTAATTATCCCAGGCCGCTTCAGATACGGTAGGTTAATTAAGAAGGATCGAGCCCAGGCCGCTTTTGATACGGTAGGTCAATCAGAGTCTTGTGATAGCCTTAATTATTCCAGGCCGCTTCAGATACGATAGATTAATTAAGAGGGCTGAGCCCAGGCCGCTTTTGATACGGTAGGTCAGCCTGGTGGTAGCTTTAAATTATTCCAGGCCGCTTCAGATACGGTAGATTAATTAAAGCATTCCACATGTTATTGTAACCTTGAACGTCTAGGTATGTCTCAGCCACCTTAAAGACGGTAGGCATATCGACAGACCTTCTAAACTAACGGCATTGTGCCGGATGGTTCTAGGTGAACCGAATGAGTCAAGAGATTGTGTTCAAGATAAAAGAGTCAGTGAGAGGAGATGGTCTTATTGTGCATGCACGGTCTTAATTATTCATTACTCAAGATGTTATTAATTATTATCATGCGATGATTGGAATAATGGATTAATCGTACCCTAAGGTACCAGACATTTATAGTAACTGTTAATGTACTTTTATATACATTGCTTGTGTATTCGTTATACTCACTCGGCTTTCATTAGCTGATGACTTTATTTTGTCCTGAACATCCAAAATGTTCAGGAAATGATTATGCAGGGCAATATGATTATGCCAGCTAGAGGAGCCTGCAACGCTACTTTTATAATTTAAATAAAGTTGTAATAATGATATGGATAATGCTTTTGATTTGAATATGGCGTTTGTGCCTTAGAGATGTTTTATTAAAGGACAATGTAATATCATTTGAAGTTGTAATATGTTTAATATTAACTTCCCTGTTGCTTTATATTACTCTGTTTTCTGGTACATGTTAAGCTAAGTACAGGACAAGCGATCCATCAACTGTCATGACCTACGGGTCCAAAACGGAAATGAAATTTTTTCCTTATTTTAGTCATGGTCGGGACCGGTTTTGGTCATGTTTCTCGACAAGTCCTGGTCGTCTTCAACCTCTAGACTGTACAGTTGCAGAGCTATATATGAGTTTTACAAACTTAAACGATACAATAACTATAATATACCATTCTCTTTATTTTTCTGTGTAGATTATGAATATATAAGTCTTAAGTCTCAATTCCTAACGTAGCTTACTTATTGATGAAAATCCGAGAGTCGCCGAAATAACGGTTTCATCGTATGTCGCAACAATTATAAATTAAGGTCTAATATTTGAAACAGAGCTTACTGGGGTTGTAATCTTTCATTCCCAATTTATAGAAATCATTTTCGTCAAGATTTGAGAGACCACCATTTTTCAAGCTTCAAAACTATATATATGTATATGCACGTATATCTCTATATTTGATACCCCGACTTGTGCGCAATGACTAATACTACATTATAAGTGAGTTCAAGAGACTCATCGGTCGTTAGATTGAGCTGTGCTATATGCCGAAGAAAATTGTAATTTCTGAAATATAGGCTATGGCCTCCTTGAAGTTTTGAGAGCTCACTGTGATGATTCTATTTCTGTTTTCCTTTCTTTTCGTCCAATTTTTAGAATATATAAGTGACTGTTAGGAGTGTAAATCGGTCAGTCGGTCAATTTTTTTTTCATTTTTTTGTGTATAAATTCGACAAATAGAGGTGTAAATCGGTCGGTCAGTTTTTTAGGGGTTCGGTCGGTTTAGCTTGTACATGTATTTAGAAAACTGACCAATCGGTTTTTGGTTTGGTCGATTTGCAGTCGGTTTGTGATTTTTTCTTACAGCCCTAGTGACTGTGTGCTTGTGTTTTGAGAGAGAGGAAGCAAGAGATCAATGGGACTGCATGTGTGTGTATATATGTATTGCCGAGAGAGAGAGAGAGAGAGAGAGAGAGAGAGAGAGAGAGTGTGTGATGAGAGGAGCTTGAGAATGAAAAGGTCTAAACTGTAAGTCTGTAGGTGTATAATTTTTTTTTCAAATGTGAGTGTACTCCAAGTTTGTATGTGGATTGTGTTTATATAATGTGAATTCAATTAGTGAGATTCACTTTGCAAGTTGCAAAATGAAATGAGTGTATATAGATAGAATACAGCCTGTGTTGATTGATGGCGTCAAATCATCTCGGTTAAGTTCGGTTAGATAGTTAAGTTAGTTTGGTTAGTCCAGTTGATTCGGGTACTCTAGAACAATTCTCCAAATAAACGTTAGGGACTAAAAATGTAGGGACTAAAAATGTAATCGATGCGATTAATATTTTATTACCGGTTTTAAATCCCAAATTGTAGGGTAACTTAGGGGGCGCAGTTATTAAGCATATTAATATAAATAAAATTACTAAGGGCCACAAAATTAATGTCCTGTAATTAGAATTATCAGCACAATTATTATTTATGGAAATAATGCTACAGTTAAAAAAAATACATAATTATAAAATAAAATGATATTTTATTTATTATTAACAACATAGCTATTTATTCATATTAATAAAACCACAAGTAGAATTAATACATAGTAGGTAAATAAAAAAAAACTGGCATTTTATTTATTATTAGGGAAGTGAAATACATGTTGCTACAAAAAAAACATTCCTATTGGTCCAAAATGTTCGGATTATCAAAACTACATCCTTTTAACTTCAAATAATTCCATAAAAATCCCCCAAAAAAGATAAATTTGGATTCAGGGTACCAGTGCCTCTGCAGCAGTCAACCCCCCGTTGAGCAGATTTTGCTTTTTGGCCCTCCGAAACTTCCAGAATTTGCAAAACGGTCCTAATTTTTTCCAAAATTCACAGAAAATTCATACGAACTCCAAATTGAGCTTGTGATATACCGTTGGAAAGGTATTAAAGTGTACTTTCCATAACAAATAGTTTGAAGTTGGGTCACTTTGGAAATAAAAGCCAATTTAATCGTCTTTTTCGTCTTTAGAAATTCTTAACACATTCGTTTTAAGTCCAAAAATTATGTGTGAGATACCATTGAATGCTATTGACCTCTAGTATTTGATAAATATATTTCATCGTCGCAAAGGTGACTTTGACTTTTGGTCAAACTTGTGATCGAATCAGTCAAATAATGCATTTCTAAGAAATTTAAAGAAGTTTTGGAAGCCTTCGGAGACTGACATTTTTGTCCGATTTTATTTTAAAACATATTTTAAGACTTTTTGTATGATTTAGAATAATTACAGAGCTTTCAGGCAATTTCAAAATTTTTTGGTCAAACCGATCAAATGGGAACTTCGAGGACTTCTGGAAGTCTCTAAGAGGTGATGTTTTGAAACATTTCTCTTATAAAATACTTTTCTGTTTATTTTGAATGACATCGAATGATTTTTGAGCTTCTTGATAAATTCAGAGAGTTTTGGGATTTCATGAGCATTTTGGTCATTTTGGCAATTCTTTGAGTTCTTGAGAGTTAGAGACAATCTCTAGAAATCTGATCTTTTTAATCATCGAGGTTTGACATGCTTGTGGCCTCCTGTGGATACAGGCATTTGGACTCACGTTTAATTTTAACACATTTTTCAAATTCAAATTCAAATTCGAATACGAGTCACCACTTAATTTTTAAAAGGAAAATTAAGAAAACATTTTAAAAGAAAACCGATCTTTTGCGAAACCAAAGATAAACTGGGTCCAGGGATTATGGAATGAGAGGGGAAGGAGCCCGACGGACTAAAATACCCCCTCTCATCCTATCTCGCAATATGCCTCTACCCCACGTCCTTTTTAATCGAATTATTAATCTAAGCATGCCCTCAACTAATACATATAAATAATACATTACACAAGCATGTTGAAAAGGGTGCAAAATAGCTAACGACAAAATATCATTCATAAGCCACGTAATTCAAATAGCAAGCAATATGATATGCAAATAGGGAACTAGAGAACTTACCCGGGATCCAGCCGCGAAATGGAAAACGTGCAATGCATACAAAGAATAGAAATCCTAGAAAAAATGTCTCTAATCACATATACACATAAGGCAAGACATAAGCTAAGGTGTCGCGCATGGAGTCGAAAATCAATAAATCAACAAATCAATAAATGAAATAAACTAGAGAAGAGATGAGAAGTCGTACCTCCAAAGAGCTACAAAACAAGGGTTAGTCCACATGCTTCACACAATAATATGACATCAAATAATCAATCCTAAATCTCTAGCTTAGATCTATCAAATAGAGGAAGAATTGATAAAACTATGAATTCCTTTTGATTAGTTGGAGCCATAGCATCTCTAAAGATATACAAGTCTCAACTAAGAGCCAATGTGATGCCCATATAGGGGTGCTATAATCCCGATATGATCATAAGGAATCCATGGTTATGTTCAATTAGGTTCCACTAAGTCCAACTTTATCCAATAACTAGCTCTAATCATAAGCATCAATATACATGAATGAATGAATGAATATGAACAAGAATGAGATATGAATTTATTCACTAATTTGGATCACTTAGCCTCTGTATTTAAGCTAAGTTATCATTATTCAAAACATGATTTGGGTCCCAAGATATTATGAAACCATTTAAGTTAAAATCAATGAGACTAGACAAAAACAGTGACTGTTTTTCCTAAATTACAGAGAGCAAACCAGATTTTAAAAGGTAGAAACACCATACTTCCAACGGTTGGATCTTAATGATTTTTGGATATGATATGCCTCTGTGAGTCTAGTTTATAACCCAAAAAGAAAATCAAGGTTTGAACGGTTAGATCTCTGAGAATATGGAAAACACTAGACATCACTTAGGAATCTGCAACTCTCTCTCCAGAGATCTTGTACGATTTTCTAAAAATAGTAAACAAATGAGAAACACTTTGATTTTTTTAGGGTATCTTTCTAACACATTGAAATACTTAGAAAAAATTATTTTGGGTCAAGAAAGATCGATTAAGGTTCTGATTTATTAATTTTAAAACGGACTTACTCTTCTGAAATTTTGGACAGAGAGTTGCTTGTTTTGAAATCACAAGACCAAACCATCTTAAGCATGGAATTTCATCAAAAACAAAAATCATAGAGGTTCTTAAATGGGTGATGAACATCCTCCAATTGGTCTCATCCAATTTCCAATGAACCATGATTTTATAAAAATCTTTGATCACAGTTGATTTATGGATTCACTGCACCTTTGTTAAATTGATGTTCATATTTCGAATCAAACTTAATCCATGATTCTAGAGAGAACTAGGATCAAGTATGGTTATGATCATTGGAGTAAATAATTAAATATGAAGATGTTCACGGATTTAGCCTTAATGGATTTCCATCATAGATCTCATAGCATAGAGAATCCTAAGGTCTTACTTAATCTCAAGAATTTTGATTATAAACTATGAAAATCTACATCTAATTCCTCTCTCAAACATATGATCCTTGAGGAAATTAGAACTATGATATGCTATTCTCCTCTCAAATTAATGGTCCTTGGAGACTAAATGAAATCCAGATCTACACAAACCTCTATGGAATATAGCATGAACCCCATAAGATTCTTGATCAGGAGATTCAAATCATGAGTTAAGAATTGAACTCAACCAACTATGTGTAGATATGACCATGATTCACTTTAATCTCCATATGGATCATAGGATCATAGGAAAATAAACAATCAAACTCAAAGAGACTCAATAAGATATATAAAATCTCATGAATCTTAAGAGAAAAAAAATAGAAATAAAGAATCAAAGTTTACTTAGAGAAATTGGAACACAAATTCTTTAAAACCAAACTTATTTTAAACCCAAGGCACCAATTAGATCCAAATTAATGAAATACTTATGAGATTCAATCACAAATTCTAAGTGGTGTGTGATGAAATGAGGTAGGAAGAGAGGTTTTGAAAAAGTGTAAAAGTCCTAGAGCTATGAACTTGTGATTGAATTTGCCCAATTCTACCAAGGATTGAGAGGTTACCTCTAGGACCTCAAGGATTTCTTCTATCTCTTGTGAAGCTCTTCCAAACAAATCTTCAAATTCTTCAACTATTCTTCAAATTCTTCAAGAAAACTCTCTTTCCCTCTCTCAATTCTCTCTATTGTATATATATATATATATATATCTCTCTTATGTATCTCAATTTGATTCAAAGGTTAAGTCCAAAAAAGTCCCAATAATAGAGATGAAGGTCTGTTTATATAGACCCACATTACAAGGTTAAATGGGTAAATTCGGGTGAAAACCCATGTGCAAAGTTTTTCTTCCAGAACATGTGAGAAAAGTAGTCTGTTACAGCGTACGGCACTTGACGGCTTGCCTGCATCACTTGCTGAGTGCCGGGCGGCACTCACTGACTGCCGGGCGGCACTCACTGAATGCCGGCGCGGCACTCAGTGAGTGCCACCGGCTTCGCCGCTTGCCGTGGCTAACAGAATCCTTACCTTATTTTTAATTTTCAAAATATATGTTAACATAAATTTAATTATTTAGTAAAGTATATACTAATGTAATTATATTTGTAATGTACTTTATTAGAATATACCCCTATGCATGGTATATATTCTAATATGTCATTTTATTTATTTCTTTTTTTCTTTTCTTTTCTTTTATCCTTTTCTCTTTTCTTTTCATACTTCTTTTCATTTTCTCTCTCTCTCTCTCTCTCTTTTTTTCTAGGATAAATCCCCAGAATGACTTTCTCATATGTTCTTTAACGTTCGGGTTTCTCCCGAATGCCCAATTTCTCTTTATTTTTTATTTTTGAAACATGGTTCAAAGAATCTTTGAAGAATTTGAATTTTCTGGAAAAACTTCGAATTTCACCGGTCATCGTCATCATTGGTCTTTTAGAGGTAACCAATCCCTGGATTTGACGTTTGGTCAAAATCGGGGTGTCTATAGTTTGCCTTTCTTCGGCATAGCTTGTAAAGCAACACGTATCACAAGTGAATGTCGAAGCCTGTGTGAAAGACAAGCCTTTTACCAAACTGTCCAATCCAGGTAAAAACAAAAGGTGCGTTGCAAAAAAAATTTGGGTGCGCAGAGAGCCAAATGCTGGTCGTGCTCAATGGTGAGCTGCCTACGTATCCCATCGGGAATCAGACCAGGACGTAGTTCGGGTGAGGGGACAACACCTAAGCACAAATAATCACACAGATGAGTGCACCTATCCTATCATGATGCACGTGCTCAAGCAAATTTATGCTCCATGATCTTAGGTTCAACGACTTAGGACAATGCTACTCCTTATAGTAGCAAAACGTACCTTTTTGTCTTGAAATTCTTTCATGCCGATGACGTCCTATCCTGGGAAAGTTGTGACTATCATTCATCATTTTTTTATGTGAATAATGATCAGCTGAGATGCGCTTTGCGTCTTATACTCTGGTGCCGAGTTAGGAGGTGTGCTGAAAGACTGAGATGCGCTTTGCATCTTATACTCCGGTGTCTTTTGAGGATCATCTGATCGACTGAGATGCGCTTGGTGTCTTAGACTCCGGTGCCGAGTCAGGAAGTGTGTTGAAAGACTGAGATGCACTTTGCGTCTTATACTCCGGTGTCTTGTCAAGATTTTTAGAAAAGTCAGAATCGTTCCAGATTCGATGACCCCAAATTTATATAGGCTACGATAGACGACTTATACCAAGACCGAGGATTTGATCGGTGACTTATAGGCTGCGATAGATGACATATACAAAGACCGAGGATTTTGATCGGTGACTTATAGGCTGCGATAGATGACTTAAACCAAGACCGAGGATTTTGATCGGTGACTTATAGGCTGCTATAAATGACTTAAACCAAGATCAAGGATTTGATCGGTGACTTATAGGCTGTGATAGACGACTTATACCAAGACCGAGGATTTTGATCGGTGACTTATAGGCTGCGATAGACGACTTAAGCCAAGATTGAGGATTTTGATCGGTGACTTACAGGCTGCGATAGATGACTTAAACCAAGACTGAGGATTTTGATCGGTGACTTATAGGCTGTGATAGACGACTTAAACCAAGACTGAGGATTTTGATCGGTGACTTATAGGCTGCGATAGACGACTTAAACCAAGACCGAGGATTTTGATCGGTGACTTATAGGCTGCGATAGACGACTTATACCAAGACCGAAGATTTTGATCGGTGACTTATAGGCTGCGATAGACGACTTAAACCAAGACCGAGGATTTTGATCGGTGACTTATAGGCTGCGATAGACGGACGACTTAAACCAAGACCGAGGATTTTATTGGTGCTGGTCCAGCCCCTAAAAGATTTGCCTTGGGGCTATTCTAGCTGGAGAGATGTTCATGTGCTTCTTATTTCAGATTTTTTTTGATAGATTGTTTGCTATGGATAGCAGTCTGGGTGATTCGAGCAAGAAGAGGAAGAAGTACGAGCCAGTTCCTTACGACAACCTCACTTTTCTACTCACTGATTTCCCTTTTGACTATGGACAAGGTTTTCCGGTACACCCGATGATTTAGCTTGTATGGTTTGGAGCTTGATCTGCTGAGGATGTTTAATTGATTTTGTTCTTCCTGAGAGTATTACTTGATCTCTGTTCGACTTTCTTGGCGAAGAGAACTGATTTCCTAACCTCCATGCTATTACCCATCTTTTGAAATTTTCAATTCTTGCTGATCCATATGAGGAATGTATCTTTCGGATTTCAGGAAGGTAGACTCAAACTGAGTTGAGACACGCACATTTTTCAAATTTGTGACCAATTCAGCTTTCTTTTTTTTGCGCTTTTCTGATTAATTTTAGAAAATTATCATCCCATAGTATTCTTTCATTGTATCTTCCTTTACAATTGACTTTATGGTAACGAAGAATTCTTCCTTTCATGTTCCTTTCCATCTTAAATCAATTTTAGATTTGTGCATGAAAATTTTAGCTCTTAACCTCAAGAACTTTCAGGATGTCTAGACTTGATCCTTATTTGGAAAGCCAGTAAATCCAGAGATGTCTCATTTGGCAAACGACAGTTTGTCCCCAGTTTGACAGGGGGCTTGGAATTGCTAGGCAAATGAAGTTTGCCCCTAGTTTGAGGGTCATGATGCGGCTTCTGGGCAAACAATAGTTTGCCCCTAGTTTTCAAGGTAATTTCACGAACTGGTTGGGTTTCTTCTTTGAATCGAGGGCCTTGGGAGACCCGCCTACTCATCCCGGAATGGGAATCTGGTCAAAACATAGTTCGGACGAGACCTGAAAGGAAAGCAATGATTAATGATCGATTGTGACTGAACCTTGCAGGCTGCCTATGTATCCCCAAGTGGGAATCAGGTCAAAACATAATTCATCCACTCTGGAGGTCTTGAAAGAATAAGCCTCCAAGAATTTGTGGGCTTTTCGAGCCAAGTTGCCATTCGGGTCCAGTGAATGTGTGTCACTTGCGGTAACCTTTGTATAGCATGATGAACTTTTTTTTTAAAATCCTTTTTCTTTCTTATTCATCTCGTTTGTTCATGGCGGCTGATTCTTTTCACCTCTTTACTAGCCAGTCAATCCTTATAACCCTCATAGCGCATTGCACTTTTAATCATACTTTTATCATCAGCTCTCCAAATCTCTCTTTGCTTTGTTTTCTCAAAGATATCTCTGCATTGCTTTAGGCTCACTTGGCTACATTGAGTTTTTCATAAAATTTTGAAACTTATTGATGCTTTCAAATCTCTCTTTTATTTCAAATTTTTTTTTAAACCTTGAGATAATTCTTATACTCATGATGTACTTTGAAATGCTCAAGAATTTTCAATCTCATTTATTCTTTCCTTTCCCTTTTCTCTTTCCTTTCTTTTCTTTGCCTCACTATCTCTTACTTTCTCCATGATTTTGACTGGCTAGGATTCAGGTTTTGAAGTCAACATGCATCTTATTTTTTTGCTTTAACTTTTGCCTAGGCGCCCTTTCGGATTTTCATCCTAGTGAGCACCCCCCCCCCCCCCCCCCCCAATTTTTTTTTTGCTCTAACTTTTGCCTAGGTGCCCTTTCGGGTTTTCATCCTAGCGAGTTTTTTTTTTTGAAGAAAAAGAAGAAGAAGTTAGTTTAAAATATCTGGCTACCATCAAGGACCAAGTTTATGGCTTTGGACTGTGGGCTCATCTGTTTAGGCTTGGTATAAGGGAGTGGTGTTGAACAATCTCTGGACTTATTCCTGACATATCATTATAGGACCATGTGAAACATCCTTATATTCTTTTAGCAATGAGATCGAGTTTATGCTTTTATCTTTATTGAGTGAAATATGGAAAGAATCACTTTCAGAATCTTCTTTATTTCCTAAGTCAATTACCAAGGTTTCCTCAATGATTTTGCATGCAGGTTCATTTCCTTTTCCACAGTTATTATAATTATTATGCGCAATCAAGTAAGCAGAATCATTCACTTTCATTGATAATAGAAAATCAAAAGTTTGGCTCATACTTGGCCATTACAGAC
Organism: Hydrangea macrophylla; assembly: GCA_033977485.1. Taxonomy (NCBI): domain Eukaryota; kingdom Viridiplantae; phylum Streptophyta; class Magnoliopsida; order Cornales; family Hydrangeaceae; genus Hydrangea; species Hydrangea macrophylla. The sequence goes on from CM066987.1 coordinate 83,151,249, forward strand.
TTCTAGGGTAGCGAGAATTCTATCACTAGACTCGAGGACCTATTGGCAAATCTCCTGATTTTATTTCTCCATTTTCTGGCTCCCATCCCTTCACTTATCTCCCTTTATTTCTTCCTTCAGTATTTCTCTCATTTGGTCTTTCCCAATCTTCACTTCCATGATCTTCTTTAGACCGCTCTCCTCGGTCTTACTACCTTCTTCATTAAAGAGATTCCTCATGGCTAGGCCATCCAGTGCACAAATCCAATCTTGGACAGACATAGGTTCTGTGGGCGCTTGTAGGTATGGATCTTCACAGTCAGCAAATTCATGTAAGAAAGAGATCTTAAACCCTTGCTTCAAGTATTTATCTTTGCAGTCCACCCATGGCTTTGGAAAGCCACAGTAGGGAAAATCTCCTCCTTTTTTGATGAAATACTTATGTAACGCTTGACCTTCTTCTCTATTTTCTCCAAGATCATTCTCTTTCCCTTTTTTCAAATCATTCCCATCTAACCCATGTAGCTCAGCATGATTGACCACTTCTTCAGCATTTCCCTCTTCTTCTCCTTCGGACCATAGACCGTCTATGTCACTGTACACCTCCTCCTCCCAAATGGAGTTATCAGTAGGATTGTTTGGATCCCATTAATTGATTTGGAGGATTTCATTGTCCATATCTTCCTCAAATGCTTGTTCCTCTTCTCCTCCTATCAGCCAATCCTCTTCCTCGACTGCTATAAGGTATATCCTCTGATCTTCTAGGAACTCATAAGTTTTGGCAGCTTGTCTTACTGGTATAATCAATACGGATGGGTCGAAGGCTTCCTTCTCAGCATCCAAGAAGTTAATGTTTCATGGTAGTGGTACAACATGATGGTTGGGGAGCGGGTTCCGGGTCACATGCGGCCAATCTACAGGCGGAGGGGAAATGGTCCTGTTATCAATCAGATTTTGTACCTCATGCCTTAGCCTCATGCATCAGTTGGTTGTATGGCCATGAGCCTGGTGGAATTCGCAGTAGAGGTTTGAATTGAAGCCTGGTGGGAGGGGATCAGGCATTGGCCGTGGGTCTAGCGGCTTTAGATAGCCTTTTTCCATCAATCGCTTGAGAGTGGTGGTCAATGAGATCTAAATCAATGAACTGACGAGGTTGTCCCCCCAATCTCGGTCTTGGTGCACCTTTGATCGGGAGAGAACAGAGCCTATTTATACGCCTTAATTCACATTTGTTAGTACTTTTTTATCCTATTTTTGTATATTTTTACTTTATTTTCTATTTTTTGACAGGTGTTGAAAGAAATCAAGTATACCAAGCTAAACAGGGTGAAAAAGCAAGCAAAAAGAAGCTGAAAAATCCACATCGCGCTCGCGACCCGCTCGCGCGAAGATCCAGAAATCGCTCGCGCGATCCGCTCGCGCGAGGTCCCAACATCGCGCTCACATGGCCCGTTCGCGCGACATGTAAAAATCAAACTTGCGTATTTCACTCTACTGATGATTCCTACGTGAAAGAAACTGCCTAATTACGTCTGGAAAGCTAAATACAGCAGTTTTAGTGCGTTTTGGGTTAGGAAAGCTTCCAAAACTTGTTGTAAATCTATATATACCCTATTTTACTTCAATTTAGGGGTTGGACAATTATTATACACACAATATACAACCATACATTCAGCCATTGAAGGGAGGGAAGCAAGGAGAAGAAGAAGAAGACCAAGGATTCCCATGGCCTCCTCCATCAACCTCTTGCCATCTACCACTTCTATGGCAGCCTAGACAAAGATCTAGGGTTTCAATGAAACCCTAGTCGAGTAATAGGGAGTTATTTATATTTTTATTTTAGTTTTATTATGTATGGATGACAGTTACATGTTCCGAGGATTTTCATAAATAAATCGTGCTTCTATTGATTAAAATCATTACTTTCAAAGTTTATTCTTGTCTTAGATCTATTTTGACTGTGATGTGCTCAATGATCTATTCTTGCTGTGCTTGTTTAGATAATTTACATGTAATGGTGCTTAAATTGAATTGTGCTATCAAGTATCCGAATAATCCATGCCTAGATTAGACGGATTATACCACAACCCTAGTTTAGTGTGGGATAAGTCGTGCTAACCAAAGATGAATTATGTTGGTGCTTGAACCATAGTTATTTTCTTGACGGAGGAATTGGGCTTGTAGCTACAATTCTCCCTTATCATCCAACTTAATAGGCTAAAGTAATTCATAAATATTCCTATTATGAAGCTAGTGGTGGATTTGCAATCCTAGGTTCCTTAAACATATTTATAAAAACAAATATTTAATTTCTTTCATAATTTAGATCTATTTTATTGTTCTTAGTTTAATTAAATTCAAAATTAAAATCTCATTTTTATAATTAATTTGATTTAGGTTTTAAAATTAAGAGTCGTAGTAATTCAATTTCTGTGGGTTCGACCTTTGCTTTCACTACTACAAATCCTTAGAAAAGTAAAGTACACTTTTTATATCTTGATATTGACAACATCAACCTTCCTTGCTCAAAACATTGACATCAGTCGCTACTTGGTTTCCCGTGTTCCCTCCATAAAACGGTCTACTAGAGCGGTTCCCCTGGGATTCCTCCTTCTTAATCCTTCCATCCTTGATTGCATCCTCGATCCTGGTTCCAATTTCAAATAATTCTGCAAAGGTATGAATGCACTGGTACATGAGTTTCTCCTAATAGATGCTCTGGAGGTTTTTGATTACAATCCGGATCTGTTCTTTCTCTGATGGCCGTTAGGTCATTTTTGCAGCCTTCCCCCTCCATCGTGTCAAGAATTCAGCAAACGACTCTCTATTCTCTTGCGTAGTCATCTCTAGATCTCTTATAGTTACATCAAGCTCTTGATTGTATTCATACTAGGTGACAAAAGCCTTCACCACTTCCTCCCATATGCGACTCTTGCTTGGCTCTAATGTGAAATACCAGGATAAAGCTGCCCTAGTCAAAGTTTGCTGAAAGGCCTCAGACCATCATGGCAGGACTCAGACCACTTGGCTGAAAGGCCCCGATGCACATCCTCACGTGGTTTCTAGGGTTGCCAGAACCATCAAACTTATCTATCTCTGGCATCTTGAAACCAACTGGCAGTTTTTCCATAGTCCCCTTAAATAAACCTTCTAGCTTTAGCAGATAGCTGTCAACCCCGTTGGATTTGCAGACAACTTTCTCCAGCTTTTCCACCTTCTCCTTCATCTCGATACGCTCTTTCTCAGCTTTCTCCTTCTTCTTCCTTTCTGCCCTAGGTGTATCAGCTCCAGGTGCTTCTGGATCCTCAAACCAATCATCTTCCACAACCCGAAATGGATGAGGGTCGATTATCGGTGGATCAATTACTGGCCTTTGGCGGGTCAGTGTCTCCAACATGGCCATCATTTGGTCCATTCTCTCTTTTAATTGTGCTATTTCTGCAGCATGCTGTTCCTGATCCATTTCTCTTTCTTCTCTAGCTGTCTTCGTACTAATCTTGCACTCGAATCCCTGACCCAAACTGTCCTGGCGTTCAATGTTGTCTTGCCTACAACCATTTTTATTTTTAATCAATTTTCAAACAACTTTATTTATTTTTTAAAATGCTTGGTGAAATTCTTATGAATGGCTCATATGTCACACGGATGCGATGCATGTGTGTGTGTGTGTATGTGTGTGTGTGCCTATTCTATATACCAAAGAAAAGAAGATCCTAGTCCTAGCATATAAACACATAAGCACATAAAATTCTCATCCATGTCAAGTACGCCGATTTCTCCTTTCATTGCGATCCTCATTACCCCTTTTAAGTATTAAGATTTTGAAATTTATTTGGAAAATATTTCTTAGGTGATGAAATCTTTTGAAAATAATTCTTGGGAACTCTTTTGAAAACGAGGATGTTAAACATTCCTCAAAGATGACTGAATTAAAATTTTGCTTTGAAATTAATTTGAGAAGCATTTTTCCCAAAAACAATTCCCAAGATTTTTTTGATTTTTCCTTTGAAAGTGAGGACGTGAAAATTTTTCTCAATAAAAGATGATTGAGTTTTACTTGATTAAAGAAAATGAACCTTGGACCTTTTTCTTTGAAAGGGTGATTTTTCAAAACATATTTTTTGGGTTAAAGATAATGATTAAAAAAATCTGTCACAAACAAATGAACTTTGGATTCTTGGGTAGGAGTATCACATGATTAGATAATCATCGCACTTTTCATGAATTCAGATGCATACAAGGTCAATGATGCTTAGCTAACAAAATATAAGAAGTGTAATCTTTTAATCAAGATTCAGCATCTTCTCAAATGTCATGAGACATGAAGAGGAATTGCTCAAAAGTGATTAAAAGGTTAGACATTCTACATTAAGCAAGCACCGTCATCATCTCAAATAAGCCCTTCCAGGTATACAAACTCCCTAGCATATAATCTTAATCAAGAATTGATTTCCTATTTTTGAAAGGTTCTATAGAATCTATCATGCAAAGGCCGGGATTTGGTCAAATAAGGGACCCTTGACACACACCCGATAGGATGCTTCATATACCAATATGTGGTGCGTGATCAAGGGTGATCACACTATCCCATGATGGCCTGACCGACCGGGTTGCCCCGAGCCTCCAAGGTCATAGTTTCATGCAATCGACTGGCTGGACATGCAAGTGCAATGCAACGGGCACACAAAAATTAATTAATTCGATTAAAAGGATGCTTTCAAGTCTAATCCTTGAGTGAACCCAAAATCATAAATTCTGGTCTGCGAAACCAGAGATTCTGGGTTCGATCCCTAGCAGAGTTGCCAGATTGTAGATACCGGCATTTGGGCCTACTTTTAATTTTAACACATTTTTCAAATTCAAATTCAAATTCGAATACGAGTCGCCACTTAATTTTTAAAAGGAAAATTAAGAAACCATTTTAAAAGCAAACCGATCTTTTGCGAAACCAAAGATAAACTGGGTCCAGGGATTATGGAAAGAGAGGGGAAGGAGCCCGACGGACTAAAACACCCCCTCTCATCCTATCTCGCGATAGGCCTCTATTCCACATCCTTTTTAATTGAATTATTAATCTAAACATGCCCTCAACTAATACATATAAAAAATACATTACACAAGCATGTTGAAAAGGTTGCAAAATAGCTAACGACAAAATATTAATCATAAGCCACATAATTCAAATAGCCAGCAATATGATATGCAAATAGGGAACTAGAGAACTTACCCGGGATCTGGCCGCGAAATGGGAAACGTGCAATGCATACAAAGAATATAAATCCTAGGAAAAATGTCTCTAATCACATACACACATAAGGCAAGACCTAAGCTAAGGTGTCACGCATGGAGTCGAAAATTAATAAAATCAACAAATGAAATAAACTAGAGAAGAGATGAGAAGTCGTACGTCCAAAGCGCTACAAAACAAGGGTTAGTCCACATGCTTCACACAACAATATGACATCAAATAATCAATCCTAGATCTCTAGCTTAGATCTATCAAATAGAGGAAGAATTGATAAAACTATGAATTCCTTTTGATTAGTTAGAGCCATAGCATCTGTATAGATATACAAGTCTCAACTAAGAGCTAATGTGATGTCCATATAGGGGTGCTATAATCCCGACATGATCATAAGGAATCCATGGTTATGTTCAATTAGGTTCAACTAAGTCCAACTTTATCCAATAACTAGTTCTAATCATAAGCATCAATATACATGAATGAATGAATGAATATGAACAAGAATAAGATATGAATTTATTCACTAATTTGGATCACTTAGCCTCTGTATTTAGCTAAATTATCATTATTCAAAACATGATTTGGGTCCCAAGACATTAGGAAACCATTTAAGTTAAAATCAATGAGACTAGACAAAAACAGTGACTATTTTTCCTAAATTACAGAGAGCAGACCAAATTTTAAAAGGTAGAAACACCTACTTCCAACGGTTGGATCTTAATGATTTTTGGATATGATATGCCTCTGTGAGTCTAGTTTATAACCCAAAAAGAAAATCAAGGTTTGAACGGTTAGATCTCTGAGAATATGGAAAACACTAGACATCACTTAGGAATTTGCAACTCTCTGTCTAGAGATCTTGTACGATTTTCTAAAAATAGTAAACAAATGAGAAACACTTTGATTTTTTTTAGGGTATCTTTCTAACACATTGAAATACTTAGAAAAAATTATTTTGGGTCAAGAAAGATCGATTAAGGTTCTAATTTATTAATTTTAAAATGGACTTACTCTTCTGAAATTTTGGACAGAGAGTTGCTTGTTTTGAAATCACAAGACCAAACCATCTTAAGCATGGAATTTCATCAAAACAAAAATCACAGAGGTGCTTAAATGGGTTTTGAACATCGTCCAATTGGTCTTATCCAATTTCCAATGAACCATGATTTTATAAAAATCTTTGATCACAGTTGGTTTATGGACTCACTGCACCTTTGTTAAATTGATGTTCATATTTTGAATCAAACTTGATCCATGGTTCTAGAGAGAACTAGGATCAAGTATGATTATGATCATTGGAGTAAATAATGAAATATGAAGATGTTCACAGATTTAGCCTTAATGGATTTCCATCATAGATCTCATAGCATAGAGATTCCTAAGGTCTTACTTAATCTCAAGAATTTTGACTATAAACTATGAAAATCTACATCTAATTCAACTCTCAAACATATGATCCTTGAGGAAATTAGAACTATAATATGCTATTCTCCTCTCAAATTAATGGTCCTTGGAGACTAAATGAAATCCAAATCTACACAAACCTCTATGGAATATAGCATGAACCCCATAAGATTCTTGATGAGGAGATTCAAATCATGAGTTAAGACTTGAACTCAACCAACTATGTGTAGATATGACCATGATTCACTTTAATCTCCATATGGATCATAGGATCATAGAAAACTAAAGAATCAAACTCAAAGAGACTCAATAAGTTATATAAATTCTCATGAATCTTAAGAGAAAAAAAAATAGAAATAAAGAATCAAAGTTTACTTAGAGAAATTGGAACACAAATTCTTCAAAACTAAACTTATTTTAAACCCAAGGCACCAATTAGGTCCAAATTAATGAAATACTTATGAGATTCAATCACAAATTCTAAGTGGTGTGTGATGAAATGAGGTAGGAAGAGAGGTTTTGAAAATGTGTAAAAGTCCTAGAGCTATGAACTTGTGATTGAATTTGCCCAATTCTACCAAGGATTGAGAGGTTACCTCTATGACCTCAAGGATTTCTTCTATCTCTTGTGAAGCTCTTCCAAACAAATCTTCAAATTCTTCAACTATTCTTCAAATTCTTCAAGAAAACTCTCTTCCCCTCTCTCAATTCTCTCTATTGTATATATATATATATATCTCTTATCTATCTCAATTTGATTCAAAGGTTAAGTCCAAAAAGGTCCCAATAATAGAGATGAAGGTCTGTTTATATAGACCCACATTACAAGGTTAAATGGGTAAATTCGAGTGAAAACTCATATGCAAAGTTTTTCTTCTAGAATATGTGAGAAAAACAGTCTGTTACAGCGCGCGGCACTCGACGGCTTGCCTGCGGCACTTGCTGAGTGCCAAGCGGCACTCACTTGGCACTCAGTGAGTGCCGCCGGCTTCGCCGCGTGCCGCGGCTAACATAATCCTTGCCTTTTTTTTTTTTTAATTTTCAAAATATATGTTAACATAAACTTAATTATTTAGTAAAGTATATACTAATATACTTATATTTGTAATGTACTTTATTAGAATATACCCATATGCATGGTATATATTCTAATATATCATTTTATTTCTTTCTTTTTTTCTTTTCTTTTATTTTATCCTTTTCTCTTTTCTTTTCAAACTTCTTTTCAATTTTTCTCTCTCTTTTTTTTTTCTAGGATAAATCCCCAAACTGACTTTCTCATACGTTCTTTAATGTTCGAGTTTCTCCCGAATGCCCAATTCCTCTTTATTTTTTATTTTTGAAACTTGGTTCAAAGAATCTTTGAAGAATTTGAATTTTCTGGAAAAACTTCAAATTTCACCGGTCATCGTCATCATTGGTCTTTTACAGGTAACCAATCTCTGGATTTGATGTCTACAGGGGTGGAGCTAGGAATTTTGGCCAGGGGGGGCCTAGGCTATACGGGGGTTCGGGGGCAGCGCCCCCGAAAATTTTTTTTTTGGGGGTCTATTCATACATAATTGACAATTTTTTTAGGGTCTACTTATCTATAATTGTGATTTTTTGGGGATATACTTATAATATAAGTCTATTCGGTGACACGTAAATATTGTATAGTGTCTTTCAAAATTTTAAGGGGGTCTATTTCAAAAACGCATAAAATTATCACACTAAAAGTGTAATTTTTAAAATTTTAGGCGCATTTCCTTTGAGTTGTATATACCTGTATATTAATATATATGTAGTTGATAGCACTAAAATGGGCCTTAGACCCCTATGAGGGCCTAAACATAAGTTGAGGGAGGCCTAAACATAATTTGAGGGGGGCCTAAACATAATTGAGGGGGGGGCCTAAATGTAAAATACTAAAAAAACTTAGGGTAAAATTTTAATTCTCAAAATTTGAGGGGGGGCCAGCCTGGTCCCAATGTGCCTCCGCCAGTGGATGTTTAGTCAAAATCGGGGTGTCTACACCTCCAAAATCTGTTAGTCGACAAAATGGGGTGTCTACAGGGCGGCAAACAAAGTTTGCCCCTGATAATAGGGCTTTGATATGGTTATGGGCAAACACAAATTTATGGATCAAAGGCCTTGGGAGGCCTGCCTACTTTTCCCCAAGTAGGTATCAGGTCCAAAGTAGTTCAGCTTAGGTCTTGAAGAAAAGTGCCATTCAGGAAATTATTGACGACCGAACCAAGTAGGTTGCCTACGTATCCCAAAATGGAAATGAAGTCAATCATAGTTTAGCAATGTTAGAGGTTGTAGACACCCCATTTTGTCGGCTATCAGATTTAGGAGACCCATAGCTTGGTGGTTCACAATGATCGAAAAAGACTCAAAAGGACTCCTGAAAGTTAATTCTATTTCTCAAGATGCTCAGAATGACCAAAATGCCCCTGAAAGCTCGAAAACTCCCAGATTTGGACCAAAAGTTCTGGAAACATGCTATGTCGTAAGAAAAGTAAGAAAATGAGTTTTTAAGTAAAGTCAGATGAAATCGTCAGCTCCAGAGACCCCCAGAAGTTCCCAGAAAGTCCCCGTTGACCGGTTTGATAAGGTTTGATAAGGTTTGACAAGGTTTGACCAAGTTTGACCAAAATCGTCCAAATTCACCGAAATCATTCTAGATCATGTGGAAAGTATTCAAGTAAGTTTTAAAATAAGATCGCACGAAAACGTCAGCTCCTGGGAGCTCCTAGAGGTTTCCAGAACTTCCCGCGAATCCCAAGTTTGACCAATTTGACCAAAAGTTGACTTTTAAACCGGAGCACAATAAGAAATTTTAAACATTTTTCATGAATACTAAAGGTCAATAGCTTTCCAACGGTATATCACACACAATTTTCAGATTTAAAACGAGTTTATTATGAATTTTCGAAGGCGAAAAAGGCGATCAAATCGGCTTTTATCGCAAATACCGCAAAACTTTTCAAAGTGTCATATCTCCGAACTATTTTTTTTTATGTCAAATAGACTCCATTACCTTTCCAACGGTATATCACAACCTCAATTTGGAGTTCGTATACATTTTCTGTGAATTTCGGACGAAATAAGGCCTTTTTGCGAATACCGGAACCTCTGGGGGCCTAAACAGCATTATCTGGACGAAGGAGTAGTGCCGCCGCGGCACTGGCCCACTGCCACCGTGACACAGGCCCAGTGCCACCGCGAAACTCTCCCCCAGAATAGTCATTTTTGTAATTTTGATTGGGGGTCCAATTTAATTAATTAGAAATCAAAACGACGTAGTTTTGGTTCCCAGCTTATTTTGGACCAATGGGAGACCTTTTATACTTCTTAAAATCCCATTTACCACCCCTCATTTGCCTATAAAAGAAGCAATTTACTTCCATTTAGGGGAGAGACATGGAAGCTTAGAGAGAGCTTAAGAAGAAACTCTAGAGAAATGTAGTGAGAGAAAGAGAAGAAGTAGTCTTCTTCTTCTATTTTTTCCATCAAAGTGAGTTTTCTTTTTACTTGAGTTTGTTATCAAAAATTCAATCATCCAAACATTTCTTTCACCACCATTCTTGAGTATTCATGAGATAGGAAGCTACTTCCATGTCCAAATGTCACCATATATGAGTGAGACACCAAGCTACAAGTCCAACATAACATTGATTATCATATATTGATTGCTATTTACTTGCTTGTTTATATATATGTTCATCTCTTCTTATCTCATTTCTTTTTATTTTTCTTTGTTTACTTACTTGTTCTTCATCATCTAAATGATGACATGAAGTTTGAGGTGAGTGAATCCTTATGGATAGTAGCTCTTGAGCTCAAAAACATGTTTGATAGATGATGATTATAACTTCAATACCTCCAAGGTATCCTTGAAGTTATGTTCAAATGAAAATAAATCTCTCTAATAATATTGGGAGTTCTTGATGATGAGTTTGATGTTGATATTTCAAGAGGTAATAATCTCTACTTGATGTTGAAAATATGCTTTCAAAACCTGTATTTCAAAACCCCTCATTTTGATCTCATGAAAGAAAACTCGAGCTTTTTTTTCCAAAATCTTCAAAACAGTGAGTCAAAACAATGAGTGATCTGAGTTCAAAGATTTTTCTAGAACTCAATACTTAATGTATGGATGCAAGACCACTTGGAAAGTCTTCATAAATCACTAGAGAACACCCATGATTTTTGGTTTGACTTGGAAATACTTGAAAATGGTCCATTTGGACCGAAACATTCCTTCCAAACATTCTGTCTCTGCTGTCACAGCAGTTTGGTTGACTTTCAACTTGTTTTACAGAAACCTTTTCCAAAACGAGTGGTCCTAACTTATTTTTCCCTTGAACTTCAATGTCTTAGTGAACATTCTGTATAAAATGGGCCTCTAGATCATTTGTTTTCATTTTTTATGATATTTTGACATTTCAGTCGACAGTACGAACTCTGTTTCTAAGTAACCTCCATTGTTCATATGATTTCTCTCAATATGTAATAGTTATTAAAGATTGGCTTTTTGGGTTGTGTTCTAAACACAATAAGGAAGATCTCCATAAAAAATCATGCATTGAAAATATACCTAACTCCTCCTGCTTTCCATTTTCGCAAGATCATGTTACTGTTCTGTCCACTATTCACAACAAGCATACTTTTACTCCCATTCTTTGATTTGATGCTTACATGCACTCCAAATTAGCTCATGTCTTAGGAAATAGTTCATAATACATTTTTACATGTCCCATGATTTCATTCATTCATTCATTCATACATATTCTAGACTTCTAAGTCATTCTAGGAATCCATGAACATAAAACTCACTACAACCTTAGCACATTCTAGATACATACATTGCATCTATGCAAGATTTGGGGCTTTCATGGCCCCTAATCTAAGAAGATTATAAGGAACGAATTTGATCACACGTCCATGTTTCCCCCTTGATCCAATCTTCCTTTCTCATCCGTCCCGGGGATTGAGAGGTCTTCTTTTTCTCAAAGATTAACATGCATCATACTAGCTTGCTACGCATATTTTAACTTCTTTGATTATTTGTTTCAAGAAAAATTCATGTCCCCTTTAGATTAGGGAAACTTAATTACTTGATACGTGATTAGACAATTTTTCCTAGGTTTACTTGTGTGATCTTTCACTTTGCATTGTATGATATTTGGCTTAGATCTTATGAATGATATCTTATCTTTAGATCTTCCATTTCAAATTTTCTTATGTGATGTAATATACTATCATAGTATTAATTGTCGAACCATACTTAGTATAAGATGATTATTTGGATGGTAATTGAGACCCGTCGAAAGACGGGGCGAGTTGAGGGTGTTTTAGTCACGACAAAGGCTCCTTCCTCTCTCGTACCAAAATCCCGAGCCAAGTTCTTTGGTTATGAAGGGTCGGTGCCCTTTATCCGTTTGGGTGAGTCAAAATTAGGTTTCTTGGTTCCTTAAAGACCAAGTGGCGACTCTGTATCTGCTTTCAACATACCATTCTCTTTCTTTGATCAAAATCAAATTTTAAACAAAAACAAACAAGAGGTGGAATCCCGCATGTCCACAATCTGGCAACTCTGCTGGGGATTTTTATTTTAAAACAAAATAATTAATACAGAGGTTTGACTCATAAGAAGTATCCTTAAAATCATCTTTTTACTGTGTCTGGTTCACCGCATTGCACTCTTGCATTTCCTCCCTCAGACTGTGTCTGAAATGCGGCGCTGACATTGTTTAGGTCTTGCTGTGCCAGGGCATAAGTCACCGTTGAAACTGTACCTTCCAAGGTATATCAAAAAGAGTAAAATCCTCCGTACTGTGTCTCTGACGGTATATTGGAACTCTCGTCAACGGACCCTCTTTGACTAAACTCAGCCTTTGCATATAGATTCCTGTAGAACCTTTCATAGGACTGTTCATTTATCTTAATTTTCAGATAGGACAATGTGATATGATTGCTGTATGCCCTGACGGGATTACTTGTGCGGTGTAGACACTTATGTGGCATGAGGCAGAACCTCTTTCTTATGATTCCCAAGGCAATCACTAACATGTGATCACATTGAGTTGACTTGCCTAGGCACCATGACAAGGATGTCTGCTCCATGCTCACAAAGATATACACCGCAAACCTTGTTTGTCGGTCCTAAGACATAGGAGTATGAAAACCTACTAGACAGTATGATCACCATCACCTCATATATACCTGTTTCTTCCGAAAACTCTGTCCAATTTATCTAGATTTTCCAGAAATTCTAATTTCTCCCAGAAACCCTGTCTAAATTTCTCAGAAGTTCCCAAAATACCAGTTTCTCCTAGAAACTCTGTCCAAAGTTCTCAGAAATACCCAAAATAACAGTTTCTCCCAGAAACTCCGTCCAAATTTCTCAGAAATACCCAAAATACCAGTTTCTTCTAGAAACTCCGATTTCCCAAAATACATCAGTTTCTTCCAAAAACTCTGTCCAGATATATCCTAGAAACTCTGCCCAACTCCCAGACATAACCAGAAACTCTATCCGGATATCCCAGAAATACCCAGATATAACCAGTTTCTCCCAGAAACTCCATTAAAATATCATAGATTTCCCAGAACACCAATTTCTCCCACAAACTCTATCCAAACTTCTCGAAATATCTTGGAAACCCCTGTTATCCCCTAGTGATCATATTGGAAAGAAAATTTAGCACACTCTGTATGGCTAGGACCTTACTTGCTTAACTGTTATCTGTTAGAAGTAGGAGCATCATTGTGGACACGCGGAATTCCACCACTTTTGTTTGTTTTCGTTTGAAATTTGATTTGGATCAAAGAAAAAAATGGTCTGTTGAAAACAGATACAGAGTCGCCACTTGGTCTTTAAGGAACCAAGAAACCTAATTTTGACTCACCCAAACATATAAAGGGCACCGGCCCTTCATAACCAAAGAACTTGGCTCGGGGTTTTGATACGAGAGAGGAAGGAGCCTTTGTCGCGACTAAAACACCCTCAGCTCGCCCCGTCTTTCGACGGGCCTCAATTAGTATCCAAATAATCATCTTATACTATGTATGGTTCAAAAATTAATACTATGATAGTATATTACATCACATAAGAAAATTTGAAATGGAAGATCTAAAGATAAGATATCATTCATAAGATCTAAGCCAAGTATCACACAATGCAAAGTGAAAGATCACACAAAATAAACCTAGGAAAAATCGTCCAATCACATATCAAGTAATAAAGTTTTCCTAATCTAAGGGGACATGAATTGTTCTTGAAACAAATAAATCAAAGAAAACAAGAATGCTTAGCAAGCTAGAATGATGCATGTTAATCTTTGAGAAGAGAAGATCTCTCAATCCCCGGGACGGATGAGAAAGGATGATTAGATCGAGGGGAAGCATGAATGTGTGATCATGATCATTCCTTATAATCTTCTTAGATTAGGACTCACAAAAGCCCCAAATCTTGCATGAATGCAATGTATGATCCTAAAATGTGCAAAGGTTGTAGTGTGTTTGTGTACATGGACTTTCTAAAGTGACTTAAAAGTCTAGAGAATGAATGAATGTATGAATGAAATCATCATGGGATATGTACAAATGTATTATGAACTATTTCCTAAGACATGAGCCACTTTGGAATGCATGTAAGCATCAAATCAAAGAATGAAAGTTAGAATGTGCTTGCTGTGAATAGTGGACAGAACAGTAACATGATCTTTTAGAAATTAAAAAGAGGGGTTAAGAATGTTTTCAATGCATGATTTTTATGGAGATCTTCCTTATTGTTTCTAGAACACAACACAAAAAGCCAATCTTCAATAACTATCACAGATTGAGAGAAATCATATAAACAATAGAGATCACTAAGAAACATAGTCCGTACTGTCGACCGAAATGTTGAAAAATATTAGAAAATGAAAACGAATGATCTAGAGGCCCATTTTATACAGAACGTTCCCTAAGACATTGAAGTGTAAGGGAAAAATAAGTTGGGACCACCCAATTTGGAAAACATTTTCTGAAAAAGAAGTTGGAAGTCAACCAAGCTGCTGTGACAGCAGAGGCAGAATGTCTGGAAGGAATGTTTGGGTCCAAATGGACCATTTCCAAGTATTTCCAAGTTAAACCAAAAATCATGGGTGTTCTCTAATGAGTTAGGAAGACTTTCCAAGTGGCTTGCATCCATACATTGAGTATTGAGTTCTAGAGAAATCACTGTTTTGACTCACTGTTTTGAAGATTTTGGGAAAAACTAGAGTTTTCTTTCTTGAAATCAAAATGAGAGGGATTGAGAGGGGTTTTGAAATAGAGGTTTTGAAAGTATATTTTCAACATCAAATAGAGATTATAACCTCTTGGAATATCAACATCAAACTCATCATCAAGAACCCCCAATATTATTGGAGAGATTTATTTTCATTTGAACATAACTTCAAGGATACCTTGGAGGTATTGAAGTTATGATCATCATCTATCAAACATGTTTTTGAGGTCAAGAGCTACTATCCATAAGGATTCACTCACCTCAAACTTCATGTCATCATTTAGATGATGATGAACTAGTAAGTAAATAAAGAAAATAAAAAAGAAATGAGGTAAGAAAAGATGAACATTATATAAACAAGCAAGTAAATAACAATTAATAGATGATGATCAATGTGATATTGGACTTGTAGCTTGGTGTTTCACTCATAGATTTTGACATTTGGACATGGAAGCAGCTTCCTATCTCATGAATGCTCAAGAATGAGGGTTGGAGTGGACTTTGAATGTGAAGTATATAGAAGGATAATGGAAGAAAACAAGATTAAAACTCACTTTTTATGGAAAATCAATGGGAGAAGCTCCCTTTCTCTCTTCTAAACCTATCTCTATCTCTCTTCTTCTCTACAAGTTTTCAAGCTTTGCCCTTGACCCCCCCCCCCCCCCCCCCCAAAATGAAGAGCAATGGGGGGTTTATATACGCTAATTTGGGGTGGTTTTGGGGTTTTAGAAGTACTCCCATTGGTCCAAAACAACAGAAAATATAAAACTACATCGTTTTGGTTTTTAATTAATCAAATTGGACCCCCAAAAGAAATTACAAAAATATACTATTCTGGAGGAGAGTGCCGCGGCGTCACTGGGCCAGTGCCGCGGTGGCAGTGGGTCAGTGCTGCTGCGGCATTGCTCCTCCTTCGTCCAGATAATTGTATTTAGGCCCCCAGAGGTTTCGGTATTCGCGAAAAGGCCCTATTTTGTCCGAAATTCATAAAAAATGCATACGAACTCCAAATTGAGGTTGTGATATACCGTTGGGAAGGTAATGGAGTCTATTTTACATAAAAAATAATTCGGAGATAGGTCACTTTGAAAAGTTTTGCGGTATTTGCGATAAAAGCCGATTTGATCGCCTTTTTCGCCTTCGAAAATTCACAATAAACTCGTTTTAAATCCAAAAATTATGTGCGATATACCGTTGGAAAGCTATTGACCTCTAGTATCTATGAAAAATATTTGAAAATTATTACGGTGCTCCAGTTCTAAAGTCAAATTTTGGTCAAACCGGTCAAACTTGGGATTCCCAGTAAGTTTTGGAAGCCTCTGATAGCCCCCAGGAGCTGACGTTTTCGCTCGATTTTCTTTTAAAACTCATTTTAATACTTTCCACATGATCTAGAATGATCCCGGTGAATTTGGACGATTTCGGTCAAACCTGGTCAAACTGATCAACGGGGACTTTCCAGGAACTTCCGGGACTTCCGAGGGTCTCTGGGAGCTGACGATTTCATCTGATTTTACTTAAAAACTCATTTGTTTTACTTTTCTTACAACATAGCATTTTTCCAGAACTTTTGAACCAAATCTGGGAGTTTTCGGGCTTTCAGGGGCATTTTGGTCATTCTGAGCATTTTGAGAAATATAGATAACTTCCAGGAGTCCTTTTGAGTCTTTTTCGATCATTGTGAACCAACAAGCTATGGGTCTCCTAAATTTGATAGCCGACAAACTGGGGTGTCTACAATCATATAGATTAGGGCTTAGATCCGCATGCTTGTCTCATTTGCATACACCATTCCTATCGGTCTGCACGCACTGTTTCAGTTAGGCTATACACGAGTCAGTCCACGTCTGTTAACATCATTATAGTTGTCATCTCAATCATCACTGTTAAAAGTCTGACACAGTCTTTTCACACCTATATGTCAGTACAAGTTTTGAACACCCAGGATCTGCATTTGTGAGTCAGAGGATTAGGGAGTCACATTGTCAGAATCACTCAGACGAAAGTCAGCTTTATGGATCCAGAAGGTTTGGAGGCAAGAATGACAGAAATGATCAACCAACAGTCTGACCGGTTGGCCCAAGTTTTAGCCTTTATGGAAGAACTAAAACAGCAACAACCACAATACCCACCTGGGTTCTTACTGCCACCGGGGTTTATACCACTACCACCACCAGGGTTTGCACCACCTCCCGAGAATAATGTAGATGATGATTGGTTTAATGGGGCCCCACCACCTGTACTTGATAAGAAAATTCAAGAAAAACTAGATAAAGTCGACAAGCTTGAGAACATACTGAGAAAGAGTAAGGGGGTCGACGATTACATGTTAGATCTAGAAGGATTGTTTGAGCCCAATAAATTAAAGCTACCTGAGAACTTCAAGATGCCTGAAATTGATCGTTTTGATGGAACTGGGAATCCGAAGAGCCACATAAAGTTCTGCATGAGTGTTTTCCAATCAATGGGCTGTACCCATGAGCACATTGCAATGTTGTTCCCTCAAACCCTCACCAAGGCTGCTCTATCCTGGTTTCTGGCCTTGGAGGTTTCTAAGACGCGGACTTGGGAAGATATAGTCCAGGTTTTCGTTGATCATTACTCTTATAACCAAGAGCTCGATGTCACCATCCAGGATCTGGAGACTACCCGGCAGAACTTCAATGAGTCCTTCGCTGCGTTCTTGAGTAGATGGAGGAACAAAGTGGCCCAAATGACCCACCGACCAGTCGAAAAGGAACAAGTCCGGATGTTGATCAAGAATCTACAGCCGCTGTACCATGAGAAACTATTCTACCAGTCCATCTCAACATTTGAAGAACTGTTTGAGATTGGGACTAGAATTGAGGTTGCAATCAGGGAAGGGAAAATGAAGAATGAAGAATCACAAAGCCAGTCCAAGAGGCCCGACTACTCCCGAAGCCCTTCGGATGTCAACGCCTTTAGTAACCAACCCATGGCCTATTCTCCCCAACCATACCAACTCATAAACCAAAACCAGCTCACCTAGCCGCCCCTACCAAAATAGGGTACCCCCGTGACTTTTCCAAGCTAGATATCTCCCCCTCCGTAGCCTTAGGCTGCCTGCTAAAAAAGGGACACCTCCAACTCCTTCAGCCTCATGCCGATCCCCCACCACCTAATTGTGACCTGTCCAAACGATGTGCCTACCACCAAGGCCCAGGCCATGACACCAACCGGTGTATACGTCTCCGCCATGATATCCAAGACCTCATTGATCGAGGAATCATCGAGCCACCACCCATTCAACCCCATGTCACCTAGCCCATGACCTATCCTTTCAAATGATCCCTTTTATTGACACCCATGAATGTTGAATCCGTGCAGTGGAGCGATAGTGTTTGGAACTTCTGCTAAAAATAATAATAATAATAAATGGGTCACAAAGACACTCCATTTGAGACCAAGTCAATTCTGTTCTATATTTTGACTCTATTTCAAGTTTGATCTTGTGGTCGAGTCTGTCTGTCATCGAGTTGTTGTGAGTCTGTATCGAGTAATGTAATCATTCTCTTGTGATGGAATGAAGTCTCATCTTGCCTAATCTAATGTGTATAATCATAAGTGCATGAATCGCTGAACTGAAAATGTCACTTTTCAAATTACCATGTATATTACTCTGCTAATAAATTTTTGCATCAAACAGAAAAAAAAAAACAAAAAAAGAGAATCCCAAAAAGGCCAAAGTCAATTTCGCGCTGACCCCAAAGAAGAGTTGAGAATTGAATAGTCTTACTTTAAAAATTTAAAGATGCTTTTGCTTAAATCTCAAAAAGACATACTTGAGACTGATTTGGGGCTTGCCCAACACCCTTTCCACCATTTCAAAGCCTTGGGTCCAACCCAATTAATAGCCATGCGAATCTGTGTGAACTTGGTCCTTGATGGTAGCCAAACACTTCAGTGAGTTTCATCTCCACTTTAAAAAAAAAAAAAAGAAGAAAAAAAAAGAAAAGCTCGCTAGGTTGAAAACCCGAAAGGGCACCTAGGCAAAAGTTAGAGCTGAAAAGGTATTGATTTCCAAGATCTGACCCTAGCCAGCCAAAATGATTTTACAAATGAGAGAATTGTACAATTCAAGGTACATCATAAAAATGTGCCTAGATCACATTTCAAAGGCTCGGAACGACCACACATAAATCCCGAGAACTGACGTGCACATTCTGGAATTTTGAGATTATGATCGGAAGATCTCACATAAATCAACTATGTGAAAAGGAAAGTTGACTGGCTAGGCGAAAGTGAAAAGGATCAATCCTCAGAAAAAAGAAAAGAAAAGAAAAGAAAAGAACGGGAGACTGAAACTGAATCTTCTTATTCAAGGCTACCACAAGTGACCTAAGTTTGAACTCCTTTGACGATTGCCTTGAACTACGCTCGACCTGATTCCCACTCGGGGATACGTAGGCAACCGTATTGGTTCAGTCAACCCCATGACCCCCTTTTCTTCAAAACTTTGCCCTGAACTACGCTTGACCTGATTCCCGCTCAGGGGATACGTAGGCCAACTACATCGGTTTGGTCGACACCATCATAATCAACCCCTTTTCTTTCAAAACTTTGGCCCGAACTATGTTGGACCTGATCCCCGTCGGGGGTACGTAGGTAGACTTTCAAAAAGAAAAGAAGGATGGCTCGCTAGGTCACAAATCCGAAAGGACTCCTAGGCAAAGGCTAGAGCTAAATCCAAGGTGAGCAATAACAAAAGAAATAAAAGAGCTCGCTAGGTCACCTAACTAGTGCCTAGGCAAGAGTTATGAGCATTTGAGAGATTAAAGTCACGGTCCTTGCCTCAAGCCAGAAAATCACTTTCCACACTAGGGGAAAACTTCGGCTACTCACCTCGTTTGCCTGAATTCTACTATCTATCCTTCATACAAGGGGCAAACTTCGGTCACCTACCTCGTTTGCCCTAAACCTCCAATAAACCATCATTCCAAACTAGGGGCAAACTTCGGTCACCCACCTCGTTTGCCTATGAATTCCACTTCGTACACCTCAAACTAGGGGAAAACTTCGTTTGCCTAACACGATCCCTTCACACCAAGGGCGAGTTCTCAAGTCACCAAGTTGTTTTGAAATTTTTTGAAATGGAGCATCTTTTATTCTAAAAGCTAAGGCACTAATTCAAAGCACTTCCTGGGAGAAGTAGAGAATTGATTAGATCAATAGGGAGGAATTTTCAAAAATAAGATTTATCAGCAAAGTGCTGTCATATTAAGATGTGGAGTGAACATAAAAGATGAGCGGTACATCATTCATGATGAAGGCACATTGGATCGTGGCAATTTGAGAATTTTATGTCCAAGTCAATCCTTCTTTGTTTGAGTCAGTAGTAATCTGATCAAAAGTGCGTCAGAGATCGAGGTTTCATATAAACTAACCCAACTTTCCTTGTCGTTCTTGTTAAGTCCATTTGTAAGTCCATTTGTCATGATGGTCTCAAATGTGTGGGTTAAAGGTGATTCCCAATTATTAAAAAAAAAAAAAAACTTTGGATATAAGCAGAAGTACCAAACATTATTACTACACCAGTCAAGATTGTAAACATGAGAAGTGTCCTAGGTACGAGTGGCATAAACTCGTAAGTGGTTGCAAACTACAAACCGATAGTTGTTTCTCAAGGTGGCTGATCGGAGGAAATATCGCCAATACCAAGAAACTATTGATGATGTGTTGATGAGGTATGTCGATGAGACGTGTTGTTGAGGTGTTTTAGGGCTCAGAGACCAGATGTATTGATGAGGAGTGTTGATAAGATGTGTTTTAGGGCTCAGAGTGCAGATATTTTGATAAGATGTATTGTTGAGGTGTTTAGTGTTCAACGTCCAAGTGTGTTGTTGAGGAGCATCAGATGTATCGAGGGGCATAAGATATGTTGAGGAACATCCTTGAAGAGTTGAGGAGCATCAGATTTGTTCAGGAGCATCTTTGAAGAGTGAAGGAGCTTCAAATGTGTAGAGGATCATTGTTGAGGAGGAGCATCAGATGTGTCGAGGAACATCAGGAGAGTTGAAAAGCATTATTGGATCATCGAGGAACATCAGAAGAGTTGAGAAGCATTGAGGAACATCAGAAAAGTTGAGAAGCTTTCTTGGAGCATCGAGGAACATCAGAACAGTTGAGAAGTATCATTAAAGAGTCGAGTAACATCAGATTTGTTGAGAAGCATCGTTGAAGAATTGAGGAATATCAGATGTGTTGAGGAGCATCAGATTTGTTGAGGAGCATCGTTGAAGAGTTGAGGAACATCAGATGTGTTGAGGAGCATCAGATTTGTTGAGGAGCATCAGAAGAGTTAAAAAGCATCACTGAAAAGTCGAGGAGCATCGTTAAGATTTGAAGAACACCGTTGAGAATCAAGAAGCATTGAGAAGCACCGTCACAGATTTGAGGAGCAACATAAGCGTCGTTGAGAATTGAGGATCATCATTGAAATTTGAGAAGCACCGTTGAGACTCTGAGAGTCATCGAGTCCATAGTATCACGATTAAGGGGAGCACGAGTCAAGTCTAGAGAGTCACTTCACCCAACACAACAAATTGGCCATAACATGACACATAGCCCATCGGTTGCGGCACACACAAATCACAAAGCCCACTAGGAGTGGCAAACACACCATAATCATTCTTTTGAGCACCGTAGTGTCACTTTGAGCACCAACGCTCTTCCTTGGGTAAGACCCCCGGGTCGAGATCCTTCATAAAGTCTATTAGTCATAGCAAAGCATAAATCACCAAGCCCACTGAGAGTGGCGAATACGCAGAATACATGTACTAGGACCACAAGCACTTTAGAACATAACACAAGTATGACACAAGTCCACTTGGAGTGGTATACTCCACAACACCAGTTCATGCTAGGATCAGAACACTAGACATGATAGGACTCAGGACAAAATTCATATCACATCCATGCATTGCATATCACTCTTATAGCATAGCATCCGCTTGATTGTTGTGTATGTGCATGTGTGGTTTATTCCTTTGTGCCCCGAACTACGTCCTGGTCTGATTTCCCTTGGGATACGTAGGCAGCTCACGCAGAGCGCGACCAGCACTAGCCTCAGCATCATTGCATCTTTTGCAATGCTTTTATCCTAAATCTCCAAAAATACCTGTCTCTTCAAAGCTTTGGCACTCGCTTGCGACATGCG
Organism: Hydrangea macrophylla; assembly: GCA_033977485.1. Lineage (NCBI taxonomy): Eukaryota > Viridiplantae > Streptophyta > Magnoliopsida > Cornales > Hydrangeaceae > Hydrangea > Hydrangea macrophylla. Next base: position 83,173,317 of record CM066987.1, read on the forward strand.
TTGCTTCGCAAGTTCATGCCAAAGAGGGGCAAACTGTAGACACCCCATTTTGCCGGCTATCAGATTTAGGAGACCCATAGCTTGGTGGTTCACAATGATCGAAAAAGACTCAAAAGGACTCCTGAAAGTTAGTTCTATTTCTCAAGATGCTCAGAATGACCAAAATGCCCCTGAAAGCCCGAAAACTCCCAGATTTGGTCCAAAAGTTCTAGAAACATGCTATATCGTAAGAAAAGTAAGAAAATGAGTTTTTAAATAAAGTCAGATGAAATCGTCAGCTCGCAGAGACCCTAGGAAGTTCCCAGAAAGTCCCCGTTGATCGGTTTGACCAAGTTTGACCAAGTTTGACCGAAATCGTCCAAATTCACCAAAATCATTCTAGATCATGTGAAAATTATTGAAGTAAGTTTTAAAAGAAGATCGCACGAAAACGTCAACTCTTGGGAGCTCCCAGAGGTTTCCAGAACTTTCCGGGAATCCCAAGTTTGACCAAAAGTTGACTTTAAAACTGGAGCACCATAACAATTTTTAAACATTTTTCATGGATACTAAAGGTCAATAGCTTTCCAACGGTATATCACACACAATTTTCGGATTTAAAACGAGTTTATTATGAATTTCCGAAGGCAAAAAAGGTGATCAAATCGACTTTTATCGCAAATACCGCAAAACTTTTCAAAGTGACCTATCTCCAAACTATTTTTTTTATGTAAAATAGACTCCATTACCTTTCCAACGGTATATCACAACCTCAATTTGGAGTTCGTATACATTTTCTGTGAATTTCGGACGAAATAGGGCCTTTTCGCGAATACCGGAACTTCTGGGGGCCTAAACAGCATTATCTGGACGAAGGAGGAGTAGTGCGGCCACAGCACTGGCCCACTGCCGCCGCGGCACAGGCCCAGTGCCACCGCGGCACTCTCCCCCAGAACAGTCATTTTTGTAATTTTGATTGGGGGTCCAATTTGATTAATTAGAAATCAAAACGACGTAGTTTTGGTTCCCAGCTTATTTTGGACCAATGGGAGACCTTTTTATACTTCTTAAAATTCCATTTACTACCCCTCATTCGCCTATAAAAGAAGCAATTTACTTCATTTAGGGGAGAGACATGGAAGCTTAGAGAGAGCTTAGGAAGAAACTCTAGAGAAATATAGTGAGAAAAAGAGAAGAAGTAGTCTTCTTCTTCTATTTTTTCCATCAAAGTGAGTTTTCTTTTTACTTGAGTTTGCTATCAAAACTTCAATCATCCAAACATTTCTTTCACCACCATTCTTGAGTATTCATGAGATAGGAAGCTACTTCCGTGTCCAAATGTCACCATATATGAGTGAGACACCAAGCTACAAGTCCAACATCACATTGATTATCATATATTGATTGCTATTTACTTGCTTGTTTATATATATGTTCATCTCTTCTTACCTCATTTCTTTTTATTTTTCTTTATTTACTTACTTGTTCTTCATCATCTAAATGATGACATGAAGTTTGAGGTGAGTGAATCCTTATAGATAGTAGCTCTTGACCTCAAAAACATGTTTGATAGATGATGATTATAACTTCAAAACCTCCAAGGTATCCTTGAAGTTATGTTCAAATGAAAATGAATCTCTCTAATAATATTAGGAGTTCTTGATGATGAGTTTGATGTTGATATTTCAAGAGGTCATAATCTCTACTTGATGTTGAAAATATACTTTCAAAACCTCTATTTCAAAACCCCTCTTAAAACCCCTCATTTTGATCTCAAGAAAGAAAACTCTAGTTTTTTTCCCCAAAATCTTCAAAACAGTGAGTCAAAATAGTGAGTGATCTGAGTTCAAAGATTTCTATAGAACTCAATAATCAATGTATGGATGCAAGACCACTTGGAAAGTCTTCATAACTCATTAGAGAACACCCATGAGTTTTGGTTTGACCTGGAAATACTTGAAAATGGTCCATTTGGACCGAAACATTCCTTCCAAACATTCTGTCTCTGCTGTCACAGCAGCTTGGTTGACTTTCAACTTGTTTTACAGAAAACGTTTCCAAAACGAGTGGTCCTAACTTATTTTTCCCTTGAACATAAATGTCTTAGGGAACTTTATGTATAAAATGGGTCTCTAGATCATTTGTTTTCATATTTTAAGATTTTTTGACATTTCAGTCAATAGTACGAACTCTGTTTCTGAGTAACCTCCATTGTTCATATGATTTCTCTCAATATGTAATAGTTATTAAAGATTAGCCTTTTGGGTTGTGTTCTACACATAATAAGGAAGATCTCCCTAAAAAAGCATGCATTGAAAACATTCCTAACTCCTCTTTTCCATTTCCACAAGATCATGTTACTGTTCTGTCCACTATTCACAGCAAGCATACTTTTACTCCCATCCTTTGATTTGATGCTTACATGCACTCCAAATTAGCTCATGTCTTAGGAAGTAGTTCATACTACATTTTTACATGTCCCATGATGATTTCATTCATTTATTCATACACATTCTAGACTTCTAAGTCATTCTAGGAATCCATGAACATAAAACACACTACAACCTTGGCACATTCTAGATACATACATTGTATCCATGCAAGATTTGGGGCTTTCATGGCCCTAATCTAAGAAGATTACAAGGAATGAATTTGATCACATGTCCATGTTTCCCCCTTGATCCAATCTTCCTTTCTCATCCGTCCCGGGGATTGAGAGGTCTTCATTTTCTCAAAGATTAACATGCATCATACTAGCTTGCTAAGCATATTTTAACTTCTTTGATTATTTGTTTCAAGAACAATTCATGTCCCCTTTAGATTAGGGAAACTTAATTACTTGATACGTGATTAGACGATTTTTCCTAGGTTTACTTGTGTGATCTTTCACTTTGCATTGTATGATATTTGGCTTAGATCTTATGAATGATATCTTATCTTTAGATCTTCCATTTCAAATTTTCTTATGTGATGTAATATACTATCATAGTATTAATTGTTGAACCATACTTAGTATAAGATGATTATTTGGATGCTAATTGAGGCCCGTCGAAAGACGGGGCGAGTTGAGGGTGTTTTAGTCACGACAAAGGCTCTTTCCACTCTCGTACCAAAACTTCGAGCCAAGTTCTTTGGTTATGAAGGGCCGGTGCCCTTTATCCGTTTGGGTGAGTCAAATTTAGGTTTCTTGGTTCCTTAAAGACCAAGTGGCGACTCTGTATCTACTTTCAACAGACCATTCTCTTTCTTTGATCAAAATCAAATTTCAAACAAAAACAAACAAGAGATGGAATCCCGCGTGTCCACAGAGGTCTTGAAAGAGAATAGCTTAAGCAAAATAATTTTTAGGCTATCTAGGTTGATCGACTGTTTGAATTCAACTACATCTAGGTCCATAAGATAGGCAACTCCTCCGGAGAGGAGAGTTTTAATGACATATGGCCTGACCCAATTAGGTTTGAATTTTCCTTTAGGATCATAAACGTGCGCTTAAGTTCTTTGTGAACCAGGTCACCCTCAGCAAGCTTTCTTGGCCGGACCTTTTTGTTGAAAGCAAGAGCTATCCTTTTATAATATCCCCGAATATGATTTAGCGCGACCAATCTCTTCTCATCAAGCAACATAAACTCCTCATACCTTCCTCGTATCCATTCAAGTCCAGTTACTTCACATTCTGCCAAAACCCTAAGCGAGTGTATTTCCACTTCAACCGGAAGAACAGCTTCCATCCCGTAAACCAACGAATATGGCGTAGCTCCTGTAGAGGTTCTTACAGAGGTCCGATATCCCCACAATGCAAATAGCAGTTTCTCATGCCAATCCTTATACATATCTATCATTTTTTTCCAGGATTGCTTTAACATTCTTATTTGCTACTTCTACTGTCCCATTTGTCTGTGGTCAGTAGGGAAAACTGATGGTGGGTGATCCTATATTTTTCTAGAAGTGGGATGACGTCCCCCTAAAAATGACTGCCATGATCAGAAATGAATTCATTTGGAACCCCATATTTGCAAATTATATTCTTCTGAATGAAGCTCACCACATCCTTGGCTTTCAGGGTCGCATATGACACCGCTTCTACCCATTTAGTAAAATAATCAATTGCCACGATTATGTACCAGTGTCCGTTGGATACCTTTGGAACTATTTAATCGATAATATCAATACCCCACACAAAGAACGGCTAAGGCGTGGTCATACTATAGAGTTGGGAGGGTAGGGTGTGCATCAGGTTTGCATGGATTTGACATTTATGACACCTCTTGACATATTCATAGCAATACCTATCCAGAGTCGTCCAGTAGTATCCCTATCGGATTATCTTCTTTACAAGCATGTGCCTATTTATATGGGATCCACAAAGTCCTTCTATCTCTCCCATAATTTTTCTTGCTTCTTTTCCAAACAAACATTCCAAATTATACTCAGTATACAATTTCTTCCATAATTTATCTACATAGATCAGAAACTGGGTGGAGGACCTCCGTATCGCCTTCTTATCCTTTTATGAGGCTCCCTCAGGGTATTCTACTCTCTCAATAAATTTCCAAACGTCTAGATTCCAAGGTACTTCATCTTCTTCTTCATCAAGAGCTGCGATCATTTCAAACGAAGGTTGGTTCCTCTCTTCTATAGACAACGGGATTATACTAATTCTTACTGGGATTTGAATCATAGATGCTAAGGTTGCTAGGGAGTCGGCTAATTGATTTTCTTCATGGGGGAGGTAATAAAATGAAATCTGCTTGAACCATACCTTCAGACTTTCCAGATACTCATGGTAAGGTCTCAACTTTTCATGTTTCACTCTCCAATCACCTTGCACCTGGGATATAATCAAATCAGAATCTCCAAAGATGTCAATCCTCTCCACATTTAAAGCTAGGGCTCCTTCCATCCCAATTATGCAGGCTTTATACTCTTCCATGTTATTGGTCGAGTTATACTTAAGCTTAACGACTAGCGGGGTGGGGGCTCCGCTGGGTGATATAAGAATGACGCCTACACCATATCCCATCTGGTTGGCTATATTATTCTTTCTCCTCGGATTCTACCACAAGGTCTGCTAAATGCTCAACAACGGCTCTCCCTTTCATAGATTTGATGGTGACATATTTATTATCAAACTCAGCTAACATCATGGTCCATCAGGAAGCAAAAATATTGCTAAAAGTGTGGAGCCAATAAAAATATTTTGTGGATTATCTTCATTTCTCAGATTAATTATTAGAGTCCCTCTATGATTTTACATGCAGATTCATTCTCTTTTTCAATGAATTTTTGCAAATCATTCGATATGTCATTCTCATGATTATCACATTCATTAAGCGCATCCGAGTAGGCAAAATCAGTCATGTTCACATTAATTTTCTTAGGGGTGATTACAATAGACATAGCAATAGAAAGACAACTCATATTGGTCATTACAGACTCTGGGGATGGAGGAATCCTATCACTAGACACGAACACCCATTCCTTGGTGCCCCCTCCATCGAGCTTGGTACAATCTTGTAGATTCTCTGTCTCTGTCTCAGCTACCTTGTCCTATTTTGGCTCTTCTTCCTTTTCTTTATTTCCCTCAGTCTCTTCCAACTTATTTCCCACATATGCTTACCCCAATTCCTCTTCCACAATCTCTTCCTGGTTACCACCCTCGGGCTTCATTTTCTCTTCATCCAACAAATTTTTCATCGATGGACTATCCAAAGTGCAAAACCAATCTTAGAAGTGGTAGGTTTTATGGGCACTTGGAGGCAAGGATCTTCATAATTAGAGAATTCGTGTGTGAAGAAGATCTCAAACCCCGACTTTGAGCATTTGTCGACATAATCCACCCATGGCTCCAGAAAGTCATAAAAGGGAAAATATTCTCTTTCTTTAACGAAGTATCCATTCAGAGTATTTGAATACGACTCCATTTGCGCATTGGTTCCCTTCTTCTTCTTCTTTTTTAGCTCTTCCTTCGAAGGATAGTATCCTAACCCACAAGTATGAGTCTACGTTACAATATTTGAAAATTCTAGTAATCCTTGGTGCTTCTTGCTGAAACCCATCTATGGGAAGAACCCCATTTTCCTCATGATCCCAGCCACTGTGGAACTTGCATACTGATCAAAATAGAGCGGTAGAAATTCTCTCAGCATACTATCTTCCAACATGTTTATAAATTCAAAACCTCCCAAGCTTGTCTTTTCCCCTTGCAATTGTACTTCTAATACCGGAGCGCTCGAAGAAACTTCGGACAAGCGAACCAAACTATTTCCAAAGATATCACACACCTTGTCTCCCCAAATAACTTGGCCTTCTGATGAATGGTCGATGGAATTATACCCAAACTATCCAACCACGGTCTACCTAGTAGCAGTTTGAACGTGTGGACACGCGGGATCGGTCGTTCACTTTTTTTCATTTGAAATTGATTTAGATAGAAGAAAAAATAGAAAGGTCTGTTGAAAACAGATACAGAGTCACCACTTGGTCTTTAAGGAACCAAGAAACCTAATTTTGACTCACCCAAATGGATAAAGGGCACCGGCCCTTCATAACCAAAGAACTTGGCTCCGGTCCTGCCCCTCTGTGATGAATGATCTATTTAGTTTCACTGAATAGTTCCTTCACTGCATGTTAATTCCATCCATGCCATTTAAGTAAATCATTTATCCCTTCCAATTATTATTTTACTTAAGTCAATAATGTAATCAACGAAATATCCCCCATTTGGATTCAATAAAAAATACATTTTAAAATCAATTCCTTATAGATAAAAAATCAACTTTCCATCCGAAAAAGGCAAAATTACCGATTTTTGCACAGTGTATAATATTGGGGCATTATTTTTACTAAGTTCCCTTCCTTTTCAAAATTCTTAAAAATCATATTTGATATATGGGGATCTAGATGAACTATTCGCGGGACTTTTAAACTCTTGAATCGAAAATCTTATTTTTGACTAAACTTAGCCGTTTTGGCCATTCTGGATCAACGGTCGAATTTTTTGGACTAAGTTGTTTTAATTCATAATAATCATATTTTAATTAGCTCTGATATCTTTATACGAGAATAGTAATCAGTCACTCTGATACTATTTGTAGTAATCAAATACAAATAGCTCTAATACCATATTAAAGAAAAGTAGATTTCTCTCTGATACCTTCTATAAAGAAAATGTGAAAAGAAAGATTTAAGTCATACCACTCCGATACCTTTATAAGAAAATATGTAAAGAGAGAACAAGTCGTATGCCCACTCTGATACATTTATTTAAACAAGAAAAATGATAAGTTACACATTTTCATAGTCGAGTTGGTGTAAGTCAATATGTATGGTGTGTGATGGTGAGATTGGAAAAGTCAAGAGAGGATGTCTTGGTTGTGGTAACCTTAATTATCCCAGGCCGCTTGAGATACGGCAGGTTAATTAGGAAGGATTGAGACCAGGCTACTTTAGATACGATAGGTCAATCAGAGTCTTGTGATAGCCTTAATTATTATGGGCTGATTCAGATATGGTAGATTAATTAAGAGGGCTGAGCCATGCCGCTTTTGATACGGTAGGTCAATCTGGCGGTAGCTTTAAATTATTCCAGGCCGCTTCAGATACGGTAGATTAATTAAAGTATTCCACAGGTCATTGTAACCTTGAATGTCTTGGTACGTTCAGGCCACTCTAGATACGGCAAACATATCGACAAGTATTGTAAACTAACGAGCTTGAGCCAAAGGTTCAGGGGAACCGCTTGTGTTAGGTTTTGTGGTCGAGATAAAAGAGTCAGTAATACGAGATGATTCATTTGTTCATGCACAGTCTTAAGTATTCATTACTCAAACTATTAATAATTGTCATTATACGATGACTGGAATACTAGATTAACCGTACTTCAAGGTACTGAATATAATAATAACTGTTAATGTACTTTTATATACATTGCTTGTGTGTTCTAAAAGACCAGGACCGGTCCTGCCCCTCTGTGATGAATGATCTATTTAGTTTCACTGAATAGTTCCTTCACTGCATGTTAATTCCATCCATGCCATTTAAGTAAATCATTTATCCCTTCCAATTATTATTTTACTTAAGTCAATAATGTAATCAACGAAATATCCCCCATTTGGATTCAATAAAAAATACATTTTAAAATCAATTCCTTATAGATAAAAAATCAACTTTCCATCCGAAAAAGGCAAAATTACCGATTTTTGCACAGTGTATAATATTGGGGCATTATTTTTACTAAGTTCCCTTCCTTTTCAAAATTCTTAAAAATCATATTTGATATATGGGGATCTAGATGAACTATTCGCGGGACTTTTAAACTCTTGAATCGAAAATCTTATTTTTGACTAAACTTAGCCGTTTTGGCCATTCTGGATCAACGGTCGAATTTTTTGGACTAAGTTGTTTTAATTCATAATAATCATATTTTAATTAGCTCTGATATCTTTATACGAGAATAGTAATCAGTCACTCTGATACTATTTGTAGTAATCAAATACAAATAGCTCTAATACCATATTAAAGAAAAGTAGATTTCTCTCTGATACCTTCTATAAAGAAAATGTGAAAAGAAAGATTTACGTCATACCGCTCCGATACCTTTATAAGAAAATATGTAAAGAGAGAACAAGTCGTATGCCCACTCTGATACATTTATTTAAACAAGAAAAATGATAAGTTACACATTTTCATAGTCGAGTTGGTGTAAGTCAATACGTATGGTGTGTGATGGTGAGATTGGAAAAGTCAAGAGAGGATGTCTTGGTTGTGGTAACCTTAATTATCCCAGGCCGCTTGAGATACGGCAGGTTAATTAGGAAGGATTGAGACCAGGCTACTTTAGATACGGTAGGTCAATCAGAGTCTTGTGATAGCCTTAATTATTATGGGCTGATTCAGATATGGTAGATTAATTAAGAGGGCTGAGCCATGCCGCTTTTGATACGGTAGGTCAATCTGGCGGTAGCTTTAAATTATTCCAGGCCGCTTCAGATACGGTAGATTAATTAAAGTATTCCACAGGTCATTGTAACCTTGAATGTCTTGGTACGTTCAGGCCACTCTAGATACGGCAAACATATCGACAAGTATTCTAAACTAACAAGCTTGAGCCGAAGGTTCAGGGGAACCGCTTGTGTTAGGTTTTGTGGTCGAGATAAAAGAGTCAGTAATACGAGATGATTCATTTGTTCATGCACAGTCTTAAGTATTCATTACTCAAACTATTAATAATTGTCATTATGCGATGACTGGAATACTAGATTAACCGTACTTTAAGGTACTGAATTTAATAATAACTGTTAATGTACTTTTATATACATTGCTTGTGTGTTCTAAAAGACCAGGACCGGTCCTGCCCCTCTGTGATGAATGATCTATTTAGTTTCACTGAATAGTTCCTTCATTGCATGTTAATTCCATCCATGCCATTTAAGTAAATCATTTATCCCTTCCAATTATTATTTTACTTAAGTCAATAATGTAATCAACGAAATATCCCCCATTTGGATTCAATAAAAAAAATACATTTTAAAATCAATTCCTTATAGATAAAAAAAATAAACTTTCCATCCGAAAAAGGCAAAATTACCGATTTTTGCACAGTGTATAATATTGGGGCATTATTTTTACTAAGTTCCCTTCCTTTTCAAAATTTTTAAAAATCATATTTGATATATGGGGATCTAGATGAACTAATCGCGGGACTTTTAAACTCTTGAATCGAAAATCTTATTTTTGACTATACTTAGCCGTTTTGGCCATTCTGGATCAACGAACGAATTTTTTGGACTAAGTTGTTTTAATTCATAATAATCATATTTTAATTATGTAATACCCCGTATTTTCAATAAATATTTAATGCAGAGAGGTTCTATATACTTTCTTTGACCATTCATGCAATTTCATCTTCGATCGATCGAAGCTAGTTCGAGCGATCGAGAATCCCAGTAGTTCAAGCGATCGAACCTTGTTCAATCGATCGAAACCCTACCGACTTAAATTTAATACGTGGTCCCCACTTCGATCAATCAAACCCTTTTTCAATCGATCTAACTGACCAATCTGAGTTCGATCGATCGAGCATCCTTCGATCGATCGAGAATGTAATTATCAGAATTCCAGTTTCTTCGCAAATGCTGCCACCTACACCCCCATTCCCCCTATATATACATTAGTCTCGTGGGTGTTGTGTGTTTACTGAAATTGTGAGAGTTGAGAGAGCTTGAGAGAGTGTGAGTGTGTGTTATCTATATATTATACACATACATCCATATATATATAAATATATATACACATACATAAAGATATGTATACTCAGAAGAAGAAGAGATAGAGAAGAAGAAGAACAAGAAGAAGGAGAGAAAGAGAAGGAAGCAGAGAGAGACCGAGAGGAGAAGAGAAAGAAAGAGGAGCCACCATTAAAGCTTCGAAGCTTTCAACATAGCCAAACGCGCCCTTAACAACTTTCGGTGAGTTCCAAACTCACTCGGTAACTTAGTTATGATGTTTTACATATTCTGGACGTATAAATTATAACCCAAACACCCCTAGCACATTCTGCACGTTCACAGGCAGAATCTGTGGAAGACGAAGTTCGACCGATCGAACTGAGTTCAATCGATCGAACATCACTAAGTCTCAATCGATCGAAATAAGTTCAATCGATCGAGATCACTTTTCTTCAATCGCTCGATAAGACTTCAATCGATCGAACATCACCTTTCCTCAATCGATCGAGAGGACCTCAATCGATCGAACCCGAGCAGAACATGAATGTATTTCTTTCAGTTTATAATGCATAGTGCGTAGTTGTTTAATTGTTGTTTCATATTCCTATTATGCGATATTATGGATTACGGAGGTAATGGGATACGATAACGAGATTGAGATAACATGGTGAGTAACGTAGTCGGGTTCGGAACGCTAGTAATAGTACGACGCGATAACGGAGTAAGTTGAGATGATAATACTGGGTAGTATTGGATAAGTGAGAAGTAAGTCAGTAAGAGGATTTGTATGTTCAAGGTTGTATGAGTCGAGCTGATGATTCGCTCAGGTTGAATCCAATAAGTGTATGTCAAGGATTTGATCATGATCGTGAGAATTATGGGTGCACAGTACTCGCAAGAGTTCTTAAAAGCAGTGAACAGTAAGAGTTCTTAAAAGCGGTGAACAAGAGTAGATGTGGCACGCCCATGATTTGAATTACCAGAGCTATGTATGTACAATACTCGCAAGCGTTCTTAAAAGCGGTGAACAGTAAGAGTTCTTAAAAGCGGTGAACAAGAGTATGGGTACATCCATGGACCAGTCGTTATATAAGAACGATGTATGGGTGCTCGCAAGAGTTCTTAAAAGCGGTATAGCGGTGAACAAGAGCACTGGTATGTTGTGCTAATATAATCAGTTCGAGATAGTCAGTGGGTATTGTGAAATCAGTGTTAGAGTGGGAATGGATAAGAATCAATTTATGATACGTCTGAATAAACGAGTGAGGAATATATTTAGTATCACTGTCATACATTGTTCATAATGGTAATTATGTTATTTCTATGAGACTGTGTTAGTTAGTGCTCACTCAGCTTTCAACAAGCTGACGGCCTTTATTGCCTGGACATTCCCCGTCCAGACTATCCTGTCCTTTACAATGCAGATGACGGAACTTATGGCGATAACGATTACCCTGAAGGGAGTTACGTGGAGAATGGCCCCACTGATGCCAGTTATGCTGACGCCTATCCGTATGCCAGCTGAAGATTTGAAGATAGATAGTAGTTTATATTACTACTTTTCTTTTACTATTGTACTTTGTAGTTTAACGGGTACTTGGACATATATTGTCTCCAGACCTGTTGTGATCCTGTGGTCCATACTCTGATGTTTGTAATAGATAGAACCGTGTTTATATTTCAGTTGTTTTACTGTTCCTGTTGTTCTTGTGAACTAGTACTATGTGGTGTGGATTATCAGTGACTTTCACTTGTCATTCCCTATGGACCCATAAAGGAAATTTATTTTTCTCTATTTATGCTGCTCCGGGGCGTGACAGGGTTTTTGGTATCAGAGCTTTAGGTTCTGATACTGTCCACTAACGTTTCCACACCATCTGGTCCTAGTATGTTAAGATTTCCTGAGATGAGATATGAGTATAAGATAAGTTCGTCTTCCTGACGATAGATAGTTTTCCTTTGCAGGATAGCATGGATCCAGAGTTCCATCAGTTTGTTACCGATGCTTATGGAGGACACGTGATCCATGGGGATACCGTGGAGCCAACTGACCTAGAGTTTTATCGTGAGCGTGTATGCCAGATAGCTAGGAGGCATTTGGAGGAGGACATGTGGAGAGCACTTTATGTGACAGAGAGGACTCACCCGACGCAGATGCGTATGGATGCTTACCACACCGCGAGGATTGGTAGAGACATTTTCCAGGAGATATTACGGTTAGTTCAGAGTAAGCCCGAGATGGATGAGATTGAGTTGAGAGCTATTGTAGCCGGTCCACCAGAACCTGTAGTTGCAGCAGCACCACCATCACCGGTACCCGACGTACCAGTTCCAGAGCCTGAGCCGACTCAGGAGGATGAGGACCTGGAGCTTGAGGATGAGCATGCTGATGAGGACATGGACGGGGACGGAGAGGAGGATCCGATAGACGATGAGGACCCAGTAGAGGATGAGCATGCAGACGATGCAGATGATGATGAGCCTGAGGATGACCCCGAGGAGCCAGAGTTTGAGCCAGAGGATCCAGTACCAGACCCAGAGGCTATTGAGGCAGACATAGTAGTAGATGAGGATGCAGTCGATGAAGAGATAGTTGTGCCAGAGGTACCAGTTGTGCTTCAGATACCAGTTGGACCGATTATGCATATGGCAGCCATGGCCGATATGGCAGTAGGATGGATAGCTCAGATGGTCGCTCAGCCAGCGGGTTTTGTTATAGGAGAGGCCGCGATAGCAGGAGCTCTTGATATAGCCGACGGATTCGCCGCAGTAGCAGTCGATGTCGCTAATCAGGCGATAGTGGACGTGATGGAGGACGATGATGCAGAGATGATAGAGGATTGGGATATAGGGGTAGTAGTTGGAGATCTTGTTGCACCAGTCTAGGATGATCCACTCGAGGAGATGGAGATTGATTCAGAGGACGAGGCACCACCAGCAGGATCAGATGCTGACGACTTTTGAGTCAGGACCTGCAGGGCTTAGTTTTGTTAGTTTTACCAGGACATGTTGTCCACTAGATTTTTGGGAGCTTGAGAGATAGCTATTTGACCATAGCTTTGTATAGATGTTAGTAGTAGTATTAGTAGTTGACCTTAGTGCTGTATTTGCTTATGTCCCACGTGGTACATGGTATGGTTACTGTGTACTCCATGGTACATCTTTTGATATCTATATATACGAGCAGTACTTTTGATATTGACTGTTGGTTGTTTGATGTGTTGTCTTGTAGAACTGTTAGTTCTTGTTGCTTCTCGTTCTATCTTGGTTTCGTTTCTGCGAGAAGACTTTCAGCTAATCGATATGTCTCTTATAGGCGATACTCGTTATTATCATGGTAGGACCCTTGAGAAATCACCAAGCGCGTAATGGAGCACCTATTCCGGAAGGGATGGATCCGACGGGAATTTTCGAAGCCTTCATGCAGAGGATGGAGCATGTGGGAGATACTTATAATCATTCGACTCACCAAAGACCTCTTGTACCCCCGCCACCAAGACAGACTGGAGATAAGTTGTCAGCAAATTTTCGTGGGTTACGTCCTTAGAAGTTTGATGGACTAACAGAACCTTGGAAAGCAGAACAATGGATAAGAGAAATGGAGTTGATATTCGAAGCGTTGGAATGCAGCGAACAAGAGAAGCGTCGCCTTGCTACGTTTCAGCTTACTTATACCGCCGCAGATTGGTGGGAAGCCGAGCGAGCCACTATTGGGATCGATACTGCTAAAGCTATGCCATGGGAGACATTCAAAGGATGATTTTTGGAGAAGTATTTCCCAGAGGATGAGAGAGATCAACAGGAAAGGAACTTTCTCAATCTGGTACAAGAAGGATGGACTGTACGAGAATACACAACACAGTTCGAGCGTCTATCCAGATTTGCTCAACATATGATAGGCACGCCACAGAAGAAGGTGAAGAGATTTCACCAAGGATTGAATCCCCACCTCAGACATATGATGGTTGGTCATCTGAATCAATCATTTGAAGGGATTGTTAGATTTGCAGCAGGGTTGGAAAAGGATGCTTATCCAGCACAACCACCACAGGTGAATCGACCTCAGACATCTAGAAGTTTTCAACAGAAGAATTTCCATAACCTGCCACCAAGGAATACTCAAGGTTGGAGACCTCAGAGTAATTCTCAAGGGAACAAGAGAACCTGGGAAGGAACCAGAAAGCCGCAACAGGGCTATACTCGACCCCAACAATATCGCCAGCAAGGATCACAACTGCAGGCACTACTGACAGCACCGCCAAGCAATAGCGGAGGATGTTTTAATTGCGGAAAGCCAGGGCACGTTGCCAGATTCTGTACAGCCCCTAGAGTTAACCGCAGAATGGATATTGTCTGTCAGAATTGCAACAAGCCAGGGCACTTGAGCAAGGATTGTCGTGCACCACAAGGAGGGTACTATGGAGCAGCGATTCAAGGGATACAAGGACCTCCAGATCAGACAAGGATGAATGCTATTATCCCAGGAGAAGCAGGCTTTAACGCTGATGAGCAGCAACATTTGGAAGGTACACTTGTACTCTTTCATAGGCCAGTTAAAGCTTTATTTGATACTGGAGCTGCACGCTCATTTATTGCTGTTAAGATTGTGCGTCAATTGGGTTTAAAACCCCAGACACTTGAGTCAACACTTAATGCAGTGTCACCGTTGGGAGTGACAGTTAAGTTGAGTAAAGTGTGTAAAGATTGCCCATTGACCTTGGGAGATAGGAATCTTCCTGCAGACTTGATAGTTCTGTCAATGTCAGGATTTGATGTTATCCTAGGGATGGATTGGTTGACTAAGTACAGTGCCAATTTGGATTGCCCTACTAAGTCCATTGTATTTCTGAGACAAGGAAAACCGACGATTAGATTTTAGTGTCAGCCGACGAGTGATATGTTTCTTACGAGTAGTTTGGCTACGATCGGGAGTACGAGTACAGAACTCACGATGGATTCGATTCCTATTGTACAAGATTTTCAGGATGTATTTCAGGATATTAAAGGACTTCCGCCAAAAAGAGAAATAGACTTTTGTGTGGAATTAGTACCTGGTACATTGCCTATATCTAAGACTCCATATAGGATGGCACCAACTGAGATGTTGGAACTGAAGAAGCAAGTTCAGGAACTTGGAGATTTAGGATTTATTCGCCTAAGTACGTCACCTTGGGGAGCACCAGTTCTGTTTGTGAAGAAGAAAGACGGAACACTTTGACTCTGTATAGACTACAGGGAGTTGAACAAGGCTACGATCAAGAATAGATATCCACTACCTCGGATAGATGACCTATTCGACCAGTTACAAGGATCTAGGATCTTTTCCAAGATCGATCTGCGTTCTGGATATCACCAACTGTTAGTTCGACCAGAGGATGTATCGAAGACTTCATTCAGAACAAGATACGGGCATTACGAGTTTTTAGTTATGCCTTTTGGATTGACGAATGCGCCAGCAGTATTTATGGACTTAATGAATAGAGTATTCAGATCATATCTGGATCAATTCATTATAGTGTTCATTGATGATATACTGATCTACTCAAAGACAGAAGAGGATCATAAGGAGCATTTACAGGTTGCCTTACAGACACTTCGAGATAGCAAGTTGTATGCAAAGTTCAGCAAGTGTGAGTTTTGGCTACGGAAAGTCAAATTCTTGGGACATGTTATATCTCGAGATGGTATCTCTATGGACTCATCTAAGATTGATGCAGTCTTAAGCTGGAATAGACCGACCAATGTGACAGAGGTCAGAAGTTTTCTTGGGTTAGCAGGATATTACAGAAGATTTGTAGAAGGATTTTCCAAGTTAGCAGGACCACTGACGAATTTAACAAGGAAGGAGACAAAGTATGAATGGACGGACAAGCATGAGGGTGCATTTCAGGAGTTAAAAGAGAGATTGACTTCTGCGCTAGTACTTGCAATACCTAAGAATGGAGAAAGATATGTGATCTACAGTGACGCATCGCACCAGGGATTGGGTTGTGTACTTATGCAAGACGGGAATGTTATCGCATATGGATCAAGACAATTGAAGGTACACGAGAAGAATTATCCTACGCATGATTTGGAATTGGCAGCAATAGTGTTTGCCTTAAAGATTTGGAGACATTATCTCTATGGAGAAAAGTTTGATCTGTTTTTCGATCATAAGAGCTTGAAGTATTTGTTCTCTCAGAAGGAGTTGAACATGCGACAACGAAGATGGATGGAGTTACTCAAGGACTATGACTTTTCATTGCAATACCATCCGGGTAAAGCAAATGTCGTAGCAGATGCTTTGAGCCGAAAACCTCGACTAGTGATCGCTGCATTGCTAATTCGAGAATGGAAAGCGTTGGAGGTATTAGCCGAATTCCAGGTCCAGCCAGTGGAACCAATGGAAAGACAACATTTTGGATGTCTGATGGTACAACCAACTTTGATCAGCCGTATCATAGAAGCTCAGCAGACAGCAGAAGATTTCAAGTTATGGTTCACCAAGATGTCAGCCAAAGAACCAGAGGTCTGGAGTATTAGTACAGACGGAGCTTTACGATGTAAAGGTAGACTCTGTGTACCTAATGAAGAAAAACTTCGGAAAGACATATTGGATGAAGCTCATAAGTCACGGATGACGATTCATCCAGGAGGTACAAAGATGTACAAGGACTTGAAGAGAAATTTTTGGTGGGAAGGAATGAAGCGAGAAGTGGCTGAGTATGTTTCTCAGTGTCTTACTTGTAAACAAGTAAAGGCAGAACATCAGAAACCACCTGGACTTCTACAGCCGTTACCAATTCCTCAATGGAAATGGGAACACATCACCATGGATTTTGTGGTAGGATTGCCGAAGTCACAGTAGAACCACGACGCTATTTGGGTAATCGTGGATCGACTTACGAAGACGGCACATTTTATTGCCTACAGTATGACGTATCCAGTGGAACGTTTGAGCCGAATGTATCTACAACACATAGTACAGTTACACGGAATACATGTTTCTATCGTGTCAGATCGAGATTCACGCTTTACTACAGAGTTTTGGAAGAGTCTCCAGACAGCGATGGGAACAACATTGAACTTGAGTTCAGCTTTTCATCCACAGACCGATGGTCAGACTGAAAGAGTTAATCAAGTAATGGAGGACATGTTACGTGCTTGCGTCATAGATTTTGAGAATTCTTGGGAGACTCACTTACCTCTGATAGAGTTTGCTTACAACAACAGTTATCATTCGAGCATAGGAATGGCGTCGTTCGAAGCTTTGTACGGAAGACCTTGCCGATCACCGCTATGTTGGACTGAAGTCGGAGATACTCAACTTCTTGGGCCAGAAATGATACGAGAGACTAGTGAGAAGATTCAGATTGTACGTGAGAAGATGAAGACAGCTCAGACCCGACACAAAAGTTATGCTGACAAGCGACGCAAAGATTTAGAGTTTACCATTGGAGATCATGTGCTACTCAAAGTTTCACCTGTTCGAGGCATCGTCAGATTTGGTCAGAAGAAAGGCAAATTATCGCCACAATTTATCGGACCGTTCGAGATTCTAGAGCGTGTTGGAAAAGTTGCTTATCGCCTTGCGTTGCCCCCGAAGATGTCAGGAGTGCACAACATTTTCCACATCAGTATGCTGAGGAAGTATGTTCATAACCCAGCGCATGAGATCAACTTTGAAGATATTGAAGTCAACAACAACGTTACGTTCAACGAAGGACCAGTTCGCATTCTAGATCATGGAGTCAAGAAGCTCAGGAATAAAGAGATTCCATTAGTCAAGATTCAGTGGAAGCATCATGAAGAAGGAGAAGCTTCATGGGAACTAGAGTCAGAGATGCTTGAGAAGTTTCCATTTTTGTTTTAACTCTGTATGTTTCCGATTTCGAGGACGAAATCTTTTGTTGGGTGGTGGATGATGTAATGCCCCGTATTTTCAATAAATATTTAATGCAGAGAGGTTCTATATACTTTCTTTGACCATTCATGCAATTTCATCTTCGATCGATCGAAGCTAGTTCGAGCGATCGAGAATCCTAGTAGTTCAAGCGATCGAACCTTGTTCAATCGATCGAAACCCTACCGACTTAAATTTAATACGTGGTCCCCACTTCGATCAATCAAACCATTTTTCAATCGATCTAACTGACCGATCTGAGTTCGATCGATCGAGCATCCTTCGATCGATCGAGAATGTAATTATCAGAATTCCAGTTTCTGCGCAAATGTTGCCACCTATACCCCCATTCCCCCTATATATACATTAGTCTCGTGGGTGTTGTGTGTTTACTGAAATTGTGAGAGTTGAGAGAGCTTGAGAGAGTGTGAGTGTGTTATCTATATATTATACACATACATCCATATATATATATATAAATATATATACACACACATAAAGATATGTATACTCAAAAGAAGAAGAGATAGAGAAGAAGAAGAACAAGAAGAAGGAGAGAAAGAGAAGGAGGCAGAGAGAGACCGAGAGGAGAAGAGAAAGAAAGAGGAGCCACCATTAAAGCTTCGAAGCTTTCAACTGAGCCAAACGCGCCCTTAACAACTTTCGGTGAGTTCCAAACTCACTCGATAACTTAGTTATGATGTTTTACATATTCTGGACGTATAAATTATAACCCAAACACCCCTAGCACATTCTGCACGTTCACAGGCAGAATCTGTGGAAGACGAAGTTCGACCGATCGAACTGAGTTCAATCGATCGAACATCACTAAGTCTCAATCGATCGAAATAAGTTCAATCGATCGAGATCACTTTTCTTCAATCGCTCGATAAGACTTCAATCGATCGAACATCACCTTTCCTCAATCGATCGAGAGGACCTCAATCGATCGAACCCGAGCAGAACATGAATGTATTTCTTTCAGTTTATAATGCATAGTGCGTAGTTGTTTAATTGTTGTTTCATATTCCTATTATGCGATATTATGGATTACGGAGGTAATGGGATACGATAACGAGATTGAGATAACATGGTGAGTAACGTAGTCGGGTTCGGAACGCTAGTAATAGTACGACGCGATAACGGAGTAAGTTGAGATGATAATACTGGGTAGTATTGGATAAGTGAGAAGTAAGTCAGTAAGAGGATTTGTATGTTCAAGGTTGTATGAGTCGAGCTGATGATTCGCTCAGGTTGAATCCAATAAGTGTATGTCAAGGATTTGATCAGGATCGTGAGAATTATGAGTTCACAGTACTCGCAAGAGTTCTTAAAAGCGGTGAACAGTAAGAGTTCTTAAAAGCGGTGAACAAGAGTAGATGTGGCACGCCCATGATTTGAATTACCAGAGCTATGTATGTACAATACTCGCAAGCGTTCTTAAAAGCGGTGAACAGTAAGAGTTCTTAAAAGCGGTGAACAAGAGTATGGGTACATCCATGGACCAGTCGTTATATGAGAACGATGTATGGGTGCTCGCAAGAGTTCTTAAAAGCGGTATAGCGGTGAACAAGAGCACTGGTATGTTGTGTTGATATAATCAGTTCGAGATAGTCAGTGGGTATTGTGAAATCAGTCTTAGAGTGGGAACGGATAAGAATCGATTTATGATACGTCTGAATAAACGAGTGAGGAATATATTTAGTATCACTGTCATACATTGTTCATAATGGTAATTATGTTATTTCTATGAGACTGTGTTAGTTAGTGCTCACTCAGCTTTCAACAAGCTGACGGCCTTCATTGCCTGGACATTCCCCGTCCAGACTATCATGTCCTTTACAATGCAGATGACGGAACTTATGGCGATAACGATTACCCTGAAGGGAGTTACGTGGAGAATGGCCCCACTGATGCCAGTTATGCTGACGCCTATCCGTATGCCAGCTGAAGATTTGAAGATAGATAGTAGTTTATATTACTACCTTTCTTTTACTGTTGTACTTTGTAGTTTAACGGGTACTTGGACATATATTGTCTCCAGACCTGTTGTGATCCTGTGGACCATACTCTGATGTTTGTAATAGATAGAACCGTGTTTATATTTCAGTTGTTTTACTGTTCCTGTTGTTCTTGTGAACTAGTACTATGTGGTATGGATTATCAGTGACTTTCACTTGTCATTCCCTATGGACCCATAAAGGAAATTTATTTTTCTCTATTTATGCTGCTCCGGGGCGTGACAAATTAGCTCTGATATCTTTATACGAGAATAGTAATCAGTCACTCTGATACTATTTGTAGTAATCAAATACAAATAGCTCTAATACCATATTAAGGAAAAGTAGATTTCTCTCTGATACCTTCTATAAAGAAAATGTGAAAAGAAAGATTTAAGTCATACCGCTCCGATACCTTTATAAGAAAATATGTAAAGAGAGAACAAGTCGTATGCCCACTCTGATACATTTATTTAAACAAGAAAAATGATAAGTTACACATTTTCATAGTCGAGTTGGTGTAAGTCAATATGTATGGTGTGTGATGGTGAGATTGGAAAAGTCAAGAGAGGATGTCTTGGTTGTGGTAACCTTAATTATCCCAGGCCGCTTGAGATACGGCAGGTTAATTAGGAAGGATTGAGACCAGGCTACTTTAGATACGGTAGGTCAGTCAGAGTCTTGTGATAGCCTTAATTATTATGGGCTGATTCAGATATGGTAGATTAATTAAGAGGGCTGAGCCATGCCGCTTTTGATACGATAGGTCAATCTGGCGGTAGCTTTAAATTATTCCAGGCCGCTTCAGATACGGTAGCTTAATTAAAGTATTCCACAGGTCATTGTAACCTTGAATGTCTTGGTACGTTTAGGCCGCTCTAGATACGGCAAACATATCGACAAGTATTCTAAACTAACGAGATTGAGCCGGAGGTTCAGGGGAACCGCTTGTGTTAGGTTTTGTGGTCGAGATAAAAGAGTCAGTAATACGAGATGATTCATTTGTTCATGCACAGTCTTAAGTATTCATTACTCAAACTATTAATAATTGTCATTATGCGATGACTGGAATACTAGATTAACCGTACTTTAAGGTACTGAATTTAATAATAACTATTAATGTACTTTTATACACATTGCTTGTGTGTTCAATATACTCACTCGGCTTTCCTTAGCTGATGACTTTATTATGTCCTGGACATCCAAAATGTTCAGGAAATGATTATGCAGGGCAATATGATTATCCCAGTTAGAGGAGTCTGCAGCGTTACTTTTATAATTTAATAAAGTTGTAATAAGGATATTGATAATGTTTTTAAATTTAAATAAGGCGGTTGTGCCTTAAGGATATCTTTATTTAAGGACAATGTAATATTATTTGAAGTTGTAATAGTATTTAATATTATCTTCCCTGTTGCTTTATATACTTTGTTTTTCTGGTACATTTTAAGCTAAGTACAGGACAAGCGATCCATCACCTGTCATGACCCAGTGGTCCAAAACGGAAATGAAAATTTTTCCTTATTTTGCTACGCTAGGGCGTGACAGGATTTTTGGTATCAGAGCCATGGTTGTATACTTAGGCTTAAACCTAGACACAAGTCATGATAGCAAAAGGATAGGCAAAGCCGAGTGTCCTTCGTACTTAGGATCCGACATCCAGATATATTAAGATTAGCCCTAATATAAGATAGTTTGCTTTGTCAAGTTATCATCATAGGCCCATATCACGTACCAGATGATTTGGGTGGGCATATGATTGGCCCTAACGGGATAGAGCCGCATGATTTGGAAATTTACCTAACTATGATTCGGTTCTAGGCTACTATCAGCATAGAGAATAGTGTCTGGAGAGCTATTCACTTTGATGGGATAGTGGATCTACACCGAGTGTAGTTATACGCCTTTTATCAGGCCCAGACAGATAGGTTGATAGCCGAGGAGAGGATCAGGAGGATTCGTACCCTCGACCTCTATGTTCCTGTAGAAGAGGAGATGGTGCAGACGCACTTGGCTCTTCAGGCTGCTCCACCACCAGCTGTAGCTCCAGTAGCAGCTACACCCGAGGTCACTGTGGTTGCATCTGTGATGATGGCGGGCGTCGAGGTAGTTGTAGACGGGTTTGAGCTCGAGCTTCATGATGTCGAGATGTTTGAGCCACCCCCAGAGCTACCCATAGAGCTCATGGACATGGATGCGGCTCCACCTCTAGTGTCTGATGACGAGGATAGTAGCATTGGGATGACTGATCACCCGATGCATAGTTCCGAAGTTTGGCACCGTAGACCCCGTTGCTCCTAGTAAGCATGTTTACCTTTATGTTTGCAAGCATGTTGTAAATATTGGATTAGGTAGTTCCAATTTTGTCTTATCAGATATTATAAGTTAGCATTAGACTGCATATGGGGCAATGACTCCCAAATTTTGTACATCGAACTATTAGTCCCAAAAATCTCATCTTTTGGCTAGATAGAAGCATTGACTTGACATGATATATGTAACTGCTTACAAAAGATATATATAGAATATTTTTGAAACCTCGTATTGATACTTGTATTTCTTCTATAAATTGCTTAATTGCCAACCTTATTGTACTATCAGGATTTAAGTTGTAACTATGGCAAGAAGGAGTCCCAGAAACTGTGACGTGATTGAAGGAGCACCACTAGCTGCTATCCAACTAGCATGTTTGAGGCATTTGTTTAGAGGATCGAACGTATTGGAGACCTAAATGTCGCCAACAATAGAAATGGCAACAACCATAGGAATGAAGTCCCAGTCCTTCAAATGGGGATAAACAATTAGAGAGTTTCCATGCCTTGCGACCAGAGCAATTTGCTGGCACTGCTGAATCGTGGAAAGCCGAACAATGGCTGAGATCGATGGATCATATTTTGGAGACAATGGATTGTACTAATTAGGAAAAGAAGAGACTAGCAACATTCCAACTGACATATGCTACTTCAGATTAGTATGACATATGGTACTTCAGATTAGTAGGAAGCTGTCAAAGCCACCATGGGAGAAGATGCTATCAAAGCTATGATATGGACTACTTTCAGGAAGAAATTCGTGGAGAAGCATTTCTCGACAACCAAGAGGCACAAGCGTAAAAGGGAATTTATGGACCTAGTACAAGGAAACAAGTCTGTCCAAGAGTACATGACTCAGTATAAGAGGCTATCCAGATTCGCTCCACACATGGTGGATACGAAGGAAAAGAAAATCCAAAAAAAAAAATCAAAAGATTCGTCGTATGACTATTGGGCACTTGGACAAGACATTTGAATCTCTTGTGGAACTGGCCACCGAACTGGAAGAAGACATGCGATCAAACCGTAAGCCGTTTGACTTCCGCCTACTGCAAAAGAGTACTTTTTGGAACAAACAGCCATATCACAATCAGGGTCAGAAGAGGACCTTTGACAGGAACCGGAAACCTCGGCCATCCCCCTATCACACTCAACCACAATCGGGTGCATGAGGGAGTACCAATAATTGTTGTAATTGTGGTATACCCCATCACATATCTCGAGACTACAAGGCACCAAGGAGCAATGGTCGTTAGGATGTGGTGTGCTATAATTGTGGCAAGACAGGCCACATCAGCCATTGTTGTCGTGCCCCCAAAGGAGGAAATTATGGTCAACAGGGCCAGGCCAGACTCAATGCAATCATTCCTAAGACCGTAGGTTATGAAGAAGGTGGTTATAATGAAACTGGGAATGAAGGACAATATGAAGAATAGTCAGAGTAGCAAGTCATGGAAGGTATTTTAACATTTAATAGTCATCGTGTGAAGGTCTTATTTGACATGGGTGCCACACACTCTTTTATTGCTGTCAAAATTCTTCCAAATGTGAATATATTACCTCAAAGGCTAGACATAGTATTAAATGTTGTCTCACCATTAGGGGCTATTGTCGTATAAAACATGTATGTAAGAATTTCCCGGTACACCTAGAGAATCGAAACCTTCTAGCTAATTTGGTTGTCCTAGCAATGAAGGAATTTGATGTGATATTAGGAATCGATTGGCTCACTAAGTATCACTCGAAGTTGGACTGTGTTAAGAAGAGTATTACTTTTTCGGTACTTGGAGGTCAATCTTTTGAATTCCAGTGTAACCCTATGAGTGATACGTTCCTCACCAACTGTCTAGCTAACATCAAGACTGTCAATACAGAAGTGGCTATCTCATCGATACCCATAGTCAAAGACTTTGAGGATGTTTTTCAGGATATCTCTGGGTTGCCACCTAAGAAAGAGATTAATTTCTGCATTGATCTAGTGCCTAGCATTATCCCGATATCCAAAGCACCTTACAAGATGTCCCCTACAGAAATACTGGAACTAAAGAAACAAGTTCAAGAACTTGAAGATCTGGGATTTATACATCCAAGTACATTAACTTGGAAGGAACCAGTGTTATTCGTAAAGAAGAAAGACGAATCGCTTCGACTGTGCATCGACTATATAGAGTTGAACAAAGTCACCATCAAGAATAAGTATCCTCTACCCCGAATAGATGATCTGTTTGATCAATTGCAAGGAGCTACGATCTTTTCCAAGATAGATCTACGATAAGGATACCATCAGTTACTCGTACGACCTGCGGATGTACAAAAGACATCTTTCAGAACAAGGTGTGATCACTATGAGTTTTTGGTAATGTCATTTGGATTAACTAATGCCTCGGCAGTGTTCATGGATCTGATGAACAGAGTGTTCAGGCTTTACTTGGATCAATTCATCACAGTCTTCATTGATGACATCTTGATCAATTCTAAGACCAAGGAGAACATGAAAAATACTTGCGAATTGCAATGCAGACACTCCAGAGTCATCATTTATATGCGAAGTTTACTAAATGTTAGTTTTGGCTACAAGAGGTAAAATTTCTAGAGCATGTGGTCTCACAACAAGGAATCATAGTGGATTCATCAAAGACTGATATTGTTCAAATTGGACTCCGCCAACCAATCCTATAGAAGTCAGAAGTTTTCTTGGACTCACGGGTTACTATCGGAGATTCGTAGAAGGATTTTCAAAGATAGCAGCTCCTCTGACTGGTTTGACTAAGAAGGATGTGAAGTTTGAATTGAATGATAAGTGTGAGAAGGCTTTTTAGGAATTGAAATTAAGACTCACCACAGCACCAGTATTAGCAAAACCAAGAGATGACGAGAAATTCTCTATTTTTAGTGATGCATCGTATCAAGAGTTGGGATGTGTACTCATGCAAGACAGCAAGGTTATTGCTTATGGTTCAAGGAAGTTGAAGCCGAATGAATTGAACTACCCAACTCATGATTTGGAATTGGCAGCAGTAGTGTTTGCTATCAAGATTTGGAGACACTGTCTATATGGAGAGAAGTTTGATTTATTCTCTGATCACAAGAGTTTGTAGTATTTGTTTACTCGGAAGGAGTTGAACATGAGGCAACGCCGATGGATGGAATTGATTAAGGACTATGACTTCACATTAGAATACCACCCTGGTAAAGCTAATGTAATCGCAGACGCCTTAAGTCGGAAACCTCGAGATTTAGTTGCATCTCTAATGGTTAGAGAATGGAAAGCCTTAGAAACTATAGTTGAATTCGATGTTCAGGTTTCTACAGAGAGTGAAGGCCAACACTTTGGATGTCTTGTAGTGCAACCAACACTTATAAACCGCATTTTGGAAGCGCAACAGAAAGTATAATACCCGTACCCAGAAAATGGAAGTAATATTTATTTTTCATGCATTAATTAGTATAATTAATTGCATGTGATATTTGGGTAAGTTCCAGTTACCCCGATGTGATAAGTGCCTAGATAAGGGCACAATTGGACAAATGTGAAATGGGACCAACGGGAGGTCCAGATTAGATAAATTGCATTTAGTTGTATTTATGTGATTAAATGGATATTTGTTTAATTACTTTTAATATTTCATTGCTTGTTATGACCTTTTTATGGTGCCAGTTTGGGTACCTGTGTGAGAACGAATAGGAATTGAATTAATAACTAGTGGGTTAATTAGCAATTTCATAAAATATTCGGGACCACTTTTGGGACCCATACGTGACATAGACACATACCCACTTAGATATTTGGCGGTTAATATAAAGTTTAGGGGGCTTCATAATAGACTCTAGAAACATATGGGGGTGTAAATAGAAATATGGCAAAAAAAATCATAATATATCCTCAAGTATATGGCTAGTCGGTTAGTGGCAATCAAAAAAAAAAAAAGACAAAGAGTTAGAACAGTGGAGGGCTCAACAGGGGAAGAAGAGAGAAATAAAGGGTTTCGTGCCATTTTATCGTCGTAGCTTCGCCGTACGACCTCTATTTTGCGAACCGAAGTCATATTCGGACTCGTGAAGGTGAGAGGGTTATTTCTCTGTCTTTCTTTTTCAATTTTGGTAATGTTTTTCCGCGATCCATTTTAAAGGGTGATACATATATGTGATATATATATATATATATATGTAGGATTATTATTCGGAGTATCTAGAGCTAGTTTTGCGAAGGAGTTTGGGATTTCTAGGCTTATTTTGGACTTATTCGTGAGGTGAGCGTCCTAATCCCAAAATTGGATGTTTAATGTCTTTTAATTATTATTAAATGCTTAGAATGCTTAATTTATAATTAAGTAGAAAAGCATGTGATAATTTATTATTTAACATGTTCAAAAATGTTGAAATTGCCATGTTGACATGTTGAGCTACTTATGTGCTTATTTGGGTCAAAGGGTGTCAATTGATAGTCACCATTATTTAGCCCATATTTAAGGGACACTCATTCCTCAGAGAAAAGGGGATGATGATGAAGTCCTCAGAGAAAAGGGGACGGTGGTGACGACCACAACGAATTGACTACGGTCACATGAGAGTGAGTGATATCGCTTTTAAAGCAACGACAAGTGAGAGTGGCCCGGAATCAGGGGTCTAGAACGATGAAGATTGATTACTTGACACACCTGCGACCATTTATTGTTGTGAATGTTTAATTGGTATTATGAATCAATAAATACTCCAATTGCATGATTAGCACCACGTACTCACTAATCGAAAGCTTATTCGATTTTTTTGTGGCTAATGACCACGCAGGTTCAGATGCATACCACAGTGAGAAATGATCGAGACTACGGGGCTGAGTTTGCTAAGATGGGTTTTGTAATATTCATCTTATCTATTTATTTATTTATTTACTTATTTTTAAATTACAAGTTAGAGATGTTGGGAGTTGTATAATAATTACAGTTTTATGTATAAAAACATATTAGAAGTTATGATTTTAACTTTTATTATGTTAGAATAAATCTATATATTTTGGTTAGGTTTTTGATGTGTTTTAGAATATTTAAATAAATAAGTGTAGCAGCAGGGGTTAAATATTCATGTTTTGAAAACAGGGTGAATGGTGCTGTAATAGGGGAAACTCTGCTCAAGTTCCATTCAACGGTTTTAAAACTTTACTTTATTTCTTTTGGTTATTTTATTTGATTGAAAGATATTTTACCCTTGGTATTTAAGTCAAAATGTAATTTTTGGAACGCTAATATAAATGATTGTTTGGTCCTTGTTGGCTTTGTTATACGTGTCCTAGCCCGCGGGGGACGGGTTGGGGTGTGACAAATTTTAGTGTCAGAGCATTAGGTTAGAGCCTTTGGGAACGAGAGATCAATACGACGCCTAAAAAAAAATTTGCATGTATATGATAATCATGACACGCAGCTACATGTAGAGGCATACATGTTTACAACACATGATTTAAATATTGTTGAACATGCATATCATGTTGCATGCATTCTACATATTATAATATGTTGAGATGGTTGGAAGCTTCATTGTGATAAAATGG
This sequence comes from Hydrangea macrophylla, assembly GCA_033977485.1. Taxonomy (NCBI): domain Eukaryota; kingdom Viridiplantae; phylum Streptophyta; class Magnoliopsida; order Cornales; family Hydrangeaceae; genus Hydrangea; species Hydrangea macrophylla. The sequence continues at coordinate 83,201,261 of CM066987.1, forward strand.
AGTATAAAGGGGAATTGTTTTCCCATGTGATGAGTTAATTGAGTTGGAAAGGGGAATTGAGAATTTAGTAAGAAAATCCAAGTTTGGGAATATTTATGGAATTTGGGTTCAAAAATCAAGAGTTGAGTTGGTCATCCTGAAATGATTTGACTGGTATTATTTTATCAAGAGTATTGACTTGATAAAGGATTATTGAGTATTGGGTTATGATTGTGGATATGGTTCTCTTCCGAATATTATTGGGTATTATTATTTGTGAAGATTATTTTTTATTTTCTTCAAAAAAATGGATATCTGGATATCTTTATTTACAGCGGGTCTTCTAATATTCAAATATTATAGTTTGGGAAAATCTGGATTTCTTATGATTTATATGGACGTTATTAGCAGATGCGATATAATTATTATCTCTTATTTCCCAATTTATTCGGTAATGATCTTTGGAAGTATTTATCGAGCTCCTTATACACTCTCTTGGGATTGAGGGTGAATACTTAGTTTGTCGAGGTGATAAGATATTTGGGAATTAATCCAGTTGCTTGAGTTATCTTGGGTTGTTGAGGAATCTCTCAACTCTATTTGGGTTATATCGGCTTGTTGAGGAATCTCTCAACATAAATTTATTCATTTCTATTTCTGGGGATGTCTCTCTTATTATCGAATAATGATTGGTTCTCCAACGTGTCAATATGAATAGCAGATTTGGGATTAACTCAGAGTAACAGACTTTTCCTATTGTGTTCCTAACGATTGGGTATCACTACGATTATTCTTTTCTGCTTAAGAATATGGTTGATTGGGACCAAGACTAAGTAGTAGTGCTGTACGAATAATTAATTGGGTTGGCTGGCTGTACGAGGTATCAGAATTTTCTATCAGAGATCTGAATTTGAAAACGGGTTTACAAGTTTAATAAGTAGCATCTCTTTTATTTCCAAACCACTCCAAGATCCGCTCAACCACCATGTGCATCAGGTAATAGTATTTTTATTATTTCTTTGTACTTTATATGTACGTAATAGAGATCTGACTATTGCACTGCACTGTAGCAATTGTCAAATATCCTAGTATATCATTGGAAACTTTCAGACTTTGGAATTCTTTGTATGTCACGCTAAGTGAGGTTATATATATATTTAAATGAGTAGAAAATATTTTGAAATTATCTTTTATGAACTGATTTATTGTGAATTAGGAAGTGTTTAAAAATATTTTGATAAATGTAACCTGTTGGATTTGACCCAAATTGGGTAGAAAGGGAAAATTAGTGAAAAGAATTTTAAATTAAATGTGGATATTTCAATTGTTGTTTAAAGAAGTTATTAATGGAAAATATTTTGATTATATGATAGCTGTGTAAACATTTTTATTTCATGCAGAGAGATTTTAAATGAATACTGTTGGGCTAAAAGCTCAACTGAGTACACTACATTTACTTTGATTTAAATTAGAATACTAAATTTTTAAATGAATTCCAAATGACCTTGGTGGGGAAAAGAGTCTGAAAGTAACTTGTGATATTCTACGTATTAATCTTAATACTGTTTGTTGCGGATACATGATTTTGGTTGATGGGTTGTAAGAAGTATCAATTTATTTCTTGGAAAACTGAGTTGGGATATTCTTGGTTACAAGATGAGTATGACAGGGCAATGAAATACTTCAAACATATTGATGTTGTCAAAATCAAGATATTAAAGTATGCTTATTTATGCTTTACTTTCAAAAGATTTGTAGTGTGGAAAGTAAAGGTCGAACCCACAGAGATTGTTAATTTTTAATCCCTTAATTAATAACTTATAATCTATTTAGTTATAAGAAAATCGGAAATTTGATTGATTTGGAATTTGATTATTACTACTACTTTAAACTATGAATTAAACTAAGAAATTATGGAAATAAAATCTAGAATTAAATCTAAGTAAACTTGTGTACGAAATTCAAAGTTGATTTAAATATGTGTGGAGATGGGATCTAGGATTACAAATCCACCACTAACTATGCATTGGGGATCTGTGGATACCGGGATTCCACCGCTTTGTTTGCTTTTAAAATTGATTTGGAATTTGAATCAAGGAAAGAGAAAAGGTCTGTTGAAAACAGATACAGAGTCGCCACTTGGTCTTTAAGGAATCAAGAAACCTTATTTTGACTCACCCAAACGAATAAAGGGCACCGGCCCTTCATAACCAAAGAACTTGGCTCGGGGGTTTTGGTACGAGAGAGGAAGGAGCCTTTGTCACGACTAAAACACCCTCAACTCGCCCCGTCTCTCGACGGGCCTCAATTAGCATCCAAATAATCATCTTATACTATGTATGGTTCGGCAATTAATACTATGATAGTATATTACATCACATAAGAATCTTGAAATTGAAAATCAAAAGATAAGATATCATTCATAAGATCTAAGTCAAATATCATGCAATGTAAAGTAAAAATCACACAAATAATCCTAGGAAAAATCGTCTAATCATGTATCAAATAATCAAGACTTCCTAATCTAAAGGGGACATGAATTGTTCTTGAAACAAATAAATCAAAGAAAACAAAGATACTTAGCAAGCTAAAATGATGCATGTTATTCTTTGAGAAGAGAAGATCTCTCAATCCCCGGGACGGATGAGAAAGGATGATTAGATCGGGGGAAGCATGAACGTGTGATCAAGTTCATTCCTTATAATCTTCTTAGATTAAGAGTCATAAAAGCTCCAAATCTTTGCATGGATGCAATGTATGTATCTAGAATGTGCCAAGATTGTAGTGTGCTTTGTGTTCATGGATTCCTAGAATGACTTAGAAGTCTAAAATGTGTATGAATTGATGGATGAAATCAATATGGGATATGTACAAATGTAGTATGAACTAATTCCTAAGATATGAACTAATTTGGAATGCATATAAGCATCAAATCAAAGAATAAAAGTTAAAAGGTGTTGGCTGTGAATAGTGGACAGAACAGTAACATGATCTTGTAGAAAATGAAAAGAGGGGTTAGGAATGTTTTCAATGCATGAATTTTTATGGAGCTCTTACTTATTATGTCTAAAACACAACCCAAAAAGTTAATCTCTAATAACTATCACAGATTGAGAGAAATCCTATAAACAATGAAGGTCACTCAGAAACAGAGTCCGTACTATCGACTGAAATGTTGAAAACTCTTAGAAAATGAAAACTAATGATCTAGAGGCCTATTATATACAGAAAGTTCCCTAAGACATTGAAGTGTAAGGTAAAAATAAGTTAGGACCACCCCGTTTGGAAAAGTTTTCTGTAAAACAAGTTGGAAGTGGGCCTAGCTGCTGTGACAGCAAAGACAGAATGTCTGGAAGGAATGTTTGGGTCCAAATAGACCATTTTCAAGTACTTCCAAGTCAAACCAAAAATCATGGGTGTTCTCCAATGAGTTAGGAAGACTTTCCAAGTGGACTTGCATCTATATGTTGAGTATTGAGTTCTAGAGAAATCTTTGAACTCAGCTCACTCACTGTTTTGACTCACTGTTTTGAAAGTTTTGGGAAAAACTAGAGTTTTCTTTCTTGAGATTAAAATGAGGGATTTTAGGAGGGGTTTTGAAGTAGATGTTTTGAAAGCATATTTTCAATACTCAATGAAGATTATAGCCACTTGAAATTTCAACATCAAACTCATCATCAAGAACCTCCAAGATTGTTGGAAAGATTTATTTTTATTAGAACATAACTTCAATACACTTCAAGAATACCTTGGAGGTATTGAAGTTATGATCATCATCTATCAAACATGTTTTTGAGGTCAAAAGCTACTATCCATAAGGATTCACTCACCCCAAACTTCATGTCATCATTTAGATGATGATGAACTAGTAAGTAAATAAAGAAAAATAAAAAGAAATGAGGTAAGAAGGGATGAACATATATATAAACAAGCAAATAAATAGCAATCAATAGATGATAATCAATATGATTTTGGACTTGTAGCTTGGTGTTTCACTCATAAATTTTGACATTTGGACATGGAAGTAGCTTCCTATCTCATGGATGCTCAAGAATGAGGGTTGGAATGGACTTTGAATGTGAAGTATATAGAAGGATAATGGAAGAAAACAAGAATAAAACTCACTTTCTTATAGAAAATCAATGGGAGAAGCTCCATTTCTTTCTTCTAAACCTATCTCTATCTCTCTTCTTCTCTACAACTTTTCAAGCTTTGCACTTGGTCCCCCCAAAATGAAGAGCAATGGGGGGTTTATATAGGCCAATTTGGGGTGGTTTTGGGATTTTAGAAGTGTTCCCATTGGTCCCAAACATCTGTGAACATAAAACTACGTCGTTTTGGCTTTCAATTAATCAAATTGGACCCCCCAAAAAAATTACAAAAATGGACTCTGCGAGGGTTGAGTGCCGCGGCGGCACTGATCCTCAGAAGCCCAGAAAATTACGTTTAGGCCCCCAGAGGTTCCGGTATTCGCGAAAAGGCCCTATTTCGTCCGAAATTCATAGAAAATGCATACGAACTCCAAATTGAGGTTGTGATATACCGTTGGAAAGGTAATGGAGTCTAATTTACATAAAAAAAATAGTTCAGAGATAGGTCACTTTGAAAAGTTTTGCAGTATTCGCGATAAAAGCCGATTTGATCGCGTTTTTCGCCTTTGGAAATTCATAATAAATTCGTTTTAAATCCAGAAATTATGTGCGATATACCGTTGAAAAGCTATTGACCTCTAGTATCCATGAAAAATATTTGAAAATTGTTTCGGTGCCCCGATTCTAAAGTCAAATCTTGGTCAAACTGGTCAAACTTGGGATTCCCGGGAAGTTCTGGGAACCTCTGGGAGCTCTCAGGAGTTGACGTTTTCGCTCGATTCTCTTTTAAAACTCATTTTAATACTTTTCTAATAATTCCGGTGAATTCGGATGATTTCGGTCAAACTTGGTCAAACCCTGGTCAAACTGGTCAACGAGGACTTTCCGGGACTTCCGAGGGTCTCTGGGAGCTGACGATTTTATTCGATTTTACTTAAAAAAAACTCATTTTATCGTTTTTTTCTTACGACGTAGCATGTTTCCAGAACTTTGGGACCAAATCTGGGAGTTTTCGGGCTTTCAGGGGCATTTTGGTCATTCTGAGCATTCTGAGAGACAGAACTAACTTCCAAGAGTCCTTTTAAGTTTTTTTCGATCATTGTGAACCACCAAGCTATGGGTCTCCTAAATCTGATAGCCGACAAAATGGGGTGTCTACAGTTTGCCCCTCTTTGGTATGAACTTGCGAGGCAACGCATGTCGCAAGCGAGTGCCAAAGCTTTGAAGAGACAGGACTTTTTGGAGGCTATAGATTTAGGATAAAAGCGTTGCAAAAGATGCAGTGATGCTGAGGCTAGTGTTGGTCGCGCTCTGCGTGAGCTGCCTACGTATCCCGAGGGGAATCAGACCAGGACGTAGTTCAGGGCACAAAGGAATAAATCACACATGCACAACGAGACAGGCAGATGTTATGTTATGAGGATGGTATGCAATGCATGGATGTGATATGAATTGTGTCATGAGTCCTATTATGCCTAGTGTTGTGACCCTAGTATGAGCTGGTGTTGTGGGGCGTGTGCCACTCCAAGTGGACTTATGCTGTGCTAGTATTTCTAACTGTGATGCAGTTATTGACCCGAATAGGGACATCAAAGATTTTAGAAGGCTCTAAGTCTAGGGGCAAACTTCTGAATTTTGGGAAGTGTGCTTCGTGAGCGAACGTAGTCAGATGTGGGGTACCTAAGGACTATAATTGGAGATGCAGTTTGACAGATAACCAACGGACATGGAAGCCCTGGAAATTAAGAGACGAACACAGAAGTCCTGAGACGTCAAGTGATGGACATGAAATCCCGAGATGTCAAGCGATGAACATGGAAGCCCCATTAATGGACATAGAAGCCTAAGATTTTGAATGAGAATGATGAACACGGCATATTTTGAATGAGAGTGATGGTAAACTAATGATGATTAATGAACTGACGATGTACGAATCGAGATGATGAGTCGACAATGAACTACTGTGACTATCATGGATTGGATCAACAGTTGGACTAACCGTGACCGGAAGAAGTGACGATGCACGAATCGAGATGATGAGTCAATAGTAAACTACTGTGACTATCATGGATTGGATCAACAGTTGGACTAACCGTGACCAGAAGAAGTGACGATGTACGAATCGAGATGATGAGTCAACAGTGAACTACTGTGACTATCATGGATTGGATCAACAGTTGGACTAACCGTGACTAGAAGAAGTGACGATGTACGAATCGAGATGATGAGTCAACAGTGAACTACTGTGACTATCATGGATTGGATCAACAGTTGGACTAACCGTGACCAGAAGAAGTGACGATGTACGAATCGAGATGATGAGTCAACAGTGAACTACTGTGACTATCATGGATTGGATCAACAGTTGGACTAACCGTGACTAGAAGAAGTGACGATGTACGAATCGAGAGGATGAGTCAACAGTGAACTACTGTGACTATCATAGATTGGACTGATGATGTACGAATCGATATGACGAGTCGACAGTGAACTACTGTGACTGTCATAGATTGAACTAACGATGTACTAATCGGGATGACAAGTCGACAGTGAACTACTATAACTGTCATGGATTGAACTAAAGGTTGGACTAACCATGATCAAAAGAACGGACGATGTACTAATCGAGATGATGAGTCGACAGTGAACTACTGTGACTGTCATAGATTGAACTAACGATGTACGAATCGAGATGACGAGTCGACAGTGAACTACTGTGACTGTCGTGGATTGAATCAATGGTTGGACTAACCTTGATTAGAAGAACTGGTGAATTGATATGCTTGCTTGGGATTGAATCTGCTGGGGATGAAGCGACTCTTTCTGGGATCTCTCTTCAACTACTTCTCTTGACCGAGAACCAGGATTCAAATTCGAATCTCTCATAGTTGATCAAATCTTGGACTTATGTTGCAAGGAGATGATGGAAGATCATCAACATCCACTTATGGACTTATGTTGCATGAAGAGATATGAAAGATCAACAGCCACTCATGGACTTATGTTGCTAGGAGAAAGGAAGATCATCAACAGCCACTCATGGGCTTATATTACATGAAGAGAGACGAAAGATCAACAGCCACTCATGGACTTATGTTGCTAGGAGAAAGGAAGATCATCAACAGCCACTCATGGACTTATGTTGCATGAAGAGATATGAAAGATCAACAGCCACTCATGGACTTATGTTGCTAGGAGAAAGAAAGATCATCAACAGCCATTCATGGACTTATGTTGCATGAAGAAAGATGAAAGATCAACAGCCACTCATGGACTTATGTTGCTAGAAGATGATGGTTAACTTTTGGCGGTTTGGAAAGGGATGAAATTTTCCCCAAGTTTGGATGCTTCTCATACTGACGCCTTGACTGGTGCAGTAATAGTGTTTGGTACTCCTGCTTCCATTGTCATTAGAATGCTCTTTATAACTTGATTTGAAAAATTCATTATTCGTCACTATTGACTTACACATTTGAGACTACAACAGACTATAAAACTTGACAGACATTGACGCACGAGGATGACACATTTGACACAAGCTCGTCTTGTCAAATCTTGATGTGCTTTTGTCATAAACGATGTACCATTTCTCTTTTGGTGTTCACCCCTCATCTTAACATGGTAGCACTTTGCTGATAAAATCTGATTTTTGAAAATTCCTCCCTAGTGATCTAGTCAATTTTCTGCTTCTCCCAGGAAGTGCTTTGAATTAGTGCCTTAGCTTTTAGAGTAAAAGGTGCTCTATTTCAAAATTTTCAAAACAACTTGGTAACTTGAAAACTCGCCCTTGGTGTGAAGGGATTGTGTTAGGCAAATGGAGTTTGCCCCTAGTTTGAGGTGTACAAAGTGGGATTCATAAGCAAACGAGGTGGGTGACCAAAGTTTGCCCCTAGTTTGGATGATGGTTTATCGGAGGTTTTGGGCAAACGAGGTAGGTGACCGAAGTTTTCCCCTTGTATGAAGGGTAGATAGTAAAAGTCAGGCAAACGAGGCGGGTAGCCGAAGTTTGCCCCTAGTGTGGAAGGTGATTTCTGGCTTGAGGCAAGGACCGTGACTTTAATCTCTCAAATGCTCATAACTTTTGCCTAGGCACCAGTGAGGTGACCTAACGAGCTCTTTTCTCTCTTTTGTTATTGCTTACCTTGGATTTAGCTCTAATTTTACCCAGGCGTCCTTTCAGATTTTTGACCTAGCGAGCCATCCTTCTTTTCTTTTTGGAAACTCTGCCTACGTACCCCCGAGTAGGGATCAGGTCCAACGTAGTTCGGGCCAAAGTCTTGAAAGAAGGGGGATTGATTATGATGGTGTCGACCGAACCGATGCGGTTGCCTACGTATCCCAGAGTGGGAATCAGGTCGAGCGTAGTTCAAGGCAAGGCTTGAAATAAGGGGTTTGAGGTATGAGGGTTTTTCAAACCAATCGTCAAAGAAGTTCAAACTTGAGCCACTTGTGGTAGCTTTGAATAAAAGGATTCAGTTTCAATCTCCCTTTCTTTTCTTTTTCTTTTTCTTTTTGTTTTGTTTTGAGGATTGATCCTTTTCACTTTCGCCTAGTCAGTCAATTTTGCTTTTTAATGTAGTCGATTCTTGTGCGATCTTTCAATCACAATCTCAGAATTCCAGAATGTGCATGTCAGCTCTCGGAATTTATTTGTGGTCATTCCGTGCCTTTTGAAATGTGATCTTGCCACGTTCTTAAGATGTATCTTGAAGCGTATGATTCTCTCATTTGTTTCATCAAAATTTTCTCCAACATTTTGACTGGCTAGGGTCAGATTTTGGAAATCAACACCTTTTCCAGCTCTAACTTTTGCCTAGGTGCCCTTTCGGGTTTTCAACCTAGCGAGCTTTTGATTTTCTTTTTTTTTTCTTTCTTTTTTTCTTTTTTTTTGTTGTTTTTTTTTTAAAGTGGAGATGAAACTCACTGAAATGTTTGGCTACCATCAAGGGCTAAGTTTACATTGCTTTCAATCGGAAAGATTGCGTGGCTCCCAATTGGATCGGGTTTAAGGCTTCGAAATGGTGGAAAAAGGGTGTTGGGCAAGCCCCAAGTCAGTTTCAAGTATGTCTTTTCAAGATTGAGACAAAAGCATCTTTAAATTCTTAAAGTAAGACTATTCAATTCCAGCTCTTCATCAGTGTCAGCGTGAAATTGACTTTAACCTTTCAGGATTCTTTTTTGTTTTGTCGTAGAAAAATTATTACCATAGTAATATCCATGGTAATTTGAAAAGTGACACTTCAGTTTAGTGATTCATGCATTTATGACTGGGCACATTAGATTAAGCAAAATGAGATTTCATTTCATCAATAGAGAAGGTTTACAGACTTATTAACAACTCGATGACAGACAGACTTGATCACAAGACTAGAATTGAAATGGACTCGAAACATAGAACAGACTCAACTTGACTCGACCTGGTCTCAAATGGAGTGTCTTTGCGACCCATTTATTATTCTTATTCTATTTTTTTTTAGCAGAAGTTCCAAACACCATCACTTTACTGCGTAGCTTCAACATTCATTAGCATCGACGGAAGGAATCATTCGATCGGTTGGTCCAAGCCAAGATAGTGGATGGGATTAGGATAGGGGACATCTTCTATAAGGTTCTGAATGTCATGGCGGAGGCGGATGCATTGATCGGTGGTATGGCCTAGATTTTGGTGATAAGCACATCGTAGGCTCTTATTGTAGTGGGAGGGTATAGGATCTGGTAGCGGCTTATGAGGGAGGAGCTGCAGGTGGCCCTTTTTGAGTAGGTGGTCCAAGGCTGTGGAAAGAGGAACATCAAGTTTGGAGAATTCGCGAGGGCCTTTTGGGCGATTTGGCGGAATGGACTGGTATGGACGAAGGGCGCAGGCCATTGATTGGTTGCTAAGTGCATTGATATCCGGGGAGTAGTTAGGTCTCTTGGACTGGTGTTGGGGTTCATCCTTTTTGAACTTTCCTTCTCTGATGGCATCCTCTATTCTGGTGCCTATTTCAAATAGCTCTTCGAATGTGGAGATGGATTGGTAGAATAGCTTGTCATGATATACTGGTTGCATGTTCTTGACCAGCATACGTACTTGCTCTTTTTCAACAGGTCTGTGGATCATTTGAGCCACTTTATTCCTCCATCTGCTCAAGAACGCAGTGAAGGATTCATTGAAGTTCTGCCTGGTAGTCTCTAGATCCCGGATGGTGATATCAAACTCTTGGTTGTAAGAGTAGTGATCAATAAAAGTTCTAGCAACGTCTTCCCAGACTCGGGTCTTGGAGGCTTCAAGGGTTAGGAACCAGGATAGTGCGGCATTCTTAAGGGTTTGCGGTAACAGCATCGCAATGTGCTCATGAGTGCAGCCCATCGATTGGAAGATGCCCATGCACAACTTGATGTGACTTTTTGGATTCCCTATTCTGTCAAAACGGTCGATGGCAGGCATCTTGAAATTCTCTGGCAGTTTCAGCTTGATGGGCTCAAAGAGGCCTTCCAGGTCTAACATGTAATCATCGACCCCCTTCCTTTTCCTCAGTACACTTTCCAACTTGTCAACCTTATCCATTTTCTCTTGAAGCTTCTTCTCATACGCAAACGGTGGGACCCCTTGAAACCAGTCTTCCTCCCCATTATTCTCGGGTGGGGGTGGTTCAAACCCCGGTGGTAGAAACCCGGGCGGAGGTTGCAGCCGCTGCTGCTTTAATTCTTCCATGAAACTCAAAACTTGGGTCAGGCGATCAGATTGCTGGCTTATGGTTGTTCCCAACACAGTGACCTTATTTTCCAATTCCTCTTGATTCATGCTGAAGTAACTTGGCGGGCAGACCTTGACCAAACGACTGTTTGAACTTCCAACCCAGGACGAGGATCCCAGTGGCTGACTTTGGGAATCTATACAAACCTACAGATTCGAGAGGAAAAGTGTATCAGATTCTGACAGAGGCAATCAGACAGACAGTGACAGTGACAGTGACAGGTATGGACAGACTTGTGTACAGACTGACTGAGACAGTGCACACAGACTGGTAGGAATTGTGTATGCATATGAGACAAGCATGCGGATGTAAGCCCTAATATATATGATGCTCCTATTTCTAACAGATAGCAGCTAAACAAATAAGGTCCTAGCCATACAGAGTGTGCTAACCTTACTTTCCAGTGTGATCACCAAGGGATAACAGGGATTTCCAGGATGCTTCGGGAATTTTGGACAGAGTTTCTGGGAGAAACGGGGATTTGGAAGATTCGGAGAAATTTCTAGAAGTCATTTGAGTTTCTAGGAGAACTAAGGATTTCTGGTTGATTTGGACTGAGCTTCTAGGAGAAACTGGTATTTTGGATATTTCTGAGAAATATGGATAGAGTTTCTAGGAGAAACAAGTATATCTGGGCATTTCTAGGTGATTTGGGCAGAGATGCTGGGATTTTTAGAGAATCTGGGAGATTTGGGCAGAGCTTCTGGGAAAACAGGTACTTTGGGTATTTCTAGGAAATTTGGATAGAGTTTCTGGGAGAAACTAGTATATCTTGGAAGATAGGACAGAGTTTCTGGGAGAAATTGGTATATCTAGGAAATCAGGTAGATTTAGACAGAGTTTTTGGGAAAAATTGGTTAATATGGTTATATCTGGGATATCTGGACAGAGTTTAGGGGAAAGACTGGTTAATATGGTTATATCTGGGATATCTGGACAGAGTTTCGGGGAAAGACTGGTTAAGATGGTTATATCTGGGATATCTGGACAGAGTTTCTGGGAGAAACTGGTTATGATGGTGATCATACTGTCTAGCTAGTTTTCATACTCCTATGTCTCAGGATCAACAAACAAGGTTTGCGGTGTATATCTTTGTGAGCATGGAGCAGACATCCTTATCATGGTGCCTAGGCAAGTCAACTCAATGTGATCACATGTGAGTGATTGCCTTGGGAATCATAAGAAAGAGGTTATGTTCTATGCCACATAAGCGTTTACACCGCGCAGGTAATCCCGCCAGGGCATACAGCAGTTATATCACATTGTCCTATCTGAAAAGATAAATGAACAGTCCTATGAAAGGTTCTACAGGAATCTATATGCAAAGGCTGGGTTTAGTCAAAGAGGGTCCGTTGACGAGAGTTCTAATATACCGTCAGGGAGACAGTACGGAGGTTTTTACTCTTTTTGATATACCTTGGAAGGTACAGTATCAACGGTGACTTGTGCCCTGGCACAGCAAGACCTGAACAATGTCAGCGCCGCGTTTCAGACACAGTCAGAGGGGGGAAATGCAAGAGTGCAATGCAGTGAACCAAACACAGTAAAAAGATGATTTTAAGGATGCTTCTTATGAGTCAAACCTCTGTATTATTTTGTTTTAAAATAAAATCCCCAGTGGAGTCGCCAGATTGTGGATACAGGGATTCTACCGCTTTGTTTGCTTTTAAAATTGATTTGGAATTTGAATCAAGGAAAGAGAAAAGGTCTGTTGAAAACAGATACAAAGTCGCCACTTGGTCTTTAAGGAACCAAGAAACCTTATTTTGACTCACCCAAACGGATAAAGGGCACCGACCCTTCATAACCAAAGAACTTGGCTCGGGGTTTTAGTACGAGAGAGGAAGGAGCCTTTGTCACGACTAAAACACCCTCAACTCGCCCCGTCTCTCGACGGGCCTCAATTAGCATCCAAATAATCATCTTATACTATGTATGGTTCGGCAATTAATACTATGATAGTATATTATATCACATAAGAATCTTGAAATTGAAAATCAAAAGATAAGATATCATTCATAAGATCTAAGTCAAATATCATGCAATGTAAGGTGAAAATCACACAAATAATCCTAGGAAAAATCGTCTAATCATGTATCAAATAATCAAGACTTCCTAATCTAAAGGGGACATGAATTGTTCTTGAAACAAATAAATCAAAGAAAACAAGGATGCTTAGCAAGCTAAAATGATGCATGTTATTCTTTGAGAAGAGAAGATCTCTCAATCCCCGGGACGGATGAGAAAGGATGATTAGATCGGGGGAAGCATGAACGTGTGATCAAGTTCATTCCTTATAATCTTCTTAGATTAAGAGTCATAAAAGCTCCAAATCTTTGCATGGATGCAATGTATGTATCTAGAATGTGCCAAGATTGTAGTGTGCTTTGTGTTCATGGATTCCTAGAATGACTTAGAAGTCTAAAATGTGTATGAATGGATGGATGAAATCAATATGGGATATGTACAAATGTAGTATGAACTAATTCCTAAGATATGAACTAATTTGGAATGCATATAAGCATCAAATCAAAGAATAAAAGTTAAAAGGTGTTTTCTGTGAATAGTGGACAGAACAGTAACATGATCTTGTAGAAAATGAAAATAGGGGTTAGGAATGTTTTCAATGCATGATGTTTTATGGAGATCTTTCTTATTATGTCTAGAACACAACCCAAAAAGCCAATCTTTAATAGCTATCACAGATTGAGAGAAATCCTATAAACAATGAAGGTCACTCAGAAACAGAGTCCGTACTGTCGACTGAAATGTTGAAAACTCTTAGAAAATGAAAACTAATGATCTAGAGGCCTATTATATACAGAAAGTTCCCTAAGACATTGAAGTGTAAGGTAAAAATAAGTTAGGACCACCCCGTTTGGAAAAGTTTTCTGTAAAACAAGTTGGAAGTGGACCTAGCTGCTGTGACAGCAAAGACAGAATGTCTGGAAGGAATGTTTGGGTCCAAATGGACCATTTTCAAGTACTTCCAAGTCAAACCAAAAATCATGGGTGTTCTCCAATGAGTTAGGAAGACTTTCCAAGTGGCCTTGCATCTATATGTTGAGTATTGAGTTCTAGAGAAATCTTTGAACTCAGCTCACTCACTGTTTTGACTCACTGTTTTGAAAGTTTTGGGAAAAACTAGAGTTTTCTTTCTTGAGATTAAAATGAGGGATTTTAGGAGGGGTTTTGAAGTAGATGTTTTGAAAGCATATTTTCAATACTCAATGAAGATTATAGCCACTTGAAATTTCAACATCAAACTCATCATCAAGAACCTCCAAGATTGTTGGAAAGATTTATTTTTATTAGAACATAACTTCAATACACTTCAAGAATACCTTGGAGGTATTGAAGTTATGATCATCATCTATCAAACATGTTTTTGAGGTCAAGAGCTACTATCCATAAGGATTCACTCACCCCAAACTTCATGTCATCATTTAGATGATGATGAACTAGTAAGTAAATAAAGAAAAATAAAAAGAAATGAGGTAAGAAGGGATGAACATATATATAAACAAGCAAGTAAATAGCAATCAATAGATGATAATCAATGTGATTTTGGACTTGTAGCTTGGTGTTTCACTCATAGATTTTGACATTTGGACATGGAAGTAGCTTCCTATCTCATGGATGCTCAAGAATGAGGGTTGGAATGGACTTTGAATGTGAAGTATATAGAAGGATAATGGAAGAAAACAAGAATAAAACTCACTTTCTTATGGAAAATCAATGGGAGAAGCTCCCTTTCTTTCTTCTAAACCTATCTCTATCTCTCTTCTTCTCTACAACTTTTCAAGCTTTGCACTTGGCCCCCCCAAAATGAAGAGCAATGGGGGGTTTATATAGGCCAATTTGGGGTGGTTTTGGGATTTTAGAAGTGTTCCCATTGGTCCCAAACATCTGTGAACATAAAACTACGTCGTTTTGGCTTTCAATTAATCAAATTGGACCCCCCAAAAAAATTACAAAAATGGACTCTGCGAGGGTTGAGTGTCGCGGCGGCACTGGGCCAGTGCTGCGGCGGCAGTGGGCCAGTGCCGTGGTGGCACTGCTCCTCAGAAGCCCAGAAAATTACGTTTAGGCCCCCAGAGGTTCCGGTATTCGCGAAAAGGCCCTATTTCGTCCAAAATTCACAGAAAATGCATACGAACTCCAAATTGAGGTTGTGATATACCGTTGGAAAGGTAATGGAGTCTACTTTACATAAAAAATAGTTCAGAGATAGGTCACTTTGAAAAGTTTTGCGGTATTCGCGATAAAAGCCGATTTGATTGCCTTTTTCGCCTTTGGAAATTCATAATAAATTCGTTTTAAATCCAGAAATTATGTGCAATATACCGTTGAAAAGCTATTGACCTCTAGTATCCATGAAAAATATTTGAAAATTGTTTCGGTGCCCCGATTCTAAAGTCAAATCTTGGTCAAACTGGTCAAACCTGGGATTCCCGGGAAGTTCTGGGAACCTCTGGGAGCTCTCAGGAGTTGACGTTTTCGCTCGATTCTCTTTTAAAACTCATTTTAATACTTTTCTAATAATTCCGGTGAATTCGGATGATTTCGGTCAAACTTGGTCAAACCTTGGTCAAACTGGTCAACGAGGACTTTCCGGGACTTCCGAGGGTCTCTGGGAGCTGACGATTTTATTCGATTTTACTTAAAAAAAACTCATTTTATCGTTTTTTTCTTACGATGTAGCATGTTTCCAGAACTTTGGGACCAAATCTGGGAGTTTTCGGGCTTTCAGGGGCATTTTGGTCATTCTGAGCATTCTGAGAGACAGAACTAACTTTCAAGAGTCCTTTTAAGTCTTTTTCGATCATTGTGAACCACCAAGCTATGGGTCTCATAAATCTGATAGCCAACAAAATGGGGTGTCTACAGGATCTATACTTCTTATTCTAAGTTCTATGTTTGGATAGTTATGACCTATTGTAGCTACAAGCCCAATAGTATCGTCAAGAAGATATCGTTAGTTTAATCTAAACATAATCCATCTACGGTTCACATGAATTATCTACCTATAACTAGGGTGTAGCATAACTCATCTTTCCTAAGCATGGATTATAAAAGATATAAACATCACAATCACATAAGCACCATTGTATGTAAATACTCCTATCAATCACAGACATCAAGATTATTGAGTTCAATAAGCATAAGGAAAAATCTAAGACAAGAATAGATCCAAAATACTCTTGATTATTAACATTAAAAACTGATTATATAAAATCCACCAACATACAATCACTATCCCAAACCATAAAATCTTAAAATAGAAAAGCATAGAATCCCCCTTTACATAGCTAGGGTTTCATTAAAATCCTAGATTATGAGTTTAGTTGCTCATGATGGGTGAAAGCATGAAGATTGATTTGATGGAAGCCATTAGAAACCTTCAAGCTTGCTCTTCTCCTTCCTCTTGCCTTCAATGAATGTATGTGAATAGATCTCTAGGTGTGTAACCCCTAAAAAACATAAAAACTAAGAATATATAGAGTTTACAAGAGCTTTTTCAAGCTTTCCTCTCCGGAAACGGATTAAAACAGGTGTTATTTACAATCTGGACGTCTTCAAGCAGTTTTGTTCGCACAGGGCTCTTCAGCATATTGAAATACGTAACTCTGTTTTTTGTACGGATCGCGCGAGCGGGCCGCGCGAGCGCGTCATTTGGGAGGTCCGGTTTCTGGGTTTTCGCGCCCGCGGATCGCGCGCGTGATGTGTCTTTTTCTGCTTCTTTCTTCCTACTTTTTCACCTATTTTAACCTGATCTTCTTGTTTTCTTCTAAAACCTGATAGAAAATAGAAAATAAAGTAAAACTACACAAAAACAGGATAAAAATGACTAACAATTGTGAATTAAGGCGTGTAATTAGGATTTGTTCTCTCCCGATCACATATGATGGTATAGAATTCTAACATTGGAAAGGAGCAATTGCTTGGGATTACATTCAGAAATCAACGAGTAATCTTGTTTACATACAAGTGACGTCTTTAAAAAGGGTATTGCACACACTTGGGTAAATAGGAGAAAATTTGATATTGAGGAGTGTTGGATCATATTCAAGTTTTATCACGAAAAAAATCAGTTGCTTATTGATTGTAAGTGGTACAAGGAGGGGACAAATGAGTATATTGATTTCTATATATTGTGGCTTAGATAGCGTAAACCGAAAATACTGGTAAGTTCTACAATCTGAATAGTTTGAGAATTGTGAAGCTTTGCTTTATGTTGAACATCTAGTGGATGAGTGGTATTTCTGGAATATGTGATTTAAAGGGATAAAGATTTTGTGAGTGTCGTCGGAAATCAATCAATCGGAACTTATAAAGGTGATGAATTTGAAATTACGGCATTGACTGGGTATTATTAAAAATATATTGAAGATTTCTCTTCTGTGCAAGAATACGTGTGAAACTTGTATCGATTATAGTGAAGTTCTCAGTAATCAAATGAACATCGATCTATGATGATACTGATATTATTATTGCAAAGGTTTGTGTTGGGATTAGGTTATATGTTGACGCAACAGTATGTTATGCTGTATGTGGTTGAAATTTCATAAACTGAATTATTTGGTACAAGATTTAGAATTCATGGCATTCTTTCTATATTGAGCATTTGGCAGTAACATTCTTACGAGCTGGAAGTTTATATTAGTTGTCATGACTTGGTATGTTTAGTTATACAACAACAGTTGAGTACATGGTATGGAGAACAGTTGGAACTCGTGATAGCTATAATTTGAAATTCTATATTAATCATGTGAAGACAAACGGGTTGTTGGTGCTCTAATCAGAGATCAACGAAGGTTTGGTGTGCGCGTTGACTATTCAGAAAGGATTTGGGTCAAGATTCAGAATTTATTGGAAACTAAATTTGTTCCGAAAATTGGGCAAAGAATGATGATAATAAATTGAGGTCATCTAGCATTACTATAGTAGATGAGTGGAAATTGACTTAAACATCGATTTGGGTTTCTGTTTTAGAAATTTGTGATAAAGTACAAAAAGAAAAGTAATTGAGCGCTACTCTATAGTAAAATGTGTCGGAATCTCAAGGTCAAATATGTCTTTGCGTGAAGATAGCTCAAGGGAATGAGTTCAGAAGAAATATTGAAATATATAATGAGATTTGAGTATCTAATACATTAGTAATTAGATGTGCGACATTAGTAATTGTATTTCATTATATATGATGATTTTGTAATTAGTTACAAGGACACAAGTCTTCTTGAAGATTGAGATGTCGAGAAAGCTGCCTTCAAATGGAAAATGTAAAGTATTCTTTACGATGTGTGGTATAGGGCAAAAATAATAAAGCTTCATGGGGTTATTGTAACTGATTATTGACAATAAAAAATTGAATGTTTATCGTAATAAATTTCATGACGTGATTACCAAAGTCAACAAAAAGTATGTATTCTTGTATAATGATTGTGGACAAGTTGATCCAATCAGATTGTGATTATTGATTGAAACTGCGGGCTTGTTGGGGTTAAACGACCTATATATTAGAAGAATTACGCAATTATGTGGATACTAACACTTGTCTTCTTAGAAGGAAGCAGTCGATTATAAAGAAGTTCTGGAATCTTGTGAGAAGCAATGGAAATGAAACTGAACTTTTGCGAGATGTTCTATCATCCGCTGATATTAGGTGGAAAAAATGTAATAAAGGCAAGTGAGTTTTTGAATGATTAGGGGAAATGACTACTGTGGGGGAGAGAACTATTCCGTGAAGTTTAATCTCCAGAAAATGGTGTAGTTTGATGAACCAAGTGAGATTAAAATTGCAGTGTATCAACTGGAAATATTGAAAGGAATGGGGGACCAGTCGGTTGCGATTATGGTCACACCAGTGAGCACATTACATTCTATGATCATGTTGTTGTATATGAACCAATACAGGTTCGAGGAGGAACGTTTACATCTATTTGATTCGTGAAGTGAGAAAAGTTTGGGGACAAACTTCCTAAAAGGGAGGGAGAGATGTAATACCTGTACCCAGAAAATGGAAGTAATATTTATTTTTCATGCATTAATTAGTATAATTAATTGCATGTGATATTTGGGTAAGTTCCAGTTACCCGGATATGATAAGTGCCTAGATAAGGGCACAATTGGAGAGATGTGAAATGGGACCCACGGGAGGTCCAGATTAGATAGATTGCATTTAGTTATATTTATGTGATTAAATGGATATTTGTTTAATTGCTTTTAATATTTCATTGCTTGTTATGACCTTTTTATGGTGCCAGTTTGGGTACCCGTGTGAGAACGAATAGGAATTGAATTCATAACTAGTAGGTTAATTAGTAATTTTATAAAATATTCGGGACCACTTTTGGGACCCATACGTGACATAGACACATACCCACTTAGATATTTGGTGGTAAATATAAAGTTTAGGGAGCTTCATAATAGACTCTAGAAACATATGGGGGTGTAAATAGAAATATGGCAAAAAATCATAATATATCCTCAAGTATATGACTAGTCGGTTAGTGACAATAAAAAAAAAATTTAAAAAAAAAAAAAAAAAAGACAGAGAGTTAGAACAGTGGAGGGCTCAACGGGGGAAGAAGAGAGAAATAAAGAGTTTTGTGCCATTTGATCGCCGTACGACCTCTATTTTGCGAACCGAAGTCATATTCGAACTCGTGAAGGTGAGAGGGTTATTTCTATGTATTTCTTTTTCAATTTTGGTAATGTTTTTCCGCGACCCATTTTAAGAGATGATACATATATGTGATATATATATATATATATGTGTGTAGGAATATTATTGGGAGTATCTAGAGCTAGTTTTGCGAAGGAGTTTGGGATTTCTAGGCTTATTTTGGACTTATTCGTGAGGTGAGCGTCCTAATCCCAAAATTGGATGTTTAATGTCTTTTAATTGTTATTAAATGCTTAGAATACTTAATTTATAATTAAGTAGAAAAGCATGTGATAATTTATTATTTAACATGTTCAAAAATGTTAAAATTGCCATGTTGACATGTTGAGCTGCTTATGTGCTTATTTGGGTCAAAGGGTGTCAATTGATAGTCACCATTATTTAGCCCATATTTAAGGGACGCTCATTCCTCAGAGAAAAGGGGGATGAAGATGAAGTCCTCAGAGAAAAGGGGACGGTGGTGACGACCACAACGAATTGACTACGGTCACATGAGAGTGAGTGATATCTTTTTTAGAGCAACGACAAGTGAGAATGGCCCAGAATCAGGGGTCCAGAATGATGGTGATTGATTACTTGACACGCCTGCGACCATTTATTGTTGTGAATGTTTAATTGGTATTATGAATCATTAAATACTTCAATTGCATGATTAGCACCACGTACTCACTAAGCGAAAGCTTATTCAATTTTTTGTGACTAATGACCACGCAGGTTCAGATGAATACCACGGTGAGAAATGATCGAGACTACGGGGCTGGGTTTGCTAAGATGGGTTTTGTAATATTCATCTTATCTATTTATTTATTTATTTACTTATTTTTAAATTACAAGTTAGAGATGTTAGGAGTTGTATAATAATTACAGTTTTATGTATAAGAACATATTACAAGTTATGATTTTAACTTTTATTATGTTAGAATAAATCTATATATTTTGGTTAGGTTTTTGATGTGTTTTAGAATATTTAAATAAATAAGTGTAGCAGCAGGGGTTAAATATTCATGTTTTGAAAACAGGGTGAATGGTGTTGTAATAGGGAAAACTCTGTTCAAGTTCCATTCAACGGTTTTAAAACTTTATTTTATTTCTTTTGGTTATTTTATTTGATTGAAAGATATTTTACCCCTTGGTATTTCAGTCAAAATGTTATTTTTGGAACGTTAATATAAATGATTGTTTGGTCCTTGTTGGCTTTGTTACACGTGTCCTAGCCCGCGGGGAACGGGTTGGGGTGTGACAGAAAGATGCTGACCTTCAACTATGGTTTCGAAAAATGTCGGCAAAGGACCCAGAGGAATGGAAATTGACCGATGGAGCACTCCGGTGCAGAAATAGACTATGTATGACCAACACGGATGGTTTAAGGAAGGATATTCTCGAAGAAGCACACAGGTCGAGATTAATAGTTCATCCAGGAGGAACTAAAATGTGTAAAAATCTGAAGAGAAATTTCTGGTGGGAATGAATGAAAAGGGATGTAGACGAGTTCGTGTCTAAGTGTTTGACTTGTCAACAAGTGAAAGTCGAACATCAAAAACCCTTAGGACTTCTGCAACCCCTACCTATTCCAAGTTGGAAATGGGAACACATCATCATGGTTTTTGTAGTTGGGCTGCCCCGAACACAACAACACCACGGTGCTATTTGGGTGATTGTGAATCATTTGACGAAGTCCGCCCACTTCATCGGTTACAGCTTGACTTATCCATTGGAAAAGATGAGTAGGATGTACATTCAACATGTTGTACAACTACATAGAGTACCAGTGTCTATCGTGTCAGATTACGATTCACGGTTTACTTCAGGATTTTGAAAAAGCCTTCAAGAAGCTTTAGGAACTTCATTGAGTTTGACTATTGCTTTTTATCCACAGACCGATGGACAGACTGAACGCACCAATCAGGTTATGGAGGATATGCTCAGGGCCTGTGTCATAGATTTTGAAAGTTATTGGGAAACACATCCTCCGTTGATCGAATTTGCTTACAACAACAGTTACCATTCAAGTATAGGGATGACTCCATTCAAAGCATTGTATGGACGACCGTGTTGATTACCACTTTGTTGGGCAGAGATTGGAGATAAAGAACTATTAGGGCCAGACTTGGTTAGAGAAACCAACGAGAAGATAACTATTGTTAAATAGATTATGCATGCTGCACAGAGTAGACAGAAGAGCTACACAGATAAACACAGGAAGAATCAAGTTTAGTGAGAAGTCTAATAAATTTTTTAAAACTGGTTCTACGTCAGACTAACTTACCTTTAGTTCTCACAAGAACCAAATAAAAAGTTGAACTTGAATTGAACCATATCCTGTTTTGAATATTTTGGAACTGTTCCTTAGCCTTCAAATAAATTTGGCACTGTCAAATTTGAAATATTGAACAAGTTACAGCCCATATATTTATTTACCAAACAATGTTTACTACTATTTCATACTTGCCACTCAAATCCTCTTAGAGGAAACTAAGGATTTGTTTGGAATCATTTTACACGTGTATGTTTGGACTTGACCATGCTTCTTAACCCGAAACAATCAATTTAGCCAATTAGAAAAGAGTAAGTAATGCTATACTTCTCAAATTTGTACCCCATGTTTTGTTACCAAATGCTTCAACAGTTATACACTTATACCACATGTGACAATAGCTGGTACAATATTCGTTCAATCAAGCAGCATTCTTTTTTTTTCTTAACTTGAGAAGAGGGAGGAGGGCTTTCTAAGAAGGGTATTTGGACCTATGAACGGAACAAAACAACAAACATGATGAAATGAATAAGAATGAACTGGAGGCGTCGGAGAAAGGACTGATGAACTACTTGTGCTTGGTTAACTACTTTATTGATCCACATAGCACTCTGCATAAAATCGGGTGTCTACTACACATGTAATACAACTGACAAAAGCATTTAAAATTCAAATTTACAAATTACATTATCCTTGAAAATATCTCTTCTCTAAAAGAACCAGCTTCTTCTTTTTTTTTTGTTTCGGGGAGCCAACTTACTAAAGTTGAAGGACATTTTTTAATATTTCGGCGAAGGGCCTTCTCACGACAATTTCTTACTAAAGAAACTTTCAACTGACGTTTTATTTTTCAAAAAAGAACATCACAACAAAGATTTAAACCTCAATTTTAATTCGAATAATTTGAATCCAATCGAACACTTGGATTCACAGAAACATATGAAAGAAACTCTGGGTCTTGCTCAAGTTTGTCCATGTCTTCCACTGGCAATCCCACCCAAGCCTCTATTCCTTCACCATCTTTAGTATCCATCAAAATACAACCATTAACCGACCCCATTGCATTGCCTACCCAAACAGGCCTTCCCCACCCAAAATCAGCTTCATAGAACCCAAATCTGCACCAGCTTGTAAACTTCAACAACCCAACATTCTCTCTAACTAGAACTTTTTCCCTCAAGTAACTCAAGTACCCATCACCACGCTCTTCACCCACTTTCTTCACATATTCATTCTTCACATTTTGTATAGATTCATGTATTTTTTTCACCAGAAGAGGGTAATCTGTTGTCTTATCTGTTGCCTCCCACTGTGCAGTTGTGCAGAGGATCAAATTCCCGATGGCGTGAGGAGGAAATGACGGAACTACCCTTTTTCGCACACCCACCACATTGGTCATTATATGCATCTCCATAGCTGCATTTCTGTCTCTAGCCGCGGAAATGGCGGCTGCCCAAGTGAAGGCCATGACGGCCTCCACGCGGGTTGGAATCTGCTGCTCTGAGTCAATTGTTTCAGCAGCTTTTTCTCTGAATTTGGCAATTTTTGACCCAGGAAACACAAATCTCTTGCTCACTATCGCGGTTTTTTGTAGCACTGCTTGGTCTTGCTTTCTTTGCCAACTATTTGTTAAATAGCCTCGAAAGTCTCGTGGAGGGAAAATTCCAGTGTGATCGAATAGGAAACGTTGTGATACTTTTTTGCCCCGGGCTATGGTGGCCCAGCTGTTGATGAATGTGGCAATTGAGAACCCATCGATGATCCGGTGAGAAACACACACAGCAACTGCGGTCCCACCGCATTGGAACTCGGTGAATTGGATGGCTAGGAGGACATGATCACAGAGTTTATTCGATACTGATTCGGGTGTGCACGGAAGGAGTTGTCTCAGCATATCAATGTTTGGATGTTCTAGCACTACTGACATGTCATCAAAAACTCTAGCTCGGATATAGTCAGCACCCTGATCAGTGCAGTCGACGGAGAAGTCGTCTTTGACCCGTCCGGCAAGTGGGTAAAAGTGGGTTAGAGTCTCCGCGAGAGATTTCTTGAGAAGATGGGAGAGTTCGCCAGAGTTGCAATTTGTGACGGTGGTGGTGGAGTAGAAAAGAACAACGGGGACATAAGAAATGGGGGCTATTTGGTCCAAAAATGATAGATTTAGTGTCTTGAGGTTGTGAGGAGTTGGAGAAGAAGGTTTAATTATTTCTTTGGAAAGAATTTCAACTTTCATGGCCATCTTGCTGTTTTGAGTTTATGGAGAATTAGGAGCAAGAAAGTTTTACAAGCAAAAGATTGATCTATAGCATACGTTGATGCAGCAAGTTTTACAAGCAAAAGATTGATCTATAGCATACGTTGATGCAGTTGAGTAAGAAAAATGCTTTACAAATACAGTTTCACCTTGAAATATGCCAGGGCACATGGTCCATTGATTTTTTTTCTTAAACCGGTGGGATCTTCTATGATACATCTTAGTGGTTTTGCTTGTATCATACACCCAAATTTAGTACCAAAATGTAGTGATTTTGATGCAAAATGTTACAAGTAGGTACAAACATGAGTAAAAAGTTTGAAAACCCCATTTTGATTTTGAAACAAATTTGGTTTTTAAAGTTACCAAGTGTTGGGGCCAAGTTATAACTTTCGGGCCAAGTTACTAGGATGTATGATACAACTAAAACTATAGGGTGTATTGTAGAATTTTTCTTGCTTTTTATACTCCATATCATTTTTAGAGTTTGTGTCTGATGGCCCCTCTATCCAATTTAATTCTCAAATATTTTAATAGTAGTTGACATACTATGACGGTAGTACCACATACCATTGCCAGTGATATACAAAATAAAACTAACACAGTATTGAAGAACCAAATTCAAGAGTCAAATTTGAGAATAGTAGGATTCAAATTTGAGAATGGTAGCATTACTGGTAACTTATATTACGAGTGTGTTTGATAACCCAATTAAGTAAGTGAAAATGAAAATTTTCAGCACTTAATTTTTTCTTTTTTTTTTCATTGTGTGATATAATGTACCACTTATTTAAAAAGCGGCAAAAAAATCCACTAAAAACGTTTAATGAAAATTTTCTGCTAAAAATAATCACTGAATGCAATCTATTTTAGTTCTTAAAACACAACTTTTTGTTTTGTTGATACAAATCACTTAAAATTTTCGGTACTTAAATTTGGCACTTAATTTTTAGTTTTATCAAACGCACTTATGTGATTTAGTTTTCATAAGCTGCACATGCAAACATTAAATGCCCTTGCAGGATATGGAGAGAACTTGCATGACCAGTTTTCTAATTAATACATGAGGGGTTCAAGATAAAAAAAGGATAATATTAAAAATGTCTGGAGAACTGAGCTATGAGCATGGAAGATTGTCGAAGCATTGTCGTCTTTTTCTTTGTATATTATTGTCTATTTAGTTTTCCAAGATATATCGATAGATCAGTTAAAAATGAGCAGTTCTAGGGAGACTCCCATTTTCGGACTCCCTTAGTCCGAATTTGCCATAAATGGCAAGAAAAACAGTTTCCAATGCTAGTACCTTGCATTGAAAATCATTTTTCTTGCCATTTATGGCAAATTAGGACTAAGACAGTCCCAAATGGAAGTCTCCCAAGTTTTTTCCGTTAAAAATTGGGTAGATTGCACAACCTATGCATAGTTGCCAATAATGTGCTCAAGTTGGGGCTAGGAAGCACCGGAGTGGATGCGGAGACGCGAAGTAATTTTCTCAAAATGAAAGTGCTAGTGTGGCGGGGTACTTAAATAAAAAATTAAAAATATATTGTATATAACATTTGTATAGTACTATATACAAACTAGAGAATCAAAAGTCCTCTAAAATATACTAGTGAAAAATGTTAAGTCTAACATGTTATAAAAGTTAAATGAAATTCACATAACTTCTGTAAAAAATTGAACTGGTTGTGTGAAATTTCATAAAAAAAAGTTATGTGAAATTTCACATAACTTTTAAAACATAAAGACTTGATCCAATTACGTTTCACTAGTCATTGAGTTGACCAAAATAAAAAACTGGATGTCTTTTAAATTAAATAAGTCTAAAATGAGGAATTTTTTTATTAAATTTCTATACAAACTATTCTACCACTATTTTTTTCCCCAATTAAGACACAAAATACCCTATATTTACTATTTAATTTTTTGATTTGTGTTCTGAACCCCACAAGTTTTCAAAATATTATGAGTAACCACCGTAACTTTTTAAAAAAAAAAAAATTTTAATTTGTATGGCATGTCCCGCAACCGCAGCACTCAAACATCGCCAAGAACTCAAAATGTGCCCACAAGCACTCTCGGTGCAATAAGGCACAATCACGCACTCCCGCCGTACTGCAATAAGTGTGCATACGCCCCCAATTTCGAAGCAGGTGGGGGTTAGTGTAATTTTTAAGACATGCAAGGAATTTCGCTAATAATAACGATTAAAACATTTAAATAAACTCCAGAAGCATGCAAAATCCACCTAAACAATCATCCTTAAAACTTGTTTGACAACAAATTTAGGGGGGGAAAAAGGGAATGGAAACTTCAAGCTTGCACTAGCTCATTTCCTATATCACTTAACACGAATGAAATCACTGGAATGTCCTCTTAAAAAATGGATGACTGAATAAAAGATCTCAACAACAATCCTTTTCTTTTCTTTCTTTTTCTATATAATAATCTTGGCTATATAATAAAAGGAAGTAAAACTAAATTCCGAATATTAAGATTTAGAAACTAATGGAGTGATACTGGAATGTTTTTAACTGTTGTTGATGGCTTAATTGATTCAATTGAGCATGCTAATCCCAAGCTTGAATTTAACAACACATTGAGTTTAATGGAAACATATAGGGAAAATGGCACACAGCATTATCTTACATGAATATCTTATGCAGCCTGCAGTACCCGAGTACGATATTCTCCCAAAGCCCATATTGGGAAAATGTTTCTGTACGCGGCGTAAGTGATCATACAATTCTTGTTGAAGACTCCCATGATCTCCTGAAATGGAGAAAAATAAGGGTCGATTATAAACGGTAAATTGCATTTTGTTTAAGGCGCACTCCTATACAGAAATGGTCAATTTTTGGAAAAGTTGTTTGGTTAGATCATCAGACCGCATCATCATGCTGACATGGTGTGACGCTCCAATAATATGGTCCATGTGGCCCCTATTTTTAGAAGCACATGACAAATAGTTGTTGACTTTAAGCAACATGTCATGTCACTACTTGTCAGTGTGTCCCCTTATCCCTTGAAGTCATATTGCCCTATGTGATTGGGGCATCACAACACATCAGTGTGATGAGTGGTGTGACGGTATCACTCAATAACTTCTCCAGTTTTTGCTGCCTTTCAATACTTCATCTATTCATTGTTTACGATAATGCTTCATTTGGTAAGGAAGTGAACCCTTTTTTTTTTTTTTGGTGGTACAATACTCTTATGTTTATGATATAGAGAGAGAACTAAAGTGAAGTAGAGATGGAGATAGAAACATGATTGAGTGAGAGTTAATCTGCGTAGAAGTTAAGGAGCATGGGGTTTTTGTCAACCCCCGGTTCATGTCCACGGGTACAAACTTCCATCTCCAACTTATAAGTAGGAAAAAGTAGACTTCATTTTACGGAAAAAAAAAAAAAATTTGAAATTTGAATTAGAATGCATCTTTAAAGTAAGTTGAAAATGAAGATAATGTAGTCCAAATTGGTCATATCAAAGATTTTAGACTATCATATCTGGTGGTGGCTCCAAGTTCCATATTTTGCCAATAAAAATTTTGGTTTGACCTTAAAAGCTTGCCTATATGAATGAATGTTCGACTATATCTATTAATTTGATTTATGGTAAAGCATGCTAGCATGAGTAAACAGTTTAATCCAGTAGTTAGTTTTACGTCAGGGTTAATTGGACCCTCTGCCTTACATAGCCTAATAGTTTTCAAAATAGCTAAATTCACGACATTCCAGCACATTAGTGCAAGGCTGTAAGTGTTGCAGAATTACCTGCTGCGGAAAATCTCCGTTCTCCATTTGAGAATTAATCAATAATCTTGCTGCAAGGTGTAATGGTATTGGGTCTCTCTCGGCCTACAAATATTTCTCAAGGTTAGTACTTAGTATAACAAAAGAAAACCAAGGTGACCTTAGACAGCCCTAGAAATTTGACCCAGTCAATTTGAAAAGATGGAGCAATTCCAGAAAAAAATATATATTAAGCTCTCCATGCCCAGTTTTTGTTTTTTGTTTTTTGTTTTTTTTTTTTTTTTTTTTTTTTTTTTTTTTTTTAAAGATTAGGGAAAAAAAAATCATAATCGTTCAATGACATCATAAATGGACTGTATCTTAAACAAAAGGTTGAAAAGTAACATCGAAAGGTCGTTAAACAAAGATCACACATTAAGCTTTGGTTTTGCAGAACTAGTCACTATAGAGAGAAAAATCAAATTTTTTCCATATATTATTATCATAGAGGTAAAAATGCATTGAGGAAGATGGAAATGAGAAGGAGAGTTGGAGCTGATGGTACACTTATATAGAGATTTAGAAGTATTCAGGGGATGATGGTGTGTCTTGGCTATTAAAGTTTTTACTAAGATAATAACTAGTGAGAAAATGCTTGATGAGTGCAGAAAACTATAAGTTAAGGGGATGGTCAAAGTTGCATAAATTAACAAAATTAAAAAGTCGTACTATAAAACTTCGTAGAGGGTGATTGAGCAATGACTAAGACTTGAAATAAGATTAAATTTAAGTTGTATAATTTGATGTGCACCTGTCCAGCATCGATGAGAGTCAGCAAAGCCCATCCAGTATTTACAACATGAGACCGGTCGCCCTCAAGATTTGTATACACCTGCTCATGAAAGCAAGAAAAGCTACATTAGGAACACCGCACACTCTCAATAATCGTAAATCTTTCTTTTCATATGAACCAGTTTGAAAACTTCGTGGAATATTTAATTTTGCACTAACAGAAAATGCATCAAATTTCAGAACAACGAAAATCTGTTCTCTATCATAGGAGGAAATGAATCCAACAAAATTTAACTTCCACATTCTCTAGATCATTGAGTCCACGAATCTTCGGATACTTAAATAGATGCTAAATATGGAACTTCATATTTTCATTATTCCCATTGAAGGAGAGAACTGTCGGATGAATTATGGAGATAAACCATGTCCCAAACTAATGATATGGGAGTTGGATCCAGATGATTTATTCTCTTGTACTTCACATTTCAAACTTTGTTTACTCCTCAAAATCTAGATTATTGTAAGTACGGGAAAAGGTAAAAGGGATAAAGAGAACCTATTGATATATAGCACATTACTTCATTTATAATATACTAGTAGAATACAAGATTTTGTGGATAATGGGTGTGGTTGTGTCTGAATTTGTGTACACATAATTATGATATCTCCTCTCTTAATCTAGTGCTATTCCTTGGTGACTGTACAAGAACTGTCAGTCATGTGTCTGGAATTAAGTTAATTATTAAAAATTTGTGACACCTCCAAGACGTGCAAGACACATGTTGAGAGTGTCCAAGACGGATTTTTATACAATGTACAATTCTCCAAGGAACATGGCTTTTTAGTACTGTCAGCGCTTTATTGGCTAAACTATACAATAACGTTTACAACAATATACTTGTAGAGTGAGCTTGTTATAGCAGCTGCTGCGGACTCTTGTGATTTATTTAGCCTTTTGCGGTGAAGGCCACAAGTTTGTAAGTCTTACTCTTGCATAACAAAATATAAAACTTTACCTTGTTCTGACATGAAAGGTAACTTTCTCCCCAACCACCAGAAGCAAGCTGTTCGGACAACAGAAATTTACAGGCTTTGCGGATGCTAGAGCAATTATTGAAGTTCTTTCCAGCTGCAACCAGCCCTTTAACACCAAACCATGTGCCGTAGGTGAAGCAAACTCCCCAAGAGCCATACCTGGTAAACGATTGTGGATATGAAACTAAATTCAGATTACCAATATTGTAGGTTTATTGTAAGTTAATGGGAATTTAATACATGGTCACAAAACGACACACAGAGAAAAGAGCATTCAGGCAGAGCAAACATATTTAGTATGACCACACTGAGAGCCCATTTGGATTATCCTCTAAAGTAATCACTTTTTGGAACAGTCCATTTGGAATGACACTTGCAGAATGCATTCTCGCCAATTGTAATTACATTATCGTCATTTTTAACTTATTTACAAGATGCATTCTAATACATTTTTTGCTTCTTTGAAAAAGCAAGTCTTACTTGCTTTTGCTTTGAAGTTGGAGGAGGTGTCTCGCATATCCATGGGTTGGGAATTGATGAAACTCCGTACTCCTTTGACTTTATAACAAAGAACTCTCATTCTATCATGTCTCCATCTCCATCCCTACCATTCTTTCATCTTTTTCCTCTCTCTATATCTAAAGTCCATAAAAAAATTTATATATGTACTGCGAAAAAAAAAAAAGCTACTTCCATACCAAACGGTTATAGATTTTTAAAAAGCAACAAATTGGAGCTTTTTAAAAAAATAAAGTTGTTTTATAGCTGCAAGAAGGAATCAGATTTTTTTAGAAGGCTGTAAAAAGCTAGTCCAAACAGTCACAAACAAAAGAGTTTTGGGAAAAGTATATTCATATTATTTACATACCCCAGTTTATATAATGTTACAATGGATGAATAAAAGGGAAAGACAATAAAATAAAATAAAAAGCAATAAATGAAAATAACTATGGTCAACATGACCCATCATTACGAGAATAAAAATCTCCTAAATATTTTTTAATTCCAACACTCCCCCTCAAGCTGGGGCGAATATATCAACTAGCCCGAGCTTGTGAAGAGACAACTGAAGAAGACTAGGACCAATAGACTTGGTGAACATATCTGCTGTTTGTTCACGTGAAGTAACAAACCTTGCTGAGATAACTCCTGACTTAACCTTTTCACGAATGAAGTGAATATCAACTTCAATGTGCTTTGTTCTCTCATGAAGGACGGAGCCGGATGACAACATGATAGCGGACTTATTATCACAAACAAGGTAGACGGGTCCTTCACAGGAAACCCCAATTCATCAAGAATAGAACGGAGCCAAAGCAGCTCACACGTCCCTTGGGCCATGGCACGATACTCGGATTCAGTAGAAGAACGGGAGACAACTGCCTGTTTTTTGCTTTTCCACGATATTAGGTGATTTCCACGAAAAGTACACAAACCAGAAGTGGAACGTCTATCGCTTTTCGAACCTGCATAATCTGCATTAGTAAAACAGGAAAGACCTGACTGTATTCCTGTCTTAAAGAACAGACCAAGACCCGGACAAGTCTTAAGATATCTGAGAATATAATACACAGCATCCAAATGAGAGGTTCGAGGTGAGTG
The DNA here is from genome assembly GCA_033977485.1 of Hydrangea macrophylla. Taxonomy (NCBI): domain Eukaryota; kingdom Viridiplantae; phylum Streptophyta; class Magnoliopsida; order Cornales; family Hydrangeaceae; genus Hydrangea; species Hydrangea macrophylla. The sequence continues at coordinate 83,232,428 of CM066987.1, forward strand.
CATAAACTGACTCACAACACTAACAGCAAATGTCAAATCCGGTCTTGTGCTCGTCAAATAGATGAGACGACCCACAAGGCGCTGATATACTGAAGGATCAGGTAACAACTCCCCCAACTCAGTAGATAGCTTCACGTTTGGATCCATAGGGGAAGAGGCTGGTCTACACCCAAGCATACCGGTATCCTGAAGGAGATCCAAAGCATACTTTTGCTGAGATAAAGAGATACCATGGCGTGAGCGAGCCACTTCAATACTAAGGAAATATCATAGAGGACCCAAATCTTTAATATCAAATGACACCCCGAGATCATGCTTTACTTGAACAACATCTGAAGCATCGTCACCCGTAATAATAATATACTTCCCTTGGGAATTACGACAAAGAAAACAGGTGTGATCTGAGTGGCACCGGATAAAACCCATAGTAAGTACCACTTCACTGAAACGGCTAAACCAAGCACGAGGAGACTGCTTCAATTTATAGTGAGATTTTTGGAGGTGACAAAGTTTCCCAGAATACTCCCCCTGAGCCCGAAAACCAGCAGGGGGATCCATGTAGATGACTTCAGACAAATCACCATTAAGAAACGCGTTCTTGACATCAAGCTGATGAAGAGGCCAAGAATAGGAAGCAGCAAGAGAAACAAGAAGCCGGACCGTGGTCAGTTTAGCAACCGGAGCAAAAGTAGCCCCGAAATCCTTACCTAGAACCTGTGTGAAGCCCTTAGTTACAAGACGGGCCTTATATCGGTCAATGGTGCCGTCTGCCAAATACTTAACACTGAAAACCCACTTACAGCCAACTGTACATTCACCATCCGGGAGAGAGACAAGTTCCCAAGTCTGATTATCCTGAAGAGCACGCATTTCTGTTTTCATAGCAGCCACCCACTTTGGATTCTGGAGAGCTTCATGAACAATGTGAGAAATGGAGACAGAATCAACTGCACTAACAAATGAGCCATCAAATGGTTTTGATAGACCCTGATAAGAGACATACTTAGAAATTGGATGGTTAGTACTACTCGAGAGAATAAAACGTGAAGGATAACGACGAATATGAGTAGGATAACGAGGAGGAGCAACATCAGAGACTAAAGGAGGAGATGAGATACCTGATTCCGAAGAAGATATTGGCATGGGGTTTAGAGCGCGAGGACGACGAGAGTACACCCGTAACGGATCAGTTGTAAGGACCGGAGGCAGAGAGCCACTAGGTATGTCACTGGGTAATTCAAGAATAAGCAGAGGACGGGGAAGGACTGAGACATCATCCACAACATGCTCTATTGGAGTTTCCAGAGAGGAAGCAGCACTTGAAAAAAAGGAACCGTTTCCAAAAAAGTGACATCCAAAGAGTGATATAAGTGACGTGTGACAGGATCATAGCAACGATATCCTTTGGACATGGAGGAATACCCTAGAAAAACACACCGAACAGCCTTATCATCAAGTTTAGTACGTGTAGGGTTGCGATTTTGGACAAAACAAGTACACCCAAAAACCCGAGAGACAATGGGAAAGAGTGTACTACCAAGCATAAGGACATGTAGCGGGGCCTGGCATTGTAGAATACATCTAGGAGTACGATTAATAAGGTAAGTAGCAGTAAGGACAGCAAAATGCCAAAAAAACTTGGGAACATCCATACCACGTAAGAGACACCTAACCATAGCCATAAGATGACGATTTTTACGTTCGGCCACCCCATTTTGTTCGGGGGTGTAAGGACAAGTGAGTTGTTGAAGAACTCCCCCTTTATTAAGTTCGGCCCGAAATTCATTAGTAATATATTCTCTACCATTATCAGACCGAATATTACGCACCACAATATGAAATTGAGTTTTTATCATTTGAAGAAAATTTCTAAAATGCGAGAAAACTTCATATTCTTTCTTTATATGATAAACCCAAGTACAACGAGTATAGTCATCAATAAACGTGACATAATAACGGTGTTGAGATAGAGCAGTGACAGGTGAGGGTCCCCAAACATCTTAATGAATAAGATCAAAGGCACTGGGTGCTCTATGCATGAGGGGAATATAAGAAGTGCGAGTATGCTTTGACAATTGACAGACCACACATTTAAAATTAAAGTCTTTGCAGGCTTTATTCAACGGAGGAAATAACCAACATAAGTACTGAAAATTTACATGTCCTAAACGAGCATGCCACAAGTCCAATGTTTGAAGAAAAAATTCATATTTATTAGAATTGGGCAAGATAGAATTATTAGAAGTAGACAAAACAGAAGTTTGTAGGCTGGATGACAACCCTCCTGAAGACGGAGGATCACCAAAGTAATAGAGGCCATCACACTCATACCCCCTGCCATAAATCTTCTTCGAAGTCAGGTCCTGCAAGTAACACGACTTAGGTAAGAACACAACACAATTATGATCCTTTGCAATGCGATGAATAGAGAGAAGATTATAGGCAAAATTAGGGACAAAATAGACAGATGTAAGAGTGATGTCTGGGGACAATTGAGCATCACCCTGACTCTGGATAAGGATGGAAGATCCATCAGCAATACGGACAGATTGATGAATAGAAGTAAATGGAGATGTGAAAGTGGAAGCCTCACCAGTCATATGATTACTTGCCCCAGAATCCAGAATCCAAGTGGGATGTTCTGACTTACTATAGAGAGCGGTGGGAGTACCTGTAGCAAGGGAAGCTGTAGGACCACAAGATGATACTGACGTACCCAACCCCAAGTGTGACTAAAGCTGAGCAATCAGAGACTGAAGCTGATCATAATCAGGAGGAGAAGTCATGATGCTATGAAGAATACCCAGAAGATGATATGAAGAGATGTAGACTTGAGATCGTTGGAAACTTATATTAAATAGAAACAGATTTTGGATTACAAACAGAAGCAGTACAAGAAATAATCCAATGACATAAAAATTGAAACTGCATTTGGAAAGCAAAAAATTACAATAACTAAAGGAAAACAGAAACTGAAAATTGATCAAACCGAAGCCTGTGATAGTTCACAGTTTCCTTAAAACAGATTCGCCGTCTGACCAGATGTGCTTGAGGAAATCGTCGTCGGCGTCTGTCTCCCAGGATACAGCGGCTTCTAACAGTAGTACTAGCACAGTGTACAACTGCTCTGGCGAACCTACTATGTCAGTGACTCTCTCTGAAACTAAAGAACTGGAAGGAGAAATCCTTTGAAGAATAGTATGTATCAACTTTGTATCTACTAAGCCCAACCCCAAGCGTGACTGAAGCTGAGCAATCTGAGACTGAAGCTGATCATAATCAGGAAGAGAAGTCATGATGCTATGAAGAATACCCAGAAGATGATATGAAGAGATGTAGACTTACCAGAATAATAACCAATATCGGCAACAACAGTGATCACAGCCAGACACTCGGCGAATGACGACACGGGCAACTGGAGACTCGATTGTCTAGACTAGAGACGGAGAGCACGAGACTGCTCTAAGACATCACAAAGAGGCCCGAGACAGGCAAAAGAGACAGCCGAGTGGCTGCTGGACCAAGCCGAGTGGCCTGGTGGGTGCGCCGCAGGTGAGGGAAGGTTAGGACCTACGGTAGAGGCTGGGTAGAAGCTGGAAGGGTTGGCGCAGGTGGTGGTGGTGGTGTTGAAGGTTTGGCACAGAGGAGAGAGGAGGAGGATAGGTTAGGTTTTTTTTTTTTTTTTGCGACTCTGATACCAAAAAGAGTTTTGAGAAAAGTATATTCATATTATTTACACACCCCAATTTATATAATGTTACAATGGATGAATAAAAAGGAAAGACAATAAAATAAAATAAAGAGCAATAAATGAAAATAACTATGGTCAACATGGCCCATTATTATGAGAATAAAAATCTCATAAATATCTTTTAATTCCAACACAAACAATCACTTATAAGTGACTCTTGGTCCCTAAAAGACTTTGAACCGCGCTCTGAATGTGTCCTATAAATGGGAATACAGAAAGAAAAATTAACAAGAAATCAGATGACAAACCATGAGCCATTTGATGCTTGTATCTTTTCAATGAACATGGCAGCTTTTTGTATACAGCGTTCTACTTCTTCTCTCTGATGCCCAGGGTAAAATCTCTTAAATGAAGTCAAGGCTTGAATTGCAGCTGAAGTGCATTCAACATAACTACACATCATTGTAGAGGTCGATTAGTCTAAAAAAAATTACAAGGATAAGATAATGGAAATAGTTTACAATAGGAATATCTTACGGATAGTCAATAACGATGTCGCCAAATGTTTCGGCAGGGTTGATTAACTGAAAATGGAAAACAAAAACTAAAGTAAAAGAAGAAAAGAAACAGACTCACCTTACGGTATTGAGAAAGCAGTAATACTAAAACTAATTGATTGGTAAAATAGTTTAAATTGCAGGCAAATCAGAAAGCACCGCCACTTAACAGTAACCTCCTAACCACCACACCTATTCGACACTTAACACTGCCACCTATCTCCTACTTATGAATTCTGCCCTCATTTTTGGATCACTTACAAAAACTAATTTTTATTGACTACAAAAATAATTAAGACGATGTGAGCCTTAAGTGCATGATAAATGTAGTGATATTATTAAAAATGTTTCTTTTAGGCTGTTGAAATGTTGTCCCACATCGTCCATTTATAGCCCCTCTGTGCGGTCTATAAGGCTTTAGTTTCCCTCTCCTTAATACCTGGGTTTTAAGAAGTTGAATGGGTTGGGCCTTACAAGTGCTATCAAAGCTAGATTAAGCTTGTCTTCCAGCCTGCCAAGTGTCCGGCTGCTGTGGTCCGGCGTGTCGAGTATCTGGCTGCTATGGTCCAGGGGGTGTGTTGAAAGGTTGTCCCACATCGCTCATTTAAGGCCTCTCTATGCGGTCTCTAAGGCTTTAGTTCCCCTCTCCTTAACACCTGGGTTTTAAGGAGTTGAATGGGCTGGGACTTACAAGATAGGCAATCAATTATTTTGACTTACGGATAAACAAAGAAAAGCAAATTTGTTCAAGCAAGTAGAAATAACTTGGGGCAAAATAGAATATTGTAAATCAAATGGATAACGGAAATATCAAAATCGACCAAAATAAAATGAGATTAAAAAACAATTGAAATAAATTAAACTGGGCAACTATGGATGAAAAAAAGCATATTTAATCCCACTAGAGAAAAAACAATTGGATTTTACACGAGAGAACTGCACCCAATGGAAAATTGATTATAGATCCCATGCATTTCATTTTGAAGTCAATAACTCACGAGGAGTGGACCTTCGATATTTAATCTCTGACCAAAAAAAAAACCTTGACAACTCTCATTTTAGACTAAGAGAAATAGCACAAAAACAACCCCAAGGATGGTTTAACAAGCACTTGCAGGACTTGATTAACGCAACAATTTGGATCAATATTCAAATTGGAATCCCCACAAAAAGAGCAAAATCTTTTCAAGCACCCTAACTGGTACAACTTTTTATTTGTTCATGTTGAGATTATAATCCCACATCGGAAATTTAAAGCCTTGCTACTCAATATATATAAGATCGTGGGGCTATTCCACGTCTCCACCCATTGCCAATTGGTTTTGGGTTGGATGCTCCAATTCCATGGTACAGAGCAGGTTATTGTCAGACCAATTTGGCCACATGTGCCCCACGTTACCCTATTCACAGTAATCCACGTGTTTGGCTCCTAGTCATGCCACACATGCGGGGGCGTGTTGAGATTATAATCCCACATCGGAAATTTAAAGTCTTGCTACACAATATATATATACGATCATGGGGCTATTCCACGTCTCCACCCATTGCCAATTGGCTTTGGGTTGGATGCTTCAATTCAATAGTTCCCCCCCACAAGCTATGTGTTGACTGTTAAACACAAGGCTCAGATAGAATTCACAAATTAAAATGGAAATCGACGATATTCCTGTAATCCTGTTTTTATTTCATATGAATTTACATAAGCATAAGAAAGTTACCAGTACTAGTATTTTTCTCAGGTAACATTGCCTCTACAAAAGCGTTGAATCATAATAGAGAAAGGCAGATCACACACAACTCATAACATGTAATCTTGCTAGAAGAAAGTAATTAGGTATCAGCGATCAAGAAAATAATAACAAGGTATAATGTTGATGGAGGTATGTAATTAACTATCTGATAGGACACAGTTTGAGAAAAGCGGAAACAAGTTTACCTCCAACCAACTATAGGATCTTGTGAGTTCATAAGTTGCAAAGCCACCGTCATTATTCTGCGGAATACCAAGAAAAAAGTTTTATCAGGGATTCAAAAGTCCACCTCCGGTACCACTTTGGAAAAAAATTCTATTTATAAAAATAAAAATAAAAAATAGAAAAGAAAAGAAAAGAAAAAAAACAAAAGAAGTGGTATAAATGAAGCAAGAACAACAAATAGTTGGCCTAAACAAACTGTAATGCATTTGTGCGTATTTCGTTCTTTTATTTTTGCTGGGTATTATCACAGGACTATAATCTCTGGTACCATCATTTTTCCCAGAGCATCCTCTCCAATACCTTCTCATACCCTGATCCACCTCACACCCAAATTTTTCATAGATGGTATCTTAATTTACTAAGTTCACTTTCCTCTCTACCATCAGTTTCTTATTTTAGTTATACTCGTGCATTTTATAAAAACAAGAGGCACTAAATTTTAATTCAAACGCCTAAAATTCCTAACTACAGTTGGTTCATTCAGAAATATAAAGCTCATGAACACCATGATGTGTTGATCTTAACATCCTAACGAAAGTTTTAACAGATAAGTAAGTAAACATTATGGTGCTTGGTTATTCCCAATCCCACAAAAAACTTTGGCAACTTGATAACCAAGCACCTAGTTTCCACCTTGCCAATTGTTGAGACAAATAGATGACTATCAAATGTCTTTTAAGGCATGAAGTTTAGTTTTCTATTTTTTTGATAGGTAATTTAAGGCACAAAGTAGATATCTGTGGAGAAAATTATGTCTTTAATTTATTCTTGTTCTAGGGGCCCTTATGTAATTATTTACTTCTTCATTATAAATATATATATATGGGGTCTAACATTGTTAGCCCTAAGTTATTGCCTAATCTCTTTGTCAACATGGCATCAGAGCCTTAGGGTTCTTCTCCACCAACCCCTTCACCATCGGACCACCTAGCCAGCCTCCACCACCTGCGCCGCAGTTCCTTCCAGTCTCCTAGCTTGCGCCGCAGCCCCCACAGGCTGCCTTGTCTGCGCCGCAGCCCCTAAGGGCCTCCCAGCCTATGCCAACCTCCACACACCCCCAGCCACATTCTCACCGAGACCACCCATGTCTTGCTAGACCCCAACCGAGCTCTACCCAACTTTTTTTGGTCATCCAGATTTCAATCATCATCCACTACCTCTGTTTTGATTGAAGTTCCAGGTTAATATATATTTTTTGGTCCCTTTATGGGCCATTGATTAGAATTTTGTGATCTCATCTCCTTCGTTTCCCTTCCTTTCTATTAAGTTTTCCTTTTTTGTGCACTGGAACCATAACAGAAACCGAGAAACAGTTGTTTGCCAATCCGAACACTATTCAGAGTGTGGTGACACCATGGGATCCCAATCTCAAAATTACTACCACCCCTTTCAACGGTCAAAATTACTTGACATGATCACAGGCGGTGGCTCTTTACTTGAAGGGTCGAGGGAAGATGGGACATCTTGATGGGTGCATTTAAGCTCTCTTTATCACTGATCCGGATTATGATAAGTGGGAGTTTGAGGATTCTCTCATCATGGCTTGGCTAATTAATTCAATGGTCCCATAGATCGGGGAGAGCTTCTACCGGATGAAAACCGCTAGGGATATTTGGGACACAGTTGCCTCTACTTTCTCTAGGAAAGGAAACTATGCCCAGGAGTTTGAGTTGACACAGTCTATTGATCGTGGACGAGGGGGGAATGCTCATGCTCACTATACTACTACTACTGCTACTACAGCTCCGGTTCCCAGTGATGAGGCTCCCACTTCCGATGTAAGCCCCTTGTCTGCTAATAAGCTTGAGACTCTCAAGAATCTGATGGCCCATTGTGCTTCACCTCCCTTTGCGAGTGCCTCATCGTCTTTTGCTCAACCAGGTAACTTAGTCCCACAAGCAAGAGCATTTCTTTCTCACTCTTCATTTCCCTAGATTATTGACTCTGGTGCCTCGGATCATATGTCACGTTCATCTAATGTTTTCTCTGCTTATAAGCCTTGTTCGGGTCAGGACAAAGTTAAAATTGCCGATGGTACCGTCTCAAGGAAAGGTCTCATTCGTGTTACCCCCTCTTTACCCTCAGTATTCCATGTTCCGTGTTTTTCTCATAATCTCTTATCCCTAAATCGTATTACTCGTGATTTGAATTGTTGTGTAATTTTTTTCCATCTCATTTTGTCTTTCAGGATCTTATCACGAGGAAGACGATTGGCAGTGGTAGAGAGGAAGGAGTAGGGGCTTCACATTCTGGATGAAGGGGAGAAGCTGGCTAATAATACAGTTGTTTTGAAAAATAAAACTGAACACTTAGAACTTTGGTATAGGAGATTAGGACATCCATCTTTTGCTTTACTTAGACATATGTTACCATCTTTTGCCTCAAACAATGTTTTTCCCAAGTTTTCGTGTGATGCTTGTGAACTTGGAAAACATTCCTTTTGCTCCTAGTAATAATAAAAGTTCCATTCCTTTTGCATTAATTCACACTGATGTTTGGAGTCCGTCTAGTATTGTGTCTTTAAAGGGTCATAGATGGTTTATTTCCTTTATTGATGATTGTTCCCGTACAACATGGTTATACATGATGAACGAAAAACGGGAAGTGTTATCTATTTTTCAAATTTTCCATAAAATGGTGTGTACCAATTTGGGGTTGTGGTGAAAGTTTTACGGCCTGATAATGGGGCTGAGTATAGTGACTCTGGACTAATGCATATATTTCCTCTCAGGGGATTATTCATCAGACTTCTTGCACTGACACTCCACAACAAAACGGAGTTGCAGAACTCAAGAATCATGTCGCGTCCCGGAGTCGAAAATTAGAGGGAAATAAAATTTTCCTTTCCAGATCCGTGAGCCATGATTAATTACATAAGACTGACCTGTCCTTACAAGTATTCTAACATGGTTATAATATAAGAAGAAAATATAAAACGTCTAATGGTATTCATGGGAGAACTTTAAATGTTTGCTACTAGACTATTACAACAGTTCCAAATGAAAACCGCAAAAATATAAGTTTGGGCGATCGATGCCACTTGAGTTATTACAACAGACAAAAGATAGTTCTAAAGCGTAAAGGAAATCCTAATATGATAATCGAATAGGTTCTTTCAACTGGCATATCCATGCACTTCATCAGCGTACTCTTCTGAATAGTCTCCCTCAGGGTAACCTTCCTGATAGTCTCCCTCTTGAGGATCGGGATACTCTTCTTCGTAGTTGCCTGGATGGGCTTCTTCATTATAACCTAGACGTAATATGTCCAGGGCAATAGAGCTGTTAGCTTTTAAGGCTAAGTGAATTGGTCTAACCGATCACTCCTAATACAAGCAATATTACACAAGTACAACAGATATCTAGAACTAAACACTTGATAAGTATATAACATGATAGTATGAGTGAGATAGTGACAACACAATGCAGTATCGATATATTCGACTTTATCCAGACACCATCACTGACTATTGTGACTTGTTACATTACCAGTGTAACGCTGTTAGCTTAGAGTGGAATGATCATGTTGCTATCGTCGCCTAGTAGGGCCCAATAGCAGTTTTGGTTTAAAAAGTTGTAATCACTTTACTCTTAGGTCCTCGTGACCTTGCCGGAAGAATAGAATAGTTACAGTGCTATCGTTGCCTAACAGGGCCCAATAGCATTATAAGTGGTAACCATTGTATTCAAGACCTAGATGGATATTTTGTTATCGTCGCCTAATAGGGCCCAATAGCGTATAAACCACCAACTCATGATTAACTCCATTAAATCGAATAGGTACTATAGCTATCATCGCCTAACAGGGCCCAATAGCATTTATAGTTATTCTCATTGATTTGACTGTACTACTCGGACCTCCGTGATCCACTCATAGATGTGTAACAATAGAATTGGGTTTGTCTCCTTGACTAACCATGCAGACGTTAACTTTGACATCACGACTTGACTACTTTCATATGAATATTCATGCGAATGTATGATGTATAACGTAATATGCATGAATCATAACAACAATTATCAATTAAGCTTGGAGTATAGTTATCTAGACATGCGTTTTCATACAAACAGTTAATCCTAACTTGCGCACATATAATACTTCATCAAATATGTCCACACAAGACAAACGGGATATTCATATAATACACCTTGGAGTATTTCTATAATATACCAAGTGAGTTAGGGCAACTCACCTCGATGCGAATTCGCGTACAAGTAATTCTTCGGTCCCTACAATTCATATCAATACATAGAATGCCGATTAACATTCATTCTATTTATAAGGGTATAATGGTAATTGTGCCGAATGGGTTCCTAAACCTCAACATGATGATCCTGACATCATTCTGAGTCTAACGTCATTGAGTAGACTCAAATCGGAGTCCGTCATATAAAAGGCTGGGTTTCCTATACCATTGTGGGCCCTAACAGTAAGCTATATTTTTTACTAAGTCAGAAAGTTACTAAACTTGAGAAAATAGACCTACACGTCAATCTAAGAATTTAGGAACTGACCGCGTATTTTTCCAAGTTACGGTTTATTTATTATGAATTATTAAAGTCTTAATTACATAATAATAGACTTAGGAGTTAGGAGTCCTGTAATTATAAAATATATTTTAGAAAGACATTTGGTCCTTAGAAATATTTTTATTAAATACTAGACCTTAAAACATGCCAGGGGTATTTTTCTCATAATTTTCGGAATTGGTTTGGTATTTAAAATAATTAAAAGACAACCACGCTGTTACTTCATTTACTTCATTTAAATAAACAAAATATCGGAGTTGGGTTTTATAAATAAATAATTTATGAAACAAAGGCATTAGGACTTAGGCTTATTAATATAATTTTTTTCTATATTTTAAAAGTTCTTAGGTATTTATTACCTAATTATTTTAATTTAAAATTAACCCTTATTATTTGTTTAAATTAAATAAACAATAAGTATACTATATAAAGAATAAAACATAATTCCAGAATTACTAATAATAATATTTTAGAATTATAAAACTAATTAATAGTACTTTTAAAACCATTTTTAAAACAATTAATGGCATATATCTATTTATTAAATTTAAAGTAACAATTATCATTTATTCCAAAACAAGATAAATAATAAACATAATATATATAAATATAATTTCAGAATATTATAAATGTTAAATTATAATATTCCGGAATTTAAAATAACACAAAACTAATTTTTCATAATTTAAAACAATTATAAACATACAAAATCTATTTAATAATCAAAAACAGAATAATAAATAATTAAAACTAAATAACCCTTTTACCCAAAACGGCATCGTTTGGATTAGTTGGTATCCGGCCCGACCCGTATCTATTCGAACCATCCGTATATACTAAAACAATGAACCGTCCAAACCTGTATCCGACCCGACCCTAATGAATTAAAATGGGTTATGTTATAACCCTTTTCTAAATGGGCAAAGTACAAACCGAAATAGCGTAGGGGCTCCGGCTTCTTCTCCAGCAAACCAGGTCGCCGCCAGCGAGGCCGGCGACGCGGGGAAAACTTCCCATGGTTATAACTTGGTCGTCTCTCCATGGAAATGCACCAAACCGGTGCCAAAATGACCGGAATGATCTCCTCTATAACATACTATAAGATGGGGTTCTAGTTATCTCGTTTAGGGTCCTTACAAACCCATTATTCTTTCAGATTTTTGGAGAATATTGGCCTACATGACCATCTAAACTTCATCCATATCAAAACTTGTTCAAGGGGGGTACTAAGAGCATCTCCAATGCAAAAAGTTATTTTTTCCATCTCAAAGCTATAATTTAACACTGCTACAGTACCAAAAAGCTATATTTTGACAATACTGCCCCAATGGTAGATTTCATCCAAACTACCAAATTTTAGGTCAACTACCATTTTCCTAGTCAGCTTTCACCTACCATTCTCAACTTTCACCTACAATACTGCTAAATGCTAGTATGCATGCTTGTAATAAAATGTTAATCTAAGAATCTCTACGGCTTAATGAATTCAACAAGAACTTAACATTTTCATTAATCTAAAAAAAAAAATTACATAATCATGGAGAAGGAGACACTAAATTATTTTGTACCTGCAAGTTACCAACAATTGGATCTTGGGTGACACTCAACCAACCATTGTAAGGAAAAAAAAATAAATAATAAAATTGGACAAGAGAGCACAATATAAAAATTGGGTTCAAGTTTTTTATTTATTGACATTTGGGAGGGTATAAAAGTAAAAGCACAAAATATATCTATTGATATTGCAAATATTCGTGGGGCCCACTCATTTGACAAAAGTCATTTGAGCTCTCAAATTTGACAATGTAAATGACTTTGTCATATTTTGGTAGAGCATTTAGCCTAGCATTGGAGTGGGTTAAATTTGATGAGCTATCATTTTATGACTTTGATAGTGGATTTGGTAGCCCCATTGGAGATGCTCTAAGGGGTCCAAAGGAGTCACAATGGTGTAGGTTAGGGGCTATTTGGTGAGAGTTGAAAAATCAAGCTCTGGTGAGGAGCTCTAATGGTGGTCTGGTGAAGCCGAGAGCCTTAGGCTCTGTTTGGCTGCTTGTGAGTGTGAGTGTGTGTGTGTGAATGTGTGGAGTACAAAAATGCAGAGGGCTGGGGTTTTTACCTTCTTGGGTCTCAAGTCTCTCTCTCACCCTCGGTTTGAGTCTCTCTCTCGCTAGCTTCTTCCTCCTTGCTTCCTCTTTCTCTTCTCCTGCGTGAAGTCTGTGTGTGTGGGGGTTGGATTGGCAGAGAGTGAGGGCAGTGTGTGTGTTTGTGTTTTTTTGCTCTCTCTCTCTCTCTCTCTCTCTCTCTCTCTCTCCATGGTCCCTTATATATACACACACATATGCATATACACATATAGTTTACATGCACACATACACACTCAAATTTGCAAATCTGTAGTGACTAGATGGAGGGGATTTGAGAGAGGCTGATTGAGAGGGAGGTGAGCCGGCGGTTGGGGGTGGAGGTGTTTGTCCGGCAGTTTTGGGGGTGGTGGTGCGTGATTGTCCGGAGGTTTGAGGGGGTGTTTGCATGGTGGGTAAAAAGGGGGGAGTACTTGGTGTACTTGTCGCATAATGTTTGTGGGATCTTGTGTCGAACAATCCAGTTTTGATACAGAGCTTACGAGTTTGTGTGATAAGTCAGTCCGCGTTTGTAAACTATTGTTTAAGCTTACCCGTTCATAAAAACGTATAATGTATATAGAACATTGGCAACATGAACAAAACACGGGGGCTCATTTTATTAAGCTTAGAATTTCACGGGTATTACAAATCGTCATCTGTTAGATGTTGCCCGGTCTTTACTCTTCCAGGTTCAAGCTCCTCGTTCTTATTGGAGTGAAGCAGTTCCGACAGCTACTTATCTCATTAACCGTCTCCCTACTCGAGTGTTGAATAAGAAAACACCACTTGAAGGTCTTTCTCATCCTTCCATCTCATCTTCCATTCCTCCTCGTGTCTTTGGTTGCGTATGCTTTATTCATAACCCTGCTACTCGTGGAAAATTGAACCCCCGATCTATTAATCGTGTGTTTGTTGGCTACTCACCAACTTAGAAGGGTTATAAGTGTTTCCATCCTCCGTCCAGGAAATGGTATGTCTCTATGGATGTTACTTTTCATGAGTCACAGTCCTACTTCCTTGACTCTCAGATACCTCTTCAGGGGGAGAAAATGAGTGAAGAGATACATGTGTTACCTACGATGATTGAGGTGGAGGCAGAGAGAGTTGAGGAGAGGTAGCCTGAAAAATATAGAGTTGAGGAGAGGGAGCCTGACAAAGAGAGTTGAGGTGGAGGCAGAGAGAGTTAAGGATAGGGAGCCTGAAAAAGAGAGAGGGAGAGTTGAAAAGGAGAATGAGTTGTTGGTCTATTCTAGGGGAACACGGAGTAAACGGAAGACCGAAGAGACTCAAGAGGCTATTGCTCCTCCACTCCCACGGCCATTCTCTCGAAGTGATGAAGATTTAGGTAGCTCCTTTGATACACCCTGTCTTGAACCTGATGATTTAGATGTCCCTACTGTTGTCAGTAAGAGTGTTAGGTCTTGTAATCAACATCCGATATCAAATTTTGTGTCTTATTCACGGTTATCTCCCTCCTATAGAGCTTTTCTTTAAAAAATTTCCTCTGTGTTTCTAACCATGTCCAGGATGCTCTTGCTGATCCCAAGTGGAAACATGTCATGGTTGAAGAGATGAAAGCTCTTCATAAGAGTGGCACTTGGGAGTTGACAACATCACCGAAAGGGAAAAAGACTGTAGGGTGCAAATGGGTGTACACCATGAAAAACCTGATGGATCTATTGAACGGTTTAAAGCTCGGTTAGTAGCAAAGGGCTTCACTCAAACTTACGGTGTGGATTACCAGGAAACCTTTGCACCTGTTGCAAAAATGAATTCCATCCGGATTCTTCTCTCTCTAGCAGCTAACCTGGAGTGGCCTCTTCACCAGTTTGATGTAAAGAATGCTTTTTTGCATGGAGATTCGGATGAGGAGGTCTATATGGATGTTCCTCCAGGTTTTGAAGACTCCAAAACAGAAGGAAAAGAGTGTAGATTGAGAAAGTCTCTATATGGGCTTAAGCAGTCTCCTAGAGCCTGGTTTGAAAGATTTACCTAGGCATTGCTTCGATATGGCTTCAAGCAGAGTCATGTTGATCACACACTGTTCATCAAACATTCATCATTGGGTAAGACTACTACTCTCATTGTTTATGTTGATGACATTGTGCTCACAGGAGACGATTTGGAAGAAATGGAGCGGTTGAAAGGGTACTTTACTAGTGAATTTGAGATAAAGGACTTAGGAGCGTTGAAATATTTTCTTGGGATTGAATTTGCTAGATCCAAAATGGGATATTTATTTCCTAAAGAAAATATGTTCTTGATCTGTTGAAGGAAACTGGTATACTTGGGAGCAAAGCGTGTGATACTCCAATAGAACCGAATCAGAAGATCAGTGATGACATCAGTGGAGAAGTGGTTGATACGGGGAGATATCAACGGTTAGTGGGTAAACTCGTATAACTATCTCATACTCGTCCTGATATCGCCTTCGCTGTGAGTGTTGTCAGTCAGTTCATGCGCTCTCCTCGGGAGTCTCATTTCGAGGCTTTTTTTCAAATCCTTCGATATTTAAAGTCTTCTTCGGGCAATGGCCTGTTTTTTTCGAAAAATGATCATTTTGGAGTGGAAGCCTATACTGTGCAGAATGGGCTGGCTCTATTACTGATAGGAAGTCTACATCTGGTTCTTGTTCCTTTGTGAGAGGTATTCTAGTTACTTGGCGTAGCAAAAAATAGAAAGTAGTGGCCAGGTCAAGTGCAGAAGCTGAGTTTAGAGCAATGGCTCAAGGGATCAGTGAACTTTTGTGGATTAATAAGTCCTTGTTGAAAGATTTGAAGATTGAGTTGAAGGATTCCATGAAGCTTTATTGTGATAATAAGTCTGTTATTAGTATTGCTCATAACCTAGTTCAGCACGATAGAACCAAACATGTTGAAATTGACAGGTATTTCATTAAGGAAAATCTTACCAGTGGTACCATCTGCACTCCTTTTGTGAAGACGGGTGATCAACTTGCCGATATTCTTACCAAGGGAATAGGAAGTAGATCATTTCATTCTATCTGAGACAAGCTGAACATGCGAGATATATTTGTATCAGCTTGACGGGGAGTGTTGAGAAAATTATGTCTTTTTATTTATCTTTTAATTTATTCTAATTTATTCTTGTTCTAGGAGCCCTTATGTAATTATTTACTTCTTCATTATAGATATGGGGTCTAACATCGCTAGCCCTAAGTTATGGCCAACAATATCCAGATCCTTTTCTTCAGTGATTACATTCAGTCACATCAGCTGGCCCCTGCCTCGGAAGTCGGAACCTCTAATGAGCAAAAAATTTCAAGATTAAAGTGAAGATATTCAACTTCCAATTGTTGCATTCTTTTTCTCCAATAGTTTTGCGAGACAATTTTTTTTGAGTTGGAAATTTTGATACATGTGTTTAGGCAAAAAGGATATTTAGCATGCATCTGCACAATTTATAACTTCTATAGAGATCTCATGAGCATATGAACGGATAAACATTGTAGTTTACACCCCACTCACCTCAATGGGCTCAATAAACCAGTCTGAAAGAATCATTAGTCTTCTGAAATCCCCTTACACAACAACCTTATCACCAGAAAGGAACAAGAGGAGGTGACTGATGCACCTTTTGTTGGACACCACTTTATAACTTGGAAGAGCTTAAATTCAGAAAAGCCTGTCGGCTTAAGTGATGGACAGGTGTTGAAATTGGGTAGGTTTGGAGGTGTATGGTTGCTAGAAATTCAGGAAAAAAGTGCTAGAGTTCCAGCACAACAATGGTTAAGATTGTAAGGGTACACAAGAAAATCATGGGCTAACATGTATAAACTTGAGAATTCTGCTAGCAACGACCGGAGACGGTGGGGATCAAGATGAGACCTACGTGCTGTGCATTCCATACCTATCTATGTAGCAAGGATATGGACGACAACCATAAAGATATTGCTTAACCAAAAGGCCAGGGTAAACAAGGTAGCAGAAATCAAGTTAAATTCAATTCTTCCCATAGAAAAGTGGGGCTGCTCATAACAATGGTAGTATAACATTCACGGCAGTGCATGGGACACCAATTAATAGTAACCCATTAAGTCTTAAAGCACGGACTTGATTTACCTGTAAAGATAGGATTACGTTTACGGCATCATATAATCGCTTGGCATCTAATGGTTCACCAACAATTTCTGATGGCAATTTTGATAATAAAAGAACAGCCTGAAGAAGAAACCATGATGTGTTAAAGGAAGGAAATTAACATTTTGCATATTTTCCTGTTAATTATTACCTTCAACCCCTCTGCCGTGCAGTCTGAGATGGGCCATCCATGATCTGCAGTTGAGAAAGGCCAAGCACCTTTTGAAATGTGCCGGTACCAGAAATCAAGATCACCTGGGCAATCATCTAAAACCTTTAAAGCAAAACGAGGCAGTTAGAAATAAATGTGGGGAATTTTGAATATTTGACTTGGAAGTATGTTCAAAGCATCACAAGCAATAGAGTGAAAACCACCTGCGAGTTTTTCAAGTACATATGTGCTTTTCTTATAGTTGAACAATATTCTTCAGTAAGGTTTGTTGAGAGGATTGCTTGAATAGCAAAAGCAGTGTCCCATAGTTGGCTCCCATTATAACCCTGGACATAAAAGCAGTAATAAACTAAAAAGCTGTTCTATTAACTGATCAATGATCATGCATTTTCATTGGTCACATCATAGAGATATCAAATAGTTAACAATAGAAGAATAACTCAAAAGATATAGCAACCTGCATTTTCATGCCGTCTTCTGCAACCCATAGATAATCAGAGATTCTTGGAAGATGCAACTTGAAAGCTTCTGAGTTTGGATCCTCTGCCCAACAGCAAAGCATATTTAGCACCTGAGAATCCAAGCTCAGTTTAGAAAACAAAAGGTAGGTCGGACAGATAAATTAAGCAGACATATAATGAATTAATCAAATTAAAAGAAATAATAACTCCCAAAGAATGGATGGGGCAGATTATCCTAATAAAAACAAGCTGCATTTGTTTACAAGGAAAAATGCCGACACCAGGCACCCAGAAAAGGTTTTAGAATCATCTGAACAAAGTGAAGCGCATATATATTCTGAGAGTTTCATCTTTTGTAAGTTACAGTGGTTGGCATATTTGCAACCACTGTTACTTCAGAATAGTTAAGAGGCAACATCAACTGCATATCAGCCTTCACTGAATAGAGAAATCTCAACACGGTAAAAGAACAGAATAGAGATCCTTTTGAAATACCTTGTTTACAGGCCCTATGCATATGTAACGAGTATTCTCATCTTCATAATGTATGTGCTCCATCACTCTAAGGAGAGCCCTCTCTCTCAACTTTTTACCAGGCCAACGGTTTAGCATAGGTTCCAAAACCTTGTGAAGAGATGCCCAAAGTATATCCTGTATAAGAGGGTGTGGGTAGTACAGATCTTCCTGCAATAAACCAATGAATCCTTCAGTATCGTTCAAGCTCATCCTGAATGCAACGAGGTATGGTACTTCTGACCCTGCTGGTTGATACTGGCTAACACTGCCTCATGCCAAAAGCATATTCTCACTTAAGACATCGACGAATTGGTATATAAAATTTTACAGACAAGAGAAAGTGCTGGAAAAAGCTAGCGTTGTGCTTCTGCTTATTGAGGATTTTGGCAGAAATATTTTGAAATTTCCTTTTCCCAAAAAAGATACTTGACAATCTTCGCGTGGCTAAAAGTACAGAGCTCTATTTTTCAGAATTGAAACTTCTGTTTATAGGAAATAATATCAAGCGAACTTAAACCTGTTAACTCAATCGGCTTATACCTTTATCAGTGACTAAACAACTTGTAAGCAATAATAACTAAGAATTTGGCACAGAGATAAGGCGAGAATCAGTAACATAATTATCAGAATGCATAAAGTGAACTCTGCGTTTCTCAGGGAACTTGTGTAATATGAGGAAGGAACACACAGCAGGCCTCAACAAGCTCCTAGAATCAATGCCGTTCAAAAGAGAAAACCCAAAAACATGTCATAGAGCCCTCGAACTTCCAAACCTAACTATTGCAGCATCCATTAGTTTTCAGACACTCCCAACTACTAATATGGGCCTTAACTTACTGGTTTTCACAGCATGAAGCAATGTAAGCATTTGTTCCTATAAACTGGAACAAAGGTTCTATACTGGCACACTTGTCTATCGAACATTATGTTCCAGCGATCCATGTCTAAACCTTCATTCTAGCAATTACTGAGAATAAGTAGCTTAAGATGTTCATGAAAATAGTCAATTGTGTTTTAGCATTCAACATGCACCATATAGAACCTCAGACCAAAATTGACAGAAATCTTCCAACAAATTTTCAATTAGAGAGTGAGTATAAATATGTGTTGGAAACTTGGCTTTGTTTGAAATACATATACCACAGTTACCACTCCTACCAACCTTCGCACATAGGTTGCGTGCTTCATTCCAATCAACTTCGTGGTAAGGGACAGTATAGAGCTCCTTTCTCAAGGATAGAATTGTTGGTGTAATTGGACCGACAAACCTTTTCCCATATAAGTACGACATAGGCAAGTAAACCATTCGGCAGTGACACCACATTCTTCCTGCAAAAGGGGGGAAAAAGGTTTCCTCGTCTGAGACTTTAAGAATAGGTGATTATAGACATATTAAAACAGCACGTACAAATCAACGGTTAACAAGATAATAAAAAATGCACATCAACTATAGAAGACTAGGACCAGAGAATGCAGATATCTTGATAAGCTGAACAAGAGATCTCCAACATAAGTGAATTATTCCTCAAAAGGGAAGCACTACTTGGCTATAAAATATATCCTAAGATTAAAAAACCTTGACATGATCAAGCATATTCCAATAAAGTCGAACCTTAGTGACCAGAACCTTAGCTGTGTTCCCATTTATATTTCCCATCGCAACCTAAATCTGAACATCGTATGAAGTTGATTATCACTTGACTACATATTATCCACCATTAGTCAACGTTATACTTTGACTCTAACAAATAGATGGATCACTCATTCTTTGTCATCTAGATGAATAGCTAACGAATTGTTTAATTACTTGAGAGTGTATGCATACAACTATACAAGTATATACACTAATATGCAAGAAGTGATGCATAAATTGGCAATGACCTGGGTGGAAAGGGAGACTATAAGGGAAAAGCCAGATCTCAGGGGGCAGGGGATTATTGCCAACCCATTCAAAAGCTCCAAGCACCTGTTACCACCAGCAAATACAACAGGAACTAAACTGTAAATGCTGAGTACATGCAAATATTTAGTTATTGTTAAAATTAACTAAACAAAGGGTTAGTTCTAAACTGAAAGCCACATTTTTCCCCACGATGTTATTGAAGTGGCACCACCACGGTCCAAAATCCATTTACGCCCTTTCTCCATTGCCCCTTGTCCATCATTGGTCCCTTCGCCAAGCAACCTCAAAGTAACATAGTTCAAGGCCGTACCGAACATTGTGCTTGGGCCCTCAATATGTAAGCCCCATCCACCATCGCTATTCTGCAATGGCATGTCTTTACTTTCAGAAAATTGAACCCAACTCACTAGGAAGAAATGCAGGAAGGAATGTAGGATAAACTCTACAACTCAACACAAATATCCGAAGCAAATGATGAACACAAAACATAGAGGCATAAAAGGTTCAACTGCTAACATTTAACAACCCTTGCCTGATGATTGTAAAGATAGCGACACATCTCATGTTTGTGTTCTTTGGTTAAAACAGCATTCAGTGCCCCGGTGATAGAGAGAGTAATGACCTGATACATGAAATGAGCAAGCATGACTCACACAAGTCATTTTTTAAGCAAATTACAGCTATATATACCAAACCTACTAGCTTCCCTGATGAAAAACATAGAATATTTAAACATGGAACATGCAATTTCACTTCAACACAATCCATTCTCCATGAATGAAACGGTCATGAGTGTCCCCTTCGACATAAAGATGCACTATCGAGAAGACCAGCACTCACCAGGCCAGGCATTAGAAACATAGGACCTCCATAATCTCCTGGCCAATGACCATCGTGCGCCTGGATAGTGGAATAGAAGCTGATAGCTCTTCTCAATGTGTTTGTTACTGTATCCTCTGCAATATCTTCTGTCTCTAGCACTTTCACTTGTGGTATAATGGTACTGCTTGGATTCTCCTTGGCAAACTACATTTTGGGAGTGGATGGAAAATGGTATAAGTTAGAATAAGATTTATATGTACTTATAATTTTGAGTGCATACATAACATTAAAAGAAACTTTCTAATAGTCCAGGATATTTACATGGTACCACTGATTCTATTCCATATCAGTAACACCTGGAAACTCTGAAATGTTTCCGCACAGAAACTTATAATTTTTGTGTGAAAACTAGTACACTAATGGCCACATTATCCCCAACTATGGTAATAGAGTAAGGTTTGGTTCTGATCCTCCCATTGGGATATATGATTAGTGATATTATCAGGTATAGCAACCGGAACTGGCCTACCTCTAATACCAGGGAGCTTGCACAGCTCCAAGCTGGAACCTACTCCATCATGCTGCCTCAGGCTGCTCAAGAAGATTATGTATCTTGGACCCCAGCTAATCCATGGTTTATTTTCAACTTCTCTCAACTGTTTCCTGGCCTAATGTAATTTGGTTTAAACATTCTATTCCTAGGCATAGAATCATAATTAGATTGGCTATCCTTCAGAGGTGAAACACTTGTGAAAGATGTAAACATTTCTCCCCCATTGAGATTCAGAAATGTGTTGTTTGCAGGTCTACCGTGGACACTCATGATCATCCCTTTTTGGCTGTCCATGGACTATGAGAGTTTGGTCCAATGTCATTAGCAGGTGTGGAATCAACTGGTTGAATCTCCTTTCCCTTTCTTGGTTTGGTCTCACTATGGGCTTCTAATAACTAGAAGAGTATGAGCACAGTCAACTCCATTAAAAGGCAATGCCTATCAGCTAGTGTCTATGCTATTTGAAGTGGCGGTGCGTCCTAGCCTCCTAGGTTTCCAACTCAATCCAACAACCATCTTGCTGATTGTCTTTTCACCCAAATGGCTGTTTGTTATTCTCTTCTTGGCTACTTCTTGTACTGGAAAAACGAAAATCATTTATGCAACATTTAACTATAAATGAATACATATGTATACAATTATATGTATATATTTGAGCTACATTACATGAATTTGCAAACCTAATTTTCAAAGGTGAGGCAAATCCTCCTTTTTCTTCTCTCTAAGTCTTCCTTGTGAGGTTCAACTGTAAGCTATGTAGCACGGACACTTCACTTTGGGCGCCGTCTCCTTATCGTGTCCGTGTCAGACACCGACACTCGTCAGACACGTTTCACCACATGTCAATCACGCTATAAAACGTGTCTTTAATATTTTAATATCGGACACACCTTGATCACGTGTCGGACACGCAGCCGACATGGCCGGACACACAAGTGAATGCAGTATGGTGGCCTCTCATTAGAAATGCGTTTTAAAACTTTGAGGCAATAATCTTAATATTGTAAAATTGGGGATAAGCAATTGGGTTATTTGAGAATAATGGAAACATGAGTGGACAAGGAACTGCAAATTGTATATTTAATTCAAAGATATAATGATTTAATCGTTGTATCTTACTCTGTATCCTGTTAAATGGTTATGTTTTGTAATCATTTAATGAGTACATGTTGTAAGTTGCTATTTGCCTAGTTTCTATGGGTGAATATTAGAATATGTAATGTAATGTTGATATTTAATCCTCTCTTCTTCTTCTTTTACTTCAAACTAAATTATAGTTTTTAGAAATTTTTTTTTATTGGGCATATCCTAGCCGTCTCCATATCCTACTTTTTTGGAATTTGCCGTATATCCGTCTCCGTGTCGTGTCGTGTCACGTATCCGTATCCGTATCCGTGCTACATAGACTGTAAGTATGAACAATATGTATGCTCTGTTATTTAATTGTGGCAGTAACTTTTTTTTCGCAATTTTTGCTAGCATCAGTTAACAAAACTAACGTTTACAGTTTACCCAAAAGTTCAGGAGGTATTAGTGTGACGTTTTAAAGTTGAAGGGCCACTTAATTACAAGGAGAATAAGTGTATTTACCCTTATTCCAAAAATTAAGCATTAAACTACGTCATTTATGAATTCACAATTTCAACATCAACTAATCTAAAATAGAATAACTTATAAAATCAGACAATTCCAACAACCAAACATGCCTTAAGGAATAGAACGAGAGGTTGAAAGTAAAAATAATCTCAGACAGACTGATGATTCTTCATTTTTCCTCTTCACAGGGAAAAAGAAAGTTATGTTACATAAAAGGGAGTAAAGCCAATATGCACGAGGCAAATGCTAAAAACAGTAATAGGATCGTCGGCCAGCAATGCACATAAAAAAAAAAGTATCATATTATAATTAATATAAAACTTTTATTTCACCAGCAGACAATTAGGAAAAAATGAAACTGTTTATGATTGCATTGCATCAGTTGCTTTTGTCATTATCATTAATTGTTGACTATGTAATTGTAGTGGTTATAGCTGTCAATATGGTGGTGGACGCTTCTCATTGTTATGGAATCTCAGAGGGGACACATCCAAAGACCTATCAATTCCATTTTAAGCCTTTCTTTTCACTATATTGATTAAGAAAATACATTTTAGTTCATTTTCTCTACCTTACAAAACCTAGTGATCATATTTGAGGTCACTCAATCTGAATCTACAGATTAATTCATCTCCACATTAATACTCTTCCTAATCAAGCATTGAATCCACAAAATTACCAACAAATGTACTGAATAAATTCAACATAAATTGTGTTTATATATATAAATATATTATGTATAACTATACAATCGACGTGCATGCACTATGAATTAAGCAAAAACGATAGACAAAAATCGATTGCTGCCAGTAAGAGAGAGTGAACCTGAATGCGCATGAGAAGATCTGAGCTGTGCTTTTTGTCGAATCGATTGTTGCGAAAGGTCTCGCGAACCTTGTCGATCTCGATTAACTCTTCGGACGATCCGAGATTTGGATCGAACTCCCAAACTTGTCTTCCGATGTGATCGTTCAGACTCCGTAGCCATGGATTACCTCCCTCTGAGATCTTAAGCTTCCACATTTTTTTCTCTACAAATTCGCAACAACAATGGCCAATCAGTCCAAAATTCTACATCATTCATTCAACCAATGCGTGTACCCATACAATGTGTTTTAACTAACGAAACAGTAAAGCCAAATGAATCTGAAATGTACCTTTAAAGAGAAGAGAATTAATGAGGAGAGAGAGAAATCAATGAAGGCTTGTGTCCTCTCCCCAACGTCAAGCCCTGTATAGAAGAGAAGAAACAGAGTTTGTGCATGTGTGTGGGGGATGTGTGTGTGTGTGTGTGAGAGAGAGAGAGAGAGAGAGAGGGAGAGAGGGAAAGGTTTTAGTACAGTCGTGTTGTGATTGAGCTGTGCTTTATGATTAGTCTAGAAAAAACATGAACCAAAAGTCTTTTGGCTAAATTTTCAAGGAGAAGGCTGTGATACGGAATGGTGGTATATCCGCATGGTTGGATTTGCGGCGGACAAATAATGAATGGACAAGATTGATCAGGGTATACCATCCAAGGGTGACTGTTAATCCAACACATGGTCACTGACAGCATTTACTTTACAGCTGGCAGGTTAAATGTGCATTTAATGCTCACTAAACTAGTGCAGCCGATTGTTGTAACAGGTTGTAATATATTTCGTTCCTTCTGTAAGAAATTGTGTTCCTCGTGTAAGAAATTGTGTTCCTCTCCAATAAAAATTGTACTTATAATGTATGTAACATTTTATTGTACCATACCAACTATGTAGAATTTAAGGTTGTTGGCACTACACCATATGAGCAAATTTGTAACGGGCAGGTTTTATGATTTGTAACGGGTATACCCGTTACTAATTTGTAACGGATATATCCGTTACAAATTTAGAAAAACCATTACTAATTTCCATTATTTTAGTTACTTAATTTTTGTAACAGATGTATTTATATTTGTAACGTTAATATCCGTTACAAAATTAATCCCAAAAAAAAAATTAATAATAAAATAATGTTTATAATAGAAACCATCGGGCTGTTGGGGGGATTTTCACTTTTCATAAAACTCATAAAGGAGAGAGAAATGAGAGAGAGAGAGAGGAAAAGGGGGAAACCCTAGATCTAAGACGCCCACCTCCTGCCGCCGACCAACCAAAGCCGCCGCCGCCGCCGACCTCCTTGCGGTACCCTTCTTCTGCATCTTCTTCTTCTTCTTCTTCTTCTTCTTCAAGATTAGATTCAAACCATAGAAGGCCAATCAAACCCAAATCCATGAACCCTAGGACATTGAGGAGATTCTTAGACAGAGAAGCAAGAGTACAACTAATTGCAGGAGTCCCATGACTTTGAAGGTTAATTAATTCGTTTATGCACTTCGCCGATAAAGGTAAATTATGGGTGTGGTGTTGTTATTCTGGTTGGTTGCTGGTAAAAGAAATGAAAACTATGAGGCTTGTCCCTTAATTGTGGGTTTGAATTTTTTTTTTTTTTTTCGTTTTGTTTTTTTGTTTTTCTCTTCCAGAGGCGTATTTAGTAGCCAAAGAGAGTTTATTAGTGAATCTGATTTGGGTTATAATTTTTGGATGAACCTCATTTTTACTTGAACTTGTTCTATATCTGGAATGGGGTTGACTGACTAGTGTTAGATGCTTGTTGGAAGCAAGAAAGGGCAAAATAAACTCTCCAAACACTTCAGCTATATATCCTCTAAATAAGGGATGCTATGATAAAAAGAAATTTAGACTTCCTTTTGCACCATACACTTGGTATCTTACTCTAAAAGCTTTATTATCTATTTATAGTAGAGGTATGTATCAAGAAATTTCTTAGTTTGCAAATTGTTGTGCAGAGGACTAAAGATCTGGACACTCCTGAATTGCTTGAACAACAACTAGCTTTGCAAATAGCTTCTCTTCTGTGTTCTTGGTTACCAGGTAAATACATTCTACGCTCTACTATACACAAATGGGTAACATCACCAATAATGATTCAGAAACATTCATGCAGTCATAAGGAGCAGCAGTTCATAATTTTGTTCAATTGGCACTTCAATAGTAAGTAAGGTTTTTAAATAGTTGCTTTAGCCATAGCTTCTGTGAAGTAACTTGCATAGTTGCATTTACTATATTACCTATTAGGGGAATCATCTCTCTCTATTTTATGTCTTAAATATTAGTATTTCAAGGCAGAGAGGTTGTCGGAGTTCAATGGTCGTTTCTTGACTTAGTCACATTGAAACGACATTTATATTATTGGGGGGATTTCACGTATATTTGTTCAGTAGTTCCCAAATTTTGTTCCTAATACGTGACAGTGGGACCAAAGTGATTAGCTATAGGTATGAGTGTGTACAAAATTAGTTTAATTATAGGTTGTATTTCCATGTGCTAACAAACCTGACCTTTCTCTCCTGCGTCCTCTCTCTCTCTCTCTCTCTCTCTCTCTCTCTCTCTCTCTCTCTCCAAACATCCCAGCACCATTCGGCTTTTTAACTCACTCCATTCTAACAACTCATTTTATGGTTTCAGTTTCCACACTCATATTGCATTGCGGTAGGTACCACTTTAGTCCAAAGGCACAAGGGGGTTAGGTGACCACTTTTGAACCACAAGGGGGGTAAAGTGAAAAGGGGCTTAACCACAAGGGGGTAAAATGTAATTTACCCTTCTATAAATTGTTAGTATGTAAGTTATTACCTGTGCAAAGTGCAAACATTGTCAGTGTAAGTGTGCAAATTGCAAACAGTCATTGTTAGTGTGCTTCAAATTTTCCAACGTTTTAAACAAAGTCAAAAGTTGAGAAGTAAATTAAACATTTTGAACGTTGTGAGTCATTTTCCTTCAATTATTCATATATTATAATTACATATTCAAAAATTTTAATTCTGGAAAACACAAAAGAAACATGAGGGAATTACTAGTTTTCTTCTCATTTTCATTCCCTTTTCTTTTCCTCACAAAATTCATGAACCAAACAAACCTTTAGTGTTTTCCTTTCTGCTCCTTCAATAAATTCACGAACCAAACACATCCGTAGTTCTAGGTAGATATGAAATTTTTTGTTTGGGCACTCACATTGTTCCCGTTGGGTAAAACCATTCTTAGACCTATTGACAACATCAAGGCCATTACAGAAAAATATATCCAAGATTACATTTCCACCCAGTAGCTCATAGAATGGTATTTAAATGGATACTATGAGAGTATGAATCTTGCTTATTGATAGTTAATTGATTGTGTTGGTTTATGCTTGTAATTTACATTTATTGTTAACTGCACATCTCTGCACCCTTTTCTGGAAGGTATTTTTTAATTTTATTTTGTAATTGCATTCAGGTAATTTCTACTGCTGGGTTTGAGCTGACAATTTTATCTAGTGAGCCGACACTTTTATCTAGTGAGCCGACAATTTTCACTGGTTTTGAGGTGCTTTTTACAAGGCCACCTTTTTGAATCTTGAGCCAAAGGTAATTAAAGATTTGGGTTATGTTTCTGTTCTTTTTATTTTGTTTTATACCCTTAGTAAAATTTAATTTGCATTTCTAATTTGTTGCATTCCCCCATAAACACCTCCCAAATCAGGCAATACCAGCTCCCAATCAGCCTCTAAACAGTCCCCACTCTGCCTCTAAATCATCCCCCAACCAGCCCCCTATCGAGCTTCCTTTCATGCCGTGGTGAAGAAGTTAGCTTTTTGATTTTTTTTAGTTCTTGTTAGCTGTTCTGCCATCAAACTTTCAGGAAAAGGGTACATATAGAAGTATTGTGATAGAATGCATGCTCAAAAAAAAAAAAAACAACAACAACAACACGTCTTAGATTTGAACCCACTAATTTTGGGTTATACTACATTTCGTTTTAGGGACGGGGCAACACTCATCATACATAACCCCACAAGTGGCTGCTATAGCAGTGGCTGTAGTAGACTAGTAGTAATGGTTGTGCTGTTGGTAGTTGTGGGGACAAAAGTAGCTACAGTGATGGCAGCAGGATTGGCAACACCAATAATCTATTACTGAGATTAATGTTGTAGTAGAAAAGGTGAAGATGAAGGTTTACTTGACTAGGTAGTTTCCTAATGAATATTCCAAATGAAAGTTTTTGGGGTTCTCTCTCTCTCTCTCTCTCTCTCTCTCTCTCTCTCTCTGGTGTCTCATTAGTTTAGAATTTTAGTTTTCCTTTTTGATGAAAAATCCACATATATTAACCTTCCCTTTGTAATTTAGTACTTCATGTTTTGGAAGGTCAGTTTTAGATCTAAGTTGGAAATTTGAGTTTGTTGAATATTTATGCTTGACTTGCTTGGGAGATTTGAAGGGGGAAAAGATAGAAGAGAAACTTGGATAGATTTGTGCTTTACAATTTAAACCTCTAATAAATTTAACTAGCAACAAATCCATTTTTTTTTAAAAGTAATTTGGTGCTTTACATTTTTTTTTCTTGCTTGTGTTCTGGATAGATTTGTACCCACCTGTAAACAAATAGTTGAGCAGTGTTGTAAACTTCGTTTGCTAGACAATTTGCTGGCCAAGCTATTTGTTCGAAAGCACAAGGTGTGTAATACCCATTTAATTAAAAATATATATATATATGTATATATATATACAAATAATATTATTATCGCTTATACTAGTTGACCTTATTATTATTAAATTATCTATCAGTTATGGGCACATATTGTACAACTAGCAACAGTTGTAAGTTTGGGTATCAAATTTTTGTTACTTTTTGTACTTCCATGTATTTTTGGGGAAACAATAATTATGTTTTCGTAGACTTCTACCTTAGTAACTATATGCCACCTATTTAATGTGGTACAAGTAAGTGACAATTGGTTATATAATGACCAGTTACAAATTTTAATACACCAAAGATATATATATATATATATATATATATATATATGTATAAATAATATAAAATAAAATGATGATACAGTTTGGTGCCATCTCTGATACAATGAACTAAATCTACCTAAGTTGGATTTTTTTTTTTTATTATAGGGTAGGATAAACTAGCTAGGGTGAGGTGGCTAGTGTCATGATATGATCCATGACATCATTTAAGAATTTACGTGAGAACAAATCCCACCAGCATACACTATATATTGTATCTATAAATAGAGATGGTTTGGGCTTGCACTGTGCACACCAAACAAAAAGGAGAAGATAGACCCAAAGGGGTAAGGCTCTGTTTGGCTCAAATGGGTTAAAAGTTGTAGTAGGGGCTGGAAATAGGAAGGACTCTTTCAAGCAACTTGAATCAATATAGTAAGGTGAGGGCCTACATAACTTTCACTTTTATGTATACTAGTCGACAAACCCGTGCTATGCACGGGCTGTACCGTAGTTAAATAAATTCGAGAATAATTTGTTTTCAGTATTGTTGATTTAACAATTAAATTCCATAAAACTATTTACATCAATTCTTGCAATTATGTATTAAATTTGTGAGAACATCACTCCAAAATATATTTTTAAAAAAGAATATTCGAAATGAAGCAAAGAATAAAAGTGCAGAGTATACAAACTCCATGATAGATAAAAATATATACAATTAGAGAACGAAAATTAAAGCGAACGAATAAAAGGGTTGAGTGTAGAAGCTCCATAATCGAAAAATATTCTACATAAAGAACTACTACATAACCCCTATGCTAAATGTTGTATATATATATGAAGTATAAAAAAAAAAAAAAAAAGGAAAAAACGAAAAATAAAGGGAAAATGTAGAGGGTGCCATACAAAAATGAATGTGGAATTAAATAACAAAAAGCAAGCTAACATTGTGTTTAAAGGCACAATGCAAGTCCATAACCTATATTTTTGTGAGTCATTGAATATAGAAAAGGACACTAAGAAAGTGAACAAATTTAAGTTGCTAAAAAAAAAAAGGAATGTTCAGAGGAAGGAAACTAAGAACACACTTCAACTTGCTACCACTAAGTTTTTAAAAGCCATAAAAGCTTAATCTCCTCAACTTGCAAATGGCAAGTCCAAACAAATAGTAAAGAACAAAGTACAAATAATCTACCCAAAAAAGGACATAAAAATTAATAACATCCATGAAAAGTTAGATAATATATCTACACATCAAATGTGTATTTTAAGGACAGCAACAAAGTGAACAAATTTAACTTACTAAAAAAAAGGGAATTTTAAGAGGAAGGAAACTACGGACAAATCTCAACTTGCTACCACTAAGTTTTTAAAATCCATAAAAGCTTAATCTCCTGAACCTGCAAATTGCAAGTCCAAACAAATTGTAAAGCACAGAGTACAAATAATCTAGCCAAAAAAAGAATAAAAAATTAATAACATCCATGAAAAGTTAGATAATACATCTAAACATCAAATGTGGTTTTTTTTTTTTTTCAAAAATGGTTAATTGATCAAATGCATATATGACACTGGAGGTGCTCGTGTTTGTGTAGGTTATAGGGAATTTGATTGTGTTGTCTTTTGTTTATAGAGAGGAAGGAGTATTGTGATATTGGGGTAAAACCGAAGCATCTCATGTAGAGAATTGAAATAAGCATCTTGGGTTAAACATTTCTATAAATATTGTTAAACTCCCGAGGTGATGATCCCATGTTTAGGCCATTGAGTAAATGTATTATTATATCTATTAAGAACCAAAAACAAAAGTGGGAATTCATGTTCACTTGGTGCATTTAAATACATTGTTATATGTGGAAGTGGTTAATGTGAGAGAGAGAAAGAGGGAAGGTTTGCCACATGTGTTTTTTTGTGAAAGGAGAGGTTGATGTTGCAGTAAGAAAAATAGTGAGGACTGCATGCCAAATAGTATTAACCCCTATTGACTTCACGATTTGAATTTTTGTTTTTTTTATTGCAATAAGCATTTTCATTTTTAAAGATAAAGAGTCTAACAAAATATAAAGTTGTTAGCATAGAAAAAGAAGAGACCTCAATACCAGCTTTTAAAAAACTCACACAGGACTAAACCCAAACAGATAGAGTGCAACTAACATAAATCAGCCTACACACCCCTTGACAATCCCAAGCACATTCCAAATTGCAGCATTACAAACCAAAGGAAGTCTGAACTATATAACAAAAGCATCACTCACATATAAACACAGAGCATAAATTTTCAAAGCCCATATCCTAATATAGGAAACCTAACATTCCTATAGACATCATCATAATATGCACGTAAGAAATGTTATAGGTAAGTTTGAAAGCATAATAAGTGAATAAGAAACATCACATATGTTTTTAATAGGTGGGTGCAGTTTGTCGAGTTTTTGTGTAGTTGCTACTTATTTGGATACTTGAGAATCAACTATGGTAACTGATTATTTAGGTTTGTTTGGTCTTGGTCCTTTTTATTCTTCCCGATGCCTTGTTTGTATCCACTTGTGTTGGTGTTGCACCAATATTCTCTTCTTCCGATTGAGTTGCACCTCTCTTTTGTTTGTTTGGCATACTTGCTGAGGCTTCTCCGGTAGAGTTAGAGTGTGTTGCCTGTAGAGAATAGATTAGTGAAATTAGTATAACGTTATGTTTCTGTATAATTGGTGAAGAGCAATTTTTACCATTTCATCCTGTGTTTCTAAGCCAGCATTTGGTAGGTCATATTCTGTGTCAAATAGTTTGCTGACGGTGTAATTCTGCCATCCCTCTTTCAGATTGTAGTCATTCAACTTTATCTGGAAAATACAGGTATTTCCTTGAAGGTTCTGAATTTCAGGTGGAATTGGCCCAATATTCTTTTCATGTGTCTGTAGGACATGTTAGGACTGTTGTGCATTAGATTATTTGAGCCTATATATATATATACATATATATATATATATTATGGTGTTAAGAAAGAGTTGTTATACATGTATTGTTTGGTTTGCTAGCTCTATTGCTGGCTTTCCAATTAGTTTTTCAGCTAGTCTATCCAAAAGAACAAATGTAGCATAACCTGTCTGGTCTTCAACTTGAAGTTGTAGCCTGTACCTGTATTGAATGCAAAAATTAATTGTGTTAGGTAGTTTTTCGGCAGTTTTTGCATGTTATTTAAAGAGCAAAACATTGAATGCTTTTGTACCTTTGTGTTGGGTATTTAGGCTGTATTTTGCATTCTTTACACCAAAAACCATCGTCCTTTGGGTGGACTTTCTTTTGACACAGTGAGCAAGAGACATAGTACCAGCCATATTGTGATTCAATGTTTGTAACTGATGCCTTGCAGGTAACTGTAGTTTCTTGGACCTTATAATTTGGTATTTGGTTAGTAACATTAGTAATATTCAACTATAGTATTTTTTGCATTATTTACCTGGGTTTCTGACTCCCATTGTATTGCTTTGATCTCTTCTATTTGTTTCCTGTTATATTGAACTTGTTGCTCAATTGGCAGCTGATTGGTTGCTTGGCTTGTTATTTGTTGAATTTCGATTCCCTAGTCGAGTTGACTATTGGAAAAGTAGATGTACGTTAACATTTGTTTTGATTTGTTTATTTGAGAGCTAAGTCTGGTTTTTTTTAGTTACCTGTCTGCAAATTGTGATGCTTCTGGAATGTCCAAGTTGATGTAGACCTTTGTAGCTGTAGTGGTCGATAGGACATAAGCTCCTACATAGTTTTACTGAGGTTGAAATGAATCTTGTAGTTGAATAGTTGTATTGTATTATTGTGTAGGCTAGAATGTATAAAATTTAAGTATTCATTGTATCTTGAAATTGGCCTACAGTTGTTGAACTGATGACCATAATAATAGGTCCTTCAGTTTTAGTGAACAGATCATCATCAATCTCGGTTGCAGTGTTGTTCCATAATGTGATTCTTATTTTGAGAGATCTATATTTCAAAATTCATTAATACGAAAGTTTTGTGAGGCAAAATGGATGAAATGAATATTTGAATTAGGGTTTTGGTGTAATACTTGGATGTCAGCAATTGAACATTTCTCCTTTTGACTATTCCGTTATCATTTGTGGTTTCTTGCACTGGTCCAATTGCAGAAACTTTGCCTATTATATCTGCATGTAATGTATTAATTGGACAGTAATCAGTACTTTCCTTAGATTTTTGTGTTTAAGTTGTCAGTGGTTTCTTACCTGTAAGCAGAATAGGGTTGTTCAATCTTTCGGTCAATTCAATGCTATCAACAAAATGGAATTTGTGTACCGGGAATGTTGTCGGATAGTCCTTCAGCTCTTTGACTTTTGTATTGTACCGAAAGATCAATTTCTTCTCATTTGGTATTGGACGATACTTGTCAGTGCACGCGCCAACTCTAAAATTCCATATGATATATATCTTCCCTTCTTCAATGGATGTCCTGAACAGTGGTGCTACGTTGTTCCAAATTGTTGCATGTATAGCATTATTCTAATACAATTAATAATAAGATTCTATGTTAGTATTTTTTTTCCTCTGAAACTAAGTGAAGCAAACATATATTTGATAGGTTAATACCTCCTCATCCAATAGGATCATCTCTAAACTTAGAACTTGCTTGGTTTTCGTGTTGACAGCATCCCATATTCGCATCACTCTTACTTTGATCTTCCATGAATCTGTTTCGCTGGTTAATTCTGGAATAAGATTATAGCTCATGTTCATTGTGGCTTCGCTACTGACCTGCATGGAAGACTGTAATTGTTAGATAGTTTGTAAATATTTATATATCTCATTCATGTAGAACAGTTTTTATGTTTTTGTTGTAGTATAGTTTGATTTCATCGAATTACATTATTGCATTGAGTGTTTTTTTTTTGTTGTTGTTGTTTTTAAAAGAGAGTGAATATTGTGGTTCCTGCATGTGTAGAGAGTTATTATGTTTTTCTGATGCAATGTAATACCTGTTGGTAGATTGTTGAAAATCTCGTTGTATACGATATTT
Organism: Hydrangea macrophylla; assembly: GCA_033977485.1. Classification (NCBI taxonomy): domain Eukaryota; kingdom Viridiplantae; phylum Streptophyta; class Magnoliopsida; order Cornales; family Hydrangeaceae; genus Hydrangea; species Hydrangea macrophylla. Next base: position 83,266,265 of record CM066987.1, read on the forward strand.
TTCGTGGTTTTAATGCTTTCAGAATTGTCATTTTTTATTACCATCTTCAGTCCACTCCTTGATGTTACCCTTGATATGGCCACATATAATTGACCATGAGTAAAAACTGGTTTTGGCAAGAAAAGGCCGACATTTTTCAATGATTGCCCTTGACTCTTGTTTATGGTCATGGCGAAACAAACTGTGACCGGGAATTGTCTTCTTTTTAGGATGAATGGCCATTTTGAGTCGCTTGGAGATAACCCAATTCTTGGAATAAATACCTTGGTTCCAATATTTATACCAGTAATTATTTCAGCTTCTATAACCCGGGCCCCTAGTTGAGTGATTATTAGCCTTGTGCCATTACAAAGTCCAGCTGTTTGGTTCAAATTCCTAAGAAGCATTATTGGTAAGCCGACTTTTAATATCAACTTGTGGTTAGGTAGCCCTGGAAACTTCAAAGAATTTAGGAACTCTGTGGGGTATAGCATTTCTTGGTCCATTTATTTGTGTTGCTAGTCTCATATTTCTTGTTAGCATAAACACCTGGCAGTCATACCACAGCGTTGATCTATTTACTGATGAGTGAACTATATCTTCTCTGCTGCCTTTTGGTACTACAGGTAGAATTTTTCGAAAGTCTCCACCCATCACAATAACCTTTCCCCCAAATGGCTTTCTTTCATTTTCTAAATTTAAAAGGCGCATAATGTCTTTTAATGTTCTGTCAACAGCTTCAAAGCATTGCTTGTGGGCCATAGGTGCTTCGTCCCAGATAATTATGCTTGCTTTGGAGAGCAATTCAGTTGCATGTGTTCCGGGTTTAATTTCACAAGTTGATTCTTCTGTGATATTTATTGGAATATGAAATCGTGAATGTGCAGTTCTACCCCCTGGTAACAATAAAGCAACAATTCCAGATGATGCTACTGCAATCGCAATTTTGCATTGTGAACGTATCGCGGACAAAATGGTCTTGTACAGATATGTTTTCCCTGTTCCACCATGACCATAAATGAAGAACATACCCCCTTTTTGCAAGTTCACAGCATTCATAACTGCTGCATAGATTCTCCTTTGATCATCATTCATTCCAACGAATAGAGTGTTGTGTTGAGCACACTGTTGTGGTACATCATATGACATTTCTTCTTGAATTAATCTATTCCCTGTTTGGCGAAAGATTGCAGGGTCTGGTAGGGGCATAGAAGGGAAGTCTTTTAGACTCCGACCCATTTTCATAAGAACTTGATCAATTTCATATAGGCCGTAATTCTTTACTTGTGTATCTGATAATCTTAATTGTTCAAGACCTAGAGCACATCTTTGCCTATATTCTATATCTTCAGTAAGAATTGGCCAGTTCTTATCCCAAAAGTCCAATGGATCGGACACTTCACATTGCGTTAATATAGTTGAAAAGAGTTCTCTAAGTTGTGAAGCAGTAGCCCAATTTGACGCTTCTTTTATGGCTTCATGCCACTCACCATCATCTTCTAAAAGGCCAAGAGCGTAACATGCTGCCTTATATGTTGTATGACATATATTGTTAACTGTCTTCAGGTCTTCAGGGTTTTTTGGACCTTTAACAATATTCAGCAACATTCTCATGTAGAACTTTTCGCCACTTGAAGGGTGAGCATAAAATAGTCGGCCAATACACTTTCCTGACTTTCTTCTACTCCATTTCTTTCCATCTGTATGTCAGGCCCAATTTCTTGGAAAGTCTGCATATGTTAGCTAGCGTGCATCTTCATATTGCTCATTAGTTTTCATCCACTCAGTGAACATGGTACTTTGTATATCTGGTCGATTTAGAACATTTTGGAGATTATCATCATCTCTGAAAGTTACGCATTGTTCATCTGGTAAGTGGAAATTCAACCTCTCAACGGCTGGCTGTCGATAGTGGATGGCGAACTCAAAGATCCTCCAGCATGCCTCTGACGCTGACAAATATCTACATTCTAAGTAGTTTTTTTATTTCATCATGTTTTGTAGAAGATTCATTGTTGGCTTCACCTGTTCCACCCACATTATGCTGCAAGGCCACTGTTGCTCTATCAAGACCCTTTGTTACATACTTGAACAAATATTTTATCGATCGAGATCGATTGCATCATTCTACATTCATATGTGCTTGATACTTCACCAATAGGTCTATGTTGTACAGTACCACGCACCGATTGTCCAACAATGTTCCCTTTATTTGCACAGTTTTACCATCTCTCCTTCGCCTATAAATAGGGAATCCATTTTCATCAATAGATGTCCTCTCTGAAATTCTCTTTGGGAAATGCTTTCTGCACTTGTTGTTGAGCATGCAAGGAGATCGTGGATTTGCAGAGCCACATGGGCCATGAACCATAAATTGCTTCACTGCTTCATAAGCTATTGGATCACTTTCTTGGTCCGGTATCTCTGCAGATATAATCCTATCAATATGTTCTGGAGTGGGATTTTTATCTCTTGGATCAAGAAAAATGAGTATATGGGCATGTGGCAGACCTCTTTTTTGAAACTCAATCGTGTATATCACTGTGTTTTTTGTAGAAAAGAGTTAGCTCAAATTTACAATTTATCAATGTATTAAATAATATTTATGCAAAACTAAATACCTGCAACAACAATGCCAAAGTGCTTTCCTTGTTTTATGTCTTGCAATAATTCATCTAGCTTAATTTTAAAAACTCGTGACACAATATCAGGTCTTTCTTCGGGCTTTTGACCAGGGATTGATTCAAGAAAGGTCGCTATTTCGGCCCACTTGGGATTACAGGTGAAAATGATGAATAAGTCTGGGTAACCTGCCCATCTGCATATTGCCATTGCATCTTGATAATTTTGAATCATGTATCTTCGACTTCCGGTGAAAGAGGAAGGTAGAATGATTCGTTTACCACAACTACCCTCATCTGTATCTCCACGCAAAACTGCATCCTTCAAACCATTGTATACCTCACTTCGTAGTTGACCCTGGTTACTTCTTAACCAATGTAGGCGATCTTGTTCTATAGATGTATAACCATCAACAATATACTGCTAGAATAATCTCCCACCACGAAGTAATGTCTTCCCCTCTTCAATTCTTTGTTACAGTCTATATGCATAATATTCTCTCATTGTACATTTTCTATCTGTTACATTCCTTCCTCCTCTACTTTTGTTGGGAATACCACGTCGATATCCATCTTCACCATACGGAAATAATAATGGGTACTGAAGTGCCATGAAAGATGGGTGTGTTTCATATATCCTTTGAAACCCTAATGTCTTATTCTGAACGATGATATCACGTCCAGTACACGATGGATCAAAATCTCCTACAATAAGAGCTGCAACATCTGCAAAATTTGGGATGCTATATTCCGAATGGCTTGTGTTCCTGCTACCAATAAGACGAAGGCGAATAACTTGTACATCGTCTTCTTGAAATCTATCTCGTGCCATTCTGAATGATTTGACCAACACATTGCATTCGTCGAGCATTTTCAGAAGGCCACCAACTATATTGGCTTCAAGAAGAGTGTGATTGCCATTGCTACGAATTATCGAAATCCTATTTGAGATTTCATTGTCGGTATCATAAATATAAAGCTGTGCAAATCTTGGTTGGTAACCTTCAACAGGAAGTAAAGAGCCAATTTTATGGTAGTTTTGGACCCCTAATCTGAACACGTATGGTGCTGTTCCTGTATTAATGGCTTTGTCAATTTTACCACCCATGGATGTCATTGCAAAACTCATATTATAAGCTCTTATGTTTCTACGAAAGGTAGATGACTGCTGTCCTCCCTGGTATGAAAGAAAACTCTCAAGAAAAGCTGGTGTAGACTTCAATAGTGGTAGCCTAACTTGCCCTACAGAGCAACAGATTGAGAATGTTGGGCTCCTAGTTTGCTTTGACTTTGATGTTCTTTCTTGGTACCATAAAATAGCTCCACATTAAATACATGTACATGTAGGTCCTCCGAAGTTCCAAGCTTGAGTATATTTCCCTACACATCCAAAGGAAACAAACTACTTATCTTTTTTAACACTTGAATATCTCCCTACCAGATGTTTGTTTTATTGAAGTAAATTTTTATTCTCCACTTATGTCCCAGTGGAATACTTGGATTGCTACTTCTAGATGAGTCTTGTAGTGATCTTCTATGTGCTTGACGCCGTTCTTGTACTCGTGTTGATGGACTTGCAGTTATTGGGGACTCGGCATTGGCAACTAAACAAACACAAACAGTATAATTTTTGTTCAATTTAATTTAGTACCGTAGGAATCTTCTATGTAATTATCATAATATACCTATGACACTTGGAGCCAATTCTTGAACAGTTGTTCTACTACTAACAGAACCATCGGTGTTGACAGTCGAATGTGAAATGATATTAATCACAGGTTGATATGCTGGTGGATTCGATATCTGTGCAACAGCTACGCTATTAGCATTATGCCCTTCTTGCATCGTAGCATGTCGTGTTCTACCATTGGAAATATTGTTTCTTCTTTGTGCCATCAGCAATCTCCTGCATAATCTTGCCCAAAATGCAATATTTCTGCTGCTCCATTGCATGAAATAATTTGAACCTATTGGTGCTTGAGGTTGATAACTTAAAACAGGGGTTCTGCCAATAGTAAAGGTTCTTCTAGAAAAGTACTCCGCAGCTTGTAGAATAGTTACATTAGTCCATGGAGTTCCGATAGTAAACATGGGTTCCCAAATATTCAAATTCACAGTATCTGCATTTATTTGAGTTCCAACCCATGTGGTAGGGGTAATATTTCGTCGTGTAGCTCTTACTATTCTCCTTCTAAATCTTGCCAATCTAGCTGATTCCATTCTACAAAGGAATAATGGCCGAAGTTTTTTCTTAGAAAACGTGTTAGGATGACTTGGCCATGCCAAAATATGATATATCCTACAGAGTCATAGGTCTAATCTATAATACTTTGTACATAACTAAAAGTCAATCACCTATATTCGAGATGGAAGTCTTAAACAAACAGTTTATAGTTAACACATAACTAAAAGTCGAGTGGCTATATCTTATAAGGGGGGATATTAATTTTTTGGAAAAATTATTGCATAATATGTACATGTACATGATATTCATTGGATACAATTATAAGAGCAGTTGTTTGTAAGAAAATTTCAACTATATTAAAGGAGAAACAAATAGAGCAACAATTAACATACGCTAATTTTTTTTTTGGTAAACCTGTAAAATAGACTCAATTTTCGTAAACAACCTTTTTTGAAGAATGTTTTAAGAGTAATTTGTATTTCTTCTAAATTGTGTTCAAAGTAACTTTGTTATTTACTTACTACAAAAACAAATACCATACGCTATTTTTTTGTAAACCTGTAAAATAGACACTATTTTCGTAAATCTTCTTTTTTGAAGAATGTTTTAAAAATTATTTGTATTTCTTCTAAATTGCTAAAATAGAACATTTTTCCGTAGTTGTCTTTGTATTTTTTTCAAAACCTTATAGCCTGAGGTCTTCCAAAGGGCCTTTAATAATGGAGCTAATAAGGATAAAAGTCGGTAGGCCCTATGCTCTATGGATGTAAATTAGGGGAAAAGGAAAACATTCATGCAATAAACTAATAAAAATCCAAGTGACATTGTAATCGCAATGTAAGAATAATATACGAAGAAAGCGATAGTTTAAAAGCCAAGTTCACTTATACACAGCCAAGTGATACTTATACACAGCCAAGTGATACTTATTACTGCTCTGTTTTGGTGCTTTCTTACACGTTTGAAGTAGCTTAAACAATTTTGTTTAATACAAACTGCTACAAATCTGAATTGTTGCGAGGGGAAAAAACTATTTCTGGAAGTTTTAGAAAGCAGTTTATAAGCTGTGCACACATGAAAAATAGTGCTGAAAGTAACTTTGTTATTTACTTACTACAGGTTATCAAAGAGAAGAAGAAAGAGAAAATGGGAAAGAAAACAAAAGAAAACAAAGGTTGTTTGATTGATCAATTTAACCAAACATTAATATAGACAAACATGTATGTATAGATGTAAACAAAAAATTATAGGAAATCAATTGTATGTATTTGAGCTGCCACTTAAGTATCAGTTTAACAATTTACTAATATTATTCTCATGCCACTTGAGACCATTTATTCTTTCTCATTAGGCAAAAGAGATAAACAACGCAAAGTGATCGTAGTCCCAGCATTGGAAATTAAAAGGACATACCAGCAGGGAACTGTTGGGATGTAGAAACTGCCAAAAGTGATACAAAATCAACTTAGCTTGGTGAATAGCCTAAGTTTACTGAGAAAAGTTTCTCACACATATATTTATCTTAGCTTGAGTATAACAGAGTTCATCATCAATGAAATATGAGCAGTGTTAGGAGCAAGAAAAGGAGGGAACATATTCAATAACATGTGTATTTCGTTTTGCAGAGGGTAATGGTGTTGAATTACGTGCGGTTTTGATTACTTTCTCAGTTAGAATTTGTTTTATTCTGGTGCTTTTCACCCGTTTGGGTACAATTTTGCAAGCTATGTTGTACTTCTCAAATGCTATAATATACCACATGTTATGGCTGTACAGGACCTTTACTCGCAGATAAGAATAGTAATAAATTGCAGGAGACATTTGTGATCAGCAGCAAGTTTTGTTGGGGAACGATTTTGTGTTGTTTTTGGCAAGTAATTTGGTGTGTATGCGGCATTTCATTACTGCTTGGCAAGATGTTTTGGTCACTAGTCTGTGCAGAATTTGTTAAGTTGGCTGCTGCGTCTTTGTGGTTTGTTACTCAATCGGTGGAATAAAGTCGTCATAGTTTTGCCTACTGCAGAGGTTGCTTCATTGGTCATGGTTTCGATGTTTAAGGGCTTTGCTAAGATCTGTTCAGGTCAGTAGTGTTGTAGCAATGGTGGTTGCTGCTGAATTGAAGTTTTACAGATTCTTTGGTTTGATGTTTTGAGAAGGGAAGGATTAACTGAAGACCTAATGCTGTAGTGTGTAGTTTGGCTTATTGGTATGCTGTGTTGGTTGCTTTGGCCTTGTGCCAATTTAAAGTTAATTTGCTGAGCAGAAGCAAATAGTTACAAATAACAAATCAAGCATGAATGCAGTGAAGATGATTGAAACTTCATTTGTGTATCATTTTAGAAGAACAACTGTCAAGTTGCATAGACAAACACTACAAGAGGCAAATGTTCAACAAACGACCAATCACACCTGTGGGGAGCAAGTTTATACATTTTCATGATTTAGTTTGGTACCTATTTTGCAAAAATATTACTAATAATGCAGTGGTTTCCTCTAACCTTCTAATAATGGAGTAAATTACTTACTATCATGCTATACATGGCATTTTAATTTGGCCAAAAATGATTACTGTTCCAAATAACTATATTGGGCACAAAACCAAAGATAATCATTAATAAAACTGGGCAATCAATAGCAAAGTTTCAGAGTTCTACCCAAATTGCTAAATAAATGAATACAAATTTTTGACAGCATCACAGCCCATGCGGTGAAGCAACCATTTGGGGCCTCATTTTTAGGTTGCTTTTTTTAGGCATCTTTTTTTTCTAATCTATTCCTAATTTCTATAAAACTTAGTATAGATGTCACATTTTTTAGGGCTCTTTTTTTCGGATTTCTTCCTAAATTCTATGAAACCTAGTAGATGTCTCATTTTTTAGGCCTCTTTTTTTGGAATTACTTCCTAATTTCTATGAAACTTAGTATAGAGGCCTCATTTTTTTTAGATGAAACTTAGTATAGAGGTCTCATTTTTTAGGCCTCTTTTTTCTAATCTCTACCCAATTTCTATGAAACTTCGTATAGAGGCCTCTTTTTTTAGGCCTATTTTTTCCTAAGTTCTTCCTAATTTCTATGAAACTTAGTGTAGAGGCCTCTTTTTTTGGGCCACTTTGAAAGTTTGGTTTAGGCCTCGAAATTTTTTAGCCCTCTTTTTTCCTAAGTTCTTCCTAATTTCTGTGAAACCAAGTTTTAAGGTCTCATTTTTTAGGTCCCTTTCAAAGTTTGGTAGAGGCCTCGGACAATTTTTGTCATTCAAGGCTAGGCCTGAGATACTGTGGACATATAAAACACCAAACTCTGCATGTTTAACTAACTTCACAGAGGTAATAATGACAGTGTAATCTCCATAAAATGTTCAAGTTACTCAAAACAAAAAACAAAAGCAAGAATGAGCAATTACCAACTCCAATTCAGTAGAGAACACACAGTGGGAACTTCATATACCTGGATTAGCCAACAATTGCTGGTAGTTGAACAAAATGACCTCTCTTTCCAAAAGGAATTTGCTTGCTGGTAGTTGAAGAGAATGACTGCTCTTTAAAAAGTTAATTTGCTAAGCCAAAGCAAATAGTTACAAATAACAAATCAAGCAAATTCTATGAAACTTAGTAGAGATGTCTCATTTTTTAGGCCTCTTTTTTTTGTATTTACTTCGTAATTTCTAGGAAACTTAGTATAGAGGGCTCATTTTTTAGATGAAACTTAGTATAGATGTCTCCTTTTTTAGGCCTCTTTTTTTCTAATCACTGCCTAATTTTTATGAAACTTAGAATAGAGGCCTCATTTTTTACGCCTCTATTTTCCTAAGTTCTTCTAATTTCTATGAAACCTAGTATAGAGGCCTCATTTTTTAGGCTCCTTTTGAAAGTTCGATTTAGGCCACAAAATTTTTTAGCCCTCTTTTTTTCCTAAGTTCTTCCTAATTTCTATCAAACTAAGTTTTAAGGTCTCATTTTTTAGGCCCTTATAAGCTTGTCACACATCAAAAACAGTGCTAAAAGTAACCTCTTTATACAAAATAGCAGTCCCTTGTGAACAATTTGATATCGCATTTCAGTTCAATACCGACGAAATCTTCATTTTCCTCAATCAAGATTGACACATTCTACTTTTTGTGGTATGTTGCTTCAGGGCTCTAAAATTTGTCATCAGTTGCTTCTTATAATATTCTGCGGAAGGGGAAGGAATTTTTATTTTGACTCTTTTGGGTGGAGGGGATACAAAATCAACTTTTCTGGAAAGGAAATGCATTGTTTTTAAAAAAATTTGGATGGAGATTTCTCCATTTTGCAGGTAATTCAAATACGTCTAGCTTGATTAACATGGCATTTGGTTAGATTGGGTAGTCAATAGTTTGTAATGTAAAAGTTAGTAGAATTGATTTTAACTATAAGAAATATTTACAGTTTCTTATATTAAACATTTACAATAAAAACTCAGCACACACAGAAAGTCTTGCCCTGATAAAGGAAAAAAGGGGGGGTAAACAAAACTTTAAGTTATGGATTATTAGCAAATGATTAAACGTTCATAATTAGGATTGTTTCTTTAATATTTTAAACATTATAACCAAAGAGTTAAAAACAACTTCTGCCATTCTGAAATGGGCTTTTTATGAAGGCATTTGTTTACCTTAGTTCTTAAAGTTTTCATAGTAATCAAATATATATATATCTGAACTGCTACTTAAGTATAGGTTTTGCAGTTTACTAATATTACTCACATGCCACATGAAACCATTTAGTATTCTCATCTTAATTTTGCTTCAATGTCTAATACAGTACGTGGAGCAATATTCTTACAGTTGGAGACTACAACTATGAATTGTTCTGGTATGTAAAACATACTTTCTGAATTGATGTATTTTTACCTTAGTCCCAGATAGAGAAGTCCTAGAAGGGATTTTGTGTAGTTTATTTTAAATATCATTTTAATATAGAGGTCAACTGATGTTTTTTTTTTCACATTATTTGTTTTAAACACCAATTTCTTAAGGCTGAAACCTACCCGACAGAGCATTCATCCCAATTGTTTAGGCGGCCCACACAAATCCTATGCGTTGTATTCCTATATGATATTGCCATACTCTCGATATGTGATAGAGTAATATTGATGGTGCCCCATCGTATTCCCTATTTTCCCCTTCCTTTATTTATTTATTGATTTATTTTATGTTCCTCTTGAATTCTCAAAAAGCAACAAAATGAACAATCAAAAACAGGGAACAAAAACAAAATTGCGACAATGGTTAATAGGAAGTAGAATACCTGAATGTTGGATTCCGGAGTTCCGAAATCGTCAAAGTAGAAGGAGTCGGTAGTTTGGGTAGAGAAGATTGGTTAAATATACGTCTGTGCAAAGAGGAAGAGACATACATTTAGGGGTTTTAATTGCCATTTGGAGAGAATGAGAGACGTTGAGGAGAGGAGGCGTCGTTCCTTTACAAATGAGGAGGCAAACTGGCGAAGCATTTAGAGATGGGAAATAAGTTGAGGAGAGAGAAGGCGAGCCGTCCATTCGTATTTGACGAACTGCGGCGTGTGATGTTTGATGGCAGAGAGGAATTTGCCACATAGATCTTATAATTGACAATGAACGTGTCCACGTAGGATCCAAGTGGCAAGCTGTGGGATGGAATTTGGCCTTGAGTTTTAGATATATATAATAGAATTTAGGGGTTTTAATTGCCATTTGGAGAGAATGAGAGACGTTGAGGAGAGGAGGCGTCGTTCCTTTACAGATGAGGAGGCAAACTGGCGAAGCATTTAGAGATGGGAAATAAGTTGAGGAGAGAGAAGGCGAGGCGTCCATTCGTATTTGACGAACTGCAGCGTGTGATGTTTGATGGCAGAGAGGAATTTGCCACATAGATCTTATAATTGATAATGAACGTGTCCACGTAGGATCCAAGTGGCAAGCTGTGGGATGGAATTTGGCCTTGAGTTTTAGATATATATAATAGATATATATACATACATATATATAGGTATATATCTCGCTAACCTTTGGGTTATTTTCTTTTAGTCATAAAAAGAAAAAAAATCACAAGTTGAGAGTACTTATCAGTATTGAGTTCATACTTCTAAAAAAAATAATAATAAATAAATAAAATAAAAAATAATTCTGACAGACTAAATTTTAGAGACTCTTATTACAAGTGTTTTAAATATATATATACATAAATATGTAGTAGCAGTAAGACTAATATCTACCGTTACTATTTCTGTTTCGTCCTTAAAAATTTTCTAACTGAACAAGTGCTCAATAGATAATATTTTGTGTAAGTAATTAAAGAAATTTCAAGTGACGTAGTGGGTGGGGGGCCATGCCCTTGACCCCATGGTTTTTAGACCTCAAATCTTGTCCCCTCCAAGGGTTATATTTTATATTTTTGGAAAGAATAGCATAGGTCCATGGAATGGACTCTTAGTGTTGACGCCCAACTAGGGGCTGTTTGGGGAGGGATTAAAATAATTGGATTCAAAATATATGCTCTTAAAGTAATTCGTAAATATTTATATTTCATCATGTTTTGTTGTTTTTTTTTTTACTCTTATAAATTTTGGGTACATTAAATTCCCACCATTGTAAAGGGATTTAGTAATTAGTAATTGTAGGTTTATCTATGGGAATTTTATATCAATTATTGGGACTATTGTGGTATAAAAATAAAACCAAGTGAGTCATGTGAAATTTTTTCTCACAAATCTGAGCCTAATCTATGTTTATTCCTCACAAATCAGGATGAATCTATGTTTAATTCTCACGAATCTGCTCCAAATCAGGAGGGTTTCTGCTGCTAGAAATAGATTGAGCGTGAATAATGAAACTAGATCTAAGAAGAAGGGAGACAAAAAGAGGAGAGAGAGGGAGAGATGGGCTTACCTTCATACATATTGGGTCCTTAGTAGCTCTCTCTCTCTCTCTCTCTCTCTCTCTCTCTCTCTCTCTCTCTCTCTCTCTTCAAAAATAGGAGATGAGATAAATTATTTCTCTATTGAATTTGTACACATGTTCGTCTCTTTCTCTCTCTCTCCAAAGATGCTAGCTAGTTTGCTTGATCACTCCAAAGATGAATATCTTTTAATCAAGAACTCTTAATTATGTCCTATTGTAAAAGTGAAGTGATGACGAACTTCAAATAATGTCCTCCATATTAGCCTTAACTTCTTCTATTAAAGTAGATTGTTCATGTTCCTTCGCTTATTTTCTGAACACTGCATCTGTCTAATTGTCTGAACTAATGCTTATGTTATGGATGAATATTTTAACATTTTCACAATGTAAGGCGTCCTGTGGGACGTAGTTCAATTTCCTAATTAGTGAACTTATTTGGAGTTCGAGAGTGGAGAATACTTTGGGTTAGATCAACAGTGAGGAAAACTAGGGTGAAGATTAAATTATAAATAATTAATTTATTACTCAACTTACTTAGTGCTTGGGCAGCAGTCATTCTTGTTCAGAATTTCTTCTTGATTCATGATCCCCATTAGTATTAGTGCTAATTAGAACTTCTTTAAATAATTTCCTTTATTCACCTTCTTGTTTAATTAGTAGCATTCCCATTACTTTATTTCACTTTTCAATGTTGTATTGCAGAATGGCCCGTACCATAAACAAAGAGTGGATGAATGAAAAAAATAGAGTTAGCCCGGTATATATGAAGGGAGTTGAAGAGTTTCTTGAATTTGCGAATGCAAACAATGTTGCACACTTCACCACGTTACCTTGCCGGTGTGTAAATTGTCGGAATAGGACACGACGTAAACCATTAGATGTCAGAAACCATCTTATTAGGGCTGGTATAGATAGGTCATATTCTGTATGGGCTTTGCATGGTGAAAAGCCATATAAGAATTCGATACATCGTTCGCCAGTAGAAGATGCTCATACAGAAAACATTGAAGGTGAAAACATCGAGGTTGGAGGGCTTGGGATGGAAAATCTTGTTGATACTTCTTATGGAATGCGCAAAGAACCTTATGAAGATGATGGCAATGGTCAGGCTGGAGTTAAAGAAGAACCATATGCCGGTAATGAGAGGTACAATGAATACAGAAGATTATCAACTGAGAAATTGTATCCTTCATGTGAGGGCCCTGAGACTACTCTTTCTGCAATTGTGGAACTGCACAACATTAAGAAGCAATTTGGTTGGTCGGGAAATAGTGTGACGGCACTTTTGTCCATCTTGAAAAGGTGGCTTCTGAAAGACAACACTTTGCCAGAGAAGTATCCGCGCATGAAGGGTATGATGAAAGACTTAGGGATGAAGGCAAACTTTATTCATGCATGCGTCAATAATTGTGTTCTATATTGGGATGGTAATGAAGATAAAGAGCAATGTCCTCAATGTGGAGAACCAAGATATGCTGTGAAAACAGAGAAGGGGGGGAGAGTTTGCAAAGAACCTTTGAAAGTATTGAGACATTTCCCTTTGATTCCAAGACCTGTGAGATTGTATACTATACCATGGATTGCCCACGAAATGACATGGCACGATCGATCGACCTCTTCATGGGATCTTCTACGCCATCCATCTGATTCTCCACAGTGGAGAATGTTTAAGGATAAATGGCCAAAATTTGCTGAAGAAGGGCATAATGTTTGGCTTGCAATTGCAACCGATGGGTTTAATCCGCGTGGTATTCAGTCCTCTAGTTATAGTTGTTGGCCTGTTATCACGGTGCCTTATAATCTCCCACCTTCATTGTGCATGAAACGAGAGTTCCAAATGTTGTCTTTGCTGATTCCTGGGCTAAAGGCACCGGGTCAAGACATTGATGTTTTCCTTCAACCTCTAGTAAAGGAGTTGAAGCAGCTTTGGGAAGAAGGAGTGACGGCTTTTGACATGTACAAAATGCAACATTTTACGTTAAAAGCTATGCTAATGAGGGGTATTTATGATTTTCCCACATATGGGAATTTATCTGGGTGTATAACACATGGTTATAAAGCATGTCCTAGTTGTGGAGATGACACTCAATCCATCCATCTACCGCATAGTAAGAAAATAGTTTACCCAAACTACTGTATTTTCCTTAGCACGGATCACCCGTTTAGAAGTGGTGGGTTTGTGGGGTATAGGTTATCTGAACATAGTCATCCGCCTCCTCGGTTAAATGGAGATGTACTTTTAGAGAAGTTGCAATAGATAAAGTACGTTCCTGGCAAGATCCCAAAAGTTTCGAGTAGGAAAAGGAAGACGTGCACTGAGGATGATGGTAGTAATATTGAACCTACAGAGGTATGGTATAAAAGGTCCATCTTGTTCGATTTGGAATACTGGAGCTCTCATCACGTTCGTCATGTTCTTGATGTGATGCACATCGAGAAGAATGTCGCAGAGCATCTAATTTTCTCAATCCTAGATGATAAAAACAAGTCAAAGGATACACTCAATGCACGTTTGGATATGAAGGCAATCGGCATACACAGTGGCCAATGGATGAGAGTAGATGACCACACAGGCAATCAGATAAAACCAAAAGTGTCATTTCACTTAGATAAAGATGAGAAGCGAGAATTTTGCCAAATCTTGAAAGACTGGAAGCTCCCTACTAGTTTTTCATCTAACCTGAGCAACATTGTCACTGTTAACCCACCCAGTTTGCATTCATTGAAGGCACATGATTTTCATGTTATTGTAGAATATTTGTTACCCGTATTGCTTCAACATGCATTTTCGAAACACCGAGATTTGCGTAGAGCTATCCAACAGATAAGCTTATTCTTTAACCTATTGTGCTCAAAAGCCTTAATACGGAAGGATATCCAAAGAGCCAATTACATGGTTGCTGAGGCATTGTGTGTGTTGGAAAAACACTTTCCACCATCATTTTTTGATATTAGTATCCATCTCATGGTGCATCTAGCTGATGAAGCATTGATTTGTGGACCTACCGAACCTCGGTGGATGTTTCCTTTTGAATGGTAAACTCTTTTACTTATATTCTAATTCCGTACATATTCAGGAGTGTTAATTAACGACTTTATTGACTAACACTTCTACATATACAAATAGGCAAATGAAGGAATTTAAAGACATACCTAGCAATAAGAGGTATATTGAAGGATCTATTGCAGAGTCCTATGTTGTTGGAGAATCCGTTAGGTATTGCATGGAATACATGCCAAATCCAATGGATGGAAATCACAAACGTACTCATGAAGCTTTCTTAGAGGAAAACGGCGAGTTCTCTGACGAAGGGCCTTTGCTCGACGGTTGTACCCTAAGGTTTTTTTTTTTTTTTTTTGATCAAACCCTAAGGTTGGAACCTAGTCAATTTCAACAAATACGTCGATGGGTACTGTTTTGACTTAATGTTGACGGACTTGCGGAATACTACAGGTTCGAGTTCTTCGAGCATATTTCCTATCCTTCACCTATAACAACTAATATCCAAACTTGTATCTACAAATTTCAGTGAGTATAAAGCGCTTTTGGAATCCACTTCTTGTGGTAAAGGAAAGGGGATTACAAAGACAGAAGTGGACTTACAAACTTCTTTCATCCTTTGGTTATATGAAAAGGTATTCTTTTCATTAATGAACATCCTGAAATATGGTCCATCCTTAGTTAGATTCTTATTGTCCTTTGTTTCCTTTTCACAGTTGCTGTCTTCTGGAGAGACGGAGACAAATGCTATTTTGTGGCGTTTAGTTCAAGGGCCCTCCCACATGGTTAAAATATACAAAAAGTACCGCGTTAATGGTTTTGTATTTTCTCATAGGTATCACGATGACACTGTTGTCACGCAAGATAGCGGTGTTTGCATGAAGGCATGGACTCAATTTAGGGCCAAAAAAAGTGATAAAAGGCTCAAGGATGCTTGGACTATGTGGTATGGGGTTATCAAACATATAATGGAGTTAGACTATATAATATTTAAAGAGGTAGTGTTTTATTGCGACTGGGTGAGGGTGGAGGACAAGACCAATGGTTGTAAGCATTGTCCGGACTCTAATTTGGTTCTAGTAAATTTTGACAAGTTGAAGAGTGTCAGTAGCGAGCTAAATGAGCCTGTCATTCTTGCTTCTGAGGCGAGTCAAGTCTTCTATTCGAAAGACATTAGAAATCCCAATTGGTGGGTTGTTATACATTCACCGAAGAGATTAACCAAGCGAGTAGACGAGTTAGAGATACCAACGGTCTTCCAATCTACTCTTGAAGACCAACCTCATTTGGAAAACCTGCTGAAGTAGCATGACTCTGCCTAACTTTTGGCTTTTGCATTAATTGCTACTATGTTGAGACTGTAATTGCTACCTTTATTGTAAAAATTTCCTTATAGTCAGTTAATTGTTGCTAATTTTGGAATCTAATTGCTACCTTTATTGTAAAAATGTCCTTGTGGTCCGTTAATTGTTGCTATGTCATTTAATATTGTTATTATTTCCGTTAATATTGATTGCGAACTAACACCTTATTTTCAAATGATAGGCATTTGGTATAATGTCAAAAAATGCAGGTAATTCAAACCCGAGTTTATCTCCACCATCTTCTTCAGCCCCGCCCGTATCTGAGTCATCAGGAAGCAAAGCCCCAAAGGGCCAGAAGGAGAAAATGAAAGTCATAATTCAAGCTGACGGGTCTGTTGTGGGGCAATATGCGAAGATATGGAGTATTCGTATGGGGGATTTTGTGAGATGCTACCTTCCAATTGAATATAAAGATTTTCGACTTGTGCCAAAGAACTTTAAAGACGATGTTTGGCAAGCTTTAATGGTAAACTTTTGATTGTATGCTCTTTATTCAGTTAGTTGTTTTTCTTTAATTATTTACTTTTAACATAGCTATCTTATTCCACTACTAGGGTGAATTTGAACTAGATGTTCCACCAGATGTGGCTCGACCATTGGCGGAGAAGTCGTGGCCCCAAAAGTTTAGGTCTCACAAAAACATTTTGAGGGCCCTTTTGAATGAAGAAGTCGGGCCGGCCGGTATTGATCCCCATATTTGGAGAAAGTTTGTAGAAAATGAGAGAGATCCAAAAAAGAAGCAGCAAAATGTTACAAATTGTAACAATCGAAAACAACAAGAGACTCCCCATACTCTTGGGCGTTGTTCCTATGCTAAAAAACAATTCTTAATGGTTTGTATCATTTTTTCACATTTTGTGTATTAGCAACTTTTTTTAACTAACTCATTAAATTTCAATGTCTAGGAACAAGAAAATCCTGGAAAAAAAATTCGTCGCGTAGACAAATGGTTGGCGGCACATGAGCGTAGAGATGGGACTGTGTTGGAGAGTGCTAAGAGTAAATATGTGAGTAACATATTTGATTGTTTGTAGGTTTAAAGTTTAGCATAATTATTTTATTTTAATATTATAAGTTTCACTTTTATATACTTTAGGACGAAGTTATAGCTACTGGAATTAGAAAAAAAACCCAAACCTTGTCTGACTCGGGATGTACTGACACGTATGAAGACCTTGACAATGATGAATTAGCAGAAGTATTTGGGAAGGAACTCAAGGGAGGTGGGGTTCGTGCGGTGGGTTCTCATGTCACTAAGAAGCAACTAAGTCAACTTGGGGTGGCAAGGTCAATAATTGAACAAAAAGGTAAGACAAATGAAGAAGACAAATCATTTAAGGATGAAGTCATCTCAAGACTTAACAATATTGAGGGTGTAATGATGTCTTTTATTACCAAATTTTCAAATGTTAGTACCCCTCCAATGGTGACTACTCCTTCAAGTGATATTGCATCCAATTCAATTAATCGCCCTATTCATTTAGGCCAAAACTTGAATAACGTTTTTGGCGCGATGGAAAATCAAAATTCTCTTCATTCTATGCCTATTCCCACCGACAAACCCCCGGTTATCTTACTTGATAAATTTGGGAAAGAATTAGCAAAGGTGTATGTTGTGACGGATGCTAGTGCTAAAAAGTGTCACTTCAAAACCGTTGGTATTGACGAAAAGAAAGTTTATATCGAGGAAGTGATTGATCCGAATGCTCATTTGTTCGACCCTCCTCAAGGTGGTTTCGATACTTTGGGAGGCTTTGTTCAAGGTGGATATGTGATTTGGCTTGAGAGTAGGTTAAAGTATGTTTGACTTCAATTATCTTATTTTGTATAACTCTTTAAATTTTGGACATGCTTTGTTATAGTTAGTTTAAGGTTGGTCGGATTATGGATTATGTTTGTTTTGTGTAGTATGGATTATGTATTATGTTTGTTTTGTGTAGTATGGATTATGTATTATGTTTGTTTTGTGTAGTATGGATATGGATTAAGTATTATGGATTATGTTTGTTGTGCTTGGTATGAATTAAGGATTATGTTTATTGTTATTTATTTATTTTGGTGTTTCATATGGATTATAATGCTTCTTAATCAGGTGGAAAAAAAATTTGGGAAACATTTCAAATAAATATTTTTTTTTTGTAATTACAATTTGTAACGGGTACATCCGTTACAAAATCCGTTACTAATATTATACATTTTGTAAATTAGTAACGGATCGTTACTAATTTTTTCGCAACGCCAAACAAATAGGATATTTATCCGTTACTAATAGATTTTGTAACGGATATACCCGTTGCAAAAAAAGATTTAGTAACGGGTATATCCATTACAACATCCATTACAAATGTGTAACGGATATATCCGTTACAAACATCCGTTACAAATATGCAACGCCCTATTTGTAACGGGTATATCCGTTACAAATATTTTTTGTAACGGATATTCCCGTTACAAATCGGCCCATATGGTGTAGTGTGGAGTGGCTGTTTATTAAATAGAAGCAGGTTGTTTATTAAATAACACATACCAACCACATCATTTATTGAATAACAACACAAATGTTATAAACAACCTAAAACAAAACACACAGATTGTTTCTTCCATTTATTTTTCTTCATTTGTTGCTTAACATTTCAAGCATAAACAGATTATTCCTTTCTTTCATTTTAATTTTCATTTCAAGCATAATCCAAGTATAGACATTTAGATTATACTTGAAGTCAATTGGATTACAGTTGAAGCCATTTGAAGCTCTCCCTACAAGAGAAGACAATAGTGTTTTGTGAAGTAGGTAATATTTATATTTGATGACTAATTTTTTTTTTTTTGAAGTGTTCATCCTTTATTAGGTATTTGTTTCAACATTTTTGAAGTTCTTCAGTGTAGTAAAATAAAAAATGTGATAGCTACAACACTTTTTTATGCATTCTCTTACAAACATGATGTGAAAACAAATGTGATACCCCACTCGTACAAACATTTGTAGTAATATGAGTGTTTTTACATGTATACTAAATAGTATACATGGAACAATAAGGGTACAATATTTCTTATTTATGAAACAATATGAGTACAATATATCTTAAATATGGAACAATACAGGTACATAATATCTTTATCATATAACAATAAGGGTACAGAATATATTAATCATGAAACAATAAGGACACAAAATTTCTTCATCACAGAACAACAAGGGTACAAAATATATTAACCATGGAACAACAAAGGTACAGAGTTTACTAATCATGGAACTAAAAGGGTACATAATATATTACATGCATACTTAAATAGCTCACTAAACAACCTTGTCTTGAAAAAACATACTTAAAGCTAAACAAAGCATACCGTAACGAAACTAATCAGAAAGGAGGTCCAAACCAAATAAATCTCCATAGTATTCATAACAACAGAAAGGTTGTCCATCATCTCTTATTAGACACCCCAGGAAGAAAACGTTGAAAATCCCGTTCAACATCATCTTCAGTATAATCCGGTAGATTGGGATATACATCAGCATAAGATGGATCATCTTCAATATCTTGTATAGCATAGACTGGGGGGTCATAATATTTTTTTACATCTTCGATTGCGTGAAAAAGCATCAATCATCGTTTCATCTGTCGAATCTCTTGCTTCAGTAAATGTATGACCCGATCATCATCCCTATTAGGATTTCGCATGAAATCAGGAGCGCGAGAAATCGGTACTGGAACTATAAGGGTACATAATTTCTTAATCATGGAACAATAAGGGAACATAATTTCTTAATTTGGGAACAACAAGGGTACATAATTTCTAAATCTTGGAACAATAAGGGTACATAATTTATTAATCATGGAATAATCAGGGAACATATTTTCTTAATCTTAGAACAAGAATGGTACATATTTTCTTAATCATGGAACAACAAGGGTACATAATTTATAAATCATGGAACAATAAGAGCACATAATTTCTTAATCTTGGAACAAGAAGGGTACATATTTTCTTAATCATGGAACAATAAGGGTACATAATTTCTTAATTTTGGAACTACAAGGGAACATTATTTCTAAATAATGGAATTTCATTAAACATAGTCCATATTACACGCATACTTGTCATTTATTAATTTTGTTTGTTTTCTAACAGCATAAATTCCAATGGATGGTATGCGGAGATCCAAGAGAAAGTCGGTATGCACAGATTTGGATGAAGAAACTTGTTTGGGGAATGATTTACATGATGAAAGAGGATTAGATTACACATATAATGTTCACACGAGGGTTGACAGTAATAACCCAGAAGCTGTACAGAGTAATGTTGTCCAACAAACCTTCGAATGTGGTTCAGATCAAGCACTACATGGTAGGTTTTAGTGTACGAAAGGATGAATTAAAATACAGAAGGGACCAAATAGTCGTATTGAGATGTTGGGTGTGTTCTAAAGAAGGGGAGAGATGCCAAAAATATTTAGATCGTGAAGATATAAATCATACACCACATGTCATGGACACCACGTCAGTCCATCCACCGATCGTTAAGGATATAAATGACCAGGTGTCCACCCACGCACGATTCCCATAACTTATCAGACCTATCTAGGTTCCGTTCTAATACTGATACATGACTTCCCATTGTGGCTTGACTATTCTGATTAAAATGAAACGGATTATCAAACTCGATTAGAATCAACCATCAACTAATGTTCCGACCCCGATCACGTTACTCACAAAGCTATAGCATATCCAATCGATTGGAATCATATCCAATCGATTGGAATCATATCCAATCAATTGGAATTTGATGGTTATTGATTGGGAAAAGACCCTTGAAGCATTTAATATACCCTTGAAGCATTTAATAAGTTAAACCCCAACCAATTTTATTTAAAAAACTCACCTTAATAGAATTCCTTAACAATTCTCACTCCAGAGTAAATCCTACATGAATTCGGGGTACAAAATTTCTTAATCATAGTTGTTCATTAAACATAGTCCATATTACACGCATACTTGTCATTTTTTAATTTTTGTTTGTGTTCTAACAGCGTAAATTCCAATGGATAGTATGCGTAGATCCAAGTGAAAATCGGTATGCATAGATTTGGATGAAGAAACTTGTTTATGGAATGATTTATACGATGAAAGCAGATTGGAATACACTTATAATATTCACACTGGGGCTGACAGTAATGACCTAGAAGTTGTACATAGTAATGTCGTCCAATAAACCTTCGAATGAGGCTCAGACCAAGCACTATATGAAATGACCGAAGATGAAGTCCTTAGTACAACATTCAAATCCGAGGTTGGAGGGGCAAAATTTTACAATAGTTATGCGAAAGTGGTGGGTTTTAGTGTACGAAAGGATGAATTTAATACGAAAGGGACAAAATAGGCGTATCAAGACATTGGGTGTGTTCTAAAGAATGCTATCCATTATCTCTAATTAGACACCCAAGAAGAAAACGTTGAAAATTTCCATCAACATCATCTTCACTATAATCCGGAAGATTGAGATATGTATCAGCGTAATATGGTTTATCTTCAATATCTTGTATGGCAAAGACTGGGGGGGTCGTAATAATTTTTTGCATCTTCGATTACGTGAAAACAATGCAATCGTCGTTTCATCTGTCGATTCTCTTGCTTCAGCAAATGTGTGACCCGATCGTCATCCCTACTCGGATTTTGCATCAAATCAGGGGGTACTGGTAATCCATGCCAATGACTTAATAATGACTAATTATTTTCCTAAAATAAAAATAAAATAATGACTAATTTTAATGTAATTTTTACTAATTATTGTAACTATTTAATTGTTTTTAACTACTTAATTGCTTAAACAAATTTGAGGTTGTAATATGACAAGGAAATGTGTAATTTTCCTAATATCTTTTAGCTTAAAATTTTAATATTTATTTTTTGATGAAATAATTTAATATTTTAAACGTTTTTAGTCCACCTGATTATTTGATCTATTTACAAAATCTCTTTAAATATTTAATATATTTAATAAATTAAATATGTTAGTCTAACATTAAATTTAATATCTTGTGAATTTGTTTTTAATATGAATAGTGTTTAATCTAAATATTCAATAATTTATAACAAATTTTTTAAGAAAAAGTTTTATATTGTACCATCATAGTCATTCACGTTTTGTTTTTTTTTGCCTGAGATTCATGTGAGAATGGAATGGGCGTTACTTAAGTTTTGATAAAGAATGAACATTTATGCTTAAGTGGAATAGTCAATCCAAAAGAAATGTCCATTCCACTCTATCTAGTCACACCAAATACCATAATGGAATGAACCGAGAAATGACTAATCCATTCTGAAGTTCATTCATGTCTGCCAAATGTACCTTTAATACTTTTAGGATCACATACATTGTTACATAACAATTGTACCACATTTTGTGATAATTATTAATGGTACTACATATCATTGCATGTAGTACAACTGACAAAGTATTGGGGAACCTTAGGGCATATGTTTAGGTTCTAAAAGTGGAATAAATAAGGGAGATAAACACTGAACCCCACACCGAACACTGAAACCCACACTGTACCCCTTGTTTATTTCCATTTTTAAAATCTTAACATCTGCCCTAAGGGCACATGTTAACAAAAAATCCTTAATATAATTGTAAGTATAATAAAATAATACAATAAATACTGTACAATTAATTAAGACTATAAAAAAAAAAAACTACAACTAAAAGGTAGAAAGAGAATGAAAGATGACAACTTTATAACCAAAAAGAGGCAACCGGCTATGCAAGATTATTTGGCATGGGTAACCGGCCAAACAAGTTGGAGCAGTGGTTTCCAAAATCCACTTCAAAAGGTCAGCATGTGTTGTCTTCATCCAAGCCCTCCATCCAACTCATCCAATGGTTGAGAATTGTCCGCACATGCGGACGAAACTACCTTCCGTATCACAGCCTTCCCCAATTTTCAAAAGCCACGTGGCAATAAATTAGAAGTCTAGAATTGTATAAAGGTGGGGAGGGCATTTTTTCTGGCGAGTAATGTTAGATGCACTCCCAAATGTACAACTAAATGTACAGTCCTGTTTAAAAATATTGGACCTCGTGCTGAAAAGTCTGTACACAAAAAGGGGGTGTGCAGGATGTGCAAATTTTTCAGCACGAGGTTCAACATTTTTAAGCAGGATTGTGCATTTGGGAGTGCATCTAGCATTACTCTTTTCTTACCCCGCCATTGCGCAACGACAGAACGACTCAACCAAGTACCCTGTTGGGTCTCAAATAGGGATGGACATTTGGTCGGTTCGATTTATTCGGTTCGATTGGAGATATGGGATCTGAAATTGAATTGAATTATATTTTGATTCGGTTTTGGTCAATTCGGTTGATTCGATTCGATTTGGAAATTCGGTTAACCGAAGTTTTAAAAAAATATACTTTCTTTTCTTTTTCTTTTTTTCCCATTTTCACAACTTTTTTTTTAAAATATTTTTTCCCATTTTTCTTTCATATTACAAAGAAAACATATATTTTTATTTAGTTATATACTCCTATAAAATACTTACATTCTTTATATTATATATAGTTGTATATAAAATATTTTAATAACATATACACAAAAAAAGGTACTTCGGTTTTTCAGTTCGGTTTGGGAATATGGTACCAAAAACTGAACTGAAATTTTAATTTCGGTTCGGCTTTTAACCAAACAGAAATTTTTAATCGAATTAATTGTACTGAAATTTAAAATCGGTTCGGTTTGGTTTGAATTTCGATTAACTAAATTATTTGGCCACCCCCTAGTCTCACATGCTATAGACACCCAAAAACTGTATAAAGTCCATAATAGCACGATGAAAGGCTATGGATATCGTAATTTTTCTTTTTATCCACAGCTTTTCTTTTAAAATACAAAACACGAGTCGCCACTTAATTTTTAGAAGGAAAAATTAAGAAACCGTTTTAAAAGCAAACCGATCTTTTGCGAAACGAAAGATAAACTAGGTCCGGGGATTATGGAATGAGAGAGGAAGGAGCCCGTCGGACTAAAACACCCTCTCTCATCCTAACTTGCGATATGCCTCTACTCAACATCCTTTTAATCAATTTATTAATCTAAATATGCCCTCAGCTAATACATATGTATATACATACATTACAAAAGCATGTCTACAAGGGTGCAAGATTGCTAACGATAAAATATCATTCAAAATCAAGTAATTCATTTAGCAAGCAAATCATGATATGCAAAGCAAAGAACTAGAGAAATTACCCGGGATCCAGCTGCGAATATTAAACGTGCAATGCATGCGAATAAAAGAAAATCCTAAAAAAAGAGTTTCTAATCACATATATGCATAAAAGGCAAATCCTAGTTCTAAGGTGTCGTACATGGAGTTGAGAAATCGATAAAATCAAGGAATAAACAAAACTAGAGAAAGGATTGAGAAAATGTACCTCGAAAGCGCTACAAAACAAAGGGTTAGTTCACATACTTTAAACAAAACACATCACTAAATCCTAAGCAACAAGTCTTAACACAAGGTGAATTCCATTTTCAAATATCAATCTATGTGGATGAATGCACATGAACACATGAGTATGAATGAAATAGAGCTATGAACCATTCATTGGTTTGGATCATTTAGCTTCTGGTTTTAAGCTTACTCAATCATTATTAAAGCATAGTATGGACCCTAGGTTAAGAAAAGATCATTTGACCTTTATTTACAAAGTTGATTAAATCTGTCACTACATTCTGGAAACTCCAGAGAGTAGACCTGAACTTCAAGAAAATAGAAACCATGATTTCGAATGTTGGATATGATGGTTTTTGAGTATGTTATGTCTCTGTGAGTATAGTTTCTAACCCAAAAAGAAAATCAAGGTTTGAACGGTTAGATCTCTGGGAAATGGGCAAAAACCAGACGTCACTCAAAGACTTACAACTCTCTGTCCAGAGATCTTGTATGAATTTCTAAAAATAGTAAAAAAAATCAGAAACATTTTGATCTTTTTAGGCTATCTTAATAACACATTAAACCTCATAGAAAAATTTATTTGAAATTGAAAATACTTGGTTAGGACTCTTATTTACTAGTTTCAAAAGGATGTTGCTGATTTGGAATTCTGGACAGATTATTGTTAACTCACAAAACTCATGACCAAACCATTCTAAACATGAAATCTAATAAAAACAAAAATTACAGTGGTAAAACTTTGTGTTATTGACACTTTCCAAGTGGTTTCATTCAGTTTCAACAGTCTGATTTTGAACTAAAAATCCTTGATGAAAGGTGGTCATTGAATTCACTGCACCATTTGTTCAAGTTCAACTTTTATTTGTTAACCCCAACTATTAAACCATGAAGTTGGGCTTAACCTAAACCATTTTTTCTACCACTTGATGGTCATTGAAGACTAAGGACACACACACACATGTAGGTCTTAGTGAAGTATGAAGAACTTCACAAAACTTTAAGAAAAGGATTAGCCTAAGCCCTAGAGATGGACTTAAGCTAAATTATTTCTCCTACCATTTGATGGTCATTGGAGACTAAGGACTCTTAAACTCATGGATTTTAATGAAGTATGAAGAAACTTCATAAAACCTCAAGACAAGGAACCTAAACCAAGAAGATATGCTTAGATTCAAATTATTTCTCCTACCATTTGATGGTCATTGGAGACTAAAGATATTTGAACTTGTGGATTTCAATGAAGTATAAGAGACTTCATAAAACCTCAAAGTATTGAGTTCAAACTATAGATGAAGTTTGGGCTCATTGACTCCATATACTAAAATCAACCTCAATCCTTTCATAAATCATAAGTTCATGAGAATACTGGGTTTTGAATGCTAAGATTCAAATAAGACATTGAAAGTCTCATGAATCTAAACAAACACAAGCAAACAAAAAGACCAAGGTTCTATTTTAAGATTTATTTTAAACTTCAAACACTAAGCTTACTTTGATCCAAACTAATGAGATGAAAGTTCAATCACAATACATATGGTGTGTGATGAAATGAGGTGGGAAGAGAAGTTTTGAAAATGTGTAAAAGATCCTAAGTATCTAAATATTGTGATTGAACTACTAAATAAACTAATTAGTTTAGAGTTTTACCTCTAAGTATCCTCAACTTCTTGGTTTCTTCAAGGCCTTCCAAGTAATGATCAAACTCTTCTTCTAACTCTTCCAAGCAAATCTCTCTATTACTCTCTTAATTTGGAAAATTGTGAAGGAGAATCAATATTGGGATCCTAACATTCTAGTCTTCCAAGTAAGTCATAATAGGATATACACCTTCTATTTATAGGCAATCTTTAGGGGTTACTTTGGGAAATTCTCAGCCAAAAACCCTAATTCCCGCCGCTATTTCAAGGTATAAAACGACCTACTTTAGGACAAGCTGTCACAAAAACACGGCGCTCGGGGAGATGGAAGAAGCACTCAGTAAATGCCAATGCAGTACTCACTGTCTGTCGGAACGGCATTCAACGAATGCCGGAACGGCACTCATGGAATGCCGCGGACAATCCCATGGACTGCCGTCTTTTCGTGAATTTTCCTTTTTCGCTGCACTTACTGAGATTAACGGCACTCACAGAATGCCGTATGGCACTGTATGGACTGCCGCAGTGGCAACCCGTGAGTGCCGCATAGTCTATCATGTGCCGTTTGCTTCTCTTTTTCTTTTTCTTTCTTTTTCCTTTTTGTTTTTGAATTGCAAGATCTTTCGAAAGAGTTTGAATCATCTTTGGAAGTCCTAGATTAGTCGGACGCTTGTTATCATCGGATCTTAGAGGTTGTACTCCCCTTAATTCGACGTTTGGTCAAAATTGGGGTGTCTACAGTTTGCCCCTCTTTGACAGAGCTTGTGGAGCAACGCGTGTCATAAGTGAATGTCGAAGCCTGTGTGAAGACAAGCCTTTGACTAAACAGTCGAATTTAGGTAAAAACAAAATGCGTTGCAAAAACGGTCGTGCAAACGGTTCATGTTGGTCGTGCTCAATGGTGAGCTGCCTACGTATCCTTTTGGGAATCAGACCAAGACGTAGTTCGGGCCAAGGACAAGCATACACAAGCGCAAGTAGTCATGTGGATGAATGCATATATCCTGTTGTGATGCACATGCTCATGCAAATGATGGCGGTCAATGCAACTTTATGTTCTACAAATGATGTGATCCAAGATCATGCTATCCTGACATGCCTAGATGCAATCCATGCTCTATGTTACTTAATGCCTATGGTTATCCCATCTTAATGGAGATCTATTTTGGAATTATGAGTTTCCAAAAAAAATGTTAGGTTGCTTTTCTTAAAGACTCGCGGCCTTCTTTGCCAGAAGGATAAATGCAATTGACTGGATGACATTTCGCGACTTATACTCCGGTGTCTTCCAAGAATCAACTTATCGACTGAGATGCACTTCGCGCCTTATACTCTAGTGTCGATGTGAGTTTGCTCTGAATAATCTGCAGCCCTTCGGCCCCATTGGATGTGTCTTCTCTGAACAATCTGCAGCCCTTCGGCCCCGTCGGATGTGTCTTCTCTGAACAATCTGCAGCCCTTCGGCCCATTGGATGTGTCTTCTCTGAACAATCCGTAGCCCTTCGGCCCCGTTGGATGTGTCTTCTCTGAACAATCCGCAGCCCTTCGGCCCCGTCGGATGTGTCTTCTCTGAACAATCTGCAGCCCTTAGGCGCCGTCGGATGTGTCTTCTCTGAACAATCCGCAGCCCTTCGGCCCCATCGGATGTGTCTTCTCTGAACAATCCGCAGCCCTTCGGCCCCGTCGGATGTGTCTTCTCTAAACAATTCGTAACCCTTTGGCCCCGTCGGATGCGTCTTCTTTGAACAATCCGCAGCCCTTCGGCCCCGTCGGATGTGTCTTCTGTGAATAATCCGCAGCCTTTCGGCCCTGTCGGATGTGTCTTCTTTGAACAATCCGCAGCCCTTCGACCCTCGTCGGATGTGTTTTCTCTGAACAATCCGTAGCCCTTTGGCCCCGTCGGATGTGTTTTCTCTGAATAATCTGTAGCCCTTTGGCCTTATCGGATGTGTTTTCTCTGAATAATCCGCAGCCCTTCAGCCCCGTCGGATGTGTTTTCTCAAGATTAGAAGTCAATCAAACTCAAATTTTAATTTTCAAAACCTGGAGTCAATCAGACTCAAATTTAATTCATTTTCCAAAATCAGGAGTCCATCAAACTCAATTTCAATTTTATTTTAAAAATCAAGGGTCATTCAGACCCAAATCTACTTCAAATTTCAGAATCAGGGGTCAATCTGTAATAACCTGCATTTTCATATTTAATTTGTAATTTCATTATCATATTAAATTTCATTTAGTATTGACCGCTTCATTTAATTACATTTCTCATGTCCTAAATATTATCCCTTGTGTTATTCCATATGGAAATTCTTTTGGGGTCAAATTGTAATTTTTATAAAAATTAGCAACACCTGTATTGAATTTCAAAATCTGTATTTCAAAAACGGTGAAAAAGTTTACTTTTGATTCAAACTGTATTTTTATGAAACCAGAAAATCAATTCTTACGTTAAAATGAAATTCCTGTATTTTTGTGGTGACCACCGCGCCCCGAAAATACCAGTTTGTGTCCAAAACTGTCCGCGCTGTGCTAAACTTCCACAGATTTTGGAAGTGACCGATTTGGACATTTACTTTATGGCCATTTATGGCAAGTGATCATTGGCTTAGGCAATGTTTGGGAATGTTTAACTTATATGTGTAATTGTTGTGCCAAAAGCTGGGTTTGCCAAACACCTTCACATTGACCCCTATGAACCTATTTGACCCCTACTCTAATTCACAGCAATTCTATACATCCATATACGTATGTATAAGCTGTGTATATTATGTACCTAGTTAATTAGGAAATCAATTAGTTTGTAGAGTATAGGAGGCACAACTTGGGCTCCAAGTTCCTCAATTGGCTCTTTTTATATGTTCATTACATACACACAATCTGCACAAGTTCAATTGCAGAGAAAGTTGAGAGGAATACTCAGTGAGTTCTTCAAATTTTAGAGAGAGAGGAGCTCAATCACCATAACTTGCAAAGCTTTGATTTGGATTTCTTATTTGCTTATTCTTTCTCAACAATCTCTTCATTCTTGAACTCAGTGAGTATTACTAACTCACTCAAAATGTAATCCATTCCTTATTTACTGATTTGGGTAGTTAATTTGTAGAATCACCATTGATGTTGTACGTTGAAGTTCATAGCTTGAAAAATGGAGATTTTCCAAACTCAACCAAAACCTGTTTTGTTAGATGAATATGATAGATTACATGTCATATATGCTATACCCAAAGTTTTAGAGCCTAATGTATTCACATGAGAAAGTATATAAGAAAATAAATTTTGACATGTTTTAGTTTTTCATGAAATTGGAGAGTTATAGTTAGAATCATGTTAAATTAATCTTAGATTCTTAATCCTTGTTTAAAAAGGAAGAGATCCATATATAACATGATATACATACTTACAGAATTGAAAATGGGTTAAAAAGACCCTGTTTTACTGAACCAGAGCAGTTCCTGCGGAGAAGATGAAGTCTCAGCTTCATCTCGCACCACGATCGCGCGCGCGAGTATCGCGCGAGCGGCCCGCGCGAGCGACCCCTCGCGCGAGCGGCCCGCGCGCGCGAGGTAGGCTTCCCCAGGCAGACGTAAGAGTTTATATATATATAATTGAAAATTGGCTGGTCGCGCGAGTGAGGGTCGCGCGAGAACCCCTTCGCGCGAGCGATCCGCGCGCGCGACCTTGCTTTCCTCAGGCAGACAGAAAAGTTTATTAATAAAAGGAAAAATGGGCTTATCGCGCGAGCGGCCCGCGCGAGCGACCCCTCGCGCGAGCGGCCCGCGCGAGCGACCCCTCGCGCGAGCGGCCCGCGCGCGCGAGGTATTGCAGTTTCTGTTTTTGTCTGTTTTTCTGTTAAGGGACTGTTTGGATGAAATTTATATACTGTTGAGGTTCTGTTTGGGAAACTTGGTTAATCAGAACTCTATTTGGTTATGTTTCAATGATTAAAACATTGTTGTATGACTCATTAATCCCCGTACGCGTGTTGTTCCTTAATTCAGCATTTTTGTTTAAGTGCATACCATTCATGTGGGTCAGTGGTACATGCATAGGGGTGTCAGTCTGTGTGGAAAAGAGTATGAGTTTGTGTTTGTGGTTGTGGTTGTGGTTGTGGTTGAGTATGAGTTTGTGGTCGTGGTTGTGGTTGTGGTTGTGGTAGAGTTTGTGGAAGAGGGTATCTTTGAAATGCGACGGTGGCAAATATGGACACTCCCTGACGCCTATGGAAGCGTTAAAGTGTGTGAAGCCGAACTCGGACACTCCCTGGCACCCGTGGTAGTGCTAAAGTGTGGCCTACGTACACTCCCTGATAACTCGAGTCTGGATACTGTGTGAGGGGTCGCCCTGGTATTTGCATGGCGGTTAGGGTATTCAAAGTGTGAGGCATTGGACACTCCCTGGTACCCCGGACCAAAGTGTGAGGCAAACTGGACACTCCCTGGCGCCCCGTTGCTAAAGTGTGGCTATCTGAGTGTTTCAAGGATACCAGGAGTAGGATAGTGGGTTGTTGTGGCTGTCGAGAGAAAAGCGTCGGCAAGATGAGTGTGGTGCATGGTTCTTATACACGGTCCCATCTGTTTAAATTACCCTCTTTAAATAATGTTGTGAATGTTTTCTAAATGAGCTCCTTACTTCAATAATAAACTTGTGGATTTAAATGGGAATTGGAAAAAGGTAAGTTGGTATGTTTTACATTCAAAGTCATGTTTTTAATACTCACCAGCTTCTTGAAGCTGATGACGTTGATGCGTCCTGGACATTTGTGTTCAGGCTTTTCAGGTTACAATCAGGAGGAATCATACGATTATGCTAATTAAGAATGGCTGCTGTTGGGATGAGAAACCGTTCATTATATGTTTTAAGTTTATCTGTTTTTAAGTTATGAACTGTTTTGTGTTAAGGATGACTGTAACAGACTCTAAGATATTGTTTTATTTTTCAAGGCGGTCTGTGCCTTAGTTGACCCCGGTTCATAAGATGTAATAAGATAGAAAATTTTTTGTAAGCCTTGATTGCTTTACTCTGATTATTATGTTTTGTTGTTTGACGTTTGGGACGGAATCGATTCTTCAAACTGTCGCGACCTACGGGTCCATAAAGGAAATTAAACGCTTTCCTTATTTATGCTACGTCGGGGCGTGACAGGATTTAGTGGTATCAGAGCCAGGTTATTATTTATCACAAGATAGTTTAGCCAGGTTAGGGTTTACCAGTATAGACCCGATTCCACATTCCATTAAGCGTTACACACCCGATGATACGACAGGGAGGATAGACTCAGAACCCAAACGCCTAAGATTATTCTGTTCTGACTTTAAGTAGTACCTTTTCAGGTATGGATCCAGCTCAGCCCCTGTTTGTACCTGATCCTTTTGGAGGGCATTGGGTTACTGTAGGAGCTATAGTACCGGCCTCGGCGACCCTTTATTTCACTGCTGTTGGGCAGCGTGCAGCTGCTACCATCGAGCTAGACCTCTGGCATCAGATTCATATATTAGGACTGGTCGACCTATCTCGTGCTCGCCTCGAGATTCTTTACTTCATAGAGATCCAGCGCTTAGTACTCGTTGAGATGGTTCGCTTGGTTAATAGCGATACCTTCTATCTTCTCCTTGAGGTTCAGGTTGTGCAGGCCCACCTTGCACAGCTGGAGGTACCTCCACCGGTTGTCCCTGCTGTTGAGGATGACGGTGACGTTGATATTGTGCTCGCTTCTATTTCCGAGGAGGATGGCTTAGGATGGGACGACTTTGCGGTCGACCTTGAGGAGGCACTTGCACTTGAGCCAGCCTTGCCTGAGGCAGATGTCCCTGGACCTGCTTCACTGATGACCTCTCACAGCTGTAACTTTGGGGCAGGCCCCTCCCATGTTCAGCGACTGCATCAGGCCGACTCGCTTGACCTGTTGATGGCTACCTACGGCGATGACTGACTGTTTAGATATCGCCTTGTACATATAGACTGTTTTGACTATTAGCTCTATCTCTTTTTGCAAGCTGTAATTACATGCATTAGAGTGTAGGGCAATGACCCCATTTTTGTAACATTAACTCTTGCATGCGTCCTAACCCATGCAGATAGGGTAGGCATTGATCTGACCATACATGCTTTTTGTATCTACTTGACAGAAGTTATATATATAAGATATACTCTTTTGAATGTTGTTGTCATTTAAATTACTTCATAGCACTGTTGCATGTATGTTTCTCATTCTACTACCACTATCATGCATAGAATGGCTGGAGGAGTCAGGAGAAACAGGAACCTGATCGAAGGAGCGCCCGAGGCTGCTGATCCTACAGGGATGTTTGAAGCATTTATCAGACGGCTAGAAAGAATCGGTAATACGAACGACAACCGAAGAGACCGTCAAACGGGAGACAAGTTGCTAGAAAGATTCCGTGCTCTAAGGCCCGAACAGTTTGCGGGTACCGCGGAACCCTGGAAGGCGGAACAGTGGTTGAGACAGATGGACCGGATGTTCGAAGTTGTCCAATGCAACGAGATAGACAAGAGAAGATTGGCTACGTTTCAGCTGACCGATGCTGCCGCAGATTGGTGGGATTCGGTCATAGCTACTATCGGGAATGGAGCTGCAACGGGATTGACGTGGACTGCGTTCAAGGGGAGATTTTTGGAGAAGTACTTCCCGGCTACAGAGAGGCACAAAAGAGAGAAGGAATTCATGGACCTGACGCAAGGAACCAAGTCGGTGCAAGAGTACACCACACAGTTCGAAAGACTGTCTCGGTTTGCTCCACACTTGGTTGATACTGAAGAGAAGAAGATCCGCAAGTATAATCAAGGGCTGACACCGCAGATTCGCCGCTTGACTCTCGGCCACTTGGATAAATCGTTTGAAGGACTTGTTGGTTTGGCTACTGATCTGGAAGAGGATGCTCGAGTGAGCCGAAAACAATTTGAATTCCGACCGCCTCAAAGGGGTAATTTTGGGAATAGACCACCAATGAACCGTACCCAAGGGCAGAAGAGGAATTTCAACGGAAGCAAGAAGACTCAGGCTATTACCTATCCGACTCAACCTCGAGTAGAAGAAGGAAGTAGTAGTGGAAAGTGTTTCAACTGTGGCAACCCTGGTCATTTGGCTCGTGATTGTAAGGCACCAAGGCGTGCTACTCAGCAAGGGATAGTCTGCTTCAACTGTGGTGAACCAGGTCACATCAGCAGGTTCTGTACTGCTCCTAAGCAGGTGACTTATGGTCAACAGGGTCAGACTCGCTTGAATGCTGTTATCCCTGATGCCGCTGGATATGATGGAACTGCGTATGAAGAAGGAAATTATGGAGAAGCTCAATATGATCAGCAAGCAGTAGAAGGTACATTAACTCTGTTTAACTCCCATGTTAAAGTGTTATTTGATACGGGTGCTGCTCTTTCGTTCATATCTGTTAATACAATTCGAAGATTGGGTATTTTACCTCATCTCTTAGAGAAAGCTTTGAAGGCTACTTCGCCATTAGGAGCTGCGGTCAGATTAGGACACGTGTGCAAGGATTGTCCCTTACGGTTAGGAGACCGTGAAATCCCTGTTAGGTTGATTGTCCTATCAATGAAGGAGTTTGACATAATCCTAGGAATGGATTGGCTCTCTCAGAATCAAGTGAAGTTGGATTGTGCGAGGAAGAGAATTACATTCCCCGACAATGAGAATCAACCCTTTGATTTTCAATGTAACCCTACGGGAGATATGTTCCTCACGAGATGCTTAGCCAACATCGAAGTCGTCAGTACAGAGGTGACAGCGTCATCTATACCTGTAGTCAAGGACTTCGAAGAAGTGTTTGAAGATGTTTCTGGTCTACCGCCCGAGAGAAGTATAGAGTTCTATATTGAGCTTATACCGGGTACCGTACCGATCACCAAGGTTCCCTACAGAATGGCCCCCACAGAACTATTGGAATTGAAGGAACAAGTTCAAGAGCTCGAGAACCTAGGTTTTGTACGCCCAAGTACATCGCCTTGGGGAGCACCGGTGTTATTCGTGAAGAAGAAGGACGGAACACTCAGATTGTGTATCGACTACAGAGAATTAAACCGTGTGACTATCAAGAACAAGTATCCCTTGCCTCGGATTGACGATTTGTTTGATCAACTACAAGGAGCTACGACATTTTCCAAGATAGACCTGAGGTCGGGATATCATCAGTTGAGGGTACGGAAGGAAGACATACCTAAGACTGCTTTCAGAACCCGATATGGTCATTATGAATTCCTGGTAATGCCGTTTGGAATGACGAACGCCCCGGCAGTATTCATGGATTTGATGAACAGAGTGTTCAAACCTTATTTGGATCAGTTTGTCATCGTCTTTATAGATGATATTTTGATCTATTCTAAGTCAGGAGAAGAACACGAGCAACATCTACGGATTGCGATGCAGACGCTCAAGGACCATCAGTTGTATGTCAAATTCAGTAAGTGTGAGTTCTGGTTACAGGAAGTGAAATTTTTGGGACACAAGGTGTCATCTCAAGGAATTTCAGTGGATTCATCCAAGACCGATGCTGTATCAAACTGGGTTAGGCCGAGCAACCCTACAGAAGTTCGGAGTTTTCTGGGACTCGTAGGCTATTACAGGAGATTCGTTGAGGGATTCTCAAAGATAGCAGCACCTTTAACTGGGTTGACGAAGAAGAATTTGAAGTTCGAATGGACAGAGAAGCGTGAGCGAGCCTTTCTAGAGTTGAAAGAGAGACTCACTATCGCACCGGTACTAGCAACACCCAAGCCTGATGAGAAGTTCACTATCTTTAGTGACGCATCATATCAAGGGTTAGGGTGTGTACTTATGCAAGATGGCAGGGTGATCGCCTATGGATCCAGACAGCTGAAGCCGAATGAGTTGAACTATCCCATTCATGATTTGGAGTTGGCAGCAGTAGTCTTCGCACTCAAGATTTGGAGACACTATCTCTACGGTGAGAAGTTTGATTTATTCTCCGATCACAAGAGTTTGAAGTACTTGTTCACACAGAAAGAGTTGAACATGAGGCAACGCAGATGGATGGAGTTAATCAAAGATTACGACTTCACTTTAGAATATCACCCGGGTAAAGCTAATGTGGTTGCTGATGCCCTGAGTCGACAGACTCGTGAGACGATTGCCTCCTTGATGGTTAGAGAGTGGCAAGCATTGGAGACTTTGGCGGAATTCGATATACAGAGTGCTGAAGAAGGAGAAGGACAATTGTTCGGATGTCTTATCCTACAGCCTGTTCTTATCGACCGCATTATTGAAGCTCAGAAAGAAGATGAGAAGTTTCAGACGTGGTTCGTGAAGATGTCAGAAAAAGACCCGACAGAATGGAAAGTGGGAGTCGATGGAGGATATCGGCACAGGAATAGATTATGTGTGCCAGGTAATGAAGAGTTAAGGAAGGATATCCTGGAAGAAGCACATAAGTCGAGATATACAGTTCACCCGGGAGGAACGAAGATGTACAAAGATCTGAAGAGAAATTTCTGGTGGGAAGGTATGAAGAAAGATGTGGCCGAATTTGTATCCAAGTGTTTGACGTGTCAGCAAGTCAAAGCGGAACATCAGAGACCGTCAGGATTGTTGCAACCGCTACCTATCCCTGGTTGGAAGTGGGAACACATTACGATGGATTTTGTTGTAGGATTACCTCGATCGCAGCAGAATCATGACGCTATTTGGGTAATCGTGGATCGATTGACGTAATCCGCTCATTTTATCGCTTATAGTATGACATACCCGGTAGAGAAGATGAGCCGGATGTACATACAACAAGTTGTGCGACTTCATGGTGCACCTGTGTCGATCGTGTCAGACCGTGACGCGCGTTTTACTTCTGGATTTTGGGAAAGTCTGCAAGAAGCTATGGGAACCTCGCTCAAGATGAGCACTGCTTTTCACCCTCAGACAGATGGGCAGACCGAGCGTGTTAATCAGATAATGGAAGATATGCTCAGGGCTTGTGTGATCGATTTTGAAGAATCTTGGGAGACACACTTGCCATTGGTAGAATTTGCCTATAACAACAGCTATCACACGAGTATCGGTATGGCTCCATTCGAAGCATTGTACGGACGACCATGTCGTTCCCCATTGTGTTGGGCAGAGGTTGGGGACTCAGAATTGTTGGGACCAGATTTGGTAAGAGAAACCAATGAGAAGATTACTTTGGTCAAGGAGAGGATGAGAACCGCTCAAAGCCGATATAAGAGTTATGCTGATCGACGCCGGAAGGATTTGGAGTTTAGTGTTGGAGATCACGTACTCCTTAAGGTTTCACCAACCCGAGAAGTGGTACGTTTTGGTCTCAAGAGAGGAAAATTAGCTCTACGTTTTATCGGACCGTTCGAGATTTTGGAACGTGTCGGGAAAGTAGCTTATCGACTGGCGCTGCCACCGAAGATGTCTGGGGTTCACAACGTGTTTCACGTAAGTATGTTGAGGAAATACATACGAGACCCCTCGCACGTGGTTAGTTATGACGATATTGAGACGAGTCATAACGTTTCTTACAAGGAGAGACCTGTGAAGATTTTGGATCAGAGTATCAAGAAGTTGAGGAATAAGGATATCCCGTTGGTGAAGGTTCAGTGGAATCACCATGACGAGAACGAAGCCTCGTGGGAAGTTGAAGTTGATATGAGAAAGAAGTACCCGGAGTTATTTCAGGACTAGTCAGTCTTGATTTCGGGGGCGAAATCCTATTTAAGGGAGGAAGGGTGTAATAACCTGCATTTTCATATTTAATTTGTAATTTCATTATCATATTAAATTTCATTTAGTATTGACCGCTTCATTTAATTACATTTCTCATGTCCTAAATATTATCCCTTGTGTTATTCCATATGGAAATTCTTTTGGGGTCAAATTGTAATTTTTATAAAAATTAGCAACACCTGTATTGAATTTCAAAATCTGTATTTCAAAAACGGTGGAAAAGTTTACTTTTGATTCAAACTGTATTTTTATGAAACCAGAAAATCAATTCTTACGTTAAAATGAAATTCCTGTATTTTTGTGGTGACCACCGCGCCCCGAAAATACCAGTTTGTGTCCAAAACTGTCCGCGCTGTGCTAAACTTCCACAGATTTTGGAAGTGACCGATTTGGACATTTACTTTATGGCCATTTATGGCAAGTGATCATTGGCTTAGGCAATGTTTGGGAATGTTTAACTTATATGTGTAATTGTTGTGCCAAAAGCTGGGTTTGCCAAACACCTTCACATTGACCCCTATGAACCTATTTGACCCCTACTCTAATTCACAGCAATTCTATACATCCATATACGTATGTATAAGCTGTGTATATT
Source organism: Hydrangea macrophylla (assembly GCA_033977485.1). NCBI lineage: Eukaryota > Viridiplantae > Streptophyta > Magnoliopsida > Cornales > Hydrangeaceae > Hydrangea > Hydrangea macrophylla. The sequence goes on from CM066987.1 coordinate 83,303,717, forward strand.
ATGTACCTAGTTAATTAGGAAATCAATTAGTTTGTAGAGTATAGGAGGCACAACTTGGGCTCCAAGTTCCTCAATTGGCTCTTTTTATATGTTCATTACATACACACAATCTGCACAAGTTCAATTGCAGAGAAAGTTGAGAGGAATACTCAGTGAGTTCTTCAAATTTTAGAGAGAGAGGAGCTCAATCACCATAACTTGCAAAGCTTTGATTTGGATTTCTTATTTGCTTATTCTTTCTCAACAATCTCTTCATTCTTGAACTCAGTGAGTATTACTAACTCACTCAAAATGTAATCCATTCCTTATTTACTGATTTGGGTAGTTAATTTGTAGAATCACTATTGATGTTGTACGTTGAAGTTCATAGCTTGAAAAATGGAGATTTTCCAAACTCAACCAAAACCTGTTTTGTTAGATGAATATGATAGATTACATGTCATATATGCTATACCCAAAGTTTTAGAGCCTAATGTATTCACATGAGAAAGTATATAAGAAAATAAATTTTGACATGTTTTAGTTTTTCATGAAATTGGAGAGTTATAGTTAGAATCATGTTAAATTAATCTTAGATTCTTAATCCTTGTTTAAAAAGGAAGAGATCCATATATAACATGATATACATACTTACAGAATTGAAAATGGGTTAAAAAGACCCTGTTTTACTGAACCAGAGCAGTTCCTGCGGAGAAGATGAAGCCTCAGCTTCATCTCGCACCACGATCGCGCGCGCGAGTATCGCGCGAGCGGCCCGCACGAGCGACCCCTCGCGCGAGCGGCCCGCGCGCGCGAGGTAGGCTTCCCCAGGCAGACGTAAGAGTTTATATATATATAATTGAAAATTGGCTGGTCGCGCGAGCGAGGGTCGCACGAAAACCCCTTCGCGCGAGCGATCCGCGCGCGCGACCTTGCTTTCCTCAGGCAGACAGAAAAGTTTATTAATAAAAGGAAAAATGGGCTTATCGCGCGAGCGACCCCTCGCGCGAGCGGCCCGCGCGCGCGAGGTATTGCAGTTTCTGTTTTTGTCTGTTTTTCTGTTAAGGGACTGTTTGGATGAAATTTATATACTGTTGAGGTTCTGTTTGGGAAACTTGGTTAATCAGAACTCTATTTGGTTATGTTTCAATGATTAAAACATTGTTGTATGACTCATTAATCTCCGTACGCGTGTTGTTCCTTAATTCAACATTTTTGTTTAAGTACATACCATTCATGTGGGTCAGTGGTACATGCATAGGGGTGTCAGTCTGTGTGGAAAAGAGTATGAGTTTGTGTTTGTGGTTGTGGTTGTGGTTGAGTATGAGTTTGTGGTCGTGGTTGTGGTTGTGGTTGTGGTAGAGTTTGTGGAAGAGGGTATCTTTGAAATGCGACGGTGGCAAATATGGACACTCCCTGACGCCCATGGAAGCGTTAAAGTGTGTGAAGCCGAACTCGGACACTCCCTGGCACCCGTGGTAGTGCTAAAGTGTGGCCTACGTACACTCCCTGATAACTCGAGTCTGGATACTGTGTGAGGGGTCGCCCCGGTATTTGCATGGCGGTTAGGGTATTCAAAGTGTGAGGCATTGGACACTCCCTGGTACCCCGGACCAAAGTGTGAGGCAAACTGGACACTCCCTGGCGCCCCGTTGCTAAAGTGTGGCTATCTGAGTGTTTCAAGGATACCAGGAGTAGGATAGTGGGTTGTTGTGGCTGTCGAGAGAAAAGCGTCGGCAAGATGAGTGTGGTGCATGGTTCTCATACACGGTCCCATCTGTTTAAATTACCCTCTTTAAATAATGTTGTGAATGTTTTCTAAATGAGCTCCTTACTTCAATAATAAACTTGTGGATTTAAATGGGAATTGGAAAAAGGTAAGTTGGTATGTTTTACATTCAAAGTCATGTTTTTAATACTCACCAGCTTCTTGAAGCTGACGACGTTGATGCGTCCTGGACATTCGTGTTCAGGCTTTTCAGGTTACAATCAGGAGGAATCATAAGATTATGCTAATTAAGAATGGCTGCTGTTGGGACGAGAAACCGTTTATTATATGTTTTAAGTTTATCTGTTTTTAAGTTATGAACTGTTTTGTTTTAAGGATGACTGTAACAGACTCTAAGATATTGTTTTATTTTTCAAGGCGGTCTGTGCCTTAGTTGACCCCGGTTCATAAGATGTAATAAGATAGAAAAATTTTTGTAAGCCTTGATTGCTTTACTCTGATTATTATGTTTTGTTGTTTGACGTTTGGGACGGAATCGATCCTTCAAACTGTCACGACCTACGGGTCCATAAAGGAAATTAAACGCTTTCCTTATTTATGCTACGTCGGGACGTGACACAATCAAACCCAAATTCACTTCAATTTTTGAAATCAGGAATCAGACATCACGAATAATATTATTTGGGGATGAAAGTGCCAAAAGTGGACAAAATCAGGGGGTTTGGATTAAAATTTTGGGGTTTACTTTGAAATTTGGGGGAAAAACAGGCAGCACTTAAACCGCCTCAACCGCGGCACACGCTTCAAAATGCGGCAGTCCGTGACTGCCAAAACGGCATTTAGTGAGTGCCGCACGACAGTGCATAGACTGCCGCATACAGTTCCCTGAGTGCCGTTCTAAGCGACATAAACATTTATATCGAGAGTTTCAATTCATTTTTCATTCACTCCTCAACTCTCTCACTCTCGGATCCTCTCTGGAGATTTTTTCTCTTTTCCTCACATTGATCCAAGGGACCTACTGGTAAGTTTTTTTTTATTATCAAAACTCCGGTATTTCCCTTATTTATGTTGTTTCTTGACTTTTTCAAAAGAATCGACGCTCCGTTCTCTCTTTCTTTTTAACAGATTATGGATAGCAGCTCGAGAAGCAAGAAGAAGGCCAAGTACACAGCCACTCCCCACTCCGATCCTTCCTTCCTGCTTCGGGACCCGGACAAGCACTTGTCCGCACGAGCGTTTCAGCGACAGGTAGACATGCTTCCATTCATTCTTTCCCTTTCCGATTATCCTCTTATGAATCTTATGAATGTGTTGACATTATATTATCCCCTATGAATATGACACATGACAAAACTTCCCATACTTTTTGTGTAATGCGACTATCATCCTTATAAACCATGTTTATTCCCATGCTTAGTTCGTCATTCATTTGTTTCATTTATTATTATTGTTTTTCGAAAAGGACTTATAAACTTAATGCATGCCGATCACAACTTTGTACACCTTTCACAAATGCAACTTTTATGCTTACTGTGGGCACATGGCGTTCCACCTCTTGTTACCTCTTTTGCTCTGGTTTGTTTGAAATTTGATTTTGATCAAAGAAAGAGAAAATGGTCTATTAAAAACAGATACAGAGTCGCCACTTGGTCTTTAAGGAACCAAGAGACCTAATTTTGACTCACCCAAATGGATAAAGGGCACTGGCCCTTCATAACCAAAGAACTTGGCTCGGGGTTTTGGTACAAAAGAGGAAGGAGCCTTTGTCGCGACTAAAACACCCTCAGCTCGCCTCGTATTTCGACGGGCCTCAATTAGCATCTAAATAATCATCTTATACTATGTATGGTTCGACAATTAATACTATGATAGTATATTACATCACATAAGAAAATTTGAAATGGAAGATCTAAAGATAAAATATCATTCATAAGATCTAAGCCAAGTATCACACAATGCAAAGTGAAAGATCACATGAATAAACCTAGAAAAAATCGTCTAATCACATATCAAGTAATAAAGTTTTCCTAATCTAAGGGGACATGAATTGTTCTTGAAACAAATAATCAAAGAAATCAAAATATGCTTAGTAAGCTAGTATGATGCATGTTATTCTTTGAGAAAAGAAGATCTCTCAATCCCCGGGACGGATGAGAAAAGAGGATTAGATCGAGGGGAAGCATGAACGTGTGATCTTGATCATTCCTTATAATCTTCTTAGATTAGGAGTTACAAAAACCCCAAATCTTTGCATGGATGCAATGTATGATCCTAAAATGTGCAAAGGTTGTAGTGTGTTTGTGTACATGGACTTTCTAAAGTGACTTAAAAGTTTAGAGAATGAATGAATGTATGAATTAAATCATCATGGAATATGTACAAATGTAGTATGAACTATTTCCTAAGACATGAGCCAATTAGGAATGCATGTAAGCATCAAATCAAAGAATGAAAGTTAAAATGTGACTGCTGTGAATAGTGGACAGAACAGTAACATGATCTTTTAGAAATTGAAAAGAGGGGTTAGGAATATTTTTAATGCATGTTTTTTTATGGAGATCTTCCTTATTGTGTCTAGAACACAACACAAAAAGCCAATCTTTAATAACTATCACAGATTGAGAGAAATCATATAAACAATAGAGGTCACTCAGAAATAGAGTCCGTACTGTTGACTGAAATCAAAACATCTTAGAAAATGAAAACAAATGATCTAGAGGCCCATTTACACAGAAAGTTCCCTAAGACATTGAAGTTCAAGGGAAAAATAAGTTGAGACCACATGTTTTGGAAAAGTTTTATGTAAAACAAGTTGAAATTAGACCAAGCTGTTGTGACAGCAAAAATAGAATATCTGGAGGGAATGTTTAGGTCCAAATGGACCATTTTCAAGTAAAACCAAAAATCTTGGGTGTTCTCTAATGAGTTAGGAAGACTTTCCAAGTGGTCTTGCATCCATACATTGAGTATTGAGTTCTAGAGAAATCTTTGAACTCAGATCACTCACTGTTTTGAAGATTTTGGGAAAAACTAGAGTTTTCTTTCTTGAGATCAATATGAGAGGTTTCAAGAGGGGTTTTGAAATAGAGGTTTTGAAAATATATTTTCAACATCAAATAGAGATTATAACCTCTTGGAATATCAACATCAAACTCATCATCAAGAACCTCCAAGATTGTTGGAAAGATTCATTTTTATTTGAACATAACTTTAAGGATACCTTGGAGATATTAAAGTTATATTTATCATCTATCAAACATGTTTTTGAGGTCAAGAGCTACTATCCATAAGGATTCATTCACCTCAAACTTCATGTCATCATCTAGATGATGATGAACTAGTAAGTAAATAAAGAAAATAAAAAAGAAATGAGGTAAGACGAGATGAACATTGTATAAACAAGCAAGTAAATAACAATCAATAGATGATAATCAATGTGATATTGGACTTGTAGCTTGGTGTTTCACTCATAAATATAGACATTTGGACATGGAAGTAGCTTCCTAACTCAAAAAATGCTTAGAGAAATGGTGATTGGGTGTATTGATGATGAAGTATATAGAAGAATGGTGGAGGAAAACAAGATTGGAACTCACTTTCTATAGGAAAATAGTAGTAGGAAGCTCCTTTCTCACTTCTAAATCTATCTCTATCTCTCTTTCTCTCTACAACTTTGTCAAGCTTTTCACTTGGCCCCCCCAAAATGAAGAGCAATGGGGGGTTTATATAGGCTAATTTGAGGTGGTTTTGGGATTCAAAAAGTGCTCCCATTGGTCCCAAACATCTATGAACATAGAACTACGTCGTTTGGTTTTCAATTAATCAAAATGAACCCCCAAAAGAAATTACAAAAACATACTGTTCTGGCGGAGAGTGCCGCGGTGGCACTGGGCCTGTGCTGCGGCGGCAGTGGGCCAGTGCCGCGGCGGCACTGCTCCTCAATCGTCTGGATAATCCTGTTTAGTCCCCCAGAGGTTCCGGTATTCGCGAAAAGGCCCTATTTCGTTCGAAATTCACAGAAAATGCATACAAACTCCAAATTGAGGTTATGATATACCGTTGGAAAGGTAATGGAGTCTATTTTACATAAAAATAGTTCGGAGATAGGTCACATTGAAAAGTTTTGCTGTATTTGCGATAAAAGTCGATTTGATCGCCTTTTTCGCCTTCGAAAATTCATAATAAAATCGTTTTAAATCCAAAAATTATGTGTGATATACCGTTGGAAAGCTATTGACCTCTAATATCCATGAAAAATATTTGAAAATTGTTACGGTGCTCCGATTCTAAAGTCAAATTTTGGTCAAACTGGTCAAACCTGGGATTCCCGGGAAGTTTTGGAAATCTCTAGGAGCTGACGTTTTTGCTCGATTTTCTTTTAAAACTCATTTTCATACTTTTCACATGATCTAGAATGATCCCGACGAATTTGGACGATTTCGGTCAAACTTGGTCAGACCTTGGTCAAACCTGGTCAAACCTTGGTCAAACCGGTCAACGGGGATTCTTTGGGAACTTCCGGGGCTTTCGGGGGTCTCTGGGAGCTGACGACTTCATCCGAATTTACTTAAAAACTCATTTTCTTACTTTTCTTACGACGTAGCATGTTTCCAGAACTTTCGGTGCAAATCTGGGAGTTTTTGGGCTTTCAGGGACATTTTGGTCATTCTGAGCATTTTGAGAAATAGAACCAACTTCCAGGAGTCCTTTTGAGTCTTTTTCGATCATTGTGAACCACCAAGCTATGGGTCTCCTAAATCTGATAACCGGCAAAATGGGGTGTCTACACTTACGAGTGCTGCAGTTGCCCTTCTTTTATTCATTTACTTCATTTCCTCTTTTATCCACATGAGGGTAATGCATGTTTATGAAACAATAATTTATTCATCTTCTTACAAGTATAAACACCATTTTTAGAAAGGAAGGAATTTCCTGACTTCTTCGACTGCCCTTTTCACTGACTTTATTATTCATTCCTTTTTTTTTTCTTTTCAAACATTACGAGTGTATGATGACGAAAACTTTTTCAGAAATACAAACGACATGTTTGGATTGTTTATCCTTTATTCATACTTAATTTGTTCCATTCTTTTCATTTTTATTTCTTTTGCTGATATTGAATTTTTCAACTTTTGCAGCTTCCGCCCGATGTGCTGAAAGGGCACGGGAGTTTGGTCCTCGGCTTTGAGTGGTTCGGGGAGCTGAACCAGACGGTGAAGGGTCTTATTACTGCTGCTGGCTTCGGAGACTTCGTCAAGCTCTTGACAAAGAGCTCGAACGATCTTCGACAGATACATGCCCTGGTGTACCGAATGGCTCCCTCAAAAAGTAGCAATGTTATTCTTTCTCTCAAATTTGAGAGCAAGTATAGCATTGCTATAATTTGAGAGTAGTGATAGAAGGTGCATTGAATAGGTTTTCTTTTGGATTCATGCTATAATTTAACTTTTGCACTCATCCCAATAAAAAGGTGTATAAAAGGCACTAATTAAAATACAAAAAGAATAGCCAAATGCGTCAAAAAATAACATTTCTTTTAGAATATAGCATTGGAGTAGAAATGTTATATAGTATGTAAGCCCTATAGACGGCTATAGTAATGCCAAATATAGGTTTAGTATGAACAAAATGACATTTTGTATTGGAGATGCTCTAATGAGGGGCCTCATTAATCACAAACCATCAATAATGGCCTTTTTCTGAGAAATTATCTCGTCTGACGGGTTTTGGAGTGACGAATTATCGTGGACTATTGGATCAATGTGGGGCCCATAAGATCAACAGTTCACGATGATCCGTCACACCAAAACCCATCACATGGGATAATTTTGTCTTTTTCCTTCGAGAGCCTTTTTGTCACCCAAAAATTGATCACTCAATCACCTCATTGGGTGAGCATGTGGGATCACTCAAAAAATGTTAAAATAATGTAAAAAGTTATGGGTCCCACATAATCACCCAATGAGGTCTTTGGGTTAGCAATTTTTTGGTGAGCCAAAATGGTCATTTTCCTTATGAGTGATGTGGGTTCTTTGGTTTTGTGCGTCTATATTTGGCTAGGAAGGACCCGCTTGGGAGCTACGTTAGAGAGTCAATCGCACTGTTATCTTTTCAATTGGGGATTTCAGAGACCGAGTGCGATTGGAGATTTTCTCAGTGACAGTCGCAAAAAATTTGTGTTTGCCAGTAGAGCTCCCAAATAGGCTGAAAAGAAGGGAAAAAAATGATAGAAATGGACAGAGAAAAAAAAGAAAACAACTCAATTGCAAATTTCATAGTCATTTGGCAATGTGTAATTACAATTTTTTTATTTTATATTTATTTTTAATATTTATGACAATCGCAAAAAATCTGCTCTTGCCATCAAAGTTCCCAAATAAAAACACTTTTGTATGTTGATCAAGTGGAGGATCGTGTCCGATATACTAGCTACTATGATAGCGACAAGTATTAGGAGTGTCGAACTTAAGGACTATGATGAGATATTTACTTTTATTCAAAATCCCACTTCAATGTTGATTTTAGGAAACAACTTGATTGAGAAGATGAATTATCCTAAATTAACCACTAAATTAAAAGCAACTAATTTATCAAAAATAATAATGAAAAAGGTTATGAAATGAGAGTAGATGGGATCTAGGATCACAAATTCACCACTAACTATGTGTTGGCCCAAAAGTGGAAACCTTAGAGGGGGGGGGGGGGTGAATAAGGTTTTAGCGGAAATTAACCTTTTAAAAACTTAATTGCAAATTAAAGACAATCACAAACAATTAACTAAAGAGATAAGGGAAGAGAAACTTGCAAATCGATTTTTCAAGTGGTTCGGCAATCGCACCCCGCGGCCTACGTCCACCCCTCAAGAACACCTCTTGAGGATTCCTTAATCTGATCTACTTACGGGTGTAGACCAAACTGTTTCCCGGAGCACTTACGGGTGTGCACCAAACCGTTACAAGAGCCTATGATCTCTCCCAAAGAAGAACGCCTCTTCTTTGCACACAAGGGTTACTAACCCTCAACCTTTACAGTTGATTTGATACAAATTGAACTCTCTTTATAGAGTGGATGATATAATTGAAAGCTCACTACAATTCACTCTCTCAAAGATTACAATTGAAGGCTAGAGCAAATTGATAAACTCACACAACTAGGGCTCAATTTTGAATGATTAAGAATCAACTAGTTGTGTGATTGAAATAGATGTTTTCCAATAGATTGATCAACATAAAATGGTGTGGGAAAACATACATTTATAGGCCAAGAAAGATTATAGCCGTTGGTGGCAAGATTGGTAATTAAAAGCCCCTTAAAAAACTAGCCGTTATGCCTTTCCAGGTCGCTTCAGTCGACTGGACCTAGAAGCAGTCGACTGGGCCTTGAAGCAGTCGACTGAGATGTGTTTATAGAGGGTTCTATTTGCATTCTGTTCACTTCAGTCGACTGCATCGGGCCCTCAGTCGACTGCACCTCTCTGTTTGACAGCCAGACACATCTTCACTAAAATGGCCATAACTTCCTCTACAAAAATTGGATTTACGATCCGTTTGATGTTTTGGAAACTAGATTCAAATACCTTTCCAACCATATAAAACTCAACATCTAATTATTCTCCAATTGGTTGGGGCATTGCTTTAAAGATGACCCATTTAAAATTTGTTTCCAAAACTTTAACTTTTAGCATTTGTTTGAGCCCCTAAGAGTGTGAGATCAAGATGCCTTACAATGATGGTCCTAGACTTCAACCAAGGATGAAATATCTTCAAGTCTTCAAGCTTGATCCTTGTTGAGCCCCTTGCAATCTTGATCTACATCAATTAAATCTCATGCACACAAGATGTTAAAACATTGATACAAAATTAATACATGAGATTATATATGAGCATGAAAATGACTATGATAATAACAAAGAATGAATTAATATGAATCATGTTATTATCATAGCAGATTTGACATCATCAAAACATAATTAAATATGCCTTAATAAACCTTAAGGCTAACACTATGCAATCGGGAACTTATGCAATTAAATTAAATTATTGAATAAGATGATTTATGGGGAGTTGCGCCTATAAGCCAGATTTCTCCGTCTAGAAAATAATCATGATTTAGTACTCGACATGATCCATCTTTGAATGGTAGTGGGTGTCTTACACTAAATGTCAGAACCCGACCTGCCTCAGGTGGATTGGGACACGTGTGATAATGCTATTAGCACTCAATCTGTACTAATTAGAGTAAAGATTGGGACACACTCAAAAACACAATTTTTGGGACACAACTCAAAAGATGTGTCTATATCTCTCCTGTGATGTCACTGAACCCCACAGTGATACAAGAAAGAGATAGACACATCTCTTGGGTTATGTCCCAAAAGTTGTGTCTTTGGGTGTGTCCCAAGTATTACCCTACTAATTACCAAGGAAAACATGAAATAGACACTTTAAGAACCATGTTAAGACAATATAGCCCAAGGGTAAAATGGTCATTTAGAAAATATGATCAAATTTTATATCAAAAGATATCCCTTCGAGTCTAGGTTCCAACGCAAAAAATGGCACGCGATTCTGAATTTTCTAGAAAGAGTTATGTTCATTTTTGTAAAAGTCGACGGATAGAAAATACACAGGCGGATCGATCTGTTGATCCGCCCAAAAAGCGGATCGATTTGGTTTTGGCATATTGAACTTCAATTTTCTCGAACTGTTGTTGATCGATCCGCACCAGACCAGGATTGATCCGAATTCACCAGATTGTGTTTTTACACTAGTTTCCCCTGTTTTGCAAGTTCAAAATAATACCAAAACCAAACCAAACCTTATGGAAACTTCCAAAACCATTTCAAACGCACTCTCAAGCGTCCTCAAACCTTAACCAAACCTCATAAGAGTTTCCAAAATGTTTCAAACCATTTGAGAAATTATTTGATCACTCAAAACACATAGATCCCTTACTAGAAACATAAACTTGCATCAAACTCCTCATTTTAACATACTACAAGTATCAATACAAGGACTAGGAAGTCCAAGTTGATGTTTCATAAAAAAGAACTACTTAACCCAACAAGTTTTCCACACGCATGCATAACTTGTGGACTATGAGAGGAATTCTACAATCCTCAGCACAACCAACCATGGTAAGACTTGACATATTACAAAGATTTCCAAAACATAAGTTGTTCAAACACACTACAAATACAAAAGTTACATTAGGAACTTAAACGTCTAAGCATATGAGTATATCCACATATTCACAACTCCCAAAGCCCAACCTGTCATGCAATTCATTTCCTCTCATCTTCCTGTTCAGTACCTACGATGGTTATTCAATAATCACAATAGAAAACATATTAGTTTAAGCTTTCATTTAGTGAGAGAACTAATCATGCTATTGGAATGCTTAACATGTAAATGCAACAATTATCTTAAACATGAACAAACTGATCTCCAGAAAGTCAAGTAACTCTAGCCACCAACCTCGGGTCCTTCTTACCCCGGATCTTACTCTCTTTTGGACGTATATAGCATATCACACACTCTTATGACCCCGAAGGCATCACCGTCATTTCACTTTGGTCGTCACTACGTCCTTCTCTTGAGGACTTTCTATCCCTCACATATGGGAGCTATAAAATGGTGGCCACTACTTGACTTTGCTTTAATCCGCATAAGCAATTAAGTAATAAGGCATATATACATGACAATTTACACATAATTGGCATGGCTTACTCCAAATTTATCATCATGTAAACGCATAAACATGAACTAAGTATTCTTTAATACCAATTATCACATTAACATATCTAAACACCCAATTTTGGGATTAGAACACTCACCTCTACCGATTATAAGCAAATTAAGCCTAGAATACCCAAACCTCTTGCAAATTTTACCTCAAATCCTAATCGGTGATAATCTACATGATTTTACCATATCAAGAGTTATCAACCAAGAAAGGTCACCGGAAGATGTTACCAAAACTGAAAATATAAGATATGCATGTGATCCTCTTACCTCCATGAGTCCAAATATGGTCTCGATTCACAAATCTGACGTCGGATGGCGAAGGAACGACAAGGAAACGTCATGTAGAACTCTGTTGTCGTTATTGAAGCTCTGGATTCAATCTCTGTTCTCTTTTCTAGCTATGTTTTTGAAACAAGAGACACATATGCTTGTATGCATATGGGTTATCACACTTTTCCCTTATTCCAATTACCTCCCCCAATCTTCCTTATTAATTATGTTAATTACCCATATTTTCTAAAGGGTTTTAATCTATGTTTTACGTAGGACCCAAATGTGACCCCACATATCATAAGAGGTTGCTATTAAACCTACCCATTATGAACTATATTCAAATATGCCCTCACATAGGTACCTAAATTGGTTCCCATTACTTGACATATAATATAATAACATCTTTAAACATTAAACAAGTATTCATATAAACATATAACGGCATCTAAATTCAAATTGTATTAACTAGACCCTCATTTGTCCCCACTTGTTATACCAGTCCTACCTATCACAAGACTTTCATCCGTGTCTGCATTTGGATACCTTTTCACAAATGGGTTCATAACCCCACCTTAACCATCTTATGCATTAATTATCATTAATTAATACGTATTAATACCACATTAACCTTCTTTTTTGGGTACGAGTATTACATTTCTCCCCCCTTTCAAGAAGTTTGTCCCCAAACTTATTCTTACCTCATTAGTCGAATAATTGCGGTTATTTCTTTTTAATCCCATCTTCTCGCTCCCAAGTTGCCTCTTCAATGCTATGAATATGGCAGAGGACCATGACTAATGGAATCGTCTTTGTTCTCACTACACCATTCAGCCAATTTTCTAACACAGAGGTTTTTGGTTTTCTAACGGTAATTTACCGTTACAAATTTGTAACGGTAAATTTCAGTTAGAAATTTATAAATTACGTTAGTAATTTTCAACTCTAGCTATTTTAGAAATTTCTAACAATAACAAAATAAATACTAACGGTAAATTACCATTACAAAATTTTTCCTAAATTATTATTTAATAGAAATAATTAAAAGAAAAGAAAAACTAAAAACTAAAAACTAAAAACAAAGAGGGGGAGTCTTGGGCGGCAAAACCAATTACCATTACACAAGATCTGTGAGAGAGAGAGAGAGAGAGAGAGAGAGAGAGAAAAGGGGATCAGGCTCCCACCGTGGTCCTCCCGCCGCCACCACTCCACCGTAGTCCTCCCGTTGCCACCACTCCACTGTGGTCCTCCTGCCGCTACCACTCCACCATTGTTTTCCCACCGCAACCACTCCACCGTGGTCCTCGTTGTCTTCCCGCGGATCTGGTTAGTCGTCTCTCTCTCTCTCACACACACACATCAGATCTGTTTGACAAACACAAGATCTCTTTTTCTCTCTCTCTCCCTTTCTCTTATACACACACACACATACACATATACACACACACACCAGATTTATTACAAAATAGATCTGGAATCATGCAACTATTGTTGCGATTATGTGTGTGTAGCGATTGGGTGCGTGTGTGTGTTGCGACTCTGTATATTCTCATATTGTTCTTCTTTGGAATCGAGTAATTGAGGGTTTTTTTTAAGCTTGTTGATTGATCGAAGTAATTTGGTTTTTGAAATTGGGGATTGTGCTTCTCACAGAGTTAACTTGAAAAGGAGAAGATCATTTGGAGGTATGTTCTTTCAGTTTTCGTCTGATACACGTAGATTCCTCAATTTTATTTTGTAGCTTAGAATTGATTTTTATGTTAAAACTGTTTTGAGGGTTGATCTTATCTGTTTACAGTTTAGATAGAGTAATGATTTAAATGTCTAATTTATACATATCATTACTTGAATTCAATTTTCTAAAACCCAGAAATCATATCCTAAGATTAGTTAACAAAATTATTGATATCAAATAGATATAGATATATGTAACACATCCCAAACGCACTGAATTGAGTTTCAATATGTGAAAATTTACACAAATGCTGCAGTGCTAGGAATTCAACAACACAATTGAGATTCTGCTGCAGTGCTAGGAATTCAACAACAAAATTTACACAGAATGATTGAAGGACTTTGTTTAGAGCATTGACTTTGTAATTCATATTGGGGTTATTTTGAGAGGCACTCCATTTGAAATTTAAAATTTGCTGGTGTGATTCTTGCAGATCTATACACAAATCACCAGGGGTAGGTGAAATTTTTTGGATCATAGATTCCAAACAAGGTGAAAAGATGAATATATATAGATGAAGTAGATAGAAATATACAAGTATGAGTGCACATGAGCTTGGTAGGTAAAAATTCAATTGTGATCTTCAGTGAAAGCTCTTGCTGTATGAGTCACACCATTAAGTCACTGATACGCAATTTTGGGGCTAACCCTACGATTTACGAGCTCGATGAACTTCGAAAGGGCATTGCTGGCTCTAGGGCATTGTGGCTCTAGGGCGTAAGTCGAGTGTACCAACTGTGTTCATAGGGCAAGAATTGATTGGTTGAGCTAATGAGGTCATGAGCCTCCATCTCAAGGGCAAGCTAGTCCCCATGCTAATCAAGGCTAAAGCAATATGGGTTTGAAAAACCTGGCTCTAATACCATGTCAACGTCATTATATTCAACGATCTGGTTTAGTATAGACTTAGAACAAATATACTAGCTATCAGTAGTTCTGAACTACCTTTTTGATGTACCAAATTCAGTGACTACTCATGTTTTTACCATCTATAGGTATTCTGCCTTCTACTAAATAAAGTAATACTTCATTAGTCAACTGTGTTTGGATAATCCATCCATGACCATCTAAGGATAAAAACCTTTATCTAAACTTTCAGTAGTCAACTTGAGGTAGGACAGGGTTCATCCATTTAGATTCTATACTTGAAAAGACTTTTATTTCATATGTAGGGAACTTAACTGTACAGTGAATTACAAATTTGGAAAACCAAGTAGTATCCTATTATGAAGTTCAATAATAAAGAAATAAAATAGAATGTAGCTACTTAGCATGTATCAGTATCAAGAACTAAGCTGTACAGTGAATTGCAAATTTGGTAAACCATGACATGAGGTGTAGTGTTATAAGTTCAATCTACAAAAATAATCCAGCAAGTAGCTACTTAACATGTATCACTATTATATCACTACCTGTACTTCATAGTTCAAAGCATGTATTTGGCTTAACTCTTATTTTAGTACTACAAAAACGAAAATGAGATTTTTAATTTTGGTCTGGTCTTTTTGATCAACAGATCTTTTGTGGGTCCCACTGTGGGCCTTGTATTTGTGGTTATGTCTGTCATCTTAAATATATTCTAGATTAAATTACTCTTACCTCCCCAGAGTTTCTAATACTTTAAAACTGACCCTCTCGTTAATGAAATCAAACTTAAATTAGTACATTTCACCAACTAGCTTGACCAAAAGTAGATTAGTCAACACAAATTGCCAAGAAAAGAAGAAGAAGATATATACGAGGAAAGTATTAGTGCACATGTGAAAAAAGAAAAGGATTGTCAATGTGCACATCAAAATGCTTTTTCCAACTTAAAGCACTTATGGTGAAAATTGAAAAAGGATTTGATTTGACTTTAGATGTTAATCTGAATAGCTAACTTGGGGAGGGGGTGGGGTGTGCAACGGTTGGTTTTTTATCGATTTTTTCATGTCAAAAAACTTATTAATAGGCTTGGTTTGGTCTGTTTTTTTTTTCTTTCACTTTTGGACAGTCGGTTCGGTTTCTTTTTGTGCTTTAAAGCGTACAGACCATGTTTCAATCCTAGTCTTAATTAATTTCTATTAGGTTCTTGTGAGAATCGATGTTACATTGTTTTGATAAAAGACTTGTTTTAATAAAGTTATTAGATTAAACATGAACTCTTATGCAATAAATTGACAATGTCCAAACACTTAGAAGTTGGAGAGAAGAGAAAGTGTCAATGAAATATTTATTTTACTGCTGTACACCTTTACTATTGCATTGTCATATTAGTTCTTTTTGACAATTGAAGGTAGCTACTAGCTAGCTAGCTAGCATTTGCTCTTTGCTCTTCCATTTTTTTCCTTTTTCTTTTATTGTAACTTCAACAGAAATGTATTGTTCTAAATTAATGTTCTAGGTTAGCATTTGGTGTTGATACTAATCGTTTTGCAATGAGAGTACTCAAAAAAATTAATTCATATAAACTATCTAGCTAGCATTTGCTCTCTCTCTCTCTCTCTCTATTAGTTAAGGGGTAGTCTGTCTTTTATACATATAAACTCTCTCTCTCTCTCTTCCTCTATTAGTTAAGGGGTAACCCGTTCTTTATACATGTTAACTCTCTCTCTCTCTCTCACTCTCTCTCTCTCTCTCTTCCTCTATTAGTTAAGGGGTAACCCGTTCTTTATACATGTTAACTCTCTCTCTCTCTCTCTCTCCCTTTATTGGTTAAGGGGTAGCCCGTCTTTTATACATATAAACTATCTCTCTCTCCCTCTCTCTCTTTCTCTCTCCCTCTCCCTCTCCCTCTATTGGTTAAGTGGTAAACTATCTCTCTCTCTCTATATATATATATTGGTTAGTAGGTGTACACATGAATCCATGTTTTTGCCTAACTAGTGAACTGTAGAGTGATTTAGCACAACTAATCCACGTTCTTTATATATATATATATATTAACTCTCTCTCTCCCTCTCCCTCTCTCTCTCTCTATTGGTTAAGGGGCAGCCTGTTCTTTTTACACTTATATATGATTTTCCAACAGGATTTGTGGATTTGAGCCCCCCTCCATCCCGTCTGTTTTGCTTGCTACTATTTGCAAGGAATTGCTTGGCATTTCACACTCAAATGTTTGGCTTTTCCCTAGCTATTTTTTGTATGCTTTCATTGCTTTTATAAAATAGAGCCTTAGGATAGTGAGGCTATCTATCACACATGCTACTTTTGAATTTATGTACATTGTTTCTGAACATGCGGCAAGTCCCCCGTGACTTGTCGCAATGTGTGTGTCCTAACTGGGACGATGAGTGGGAAGGGGGCAGTCCCTTCTCACAATTGCTGGCTGTTCCCCCTATGGACCCCATTTTATTTACATTGTTGATTGCATATTGATTGTATCCCTTACCGGGATTCTCTTTGTTTGCAGGTGCCCTTTCCCTCTCCCCTTGTCCCTTTTCTTTTTTTGGGTTATTAGACCATTTTAAAGGGGACATTTTCAATTATTTTCCTTTCCCTTTTCTCTTTGTTTAAAACCACATCTAGTTCACAACCTCCACAGAAAAAATCAAAAGGAAAAGAAAAACAAACAGAAACCAAACCCTAATGACCTCTCACCTAGTTCATGTTGAATTGCAGAATGTCACGACCCATTAACAAAGAGTGGATGAATGAAAGCAATAGAGTTGGTCCAGTATATACAAAGGGGGTTGACGAGTTTCTTGAATTTGCGATTACAAATAATGTTGGACAGTTGTCAACATTATCTTGTCCGTGTGTAAAGTGTCAAAATAGAAATCGACACACACCATTAGATGTCAAAAATCATCTCGTTAGGAGGGGCATAGATAGGATATTCTCTATGGGCTTTCCATGGTGAAGAACCATCTATGAATTTGATAGATCAACCACCAGTAGAAGAGGTTCGTGGAGAAAACATTGAAGAAGAAAACATCGAGGTTGGAGGGCTTGGGATGGAGAATCTTGTTGACGCTTCTTACGGAATGCATGAAGAAACTCATGTAGATGACAGTGGTCAGGCTGGAGTTTCAGAAGAACCGTATGTGGGTAATGAGAAATACAATGAATATAAAAGATTATCAACTGAGAAATTGTACCCTTCATGTGAGGGTCCTGATACAACTCTTTCTGCTATAGTGGAACTGCACAACATTAAGAAGCAATTTGGTTGGTCGGGAAATAGTATAACGGCACTTTTGACCATCTTGAAAAAGTGGCTCCCAAAGGGAAACACGTTGCCGGAGAAGTATCCACACATGAAGTGTATGATAAAAGACTTGGGGATGAAGGCAAACTTTATTCATGCATGCGTCAATAATTGTATTTTATATTAGAAAGATAATGAAGATGAGGAGCAATGTCCTCAATGTGGAGAACCGAGATATGCTGTGAGAACAAAGAAGGGGGGTAGAGTTTGTAAAGAGCCTTTGAAAGTGTTAAGACATTTCCCTTTGATTCCAAGACTTGTGAGATTGTATACTATACCATGGATAGCGCACAAAATGACATGGCACGATCGATCAAACTCTTCATGCGAGTATCTGAGGCATCCTTCTGATTCTCTTTAGTGGGGAAGGTTTAAGATTAAATGGCCAACATTTGCTAAAGAAGGGCGCAACGTTTGGCTTGCAATTGCAACTGATGGGTTTAATCCGCATGGTATTCAATCCTCTAGTTATAGTTGTTGGCCAGTCATTACGGTGCCTTGTAATCTCCCACCATCGTTGTGCATGAAACGAGAGTTTCAAATGTTGTCTTTGCTAATTCCTGGGCCAAAGGCACCAGGTCAGGACATTGATGTTTTCCTTCAACCTCTAGTACAAGAGTTGAAGCAACTGTAGGAAGAAGGAGTGCCAACTTTTGACATGTACAAAATGCAACCTTTTATGTTGAAAGCTATGCTAATGTGGGGGATTCACGATTTTCCCGCATATGGGAATTTATCTGGGTGTGTAACACATGGTTATAATGCCTGTCCTGTTTGTGGAGATGACACTCGATCCATCCGACTAGAGCACAATAAGAAAATAGTGTACACAAACTACCGTATTTTCCTTAGCATGAATCATCCGTTTAGGATTGGGGGGTATTTGGGGCTTAGGTTACCTGAACATAGTGAACCTCCTTCTCGGTTAAATGGAGATGCACTTTTGGAAAAGTTAAATCATATAAAGTTTGTCCTGGAAAGATCCCAAAAGTTTTGGGTAGAAAAAGGAGGATGGGCTGCACTGATGATGAACCGAGAGAGGCATGGTATAAAAGGTCCATCTTCTTTAACTTGGAATACTTGAGCTCTCATCAAGTTCGACATGTTCTTGATGTGATGCACACCAAGAAGAATGTCGCTGAGCATTTAATTTGCACAATCCTAGATGATAAAAATAAAATAAAGGATAAAATAAATGCGCGTGAAGATATGAAGCACATTGGCATACACATCGGCCAGTGGATGTAAGTAGATGAGCTCACAGGGAAACAGATAAAACCAAAAGCATCATTCCACTTGGATAAAGATGAGAAACGAGAATTTTGCCAAATTTTGAAAGATTTGAAGCTCCCAACTAGTTTTCCATCTAACCTGAGCAACATTGTCACTCTTAACCCACCCAGTTTGCATTCGTTGAAGTCGCATGATTATCATGTTACTGTTCTATATTTGTTACCTGTATTGCTTCAACATACCTTTCCAAAACATCGAGATTTGCGAAGAGCTATCCAACAATTAAGCTTATTCTTTAACATACTATGCTCAAAAGTCTTGATTCAAAACGATATCCGAAGAGCCAAATACATGGTTGCAGAGGCATTGTATATGTTGGAAAAACACTTTCCACCATCATTTTTTGATATTAGTATCCACCTCATGGTGTATCTAGCTGATGAGGCATTGATTTGTGGACCTACCGGACCTCGATGGATGTATCCTTTCGAACGGTAAACTCATTTTCTTATATGTATTCATCCATAGGCAAATGACACGGCTTTATAGACTTACATATTTTTTCTACTCATATAAATAGGCAAATGAAGGAATTTAAAGACATACCTAGCAATAAAAGGTATGTTGAAGGATCGATTGCTGAGTCTTATGTTGTTGGAGAATCCGTTAGGTATTGCATGGAATATATGCCAAATCCACTCGAAGGAAATCACAAACGTACTCGTGAAGCCTTTTTAGAGGACAATGACGAGTTTTCTGATGAAGGACCTTTGCTCGACGATAAAACTGTAACGTTGGAATCTGAACAATTTCAACAAATATGTAGATGGGTACTATTTTGACTTGACGTTCACGGACTCAATGACTACTACAGGTTTGAGGCATTTGTAACGTATATATTGAACATATCCACATATAACTACTAATATATAAACTACAAATTTCAGTGAGTATAAAGCGTTAAGACATTCCACTTGCGATAAAGGAAAGGGGATTACAATCACAGAAGTAGAGATACAAACTTTTTCCATCCCTTGGTTATATGAAAAGGTATTCATCAGTCCACAAGAAATAAGAATACTAACATATGTAGTTTATTTAGTTAGATTCGTATTGTACTTATGAGAGTGTTTCCATTGAACAATTGGTGTCTTCCGGTGAGACTGAGACAAATGCTATTTTGTGGCGGTTAGTTCAAGGGCCAAAGCACACGGTCAAAACATACAAAAACTATCGCGTTAATGGTTTTGTATTTTCTCCTAAGTCTCACGATGAAACTGTTGTCACGCAAGAAAGCGGTGTTCGCATGAAGGCATGGACTACATTTAGGGCAAGAAAAATTGATAAAAGGCTCAAGGATGCTTGGACAATGTGGTATGGGTTTATCAAACAAATAATTGAGTTAGACTATACAATATTTAAAGAGGTAGTGTTTTATTGCGATTGGGTGGCGGTGGAGGATAAGACCAATGGTTGTAAACAATGTCCGGACTCTAACTTGGTGATGGTAAATTTTGCTAAGTTAAAGAGTAATGCCAATGATCTCGACGAGCCTGACATTCTTGCTTCCGAGGCGAGTCAAGTCTTCTATTCAAAAGACCTTAGAAATCCAAATTGGTGGGTGGTTATACATTCACCGAAGAGATTGACCAGTTGAGTAGACGAGTTAGAGATACCAAGTGTCTTCCAATCTACTCTTGAAGACCAACCTCATTTGGAAGATCTGTTGAAGCAGCATGGCTCTGCCTAGTGTTATTTATCTTGCATTAATTGCCTCTATGTTGAGTTTTAACCATATTTTTGCTTAGATTGTATGACTTTTTGTACTGTTACTTGATTGAATGCAAAACTTTACTTTTCTTTAGATAATTGTTATGCGTTAATTATTATTCTTTGTAATCATTGTTGTTCGCATACTACCACCTTGTTTTCAAATGACAGGCATTGGAATTATGACATCAAGTGGAGGTAATTTTAAACCGAGTTCATCCCAACCATCTTCTTCAGTCTCGCCCGCATCTGAGTCATCGGGAGGCAAAGCCCCAAAAGAAAAAATGAAAGTCACAATTGAAAATGACGGGTCTGTGGTGAGTGAATACTCGAAGATATGGAGTAGTCGTACGGGAGATTTTGTGAGAAATCACATTCCAATTAGCTACAATGATTGGCGAAAAGTGCCAAAGAATTTCAAAGACGATGTTTGGAATGTTTTAATGGTAAACTTCTGTGTGTAGACTCTTTGTTTAATTAGTTGGTTTAGTTAATATTTTCTTTTTAACATAACTATTCTATTCTACTACTAGGTTGAATTTGAACTTGATGTTCCACAATCCGTGGCTCGCCCATTTGCGGAGAAGTCGTGGCCCCAAAAATTTAGGACATACAAAACAACTTGCGGAACCTTGTGAGGAAAGGTCATCATGACGTGCCAAAATGTGTTGATCCACATTTATGGGCAAAGTTTTTAGAAAATGAGAGAGATCCAACAAAGGTGGAGCAAATTGCTATAAATTTGAACAACAGAAAAAAACTTAAGATTCCCCATTGTCTTGGGCGTCGTTCCTATGCTCAGAAACTATACTTAATGGTGCGTATAATTCCTTACACTTTTTCTGTTTAATGCAAGTTTTCACAGCTAACTTGTTAAATTTCAATGTCTAGCGAAAAGAAAATCCTTTCAAACACTACAGTCGTGATGAGAAATGGTTGGCGGCACATGAGCATAGTGATGGGAGTGTCTTAGAGAGTGCTAAGAGTAAATATGTGAATAACATATTGTTTGTAGTTTTTAATTCATAGCTTAATTTTTTTAGTGTATTATCACAATATTTACTTTAAATGACTACAGGATGAAATAAAGGCAATTGAAAATTTAAGAAAAAGCAGTGACTTGACTGATGAGGGATATAGTAATAATTGTGAAGACTTTGACAATGACGAGTTAACTCAAGTATTTGGAAAGGACAAAAGGGAAGGGGTTCGTGCTGTGGGTTCACGCATCTCTAAGAGGCAACTACTTCACATCGGGTTGCCAATGTCCAAAAGTGAGGGAAAAAAAGAAGATAACTGAAGAAGTTGCCGCATTGGAGGATAAGATCATTTCTCACGTTGACTCAAAATTTCACGATATGCAAGGTATAATTATGTCTTTAGTTTTGAAACTCTCAAATGTGAGTACCCCACCTTTGGTTACTACTCCCTCAAGTGATTATGGATCAAATTCAGTTAATTTTGCTACTCATTTAGCTTAAAACTTGAATAATGTTTTTACCACGGGTGTTTCACCTTCTACTCATCATATGCCTCCTACCATGCCTCCTCCCACCGACAAGCCCCCATGTGTATTATTTGATAAGTTTGGTAAACAATTGGCAAAAGGGTATGTTGTGACGGATGCTACAGCTAATGTCTGCCACTCCAAATAAGTTGGTATTGGTGAAAAGAAAGTTTATATCGAGGAAGTGTTTGAGCCCGATGCTCGTTTGTGGGATCGTCAAAATGGACAAGATACATTGGCAGACTTTGTTCAAGGGGGATTCGTGATTTGGCTTGAGTGTTGGTTAAAGATTGGTTGACTATGTTTGTCTTATTTTCTCTGACTTTAAATCTCAGACATGGTTTATTTGTTAGTTGGTTTAGTTTAGTTTTGGATGGATTTACTCTTTCAATTTCAGACATGGTTTGTTAGTTTTGGTTTAGACTTAGAAACAATTTGTATTTAAGGATAATTATGCCTATTTTGGATTATATTTTTTGTATTTAATATAGATTGAGCTTGTATTTATTATGGTTTGGATTTGAGCTTATTATATATGTTTATAGTAAATGTGATGTGGCTGTGATGGAAATTAGGTGCAAATAAAAAATGGGAGCATATTTTAGTATTTATGTTCTTCATATTTTGAAATAATTACTAACGGATAATTTCCGTTAGTATTCTTACACATGTGTTAGAAAACAAACCGTTACTAACGGTTTATATCCGTTAGTAATTGTCTCGAAAGTGTTAGAAACTGTCATGTTACATACCGTTAGTAATGACATTACTAACGGTAATTTACCGTTAGTATTTTTGTATATAAAAGTGTTAGGAAATAAACCGTTAGAATAAATATTACTAACGGAATATTTCTGTTAGGAATAATAAATTACTAACGGTAAATTCCTGTTAGTAAACATATTACTAACGGTAATTTACCGTTAGTAAAAATAATTTTCCTAACGGCAAATTACCATTAGAAATTCCGTTAGAATTATTAGCCACACTCTATTTCTCACGGTAAATTACCGTTAGTAATATTATTCCTAACGGTAAATTACCGTTAGTAATGTGCCCTTTTGGTGTAGTGTCTCGTACTGGGTGCTCAATATACGTCATATCTTCTCGAACTTCCAATGGTTCTGGTTCAAGGATATGACTCGAATCTGGCACAAAACGTCTAAGCATCTGTAGAAAATCCAACCTATAAGCTATTAGTCCCACTTTATTCAGAATCGGGAAAGATCCAACATATCTTGGACTCAACTTACCTTTTCTTACCAAATCGTGTAATGCCCTTCGAAGGCGAAACCTTTAAGAACACATAGTCACCAACCTCAAACTCTAACGTCTTCTATCAATATTAGCATAACTTTTGTAGTGACTTTGTGCCACTTCTAACCTTTTCTTAATCAATTTAACTTTGTCGGTGGTGACTTGTACAATTTCTGGCCCTAGAAGTTACTTTTTCCCAACCTCTATCCAACATACGGGCGATCTACATTCCTACCATGTAATGCCTCGAAAGGCGCCATTCCAATGCTCATTTGGAAACTACTATTATAAAAAAATCTCCATTAACGTCAAGTGAGTTAGCCTTCCAGCCTTGAAATCCATAACATAGTCCCTAAGCATATCCTCTGGACTTGTTGATTTTCATGATCAAATTTACAAACTCACCCTAGAAGATTGAGTAAGCCCTAGAGGACCCATTTATAGACTTCTCATGAGGTCTATGATAGGATCTCTAGGAGGCAAAATCCATGGAATTCTATGATTATATGTATTTTAATTTGTAGGTTATTATCACGTTGGATCCTAATTCTTCATAGGATTATGGATCTAGTTTAATGTAAACATGAACACTAAGTTCATTAATGTGCTGTGATTCTAATGACAATCTGTGATCAACGATTTTTCATAAATTCATGATCTATTGGATTTAGATGATACCAGTTGGAATGTGTTCTTAACCTATAGATCCACCATTTCAATTTTGGTTTGCTTCAATTATCATGTTATTCTAAATGAATAAGTCTCTATCCAGATTTCCAAAACAGTGCGTCCATTTTGAAATGAATGGATCAGAAATAAAACCTGTTTTTAGGCTTTTTAAATATTTTTCCTTCAGATCATCATGAAATTTATTTGATTTTTGAGAAGTTTGAAGTGCGTTGAATGTATATGCTATTTTTAATAAATCATACAAGATTGTTGGATAGAGTTAGTTGATGTCTGATCCGGGTCCGATTCCCAGAGATCTAGCCATATGATCTTATATTTTCTTTTTGATTCCAAAACTAGACCCATTTTAGCATGTTGCTTATGCATTTCATCTAGATCAAGCCATGGAAACACGTGTTTTCCAATTTTTCAAATTTGTGATTCTATTATGGAATTTCAATGTGGCTGAGATAGTTTTGATAAACTTCTCATATTTGGATCCAAATGACTATCTTAAACCTTAAGGATCAAAGCATGTTTCAATTATGAATAACTGAACCTAAATGCAGAGATTAGATGATTGGTTGCCTAAAAAGGTTGTTAGCTCAAGTGTAAGCTAACGACTCAAGTAGTAAACTCGGTAAGACCGAGGTCAATTCCATAGGGACTGAAAATGCAATTATGTTGAGGAAGTTTTACTCAGTAATTACAATGTAATAAAGGAACAAATATAAAAATAAAGTTAAACAAAAGTTGATGGTTTTTGTGACACAAAGTTAAACTAGAACTTGAATTAAAATTACGATTAAGATTAACTAATTAAAACGAGGAATTTAGATTTAAGTTGTGAAAAGTTAAAACATAGGTTGGGGAGCATTCCCCCTTGGACCTCAAAAAAGGGGGTTTCAATATCCAAAGCACATTCAAGGGTAGAAAACCCCAATTAGATGAACTATCAAACATGTGATGGTCACACACAATGCTTGATGAAAGTCTTTCAAGGAGTATATGAGATGAGGTTTGAGAACAAGGATTTGAACAATAAAAGATGCAAGGCTTCAAAGATGAAGACCTTGGCCTTCAAACCTTACACTAATGAACCCTAGACATGTTTTAAAACATTAAAACCTATATATTGAAGCACAAAGGTCCATTGGTGGGTTTCTAATCCCCAACCTACTAAATCTAGCTACTCATGGAAGCAAAGAAATAAGTATTAAAGATAAGGGCAAAGAAATGATACCAACCAAGAGAAATCATCATAAATGCCAAATAAACTTCAATGTACTACAAGAAATCCAAGTTACAACTTCAATGTACCCAATGCAATAACAATCTTTTCTCTCTAGAACTAGATACCCATTGATGGTGACAGATGAAGGCAATAAATACAAGGGGAATAAGAAAACCTAAGAGAGAAAAGAGAGGAAATAAAAACACAGCTCAAAAATACAAGATAAATCTTACAAAAACCCTAAGGCTAGCTTAAATCGTAAGCCCCTCAATGGCAAACTTGTCAAATAAAAGGGAAAGTTACAAGGGTAGTTCAATTGGTCAAATGGGCTCCTTCGACCGGTCGAATGATCCTCTGGTTGGGCACAACTTTGACTTCATTCCTATCTTGCACGCCGATTGTAGAATCACCATATCTTGTAGCTCAGACCTCGAATTGACGTGAAATTTGTGGCCACGCAAAGCTAACTCAACGAACTACATTAACCTTGATTGCATTAGCTTCTCAAGTCATGGTCTTTGACACTCAAATTAGGATAGAAGTTGAAGCTTTTGTGATAATCTTGAAATAGGACCTCCCTTTTCATAAGCATGACTTTATTTACCTATAAAACAACCAACAAATCCACATAAATGATGAGAGAGAGAAAAACAAGGATTAAATGGTAAAAGTGCATAAATGGTATGCTAAGAAGCTCCGGGAATGGTATTTTGCACAAGAAAAAGATGTCAAGAATGCAAAATGCGAGTCTAATCAATGATTCAATTCAAGTGATTCATGTCATGTTCATTTCCATGCATCCTCATTATCACAATTTAGGATGATTTTGTATCTTAGGAATGTTAGAGTATTAATGATAAATTATAATTATAATAAAGTGGGGAATTCTTTTTAATCACGTCGAGGTCATGTCATTTCAATGTTGACATTACATTGGCTCTAGGTTAAGTCTCTTTTGATCTTCCCATTGAGACTCCTATATCTATAGAAACGTTGCGACTTCCTTGATAAGCAAGAATTTGAGGCTTCATTATTTTCTCCCCATTAGAACTAGGTGAATTCCTATTAACCATGTTTGTCCATGTGAACTAACTCTTTTTTTGTAGCACTATTGAGGTATGTCTTTCCATATTATTTCTCATTTAATTCATTTTTAGTTATTTATTGAATTTTACAACCTCCATGTGCAATACCTTAGACTAGGGGAATTCCTTATGTATTTATGTGATCTAGAGACCTTTTTCTAAGGTTTTCTATATTATATATGCATTGCACGTTTCTCTATCGCAGCTGGATCTTGGTGAGTTTTCTTGTTCTTTTTGCATATCATACCATGTAATACTTGAACTTATATGGTTTTGGATGCCTCTTTTAGCAATCTTACACCCCTTTTAAACCTGCTTATGAACGTATATCTATTTCTATGTATTGTTTGGGACACACATGAGCTTCTGAATTGAATAAAAGGATTGTGACTAGAGGTCTATCTATGATAGGATGAGAGGGGGTGCTTTAGTCCCATCGAGCTCCTTCCCCTCTCATTCCATAATCTCTGGACCTAGAGATTTCTGGTTTTAAAGAACAGTAGCTTTAAAATGGTTTCTTAATTTTCCTTAATATTAAGTGGCGACTCTTTCTTTTTGAAAATAAAAAATGAAAAGTTATGGATAAGAAAAAGAACGATGTCCATAGAATTAGAAAAGAATTTGTTGACTTCTGCAATAAAAGAATCATAATCCAGTTCCTGTGTTCTGGCGATTCAGATCCAACGACTGATCCGACACAATCCCCTCTCAGGTACAACATTGCCGATTCCGGCATTCCATAGAGTGCCTGATCTGGCGATTTCAGGCCTTTTTCCTTTCATCTTATAATTATTTTTTAAAATGTTTTATAGGAAATCATTGTAAAATTCGACTGTAATTCTTTTTGATTTCTGATTCATTGTAAAATTCGGACGATTAAACCAATATGAAAAATTACAAAGATCAAAGATCAATGTTCATAGGGATCTGGGTTCATAGATAAAATTTAGCTTTTTTCATACTTCTGATCTCTTCCCAAATATTCGTACATAGCTACTATGAATATTCATGGCTTTCCTTATTTATTTATTTATAGAACTTTAGGCCTTTTTTCATTTTTTTTTCTTTTTAATTTTGAAATTGTATCCATGCTCTGAAACTTTTAGCTTTTTTCTTTTTAGTTTTTTTTTTCACAAAAGTTCATACTTCTAATCTCTACCCCATTTTTTCATAGAAGTTTAGGCTTTTTCACAATTTTTTTTTAAAATTTTGAAATTGCACCCTTGCTCTGAAAATTTTAGTTTTTAATATCAGTCTCTTTTTTTTCACAAAAAGTTTAATGGCTTTCATTTTTTTTTTCTCATAGAAGTTTAGGCTTTTTCATTATTTTTTTTATTGTGATTTTTTTTGTGATTTGAAATTGATTCATTCTAATCTCATATTTTTGGAAATTAGAAATTGATCCATTCTAATCTCATATATATATTGGAAATTTGGAATTTATTCATTCTAATCTCATATTTTTGAAATTGATTCAAATTAGAAATTGAGGGTGGTGGTTATCTAGGGTAAAATCTTACCTATTTTTTTTTGGGTAAAATCTTAATATGATTTTATATGCTTTCATTATTTAATTTTCAAAAAAAAATTTATCCCAAATTTTATAGTGGTTATCTTCATTGATTTCGGAAATTATACACCAAATTAGATTTGAAATTTTATCTAAATTTTTTCCTTTCCAAAATTGAGGGTGGTGGTTATCTATTGTAAAATCTTTCCTAAATTTTTTCCTTTCCAAAATATTTTTTTACACCAAATTTCGGGGAAAAATTTGATTTTCAAAATTGAAGATTTCATTTCCAAAGTCTTATTCCTTTCCCAGTCTTATTCCTTTCTATTGTAATTTCCTAAATATTTTCCTTTCCAAAATATTTTTACACCAAATTTAAGGGTCAATTTTGATTTTCAAAATTTAAGATTTCATTTCCAAAATCTTACTTCTTTCCCAATCATATATAATTAGATTATAAATATGTTTTTTTAACATGTATGTGCTTAAAGTTAAATAATATTTTAAACTCACACACACACACACACACTCTCTCTCTCTCAAGTTTTTATACTGCTCAATTTAATAGGTATGTTATTTCATGCTCAACTATTTTCCTTAGTTTTAAAAGTTCAGGTATGTCCCTTTTTTTTTGGGTGTCTGCATGTCCTACACTTTTTTTTGGTGTGTATAACTTATTTATATCAATGTTATTAGTTTGTACTTTAGTAACCATTCCACTTACTGAATGGATGTGAGCATGCTTCTAATTTCTTTCTACCTTTTTGGATGCTTTGTTTGTGGTATTCTATGGTTTAAAGCATTGATAGTACAAGGCCTGATTTTGTTTAATTGTCTTACAAATTGATGATGCCGAATATTGGTAGGAGAGTTTTGTGAGTAATTTAGAGAGAGAATGACACAATGAATTGTATGTGGTTCAGCGCCGTTAATTAAGTGACCTACATCCACGGGTGCGTCGGGGCGCTTGTATTTGCAGATCATCGGCAGATTGATGAGCCAACAATGAAGGCGGCACTACCAGAGACCGGCCGGGTGTATGCGTGATGAGTGTTTGTATTGCTATTCTCTGGGTTAAGAATGCGATCCCCCTCAATGAGGGTGAGGGGCCTCTTTTATAGGTGCAAGAGGCCACTCGTACATGGTAAGTTAATAGAATAGGAAGTCCAATCTAATTGCAATTGATTTACACGAAATTAGGAGAGTTTCCTAAACAGTTTAGGAAATGCTTGCTCCTTCCATAAGTCTTCTAACCAGAATAGAAAACTGGCTGATCCAGTGATCGGCAGGCTATGGGATACGCCTGGACAGCTCGGGAAAACTGGGCAGTGAGTACCCTTTCAAGATGATGTGGCATTTCCTTACTGAGGTGGCAACTTTGACTTTGACCTGATATTTTTGTCCATATCAGCTGCACCCCATTTTCGAGGCTAATGTGATGCTCTATCAGATGAGGATTGAAAATCTGCGTGATTTGATGAACCACCCGGGACCTTACCCGGGGCAATGCTCGGGATCGGACCTGCCGCCTTGGTCTGTCGGGGGTTGGACTGAGCGGTACCCTCAGAAGTCGGGTTAGTAGTGGCCACGTGTCACGCAATGATTGGACTGGTCAGGATCCAACTAGGTTGGTGTAGCCGAACAATCACGCTGCAACCGGACCGTTACATCCTGCATAAAATGCGCGCATCTTTTGAGGCGACGCTTCACGCCCCCAAGGAGACAGCTGTTAGACGGTTTGAGCGGGAGTCGTGCAGGACCGTTGGATCTGATCTGATCTGAACCATTCATGCAGTATATATAAGGAACACTTGGCTCATTTCTTCCATTCTTGCTGTCCTGAGATAGATATTACCGAGCGGTTTAGAGAGCGAAAAGTTCTCGGTCAAGCTTACCGAGCTCCTTTCCTGCTTTAATTCTTGCAAGTCCTCACTTCCCCAGTTTCAATTCACTGTTTTCTTCCTTCCCCTCCTCCGTCTTTTTGTTGACGCTGGAGAGGGCGAATCTGCTAGGGTTAGCATAAGAGTGGGATTTTTTCTTCCTGGGTAGTGTTGACAGAGTGCCACTTTTCCTTGAGAACCTTGTATGCCTTGCCCTTTAGATTTGTGACCTTACCTCCTCTGTATCTTCGACTTGGAGTCTCTGACCCCTACTTAGGTCGCCGTTTACTTTCCCAGCCCACCGCAGGAGTACCAGAGATGTGTCACTCTAGTTTTGATTCCTCTTCCTGGTCGAAAGATGAAGAGTCGCGGTCTGGGACCCCTAATACTAGCTTGGACCCACCCTTTGCTACCCCGTCTGATCATCATAGCGAGGGTAGGATTCCAGTCCAAGTATCGGATGATGAGTCAGACCAGGAGGCTCCGATGGTTTCCGTTTCTAGGGGTTCAGGTGATGAGGTATCGGAGGGGCCTGGCCCTGGCTCTGACCCTGACATAGCTTTCGCCTGCGAGTTCATTCCCTACGTCTTGTGTACCCAGGACCTCACTCAGATTAGGGAGAGGTATGCCATTCTCGATGGTTGCTCCTTGTCTGTGCAAACTGGCAGGGCCCACATTTACCATCGGGGTTTTGTCACTTTATACGAGGACTCCCTTATGGATGGGTTTCGTATCCCCCTTCACCTGGTCGCTCGGGACGTCCTAATCTACCTCGGGATTGCTTTCGGGCAATTGGCCCCGAATGGGTGGAGGTTCCTGATGGGGTACATCTCTCTCTGGCCCCAAGTCTTTGGGTATGAACTCACCCTCCAAGAGTTCTTCTGGATCCACCGACCGTTTCCTGTGCATGGGAAGGTTAGGTTCTTCTCTCTGGGGGCTCGGCAGGGGAGAAAAGTGATCATCAACTGCCCGAGCAACAAGGGGTAGAAGAACAAGTTCTTCCAAGTGTCCTCCACAGGGCTCTGTGAGGAAGCCCCAGGGGTCCAACTAAGGACTTCCTGGGTGGGGGAGTTGAGGAGTAAGACCATCTTATGTCCCTTTTTTCGTTTTCCTTTCACTTCCGGTTATAATCATGGAACTAACTGCTTCATGGTTTATTGTACAGCAGGGTCATCCGAGCTAACGAGCAATCCTAAAGAGTGTTAGGAATGGATTAGGGGCTTGGATGACCAACCCATCAACGTGTGGGATGTCCTGACCCGATCGGTTGATCGGAAAGGTGATCACCAGCCAGACCAACCCGCTGAGGTTCCTATCTTCCCTCCAATCATCCCGGGTCAGTATTCGACAAACTATTCGACTTTGACTGTTCTTCATTGCTTCATTTTTTCCCAGTTACTGACCTTATGAACTTTTCCTTTTATAGAAATGGCCCCCAGGAGAGATCCTGAGTAACTAAGAGCCCTGTAGGCTGTCGCCGCCGCCCGGATGGCGGCGACAGGGAAGAGGCCGGCTCCCCACGTGGTCGTAGTGGGGGAGACGTCTGCTACCCAGGCGGATATACCGTCCGGGGGCTGGAGGAGTCAATGGAGATCCGGGAGAGGATCAGACCGTGCCTTCTTCCTAGCTAGGTGGAGAGGTGTGCCAACCTGTCTCCCCAGGCCTTCCAAGGGTGGCTATAAGCCTCTCCCACCTCATAAGTGTTTCTGCCCTATCTCCTGTCTTTTGTTTATTTTGGTTGCTTCATTGACCGACCAGCTTTGTCTAGTCTTTACAGGTCAGCTGCATGGCCGCTGGAGCCTAGTCCTTCTTGCCCTCCCTGGCCAGGAGGGCTACCGCTGTTGAAGCCGCTCTGGAGGCTAAGGAGAATTCCCTAGAGGCTAAGGAGAGGGCCTTAACCGTGGAGAAGAACAAGGTTAAGGGCCTTGTCCTGAACCTGGGAGCAGCCCAAGAGAAACTGGCGGTGACTTTGGCGGAGCTAAAGATTGCCCGGGCTGGCCGTGCGACGGCGGAGGCCAGGGAGAAGGTGCTGTTGGAGGCGACGCCGGCCTCTGGGTCCTCGGGGAAAACCTTTGATGACGGGTTCTTCATGGGCTACGAGGACCTGAAGAGGCGGCTGGCTCGGGACCACCTAGAGTGGGATACTTCTCCTTATGAGGGGATGGATTCTGACTACTGGGATCTGGCGCCCGCTACTGCTGAGGGCACTGCCGCCATTGGGACCAGACCTGCTGAAGACCTTGCCCCGGGTAGGGAGATTGCTCCAGGAGGGGAGACTGCTCCGGGAGGAGAGGCTGGTGAGACCGAGGATGTGGTCGTGGTGGACGCCTAGCCTCTCTTCCTGTTATTATTTTCTTCATCTGTTGTGTTGCCTTTTTTTTTTGTTGGGGAGGCTACTACAACTGCCCCTCAGGCAATGTACATATTTTTTGTTTTAATGAAAAGGTCCATCGAGGCCACCCTTTCTCATCAACTGCCTTTTTTTTGTACTTTCTTGCTTGTGATTGCCCGTGCCCAACCGGTTAATAGCCATACTAGAACCCTGCCTTAGCAAAAGATTTAGGACTGTAATTGATGGAGAACACTTGGTCTTCTAAGGACCTGTATCTCATAGGTCGTGTCTAGTCAAGTGTGGGACTTGGCCTGCTTATTGCCCGGATGATTTCTCTGAGCACTGTAGGTACTTAGGAATGTTTAGGAGATTCTAAGTTTAGGAAATTCCAAGTCTTGTTAGTACTCAATGTGATTTCCTATTTTAGTCCAGTCCCCCTACCCCCCAAGCTTTGCTGAGGCAGGCGTTTAACGGAGTGTGACTATAGGGAACCGACCTGGAACATGGGTGGTTGTAGGGTCTTTTAAGGCTTGCTATCATCAGTCACCTGGGGGGGTTTGCCCCCATCATCGGTTGTGGACCTAAGCGAAGCCGGTGCCTAGGGTGTGGCCCTGAGGTCTTTTTTTTTTGCCTGGGGTGTACCCCGAGGTCTTTTGTATGCCTCGGGTGTGATCCCGAGGTCTTTTGTCATCATCGAACACAAGGTGAAGAATTGCTTGGTAAAAGATGAAATTTTATTCATTAAAAACCGCTCGAGGAGAGCTACAAGGTTCCTAACCATTACTGTTTCCATACTTTACTGAAAGTACTTGCGGAGGTACTGCACGTTCCAGGGGTGAGGGAGGTCTTTCCCGTCTAGAGTCTATAGCCAGTAAGTACCCAGGCGGTTGATGTTGGTGACCCAGTAGGGTCCTTTCTAGTTCGGGCCTAAATTTTTGTGACTCGGGACTTTTGTCGATTGGTTTACCGCCTTCAAGACTAGATCTCCCACCTAGAAACTGCAGTGTTTGACCTTGCTATTATAGTACCAGGAAACCCGCTACTTGTAGGCTGCTACCTTCAGATATGCCCGATCTCTTTTTTCTTCCACCAAATCTAGCTCCCTTCTAAGGGCTTCTTCGTTGCCTTGTTCGTCGAAGTTTGCCACTCGGTATGTTGGCAATCCAAGCTCTGTGGGCACCGCTGCCTCAAAACTGTATGTAAAAGAGAATGGCGTCTCCCCCGTTACTATTCGGGTGGTGGAACAGTAGGGCCATAGAAGGGTCGGCAACTCGTCTGCCCAGAGGACTTTGGCATCTTCAAGCCTAGTCTTGATTGACTGCAATATTGTCTGGTTTGTCACCTCGGCCTGGCCGTTGGCTTGGGGGTGCTCGGGAGAAGAATAGTGATTCTATATCCCGTTGCCCGAGTAGAACTGTCTGAATACCGGGGTGTCGAACTGCCTGTCGTTGTCGCTGACCAGAACCCGGGGAGGCTTGGCCTCTGCCCACTTGGTGAAATAGTCAACAGCAATGATGGCAAACTTGACTTGCCCTTTTCCCATTGGGAGGGGACCAACAATATCGATACCCCACTGAGCGAATGGCTAGGGACTGGAGACTGGTGTCTGGAGTTCTCCTGGGCGATTGATCAATGGCGAGAATCTCTGACACTTGTCATACCTCTTAACATACTTCTGGGAATCCCGGGCCATCGTCGGTCAATAGTAACCCTGTAGTAGGGCCTTTCAATAGAGTGCCCGGCCTCCCACGTAGTTCCCGCACACTCCTTCGTGTATCTCATGCAATATTGCTTGGACCTGTGCGGGGTGAACGCAACGGAGATAGGGGATACTAAACCCCCTTTTGTAGAGGATACCATCAATGAGGTGGTATCTGGCGGCCCGGTATTTCACGCACCGAGCTTCCTCTTTCCTGTTCGGTAGAGCACCGATGGTGAGGTAGTTCACGATCAGGTCCATCCAGCTAGACCCTAAGGTGACCGGGCCAACCTCCATGCCCCTTGGGTTAATCACGCTGGGCTCGGGCAGGTATTCCACCCTTATCTCTGGCAAATCTGACTCAGAAGATGAGGCAAAGCGGGCTAACCGATCGCCCCTAGTGTTCTCGTCCCTCAGGATCTGCGTGATGGAAAATCCCTTGAGCTTCTCGGAGACCGTTCGGATGAATGGTAAGTAGGCCACCATGTTCTCTTTCCGGGCTTCATATTCCTGATTAACTTGGTTGGCCATAAGCTGGGAGTCGCTTTATCCCTGAACATGCTGTGCGCCCATCGAAGTAGCCAATTGTAACCCAACCAGTAAGGCTTCGTACTCGGCCTCGTTGTTGGAGGCCCAGAACCCGAATCGCAATGCATACTCCAATGGATCCCATCGGGTGTGGTCACGATAATCCCTGCCCCGCTACCCTGTTTGTTGGATGAACCGTCTACATATAGAACCCAGGTCGGGGTATGTGGACACGCGGAATTCCACCTCTTTTTTGTTTTTGTTTGAAATTGATTTAGATCAAAGAAAGAAAATGGTCTGTTGAAAACAGATACAGAGTCGCCACTTGGTCTTTAAGGAACCAAGAAACCTAATTTTGACTCACCCAAATGGATAAAGGGCACCGACCCTTCATAACCAAAGAACTTGGCTCGGGGTTTTGGTACAAGAGAGGAAGGAGCCTTTGTCGCGACTAAAACACCCTCAACTCGCCCCGTCTTTCGACGGGCCTTAGTTAGCATCCAAATAATCATCTTACACTATTTATGGTTCGACAATTTATACTATGATAGTATATTACATCACATAAGAAAATTTGAAATGGAAGATCTAAAGATAAGATATCATTCATAAGATCTAAGCCAAGTACCACACAATACAAAGTGAAAGATCACACAAAACAAACCTAGGAAAAATCGTCTAATCACATATCAAGTAATAAAGTTTTCCTAATCTAAGGGGACATGAATTGTTCTTGAAACAAATAAATAAAGAAATCAAAATATGCTTAGCAAGCTAGTAAGATGCATGTTAATCTTTGAGAAAAGAAGATCTCTCAATCCCCGGGACGGATGAGAAAGGAGGATTAGATCGAGGGGAAGCATGAACGTGTGATCATGATCATTCCTTATAATCTTCTTAGATTAGGAGTTACAAAAACCCCAAATCTTGCATGGATGCAATGTATGATCCTAGAATGTGTAAAGGTTGTAGTGTGCTTTGTGTTCATGGATTTATTGAATGACTTAGAAGTCTAGAATGTGCATGAATGCATGAAGGAAATCATCATGGGATATATACAAATGTAGTATGAACTACTTCCTAAGACATGAGCTAATTTGGAGTGCATATAAGCATTAAATCAAAGGGGGAAAGTAAAAGTGTGCTTGCTGTGAATAGTGGACAGAACAGTAACATGATCTTGTGAAAATGGAAAAGAGGGGTTAGGAATGCTTTCAGTGCATGATATTTTATGAAGATCTTCCTTATTGTGTTTAGAACACAACCCAAAAAGCCAATCTTTAATAACTATCACAGATTGAGAGAAATCATATAACCAATGGAGGTTACTCAGAAATAGAGTTTGTATTGTCGACTGAAATGTTAGAAACTCTTAGAAAATGAAAAACAAAGATCTAGAGGCCTCTAATATACGGAAAGTTTCCTAAGACATTGAAGTTCAAGGGAAAAATAAGTTAGGACCACCCGTTTTGGAAAAGTTTTTTGTGAAATGAGTTGAAAGTCAGCCTAGATGCTGTGACAGCAAAGGCAGAATATCTGGAGAGAATGTTTGGGTCCAAATGGACCATTTTCAAGTATTTCCAAGTCAAACCAAAAATCATGGGTGTTCTCTAATGAGTTAGGAAGACGTTCCAAGTGGTCTTACATTCATACACTGAGTATTGAACTCAAAATAATTCTTTGAAGTTACATGACTCACTGTTTTGAAGGTTTTGAGAAAAACAAGGTTTATTTCTTGAAATAAAAAATGAGGGGTTTAAGAGAGGGGTTTTGAAATGGGGGTTTTGAAAGTATACTTATAGAACTTGGATGAATATTCTAACCACTTGGAATATTAATTCCTAACTCATTTCATGAACTTCCTAAGTATTTGCAAAACATGGTTTTATTTGAAAACCAAACTCAAGAATCTATGGGAGTATGATACATGAGAGGATAGATGATACATGATATGATATAGCATGCTAAAAGTGGTAAAGAACATGTTCATGGGATATGGGTTCTTCTAGATACAAGAGAGTGTTGCATCAAAGTGTGAAAGTCAAAAAGTGACATGCTGTGAATAGTGGACAGACTGTATGCATTACTTTATAACATCATAATGGGAGGACAAACATGCCTAGAAAAATGTGAGAACAATCAGAGAGCCTCCATAGTGTGTCTAGAATGCACAGAAAAAGACCAAACCTCAATAGCTATCACAGATTAAAAGAAACAAATCTGAATGTACACATGACTCAGAAATAAAAGCTGCACTGTTGACTGATTTTGTATGATTTTTCATAAATCAAAGAAATGGTTTATGATAACCCATTATATACCGAACGTTTCCTAAGACACCCAAGTTTCATAAAAAAATAGAAAAGATATATGTACAGGGACGAAAACATCCAGAATAAGTGCAAGAAGTCAGGTAAACATTCTGTGAGAATAGAGGCAGATTATGAATATGAACTTCTTAATTCCGAAAATAATACTTTCACATCTCTATAATTGATGGGAAAAATTGGAGACAAACTATGATGTCTTACAAAGATTTTCCAAGTGGTTTCATCATCATAACTCAAGTATTTAATTCAAAACAAACCTTTGAATCTGAACAGCTCACTGTTTTGGATCATTCTTGAAGAAAATTGATTTGGGTTTTGGAATAGAGTTTGAGTTCTTGATTAGGGGTTTTGAAATAGATTTTCAAAGCATGAACTTAAACACTTGAGATGACTATGTGACAACTTAGAACCTCATCCAACCTTGAATCATCAAAGAACTCCCAATATTACTTGCACATACATAGTTTTGTTTGAGAATATGACTTCAAGAATACATATGAATGTATTGAAGGTAGAATCATCATCCATCAAACATTTCTTTAAGGTCAAGAGCTACTATCCATAAGGATTCACTCTCCTCAAACAACATGTCATCTAGATGATGATGAACAACTAAATAATAAAAAAAAAGTAAAAAAGAAATGAGAGATGAACATAAAAGTAAACAAGCATTCAAATAGCAATCAATAGTTGATAATCATTGAGATATTGGACTTGTAGCTTGGTGTTTCACTCATATATGGTGACATTTCGACATGGAAGTAGCTTCCTATCTCATGTATGCTCAAGAATGGTGGTCAAAGAAATGTTTGGATGATTGAAGTTTTGATAGCAAACTCAAATAATAAGAAAACTCACTTTGATGGAGAAAATAGAAGAAGAAGACTACTTCTTCTCTTTCTCTCTCTATATTTCTCTAGGGTTTCTTCCTAAGCTCTTTCTAAGCTTCCATGTCTCCCCTCTAAATAGAAGTAAATGGTTTCTTTTATAGGCAAATGAGGGGTGGTAAATGAGGTTTTAAAAAGTATAAAAAGTTGTCCCATTGGTCCAAAATAAGCTAGGAACCAAAACTACGTCGTTTTGATTTTTAATTAATCAAATTGGACCCCCAATCAAAATTACAAAAAAAAAAAACTGTTCTGGGGGAGAGTGCCACGGCGGTAGTTGGCCTGTGCCGCGGCGACACTGCTCCTCCTTCATGCAGATAATGCTGTTTAGGCCCCC
This sequence comes from Hydrangea macrophylla, assembly GCA_033977485.1. Classification (NCBI taxonomy): domain Eukaryota; kingdom Viridiplantae; phylum Streptophyta; class Magnoliopsida; order Cornales; family Hydrangeaceae; genus Hydrangea; species Hydrangea macrophylla. The sequence goes on from CM066987.1 coordinate 83,341,626, forward strand.
AGAGGTTCCGGTATTTGCGAAAAGGCCCTATTTCGTCCGAAATTCACAGAAAATGTATACGAACTCCAAATTGAGGTTGTGATATACCGTTGGAAAGGTAATGGAGTCTATTTTACATAAAAAAAATAGTTCAGAGATGGGTCACTTTGAAAAGTTTTGCGGTATTTGCGATAAAAGCCGATTTGATCGCCTTTTTCGCCTTCGGAAATTCATAATAAACTCGTTTTAAATCCAAAAATTGTGTGTGATATACCATTGGAAAGCTATTGACCTCTAGTATCCATGAAAAACATTTAAAATTTGTTACGGTGCTCCGGTTTCAAAAGTCAAATTTTGGTCAAACTGGTCAAACCTGGGATTCCCGGGAAGTTCTGGAAATCTCTAGGAGCTCCCGGGAGCTGACGTTTTTGCTCGATTTTCTTTTAAAACTCATTTTAATACTTTCTACATGATCAATAATAATCCCGGCAAAATCTGGACGATTTTGGTCAAACTTGGTCAAACCTGGTCAAACCTTGGTCAAACCGGTCAATGGGGACTTTCCGGGAACTTCCGAGACTTCCGGGGGTCTCTGGGAGCTGACAATTTCATCCGAATTTACTTAAAAACTCATTTTCTTACTTTTCTTACGACATAGCATGTTTTCAGCACTTTTGGTCCAAATGTGGGAGTTTTCGGGTTTTCAGGGGGCATTTTGGTCATTCTGAGCATCTTGAGAAATAGAACCAACTTCCAGGAGTCCTTTTGAGTCTTTTTCGATCATTGTGAACCACCAAGCTATGGGTCTCCTAAATCTGATAGCCAAAAAAATAGGGTGTCTACAGGGTGTCAGGCTGTAGACCGGGCGGCGTGACAGGCAGTTCGAGCTCTTCGGTTGCCTCTTCTAGAAAGGTGAATTCCACAAGAAAATCCGCCACTGCTTGCCCCATTATTACCATTTGGGGTTGTAAACTACCTCGAATTCTTCCAACTCCAATGCCTATTTGACCAGCCTCCCGGATGTCTCTGGCCTGCTTAGGATCCAACGGAGAGGTTGGTCCGTGAGGACCACGATGACGTGGGCCTAGAAGTACGGACGGAGTCTCTGGGCAGAGGTGATCAGGGCAAAGGATAACTTCTCGATGCGGGAGTACCGGCTTTCTGCACCTTGGAGCGCTCGACCTGTATAGTAGACCAGGAATTGTGTCCCGTGCTCTTCCCGGATAAGTGCTGAGCTTGCCACTGAAGGAGACACTGCCAAAAACAAGAACAACTCCTCCTTTGGTATGGGTGTGGAGAGTAGAGGGGGCAATGTCAGGTACTTCTTGAGTTCCTGGAATGCCTCCTCACACTCCTTTGACCACTAAAATGCCTTACAGAGGATCTTGAAAAATGGGAGGCATCGGTCGGTAACTCGAGAAACGAACCTGTTTAGTGCAGCTACCCAACCCGCCAAGCTCTGTACTTCCTTGGTTGACCGGGGCGACCACATGTTGATAATTGCTTAAATCTTTTCGGGGTTCGCCTCAATTCCTCGTCTGCTAGCCAAGTGTCCCAAAAATTTCCCGGACGAGACTCTGAATGTGCACTCGGTCGGGTTCAACCTCATTCGGTACTTTCGCAGGATATTGAAGGCCTCGGACAAGTGCTCGAGATTGTGGATACCGGGATTCCACCGCTTCGTTTGCTTTTGAAACTTGTTTGATTTTTGAATCAAGGAAAGAGAAAAGGTCTGTTGAAAACAGATACAGAGTCGCCACTTGGTCTTTAAGGAACCAAGAAACCTAATTTTGACTCACCCAAATGGATAAAGGGCACCGACCCTTCATAACCAAAGAACTTGGTTCGGGGTTTTGGTACGAGAGAGCACTACATGAAAATTGACTTTTAGTGACGAAAATTTTCGTCGCTAAAGGTTAGATTTTCGTCACTAAAAGTCTTTAGTGGCGAAAAAAATTTCGTCACACGTTTGTCGCTAATTCCTCGTCAGAAAAGGTCTTTCGTGACGAAATCACATTTCGTCACCAAAGAGTAGCATTTAGCGACGAAATTTTTCGTCGCGAAAAGTGCATTTTTCCCAACGAACCAAATTTCGTCACGAAAGAGTCCTACTATTAGCGACGAAATTTCATCGCTAAAAGTACCCTTTAGTGACGAATTCTTCGTCGAGAAAAGTGTATTTTTCCCAACGAACCAAATTTCGTCACGAAAGAGTCCTACTATTAGCAACGGAATTTCGTCGCTAAAATTACCCTTTAGTGACAAAATGTTTCGTCGAGAAAAGTGTATTTTTCCCAACAAATCAAATTTCATCACGAAAGAGTCATACTATTTGTCGACAAATTCTTTTCGTCACTAATAAAATACTATTACCGACGAAATCAATTTCGCGGGTAAAAGGTCATTATTACCGATGAAATATTTCGTCACTAAATGTCAGACGAAAAATGAGATTTGAACAATTAGTGACGAAATATTTCGTCACTAAAGGTGTATGTTCTTTTTGAGTTTAATATATTGCATTTTCTGACCCAATAGAATTTGACGGCAAAATTTATTGCAATAGTAATAAATACGTGTCCTAAAAGTTTCGAAAACATTAATCTTTTTCATCATCCTCAAAACCTGCTAATACAATATTTACACATCACAAACCATTGAACATTGAGACATTGCAAAATAAATTTACTAGATTCAACACCAATACACCATCCAAACATCGTTAAACAAATGTAGAAATCATACATTATCCATTTGCATTTTATTCACCTACAACAATTTTATAATGTAAATATATAAAAGTTCCAATTAATTCCTCAACAAGGACCAAAGTTATAATTGAAAGAGAAGGAAAAAAAAAATAGCTCCATGTAGTTGCACAATAATGACCAAATTAACAATTAGCACCAGTAATCAATCTGCAAAATTAAACAAACTAAAAAGAGTTAATTAGTTGTCAAAAAAGAGGACATTCACAAACATAAGCTCAGAGAGAAATGAGAACAAAAATCCAAAAGCCAATCATTTCATTGACAACAAGGTAAATTGATATCTAGACAAATGTAAGAATACATGAATGGAGTTACCAACCAAAAGCATTGCTACGAGATGAAATACGTGAAGCCTTTCCGAATATATTCTTGTCCTAATTCCTAAGAGCAAAATAGAGAAGAAAAATATGTTAAAACTCATGCTGACCCTTTGTGGACAAATCAAATACTTAACAAATAGACTTCCAAACTAGATTTACCATTATATCTTGTAAGCCATGCATGGGTTCTAAGAGGAAATAGACATGTAACTAGATAAGCAAACGCAATAATTTGCCAACTCGTCAAAAAAATGACTACAATATGGTTATATAAGACAACTAGGAATTCCCAGCAACAGTAAAATATTAGTTTACTTTACTCTATTTTCTTTTCCTTCCTATTTTACTCTCTATTTTCCTCACTAACCAAAGATAAGTATTTTCGGTTGTGTTTTCTTTCCCTCCATGAAATTTCCATGAACCAAATACAGCCTTAGGGATTACATGCGCCCAACAACATAACTTTTTTTTTTGGGTGTAAAAGCATTGTAAAATGTTTTCCATTTACATAACAAGTGTTGTAAGAGATACATATTCTGGATGTAGGAGTTGATGGGATTTCAAATTGAAGGTGGGGTGACTGGACCTAGTGCAAATGCATAAAAAAAATGTTATGTATAATACCTAGTGCTTTGACCATAGTACAAGTCATAAGCAAAAACATAACAAAGAGCGAAATAATGATATAACAAAGTGGAACTCTTTGCCCATCAATATTGTGTCATCTTCAATTATATGACTTATAAAAAGATTATGTAAATCTTCTAATCATTGTCATTATACAGCATTTTGCCACAATCAAATTTAAACCCACCATTTTTACCAAGGGAAACTTACCGAAGATTGAGCTCATATGTAATTCTTTTTCGGCTCAAGACCACAACAATGGTTCAGTTGAATACTGTGTGTTTAAACCAATGCAGTAGTGAACACATCCTGCATCAGTAAAACAGCGATTAATAACTACTAACAATTTGCGCTCAGGTTGAAGTATAAACAAAAGACCTAATCACAAGGGCACGATGGGAAGTGAGAAAACACTCATTCATTAAAACCCAAATTTGCTTCCAGCATCACGTTTGGGCTGACGCATTTCTGGACTTGCTTCAGCGAAAATGTGCTTCAAGGGCTTTAAAGTGGTCCAAAAAATTAATCCAAACAAACTTGTGTATTTAGTTTTTGATAGATAATAGAAACATACTAAAACATTCACCTTAAGACCTAGAAGCACTCTGGGCTCAAATGTGCATTTGAGAACGATTCTGAACAGGCCCATTGTTCCCTTCAACTCTCTTGAATAGATAACAGTGCCCCATATTTGAAAGTTGGATATAATATGTACATAACAAGAGAATTTTTCAATATGGCCTTCAATCAACAAAACATATGTGGTGAACCAATTGAAGGACATTCTAAAAGAGCTTTTGAAGGTATTATAAAAGTAACTCCACTGAGCCAATACTAGTCGAATAGGTACAATAAATAATTTTTAAAAAATAGCACTGAAATCAAATCTTTCTAAAAAAATTTGAACTAGAATGATTCCAAATTCCAATGAACTTTTAAAGTATTAATTAATTTTTATTTTAATTTTTCGCTTCGTGCCCACGGGCACGGGTTATAACTAGTATATATATATATATATATTCTAGTGAGTTCTATGGATTAATAATTTTTGCTTCCAACGCTGAAGTTGTAAAATGAGAGGCAGTCAGAGATGAGTGATCAAGTATAGCATAGACGTAAAATGTTCATTGCTATTATTTTCTTGCAATTTGGGCTTAGGTTGGATGTACTTTCCAAGGTTGCACTGAACAAGGGGATGAGCAATTATGTGGGTGTTCATTTGTATATTCAATAATCTAACCTTAAATAATGGTAACAGCTGCATAAATTTTCAACAGAAAATAAGGCCAGTTACAACTATAAGAACAGTTATTTGTTTCTCGCAGAGAATAAAACACATAATTACAACTATATATTTCTTTATAATAATTTTTCATCCATAAAGAACTAAGATTAGATTAGATTAAATACCTCTTTGGACATCAGAGTTTTGGGAATGATTCTGTGAAGGAAAAAAAACGAGTAACAGCATTACGATATCTATCCATATATAGTACCCGTTGGTTGGTGTGGCCTGCGGCTGAGAGGAGGAGCAAGGGGTTGTGGCTTGGTGGTGGACGGGGTTGTGGTGGCCGGAGGCGGCGACAACGGGATGGGGCTGCGCCCCCTTTTCTCCTTCTATTTCTTTCTCTGTAATCTAAGAGTTCACTTCTTCTCGCTCTATCTCTATGTATATATAGTAACCCTAGTTTTATATTTTTGGGTTTAATAGATCTTAGCTTCATGTAGTTTGATCCATTTTCACCTTATCCGGTGGGTTAAAAGTGGACACTTAAGCACTATGATTTTGGACTAAACTGAAACTGACTCAAAGCTAATAAAATTAAACTCTGAAATTGGCCAAAAATATTAACACTTTACCCCCTTTATGAGATTAATTTTAGAGTTAACCCCCTATTTGAGGGTAATACTGCCATTTAATATACCAATTTAGGGCTAACTTTTAATACTTAACACCTTCTGGGTGCTAATTTCGAGATTAACTGTCTATGTGGAGTTAAATTTGACACTAAAACTCTCCTATATGGCTAACCACAAGGGGGTAAAATGTATTTAATCCTTTTTTTTCTTTCTTTTTCCATTTCTTTTTCTATTTATTTTGTTTTCTTTTGTTTTTCAATTTTTTTTTTCAAGTAAATGCATAAATAACAATAAATAAAAACCTTTTTTTCCTTTTTTTTTTGCAAGTAAATGAGTAATTTTAAAAAACTTTACTTCTTTATTTAAAGTTTTTTTTTCTTTTTCTTTCCTTTTTTTGGCTATTTCCTTTTCCTTCTGTTTTATGTCCAAAAAAAAGTGACATGCACAAATAAAGTAACATGTTTTATCAAAAAATAAAAAGTTCTAACATGTACGTATTATATATGTATACAAATAAATAAGTAATAACATAAATAAGTAAAAAAGCTATTCTTTCTCTTTTTTTTTTCAAGTAACAATATGTATTTCCTCTTTTTTTTTTTTTTTTCTAATTGAGCAAAAATCGGGTGTCTACACGTGGTACAACTAACAAAGCATTTGAAATTAATATAACCGGGTCCGATTCCCATTCCATTTGTATCGGATCCCTACAACATTCTTTGGTCATGTGGGAGGTGCGAGTAAAGGTTCGTTTGTATCGGATCGATAGTTTGCATTTTGACCCCCACAATCCCCAAACTAAGTTTTTAAAGTCTACGAGGTGAAAAAGTAATTTTTTTTGTGTATCTTGATAATCGGGAGTCCGATTCTCATTCCGTTTCTTCCTGCAACTTTCTTTAGACGTGTGGGAGGTGCGAGTTAAGTTTCGTGGCAATCGGATCAATGGTTTGCATTTTCACCTCCCAAACCCCAAAAACTTATTTTTTTCATAGTCAACGATGTGAAAAAGTTATTTTTTAGTGTATCTTGATAACCGGGAGTCCGATTCCCGTTCCGTTTCTTCTTGAAACTTTCTTTAGAGGTATGGGAGGTGCGAGTTAAGTTTTGTGGCTATCGGATCGACAGTTTGCATTTTGACCCCCCAAAACCCAAAAACATAGTTTTCATAGTCTATGAGGTGAAAAAGTTATTTTTTAGTGTATCTTGATAACCGGGAGTCCGATTCCCATTATGTTTCTTCCTACAACTTTCTTTAGACGTGTGGGAGGTGTTAGTTATGTTTCGTGGTTACCGGATCGACGGTTTGCATTTTGACACCCCAAACCCCAAAAACCATAGTCTATGGGGTGAAAACGTTGTTTTTAGTGTATCATGATAACCAGGAGTCCGATTCCCGTTCCGTTTCTTCCTGCAACTTTCTTTAGATGTGTGGGAGATGTTAGTTAAGTTTCGTGGTTACCGGATCGACGGTTTGCATTTTGACCCCCCCAAACCCCAAAAACTTAGTTTTTCATAGTCTACGAGGTGAAAAAGAGGTTTTGTAGTGTATCTTGATAATCGGCAGTCCGATTCCCGTTCCGTTTCTTTCTGCAACTTTCTTTAGACGTGTGGGAGGTATGAGTTAAGTTTCGTGGTTAGCGGATCGACGGTTTGCATTTTGTCCCCCCAAACCCCAAAAACCATAGTCTATGGGGTGAAAACGTTGTTTTTAGTGTATCTTGATAACCGGGAGTCCAATTCCCGTTCCATTTCTTCCTGCAACTTTCTTTAGACGTGTGGGAGATGCTAGTTAAGTTTCGTGGTTACCGGAAAGACGATTTTCATTTTGACACCCCAAACACCAAAACTTAGTTTTTCATAGTCTTACAAGGTGAAAAAGTGGTTTTGTAGTGTATCTTGATAATCGGGAGTCTGATTCCCATTCCGTTTCTTCTTACAACTTTATTTAGATGGGATGGAGGTGTGAGTTAAGTTTCGTGGTTATCGGATCGACGGTTTGCATTTTGACCCCCCAAACCCCAAAAACCATAGTCTATGGGGGTGAAAATGTTGTTTTTAGTGTGTCATGATAACCGGGAGTCTGATTCCCATTCCGTTTCTTCCTGAAATTTTCATTAGATGTGTGGGAGATTCTAGTTAAGTTTCGTGGTTACCGGTTCAATGGTTTGCTTTTTGACCCCCCAAACCCCAAAAACCATAGTTTCTGGGGGTGAAAACGTTGTTTTTAGTGTATCATGATAACCGGGAGTCTGATTCCTGTTCCATTTCTTCTTGCAACTTTCCTTAGATGTGTGGGAGATGCTAGTTAATTTTTGTGATTATCGGATCGACGGTTTGCATTTTGACCCCCCAAACCCCAAAAACCATATTCTACGAGGTGAAAAGAGGTTTTGTAGTGTATCTTGATAACCGGGAGTCCGATTCCCATTCCGTTTCTTCCTACAACTTTATTTAGGAGTGTGGGATGTGTGAGTTAAGTTTTGTGGTTATCGGATCGACGGTTTGTATTTTGACCCCCCAAACCCCCAAAACCATAGTCTATGGGGGTGAAAATGTTGTTTTTAGTGTATCATGATAACCGGGAGTCTGATTCCCGTTCCGTTTCTTCTTGCAACTTTCCTTAGATGTGTGAGAGATGCTAGTTAAGTTTTGTGGCTACCGAATCGATGGTTTGCATTTTGACCCCCCAAACCCCAAAAACCATAGTCTACGAGGTATAAAAGAGGTTTTCTAGTGTATCTTGATAACCGGGAGTCCGATTCCCATTCCGTTTCTTCCTGCAACTTTCCTAGACATGTGGGAGATTCTAGTTACGTGGTTTCCGGATCGATGATTTGCATTTTGACCCCCCAAATCCCAAAAACTTTGTTTTTCATAGTATACGAGGTGAAAAAGAGGTTTTGTAGTGTATCTTGATAAGCGGGAGTTTGATTCTCGTTCCGTTTCTTCCTGCAACTATCTTTAGATGTATGGGAGGTGTGAGTTAAGTTTTTTGGTTACCGGATTGACGGTTTGCATTTTGACCCCCCAAACCCAATAAACCATAGTCTATGGGGTGAAAACGTTATTTTTAGTGTATCTTGATAACCGGGTGTCCTAATCCTGTTCTGTTTATTCCTGCAACTTTTTTTAGATGTGTGGGAGATGCTAGTTGAGTTTCACGGTTACCGGATCGACAGTTTGCATTTTGACCCCCCAAACCCCAAAAACTTAGTTTTCCATAGTCTACGAGGTAAAAAAGAGGTTTTGTAGTGTATCTTGATAACCGGGAGTTCGATTCTTGTTCTGTTTCTTCCTTCAACTATCTTTAGATGTGTGGGAGGTGTGAGTTAAGTTTTGTGGTTTTGATTGACGGTTTGCATTTTGACCCCCAAAACCCAAAAAATCATAGTCTATGGGGGTGAAAACGTTGTTTTTAGTGTATCTTGATAACCGGGAGTCCTATTCATGTTCTGTTTATTCCTAAAACTTTCTTTAGACGTGTGGGAGATTCCAATTAAGTTTCGTGGTTACCGGATCGACGGTTGCATTTTGACCCCCCAATACCCAAAAACTTAGTTTTTTCATTGTCTACGAGGTGAAAAAGAGGTTTTGTAGTGTCTCTTGATAACTGGGAGTCCGATTCCCGTTCCGTTTCTTCCTGCAACTTTCTTTAGACGTGTGGGAGGTGTGATTTAAGTTTCATGGTTACCGGGTCGACGGTTTCCATTTTGACCCCCCAAACCCCAAAAACCGTAGTCTATGGGGGTGAAAACGTTGTTTTTAGTGTATCTTGATATCCGGGAGTCCGATTCCTGTTCTGTTTCTTCCTACAACTTTCTTTAGACATGTGGGAGGTGTGAGGTAAGTTTCTTGGTTAACAAATCGACGGTTTGCATTTTGACCCCCAAAACCATAGTCTGTGAGGTGATAAAGTTGTCTTTTAGAGTATCTTGATAACCGGGAGTTCGATTCCCGTTCTGTTTCTTCCTGCAACTTTCTTTAGACGTGTGGGATGTACGAGGTAATTTTCGTGGTTAGAGGATCGACGGTTTGCATTTTGACCACCCAAACCCTAAAAACCATAGTTTACGAGGTGAAAAAGTTGTCTTTTAGTGTATCTTTATAACCGGGAGTTTGATTCCCGTTCTGTTTCTTCCTGCAACTTTCTTTAGACGTATGGGATGTGCGAGGTAAGTTTTGTGGTTAGCAGATCGACGGTTTGCATTTTGACTGCCCAAACCCCAAAAGGGTCAACTATTTCCCACGAAATATTTAATCACTAATAGTAAAACAATTACCGATGAAACAATTTTGTCACCAATGGTTCATATTCCCGACGAAATTATTTCGTCACGAAAGTTTAAACAATTCCCGACGAAATGTATCGTCACTGATAGTAAAACAATTACCGACGAAACAATTTCGTCACTAATAGTAAATAATTACCGACGAAATATTTCGTCACTAATAGTAAAACAATTACCGACGAAACAATTTCGTCACCAATTGTAACAATTCCCGACGAAAGTGTTTCGTCACGAAAGGTTAAACAATTCCCGACGAAATGTTTCATCACTAATAGTAAAACAATTACCGACGAAACAATTTCGTCACCAATTGTAACAATTTCTGACGAAAGTTTTTCGTCACGAAAGGTTAAACAATTCCCGACGAAATATTTCATCACTAAAAGTAAAGCAATTACCGACGAAACAATTTCGTCACCAATTGTAACAATTCCCGACGAAAGTATTTCGTCACAAAAGGTTAAACAATTCCCGACGAAATATTTCGTCACTAAAAGTAAACCAATTACCGACGAATGTATTTCGTCATTAATTGTTACAATTACCGACGAAAATCTTTCGTCACGAAAGGGTAGACAATTCCCGATGAAATTTTTCATCACTAAAAGTAAAACAATTACCGACGAAAAAATTTCGTCACCAATTGATAATGTTTCGTCACCTAAAATGTTCCCACCAAATTTTTGGCGGGGGAAATTTCCCGCCAACTATTAGCGACGAACTTTAGTGACGAAATGAATTTTCGTTGGTAATTGTTCGACTTTTACCCGTGAAAATTGGTTTCGCCGAGAAAGGTATACACTTTTGTTGACGAAAATAATTTCGCGGGTAAAAGTTTCGTCACTAAAGGTCACATTTGTTGTATTGGAGGAAGGAGCCTTTGTCACGACTAAAACACCCTCAACTCGCCCCGTCTCTCGACGGGCCTCAATTAGCATCCAAATAATCATCTTATACCATGTTTGGTTCAACAAATAATACTATGATAGTATATTACATCACATAAGAAAATTTGAAAATGGAAGATCTAAGCCAAATATCACACAATGCAGAGTGAAAGATCACACAAATAAACCTAGGAAAAATCATCTAATCATGTATCAAATAATCAAGACTTCCTAATCTAAAGGGGGACATGAATTGTTATTGAAACAAATAAACAAAGAAATCAAAATATGCTTAGCAAGCTAGTATGATGCATGTTAATCTTTGAGAAAAAAGAAGACCTCTCAATCCCCGGGATGGATGAGAAAGGATGATTAGATCGGGGGAAGCATGAACGTGTGATCATGCTCATTCCTTATAATCTTCTTAGATTAGGAGCCATGAAGGCCCCAAATCTTGCATGGATGCAATGTATGTATCTAGAATGTGCCAAGGTTGTAGTGTGCTTTGTGTTCATGGATTCCTAGAATGACTTAGAAGTCTATAATGTGTATGAATGAATGAAATCATCATGGGATATGTACAAATGTGGTATGAACTACTTCCTAAGATATGAACTAATTTGGAAGGCATATAAGCATCAAATCAAAGAATGAAAGTTAAAAGGTGCTTGCTGTGAATAGTGGACAGAACAGTAGCATAATCTTTTGGAAATTGAAAAGAGGGGTTAAAAGTGTTTTCAATGAATGATTGTTTATGGAGATCTTCCTTATTGTGTCTAGAACACAACCCGAAAGGCCAATCTTGGATAGCTATCACATATTGAGAGAAATCATATAAACAATGAAGGTCACTCAGAAACAGAGTCCGTACTGTCGACTGAAATGTTAGAAACTCTTAGAAAATGCAAACTAATGATCTAGAGGCCCATTTTATACATAGAGTTCCCTAAGACATTGAAGTTTAAGGGAAAAATAAGTTAGGACCACCCAATTTGGAAAAGTGTTCTGTAATACAAGTTGGAAGTGGCCCTAGCTGATGTGACAGCAAAGACAGAATGTCTGGAAGGAATGTTTGGGTCCAAATGGACCATTTCCAAGTACTTCCAAGTCAAACCAAAAATCATGGGTGTTCTCCAATGAGTTAGGAAGACTTTCCAAGTGGCCTTGCATCCATATGTTGAGTATTGAGTTCTAGAGAAATCCTTGAACTCAGCTCACTCACTGTTTTGACTCATTATTTTGAAGATTTTGGAGAAAACAAGGTTTTGTTTCTTGAAACCAAAAGAAGAGGGATTGAGAGGGGTTTTAAAGTAGATGTTTTGAAAGCATATTTTCAATACTCAATAAGGATTATAGCCACTTAAAATGCCAACATCAAACTCATCATCAAGAACCTCCAAGATTGTTGGAGAGATTTATTTTTATTTTGAACATAACTTCAATACACTTCAAGGATACCTTGGAGGTATTGAAGTTATGATCATCATCTATCAAACATGTTTTTGAGGTCAAGAGCTACTATGCATAAGGATTCACTCACCCCAAACTTCATGTCATCACTTAGATGATGATGAACTAGTAAGAAAATAAAGAAAAATAAAAAAGAAATGAGGTAAGAAGAGATGAACATAATATGAACAAGTAAGTAAATAACAATCAATAGATGATAATCAATGTGATTTTGGACTTGTAGCTTGGTGTTTCACTCATAGATTTTGACATTTAGACATGGAAGTAGCTTCCTAACTCAAGAATGCTCAAGAATGGTGATTGGGGGTGTTTGGGATGTGAAGTATAAGAGAGGTAATGGAAGAACACAAGATTAGAACTCACTTTATATAGCAAAATGATAGGAGGAAGCTCATTTTCTCTCCTCTAAACCTATCTCTATCTCTCTTCTTCTCTACAACTTTTCAAGCTTTTGCACTTGCCCCCCCCCCCCCACCCAAAATGAAGAGCAATGGGGGGTTTATATAGGCCAATTTGGGGTGGTTTTGGGATTTTAGAAGTCTTCCCATTGGTCCTAAACATCTGTGAACATAAAACTACGTCGTTTTGGCTTTCAATTAATCAAATTGGACCCCCAAAAAAATTACAAAAATGGACTCTGCGAGGGTTGAGTGCCGCGGCGGCATTGGGCCAGTGCCGCGGCGGCAGTGGGCTAGTGCCGTGGCGGCACTGCTCCTCAGAAGCCCAGAAAATTACGTTTAGGCCCCCAGAGGTTCCGGTATTCGCGAAAAGGCCCTATTTCGTCCGAAATTCACAGAAAATGCATACGAACTCCAAATTGAGGTTGTGATATACCGTTGGAAAGGTAATGGAGTCTACTTTACATAAACAATAGTTTGGGGATAGGTCACTTTGAAAAGTTTTGCGGTATTCACAATAAAAGCAGATTTGATCGCCTTTTTCGCCTTCGGAAATTCAAAATAAATTCGTTTTAAATCCAGGAGTTATGTGTGATATACCGTTGGAAAGCTGTTGACCTCTAGTATCCATGAAAAATATTTGAAAATTATTTCGGTGCCCCGATTCCAAAGTCAAATCTTGGTTAAACTGGTCAAACCTGGGATTCCCGGGAAGTTCTGGGAACCTCTGGGAGCTCCCAGGAGTTGACGTTTTCGCTCGATTCTCTTTTAAAACTCATTTTAATACTTTTCTAATGATTCCGGTGAATTCGGATGATTTCGGTCAAACTTGGTCAAACTTGGTCAAACCTTGGTCAAACCGGTCAACGAGGACTTTCCGGGAACTTCCGGGGGTCTCTGGGAGCTGACGATTTTATTCGATTTTACTTAAAAACTCATTTTATTGTTTTTCTTACGACGTAGCATGTTTCCAGAACTTTAGGACCAAATCTGGGAGTTTTCGGGCTTTCAGGGGCATTTTGGTCATTCTGAGCATTCTGAGAGACAGAACTAACATCCAAGAGTCCTTTTAAGTCTTTTTCGATCATTGTGAACCACCAAGCTATGGGTCTCCTAAATCTGATAGCCGACAAAATGGGGTGTCTACGGTTTGCCCCTCTTTGGCAGGAACTTGCGAGGCAACGCATGTCGCAAGCGAGTGCCAAAGTTTTGAAGAGACAGGACTTTTTGGAGGCTACAGATTTAGGATAAAAAGCATTGCAAAAGATGCAACGATGCTGAGGCTAGTGCTGGTCACGCTCTGCATGAGCTGCCTACGTATCCCAGGGGGAATCAGACCAGGGCGTAGTTCAGGGCACATAGGAATAAATCGTACATGCACAACGAGACAGGCAGATGCTATGTTATGAGGATGGTATGCAATGCATGGATGTGATATGAATTGTGTCATGAGTCCTATCATGCCTAGTGTTCTGACCCTAGTATGAGCTGGTATTGTGGGGCGTGTGCCACTCCAAGTGGACTTATGCTGTGCTAGTATTTCTAACTGTGATGCAGTTATTGACCCGAATAGGGACACCAAGGTTTGAATACTCTGGGTCTTGGAGCAAACTTCTGAATTTTGGGAAGTGTGCTTTGCAAGCGAATGTAGTCAGATGTGGGGTCCCTGAGGACTATAATTGGAGATGCAGTTTGACAAATAACCGACGGACATGGAAGCCCTGGAAATTAAGAGACGGACACAGAAGTCCTGAGACGTCAAGTGATGGACATGGAAACCCCATTAATGGACATAGAAGCCTAAGATTTTGAATGAGAATGATGAACACAGCATATTTTGAATGAGAGTAATGGTAAACTAATGATGATTAATGAACCGACGATGTACGAATCGAGATGATGAGTCGATAATGAACTACTGTGACTATCATGGATTGGATCAACAGTTGGGCTAACCGTGACCGAAAGAAGTGACGATGCACGAATCGAGATGATGAGTCAACAGTAAACTACTGTAACTATCATGGATTGGATCAAAGTTGGACTAACCGTGACCAGAAGAAGTGACAATGTACAAATCAAGATGATGAGTCAACAGTGAACTACTGTGACTATCATGGATTGGATCAACAGTTGGACTAACCGTGACCAGAAGAAGTGACGATGTACGAATCGAGATGATGAGTCAACAATGAACTACTGTGACTATCATGGATTAGATCAACAGTTAGACTAATCGTGACCAGAAGAAGTGATGATGTATGAATCGAGATGATGAGTCAATAGTGAACTACTGTGACTATCATGGATTAAACTGACGATGTACTAATCGAGAAGACGAGTCGACAGTGAACTACTATGACTGTTGTGATTGAACTGACGATGAACTAATCGAGAAGACGAGTCAACAGTGAACTACTGTGACTGTCATAGATTGAACTGACGATGTACTAATCGAGAAGACGAGTCGACAGTGAACTACTGTGGCTGTCATAGATTGAACTGACGATGTACTAATCGAGATGACGAGTCGATAGTGAACTACTGTGACTGTTGCGATTGAAATGACGATGTACTAATCAAGAAGATGAGTCGACAGTGAACTACTGTGACTGTTGTGATTGAACTGACGATGTACTAATCGAGAAGACGAGTCGACATTGAACTACTGTGACTGTCATAGATTGAACTGACGATGTACTAATTGAGAAGACGAGTCGATAGTGAACTACTGTGACTGTCGTAGATTGAACTGACGATGTACTAATCGAGATGACGAGTTGACAGTGAACTATTGTGACTGTCATAGATTGAACTGACGATGTACAAATCGATATGCCTGCTGGGGGATTAAACTGAATATGTTGGGGATGAAGCGACTTTTTTTGGGATCTCTCTTCAACTACTTCTCTTGACCGGGAACCTGGATTCAAATTCGAATCTCTCATAGTTGATCAAATCTTGTTGGCCCAGAACCGGGATCCATCAACAGCCACTCATGGACTTGTGTTGCTTGGAGATGAAGGAAAATCAACAGCCACTCATGGACTTATGTTGCATGGACGAAGGAAGGTAATCAACAGCCACTCATGGACTTATGTTGCAAGGAGATGATGGTCAACTTTCGATGGTTTGGAAAGGGATGAAATTCGCATTTGCCCTAAGTTTGGACGCTTCTCATGCTGATGCCTTAACCGGTACAGTAATGGTGTTTGGTACTCCTGCTTGTATTGGCATGCTCTTTATAACTTGATTTGAAAATTTTATTAGTCACTGTTGACTTACACATTTGAGACTACAACAGACTCAAAAACTTGACAGACATTGACGCACGAGGATGACACATTTGACACAAGCTCGTCTTGTCAAAACTTGATGTGCTTTTGTTATAAACGATGTATCATTTCTCTTTTGGTGTTCACCCCTCATCTTAACATGGTAGCACTTTGCTGATAAATCTGATTTTTGAAAATTCCTCCCTAGTGATCTAGTCAATTTTCTGCTTCTCCCAAGAAGTGCTTTGAATTAGTGCCTTAGCTTTTAGAGTAAAAGATGCTCTATTTCAAGATTTTCAAAACAACTTAGTAACTTGAAAACTCGCCCTTGGTGTGAAGAGATTGTGTTAGGCAAACGGAGTTTGCCCCTAGTTTGAGGTGTACAAAGTGGGATTCATAAGCAAACGAGGTGGGTGACCGAAATTTGCCCCTAGTTTGGATGATGGTTTATTGGAGGTTTTGGGAAAACGAGGTAGGTGACCGAAGTTTGCCCCTTGTATGAAGGGTAGTTAGTAAAAGTCAGGCAAACGAGGCGGGTAGCCGTTGTTTGCCCCTAGTGTGGAAGGTGATTTTCTGGCTTGAGGCATGGACCGTGACTTTAATCTCTCAAATGCTCATAACTTTTGCCTAGGCACCAGTGAGGTGACCTAGCAAGCTCTTTTCTCTCTTTTGTTATTGCTCACCTTGGATTTAACTCTAATTTTGCCTATGCGTCTAGATTTTTGACCTAGCGAGCCATCCTTCTTTTCTTTTTGAAAGTCTGCCTACGTACCCCCAAGTGGGGATCAGGTCCAATGTAGTTCGGGCCATGGTCGGAAAGAAGCGGGTTGATTTTTAGGTAGGTGGGGTGACCGAACCGTTATGGTTGCCTACGTATCCCCGAGCGGGAATCAGGTCAAGCGTAGTTCAAGGCAAGGTCTTGAAAGAAATTGGTTTGGTTATGATGGTGTCGACCGAACCGATGTGGTTGCCTACGTATCCCCGAGTGGGAATCAGGTCGAGCGTAGTTCAAGTCAGGGCTTGAAAGAAATTGGGTATGAGGGTTTCTCAAACCAATCGTCAAATAAGTTCAAACTTGATCCACTTGTGGTAGCTTTGAATAAAGGAATTCAGTTTCAATCTCCCTTTCTTTTCTTTTTCTTTTTCTTTTTGTTTTATTTTGAGGATTGATCCTTTTCACTTTCGCCTAGCCAGTCAATTTTGCTTTTTAATAGTCGATTCTTGTGAGATCTTTAAATTGCAATCTCAGAATTCCAGAATGTGCATGTCAGCTCTCTGAATTTATTTGTGGTCATTCCGTGCCTTTTGAAATGTGATCTTGGCACGTTCTTTAGATGTATCTTGAAGCGTATGATTTTCTCATTTGTTTCATCAAAATTTTCTCCAACATTTCGACTGGCTAGGGTCAGATTTTGGAAATCAACACCTTTTTCAGCTCTAACTTTTGCCTAGGTGCCCTTTCGGGTTTTCAACCTAGCGAGCTTTTCCTTTTCTTTTCTTTTCTTTTCTTTTTCTTTTTTTTTTTTTTTTTTTTTTGAAAAGTGGAGATGAAACTCACTGAAATGTTTGGCCACCATCAAGGGCTAAGTTTGCATTGCTTTCAATCAGACAGATTACGTGGCTCCCAATTGGATTGGGCTTAAGGCTTCAAAATGGTGGAAAAGGGGTGTTGGGCAAGCTCCAAGTCAGTTTCAAGTATGTCTTTTCAAGATTGAGGCAAGAGCATCTTTAAATTCTTAAAGTAAGACTATTCAATTCTCAGCTCTTCATCAGTGTCAGCGTGAAATCGACTTTAACCTTTCAGGATTCTTTTTTGTTTTGTCGTAGAAAAATTATTAGCAGAGTAATATCCATGGTAATTTGAAAAGTGACACTTTAGTTTAGTGATTCATGCATTTATGACTAGGCACATCAGATTAAGTAAAATGAGATTTCATTCCATCAATAGAGAAGGTTTACAGACTTATTAACAACTCGATGACAGACAGACTCGATCACCAGACTAGAATTGAAATGGACTCGGAACATAGAACAGACTCAACTTGACTCGACCCGGTCTCAAATGGAGTGTCTTTGCGACCCATTTATTTTTCTTATTCTATTTTTTTAACAGAAGTTCCAAACACAATCACTTTATTGCATAGCTTCAACACTCATTGGCATCATCAAAGGGATCACCCGAGCGGTTGATCCAAGCCAAGATAGTGGATAGGATTAAGATGGGATACATCCTTTATGAGGTTTTGAATGTCATGGCGGAGGCGGATGCATTGATCGGTGGCATGGCCTAGATTTTGGTGGTAAGCACATCGTAGGCTCATGTTGTAGTGGGAGGGTATGGGATCCGGTAGCGGTTTGTGAGGCAGGAGCTGTAGGTGGCCCTTTCTGAGTAGGTGGTCCAAGGCTGTGGAAAGAGGAACATCAAGTTTGGAGAATTCGCGAGGGCCTTTTGGGCGATTTGGCGAAATGGACTGGTATGGACGAAGGGCGCAGGCCATTGATTGGTTGCTAAGTGCATTGATATCCGGGGAGTCCAGGGAGTAGTTAGGTCTCTTGGATTGGTGTTGGGGTTCATCCTTTTTGAACTTTCCTTCTCTGATGGCATCCTTTATTCTGGTGCCTATTTCAAATAGCGCTTCGAATGTGGAGATGGATTGGTAGAATAGCTTGTCATGATATACTGGTAGCATGTTCTTGACCAGCATACGTACTTGCTCTTTCTCAACAGGTCTGTGGATCATTTGAGCCACTTTATTCCACCATCTGCTCAAGAACGCAGTGAAGGACTCATTGAAGTTCTGCCTGGTAGTCTCTAGATCCCGGATGGTGATATCAAACTCTTGGTTGTAAGAGTAGTGATCAATAAAAGTTCTAGCAACGTCTTCCCAGACTCGGGTCTTGGGGGCTTCAAGGGTTAGGAACCAGGATAGTGCGGCATTCTTAAGGGTTTGCGGGAATAGCATCGCAATGTGCTCATGAGTGCAGCCCATCGATTGGAAGATGCTCATGCACAACTTGATGTGACTTTTTGGATTCCCTGTTCTGTCAAAACGGTCGATGGCAGGCATCTTGAAATTCTCTGGCAGTTTCAGCTTGATGGGCTCAAAGCGGCCTTCCAGGTCTAACATATAATCATCGACCCCCTTGCTTTTCCTCAGTACGCTTTCCAACTTGTCAACCTTATCCATCTTATCTTGAAGCTTCTTCTCATACGCAAATGGTGGGACCCCTTGAAACCAGTCTTCCTCCCCATTATTCTCAGGTGGGGGTGGTTCAAACCCCGGTGGTGGAAACCCGGGCGGAGGTTGCGGCCACTGCTGCTTCAATTCTTCCATAAAACTCAAAACTTGGGCCAGGCGATCAGATTGCTGGCTTATGGTTGTTCCCAACACAGTGACCTTATTTTCCAATTCTTCTTGATTCATGCTGAAGTAAGCTGTCGGACTGATTCTGATCAATCAATTATCCGAACTCCTGACCCACGAAGAGGACCCTGACTGCTGACCTTGGGAATCTATACTGACCTGACAGATTTTGAGAGGACTAGATTAGATCTTGACAGTGGTGACTTTTGACAGACAAAGACAGTGATGTGAATCGACTCAAGACAGTGCGTGCAGATTGATGGGGAATGGTGCATGCAAATGGGACAAGCATGCGGATGTAAGTCCTAATCTATATGATGCTTCTATTTCTAACAGACATCAGTTAAACAAATAAGGTCCTAACCATACAGAGTGTGCTAACCTTACTTTCCAGTATGACCACCAAGGGATAACAGGGATTTCTGGGATACTTCGGGTAATTTTGGACAGAGTTTCTGGGAGAAACTGGTTAATATGGTTATATCTGGGGTATCTGGACAGAGTTTCTGGGAGAAACAGGTTTATATCTGGGATATCTGGACAGAGTTTCTGGGAGAAACAGGTTAATATGTGGTTATATCTAGGATATCAGGACAGAGTTTCTGGGAGAAACAGGTTAATATGTGGTTATATCTGGGATATCTGGACAAAGTTTTTGGGAGAAACTGGTTAATATGGTTATATCTGGGGTATCTGGACAGAGTTTCTGGGAGAAACAAGTTAATATGTGGTGATAGTGATCATACTGTCTAGTAGGTTTTCATACTCCTATGTCTTAGGACCGATAAACAAGGTTTGCGGTGTATATCTTTGTGAGCATGGAGCAGACATCCTTGTCATGGTGCCTAGGCAGGTCAACTCAATGTAATCACATGTGAGTGATTGCCTTGGGAATCATAAGAAAGAGTTTCTGTTCTATGCTACATAAGCGTCTACACCGCTCAGGTAATCCGATCAGGGCATACAGCAGTTATATCACAATGTCCTATCTGAAAAGATAAATGAACAGTCCTATGAAAGGTTCTACAGGAATCTATATGCAAAGGCTGGGTTTAGTCAAAGAGGGTCCGTTGACGAGAGTTCCAATATACAGTCAGAGAGACAGTACGGAGGTTTTTACTCTTTTTGATATACCTTGGAAGGTACAGTATCAACGGTGACTTGTGCCCTGGCACAGCAAGACCTGAACAATGTCAGCGCCGCGTTTCAGACACAGTCGGAGGGGGAAAATGCAAGAGTGCAATGCGGTGAACCAAACACGGTAAAAAAAGATGATTTTAAGGATGCTTCTTATGAGTCAAACCTCTGTATTATTTTGTTTTAAAATAAAAATCCCCAGCAGAGTCGCCAGATTGTGGATACCGGGATTTCACCGCTTCGTTTGCTTTTGAAACTTGTTTGACTTTTGAATCAAGGAAAGAGAAAAGGTCTGTTGAAAATAGATACAGAGTCGCCACTTGGTCTTTAAGGAACCAAGAAACCTAATTTTGACTCACCGAAATGGATAAAGGGCACCGGCCCTTCATAACCAAAGAACTTGGTTCGGGGTTTTGGTACGAGAGAGGAAGGAGCCTTTGTCACGACTAAAACACCCTCAACTCGCCCCGTCTCTCGACGGGCCTCAATTAGAATCCAAATAATCATCTTATACCATGTTTGGTTCGACAAATAATACTATGATAGTATATTACATCACATAAGAAAATTTGAAAATGGAAGATCTAAAGAAAAGATATCATTCATAAGATCTAAGCCAAATATCACACAATGCAAAGTGAAAGATCACACAAATAAACCTAGGAAAAATCATCTAATCATGTATCAAATAATCAAGACTTCCTAATCTAAAGGGGGACATGAATTGTTATTGAAACAAATAAACAAAGAAATCAAAATATGCTTAGCAAGCTAGTATGATGCATGTTAATCTTTGAGAAAAAAGAAGACCTCTCAATCCTCGGGATGGATGAGAAAGGATGATTAGATCGGGGGAAGCATGAACGTGTGATCAAGTTCATTCCTTATAATCTTCTTAGATTAGGAGCCATGAAGGCCCCAAATCTTGCATGGATGCAATGTATGTATCTAGAATGTGCCAAGGTTGTAGTGTGCTTTGTGTTCATGGATTCCTAGAATGACTTAGAAGTCTATAATGTGTATGAATGAATGAATGAAATCATCATGGAATATGTACAAATGTGGTATGAACTACTTCCTAAGATATGAACTAATTTGGAAGGCATATAAGCATCAAATCAAAGAATGAAAGTTAAAAGGTGCTTGCTGTGAATAGTGGACAGAACAGTAGCATGATCTTTTGGAAATTGAAACGAGGGGTTAAAAGTGTTTTCAATGCATGATTGTTTATGGAGATCTTCCTTATTGTGTCTAGAACACAACCCGAAAGGCCAATCTTGGATAGCTATCACATATTGAGAGAAATCATATAAACAATGAAGGTCACTCAGAAACAGAGTTCGTACTGTTGACTGAAATGTTAGAAAATCTTAGAAAATGAAAACTAATGATCTAGAGGCCCATTTTATACAGAAGGTTCCCTAAGACATTGAAGTTTAAGGGAAAAATAAGTTAGGACCACCCACTTTGGAAACGGTTTCTGTAAAACAAGTTGGAAGTGGCCCTAGCTGCTGTGACAGCAAAGATAGAATGTCTGGAAGGAATGTTTGGGTCCAAATGGACCATTTCCAAGTACTTCCAAGTCAAACCAAAAATCATGGGTGTTCTCCAATGATTTAGGAAGACTTTCCAAGTGGCCTTGAATCCATATGTTGAGTATTGAGTTCTAGAGAAATCCTTGAACTCAGCTCACTCACTGTTTTGACTCATTATTTTGAAGATTTTGGAGAAAACAAGGTTTTGTTTCTTGAAACCAAAAGAAGAGGGATTGAGAGGGGTTTTAAAGTAGATGTTTTGAAAGCATATTTTCAATACTCAATAAGGATTATAGCCACTTAAAATGCCAATATCAAACTCATCATCAAGTACCTCCAAGATTGTTGGAGAGATTTATTTTTATTTTGAACATAACTTCATTACACTTCAAGGATACCTTGGAGGTATTGAAGTTATGATCATCATCTATCAAACATGTTTTTGAGGTCAAGAGCTACTATCCATAAGGATTCACTCACCCCAAAATTCATGTCACCACTTAGATGATGATGAACTAGTAAGAAAATAAAAAAGAAATGAGGTAAGAAGAGATGAACATAATATGAACAAGTAAATAACAATCAATAGATGATAATCAATGTGATTTTGGACTTGTAGCTTGGTGTTTCACTCATATATTTTGACATTTAGACATGGAAGTAGCTTCCTAACTCAAGAATGCTCAAGAATGGTGATTGGGGGTGTTTGGGATGTGAAGTATAAGAGAAGTAATGGAAGAACACAAGATTAGAACTCACTTTCTATAGCAAAATGGTAGGAGGAAGCTCCTTTTCTCTCTTCTAAACCTATCTCTATCTCTCTTCTTCTCTACAACTTTTCAAGATTTTGCACTTGCCCCCCCCAAAATGAAGAGCAATGGGGGGTTTATATAGGCCAATTTGGAGTGGTTTTGGGATTTTAGAAGTCTTCCCATTGGTCCCAAACATCTGTGAACATAAAACTACGTCGTTTTGGCTTTCAATTAATCAAATTGGACCCCCAAAAAAATTACAAAAATGGACTCTGCGAGGGTTGAGTGCCGCGGCGGCACTGGGCCAGTGCCGCGGCGGCAATGGGCTAGTGTCGCGGCGGCACTGCTCCTCAGAAGCCCCAAAAATTACGTTTAGGCCCCCAGAGGTTCCGGTATTCGCGAAAGGCCCTATTTCGTCCGAAATTCACAGAAAATGTATACGAACTCCAAATTGAGGTTATGATATACCGTTGGAAAGGTAATGGAGTCTACTTTACATAACAAATAGTTCGGGGATAGGTCACTTTGAAAAGTTTTGCGGTATTCGCGATAAAAGCCGATTTGATCGCCTTTTTTGCCTTCGGAAATTCAAAATAAATTCGTTTTAAATCCAGGAATTATGTGCGATATACCGTTGGAAAGCTGTTGACCTCTAGTATCCATGAAAAATATTTGAAAATTATTTCGGTGCCCCGATTCCAAAGTCAAATCTTGGTCAAACTGGTCAAACCTGGGATTCCCGGGAAGTTCTGGGAACCTCTTGGAGCTCCCAGGAGTTGACGTTTTCGCTCGATTCTCTTTTAAAACTCATTTTAATAGTTTTCTAATGATTTCGGTGAATTCGGATGATTTCTGTCAAACTTGGTCAAACTTGGTCAAACCTTGGTCAAACCGGTCAACGAGGACTTTCCGGGACTTCCGGGGGTCTCTGGGAGCTGACGATTTTATTCGATTTTACTTAAAAACTCATTTTATTGTTTTTCTTACGACGTAGCATGTTTCCAGAACTTTAGGACCAAATCTGGGAGTTTTCGGGCTTTTAGGGGCATTTTGGTCATTCTGAGCATTCTGAGAGACAGAACTAACTTCCAAAAGTCCTTTTATGTCTTTTTCGATCATTGTGAACCACCAAGCTATGGGTCTCCTAAATCTGATAGCCGACAAAATGAGGTGTCTACAGAGATGGTCTGACTCGTCTTGGCTTTTGACCAAGAGGTCATCAACGTATACCTCTATCGACTTGCCGATCAAGTCCTCGAACATGAAATTCACCAGGCATTAACACGTTGCCCCGACGTTTTTGAGGCCTAAAGGCATCACCTTGTAGCAATACATGCCTTGGTTAGTTATAAAGGAAGTTTTCTCCTCGTCCCCAGGGTACATGCTGATCTGGTTGTACCATGAGTAGGCATACATGAATGAAAGGAGTGAGTGACCAGCGGTGGTGTCCACGAAGAGGTCTATTCTAGGAAGTGGATAGCAATCCTTGGGATAGGCCTTATTTAAGTCGATGAAATCTACACACATCCTCCACTTCCTGTTGCTTTTCTTTACTAGTACGATGTTCGCCAACTAGTCGGGATAGTGGACTTTTCGGATGGACTTTCCCTTTTGGAGCTTCTTAACTTCCTCACGTACTACAACTTATCTTTCAGGGGCCATGCCCCTCCTCTTATGTTTGACCGGTTGGGAGCTTGGATCAATGTTGAGACGGTGAGAGATAACCCGGGGGTCAATCCCCGACAAGTCCTCACGGCACCAGGCGATGACATCCCGGTTCTCTCTCAGGAACTAGATCAATTTTCCCTTAGACTCGGGTCTAGGAGAGTGCCGTTGCTCATAGACTGGTTGGGGAGTGCTGGGTCCAGCATCACCCATTTTGACTCTTCCACCGGGCCTACTCCATCCTTCACATCCCTTGGGTCCATTTCCTGGACGTTCAATGTTTTCGCAATTGCCTCTCTGCGCAAGGAACTAACATAGCAACTCCGAGTGGTTGACTGATCTCCACGCAAGCTTCCCGGGCCCCGGGGGGTCGGGAACTTTACCACTAGGCCATAGGTAAACACAACCTCTTTGGCTTTGTTGAGCGTCGGCCTCCCAAGGATGACGTTGTATGTGGAGAGGGCCTCCACAACCACAAAGTTTGTGAGCATAGAGACTTAATGGGTGTGAGTCCCCATGAGAACCAGGAGCTCGATCATTCTGAGTGGTTGTGTGCTCAAACCATTGAATCTGACCAAAGGATTTACAACTGGCCGGAGTCTGTCCCATGATATTCCTAGCTGGTCGAATGCCGAGGCGAAGAGAATATCAGAGGAACTGCCGGTGTCCACCAATACCCGGTTCACTGTGTAGTTGGCTATAAAAATTGTCACGACCAGGGGGTCATCAGGGGGCAGTGAAGGTCCCCTATGTCATGACACGAGAATGTTAGCACATCGGTCGGCTGGGAGTCGGTGGATTGGACATGCCAGATATCCGCTCGAGATGCTCGGGCATGCCTCTTCCTGGCGGACTACGAATCCCCTCCGCCCGAGGTCCCTCCGGAGATCACATTGATTTGCCCAAGTGGTTGTGGCTGCTTGGGAGCTCAGTTATTCGCCCTAGGTCGTCTGTCCGCCGCGACAAACTCGACGAGGTGGCCCTGCTCTATCAGTCTTTCGATGGCCATTTTGAGTTTAAAGCAATCTTCTATGTCGTGGCCATGGTCCTTATGATACTGGCAATATTTATCCTGATTTCTCTTCCCGGGTGGGCTCTTTAGCTTTTCCAGTTATTAGAGGAGCCTTTCGATGTCGGCAGCGGCCGTGACTTTATGAATAGGCCGAGAGAGTGGCGTGAAGGGCTTCGGAGCCTCGTCCCGACCACCCTT
The DNA here is from genome assembly GCA_033977485.1 of Hydrangea macrophylla. Taxonomy (NCBI): domain Eukaryota; kingdom Viridiplantae; phylum Streptophyta; class Magnoliopsida; order Cornales; family Hydrangeaceae; genus Hydrangea; species Hydrangea macrophylla. Next base: position 83,367,166 of record CM066987.1, read on the forward strand.
CTGCTGATCTGGCTTTGGCTTCTTCCCCGAGCCCTTTTCAGAACTGTCACACTTTCGTTTGGCCCTCAGAGACTCGTCTCCTGCAAGGCTAGCATGCTTAGCCCTCAGGAGTTCCTTGGTATCAATGTATTTCCCAACTCTCTTGGAGCGCTCCACCAGTGTTTTTGGTCGGTCATTGTGGAACGATGTGGAAACTTTGGTGTGTTGAACTCCCGAGCAGAAAGCCATGATTGCGACTGTCTCGTTCAGGTTTTGGATTTACAGCCTCTGTTGATTAAGACGGTCGACGTAATCTTTTAGGGACTCCCCCTTGCGTTGCTTAACGGTCAGCAATTGGGTGTCTGAAAGTGATTGGTCAAGCATTCCCACGAACTGGCCGATGAAGAGCTTACTAAGCATCTTGAAGTCATCCACCAATCGGGGCTTGAGGGAGTAGAAACACTGCATGGTTGGCCCTCTAAAGGTGGTGGGAAAGGCTAAGCATAGTAGCTCATCAACGCTAGTTACCATAGTCAACTGAGCCTTGTAAGACCAGATGTGATAGACCGGGCTTCCCGAACCATCATAGGAATTGAGATACGATTGCTTGAATTTCCTCGGGATGGGAAGCTGGTGATCCGAGTAGAGTAAGGCGATTTAGTTTCGGTATTGGTGTGATCGTGTCTTACATTGCGACCCAGCTACTCAATTTGCTTTTGCAGGTCCGCGATCTGGTCTTTGATGTCTGTTTGATCGGTCTTCTGCCCTGTATCTGATTGGTAGGTTGGGTCGGATGATGAGGCCTCTTCCTCGAAGTACGTTGTCTTCGAGGACTTGACACGACTCTGACTCTAGGTAATCATGTGCTTGAGATCCCCAGGACTCTTGGCTGGGGCATCCCGAGCCTTTTATCCGTGCTCATCCCCTCTGGCAGTGTGCTTGCTATTAATGATATCTCGGGCGTCCCTTGTCTGGCGCGGGCGGCATCGGGCGCGTTGTTGGGTCAGTTCAAGAGCCTGGCTACGTTCGTCATTCCTGAGCCGTCCCCTAGCTGACGGGGATAATGGCTCAGTGTAGGCACGCCTTCAGGGTCTAATCTGCTCCCGATCAGGAGCGCTTTTCTCGGGCTGATCCTCGATCAATGGGAGCTTCTCCTGCCGGTCCAGCAATGCCTCGATCTGTTGCTGGGGTCACTACTGGCCCTCCAAGAGTTGCACGAGAGGTGCGGTAATCTGTTCAGGGGTCATGGAGGCATCCGGCTGCCCAGACTGCAACTCCGCTTGACCCGTCGAGGCAGCGGTCTTCTTACCTTTCTTCGGCACCATGGCTATTAGCTAAAGGTTTATTTTTAAGGAAAATCTATCGTTTCCCACAGACGACCCCAAGATGATGATGCCGAATATTGGTAGGAAAGTTTTGTGAGTAATTTAGAAAGAGAATGACATAATGAATTGTAGGTGGTTAGATGACCTACATCCACGGGTGCGTCGGGGCGCTTGTATTAGCATATCACCGGCAGACTGATGAGCCAACAATGAAGGCGGCACTACCAGAGACCGACTGGGTGTATGTGTGATGAGTGTTTGTATTGCTATTCTCTGGGTTAAGAATGCGATCCCCCTCAATGAGGGTGAGGGACCTCTTTTATAGGTGCAAGAGGCCACTCGTACATGGTAAGTTAATAGATTAGGAAGTCCAATCTAATTGCAATTGATTTACACAAAATTAGGAGAGTTTCCTAAACAGTTTAGGAAACTGCTTGCTCCTTCTATAAGTCTTCTAACCAGAATAGGAAACTGGCTGATTCAGTGATCGACATGCTATGGGGTACGCCTGGACTATACCCACTAAAGGGCCGTCCCGTACTGCACACCCGAGCTATGGCCTTTTCTCGAGCAATTCTTGCGGACAGCTCAGGAAAATTGGGCAGTGGGTACCCTTTCGAGATGATGTGGCGTTTCCTTGTTGTGGTGGTAACTTTAACTTTGACCTGATATTTTTGTCCATATCACAAATTTTATCATGGACTATCATTTCCCATTCTTCACTCATCACCTACTAGGAAAGTATTGTAATTGGTATCATATTACGACTCTAAAATAGATTACCATGCATCTATTGATTTTTTTGTTTCCCTATTTTATAGTTTATATTTTATTTCATGCACAGGAATGTTTTTTTAACAGTATGAAGTGTAGTTTTTTGGGTGAGATTTGTTATATAACCACGTAACAGACTAAAGGTGAGATTTGATGTCACAAAACACATGCTAAATCATATATATATATATGTGTATGTGTGTGTGTGTGTGTATGTGTGTGTGTGTGTGTGAGGAGAGAATAAACTTCATGTTATAGGGTCTAATGTTGAAATGACAAAGTAGTCTTTGGAGATTTATTTATTTTTATTTTTTATTTACAACTGTCCACGAGGTCGGACACAAATACACATGGCATTGTATTAAGTGCTGAGATACAGATAATTAGTTCTTGAATGAACTTGAGCATGGTCTGAATTCGTTAGTGGCTTTAGCCACGAGCAACATCTAGTTTATATTATATTGGAGATTAGTTTTTGATGACTAGAACAAAGAAATACTACTAGAATTGACTAAGAAATCATGAGTAGGATTGATGATTAGGATAGTTGGGATTAGGGGGAAAGATTGAATTAATTTAAAATTTGAATTTCAAAATTGAAACTTTTTTAACTAAACCCCACACCGTCTCTCTTCCTCTTTCTTCTCAATCCCAGGTCCAGCTCAGTCCCCCTTCCTCTGCGTTTCCTCTTTCTTCTCTGTTATTTGTCAAGAGCACCACTACTAGCCACAATATCTTCTAGTAGGTAGTGTATACGGCACCGGAAAGGGCTTCAATGACGCGATGACTGACCTATAGGTGTGGCTACGATCGATAACATTTCCAACTCTTTCCTCTTCAATCTTTTCATCCAATTCTTTCATGTCATCTCATAAGAAGTGATTTGTATCTCATTTAATCTCATAAGCATGGCACCAAAATATCCAGCCAAAGTGCCATATGAGAAAATTTGAGTGCTAATTTCTTTACTACTTTATAAGTTGGATCCAAATTACATTTGCGGGATTCAATTATCATTTGAGAATCAATCATGTTTGGCCACCCAAAATGCCTTAAAAGAAATAAATGAATGATATACAATACATGCTCTGTAAGAAATACATGAATTGCAATATCATCTTGCTTTTTAAACCAATGAGATGGTCGCTTTGTGATTTTAGTTTGGAAGTAAAACCAAGATACCTGTCGCATCCCAAAAATGACTCAGGTGGGACGATGTAAGTGTGGGTTTTGAAGTAGAAGATTTTGCCTTTAAAAAATGAGAGGCCCTTTATTCAATTTTACAGAGTCGTGACCTAATTGGTTTAAAGACGCGTACGCCATCTAGAAGAATTTAAAGTAAAGTAAAAGGCCCATTTAAAATGTATGACTTTGTAAAAATGATCTGCTATGCCAAAGAAAGGGTCAAAGGCTCAGTTATGTTAGGGAAAGGTGTTACACACACCTAAGCATCCCTCGAAAGTACCACACTACTTTGGTGTCATGTCGAATTTTATGTCTAAGTGAAAATGAAATTGTATAAGGAAATGGGAGTTGGGTTTTAGTTTGGTACTACCGAATCCCTCGTGAACTGCCTACGTATCTCGAGTTTGATCGAGAATTAGGTCATGCATAGTTCTCCTGTTTTTCGGGAGGATTTTCAAAAGTGAGGTCAAGTTGTCCTCAAGGCAATGAAGTAAAATGTGGTGCCAGTTATACTCATGGTGAGCTTGAAAGGTGCCATTTATACTCGTGGTGAGCTGACAAATGTGATTAGGGAACTTTAGCCTTCGACGACATGGTCTTGAATTTTGACTAGAGATGTTGCATGGCCAGAAACTTGAGTGCGGAGCTGTGTTGTCCCGAACTTTAGCCAAATATGATTGTTTTGAAAATGTGGGACTTAGTCCTGAGATGTTGAAAATAGGGGATTTAATCCCAGAATAGATTTTGGAAATGTTTGAAAATGTAGGATTTAATCCCATAATATATTTTAAAAACTTGGGACTTAGTCGTAGGACTTAGTCCTAGAATTGGTTTTATAGATGTGGGATTTAATCCCAGAATAGATTTTGAAAATGGGACTTAGTCCCAGGATTGATTTTGAAAATGTAGAACTTAGTCCCAGAATTGGTTTTGTAGACGTGTGATTTAATCCCAAAAATTGATTTTGAAAATGTGTGATTTAATCCTAAAATGATTGTGAAAATGTGGGACTTAATCACATAACTGATTTGAAAATGTGGGACTTAGTCCCAGAAGAGGTCTTGAAAATGTGGGATTTAATCCCAAAATAGATTTGTGCTTCTTTGAAATTTCGGCATTAAGATGACTTAAAATGGGGAAATTGGAAGTGTGGGATATGATCCTAGTTGATTTTAGAAGAAGTGGTGATTTGAAAAAAGAATATTGAAGTAATTTGAATTTCTTGAAATTTCGGCATTATAACGGTGCAAAATAAGAAATTAAAAATTGTAGGATTCGATCAATGTGTTTTTAAAAGTGAACAGTGATCCGAAAATGTTTTAAAAAGTATATATGTGATTGACTTGAGTTTTTCAAAATTTTGACATTATAACGGCATAAAAAGAGGTGGCTCAAATGTGTTTCGTCCATTTTCCCACCCTAATCCCAACTGTGGTAACCCATCTGGTCGAGAAGAGTTTGGATACTGAGGAACGCAAGGGTTTTTTTTTTGGTTTGAAGAAAAAGAAAGAAATATATAAAATTTAGGATTTGAACATTGCTGTTTGAAACCGTGGTTCCATTATGTACCTGAAAGAGACAGACAGATAGAAGAAATAAAAATAATTTTTATTTTTATTTTTTGAAGACAGAAGAAATAAAATGAGAACTTTTCTCTGTTGTTTTCTTTTGAAGAGGGAATAAAATAAGAAAAATATAGTGAAAAGTCCTAATTTACCTACCAATTTTGGAATAGGTACATCCATATTATCTTCATATGAATAGGTCCTAATTTGGTAGATGTTTTTAGTGATTAGTCTATAATCCCCAATTAGGGGATAAATAAATGGATCATTTCACCTTCATTCATGAGTCAGATATATACACACAACAACATACATATACACATATGACAATATATAGATATCTAAATGTACATATTTATAGAAATCATCATGTCCCACAAATTTTACACAACCAGCATATGGAAATAAAATCCCATGATTTTAGTTTTGGGAAGTTATGTATCTGTTATGAATTCTTCAGGCGCCATTTTTGTGGTTTCATTTATATTGAACATCACTAATACAGTCGATTCTATAATAGTCCATAATCCATTCGAATAAGATAACCGTTCATACAATGTAAAATTTCGTACTGTGTTTTATAGTGTGAAATTTCACACTCAACTAATTCATACTCTGTGATTTACAATGTGAATTATACAACTATTTCCTACTGTTGCTACGCTAGAATGTGTTCATTTTCACAGCTTGAATTGTGTAATTCACCAATATATAGTCACATTGGCATGACCTCCAGATTGTGAAATTGTAAAGCATTGATTTTTGGTAATATGAAGAAGAGATTTAGAGCTTGTACAATATTAATCAAAGTAACATATTAATATATTTATTACAATTAAATCGAATCCAATACATTTGCCTCAGTTGTGTCTGTGCCAGCGGCAGTTTTAGTATTCTGCTATACCATTATTGGTCCCAATACATTCGATATAACGACCGATGGTTCCTGTCAGGGAAACAAATAATGTAAATTATTGGCACGTACGCGACGAATTCAAACAATTCTGAAACTATCACTGGCACTGACACTGACACAACTAAGGAAAATGTATTAGATTCAATATAATTGTAATAAATATATTAATTGTTGCGCTCGCTTGAAAGTGGGGAGGGAGGGTTGAAGAAGTGTGTGAAAAGTACGTGAAGGTAGGAGTAGGGCCAGTAAGAGTTCAAAGTCACCACTTAATGTTATTGGGAGTTAGGACCTAACAGAGACAATAAAAGTATCATCGTCAGCCTTTTGAAAACAGTTTGAGAAAAGTAGGCCCTTTAAAAGTGTGACTCTTGAATAGCCATACGAAAACTAGAGTTCTTGAGATGGGTTCGGGGATTCAATTATATCGGGGGAAGGTGTTAGGCACCCTTGAGCATCTGCGGCACATGGTTGTCGATTTTAGTGGTTTTCATAGTAGTAGGGACATTAGTAAGAAATAGTAGAATGTAGAAACAAGAAATTAAACTCGAGCATCCGTAACACGCGGTTGCCGATATATGTATTTTGACTCGAGATGTGTGAAAGATATTTAGAATGTGAGAAAATATAAGAAATGAACTCGAGCATCCATGACACAAGGTTACCGATATACATATCTAGACTCGAGATAAGTGAAAGTATTAAAGTGTGAAAGTGTACGAGAAATGGGCTAGAGCCTCATGACCCGTAGTTACCGATTACGTATCTTGACTCGATATATATTAAGAGATGAATGGTTGTATCCCTAATAGGGGTCACATACGTATCTATCATGCCCCGGAATAGCAAAAATAAAGAAATAAATTTCCTTTTTGGGTCCATAGGGAATGACAGGTGAATGTCACTAATTGTCCACACCACACAGTACTAGTCAACTAGAAGTAACAAGAATAGTAATAATATCAAATTGAGGTGCTGTTTGGCGTAACTTCTCACACAAAAGTCCCTTTTCGGAATGGACTTCTGAAGATGGAATTTTCAAAATGGACTTTTTTTAAAGAAGGATTTGTTTGGCGAATGAGTGTTTTTTTAAATAAAAAGTGCATCTAAATGTGCAAATATGTTTGGTGGCAACTTTTTAAAAGTAAAAACTTATACTTACTTACCAATATTACCCTTAATCATGAATTTAAAACTAAATGGATATAACATATTATAGTATATAATTTTAGACTGCAAAATAGTTAGCTGAAATAAATTAAAAATATTTATCCATAACTATCGTGTCAAATGAACTAAAATTGGGCACCAAAAAAAGAAAAAAAAAGAAAAAAAAAAACACTTTTAATTACAATTTTGGATAAATGACTTATTTTCTATAGGAATTGTAAAACAATAGAGATTGTAAAACAATAGGAATTCGGCTATGCTACATAATTCATGTATGGGGTTTGGATAAAGAGGGTATTAATTATAAAACAAGGGATAAAAGTGTAATTCTGTGTATAAAGCTCCTGACTTCTGGGGAAGTGCAAAAATCACAGTTTTGAGAAGTCAGGATTTTTGACTTCTTGAAATGGGCATTTTGGAGATGCACTTCTTGTCAAGAAGTCCATTCTCAAATCTCACCAAACGAATTTCAATTCTATAAATGGACTTCTTCTTCCAGAAGTCCATTCCCTTTGGTTTCCAAACACCCTCTGAATATATTACAAAAGTTCTAGTTATTACAAATCATCAGAGTGTGCTACATGAAATATAACAGGCCTGAAAGCAACATATGCCCAAGTACCCATTTATAATAAAGTTCAACAAAAATTAAACTAATAACTATCCAGGTCTTCAACTACCATAAACATTGTTATCAGCATAATAGTCTTGTCTATCCTCGCCTCTTTCCCCCGGCACGTCCTCAGCATAGCCTTCCTCCACATATTAACCATCCTGGTAGTATTCGTCACCTGCAAGGTTAGGAACATGGTAGTCTGGATGGGGAATGTCCAAACAATATCGGCAGTCAGCTTACTGAGAGCTGAATGAATATAAACTAATAGGGAACTAGTTATATAATGTAATAACAAGTTATGAAATGAATAAGATATAGTATTACAATAGTATCTTCAACTTTATACAAATGGCGTTACTCAACTTTTATCGTCTTATTATCCTATGACCGATAATCAACATACCTTGACTGAAAGAACAGACTCAATTGTTCACAACTTATAGATACACCATTATTCTGTCCACCGCTTGTTAAGGATATAGACCATCCACCGTATGTCATGGACAACACGTCATTCCATCCCCTGCTTGTTAAGGACATATCACCGCCCATCGCATATCTGGATTTTAACGTTTCAAAGAACAGTATATCAAATCTATTGCCATGACTCGTCGATGTTTACCAGTGATCCCCATCCATCGCTCGCTAAGGATATACCCATCCACTGCTCGTTAAGGATATACATGGATCATCTGGCTATCTCAGGACTGCCTGGTCTTGCCCACGTACCATTCCCAGAATTTATCAAACCTACCTACATTTAGTACTAATAAAAATACATGACCAATCCCATTGTAGCCTGACTACTCTAATTAAAGTAAAACGGATATCGGCTTAATTATGAACAACATAATAACTAATGTTATAACATTAATCCATTATTTACCTTCGTACTTATCTTTGGGATCACATTATCCCTGGTTATACCAATAGTCGCATAATGAAAGTCTGAATTGAAAATCGAACATTCGAACCCCCTAGATAATCAACAAAAGAATTAATCCATATTTTGTAAGTGCCAATCGATTGGGACCAGGGTCCAATCGATTGGGGTAAAAATTGTAACAATTGATTGAGGAAAAATGCAATCGATTGGATCCAAAATAATGCCAATTGATTGGAAAACTATCCAATCAATTGGGTTCTGATTGATGGCAATCGATTGGGAAAAGTTCAATCGATTGGCACTTTGTCTTCTCTAGCAGAATTATGAAATAGCATATATACACATCGTAAGGATGTGTTTGTTACGTCCAATCTTCTTATAAACTCATAAACAATCATATAAAAGGTACCAAGTGAGTTAGAACGTACCTAAGGGTGTGTTTGGGTGTGTGTTTGGCTTTGGAGGCCAAGCTTTCTCTCTCCTCTTTCCTTCCTTCTTCTCTCTATTTCTCTATCTTAGTCTCTTCTCTTTCTCTTCTTCTTTCTATTCTTCTTCTTCTTCTTCTTGTTCTTCTTCTCTGCTCTAGCAGTGTGTGTATGTATATATAGATATATATGTATGTATATATGTATATGTGTATATATATGATATACAATCACTCTCACTCTCTCTCAAAACTGGCCAAACAGACGCAAGGGACTGAAGTGAACTCATATATATATAATTTGAGAGTGCCACATGTCAAACCATGAATCAAAGTTGAAAACTTATCTCTACAGGTGGCAATTGATTGGTACTAATGGCAATTGATTGACATCAGATATTTCAAGGCAATTGACTGAGTAAGATGGCAATCGATTGAGATAGTGCCACGTAATGAATTTATGTCGGTAGTATGGCAATCGATTTGGAAGTATGTCAATCGATTAGTATCCAAAAAATGGCAATCAATTGGGAAGACATGGCAATTGATTGGGACTCAAAATTAACCAAAGGGAAGTTAAAGGTCATACAAGTATATAGGAGTTAGTCTAAAGTCTCATTCATTAATACACACGCCAAAATACAGGCATTACATCATCTACCACTAATTAAAAGATTTTGTCCTCGAAATCAAAGTAAGTAGATTTAAAACAAAAATGGAAACTTCTTGCATATCTCCGACTCTAGCTCCCATGAAGCTTCTCCTTCATCTTGATGCTTCCACTAGAACTTTACTAACAGAATCTCCTTGTTTATGAGCTTCTTGATCCCATGGTCTAGGATCCACACGGGTCCTTCACTAAATGTAACGTTGTTGTTGACTTCAATGTCTTCGAAGTTGATTTCATGTGCCGGGTTGTGAACACATTTCCTTAGCATACTAATGTGGAAAATGTTGTGCACTCTGGCTATATTCGGTGGCAACGCAAGTCGATAAACAACTTTCCCAACACGTTCCAGAATCTTGAATGGTCCGATGAATCATGGCGATAGCTTGCCTCTCTTCTGTCTAAATCTGGAGATGCCTCGAACAGGTGAAACTTTAAGTAGCACATGGTCTTTAATGGCAAACTCTAAGTCTTTGCGTCGCTTATCAATATAACTCTTATGTCTGTTCTGAGCTGCCTTCATCTTCTCACGTATGTTCTGGATCTTCTTGCTTGTTTCTCGTACTATTTTTGGCCCAAAAAGTTGATTATCTTCGACTTTAGCCCAACATAGTAGCAATTGCCTACAATAATAGTTACCATTCTCATGCTTGTATGGTAACTATTGTTGTAGGCGAACTCGATCAGCGGCAAGTGCATCTCCCAAGAACTCTAAAAATTGATAACACAAGCACGTAGCATGTCTTCCATTACTTGATTGACTCGTTCAGTTTGGCCATCAGTCTATAGGTGAAAAGCTAAACTAAAGTTCAGTGTTGTTCCCATCGTTGTTTGGAGACTCTTCTAGAACTCTATAGTAAAGCGTGAATCTCAATCTGACACTATCAAAATGGGCACGCCATGTAGTTGCACGACCTATTGAATATACATCCGGCTCAAATGTTTGACTGGATACATCATGTTGTATGCGATAAAATGCGCAGTCTTCATAAGTCAATCCACAATTACCCAAATAGTGTCGTGGTTCTGCTGAAACTTCGACAAACCTACCACAAATCAATAGTTATGTGTTCCCATTTCCATTGGGGAATCGGTAGTGGCTTTAGAAGTTCCAATGGTTTCTGGTGTTCTGCCTTTACTTGTTTACAAGTAAGACACTGAGCTACATACTTAGCTACTTTTTTCTTTATTCCTTCCCACCAAAAGTTCTTATTCAAGTCCTTGTACATCTTAGTATCTCCAGGATGAACTGTCATTCATGGATTATGTGCTTCATCTAATATTTTTTTCCAAAGATTTTTTTTGTCAGGTACACAGAGTCTACCTTTACATCGTAAGGCTCCATCTATTCCAGCACTCCAAACCTCTGGTTCCTTTGCTTACATCTTGGCGAACCATAGCTTCAAATCTTCTGTTGTCTGTTGAACTTCTAAGATATGACTGATCAAAGTTGGCTGTACCATAAGACATCCAAGATGTTGTCCTTCAGTGGACTGCATTGGCTGAAGATCAAATTCGCTAATACTTCCAATGCTTTCCATTCTCGAATCAGTAATACAACAATTACAAGTCGAGGTTGACGACTCAAATCATCAGCTACAACATTTACTTTACCCAGATGATCTTGTAATGAAAAGTCATAATCCTTGAGCAACTCCATCCATCTTCATTGTCACATGGTTAACTCCTTTTAAGAGACCAAATACTTTAAGCTCTTATGATTGGAAATAGATCAAATGTTTCCCCATAGGGATAGTGTCTCCATATCTTCAAAGCAAACACTATCGCTACTAATTCCAGATCATGCGTAGGGTAGTTCTTCTCATGTACTTTCAACTATTCGGATCCATACGCAATCACATGGCCATCTTGCATAAGCACACACCCAAGTCCTTGGTGTGATGCATTACTGTAGATTACATACCTTTCTCTCCTCCTGGGTATCACAAGTACCGGCGTAAAAGTCAATAATTCCTTTAATTCGTGGAATGCACTTTCATGCTTATCTGTCCATTCATACTTTATCTTGTTCCTTGTCAAATTCGTCAATGGGCTTGCAATCTTGGAGAATGCCTCGATAAATCTCCGATAATGTCCTGCTAAACCAAGAAAACTTCTAACTTCTGTTGCATTGGTCGGTCTGTTCCAGCTCAGGACTACATCAATCTTAGATGAGTCTATAGAGATATTGTCCTGGGAGATCACTTGTCCCAAAAATTTGACTTCTTGTAGCCAAAATTCACATTTACTAAACTTCGCATATAACTTAATATCTTGAAGTGTCCATAAAGTAATTTGTAAGTGTCCTTTATGTTCCTCCTCTGTCCTTAAGTAGATTAGGATGTCATTAATGAACACTATAATGAATTGATCCAAATATGATCTAAATACTCTATTCATTAAATCCATAAATACTACTGGCGCATTAATCGGAAAGGCATAACAAAAAACTCATAATGCCCATATCTCATCCTAAATGTAGTCTTCGACACATCCTTCAGCCGAACTAGTAACTGATGATATCATGAACGTAGATCAACCTTTGAAAAGATCCTTGATACTTGTAACTAGTCAAATAGATCATCTATTTGAGGTAGTGCATAGCGATTCTTGATCGTAACCTTGTTTAACTCCCTATCGTCTATACAGAGTCGAAGTGTTCCATCCTTCTTCTTCATAAATAGCACCGATGCTCTCCCATGCGACGTACTCGAGCTAACAAATCTTAAATCTTCAAGTTACTGAACTTGCTTCTTTAATTCCATCATCTCAGTTGGCGCCATCTGATATGGAGTCTTAGATATCGATAATGTGCCAGGTACTAGTTCTACACAGAAAATTATTTCTCTCTTCAGTGGAAGTCCTTTAATATTCTGGAATACCTCTTCGAAATCCTGTACAGTAGCAATCTAATCCATCATGAGTTCTATACTTGTACTCCCAATTATAGCTAAATAACTTGTAAGAAATATGTTGCTCGTCGGTTAACACCAGAATCTGATCATTTGTCATCCTGGTTTTGGAAATACAATTCTCCTAGTAGGACAATCCAAGTTGGCTCCATACTTGGTACCTCATCCTCGGATGCAATCGATCCTGCTGGTGGTGCTTTATCCTCGGATGCAATGTCCATCTCTATAGGTGGATCATCCTCTACTGGTGCAGCAAGTCCTCCAACTACCACTCCAATATCCCAATCCTCCACCATCATCTCATCAATGTCCATATCCTCAATACCGAATGCTGGCTCGGCAATGTCAGCGACTATCTCGGCAAATCCTCCAACTACTGCCATAACCTTTACTATCTCGGCCTGTCCTACAATGAATCCCTCTGGCTATGCAACTATCTGTGCTACCCACTCAGCTGCCATATTTACAATGGCTACTATGTGTACTATAGGTCCTACTGGTAATACAGGTACCACAGGTATCTCAAGTGCAATGATCTCCTTGTCAAGAATTTCCTCCTCGGCTACCTCAACCATCTCATCGTCTCTTATCACATCATCCTCCAAAATTGCCACATCCTCCTCAGCTACATCATCTACATCAACTGGCTCTGGATCCTCCGGATCATCCTTTGGGTCATTTGCTGGAGCATACTCTGGCTCTTCAGGATCATGCTTCAGCTCCTCGTCATCCAGAATTAGCTATAGCTCTGGTTCTAGATCTTTGAGTTAGAAACACTTTCCCATTGGTTTCATTCAGTTCCAACAGTTCGATGTTCAACTAAAAATCTATAATAAAAAACAGATTGTGAACTCACTGCACATTGGGTTAATTCACTTCATTCTTATCAACTTAGACAAGCAAGCCATGGAATTTGGGCTTGTCTAAAGCTAATTCTCCTACCATTTGATGGTCATTGGACACTAAAGATATTCATGCTTGTAAATTTCAAAGAAGTACGGAGGAATTTCATGAAACTTAGTCATAACAAACCTCAAACCATGAGGGTAGGTTTGGGTCCATTAGCTAAACATTCTAGTATCAACCTTAGTCGCTTCATGGATCATAAGATTACAAAGAGATTAGGGGATTTCAAACCAAGAGATTCAAGTAAGGCACTGAAAGCCTTATGAATCTAAGGGATGAACACAACAAATGAAAAAGGAAATTAAAGAACTCAATGCATACCATAATTAAATTTGAACAAAGACTATTTATTCTAAAGTTTTTCCTCCAAAGTATCCTCAACTTGGTGATTTTGGAGAACTCCCAAAGACTAATCAAGCTCTTCCACTCTAATTCTACTCAAATACCCCTTAAACCTTCTCAAAACTTACTTCGAATTGTGTTTAAGAAAGTCTTTTTGAAGTTAAGATGAAGAGAACACTAATATAACCCTTAATATTTAAAGAAAATCCAACTTTTTGTAAGTGGATATTCATCCTCTATTTACAGACAATTTTAGAGGGGTATTTCAGTCATTTCAGGACAGAAAACCCTAATTCAGGCGTCCTTTTGATAGTACAAAATGTGCTGTTTTACAGCTGTCTGTTACAAAAACACGACACTCAATGGAGATGGAAGCGGCACTCACTGAATGGCGGAACGACACTCAGTGATTGCCTTTGCAGCATTCACTGAATGCCAATGCAGCACTCAATGAATGCCGCAATCAAGTGCCGTTCTGCCTCTTTTTTCTTTTTTTTTTCTTTCATCATCATTTTTTGATTTTTATTTAGGTTAGAGAGTCTTTCGAAGAGCTTGAACCATCTTTGGGAAGTCCTAGATTATCCGGACATTGTTATCATCGAATCTTGGAGGTGTCACTCCCCTTATCTCGACGTTTGGTCAAAATTGGGGTGTCTACAGTTTGCCCCTCTTTGACGGAGCTTGTGGAGCAATGCAATCCACAAGTGAACATCGAAGCCTGTGTGAAGACAAGCCTTTGACTAAACAGTCAGGTTCGGGTAAAAATAAAATGCGTTGCGAAAAGAAAGCCATCGCGCAACAAAATTCCAATTGGTCGTGCTCCATGATGAGCTGCATGCATATCCCATCAGGAATCAGACCAAGACGTAGTTCGGACAGGAGTCAGGCATATGCAAGCGCAAGTAATCATACGGATGAATGCTCCTATCCTGTCATGATGCACATGCTCATGCAATGGTACTTTTCAAATAGACTCGACCGAGCAAGTGTCATGTCTTCTCCATATGTGACGCACATTCCATGATGCGCTTAGCCAGAGAAGATTTACCAAATGTTGACCGATGCGAAGATTCGTTTGCAAGGGTCGAGAAAATGTATTTCTAAATTCCCGAAATGAGGGTTAATGCAAATTTGTTGCGAGAACCGAGAATGCAAATCTGTTACACTCTCAAACAAAGGATCAACGTAAATCTATTACGAGGATCGAGAATATAAATCTGTCATATTCCCAGAACGAGGGTTAACGCAAATCTATTGGGAGGACCGAGAATGCAAATCCGTTAAATTCTCAAACAATGGATCAACGTGAATCTGTTACAAGGACTGAGAATGCAAATCCGTTACATTTTCGGGACGAGGGTTAACACAAATCTATTGCAAGAAGCGAGAATGCAAATCCATTACACTCTCATACAAAGGATCAACGTAAATCTGTTACGAGGACCGAGAATGCAAATCCGTTACATTCTTAAACAAAGGATCAACATAAATTTGTTACGAGGATCGAGAATATAAATCCCTTATATTCTCGGAATAAGGGTTAATGCAAATCTGTTGTGAGAACTGAGAATGCAAATCCATTACACTCTCAAACAAAGGATCAACGTAAATCTGTTACAAAGACCGAGAATATAAATCCGTTACATTCTCAAATAAATGATCAACGTAAATCTGTTACGAGGATCGAGAATATAAATCCGTTATATTCCCGGAATGATGGTTAACACAAATTTGTTGCGAGAATCGAGAATACAAATCCGTTACACTCTCAAACAAAGGATCAATGTAAATCTATTACAAAGATTGAGAATATAAATCCGTTACATTCTCAAACAAAGGATCAACGTAAATCTGTTATGAGGATCGAGAATATAAATCCGTTACATTCCCAGAATGAGGGTTAATGCAAATCTGTTACAAGAACCGAGAATGCAAATCCGTTAAACTCTTAAACAAAGGATCAACGTAAATCTGTTACGAAGATCGAGAATATAAATTCGTTATATTCCCAGAACGAGGGTTAACACAAATCTATTGCAAAAATCGAGAATGTAAGTCTGTTACATTCCCAAAAGTGGGGCAACCATATTCAGGTTAATTGGTAGTCAAGCAGACTCAAATCCCAAAAACAGGAGTCAAAAGACCCAAATCTAGAGTTGGGAGTCAAACAGACTCAGAGAATCTTTTCATTTTCCAGAGTCAATAGACTCAAATTCTTTTTAATTTTCCAAAATTTTGGAGTCAACAGACTCATTTTTAATCCAACCTTTTCAACAAAAAATTTTGGGACTCGGTCAGACCCCGATCCAAATCTTTTCCAAGCCAAGAGTCGGTCAAACCTCAATTTATTCACTTTCAAGATCAAGAATCAAATTATGCTTTTAATCCAGATCAATCTTCGAAATCATGAGTCAATCAGACCCTACTTTAATTTGAATTTCAAAATTTGAAATTAAATACAAGAAGAATCTAAATTTCCATTTTTTTTGACATATCAGGAGTCAAAAGACTAAAATATTTCACATTCTTGCAAAAAAAAGTGTTACATGGACTCAAAACTTTTTGCGACACAAGAGCTGGTTGCCTTGTTTATTACTTTTAGGGACCGAAGTGCAAAAAGAAATGCAAAATTCTGGGGCTTGAATGCAAATCTTGGGACCCAATTTCAAATTTTGGGGGTAACAAAATATCTTCTAAACGACTTAAACGCGGCATACGCTCGAAAAGAGCGACAGTCCGTGACTGCCGTACAGCACTCACGGAGTGCCGCTGTGGCACTTGGTGAGTGCCGCACGATAGCTAATCAACTGCCGTGCACGAAAAACCAAGTGCCGCATTTGAGCAGCAGTGGCTTATACCGAGAATTTCATTTCAATTCCATTCACTCTCTCATTTCTTCTCTCGTGAATTCGTCTGGAGAAATTTTTTTCTTTTCTTTCTTCTTGCTTAGATCGATCTACCAGGGCTATCAGGTTAGTTTCTCATGATCGGAACTCAGTTAATCTATTTTATTTCGTTGTTTTTCTGAACTTTCGTGAATCTAACACGCGAATTTCTCTCTTTCTTTGACAGATTATGGCGAGCGGTTCTGGCAGTCGGAAGAAGGCCAAGTATCGGGCCACTCCTCATCCCGACCCTACGTTCTTGCTCAGGGACCCGGATGCGCACTTATCCGTCCGCGTGTTCAAGCGCGAGGTATACACGCCTCTCCCTTTCTTTTCTTGTAATCCTTCTTTTTTCGTATGAAATTCATGAATGCAATGTACAATCAACACAATTTTAAATGCCCCATTTCAAATGCAAATGCTATGCTTGTAGCGCTTTCGAGCGTTTTGAATGCTTTAACCAATGATTATTCAATATCGTATCCTTTATTTTATTTCCTATGAACTTTATGAATGCGGAGGCAAAATTCCATATATATATAAAAAAAGAACACTATACTTTATGAATTCTTGGGTGTTCTGCCTGTAGCTGCTAATATTTAAAAAAAAATTTTAAAAGATTTTTTGAATGTGACGCATGCCAATCAAAGCCTTGTATATCCCTCATGAATAAAGACCATTATGCTTATGAATTTTCCGAACGCTACATCCACCTCTTTACTTAGTTTGACTTGGGTACTTTTTGGGCCGACATTTCTTTTAAATCTTTTCTTACGAGACTCGCGATTTCGACATGTGCTACTATTTTATTTTTTCTTTTTCAAGAATATGAACGTTATATATATTTTTTTAAAATCTCCTTTTTCTTCCTTTTTTATTATTCATTCACCCTTTATTATCACCCTTTCTTATTATTCTGCAAATGATGCCGAAAATTTACACGAATACAACAAGCGCCATGCTTGAGAAATTCTTGCGAGTATTCCAGATTACTCTTTTTTCTTTTTTACTTCTACTTTTCATTGCTTGCCTCTTCTTTTTTTTTGGTTCGTTTACTAATCTTGAATCTTTCAACTTTTGCAGCTGCCGAAGGACGTGCTAAAAGGGCACGGCAGCATGGCTCACGGCTTCGCCTAGTACGGGGAGTTGAGTGAGACTGTGCAGGGATTTGTTAGGGCTGCCGGTTTTGGGGACTTCGTCAAATTTTTGACGAAGAGCTCCAATGACCTGTGACAGATTCACGCATTGGCCGAGCGGTGGTGGGATACCACCAACACCTTCCACTTTCTGTTTGGGGAGATGACGATGACTCCCCTCGACTTCAGCATGATTATGGGGATTAACACGACTAAATAGTTGTGTGCTCTTGTGCAACACCCAAGTGTAGGTGATCGTGCAAGTAATACTGGATAAGTCTAGGTCGATCCCACAGGGAAGGAATAGGGAGAATGTCTACTAAGTTACAACCTAAAGAAAAGGAAAAGAAAATAAGAATGTTGGGAGTGGATGTTCTAACGAATCCTAATTAATTAAATTAAACTGTATAATAAACTAAACATAAAGAAACATAACTAATTAAATAAATAAACTAAAGGTGTTGGAAATACGAGAATCCACATTAATCCTAACCATGTACCATGCATATTCATTAACGCTCTATGGAGTACATCCCTTTTCAGTATTTCGTATTTTTCTAAAGATAAAGAATCAATAGCCCTTTCATGACCGGGACTACATCATCACAAGTGATTTAAAATACTTGAAAGACAGTTTAAAACAATGGTAATTACTTGCACTCTAAATGGTGTATCATTCAAAGTGGTTTTCAAAAGTCATTGAAGAAAATAGCCTTAAGGCTTTAAGTTCTAAAAACTGTTGTGACAAACTGAGCTTATAGGGACAATTTGATGACAGATTTTCAAAACAGAAAGTCATGGAATACTTAAAAGAATCATCTCAGGATTTAACATTTTCGATCGATCGAAGCGCTCTCGATCGATCGGACATCATCATCCTTCAATCGATCGAAATGCCTTCGATCGCTTGACTATGGCCCTGGCTCGATCGATCGAAATACCTTCGATCGATCGAGCCCAAGGTTCCTAACGATTGCATGGAAGAGGTTGGAAATCAATGTTTCATCACATATTCCCAACGTCTAAACTACGAAAACATGATTAAACTAATTCAGAAATAACAAAACATAGCAATCATTAACATCTCAAGCAATAAACAATGAAACAAAGAAAAGGAGAAGAAAAACCTGGAAACAATCAGATTATAACTTGTAATAAAGTTGAATCTTCAATAATCTTGAGAATAACAATGGAAAAGATGAAAAATAACATGAATCTAACCTAACCTACTCCTAATCTAACCCTAAAACTACCCTAGCTTTCTGGAGCGTCCTCACTTCGTCTGGCATCAAAACGACTTATATATAGGGTTCCCACAGAGTTTATACAACTTTTGGGTGAATATAAAGTTCGATCGATCGAGCTTAGTTCGATCGATTGAACTCTACTCAATCGCTTGAACTCTTCTGATTTTGACAACTCTGCGCACCGATGGGAGAATGGCCATAACGTTTTACTCGGACCTCGGATTGACCTCCCGTTTACGGCCACGCGACCGTAACTCAAAGATCTACATTTTATATCTCTGGGAAAATCTTCCAAATCTGAAGTCTTCATTGTCAAAATTGGCGTGTTCTCAGCTGCTTATGTTATTCTCTTCACCAGAATCACTTTTCTTTAGCTCCACTTCATTGATTTGCATTCTTATACCTATAAAACAACGCATAAACATATATTTAAGCATTAACACAATAAAAAGAACATTGTTGTTAGAATGCACCTAAATATAGGGACTTTGGGGATAAAAGTATGCATAAAGGACCATATAATACGCTATAAACATGCACTTTTCACCTCGAATCACACCCCCTAACTAGCTCGTTGCTAGTCCCTAGCAATGAAGCGAACTACAACAGTGTTTATTTAAACTCTAAAAATTGAAAATAAAAGAAAATATAAATCCTAAATCACTTTCGCAGGAATCGCGATTGCATTTAGCGTATGAACAAGCCTTTAAACCCCTAGGTTCCCCCTAGTGGACGAGTGTTGTCTCGTGAGGGTTTGCAGTGAATCTACCCACAAAATTCATGTTATTGGTAATGGTTCTAGTTTAAATGTTTTCAAGAAATTTTTCCTCTCTCATTTAGCAATATAGTTAAGCTCAACAGTCTTATGAAACTCTCTAGTAAGCCATAGCAATGCAATACACAAATTACAGTTAATCTACTATCAAAGTCATTAGAATGTTCCATACCTATTAATCTTCAAGTATGTGTGTGAATGGACAACCAAAATACAAAACTTTAATTTCAAAGCTTGCATAACCTAAGATACTATCAAGACGTTCATTTTGACTCAACTCTCACCGGGATTACACTCTCAAAATAAAATCACTCCGAATTAGGTGTAATAATTGTCACTCACGATATGGAAGCTATAAAGAGTAAATGTAAATGGAATCTAATGCTTCTCATATCTAAATAGAAAAACGGACATTTTATAGTGCAAAAAGTCTCATGAAAGGATACTTTTCACTAGAAGAGCGAGATACCGTGGAGAACCCTCTCATTACCTTAACTTCAAATCCAATTACTTAAAATCATTAGGACTTTGAAAAAGAGGTGTTAAGTGAAAGAAGAAAGAGGCTCGTGATATTCAACTGGGTTAAAGGATGCGATTGGAATGTCTATTACAACTTTTTAAACTTTCCCACATCTCCAATCTCTCTCTTGTCTTTTTTTTTTCTTTTCTTTTTATCCTTTCCCACACACTTCTTTTTGTTGTTATTTTTTTTCTTTTGTAACAACCATTGGCATTTTTTTTTCTTTTCATGCTTTTTTTCTTTTTTTCTTTATTTATTTTCATCATTTTTTTTTCTTTGCCAACTTTTCCTTATTCACACTGCCAAACTTCTTGTCAAGATAACACATTCCAATCACTCTTAAATGAAGAACTGAGGCTTGAACTCCTAGTTTGGAGTTAAGTATAGACTTTAGGATTGTGAGGACAAGGCGATTATGATAAGCTCAAGTGGTTAAGTAAATGAATATCATGATAGTAAGCCAAGGCTGTATTATATATGTATGTTCAAAAGATGGCCTAAATAATCTTCTAAGTTCATAGGATTATTCATTTTAGTAAATTCAAGAGCTCTAAATTTGGTAAATCCTGAACGTTCTCTTCTAGTGATCAGTCAAAATGAAGAAAATTGAGACTTTCAACGAATTAATACGCTTTTTAAAAAGTAAGAGTAATTTATAAAACCCTAAAAAATAAAGAATGTCACAAAAGCTCACTTGAGTTATTAGTCTCCACTACAGTCTCTCAAGTCACCTAAGCTATGCTTACTAATCCATTTTAGCTATGTACAAGGTTGTCACAACGTGCTCAAAGTTGTTTGAAGATTAAAAGGCATAAAATATACTATAACTAAGATAGTAAACAAACTACTATAGTGTATTACATACTAAAAACATACAGAAAATAACACTAATGCATCATAACTAACTACATTAACTAAGAGAGAAATACAAGAACCATTAAAAATTTTAATTTTTTTTTGCAATTTGATTTACTGAGTCATGTTGCTAAGCAGGTGTTTTGACATTAAAGTATAAAAAGAAAGAAACGAGGCATGCAATGACTCACTCCCCCCAACTAAAACTAAACATTGTCCCCAATGTTCTAAACTAAGCACATGGACATATAAAGTAAAGCGAGAGAAGGAAGGATGTTACCTCGAGGCATTAATATCCAATTTTTTTTTTATATGTTACCTGCAAAATCATTAGTAGCAACAAGGAAAAATAGAGAAAGAGTATAATACAACTACTCAGTAGATAAATTCGGCTAATCAATATTTTTTTTTTCTCATAAAGTAATAAACGAAACTTTTGAGGATCTTCCCAATGAAATAATTTAACAGTGAAAAGAATGTCAGGATCCTCATAAAATTGCAACTCCCCCCAACTAATGTCAGGCTCAAGGTCAGAGGAGATGATGCAAAACCTATGGCTTCCAAATTTGTTGTGGACAGTTATAAGAGGTATACCACACTTTTTATGAATTATACTCAAAAAATAATCGTTGGTGTTGGTATTTTCTATAACGGCCTCTATTTTAATACTAGGAGGTGGCCACGGTTCGATAAAAGGGGTAGGGTCTAAGTGATGTTCTAATTTAGCTTCATTACCCTCCTCTTATATTAGAACAGAATCTATAGAGATATGATCATATGAATGGGATTTCTGTTCCATGTAAATAGTTTTGGACTGGACTTGGATGAAGCTATCTATTTGGGCCTCTATGTCATTATTACTCAAGAAGGTCAAGCAATCTAGCAGATTACTAGCTTCTTGTTGAAGTTTAAGATCATATAACGTGGGCCTAATATTTTCCAAGTCCTCTCTCACACAATTTTGAAATTTAGAATTTTGTGAAAAACATGTGCTAGAATCCTTACCATCCTCTTCTACAACACATTCATTTTGTTCAATATTGGGGTACACATGACTTTCACACTCGGGATGAGAGCTTTGATTAATAGAGAGGATAGGTGATGGGAAACTTGGTGACACCACCTCTTCGGCCGAAAGAGGTGAGGGTTCATGAATATCACATGAATCTAAATCGAATTTAGATTTTTCAATTATATCCTCCCTAGGGTCACTATTAAAGCTAGGGAAAGAGTCAACAGGGGACTCCTCCTTTCCTAGTTGCGTGTAATCACCTAAACTCTCATCATCGTTTATAACCTCATTCTCATCCTTGTAACTCTCCTCACTATATATGTCATCTATAGAGGTTCCCTAGACGAAGAGATTGTGCAACTTTATCAAGGCAGTGAAGGAGTTGGTGTCTGGGGTTGCATATTGAGGAGAAGATGGTTCTAC
Source organism: Hydrangea macrophylla (assembly GCA_033977485.1). Taxonomy (NCBI): domain Eukaryota; kingdom Viridiplantae; phylum Streptophyta; class Magnoliopsida; order Cornales; family Hydrangeaceae; genus Hydrangea; species Hydrangea macrophylla. The sequence goes on from CM066987.1 coordinate 83,389,683, forward strand.
AACTTCATGCTCAATGGTTTGGTTTTGGAGTTCAGACATTATTAGACACCCGTCATTATACTCCAATTCCATTCCATTATTAGTGTCTTGAAATTTAGGTTGTAGTGTTGAAGGATTGGTATAGTCTTCTAAAGGTTGGCTAGCATATGCTTGTTGATATCTAGTTTCTAATTTATCAAGTGCACTATCTAGCCTTTTCATTTCACTAAGCAGCAATTTTAACATACCATTATCCTCAACTTGGTTATTCTCCTCATTATTACTATATGAAGTTTCGCCCCATTGTTGTTGGTGATAGTCCCCTTCCCATTGAGTTTGTGGACAAGACTCGCCAAAGGGAAAGTCTTGGTACGTTTGGTAATCGTGGGAACTATTACTATATCCTATATTATTATTTTGGTTATAGCCCCATTGCGATTGATAGAACTCCCCATGTGGAGGTTCTTGATACGTTTGATAATATGGGGGACTACAACTATTGTTTTCCCATTGTGGTGGTTGGTAGCACTCGGGTTGATAATCTACGTCATATGTGGGTGCTTGCCAACTTGGGGGATAATTATTTTGATTTTCAAGTGTGTACCTATTGGTGGCATTTGTGTTGTATGGAGGGTAATATGGATAAGACATATTTATCCAAAAAAATTTTTAAACAATAAAATTTTTATTTATTTACTTGTGAGAGAAAAAGTCCAAAGTTTTTATTAATTTTTTTTTTACTTAAATTTTTTTTTCTTTTTTTTTTTTTTTGTATTTTTTGAAAAATAAAAAAAAAATTGAAAATAACTTAGTAAAATCCTAACCTAGTTGCCTTCCCCGGCAACGGAGCCAAAAACTTAACACGACTAAATAGTTGTGCGCTCTTGTGCAACACCCAAGTGTAGGTGATCGTGCAAGTAGTACTGGATAAGTCCAGGTCGATCCCACAGGGAAGGAATAGGGAGAATGTCTACTAAGTTACAACCTAAAGAAAAGGAAAAGAAAATAAGAATGTTGGGAGTGGATGTTCTAACGAATCCTAATTAATTAAATTAAACTATATAATAAACTAAACATAAAGAAACATAACTAATTACATAAGTAAACTAAAGGTTTTGGAAATACGAGAATCCACATTAATCCTAACCATGTACCATGCATATTCATTAACTCTCTATGGAGTACATCCCTTTTCAGTATTCCGTATTTTTCTAAACATAAAGAATCAATAGCCCTTTCATGACCGGGACTACATCATCACAAGTGATTTAAAATACTTGAAAGACAGTTTAAAACAATGGTAATTACTTGCACTCTAAATGGTGTATCATTCAAAGTGGTTTTCAAAAGTCATTGAAGAAAATAGCCTTAAGGCTTTAAGTTCTAAAAACTGTTGTGACAAACTGAGCTTATAGGGACAATTTGATGACAGATTTCCAAAACAGAAAGTCATGGAATACTTAAAAGAATCATCTCAGGATTTAACATTTTCGATCGATCGAAGCGCTCTCGATCGATCGGACATCATCATCCTTCAATCGATCGAAATGCCTTCGATCGCTTGACTATGGCCCTGGCTCGATCGATCGAAATACCTTCGATCGATCGAGCCCAAGGTTCCTAAAGATTGCATGGAAGAAGTTGGAAATCAATGTTTCATCACATATTCCCAACGTCTAAACTACGAAAACATGATTAAACTAATTCAGAAATAACAAAACATAGCAATCATTAACATCTCAAGCAATAAATAATGAAACAAAAAAAAGGAGAAGAAAAACCTGGAAACAATCAGATTATAACTTGTAATAAAGTTGAATCTTCAATAATCTTGAGAATAACAATGGAAAAGATGAAAAATAACATGAATCTAACCTAACCTACTCCTAATCTAACCCTAAAACTACCCTAAACTGCTGTTTTTCGCGTTCTGGAGCATCCTCACTTCGTCTGGCATCAAAACGACTTATATATAGGGTTCCCACAGAGTTTATGAAACTTTTGGGTGAATATAAAGTTCGATCGATCGAGCTTAGTTCGATCGATCGAAGGTTCGATCGATTGAACTCTGTTCAATCGCTTGAACTCTTCTGATTTTGACAGCTCTGTGCACCGATGGGAGAATGGACATAACGTTTTACTCGGACATCGGATTGACCTCCCGTTTGTGGCCACGCGACCGTAACTCAAAGATCTACATTTTATATCTCTGGGAAAATCTTCCAAATCTGAAGTCTTCATTGTCAAAATTGGCGTGTTCTCAGCTGCTTATGTTGTTCTCTTCACCAGAATCACTTTTCTTTAGCTCCACTTCATTGATTTGCATTCTTATACCTATAAAACAACGCATAAACATATATTTAAGCATTAACACAATAAAAAGAACATTGTTGTTAGAATGCACCTAAATATAGGGACTTTGGGGATAAAAGTATGCATAAAGGACCATATAATACGCTATAAACATGCACTTTTCACCTCGAATCAGGGATCCCATTCTCTTACGATACCTAGATGTAACCCGCGAGTGGGGTAGGGTGCAGGAGCTTCTTGGACTGGTCCCAGAGGAGCCCTTGGTTACGGCCAAGTGGTTTATGGACACTTTCAGAGGCCGGCAGGGTTTTACGGACAAGCAGATGGCTCGAGGTTTCATTATGTATATGCTGGGGTGCTCTCTGCTGAGTACCAAGGGAGATCGGATTTCTGTGACGCTGTTGGGGTCTTTAGAGCGTATGGATCAGATATACCGGTATGACTGGGCCGCGGCAGGATTAGGCATTCTGTACCAGCACATGGGAGAGATATCCCGGGATCGCCCAGCCTATACTGGTGGCTACTGGAGGGCTTGGGAGGTATACTTCTTATCTTTTATTAATTTCCAACCCTGAATTAAATTCTATTTCAAATTTCTTTACTCATGATTCTCAAAACTTATGCTCTTCTCTCTTTCTTGCAGATTTGGTCCCATGAGTACTTGCATATGATGTCGCCTGATACGTGGCCGGCGAACGCCCTCATCATGCCCCAGGGGCTAAAGTGGGCGAAGGATCGGGTTGGGAGAAAGACCGGGGCTCATGATTTCGTCTCGTTCAGGAACTTCTGAACGAATCTACGAGAGCCGCACGTCCGATGGCAGCCCTGGCTTGACGTGCTTCCCGAGGCCTCCCAGGGGATATGGGAGTCGGCTGGGTATGACCCACAGCAGATCTTGCTGGTCGACAGAGGCTCGGGCATGGTACCTGGGAGAGAGGGTGACTAGACAGTCACTAGCGGCTAAGTCCTTCTTTGTGCCACATCCCCCGTCTGAGTCTATGAGAGCTGCGGATACCCTCCAGGGTCCCGCACTCATAGTTTCCCTAGCCAGATTGTCTCTTCAGGGTTTTGTGGAGCCTCCAGAGGGATACGCAGCTTTCTGGGTTGCGAAGCTGATGGGGAACTTCCCCCTGATGGAGGTGACCAGGGTAAGTTTCTTTTAGTCTTTCAAACTTTCTTTCAATTTCTAAAATATGTGTGTTTATCTCCTTATTGGTTTCATTCTTCTTTGCAGCCCATTCCTGCTGTAGCTCGGGCTCTGACTCTACTGCCTTGGGATTGGAGCCTCAGGACGGTCTCTTATGGTGAGCAGACCACTACTACGGTCCCCAGGTATCAGGCGGGTGCTCCTACCATTCTGCTCCAGTATGACCATGTCCCATGGGACTATGCGGAGGAGGGCTTGCTCTACGCTCACAGCGTCAGAGAGTTGATCTATGGCAGAGAGTGGAGGGTAACTTTCTAAATCTTGCTTTTTGTTTTAAAACTGTAGTTTTATTCTGACATTCTAACTTTTCTTCCTTTGACTCAAGCTGACGGGGCGCAAGCAGCTGCTGAGGTTCACACGAGAGCTCTGGTAAAACAAATGCTCCTTTTATTTTACTTTTAGCTTTCCAATAAATTCTATTATAACCTGGTAATTCGATTTGTTCCCTCCGCCCAGGAGGAACAGGTTAGGGCTTTGTCCCGACAGGTGGCAGTGCTCCAGTAGTGGCTTCAGCAGTTTGGCATCCCTTTCAGCGATGCCCCTAGAGGTAGTGGCACCGGACGTGGTGGAGGCAGTGGTGAGGGCACTAGCAGCGGCAGAGGTGGAGGCAGAGGTGGAGGCAGAGGAGGAGGTGGTCATGGTAGGAGCGGCACAGAGTCAGAGGAAGAGCCTCTCAGACGCATCACTCGCCAGACCCGAGGCCGGGGCCGGGGCTGATCACTCTATTTTCCTTATGTTTTGAGTGTTTTTGGAGAGGACTCATACTGTTATTTGGATGATTGTATATGCACATACTTATTCTTGATGACGGCTTCAGGATAGCCGGTAGGATAGGCACTTGCATTACCTTTATTATCATTATTCTTTTTCTTTTCGTCGCTGCTCACCGTATGTGTGACCATAGCTTGGTGTGTTTATTTTTACTGAACTCTTGCCGTATGTGGGACCATAGCTTGGTTCCCCGTTTATTTTGACTTTGAATTCTTCTATCTCATTTATTTATTTTGAAATGAATGGACGAATGAATGAATGAATGAATGAATGTATGTGACCATGGCCTGGTCTTGCTTGTACTTGCTGCATGATGCGCACATTTTTCTGTTCTTTATTTAGTTAATTTGTTTGCAGGTGGGCTAAAAATATTACAAACAAACCCTGGCCAAAATGGGACTCAAAACGGCACTCGGTTAGGTCTCAGCGGCACTCAACAATTGCCGCTGCGGCAGTCATTGAGTGCCGCAACGGCATTCACGGACTACCGTGCAGCACTTCGTCGAGTGCCGTTCTACTTTATCGAGTGTCGCGGGTAGGTAGGCAGCTTTATTCCCTTATTTATACCCCTTTCTTTCCCCAATACTCCGCGAAAACATTCTCCTCTCCTCTTCACTTCTTCTCAAATGGCCCTTATTAGTTCCCAAGTCCTCTTCCCATGGATGGATACCCTTTCTGGCATCGACAGGCTCAACTTCGAGCGTTTTAGACTAAACGATCTCTTCTCTTTCCACCGGATGTTTTTGAATGAAGGTTTGCTTCGAGCTGCGATTCAGTGTTGGGATCCCTCCTTTTATGTCTTTCGCTTTGGTTCCCATGAGGTCTGCCCTTTATTTGAGGAGTTCAGCACCATACTCCATACCGACCCTTTTGTGGATCTGGTGGTTCCACCGATGCAGGCGGGCTATGTTCAGGATTTGGCCCCACTACTCCACACATCTCGTAATGCTGCGAGCTCTTTCATATGTGATAGGAAGATTAACTTCGAGCGACTTTCCTCGGTCTATGCTCCTGTGGGGGATCCTTATGACGGTGGATATCAGATTATCCGGTGTAGTGCACTATCGATTGCCATGCTCTCTTACTTTCTCTTCCAGTCATCTTCCTATATTCTTATAACCATCGCCTGTGTTCTACGAGAGATGAAAAGTGCCGTCATGCTAGTACTCGACGAGACCTTGATAGGATTGGATCTGGCTCATGTTACTGGGGCCATGTTATTCGTGGGAGCCCCTTTTGTCCTGCAGCTTTGGCTCATAGAACATTTGGATCTCTTCGTGCATCCTTGTCACCTTCTCAAGTCACTTCCCTATGATTGCATTGAGGTTCACTATTTGTTTTGTTCGGATGACGCATGGCTCAGTTGGCTCAGAAACTCTTCTCCTGGTGATATTCGTTGGTTTTGTCCAGATTGGTCTTACCGCTCTGTTGCAGTGCGGCTTCCTGGGAAGCCCGGTATTTGGTTGCTTAGTTTGCACGCCACCACTTTCTACATTCCCAGTCGAGTGGTCCGTCAGTATGGATTACTTCAGGATGTTACTGAAGATATTGCTGTGGATTTTACGAGGAGTTCGATCATACGTTCCTCTACTGTGAGGGCTTTTGTTGAGGCTTGGCATGACAGGGTAGCTGCTCCCTTTCGGAGGATTCCTAGTTCGGTCATTCCTACTGCTGAGTACCTCTCGCAGATTCAGACCCTAGTTGAGAGACTGACTTCATAGACATTCATAGATAAAAGCAAGATAGGGCGAAGCTTTATTTTTACAAAATTTCAGACGGATCCTGTCTACTTTCTTGCGTATCTGAATGTGATGTTCTTCTTTCGTTTCCAAAAAATGTTTTTATGTTAAGAAAAAGGCGTGCTCTAGTATGTTTAATCAATGTATCCACTCTTTCAGTTATGAAAATTCACCTTTCAAATCTCTTCCAACTTTTGTTACTTTGCTTTGAATTAAGGCTTGAAGCTTTAATCATCCTATATCATGAATTCTCATTTGTTCTTTTATAGCACTTATTTTGATAGCCAGGAGATACAGAGAGGGGTTTAGATATTATCTGGGTTCTTTGGTTTTAGCAAACAAAGTTTGTTCCTAGTTACGAGGTTCTGAAGTGATTCTGGGTGTGGACACGCGACGTTACACCACTTCTTGCCTTCTTTGTTTGAAATTTGATTTTGGATCAAAGGAAAGAAAATAGGTCTGTTGAAAATAGATACAGAGTCGCCACATGGTCTTTAAGGAACCAAGAAACCTAATTTTGACTCACCTAAATGGATAAAGGGCACCGGCCTTTCATAACCAAAGAACTTGGCTCGGGGTTTTGGTATGAGAGAGGAAGGAGTCTTTGTCGCGACTAAAACACCCTCAACTCGCCCCGTCTTTCGACGGGCCTCAATTAGCATCCAAATAATCATCTTATACTATGTATGGTTCGACAATTAATACTATGATAGTATATTACATCACATAAGAAACTTGAAATGGAAGATCTAAAGATAAAATATCATTCATAAGATATAAGCCAAGTATCATACAATACAAAGGTGAAAGATCACACAAACAAACCTAGGAAAAAATCGTCTAATCACATATCAAGTAATCAAGTTTCCCTAATCTAAAGGGGACATGAATTGTTCTTGAAACAATAAATCAAAGAAAACAAGGATGCTTAGCAAGCTAGAATGATGCATGTTAATCTTTGAGAATAGAAGATCTCTCAATCCCCGGGACGGATGAGAAAGAATGATTAGATCAAGGGGAAGCATGAACGTGTGATCATGATCATTCCTTATAATCTTCTTAGATTAGGAGTTACAAAAACCCCAAATCTTTGCATGGATGCAATGTATGTATCTAGAATGTGCCAAGATTGTAGTGTGCTTTATGTTCATGGATTCCTAGAATGACTTAGAAGTCTAAAATGTGTATGAATGAATGGAATCATCATGGGATATGTACAAATGTAGTATGAACTACTTCCTAAGACATGTGCTAATTTGGAGTGCATATAAGCATCAAATCAAAGAATGAAAGTTAAAATGTGCTTGCTGTGAATAGTGGACAGAACAGTAACATGATCTTTTAGAAATTGAAAAGAGGGGTTAGTAATGTTTTCAATGCATGATTGTTTATGGAGATATTCCTTATTGTGTCTAGAACACAATCCAAAAAGCCAATCTTTAATAACTATCACATATTGAGAGAAATCATATAACCAATGGAGGTTACTCAGAAACAGAGTTCGTACTGTCGACTGAAATGTTAGAAACTCTTAGAAAATGAAAACAAAAGATCTAGAGGCCCATATTATACAGACAGTTCCCTAAGACACTGAAGTTTAAAGAACAAATAATTTAGGACCACCCCTTTTGGAAAATTTTTCTGTAAAACAAGTTGAAATTAGACCAAGCTGCTGTGACAGAAAAAATAGAATATCTAGAGAGAATGTTTGGGTCCAAATGGACCATTACCAAGTACTTCCAAGTCAAACCAAAAATCGTGGGTGTTCTCCAATGGGTTAGGAAGACTTTCCAAGTGGCCTTGCATCCATATGTTGAGTATTGAGTTGTATAAAAATCTTTGAATTCAGATTACTCACTGTTATGACTCACTATTTTGAAAATTTTGGGAAAAACTAGAGTTTTCTTTCTTGAGATTAAAATGAGGGGGTTTTGAGAGGGGTTTTGAAGTAGATATTTTGAAAGCATATTTTCAATACTCAATGAAGGTTATAGCCACTTAAAATCTCAACCTCAAACTCATCATCAAGAACCTCCAAGATTGTTGGAGAGAATTATTTTTATTTTGAACATAACTTCAAGAATACCTTGGAGGTATTGAAGTTATGATCATCATCTATCAAACATGTTTTTGAGGTCAAGAGCTACTATCCATAAGGATTCACTCACCCCAAACTTCATGTCATCATTTAGATGATGATGGACTAGTAAGTAAATAAAGAAAATCAAAAAGAAATGAGATGAGAAGAGATGAACATTATATAAGCAAACAAGTAAATAGATAGCAATCAATAGATGATATTCATGATATATAGAACTTGTAGTTTGGTGTTTCACTCATATGTAATGACATTGGACATGGAAGAAGCTTCTACTCTCTTAAATGCTCACTAAAATGGTGGTTGGATGTATTGAATGTTGAAGTAAATGGGAGTAATGAATTAAAAACAAAGTTTAGAACTCACTTTTGTTTTGAAAATCAAAGAAGGAAGCTTCTTTTCTCTCTATTCTAACCTTATCTCTACAACTTTCTCTCCCAAACTTTTTCTAAGCTTTCATTTGACACCCCCTAAAATGAAGAGCAATGGGGGGTTTAAATAGGCCAATTTGGGGTGGTTTTGGGGTTTTAGAAGTGTTTCCAATGGTCCCAAACATCTGAAATCATAGAACTACGTCGTTTTGGTTTTCAATTAATCAAAATGAACCCCCAAGAAAAATTACAAAAATACACTATTCTGGAGGAGAGTGCCGCGGCGGCACTACTCTTCCTTCGTTCAGATAATGCTGTTTAGGCCCCCAGAGGTTTTGGTATTCGCGAAAAGGCCCTACTTCGTCCGAAATTCACAGAAAATGCGTACGAACTCCAAATTGAAGTTGTGATATACCGTTGGAAAGGTAATGGAGTCTAATTTACATAAAAAATAGTTTGGGGATAGGTCACTTTGAAATGTTTTGCGGTATTTGCGATAAAAGCCAATTTGATCGCCTTTTTCGCTTTTGGAAATTCATAATAGACTCGTTTTAAATCCGAAAATTATGTGCGATATACCGTTGGAAAGCTATTGACCTCTAGTATTCATGAAAAATATTTGAAAATTGTTACGGTGCCCCAATTTTAAAGTCAAATTCTGGTCAAACTGGTCAAACCTGGGATTCCCAGGTATTTCTGAAAACTTCTGGGAGTTCCCAGGATCTTACGTTTTCGCTCAATTTTCTTTTAAAAGTCATTTCAATACTTTTCTCATGATCTAAAATGGTTCCGGTGAATTTGGATGTGGTCAAACCGTGGTCAAACCATGGTCAAACTTGGTCAAACCGTGGTCAAACCGGTCAACGGGGACTTTCTGGGAACTTTCGGGACTTCTAGGGGTCTCTAGGAGTTGACGATTTCATTTTATTTTGCTTAAAAACTCATTTTCTTACTTTTCTTACGACATAGCATGTTTCCAGAACTTTTGGTCCAAATCTGGGAGTTCTCGGGCTTTCAGGGGCATTTTGGTCATTCTGAACATTTTGAGAAATAGAACTAACTTTCAGGAGTCCTTTTGAGTCTTTTCGATCATTGTGAACCACCAAGCTATGGGTCTCCTAAATCTGATAGCCGAAAAAATGGGGTGTCTACAGTTTGCCCCTCTTTGGCATGAACTTGCTAGGCAACGCATGTCGCAAGCGAGTGCCAAAGCTTTGAAGAGACAGGTCTTTTGGAAGCTATAGATTTAGGATAAAAAGCGTTGCAAAAGATGCAATGATGCTGAGGCTAGTGTTGGTCGTGCTCTGTGTGAGCTGCCTACGTATCCCAAGGGGAATTAGACCAAGACGTAGTTCAGGGCACGAAGGAACAAATCACACATGCACAACAAGACAGACAGATGCTTTGCTATGAGGATGATATGCAATGCATGGATGTGATATGAATTGTGCCATGAGTCCTATCATACCTAGTGTTCTGATCCTAGTATGAGCTGGTGCTGTGGGGCATGTGCCACTCTGAGTGGACTTATGCTGTGCTAGTGTTTTTGACTATGATGCAGTTATTGACCCGGATAGGGATACCTAGGTGTGAAGGCCCTGGGTCTTGGAGCAATCTTCTAAATTTTGGAAAGTGTGCTTCGCAAGCGAATGTAATCGAACATGGGGTTCAAGAGGATGTTAATCAAAGATAAAGTTTGACAGATAACCGACAGGCATGGAAGTCCTAGACACCGAAACCCTAAGAATTCAAGTGATGGACATGAAAACCAGAGATGTCAAGCGACGGACACGGAAGCACCATTAATGGACATAGAAGCCCAAGATTTTGAATGAGAATGATGGACACAACATACTGACGATGTATGAATCAAGATAACGAGTAGTTAGTGAACTATGTGACTATCATGGGTTGGACCAACGGTTGGACTAACCGTGATCAGAAGAACTGACCATGCACTAATTAAGGTGACGAGTCGACAGTGAACTACTGTGACTGTCATGGATTGCTCTGACGATGTACGAATCGAGATGACGAGTCGACAGTGAACTACTGTGACTGTCATGGAATGAACTGACGATGTACGAATTGAGACGACGAGTCGACAGTGAACTACTGTGACTGTCATGGATTGAACTGATGATGTACGAATCGAGATGACGAGTCAACAGTGAACTACTGTAATTGTCAGGATTGAACTGACGATGTACGAATCGAGATGACGAGCCAATAGTGAATTACTGTGACAGTCAGGATTGAACTACCGATGTACGAATCGAGATGATGAGTCGACAGTGAACTACTGTGATTGTCAGGATTGAACTGATGATGTACGAATCGAGATGACGAGCCAATAGTGAACTACTGTGACTGTCATGGATTGAATCAATGGTTGGACTAACCTTGATTAGAAGAACTGACGAATTGATATGCTTGCTAGGGATTAAATTAAATCTGCTGGGGGGTGAAGCGACTCTGCTAGGGATGAAAGTGGTTTCTTTTGTGGTCTTGACTGAGATACACCATAGTCGTTCAAGACACTTTTCTGGAGATGAACTAGCTCTGTTAGGAAAGACTTTGTCGGGGATGAGAAGATTCGACTAGGGAATGAATGGTTGCATTGCAAATAGAGTAATTCAGCAACAGATGAAGAACATTTGTGACATAATTTCGGGTTGGCTGCTGAGGAGCTGGTACAAGATAGCCAGTGGATCTTGTGAATTGATTTTGTAAAGGCAAGTGAATATGATTGGAGGGGTGTCACCAATGCTGGAGGTTCTTGGGACTCATATCATGTTGTAGACTTGACAAGTGCAGTAATGGTGTTTGTAATATCTGCTTGTATCCATAGGTTTTATAATTGGTAATCACTTTAAACCCACACATTTGAAACCATTAGGACAAATGAACTTGACAGCAACAACGATGACAAGGAAAATTGGATTGGTTTGTATAAGCCTTGAACTCTGATATAGTTTCGATTAGATTATTACTGACTCAACCAAACAAGGATTGACTTGACAGAAATAACGACACGAAGCGCCCAAATTAGCATAATTCAATGTGTCTTTGTCATAAGTGATGTACCGCTCATCTTTTATGTTCACTCCTCATCTTAATATGACAGCACTTTGCTAATAAATCTGGTTTTTGAAAATTCTTCCCTATTGATCTAATCAATTCTTTGCTTCCCCCAAGAAATGCTTGGAATTTGTGCCTTAGCTTTTAGAATAAAAGATGCTCAAAATATTTTTTTAAAACAACTTGGTGACTCGAAAACTCGCCCTTGGTGTGAAGGGATCGTGTTAGGCAAACAGAGTTTGCCCCTAGTTTGAGGCGTACAAAGTGGGATTTATAAGCAAACGAGGTGGGTGTCCGAAGTTTGCCCCTAGTTTGGATGATGGTTTTATTGGAGGTTTTGGGCAAATGAGGTAGGTGACTGAAGTTTGCCCCTTGTATGAAGGGTAGATAGTAAAAGTCAGGCAAATGAGGCGGGTAGCCGAAGTTTGCCCCTAGTGTGGAAGGTGATTTTCTGGCTTGAGGCATGGACCGTGGCTTGAGGCGAGCTCTTTTCTCTCTTTTGTTATTGCTCACCCTGGATTTAACTCTAATTTTTTCCTAGGCGTCTTTTCGGATTTTTGACCTAGCGAGCCATCCTTCTTTTCTTTTTGAAAGTCTGCCTACGTACCCCCTAGCGGGGATCAGGTCCAACGTAGTTCGGGCCAAAGTCTTGAAAGAAAGGGGTTGATTATGATGGTGTCGACCGAACCAATGCGGTTGCCTACGTATCCCCGAGTAGGAATCTGGTCGAGCGTAGTTCAAGGCAGGGTCTTTTTGGAAAGGTTGAGGTATGAGGGTTTTTCAAATTAATCGCCAAATAAGTTCAAACTTGGGCCACTTGTGGTAGCTAAGAGGATTCGATTTCGATCTCCCTTTCTTTTCTTTTCTTTTCTTTTTTTTTTTATTTTTTTATTTTTTTATTTTGAGGATTGATTCTTTTCACTTTCGCCTAGCCAGTCAATTTTGCTTTCATGTAGTTGATTCTTGCAAGATCTTTCAATCGCAATCTTAGAATTCTGAAATGTGCATGTCAGCTCTCGGAATTTATTTGTGGTTGTTCCGTGCCTTTGGAAATGTGATCTAGGCACGTTCTTATGATGTACCTTGAAGTGTACAATTCTCTGTATCACCAAAATTTTCTTCCTTTCATTTTCTCCATCATTTGACTGGCTAAGGTCAGATCTTGGAAATCAACACCTTTTTCAGCTCTAAGTTTTGCCTAGGTGCCCTTTCGGGTTTTCAACCTAGCGAGCTTTTCTTCTTTTTTTTCTCTTTTTTTTTTTTGAAAGTGGAGATGAAACTCAATGAAGTGTTTGGCTACCATCAAGGACCAAGTCCACACAGATTCACATGGCTAACAATTGGGTTGGGCCCAAGGCTTTGAAATGGTGGAAAGGGTGTTGCCAAGCCCCAAATCAGTCTCAAGTATGTCTTTTCGAGATTTGAGCAAAAGCATCTTTGAATTCTCAAAGTGAGACTATTCAATTCTCGGCTCTTCATCGGTGCCAGCGTGAAATCGACTTTGACCTTTTCAGGGTTCTTTTTTGTTTGGTGCAAAAATATATTAGCAGAGTAATATCCATGGTAATTTGAAAAGTGACACTTTAGTTTAGTGATTCATGCATTTATGACTAGGCACATCAGATTAAGCAAAATGAGATTTCATTCCATCAATAGAGAAGGTTTATAAACTTATTAACAACTCGATGACAGACAGACTCGATCACAAGACTAGAATTGAAATGGACTCGGAACATAGAACAGACTCAACTTGACTCGACCCGGTCTCAAATGGAGTGTCTTTGCGACCCATTTATTTTTCTGATTCTATTTTTTTAGCAGAAGTTCCAAACACCATCACTTTACTGCATAGCTTCAACACTCATTGGCATCAGCAAAGGGATCACCCGAGCGGTTGATCCAAGCCAAGATAGTGGATAGGATTAGGATGGGATACATCCTCTATGAGGTTCTGAATGTCATGGCGGAGGCGGATGCATTGATCGGTGGCATGGCCTACATTTTGGTGGTAAGCACATCGTAGGCTCATGTTGTAGTGGGAGGGTATGGGATTCGGTAGCGGCTTGTGAGGGAGGAGCTGTAGGTGGTCCTTTTTGAGTAGGTGGTCCAAGGCTGTGGAAAAGGGAACATCAAGTTTGGAGAATTCGCGAGGGCCTTTTGGGCGATTTGGCAGAATAGACTGGTATGGACGGAGAGGGTAGTCCATTGGTTGGTTACTAAGTGCACTGACTTCTGAGGAGGCCAGGGGATAGCTGGGTCTCTTGGACTGGTGATGGGGTTCGTCATTCTTGAACTTTCATTCTCTGATGGCATCTTCTATTCTGGTGCCTATTTCAAACAGTTCTTCAAATGTTGAGATAGACTGGTAGAATAGTTTGTCGTGGTACACTGGTTGCATGTTCTTAACCAGCATACGTACTTGCTCTTTGTCAACAGGTCTGTGGATCATTTGGGCCACTTTATTCCTCCATCTGCTCAAGAACGCAGCGAAGGACTCATTGATGTTTTGCCTGGTCGTCTCTAGGTCTCGGATGGTGACATCAAACTCTTGGTTATAAGAGTAGTGATTAATAAAAGTTCTAGCAACATCTTCCCAGACTCAGGTCTTGGAGGCTTCAAGAGTTAGGAACCAAGATAGTGCGGCATTCTTGAGGGTTTGAGGGAACAACATAACCATGTGCTCATGAGTGCATCCCATAGGTTGGAAGATATTCATACACAACTTGATGTGACTTTTTGGGTTCCCGGTCCCATCGAAGCGATCAATCTCTGGCATTTTGAAGTTCTCGGGCAGTTTCACTTTGACAGATTCGAACAGGCCTTCTAGATCTAGCATGTAGTCGTTAACCCCTTTGCTCTTCCTCAACACACTTTCAAGCTTGTCAACTTTATCCATTTTCTCCTGGAGCTTCTTCTCATATGCAAGGGGCGAGACCCCTTGAAACCAGTCTTCTTCCCTGTTATTCTCATGTAGGGGTGGTTCAACCCCTGGTGGTGGAAACCCAGGCGGAGGTTGCGACCGCTGTTGCTTTAATTCTTCCATGAACTTCAGAACTTGGGCTAGGCTGTCAGACTGTTGGCTTATAGTTGCTCCCAACTCGGTAACCTTGTTTTCTAGCTCTTCTCAATTCATGCTGAAGTAGGATGTCGGGCTGATTCTGACCAAGCGATTATTTGAACTCCTGACCCACGACGAGGATCCCGGCTGTTGACTTTGGGAATCTATACTGACTTGACAGATTTTGAAAGAAGGGGTGTATCAGATCCTGATAGTGACGACTTTAGACAGACAAAGACAGTGATGTGGACTGACTCGAGGCAGTGCGTGTAGATTGATGGGAATGGTGTATGCATATGAGACAAGCACACAGATGTAAGCCCTAATCTATATGATGCTCTTACTTCTAACAGATAGCAGTTAAACAAATAAGGTCCTAGCCATACAGAGTGTGCTAACTTTACTTTCCAGTATGATCACCAAGGGATAACAGGGATTTCTGAGATACTTCGGGAATTTGGACAGAGTTTCTGGGAGAAACAGGGACTTTGGGTATTTTTAGGAAATTTGGATAAAGTTTCTGGGAGAAACTGGTATATCTGGAAAATCTGGGAGATTTAGACAGAGTTTCTAGGAAAAACTGGTTAAAATGGTTATATCTGGGACATCTGGATAGAGTTTCTGGGAGAAACTGGTTAATATGGTTATATCTGGGATATCTGGACAGAGTTTCTGGGAGAAACTAGTTAATATAGTTATATCTGGGACATCTGGGCAGAGTTTCTGGGAGAAACTGGTTAATATGGTTATATCTGGGATATCTGGATAGAGTTTCTGGGAGAAACTAGTTAATATAGTTATATCTGGGATATCTGGACAAAGTTTCTGGAAGAAACTGGTTAATATTGTTATATCTGGGATATCTGGACAGAGTTTTTGGAAGAAACTGGTTAATATGGTTATATCTGGGATATCTGGACAGAGTTTCTGGAAGAAACTGGTTAATGTAGTTATATCAGGGATATCTAGACAGAGTTTCTGGAAGAAACTGGTTAATATGGTTATATCTGGGGTATCTGGACAGAGTTTCTGGAAGAAACTGGTTAATATGGTGATAGTGATCATACTGTCTAGCAGGCTTTCATACTCCTATGTCTTAGGACCGACAAACAAGGTTTGCGGTGTATATCTTTGTGAGCATGGAGCAGACATCTTTGTCATGGTGCCTAGGCAGGTCAACTTAATGTGATCACATGTGAGTGATTGCCTTGGGGATCATAAGAAAGAGGTGCTGCCTCATGTCACATAAGCGTCTACACTGAGCAGGTAATCCCGTCAGGGCATACAACAGTTATATCACATTGTCCTATCTGAAAAGATAAATCAACAGTCCTATGAAAGGTTCTACAGGAATCTATATTAAAAGGCTGGGTTTAGTCAAAGAGGGTCCGTTGACGAGAGTTCCAATATACCGTCAGGGAGACAGTACGGAGGTTTTTACTCTTTTTGGTATACCTTGGAAGGTACAATATCAACGGTGACTTGTGCCCTGGCACAGCAAGACCTGAACAATGTCAGCGCGCGTTTCAGACACAGTCAGAGGGGGAAATGCAGAAGTGCAATGCGGTGAACAAGGCACAGTAAAAAGATGATTTTAAGGATGCTTCTTATGAGTCAAACCTCTGTATTATTTTGTTTTAAAATAAAATATCCCCAGCAGAGTCGCCAGATTGTGGACACGCGGCGTTCCACCACTTCTTGCTTTGTTTGTTTGAAATTTGATTTTAGATCAAAGGAAAGAAAATAGGTCTGTTGAAAACAGATACAAAGTCGCCACTTGGTGTTTAAGGAACCAAGAAACCTAATTTTGACTCACCCAAATGGATAAAGGGCACCGACCTTTCATAACCAAAGAACTTGGCTCGGGGTTTTGGTATGAGAGAGGAAGGAGCCTTTGTCGCGACTAAAACACCCTCAACTCGCCCCGTCTTTCGACGGGCCTCAATTAGCATCCAAATAATCATCTTATACTATGTATGGTTCGACAATTAATACTATGATAGTATATTACATCACATAAGAAACTTGAAATAGAAGATCTAAAGATAAAATATCATTCATAAGATCTAAGTCAAGTATCATACAATGCAAAGGTGAAAGATCACACAAACAAACCTAGGAAAAAATCGTCTAATCACATATCAAGTAATCAAGTTTCCCTAATCTAAAGGGGACATGAATTGTTCTTGAAACAAATAAATCAAAGAAAACAAGGATGCTTAGCAAGCTAGAATGATGCATGTTAATCTTTGAGAATAGAAGATCTCTCAATCCCCGGGACGGATGAGAAAGGATGATTAGATCAAGGGAAAGCATGAACGTGTGATCATGATCATTCCTTATAATCTTCTTAGATTAGGAGTTACAAAAACCCCAAATCTTTGCATGGATACAATGTATGTATCTAGAATGTGCCAAGATTGTAGTGTGCTTTATGTTCATGGATTCCTAGAATGACTTAGAAGTCTAAAATGTGTATGAATGAATGAATGGAATCATTATGGGATATGCACAAATGTAGTATGAACTACTTCCTAAGACATGAGCTAATTTGGAGTGCATATAAGCATCAAATCAAAGAATGAAAGTTAAAATGTGCTTGCTGTGAATAGTGGACAGAATAGTAACATGATCTTTTAGAAATTGAAAAGAGGGGTTAGTAATGTTTTCAATGCATGATTGTTTATGGAGATATTCCTTATTGTGTCTAGAACACAACCCAAAAATCCAATCTTTAATAACTATCACATATTGAGAGAAATCATATAACCAATGGAGGTTACTCAGAAACAGAGTTCGTACTGTCGACTGAAATGTTAGAAACTCTTAGAAAATGAAAACAAAAGATCTAGAGGCCCATATTATACAGACAGTTCCCTAAGACACTGAAGTTCAAAGAACAAATAAGTTAGGACCACCCCTTTTGTAAAAGTTTTCTGTAAAACAAGTTGAAATTAGACCAAGCTGCTGTGACAGAAAAAATAGAATATCTGGAGAGAATGTTTGGGTCCAAATGGACCATTACCAAGTACTTTCAAGTCAAACCAAAAATCATGGGTGTTCTCCAATGGGTTAGGAAGACTTTCCAAGTGGCCTTGCATCCATATGTTGAGTATTGAGTTCTAGAAAAATCTTTGAACTCAGATTACTCACTGTTTTGAAAATTTTGGGAAAAACTAGAGTTTTCTTTCTTGAGATTAAAATGAGGGGGTTTTGAGAGGGGTTTTGAAGTAGATATTTTGAAAGCATATTTTCAATACTCAATGAAGGTTATAGCCACATAAAATGCAGACCTCAAACTCATCATCAAGAACCTCCAAGATCATTGGAGAGAATTATTTTTATTTTGAACATAACTTCAAGAATACCTTGGAGGTATTGAAGTTATGATCATCATCTATCAAACATGTTTTTGAGGTCAAGAGCTACTATCCATAAGGATTCACTCACCCCAAACTTCATGTCATCATTTAGATGATGATGGACTAGTAAGTAAATAAAGAAAATAAAAAAGAAATGAGATGAGAAGAGATGAACATTATATATGCAAACAAGTAAATAGATAGCAATCAATAGATGATATTCATGATATATAGAACTTGTAGTTTGGTGTTTCACTCATATGTAATGACATTGGACATGGAAGAAGCTTCCACTCTCTTAAATGCTCACTAAAATGGTGGTTGGATGTATTGAATGTTGAAGTAAATGGGAGTAATGAAGTAAAAACAAAGTTTAGAACTCACTTTTGTTTTAAAAATCAAAGAAGGAAGCTTCTTTTCTCTCTATTCTAACCTTATCTCTACAACTTTCTCTCCCAAACTTTTTCTAAGCTTTCATTTGACACCCCCTAAAATGAAGAGCAATGGGGGGGTTTAAATAGGCCAATTTGGGGTGGTTTTGGGGTTTCAGAAGTGTTTCCAATGGTCCCAAACATCTGAAATCATAGAACTACGTCGTTTTGGTTTTCAATTAATCAAAATGAACCCCCAAGAAAAATTACAAAAATACACTATTCTGGAGGAGAGTGCCGCGGCGGCACTACTCTTCCTTCGTTCAGATAATGCTGTTTAGGCCCCCAGAGGTTTTGGTATTCGCAAAAAGGCCCTACTTCGTCCGAAATTCACAGAAAATGCGTACGAACTCCAAATTGAAGTTGTGATATACCGTTGGAAAGGTAATGGAGTCTAATTTACATAAAAAATAGTTTGGGGATAGGTCACTTTGAAATGTTTTGCGGTATTTGCGATAAAAGCCGATTTGATCGCCTTTTTCGCCTTTGGAAATTCATAATAGACTCGTTTTAAATCCGAAAATTATGTGCGATATACCGTTGGAAAGCTATTAACCTCTAGTATTCATGAAAAATATTTGAAAATTGTTACGGTGCCCCAATTTTAATGTCAAATTCTGGTCAAACTGGTCAAACTTGGGATTCCCAGGAAGTTCTGGAAACTTCTGGGAGTTCCCAAGAGCTGACGTTTCCGCTCGATTTTCTTTTAAAACTCATTTTAATACTTTTCTCATGATCTAGAATGATTCCGGTGAATTTGGACGTTTTCGTTCAAACTTGGTCAAACCTCGGTCAAACCTGGTCAAACTATGGTCAAACCGTGGTCAAACAGGTCAACGAGGACTTTCCTGGAACTTTCGGGACTTCCGGGGGTCTCTGGGAGCTGACGATTTCATTTGATTTTGCTTAAAAAATCATTTTCTTACTTTTCTTACGACATAGCATGCTTCCAGAACTTTTGGTCCAAATCTGGGAGTTCTCGGGCTTTTAGGGACATTTTGGTCATTCTGAGCATTTTGAGAAATAGAACTAACTTCCAGGAGTCCTTTTGAGTCTTTTCGATCATTGTGAACCACCAAGCTATGGGTCTCCTAAATCTGATAGCCGACAAAATGGGGTGTCTACACCGGGCTAACGCGAGTTTGCCCCTAGTTTGGCACAGGGATTTTTCATTTTATTATTATTTATTTATATATATATATTTTTTATATGGACCGAAGGCTTTTGAGAGCCTGCCTACTTATCCCCAAATGGGTATCAGGTCTGTAGTAGTTCGGTTTAAGGCTTGATAAAAGTGCCACTCGGGCGTTTTATTAATTGACAGAACCGGGCTGGTTGCCTACGTATCCCCTAATGAGAATCAGGTCGAGCGTAGTTCATCTAGGTAGGAAGTTTTGAAAGAAGTGGTTTCAAGCAAAGTATTTTTTGAGGCGATCGAGGTTGATCGGTTGTTTGAATTCAACCCCGTCTAGGTCCATAAGATAGGCTGCCCCTCCAGAGAGGAGGGTCTTGATGATGTACGGCCCGACCCAGTTGGGTTTGAATTTTCCTCTGGGAATGGGCACTTTTAGTTCTTTGAGGACCTGGTCACCCTCAACAAGCTTCCTTGGGCAGACCTTTTTGTTGAAAGCACGAGCTATCCTCTTTTGGTACCCCGAGTATGGTTTATTGCAGCCAATCTTTTCTCATCAAGCAGCATCAGTTCCTCATACCTCCCTCGCATCCATTCCAACTCATTCACTTCACATTCTGCCAAGACTCTCAAAGAAGGTATTTCTACCTCAATTGGGAGAACGACTTCCATCCCATAAACCAATGAGTACGGTGTAGCTCTCGTGGAGGTTCTTACGGAAGTCCGGTATCCCCACAATGCGAATGGTAATTTCTTGTGCCAATCTTTGTATGCATCAGTTGTTTTCCCCAAGATTGCTTTAACATTTTTATTCGCTGCTTCTACTGCTCCGTTCGTTTGAGGTCTATAGGGAGAAGACTTATGGCGGGTGATCCTGTACTTTTCTAGGAGTGGGATAACTTCGCCTTGGAAATGGCTACCATGGTCTGAAATGAACTCACTTGGGACTCTATATCTGCAAATTATGTTCTTTTCTATGAAGCTCACCACATCCTTAGCCTTCAAAGTGGCGTATGACGCTGCCTCTACCCATTTAATGAAATAATCAATTGCCACGACTATGTATCAGTGTCCATTGGATGCCTTTGGAACTACCTCACCGATGATATCAATGACCCAAACAGAGAAAGGCCACGGCGTGGTCATGCTATAGAGCTGGGAAGGTGGAGTATGCATTAGATTTGCATGGATCTGACACTTATGGCATCTTCTGACGTACTCACAACAGTCTTTATCCAAAGTGGCTCGGTAGTACCTTTGCCGAATTATCTTCTTATCCAGCATATGTCCATTCATGTGGGGTCCACAAACTCCTTCGTGCATTTCTTCCATCATCCTCCTAGCCTCCCTTCCATATAAACACTCCAGATTGAACCCGGTATATGATTTCTTACACAACTTATCCGCATAGATCACAAATTGGGTGGAGAACCTTCGGATTGCCTTTCTATCCTTTTCGGAAGCTCCCTCGGGGTATTCTCCTTTCTTAATGAAATTCCAAACATCCACATACCAAGGCGACTCCCCTCCTTCTTCTATGGTTGCGATCATCTCGAATGAAGGTTGGTTTCTGATTTCTATGGATAACGGTATCATGGTGATTCCTGAAGGGATTTGTATCATCGAGGCCAAGGTTGCTAAGGAATCGGCTAACTGGTTCTCTTCACGGGGGAAGGTAGTAAAATGATATCTTTTCGAACTGCACTTTGAGGCTCTCTACGTAGTTATGGTAAGGCCTCAACTTCTCATGCTTCACCCTCCAATCATCTCACACTTGGGATATGATCAGGTTAGAGTCTCCGAAAACGTCGATCCTTCCAACTTTTAGGGCTAAGGCCGCTTCCATCCTAATTATACAAGCCTCATATTCGGCCGTGTTATTGGTCGAATTATACTTAAGCTTAACGGCTAACGGGGTACGAGTCCCATCGGGTGCCATGAGGATGATTCCAACCCCATAGCCCAGTTGGTTGGCGGCTCCATCAAAATACATCATCCACGGATCCTCTTTCAACTCCATTACCCCTTCGTCAGGAAACTTAAACTCTCCTTTCTCCTCAGATTCTACGGCGAGGTCGGCTAGGTATTCAGCAACGGCTCTTCCCTTAATAGATTTAGAAGTGACATATCTGATATCGAATTCGGCCAGCATCATGGTCCAACGGGAAATTCTACTGGTCAAGACAGGCTTTTCGAACAGGTACTTGAGTGGGTCCATTCGGGAGATTAGGACAATGGGAAAGGCTAACATGTAATGCCTAAGACGATGGGTACACCAGACTAGGGCCCAACAGGCTTTTTCTAAAGGTGAGTATTTCAGCTCGTATCCGGTCATCCTCTTGCTCAAATAATAAATGGCCTTTTCCGCATGCCCCTCTTCTCCTTCTTGGGCCAACATATACCCCATTGAATCCTCAGACACAGAAAGGTACAATAGTAAAGGTCTCTCGGGTGAGGGTGGTGACAGGACAGGTGGGTTTTGGAGGTAGGTCTTGATCTTAACGAAGGCTTGTTGACACAGGGTATCCCATTCAAACTTTTCCCCTTTCCTGAGTAACTTAAACAACGGGTCACAGGTTAAGGTGAGTTTCGAGATGAAGCGACTTATGAACTATATTCTACCCAGAAATCCCCTTAACTCCTTTTCGTTCTTGGGCGGCTGCATTTTGACTATGGCCTTTATCTTGGTCGTGTCCACCTCTATCCCTCTCTGAGTAATGAGAAACCTTAACAATTTTTTGATAGTGACTCCGAAGGTGCACTTCTGGGGGTTCAACCTCATTCTGAACTCTACCTCTCGAAGAATTTTCTCAATGCCTCCAAATGTCCTCCTCTCTCTTTAGATTTTACAATCATATCGTCCACGTACACTTCTACCTCTTTATGGATCATGTCATACAATAATGTAGTAGCGGCCTGCTGATACATTGCCCCTGCATTCTTAAGCCCAAATGGCATCACCTTATAGCAATAAGTTCCCTACGGTGTGATAAAGGTAGTTTTCTCCCTATCCTCGGGCGCCATTAGAATCTGGTTGTACCCTGAGAACCTATCCATGAAAGACAGGAGCTCATGCCCGACGGTGTTATCAACGAGGACGTCGATATATGGTAAAGGGAAATCGTCTTTAGGGCTTGCTTTATTTAGGTCTCGAAAATCAATGCAAACCCTACCACGACCGTCCTTTTTCAGGATAGGCACTATATTAGCGATCCATTCTGGACAGTCGGTGACCATTAAGAATCCGGCTCTTAACTGCTTTTCAACCTCCTCTTTGACTTTGAGTGCCCATTCAGGCCTCATTCGCCTAAATTTTTGTTTTACAGGTTTGGAATTGGGGAAAACAGGGATATGGTGTTGGACTATCTCTGGATCAATGCCTGGCATATCATTATAAGACCATGCAAAAACATCTTTGAATTCACTTAATAGTTTGATTAATTCTTCGCTTTCTTCTTTGCTAAGTGTAGAGCCGATAAAGACATTTTGAGGATTATTTTCATTTCCTAGATTAATTTTTAGAGTGTCCTCAATGATTTTACATGCAGATTCTTTTTCTTTTTCAATTAATTTTTGCAATTCAATGGGTATTTCATGATCATCACATTCATCACATTCATTAAGCGCATTCATGTAGGCAGAATTAGTCATGCTTTCATTGATTTTCTTCGGAGTGATTACAACAGACATGGAAATTGAAAGACGCCTCATTTGGGCCATTACAGACTCTGGGTGTGGGGGATACCCATCACTAGACTCAAAAACCCACTCTTTCTTGTTTTCTCCTCTCAGATCAGTGATGAAGCATTCTTCCAGATCCCCTGTCTTGGTGATGTCCTCCATCTCTTCTTTCCTGGGTTCTCCTTTGTCGGTCTTCTCTTGATCTTCCCAATTTTCTTCACTCTCAGCTGCCTCCTCAACTAGTCCCTCAATGTATTCTTCCTTGGCCTTTCCATGACCCGTTTCCATAACTTCTGCACTTCTTTTGCCCAGCAGGTCTTTCATGACCAAGCCATCTAGCGCACCAATCCAATCTTTGGCAGTAACTGACTTAACAGGCATCTATAAGTATGGATCTTCATACATAGAGAACTCATGGGGGAAGAAGATCTCAAACCCTGGCTTTAAACAATTATCTCTCTGATCCACCCATGGTTCTGGGAAGCCGCAAAAGGGGAAATCTTCTCCTTCCTTCACAAAGTATCCGTTGAGCATTTTCAGGTAAGGGTCCAACGGTGCATCAGTCGCTTTCTTCTTCTCTCTCAGCTCTTTCTTTGACGGTTGATACACCAGACCATGAGTGTGAGTCTGAGTGGCGATCTTTGGAAATTCTGGCAAACCCTGATGATTCTTACCCAATCCTATGTCTGGAAAGAAACCCATCTTCTTCATGATCCCTGCGACAAACGGGCTTGCATACTGATCGAAGTAAAGTGGCAAGAACTCTCTTGGCTTCTCATCTTCCAACATATTAATGAATTCGAGCCTTCCCAGACCTGTCTCTTCTTCTTGGAACTGTACCTCCAAAACTGGCGCGCTTGATGAAGCTTCAGACGGACGAACCCAACTATCCCTGAGAATATCACATACCTTGCTCTTCCAGACACACTTGACTTTCTGATGAACCGTAGATGGTATAGCGCCCAAACTGTCTAGCCACGGCCTTCCCAGCAGTAAATTGAAAGAAGAAGGTATATCAATGACCTGAAATTCGAATTCCTTTTCCACAGGCTCGACAGCTAGATGGAGGAGAATTATTCCCATGAACATTCTTTGAGTGTTGTCGTATGCCCTTACCTTCTGCTCAGATGGTACGAACATTGTTTCATCCAGACCCATGTACTTGGCTGTTCGGAACGGACACACGTTTAGAGCGGATCCATTGTCAACAAGACAGGCGGGTACGGTGTTCCCCAGGCATTCAATAGTGACGTATAATGGCTTATTGTAAACAGGCCCTCCCAAAGGTACGTCGTCTAATGAGAAGTTAATAGCCAGAGTCAGAATTCTATTGATCATTCCCACGAGGTCCTCCGGTGTTGCATTGATGGAAACGTTGGATCAGTTTAGAGTATCCAAGACTGCCTACCTGTGATGTTTTGAAGCGATCAGTAAGCCCCAAACAGTGATGTTAGCCTGAGTTTTCTTCAATTATTTCAGCACCCTATCTTCCTCTGCTTCCTCATCTATTTTTCCTTTTCCCTTGTCTAGATCCCTCCCCGGGTGATCTTTTTCCAGTTCGTACAGCTTGAAGTGTCTGCCTGATCGGGTCAGATGACTGGCTTCTTCTCTCATCCACAAATTGTCGGCCTTCGAGACCTTTCCCGAACTCTCGTTTTTTGTTCCTATTTCTTCATCACTCTTGTACCACAAATCATCCTCTATCTGATCTACATTACCCGTTTCCTGAACCCACCAATCCATTTGTTCTGCTTTTCCCTCTACACATCCTTTTGAAACACCCTCCAAGGTACAGATTATCGGATTCTCCATCAACTGATAAGGCCTTCTTGGTGTCCTAGCCCTAGTGATTAGCCTAGACGGATCGAAGATGGTTTTTTCTATCCCCAAGAAGTAAAGGCCTTATAGTGGTGGTACAACATGGTGGTTCGGTAATGGATTTCTCGTGACATTCGGGGCTCTGGCGGGTGGTTATGATATCACCTTGTTATCGATTAGATCCTGGATTTCGTGCCTTAACATCATGCACCGATCCGTTGAGTGGCCCTTCTGCTGGTGGAATTTGTAAAAGAGATCCCCTTAAAAATTTGGCGGAGGTGGATTTGGTAGAGGTCAAGGTTCCAACTGACGAAGGTGCCCTTTTGCTAACAATCTGTCGAGAGCGGTTGTTAGTGATACTCCCAAATCTGAGAATTTTCTTGGTGCTTTGTCCCCCCCTCTCCTTGGTGTTATGTCAAATTTTCTCTTTGGCCCGGTCAGTGCGTTGACATCGGTGGGGCCAGAGTGACCCCCTGACTGTCCCCAGTTAGATCCATAGTTTGGCCTTCTGTACCGGCTCGGCTGTTCCTCCTTCTTTATCACTCCCTCTTGGATTGCATCTTCGATCCGAGTCCCTACATCAAATACTTCAGCAAAAGTGTTGATCGACTGGAACCTCATTTTCTCTTGGTAAACAGGTTGGAGATTCTTCATCAACATTTGGATCTAGTCCTTCTCAGACGACCTCTATACCATCTTAGCTATTTTTTCTCTCTAACGGCTCAAATATTCAGCGAAAGACTCTTTATTTCCCTGCCTGGTAGTCTCCAGATCTCTGACGGTAACATCCAGGTCCTGATTTTACTCATATTGTGCCACGAATGCTTTGATCACTTCTTCCCAAAACTGGGTTTTGCTTGGTTCGAGAGTAAGGTACCAGGATAAGGCAGCTCCGGTTAAAGTTTGTTGGAACAAGACGGCCATCATGGTGGTGCTCAGTCCGCTTGGTTGGAAAGCTTTGATACGCATCTTTACATGACTGCGAGGGTTTTCCATTCCGTCAAACTTATCAAAAATTGGCATCTTAAAGTCGGCTGGCAGCGTCTCGTGGACCCCATCATATAGACCTTCCAATTCCATCAGATAAGTGTCGACCCCTTGAGCCTTACGCATTACCCTCTCCAGCTTCTCGATTTTCTCGGTCAATAGCCTCTCTTTCTCAACTTTCTCCCTTTCCCTGTTGGCCTATAGTGCATCAGTCCACTGTGCCTCATGATCATCAAACCAATCTTCTTCTCCCCCTAGAGGTGGGTCCACAATCGGCGGAACTACAGGCGGTGGCCGGCGATTTAGTGCTTCTATCATTCCCATCATACAATTCATATTTTTGGTTTGCCGCCTCATTTGCTCTGCTTGTTGTTCTACCAGTGTTCTCAACCCAGCTACTTCCTCGTTGTTCCTTTCTTCTGCCATTTCAGCGTCTTCTCTTCTTACCAACCTTACTGTGGGATCCCTAAACCAGGCTTGATTTGAACTTGATGCTATTTTTGCCCCTACAAAAAGGTTTAAAATTTTCTTTTAAAAACTTTTATCTGCTTCCTTTTGTCACATACATATATTTTGTTTTTAAAAGACATTTGGAAAAAACTTTCTTTTATGTCATATAGATGCAATGCATGTGTGTGTGTGTGTGTGCCTACTCTATATGCCAAAGAAACAAAAAATCTAATCCTAACACATAAAACACATAAGCACATAAAATTCTCATTCATGTCAAATGCGCCAATTTCACCTCTCATTGTGATCCTCACTACCCTTTCAAAGGTCGGGTGTTCAAAATTTTTCGAAATTCATTTGAAAAGCATTTCTTTAAACAATTTTCAAGGATTTTGAATCTTTTATTTAAAAATGAGGAGATGATTGGATTGAAATTTTGCTTTGAAATTCATTTGAAGAACATTTCTTCCCAAAATAATAATCCCCAAAATTTTTGGATTTTTCCTTAGAAGATGATCATGTGAAAATATACCTTAACAGAGGTTAGTTTGGAGCTTTAATCAAAAAGTGAACTCCAAAGATTTTTTGAAAGAGCGATTTGAAAACTTTGAAAAAAGATGGCAAAAATCTGTTTTGCTTTTAAAGATGGATTTAAAATTCTTTGGGTAGAAAGATCACATGATCGGATTATCACCGTACTTTTCATGAATTTGGATACATACAAGGTCAATGATGCTTAACTAAACATGATATAAGAAATGTAATCTTATAATAAAAAATCTAACATATTCCCAAATATCACGGGACATGAAGAGGAATTGCTTGAAAGCGATTAAGAGTTTACACATCTTTTATTATGTTTGGCATCGTCATCATCTCAAATAATCCCTTCTGGGCATACAACACTTCCTAGCATATAACCTTAATCAAGGATTGATTTCCTAAGACTTGAAAGGTTCTATGGAAACTATCATGCAAAGGCTAGGTTTTGGTCAAATAAGGGACCCTTGACACACACCTGATAGGATGCTTTATATACCAACATATGGTACGAGATCAAGGGTGATCACACGGTCCCATGATGACTTGACCGACCAGGTTGCCTTGAGCCTCCAAGGTCATAGTTCCGTGCAATCGACTGGCTGGACAAGCAAGTGCAATGCAACGGGCACACAAAAATTAATTAATTCGATTAAAAGGATGCTTTCAAGTCTAATCCTCGAGTGAACCCAAAATCAAAAATTTTGGTATGCGAACCCAGAGATTCTGAGTTCGATCCCCAGCAGAGTCGCCAGATTGTGGATATCGCAATTTTTCCTTTTACCCACGGCTTTTTCTTTTTAAAAGTTTTCTCTTTCAAAATCAAAAACACAAAACATGAGTCGCCACTTAATTTTTAAAAGGAAAAAAGTTAAGAAACCATTTTAAAGCAAACTGATCTTTTGCAAAACCAGAGATTAACTAGGTCCGGGGATTACGGAACGAGAAGGGAAGGAGTCCATTTGACTAAAACACCCCTTCTCATCCTATCTCGCGATAGGCCTCTACTCAACATCCTTTTAATCGATTTATTATTCTAAATGTGCCCTCAACAAATACATATGTATATATATACATTACAAAAGCATGTCCAAAGGGTGTAAGATTGCTAATGGTAAAAATAGCATTCAAAGGCCACATAATTCAAGTAGCAAGTAATATGATATGCAAATAGAGAACTATAGAACTTACCCGGGATCCATGCCGCGAATATTAAATGTGCAATGCATACGAATAGAAAGATCCTAAGAAAAGGTGTCTAATAACATATACACATAAGGCAAAACCTAATTCTAAGGTGTCGCGCATTAAGTTGAAAATTGGTAAAATCAAGAAATTAAAATAAACTAAAGAGGAGTTCAGGAAACCATACCTTGACAGCGCTACAAAATAAGGGGTTAGTCCACATGATATATAAGATATAAAGTTGGATCTTAAATAACAATCCTAGACTTCTAGCTTAAATCTATCAAATGTAATTAAATCTAAAGCAAAAACAAGCCCTAATTACAATTATCAAGTCACATGGATGAATATGCACATGAACAAGAATAAGC
The DNA here is from genome assembly GCA_033977485.1 of Hydrangea macrophylla. NCBI lineage: Eukaryota > Viridiplantae > Streptophyta > Magnoliopsida > Cornales > Hydrangeaceae > Hydrangea > Hydrangea macrophylla. The sequence continues at coordinate 83,418,257 of CM066987.1, forward strand.
TATTGCATTATTCCTTGGTTTGGATCATTTAGCCTCTGTATTTAAGCTTACCTAATCATTATTAACATATGGTTTAAGTCCTAGGTCATAGAAAGATCATTTAGACTATTGTTTGCAAGATATATCAAAGTTGTGACAGAATTCTGAAAATTGCTGAGAGCAGATCAAAACTTCAAAGAAATAAAAAGCATGGTTTCTGTGGTTTGATCTTGATGATATTTGGACACAAGATGCCTCTGTGTGTCTAGTTTCTAACCCAAAAAGAAAATAAAGGTTTCAATGGTTAGATCTCTGGGAATTGGACAGACACTAGACATCACTCAGAGACTTACAACTCCCCATCCAGAGTTTTTGTATGATTTGCTAAAACTAGTAAAAAAATAAGAAAGGATTTGGTCTTTTTAGGGTAGCTTCCTAACACATTAAACTACCTATAAAAATTTATTTTGGGTCAAAAGTGCTTGATTAAGGTTCTGATTTGCTTATTTCAAAAGAGTGTTACTGTTCTGAAACTCTGGACAGATTATAGTTGTTCCACAAAACCCTTGATCAAACCACTCAAGACATGAAACTACCTTAAAACAAAAATTACAGCGGTATAACTTTGAGTTATAAACACTTTCTAGTTGGTTTCATTCAGTTCCAACGGTTTGATGTTCAACTAAAAATCTATGATCAAAAACAGATTGTGAACTCACTGCACATTGGGTTAATTCACTTCATCCTTATCATCTTATACAAGTAAGCCATGGAATTTGGGCTTATCTAAAGCTAATTCTCCCACCATGTGATGGTCATTGGAGACTAAAGGTTTTCATGCTTGTAAATTTCAAAGAAGTATGGAAGAATTTCATGAAACTTAGTCATAACAAACCTCAAACCATGAGGGTAGGTTTGGGTCCATTAGCTAAACATTCTAGTATCAACCTTTGTCCCTTCATGAATCATAAGATAACAAAGAGATTAGGGGATTTCAAACCAAGAGATTCAAGTACAGCATTGAAAGCCTTATGAATCCAAGGGATGAACACAACAAATGAAAAAGGAAATTAAAGAACTCAATACATACCATAATTAAATTTGAACAAAGACTAATTATTCTAAATTTTACCTCCAAAGTATCCTCAACTTGGTGATTTTGGAGAACTCCCAAAGACTAATCAAGCTCTTCCACTCAAATTCTACTCAAATACCCCTTAAATCTTCTCAAAACTTTCTTCTAATTGTGTTTAACAAAGTCTTTTTTGAAGTTATGATGAAGAGAACACTAATATAACCCTTAATATTCAAAGAAAATCTAACCCTTTGCAAGTGGATATTCATCCTCTATTTATAGACAATTTTAGAGGGGTATTTCAGTCATTTCAGGACAGAAAACCCTAATTTAGGCGTCCTTTTGATAGTACAAAACATGCTATTTTACAGCTGTCTGTTACAAAAATGCGGCACTCAATGGAGATGGAAGCGGCACTCACTGAATGTCGGAACGACACTCAGTGATTACCGTTGTGGCATTCACTGAATGCCGATGCGGCACTCACTGAATGCCGATGCGGCACTCAATGAATGCTGCAGACAACTTCAGGGACAACCTTTTTTTTGTAAAAATTTATTTTTTGCGGCACTTGCTGAAATTCGTGGCATCCATAGAATGCCGTCCGGCAGTCCAGAGACTGCCGCAGTGGCAGCGCGTGACTGCCCCAAATTGGAACAAGTGCCGTTCTGCCTCGTTTTTCTTTTTTTTTTTTATTTCATCATCATTTTTTATTTTTGTTTAGGTTGGAGAGTCTTTCGAAGAGCTTGAACCATCTTTGGGAAGTCCTAGATTAGTTGGACATTGTTATCATCGGATCTTGGAGGTATCATTCCCCTTATCTCGACGTTTGGTCAAAATTGGGGTGTCTACAATCATCATCATCCACCTCTAGATCGGGTACATTTGGTACTGGGGGTACTGGTTATGCTGGCAGTGGCGATTGAATTGCATGAGCTGGTGGCATATATGCGACTTGAGCAAGAATCTCCTGATAATGTGTAATATCTTGTAATATAGCCTCTATCTCTCAATCGACTCGTAAAAGAGTGAGTACTCGATGTAGGGCCTTAACTCGTACCTTTTCCAAGTCCTGGACGCCATCAACATGTATAGCTCTCCAAAGGTCATCCTCAATGAGACGCTGAGCACATGATCTAACCCTCTAGAAATGTAGCTCCTAATTAGCTAGCTGTAGATGATCATGAAACAAGAAGTATCCTCCAAATGCATCCTCAACGTAAGCTGGCTCCATGTTGTCCTGAAAAATGAAACTATCCTATAGTCTGTACTAGTGCAAGGCATCTTAATGTTCGAGATGTGTAGGATAATCATTGAGCTCGTTTAAACCTAGAGCTCTGATACCACAAAACCCTGTCATGCTCCAGAGAAAGCAAAAAATAGGAAAAATTTAAAAATTTCCTTTATGGGTCCATAGACATGTGACTAGTTGGAAGTCGCCAGATTGTCCTCAACAATATAATAAAAAAATGCATCATAATAAATGGGCATGTGATTATTTCAAACGTAGTGATGCTATTAAACATTAACAGTCATAAGTCAATAGATATTACATACCCAAATGGAAAGAAGCAGAATTAAACACCATAAGCTTCGTGACAACACTTGTCACTAAAATCCAGAAGCAACTACATTATAACATAAAGATAGTAAAGATAAATGAAGACTGGAAAGCAGTCTTCAACTGGTGAAACCATAGTTGTCTCCGTAGAAGTCTTCTCCCAGATAACCCTCATGATAAAAGCCTTCATTGTAGGAACCCTTAGCAGCAAACCCTTCATCACCATAGCCATTCATGGGCTGCTTACCACCTATAAATCTAGCATAGCTGGTCGTAGAAGGACCAAAGGTATAAAAAACCATTAGATTGAATACAAGCTGAGTGAACATAAGTTCTTACAAAGCATCATTAGTACCAGTTACAACGATACCCTGGTTCATTATTCTCTATTCAGCATATAGATGTCTTTATAACCTATTAGAAAAAGACATCCAAAAATTTTGATATAGAGACCAGACTCACATAACTTGAATGGAAAGGGCTGATCATTAACCAAAACTCACCCCCAACTAGATTAACTGACACTCTTTACAACAAATTCGGTATAAGCTGTTAGGTTTAGAATACTTATAAGTAAGCTATCGTGCCCTAATGGCCGTACGAGCATAGCAACATGCCGTAACGGCCGACTCAGTCAAATATTCAAGGTCCATGACTTATCCTCAAATGAATGAAAACGTGCCTTAACGACCGCTTGATGAGTAAGCTATCATGCCCTAATGGCCACGAGAGCATAGCAACGTGCCTTAACAACTGACTCCCTCAAGATATTTATATACGGATACCGTCACCACATCCCACGAGCAACAACCATACCAACATTGGGCTCCGATGTCACTACTGAATAGGGTCTCAAAACTTGAAAGATGTTCCAAAGACTTGCTAACGATAACCAATTTTGAAAATACAAAAGTTGACCAATGTATAGGATTAATATACTGGCGTAACTTAATTGATGAGCTACGATTTTATTACACGTATGTTATTCTCATTATTCTCAGAGTCGCAGTATGGAAGATCATTGTTGTATTAAAGTTTCATGACTGATTCTACAAGTTCCAAGTTATCACATAAGCATAGATTATTCATAAGCAAGTACACTAGCGTGTTTATGTGTTTTCGAGAATATACATGGTTAAATCATAGTTTAAGGTTACCAGATCCATAGTAGTAACTATTACTATTCTTATATAATTAAGAAAAAATAGAAAACATAACAGAGCTGCCAAATTCAAGCGCTCAAGGAGCTCGAGTACTCGGAGCACGAGCGCTCCCACTAAGTGCGAGCGCCTGGACTTGACAGTAAATAGATTCCTACTTTAAAGATACATGCAAGTTCATAAATTAGTTTTAAGGACAGATGCAAGTTATAAAAACTTGTAAAACTATGTATCAAGGATTCCAAGTGAGAATCTATGCTTACACAAGCTTAGGCTATGTTTGGATGATCATGAAAACTACTAATTCATTGGAATGGTACTTGATCATGGTTTCATTGCATATATAAGAGCTATACTTTTATATGGATCACATACAAGGATGTAAATTCATATAAATACTGATCCTATAGGTTTCTAAGTGAGATGTTATTCTCACTAAGTGATAGGAGGTGTTTGGATGATGAATTTATGAAGCTTATGTTGAGAAAGCTCTTAAAATTGAGTAGCTTCAATATCCTATTTGATCATGTAGATGACAAAAAATCAACACTTCCACCTCAGTCTTCATCTTGATCTTCAGCAATGTAGCACATGCATGTGTGTAGAATTGTATGGAGATGAAAATCCTAAGCTTGTATGTGTACAGATGAAAGTGTGTATGTGAATGCTTAAGAAAGCACAAGAATTCTCCCTCACCAATCTCTCCCTCTCTCAGTCTCTGTTGTTAAAAATGTAGAAATGCTAGAGATATGTTGGGTATTTATAGATTTCTAAGGATCTAGGGTCAAAACAATCATTTCACTTATTTACAAGCTCAAGCGTTTGCGTGGCTCGAGTGCTTCGGATCCTCGAGCGCTCGGGGTCCCTTATCCAGTAAGGTCTTCCCAAGGTCTCATACATATATACCAACATGCGTAAATCATTATGAACACTAAGGAATAAGAAAACAAGTCTTATTATATATAACCGAGAGTATTACACAGAGAAATGCAGAAATTTAGGAAATAAATAAGAAAATACAGGTACTACAATCTTTGCTTCCAGAGTCAGAGCTGTTACCATCGCTGCTTTTATCAATGGTTGGACCTACCGGGTGAAGGCGTACTTCTGAAGACCTTTAAACAAATCAAAGAGACCAAATAAGAATGGATTTGACAAATTCTGCATCTTCCTCTCTGTGTCTTTGATATTTATGACTGCTTTTGAAAACTTTATCTTTTCAATCCCTTTTGCTTTTGTAATATTCAAAGTTTGTTTATCGGTGAACCTAGATTACCTCGAGAATCATTTTTTTATGCATCTTGGCTTTCTTGAAAATATTTTGTAATAAGATTTCGATTAGAAGTTGCTTTTGGTACTTGATTGGGCATGCCTGAGTGGTTGGAGGCAAACGAGGAAGGTGGCTGAAGTTTGCCCCTAGTGTGAAGGGTGGTTTCTGGGTCATGGTAAGGACTACGACTTTATTTATCTCATATGCTCATAACTTTTGCCGAGGCACCAGTGGAGTGACCTAGCGAGCTCTTTTCTCTCTTTTGTTATTGTTCTCTTTGGATTTAGCTTTAATTTTTGCTTAGGCATCCTTTCAGATTTTTGACCTAGCAAGCCATCTTTTTTTTGAAAGTCTGCCTATGTACCCCCAAGTGGGGATCAGGTCCAACGTAGTTCGGGCCAAGGTTGGAAAGAAGTGGGTTATTTTCTAGTGGGACGACCAAACCTAAGTGGTTGCCTATATATCCCCGAACGGGAATCAGGTCGAGCATAGTTCAAAACAAGGTTTTGAAAAGAGGGGTTGATTATAATGGTGTCGACCAAACCAGTGTGGTTTCCTATGTATCCCCAAGTGGGAATCAGGTTGGGTATAGTTAGTTCAATACAAGGTCTTGAAAAAGAGGTGGTTTTAGAGTCAAGCATAGTACTTTTTGAGGCGATCAAGGTTGATTGTTTCTTTGAATTCGACACCATTAAAATCCATAAGGTAGCTTGCTCCTCTAGAAAGGATAGTTTTGATGATGTAAGGTCCAATCTATTTAGGTTTGAACTTTCTACGCGGATCAAAGATTGGGGCTCATAGCTCTTTAAAGACAAGGTCTCATTTGACAATTTTTCTCAGACGAACCTTTTTGTTAAAAGCATGGGCTATCCTCCTTCGATAAATTCGGACATGGTCGACTACCGCGAGGTACTTTTCATCTATGAGTGCCAACTCTTTGTATCTTTTCCTTAACCAATCAGATTTTGAGATTTCATATTCATCCATACTCGCAACAATGGTAATTCCATCTCAACCGGGAGCACTGCTTCAATCCCATATACCACTGAATAAGGAGTCACTCCTATAGACGTCTTTATCGATGTTTTATACCCCCAAACTACAAACGGTAGCTTCTCATGCCAATCTTTGTAAGCATCGGCTAATTTCTATAATATGGTCTTGACACTCTTATTCGTGGCTTTGACTGCCCCATTGGTTTGCGGCCTGTACGGTGATGACTTATGATAAGTGATTTTGTATTCCTCAAATAGATCACTAACTTTTGCTTTAAAATGACTTCTATTGTCCGAAATAATCTCATGGGGGACTCTATAGTGACATATGAGGTTTCTCTTGATGAACTTGGCCACTTTCTTGGCCCATAACTTAGTGTAGGATGCATCTTCAACCCACTTTGTGAAGTAGTCAATGGCTACCAAGATGTATCGATTCCCATTCGAGGCTTTTGGAATAATTTTGCCAATGATATTAATTCCCCAAGTTGAGAATGGCCTTAGAGAGGTCATATTGTAGAGTAGAGATGGTGGTACATGCATCATATTTGCATGAATCTGGCATTTATGGCATCTTTTTACGTACTCGCAACAATCTTTTCCAATGTTGTCCAGTAATACTCTTATCTTATGATCTTTTTAGCCAGTTCTAGAATTCCTTCCAAATAAGCAAGTCAGGTTGTGATCGTTATACCCTTTCTTCAGTAGTTTTCCCCCGCATATGATGAACTATGTCGTGAATCTTCAAATTGCTCTTTTGTCTTTTTTGGTAGACTCTCAAGGAAACATTCCCTTTTTTATGAGTCCCATACATCTTGGTACCATGGTGTTTCCTTTTCTTCTTCTTCAATTGCAGCGATGATGGCTCATATCTTTGCTCAATTACCAAGGGCATCATTTTGACTCCTACGGGGATTTTGATCATGGAGGCTAAGGTAGCCAAAGAATTTGCTAGTTGGTTTTCCTCCCTAGGTAGGTAGAAGAATGCTATGCACTTGAACTGCTTCTTGAGTCCATCGAGATGATCATGATAGGGCTTTAACCTTTCTTCCTTCACCTTCCATTCTCTTCTGTCCTATAATACAATGAGGTTTGAGGCTTCGAAGATGTCCAATTTCTAAACCTTTAATTGTTTGGCTGCTTCCATCCCCAAGATGCATGCCTCGTATTTAGCGGTATTATTGGTAGAGTTATAGTTGAGCTTGACTGCTAGTGGGGTGTGGTCTCCATTTGGTGATACCAGAATCATCCTTACTCCGTATCCTTTCGTGTTGGCTACACCATCGAAGTACAACTTCTCTTCTTTAACTTCTATGATATTCTCTTCCAGGAACGAGAAGTCTCCATTTTCCTCAGAATCAGCGGCGTGCTCAACGAGATGCTCGGCTATAGTTCTCCCTTTTATCGACTTGCTTGTTATATACTTGATATCAAATTTAGATAGTAGTAATAGATAACAGGATATACTACTAGTTAGGGTTGGTTTTTCAAGGAGGTATTTTAGAGGATCCATGCGGGATATGAGCATAACCGAAAAGGCTAGCATGTAGTGTCTTAGTTGGCGAGTGTACCAGATTAAAACCCAACATGTTTTTTCGAGGGTAGAGGAGTTTAGCTCATACCTAGTCATCCTCTTGCTAAGGTAATATATGGATTTTTGGAGTGGCTCTCTTCTCCTTCTTGGGCTAGCATGCAACCCATGGCATTTTTAGAGACAGATAGGTAAAGAAGCAAAGGCTTATGAGGGGTAAATGGTGAAATGACATATGGGTTTTAGAGGTAAGTTTTTATTTTATCAAAGGTGGCTTGGCGTTGTTCATCTCATTGGGACTTCTCTCCTTTCTTTAGTAGATGAAACAAGGGATCACATGTAGTCATGATCTTAGAGATGAAGCAGCAAATGAATTGGATCCTCCCAAGGAATCCTCTTACTTCTTTCTCATTCTGTGGAGGTGCCATCTCTAGAATTACCTTGATTTTGGTGGGGTCTACTTCTATCCCCCTTTGTGTGTTAAGAAAACCCAGGAGCTTCCCAGAGGTTACACTGAAAGTGCACTTCTTCGGATTCAGTCTCATCTTGTATTTGCGTAACCTTTTAAAGAATTTCTCCAGTGCTGCCAAGTGTCCTTATCAATCTTTAGATTTCACAATCATATCTTCTATGTATACCTCTACTTCCTTATGAATCATGTCATGCAATAGAGTGGTGGCGACTCTCTGATAAGTTGCTTTGGCATTCTTGAGCCTGAAAGGCATTACGCTATAACAGTAAGTCCCCCATGGTATGGTGAATGTCATCTTTTCTCAGTCTTTTGGTGCCATTAGAATCTAGTTGTACCCTGAGAAGCCATCCATAAATGACATTGACTCGATTGACTCGTGGCCCGTAATGTTATCTACCAAAACATCGATGTGGAAAAGTGGGAAGTCATCCTTCGGACTGGCCTTGTTTAGATTGCGGATTTCAACATACTCGAACTTTCCCAATCCTATTTAGCTATTGGTTCAATGTTTGGGTTTATGCCCTCAAACCATTACTTTATTTATCAAACATTGACATTTTAATATATGGATATCGACTTTATACATTTCATAATGCATGTTTCTTTCATGAGATGATTATTAATCCTTAAGTATCATAGTAAGCAATTCGTGTATGTATGAGATACAAGCGAGATACGAATTACTATTCTTTGATACTTAGAATTTATTACAGTGGATGATGAGACTGGATATCTTATCAGGTTTACACTAAACATTGATTAACTACCATTGGATGGAGTGATGAATCTCAATCACTGGAGTATAGCTCTTAGTTAATATGCTAGTACTTATACTGTATTGATGGACCTGAGCTTTCCTATTGACACTTAACTCATTCTTTAATCAAAATCACCTCCAAAACTCACCAAATCACAAGTTCATCATTCAAATAAAAAATGTCTACATCCTCTTTAAGTTCTTCTTTCAACGTTGAGAGTGGGGGACCTCTTCTTCTCAATCTCCGGGAGGGAAGATGCTCTTACAAGCCTTCATCCAATTGTTTCACTCTCGAACAACTCATAAGAGACCTGCGTCGACATCTTTCCTTCAAAGCTATGGAAGGAAAGATATTTTCAAAGCTTTCCTCTTGAAATTCTTATTTTCCTCGTCATATATAAAATGTAAATTCAATTTGAAGCTTGATAATGAATGCATTCTTGCTTTAATATATATTTCTCATGTTTGATTCCATTCGTTGGGTAAGAATCAAAGGCCACCATTTTCAAAACATGGGTTTTCAAATTGTGCCAACAAATTGTTCGTAAAAATGCTCACCTTGTCAATTTCTTCTTTCTTGTCATCCTAGGTATCGAATATCAATCTAAAAGGGCACAAGTGTCTTACCCATGGCTATAAGTGGTACGAGGGATTCCCGAAGGCTGTGAAAACCAAGGTAAAAGACGCCAGCTTTGGTGAATTCGTAAAGTTATTGGTTGGGAATTCCAATGACTTGGTACACTTATCTAGCCTAGAGGAACGATCGTGGGACTCCACCAACACCTTCCATATTCCTTTTGGGGAGATGACTATGACTCCAAACAACTTCTCTATGATCACCGGGCTTCAGGTAGGAGGAGATCGTATCATTACAGATCCATTACTAGACACCTCTAGACAAAAGGTAATCAATCTATTGAGGATATATCCACCTAGAGTGGTGAGTTGTGTAGTTCCTTATGGTTGGTTTCTAGTGACCTTCCAAAGATATGATTAATTCACTATCGACCAAGTCACTAGAGCTTTCATCATGTATATTCTAGGGTGCTCCCTCTTTAGCACCAAATCAAATCAGATTCATCTTTTTATCTAAGGGAGCTTGACCAATGTTGATCGAATCCACTCATACAATTGGGGCGGGGTAAGCCTAGCAATTCGTACAAGCAAATGATAGAAATTTCTCGGATGGGCTTGCCCTCAGTTAGAGGCTTTTGGAGAGTGTGGGAGGTATCACTCAGTCTATTTCTTTTTTTTTGGATTCTAACTGGTTTCTCTCTTCTTGCTTAACAATTATGGAGTTTGGAATACTTTGGAATGCTAACTCCTAAACCTATGGACTTAAGTGCAAGTCTATTTCCCAGGGGTCTCAAATAGAAAAAAGAGAAGTTGGGTATGAAGGTTAGAGCTCATGATCTCAAGAAGTGCTGAGACTTCCTAACCCACCTTACTGGGGAGATGGTGACATGGATCCTTGGTCTAGAATTCCTCATGCTGCAAAGGCTCCCTATGTGTCAGTAGTTTAACTATCAAAACATCACATTCTATTCATGGACCCTTATGCCGCTGCTTGGTATTTGGGTGAGAGAGTTCTGTGGCAAGCCTTCTTAGTGGATCACTTCATTACACCTGACGTCCCTCTTCCTAACATGCTAAGAACTCATAAGCTCCAGGGTGATGACCCTGAGGCACTTATAGAAGTGGATGGTACGTAACTAGTGGTTGATGGAAGAGGCTATGAGGATTTCTGGATCTCTCATCTCATGTCTAATTTTCCTATGGCCGTCCATGCCAAGGTATGATTCTAACTTAAATCCTTCTTCTTCTCATTTTCCCTAGCTTGCTAAACTCTCTTATGGTTTTAGGGAGGTCCTTCTATTAGAGGAACAAGGATCTCTAGCACTGGAGTTCGAGGAATCGGATCTTCTTATGGGGAGCATCCTCTAGATTTCCTACTTTTGACCTTCCTCCTATTGATTAGATGGTTCCTACCCTGGATCATGATGACCGCGAGGTTCCTTATCATGTTCTGGAGGTGATCCCTAGCTCTCGTCAATGGACCCTCTTGGACTAAACCCAGCCTTTGCATATAGATTCCTGTAGAACCTTTCATAGGACTGTTGATTTATCTTTTTAGATTGGACAATGTGATATAACTGTTGTATGCCCTAGCAAGACTATTTATGCGATGTAGATGCTTGTGGCATAGAACAAAACCTCATTTTTATGATTTCCAGGCCAATCACTCATATGTGACCACATTAAGTTGACCTGCCCAGGCACCATGATAAGGATGTTTGCTCTATGTTTACAAAGATATACATTGCAAACCTTATTTGCTAGTCCAAAGACATAAGAGTATGAAAACTTAATAGATAGTACGATCACCATCATCACTTGCTCTTGTCATTTGCACTTGTTTCTCCCACAAGCACTGTCCGAATCTCCCTGGTTTTCCAGAAAACCATGTTTCTCCCAAAAACTCTGTCCAAATCGCCCATAAATGATTGTTTTTCCCAAAAACTGTATCCAAATCACCCAGATATCCTTGTTTTTCCTAGAAACTCTGTCCAAAATCTCACAGAAATACCCAGATGCACCTATTTCTCCCAAAAATTCCCCAAGAAATCCCCAAAAAAAATCAAAATTTTCCAAAACTGTCCAAAGTACCCATAAATTTTAGAAATTCAAGTTTCTCCTAGAAATTCAAGTTTCTCCTAGAAATTCCCTCGAATCTTTCGAATGTCCTAGAAATTCCCTTTTTCTCCTATGGTGATCACAGTGAAAAGAAAAGTTAGCTCACTTTGTATGGCTAGGACCTTACTTGCTTAATTACTATCTGTTAGAAGTAGGAGCATCATGTAGATTAGGGTTCGTATCTGCATGCTTGTCTCATCAGTCTACATATACCATTCCAGTTAGTCTGTACATGAGTCAGTCCACTTATCGATCATCACTCTCAGAAATTGATACTCTTCCTGATACAAATCATGGCACGACTTCAAGGGAACCAGTTCAAATTCCAATTGGTCTGGTACGAGGGCTAGGGCAAAGAAGTTCAAAAAGGCACTCAACGGGCTAATTCAAGAAGTTTGGTCTCAGGAATATTCACGGAGGCCCATTGAGCTTGGTCCACAAAGATGTATCAACTTAATTCAAGTTCTAGAAGAATAATCCAACAGTTCAAAATTGTGAATTCAAATTTAGTTTTCCTAAATTAGAGTTTGATTGTCATTTTTCTTTATTACTTAAATTGCTGAATTGTAGGCTTGCATGCCAATTAGGGAACATTACTTATTCTTGTATTTTCATTTTATTTTAGTCTTGGGCAAATTTATTTTGGGGCAGAATATCTCAAAATCTTTAAGGCTCAATCTGTAAGCCTCATCTATTTAAACAACTTTAGGGTTTTGTAATAGATAGTTTTCTGATTGAATAAAAATTAGTGAGAGAATTCTCTTTGGTTCTCAAAGAACTTTTCGAAGTAATCAAGATTTGTCTTGTGGCGTTCAATCATGACTTATCAAACGGCCCTCCATCGCTGTTTATGGCATCTTCATTATACCGAGGTTCTTGTTTTAATCGCAAACAACGGGTCAAGGTTTTCATAAAAATCTGAATTAGGCATTCTTGGGTTCTATATTTGAGTTCGGGTCTTGTCATCCTTTGCGAGGTTCGTATCATTTGGTATCAAAGCCAGGTTCCAAATGAGATTTGATTTTGTGTTTTTGTTCAATTCGTATTCTGCTTCATCCTGTGATCTTGTTCACTTCGTGTTCTTGTCCATTCTTCATCTAGGGTTCCCTAATATGATCTGTCAGTTTCTTATTTAAAAAAAGTGTTTGATTATGATCTAGTATTTCATGTTTAGGGTTTGCAATCAGTCATTTTGGTCTTATTCTTTTCGTGAATTAGGGTTTTCAAATCAAATCTATTTTAATCTTTTGTTGGTTCATCAGTGTATCATTTTGTTCACAAATTGGTGCTTTACGAATGCGAACTGTGAAGTCTCTTTGATTATTAAAAAAAAGAAAGAAAACAACAAAAAAGAAAGAGAAGAGATCGGGTCAGGGGAACAAAAAAAAATACAAAAACTCGTCTTAAATTTTTTTGTTCATTTTACATTGTTCAGGGTCTAAGGAGTCCGAAACTGACCTTACTCCATAGTGTGAAAAAAAAATTTCCCCAAAATTTTTTTTTGGTATTTGTGCTGTTCGAAACCTAGTCTAGTCTTCCGTGATCGTTGTGCTCTTGCATCTGAAATCTAAATTCCTTGGGATAAACTTTGTGAACTGGCACTGGAAAATTTGATTCTTGTTTGATTAGTTTGATAAGAACTAAGCAAGAATTACTACAAGTAGAAAAAGGCAAGAGAGGTGAGCATATTAGAGGGTAAAAACCAAATTCATTCAGTGAAACACATGAGGGAGTGTAGTGAGGATCTGTTCAATTTTCTAATACGTTTTTACAGAAATCATGGCTCATGATAAAGGAACAAGGACAAACGAAGAGGTTCAACAACTGACTGTTCTGAATCTACAAATTCAAGCATTAATGGTGGAGGTGAGACAGATGATAAGGGTAGAATTGGAGCATATAAATGATAGGTTGGATAGGGTAGAAGAGGGAACACCACAGGGACGACCACAAAATGTTCATAATGTACAAAGAAGGGATATAGTTCAACTGAGGGGAATAAGAGTTGAAGATGAGGTATACTTTGGGGGAGTTTTTGATGAAGAAGATGATCAAGAGTTAATAGATAATCATAGGAGATATGGTGGGCAGTTTAGAGAAGCTAGGAATCGGGAAGATAATAATTTGGGTAGTATTAAGATGAAGATTCCTTTGTTTCAATGAAAGACTGATCCGGAAGCATATCTTGAATGGGAGAAAAAGGTGGAATTAGTATTCGATTGCCATAATTACTCCAAAATTAAGAAAGTAAAACTTACTTCCATTGAATTTTATAATTATGCTATTATTTGGTGGGATCAATTGGTGCTGAATAGGAGGAGAAATAGGGAGCATCCAATAGAGATATAGGAAGCGGTTCATTCCAAGCTACTACTATCGGGAGTTGTATAATAGGTTGCAAAGTCTTAGGCAAGGTAATAGGAATGTGGAAGAATATTATAAGGAGATGGAAGTTGCTATGATTTGAGCACATGTAGAGGAGGATCGGGAGGCTACGATGTCTAGATTCTTGGTTGGTTTGAATCAAGAGATTGCTAATGTGGTGGAGTTGCAATATTATGTGGAGTTGGAGGATATGGTACACATGGCTATAAAAATTGAGAACCAACTCAAGAGAAGGGGCAGCACACATCCAAGCCAAAATCCAAGTACATCCACTTGGAAATCGAATCATTGGAAAAAAGATGAGAAGCAACCTATGGTGAAGCCAAAAGCTGAGCAAAAACAAGAATTGACCAACCATGGAAATCAAGGTAAATTCAATTCTTCTACTTCTAGAAATCATGACATTAAGTGTTTTAAATACCAAGGCAGGGGGCACATAGCAAGTCAATGTCCAAACAAGCGGGTTATGGTGATGCGAGACAATGGTGAGATTGAAATAGATGAAGAGAAATCTGACACTGGTGATATGCCACCGCTGGAGGCCATTCCCGAGGAGGAGTACTTTGCCCCAGATGCATTGACATTGGTGGCAAGGAGAGCATTGAGTGTGCAAGCAAGAAAAGTTGAAGAAGTGAAACGAGAAAACATCTTTCATACTAGGTGCTATGTTAAGGACAAGGTATGCAGTTTGATTATTGATGGTGGTAGTTGTACTAATGTTGTAAGCACAATAATGGTGGAGAAATTAGGGCTGCCCACGTTGAAGCACCCTAGGCCATACAAGTTGCAATGGTTAAATGATAGTGGTGAGTTAAGGGTGAACAAATAGGTGTTAGTGGCATTTTGAATCGATAATTATGAAGATGAAGTGATGTGTGATGTTAGTACCGATGCATATTGCATACTTGCTGCTAGGGTGCCCATAGCAGTTTGATAGGCGCATGAAGCATGATGGCCTTACAAACAAATGTTCATTTGTACTTAATCAACGATTGATCACTCTTGTACCTTTGACCCCGCAATAAGTTCATGAGGATCAAGTGAGATTACAAAAAGAGAGTGTTAAAAAAAAAGAGAAAGAGAAAGAGAAAGAGAAAAAGAAAGTGAGTGAAATTCGAGTGAAAAAAAGGAGTGGCCAAGGAATTGAGAGACAAAAAAACCGAGAAGATTCAACTAGAGAGATAAAAATAGAGAGAAAAAAAAAATTCTATGCAAAAGCGAGTGAAATCAGAAGAGCGATGTTTCTAAATCAACCTATGCTTATACTATCGTACCACGAGACATTTTTGAACATTAATGAGATTGACCCCACTTTTTCTAGTTATGTTGTTTCTCTTTTGTAGGAATTTGGTGATGTCATGCCCGAAGAGATTCCACATGGTTTGCCACCTACTCGAGGGATCGAACACCAAATTAACTTCGTACCTGGCGCTTCCATTCCAAACCGACCTACCTACCAAGCTAATCCTGAGGAGACAAAGGAGTTGCAAAGGCAAGTTAGTGAATTGATGGTTGATCGGGAGAGAACTTATCCTAATTATGCGCCTTAATTCACATTTGTTAGTACTTTTTATCCTGTTTTTGTGTATTTTTACTTCGTTTTCGAGTTTCTGACAGGATTTGGAAGAAATCAACTAAACCAGGTTAAACAGGATGAAAAAGCACAAAGAAAGAAGCTGAAAAAGCCACCTCGCGCGCGCGACTTGCTCGCGCGAGAATCCAGAATTCGCTCGCGCGACTTGTGCGCGCGACCTGCCAAATGACGCGCTTGCGCGGCCCACGCGCGCGATGCGTACAAAAAGCAAGTATACGTATTTCAGTATACTGAAGACTCCTGTGCAAACGAAACTGCTGAATGACGTCCAGACTGTAAAATATATCAGTTTCAGTTTGTTTCGGGTTAGGAAAGCTTCCAAAGCTTGTTGTAAACTCTATATATACTCTATTTTACTTCAATTGAAGGGTTACACACCCATACATACATACACATACAGCCATATAGACTAAAATTTCCAGCCCTTGAAGAGGGAAAAGCAAGGAGAAGAAGAAGAAGACCAAGGATCTCCCCTCCATCAACCTCTTGCCGATCTCCACTTCCATGGCAGCCTAGACAAAGATCTAGGGTTTCAATGAAGCCCTAGCTGAGTAATAGGGAGTATTTTATGTTTTTATTTTAGTTTATTATGTATGGATGACATTCACATGTTCCGAGGATTTTTATAAATAAATCAAACTTCTATTGATTAAATCATTGCTTTCAAAGTTTATTCTTGTCTTAGATCTATTTTGACTGTGATGTGCTCAATGATCTATTCTCGCTGTGCTTGTTTAGATTATTTACATGTGATGGTGCTTTATTGATTTGTGCTATCAAGTATCCGAATAATCCATGCCTAGATTAGACGAATTATGTCACAACCCTTGTTTAGTGTGGGATAATTCATGCTAACCGAAGATGGAATATGTTGGTGCTTGAACCATGATTATTTTCTTGACGGAGGAATTGGGCTTGTAGCCACAATTCCCCATAATCATCCAACTTAGTAAGCGAATTGAATGCATAAAGATTCCTATTATGAAGCTAGTGGTGGAGTTGCAATCCTAGGTTCCCTTTATATATTTACCAAAAACACTTTTAATTGCTTTCATAGTTTAGATTTAGTTTTATTGTTATTAGTTTAATTAGTTTAACTAAAGTTAGGTTTTAAAATTAAGGCGCTGTAGTTAACCAATCCCTGTGGGTTCGACCTTTACTTTCACACTACAAATCTTTTGAAAAGTAAAGAACACTTTTTTATATCTTGATATTGACAACATCAATTTTTGGTGCCGTTGCCGGGGATTGCATTACTACCTTTAATTTTATAATCTTAGTTTAGTTAATTCGTAAATATTAGATTAGTTTTTATTCTTCTTATTTTCCATTTTTGTTTTAAATTACTAACTTGTTCTTTTATTTTATAGGTTTTCGAGTCATCAAATTCCAACGTTTCCGAGTGGAGTAGCTAATTACATCAAAGGAGCTTACGCAAATAAAATAAATAAAAATTAAGTAAATTGCTCGCTTTAACTTCGCATCAAATCACTGTAGGTCAGGGCGCTGAGACGCAATTACTTGCATTAGGTTAGTTGTGGAGTGAACACTGCATTAGCTAGGAAACCCGGGGCGCTGGGCTTGACGCGGTCATTGTATGACAGGATAATATTCATGCATCATAGTAGTACTGTGTTCTTGCTTGTCGTCTTATTTGCACGATTGCTATTTGTTTCTTTTGTTTAGTTAGTCTTTGTTTTTAGTTTCTTTTTCTTTATTTTAGTTTATGTTAGGTACACGTTCAAATAAATCAGAATTAAAATCTTTCGATCTTGAACTTGAACGTACCTTAAGAACTAGTAAGTCCACAACCCAAGCTTCTAGAGCTGGGGTGCAAGACGACGAATCAACTCTGATTCCGTCGTCGTTGTTTGAGGCCGAAATTCAAAGTACCCGTGAACGGTTAAGGAAAACTCAAACTTTCAAAATCAAACCGATTAAAATGGCTGACGGTGGAAATAACAATAACAATCAAAACGACTGTGCTAATATGAATAATCTTAATATACCACCACCTCCTCCACTTATAAATTATTTTATTCCTACTACTTACACGCCACAAGCCGGTATCGAATTATCGGAGGCGATAGCATCTCACTTTGAGATAAAGTCGTCTACGATCTCGCTACTTCCTTCTTTCCATGGCCGTCTAAATGAAGATCCATATCAACACTTAGGAGATTTTCAGGATATATGCTCTACTTTGAAAATCTAAAATCTAACTGATGATGAATTAAAATTGCGGCTCTTTCCATTTTCTTTGAGAGACAAAGCTAAGCATTGGCTCCAATCACTTGAGCCAAACACAATTAAAACATGGGAAGCCTTGCACACCGCGTTTTTACAAAAGTTTTTTCCTATTATGCGCACAAATCAAATAAGGAAATCTATAACTAATTTTGTGATGCAAGATGGGGAGACACTTTATGACACTTGGGAGAAATTTAAAGAATTATTACGATCTTGCCCACATCATCCGGTTCCTAAGTGGCAACTTGTTCAGGTCTTCTACGAGGGACTAATTCCCTCTGTCCGTAATACCGTCGATGCCGTTTGTGCGGAAACTTTCCTACACAAAAGCGTCGACGAGGCCTGGAAAATTTTTGAAACTTTAAGCGAGAACTCGATGCATCAGGCTATGTCGGTACATTCGGAAGGATATCTTCTTCCACCCAAACGAGAGGTGAAGTTTGAGTCAAGTCATTCTATTGAATTTCAAGAATTATCTAAAAAACTTGACCTCTTTATGACAATGAATCAAGCGACAACCGCACCTCCTCACGAAGTATGTGAATTGTGTTCTGCACCGTCACATAATATCTTTACATGCCCATCGGTATCTCAGTTTCCCGAATTTGTGGAGCAACACATAAATGCTATGCAATAATTCCCACAAAATAATTATACTCCTAGGTCGACTAATTTTCCTAACACTTATCGACCCCAATTTCAACAAAATCAATACCAACACCCTCCTCCTAATCCTAACCCCCCAAGGACTAACGCTTTTGAGGAGACGGTGTTGGCTTCCCTTAAGAATATTGAAACTCAAGTCCAAGCACAAGCACAAATAGTGCACTCTCACACACAATCCATTGCGAAGCTTGAGTTCTAAATTGGACAAATAGCGAATACAATGAGTTGTAGGAACGAGGGGAAGTTGCCTGCGCAAACTATTCAAAATCCTAAGGGACAATATGAGATTAAGGGGTCGAGTGAACAAGTAAACGCCGTATCGTCTAGGACGACTATTCGGGAAGATGAAGTTGTTAAGATTCTGGATCAAAATGACGTTAAATCGAATAAAGAAGAGGGTGAGGAGACGAGTCAAAATAAGAAAGATAAAGAACCGGTCCCAACTAACTATGTTCCAAAGTTACCTTTTCCACCCAATGTTGAGGAACCGTCTAATCTTACAAAGAAAAAGTCGAAAGTTGAGGATATACTCGAGGTATTTAAACAAGTTAAAATAAATATTCCATTCCTCGATGCTATTAAGCGAATTCCCGCTTATGCTAAATGTTTAAAAGACCTTTGTACACAAAAACGCAAAATAAGCAGTCATACTCCTAAAAAGGTCTTCCTCACGGAAAAAGTAAGTTCTATTTTTCAACACCCTCCTCCGAAGTATAAGGATCCCGGTACGCCTACGATTTCATGTGTCATAGGTGACACTATCATTCATCGGGCTCTCCTTGACTTAGGAGCTAGTGTTAACCTCTTACCTTATCATGTCTACAAACAATTAGGACTAGGTGAACTTAAACCTACGGCCGCTACTATTCAATTAGCGGATCGTTCGGTTAAAGTACCTAGAGGAGTCATCGAAGACGTCTTAGTTAAAGTTGATCAATGTTTTTATCCAGTTGATTTTATGGTCCTTGACACCGAACCGGTGCTAGATGCTAGAAAATACACTCCTGTTATTCTTGGTCGTCCATTCTTAGCCACGGCCAACGCACGTGTCAATTGTAGAACAGAGGTGATGAAAGTGTCGTTCGGGAATATAAAATTAAAATTAAATGTTTTTAATGCTGCTGATCAACATCCTAAAGACGATGATTATCAATATGTGGAAGGTAATGAAATTAGAAGAATT
Organism: Hydrangea macrophylla; assembly: GCA_033977485.1. Taxonomy (NCBI): domain Eukaryota; kingdom Viridiplantae; phylum Streptophyta; class Magnoliopsida; order Cornales; family Hydrangeaceae; genus Hydrangea; species Hydrangea macrophylla. The sequence goes on from CM066987.1 coordinate 83,437,829, forward strand.
GTTGAACCTAATAAAATAATAAATATCAATGAGGGGAATAATACGGTGAGTGATGAGCGGATGAATTTGAATACAACAGACTCTAACGATGAATTTACTCGAAAGGTGAAAAATTGACTTGACCTTAATCAGGATGAACCGTCGATTGAATTAATTCAAAGCGACATGCTTTCAACTTACCATCGGGCTCTTCCTGACATCTTAAGGGGTACAAACTCCGATTTACGGCCTCCGTGAGTCTTGAGCTAGAACGGTCTAGATGAAGACGTAAAAGTTAGCGCTTCTTGGGAGGCAACCCAAGCATAACTTCATCTGTTTTCTTTGTTTTTGGTCGTTTTTGAGACATTTTGGTCAGTCTTTGAGTTCTCTGGACAGGTTTGGGGGTTGGAGTAAAGTTATTTTTAATTTATATACATAAAATAAGTAAACCGAGAGAAAATACCATTCTCGCGCGCGCGGCCCGCTTGCGCGAGACGTCACTCGCGCGGCCCGCTGGCGCGATAATGTGCCTTAGTGAAATTTTGGTTTACCTTTTTTGATGAGCTGTCGGGTTCTCCGCGCGCCTAGTTTCGCGGGCCTCGCTGGCGCGTAAAAAAAAAAAAAAAAATTTGGAATTCGCGCGCGCGACGAGCGCTCGCGCGATTCCCCATTTTCCTGTTTTTTTCCCTTTTGTTTTCTATATCCTTCCCCCTACCTATTTTATTTATGTTTCTTTTCAGTTTTTGTTTATTTGGTTCAGTTTAGTTCGTTTTCGTTGTTTTCCTTGTTACATTTATACTTTTTCGTTTTATTTCTTTTCCATTTGCTCGTTTAGTTTAGTTTAGCTTAGTTTTTAGATTTATATTGTATATTTCGGTTTCATTTACTTTTAATATTCTTTTGTTAGTTTCTTTTCGTTTATCTAGTATTAATAGGTACATTTGAACTTTATCGCCATATTTTTATACATTTACCTGTTTGTCATTGCCGAGACCAAGGTACTATCGTTCCTTCCTTACGTACTCACCTTTCTTTCATTTTATTGTTTCATTGGAGACAATGAACGGTTTAGGTTTGGGGGCATGCACATTATTTTATGCGAAATTTTAAAATTTTTCAAAATTTTCAATAAGTGTGTTTAAATAAACGATGTTACCGACATTTTTTGCAATATCAATTTAATACTTCTTAGTAGATAACTTTGGTTGTTATAGAATAGTAAACAAGAGAAGATGTAGTTAAACATTTGCTGAAGTTATGATATGATGTTTTAAGTTATGTATTGTTCGAATCGTAGTTTTATATCATAAATTTGCACACAAACCGATGCACTGCATGTAGTTACTTGAATACATGTCTGATGTGAATTATAATATGATTCGGATTTCTAGATAACACAAGGTGGAGACTAGACCCGGTGAGCTTTTGAGCCTATTTTTTTTAGAGGGTTATAAATACATCTTGTGTTTGTCGAATTTCATTGAAATAGCGCATTAACTTGTTGTTTAATCTCATTATTCTTGTTTTGGTTGATAGTCAAGTTAAAATATTTGCTACCATGCTAAATAATCTTCCATTGTAAACATTGAAGAACAGTATTACCCTAGGAAATGATTTTAGGCCTTCTTTGTTTACTACCGGTCGATAAAAGATAAAATTTCCTTAGTTCGCCCCTTTGAGCCGTTACAATGCCTCTTTTTCTTTGTTCACCATTATCCTCTTTAAAAGCTCCAACTTGATCGACTTGGAGTATACCGCTGGAAGAGTGATAAACTTTTAGTAGTATTAAGGCGATGTGTTGATGAGGAAGAAGAAAATAAGATGTTATTGGGGTAGTTGCTTGGCATTCAATGCATAGTCATTTGAGAAGCGAGAAAAGAAAAAGGAAAAGAAACAAAATAAAGAAGAGGAAGGTTGAAAAAAAAAATGAAAGAAAAGAAGAGAAATGAATGAAAAGGAATGAAGAGAAAGAGAAGATGAAAGGTTGTAGAAAAAGAATGAAAGAGATCGAACATGCCTTACAATGCCATTCGTAAACCTACTCAATTAATCCTTTCTATCCTCTATCATTACCTGAGCCACGTTAAAACCTTTGAAAAGTCCTAATTGATCCTAGGAAACATGGTTTTGTTATGTAAACGATGGGAGGGGGATTAAAACATGGTAATGAGTAATTTTTCTTGATTGTTGGCATCCTATCCATGAGACTACTGTTCTTCCGTGTTATGCGTCTTTTTCGTGTCGTATGTGAGCGTTATTCGTCTTGAAAACATAATTCCTTTGCTCACGCATACTAGAGAAATTACACATGTTTCTGAGTGTTTCATTTTAGAGTGTTATTGAAATTGTGAGATTCGTAGTCGAAGCATAGTTGGATGGTTATCCGAGTTATATTCCAAGTTCATGACATGCGTGTGTTCATTTGACTACAACATCATACACGTGCACTTTTATGAGAAATTCTATTGATTTATACGATTCATGTACTTGGGATTGTTTTTCATAACGTAAGTGAACGTTTGATTCCGTTTCTCCTTGTTCATTATTCTATTTCGAATCGTTGTTTATAATAAGGAGTATTGTTGATTTCGTTTTTCGTTTGAATAAAAACTTTTTAAATTTCCAAGTTAATAAAAATGGTTATGGGATCCTTGTTGATGAGAACCCTCACGAGACTTCACTCGTCCGACTAGGGACACCTAGAGGTTTCAAAGGCTTGTTGCATATGCTAAATGCAATCGTGATCCATGCGAAATGGAGTAGATTTTTATGAGTAGTTTAGTTTTTATTTTTAGTTTTGCTCGAGGACTAGCAAAATGTAGGTTTGGGGGTGTGATCGGAGAGAACTAATCCTAATTATACGCCTTAATTCACATTTGTTAGTACTTTTTATCCTGTTTTTGTGTATTTTTACTTCGTTTTCGAGTTTCTGACAGGATTTGGAAGAAATCAACTAAACCAGGTTAAACAGGATGAAAAAGCACAAAGAAAGAAGCTGAAAAAGCCACCTCGCGCGCGCGACCCGCTCACGCGAGAATCCAAAATTCGTTCGCGCGACTCGCACGCGCGACCTGCCAAATGACGCGCTCGCGCGGCCCGTGCGCGCGATTCGTACAAAAAGTAAGTATACGTATTTCAGTATACTGAAGACTCCTGTGCAAACGAAACTGCTGAATGACGTCCAGACTGTAAAATATATCACTTTCAGTTTGTTTCGGGTTAGGAAAGCTTCCAAAGCTTGTTGTAAACTCTATATATACTCTATTTTACTTCAATTGAAGGGTTACACACCCATACATACATACACATACAGCCATATAGACTGAAATTTCCAGCCCTTGAAGAGGGAAAAGCAAGGAGAAGAAGAAGAAGACCAAGGATCTCCATGGCCTCCTCCATTAACCTCTTGCCGATCTCCACTTCCATGGCAGCCTAGACAAAGATCTAGGGTTTCAATGAAGCCCTAGCTGAGTAATAGGGAGTATTTTATGTTTTTATTTTATTTTATTATGTATGGATGATAGTCACATGTTCCGAGGATTTTTATAAATAAATCGAACTTCTATCGATTAAATCATTGCTTTCAAAGTTTATTCTTGTCTTAGATCTATTTTGACTGTGATGTGCTCAATGATCTATTCTCGCTGTGGTTGTTTAGATTATTTACATGTGATGGTGCTTTATTGATTTGTGCTATCAAGTATCCGAATAATCCATGCCTAGATTCGACGAATTATGTCACAACCCTAGTTTAGTGTGGGATAATTCGTGCTAACCGAAGATGGAATATGTTGGTGCTTGAACCATGATTATTTTCTTGACGGAGGAATTGGGCTTGTAGCCACAATTCCCCATAATCATCCAACTTAGTAAGCTAATTGAATGCATAAAGATTCCTATTATGAAGCTAGTGGTGGAGTTGCAATCCTAGGTTCCCTTTACATATTTACCAAAAACACTTTTAATTGCTTTCATAGTTTAGATTTAGTTTTATTGTTATTAGTTTAATTAGTTTAACTAAAGTTAGGTTTTAAAATTAAGTCGCTGTAGTTAACCAATCCCTGTGGGTTCGACCTTTACTTTCACACTACAAATCTTTTGAAAAGTAAAGAACACTTTTTTATATCTTGATATTGACAACATCAATGGTAAAGGGGTACGTGAGAGAAAGCATGAGCCTGAGTGCCGTTGTAGTGATTTTAGTTCCTAAGAAGGATGGGATATAGAGGATGTGTATTGATTGTCGAACCATCAACAACATCACGATAAAATACCGAAACCCTATTCCTCGCTTAGATGATATGTTAGATGAACTGCATGGTGCTTGTGTATTTTCTAAGATTGATCTAAAAAGTGGTTATCATCAAATAAGAATGAAAGAAGGAGATCAATGGAAAACTGCTTTTAAAACAAAACATGGTTTATATGAGTGATTAGTGATGCCATTTGGATTAACTAATGCACCGAGTACTTTTATGCGATTAATGAACCATGTCTTGTGTACTTTTATAGGCAGATTTGTTGTTGTTTATTTTGATGATATACTCATTTATAGCAAAAACTTTGATGACCATGTTCTACACTTGAAATTAGTTTTGGAAGTCCTAAGAAAGGAAAAGTTATTTGCTAACTTTAAGAAGTGTACATTTTGCACAGATAAGCTTGTGTTTCTTAGCTTTGTTGTTAGTGCCCAAGGAGTACAGTTTGATGAGGAAAAGGTTCGTTCGATTCACAAATGGCCAATGCCCACGAGTGTAGGCCAAGTTTAAAGTTTGTATGGGCTTGCTAGTTTTTACCGGAGGTTCGTGAAAGACTTAAGTAGCATAGCCGCACCACTTACCAAAGTCATCAAGAAAAACGTTGGATTCAAATGGGAGGTAGAACAAGATAAGGCGTTTCAATTACTTAAACAAAAATTAGCTCATGCACCTTTACTTGCTCTACCAGATTTTACTAAAACATTTGAAATTGAATGCGGTGCTTTAGGTGTTGGCATAGGCGTAGTTCTCATGCAAGGAGGATGACCAATTGCATTCTTTAGTGAAAAACTGAGTGGGCAGCCTTAAACTACCCTACCTACGACAAGGAAATGTATGCGCTAGTCTGAGAATTAGAGACATGCAAACACTATCTTTGCCCTAAGGAGTTTGTGATTCATACCGATCATAAATCCTTGAAACATTTGAAAGGCCAACACAAGTTGAATAGGAGGCATACGCGATGGGAGAAATTCATTGAGACATTTCCATATATCATCCATTACAAGCAAGGTAAGGAAAACATCATTACCGATGCCCTCTCTCGCAGGTACGCATTGATTTCTACTCTGGATGCAAAATTGCTTGGTTTTGAACATATTAAAGAATTATATCCATTAGACTAAGATTTTTGTGAAGAGTATAGGAATTGTGAGAAGAAAGCCTTAGGTAAATTCCTTAGGCATGAAGATTTCTTATTTCGGGAGAATAAGTTGTGTGTGCCTAATTGTTCATTACGCAATTTGTTAGTGAGGGAATCACATGGTGGGGGTTTAATGGGCCACTTTAGAGTTGCTAAGACACTGGCCGTCTTGCAAGAACATTTCTTTTGGCCACATTTGAAAAGAGATGTTGAGAGATTTGTGGTAGATGTGTAACTTGTAGGCAAGCAAAATCTCGAGTGCAACCCCATGGATTATACACACCACTAGCTATTCCTAGTGAGCCTTGGATTGATATTTCAATGGACTTTGTGTTAGGATTGCCTAGGACCAAACATGGTATGGATTCGATTTTTGTGGTGGTAGATCAATTTTCTAAAATGGCACACTTTATTCCATGTCACAAAACGGATGATGCCTCACATGTTTCTGATTTGTTCTTTAGGGAGATTGTAAGATTACATGGTATGCCTAGAATAATTATTTCGGATAGAGATGCTAAGTTCTTGAGTTACTTTTGGAAGACATTGTGGTGTAAGTTAGAGACTAAGTTATTGATTTCTACTACTTGTCACCTACAAACTGATGGTCAAACCGAAGAAGTAGTAAATAGGACTTTGTCTACTTTGTTAAGGGCTATTATTAAAAAGAACATTAAAACATGGGAAGATCGTTTACCACATGTTGATTTTTCTTACAATCGATCTGTTCAATCTACTACTAAATTTTCACCATTTGAAATTGTATATAGGTTTAATCCATTAACTCCATTGGATTTATCTCCTTTACCCGTGACTGAGCATGTTAATTTAGATGGCCAAAGGAAAGCTAACTTTGTTAAGTAGATTCATGAGAAAGCTAGACTCAACATTTAGCGACGAACGGAGCAATATGCAAAGCAAGCAAATAAGGGGCCTCAAAAGATTGTTTTTGAACCAGGAGATTGGGTTTGGTTACATATGAGAAAAGAGAGGTTTCAGGCTGAAACGCATTCTAAATTGCTGTCTCAAGGAGATGGACCTTTCCAAGTTCTCGAGTACATCAATGACAATGTATACAAACTAGATTTGCCAGGTGAGTACAATATAAGTGCAACTTTTAATATTACTGATTTGAGTCCTTTTGATGTAGGTGATGATTTGAGGACAAATCCTTTTCAAGAGGAGGGAAATGATGCAAATCATAGCACGACTTCAAGGGAACCAGTTCAAATTCCAATTGGTCCGGTAACGAGGACTAGGACAAAGAAGTTCAAAGAGGCACTCAATGGGCTAATTCAAGAAATTTGGTCTCAGGAAAATTCGTAGAGGCCCATTGAGCTTGGTCCACAAAGATGTATCAATTAATTCAAGTTCTAGAAGAATAATCTAGCAGTTCAAGATTGTGAATTCAAATTTAGTTTTCCTAAATTCGAGTTAGATTGTCATATTTCTTTATTGCTTAAATTGTTGAATTGTAGGCTTGCATGCTAAATAGGGAACTTTACTTATTCATTTAGTTTCATTTTATTTAGTCTTGGGCGAATTTATTTTGGGGCAGAATATCTCGAAATCTTTAAGGCCCAATCTGTAAGCCTCATCTATTTAAACAAATTTAGGCTTTTGTAATAGACAGATTTCTGATTGAAAAAAAATTAGTGAGAGTATTCTCTTTGGTTCTCAAAGAACTTTTCGAACTTATCAAGATTTGTCTTGTGGCGTTCAATCACGACTTATCAAATGGCCCTCTATCACCGTTTGTGGCATCTTCATTATACCAAGGTTCTTTTTTAAATCGCAAACAACGGGTCGAGGTTCTTATATGAATCTGAATTAGGGCATTCTTAGGTTCCATATTTGAGTTTGGGTCTTGTCATCCTATGGACACGCGGAATTGATTTTCCTTTTAGTTTGTTTGAAATTGATTTGGAGAAAAGATAAGAAAGGTCTATTGAAAACAGATACAGAGTCGCCACTTGGTCTTTAAGGAACCAAGAAACCTAATTTTGACTCACCCAAATGGATAATGGACACCGACCCTTCATAACCAAAGAACTTAGCTCGGGGTTTTGGTACGAGAGAGGAAGGAGCCTTTGCCATAACTAAAACACCATCAACTTGCCTCATCTCTCGACGGGCCTCAATTAGCATCCAAATTATCATCTTCTACTATGTTTGGTTCGACAAGTAATACTATGTTAGTATATTACATCACATAAGAATCTTGAAATGGAAGATCAAAAGATAAGATATCATTCATAAGATCTAGCCAAATATCACACAAACAAACCTAGGAAAAATTGTCTAATTACATACCAAGTAATCAAGTTTTCCGAATCTAAAGGGGGACATGAGTTGTTCTTGAAACAAACTGACAAGCGGGGGTATTTGTAAAATACAACCGCTAAAAGAAGAAAATACACTGATTTAGTTCACAACTCCTTGTCATATGTGCACTTCGTATCACAATGCTAGTTGAGAAGAAATGAGTAACAGGATAAAGGGAATGCTGGATTACAAACAAGAGAACTCAAAGCAAAAGTATTGAGTTTTAGCGATCGAAGAGTTTCAACCGATCGAGTGTTCGGTCGATTGAGTCCAGTTCAAGCACTCGAGTAATCTAGAAGTTCGATCGATCGAGTGATGTTCGATCGATCGAACATGGCTTTTATCAGAACTTACGCGCACGCAGTGGAGACGTCTAAAGGAACCCTAGTTTTAGGTTTTCTATATATATTTGTTTTGTATACGTCCACAAGGAAGCCCCACATTTGTTTTCTTCGGTTTTATAGAGAGAGTTAGAGAGTTTTACATTATTTTTGTAGGTTTTAAGTTTGATATTTCTTGTTTCTTGGATTTTCTGCAAGTTTGATCTTAATACAACGTTCCAGGTTTTGCTTTATTAGTTTTGTTTATAGTTTTTTAGTAGTTTTAGTAGTTACAATCTGATTAGATCATAGTTTTTCTTACTTGTAGTGATTAAACCATAGTTTTTCACATTTTTCATGTTTAAACCACAACCATACAAAGCTTTAATGAATATACACGTTAAAAATGAATCTGTGACACTCCAGACCATGTATGAGTAGTCTCTAGGGTTGGGAGATCATGATGAAATAGTGATCTCCAGCCTCTGCCATGCAGTAGTGTAAAACCTATGTTCGATCGATCGAAGTTATTTCGATCGATCGGACCAGAGATACAGTCAAGCGATCGAAGACATTTCGATTGATTGAGAGATGACGATTGTCGATTAATCGAACTCTCAGATTCTTGAGAATATCCTATGCAGTATTGCTAGACTTTTTGCTTTAGAGATTTGTTATCAAATTGTCCCCAAATGCTCAATTTGTCAAAACAGTTTCTGAACTTTAAGCCTTAAAGCATTTTTCTTCAATATCTTTTGCAAACCACCCTCAATGCTAATACCATTGTAGGTGCGAGTCTTAATTATTGATTTAAACCGCTTTTTTGTGTTTCAAACTAACTGTGATGATATAGTCCCAGACATGAAAGGGCTATGGATTCTTTATTTTAAGAGAAATACGGAATACTGTAGAAGATGTACTCCATTGAGCTTCAATATAACTACATGGTAGATGGCTAGGTCAATACAGATTCATGTGATCCCAACGTTCCCTTTTTATTAAGAAAAATTGACTTTAAAATATCACTTTAGTTAATTAGTTGATCATTAGTTTAATTTAATTGCTTTATTTCTAGTAGTAGTTAATTGTAGAACTCCGTGTTCTACACCTTGCTTAAATCCTGAATTTTCATTTCTTTTAGAGTTTAACCTAAGTATTTAGTTTCCAACCTTCTCTGTGGGATCGACCTGGTCTTACCAGATATTACTTGGACGTCAACCTACACTTGGGTATAGCACACAAGCGCACACAAATAATTCTCGTGTCAAGTTTTTGGTGTCGTTGCCGGGGAAGGCAATAAGCTAACTCTTAGATTACCTCATTCTATCTTTACCTTTTTTCTGTTTTTCATTTTCTTTCTTTTTAAGTTTAAAACCTTTTAGGATTTCTTCCCTTTCATTTCCGATAATTCCATTGAAGGAATTCACGGGAATCTATTCTACTCATCTGATTCTTCTAGTTCTATTAATCCCGTAGCTACACCTACAGATTCAATGGCTGATAATCAAAGTGAAACAGTGAGAACGTGGTTGTGCCTATTGACGAATCGCTACGTCCTTTGTGCGACCTTATGGAACCCGACCATGCACCTACGCCTTCTTGTATTCTCATTCCACCCCATACGGGCGAATTCTAATTTTGCAACGGAATGATTCAACTCCTTCCAACCTTTCATGGAATGGAAAGCGAGAAGGCATATCTATATGTCAAGGATTTTGAGGATGTTTGCAAAACGTTCTCGCAGAATTGTCCTATAGATGTGACACGCCTAAAGCTATTTCCCTTCACCTTAAAGGACAAAGCAAAAGCGTGGCTACTCACCCTCAAGCCAAATTCGATTTTCACTTGGCATGCGATGAACACTGCATTTTTAAAGAAATTCTTTCCACCTCGCATGACCACTGAACTAAAACGTCAAATTAATTCCTACAAACAAAAGAGCAATGAAACCTTCACTCAAACTTGGGAACGTTTCAAAGATTTGCTTCTCTCATGCCCACATCATGGGTATGAGAAGTGGCGAACCATCAGTTTCTTTATGAAGGACTTAATGATGAAACAAAGAAACTAGTTGATACCATGAGCTCAGGCCCATTTCTTCGCAATAACACTGAAGAGGCAGAAGCCCAGTGGTTAGCCGAATATGCTCATGAATGGTCTAGTTCTGAAGACATCTCACACACTCAGATATCAGGTGTAGAGGAGAAAAGTATATATCAGCTAACAAGTGAAGATCGCCTAATGACCAAATACGAAGAACTAGCAAAGAAAGTAGAGGAGTTAGGGATGAAAGGAGAGGGTTCTAGACAAGTTTTGCCTGAAGAACCATGCAGCACATGCAATATGTTGGGACACACCACTCAATACTATCCCAACGTGTCATACTTTCAAGAGCAAGCCCCCATGGAAATGAATACCATGCAAGGGTATAGGGGGTGGGTAATTCCTATAACACCAATAATTTTCAAATAATAACAATCGATGGAATACCTTAGAGGAATACCATATTCAATTTATAAACAACTAGGCTTGGGTGAACTCAAACCTACCTGAGTTGCACTTCAACTAGCAGACAGGTCGGTCAAATACCTTAGAGGAATACTGGAGGACGTTCTCATTCAAATAGACTCGTTTTTCTTCCCGGTTAATTTTGTGATTCTGGACACTGAACCTGTGTCCAACCATGTGCACATATCCCGGTGATATTCGAACGTCCATTTCTCAACACAATTGATGCCACAATAAAAATGAGAAGTGGTATAATGACCATCGTATTCAGGAACATGACTTTAAATGTCAAAATCTTTTCAAATCCTCGACCTGAAGAATACAAAGATGAGGAAGAAGTTAACTACATCGAAACGGTCATTGAAGATGAGGCTGATTTGGTCAATTACAAGGATCCTTTGGAGGTAGTGGTATCACAAATTAATGCTGTCTACCAACCTAAAAACTCTAACCCATTGGATGGTGACCTAAATCTAACTTGCCTCATGATGGAAACAAAAGAGGAGGATAGAGCTGAATGCATGTGGGTAACACCATATGAACCACTGCCTCTAAAAACGAAGTTAGTCGTGCCCTCAAAATTTCAGTTTCCTGATTTGGAATTAAAGGAGCTTCCAAAAGAGCTCAAATACGCTTTCCTAGGGACTGAAAAAACTTATCCTGTCATAATTTCTTCTACATTAAATTCTAAACAAGAGGGTAAACTAGTCCAAATGCTGAAACAACATACGGGAGCATTGGGATGGACTATTGCCGATCTCAAAGGCATAAGCCCATTTATCTGCACCCATAAAATATATTTGGAGGAAGACGCTAAACCATCACGATAAATGCAAAGGCTTCTGAATCCCAACATGCAAGAAGTAGTCAAAAAGGAAGTTTTAAAACTACTTGATGTTGAGATCATATATCCTATTTCTGACAGCCCTTGGGTCAGTCCAACCCAAGTGATACCAAAGAAGGCAGGCATGGCGGTCATTCCTAATAAAGATGGCGAATTAGTACCAACATGCGTCCCCACCAGATGGCGGATGTGTATTGATTACCAAAAATTGAATACCGTGACCCAAAAAGACCAATTTCCTTTGGCAATCATGGATCAAATGCTAGAACGAGTGGCATGTCATAAGTACTATTGCTTTTTGGACGGATATAGTGGGTATAACCAAATCGAAATTGATCTCGAAGATCAAGAGAAAACAACGTTCACGAGTCCGTTCGGTACTTTCGCCAACCGCTGTATGCCCTTCGGCTTATGCAATGCACCTGCTACCTTCTAGCAGTGCATGCTCAGTATATTCAATGATATGCTTGAACAAATACTTGAGGTTTTTATGGACGATTTTTCTGTGTTCGGCCATAGTTTTGAAAACTGCCTTGACAATCTTGAATGTGTGTTAGCACGATGTGAGTACAAACACCTGGTACTAAACTGGGAAAAATGTCATTTCATGGTAACCAGTGGAATAGACCTCGGCCACATTATATTTGATAAAGGTATCCAAGTGGATAAAGCAAAAATCGACATCATCTCGAATCTACCTGTCCTCTGTATAGTCAAAGACATCCAATCTTTTTTGGGACATGCGGGATTCTATCATCGCTTTATCCAAAATTTTAGTGCGATCTCTCGCCCACTGTGCCAACTGTTAGCTAAAGACGCACCATTCGAATGGTCGAAAAGCTGTCAAATATCTTTTGATGCACTAAAAGAACACCTTACCTCCGCACCGATAATACAGCACCCAACTGGGGTTTGCCATTCGAATTAATGTGCGATGCTAGCGACTACACCATTGGTGCAGTTCTAGGATAGGGGAAGGATAATAGTCCTGATGTAATCTACTACGCCAGTCGAACACTTAACGAAGCTCAAATGAATTATACAACTACCAAAAAAGAGCTATTGGGTATAGTCTTTGCTCTGGATAAATTCAGGTCGTATCTGATAGGGTCTGCAATCATCTATTTCACAGACCATTCAGCCCTCAAATACCTGCTATCCAAGAAAGATGTGAAACAAAGGCTGATTCATTGGATACTCTTACTCCAGGAATTCGATATCATAATCAAATATAAAAAGGGAGTAGAGAATGTGGTCACTGACCATTTGTCTCGGTTAACGTTTATTGACAATACGGAACCAATACCGATTAAGGATGAATTCCCAGATGAGCAACTGATGACTGTTTCTAGTTTGCCCTGGTATGCGAATATAGTAAATTACCTAATTATGGGAAAGACCCCAAGTTATTGGTCAAACCAAGATAAGAAATGGTTCCTCTCTTTCGCATGTCACTTCTTCTTCGATGACCCATACTTATTCAAGTATTGTGCCGATCAGGTCATCCGATGTTGCATTCCAAATGAGGATATAACCGTGATTTTAGCTTCATGCCACTGCAAAGCTTACGGTGGCCACTTTGCTTCACAAAAGACCGCATAAAAATCTTACATAGCGGTTTCTATTGGTCAACCATATTCAAGGATGCCCACGAATTTTGTAAATCGTGCCAACGCTGTCAAAAGCTAGGTGTAATCTCAAAACGAAACTCTATGCCCCTGACTCCCATAATCACAATTGAAATTTTTGATTATTGGGGCATAGACTTCATGGGCCCATTCCCGAAGTCAAATAATTACGAGTATATACTCCTTGCTATAGAGTATATCTCAAAATGGGTAGAGGCAATCTCCACTAGGCGAAATGATCATCGAATAGTTATTTCTTTCTTAAAAGAAAATATTCTTTCGCAATTTGGAACCCCAAAAGGCATTAATTAGTGACCAACGAAAGCACTTCTGCAATAGACCCTTGGAGTCACTTCTTAAAAAGTATGGGGTTAACAATAAAATTGCCTTAGCCTACCACCCACAAACTAACGGGCAGGCAGAATTGGCTAATCGAGAAATAAAACATATCCTTGAGAAAACGGTTAGTTCAAACAAAAAAGATTGGGCATATAAGCTGACTGATGCTCTATGGGCATACCGTACTGCGTATAAAACAAATCTGGGAATGTCCCCGTACAGAATAGTGTATGGAAAGGCATGTCATCTCCCTATCAAAATCGAGCACAGAGCGTATTGGGCAACACGCTCATTGAACTTTGATAGTAAAGAGGGAGGTCATCTCCGAAAACTCCAGTTGCCTGAACTGGAAGAAATACGTCGAGATGCGTACGATAATGCTAAATTATATAAGGAAAGGTTGAAGGCTTGCCACGATAGAACGATCTTTCATAAATCATTTGAGTCGGGGCAGAAAGTCTTGCTTACGACTCTCGCCTTTACCTCTTTCCTGGGAAGCTCCGATCCCGGTGGACAGGTCCATTCATTGTTAAATCTGTCTTCCCACACGGGGTTGTCGAGTTGTTAAATCCTAAGAATAATGAAAGTTTCAAGGTCAATGGCTAGAGATTAAAACCATTCTTGGATAACTTCCAACTAGAAGCTGAGCACATCCAGCTGGATGAACCCAACTATTCCTCTACTTAAATACTAGAGAGTGTTCTCGCACTGTTGTTGTTTTTGTTCTGTTTGCTGCACTTTGTTTTGCTTTATTTATTTCTATCTTTTTGAGTGTGACTTCAACTCTAATCTGCTATTCAATATAATCTCTCCCCTGTAGGCTATAAGAATGAAAAACGACGACGTCCATTCAATCGGTTCATGGGCTGATTCAGAATACCAGAACCTTCCTTGGAGTGCCGAGGAGATTGCATTATGCATTTCTCCTTATCAAGGGCCCGGGGCAAATGATGTAGTTGCCCTAACTCAAGGTTACATCCCTTACAATCATGCCCTTCTCAACATTAATCCTTTTGAGCATATAGACCTCCCTGATGAGGAAGGTGAACCAGAGGGGTATTTCATCGGGGAAGTTGATGATGCCTTTTTGGAACAGTGGGAAAACGACTCGATGTGGGAACCATGGGTTGAAGAAGACTTACAGGATGTGATGCCCGAACGTCATAATGCTGTCTTCACATATGTGGATGACTTCATCGTCATCGAGTCAATTTTGTATAATTATGTGCACATGAGCTATTTGTTGTTCCGACTTTAATGCCCCCTACCTGCTAGTGCATATGGCTCTATCACGCCAATAGTGAGGTTAACTCGTTGTCACATTCCATTTCCATTTGCTCTTCGTCTTTCTTTGTTCGTTCCTTTCTTTTCATTCTTGCGGTTATTTTATTTAATTTCTTTCCGTTTTGTTTTCTTTTGTTGTCTTTGGCCAGGATTATCACTATGTTTCACAATGGTCTACCGGTGTTCCTTCCACAATAACTGTTTTATGGACCTGGACCTCACATAGGGTCCCCTAGTACTCCGCCGTAAGAGAGCACACAGTTGAGAAATTATTCTCCTCTATCTATGTATCCATTCGGATCACCTCCTGCCTGCGCGATCAATTCTTTGGAGGATTCATACACTTTTGATGATTTGCTGGACGCTTTCAGATTTTTCTGGAATCGTGAATTATCGAGTTTGGACTCCCCTTTTGAAGATTTGGTGGTGTATGAAACCATTGTAGAAGAAGGAATTTTCATATTTGAAGAGTAGTGATCCCCTTCAGTTGTGCTTAGCCATTTGATTCATCTTTTCTCAATTGAAGTGTAATGATGGACAAAGAATTGTTAGTTTTGTTTTTAATCTTAGTTTTTCTATGTAATAAGGTCTTAAGTGCCAATTTGGAGATTATAAATTTGCGAAATAGATGCTATCAAACAAACTTATATTTATAAAATTTGCAACTTCTTACTATGTTGATGGTGAATTCTGGCTTACATGTCTGCTTTTGCACTACTCTCAGTCCATTCTTGTAAGTCCAGAACAGTTTTTGCTAGTTTGGGGTGTTTAGTTATTCTATTAAAGACTTTCTGAAAATTTTGGGTTTCGATCGATCGAACTACTTTCGATTGATCAAAGTCTTGGAATCCTTAATCGCTTTTACCATATTCAATCGATTGACCATTCGATCGATCGAACCATCTCGATCGATTGAGACTTGTATTTAAACAAGGCATCCCCAACACTTTTCCTTAGTTTCTCTCTGTCACTCACACTCTCGAGCGATCAGAGACAAAGAGGAGACTCAGGCGATTTTTCTTCCCCTCATCACACACTTCATTTGAGGCGGTCCTGATCACCTCCAATCATCATTAGTATCACCCTCACCTCTTCTCTGAGCTATACCCGAGGTAAGGTTCCAAGAACCCCTCATCTCCATTTTCATTTCGAAAACATGAGGGGGTGCCCCCCATTAGTCCTAAGACTAAATAAAATTCGTTTTAATCCCATATTTCTTGTTTTCTTTCAATTTTTGCATTTCATTTCTGCCCTTGCTGATTTTCTGTGCTCGATCAATCGAGCTAGGCTCAAGCGATCAAAGGTGACCCTTGTTCAATCGATCGAGAAAAGTTTGATCGATCAAACTGTTGCAGGGCAGATTCTTCTTTTTGTTCATTTATTTTATTTCTCATTAGTCGTTTCCCTTCTTTTTCTTTTTCAGGGACTTTACCATGAACCCCATTACAGGTTACCATAAGTCTAAGCCCCTTGACCTCACCATTCCTGACCCAATACCAGCACATGGGCTTAGAAATGAGGAGGAATGAGTTTGGTTCACCCGATACTTTCAAGCGCGAAAGGTTATGTTGGAGCGGCCACTTGATGCTGTGTGGCTTTCTGCCCCGTGGTTTCTTGCACGGATCCGTGTAATGCCAAGATGGTATAAGATGTTGATGCAGTCAAAGAAAATCAACATCAATTGCGTGCGCAAAGCATGTGCCACTATGATCAAGGATCCTGCGGCCCCGTTTACATACTGATCTTTCTTCCGCGGGGGCGAGATTATTTTTAGCCTTGCTACTGTGGCTGCTGCTCTGGGAGTACCGGAGGTCCCTGACCACTTCTACCCTCATATACCCGGTACATCGAAGACTCTGCCCTCTGCTATCATCCGTGAGATTACTGGTGATGCTGTTCAGTTCTGGTACGGCAATTCCCAGGTCGAGGATCAATTTTTGACCGAGCAGTATCATCTACTCCACCTGGTGCTTGCCAACTGCATTCTAATGACTTCTTACCATGAGAAGGTGGCGCCATGTTATGCTCAGGTTCTTTATTCCATTGTGATAGGGCAGAGCGTCTGCCTGCCTCGCCTATATATCGATTTCTTTATCCAGCCGACGCGGTATATTGCTACCAAGTGCCATCTGAATGGCGCTTGGCCCATCCATAGAGTGATTGAGAAGGCTAGATTGCTTCCGTTGGCCATAGACATAATTTTACAGGCCTCGTGTCTATTTGATGAGACGACGGCACGTCGTTCTGACGCTCAGAAGAAGAGAAAACTGAAATGTAAGGTGAAGGTTGGAGTGAAGAGGAAGAGAGGTAGAGGCACTGACACTGAGGGTGCAGCTTCTGGGATGCCTACTGAGGTTGTGGAGCTAGATTCAAATGAGGAGGACCCCACTGCTACTGCACAGTAGTTTGAGCTAAGACAGAGGTCTCAGGCTCCCTCCTAAGGAGAGTCATCATCCGTGTCTCTCCAGACTCTCCATACACTCTTTATCGAGGAGAGGGAGGCCCAGATGAGGCTTGAGAGAAAGGTTGACCACCTGGTCACTCAGCTTGATACATTACTGGTCCAGTTGGGGGTGGTTCAGTCATTACACACAGCTTCACATCCACCACCACCCGCTGCACCACCCACCACTGATCCTTCATCTTCCGCAGCACCTCCTTCTACTGATCCACCGCCACTTTCTGACCCCACTGCTCCATCACATCAGCTCCACCACTGCCTACAGATTTAGCTACTGCACCGTCTATTATCGTGGAGACACCACTTCCACCACTTCCAGTCGTGACTGTTCCTGCATCTACTATTCCTTCGGATGTGACTGTGAGTGACCCGGCGGTAGCTTTTGTTGCTGTTGAGGGTGGATGTGATAATGATACCGCTGCGCCGATTAAGATTTTATCTGATGCTTAGGTTATGGTAGTTGAGAGTTTGGAATTTTTATTGTAATTAGTTTCTTTCTATTTTCTCTCCTCTCTCTCTTAGTATTTCTTTTGGATGTTTGGTGTGTTGGGACTGTTGTATCTTTTGGACATTTTGCTCACTGCCTATATTATTATCGTCTTATCATTCAAGTGTTTGATTCTTTTATATTATGTCTGGATCATGTTCTATACTTTTATGATTATTTCCTTTGATCTTGGCTGTTTGGAGATTGTATGCCTTCTTTGCAGAATGCTATGCTTGCTGTTATTGCTTTGCTTTATCAGGTGATATCTCTCTATTTATATTTGAAAATCAACTTCTGAGGACATTGCAATTTTTAGTTGGGGGTTAGATGTAGATAGATAATCACCTGCATATGTTCACACTTAGCAATCTGGATAACTTTAATGCACAATTCATACAATCTATCTCAATTAAAATTGGATTAAAATTAAAAATTGAAGAAAATTTGAATAATTTTGAATTTTTTTTATTCTAAACTTTATTGGTAGAATAGCTTTGAACATTCACTCCTGCTTAGCTGTTACCAAGCAATGACACATTCGTGTTATTCTCATCCTTGTATGAATTAAGTTCACGCATTTTTCTAGTATCACTAGGAGTATTGAATGTGGGGACCATTCTTGTATCCAACATCCATATGCACATGTTGATAGCTATGCAAAAAACCTAAAAATGAGTTAATACGACTATTGTGATAATAGAATAAGTAGTGGAGATTAATTACCCTTAGCGAGCTTTTGATCCAATCTTTGTTTTTGAGGGAATTTTCACATAAATTCAAAAAAAATTTCTTGATTACGCATATTAAATTCCTTGCACTAGTCTCAATTAATTCTCTAACTTTGGCTGCTTATTAGAGGAGAACGTTCAGGATCTACCAACTAAACTTAATAAACAGTGTAATGCTAGAACTAAGAAATTAAGAAAATGATTTAAGCCATCGTTACCCATTTCCTACCGCTATCCATATCCCTTTTCCCACACAGACTCAATATTGCCTATTCTATTATAATACAAACTCCTAATTCTTTACCTTGACTCCAATGAACCTTATCGTGCATATAATATTACATAACTGTCAAAGTTTGTGATTGGAGGAGAGTAGTTGTGGGTGTTATGTTTAAAAAAACAAGAAAAAAAATGATGAAGTAAAGAAATAAAAAGAAGGAAAAAAGGAGAATATGAAAGGATGACAGTTGGTTTGGGAAGTGAAAAGAATAAAATAAGAATAAAATGAGATGATAAGCTCCATCATATGCTGAGATGCGCAATCTTTCTTTCGCATCATCTTTATCCATTACATAAAAGCCCAAAAATCTAAAGTCTTAATGATTCTTAATGACTTAGTTCGAACATGAATGTGTGAGTTGAGTTATCCACGGTAGTTCGCTCCTCTAGTAAGTAGTATTCTAGTCATGAGACTATACACTTCAAATGTTCATTTTTTATAGAGTTAAATATGAAAGCATTAGTATCCAGAAATTCACTCTTATCAAAGCTTTCATATCATGTGCGATCATTAGCAAGCCAGTTTCTGTGAGACGTTCATTTATGAGTATAAGCCTCTGTGAGAATTGAGTCAAAATTATGAGTTCTAGAAGTATGATAGTCTAAAAAACTCTAAATAAGGTTCGATGCATAGCTGTTAACTTCACACACACACGGATACATGATTGTGACACATATGTTATATTTATCTTGGTGGCATGAGGAACATGTGGATTTCTTTCATGGTTTGCTTGAAGTTAACATGTCTTTGCAGAGCTAAGATTAATAGTTGAATGGGAGGGAGTGTTTAAAAGTTCTTCTATATCTCTTTGAATTTAAAATTGAGAATTTTGTGGGTATATTCATTGAAAACCCTCACGAGACAACACTCGTCCACTAGGGGGAACCTAGGGGTGTCACGGCTTGTTGCATTCGCTAAATGCAACCGCGATTCTTGCGAAAGTGAGTTAGATAGTATTCTCTTTCGTTTTAGATTAGTTGCTTTAGTTTATTTTGTTTTAGTGTAGCCGTTGTAGTCATAATTTAGCTTGTTTTTTTTTTCTCGCTTTATCGCTAGGGATTAGCAATAAGCTAGTTGGGGGTTGTGACAAGCGGGGGTATTTGTAAAATACAACCGTGCTAAAAGAAGAAAATACACTAATTTAGTTCACAACTCCTTGTCATATCTGCACTTCGTATCATAATGCTAGTTTTTACGCAATATGATTAATCTACGATAAGTTGTATTATTTTAGCTATTATTTGTGCAGATTATTGTTTTGCTGTGAGAAGAAATGAATAACAGGATAAAGGGAATGTTGGATTACAAACAAGAGAACTCAATGCTGAAGTACAGAGTTCCAATGATCGAAGAGTTTAAAGCGATCGAGTGTTCGATCGATTGAGTCCAGTTCAAGCGCTCGAGTAATCTAGAAGTTCGATCGATCGAGTGATGTTCGATCGATCGAACATGGCTTTTATCAAAACTTACATGCACGCAGCGGAGACGTCTAAAGCTACCCTAGTTCTAGGTTTTCTATATACATTTGTTTTGTATACGTCCACAAGGACGCCCCACATTTGTTTTCTTCAGTTTTATAGAGAGAGTTAGAGAGTTTTACATTATTTTTGTAGGTTTCAAGTTTGATATTGCTTGTTTCTTGGATTTTTTGCAAGTTTGATCTTAATAGAACGTTCCAGGTTCTGCTTTATTAGTTTTGCTTATAGTTTTTCAGTAGTTTCAGTAGTTACAATCTGATTAGATCATAGTTTCTCTTACTTGTAGTGATAAAACCATAATTTTTCATATTTTTCATGTTTAAACCACAACCAAATAAAGTCTTAATGAATATACACGTTAAAAACGAATCTGTGACACTCTAGACCATGTCTGAGTAGTCTCTAGGGTTGGGAGATTACGATGAAACAGTGATCTCCAGCCTCTACCATGCAGCAGTGTAAAACCTATGTTCGATCGATCGAAGTTATTTCGATCGGTCGGACCAGAGATACAGTCAAGCGATCGAAGACATTTTGATCGATTGAGAGATGATGATTGTCGATCGATCGAAAGCGCGTCGATCAATCGAACTCTCAGATTCTTGAGAATATCCTATGCAGTATTCCTAGACTTTTTCTTTAGAGTTTTGTTATCAAATTGTCCCCAAATGCGCAATTTGTCAAAACAGTTTCTGAACTTTAAGTCTTAAGGCATTTTTCTTCAATATCTTTTGCAAACCACACTCAATGCTAATACCATTGTAGGTGCGAATCTTGATTATTGATTTAAACCGCTTTCTTGTGTTTCAAACTAACTATGATGATATAGTCCCAGACATGAAAGGGCTATGAATTCTTTATTTTAAGAGAATACAGAATACTGTAGAAGATGTACTCCATTGAGCTTCAATGTAACTGCATGGTAGATGGCTAGGTCACTGCAGATTCGTTTGATCCCAACATTCTCTTTTTATTAAGAAAAGGTGACTTTAAAATATCGCTTTAGTTAATTAGTTGATCATTAGTTTAATTTAATTGCTTTATTTCTAGTAGTTGTTAATTGTAGAACTCCGTGTTCTACACCTTGCTTAAATCCTGAATTTTCATTTTCTTTTAGAGTTTAACCTAAGTATTTAGTTTCCAACCTTCTCTGTGGGATCGACCTGGTCTTACCAGATATTACTTGCACGTCTACCTACACTTGGGTATAGCACACAAGCGCACACAAATAATTCTCGTGTCATAAACAATCAAAGAAATAAAAAAAAATGCTTAGCAAGCTAGTATGATGCATGTTAATCTTTGAGAAAAGATCTCTCGATCCCCGGGATAGATGAGAAAGGAAAGTCAGATCGAGGGAGCATGAACGTATGATCAACTTCATTCCTTAGAATCTTCTTAGATTAGGAGTCACAAAAACCCCCCAAATCTTGCATGGATGTAATGCATGATCCTAGAATGTGTAAAGGTTGTAGTGGTTTGTGTTCATAGATTTCTAGAATGACTTAGAAGTCTAAAAAAATGCATGAATGAATGAAGGATGTTAATATAGGATTTGTTCAAATGTAGTATGAACTACTTCCTAAGAGATGAGCTAATTTGGAATGCATGTAAACATCTACTCAAAGAATGAAAGTTGAAACATGTTTGCTGTGAATACTAGACAGAACAGTGAGCTGATTTTGTATAAACAGAAAAGTGGGGTTAGAAATGTTCTTAAGTCGTGATATTTTATGGAGATCGTCCTTATTGTGTCTAGAACACATATCAAATAGCCAAACTACAATAACTATTACAGATTGAGAGAAATCATATGAACAAGAGAGGTTGCTCAGAAACAAAGTCCGTACTGTTGACTGAAATGTAGAAAAATCTTAGAAACTGAAAACATAACATTTGGAAAACCATATTTTACAGAAAGTTCCCCAAGACATTGAAGGTCAAGGGAAAAATGAGTGGAGACCATCCCTTTTGTAAAAGGTTTCTAAAAACAAATTGGAAGTCAACCAAAGCTGCTGTGACAGAAAAATAGAATGTCTGGAAGGAATGTTTGGGTCAAAATAAGACACTTCCAAATGCTTTCGAGTCAAACCAAAAATCTTGGATGTTCCCTAATGAGTTACGAAGACTTCCCAAGTGGTCTCATAGCCATACTTTGAGTATTGAACTCAGAATGTTATTTTGAATTGGATGACTCAATGTTTTGAAGATTTTTAAGAAAACAAAGATTATTTTCTTGGAATCCAAATGTTGAGGTTTTAGAAAGGTTTTGAAATAGAGGTTTTGAAAACATATTTCCAACACTAAAAGGAGATTATAACTACTTGGAATGTCAACATCCAAACTCACTTCAAGAACTTTCAAGATTGCTGGAGAACATTACTTTCATTTTGGGAATAACTTAAGAATACATAGAGATGTATTGAAGTTAGAATCATCATCTATCAAACATGTTTTTGAGGTCATGAGCAGCTATCCATAAGGATTCACTCACCTCAAATAGCATGTCATCATCTAGATGATGATGAACTAGCAAGTAATCAAAAGAAAATGAAAAAGAAATGAGGTAAAGAGAGATGAACATATATGTAAACAAGTAAGTAAATAGCAATCAAGAGTTGATAATCATTGAGATATTGGACTTGTAGCTTGGTGTTTCACTCATATATAGTGACTTTGGACATGGAAGTAGCTTCCTATCTCATAAATGCTCACAAAAATGGTGGTTGGGTGTATTGAATGTGAAGTAAATAGGAGTAATGAAGTAAAAAACAAGGTTTAGAACTCACTTTCTTGTTGAAAATCAAAGAAGGAAGCTTCTTTTCTCTCTAAAACTTTTCTAAACTTGCATTTGTCAACCCCAAAATAAGAAGTTAAGGGGGGTTTATATAAGCCAATTTGGGGGGAGTTTGTGATTTAAAAAGTGCTCCCATTGGTCCCAAACATCTGTGAACTTAAAACTATGTCATTTTGGTTTTCAATTATTCAATTTGGACTCTAAAAAATAATTACAAAAATGGAGCAGTCTGGGGGAGAGTACCGCAGCAGCACTGGGTCTATGTCGTGGTGGTAGTGGGCCATTGCCAAAGTGGCACTGCTTGTTAGACGCCCAGATTATTTTGTTTACGCCCCCATAGGTTCCGGTATCGTGAAAAGGCCCTATTTCGTCCGAAATTCACAGAAAATGCATACGAACTCCAAACTGAGTTTGTAATATACCGTTCGAAAGGTAATGGAGTCTGCTTTCCATAAAAAATAGTTCAGAGATAGGTCACTTTGAAAATTTTTGCAATATTCACGATAAAAGCCGATTTGACCGCCTTTTTTACCTTAAAAAATTCATAATAAATCTATTTTAAATCTAGAAATTATGTGCAATATACCATTAGAAAGCTACTGACCTTTAGTATCCATGAAAAATGTTTGAAAAATGATGCGATGCGATGATTTCAAAGTCAACTCTTAGGTCAAATTGGTCAAACCTGGGATCTTCAGAAAGTTCTAGGAACCTCTGGGAGCTCCCAAGAGCTGACGTTTTTGTTCGATTTTCTTTTGAAACTTGCTTTAGTACTTTTCACACGATCTAGGATGATCTTGGAACTTTCAGACGAGTTTGAATGATTTTGGTCAAACCTGGGTCAAACCAGTCAACGAGGACTTTCCAGGAACTTCCGGGATTTCTGGGGATCCCTTGGAGTTGACGATTTTATCTGTGTTTGCTTCAAAACCCATTTTCTTACTTTTCCTACGTCAAAGCATGCTTCCAAAACTTTCGGTCCAAATCTGAGAGTGTTTGGGCTTTTAGGGATATTTTGATCATTTGTACCTTTTTCTGAGTATTTTGAGAGATAGGTCTAACTTCCAGGAGTCCTGTTTAAGTATTTTTCGATCATTGTGAACCACCAAGCTGTGGGTCTCCTAGATCTGATAGCCAACAAAATGGGGTGTCTACAGTTTGCCCCTCTTTGGCATGAACTTGCGAAGCAACACATGTCACAAGCGAGTGCCAAGGCTTTGAAGAGACAAGTAATTTCGGCAACTATAGATTTAGGATAAAAGCATTGTAAAAGATGCGGTGATAGAAAACATGAATGCTGAGGCTGGTGCTAGTCGTGCTCTACGTAAGCTACCAACGTATCCCTAGGGGAATCAGACCAGGATGTAGTTCGGGGCACAAAGGAACAAATCACATATGCACAATAAGACAGGCGAATGATATGCTATGAGGATGATGTACAATGCATGGATGTGATGTGTGCTGAGTCCTATCATGCCTAGTGTTATGATCCTAGCATGAGCTAGTACTGTGGGTGTGCACCACTCCGAGTGGACTTATGTTATGCTAATGTTAATTTGAATATAATACAATGGCTGACCCTAATAAAGACCAAAGTGTTGAAGACTTTGGGCCTTGGGGCAAACTTCTCAGACTTTAGGAAGTGTGTTTTGCAAGCGAAATGGATCGGACGCTGGGTCCTTAAGGATAATAACTAAAGATAACTGACAGGTGAGGGGGCTCAGGGTAATTTTGGAGGAACTCATGATAACTGATAAGTGAGGAGTCTCATGATGATCGATGGATGAGGAAGCTCACAATAATAGGAAAGTGAGGAAGCTCACGATAACCAATGGACATGGAGCCTTCAATTGTGAATAGACAATGCTTGCCCCACGAGTCGGGGCCCTTTGACTGCGAGCGGTGTTTTAGGACAACAAATTCGGAAAGTCGATTCTGGTTATTGTTAACTTCTACTTGGGATAGTGGGGGATTCTTCGGGAATCTCTTTTAATCTCGGGCCTAGAACTAGGATCCATCTCTGAATCTCTCATGGTTGATCCAATTTTACAATGCTCAATCCAAAAGAGCTGATTAAGGTCTTTGTGAGCTAATTCTTTTTTAGACTCTCTGAGAATCTCTCTTTCAATTCTTGACCTAGAACTAGGGTTTTATTCCAAATCTCACGGTTGATCAAATCTTCTGACCGAGAACCAGGATCTATCTCTGAATCTCTCTCGATTGATCAAATCTATTGACCCAAAACCAGGACTCATCTTTGAATCTCTCGCGGTTGATAAAATTCTATTAACCCAAAACCAGGACTCATCTCTGAATCTCTCGCAGTTGATCAGCCCAATCCAAAAGAGCCGATTAGGGCCTTCGGGAACTGATTCTTTTCTGGACTCTCTAAGAATCTCTCTTTCAATTCTTGACCTAGAACCAGGATTTCATTTATGAATCTTATGGTTAGTCAAATCTTCTGACTGAGAACCAGGATCCATCTCTGAATCTCTCGCAGTTGATCAAATCTTCTGACTGTCCTTCCGAAAAGCCCATTCGGGCCTCCGGGAGCCGATTTATTTCTATATTTGTCTGTTGGGGATGGTTCTTAAAGTCTTTGAGGATCTCTCACAACTTTTTCTCCAATTATTTACCATGAACCAGGTTTCTATCTCTGAATCTCTCACGGTTAATCAAATCTTTTGACGGTCCTTCCAAAAAGACTTTCGGGCCTTCGGGAGCTAATTCTTTCTGTATTTTCCTATTGGGGATGGTTCTCAAAGTCTATAAGGATCTCTCTCAACTATTTTCTCCAATTATTAACCATGAACTAGGATTCCATCTCTGAATCTCTCACGGTTGATCAAATCTTCTGACGGTCCTTCCGAAAAACCTGTTCGGGCCTCCAGGAGCTGATTTCTTCCTATATTTTCTTGTAGGGGATGGTCTAACAGACTTCAAATTGTTGGGGATAAAACCTTGTCATAATTGACTAAAATGTGCCATAACGGGCAAATCAGGGCCTGATGGGCTGAAACGGGCCAAAATGGAGCGAAGCAGGGCCCGTGGGGAACAGTGCGGTGGTAGTGTGCCACTGCTGTGGCGATAATTGGCCAGTATCACGGTGGCACTGGGTGGCCATACTCTATTAATGTATTTCTCAGGTTTGAACATTTTAAGCTCATTCTTGGCCATTTTGGGATGTTTTTGGAGCCAAAACTCACCAAAAATCAGTTTGTGCACACCCGGGTGAGTAATCTTTTCCCGCGATTAGAATTTTGATTATTTTATTTTTTTTCCAATTTTTAAGAAGAAAGTTTGGTCCTAACTTTTCTTTTCTTTATAGATCCATGGCTTCAAGCTCGAGGAGACTCTCTAAGACGGCCAAAGAACGAATAAAGGTCGAGAGCCAACCCTCGAAGTTGATTTTACAAGACCCCCAACGTCATCTTTCTACCGCGACTCTAGTGAGTCAGGTATGTGATACCCTCGAAAGCCTAGGACTATTTTTGTGCATTGTGCTCATTTTGTGAACTGTAGTGTACACCTAGAGATCATTGGAAGCTCGTTTTGTGCTCAAATTGTTGATTTTGCGAAGTTGGACTTCGGGTTATGAATAGTGACTTGGTACTTGTTTTTGCTATTTTTAACATGAGTAGGTACCAAAGGTGGTCTTGAAGGGCCACAGCAGTCTCGCTTACGCTTTTCTATGGTACACCCAGCTATCGCCCGCTGTTCGGTAAATGGTGGATGAGGCAGGGTTCGACGGCTTTGTTCACCTAGTTTCGAAGAGTACAAATGACCTGGCGCATTTTTATGCTCTAGTTGAGAGATGGTGGGATACTACCAATACTTTCAATCTTTTGTTCGACGAAATGATGATGACGCCATTCGACTTTTTGATGATTACCAGCTTGAGAGTTGGTGGGAAGCGCCTGATCTTGGACTACTTCTATGAGATTGATCTTGAGGCCGTTGAGTCACTGATCAGAGTCGTTCCTCTGAATCTAGAGGGACATCGGTTCACTTATGACTTGCTTTATTGGGCTTATGGACAAGGGAGGCACAATCTCAATGATAGGTAGCTACTGCGGGTCTTTCTTTTGTATGTCCTTGGCTGCTCAATTTTTGCAACACAGAATGACCGAGTGAGTTTGAGGCTCCTCTCCTATTTGGCGACTATCGATGAGATTCCTTCTTATGACTGGGGCAGTGCCGCCTTGGCTCATCTTTACAAGCATATGGGTGAGGTTTCCTGAGGTGGCATTAAATCGACCAGAGGGTTCTGGCGAGCTTGGGAGGTATATTCTGTGACTTCCTTTTTTGGCTTTTGATTTTCCATACTTCTATTTTTCTGACTATTATTTTCTCTGCGCAACTCTGGAGTTTTGAGTATCTAAAGATGTTGGCTCCTACTCCCACTAATGAGTCGAGCGAGGATGAGGACGGTATGGCTCTTGTACCTTTTTTGCTTCGGGGCTTGAGATGGCGAAGGGATGTTGTTGGGGTTAAGAGCGGGCTCACCAGATTATTCTTATGAGGAACTTCTTATCTGAGCTGATGTTGCTAGTGTTGACTGGTCACCTTGGGAGAATGTTTCCTATGCCATTCCTCAGGAAATTCATGCAGTTAGACATCTTTCTTCTCACCATTTTTTGATGGAGAGTACCGATGGTAAGCAATGGTATCTTGGTGAGCGGGTGTCTCGATAAGTGGTTGGTGGCCCGAGATACTATGTTCCTCATAATCCTCCTGTAATGGATGCCGATGACCTTTCTAGTGCTGTTCTGCAAATGGCTTTGACTGGCACTGATGCTTGGAATCATTTCCGTTCTGAGACCGGTTATGACACTTACCGTGGCCGCTTTCTGATGCCCAACTTTTCGCTCTTGGATGTGAGTTTTTTTATATGTTTTTTTTGTCTCTATTCGTCACTTATGTTTTTGACTCATCTTTTCAAAAATGTGCCGATGGTTCCCCCCAGGTTATAGAGGTGCCACGAGTCACGTGTGGGTATCCCACCCATCCAGCAAGCATCCTCAACGTCCCTTGGAGTTATGTTGAGGAGGGTCACGCCTTGGTAGCTAGCCTAAGGTTTTTGGTCCTCACGCGAGACCACATGGTATGCCTCTAGTTTTGTGCTTCCTAAGGTTATGAGGTTCTAACCCTAGATTTTACCCTTGACAGATGGATGGTATGCGACAGTTTGGCACCACTCAGATGGTGTCTTTGGTAAGCTCCTGACTCGACTTCATTTTTGTACTTTTGGTAGCTTGCAGTTGACTGTTTTCATTTTATTTGTGTGTGCATTCGTCTATATCTAGGCCGAGGTGTAGGGGTGGTAGGAGGCCTTCACCAATGTATAGTCCTAGTGGCCCGGTGAAAGATAAAGAGGAGGAGGACTGAGGCCTCCAGAGTAGGGACTTTTATTTTGTCTCCATTTTATGTTTTCGATTGGGTTGTATCAATGTATTCTGTGAATGACAGATCATGTGTAGGATGGTTTGTCAACTTTGACAGAATATTATGATATTTTACCTTTTGGGCCGGATAGCTTTCGATTTGGAGGCGTGGTTGTGTGCTTATTTTATTTGGTGATCATGTGATGATATATATGTGCACTGTGATTCTGTGATTGTTACTGCGATGAGTAGCCTTGTGATAGTGAGTGCATTTTCCTTACAGGTGGGATAGTCTGTAAAACAGGGAGGTACTGCCAAAATTTTAAATTTTGCTAGGGTTGTGACATAAAATATGGCATTGTATGATCCTGCTCAACTCACAACTTGGCTGAACATTACAAAGGGTGTGGAACGAATAAACCTCTTCAGTTATGGTTTGACTGAGCTATTCTCTCTCTGCCAAATGACTCTGAACACCGAGTTCTTGCATGCTACTATTGCTCACTGGGACCCGACAAATCATGTTTTCAATTTTAATGGCCTGGAGATGTGTCCCATGTTCGAGGAATTTTGTGCTATTCTCGGCTTTGATCCAGACTCAGACTTGGTTCTTCCTCTTGCTGATAGTCCTAGTCCTTTGCAAGGCTTAGCTGAATATTTGAACTGTTCAACTACTGTTTCTCGCCAGCTAATTCCTAGTGAAGTCCTCAATATTGTCTCTATCATTGCCCGATATGCTGATCCTGGAGATCCCAGCGTGTATGATACTACCTGTGGTGCTACTCTGATCTTGTGCATGACTTCGTACTTCTTGTTCTCGAGTACTTCTAGTGACTTGGTACATGTATACCTTGGACTGAAAGTGGGTAGGAACCCCATGACTATGGTTCTGTTTGAAACCTTGAATGATTTGGATAATGCCTTTAACCAAAGAACTTTTCTTCTTTCTGGGGCTCCTTTAGTGTTACATGCTTGGCTATATAAGCACCTTTAGCTGTGGACAGGCCGTGCACCACCGGTTTACGTCCGTAGAGTTGTGCTTCATCCTCACTATACTTTTGCCGACTTGGTTAACATGATGGGTACTTTATCTGAGGCAAACATTTGCTAGATTGTGGGGCGTTGGGTTCTTCATGCTGCGACCACCAACCATGGAAATAACCTAAGCATGTGGCTGATGGGTCTAAGAGAGACTTCTTTCTATCATCCTCGTCGATTGGCCAGGCAGTACAGACGGGTTCAGAAGGTTCCCCAGGGATTCACTGAGAGGGTCCTTGCTTCCAGAGTTAGAGCTGTCACTATTGCTGCTTTCAATAATGGTTGGACTCACCAAATAAAGGCCTATTTTTGAAGACCTTTGAAGAAATAAAAAAACTGAATTTGACCAAATTTGCTTCTTCCTTCAAGTGTCGTTTATATTAGTGATTGCTTTTGAAAGACTTTTTCATTTATGACCATTCCTGATTATGTAATATTTGAAGTTCGTTTATTGGTGAACCTTAGTTACTGTGAGAACCTTATTTATCCACTTTGGCTTTCTGAAAACACTTTGTGATGATGCCAAAATTTGGTTAAAGTAAATTAAAACAATTTAAGGGGAGAGAGTGTGAGAGACTGGAATTTTTGTATGTGGTTCGGCCCTATTAATGAAGGTACCTACGTCCACGTGTGTATCTGAGCACGTTCACTATACTGTAAAAAGCCAGGGACCTGTGGTGAACCAACAATAGTTTGGAGCTACCGTAGGTCGGCCGGGCGTGCTGGTGACAGCTATAGAGGTGCTATATAGACTGAAAAGTTGATCCCTTTGAAGGGGGATGAGTGGTCTCTTTTATAGATGCAAGAGACCTACTCATACATCGATAAGGAAATATAATCCAATTGAGCTTGATTGACATTAATTGTGGGGGTTTCCTAATTGGATTAGGAAACAATGTCCACTTTCCATAAGTCTTCTATCTTGACTAGCAAATTGCCTGGATTATTCTGGGGCATGTGTTATGGGCCCAGCTGGCCTGCGCCTGTACGGACCGTGATAGTGTGGTCTTCCGGACCTGTTGGTCTGGTCGAGAATGAACCGCTTGGGATGGCGAGTCTCGGGTAGACTAGACCACTCCGGCTGATGCTTGTCCGAGGAGTTGTGCATGATTTGACCAGGACATGGACTAGCTGCTGAGTTGAACTGCTCAGTTATAAGATAGAGCCAATTTTTGGTGTATCAGCTGTCCCCCATTTCCAAGGTTGGTCGGATGCTATATCGGGGCAAGTTTGGAAATCTGTTTGATGTTACTTGCCACTGTCTGAGTGCTCGAGGAAGCTGGCTTGGAGCTTCTAAGTTTTGTGAGTGCTCAAGAACTGGTTAAGAGTTGAGACTTAGCATAGCTCGGAGTCTTTAAGTGCTCGGGAATTGGCCAAGAGTTAAGACTCGGCCTAATTCGGAGTCTTTTGTTTGAGTTAGCTCCCAGGATGGATATCTTCTACCCGTAAACCTTCGTCAAGGTTGTGGGCAATTGAATTTGACCATGCTGGAAAAGCCGACCTAAAGCGTATTGGTTTAGGGTCCTTTTATGTTAACTCCCCAGGATGGTTATCTTCTACCCAGTCAGCCTTCATCAAGACTGTTGGGATAAGAGTTTGACCATGATGGTGGAGCCGACCTAAATCACATTGCTTTAGGGTCTTTTTGCTCCTCTATCGTCGGCCAACCTAAGAGATTTGAGTCACTTCTATCGTCAGTTTGGACCTAAGTGGAGTTATTACTTCTGAGTACTGTAGGCGCCCAGGTTGTCTAAGAGTTTGACTTAGTTACCACAAGGCCTATAAGTACCCGGTGTGATTGCCTATTTAGTCAATTATACCTTTCTGCCCCCAAGTTTTTGCTAAGATAAGGGTCTTATGGAGGCAAGGACTATAGGTAACCGACCTGGAACATGGGTGGTTGCAGGTCTTTTGAAGCTTGCCATCATTAACCACCTAGGGGGATTTGCCTCCATCGTAGGTTGGACCTAAGCGAAGCCGGTGCCCAGGCGTGACCCCGAGGTCTTTTGCCAACTGCGTAACAGTGGTCTTTTGTTGCCTTGGGGTTGAGCCCGAGGTCTTTTAAGTGCCTCGGATGTGACCTGAGGTCTTTTAATGTGCCTCAGGTGTGTCCCAAGGTCTTTGCAAGAGCTCTCTGACAGTCTGTGGGGCCTCATGCGATGATCGGGCAAGTACCACTGTAGTCGGGCTCATCTAGACTAATGAAGATAGGAGGTCAGTCAGAATCATGGGGCTCCTGATCACTCTGAGCTGGAGGCAAAGTCGGAATCACTGGATCCTGACTGCTGCAAACTGGAGGCTGGGTCGGGGCTGCCAGACTCAGACCGATGTGAACTGGAGGTCGGGTCAGGGCTGCCGGACTCAGACCGCTTTGAACTGAAGGTCAGGTCGGGGCTACCAGACTCAGACCGTTGTGAGTTGGAGGAACTGCTAGAATTACTGGGCTTCTCCACATTGTTCTTCCTGGGCTGTTCTCGCTTCCGCTTACTTCCAAAATGCTCATAGCTTTCCTGCCCGAGTTCTTTGTTCTTTAGAAACTCTTAAGTGTCAATGCATTTTCCAACCCTCTCTGCGAGTTCAACCAAGGTTGCAAGGCAGTTTCTGTGAAGCGAGGTGGCGCACTTTGTGTGCTGAACTCCTGAGCAGAAGGCTATAATAGCGACAGTTTCATCAAGATCATTGATTCTGAGCTTCTCCTGATTAAACCGGTCGGTGAATTCCTTGAGGGTCTCATTATTCCTTTGTATGATTTTTAGTAGCTGCATGTCAGGCTTTGGCCGTTCATGCATACCGATGAGCTAGTTGATGAACTGCTTGTTTGCTGCTTGAAACTGCTGACCGATCAGGGCTTCCAGGAATAGACTCATTGCGCGGCCAGGCCTTTCAAAGTGCTGGGGAAGGCCATGCAATGTAGTTCGTCGGAGTTGGTGGCCAGGGCCATCTGAGCCTTGTAGGTCCGGACGTGGTCGACCGGGCTTCCCGAGCTGTTATAGGGATCTAGGCAAGGCTGCTTAAATTTGCGCGGGATGTCAAACCTCATGATCTGGCTAGAGAATGGTGACTCTATCTCGCTATTGGTGTGATTCTGAGTAGGGTTTTGACCCAGCCTTTTGGCCACTCCGTTAATCTATTTTTGTAAGTCCTTGACACGTGCCATCACATCTTCCTAATCGGGATCGGGATGTAGGTCGGGTTAGTGGAAGAGGCTTCCTTCTCATGGTGGTGTTTTGTCCCCTGGGATCGGGCTCGGCTATGACTCCGGTTCATCATGTGCCTAAGGACACCTCGGCTCTTAACCGAGTGACCCTGGACTGGTTCCCGGGCCATATGTTCCTGCTTTTCCTCTCGGGCAGCACGCCTACTGTTGATGTCTCTGGCATCCTCAATGCAGGACGGGTTGGCTCGGATACGTTGTCTAGTCAAGATCGGGTCTCGACCGTACAAAACATTCCCGGGTCGTTTCCCAGCCATTGGAGGACTGCTTTACTGGGCCAGCAGGGCTTCGATCTGTTGTTGGATTTGACGCTGGCCCTTCAAGAGTTGTTCGAGGGTCGTGGTGATCTGTTCAGATGTCATAACTGTCGTAGCCAGTACCGGGGCTGGCAGAACATCCCAGTTGGCCTACTGTGTAGTCTTCTCACTCTTCTTCGGAGGTATGGCTATCAACCAAGAGATTTGTTGATGAAGAACTTGTCATTCCCACAAACGGTGCCAAGTTGATGATGCCAAAATTTGGTTAAGTAAATTAAAGCAACTTAAGGGGAGAGAGTGTGAGAGACTGGATTTTTTGTATGTGGTTCGGCCCTATTAATGAAGGTACCTATGTCCACGTGTGTGTCTGAGCATATTCACTATATTGTAAAAAGTCTGGGACCTGTGATGAACCAACAATAGTTTGGAGCTACCATAGGTCGGCCGGGCGTGTTGGTGACCGCTATAGAGGTACTGTATAGACTGAAAAGTTGGTCCCTTTGAAGGGGGTGAGTGGTCTCTTTTATATATGCAAGAGACCTATTCATACATGGATAAGGAAATATAATCCAATTAAGCTTGATTGGCATTAATTGTGGGGGTTTCCTAATTGGATTAGGAAACAATGTCCACTTTCCATAAGTCTTCTATCTTGAGTAGGAAACTTCCTGGATTATTCTGGGGCATGTGTTATGGGCCCAGTTGGCCTGCGCTTGTACAGACCGTGCTAGTGTGGTCTTCCCGACCTGTTGGTCTGGTCGTGAATGAACCGCTCAGGATGGTGAGTCTCGGGTAGACTAGACCGCTCGGGCTGATGCTTGTCCGAGGAGTTGTGCATGATTTGACCGGGACATGGACTGGCTGCTGAGTTGAACCGCTCGGTTATAGGATAGAGCCAATTTTGGGTGCATCACTTTGTAGCAACATTTACGTGTTACTTTTGGTACTTTCTTAGGCATGCCAGGGTGATTTAGAGGAAAACGAGTCGGTAGCCGAAGTTTGCCCCTAGTTTGGGATATGGGTGGTTGTAAGGTGAATGAGGTAGATAACCGATGTTTGCCCCTCGTTTAGGGAAGGTTTAGGCAAACGAGACGAGTAGCCAAAGTTTGCCCCTAGTATAAAGGGTGGTTTCTGGGTTATGGTAGGGACCGCGACTTTAAATCTCTCAAATGTCCATAACTTTTGCCTAGGTACTGGTGAAGTGACCTAGCGAGCTCTTTTCTCTCTTTTGTAATTGCTTACTTTGGATTTAGCTCTAATTTCTGCCTAGGCGTCCTTTCGAATTTTTGACCTAGAGAGCCATTCTTCTTTTCTTTTTGAAAGTCTGTCTACTTACCCTCGAGCAGGGATCAGGTCCGACATAGTTCGGGCTAGGGTTTCGAAAGAAGAGGGTTATTTTTAAGTAGCTGGGACGACCGAACCGATGCAATTGCCTAAGAATCCCCGAGTAGGAATCAAGTCGAGCGTAGTTCACGGCAAGGTTTTGGAAGAAAGGAAAAGTCAAGCATAGTGCTTTTTGAGCGATCAAGGTTGATTGGTTCTTTGAATTCGACACCGTCGAGGTCCATAAGGTAGGTTGCTCCTCCTGAAAGGATAGTTTTGAATATGTAAGGTCCAACCCATTTAGGTTTAAACTTTCCGCGTGGATCAAAAATTGGCGCTCGCAGCTCTTTAAGGACAAGATCGCCCTTGACAATTTTCCTTGGACACACCCTCTTGTTAAAGGCACGGGCTATCCTCTTTTGATAAATTCAGGCATAATCGATCGCCGCAAGGCGCTTTTCATCTCTGAGTGCCAGTTCTTCGTATCTTTCCCTCAACTAGTCTGATTCCGAGATCTAACATTCAGCCATTACTCACAAGGATGGTAATTCTATTTCAACGGGGAGCACTACTTCCATCCCTTACACCAGAGAGTAAGGAGTTTCTCCTGTAGACGTCCTTATCGAAGTTCTGTATCCCCAAAGTGCAAATGGTAGTTTCTCATGCCAATCTTTGTAACTATCGGCTGATTACTGCAGTATGGGCTTGATATTTTTGTTTGCAGCTTCAACTGCCCCATTGGTTTACGGCCTGTACGGTGATGACTTTTGATAAGTGATTTTGTACTCCTCAAACAGATCTCTGACTTCTACTTTGAAGTGATTTCCGTTGTCCGAGATGATCTCATGTGGGACTCCGTAACTACAAATGAGGTTCCTCTTGATGAACTTGGCCACTTCCTTGGCTCCTAATTTGGTATAGGGTTCAGCTTCAACCCATTTTATGAAGTAGTCGATGGCTATCAGAATATAACGATTCCCATTCGAGGCTTTTGGAATAATTTTGCCAATGATATCGATTCCCCAGGTTGAGAATGGCCATGGAAAGGTCAAGCTACAGAGCAACGATGGTGGTACACGCATCATGTTCGCATGGATCTGGCACTTGTGGCACCTTCTCACGTATTCACAACAATCTCTCTCCAATGTTGTCCAGTATTACCCTTGCCTCACGATTTTCTTAGCTAGCATGTGACCATTCATGTGCGGACCTCATACCCTTTTATGTATTTCTTCCACCAATCTTCTGGTGCTCTTCTTGATCTTGTTAGAATCAAGATAAAAAGTATGCTTTACTTTCTTAAGATTTGTAGTGTGGAAGTAAAGGTCAAACCCACAGAGATTGTATATTTTTGTCCTTTAATTAATGAAATCTAAATCTATTTAGTTTTTGAAGAACGGAAGTTGGTTTGGTTGTGAATTTAACTACTACTATTAATTGAACTATGAAATTAAACAATGAATTTAAGGAAATGAAATATGAGATTGAATCTAAGTAAACTATTGCGAAATTTAAGATTGTTTTAAATATGAGTAGATGAGATCTAGGATTGCAAATCCACCACTAACTATGCATCGGGGGGTCTAGACTTTCTATTTTAAGTTCTATGTTTGTATAGTCACGATCTATTGTAGCTACAAGCCTAATAGCATCAACAAAAGTATATCGCTAGTTTAATCTAAGCATAATTCATCTTCGGTTCACTTGAATTATCTACCTATAACTAGGGTGTAGCATAACTCATCTTTCCTAGGCATGAATTATAAAAGATCTAAATATCAAAATCACATAAGCACTATTGTATGTAAATACTCCTATCAATCACAGAAATCAAGGACTATTGAGTTCAATAAGCATAATGAAAAATCTAAGACAAGAATAGATCCAAAATACTCTTGATTATTATCATTAAGACTGATTATACATAAATAATCCACCAACATACAATCACTCTCCAATACATAAAATCCTAAAATAAGAAAGCATAGAATTCCCCTTTTACATAGGTAGGGTTCATTGAAACCCTAGAATAGGAGTTTAGTTGCACATGGTTGATGAAAGCATGAAGATTGAGTTGATGGTTGACATTAGATACCTTCAAGCTAGATCTTCTCCTTCTTCTTGCCTTCAAAGTGATGTATGAATGAATGTGAGTAACCCCTCAATTGATTTAGAATGAGATGTATATAGTTGTAGAGAGATTAGCAAGGTTTTTATAAACCCAATCCCATTGAAACTGCTATAATTTGCTTTCTGGACGTCATCAGGAAATTTCGTCCACACAGGGGTCTTCATCACTTTAAAATATGCATTTTATGTTTTTTCGTACGGATCGCACGAGCGGGCCGCACGAGCACGTTTCTGGGAGGTCGCGTGAGCGAGCAGCGCTAGCGATATGCTGGTTCCTCGCGCGAGCGACAGGGCTTTTTCTGCTTCTTTCTTCCTGCTTTTTCACCCCATTTAACCGGAAACTCATGCTTTCTCTTAGAAACTGACAGAAATGAGAAAATAAAGTAAAATTATACAAAAAATAAGATAAAAATAGCTAACAAATGTGAATTAAGGAATGTAATTAAGATTTGTTCTCTCCCGATCACACCCCCAAACCTACATTTGGCTAGTCCTAGAGCAAAAAGAAAAGAAAAATAAAACTACTAATAATATAATTCCTAATCCATTTTCGTATGGATAACGATTGCACTTAGCTTGTTCAACAAGCCTTTTAAACCTCTAGGTGTCCCTAGTCGGACGAGTGAAGTCTCGTGAGGGCTCTCGTCAACAAGTTACCCACAACCATTTTTATTAACTTGTACAAGAAAAATTTATTCAAAATTTTAATATTGCAACATCAACATCTTTCCTTGATAAACTAAATTCAATAAAACTTTAAATTATCAAGAGTAAAATAATCGCACGTCTACCCAAATCATGAAAGTAATCTGAAAAAATATTTCACCAGAATCAATAGAATATATCGAAGGCTCACATGTGTGTGAATAGTAATCAATTGGATACACGGCGAGTATGAACTTGGAATATAAATCGGATAACTATCTAGCGATGCTTCGACTACAAATCTCACACTGTCAATTACACTCTAAAATAAAATCACTCGGAAACAGGTGTAATCACTCGGATATATGCGAAGGAGATAATTATGTACAAAGCAAATAATTCTCGCATATGACTCGGAACAATGTAGACACGACAGAAAAATAGTCTCATGAATAGATATTGATCGTCAAGTAAATATTATTAGTACCATGCTTACATTCCCTTTTCCTATCGGTTGTGTATTCAAATCATATTTCCCTAGAATCAGCTAGGACTTTACAAGGGTTGTAATGTTGGTCGAGGGTTATAGCTATGAAAATAAAGGTAAAGGGATTCAAAGAGTCCTTGAGTAGATAGGAATAGCCTTAATGTATAAAACAAGGGCTTTACTACAACGACTATTTATTTATTTTTTCCTTTTTTTTATATATATTTTTTTCAAAGGATTCATCTCTTTCTTTCTCTTTTTTCTTCAATCCTTTTCAACATCCATTATTTCTTTTTATATCTATCTTTTTTTTTAATTATCATTACTCCCCTTTACATGAGCCGTTATTAGCCCACTTTCTTTATGGAAGACTATTCTTCAACTACTCTTAGACATGGGTTAGGTTAACTTTTATAGTAGCGAACTCCATATCGGAGTGGGTAGGATAATAGGCGAACAAAGAAAAGGCTAATTACAAAGGCTCAAAAAAGATATAAATTATATTAAAAGGTAAGTCAAAGGCCAGAAAGGTTTGTTAAGACAGATGGCCTAATATCATTTTCTAAAGTCACATGATTCTTCAATGTTGCGATGTCAAAGGAAATAATTTTCTTTTATTTATTTTTATTTATTATTTTTTAGCATGATACTTATAATAATAACTCGACTTCCAATCAAGATAAATAATATTGAGACTAAACAACGAAATAATGAGCTATGTCAAATGAGATTCGATAAACGTAAATTTTAAACCCTCCAAAAAGACTGAAAGGCTCTAAAGCTCATCGGGTTTTAGTCTCCACAATATTACTATCTAGAAATCCAAGTTATATTATAATTCAATATCAGAATGTATCCACATGACTACGTGCCGTGCAAAAAAAGTATGCAAGTATAAGATATAAAGCAATGATTCTAATGATATATAGTTTTCAAGACGTACCTTCATAGCTTCGGTAGACATCGGACTATATACTCTCTTAATCTCAAATTTCAATGAAATCTAATTAAAACAAGAAAAGTAATGCAACATTTGAAAATATCAAGAGAAATATATAAAAGAAAAGAAGATCGTACTTTATTTATTTCTAAAACTACTAGAATAAAATCTTTGTTCGTTTGTTTTTTTATAATGAACGAAAAGAATAACAAATAAATGAAAAGAAAAAAAATATCAAACAATTCGAAAAATTACTTTGAACAATTCTTAACTACTAAATCAAAATAACAACTAAAAATAAACGACTACAAAATAAAAGACTACAACTAAAATAAACGAAAAATATCCATAATACTCTTCCCCAAACCAAATCACTGCATGTCCCTATGCAGGTGGGAACATAACAATGACATGGATGTAATCCTCATAGAAGATGACCAGGACGTCCGTGCCACGAAAAATGTCTAAAGGGAGTGGCACACCAGCTCGGAAGTACCAATCAACCAGCCCCCACTCCGGATGCTCCGCAGGGTCGAACGGCGGTCCCATCGCATCATAATCGTCCTCAGCATGAAACTCTGGAACCACATCCACCTCAGCCTCCTCAATGATACCTAGACCTAAATCAACCTCATCATCCACAGGGCCAGAATAAGGCACAAAAATTAAGGCTATGTCCTTAGGTGACCAGTCAGGATGACTTGGACGTTGTCGAACAACGTCTGGCACATAGTCAAGGAGGTCCCTATAGGGATAGGTAACCGCAGGTGTAGGCACATCAGTCGATATAGGGTCAGTCAATGAAATGGCAGCTAGACCTGAAAGAACTCCCTCATTGACCTCAGGCTCAGTGTCATCAATCGAGTAATCGGTTGATTCGGATGAAGAAGACGACTCAGAAGAAGTAGCTCGAGCGCCATAAGGGCCATCAATGACAGTAGGGTCATCGCCGAAAAGGTCATCCTCATCTGAAGAATTAGAACAAACATGAATGGGAATATGAGGACGACGACGGGACCAGCCGGGACGACCAACTGGACCGTGACGTTTGGCTACCCTAGGATGCGGTGATGTGTCAGAAGTGGATGAACTAGAATCGAAAAAATAACTCGACACACTCGACAACCTATCTGGTGAAGTAGGAAGAAAAATAGGATGGTCCATAGAAAGGGGATGCTAATGAGAAATGAGGATCAAGGTATACTATATGGATAAGTGGAAGCTATAATCCTGAAACCAAAAATAAGTCACAACTGAAAATTTATTAGTTACCGTTATTAGAATAGGAAACAAAATAACATTAATGGGTGCGAGAAAGTCTATCAAAAATGATTTAAATTTAACTTATGCACGTAATGTTTAATTTTTAAGTCCAATTGAGAATTTTGGCATTAATTCCCGTAAACCTGAACCTAAGAGATCCATGGTGTAGTGCAATGGAATTGCAAATGCTCTGTATTAATAATTCTATGACAGTAAGTGAATAAGTTTTATCATTGTATATCTAACTAGGAATATGGACACATACTCAATAAAAAGAAACCAAAACAGTGCGACGAATAAAAATTTTAGAACTATAAACAAACCACAAAAGAAAAGAAAAAGTGCAAAACTAAATTAATTACAGACCCAAATAATAAAAATGAAAAGAAAGACAGAAATAAACTAAGCCGGTCAAAGCCGGGTACATCATATCCTAATAAGAAACAAAAGACGTAACTGAAGCATAAAAGCAGAGAAATAATAATAATGCAGGCCAAATGTCCGAAAATGTCTAAATCCCATCCAACCAAATACAAGAAAAACAAAAACAAATGTCTGTATATCACCCAACCCACATCAATCTAATCATCCCCAGCCTCCACCAACACCATCGCCATCTCCGTCACTCCCGTCTCCTCCATTATCTCCATCGTCACCAGTCTACTCCTCCTCACCCAGCACCTCACCCTGCTCCCCAGCCACCTGTTGCCTCGGTCTCAGAAAAGCGGACTGGTACGCAGCCTCTCCCTAGGCTAGAATGTCATCCAACTGATCCGGATGGGCCAGCTGGAAATTTGAACTCATATAAGACTAGAGTCTAAGGGTCTCTCTGCGGAATGCACACACGTCCCCATAAGTCCAAGCGTAAGGGGTATCCTCCGGTGGAGGTGGACGCTACGCCGCCTGCTCTCGACATGCCTGGGACAGCTCTCGGGCCCGCCTAACCTCTAAGTCAAGACGATCCAGGCTCAACTTCCAATCGGTGGAAGCGAACTCCAGGATACGTCCATCTATCGGCTCGTCATGTGGAATAGGGAAGGCCATGGCCCGGATAATGGCCGTAATGGTACGACGGTAGGGTAGAAGGAGCTTAGAGTCGACGGAATGATCAATGGCCTGGACGGCGAGACGCATGCCCTCCATAATCACGAGACCTGGATGAAACTAGTCTCTACGGTAGACTGCGTGGAGTGCATGGTGGATCTCCTTGGTCCGCTCTTGCTCATGACCAAGGGGGTACAGGTTTCTCTTGAAGACATGACAAACCACATCTGGCGGGGCATATGAGATCGTTGTATAGACTGCCCCGCACCAGATCGGCCGCCACACATGTCGCGGATAATGTGGATAAAGTCATGGGCTTTATTTAGGACATTGAGTTTAGGCACTTCATAGGAATGGGAGGGGGCTTGGAGGGCAATGGCGATATTGTCAGGTGATGTTGTCAGTATCATCATATAAAAGTGTGCTTATTATGCTTTACTTTCAAAAGATTTGCAGTGTGGAAGTAAAGGTCGAACCCACAATGATTGAATTACTACAACACTTTAATTTTAAAACCTAAATTTAGTTAATTAAGGAAAATGGATTTTGATTTTGATTTTATTAAACTAAGAACAAGAAAAATAAATCTAAATTATGGAAGCAATTAAAAATTTGTTTTTATAATAAGTTTAAGGAACCTAGGATTGCAAATCCACCACTAGCTTTATAATAAGGGTATTTACGAATTATTTTAGCTTATAAAATTGGAAGATAATGGGGAATTGTAGCTATAAGCCCAATTCCTCCATCAAGAAAATAACTATGGTTCAAGCACCATCATAATCCATCTTCGGTTAGCACAAATTATCCCACACTAAACTAGGGTTGTGGTATAATCCCTCTAATCTAGGCATGGACTCTTCGGATACTTGATAGCATAATTCAATTTAAGCACCATTACATGTAACTAATCTAAACAAACACAGCAAGCATAGATCATTGAGCACATCATAGTCAAAATAGATCTAAGACAAGAATAAACTTTGAAAGTAATGATTTAATCAATAAAAGCACGATTTATTTATAAAAATCCTCGGAACATGTAACTGTCATCCATACATGATAAAACTAAAATGAAAACATAAAATACTCCTTATTACTCGACTAGGGTTTCATTGAAACCCTA
The DNA here is from genome assembly GCA_033977485.1 of Hydrangea macrophylla. NCBI lineage: Eukaryota > Viridiplantae > Streptophyta > Magnoliopsida > Cornales > Hydrangeaceae > Hydrangea > Hydrangea macrophylla. The sequence continues at coordinate 83,479,538 of CM066987.1, forward strand.
GATCTAGAGTCTAGTTGTCCATAGAAGCAGTAGATGACAAGTAGTTGATGGAGGAGGCCATGGAAATCCTTGGTCTTCTTCTTCTTCTCCTTGCTTCCCTCCCTTCAATGGCTGAAAGTGTGGTTGTATACTGTGTGTATAACAATTTCCAACCCCTAATTTGAAGTCAAATAGGGTATATATAGATTTACAACAAGTTTTTGAAGCTTTCCTAACCAGAAACGCACTAAAACTGCTATATTTTGTAATTTGGATGTAATTAGGCAGTTTCGTTCGCGAAGAAATCATCAGTAGAGTGAAATACGCAAGTTCCATTTTTACACAGGTCGCGCGAGCTGGCGGCGTGAGCGCGTAATTGGGAGGTCGCGCGAGCGATTTCCTGGGTTTCGCTCAAGCGGGCCACGCGCGCGATGTGGTTTTTTCAACTTCTTTTTGCTTGCTTTTTCACCCCATTTAGCCTGGTTTACTTGATTTCTTCCAAATCCTGTCAGAAAATAGAAAATGAAGTAAAAATATACATAAACAGGATAAAAAGGTGTAATACCTGTAATTTCTCTACGTGCAATAATACGAGTTTTATGAATTTCTATATCTGGTCTATTATTACATTATTATTTTATTTGTGTGACTGTATCAGTGTAATGTATTTACTAATTAGACTATAATCACTGCACTGACTTGACCGTAATTAGAATTAACTTAGTCCCATAACCGGACATTAGAAATAATATCCGATTGCACGTAAATCGAGACTAACACGCATATCAAGAATATTTGCATGCAAATCGAGGTAGTGGCACAAAACTCGAGGTGGAGCCCACATGGTCGACCATATGGCAGCCCATGCACCACATGGCACCACCTCCCTTGCCACTTGTCCACCTCTAGGACACTTGTCCATGCATGTACACTCTAGCACATGCATGGTGACACATATCCCACCACCATCTCTATATAAACATGCCTATATTCATGCATTACACCCTTGGCCATTTACAATCTGCATATAGAGTTAGAGAGAGCTAGGAGATGAACTCCATGGAGAGATAAGAGATACATGGAGATGCAGAAGAAGAACTAGGAAGAAGTCTCCACCATTGAGGTTGTGTTCAAGCTTCCTAAGCTCAAATCCAAAGCCCAAGCTCAATTTCAAGTTTAAGTGAGTATTCTAACTCACTTTAGAACCTATGTAGTATGTTGTAATGTTTATTACGTGCTTGATGTTGATAGTTTGAGAGATCCATGCCATGCAAGATAAAGTTTCAAATCTGGGAAGCAGAAACTTCCAGCAGAGTGTTGTTTAGTAGAACAAACATTTTGACAAGTAAACAAATGGTAATGAGGCTAGGTTTTTTTGTGGATAAAGCTAACTCATTTATCTACAAATAACTCTTCTATAGCTCAGTCTGAAAATCAATTCTTCATAGGTGAAATGTACATGCAACGAAGTACTTTAAATCTGAGAAACAGAAACCTCGAGCATAATGTAGTTTAGTAAAATGAGTGTTTCAAGCAACTCCGAAATCTGAATTAAGATAGGTTTTTTGTGGAGAAAGCTAACTCATTTATCTACAAATAACTCTTTTATAGCCTGGTCTAAATATGACTCCTTAATAGGTGAAATGCACATGTAACGCAGTACTATAAATCTGGGACAGAGCAGTCCAAAAATACAGAAATGTCTAAGTAAAATAAATATTTTGAGTAGCTCAAAAATGTAATTGAAGCTAGATTTTTTTGTACATGAAGCTAATCTAATTATCTACAATTTTCTAGTTTTGAGTTTGATCTACAAACCAATTTATCATGCCCAAATAAATCATATCAATTCAGTCGATATAGTAAAATTAATTCCTGGCAGATTGTATAACTACTTGTATGATGTGTTTATTATTGATGGTTGCTTTCCGGTACCTATGTGGTTATGGATATCTTGTGTTATGGTAGTGCTATCGCGTATATGAGTATGTTAAGGGTTTCATCTATATGGTTATTGATATCAAATCCATGTTATAGATCCACGAGCTACACGCTAGGTTTCCGTTGTTATGAATATAATGTGATGACCATAGAGAGTTCATACCCAAGCTATAAGTATGTTGTACGGCATGATTATTGCGTTGATAGTGATTGGATAAGTTTCCATTGTAAGTATATTACGACATAAAACAAGATGACGGATGTATAAACGTAACTTCGAAAGTATATTCGGAAGTCCTTTAATGAACTACATTCCGAAAAGAGTGACGAATGCGCGGTCGGGAAAATGTAAGGGTCGGTTGTGCTATGTTAGAAGCAGATTATGGTAAGGATAATTGTCGGATAGGTAATCTGGGCAGCGGAGATCAGGATAGTAAGAAAAAGGGATGTGTTGTTGAGTTGTGACGCGGTGATTCTTTGAGTGAAGACTCCTTTCGGTTCTTCGTGATGGAATGGATGTTCTTGCACTCCGTAAACGCTTCGGTTCTTCATGATGGAGAAGCGGTTATTCTTTGAGTAAAGAATCCTTTCGGTTCTTCGTGACGAAATGGATGTTCTTGCACTCCGTAACGCTTTCGGTTCTTCGTGACGAAGCGGTGATTCTTTGAGTGAAGACTCCTTTCGGTTCTTCGTGATGGAATAGATGTTCTTGCACTCCATAAACGCTTCAGTTCTTCGTGATGGAGAAGCGTTGATTCTTTGAGTAAAGACTCCTTTCGGTTCTTCGTGATGAAATGGATGTTCTTGTACTCCGTAACGCTTTCGGTTCTTCGTGACGAAGCGGTGATTCTTTGAGTGAAGACTCCTTTCGGTTCTTCGTGATGGAATGGATGTTCTTGCACTCCGTAAACGCTTCGGTTCTTCGTGATGGAGAAGCGGTGATTCTTTGAGTAAAGACTCCTTTCGGTTCTTCATGATGAAGCGGTGATTCTTTGAGTGAAGACTCCTTTCAGTTCTTCGTGATGGAATGGATGTTCTTGCACTCCGTAAACGCTTCAGTTCTTCGTGATGGAGAAGCGGTGATTCTTTGAGTAAAGACTCCTTCCGGTTCTTAGTGATGGGATGGATGTTCTTGCACTCGGTAAACGCTTCGGTTCTTCGTGATAGAGAAGCGGTAATTCTTTGAGTAAAGACTCCTTTCGGTTCTTTGTGACGAAATGGATGTTATTGTACTCCGTAACGCTTTTGGCTCTTCGTGACGAAGCGGTGATTCCTTGAGTAAAGACTCCTTTCGGTTCTTTGTGACGAATTGGATGTTCTTGCACTCCTTAACACTTCGGTTCTTCGTGACAAAGTGGTTGATGAAAGATGTTTTTGGTTGATGAAAGATGTTTCGGTTGACGAAGGATGTTTTGGTTGATGAAAGATGGTTTGGTTAGCAAGAGATACTTTGGGTTTGTAAATGACGTCGGATGTTAGAAATGAATGATAGTGGCGTTAATAATATCTAGACGAGTTTTCTCAGTTGGACGTTTTCTTTTCGAATACGTGGTTAGGTATATTGGTAGTTATGGCCCAATGGTGAGAACGCAAAGATCTTAAAAGATATGTTAAAAAAATAATAAGGGTATCTTTGTTGTGCTTTACTATATACGTTCCATTTGATTTAGCTTACTCACTCAGCTTTCATAAGCTGACGACGTTCATGTCGCTAGATATTCACATGTCCAGCTTATCCAGGTAACGAGTACACGGGTTATGATGCAAAGCAAGCGGAGAACGTGGAGGAAGAGTACACCGAAGATGGCTATGGATATACTTGTTAGAGAGAAGACTAGTGGCTGTCTTTTGTAAATGTATTTGGTGGAAAGCTCTATCAGAAGACTTATTATAGCTTTTGTAAGGCCCTAGATCCATAAGACTCTGATGTATCTACCATGATGTAATAGTTAACTAGTACTGTGGCCTTTCTTTGTAATATATCAATGTGAGCAGATGTTGGTTTTATCCTTTTGGTTACGTTGTTTAATATTATTATTTGGTCACGGACAAATCGGTACTGCAACCAGTCACGTGCCTCAGGGTCCAAGATGAAAATTTTAAATTTTTCCATATTTTAGCTACGCCGGGGCGTGACAGGGATTTTTGGTATCAGAGCTTTAGGTTAAGACGTGTACACCGATTGTCCTACACACTTAAGTTATGAACTGTTAGACCTTTTTCCATCCATAAATACATAAAACCTTATGGTAGCTTTGTGATTAGCATGGCTCTTTATTACATCCCGGATGGATATGGAGGATGGGGTTGATGAGGAGATTGACCCAGCAGTGGGTATTGACCTAGCAGAGGATGTTGACCCAACAGATGGTGCTGTGAGGGGGAAGCAATGATAGTCATGGAGGCTGGAGAGCCAGAGGTTGAGGATGACTTTGAGGATGACTCTAAGGATACAGATATAGAGCCTTTGGATAAGGATGAAGATGAGATAGTTGATAAGTTTGACCCGTACTTGGACTGGGTTCCACCTATGGAGATTCCAATCTTGGATGATGTTATACCATATTAGTCAGATATGAAGGACTTTTGGGATAGGACTCCCAGGATCTAGAGCTTTACTTGTATTAGGACTAGTAGCCCATCTTTTTGTGCATATAGTATGTAACCAGGCATATAACACAAACTAGTGGTAGCGTGTACGCCTTTCTATGTAAATATTTGAAGTTATCTATAAAGATTTGTTTCCTCTACTTGATGAAATGTATTGATGTGATATGTACTCATATTAGAATTGTTAACTATACCTTATATCATTTACATATCTCGTAACCGGTAGTTATTCAGTTAGGTTCATAACGCACAAACAGATGACAAGTCAGCCACCTCAGCTTAGGAATGGACCAAGGGGAAGACCTCCAACCCATTTCCAAGGAAACAAACACCCGTGGAATAGTGGTAAGAAACCAGGACATACCTTTCCCCGGAATAAGCATGCAAAACCAACTGCACCACAAGTACCAACCACTACTACCGGGAACAACAAGGATGGATGTTTCAATTGTGGGATCCCCGGACTACACAGCCCCCAGAACCAACAACCGAGCTAATGTTATATGCTACAACTAACGCAAAAGAGGACGCATGAGCATGGATTACAATGCACCAAGAGAAAACTATCATGGGCCTACTACTCAAGGTCAAACTAGCAAAGGTCGACTAAATCCTATCATACCCGAGGCGGCCAGCTATGATGAAAAGGAACAACAGAACTTGGAAGGTACACTCTCATTATATGCTAGTCGAGTTAAAGTACTTTTTGATACAGGTGCTACGAATTCGTTTATTGCCTTTGAGATTGTACGACGATTGGGTTTAGTACCCCAAGCACTTGAGGTAGTCCTGAACGCGGTATCACCTTTGGGAGTGACCGTGAAGCTAGGAAAGGTGTGCAAGGACTGCACTTTGAAATTGGAGGATAGGAACCTACATGCAGACTTAATTGTTCTGTCAATGAAGGAATTCGACGTAATCTTAGGATTTGACTGGCTTACTAAGTATCATGCAAAGTTAGATTGTGCTGGTAGGTCGATCACATTTTCAGTACCTGGAAGTGAACCCTTTAGTTTTCAATGCAACCCTACTAGTGACACTTTTCTTACAAGTCGTTTAGCCGCTATGGAAACTACAGGCTCAGATTTGACGATCGCTCAGATTCCGATAGTCCGAGACTATGAGGATGTCTTTCAGGACATTTCTGGATTACCACCAAAGTGCAAGATCGACTTTTGTATTGAGTTAGTACCCGAAACGACACCGATATCCAAGGCTCCTTATCGTATGGCCCCAACGGAAATGCTGGAGTTGAAGAAGCAAGTACTAGAGTTAGAAGATCTTGGATTTATTAGACCAAGCACGTCACCTTGGGGAGCCCCGGTTCTATTTGTTAGAAAGAAGGATGGAAATCTTCGACTCTGTATTGACTACAGAGAGTTGAATAAGGTTACTATTAAGAATAAGTACCCGCTTCCCAGGATAGATGATTTGTTCGATCAACTACAAGGAGCGGCGACCTTTTCGAAGATTGACTTACGATCTGGGTACCATCAGTTACTTGTCAGGCTGGAAGATATACCAAAAACAGTTTTCAAAACAAGATATAGGCACTACGAGTTCTTAGTTATACCTTTTGGATTAACTAATGCCCCGGCGGTATTCATGGATTTGATGAATCGGGTGTTCAGACCCTTCTTGGATCAATTCATCATCGAGTTTATCGACGACATCCTTATTTATTCAAAGAGTGATGAAGAACATGAGAAGCATGTAAAGATTGCACTTCAGACACTTAGAGAAAATCGTCTCTATGCTAAGTTCAGTAAGTGTGAGTTTTGGCTGAAAGAGGTCAAATTCTTGGGACATGTAGTCTCACAGAATGGAATTTCAGTGGACTCAACCAAGACGGATGCAGTTTCTAGTTGGAATAGACCAACCAATGCATCAGAAGTACGAAGTTTCCTTGGATTGGCTGGATACTATAGGAGATTTGTGGAAGGTTTCTCAAGGATCGGTCTCCTTTAACCGGACTAACAAAGAAGGATTCAAAGTTTGAGTGGAAGGACAAGCACTAACGCGCCTTTCAGGAATTAAAGGAGAGGTTGACCTCAGCGCCAGTGCTAGCCATACCCAAGAGTGGTGAACAGTACACTATCTATAGTGACGCTTCATATCAAGGACTAGGATGTGTACTCATGCAGAATGGTCAGGTGATCGCTTACGGATCTAGGCAATTAAAGCCACATGAATTAAACTACCCTACGCACTATTTGGAATTGGCTGCAATTGTCTTTGCACTCAAAATTTGGAGGCACTATATCTACGGAGAGAAGTTTGACTTATTTAGCGATCACAAAAGCTTGAAATACCTGTTCTCTCAAAAGGATTTAAACATGAGACAACGACGTTGGATGGAGCTACTTAAGGACTACGACTTTAATTTGCAATACCACCCCAGTAAGGCAAATGTAGTCGCAGATGCTCTAAGCAGAAAACCCCAAAGGTTAATCGCCTCATTTTTAATCAGGGAATGGAAAGCCTTAGATGCTTTAACAGAATTTGACTTCCAGACTACAAGACCAAGTATTGGACGACCTTTTGGATGTCTTATGGTGCAGCCAACCCTCATTAACTGAATACTCGAAGCTCAAAAGAAGGACGAAGGATTGAGGAAATGGTTTGAGAAGGCGAAAGCAAAGGATCCAACTGAATGGAATATTGGAACAGACAGGGCATTCAGATGTAAGGACAGGTTATGTGTACCCAACACGGATAATTTGAGGAAAGACATTCTGAATGAAGCCCACAAGTCAAGGATGACTATACACCCCGGTGGAACCAAGATGTACAAAGACATAAAAAGGAACTTTTGGTGGGAAGGCATGAAGAGAGAAGTCGCGGAATATGTAGCAAAATGCCCTACTTGCCAGCAAGTCAAGGCGGAACATCAACGACCTCCAGGATTACTATGACCTCTACCAGTCCCAGAATGGAAATGGGGGCATATCACCATGGATTTTGTTATGGGATTGCCAAGATCCCAGCAGAACCATGATGCCATTTGGGTAGTTGTTGATCGACTGACCAAATCAGCCCATTTTATTGCATATAATATGACCTATCCTGTTGAGAAGATGAGTCGACTTTATCTGCAACAGGTTGTACGGTTACATGGGGTACCGGTGTCAACAGTATTAGATCGAGATTCGAGATTCACCGCCAGATTTTGGGAGAGTCTTCAGAAAGCGATGGGAACATCTCTGAAGTTAAGTTCTGCATTTCATCCACAAACTGACGAACAAACAGAAAGGACGAATCAAGTAATGGAGGACATGCTTCGAGCCTGTGTAATCGATTTCGAAAGTTCGTGGGAAACTCACTTACCGTTGGTTGAGTTTGCTTATAACAACAGTTTTCATTTGAGCATAGGGATGGCACCATTTGAAGCACTATACGGAAGGCCGTGCCGATCACCTTTGTGTTGGGCTGAAATTGGGGATGGCAAACTATTGGGACCAGACTTAGTCCGGGAGACCAATAAAGGAATCAATACAGTAAAGGAAAGAATGAAGGCAGCACAAAGTAGATACAAGAGCTACGCGGATAAACGACGTCGAGACCTAGAATTTGAAGTGGGAGATCATGTTTACCTGAAAGTTTCCCCGGTTCGAGGCGTGGTAAGGTTTGGACAGAAGAAGGGAAAGCTATCACCACGGTACATCGGACTATTTAAAATTCTAGAGCACATAAGGAAAGTCGTCTATAGATTGGCGTTACCACCGAAGATGTCGGGAGTTCATAATATTTTCCATGTAAGTATGTTGAGGAAGTGTCTTCATAACCCGGCTCACGAGATCGACTTCAAAGATATCGAAGTAAATGACAATGCTACATTCATTGAAGGACATGTAAAGATTCTGGATCATGGAATCAAGAAGTTGAGAAACAAAGAGATTCCGCTGGTAAAGATTCAGTGGAAACACCATGACGAAGGAGAAGCCTCTTGGGAGCTGGAATCGGAAATGAGAGAGAAATTTTCTTTTCTTTTTAGTACCTAGATAGCTCAGATTTCGAGGACGAAATCCTGGGTTTCGCTCAAGCGGGCCACGCGCGCGATGTGGTTTTTTCAACTTCTTTTTGCTTGTTTTTTCACCCCATTTAGCCTGGTTTACTTGATTTCTTCCAAATCCTGTCAGAAAATAGAAAATGAAGTAAAAATATACATAAACAGGATAAAAAGGTGTAATACCTGTAATTTCTCTACGTGCAATAATACGAGTTTTATGAATTTCTATATCTGGTCTATTATTACATTATTATTTTATTTGTGTGACTGTATCAGTGTAATGTAATTACTAATTAGACTATAATCACTGCACTGACTCGACCGTAATTAGAATTAACTTAGTCCCGTAACCGGACCCGGACATTAGAAATAATACCCGATTGCACGTAAATTAAGACTGACACGCATATCAAGAATATTTACACGCAAACCGAGGTAGTGGCACAAAACTCAAGGTGGACCCCACATGGTCGACCACATGGCAGCCCATGCACCACATGGCACCACCTCCCTTGCCATTTGTCCATCTCTAGGACACTTGTCCATGCATGTACACTCTAGCACATGCATGGTGACACATATCCCACCACCATCTCTATATAAACATGCCTATATTCATGCATTACACCCTTGGCCATTTACAATCTGCATATAGAGTTAGAGAGAGCTAGGAGATGAACTCCATGGAGAGATAAGAGATACATGGAGATGGAGAAGAAGAACTAGGAAGAAGTCTCCACCATTGAGGTTGTGTTCAAGCTTCCTAAGCTCAAATCCAAAGCCCAAGCTCAATTTCAAGTTTAAGTGAGTATTCTAACTCACTTTAGAACCTATGTAGTATGTTGTAATGTTTATTACATGCTTGATGTTGATAGTTTGAGAGATCCATGCCATGCAAGATAAAGTTTCAAATCTGGGAAGCAGAAACTTCCAGCAGAGTGTTGTTTAGTAGAACAAACATTTCGACAAGTAAACAAATGGTAATGAGGCTAGGTTTTTTTGTGGAGAAATCTAACTCATTTATCTACAAATAACTCTTCTATAGCTCAGTCTGAAAATCAATTCTTCATAGGTGAAATGTACATGCAACGAAGTACTTTAAATCTGAGAAATAGAAACCTCGAGCAGAATGTAGTTTAGTAAAATGAGTGTTTCAAGCAGCTCCGAAATCTGAATTAAGATAGGTTTTTTTGTGGAGAAAGCTAACGCATTTATCTACAAATAACTCTTTTATAGCCTGGTCTAAAAATGACTCCTTAATAGGTGAAATGCACATGTAACGCAGTACTATAAATCTGGGACAGAGCAGTCCGAAAATACAGAAATGTCTAAGTAAAATATATATTTTGAGTAGCTCAAAAATGTAATTGAAGCTAGATTGTTTTGTAAATGAAGCTAATCTAATTATCTACAATGTTCTAGTTTTGAGTTTGATCTACAAATCAATTTATCATGCCCAAATAAATCATATCAATTCAGTCGATATAGTAAAATTAATTCCTGGTAGATTGTATAACTACTTGTATGATGTGTTTATTATTGATGGTTGCTTTCCGGTACCTATGTGGTTATGGATATCTTGTGTTATGGTAGTGCTATCGCGTATATGAGTATGTTAAGGGTTTCATCTATATGGTTATTGATATCAAATCCATGTTATAGATCCACGAGCTACACGCTAGGTTTCCGTTGTTATGAATATAATGTGATGACCATAGAGAGTTCATACCCAAGCTATAAGTATGTTGTACGGCATGATTATTGCATTGATAGTGATTGGATAAGTTTCCATTGTAAGTATATTACGACATAAAACAGGATGACGGATGTATAAACGTAACTTTGAAAGTATATTCGGAAGTCCTTTAATGAACTACATTCCGAAAAGAGTGACGAATGCGCGGTCGGGAAAACGTAAGGGTCGGTTGTGCTATGTTAGAAGCAGATTATGGTAAGGATAATTGTCGGATAGGTAATCTGGGCAGCGGAGATCAGGATAGTAAGAAAAAGGGATGTGTTGTTGAGTTGTGACGCGGTTATTCTTTGAGTGAAGACTCCTTTCGGTTCTTCGTGATGGAATGGATGTTCTTGCACTCCGTAAACACTTCGGTTCTTCGTGATGGAGAAGCGGTGATTCTTTGAGTAAAGACTCCTTTCGGTTCTTCGTGACGAAATGGATGTTCTTGTACTCCGTAACGCTTTCGGTTCTTCGTGACGAAGCGGTGATTTTTTTAGTGAAGACTCCTTTCGGTTCTTCGTGATGGAATGGATGTTCTTACACTCCGTAAACGCTTCAGTTCTTCGTGATGGAGAAGCGGTGATTCTTTGAGTAAAGACTCCTTTCGGTTCTTCGTGACGAAATGGATGTTCTTGTACTCCGTAACGCTTTCGGTTCTTCGCGACGAAGCGGTGATTCTTTGAGTGAAGACTCCTTTCGGTTCTTCGTGATGGAGAAGCGGTGATTCTTTGAGTAAAGACTCCTTTCGGTTCTTCGTGACGAAATAGATGTTCTTGTACTCCGTAACACTTTCGGTTCTTCGTGACGAAGCGGTGATTCTTTTAGTGAAGACTCCTTTCGGTTCTTCGTGATGGAATGGATGTTCTTGCCCTCCGTAAACGCTTCAGTTCTTCGTGATGGAGAAGCGGTGATTCTTTGAGTAAAGACTCCTTCCGGTTCTTAGTGATGGGATGGATGTTCTTGCACTCTGTAAACGCTTCGGTTCTTCGTGATGGAGAAGCGGTAATTCTTTGAGTAAAGACTCCTTTCGGTTCTTCGTGATGAAATGGATGTTCTTGTACTCCGTAACGCTTTTGGCTCTTCGTGACGAAGTGGTGATTCTTTGAGTGAAGACTCCTTTCGGTTCTTCGTGATGGAATGGATGTTCTTGCACTCCGTAAACGCTTCAGTTCTTCGTGATGGAGAAGCGGTGATTCTTTGAGTAAAGACTCCTTTCGGTTCTTCGTGACGAAATGGATGTTCTTGTACTCCGTAATGCTTTCGGTTCTTCGTGACGAAGCGGTGATTCTTTGAGTGAAGACTCCTTTTGGTTCTTCGTGATGGAATGGATGTTCTTGCACTCTATAAATGCTTCGGTTCTTCGTGATGGAGAAGCGGTGATTCTTTGAGTAAAGACTCCTTTCGGTTCTTCATGACGAAATGGATGTTCTTGTACTCCGTAACGCTTTCGGTTCTTCGTGACGAAGCGGTGATTCTTTGAGTGAAGACTCCTTTCGGTTCTTCGTGATGGAATGGATGTTCTTGCACTCCGTAAACGCTTCAGTTCTTTGTGATGGAGAAATGGTGATTCTTTGAGTAAAGACTCCTTTCGGTTCTTCGTGACAAAATGGATGTTCTTGTACTCCGTAACGCTTTCGGTTCTTCGTGACGAAGCGGTGATTCTTTCAGTGAAGACTCCTTTCGGTTCTTCGTGATGGAATGGATGTTCTTGCACTCTGTAAACGCTTCGGTTCTTCGTGATGGAGAAGCGGTGATTCTTTGAGTAAAGACTCCTTTCGGTTCTTCGTGACGAAATGGATGTTCTTGTACTCCGTAACGCTTTCGGTTCTTCGTGACAAAGCGGTGATTCTTTGAGTGAAGACTCCTTTCGGTTCTTCGTGATGGAATGGATGTTCTTGCACTCCGTAAACGCTTCAGTTCTTCGTGATGGAGAAGCGGTGATTCTTTGAGTAAAGACTCCTTCCGGTTCTTAGTGATGGGATGGATGTTCTTGCACTCCATAAACGCTTCGGTTCTTCGTGATGGAGAAGCGGTAATTCTTTGAGTAAAGACTCCTTTCGATTCTTCGTGACGAAATGGATGTTCTTGTACTCCGTAACGCTTTTGGCTCTTCGTGACGAAGCGGTGATTCTTTGAGTGAAGACTCCTTTCGGTTCTTCGTGACGAATTGGATGTTCTTGCACTCCTTAACACTTCGGTTCTTCGTGATGAAGTGGTTGATGAAAGATGTTTTTGGTTGATGAAAGATGTTTCGGTTGACGAAGGATGTTTTGGTTGATGAAAGATGGTTTGGTTAGCAAGAGATACTTTGGGTTTGTAAATGACGTCGGATGTTAGAAATGAATGATAGTGGCGTTAAGAATATTGAGACGAGTTTTCTCAGTTAGACGTTTTCTTTTCGAATACGTGGTTAGGTATATTGGTAGTTATGGCCCAATGGTGAGAACGAAAAGATCTTAAAAGATATGTTAAAAAAATAATAAGGGTATCTTTGTTGTGCTTTACTATATACGTTCCATTTGATTTAGCTTACTCACTCAGCTTTCATAAGCTGACGACGTTCATGTCGCTGGACATTCCCATGCCCAACTTATCCAGGTAACGAGTACACGGGTTATGATGCTACGCAAGCGGAGAACGTGGAGGAAGAGTACACCGAAGATGGCTATGGATATACTTGTTAGAGAGAAGACTAGTGGCTGTCTTTTGTAAATGTCTTTGGTGGAAAGCTTTATCAGAAGACTTATTATAGCTTTTGTAAGGCCCTAGAGCCATAAGACTCTGATGTATCTACCATGATGTAATAGTTAACTAGTACTGTGGCCTTTCTTTGTAATATATCAATGTGAGTAGATGTTGCTTTATCCTTTTGGTTACGTTGTTTAATATTATTATTTGGTCACAGACAAATCGGTACTACAACCAGTCACGTTCCTCAGGGTCCAAGATAAAAATTTTAAATTTTTCCATATTTTGGCTACGCCGGGGCGTGACAAAAGGTACTAACAAACGTAAGTTAAGGCATATAATTAGGATCTGTTCTCTCCCGATCACACCCCCAAACCTACATTTTGCTAGTACTCGAGCAAAACTAAAAATAAAACTAAACTACTAACAAAATGCTACTCCATTTTTGCATGGATCGCGATTGCATTTAGCATATGCAACAAGCCTTTTAAACCTCTAGATGTCCCTAGTCGGACGAGTGAAGTCCCGTGAGGGTTCTCGTCAAGAAGTCACCCACAACCATCTTTATTAACTTATCAATTTAAATTTTTTTTTTTTCCTTTTATGATTAAACAAGAAAAATATAACTTCAATACTTCTTATCATAAGACAGAGATTTGAAATAGAATAACGAACAAGAAAAAACAGAATCAAACGTCCACCTACATCATGAAAAACAATTCCAAGCACATGCATCATATAAATCAATAGAGTTTCTCATAAAATCGCACGTGTGTGATGTGGTAGTCAAATGAACACGCGTATGTCATGAACTTGGAATATAACTCGGATAACCATCCAACTATGCTTCGAATACCAATCTCACAATGTTAATTACACTCTAAAATGAAACACTTAGAAACAGGTGTAATCTCTCTAATATATGGGAGCAAACGAAATACATTTTCAAAACGAGAAATGCTCACATATGACTTGAAAAAGACGCATGACACGAAAGAACAGTAGTCTCATGGATAGGACGCCAATAATCAAGAAAAATTAATCATTACCATGTTTTAATCCCCCTCCCATCGTTTTCATATCCAAACCATGTTTCCTAGGATCAAATAGGACTTTCAAAGGTTGTAACGTGGCTCAGGTACTGAAAAAGGATAGAAAGGACTCATTAAGTAGGTTTAGAGTGGCATTGTAAGGCATGTTCGATTTCTTTCATTCATCTCTTCTACCAACTTTCATCTTTTCATTCTCTTCTTTTTCATATTTCTTTTTTTTTTAATTTCTTTCCTCTTTTTTTTTTCTTTTCTTCTTCTTTTCAACCTTTTTTCTTTCTCTCTTTTTTTTAATCTCTTCAATCTTTTCCCCTTTTTTTCTTGCTTGTCGGATGATTATTCATTGATTTCTAAGCAACTACCCCAATAGCATCTTATCTTCTTCTTCCCAATCAACACATCGCCTTATCAATACTAAAAGGTGACGAATCTTTCAGTGGTGAACTCCAAGTTGGTCAAGTTGGAGCAAAAACATGATAATGGTAATTGAAGAAAAAGGGCAATTTAACGGCTCAAAGGGATACTAAGGAAATTTTTTTATCATTTATCTGTCGGTAATAAACAAAGAAGGCCTAAACTCATGTCCTAGGGTCCTATGGTTCTTCAATGTTTACAACGGAAGATTATTTAGCATGGTAACAGATATTTTAACTTGACTATCAACCAAAACAAGAATAATGAGACTAAACAACAAGTAGATGCGTTATTTCAATGAAATTCGACAAACACAAAATGTATTCATAACCCTCTAAAAGAAAAGATAGGCTCAAAAGCTCACCGGTTTAGTCTCCACCTTGTGTTATCTAGAAATCTGAATCGTATTACAATTTACATCAAACATGCATTCAAGAGACTATGTGCAGTGCATAGGTTTATGTGCAAATCTATGATATAAAACAACGATTCAAACGATACATAACCTAAAACGTCGCATCATGACTTCAGTAATTATTTAACCACATCTTCTCTTGTTTACCATTCTATAACAATCATAGTTACATAACAAGAAGTATCGAATCAAGATTGTAAAAACCGTCGGTAACATCGTTTATTTAAGCAAAAGAATCAAAATTTTTTGAAAAATTAATGAATAATAATGTGCATATGAAAATGTGAATGCATACCTCCAAACCTAAACCTTTCATTGTCCCCAATGAAACAATAAAATGAAAGAAAGGAGAGTACGTAAGGAAGGAACGATAGTATCTCAATATCGACAAACACAAATAGAGGAACACATCGGAATATGGCGATAACGTTCAATGTTACCTGTTAATACTTAACAAAAGAAAATTAAACAAACAAATTAATAATAAAAGCTAATATATAATACATATATTTTTTTATTTTTATTTTGTTATTTATTTATTAAGATATAAAAGTATACTTTACTTTTCTAAAGATTTGTAGTAGTGAAAGTAAAGGTCGAACCCACAGGGATTGAATTACTACAGCACTTTAACTTTAAAACCTAAATTTAGTTAATTAAGAAAAACGGATTTTTATTTTGATTTTATTAAACTAAGAACAAGAAAAATAAATCTAAATTATGGAAGCAATTAAAAATTTGTTTTTATAATAAGTTGAAGGAACCTAGGATTGCAAATCCACCACTAGCTTTATAATAAGGGTATTTCCGAATTACTTTAGCTTATTAAGTTGGATGATAATGGGAAATTGTAGCTACAAGCCCAATTCCTCCATCAAGAACATAACTATGGTTCAAGCACCAACATAATCCATCTTCGGTTAGCACAAATTATCCCACACTAAACTAGGGTTGTGGTATAATCCGTCTAATCTAGGCATGGACTATTGGGATACATGATAGCACAATTCAATTTAAGCACCATTACATGTAACTAATCTAAACAAGCACAGCAAGCATAGATCATTGAGCACATCACAGTCAAAATAAATCTAAGACAAGAATAAACTTTGAAAGTAATGATTTAATCAATAAAAGCACGATTTATTTATAAAAATTCTCGGAACATGTAACTGTCATCCATACATAATAAAACTAAAACAAAAACATAAAATACTCCCTATTACTCAACTAGGGTTTCATTGAAACCCTAGATCTAGAGTCTAGTTGTCCATAGAAGCGGTAGATGGCAAGTAGTTGATGGAGGAGGCCATGGAAATCCTTGGTCTTCTTCTTCTTCTCCTTGCTTCCCTTCCTTTAATGGCTGAAAGTGTGGTTGTATATTGTGTGTATAACAATTTTCAACCCCTAATTTGAAGTCAAATAGGGTATATATATATTTACAAAAAGTTTTGAAAGCTTTCCTAATCTGAAACGCACTAAAACTGCTATATTTTGCAATCTGGACGTAATTAGGCAGTTTTGTTCATGTAGGAATCATCAGTAGAGTTAAATACGCAAGTTCCATTTTTACACAGGTCGCGCGAGCGCGTAATTAGGAGGTCGCACGAACGGACCGCACGAGCGATTTCTTGGGTTTCGCGCGAGCGGGCCGCGCGCGCGATGTGGTTTTTTCAGCTTCTTTTTGCTTGCTTTTTCTCCCCATTTAGCCTGGTTTACTTGATTTCTTCCAAATACTGTCAAAAAATAGAAAACGAAGTAAAAATATACATAAATAGGATAAAAAGGTACTAACAAATGTAACTTAAGGCATATAATTAGGATATGTTCTCTCCCGATCATCAGGGTTAAGGGTAATGTCACGGCCGTCTATGGTTGTGGACAGATAGGCATGTTGGCTAAGAGATTGTTTATGGTAATGAAGGTTTTGGTAAAACAGACGGATGAGGCGTGGGTAACTAATGAGGTCGGGGATTCTGAAATAGAGCTATAGGGCCAATTTTTGGTCAGTGAGGTTGTTGTGGCCCCACTTAGTGTCTTTATTTGACGCGAAGTAGTCAGTGTCGATAGTGGCCTCGTAGTTGAGGCAGCGGTTGGCGTATTTGGGGCTGAGTTCATTTGGGTTTGGGTCGTCAGGTGGAGGGGGCGGTGGGGTTTGTTTTTCTTTCCCCTTTGACTTCTTTTGGGGCGGTTGGGAAGATGAGGCGGATTTTGCTGGTCTTTTATTCATTGTTTGAAAAGGTGTGTAAGAATCTTTTTTCTAAAAAAATTGAAAATGCGTGCTCTAAAAGTGGATATGCCCAGAGAAAAGAAAAGAGATAGGGGAGGGGGAATGGGTCACCTGCAAAGAAAACAAATCCCGACAAGGGACACAATCAATATAACGATTTACCAGTTGAAAATAAAAATGGGGTTCATGGGGGAACACTTAGCAACTGTGAGAAGGGACTGCCCCCTTCCCACTCACTGTCCCGACAAGGGCACACACATTGCGGCAAGTCACGGGGTACTTGCCGCGTGTTTATTACACAATGTGAAAAGATATATAAGTTAGTGAGGCATATGCCGAAACAATAATTTAATATACATTATAAGGTAGTCAAGAGTTTGTATTAAGGCAATTTAATTCCTAAGTTCTGAAGGTTAAGAACAAGTATTCTAATTTAGAAAATCAAAATTCGTTTCAACGTATTAAGATTTTACAAACGCTGGAAGCAATTGTGATTTGTTAGCAATTGCGGAATGGCGTGCTTACTTATATTTTTCCAACCCTTAGATTTCAATTTGTACTCACACTGAATTAACTGGATCTTAATTACATGGGTTGAAGGCAATAACTATGCATTACTCAATCAAGATCGACAACAAGGTTTAGGTCCAAATTGCGAGTTAAGTATGGGAATTAACTCTATGGGTGTATAAATAAGTCTATGTTTATTTTCAACGGCCAAGGTTAGATTTCAAAAATCTAAAGTTTATAATGTGTATGTGTGTGTACACTATGTTTATATGTGGGAAATCAATGTAAGTCCATTTATGAGCTTATATAAAAATCTGAGCAACCATCATAATTCACAATTCAAACCCCAAAATAAATTAGCCCCCTAATTAATCTGGAATTTGGAACATACGTGTTCATTGAGTAGTGTGTGTACATGTGGATGGCCAGAGTGTTTGCGTTAATCCATGTGATCCCAATCAATTTCTTCTACTCAAACACTAAAACAAATTTGAGTCACCACATGTATTCTGAAATCAGTGTGTGGAGTGGGCAGTCATAATCATATGCTGAAGTCTTAATCGAATCAAAGAAAACATTCCCAACTCCGAGCTTGTGTGTGAGGAGAATTTAGGGTTTTGAAAACCCCAAATTTGTAACCCTAGGTCACTAATTCATGAGTGTGTGCGGGTGGATATATCCATGTATAAAAAATACAGCCATATAGATATAGAGATCTAGCTATCCCCAAATCCATAAACCCTAACTTTGTGTTTAGATTAGAGGCTAGGACTAATGTTTGTCTCTAATCGAGTATGTGTATATGAATACATAAATATATATATGTATAGATAGAACATAGCTATAGAGATCTAGATACTTCCCCCAAATTACGAACCCTAAACTAACCTGTGTGTATGTTTAATTATGGAAGTTAGGGCTCAAAGATTGAAAATTAGGGTTTGAGTTTGGGCGTATATATATCTATCTACTGAGATCTAACATAAGTTTGCATCATATGTATATATATCTATATGGATACAAATATATGTATGTACCTGTATATAGAGAGAGGAAACGAGAAACTCTAGCCGCGAGTTGCGGCGGTGGTGGTGTTGCGTTCGGCGGTGGAGGCAGTTTAGTGGCGGTGGCTGTCTGGTGGTGTCTCGTGGTGGACGGCGGCGACGTGGTGTGTGGTGGTTGGTGGGAAAGATTTGAGAGAGAGAGAGAGAGAGATCACAAAGGGTGAGAGAGAGAAGACGATGAGAAGAGAGAAGAAAAAGAATTCTGAAAAAATATTAGGGCTCAGCCCTAAATGTATATTAAAGAGATCCTCGTGCGAGCGGATCGCGCGAGCAAGCCTCGCTTGCGCGGATCCCTCAGCGAGGAGAAGCATAGACTCACATTTGTTTTGGGAAAAATTTTTCCTGAGTCAGAATCTCGCACGAGCGGACTGCTCTAGCGAAAACCTCGCGCGAGCGATTTAAAGCTCGAGATGAAGCAGTGTCTTCATCACAATAAAATGTGAAAATTTTTCATAAATCCCAAATTCGCGCGAGCGAACCGCTCTAGAGAGAACCTCACGCGCGCGTGTTAAGGCGCTAGTTGGAGCAGAACCTTATTTTCAAAAAAATTTCAGAAAAAGTTGTCTAAGGGGCCTTCTCGCGCGAGCGGGCCGCGCACACGAGATGGCGATTTCTCAATTTTCTCTTCTGTTTTCTTGTATAGGGTTTTCAATAATCAAATTTATTTCTTTTTAGGTGTATAAAATTCGGACATTGGCAGAAAAACTCCTAAAATTTGAATGAAATTAAAGAAAACTCAAACAAAAGCTTGGGTTGCCTCCCAAGAAGCGCTAAGTTTTACGTCGCGGGCTCAACTGATGCCCGTGCTTAGTCGAAATAGATTGGGTCTACAAAATCTATTGATTCTATCTCTCTTTGATCTATCTCATCAGACTAGTACGGCCTAAGCCATTGGCCGTTTACCTTAAAAGGGGATCCACCATTTGTATCTTGTATTTCTATCGCTCCATGTGGGAACACTTGCGTTATTATAAACGGACTGTCCCAACGGGAACATAGCTTTCCCGGCAATAACCTTAATTTTGAGTTAAATGACCATACATGTTGCCCAACTTTAAATTTTTTTCTTATGATCATCTTATCATGGAAAGCTTTAGATCGTTCTTTATAGATTTTGGCATTCTCATATGCCTCTTTTCTCAATTCTTTAAGTTCTTGTAATTAGAGTTTCTGATGGCACCCGACCACCCTTATATCTTGGTTAAGTGATTTTATAGCCCAGTAAGATCTATGTTCAAGTTCCATCGGTAGATGGCATGCTATTCCAAAGACTAGTCGGTAAGGGGACATTCTTATCAGAGTTTTATACGCTGTCCAACATGCCCAGAGTGCATTGGTTAGTCGTTGTGATAAATCATTACGATCTAGACGAACTGTTTTTTTCAGTATACTTTTCACTTCCCGATTTGAGACTTCTACTTGGCCTTGGTTTTGCTGATGGTATGCGGTTCCTACTTTTTGAGTGATGGAGTATTTTCAGACGAGCACTTCAAAGTGACGTTTACAAAAATGTTTTCCCCCGTCACTTATAATCGCTCGTGGCGTGCCGAAACGACAAAATATGTTATCTTTTATAAATTGAACCACGACTTTGTGGTCATTCGTTTTTGTCGCAACTGCCTCCACCCACTTAGAAACATAGTCGACCGCGACTAAAATGTATTCAACCCAAAGGACGACGGAAACGAACCCATAAAGTTGATGCCCCACATGTCAAATATTTCAATAATTAGGATTGGGGTCAGGGGCATCGCATCGCGACGTGACATGTTACCTGTTTGTTGGCAACGTACGCAGTTTTGAGAGAATTCATGTGCATCTTTAAATAGAGTTAGCCAATATAAACCGCTTTGGAGGACTTTGGTGGCTATACGACGGCCTCCAAAGTGACCTCCGCATTCTAGAGAGTGACAAAAGTTTAAGATAGAATTGAACTTGTTCTCCGGAACACAACATTGTAAAATTTGATCAGAACAATGTTTAAATAGAAGAGGGTCGTCCTAGTAATAGTGTTTGATTTGAGAAAAGAAATGATCTTTATCTAGACTTGACCAAGTATGAGGGATATATCCCGTGGATAAGAAATTTACAATGTCACTGAACCATGGACGATTTAAGGCAGATAAGGCAAATAATTGTTCGTCCAGAAACGAATCTTGGAGAGGTGTAATATCGTTAGATTCAACAAGAATTCATGACAGGTGGTTAGCTACAACATTTTAGACCCCTTTTTATCTTGAATTTCGTAATTAAACTCCTGAAGGAGTAAAATCCACCGGATTAATCGAGGTTTCGTTTCTTTCTTATTCAACAAATGACTTAATGTGGCATGATCGGTATAGACTATAACTTTTGACCCCAATAGATATGAACGAAATTTGTCTAGGGCAAACACGACCGCAAGCAATTCCTTTTCCATAGTCGTTATAATTCAATTGCGCGTCATTTAAGGTTTTACTCGCATAGTATATCACGTGAGGCACTTTATTTACCTTTTGGCCTAAGACGGCTTCAACAGCGTAATCAGAAGCATCACACTTTAGTTCAAACGGTAATGACCAATCGGGGGATTGGATTACTGGAGCCGTGGACAGTAAAGCTCTCGACATTTCAAAAGCCTTTAAACATTCATTATCAAAGACAAAGGGAACATCCTTGGCAAGCAGATTGCACAAGGGTCGTGAAATTTTACTAAAGTCTTTGATAAATTGACGATAGAAACCGACATGCCCTAGAAATGAACGGATTTGACGAATTGACGATGGCGGTGGAAGTTTGTCAATTAACTCAATTTTTGCTTTATCGACCTCTATACCACGCTTGGATACAACATGACCCAAGACTATTCCCTCCTGAACCATAAATGGCTCTTCTCCCAACTCAAAACCAAATTAGCTTCCTTGCAACGGGCCAAGACTTTCGTAAGATTTTGAAGGCATTCATCAGAGGTAGGTCCAAAGACTGAGAAATCGTCCATAAATACCTCTAGGAATTTCTCTACCATATCGGAGAAAATGGCCATCATACATCACTGAAAGGTGGCCGGTGCATTGCACAAACCAAACGGCATACGACAATAAGCAAAAGTACCATAGGGACATGTGAACGTTGTCTTTTCTTGGTCATCGGGGTAGATGGGCACCTGGTTGTAACCTGAGTATCCATCTAGGAAATAATAGTAACTCTGACCAGATAGGCGTTCTAGGATTTGATCAATGAATGGGAGAGGGATGTGATCTTTACGAGTCATCGTATTAAGTTTTCTATAATCAATGCATACCCGCCAACCGGTAGTTTGGTGGGTGGGTATGAGGACTCCTTTCTCGTTTGGTACAATCGTAATACCTTATTTCTTTGGGACAACCTTCGTGGGGTTGACCCAATTACTATTAGAGATAGGATAGATAATACCTGCATCTAAGAGTTTTATAACTTCTTTCATAACCACCTCCTTTGTGTTAGGATTGAGACGTCGTTGCATTTCTCTAGATGGTTTGGCATTTTCTTCTAAATTTATTCTATGCATACAAACTGACGGATCAATTCCTTTGAGATCGGCGATATTCCACCCTATTAATTTCTTATGATTAACTAGGACATGTACCAGTTATAATTCTTGACTTATAGTCAAATTTGACGCAACTATAACTGGAAGTGTAGTATTAGGTCCTAGGAATGCTTATTTCAGCGAGTCGAGTAACGGTTTAAATTCAAGTGTCAGGGGACACCTAATGGATGGTAATGCCAGTTTATGCGTGAGAGGTGGTAAAGCCTCTATTTTAGGTGTCCACCGAAGTACATTAGTCATATTTACTGATTCCAATAATTTATTCATATCTTCAATATTCGTGTCAATGTTGAAATCATTAAAATTGAAATGAGATAGACATGCTTCCATGGCTTCCTTAGTCAACATGAAAGGCATTGCCTCTTCGACTAATTCATCAATTAAGTCTATGGCATAATAATCTGCCTCCTCGTCATCTCTATATGGTTGATTAGACACATTGAATACATTCAAATGGACAGTCATATTACCAAAAGTTATATCTATTACCCCAGTCCTACAGTTAATAATAGAGTTTGTCGTGGCTAGGAACGGTCGTCCTAGGATTACTGGGACTTGTTTACTAGCGTCTAGGACTGGTTCTGTGTCTAGGATGATGAAATCAACTGGGTAATAACATCTATCAACTTTTACCAACACGTCTTGTACTACCCTATGTGAAACTTTAATTGAACTATCGGCTAATTGTAAAGTAGCTGCTGTTGGTTTTAATTCTCCCAGGCCTAAATATTCATATACCAAATAATGTAATAGATTCACACTCGCTCAAGATCAAGAAGAGCCCGGTGTATATATTTGTCACCGATATGACACGCGATAGTTGGAGTGCCCGAATCCTTGTATTTTAGAGTGTTGTGTTGAAACATAGAGCTAACCTTTTCTGTTAGAAAGACTTTCTTAGATAAATGGTTTCTAGATTTCCTCTTTGGGTGCATAAGTCTTTTAAGAATTTAGCGTATGGAGGTATTTGCTTAATAGCGTCAAGTAATGGAATGTTAATCTTTACCTCTTTAAGCGTCTCTAAAATATCCTCCGGACGTGTTTCCTTCTTCGAGAAGTGCGATGGGCCGTCTACGCTTGGAGGAAACGGCATCCTAGGTACATAATTTGATGGATATGTCGCCTTAGACGTATTAGCTACCGAAGGAACAGGGTCCTTCGTGACTTTATTCGCATTCTCATCATATTCCATACTAATTTCTTTACCCTTATCTTTTGGAGGTTCATGAGGGGGTATGATTTCCTCAGTACGTTCAGCTGCTCTTGTCGACACCGGATTTACTTGGTCACTCGTCGTACTTACCTCATATTGCCCTTTAGGGTTTTGGACCGGTTGACTAGGTAACTTCCCCTCATTACGATGATTTAATGTATTAGCAAGTTGTCCTATTTGGGATTCGAGCTTAGCTATTGACTGTATATAGGAGTTAACAAGTTGAGACTGTGATTGTGACTGGGCCTCTAAATTTTTTAACGATACTAACACACTCTCTTTGAAAGTTTTATCCCTAGGAGGATTAGCACCGAATGGAGGTTGTTGGTATTGATTTTGTTGAGGCCTGTGTGCATTCGGAAAGTTCGTCATCGCAGGTTTTGAATACAGACCTTCACTATTAGATTTCCATGAGTGGTTCGGGTGAGGTTCCCATGTCGAGTCCGGTTTATAGCCCGCCGGGTTATAAGTGGGTCTTTGGAACTGTTGAACAGCA
Source organism: Hydrangea macrophylla (assembly GCA_033977485.1). NCBI lineage: Eukaryota > Viridiplantae > Streptophyta > Magnoliopsida > Cornales > Hydrangeaceae > Hydrangea > Hydrangea macrophylla. The sequence continues at coordinate 83,503,462 of CM066987.1, forward strand.
TTAATATGTTGTTCTACAAAATCCGGAAACTGTGACACGGACGGACATGCCAATGTAGAATGAGACATATCCGAGCATAACTAACAAATTTCGGCAGGAGGAGGTGGGCCTTGTATGTGGCCCATCATCATAAGTTGGTCCATTTTCCTATTTAATTCTTTAATTTCAAATGAATGGTTTGACTCAACTTTAGCCTCTCTTTTTAGTTATGGTGGAAGGTGTCCCTTGAGGCGTACAGACACATCTTGGTGTATAGAATGTTCGCTTAACGTTTCGAATATCTTCCAAGCTTCATCGACACTCTTGTAGAGGAACGTACCCGCACAAATAGCATTGACAGTGTTACGTACAGCGGGAATTAGTCCCTCGTAAAAGACTTGCACAAGTTGCCATTTAGGTATCTGATGATGAGGGCAAGAACATAAGTATTCCTTAAACTGCTCCTATGTATCATAAAGAGTTTCTCCATCTTGCATCGTGAAATTAGTTATAGATTTTCTAATCTGATTTGTTCTAGTGATGGCGAAAAAGTTCTGTAGGAAAGCAGTATGAAATTCGTCCCATGTTCTTATTGAGTTTGGCTCCAAGGATTAGAGCCAATACTTCGCTTTGTCTTTAAGTGAAAACGGGAACAAACTCAATTTCAACTCATCATCTGTTAAGTTTTGAATTTTTAAAGTGGTACAGATACCATGAAATTCACCTAAATGGTTGTAAGGATCTTCCTTAACGCGACCGTGAAATGACGAAAGGAGTGCAATAGTCAACGATTTGATTTCAAAGTGGGCTGCAGTCACTTCCGGTAATTCTATACACGATAGTGGCGTGTAAGCGGTAGGAGTAAAGTAATCCTTTAAGGGTGGTGGTGGAGGTATGTTGAGGTTACCTCCATTATTCTGATTATTTTGGTTATTCCGACTATGTCCAAAATCAGCCATTGGAATAGGTTCAATTTTTATCGTTTTAGTTTTCGTTAGACGGTTAAGAGTACTTCAAATTTCTAACTCAAACAGAGACGACGGTTCAGGTGTGGATTCGTCGTCTAGCGTCAACCGAGCTCTAGAAGCTTGTGCTGACGACCTAAGGACTCTAAGGGTACGTTCAAGTTCAAGATTAAGCGGATTTAATTTCGATTTACTTGAATGGGTACCAAACATAAACTAAAGACTGACACTATTATAAAGACTGACTCAAATAAGAAAATAAATGAGGCAAATACTCAAGCACACAAGCAGACAGTACTACTATGATGCATGAATTTATCCTTATGCAGTGATTCGCGCCAAAGCCCAGCGCCCCAGGTTTCCTAGCTAATACAGTGCTCACTTCACACCTACCTAATGCAAGTAATGCGTCTCAGCGCCCTGACTTACAGTGAGTTGATGCGAAATTTAAAACGAAGCGGTTTTACTTGTTTTTTTTAAATTGATTGCAATTTATTTATTTCAGGTCCGCATAGGCTCCGTTGACGCGTACAACTGCTCCACTCGAACTTGCTAGAATTTGATGATTTGAAATCTGCAAAATACGGATAATTTTAGCGACTTGAAACTAAACTAGAAATAAAGAAAATAAAATCTACGCTAATATTTACTAACTAAATTAGGATTCTAAAAATTAATGGCAAAAATATTTCAATCCCCGGCAACGGCGCCAAAAATTGATCTTGTCAGAATCAAGATAAAAAGTATGCGTTACTTTCTTAAGATTTGTAGTGTGGAAGTAAAGGTCGAACCCACAGAGATTGTATATTTTTGTCCTTTAATTAATGAAATCTAAATCTATTTAGTTGTTGAAGAACAAAAGTTGGTTTGGTTGTGAATTTAACTACTACTATTAATTGACTATGAAATTAAACTATGAATTTATGGAAATAAAATATGAGATTGAATCTAAGTAAACTATTGCGAAATTTAAGATTGTTTTAAGTATGAGTAGATGAGATCTAGGATTGTAAATCCACCACTAACTATGCATCAGGGGTCTAGACTTTCTATTTTAAGTTCTATGTTTGGATAGTCACGATCTATTGTAGCTACAAGCCCAATATCATCAACAAGAGGATTTCGCTAGTTTAATCTAAGCATAATTCATCTTCGGTTCACATGAATTATTTACCTATAACTAGGGTGTAGCATAACTCATCTTTCATAGGCATGAATTATAAAAGATCGAAACATCACAATCACATAAGCACTATTGTATGTAAATACTCCTATCAATCACAGGAATCAAGGACTATTGAGTTCAATAAGCATAAAGAAAAATCTAAGACAAGAATAGATCGAAAATACTCTTGATTATTATCATTAAGACTGATTATACATAAATAATCCACCAACATACAATTATTATCCAATACATAAAATCCTAAAATAAGAAAGCATAGAATTCCCCATTTACATAGCTAGGGTTTCATTGAAACTCTAGAATAAGAGTTTAGTTGCACATGGTTGATGAAAGCATGAAGATTGAGTTGATGGTTGCCATTAGAGACCTTCAATCTAGATCTTCTCCTTCTTTTTGCCTTCAAAGTGATGTATGAATGAATGTGTGTAACCCCTTAATTGATTTAGAATGAGATATATATAGTTGTAGACAGATTAGGAAGGTTTTTGTAAACCTAATCCGACTGAAACTGCTATAATTTTCTTTCTGGACGTCATCAGGCAATTTCGTCCACACAGGGGTATTCAGCATTTTAAAATACGCATTTTATGTTTTTCCGTACGGATCGTGCGAGCGGGCCACGCGAGCGATATGCTGGTTCCACGCGCGAGCCGGCCGCGTGAGCGACAGGGCTTTTTCTGCTTCTTTCTTCCTGCTTTTTCACCCCATTTAATCGGAAACTCATGCTTTCTCCTAGAACCTGACAGAAATAAGAAAACAAAGTAAAATTATACAAAAACAAGATAAAAACGGCTAAAAAATGTGAATTAAGGTGTATAATTAAGATTTGTTCTCTCCCGATCACTTCCCAAACAAGCAAGTCAGGTTGTGACTGTTATACCCTTTCTTTAACAATTTTCCCCCATAGATGATGAAATGTGCGGCGAATCTTTGAATTGCTCTTTTGTCCTTCTCAGTAGACTCTCGGGGATACATTTCTTTTTTTATGAAGTCCCATATATCTTGGTACCACGGTGTTTCCTTTTCTTCTTCCTCAATTGCAGCGATTATGTGGAATGACGGCTCATATCTCTGTTCAATTACCAGAGGCATCATCTTAATTCCTGCGGGGATTTTGATCATGGAGGCTAAGGTAGCCAACGAATCTGCCAATTGGTTCTCCTCCCTGGGCAGGTAGAAGAATGTTACACTCTTGAACTATTTTTTAAGCCCATCGAGATGATCGTGGTAGGGTTTCAATCTTTTTCCTTTCACCTTCCATTCTTCTCTGGCTTGTGACATAATGAGATTTGAGTCCTCGAAGATGTCCAGTCTTTGAACCTTTAGTTCTATGACTGCTTCTATTCCCAAGATGCAGGCCTCATACTCAGCAGTATTATTGGTAGAGTTATAGTTGAGCTTGACTGCCAGTGGTATGTGGTCCCCATTTGGTGATACCAGAATCATTCCTACTCTGTACCTTTCATGTTGGCTACCCCATTGAAGTATAACTACCACTGCTCTTGTTTAACTTCCATGATATTCTCATCTGGGAATGGGAAGTCTCCACTTTCCTTAGAACCAACAGTGTGTTCAGCAAGGTGCTCAACTATAGTTGACACGACTAAAAAGTTGTGCGCTCTTGTGCAACACCCAAGTGTAGGTGATCGTCCAAGTAATAATGGATAAGTCCAGGTCGATCCCATAGGGAAGGAATAGGAAGAATATATACTAAGTTACAACCTAAAGAAAAAGAACAATGAATTGTAGGAGTGGAAATTCTAACAAATCCTAAATAATTAAATTAAACTAAATAATAAACTAAAGCATATAGACACATAACTAAAGAAATAAATAAATTAAAGGTGTTTTAAACACGTGAATCCATATTGATCCTAAGCATCTACCATGCATACTCATTAATGTTCTATGGGGTTCATTCCTCTTCAGTATTCCGTATTTTTCTAAAGATAGAGATTCAATAGTCTTTTCATGACCGGGACTATATCATCACAAGTAATTTAAAATACTTAGAAGACGGTTTAACACAATGGTTATTACTTGCACTCTAAATGGTGTTAGCATTCAAAGTGGTTTTCAAAAGTCATTGAAGAAAATAGCCTTAAGACTTTAAGTTTTAAAAACTGTTCTAACAAACTGAGCTTATAGGGACAATTTGATGACAGATTTCTAAAATAGAAAGTCATGGAACACTTAAAAGAATCATCTCAGGATTTAACATGTTCGATCGATCGAAGTGCTCTCGATCGGTCGAAATGTCTTCGATCGCTTGACTATGGCTCTGGTTCGATCGATCGAAATGTCTTCGATCGATCGAGTCCAAGGTTTCTAAAGATTGCATGACAGAGGCTGGGAATCAATGTTTCATCACATATTCCCAACATCTAAACTACAGACACATAATAAAACAGGTGCAGAAACAGTAAACTAAAGCAATCATAACAACTAGATCAATAAACAATCAAATAAGATAAAGAAACAGAAAAACCTGGAAATAATCTGAAATAAGCTTGTAATAATCTTGAACTAAACTTTAATCTTCAATAATCTTCAGTAAAACAATGGAAAAGATGAAGAATAACACTAATCTAACCTACTCTACTCCTAATCTAACCCTAAAACTACCCTAAAACTATTATTTTTTGCGTTCTGGAGCGTCCTCCTTCGCCTGGTAGCAAAACAACTTATTTATAGGGTTCCTGTAGAGTTTATGAAACTTTAGGGGAAAAATAGAGCTCAAGCAATCAAGCTTAGTTCGATCGATCGAACTCTCAAGCACTTGAACTCTCCTCAAGCCCTTGAACTTCTCTAATTTTGACAGCTCTGCGCACCGATGGGAGAACGACCATAACTTTTCACTCGGACCTCGAATTGACCTCCCGTTTGTGGCCACACGTCCGTCACTCAAAGATCTACATTTCATATTTCTGTAGAAATCTTCCAAATCCGGAGTCGTCATTGTCAAAAATGGCATTCTCTCAGCTGCTTCTGTTGTTCTCTTCACCAGAATCACTTTTCTTTAGTTTCACTTCATTGATTTACATTCTAATACCTATAAAACAACGCACAAACATATGTTTTAGCATTAATACAATAAAAATAATATTGTTATTAGAATGCACCTAAATATAGGGACTTTGGGGATAAAAGTATGCATAAAGGACCATGTAATACGCTATGAATATGCACTTTTCACCTCTAATCATACCCCCCAACTAGCTCATTGCTAGTCCCTAGCAATGAAGCGAACTACAGCAATGTTTATTTTAACTTTAAAAATTGAAAGCAACAGAAAGCAAAAATCCTAACTCACTTTCGCAGGAATTGTGATTGCATTTAGCGTATGGAACAAGCTTTTAAACCCCTAGGTTTCCCTTAGTGGACGAGTGTTGTCTCGTGAGGGTTTGCAGTGCATCTACCCACAAAATTCATATTTATGGTAATGGTTCTAGTTTAAATGTTTTAAAGAAATTTTTCCTCTCTCATTTAGCAATGTGGTTAAGCTCAACAATATCCTGAAACTCTCTAGTATGCCATTGCTATGCAACACACACATTACAGCTAATCTACTATCAAAGTCATTAGAATATTCCATACCTATTAATCTTCAAGAGTGTGTGTGTGAATGGACAACTAAAATACAAAACTTTAATTTCAAAGTTCGCATAACCTAAGATGCTATCAAAACGTTCATTTTGACTCAACTCTCATCGGGATTACACTCTTAAGATGAAACCACTCCGAATTAAGTGTAATAATTATCACTCATGATATGGAAGCTATAAAGAGTAAATATGAATGGAATCTAATGCTTCTCATATCTCAATAGAAAAACGGACATGCTAGTGCATAAAGTCTCATGAAAGGATACTTTTCACTAGAAGAGCTAGATACCGTGGAGAACTCTCTTATTACCTTAACTTCAAATCCAATTTACTTAAAATCATCAGGACATGGAAAAAGAGGTGTTAGGTGAAAGAAGAAAGAGGCTCGTGATATTCAACTGGGTTCAAGGATGTGATTGGAATGTCTACTATAACTTTTCAAACATCTCCACATCTCTAATCTCTCTCTCTTCTTTTCTTCTTTTTTTTTTTATTCTTTCCCACACTCTTCTTTTCATTCTTATTTTTTTTTCTTTTGTAACAACCATTGGCATTTTGTTTTGTTTTCTTTTTTTTTCATGCTTTTTGTTTCTTTTTTTGTTTGCCAAATTTTCCTTATTCACACAACCAAACTTCTTGCCAAGATAACACATCCCAATCACTCCTAAATAAAGAACTGAGGATTGGACTCCTAATTTCGAGTTAGGTATTGACTTTAGGATTGTGTAGACAAGGCAAATATGGTAAGGCTCAAAGGGTGAAATAAAGGAATATCATAGAGGTATGCCAAGGCTGTATTATCCATGTATAGTCAAAAGATGGCCTAAATCATCTTCTAAGTTCATAGGATTATTCATTTTAATAAACTTAAGAGCTCTAAATTTTGGTAAATCTTGAACGTTCTCTTCTAGTGATTAGTCAAAATGAAGAAGAAAAATGACACCTTCAACGAATGAATACGCTTTTCAAAAAGTAAGAGTAATTTTATAAAACCCTCTAAAACAAAGAATGGAACAAAAGCTCACTTGGGTTATTAGTTTCCACTACAGTCCCTCAAGACACCTAAATTATGCTTACTAATTAATTTTAGCTAAGTACAAGGTTGTCACAATGTGCTCAAAATTGTTTGAAGATTAAAAAGCATAAAATATACTATAACTAAGATAGTAAACAAACTACCATAGTGTGTATCACATACTAATAGCATATAGAAAATAACACTAATGCATCATTACTAACTACATATACTAAGCGAGAAATACAAGAACCATTTTATTATATTCAAAATTTTTTTTTTAAATTTTTGCATTTTTTTTAATTTACTGAGTTACATGCTACTAAGTAGGTATATTGACATGAAAGCATAAAAAGAAATAAACGAGGCATGCAATGACTCACTCCCCCCAACTAAAACTAAACATTGCCCTCAATGTTCTAAACTAAGCACATGGATATGTAAAGTAAAGCGAGAGAAGGAAGGATGTTACATTGAGGCGTTAATATCCAGATTTTTTATTTTTATATGTTACCTACAAAATCATTAGTAGTGACAAGGAAAAATAGAAAATATAATACAACTACTCAGTAAATAAATTCGGTTAGTCAATATTTTTTCTCTCATAAAGTAATAACCAAAATTTTTGAGGATCTTCCCTGTGAAATAATTTAACAGTGAGAAGACTTTTGGGATCCTCATAAAAATGCAATTCCCCCCCAACTAATGTCAGGCTCAAGGTCAGAGGAGATGATGCAAAACCTATGGCTTCAAAATATTTTGTCGACAGTTATAAGAGGTATACCACACTTTTTAGGAATTATATGCAAGAAACGATCTTTGGTGTTTGTAGTTCCTATAATAGCTTCTATTTTAATACAAGGAGGTGGCCATGGTTCGATAAAAGGGGCAGGGTCTAAGTGATGTTCTAATTTAGCTTCATTACCCTCCTCTTGTTCTAGAACAGAATCTATCGAGATATGATCATAGGAATTTAAGTTCTGTTCGATGCACATGGTTTTGGACTGGACTTGGATAAAGCTATCTATTTAAGCCTCAATGTCATTATTACTCAAGAAGGTCAAGCAGTCTAGAAGATTAGTAGCTTCTTGTTGAAGTTTAAGATCATCTAATGTGGGTCCAATATTTTCCAAGCCTTCTCTCACAGAATTTTGAAAGTTAAAATTGTGTGAAGAACATGTGCTAAAATCCTTACCATCCTCTTCTACAACACATTTTATTTGTTCAACATTGGGGTACACATAATTTTCAAGCTCGGGATGAGAGCCTTGATTGATAGCGAGGGTAGGTAATGGGCAACTTGGTGACACCACCTCTTCGACTAAAAGAGGTGAGGGTTCATGAATATCACAAAATTCTAAATCAGATTTAGATTTTTTAGTTACATTCTCCCTAGGGTCACTATCAACGGTAGGGGTAGAGTCAACATGGGACTCATCATTTCCTAATTGCGTGCAGTCACCTAAACTCTCATCATCTTGTAAAACCTTATTCTCATCCTCGTAACTCTCCTCACTATATATGTCATCTATTGAGGAACTCTGGACAAAGAGATTGTGCAATTTTATCCAGGCAGTGAAGGAGTTAATGTTTGGGGTTGTATATTGAGGAGAAGATGGTTCTACAACTTCATGCTCAATGGTTTGGTTTTGGAGTTCTTGTTGGGTTATCACTTTCTTGAGTGAGTTGTTAACCTCATTTGGTATAAACCCGTCATTGTTCTCTAATTCCATTACATTGTTAGTGTCTTGAAATTTGGGTTGTAACGTTGAAGGACTGGTATAGTCTTCTAAAGGTTGGCTAGCATATGCTTGTTGATATCTAGTTTCTAATTTATCAAGTGCACTATCTAGCCTTCTCATTTCACTAACCAGCAATTTTAGCATACCATTATCCTCAACTTGGTTATTCTCCTCATTATTACTATATGAAGTTTCGCCCCATTGTTGTTGATGATAGTCCCCTTCCCATTGCGTTGCCAAAGGGAAAGTCTTGGTACATTTGGTAATCGTGGGAACTACTACTATATCATACATTATTATTTTGGTTATGTCCCCATTGCGGTTGATAGAACTCTTCATGTGGAGATTCTTGATACGTTTGATAATATGGGGGACTACCACTATCATTTCCCCATTGTGGCGGTTGGTAGCACTCAGGTTGATAATCTACGTCATATGTGGGTGCTTGCCAACTTGGGGGATAGTTTTCATTACCTAATCTGTACCTATTGGTGGTGTTTGTGTTTGTGTTATATGGAGGCTAATATGGATAAGACATGTTTATCCAAAATTTTTAAATAATAGAATTTTAATTATTGATTTTTTTACTTGTGAGAGAAAAAGTCCAAAGTTTTTTTTTTGAAAAGTAAGAAAAATTGGAAATAACTTAGTAAAATCCTAACCTAGTTACCTTCCCCGGCAACGGCGCCAAAAACTTGACACGACTAAAAAATTGTGCGCTCTTGTGCAACACCCAACTGTAGCTGATCGTGCAAGTAATACTGGATAAGTCCAGGTCGATCCCATAGGGAAGGAATAGGAAGAATATACACTAAGTTACAACCTAAAGAAAAAGAACAGATGAATTGTAGGAGTGGAAATTCTAACAAATCCTAAATAATTAAATTAAACTAAATAATAAACTAAAGCATATAGACACATAACTAAAGAAATAAATAAATTAAAGGTGTTGGAAACACATGAATCCATATTGATCCTAAGCATCTACCATGCATACTCATTAATGTTCTATGGGGTTCATTCCTCTTCAGTATTCCGTATTTTTCTAAAGGTAGAGATTCAATAGTCTTTTCATGACCGGGACTATATCATCACAAGTAATTTAAAATACTTAGAAAACGGTTTAACACAATGGTTATTACTTGCACTCTAAATGGTGTTAGCATTCAAAATGGTTTTCAAAAGTCATTGAAGAAAATAGCCTTAAGGCGTTAAGTTCTAAAAACTGTTTGTGACAAACTGAGCTTATAGGGACAATTTGATGACAAATTTCTAAAACAGAAAGTCTTGGAACACTTAAAAGAATCATCTTAGGATTTAACATGTTTGATCGCTCGAAGCGCTCTCTATCGATCGAACAGCATCATCCTTCAATCGATCGAAATGTCTTCGATCGCTTTGACTATGGCTCTGGTTCGATCGATCGAAATGTCTTCAATCGATTGAGCCCAAGGTTTCTAAAGATTGCATAACAGAGGCTAGGAATCAATATTTCATCACATATTCCCAACGTCTAAATTACAAAAACATAATAAAACATGTGCAGAAATAGTAAACTTTGCAATCATAACAACTAGATCAATAAACAATCAAATAAGATAAAGAAACAGAAAAACCTGGAAATAATTTGAAATAAGCTTGTAATAATCTTGAACTAAACTTTAATCTTCAATAATCTTCAGTAAAACACTGGAAAAGATGAACAATAACATGAATCTAACCTACTCTACTCCTAATCTAACACTAAAACTACCCTAAAACTATTGTTTTTTGCGTTCTGGAGCGTCCTCCTTCGCCTGGTATCAAAACAACTTATTTATAGGGTTCCTGTAGAGTTTATGAAACTTTTGGGGGAAAACAGAGCTCAAGCAATCGAGCTTAGTTCGATCGATCGAACTCTCAAGCGCTTGAACTCTCCTCAAGCCCTTGAACTTCTCTAATTTTGACAGCTCTGCGCACCGATGGGAGAATGACCATAACTTTTCACTCGGACCTCGATTTGACCTCTCGTTTGTGGCCACACGTCCGTCACTCAAAGATCTACATTTCATATTTCTGTAGAAATCTTCAAAATCCGAAGTCGTCATTGTGAAAAATGGCATTTTCTCAGCTGCTTCTGTTGTTCTCTTCACCAGAATCACTTTTCTTTAGTTTTACTTCATTGATTTACATTCTAATACCTATAAAACAACGCACAAACATATGTTTTAGCATTAATACAATAAAAATAATATTGTTATTAGAATGCACCTAAATATAGGGACTTTGGGGATAAAAGTATGCATAAAGGACCATGTAATATGCTATGAATATGCACTTTTCACCTCTAATCAATAGTACTCCCTTCTACCGACTTGCTTGTTACATACGTGATATCAAATTTAGATAGCAGAAGTAGCCAACAGGATTTGAGCATAACCGGAAAGGCTAACATGTAATGCCTTAGTCGGCGAGTGCACCAGACTAAAGCCCAACACGTTTTTTTCAGGGCAGAGTAGTTGAGCTCATAGCCAGTCATCCACTTGCTAAGGTAATAAATGGCTTTTTTGGAGTGGCTTCCTTCTCCTTCTTGGGCTAGCATGCAACCCATGGAATTTTCAAAGACAGATAGGTAAAGAAGCAACGACTTATGACGGGTAGGTGGTAAAAGGACGGGTAGATTTTAGAGGTAGGCCTTTATTTTGGCGAAGGCGACTTGGCATTGGTCATCCCATTGGAACTTCTCTCCTTTCCTCAGTAGTCAGAACAAGGGATCATATGTAGTTTTGAGTTTGGAGATGAAGCGGCTGATGAATTAGATTCTCCCGAGAAACCCTCGTACTTTCTTCTTATTTTGTGGCGGCACCATTTCTAAAATTGCCTTGATTTTGGAAGGATCAACCTCTACTCCCCTCTGTGTGATGAGCAAACCCAAGAGCTTCCTAGAGGTCACACCGAAAGTGAATTTCTTTGGATTTAGTCTCATATATATTGTATCTGAGCAATCTGTTGAAGAATCTCTCCAATTCTACCAAGTGTCCGTCTCCACCCTTGGATTTCACGATCATGTCGTCGACGTACACCTCAACTTCTTTATGAATCATATTATATAGCAGGGTAGTAGCGGCCCTTTGGTAAGTTGCCCCAGAATTCTTGAGCCCGAAAGGCATTACCCTATAATAGTAAGTCCCCCATGCTGTCGTGAATGTCATCTTTTTTCGATCTTTTGGTTCCATTAAAATCTTGTTGTACCCTGAGAGACCATCCATAAATGACAATAGCTCATGGTCTGTGGTGTTATCTACCAGAACGTCGATGTGGGGAAGTGTGAAGTCATCTTTTGGACTGGCTTTGTTTAGATCATAGAAGTCAATGCACACATGAACTTTTCCATCCTTTTTGGGGACCGACACGATGTTGGCTACTCATTTTGGATATTTTGTGACAATGATGAATCCTGCCTTGAACTGTTTTTCTACCTCCTCTTTGACTTTGAGTGCCCATTCTGGTCTGATGCACCTAAGTTTCTGCTTGATGAGTTTAGAATTGGGGAGAAGGGGAATATGATGTTGGACAATGTCGAGATCGACCCCTGGCATGTCTTCGTAAGACCAAGCAAAAACATCTTTGAATTCTTTTAGCAAAAGTGTTAATTTTTCTTTTTCTTCTTTATTAAGCGTTGAACCAATTTGAATAATTGTGGATTATCTTTTTCACCCAGATTAACCAATAAAGCATCTTTAATTATTTCATAAGCAGGTGGTTTTTCAATTAATTATTTTAGTTCGATTGTGAGATCCTCAGAGGGATCTGTGCAGTCACAAGTGTTGGACACAGAGGAGTAAGCAAAAACGTCTTTCATTTCATTCATAATAGGTGGAGTGATTACATCAAATAGTGGATGGCCAACAGTGGCCGACTCTGGTATAGACTCGATAATTGGAAATATAGACTCCGGGGAAATAGGGGATAGGGAGACACAGACAGATGACTCTACAGCCTGGTTGCTCAGACCCTCCTCAGTTAGCATGATCTGATCATCTTCGCTCTTGGCCCTCTTTCCATCCTTTTCTTCAGCAAATTCTTCCCACATTTTCTCAATAACTTCGGAGTCCAGGTATTTCAACCAGTCTTCCTCTGGGGTTTTAACAACTTCTTCTGGATAGAACAAATCTTGATAAAGGGGTCTCTCGCAGTCAGTGAAGATCTCAAGTCTAGGATACCTCTTTCCGGTGGTCGGATGGATCTAAGGTTCAGGAAACCCAAAATAGGGAAAGTCAACCCCTTCCTTGATGAATTGCCCGTTCAGGGTTTTGCGGTACGGTGGGAGACTCCTCATCCTTTTCATCCATGGCTTTTATAGCTCGATGTCTTCATCAGTAGGTTCATACCCTAACCCAAAAAGTGCATTGTTGCCCATTAATATGGGAAAACTCGTGGATCACTTGTTGACGTCGGCCCAACCCCATTCCAGGGAAGTAGTTCATTTTGCAGATGATATTGACAATCGCAGAGTGGGTCTCAGGGAACCTGTCTTCATCACTGATCATGTGGACTTCTTCCATGGAGAATCCTCCGATTTTCCCTTATTCCATTTCTGGTATTTGGATTTCAAAGACGAGAGCGTAGCTTGGAAAGGTTTCATTGCCCGAACTATTACCAAAGATGAGTTTCACCTTCTTCTTATGAATGTACTTGATCATTTGGTGCACGGTGGATGATATAGCTTTATTGACATGCAGCCAGGGCCTCCTAATTAACAAATTGAATGAAGCAGGGATATCCATGATTTGGGAAAGTTTCGTGCAAACTAAAGACCCTACTTGGATTTGAGAGAGACACAGTCCCCATCACAGTTCTTTTGGTTTTGTCATAATCCTTTATGGATTGCACAAATGTAGTGATGTCCAAGATATTGACCCCCAAGGCAGTGGCCATTCTCAGGGCACAAACATTCAAAGTGGAACCCGTATCAACCAAGCAAAATGATACTTGTTGCCCCTTGCATTCAATAGTGATGTACAAAGCTCGTAGACCCTTTCGGTGGCAGGTCTTCATTGAAAAAGGTATTGATTGGGACAAGGATTAGCGTATCTAGGAAAGCCACCATATCTTATAGTGCAGCGTCGATGGGGACCTTAATCCCAGCTAAGACATTTAACAGCTTGCCTATGCTTATAGGATGTCACCATGATGTCCCACATCGAGAGATGTGCTTGGGTTTTCTTTAGCTGCTTTATTAGCTCATTGTCCTCTTCTATGATTTCATCCATTTTTCCCTTTCCCTTGTCATTGGCTAGCCCTTTCTTGATGGTTTCAATGACAGGATAATAATGAAGACCGGACCTAGTCAGATGATCAATCTCGGCAGGAGTAGGTCCTTCTATAGTCCCATCTTCTTTGAACCAATCACAGTCTATTCCCACAAATGGTTTTTTTGGCTCATTCAAGATAGAGGCATCACTTTCATTGTTAGGATCATACAATTTGAGGTCTACCACCCCTAGATTATGTTCTTCCAAGAAGAACAAATCTTGTTTGTCATCTAGATACTACTACCATTCATCGTCCTCCCCTTCAATTAGGTGAATTCCCCCAAACTTTGGGATGTCAATGAGGGATAAAGAATGTCCTAAGGGGGTGATATAGGTGATAAGGTTGAAGGAAATGGGGTCGAACTTGATGAGGCTGATATTTTGGTGGTTTAGCAGGAGGTTTTTGGTGACATGGGGCTGCTTTGGCGGTGGCTCAATGATATTCTGGTCAATGAGATCTTGGATATCGTGACGAAGGTGCATGCAATCATTCGTGTTGTGGTCGGGGGCTTGGTGGTAGGTGTAGTGTTTGGACATGTCACAACTTAGTGGTGATGGGGTGTTTCGTGGTTCGAGTAGTTAGAGATGGCCTTTCTTGAGGAGGCGATCTAAGGCTGAGGAGAGGGGGATTTCTAATTTGGTAAAGTTACGGGGAGGCTTTTTCTGGAATGGGCGATTAGAGGAGTTGGCTTGGTTAGGGGACTGGTATGGTCTGAGAGGGTATGGTATGAGTTGGATGCTAAGGGTAGGGGTGGGCACTCGGTCGGTTCGGTTCGGTTTGGCACTATTCTGTTCGGTTTGGGTTCGGTTCGGTTTGGAAGATTGTCAACTGTTAACTGACTGAAATTTAATTCGGTTGGTTCGGTTAGGTTAACTGAATTACAAATTCAGTTCGATTTGATTATTCGGTTAAACGAAATGTAAAAAACCCAATTTTTATTTTAATTTTTTTTTCATTTTTCACAACTTTTTTATGTTTTTTTTTCTTTTTCTTTCATATTACAAAGAACGCATACTTTTCTTTGTTTTTAATTGTAAAATACTTATATTTTATTATCTATAGTTATGTATAAGTATATTAATAATATAGAAAATGAAAAAAATAAAATAAAATTTCGATTTTCGGTTCGGTTCAGTTTTGCCTATAGGCAACTGATAACTGAACTGAAATTTTTAATTCGGTTCGGTTTTTAACCGAACTGAAATTTTTAACTGAAATAACCGAACTAAAATTTAAAATTCGGTTCGATTGGTTCGGTTTGTTCGGTTAACCGAACTGTTTGCCCACCCCTAGCTAAGGGCATTGACATCCGGGGAGTTTCGGGAGTAGTTGGACCTCTTTGACTGGCTTAGGGGCTCTTCCTTCTTAATCTTTCCTTCCCTGATGGCGTCTTCGATCTGAGTTCCAACTTCGAACAGCTCCTTAAAGGTGGAGATGGACTGATAGAACAATTTCTCATAGTAGAGTGGTTACATATTTTGGATTAGCATTCTCACCTGTTCTTTCTCACATATTTTGGATTAGCATTCTACCTGCTCAAAAATGCAGCGAAGGATTCATTGTTGTTCTGTCGGGTAGTTTCCAAATCCATAATGGTGACACCAAGATCTTGGTTGTAGGAATAGTGATCGATGAACACCTGAACAATATCCTCCCATGCCCGAGTTTTGGAGGCACCTAAGGTAAGGAACCATGTAGTGTCGACTTTGCGACAGTTTACAGAAACATCATTGCGATGTGTTCGTGGGTGTAGCCCATGGATTGGAAGATGCTCATACATAGCTTCACATGACTTTTTAGATTCCCAGTTCCAGCAAAGCAATCAATGGCAGGCATCTTCAAGTTTTCTGGCAATTTCAGCTTAACAGGTTAAAAAAAGCCTTCTAGATCCAATATGTAGTCATCGACTCCCTTGCTTTTCCTCAGTACACTTTCTAGCATGTCAACCTTGTCCATTTTCTCTTGGAATTTCTTCTCATACGCAGGAGACGAGACCCCTTGAAACCATTCTTCTTCTCTTCCATTCTCATATACAGCGATGGGAGGTGGTATGAACCCTAGTGGTGGTGGTGGCGGTGACATGAACCCTTGTAGTGGTGGCGGGAACCCAGGTGGATACTGAGGCTGTTGCTCTTCCAATTCCTCTATGAATTTTAGGACTTGGGCTAGGCTATCGGACTGCTGATTTATGGTTACTCCCAACTCGGTAACCTTGTTTTCTAACTCTTCATGATTCATGCTGAAATGACTTTGCGGGCTGATCTTGACCAAACGTTTGTCTGAACTTTTGACCCAAGACGGGGATCCCAGCTACTGACTTTGGGAATCTATACTGACCTACAGATTTGAGAGGATTACATCAGATTCTAACAGTGATGACTTTAGATACACAATGACAGAGATGTTATCTAGTGTGGACTGACTTGTGTATAAACTGACTGAGATAGTGCATGCAGACTGATAGGAATGATGTGTGCAACTCAGACAAGCATGCAGATGCGGTGCCCTAATCCATATGCTGCTCCTACTTCTAACGGGTAACAGTTAAGTAGGTAAGGTCCTAACCATACAAAGTGTACTAATTTTACTTTCTAGCATTATCACCATGGGAGAAAGGAGAATTTCCAAGATAATTGGGAAATTCTAGGGATTTTCTAGAATTATTTAGAGTTTCTAGGAGAAACGGGCATTTTTGGGAGATTTGGACTGAGTTTTTGGGAGAAACTGGTTATATCTGGGTGAGTTAGCCAGAGTTTTTGGAAGAAACTGGTTATATCTGGGCAATTTGGGGGATTTGGGCAGAGTTTTTGGAAGAAACTGGTTATACCTGGGTACTCCTGGGACATTTGGACAGAGTTTCTGGGAGAAACTGGTCGTATCTGGTTAGAGTTTCTGGGAGAAACTGGTCATATCTAGGTAATCTAGACAGAGTTTCTAGGAGCAATTGGTTATATCTGGATAATTCTGGGATGTCTGGACAGAGTTTCTAGGAGAAACTGGTTATATCTGGATATTTTTGGGATATATGGGAGAAACTGGTTATATCTGGATATTTTTGAGATATCTGGGAGAAACTAGTTGAATCTGGATATTTTTGGGATGTCACTCAAGTAGTATATGGATTTCTCCACATGACCCTCATCATCCTTTTGAGCTAGCATACATCCCATGGCATCTTCGATTACTCACAGGAATAAAAGCAAGGGTTTGCCTTCAACAGGTGGTGATAAGATGGGCGAGTTTTGTAGGTAGGTTTGAATTTTCTCAAAGGCTTTCTGGCAAGGTTCACTCCACTTATATTCCTCCTCCTTCTTTAACCAGATTGAACAATGACTCACAGGTGGTGGTAGCCTTGAAATGAAGCGACTTATGAATTGAATCTTCCCCTGGAAACTTCTTACCTCTTTCTCTGACCTAGGTGCTGTTATCTCTAGAACTGCATTAATCTTTACAGGGTCCACCTCTATGCCTCTCTTGGTAATTAAGAATCCTAATAGTTTCCTTACGATCACCCTGTAGGAACACTTTTTCGGATTCAACCTCATCTTAAATTCCCTTAACCTTTCAAAGAACTTTCTTAGTACTCCTATGTGATCTTCCCTCTCCTTTGCTTTTACAATCATATTGTCTACATACACTTCTACCTGTGAATCATATCATGCAATAGTGTAGTAGCAGCCCTCTAATATGGGGCTCTAGCTATCTTCAGCACGAATGGCATTACCCTATAGTAGAATCTACCCTAGTGCGTGATAAAGGTGGTCTTTTCCCTATCCTCCCATGTCATGAGTATTTGATTATACCCTGAAAACCCATCCATGAATGACATCTGTGCATGCCCGACGATATCATCAACTAGAACATCTATGTGTGGAAGTAGAAAGTCATGTTTAGGACTAGCTTTGTTCAGATCCCTAAAGTTTATGCACGTGCGAACCCTTCCATCTTTCTTAAGAACATGAACAATATTATCCACACACTCTAGATACTTATTTACTATTAGGAATCCAACTTTCAATTGGTTCTCAACTTCTTCCTTAATTTTGAGTGCCAGCTCAGGTCTCATTCGCCTCAATTTTTGTTTTACAGGTTTGGATTCAAGAAAAAGTGGGATTTTGTGTTGGATAATTTTAGGGTCGATTCCAGGCATGTCCTTATGGGACCAAGCAAAAACATCTTTAAAATCTTTAAGTAAAGTAGTCAATTCTTGGTTTTCACATTGATTAAGTGTTGAACCGATTTGGACCTCTTGGGGATCCTTCTCAGTTCCTAGATTTATTGGAAAAGTATCTTACACCACTTTTTGAGCTGATGCATTTTCATCTTTTTCAATTAATCTTTTTAAATCAGTGGGAATTTCATCATTTTCATTAGGATCTATGCATTCAGAATTAGACACGTCAAAGTAAGCGGAATCAGAGTTCATTTTATTAATAGCTGGGAAATGTCTTGACAAACTCGATAGCAAACTTGACATCAGACTCATCAGACTTTTTATCCTAGTGATTGACTCAAAAACTGAATGAAAGACAATTTCCAGTCCACTACCAGGTATGGATCCGGCACAAACTCAAAAAACATAGAAAAACCCTCTCTAGGAGTGACGCTTCCTCATACTTCAAATTCTTGAGTTCTCCCTTAGCTTCCAGAATGAATTTCGAGACGTCCGTCTTCTCTCCTTATAGTACCATAACCTCTTGGTCCATGTCTTCCTCATCTTTCGGTCCATCCCCTATGACAGCAGCTTCAGAGATCCTTGGTCCATGTTCTCAGCCCAATATTCTTGAACGGTCTTTTTGGCTTGTTCCTCTTCCATAACCTTGTACCACTGTTCCTCTCCCAACGGTTGACAGTCAAAGAAGATCTCAAAACTGGAGATCCTCTTCTTTGCATCACAATCATACCAAGGCTTTGAGAAGCCACAGTAGTAAAAGTCTTCCCCTTCTTTGACAATGGAGCCATTGAGAGTCTTCTTGAGAGGCACAGTGCTCTTGGACTTATTAGCTTTTCCCTTTGTCGATGTATACCCCAAACCATTCTTGTTATTTTGCCCAGAGAATTATTGAAATCTAGCTATACCTTGCTGCCTTCGGCCTAAGCCCATGCCCGAGAAGAATTTCATCTTATTCATAATAGCAGCTATCATGGGATTTTCATAATCATCAAGGTATGGTGAAACTTTCCCTAATGGCTCTTCCATTGCCAAAACATTAACCTTGTCGAGCTCGAATTCACTGAGAGTATGATCTTGCCCAAGTAACTGTATCTTCAATATGACTCTATCTTTAGCAGTACGGATCCCAGAATCCCCAAACAGAACTACTATCTAATTATCCATAATCATCTTGATCTTTTTATGGGGGATTGAGGGCACAGCCCACATGTCATGTAACCAGGACCTTCCTAATAGTAAATTTGCCCCTATATCAATCACTTGAAATTCCACATTCCCACTCACGGGCCCAACAACAACTTGCAGATTCAACACCCCAACCACCTTCCTCTGAGTATTATCATAAGCATGGACTGACTAGTCTAAGACTCGCAACTTGTTCATCAGAATGCCCAGAACTTGTAGGGTTTGTAAAGGACAGATATTGGGCGCAGAAGCATTATCAATCAAAACCATCAGAACCCTCATTCCCAAAGCCTTGATAGTAATGTGGAGTGGCCGATTATGACAAGGTCCCTCGGGAAGAAGGTCCTTATCAGTGAAGGATATGATCAGGGTTTCTACCATGGGCTTGATCAAGGCTACCAACTTCTTGGGAGTAGTGTTAATGGGCACATCAGGACGGTTCAAGGCTTCAAGGACTACCTATCTGTGGTGTGTGGAAGCCATAAGCAAACTCCCAATGGACATGTTTGGCTATGTCTTCTTAAGCTGCTTAAGTACTTCATCGTCTTCTTATGGTACACTTACTGCCTTTCCCTTCCCCTTTCCCTTATTTACTTCTCTTCCTAGATGATCTCCCTCTAGTTGTGGTGGTTTGAAGTGCCTACCTACCCTAGTCAAGTGTTGTACATCTCCTTATCCCTATATGCACTCCAGAACTCCTTTGTTGATCTCAATACCATCCCATATGGAATCATCAGAAGGCTTCCCATCCCACCATTTCACTTTTCCTAAGCCAAGGTCTAACTCTTCTAAGTAGAAAAGGTCCTCAACTTCGGGGTCTTCATCCACCTAATACTCTTCATCATCACTTAGAAAGCAAATCCCAAACTCCTCTGGGAGGACAACCATAGGTTCGAGTTCAATCATGGAGGTCATGTGTATGGTTGAATTATAGGAAAGTAGGGTCAGGCCAAGGAGATTGATATTTTTGGTAGGGCAATGGCATGGCTGTTTGGTAACTAATTGCGGGTGACGTTTGATGGAGTTGGAGGTGGAGGTGTAATAAAACACATGCGCTCATTGTAGGTGGGTTGCAAGTTCTATATAATCATATGGACCTGCTCTTTCTCGGTTGGCCTATTTGCTATTTCAGCATTCATATTCCTCCAATAGGTTAATAACGTGGCAAAAGATTCCAGTTTATCCTTCCTAGTAGTTTCAAGGCCCCTAATAGTGACATCAAGCTCAGTGCTATAGGCGTATTGCTTCACAAATTTTATCACAATGTCCTCCCATAGATAGGTTTTGGAGCATTCAAGAGCTAGGAACCACTACAAGGCTCCTCCGGATAGATAACAGGAAAATAACTCGGTCAAGTGCTCATTCCCTAACCCCATAGGTCTTAAGGCACTGACAAACATCTTCAAGTGGCTCTTGGATTCTAGTCCCATCAAACTTCTCTAGGTCAGGAATCTTAAACTTATCAACCATTTTGATCTTTGAAGGCTCGAAGAAGTCCTCAAAATCTAGCAGGTAGTCGTCAACACCATAGGATTTCCTCACCACGCTCTCTAAGCGGTCCAAATTATCCCTCATCACCTTTCTAGAATCTCTGCATACACCGTCATAAAAAAATCCTCCTCCTTGATAGGATTTGGATGAACGGGGTTCTTGGGTGCAATAGACGGAGGTGATGGTATGGGTGGATCAACGGCAGGCAGGCCCTATGGGTTCACTATAGTCTACCTCAAACGGTCTATGATAAGCTATAACTGTTGCCCCTAACGGGCCAAGGTATCCTCAAACTATTCCATTCTCTCTTGTTCATTGCCAATTGTATCCCAGTAATAGTAGCTCGAACTAATCTTGTTGAACCAGGGGGATGGACCCAAGAAGTGTGCTTACAGTCTTCTTTGGAGCTATCTCTAGACAGTTTGCATACCCACATGTGTTCAATTTAGGAAACCATTTTTATCTTTTTAGATTATTTTATATCAATACTATGTATGCTATGTATGCTTATGTGAGGAGAACATACTTGGTAACCATTTTATTAACATATAGCCATATAAGTCCTAATTGCATCATCAATTATTCCTTATCATCCCATGGCTACCATAATCAATGTCACCCTTGTCATTCCATACCTGGAATTTCATGTTTGATAGGGTTTATGATTGCTTGGGTCTGATTAGGGCTACTTCTAACGAATAGAACACAAACAAGGTCATGATTCGTCATCCTATAGACTTGTGGCACATATTCCTAGTATAACACATAAGCAAACCATCCTCATGTCATGTGGAGATCATTTCACAAGAATTGAATGCCTTGAGTGTTAGATAAGGCTATGTATCACGTGTTGTATAGGCTTCCTCATCATTTCACGTAATCCCAAAGGGTAAATAAAGCGTGTGTGCATACATCATCATATGATGTCAAGCCCTAAAGGATTGGATCTATGGCTATTATATGCATCAAAGTGGATAGAGTAAAGGGTCCCCCTGCAAGTTGTCCTATATACCCCCATTATAGGGTTTGGTATGGTATGTGGACATGCTTTTTATACCTGTAGGTACATCTAGGGGAGGGAAGCCCTCCATGGGGTAGCCTGACGAAGAGCAGGTCCCATTTTGGCCTACATAACCTTTCTAAAACTAATGCACGTGCGATCCTGTAGACACCCAATTTTGACCACACTGATAGGATTTAGGGTGAAAAACATCTTGAAGGATTTGATGATGAAAAGTACCCCATGGAAGGTACTGGATTCCACACAATCGAAAGATCGAACTTCGAAAAGTGACTTCAAGCTCAGAAAAGCCCTTTTTCCATGCATAAATCACGATTTTGTCAAAGAGTCTCTCAGAATTCATATTCACTCAGGGTTATATGAACATGAAGTGTTCTAAACGTAGAATTCTAGGTATCCAGAGATTCAATTTTAGAGAAAAGTTTGAAATCGATGCGCATTTAAAAGTAATTTTGGAAAAGAAGTCGTTTGATTTAAAAAAGACAACGAAAGTTTCGGAGGACTTCCGGGCTTCAATTGGACTTCAATTCTCATTTCAAAACCTCTTGAAATATTTTTATACTTAAAATTCAACCCGATATCTTTCCAACGGTACGTAAATGGACGGTTTCAGACACCAAAAATCATTTTTACAAAAATATGAAAAAGCAGTGCACTTGAAACTTGAAATAGGGCTTGTGGGCAACCAGGGGAACCCAAATAGTAGATGGCAATTTTGGGAAGGGGGTGGGGGGTCCCACCATAACCGTTACCTACAATGTGTGTTCTCCATCGCATTTTTCTGGTTCTAGACCCTTCTAGAAGGCTCCCACTGCGAGGAATTGCCTAGAAATTGCGTTTAGGCACCGAAATGGCCATTTTAGCGCTTTTCTGCTCTCTGAAATCACTGTTTTAACCCTGAAATTTAAGAGTTAAGTTTTCAAAATTCTACATATAGATCTCATGCATCTCATATGAGATCATCTTGGGTGATCTTGGAATATCTTGAAGAAGCTTTAAGTACATACAAGTGAATATACTTACAAGAGATAAGAATATACTTAGAATTCAAGAGAAATTTCTAGAGAGAAGAAGGGAATTATGAATTAGAATTTCCTAAACTAATCTCAAGATAATTAGATTAGATGATTTTAACATCAATTACCTCCCTCAACTTCCATGGATGAGTGCTTGAAGAACACTTGAAGAAGGAGATCTTCAATACAACTTTGATTGCAAAATTGAGATTCCTCCGAGAGGTAAACATCAATATTCATGACTAATTCCTATTTCTTATATAGAGATCTATAAGACTTGGATCTAGTTTAGTCTTATTTTATTTGTTAGAACACTCATCTTCTTCCTTTCTCGTTCTTCACACACTCACATGACTAAGATCCAAGTCTCTTTGATTTTATTGATAATTTATAATTAGAGATTGATAATTTTCACTTTTGTTTCTCAATTTTGATTTCATTTCTTCTATGTTAGCTTAGATCCATGCATACATGATTATATATATGTATCTATTTTGAATTCTATGATGGTTTGGAAGTATGATCTATGAGAAGGATGATTCCTATGTTCATACCTATCTCTTGATTATTCCTATTACCTAGAATTCATATTGAATTTGATCTCCAATAGGATATTTGTAAGTCCCTTTGATCCATGATCTAAAGCTCTTCATAGAACTTGAGTGCTAAATTGATTGGAAATCATGGTACGTAGTCGAGTAGATCTATGAATTTGATCTCTCTAATAAGCTTCAATCAACACCAAAGATGTTTTCCTCACACTTTAAAATGAACTAGATAAAATTCAGTAAAACAGATTGGTTTTGTCCATGAGATTTAGTCCATTAAAACCCATAGTTTGATGGATTTCAAATTTTCTGGGTAAACTTTGATGTAATAGCTTTCATTCGATTCATTTTGAGAACTTCTAGGATCCATATGATATTTTTAGAAATTATTGAGAAATCGGTTGACAGATTTGAACATAGTCTCTTTGTGCTTGAATTTCATAAAATCTATAATAGTTATCAATGTTTCACTTTTTGGGGATGTTTCCTAACTCATGTATCTATATGTCGATGTAAAATCGTGAGCATACGATCGAGTTAAGATCGTTTTCTAAGCATTTGAAGTTGATATTACTATTCTGGAATTTTCTAAGTTTAACTACAATTATGATTATGTATACAAAATGGTCATACCTTGATCACTCAACAATAATTGATGAATAAAACTTGGTTTAGAAATCATCTTGGATAATTGGATGAGAGATCAAAAGCTTAGACCTATTTGATTAACATGATTCATGAATTTCTATTATGTTTCTATTATACTTTATATTCCTTTGTCAAATGACACCAAATTTCCAGAATAACAGAGTCTATTTAAAACAATTTTTCAGAAACCTTAAGGTCATGACATGTCCATGGGATTATTTTTGTCATAAACTATAATGAAATATCTTTCTTTTGACACCAAATAGAGCTTTACATAAGTTTTGTGGAATTAATTATAATTTTTACAAGAACAGTGGACAGTCCTGTTCAACTGTTCCCAAAACTCTTATTTCTCAAACTTAAAAAATGGCAGAGCGGTTCTACTTTTTGGAGAAGTTCCCTAAGATATGTATCTAACTTTCTGTAAAAGGGTTTAACCCAGCTCATGTTTAAGTCCACTTTTAATAGGATTCATTAGAGGTTGCTGAATCTGGAAATTTGATTAATGACATGTCTTCTTTGTTTTTCATGCATATTATTTGTTTGCTTGTGTTTTTGCAATGCTTGGGTATTCCTTGGTGTCTTAGTGCAGAGAATTGAATGCTGTAGATCCGGACTTCGATTCGTGAGTTTGCCTCGTCTACATGTGGCTTAGTGCCCATGTATCGTGTACTATCTCTATCCATTCTCTTAGAATTTTTCTAAGTTTACAACTTTATTTCAACGACACAAATTCCTTTAGGATAGTCTCTGTTTATATGATTATTTGTTAGAGACATCTTATCTAAGATTGTTTCATGATTGCATTACACGTTTCCTTCATTTTTGCCTTTTGCGACTCCGCTGGAGTCAACCAATGTAAGTCTTATTGTTCCCTTTTGCATATCACGACATGTTTCCTTTATTTGCATCGGTCCCAGGCGGGACTAGCCACTGTGAGTATACTTCTCTCTCGTATTGCATGTGCATCCGATTGCTACTTGATTTAATCTCTTGAAATGATTTTCATAAGATGTTCCCTTTTGACATGTATATATTATCTAGTATGTTTGAGGAAACAACACCAATTATGAATTAAGAACAAGGATATTTGAATCAAGGCCTACCATTCGGTAGGGCAAGGAGGGGGTGCCTTAGTTCTGCTTGAGCTCCTTCCCCTCTCGTACCAAGACCCCCGAACCTAGTTTCTGGTAATGAAGGGCGAGTAACCTTATTCAATTTTGGTCGAGTCAAACTTGAGTTTCCTAATTCCCGATAAAAATTAGGTGGCGACTCTTTGTCTCTAGGATCGCGTGAGGAAGTCCTAGTCTTCCCTGAAGTGTGCTCCTTGGGATCCGTCCTGGGACACTATCGAAGGAAGACGCCATCCTCATAATATAAAGTTAAAGAACCTTGAAGGTTTTGGAGTCTAACCCTCTTAGTTCACTCCCCAGTAGAGTCACCAATTATGGGTACCCGAACCAAGCTTAGGGCCTAGAAAGAGTGAGCCCACTTGATTGATCCCATTACAAATCTTATGTCAACAACCACGAGTGAGGTTCACCACCTTTCGTTAGCCTTTATCCGATCCGACTGATTTGGATTACTCGTATTTGGATTCCACAGGGCTTTATTCAACCCAAGTCAACAATCAATGCCCATGATCCATATTTGAGGCTACACGAGTGAGTAATCCTTGTTTATCCTACAAGGCTAAATCCAAAGAGATCCTCACTAATAGAGTCGCCACCTGGTTTGATAAAGGAAACCAAGAAAATTAAAACTATTAAGCACCACCCCATTGTCACCAAAGAACTCAGTTCCGGGGTTGAGATATGAGAGTAGAAGGAGCTAGATAATGCTAAAACACCCCCTCTCTCCCCATCGTGAGATGGGCCTCTACTTAGCTTTCAAGGTGATTGAATAGACATTATGTGGACCGTTTCATTTATTTCTAATGCAATCTTAGTTCAAATTATGAACAACTAATAAAGAAAAACCATGCAAGAAACTAAGCAATTACATGCGATGCACATGCTAAAGCAATAATTCGGGGACTAAAGGTATTACTACGCTACCTATGCATGCGAAAGGAAATAAAATCAAATTAAATGTAAAAATTACACTCAAAACCCTAGAAAAATATGAATTCTAAACACAAGTAATCATGTAAAGAATTTAAAATATGTATTTTATCCACCTATGCATGATTCTATGTGATCCTAGGAAAACATTCAATAAGAGGGAAGCTAGAAAACTTACCCGGGATAGCATAGCATTCCTAATTATCCTAATTAACCATGGTTAGGACAATAAAAGCAACATAGATAGGATAATCAAAGTGAATACCCCACTATTCTAAGCATGGATATCATGTTCCTATATCCAAACATGACTACTATATGAAGAATTGTTCACGTGTAAGCCTAATTAAGGTGTTATCCCCGGTATGGAGAACCTACTATTCTAAGTGAGGATAGTGTGCATGTCTATGCATATGCATGGATATATATATATATAAGGATGAGCTAATTAATGAATTAAACTGTTATGAATAATCTAATTCACGGATTAAACTAAGTGAATTGAACTAATTGTGCAAGAACATGAATTAAAACATGGATATAGATTAATTCATGGATAGCCTTCTATCCCAATTACAACAATATCTCTATATGAGTGCCCTAAATCTAGACTCGTAGATCCAAATTAAGGTTTCATTGCCCCCGGGGATCGAATATCCATGGATTGGATACCAACCCGACAGGATCCGGCTACCTTACCATTCGGGTAAAGTTCGCCTAAGATAACTCATCTTTAATAAGGATACTACAAAAAAGGAATTAAAACTATCCTAGAACTTTAAAGATCTAAAGCAATAATAATTAAGAACGTGAAAAATAAGAAGTTAAGCCTAGATCTATTAATCTAAAGATCAAAGCAATAAATTTCGCAAAAAATAATAGAAAAGGAAGAACTTACCCTAAGAACTCCCCTCAGAATACTCTTTCGGCCGAGCTTCACTGGCACAATGGACTCCAAGACCCAATTCCTAAATCTAAGAACTTTAAATATTCCCAAGGACTTTCTAGGATTGCTTCAGATTCCTCCATAAGGGTTTCCTTGGGCTCTCTAGTCGTTAGGATTTTCAGTTGTGTTCAATGGGGAGGGTAGGATCCCCTTTTATAGTTTTAGTTTTGGGTTGAAAAGTTCATAACTAAGCGATGTGGGACAAGAAAAACACAAATATTTACATTTTCGGGCATTTTCACTCAGATTGGGGTCTAATCAAGGATCCAGAATGCATATGGGACATCTAAGTGCCATAATGGCACTCAAATCTGTAGGGCAGCTCTCCAAGAGTGCCACACATCACTTAGCCGAGTGCTACCATGGTACTCAGCCTGGAAGATGTGTTTTCTCTCTATTCTTCCCAGACTTCGTTCTCTTACCTTGTTTGTCCTTTTTGGGCTTATGATATATAGTTGGAAAGGCATGGAAGTCTAGTTTAAGATGATTTGTCGTATTAAAAAAGAGTTTTTAGATTTTGAGTTATAGTCAAAAGAGTGAGGCTGACTTCAAGAAGGAGCAAACCTGTGAGGTATGAAAAGGTTGAAAATTCTCCTAACTGGTTTTTGGCCAAGGTGAGGGCTTGGGTCACTAATTCAAGCTATTTTAGGAATATTTTGTAAAGGTAGTTCTCAGTATCCCACCCTGTGGTCCGAATTTTTCTCTATAAAAGGCAATTTTTCCTAATTTCATGTGAAAAAGCTATCCTAACTTGGGTTTTTGTTTTTAGATTGTGTTTATAATATATCTAAGTTTTCCTAAAGGTAATTCTAACATATCTGGGAGATCAAAGTGCTTCACAGAGTTCTACTTCATAACCAACAAATCCTAATTCCAGTCATCGAGTTGTTCTTGAGGCGGGGTCCTTTTTGTTAAATGGATGAACCAAAATATAGTGTCTACACCAGCTTAATTAATGCGGTGGATACAAATTCATCAAGATAGCCACGGATTACAATCGGAAGATGTCATTGTAAAAGCACGTGATTGTCATGGCTCTTCAAACTGGTTATTTGGCCATCTTTTACATTACTACACAGAGATATATTTGATGCATATCCATCTGGAAACTTCACTGATTTAAACCACTCACACCACTTCTTTCTCTCATCAATTGATAACATATACTATGCCGGTGACACAGTAAATTTATCTCCATTTTGAACCAGATGCAACTCCTTTATTATATCGAGTAACTCTAGGTCCATTCAGGCTTTAGAACTATCCTTTGTTTTCCCTTCTATATTCATTAAAGTTCCAGGAACATCATCATAGATAGTCTTCTCGGTGTGCATAACATCAAAATCATGCCGCAACATAGGCGTCTTCCAATACGGTAATTCAAAAAAAATACTATGCTTTTCCAATTCAACTCTAACGGAGCACGCTTACTTTTTTTAGTTCCCGGTACCTTTCCAAACTTTCCAGGTTTGATGTGTTCTAGTTGTTGCAAAACATTGTCCCCAAATAATAACTTAAGGGTGAATCTGTGTTCGGGCATGCCATCAAACAAATCCTTCTGGCGAATTCGCCACCTGTGGTTCCATGGTACGAAACGACGATGGCCTATATAGCATCTCTTCCTCCTATGGTGCAATGATTGAAAAGATATATCCTTGTTGCTACCTGGACATGGCATGAACCCATGAGTGCTCCAAATAGACAAGTTTCCATAGGTTGGAAAATCATTTATAGTCCACAATAATGATGCAGGCATTTGGAACGTCTCCTTCCTATCTCTACACCAATTTTCCATAATTCTTTCAACTCATCTATCAAAGGCTGTATGTAAACATCGATGTCATGTTCGGGTGATTTTTGGGCTGGAGTAAGAAGTGACATGAAAGTGAATAGTTGTTTCATGCACTTCCACTGTGGGAAATGATACAACACAACCATGATCGGCCACATGCTGTGTGCACTGCTTATGACGTCAAAGAATGGATTAAACTCGTCACTGGAAACGTCAAGGCGTACATAATGTGGCTCATTGGCAAACCATTCATGATTCTTATCAAATTTAGTCCAAGCTTGAGCGTCAAACGGATGCCTATACACACCTTCCTCCTTTGGACGGTTCTCTTTATGCCATCTTATATCGGAAGCCCTCCGTAGTCTCGATGCCAACGAAAAATATCTGAATACCTTTTGTAGAATTTTCTTACCCATTCTGTCAACAATTTAATACCTCGACTCATTACAACCCAAACACTTATCCTCTTTCTCAATCTTCTTCCAGAAAAGCATGCAATCATGTTTGCTTGCATGGATTGGAATATAGTCGAGTCCTATATCCCACATATACTTCCTCGCCTCTTAGTGAGAGTTTAGAAGGGTCTCCCCTTTGGGGAATCTTTTTTAATCAACCAAAGATTCGTGTGAAATGATTTGTTTTTCCAAAGGTTGTTGGCTTTAAGATGAAGCAATTTCACAAGAAAATCTAACTTCGAGAATGTCTTACAACCTTGATAAAGCTCCAGATTTGCATCCTTGAACAGGAGTTGAAGGGGATTTGGTTCTCTGGGATCACTACTACTTGAGGCATCCCCTTGAGACATGATATGACTCGTCAACCCCCCTTCCAAGTCTGTCAAAATTTCTCCCAAACCTTCATTACCATCAGCACAGGGTTCAAAGTCATCCTCATCCTCACTCAATACTTCATAAACCTCCCCTTGATTGACCCATAAATCTAATTTTTATCCATCCCATTTTCGAGAAAATCCGTTCTTACTATATCTATGTGGTCAAAGAACCTATTCCCGCACATCTCACACATATATATTATCCTACTAGCATTGTCTGCAGACGGTCGTGCATACTCAATGAAATCATCAACCCCTTTCTCATACTCGGGTAAATATCTAGTTTTTATCTTTATCCATTGCTTATCCATATGTGCTATCTATCACAAGTTTAACAAAGTCTTTAAAATGAATCAACCTACATAAGTATGTTCTCAAAACAACTAGTCTAGGAAATTCATAAGTAAAGAGCAGTTGGAGAACCCGAGGATCAACATAAAACTAACAAAATGTGCAACACATAAACCAATACACTACTTGCTTACAAAGAAACTTGGAAAATGAAAATCAACTAATTAATTAATTTCATTTGCTAGCATAACAAATCAACTACATTTCTCACACAATTTTATTTTTATTTTTTTTATAATGAGCCAAAGAATATATATATGTAAAGAGATGAATGGAAGGAAAATCAACAAAAAATAATTGGGGCAGTTTTTCCAATCGATGACAAGTCAAAAAAACTATGCTCCATTTGACAACTTTGGGATATATAAGTTATGAAACTCGAAAAGTTAAAACGAAACTACTTGTCAAACTTGCAGCTTTTGTGATTCAATCATAAAAAAATGCAAGGTATTAGCAAAAAAAGTGCAATTAAAACAAAGCTACATTTTACAACTTTTGGCAAAAAGAAGCTCGTAGGAACAGAAGATGTTGCCAAACAGGCCAAAGACAATGACAAGTATTCCACAAAAATGGACAATTTTATTCAATTATTTCATTTTGTTAGTAAGTTGGGATTTTAATTTATATGAAAAGTGAATTTGGTTTTCAATATCAAAGAAATTTGTGCAGTGTTACTTTAACATGCAGTTTGGAGATTTTGATAAATAACATATGGGGTTTGCACTTTTCTCATGGTATAATGGCCTTCAGTGACCATGATAGCCAGAGAGAGGAGCCTCACTTATTCAGTGCAAAATTGTAAGTATAATTGTTATACCATTAAGTTTAGTTTTTATTTTTTATTTTTTGGGATCTATTAATATGTGTCTTTAGGGAACATGTCAAGGATCTTAAAGTAGTAAAAAATACATGGAGAATCCAGACTGATGAAAATATAGGTGTGGATTTCACTCATTTATTTCCATTTCTGGCTATTTTTAACTCCTTAGGGCACATGTTAATAGAACCCTTTTTTTTTTGTACTATTAGAAGAATTTATTGATAATCATCCATTAGTGAAGTTACACTCAAACTCCAAAAAAGACCCCCAAATGCGCTGAATAAAATTCAAGAAGCTCACCACTCTCTGTTGCTAAATATCAAGAACCTTGTGTGCATGATACTACCTACACACCTGACCCAACCATTCCAAAGCTTAAATACCCACCCAACCACAAATATGTAAATGGGAACCTACATAAAAGCTAGAGTGCCCACTTAATTGTCCATTCATTAGTAAAGATTGATCTCACCCAGAGAAAACTAATAGTTGTCAGAAAAGATAAAGGTTACAGAGAGATGACAAAAGGCA
This sequence comes from Hydrangea macrophylla, assembly GCA_033977485.1. Lineage (NCBI taxonomy): Eukaryota > Viridiplantae > Streptophyta > Magnoliopsida > Cornales > Hydrangeaceae > Hydrangea > Hydrangea macrophylla. Next base: position 83,534,667 of record CM066987.1, read on the forward strand.
GAGAATTACAGAAAATGATAGGTTGCAACTAAACTCCAATTGAGTAACAAATTAAAGAACCATACCAATATTAAAGACATTTAGATTAACATGTCACTAACAACAAAAGTACATATCGCCTTTAATGCAATCAACTTGGCCATTTTCTTTATATATATTTATAAAGAGAATCTTGCAAGCTTGCATGTAAAGACTAAAAAAAAAAAATCAGTTAGAGGAGCTAAATGCAATCAAAATCTTCCATGTAAAGACATAAAGTAATCAGAAACTGGAGCGGATTGAGTGAGGGACAAGGGGACCGCCTTGATTTTTGAGAAATTGTTGATTTTTACTAAAATAAATTTGCAGTTAAGCCCTTCCTGAAAATTATAAGCCCCCCGACATTATAAATTTGTCATATTAAGCCCCCTCACTCTTATGTTTTTGTGCTAATTATATAAAATACCCCTCTCTCTTATGTTTTTGCGATGCTGTTTATAGCATTAACTTATATAATCTACACAAAATATGTACAAATAGGTCCCAAAAAAAAAAATTCGGGGGTAACCCTGTACACTAGTATCACGACCTATCCCGCTACACGAGGAAATAGGACACGTGGCATGCCACCAAGGCTCATCCAATTCCATTAAAGTAAATAGCAGCAGAAAATATAAATAAAATCCATGAAATTCAGAGTTACAAAAAGTTTTGCGCATTTGAAAAAACTTAAAGAAGCACCTACTTTGAAACCAGCAATCCATTCAATTAAACATACGCCCGGTCGACTGGAAATGCAAGATGCATTGTGTCTCAAAATCTCAGTAGCCAATCCAGTCGACTGCGTCGGGGACCCAGTCGACTGCTTTTCAATAGTTTAGAGCAGTAGTTGGTTCAAACAGACTTCTAGTCCACTTTACCTAAACCAGTTGACTGTTTTACCTCATTTTGTTAACCATTCTGCAGATTCCAACTATGGATATCCAAACTCAATTCCACCACATTTACTACAATATTTAAATGATTCAACCATAATTACAAAAGTTTTATTACATATAACAATACTACAAATCCTTCCCAAGAATCTAAACTAAAACATGGTCTTAACTTCTCAAAAATCTTTATTACAACATTTGAAAAGAAAACAAAAACATATACAAGAACGATCTCGTTGTCCCATCGATATCACTCTTTGCATTTCTTCTTTCCTATCTTCTTATCACCTGCAATAGAGTAAAGCTCCACTACTCAGCTATATGCTGAGTACACAACTCTAAATATATGTTTATATGGCAATTCATACTTTAAACATCTAAACACATCAAATAGTTTATAGGGAGAGTGGCATGTTTCCATCCGATAAATGAGATTGATGCCGTAGTAGGCATTCCTCTTCCACAGACCCTGTACAGGATAGTCTCCGTTTATATGATTATATGTTAGAGACATCTTATCTAGGATTGTTGCATGATTGCATTGCATGTTTCCTTTATTTTTGCTTTTGCGACTCCGCTTGAGTCAACCCAATGTAAGTTCTCTTGTTCCCTTTTGCATACTATGACATGTTTCCTTTATTTGCTTTGGTCCCAGACAGGTGTAGACACCCCAATTTTGACCAACCGTCGAATTTAGGAGAGTGTCACCTCCACGTCCGATGATGATAAGGACCGAAAAGATTCAAAGTATTCCAAGCTCATCAGAAAGTTCTCCAAACGCGATAAAATTTCACAGAAAGAAGAAAATACCAGGTATTTAGGAGAATTCAGGTGTAAAACACCATTTTCGGAAAAGATCTTCAAGAATAAGTTTCTTTAAGAAGAAGGGAAGAAAGAAAAGACCTAAAAAGGGAAGTTCTGCAGAAAAATGGCACACGGCAGCATTCCGCGGCATTCAATGAATGCCGAGCGGCACTCCCTAAATGCCGAACGGCATTCAGTGAGTGCCGGCCCGGCACTCACTAAATGCCGCTGACATTTTCTGACTGCCGTTTGCTTTTAAAGTCTGTATTTTATGGTACAATACGTATATGTATGCGGATAAAAACAAAAATCTGATAAAGTAAGGTTAACGAAAATACGGCAATCAATAATTTGCCGCGGCACTCACTGAGAGCCGCGCGGTAGTCACGGAGTGCCGCGGCGGCAGCCACGGACTGCCGCGAATAACTTTTGAATGCCGCCCTGGGCAGCAGCCTGTCTAATTTTAGGAAGTACGTATTGTACCACCAAATGGGATGATTACACCTATCTTTTACTCCGAATTCACTGAAAATACTTGGTAATTTTTATCTATAAAAGAGGGAGAATCTTCCTTGAGAAGGAGGAGGGCAAAAAACAACAAGAGAGGAAGGCAAGAGAGTGTACAACATACAACATACAACACCATTCAAAAAGAGAGAGTTTAGAGAGCTTGAAGAAGAGTTTGGAAGATCTTCAAAGGAGAAGAACTTTGAGGATAGTTTGGAGGTGATCCTCTAACCATAGATTGTTTGTATACATTCTTTCTTTTAAGACTCAAATCCTCAAACCTTTTTTGTTTTCTTTGTGTAATACCCTGTATTTTTGTAATATATTATGTGAATGAGACCCTGTATGCTTCTTTTAATACTTGTATGAGCTTGGCCTTACCCTTGTATAATTTGGATACCAATCGATTGGTAAGTATACCAATCGATTGCCTTATTTTGGGTACCAATCGATTGAACCTATATACCAATCGATTGCTTATACCAATCGATTGACCTCTATATCAATCGATTGAAGGCAGCTGGGCAGATTCTTTTACTCTGGCTGGGGTTTGTCCACGTGAACACTTTCTCCCTATATATATCAGCTCATTTCTACGTTTTTGGGGTTCCAAGAAATCAGAGGGAGTGAGAGGGAGTGTTTGTGTGTGTTTATATATATATAAACACTCATATATATACATATATTTATACACCCACACACACATCCAGGGATTGAGAGAAGAGAAGAAGACCAGAGAAGAAAGAATAAGAAGAAAGAAGAAGACAGAGAAGCAAGATAAAAAGAGAGGGAGACCACCATTGGAGCTTCCAAAGCTCAAACACACACAACCAAACACGCCCTTAACGCCTAAGGTGAGTGTTAAACTCACTTGGTAGCTTTATATTGGCATTAGAACATGCTTTGAATGAAGAAATGGAGAAAAAACCATGTATTCCCGTTTACATGTTGCTGGACAGTCTTCACTGTGAAGAAGACGAAGTATCAATCGATTGGTACTCTTACCAATCGATTGACATCTTTCAGATCCCAATCGATTGACACTTTGTGCAATCGATTGGCATGGATTATGATCCAATCGATTGAACCTTTTATCAATCGATTGACACTACTTCTATGCCAATCGATTGAATCTTTTTTCCAATCGATTGATGCCACTTTTATACCAATCGATTGAACCTCTATACCAATAGATTGGAAGCTTCAGAATACTATTTCCTTATAATAACTGTTTAGTTGTTTATTTACTGTTTAGTATTTCCCAGCATGCTTTATTATTGTAATACAGACATGATAATGAGTTAATGTAGCGTAGGATCGTAGTAACAACAAGATTAACGGATAATGTTTATGATGTTAGATAACGGAATAGTCGTGAATCCTTTGGAGTTAACGTTCATTTCATTCAGAGTAGTCGGGCCACATTGGGATTGTCATGTATCGGTGATAGAGTTGAACTTAAGTAGGTTTACTAAGATTCGGGAAATTTGCGTGGGCGGGCTTTGGTCGATCATATGTTCTTAAAAGCGGTAGACAGACGAAGGTGTCTATGACTTGCGATCAACCGGACCATTTTCCCTAAGATAGCCAGATGATCTAATCATATATTCTTAAAAGCGGTAGACAGACGAAGGTGTCTATGACATGCGGTAGACCGTGATCACTGGTAGACGTCGCTAAGTCGTGACATAGAATGATGTACTGTTGTTTAAAGCATTATATCCCTGACATGCGGTGAACTGTGCATATGTTCTTAAAAGTGGGGGATGGACTAACGTGGTATCCATAACATGCGGTGAACTGTGCATATGTTCTTAAAAGCGGTGGATGAGCAATGGTGTATTTATAGAGTTGAACTATTGTCGAGTCTGTTTCCCCTCAAGACGTGTTATCGGTCTTAAAATGAGTAAGACGTTAGTAATCGGATAATCGGTTTGATATGAAGGAGTTACCCTTACTGAACTCTAATTTGGTTACGGTTTATAACTTGTAATAATTTCAATAGTTGATACCCTATTAGTATCTAACTCACTCAGCTTTCATTAAGCTGACGGCGTTTATGCCGCTAGACATATCTATGTTCCAGCGCACCTTGATTATGACTATACAGGTGAAGGGCCCATAGGAGAAGACTACCATGCTAGTGACGACGTTCTCGTGGAGAATTTCCCTGACAGAGGTCCAAACGAAGAAGACTACTACGCTGAGGACTACCCTTACGCCAACTGAAGATTAGACTAGAATTGTAGCTAATTGTCATTACCCTTTTAGAACCCTTTTTATAGTCAGGTATATGTTGCCTTGACATTTGTACTTTCGCTGTCTTATATTTGATTCGAGACTCTGATGTGTAATAGTTAGTAACTTCTGTTGACTTTATGTTACGTTGTGATCAGAACCTAGACTTCATTCTTGTTACACTATTACTTCTTGTTGCTTAGTACTGCGTGGTGTGGACAATCATGTGACTTCACCCATCGCTGCCTTTGGACCCAAAAAGGAAATTTATTTTTCTCTATTTTTGCCATTCCGAGGCGTGACAGGATTTTTGGTATCAGAGCCTAGGTTTTGTACCTTTTTCGCTCACAGATTGTCCCACACCATCTGGTCCTAGAACCTTGAGATTCTATAGATGAGTATTAAGATTAGTTCTGACTTAAGGTAGTTCCTTTTCAGGTAGCATGGCACCGTCGCTGTTCGTTCTAGACGAGTTTGGAGGACACTATGTGTATGAGAGGAGTACTGTGCCAGCAGATCCACAGTACTATGCCTGGAAGGTTAGACAGAGAGCTATTGTAGAGACAGAGCGAGACATGCGGATTGAGCAGCAGAGATTTGGGACCCAGGACCCAGAAGTGATACGTCAGGAGATGATCTACCGCAAGGAGACCTTCAAACGCATTGAGGAGGATTCTTTACTGATGTTACGAGACCGTTCTTCGTACCAGGTTCTACTTATAGAGGTTAGAACAGCACCTCCACCACCCCCGACAGAGCCACCACCCCAGACACCTCCACCCCCACCAGAGGAGGACATGGCTGATGCACCCCCAGCAGATGAGGAGATGGATGATGATGAGAGCGATGGCGACGATGAGCCAGAGGATGCCGATGAAGAAATGGAGGATGAAGAGGATGAGGACACCGATGATGAGGAGCCGGAGTATGATCCAGAGGAGGAGGACCCCGAGGACCCAGCTGGTATGGACGTGCCAGTTGGCGTAGATATTGTAGTTGCAGAGGTTTATCCGATAGGGGAGGATGAGGTAGCCGCAGATGATGATGCAGTAGTACCAGTCTTACCAGGAGGAGTTATAGCACAGCTGGCAGCTGAGTGGGCTGCAGAGATGGCTGCACACCCCCATGGATTTGAGATTGGAGCACCGAAGTTGGCACAGGCTATGGTACAGGCTGAGGTACTTGTAGCCGCATTTGATGCAGCCCAGGCTGACATGGCCGCTGATGCAGGAGATTTGGGAGCTGTTGTGGAGCATGATGGACCTGAGCTGATTGAGGATGTTGTGATAGAGGATGAGGACATGATGGATGACGATGATATGGATGAGGATGATGTTTTATCTGAGGTTGCCCCAGAGGACGAGGCTTCCATCTATGGATCCGATGTGGACAACTTTTGAGTCCAGTTCCTTTAGGACTTAGACTTTTACGTTTGACTTTAGGACATGTTGTCCACTTACTTTTGACGCTTACATAGATAGCTATTGACCATAGCCTTTTTGTATAGGTAGCCACCAGTAGTGGTCTTGTGTATATCTTTCCTTTTGTTTAGATCTTGTATAGGACCATGTACTACGCGGTACACAAATGATCTGTTGTGTACTCCGCTGTACATCTTTTGGGTATATATATATATGGCAGATCATTTCTCTTGGTTATTTCTGTTATCGTCTCATTATTATGTTATGGTTGTGATTTTGATTCATGTTATGCTATCTGTTATTTAATTATGGTCATTTCCCCGAGAAGATTGTCAGCTAATCATTAGATCCTTCATAGGTACACTCATTTTATTTCACTGTCAAGTTAGGGCTTTGTTTGATACCGGTGCCGCCCGTTCTTTTATAGCTATTAAGATGGTACGTGATTTGGGTTTGCTACCCCTAGCACTTGAGCCGACCCTTAATGTCGTTTCGCCCTTGGGAGTATCCGTTAAGTTAGGTAAGGTGTGCAAGGATTGTCCCTTGACACTAGAGGATAGAAATCTTCCAGCAGACTTGATAGTCTTGTCAATGTCTAAGTTCGATGTGATCCTAGGAATGGATTGGCTTACTAGGTATGGCGCTAACCTAGATTGTGTTAGTCGGACCATTGTCTTTTCGACGCCTGGTTACCCGCATATCAGATTTTAGTGCCAACCGTTGAGCGACATGTTTATCACGAGCTGCCTAGCCACGATTAAGACTTCAAGCACGGAGCTTACTATCAAGAAGATCCCCGTTATTCAAGACTTTGAAGATGTGTTCCGAAGTATCTCAGGGCTTCCGCCGAAGAGAGAGATAGACTTCTGCATTGAGTTAGCACCCGAAACGTTGCCGATTTCCAAGACCCCGTATCGGATGGCACCAACGGAAATGTTGGAATTGAAGAAGCAAGTTCAGGAACTTGAAGACTTAGGTTTTGTTCGCCCGAGTACTTCGCCTTGGGGAGCACCAGTTCTATTTGTGAAGAAGAAGGACGGAGCTACGACTCTGTATTGACTATAGGGAGCTGAATAAAGTCACGATCAAGAATAGATACCCACTTCCCCGGATAGATGACCTGTTCGATCAACTGCAAGGATCCAGGATATTCTCGAAAATTGATTTGCGTTCAGGGTACCATCAATTACTAGTTCGACCGAAAGGCATACCGAAAACTGCCTTCAGGACGAGATATGGACACTATGAGTTTCTAGTGATGTCTTTTGGATTGACTATTGCCCCGACAGTATTCATGGATCTAATGAATAGAGTATTCAGACCCTATCTGGATCAATTCATTATAGTATTCATTGATGACATTCTAATTTATTCAAGGACAGAAGAACAACATAAGAAGCATCTACAAATTGCTCTACAAACTCTCAGAGACAATAGTCTGTATGCGAAATTCAGTAAATGTGAATTCTGGCTTCAGAAAGTTAAATTCCTGGGACATGTGATATCATAGGATGGGATTTCCGTAGACTCTTCTAAGATCGATGCAGTCTTGAGCTGGAACAGGCCAACCAACGCGACCGAAGTTAGGAGTTTCCTTGGATTGGCTGGGTATTACCGGAGATTTGTGGAAGGATTCTCTAGAATCGCAGGACCGTTGACAAGCCTGACTAGGAAGGAAACGAAGTACGAATGGACCGATAAACATGAGGATGCATTTCGGGAATTGAAGGAGAGACTAACCTCAACACCCGTGCTTGCGATACCTAAGAGTGGTGAACAATTCATAATCTATAGTGATGCATCACACCAAGGACTTGGTTGTGTGCTAATGCAAGAGGGGAATGTCATCGCATACGAATCGAGACAATTGAAGTTGCATGAGAAGAACTATCCGACGCACGACTTAGAACTAGCTGCAATCGTGTTCGCCCTGAAGATTTGGAGACACTATTTGTATGGAGAAAAGTTTGACTTGTTCTCAGATCACAAGAGTTTAAGGTACCTGTTCTCTCAGAAGGAGTTGAACATGCGACAACGGAGATGGATGGAACTACTCAAGGACTACGACTTCTCTTTGCAATACCACCCGGGTAAAGCAAATGTTGTAGCCGACGCTCTAAGCCGGAGGCCATGCCTTTTGGTTGCTTCGATTTTGATTAGAGAATGGCGAGCATTGGAGACGTTAGCTCAACAGTCGAATGAGGATTTCAAGTTATGGTTTGCCAAGATGTCCGCAAAGGAACTAGTGATATGGAGTATTAGTACGGACGGAGCACTGAGATGCAAAGGTAGACTCTGTGTGCCAAATGACGATGGTCTTAGGAAGAACATTTTGGACGAAGCACACAAGTCAAGGATGACTATCCACCCAGGAGGAAACAAGATGTATAAGGATTTGAAGAGAAACTTCTGGTGGGAAGGAATGAAGCGAGAAGTGGCCGAGTATGTATCGCAATGTCTTATTTGCAAACAAGTGAAGGCAGAGCATCAGAAACCACCTGGACTCCTACAATCACTACCGATTCCCCAATGGAAATAGGAGCACATCTCCATGGATTTTGTGGTTGGATTACCAAAGTCTCAGCAAAACCACGACGCTATTTGGGTAATAGTGGATCGACTCACCAAGTCAGCACATTTTATCGCCTACAACATGACGTACCGTGTTGGAAGATTGAACCGGCTGTATCTACAGTAAGTAGTGCGACTGCACGGTGTACCTGTCTCAATAGTTTCAGATCGAGATTCACGCTTCACCGCAGAATTCTGGAAAAGCCTTCAGACAGCAATGGGAACTTCATTGAATTTGAGTTCAGCCTTTCATCCACAAACAGACGGTCAGACAGAACGAGTCAATCAAGTGATGGAGGATATGTTGCGAGCCTGTGTCATTGAATTCGAGAGTTCATGGGAGACGCATCTACCTTTGATCGAGTTTGCCTACAACAACAGCTACCACACGAGCATAGGGATGGCGCCGTTTGAAGCTTTGTATGGAAGACCTTGCCGATCGCCGCTATGTTGGGCCGAAGTCGGAGATACTCAACTACTTGGGCCTGAGATGATTCGAGAAACCAACGAGAAGATCCAGATTGTACGAGAAAAGACGAAGACAGCGCAATCCAGACACAAGAGCTATGCCGACAAGCGACGGAAAGATCTAGAGTTTGCAGTTGGAGATCATGTGCTACTCAAAGTCTCGCCAGTTCGAGGTATCGTCAGATTCAGACAGAAGAGAGGCAAGTTGTCACCACAATTCATTGGACCGTTCGAGATCCTAGAACGTGTTGGGAAGGTTGCTTATCGACTTGCATTTCCGCCAAAGATGTCAGGAGTGCAGAACGTATTCCACGTCAGCATGTTGAGGACGTGTGTCCACAACCCAATGCACGAGATTAGTTTTAAAGATATCGAGGTGAATGAGAACGCGACCTACAACGAAGGACCAGTGAGTATTCTAGACCGAGGAGTGAAGAAGCTCAGAAACAAGGATATTTCGCTAGTGAAGGTTCAGTGGAAGCACCACGACGAAGGGGAAGCTTCATGGGAGTTGGAGTCGGAGATGCAAGAGAAATTTCCATTTTTGTTTTAACCCTGCTTATTTTGGATTTCGCGGATGAAATCTTTAATGAGTGGTGGATGATGTAATACCCTGTATTTTTGTAATATATTATGTGAATGAGACCCTGTATGTTTCTTTTAATACTTGTATGAGCTTGGCCTTACCCTTGGTATAATTTGGATACCAATCGTAAGTATACCAATCGATTGCCTTATTTTGGGTACCAATCGATTGAACCTATATACCAATCGATTGCTTATACCAATCGATTGACCTCTATATCAATCGATTGAAGGCAGCTGGGCAGATTCTTTTGCTCTGGCTGGGGTTTATCCACGTGAACACTTTCTCCCTATATATATCAGCTCATTTCTGCATTTTTGGGGTTCCAAGATATCAGAGGGAGTGAGAGGGAGTGTTTGTGTGTGTTTATATATATATATAAACACTTATATATATACACACATACATATATACATATATTTATACACCCACACACACATCCAGGGATTGAGAGAAGAGAAGAAGACCAGAGAAGAAAGAAGAAGAAGAAAGAAGAAGATAGAGAAGCAAGATAAAAAGAGAGGGAGACCACCATTGGAGCTTCCAAAGCTCAAACACACACAACCAAACACGCCTTTAACGCCTAAGGTGAGTTTTAAACTCACTTGGTAGCTTTATATTGGCGTTAGAACATGCTTTGAATGAAGAAATGGAGAAAAAACCATGTATTCCCGTTTATATGTTGCTGGACAGTCTTCATTGTGAAGAAGACGAAGTATCAATCGATTGGTACTCTTACCAATTAATTGACATCTTTCAGATCCCAATCGATTGACACTTTGTGCAATTGATTGGCATGGATTGTGATCCAATCGATTGAACCTTTTATCAATCGATTGACACTACTTCTATGCCAATCGATTGAATCTTTTTTCCAATCGATTGATGCCACTTTTATACCAATCGATTGAACCTCTATACCAATCGATTGGAAGCTTCAGAATACTGTTTCCTTATAATAACTGTTTAGTTGTTTATTTACTGTTCAGTATTTCCCAGCATGCTTTATTATTATAACACAGACATGATAATGAGTTAATGCAGCGTAGGATTGTAGTAACAACAAGATTAACGGATAATGTTTATGATGTTAGATAACGGAATAGTCGTGAATCCTTTGGAGTTAACGTTCATTTCATTCAGAGTAGTCAGGCCACATTGGGATTGTCATGTATCGGTGATAGAGTTGAACTTAAGTAGGTTTGCTAAGATTCGAGAAATTTGCGTGGGCGGGCTTTGGTCGAGCATTTGTTCTTAAAATCGGTAGACAGACGAAGGTGTCTATGACTTGCGGTGAACCGGACCATTTGCCCTAAGATAGCCAGATGATCTAATCATATGTTCTTAAAAGCGGTAGACAGACGAAGGTGTCTATGACATGCGGTGGACCGTGATCACTGGTAGACGTCGCTAAGTCGTGGCATAGAACGATGTACTGTTGTTTAAAGCGTTTTATCCCTAACATGCGGTGAACTGTGCATATGTTCTTAAAAGCGGGGGATGGACTAACGTGGTATCCATGACATGCGGTGAACTGTGCATATGTTCTTAAAAGCGGTGGATGAGCAATGGTGTATTTATAGAGTTGAACTATTGTCGAGTCTGTTTCCCCTCAAGACGTGTCATCGGTCTTAAAATGAGTAAGACGTTAGTAATCGGATAATCGATTTTATGTGAAGGAGTTACCCTCACTGAACTCTAATTTGATTACAGTTTATAACTTGTAATAACTTCAATAGTTGATACCCTGTTAGTATCTAACTCACTCAGCTTTCATTAAACTGACGGCGTTTATGCCGCTGGACATTTCTATGTTCCAGCGCACCTTGATTATGACTATACAGGTGAAGGGCCCACAGGAGAAGACTACCATGCTAGTGACGACGTTCCCGTGGAGAATTTCCCTGACAGAGGTCCGACCGAAGAAGACTACTACGCTGAGGACTACCCTTACGCCAACTGAAGATTAGACTAGAATTGTAGCTAGTTGTCGTTACCCTTTTAGAACCCTTTTTGTAGTCAGGCATATGTTGCCTTGACATTTGTACTTCCGCTGTCTTATATTTGATTCGAGACTCTGATGTGTAATAGTTAGTAACTTCTGTTGACTTTATGTTACGTTGTGATCAGAACCTAGACTTCATTCTTGTTACACTATTACTTCTTGTTGCTTAGTACTGCGTGGTGTGGACAATCATGTGACTTCACCCGTCGCTGCCTTTGGACCCAAAAAGGAAATTTATTTTTCTCTATTTTTGGCGTTCCGGGGCGTGACACTTTGTTCCATTTCTTTTGTTGATCATACTTCCTTCTTGAGACTCTTAAAGATTCTCAATATCTCTCTTGAAATCTCTTGAACATGATCTTTTGAATCCCATGTAAGCTTGTGCTTCATATGGTAATCAAAGTTTGATCATCACTTCATTTCGTAAGCAAGTAAATGGATCCAAGTCCATACTCATGACTTGGGTCCTCTAAACTTGCATGATGTTTCATGGAATCCTTTCTATATTCCTTTGAGACTAATGAATATTAGTCATGTCTTCATCTCCAATGACCATCAAATGGTAGGAGAAAGTGGTTTTGAGTCTAAGCCCATCCCCATGGTTTAGATTCCTTATCTTAAGATTTCATGAAGTCTATTCATACTTCACTTGAAATCTACAAACATAAAGGTCTTTAGTCTCCAATGACCATCAAATGGTAGGAGAAGATGGCTTAGTTTAAGTCCAACTTCATGGTTCAATAGTTGGAATTAACAAATAAGAGTTGAACTTGTCAACCGAAAACAGTGAGTTTACAAACCGTCAAAATCAAGTGAAATCAACCGGAAAGTGTCAACAACACAATATTCTACCACTGTATTTTTTGTTTTAAGGTGGTTTCATGTCTAAAGTGGTTTGGTTGTGAGTTTTGTGAGGACACTACAATCTGTCCAGAGTTTCAGCATAGTAACACTCTTTTGAAATAAGTAAACCAATGCCTTAATAAGTTGTTTGTGACCCAAAATAATTTTTTCTAAGTACATTAATGTGTTTGAAAGTCACCCTAAAAAGAACAAAGTATTTCTGATTTGTTTGCTATTTTTAGAAAATTGTGCAAGAACTCTGGACAGAAGGTTGTAGAATGCTGAGTGATGTCTTGTTTTTGTCTAATTCCCGGAGATCCAACCGTTGAAACTTTGATTTCTTTTTTGGGTTAAAAAAAGGACACACAGAGGCGTCTTGTGTCCAAAATCCATCAAGATCAAAACACGGAAACCATGCTTTTCCATTTTTTTAAAGTTATGGTCTGCTCTTTGTAATTCATAAAAAAACTGCTACTGTTTTTGTCTAATCTTACTTATTTTAACTCAAATGGTCTCATAATGTCTTAGGACCCAAATCATACTTTGAATAATGATAACTGAGCTTAAATCCAGAAGTTAAGTGACCCAAATTGGTGAATAAATCCATGTTTCATTCTTGTTTACATTCACTCATTCATGTACATCTAATGCCCATGATTAGAACTAAGTATTGAATAAAGTTGGATTTCATGCTTGTTAGATCTAAGCTAGAGAATTAGGATTGATTATTTGATATCATATTATTATGTGAAGCATGTGGACTAACCTTTTGTTTTGTAGTGCAATCAAGGTATGATCTCTAGGACCCCCTTTAATTTATTTTAATTTATTGATTTTATTGATTTTTCAACCTCATGCGCGACACATTAGAATTAGGATCTTGCCTTATATGTATATGTGATTAGAGACTCTTTTTTAGGATTTTTCTTTTGTTTGTATGCATTGCACGTTTAATATCGCTGCTGGATCCCGGGTAAGTTCTCTTGTTCCCTGGTGCATATTATATTGCTTGCTACTTGAAATATGTGATTTTTGAATGATATTTTGTCATTAGCAATTTTACACCCTTTTGGACATGCTTTTTGTGATGTATATGTATATATGTATTAGTCGAGGGCATGCTTAGATTAATAAATTTGATTAAAAGGATGTTGAGTAGAGGCCTATCGTAAGATAGGATGAGAGAGGTTGTTTTAGTCCGACGGGCTCCTTGCTCTCTCATTCCATAATTCCCGGACCTAGTTAATCTCTGGTTTCTGAAAGATCAGTTTGCTTTAAAAATGGTTTCTTAATTTTCCTTTTAAAAATTAAGTGGCGAATCATTTATTTTTTATTTTGAAAAGCTGTGGGTAAGAAACCTGCGATATCCACAATCTGGCGACTCTGCTGGGGATCGAACCCAGAATCTCTGGTTTCGCAGACCAGAATTTCTGATTTTGGGTTCACTTGAGGATTAGACTTGAAAAATGTCCTTTTAATCGAATTAATTAATCTTTGTGTGCCTGTTGCGTTTCACTTGCATGTCCAGCCAGTCGATTGCACGGAACTATGACCTTGGAGACTCGGGGCAACCCGGTCGGTCAAGTCATCATGGGACTGTGTGATCACCCTTGGTCTCGTACCATGATTTGGTATATGAAGCATCCTATCGGGTGTGTGTCAAGGGTCCCTTATTTGACCAAAGCCTAGCTTTTGCATAGTAGCTTCCATAGAACCTTTCAATCCTAGGAAATCAATTCTTTATTAGGGTTATGTGCTAGGAAGTTTTGTATGCCCAGAAGGGATTACTTGAGATGATGACGATACTTGCTTGATGAAAGATGTATAATCTTTTAATCACCTTTTAGCAATTTCTCCTCATGATCCACGACATTTGGAGAACATGCCGAACCCTAATTATAATATTATACTTCTTATATCATGTTTAGCTAAGCATCATTGACCTTGTATGTATCCAAATTCATGGAAAGTACGGTGATAATCCGATTATGTGATCCTTCTACCCGAAGAATTTTAAATTCATCTTTGAAAGCAAACGGATTTCTGCCATCTTTATTCCAAAGTTTTCAATCGCTTTTTCAAAAAATCTTTGGAGTTCACTTCTTGATTAAAGCTCCAAACTGACCTCTGTTAAGGTATATTTTCCAAAAAAAATTGGAAATTATTTTTAGAAGAAATGCTCTTCAAATGAATTTTAAAGCTAAATTTTAATCCAATCATCGTTATCGAGAAACATTTTTCACATCCTCATTTTTAAATAAAAGATTCAAAATCCTTGAGAATTGTTTTTGAAAAATCTCATCATTTAAAGAAATACTTTTTCGAAACTGTTGAAATATCCAACCTTTGAGAGGGTAAAGAGGATCACAATGAAAGAAAAAATTAGCACACTTGACATGGGTGAGGATTTATGTGCTTATGTGTTTATGTGTTAGGATTATAATTTTCCTTTCTTTTGCATATACAGTAGGCACACACACACGTGCATTTCATCCGTGTGCCATATGTGCAGTGCATGCATTCAGTTGCATCAAACCATCAAAGCATGAACATGTTTGTCACATTAACCAATATCATTGCATACATGTAGCATACAAACCCACAACATCTTCCTTCCAATTAAGATCAAAATAATTCCTCGAAATTCCTTGTCTCCTGAAAATCGATTCTGCATGCGGACCTTTTCATGTCATGAATCTATAGAAAGAGTGGAACAACCAGATCCCCTAGTGAGGACACTTCTAACCTCTTGGGTTCGTCTTCTTGATTTTAGGAGAACATGGACCATCATCTTGAGATTGATTCGCCAATGGCCTTAAGAGATTTGGAAGAGAAAGTGAACAAGCTAGCTGCAAGCCACTATTGAGCAACAGAACTTAAGGGTGAATCAATTGGAGAGGGTAATGCTTGAGCTCTATCAGTTACTCAAAAAGAAAGTGGGTTTGGATGAGGTAGTGATGAATAAATTAGAGAAGGGAATAATGGATCACCCGGCCAAGCACCAAAATCCACATCCAAGCCCAACCAATCACCAAAGCCCATGTCCAAATCCAACCTATCCCCAAAGTCCATACCCAAGCCCAACCAATCACCAAAGCCCATGTCCAAATCCAACCTATCCCCAAAGTCCATACCCAAGCTCAACCATTCACCAAAGCCCATATCCATGCCCAATCCCAACGAACCAAAGAGTTATTCCAAGCTCACATCTCAACCCAAAAGGCAACTCAAGTTCAAAGTCGAATCCGAAATTAAGCCGAGCCGGCAGGTCAAGAATATTCACCAACCTTGGCATGACATTATCCATGGCCCTTGGTCACCTCATCGAGAGTGGTCACCTCAATCCCCTGGACCCAAGGCCACCATCAAAACCCTTACTTCGCAAATATGACCTTTCCTTTTACTGCACCTATCACCATACTCAAGGACACAATACCAATTCTTGCTCGAGATTCCGCCATGAGATCCAAGATCTCATTGATCAGAAAATCATCACTCCTCTGCCAAGTCCATCGAGTGACCTTTGGCATAATGACTTGCAAGCTCTTCACTCTCCAACCTCTCGATCCCAGCCATCACTAAGAGCTCTCAAGGGGTTTGTTGCATCCATGAATGCTCAACAACCAACTGGCCCTGGCCCAATCAACGAATGTGGAAAAGGTATTACTTGGTATGAGTCAGATGAATACTCTCCCGCTAAAAATTGGACCATGGACGTGGATAATATTTCTGCACACATACTGTTGGGGGAAGACGGACCCGGTGGTTCAAATGATGATAGTGAAGTGATTGTGTTTGGAACTCCTACTGCTAAAACAAATGTGAATGCTCTTGGAAATTTAATCAATTGAAAATCGTCTGTGACACCCCAGTTGAGACCAAGTCAAGTCTAGTTTGGTAATCGAGTCATGTCAAGTAGGAGTCAAGTGTCAAGTCCAGTCGAGTCTTTGAGTCAGTTGGTTGTCGAGTTTATTCTTCAAATCTTTCTTTTTATCGAGTCAAGTGATGTAATCCTTTTCCCTACTAGTTGAATAAAATCTCATTCTGTTTGATCCAATGTGCCAAGTCGTGAATGTATGGATCATTAAGTCAAGAGAAAAAATGAAATTCAAACCGCTTTTTCAAATGAGCGTGAGAAATACTTTGTTAATAAATCTTTGCATTGAGAAGGATCCCCAAATAATCAAAGCAAGTTCTGTGCCAAATCCAAGGAGGACTAGAGAATTGATTAGCTTTACTTTAAGAATTTTAAGATGCTCTTGCTCAATCTTGAAAAGATGAACTTAGAACTTCTAGCTTGCTCACTATCCCATTTTCTTAAATACCAAGCCTAAAAGATGAGCCCAACCAGTCTAAAACCATAAACTTGGTCCTTGATGGTAGCCAAAAAGAAAAAAAAAAGAAAAAGAAAAAAAAGAAAAAGAAAAAGAAAATGGAGCTCGCTAGGATGAAAACCCAAAAGGGCGCCTAGGCAAGTTAGAGCAAAAATAAGATGCGTGTTGATTTCAAAATCTGAATCCTAGCCAGTCAAAATCATGAAGAGAATAAGAGAAAGTGAGGTAGAGAAAAGAAAGGAAAAAGCAGAGAATAAATAAGATTGAGAATTCTTGAGCACTTCAAAGTATATCATTGGTACATGAATTATCTCAAGGCTTTGTGTTGTTCTCAAAAAAGAAAAGAAATTGGAAATGAAAAGAGAGATTTGAAAGTATCAATTAAATTTTTGTGAGAGACTCAATGGATAAGTGATAAGTAGGCCTAAAACAATGCAGAAATATCTTTGAGAAAGATAAAGAGTGATTTAGAGGGCTGATATTACTTTGTGAGTATAATAGAGTATGACTAAAACACGACATATTATGAGAGTTGTAAAGATTGACTGGCTAGTGATAAGGTGAAAAGAATCAACCGCCACAAAACAAAAAAAGAAGAACAAAAAAAAAGACGGAAGAAAAGAGGAAAAGAAAAAAATGCATAAAAGGGAGAAGTAGTTCATATCCCTGTTCAAAGGCTACCACAAGCAACCCATTTCAGAAAGAGCATTCATTGGACCTAAATGGCAACATGGCTCGAAAAGCCCACCAGTTCTTGAAGCCTTATTCTTTCAAGACCTCCAGAATAGATGAACTACTTTGGACCTGATTCCCACTTGGGGATAAGTAGGCGAACTTTCCAAGGTTCTCGGTCTATAACCATTCCTAAACCAAAAGCATCACCCTTTGCACCTTTGGTTTCCTTCCTTCAGACTGGGGGCAAACTTGTGTATGCCTGGCGCCATATATCTATTGCCAAACCAGGGGCAAACAAAGTTTGCCCATCAGCATTGGGTTTCCCGCTTTAGCCCACCATATTCATGATGATTACCTCTAGGTTGGGAGTAAATGGACTAAAGGCATCCTGTACCATCATGTTCTCAAAACTCTTGGATGAGTCTATTTGCCCTTAAGACTAGGGGCAAACTTTGTCTGCCAAAAAAATAAAAAATAAAAAAAAATAAAATAACCGTCTATGCCAATGGCAAGTTCTCAAGTAATTGAGTTTGTTTTGAAAGATTGAAATAGAGTGCCTTTCATTCTATAAGCTAAAGCATTAATTCGAAGCACATTCTAGATGGGCAAAGAATTTGCTAAATCAAAAAGGGAAAGTTTTCAAAGTTTAGATTTATCAGCAAAGCACTACCATTTGTAAGATGATGAATAAATGAAAGGTGAGATGATGCATCATTCACGTTGAAAGCACGTTGATTCATAATAATACAGAATCTGAGTCAGTCGTCTTGTATAATTGGCTTTGTCAAGTCTGTTCTCCTTTGATGAGTCAATAAATGGTCTCCATTGTGTGGGTTTAAGATGATGAATAAACGTTTGACAAGTCTCCATGAGCATCCCAAGAGCAATACGAGCAGAGGTTTCAAACACTATCACAACATGATGTTCAAGTGAAGATATGAGAAGAGTCCAAGACTAGGGGCAAAGGTGACTTCCCTCTTTTGACAGAATTGATGTGTTTCTTCCAAAGGTCCGCAAATGCAAAAAAATCATTTTATCAGCTCCGTTCAAATTCTTTGAGTCTCGTCTAGAAAATAATTTGAATTAAGTCTGATCAACTCCTAATAAGTGGAATTCGAACTTGATTTGAGTCAAAATGACTCCGGATTTTGGTAAAATTGAACCTATTTGAGTCTGACTGACTCTTGATGTGGAAAGTGAAATAAATGGAGTCTGATTAACTCCTGATTTTGAAAAGTTGAATTGATTCGAGTCTGATTGACTCTCAATTTTTTTAAATAAAATTTACGTAAGTCTCCTTACAAGGTTGTTGATCTCCACTTTTGCAATGTACGTCCCTGAGTGGCTTTTGACCATCATTTTTTGCAATGTAATGAGTGGCTATTGACCAATATCTTCTCTTCTCTAAGCATAAGTCCTCAATGGTAGCTTTCTGCAACCTTGCATTAGTCCTCAATGGCAGCATCATTAGTCCTCAATGGCAGCGTAATTCGTGTTAGTCCTCAATGGCAACCTCGCATTTGCATTTGTTCCTCAATGATTCTTTGAGTCTCATTCAAACTCCCGATTTTGAAAATTCAAATTTTTCTGAGTCAAATTGACTCTAATGCTGTAAATTGAAACTTTGTGTAGTCGAAGTAACTCCGATTTTGAAATTTGAAATTCTCTTTGAAAAATTTGAATTCGTTCGAGTCAATTCGACTCCCAAATTTTGGAAATTTGAAAATTCCTTGAGTCTAATTGACTCCTGATCTATCCAAATATGGTTGCCCCATTTTTGGGAGTGTAACATATTTACATTCTTGGTTTTCGCAACAAAAATTGCGTCAACCCTCATTTTGAGAATATAACAAATTTATATTCTCGGTCTTCGTAACAAATTTATGTCGGCCCTCTGGTTGGAAGTGTAACATATTTACATTCTCGGTTCTCGCAACATATTTGCGTTAACCCTCGATCCTCGTAACATATTTGCGTTGATCTTTTGTTTGAGAATGTAACATATTTGCACTCCCGATTCTCGCAACTTATTTGCGTTAACCCTCATTTTGGGAATATAACGGATTTCTATTCTCGATCCTCATAACATATTTGCGTTGATCCTTTGTTTGAGAATGTAACAGATTTGCACTCTCGGTTCTCGCAACATATTTGTGTTAACCTTCGATCCTCATAACATATTTGCGTTGATCCTTCAGAATGTAACAGATTTGTACTCTCGGTTCTCATAACATATTTGCGTTAACCTCGATCCTCATAACGGATTTGCGTCGATCCTTGTTTTGAGAGTGTAACGGATTCACATTCTCGGTTCTCGTAACATATTTGAGTTAAACCTCGTTGTGGAAATATAACAGATTTATATTCTCGATCCACATAATAGATTTGTGTCGAACCTTATTTTGGGAGTGTAACGGATTTACATTCTCGGTTCTCGTAACAGATTTGCGTCAACCCTCAAAATCAAATCAAAAACATCTTCGTGACCCCTGTAACAGATTTTGCATCGGTCTATAATTAGGTGATCTTCCCTGACTAACACGTCACGTAAAATGCGTCGTATGTAGGGAAGACATGATGAGAATGCCGCTTGTATGACCAGGTCAATTTAGAAAATACCATTGCATAACACTTGCATCACGATAAGATAGGTGGATTCATCCGTATGGTTACTTGTGCTTGTGTATGTTTGGTTCCTGCCCGAACTACGCCTTGGTCTGATTCCTGATGGGATACGTAGGCAGCTCACCTTTGAGCACGACCAACATGAACCGTTTGTGAAGCCGTTTTTGCAACGCGTTTTGTTTTACCTAAATTAAACAGTCTGGTCAAAGGCTTGTCTTCACACAGGCTTTAACATTCACTTATGGGACGCGTTGCCCCACAAGTTCTGTCAAAGAGGGACAAACTGTAGACACCCTAATTTTTACCGACCGTCGAATTTAGGAGAGCGTCACCTACACGCCCGACGATGATAAGGACCGAAAAGATTCGAAGTATTCCAAGTTCTTCAGAAAGTTCTCCAAACGCGATAAAATTTCACAGAAAGAAGAAAATACCAGGTATTTAGGAGAATTCAGGTGTAAAACACCATTTTCAGAAAAGATCTTCAAGAATAAGTTTCTTTAAGAAAAAGGGAAGAAAGAAAAGACCTAAAAAGGGAAGTTCTGCAGAAAAACGGCACACGGAAACATTCCGCGGCATTCAGTGAATTCCGAGTGGCACTCCCTAAATGCCGAGCGGCACTCCCTAAATGCCGAACGGCATTCGGTGGCACTCACTAAATGCCGCCGACATTTTCTGACTGTCGTTTGCTTTTAAAGTCCGTATTTTCTGGTACAATACGTATGTGTATGCAGATAAAAACAAAAATCTAATAAAGTAAGGTTGACGAAAATACGACAATCAATAATTTGCCGCGGCACTCACTAAGAGCCGCGCGGCAGTCACAGAGTGCCGCGACGGCAGTCGCGGAGTGTCGCGACGGCAGCCACGGACTGCCGCGAATAACTTTTGAATGCCGCCCTGGGCAGCAGTCTGTCTAATTTTAGGAACTACATATTGTACCACGAAATGGGATGATTACACCTGTCTTTTACTCCGAATTCACTGAAAATACTTGGTAATTTTTGTCTATAAAAGAGGGAGGATCTTCCTTGAGAAGGAGGAGGGCAAAAAACAACAAGAGAGGAAGGCAAGAGAGTGAAAAAAAAAAAGATAAAAGAGAGTGATACAACATACAACATACAACACCATTCAAAAAGAGAGAGTTTAGAGAGCTTGAAGAAAAGTTTGGAAGATCTTCAAAGGAGAAGAACTTTGAGGATAGTTTGGAGGTGATCCTCTAAACATAGATTGTTCGTTTACATTCTTTCTTTTGAGACTCTAATCCTCAAACCTTTTTTTGTTTTCTTTGTTCCATTTCTTTTGTTGATCATACTTCCTTCTTGAGACTCTTATAGATTCTCAATATCTCTCTTGAAATCTCTTGAACATGATCTTTTGAATCCCATGTAAGCTTGTGCTTCACATGGTAATCAAAGTTTGATCATCACTTCATTTCATAAGCAAGTAGATGGATCCAAGTCCATACTCATGAATTGGGTCCTCTAAACTTGATGTTTCATGGAATCCTTTCTATATTCCTTTGAGACTCATGAATATTAGTCATGTCTTCATCTCCAATGACCATCAAATGGTAGGAGAAAGTGGTTTTGAGTCTAAGCCCATCCCCATGGTTTAGATTCCTTATCTTGAGATTTCATGAAGTCTATTCAAACTTCACTTGAAATCTACAAACATAAAGGTCTTTAGTCTCCAATGACCGTCAAATGGTAGGAGAAGATGGCTTAGTTTAAGTCCAACTTCATGGTTCAATAGTTGGAATTAACAACTAAGAGTTGAACTTGACAAAAGAAAACAGTGAGTTTACAAACTGTTTTTGATCAAAATTTTTTTGTCCAAAATGTAACCGTCAAAATCAAGTGAAATCAACCGGAAAGTGTCAACAACACAATATTCTACCACTGTATTTTTTGTTTTAAGGTGGTTTCATGTCTAAAGTGGTTTGGTTGTGAGTTTTGTAAGGACACTACAATCTGTCCAGAGTTTCAGCATAGTAACACTCTTTTGAAATAAGTAAACCAATGCTTTAATAAGTTGTTTGTGACCCAAAATAATTTTTTATAAGTAGATTAATGCGTTAGGAAGTCACCCAAAAAAGAACAAAGCATTTCTGATTTGTTTGCTATTTTTAGAAAATCGTGCAAGAACTCTGGACAGAAGGTTGTAGAATGTTGAGTGATGTCTGGTTTTTGTCTAATTCCCGGAGATCCAACCGTTGAAACTTTGATTTCTGTTTTGGGTTAAAAACTAGACACACAGAGGCGTCTTGTGTCCAAAATCCATCAAGATCAAACCACGGGAACCATGCTTTTCCATTTTTTTAAAGTTATGGTCTGCTTTCTGTAATTCATAAAAAAATTGCTACTGTTTTTGTCTAATCTTACTTATTTTAACTCAAATGGTCTCATAATGTCTTAGGACCCAAATCATACTTTGAATAATGATAACTTAGCTTAAATCTAGAAGTTAAGTGACCCAAATTGGTGAATAAATCCATGTTTCATTCTTGTTTACATTCACTCATTCATGTACATCTAATGCCCATGATTAGAACTAAGTATTGAATAAAGTTGGATTTCATGCTTGTTAGATCTAAGCTAGAGAATTAGGATTGATTATTTGATATCATATTATTATGTGAAACATGTGGACTAACCTTTTGTTTTGTAGCACAATCAAGGTATGATCTCTAGGACCCCCTTTAATTTATTTTAATTTATTGATTTTATTGATTTTTCAACCTCATGCGCGACACATTAGAATTAGGATCTTGCCTTTATATGTATATGTGATTAGAGACTCTTTTTTAGGATTTTCTTTTGTTTGTATGCATTGCACGTTTAATATCGCTGCTGGATCCCGGGTAAGTTCTCTTGTTCCCTGGTGCATATCATATTGCTTGCTACTTGAAATATGTGATTTTTGAATGATATTTTGTCATTAGCAATTTTACACCCTTTTGGACATGCTTTTTGTGATGCATATGTATATATGTATTAGTCGAGGGTATGCTTAGATTAATAAATTTGATTAAAAGGATGTTGAGTAGAGGCCTATCGTAAGATAGGATGAGAGAGGGTGTTTTAGTCTGACGGGCTCCTTCCTCTCTCATTCCATAATCCCCGGACCTAGTTAATCTCTGGTTTCTGAAAGATCAGTTTGCTTTAAAAATGGTTTCTTAATTTTTCCTTTAAAAATTAAGTGGTGACTCATTTATTTTTTATTTTGAAAAGCTGTGGGTAAGAAACCTGCGATATCCACAGCGGGACTAGCCACTGTTAGTATACCTCTCCCTTGTATTGCATGTGCATCCAATTTCTACTTGATTTAATCTCTTGACATGATTTTCCTTAGATGTTCCTTTTTGACATGTATATATTATCTAGCATGTTTGTGGAAACAACACCAATTATGAATTAAAAACAAGGATATTTGAATCAAGGCCTACCGTTTGGTAGGGCGAGGAGGGGGTGCTTTAGTCCTGCTTGGGCTCCTTCCCCTCTCGTACAAAGACTCCCAAACCTATTTTTTGGTAATGAAGGACGAGTAACCTTATTCAATTTTGGGCGAGTCAAACTTGGGTTTCCTAATTCTTGATAAAAATTAGGTGGCGACTCTGTCTCTAGGATTGCGTGGGGAAGTCCTAATTCTCCCTGAAGTGTGCTCCTTGGGATCCATCCCGGGACACTGTCGAGGAGAACGCAAGGACCCCTCATCCGCATTTCATGGTCCACAATCTGGCGACTCTGCTGGGGATTTGAACGTGAAACTTATAGTTTCTTATTATTCGAGGGTTTGACTTGAGCCAAAGAATATCTTTGTTATTAATTCAATAATCGTGTTGTTTCTGCCTGCATTTGCACTTGCATTGTTCTTTCACCACGATTGCTTGACACCATTGCCTTGTGGGTGGAGGGCCCTCCTTCCTCCATTTGTCAAGAGAATTTAGTAGCATGTAGTCACCGTTAGCCTTGTACCGCGTGCGGTATATAGAGCCCATGTGTGAACGGCACGCCCTCGGGGAGGCGGTGACCCACACCGCTGAGCTTGCTAATGGACCCTTTACGTGACTAAAACCCGGTCTTTGCATATAGTTTCTATAGAACCCTTCAATTAGGATCTTGATTTTCATCTTTGATTAGGGCAATGTGATGAATTATTTACGTTTGCCCGTAAGGGATTATGTGGATTATGAGGACGTATATGCGAAGGCATCATCAAACCTTGTATAATAGATTCCTCTAGAGTAGTATGGTCTTTATCCAAACATCCAATCATTATTCAAGGACAATTTTTGAAAATTTTGAAAATACAAGCACTTCTTTGAAAAACCCAAGTCTTTTGAAAATTTTGGGAATATCCCTTTTGAAAATTCGCTTTGAAATTCACTTTTACAAAATTCTTCCAAAAATTCTCCCTTGCTTTTAGAAAATTTCAAATTTTCTACTTTAGTTTTCAAGAATCATGATTCCACGCTTTATTGATTCAATTTCAAAATTTTTCCCAGATTTTAAAGAATTTCAAAATTTCTACCTTGGTTTTCAATTCAAATTTTTCCTTTCAAGTTTTAGAAATTCCAATTTCATACTTCATTTTTCAAGAATCATGATTTCACACCACAAGCATGGATGGTTCAAAAATGCTTTTGAAAATTACAAATCTCCCTCTCTTTCAAGATTTTCATGAAAAGTTCAATTTTGTAAACCTGAGCCATCAAGAATTTTAAAGCTAAAAATCTTTGGATAATGATTGGATTAGTAAGGTAATTAGCATACTCAAGGAATCTTATATGCTTATATGCTAATATGCTAAGTCTAATCTAGGTTAAGGTGCATTGCATTTAGATTAGATTGCATTTTATCTGCATTGCATACACTACACGAGCATTGCATATACCACTCACGAGTACGACACCTCTAAAATACTTTTGAAAAGAAAAGAAATGTTTTCCTCAGGATTTTGAAAAAGATTTCTTTGATTTTAGAAAATGTTTTTGAAAAAGAAATGATTTTCCATCCTTGATTTTCCATCCACTTTTGTAAATATCATTCTTTGAAAAATTCTTTTGCAATAAAGATACCTAGTTATTTGAAAATCCCTAATAAAAGAGAAGAAATGATAGGATCAAAAAGTTATACTCCTTCCTGGGTCAGAGCTCCGAACAGTCGTTTGATCAGATCAGAGATTGGGGTAAGATCAGCCGAATCAGTCAGGGTTGAAAAGATGACACATGAAGTCGATATGGATGCTAGGATGACTACTATGGAATATACTGTCAACCAAATCAGTGAACTGCTTGTGAAGATGAACTGAATGCAATCTACTTGAAGGGTTAACCGAGGAGCTTGAGCCTTTGGTGGAGAATGGAAAGCTCAAGAAAGTGATGAAGTGATAATGTTTGGAATAGCTACTTGTGGAAACCAAATGGATGCTTGAGAGGAATAAGCGAGTCACAGTGACGCTCCACTTGAGATCAAGTTGAGTCCAGTCGAGTCAGTTTTAAGTCTTGTTGTTGAGTCTATCCGTCGTCAAGTTGTGTTTTGAGTCTATGTCGAGTACTATAATCCTCATCTTTCTAGTGATGAAATAAAGTCTTCATTTTCTTGATCTAATGCGCCTTGTCATGAATGAATGAATCTTTAAGCTAAAAATGTCATTTCTCTGATTATTGTGAAAAAATACACTACTGATAATTTTGTGCATTAAAAAAATCCTGAAAGGATCAAAGTTGATTTTGCGCTAATGCCGAAGAAAGCTAAGAATTGTTTAGTCTTACTTTGAGAATCTTCAGATGCTTTTGTGTCTAACCTGCAAGCCATGTACAATTTGTCCTTGATGGTAGCCAAACATTTCAAATGAACTACTTCTCTCAAAAAGAAAAAAGAAAAAAGAAAAAAGGACAAAAAAAAAGAAGCTCACTAGGATGAAAACCCGAAAGGGCGCTTAGGAAAAAGTTAGAGCACAAATGAAAAAGAAGAAAAAAGAACTTGATCCTAGCCAGTCAAAACTTTAGAAAAGAAAATAAAAGAAAGAAGAGGAAGAAAAATGAAGAAGATCGAGAAATCGGGAACATGAACTGTCCCAAAGCTTTGAATTATAATCTCTTTGAATAAGCCCAAAAGATTTGAAGGGCTAATCTTGCTCTGAAAATATGTATGATGTATGATGAGAAATGTCACTTTTGGGATTTTAACCCACTTCCAGGAATAAGGCAAGTAAGATATTTTACACAAGCTTGGCACCTAGGAATAGACGTTTTATGGATGATTCTAAAAGTGGTTGGCTAGTGAAAAGGTGAAAAGAATCAACCGTCAAAACACAAAGAGAAAAGAAAAGAAAAGAAATGAAAAATGTCACGCCCCGACGTCGCATAATACAGGAAAGCAGCTAATTTCCTTTATGGACTCGTAGGTCGTGACAAGTGAGTATAACCAATTGTCCCTGCAACAAATAACTTAAACAGCATTTATAAAGAAAAGAAAACTAATAAACATAAGCTCCAAAGTTAAACTTACTAAACTATTACATCAGTAAAGTCTTAGGCACAAGCCACCTTATTCAAATTCTAATAAAGTGTTTATTACATCTCCAAAATAAAAAGACATAAGGAATATAATTAGCCCTCCTGGAAAGTCTCCTGACTCTAAATAGCATAGTCAAAATACTCTGGCTGCTTCTGACCTAGAAAATCTGGACATAGAGTCTAGGACGCATCGACGCCGTCAGCTTATGCAAGCTGGTGAGCAAAATAAACATGTACTCGCAATGTATATATAAGCATATCAATAATGGTACAATTTAAACTGTAAAAGTAATAATTCAAGGTTCCAACTTCAACATAAGTCACGTGGGGATGTGGTAAGCAATAAATATGAGACCGTGCATGAATAATGTTATATCTCATCTTACTGACTCTTTTCTCTCGACCAACTCGATTTAAACATACCATTACCTCAGATACCAGGAATAATATCCGATCATCATCCGGGTTACACACTACACAGTCGCCTCAGATACTTGGAATAATATCCGATCGATATCTGGGTCGCACAACACATCATCGCCTTAGATAGCAGGAATAATATCCGATCAGTATCCAAGTTGCGCACCATACCATCGCTTCGGATACCAGGAATATATTCGATCGATATCCGAAATGCGCGCCTCAAATACCAGGAATAATATCTGATCGATATTTGAGTCGTACACAACACTGTCGCCTTGGATACCAGGAATAATATCCAATCAGTATCCAAGTCGCACACCATACCATCGCTTCGGATACCAGGAATAATATTCGATCGATATCCGAAACGCGTGCCTTAGATACCAGGAATAATATCCGATCGATATCTAAGTCATACACAACACCGTCGCTTCCAATAACAGGAATAATATCCGATCGATAATGGAGTCGCACACCAAACTTCCACTCTTTACTCTTTTCATGCTTTCTCACATACCCTGCATGTCGACTCCACCTCGACCCTATCATGCATGTCAATGTCTATGAAATTGTAACACCAAACAAACGTACGAGAAATCAAGTCTTTTTATTCTTCTTTATTAACAAGGTACAATGTACTTAGAATCATTAAGTTAGCACCCACGATCTAAATTATCAAGTCATATGTGAAACAAGAGGTAAATTCATCAAAAGCTACATTAATACGCTTTTACAGCTGCTAAGTACACAAGCAGGTTCACTTTGAAGCAATGCCTTTAAAAATGAGCTATATTTTTTATGGATGAATTACATATCAAATGAAAGTTCTTTGAGTCTAGTTTCCAACGCTTCGAACGGTGCATGTTTTCAAGTTTTCTAGAGGAAGTTATGACAGTTTTAGTAAAAGTCGTCAGTGCTGAAACATGTCAATCGATTGGCAAAAGTGTCAATCGATTGGATGACATGGAAATCGATTGTATATGTTTCCAATCGATTGAAACTTCATCTTCTTCCACAGTTTCGAAATTAGAAGCTAGTTTTTACCCATTTCTGAATTCTGCTTCAACCAGGACATGTAATATATGGATTTCTTCGTTTTTCCGCAAGGATTACGAATACGTGATCGGTTTAAACTAATTTCAATCGTAGCTCTCTGATTTCATGTAAAACCGAGAGGTGACAAAACTTTAAATCAATGATAGATCACGATACGGATGAATTAAGCCGTAGTATTCGAACCTCAGCTTATTGGGACTAAGATCTTTCATTCCCAATTCACGGAATTGATTTTGGTTAACTTTTGTAAAACTCCAATTTTCAAAGCTTTAACGGCGTATCTATATATACACATATACACACATATATACACTGAAATATGCATATATATACGTTGAGAGTAAGTTTATAATACTCACAGAGATGATTATACAGAAAATTAGAGGTCGAGAACTTCCGTCGTAAAATCCGTCGTCTAAGAATTTTCTCCGTTCTTGATTTATGTATATGTCTCTGTGTATGTATATATATATATATAATCTGAGTATGTATATGTGTTTATGTTCTTAAGAGATCAAGAGAGAATAAGATAGAGATCGAGAGAATATAGAGAGAATGAGAGTTTGTGAGAGTTGTCAGATACAAACACACATATATATAAACTGATATGTGTAGGCTCCAAGCAATAGGGAGATTTCTCCCAGTGTGGTTGAGCTCACGTGCTCCCACACCCAAAACGCGGTATAATGCAGATTTAAAACATAGAACTGGTATTTTACGTTTGAAATAAAAATACAAAAAATCTTATTAGCGTAGGAAATAAATTCCGGGTTGAATAAAAAGTATAGTTATAAATTTCAAAACCATAGAAAGTGATGATGCCTAAAACTGGTAAGAAAGGTTTTGAGGGAAAGTAAGACAAGAACAATTTGTATGTGGTTCGGTCCCGTTAACGAGGTGACCTACGTCCACGGTTGCGTCTGTGCGCTCTCACTAGCAGATCACTCGCGGACCTGGTGAGCCAACAAAGATGGGCGGCACTACCAGTAATACCGGCCGGGTATATGCGTATAGTGGTGAGTTCTCTGTGGTATGCTTGTTAGCTAGAGAATAATAATTGGATTAGAATCCGGATCCCTGTAAACAGGGTAGGTGGGCTCTTTTATAGATACAAGAGTCCACCCTTACATGGTAAGTTGGTTAGATTAGGAAGCCTAATCTAATCACAATAGATTTGCATGATTTTAGAAGAGTTTCCTAAATGGTTTAGGAAACTGTAATATTCCCTTTCGCATACTTGTAGTCTATTTAGGAAACTGCCGAACAGGTCGGGATGGCGGGATGCCGTGACCTTCATACCCAGTCCATTGGTGTGAACCGTACGGTCTGCTTGAACGCCTCGGGAATGCTTGGCCCCACGGGAGTGTGCCCTTACCGGAATAACCGGCACCTCTGGGTGACGTGGCACTGTCTTCATGGCTAGATTATTTTGGACATATCAGCTGCCCCCCATTTTCAGAACTGACTGGATACGCCATCGAGTGAGGATTCGAATATCAGTAGCTTCTTTGAAACTGTCCGGATGTGGTCCGAGAGCACTGCTCGGGATGGGACCCACACTCCAGGTTCCACGGTGGAGTAACCGATCGGTACAGGTGGGAGCTCGGGTATGAGTATTGCCAGGTGTCAAGGAGTAATTGGCCTGGTCAGGATTCAGCGGAGTTGGTTTGGATGTAACCGAGCAGTTGCGTGGTAAACGGACCGTCACGTCATGTATTTAATGCACGCGTCTTTTGAGGTGACCCTTCACGTGCTTAAGGTGACAGCTGTCGGTGACTCTTGGCGGGAAAATTCCTGAGCCATTGGATGTGATTCATCGGGACCGTCTGTTACTTCTATATAAGACACACGTGGCTCATTTCTCTAGTTCCTGCTGCCAACTGAGAGATTTTCCCGAGCGGTTTGAGAGCAACGAAGACTCCCGAGCAAGATTTTCGAGTCCTTTTCTGCGCTAAATTTTGTAAGTCCTCCCTTTTTGCCTTCAGTTCTTCAATCTTTTCTTCTTCTTTTCTAAAAAAAAACTGGAGGGAGCGAACCCACTCGGGTTAAAGCGATCGTGGGATTTCTTCTTTATTAGATTTGTCACTTCTTCCAATCTGGGGGTACATTAGAGCGGCTTGACCGAGCGGGTATTCCCGGGAGAGTTCTGAAAGAGAGTTATCTATGTTCTAGAGTCTTGTATGACCTGCCCTTTAGGTTGTTAGATCTACCTCCCTTGTACATCAGACTAGGAGTTCTTGACCCATTCTCAGGTCGTCTGCCCTTTAGGTCTTCCACAAGCGTAGTCATGTGTCATTCAGACTTCAACTCGTCATCCTGTTCGGAAGACGAGCAGGTACGGTCAGGGTCTATGAGCTCAAGCCTAGACCCTCTTTCTCTGGCCCCCTCCAACCAGTATAAGGAGGGTACAATACCTGCCCGGGCATCTTCAGAAGAAACGCGCCTGGATTCTCCCGTGGCCTCGACGTCTCGGGGGTCAGGCAATGAAGGGTCTGTACCGAACAACCCTGAGGTCATCTTCTCATGCGAGTTCATTGTTAGTGTTCTGCGTGGCCCAGATTTGGATCGAATCAGGGACCGGTTCGATCTTCCCGACCCATTTTCCCTTGCCGTCCATGATGGCGGAGCTCACTTCTATGAGTCGGGCTTTGTTACGTTGTACGAGGATGCCTTCATGACGGGCCTTCGCATGCCTCTCCACCCAGTTGCCCGTGACGCGCTCATCTACCTCGGGATCTCCCCTGGACAGCTCGCCCTGAACGGCTGGTGATACTTGATAGGGTGCATCTCTTTGTGGCCCTAAGTCCTCGGGTATGAGCTCACTCTACAGGAGTTCTTCTGGACCCACCGGCCTTTCCCAGTTCACGGGGAAGTCGGCTTCTTCTCACTCTCAGCTAGGCAGGGGGCGGAAGATAATTGTGAATTGCCTGAGCAACAACAAAGGGTGGAAGAAGAAATTCTTCCAAGTGTCCACCCTGTGTCTGTGTGAGAAGGCGTCGGGTATTCAGCTGAGGACATCCTGGGCGAGTAAGCTGAGGAGTAAGCCCAAGCACTCTTTCTTCCTTGCTTAGTTTACTTACTTTCTCTTGACTAACCTATTTGTATGTTTTCTTTGCAGTGGGAGCAGCGGACCCGCCGAGTCTTCCCGACGAGCTTCAAGCGCGGGTCTTGTCTCTAGTGGAGGACCCAACCGACATCAACAAAGTACTGACTCGGTCAGGAAGCCCAAAGATCTCCTACAAGCCCCGGCGCTTCACACCTCCTATTCTCCTGGCAATTATTCCTGGTAAATACAATCTCTTGACCGTCCGATTTTCTCGGTACTTTGCTGAATGCTAACATACTCTGGATTTTGCAGAAATGGCTCCAAAAAATGCGACGGCATTGAAGGAGAAGGAGGCAGCCCTGAAGGCCCGGGCTAGCCAGAAAAAGAAGAAGCAGGACCCTGCTGAGGGCCAGCCCCTAAAGAGGATATCCCAGGGCATATCCATCCGGGCCGGGAAGGAAGTTGCTGCTACCTCCTCGCTCGCTGTAACAATTGCTGCACCACCACCACCATATCCTGGCATAACCACTGTTGCGCCTTCACCACTTCCCCCAGTAGCCAAACCGTCCGGGGTCTCTTTCCCAACCATGGAGGAGGCTCGTGTGGGCCCCTCTTCATTGCCAGAGACCGAGACAGTAAACGACACCTGTAGAAGAGTACGGCCTGGGCTGTTGCAGAGCCAGATTGACAAGTGCACCCTGATGAGCCCCGAGGCCATTATCAGTTGGCTATATAGCATCAGCCACTTGGTAAGTTTCTTTTTTGCAATGTAAACATTAGCTTTTCCTCCATACCTATACTGACGTTTCCTTGTTCTTGCAAATCGGCTGTATTGCGGCTGGGGACGAGGCCACTCTTTCCAGCGTTGCTGAGAGATTGGCCGTTGCAGAGGCCGATTTCTCCGTGCAGAGGGCCGCTCGGGAATCCGCAGAGTTTGCCCTCACCTTGGAGGAAGAAAGATCCTGGGCGAATACCCTAGAGCTGGGGGAGGTCCGTGACTCCCTGTCAACCGAGCGGGCTGCCCGGAAGACTATAGAGGCTAAGGCTATGGTTGCGGAGGCCGGGAGGGTCACCGTCGAGAAGATTGCTGAGGCCAAGGTTGCAGCCTCGGAGTCTGTGAAGATCTCTGTCGAGAAGGATCTCAAAGCTATGACGGCCACGCTCTCGGAGCTTACTGCTGCTCGGGAGGCCGAAGCCAAAGAAGCTGAGGAAGAGTTCGAGGCAGTGTTCCTCACGGGCTACGCTGGCTTGGCGAAGCGGGTTGCTGCTAACCACCCTGACTGGGATCTGTCCGGGTACGCCTGGGCCGAGTCCAGTTACTAGAAGGAAGGCCAGACTGACTCCGAGGTCGCGGCTGAGGCCGAGGTCGCTGCCGACGCTAAGGTCGCTGCTGAAACTGCACCGGCCGGGGACCCCTCTGTTGATGAGCAGGCCGCTGAGGAGGAAGAAGTAGTGGTGGTGGACTAGTCTTTTTTTTGTAGTTTTTTTTATTTATATTTTCTTTTTTGGGGAGGCTACTACAACTGCCCCCCATGCTTTGTACAGCTCTTTTTGATTAATGAAAAGGCCCCTGAGGTCAAATTTCCTTTCCATTAACTGTTTTCTTTCTCTGCACTGTGCCTGTTTATAATTGCTAGTATCCGCTCGGTTGTTGTCCAACCTAACACCTGCCTTAGCAAATGTTTTAGGACCGTAACCAATAGAACACCTAGTCTTCTTGACATGTTAAAAGGTAGTTGCCCGGAGTGCTGTAGGAACTGGTCCTGTTTAGCAGTGCTGTAGGAACTGGTCCTGTTTAGCATCCTGGATCGCCCGGTGTATTATAGGAATACCATGTATTACCGTCCGAGATGTCCCGGTGTTTCATAGGTGTATCCTATTTTACCGTCCGGGATATATCTCTGATCACTGTAAGTACTTAGGAATATATTTTCCCAGTTCTTGTAGCGACCGGTATGATTCCCTATTTTGGCCTAATATTCCCTTGCCCCCTAAGTATTTTGCTAAGGCGGGAGTGCAGGAGTGAGTGGCCGTAGGGAACCGACCTAGAAGATGGGTGGTTGCAGGGTCATTTGAAGCTTGCCATCGTCGGCCACCTAGGGGTTTGGCCCCGTCGTCGGCTGGACCTAAGCGAAGCTTTAAGTAATTTCCTGTTTAGGTCTAGTATCCCCTTGTCCCCGAGCGTCCTGTGAAGGCGGGGGCGTGTTGAGGAGCGACCATAGGAAACCGACCTGGAACATGGTTGGTTACAGGGTCCTTTTGTGCCTGGGTTCGGAGCCCGAGGTCTTTTTAGTGCCTGGGTTTGGAGCCGAGGTCTTTTTAGTGCCTGGGTTCGGAGCCCGAGGTCTTTGGTGCCCCGGGGTTAGGCCCGAGGTCTTTTTATGCATTACACGGTGTACCGACATGAGTAATTTTGCAACATAATTTTTCCAATTTTATTAAAAACAAAAATTTATTGCTATTGCTCAATTAGAGCTACAAAAAGAAATTTCTCTACCAGTACTAAATTCCCGTGGTTCAAGGCTACTGATAATACTTACGGAGGTGTTGCACGTTCCAAGGATGAGAGAGATCATGCCCATCCATACTTTGTAGCCAGTAGGTTCCCGGTCGGTTGACCCGGGTCACCTTGTACGGGCCTTCCCAGTTTGCCCCCAATTTTCTGTGGCTCGGGATTCGGGTAGACTGGTTCACCGCCTTGAGGACGAGGTCTCCAACTTGAAAACTGCGGTGCTTCACCTTGCTGTTGTAGTATCGATAAACCCGTTGCTTCTAGGCCGCCACCTTTAGGTAGGCTTGGTCTCTCCTTTTCTCCACCAGATCTAGTGCTGACCGGAGGGCTTCTTCATTATCCGGCGTATTGAAGTTGGCCACCTGATACGTAGGTAACCCGAGCTCTGTGGGGACCACTGCTTCAAATTCGTAGGTTAAAGAGAATGGTGCTTCACCTGTTGCCGCTCGAAGTGTAGTGCGGTAGGCCCACAGGAGGGTCGGTAGTTCCTCAGCCCACAGCCCTTTGGCGCCCTCAAGCCTTGTCTTGATTGACTGCAAGATTGTTCGGTTGGTTACTTCGGCTTGACCGTTGGCCTGTGGGTGCTCGGGAGAGGAGTAATGATTTTGTATCCCGTAGCTCGAGCAAAGTTGCCTGAATATAGGGGTGTCAAACTGCCTGCTGTTGTCGCTGACCAGGACCCGGGGAATGCCGAACCTGCTAAGAATATTCCTTTCTATGAAGCTCTCCATTTTTTGCTCGGTTATGGTTGCCAAGGGCTCAGCCTCTACCCACTTGGTGAATTAGTCAACAGCGATGACGACGAACTCGACCTTTCCTTTTCCCATTGGCAGAGGACCGATGATGTCGATTCCCCACTAGACGAACGACCAGGGGCTGTGGATTGGAGTCTGGAGCTCTCCCGGTCGGTTGATCATGGGAGAGTATCTATGACACTTATCACATCCTCTGACGTACTCCTGGGAATCCCGGGCCATGGTTGGCCAGTAGTAGCCTTGTAGTAAGGCCTTTCTGGAGAGTGCCCGGCCTCCAATGTAGTTCCTGCACACCCCTTCATAGATTTCAAATAGTATAGCTTGGACTTGTGCAGGATGAACACAGCGCAGGTACGGGATAGTGAACCCACTCTTGTAAAGAATACCATCAACAAGATGGTATCGGGCTGACCGATACTTGACCCGGCGGGCTTCTTCTTTGTCGTATGGTAGCATGCCTGTTGTCAAGAATGTCACGAGCGGGTCCATCTAGCTGGGCCCCAGGGTGACCGAATCCACCTCCATGCCTTCTGAGTTGATCACACTTGGCTCGGGTAGATATTGTATCCATATCCTGGGCAAGTCTGACTCAGAAGACGAGGCGAGGCAAACCAACCGGTCAGCCCTGGTATTTTCTTCTCTAGGTATTTGCGCGATGGAGAATCCTCGGAGCTTCTTGGAAACCGCTCGGACAAGGGCCAGGTAGGCTACCATGTTGTCTTCCCGCGCTTCGTACTCTTGGTTAACCTAGTTGACAATGAGCTGGGAATCACTGTATCCCTGGACCTACTGTGCACTCATAAAAATGTCCAATTGTAGTCCGACCAGTAGGGCTTCGTATTCGGCCTCATTGTTTGAGGCGCGGAACCCAAATCTCAACGCATATTCGAGCTGGATGCCGTCGGGGGTAGTTAAGATGACTCCTGCCCGACTGCCTTGCTGATTAGATGAACCGTCCACGTGCATTACCTAAATAAGGATCTCAAAGTGTAACCCGGGCGGTAAGGGTGATGGCTCGGACTCTTCAACCAGGTCCTCTAGATATGTGAATTCAACCAGAAAGTCTACCATGGCTTGTCCCTTGATGGCTATCCGGGTTCGATAGATGACTTCAAACTCTTCCAACTCCAAGGCCTATTTGACGAGCCTCCCGGATATGTCAGGACTGCTGAGGATTCTGCGGAGAGGTTGATCTGTGAGAACCACAATGATATGGGCCTGAAAGTAAGGGCGGAACCTTCGGGCCGAGGTGATAAGGGCGAACGCCAGTTTTTCGATGCGGGAGTATCTGCTCTCTGCGCCCTGTAATGCCCGGCTGGTGTAGTACACTGGGAACTGTAGCCCGTACTCTTCCCGAATAAGTGATGAGCTAACTGTGGAGGGTGACACTGCCAAGTACAAAAATAATTCCTCCCTCGGTACGGGTGTTGAGAGTAGAGGAGGGGAAGCCAGGTACTTCTTGAGTTCCTGGAACGCCTCTTCACACTTTTCTGACCACTGGAACACCTTGCGGAGGATTTTGAAGAATGGCAAGCACCAGTCGGTAGCTCGAGAGACAAATCTGTTTAACGCGGCCACCCGTCTGGCCAGGCTCTGTACTTCCTTTGTTGATTTGGGTGACCTCATGTTGATGATGGCTTTGATCTTTTCGGGGTTTGCCTCAATTCCCCGTCTGCTGACTAAGTGGCCCAGAAATTTCCCGGACGAGACGCCGAAGGTGCATTTGGCCGGGTTCAACCTCATCCTGAATTTTCTAAAAATGCTGAAGGCCCTGGCCAGATGCTCAAGGTGGTCGGACTCATCCTGGCTTTTGACAAACAGATCATCCACATATACCTCCATAGACTTTCCAATGAGGTCTTTGAACATGTAGTTTACCAGGCGTTGGTAGGTAGCCCCGGCGTTCTTGAGACCGAATGGCATCACCTTGTAACAATACATGCCTTGGTCAGTTATGAAGGCGATCTTCTCTTCATCCCCGGGGTACATGCTGATCTGGTTGTACCCCGAGTAGGCATCCATGAATGAGAGGAGTGAGTGACCTGCCGTCGAGTCCACAAGGAGGTCTATCCTGGGTAGCGGATAGCAGTCCTTGGGGCAAGCTTTGTTGAGGTCGGTAAAATCCACGCACATCCTCCATTTCCCGCTGCTTTTCTTAAAAAGTACCACATTAGCTAGCCAGTCGGGGTACTGGACTTCTTGTATGGAATGGGCTTTGAGGAGCTTCTCGACCTCTTCATTCACTGCCTTCTGTCTCTCTGGGGCCATGCCCCTCCTTTTCTGCTTTACCGACCTGCAATCTGGACTGACATTGAGCCGATGGGACATTACCCGGGGGTCAACCCCGGGCATATCCTCGTGACTCTAAGCAAAAATGTCCTGGTTTTGCCTCAGGAACTGGGTCAGTTTTTCCTTCAGACTGGGATCCAGTAGGGTGCCAATGTTGATTGAGCGGTCTGGGTACTCGGGATTCAGCGCCACGCTTTCCAATTCTTCCATCGGACCTATCACGTCGCTCTGGTCCCGGGGGTCCATCTCTTGAACGTTTAATGTTTCAGTGATTGCCCCCCGGTGTAACTAGCTGACATAGCAACTACGGGCGATAGTCTGATCTCCACGTAAGCATCCGGGTCCTTGAGGAGTTGGGAACTTTACTATTAAGCTGTAGGTGTAGACGACCGCCCTGGCCTTATTGAGTGTTGGCCTCCCGAGAATGACATTGTGGGCCGACGGGGATTCCACGATCACAAAATTGGTCAGGATGGAGGCTTGCTGAGGGTAGGTCCCTATGAGAACTAGAAGCTCGATAGTTTCGAGCGGTAGCGTGCTGGAGCCATTGAACCCAACCAAGGGGGTAGCAACCGGCCAGAGCCGATCCCGGATTCCCGGGCGATCCTGAGTTGATTGAATGCCGATGTGAACATAATGTCGGACGAGCTGCCTGTGTCCACTAGCACTCTCTTGACCATATAGTTTGCTATAGAAAGTGTCACTACTAGCGGGTCATCATGGGGGCAGTGGACGCACTGCAGGTCGTCGGATGTGAATGTAAGAAGAGCGGTTGGGGAAGAGCCGATTGATTGGACCTGCCAGACATCCGCTCGGGATGCCTGAGCATGCCTCTTCCATGCCGACTATGAATCACCCCCGCCTGACGTTCCTCCGGAGATCACGTGGATGTGGCCAAGTGGTGGTGGCTGGTTAGGAGCTCGAGTGTCCTACCGGGGTCGTCTATCTGCAGTGACGAACTCAGCGAGGTGTCCCTGCTCGATCAGCTTCTCTATTGCCATCTTTAAGTTGAAGCAATCCTCCGTTTCGTGGCCGTGATCCCTGTGGTAGCCGTAAAATTTGTCTCGGTTACTCTTACCGGGCGGTGCTCTGAGTTTAGCTGGCTGCTGAAGCAACCTCTGCGCTTCTACGGCAGCCATGACTTCATGTATGGGCTGGGAAAAGGGTGTGAAAGCGATCGGGGGCTGACCTCGGGCATCCTTTTGATCTTGCTTTGGCTTCTTTCCCGAGCCCTTATCGAATCCTTCACGCTTGCACTTGGCCTTTGGGGATTCATCTCCTGCCTGGCCGGCACGATTCGCCTTCAGGAACTCTTCGGTATCAATGTACTTTCTGACCCTCTCCAAGAGCTCCACCAGGGTTGCCGGTCGGTCACGATGGAACGACGTGGGGACCTTGGTGTGTTGAACTCCTGAGCAGAAGGCCATGATTACGGCCGTTTCATTAAGATTGCAAATCTGGAGCCTTTGCAGGTTGAAACGGTCCACATATTCCCTCAGGGACTCCACTTTGTGCTGTCTGACGGTCAGCAGCTGAGTGTCTGGTTGTGACCGGTCGAGCATCCCGACAAACTGGCTGATGAATAGCTTGCTGAGGGCTTTGAAATCATCGACCGTCCGGGGCTTCAAAGCATGGAACCACTGTGCGGCTAGCCCCTTGAGGGTATTGGGGAAGGCCAGGCACAGTAGCTCATCCACCGTGGTGACCAGTGCCATATGAGCCTTGTAAGTGCGGATATGGTCTACCAGACTCCCTGTGTCGTCGTAGGAGCTGAGGTGAGGGGGTTTGAACTTTCGTGGAATAGGAAACCATGTCACCCGAGCGGTATAGGGTGATTCAGTCTCCGTGTTGGTAAGGTCGTGGCCGGACTTACGGTTCAACCTCTCGATTTGCTGCTGCAGTTCCTCGACCTGGGCCTTTACGCCATCCCGCCCGGTCCTCCTCTCGATATCCTAGCGGTAGGTTGGGTCGGATGACGAGGCCTTTTCCTCAAAGTGCGTCAATTTCGAGGATAGGGCCCGGCTCTGGGCCCGGGAAAGCGTGTGCCTAAGATCCCCCCGGCTCCAGGCCGGAGGGTCCTTGGTCGATTCCCGGGCTCTCCGTCCGGACTCCTCCCCTCTGGCCGCGCGCCGCCTGTTGATGACGGTTTTGGCATCTTCCACCCGACGGGGATTGATCCGGGCCCTTCGCCTGGCGCGCCTTGGAGCTCCACTGCGGTCACCGTCCTGGGCATGCTCCCAGTCCGACAGGGGAACCGGCGCAGAATGGGTATGATTCCGAACTCTTGGCCGGTCCCGGTCGGGGGCACTTTTCTCATTCCGGTTCTCGGATTGGGGGCGCTTTTCCTGCAAGGCCAACAACGCGTCAATTTGCTGCTGGGTCTTCTGTTGGCCTTCCAAAAGTCGCGCGAGGGCTGCAGTCACTTGCTCAGAAGTCATGGAGGCGGTCTGCACGAGCTGCAAGTTCTCTTGACCGGTCGGGGCAGTGTTTTTCTTGCCCGTCTTTGGTGGCATGTTGAGAAAGTTTTTGAGGGAAAGTAAGACAAGAACAATTTGTATGTTGTTCAGTCCCTTAACGAGGTGACCTAGGTCCACGGTTGCGTTTGTGCGGTCTCACTAGCATATCACCGGCGGGCCTGGTGAGCCAACAAAGATGGGTGGCACTACCAGTAATACTGGCCGGGTATATGCGTATGGTGGTGCGTTCTCTGTGGTATGCTTGTTAGCTAGAGAATAATACTTGGATTGGAATCCGGATCCCTGTAAACAGGGTAGGTGGGCTCTTTTATAGATGCAAGAGTCCACCCTTACACGGTAAGTTGATTAGATTAGGAAGCCTAATCTAATCACAATAGATTTGCATGATTTTAGGAGAGTTTCCTAAATGGTTTAGGAAACTGTCATATTCCCTTTCGCAGACTTGTAGTCGATTTAGGAAACTGCTGGACAGGTCGGGATGGCGGGATGCCGCGACCTTCACACCCGGTCTGTTGGTGCGAACCGCGCGGTCTGCTTGAGCGCCTTGGGAATGCTTGGTCCCACGGGAGTGCTCCCTTACTGGAATAACCGGCACCTCTGGGTGACGTGGCACTATCTTCATGGCTAGATTATTTTAAACATATAAGAAAGCATTTTCTATATTTAAGAAAATTATGGTTTGACCCCCCAAATAAATATTTTGAATAGAAATTAAATTGAAATAAGCATTTATTAATAGAAAAGAAATACAGGGTGTTACACTCTACCCACCTTAACAGAGATTTCGCCCCGAAATCTGAGCTAACTAGTCCTGAAACAACTCGGGGTATCTAGTCTCATGTCTGACTCTAACTCCCACGACGCTTCACCCTCGTCATGATGTCTCCACTGAACCTTAACCAAAGGAACGTCCCTTCTTCTCAGCCTCTTGATACTCTGGTCAAGAATCCTCACAGGTCTATCCTTATAGACAACATTCTGACTCATCTCAATATCATCAAAATTTACCACATGCGAAGGATCCAGTATGTATTTCCTTAACATAATGACATGGAATACGTTATGAACACCAGACATTTTTGGTGGCAACGCAAGTCGATAAGCCACTTTCCCAACACACTCTAATACCTCAAATGGTCCGATGAAACGAGGTGGCAACTTTCTTCTTTTCTGACCAAAATGTACCACTCCCCGAACAGGTGAAACCTTAAGGAGTACGTGATCTCCGACACTTAACTCCAAATCCTTTCGACGCTGATCCGCATAACTCTTATGCCTACTCTGTGCAGTTTTCATTCTTTCTTTGACCAGTGAAATCTTCTTATTGGTCTCTCTCATCAAATCTGGTCCCAAAAGTTCTGTGTCTCCCACTTCTGCCCAGCACAACGGAGATCGACATGGCCATCCGTACAAGGCTTCGAACGGTGCCATCCCAATACTCGAGTGATAGCTGTTGTTATACGCAAATTCGACCAATGGTAAGTGCGTCTCCCAAGATCCTTCAAAATCGATTGCACAAGCTCTCAGCATATCTTCCATAATCTGATTAACATGCTCGGTCTGTCCATCGGTCTGAGGATAGAAAGTTGTACTCATCTTGAGCGAAGTTCCCATAGCCTTCTGCAAACTCTCCCGAAATCCTGAGGTAAAACGTGCATCGTGGTCCGATACAATAGACACAGATGCACCGTGCAGTCGTACCACTTTCTGGATATACATTCGACTTATCCTTTCTACTGGGTAAGTCATACTATATGCGATGAAATGTGCAAACTTCGTCAGACGATCCATAACTACCCAAATCGCATCATGGTTCTGTTGTGAGCGGGGTAGTCCAACTACGAAATCCATAGTTATGTGTTCCCACTTCCATCCCGGAATAGGTAAGGGTTGCAACAATCCCGAGGGTCTCTGATGTTCGGCCTTCACTTATTGACAAGTCAAACATTTAGACACGAACTCAACTATTTCTCGTTTCATTCCTTTCCACCAGAAGTTCCTCTTTAGATCCTTATACATCTTTGTTCCTCCAAGGTGTACTGTCAATCTCGATTTATGTGCTTCTTCGAGAATATCTTTCCTCAAGTCTCCTGAATCTGGTACACACAATCTGTCTCGACATCTGTACCCTCCATCGGTCCCAACCTTCCATTCTGTAGGGTCCTTTTCTGACATCTTGACGTACCATACTTGAAATTTCTCGTCTTCCTTTTGAGCCTCGATAATTCGACTCACAAGTGTTGGTTGTACCATAAGGCACCCAAAGTGTTGCCCATCACTACTTTCAGAAATTTGCATATCAAATTCTACGATCATCTCTAAAGCCTTCCATTCCCTTACCATTAACGAAGCAATCATTCCTCGAGGTTTTCAACTTAGGGCATCAGCGACTACATTAGCCTTACTAGGGTGGTACTCCAATGTAAAGTCATAGTCCTCAATCAGCTCCATTCATCGGCGTTGCCTCATGTAGTCATGTTCAACTCTTTCTGAGTAAACAAATACTTAAGGCTCTTGTGGTCTGAAAACAAATCAAACTTCTCCCCATAGAGGTAGTGTCTCCAGATCTTAAGTGCAAACACGACGGTTTCCAGTTCCAAATCATGAGTTGGGTAATTCAATTCATTCGACTTCAACTGTCGCGAGCCGTAGGCTATGACCTTTCCATCTTGCATAAGGACACATCCCAATCCTTGATAAGAGGCGTCACTAAAAATAGTGAACTTCTCACCATCCTTGGGTATCGCAAGTAGTGGCGCTGTTGTCAGTCTCTCTTTCAACTCCAAAAAAACGCGTTCATGCTTATCCGCCCGCCCATTCAAACTTCAAATCTTTCTTAGTCAAACCAGTTAACGGGGCTGCTATCCTTGAGAATCCCTCTACAAATCTCCGATAATAACTAGCGAGTCCCAGAAAACTTCTGACTTCGGTAGCATTGGTCGGCCAAGTCCAATTCCTAACTGCATCGGTCTTCGATGAGTCAACCGCGATTCCTTGTTGAGAGATCACATGTCCCAGAAACTTAACTTCTTGAAGCCAGAATTCACACTTGCTAAATTTAGCATACAAGTGGTGATCCTTGAGGGTCTGCATCGTAATCCGTAGATGATGTTCATGCTCTTCCTCTGACTTGGAACAGATCAAAATATTGTCGATGAAGACAATAGGGGCAAAATTTTGACACTATTTTTCGGGAAAAAAATAGTAGTTTTCGAGAGAAAACTAGTAGTTTTGAGAAAAATCTTAACACTTTCACATTAGTCCAAAATCACAGAGGGGTTAAATATAATTAAACCTAGCTAGTAGTTTTTGCAAAATAGAAACTTGCAACTTCGAGTCCTTAATATATTTCACCATTTTTAAATCGATTCTTGCTCAATTAAACAGAAAAAGTACACTTCATTCAAACAACCACAGTGCTGTAAATCATACCACAATTTCGAATAAAGTTAAGTTTTTGGTGAATTAGTTCTACAATGGTGTAACCGTACCACAAACTTAAGTTCTATAGAATAGTAGAACATAAGTTTGTGGAACAATTAAGTTTAGTTGTGATACAAACAAACGGCCAAGGCTTAACCGTTTGGCCACCAAATGAAAATACTTAGAGGTTTGGTAAACAAACTTGGCCGTTTAGCCACCAAGTGACTAAGGCTTGGCCGTTTGGTTACCAGATGTCTCCAACGACAAAGACTTAAATGTTTGGTAACCAAACGACCAAGCCTTAGTTATTAGGCCACCTAATAGCTAATGCTTGGATGTTTGTTTACCAAATGGCTAAGGCGCTTAGTTAGGCCCCCACGTGGCTTTTTAAAAGGAACTTATGAAAATTATTACTAAGTTCTTTGATAATTTTATACAAGTGACACACTACTCCTCAAAAAGACATCATGAAACCAAAAAGCAACCTTGAGCTTTTAAAAGCTTCATTCTAGAGCTTTTAAAAGCTCCCTCCAAAAAAGCCCTAATTTCAATTTTTGCAAAGCTAATAAACTAGTTACCAAATGAATTAACATGAAATTGTGCTTAAAAAAAGGAAAAGCACCATTTGGGGGCCAAACTAAGCCTAAGTGAGTCTCGTTTGGTTAGCTACACCACTGCGAACCTTCCAAAATTGATACCACAACTTAGCCTAGATTTATGCTAAGTTTTGCAACACCACTGTTGATGCTCTTAGGCTTAGTTTGGCCCCCATTTTGGTACTTCTCCTTTTTTAAAGCACAATTTCATGTTAATTCATTTGATAACTAGTTTATGAGCTTTGCAAAAATTGAACTTAGGGCTTTTTTGTAGGTAACTTTTAAAAGCTCCAGAATTGAGCTCTAAAAGCTCAAGGTTGCTTTTTGGTTTCATGATGTCTTTTTGAAGAGCAGTGTGTCACTTGTATAAAATTATCAAATAACTTAGTAAAAAATTTCATAAGCTCCTTTTAAAAAGGGTAAAATTAGACTTCAATCCTTAGCTAAAGTGTCAAAAAGTATAAAGTGGCCGTATTTTTGGCAATTTGTTCCAAAGTCCCTATTATCACTATCAGCAATGCGCGCATGGCCTAGCACTGGCCCAAACATCACAGCCACTCACACTGTGTGAGTGGCTATACTATAGTATTTCTCATTTCCAAAAGTATTTCAAAACTTTAACCCTCCAAAACTTTTGATCTACAACTCCATTTTTTACAAATTTTATACTGTTGGAATCGTGTCGACGAGAGCTACAAAACTAGTGACATTGTTGATATGTTTTGAGCAATTTTTTTTTTTCAATTTGAAGAAATTTTGAAAAAAATAGAGTTTTGTGAAATTTCACAAAACTACTTTTGTGAAATTTCACAAAACAATTTTCACACAGTTACACAAGGCATGTAAGATTTTGATTTTTTTTTTGCTCAAAACATATCAACAATGGGACTTGTTTTGTAGCTCTCGTCGACACAATTTCAACGGTATAAAATTTGAGAAAAACAGAGTTGTATGTCAAAAGTTATAGAGATTTAAAGTTGCAAAATATTTTTTAAATTTAGAATATCATATGGTACAGTGCTCATACCGTATGAGTGGCTGCAAAAGCATGGCGCATGAAAATTGGGTGAGAGTGGGAAAAATGTGGGAAATGTTTGGGTGCATGTC
This sequence comes from Hydrangea macrophylla, assembly GCA_033977485.1. Lineage (NCBI taxonomy): Eukaryota > Viridiplantae > Streptophyta > Magnoliopsida > Cornales > Hydrangeaceae > Hydrangea > Hydrangea macrophylla. The sequence goes on from CM066987.1 coordinate 83,578,865, forward strand.
AATTTTGTCATTTTGACAAAGATCATGGACTTTTGATTAAATGCAGATATTGAAAGTACTTTTTGTTAATTTTTTAGTTGATAAGGGATATATCTCTAACTGTCCTTTTAAAAAGCCACATGGGGGCCAAACTAAGTCTTAGTACTATGGTTAGCCATATTAATGCCTGCTTCTTTTTTGGGTCTTGTCTAATTAATCCAACTATCAAAATATGTTGTCTAAATTGAATGTAGGCACCAAAATGATTTTGGTTAGGCTCGTTTTCACTTTACCCCTGTACTTTGAAAGTGGACACTTAACTCTTATGTGGTTTTCAGATTAGAGTGAATCTGTTAAGATTTCTCTCAAAACTGATGAAAATTCTATAAATTGGCCAAAAATATTTACACTTGACACCCCTTGTGAGGTTAATTTTGGAGTAAACCCCCTATGTTGGGAAAATGCTGTCATTTAATTCAATTATGTGGGGCTAATTTTAAACACTTAGCCCTTTCTGGGGCTAATTTTGGGTTAAGTGCCTATGTGGGGTTAATTTTGACACTTAAACTCTCCCACGTAGGGCTAATTTTAACACTTAATACTCATGTGTGGCTAATTTTAACACTTAGTCCCCATGTGGGGATTTTTTTAGAGAAATTTTAATAGTTTCTCATTAGTCTAAAACCATAGGGGATTAATCATCCAATTTTGAAGTATATGGGGGTAAAGTGAAATAGACCTGACCATAGGGGGTAAAATGTAATTAACCCCTAAATAAAATTTAGCCCTCATGTAAAAACCCTTTTTCACGTTACCTCCTATGATACAAAAGTTGACACTTACCCCCTTGTGGTTTGTGACTAAAATGCAAATCCTAACGGCGTTAACTTTCGCTATAAAGTGACAATTGTACCCTTCATTTTAGTTACAACTAAAGGGGGTTATCTGTGAACTTTTAAGACATATGGTGTGAAGTGTAAACAAACCTAACAAGAGGGGGTAAAGTGCATTTAATCCGTTACAATTAAACCCAAAACCCATTCTCATAGTTCCTTACCATCCATTTCTCTATCTTTAAAAGCTCTGTTTGGTAGTCCACCATACCCAATTCCACTATATACCACCAATCGATCCCGTTTGATAAACCTTCAAGGTGAGGGAAAAATTGAACTTTTTCTTTTTTATATCGAGAGAAATAATAAGCTTACCCTCGACATAAATGGCATATTCTTCATCTGATGCGATAATCCAAATAATTAAAGCTTTTCATTAACCGTAAGTCTATTCCCTCCTGCTTTATGAGGGCGATCTTCTTTGAATTCTCTCCTAGAACTAAACCTCGATAATTTTTCCCCTGAAATAGTAAAAATCTCACACTTGCTCATACAGATCCCCCAATGTCTTCAGATCTGTTGACAGATTGTACAGTTATATATATCTTATTGATACAAGGCAACAAAAACTAGGGACATGAATGAGAGAAGAAAAAGAGGGTTCTAGTAGCTCGATACTTGTTGAACTTGTACATTGTAGAGAATTCTAAAATGTAGTGGAGATTTTAAATATCTAGATTTTTCTTAGGAGAATTCTAGATGATTATTTAAGATGTCAGATCGAATTGATCCATACCATCCACATTATCTTGGATTTCTTATAAATAGTGGAGGTCTTTAATTGAACAAATCATCCAACAAGTTATAAGCACTCTTGATAGCAATAAAAATTTTCTACCCACTTCTCTCATGTGTTCTCACTTTTTTTTTTCTACTTATCTCATGGGATTTATGGTTAAATTGGTTGTGCTGAGGATCTTTTAAGGGTCTCCAATTGAAGAATTTGTCATTGTGTTGGTCAATATCCTTGAGGGGTGGATTCTATAGATCCTTTGGTGTGTACCAAGAGCGGGTGATAGAAAGCTCTTTTCTTTCCCAAAGGACAATGAACAAAAAAAAATACTCCCATCTGAATATCAAAAACCCAAAAGTAGTTTGGGAAGGCACACACTTTCACAACAGAACACACATAGATCTGTACACAGACAAATAGATCTATGCACAAGCACATAACACTTCAATCATCCAACATTGTTGTCGTCCTCAAGTGAAACCACAAGTCCAAAAAAAGATTTACCTTCTGATTAGTCCAGAAACAACAGACTGATCTATCTGCTATGGCATAAAAAAAATTAATTCCGAAACGATGCACTTCAGTATATGTGTACGTATGTTCTTTTGTCTTGTGCATTTGATGCAACGGGCAACCTTCTACACCAACACATAGCAAGAACATACTGTCTTCACCCATAATAAGAGAAGCAATGCACTTGCCAAAAGTTTCATCTTTGATGAGAATGGACATTGTATATAAACAGTCCCCAGAAGGTGTATGAACATGCACAAATGTAAGGGGACTTTTAACTCTTTAGTATGAGGAGTCGTGATGAAATGTAGGATGAAATCGAAAGAAAAAAAAAAAAAAAACCTTCTTCCAAAAAATGAGAATGATTTGGGCCACGAAGGTTTTTTCGTACTGTATCTTGTGGGATAGAAGTTGACCAAACAACCTGATGCAGATCATTACTGAATACGTGTAACCCTAAGTCAAATAAGTTTCCAATGTAAACAAAAAGGCCCACAAGACATGCATTTTGTTTCAAGAGATTACCTTTATTAGAGTAGTGATAATAGAAATGATGGGCTCTACCTTCTCACTTGAGAACCTTACTTTTGATTTATTTCTTCCATAAGAGACAAGATCCCCATTAGAAACTTGCATAATTGATTCCTACATATTTGACAGTTATTTAATGTGAGTTTGCATGGTACTATACCTATTCCAGTGAGAAATAGAAATGATTAAAACTCTATAAACAGTCATTACCTTAATGGTTTCTCTGATTTTTGTACAACAAATGATTCACATATGCTCCTAAAGACAGAAAGGAAAAAAGAAAAAAATACAATAAGGTTCCATCAGTTCATATGCGCATACATGTTACAAAGAATTGTGGAAGGGGGAGAGAGTGAACCTTGCAAATGGTTTAGAAATTGGATACTTAGTTTTCCATGCTACATGTGGCATTAATGATTTATCCAACATAGACTATAGAACACAGTCTAAGAAGCAAGCAACAAAAACTTCCATGTTAAAAACTTCCTAGTTTGGCACTCTAAGTATAAAAACTACATTAGATAGAATAGACCATACTTTTTTTCTTTCAATAAGACAGATTTCCTCAGCAAATTTTTTCTAACATCTTCTTTAATACCATGAACTCTGTGTGTATGTGTGGGGGTGGGGAGGAGATGAACTTGAAGTCTTGGTCAAAGGTATATCTTGAGGAGTAGACCAGAGGTATTCAGACCTTCGTAGATTCAAGAACTAGATCCTTGCTAGTAAGACTCTTGCAGTCTCACCACTTCGGTGGTTGGGTCACCCGTGCTTGACCAAACTCAAGTTATTTGTTCTTAGTTTAAGCCGTATTTCTAGTTTAGATTGTGAGGCTTGTCAATTTGGCAATCATCACCGTAGTTCATTTCCTAATAGTTCTTTTGATCGTTAGTCTGAGTCATTTGCTGTAGTCCACATAGATATTTGGGAACCTTTCCAATTTTGTAGTTTGAATGATTTTAAATATTATGTTATATTTTTGGATAATTACTGTAGACATCCCATTTTGCCCAACCCATTTTCAGAAAAACTGAAAAAAGAAAAAAAAATTATTTTCAAAAATGCAAATGATTTACAAAGGTCAAAACCATAATTTTTGCAGAAGCTTGTACTCATTGAAAAAAATCATGATGTTTCATCTCAGAATTTGGGAGATTATTGGGTCACCTAAATCATTATTTTTTTGGGTCACCAGAGGACATCCCAAAACCATTTCAAAATAAAGTGCTCATCAACACGAGCCTGTCACTTTTTGAATCATCTCAAACGGACATCGAATGCAAAAGATATTGCAAGTCAAATTTTAGGGTCCAACAGTATGTACTATACATTTGACCACATTGAATCAAATCTCCAAATCTCCTACACTACCACACGCAAACATTTTTGTTCCCGAGGAAAATCAATCCCCTAAATTCACTGTTTCTCTTACATCCCCCACACTAGTGAAGCACAAGCCCAAGTCAAGTGATATACCCATACTCATACTCAATCTAGGGGATGCGATGTGTGCTTTTCCTGAAATTCCTCTTACCCATCAAATCCCCATTCAAGCATCCTATCCCACTTGATAATTGGTATTGTTCATGTAAGCACATCCGAGGCAGTTTAAAAAAAAAACTCACCATCTCCCTCACTGAAATTTGTCTGAAGGACCACAATCAGATTCTCTCTCTCTCTCTCTCTCTCTCTCTAAGAGATTAGCTTTCCAACTCTCTCTTACCATCATCATCTCCATCAACTACCGACATCAGCGTACACCACCATTGAATCATCCATCTTCCTCTATCAATCACAACCACCACCTCTGCTAATCGGCCAACATTAAGCCAGAACGCCATCGTCGCTAGCCACCATCCTCCGGCATCATCACCACCAAGCCAGTCGCCGGTTGTCGGTCACCCTCATCATCTCCGTCCACTACTCAACTACCACTATGGGTATGACCCATTTTAGGTATTACTCTCTTTCTCTCTACGGACCTCTCCTTTCCTAAGTGTTTTCTCCCCCTCAGTACATACATGTACATAGGCTTATACATATACATATACTTATTTCGGGACACTCTTTTTGGGTTGTTGATTTGAAAAAACAAAAACAAATATATGGCTTTTTTTATCAGTCACGTGTGTGTGTGTGTGTGCAATATACTACATATATACAAATATATATATATATACATGCATATATGTGTGTGTAGATTAGGGTCTCAGTTCCCACTCCACCCTAGTGTTTCAATTTAAAGAAAACAAAGAAAAGAAGCAAATAAAAAAGAAAGGCAAACGCCACATGCAGATTGTTTATTTACATGCATATTCTATACATATATATATACATAATGCATGTATATACACATGCACATGCTCACGACTTTTGCATCCTAGAGCATACCTGCATCGCATCTCAGTCTATCGCCAAACTTGTCTTTAAGGAGGCCGAAGGGGTGCCATGGGTCCAACTAGATCTTGGTGTTTGTGCTACCTGAAGCTCTACGGTCTGAGGGGCGTCTCATGCATGCACTTTCAGACCACCTGAGACTGAATAATAATCTTTTTCCATTCTGGCTCACTATTACAATATCAAGATAGCCCTTTTGCTTTATATTCAGTTATTTAGTATGATAGGAATAGTAATAGTTAAACAGGCTAATAAAGTACATATGGTAGATTAGGAACAAGTTAAGTAATACAGACGTAGGCTACACGCCTTCAACATTCCATCGTTACAATGTGTTCAGGCAAGCCCATGCAGATTTAGCTCGCCTGCAGTCGTGTTTCCATTACTGCACAGAAATTCCTGATGACGATGCAAAATTTATCTGCTTATTCCAATGAAGCCTTTCCAGGGCAGCATTAGACTGGCTTACAAACATCCTGGCCGAATCAATTCAAACATTCGTTGAGTTTGGTAAGTAATCGCATTGCAAATCTTACTAGATAGCATAGGGAGTCAGAATAGAATAGAGGTCTCACTACAAGCTTTTAGTCTTAATCGCATTTTAGATCTGTTTCACTTTGTTCCATATAGTGAAGTAGATTCTAATTCCGGTGAAGAGAACAGTGAAACTCCGATAGCTACAGGCCTTAGCCCCAAACTCAAAAGATATCCCAAACTATTCTCTTCCTACCCCTACCAGCGAAGCTTCTTTTGATATGGAGCTTTCCCTGAATTCTCTTGAGGTCGAGGTTGAGGCCACAAATGGAAGTAACCGATGCTTTGGTAATTTAGTTGACTCCTTGCTGCCAGTCCATGACTGGTTGCCCACCCATTTTGTTTACTGTGTTGATTAAAAAAAAGGAAGCATGAAATCCAAAGGAAAAAAGCAAGTGTAAAAAAAAAAAAAGGGAAAATAACAGCAACTTATACAAATACATATACATACTTTTTTTGTTTGTGTGTTTTGATTGAAATCGGGGGTTATGCAGGGAGTTGAAAAAGAGTCAAAGAAAAATTATGGTGTATATATAAGCATACATACATATGTACACACATAGCATGGTTATTCAGTTTAATAAGTTCTCTGATCATTGTTAGTCAAAAATAAAAGAAAACTATTAAAAATACAAAAAGAAAAGAGATTCTTCAATTAAAAATATCAGTGGCCAGCTCTGGTAGCAAATTTCCAGTCGTCCATGTAAGTCTGTTTATCCCATCACACTTTCAAAAAATCACTTGGGAATTAAGTCCCACTCTCTTCAAAATCATGATTTTTTTTCAAAATATGTCCCATCTTTGTCTATGGGTGCCAACCCTTACTTTCGGTTACTTTTTCACTCACTAGGTACCGACCCGTACTTCTAGTAAAAATTTTCATTCACTTGGCACCGACCCTTACTTCTGGCATTTTTTCAAACATCATTGGGCACCGACCCTTACTTCCGGCACATAAAAACAAAAAGACAAAAAAAATCAAGAAAACATAAAAATACAAAAGCATTTCCCTCACTTACCCCGAATGGGCCTATTCCATCAAGTTAATCCATAGCTTGATGACAGAATGTTCGGGCACAGTACTCATCGCACGGTCGATCTACCCTGACTTTTTACTCAAAACCCAAGACTCTTTTCAAGGTTAAAGTCTAGGACTATACCGTACAGGTTAAAGTTCCTAGCTATACCGACTTTACTTAAAACACTATTTTACACACTCACGGTCTAGATCGACTAAAACACTCACACGTATACAAAGCACAGAACTACGTACGGCCTGATTCTCATAACGAGATACGTAGGCAACCCTTACTTGGGCACGACCATAACTATTATCTTTCGCACATCTCGTGTCGAGATACGTGTGTGACCACTATTAGGGATACAACCATTCATCTCTAAACATATCTTGAGTCGAGATACGTAATTGACAACTACGTGTCACGAATGCCTGAGTCTGTTTCTTATACGTTTTCATATCTTTCACTCATCTAGACTCGAGATACGTATATCAGCAACCGCGTGTCACTGATGCTCAAATTTAATTTCTTGTATCTATATTTTATAACTTCTTACTTACGCCCCACTAATATAAAAGTCACTAAAATCAGCAACTGTGTGTCATGGATGATCGAAGGTGCCTAACACATTTCCTCGACATAATCGAGTCCCCGAACCCAGGCATAGGTGTCTATAAGGCCAGTAAAACTTTGGTTTCGTATGACTATCAAGAGTCATACTTTTAAAGAACTTACTTTTCTCAAAACGATTTTCAAAAGGCATAGATGATCGTGTCAATTGTCTTTGCAGGGATCCTAACTCTTAGTAACGTTAGGTGGCGACTCTAAAACTTTTACTGGCCTTATAGACACCCCAATTTTGACCAAATGTCGAATTAAGGATAGTTCTACCTCCAGATCCGATGATGATAATGTCCGACTAATCTAGTATTTCCAAAGTGATTCAAGCTCTTCAAAAGACTCCTCAACTCGAAAAAAAAGGAAAAGGAAGAAAGAAAGAAGAAAGGACAAGGGAAGTAGAAAGTATGATATATGGCAGAATCTGCGGCAGTTACGGGTTGCCGGTGCGGCACTCTCTAATTGCTGGATCGACAGTCAGTGAGAGCCGCAAAGGCAGTCACTGAATGCCATCAAAACTTTCAAACATCGCAAAATTTAAAAAAATGGTAGTCCCTGGAGTTGTCCGTAGCATTCACTGAATGCCGGTGCGGCAATCAATGAATGCCACAACGGCATTTATAGAGTGTTGTTGTGGCATATAAATGCCGTCGCGGCACTCAGTGAGTGCCACTTCCATTTTCAGTACGTTTTCCAGCATACATTTGAATATAGTACGTTTTGTACCATCAAAAGGACGTACAGGATTAGAGTTTTTACTATGAAAAATACTAAAATACCCTTCTAAAAATTGGTGAATATCCCATTGCAAAGGAGGGGATGAAGTCTTGAATCTCTAACCTTATCTTGACTCTCCCTTTGCCTTAAACCTCTAGAAAATTTTCTAAACATACTTAAAAGTCACCTTTATAAGTGTTTAAAAGAAGAAGTTGTGTGTGAGTTAGAGTTGAAGAGCTTGATTAACTTGTGGAGGTCTTCCAAAATCACAAGTTGAGGATATTTGGAGGTAGACTCTAGACTAATTAGTCTTTAAATTTATGTTAATTTGGATAATATTTGAACCTTGAGTCACTTCCTTTTATTTCATTCATCTCTTGGGATTTATGAGACCTTCAATGTCTTACTCAAATCCCTTGACTTGAAATCCTTTAGCCTTCTTGTAAGTTCATGACTTACAAGGGGATTAAAGTTGATACTTAGTATGTTTAGTTAATGAATCCAAGTCTATCACCATGGTTTGGGTTTATTATTCTTGAGATTTCATGAAGTTTCTCCATATTTCGTTGAAATCTACAAGTATAAGTTGCCAAACGTAATGGCTTGGTAGTTGAAGTTAGCAAGTAAAAGATAAACTTGACAAATGTGCAGTAGGTTCACCAACCACTTTTGATCAAATATTTTTAGTTAAATAATGGACCGTTGAAATTGAATGAAACCAATTGGAAAATGTCAACAACACAAAGTTTTACCACTGTAATTTTTGTTTTAATAAGATTTCATGTTTAAGATGGTTTGGTCGTGGGTTTTGTGAAACAACTATAATCTGTCCAGAGTTTCAACACTGTAACACCTTTTTGAAATGAATAAATCAGAGCCTTAATCAAGCATCCTTGACCACAAATAATTTTTTCTATGAATTTTAATGTGTTAATGAGATCCCCTAAAAAGGCTAGTGCCTTTTAGATTTTTCTACTATTTTTAGAAAATCATACAAGAACTCTGGACAGAGATTTGTGAAGTTCTGAGTGACGTCTAGTGTTTGTCCAATTCTCAGAGATTGAACCGTTGATCTTCAATTTTTCTTTTTGGTTGGAAACTAGACTCACAGGGGCATCTTGTGTCTAAAATTCATTGACATCAAACCATGGGAACTATGCTTTTTCAATTTTTGAAGCCTTGATTTGTACTCTGTAATTTTCAGAATTTTTAGACAGATTTGATAAATCTTTTAAATAATGACTCAAATGACTTTTCTATGACCTAAGACTTAAGCCATGCTTCAAAAATGATTAGTTAAAACCTAAGCCCAAAGGTCAAATGGTCCAAATCAAGGAATAATCCCTAACATATCTTTATTCATTCACATCCATGTATCTATATGCATTCATCCATGTAGATTTATACTTGTGATTAGAATTTGTTTAAGATTTAATGTTATATCTTATCTCAAGCATGTGGACTAACCCTTTGTTTTGTAGCGCTATTAAGGTATGATTTCTCAAACTCCTCTTTAGTCTATTTAATTTCCTGACTTATTGATTTTTCGACTCCTTGTACAACACCTTAGATTTAGGATTTGCCTTATGTGTATATTCGTGATTAGAGACCATTTCTTAAGTTTTATTTTCTTTTTGTATGCATTGTACGTTTAATACTCGCGGCCGGATCTTGGGTAAGTTCTCTTGTTCCCTATTGCATATCATATTGCTTGCTAATCAACTTACTTGGTTTTGAATGATATTTTACCATTGGCAATTTCGCACCCTTTTGACATGCTTGTGTTATGTATACTTATATATGTATTAGTTGAGGGCATGCTTAGATTAATAATTCGATTAAAAAGATGTTGAGTAGAGGCCTATCGCGAGATAGGATGAGAAAGGGTGTTTTAGTCCGTCGGGCTCCTTCCTCTCTCATTCCATAATCCCCGGTTAATCTCTGGGTTCCTAAAAGATCAGTTTGCTTTAGAATGGTTTCTTAATTTTCCTTTTAAAAATTAAGTGGCGACTCGTATTTGTGTTTTGAATATGAAAAAGATTTTAAAAAAAGATGTGGGTAATAAAAATACGATATCCACAGGTCCTACTACCACTTTCACGTACTTTTACCCACTATCTTCTTCACACTTCTCGACATAAACCGTCGCGATCCTCGAAGTGACCGCCGGAGCGGGTGCGACAACTAGCGACTCTGCTGGGGAGTTACTTAAGAGGACTCGGCCTGTCACTTTGGTGGTTTTCAAACTAATGGGGCATTTGTTTTACTAACTACTTTGTACTTCTATAATTCTTTTGTAGGTAACAAAACTTGTTTGTACAAGTACCTGCAACTAAGAAAAGAAACTGCGAGGCCAATGCCAACGAAACTGCAAGGCCAATGCCATACTTTACTATCATACACACTACACACTAGCATTGGGCATGACATATCCCAGTTCTCGAATAACCCTTATGATTAGATAGGAGGATTAGTGAGAGGCATGGCCATTGCAGTAGTACCATCGGTACCAGCACCGAAATTTCCTTCACTAGAACCACCAACCTGAGAAGGTGCTACAGCATCAGAGGTTTAAAGGTTCGAGAACCAGACCTAACTAAGTCTACATTAGACGTCAACCTCCCCACATAGTCACATTATGTACGCATGCATTCAAAACAAATAAAGGGGGCCAATAGGCTACCCGATTCTTTTCTATATTCCCCTGCACCTACACATAGATCAGGGGATGAAAACTTTTCAAAATCAATAAACAGCGTCGACAGGCTGCCCGATTCTTCTCTACATCTCCCTGTACTTTTTACAATACCAGGGGTGGATGAAACGTTTCCAAATTGATAAACGGCGCGAACAGGTTGCTCGATACTTCTCTATATCTCCTTGTACTTTTTACAAAACCAGGGGGTGGACGAATCATTTTAAATTCAATAAAATGGTGCCAGAAAGCTGACTGACTCTGATCTATCTTCCTCTTATATAAACTAGGAATGGATAAACTTTTTCAAACTTACAAACGGCGTCAAAAGGCTAACCGTTCTTACTTATCCCCTCCATACATTTTAACAAGGATTGATCCACTTTTTCAAAACTTCGTAATGGCATCGAAAGGCTACCCATTCTTACTTATCTTCTCCTTACATTTTAACGGGGATGGATAAACTTTTTTCAAAACTTCATAATGGCGCCAAAAGGCTACCTATTCTTACTTATCCTCTCCTTACATTTAAAAAGGATGGACACACTTTTTCAAAACTTCATAATGGCGTCAAAAGGCTGTCCATTTTTCACTTGTCCTCCTCCTTGCGTTTTACTAGGATGGATACAAATTTTTCAAAATCAATAAACGGTGCCTAAAGGCTGCCTAATACTTCACTATCTTTCCCTTGTACTTGTATATAGTCCAGGGGTGGATAAACTTTTTCAAACTCATAAACGGCATCTGTAGGTGCCAAACTTTTCTAAACTCATTCGTACTTTTGAAAACACAAATAAAAGTCCCCAAGGATGAAATCACTTTTCAAAACGTCTAGTGACGCCGAAAGGCTATCCATACTCATCTCGTACTTTAGGGAACATCGATGCCCACATTATACTAGGGTAGTACTCTACCACCTCTAACGAGTCATTGGGAAAAGAATCCACGTTTCTTTTCTTTGAAGCGGCTTACTAACTTTACATCTACCTCTACTTCGTCTGACCTCCACTGTAGGTACACTTTTGATAGAAGTCTACATGGGAAGCTTCTACATGCTCAGCTTATATTTGACATCACCGACTTCTCCACGGTTCGAGAAAGTCCAAATGGACGACAAGTCCAAATAGCTCTGACTTCCAAATCTGAACATGTCCAAGCATCAAACCTGAGCAGGGCTAGATGACATAATCTGAGAAGATCAAATCCGAGTAGTACCAGCGCATTCACGCTTGTTCTAATCCTCCCATCACCAAACCAAAAGGCCTACTTCTACCCATATTCATCCACAAGCTCTAACCATGTCCAAGACGATTCTCGTAAAGGATCGATGCTCAGCCCACTGTCTTCAAACATTGCTCCTCATCATACACCACACAGGGGTAGTTTCTCCATACTATTGAAATTTATGCTTTGTCTACTTTGCATAAGTACATACTTTCAAAAAATAAAACAAAATTCATTCTTTGCATCATTCAATAATTGTCATCTTGCTATCATTCTTTAAATCTCATGATTTGATGGATATGATTGTCTTACTACTTATTGAATACAAATTACAATGCCATATAATGATTTGATGGATATGACTATCTTACTACTTATGGATATCTACTTGCTAGCACACTTGAGCCATATAATGATTTCTTTTCAAGTTTAAACCCCTAAGCATCACCCCTATATTGGGGCAATGCCAAAAGGAAAAAGAAAGAGAAAACAAACAAAAATAGAACTCAATGAATGCAAAGTTGGAGCAAATCCACAAAAGATACGATCCAACTCAGATACATACTTCAAAATGGGGCAATTGTCCCCAGTACATACTTTACTCAGCAATAACGTAACCTACACTAGATTGGAACGAATACGAAAAACACAAACAAAAAAAGAGCAAATCAAAAGAAGAAAAGACAGGGCATAAGGTGATCTCAGGAATCTCAACCGATTTTTTAAAACATACTTTGAGCCTTCACGCGATCCTTTCATTTCTCAGTCTAGGACCCTATCCTACATTATAACCCGATAAAGTCCACTTTGATTGACACAAGCCTTGTTGGGTTCACTAAATCACATACTTACATCATTCCAATGACAAGGGGTGCCACGTGCTTTCAAATAACAAGATACACTCAAGCACAATGATCACATAATCAGATACGGTGAAAACCCGTGAGGGCGCCGAAGGTAAAAATAGGAGAGCCCGAGAAAAATCAAATACTAAAGGGCGCCGAAGGTAAAAATAGTCGAATACTTTGTCTCCTAGTACTCCACAGGCTGATAAGACAGTCAATATCCACTAACTTATGAATATTCTGTCACAGATGATAGATTCATGCATCATACTCTTGTAAATACGTATATTTAGCGTGACATGACATTCAAAAAACACATTTTCAGCACAACATGCAATGCATACTTTCTATAGCAGGGATAACTAGTTTCGATACTCCTCTCAAATAACCCAAAAGGTTGCCACTAACTGAGACACGATATCAACCCTTGCTCAGACTTACCAACTTCACACTAATCCATCTACTCAGATCCACATATCAAATCAGTCTTCTCCTCGGTAGATTGCCAAGAAATTTATCCCTCGCTCAGGACTAACCGTTCATGTTTGAATTAGGATCAAGCGTGAGACTCCAAGCGGCAGCCTATCTGCTTTTTACATCTTCAAGCTCAGAAGTGAGTCCGTCAAGAGGCATCATGTTCACAATCTCACTATTGGGAATGAGTCTATCAAGTGGCATCCCATTCACATCTTCAAGCTCAGGAGTGAGTCCGTCAAGAGGTATCATGTTCACAATCTTACTATTGGGAATGAGTTCATCAAGTGGCATCCCGTTCACATCTTCAAGCTTAGGAGTGAGTCCGTCAAGAGGCATCCTATTCACAATCTCACTATTGAGAACGAGTCCATCAAGTGTCATCCCGTTAACATCTTCAAGCTCAGGAGTGAGTCTGTCAAGAGGCATCCTGTTCACAATCTCACTACCAAGAATGAGTCATTCAAGAGGCATCCTGTTCATAATCTCACTATCAAGAATAAGTCTGTCAAGATGCATCGTGTTTAGAATCTCACTATCAAGAATGAGTCCGTTAAGAGGCATCCCATCCACGTCTCACCATTAGGAGCAAATCCGTTAAGTGGCATCTTGTTCATATCTTCGAGCTATTAGGAGTGAATCCGTCAAGTGGTATCCTGTTCGTATCTTTAATCACTGGGAGTGAGTCCATCAAGAGGCATCCCATCCATGTTTCCAAGCTCAAGAGTGAGTTCGTCAAGATGTATCCTACTCATATCTCCAACCGTCAGGTGTAAGTCTGTCAAGTTGCTTCCAGTTCATATCACCATCTTGTTGGAAAAACAGGTTTAAATGGAAAGTTTAAACGCGCAGCGGAAAAATCAAGTTATGAAACTTTATTGGCATGCCCGGATCTACTACTCGTCAATTCTACAGATGCGCACAAGAGGGGACACGAGTTATACCTTAATGTCTTGAACCCAATTCTGATCTTCAACTTCCAGCAGCCTCCACTAGATGATCTTCACCCTTATGACTCCTGCGGATGCCTGCCAGAAAGACTAGGGTTGGTGGGAACCCTAATGGAGAGGATAGAGAAGGTTTTGGGACTCCAAAACAGTTTCTGCAGCTTCTGACGTTCAAAACGACGAACAACCTTTTCCAGAACGCAACTGCCCTATTTATAGATTCCCAGAACCGACCTAGACTTCGAGCGATCAAAGTGCATTCGATCGATCGAACATTCGATCGATCGAACCATCTTCGATCGATCGAACCTACAGACTTCAATCGATCGAGATATCTTCGATCGATCGAACCTGTCTGGACATCATCCTCAAGCATCTTTCCAAGCATCCTGGCGGAGCTAAGAGTGGGACCTCCTAGGCTCTTTATTGTTGGCTCAGACCAGTTTATTAATTACCATGACCAAACTCTTTGATCAGCAAACTAACCAACTGGTCAGTTAACGTTTACTCCACTATAAAACGATAACTGAACTCCAACGCAAAAGAACATATCCGAAGCGATAACTAGACTTGTATGTTGTACTAATGTCCCTCTACCGTCAGCATTCGTAATCATATTCAGGTAGTCGGATAACTGTTACTGTCAACCTGAATCATGATTACTTCTTGTATTCCTTGAGTCCCATTCACTACTCATGATTACCAAACATGTTGATAACTCTTATCAACAAGACTGCAGTACTCAGTAATCAACATGGTGACATTCTCAAGGGAATGCTTACTCTGAAACAGAGGGTAGATTCTATCTTGACAATATATGTTCACAACCCTATGAATATGACATACCCAAGATACCCAGGTGTTGATCTTTTATAGACCTCACTGATTGGTAAGTCAAAGCAGCCATATCCACAGTCTGTGTTCATAATCGTCTCAAGATTGAGAACACATACCTTATACAAGTTATGAGTTCCTATTGACTGTTGACAGCATTGAGCGTCAATAGGAAACTCAGGTCCGTCAATGCACTATAAGCACTAGCATATTAACCAAGAGTCACACTCTAGTGATTGAGATTTATCACTCCATCCAATGGTAGTTAATGATGCTACAGTGTATACCTGATGAGATATCCAGTCTCATCATCCACTGTGACAAGCTTTAAGTATCAAAGAATAGTAATTCGTATCTCATTGTATGTATCTCATACACACACGAAATACTTACTATGATACTTATGGATTAAACAATCATCTCATGAAAGAAACATACATAATGAAATGTAAAGCTGATATCCATATATTAAAAAGTCAATGTCTAATACATAAAGAAATGGTTTCAGGGCACAAACCCAACAATTCCCACTTGCACTCATAACCATTCAGAACTACATCTAAGACCTAGACTATCTAGATGACGATCAAAGACCTTCTGTGGTAAGGCCTTTGTAAACGGATCAGCAAGATTGTCAGCGGTGGCAATCTTGGTGACAGTCACATCTCCACGTTGAACTATATCTCGGATTAGGTGATATTTCCGCTCTACGTGCTTTCCCTTTCCGTGGTTCCTTGGCTCCTTGGACTGAGCCACTGCCCCACTATTATCACAATAAAGCGTAATAGGCGACAGCGACGCTGGTACCACCTCGAGTTCCATAAGGAACTTCTTGAGCCAAACAGCTTCCTTTGCGGCTTCACAAGCAGCCACATACTCAGCTTCTGTAGTTGAGTCTGCAATGCATTTCTGCTTAATGCTCCTCCAACTGACAGCACCACCTCCCAAGGTAAAGAGATGACCGGACGTCGACTTCCTCGAATCTTTATCTGACATAAAGTCCGAGTCAGTGTATCCCACTGGAATTAACTCACTACCACCGTACATAAGCATGTAATCTTTAGTTCTTCTCAAGTACTTAAGAATGTGCTTAACGGCTGTCCAGTGCTCTGGACCCGGATTCGACTGATATCTGCTAACCATGCCAACGGCAAAGCAGATATCTGGTCTAGTGCATAACATCGCATACATGAGACTTCCCACTGCAGAAGCATAGGGAACTCCTGTCATGCGATTCCTCTCCTCCTGTGTCTTGGGACACTGGTCCTTGGAGAACGCTAAACCATGCCTGAAAGGTAACAAACCTTTCTTCGAATTATCCATTGAAAACCTAGTTAGCACCTTATCGATATAACCAGCTTGAGATAATCCCATTATCTTTCGCTTGCGATCCCGAAAGAGCTTTATCCCAAGAATATAGCTCGCCTCTCCTAGATCCTTCATATCGAAAGTACTAGCTAGCCAAACCTTGACCGTTGACAATGCCGCTACATCATTTCCAATGAGTAGAATGTCGTCAACGTAAAGCACAAGAAAAGACACCACTTTTCCTTCACTCTTCTTGTATACACAAGGTTCATCCAGATTCTGTATGAAACCAAACGATTTGACCGCTTGGTCAAATCGTATGTTCCAACTTCTGGATGCCTGCTTAAGCCCATAAATGGACTTTTGCAACTTGCATACCAAGTTACCTTTCCGACCAGCTATGAATCCTTCTGGTTGTTGCATATAGATGTCCTCCTCAAGATTGCCATTCAAGAATGCAGTCTTGACGTCCATCTGCCAGATCTCAAAATCTAGGCATGCAGCAACGGATAAGAGTATTCTGATGGACTTGAGCATGGCCACCGGCGAGAAGGTTTCCTCATAGTCAATGCCCTCCCTCTAAGTATAACCTTTCGCAACAAGCCTTGCCTTAAAGGTCTCAACCTTTCCATCAGATCCTCTTTTCCTCTTGTAGACCCACTTACAGCCAATGGGTTTAATATTGGCTGGAAGTTCTACAAGATCCCAGACCTGATTAGAATCCATAGATTCCAATTCAGCCTTCATAGCTTTAACCCAATGAGCTGAATCAACATCAGCCATTGCCTCTTCGTATGTGGTAGGATCAGATTCAAATTCTATGGAGACAGCTTCAAAAACTTCTCCTAAGAACATGTATCTATCAGGCTGGCTGATAATCCTCCCACTACGACGAGGTACTGGTGCGGAAATAGGTGAAGAAGTGGTGTTTTCCTGATTTACATCGTTATAAACTACGGGTTGAACTGAGGGTTCTCCTTCTATCTCTCTAAGATCTATCCTTCCCTTAGGTTTATGGTTCATGATATAGTCATCTTCCAAGAAAGTAGCATTCGTACTAACAAACACTTTCTACTCTCTTGGATCATAAAAATACCATCCATAAGTACCCTTTGGATACCCTACGAAGTAACATACTTCCGATCTAGAATCCAACTTGCTCATCTTTCCTTTCAGCACATGTGCCGGACACCCCCATATCCGGAGATGTTGCAAAGAAGGCTTGCGCCCAATCCACATCTCTCGTGGTGTCCTTGGAACAGATTTGCTTGGTACTAGATTTAGTATGTAAGCAGCGGTTTCCAAAGCATAACCCCAAAGGAATAATGGCAACTCAGAATAACTCATCATCGACCTAGTCATGTCTAAAAGAGTCCGATTCCTTCTCTCCGCTACACCATTTTGCTGAGGCGTACCAGGTGCAGTCAACTGTGACAGAATCCCATTCTGTACGAGGTGATCAATAAATTCATTAGAGAGATACTCGCCACCTCGATCAGATCGAATGGCCTTGATATGTGTGCCCAATTGCTTCTCCACTTCAGCCCTAAACTCTTTGAACTTTTCAAAGGCTTCAGACTTGTGCTGCATTAGGTACACATATCCATACCTAGAGTGGTCATCAGTAAATGTTATGAAATACTCATAACCACCCCTTGCTCTAATATTTATTGGTCCACACACATCAGTATGAACTAATTCCAACAATGCATTGGTTCTATTGCCCTTTGCAGGAAAGGGCCTTTTGGTCATCTTACCCTCTAAACAAGACTCGCAGACTTCTATTGGTTCGAGAACCAAATCGCCTAAGACCCCTTCTTTGACTAGTCTGCCAATCCTATTTAGATTGATATGACCAAGCCTCATATGCCAAAGCCTTGTTGGATTAGTGGAAGATCTCTTTCTTTTAGATGGTACAGTTACCACTGAGTTATTAAGTTCCATACAAGAATCTTTAGAAATATTGGGAGTAATCACATACAAACCATTTGATTTAACACCAGAACATATAAAAGAACTATTTCTTTTAATCACAACTTCAGTTCCAAAATTAAAAGAATAACCATTATTCGATAAATTAGAAACTGAAATTAAATTACGTCTCATTGAAAGGACGTAAAGTACATCTGATAAAATCAAAACTTTATTGTCTAGAAATTCTAAAACTACGACTCCTATAGCAACCGCAGAAACGGTTGCGCTAGAACCTAGAGTAAGTACGATTTCCCCATCACTGCACTTCCTGGTTGATCTGAACCCCTGCAATGAATTACAGATATGGTTAGTCGCACCAGAATCAATGCACCAAGTGTTTGAAGTATCCGTTATAAAACTTACTTCAATCACATGTGATTCAATCATACATTGAACTCTTGTAGCTAAGAATTCTGGACAGTTCCTCTTCCAGTGGCCCTTCTCACCGCATTGGAAACACTTTCCTTTGCCTTGGCCACCAACCTTCCCTTTGCCCTTACCTTTTCCCTTAGATTTTGCAATCTTAGGGACCGGTCCAACACTTGAACCACCAGTGCTAGCCTTCTTCTTCCCTTTCTTTCCTTTCGGCATAGATCGGGAAGAGGAAGCGCTTTTCTCAACGTTTAAAACGCTGCCCCCAGGCTTGATCACCCCTTCCGCTGCCAATAAAGAGCTCATCAATTCGCTCATTGAAAAATCCATTTTATTCATATTATAATTTAGTTTAAATTGAGCGAATGATGGCGACAGCGTATTGAGGATCATATCAACTTGGGTCTGTGCATCGATGTTGGCACCTAGGGTCTCCAGCTCGTTTAAATAACCAATCATTTTCAAAACATGTTCTTTGACTGGAGTCCCTTCCGACATCTTAGCACTCATTATCTTCTGCATAGCTACCTGTCTGGCAGGCCTGCCATGCTCCCCAAACATCTTTTTCAGGGATTCGATAATGTCACTGGCGGAATTGTTCGACTGGTATTGGTGTTGTAACACATTAGCCATAGAAGCCAATATGTAACAACGAGCCATCCCATTCGACTTTTTCCATTTATCGAACTCGCGTCTAGCAGCAGCCGAAGCATTTGCAGCGGGTTCTTCGGGGCATGGGGTGGTGAGGACATATATGTGATCCTCCGCAGTTAACACGATGTCAAGGTTACGTTTCCATTCAGTGTAGTTGTTTCCAGTTAACTTGTTTTGAGTGAGTATGGTGGCAAGTGGACTAAATGCAGATCCAGACATTATGTTTTACTGAAAAATCAAAACAAAATAAATATGGATATCAGAATTTGACAGTTTGAAATAAAAGAATCCTTTTAAAAACTCTTATTTTAAAACAAAGTCGCCGGAATATCGAAACGAAAGAATAAAGCCTCCGTGTGGTGGTCAATGTTCGATCTTTCGATTTATCATAACTTATCCGCTATGCAACTCTTGCAAAACAAGTTATGACTTCCGAACCTATTTGATCTCTAAGTTTCTGAATAATGCCCCGTGTGGGATCCCTTATCCATAGCTTAGCTAGTGTGTACCATTAACTAGGATCCAATCACAACCGTCTCAAGTAGCGCCTCCGTATGGTGGTCACCCTCTAACACGTCTGATTGATCCTATCAAAAGAAGTTCACATCTAGTAACTAATGAGTAATGCACCCTCCGTATGGAATGATCACCCCTGGCGAGGTGACACAGAATGCACCACTCATCTTACAGTGAACCGTTAATGGAAGATCGTGGGTGTAATTAATAAGACCCTCTCCCACTAGATTTAGTAAAAAAGGATTTTGCTTTTTGAGAAAATCTGTTTCTACACACTTCCCATAAACATCTAATGTTTACTAATGTGTTGAAAACGGTTTTTGAATTTTATTTTAGAAAACTTGTTTTGCGTGCATTCAACAATGTATTATACGCCAATCACAAACAAAGCACATAAAATAAAAAACTAAAATGAAATAAAAGACATCCAAACGATGCCTCTATCTCCCATGGCTCTATCTCCATAGAACCTGCTTTTGGTTTGATCGCCTCCAGCTCCATCTTCATGGACAATTCTAATTCTATTACATTGAACCTATGCCTCTTTTGAAGCTTACAATTTATCTAGAAATAGAAATAGCAACAACAAAATAAAAGGCTAGGGAAACCGGTGCGACTTTCCTTTTCGTAGGATTGAAGTCGCAGCGCCCTTTACATATGCCTTAAAAACAAACCAAACTTAAAACAACACACCAATCTAAAACATTCAAACACAAAATTAAATGCTCTTGGCGCCATGGGAGATAGCGACTAACTTTTGCTGCAAAAGGTTAGTTGAACACACATCCACGTATATATATAACAAAATATAACTATTGGAACCCTTAATTGATTCACACAGTATATAAACTCTTTACATACTGAATTAGAACTCAAAACAGCATCTAACTTCTCTGTCATAGTTCGATCGATCGAAGACCGTTCGATCGCTCGAACCTTCGATCGATTGAACACTGTTCAATCGCTTGAACATTCTATTTCACAGAATGATTAAAAATTTTGCAGAATACGTTAAAATTAAACTTTTAATTTCAAAATACTTTTAAAACTGTGAAACAAAGATCCTGACAAAGAGTCTGTCTCGATCGATCGAACTCTGTTCGATCGCTCGAACAACAGAAGGTTTCGATCGATCGAAACCTGTTCGATCGCTCGAGTACAGAGCGTTCGATCGATCGAGACTACTTCGATCGATCGAACCCATCTTGCATCCAATGCAATCACAGATTTGTATACTGCTGCGATAACACTGCAGAAACAGATCTGTGACGATGCAGTTTCGAAAGCAGTTCTAAAATCAACATGCAAATCAAAATAGTGTTCCAAAAAACGCATCTATGGATCCAAACGAGCGTGGCTCTGATACCAATTGTTGGAAAAACAGGTTTAAATGGAAAGTTTAAACGCGCAGCGGAAAAATCAAGTTATGAAACTTTATTGGCATGCCCGGATCTACTACTCGTCAATTCTACAGATGCGCACAAGAGGGGACACGAGTTATACCTTAATGTCTTGAACCCAATTCTGATCTTCAACTTCCAGCAGCCTCCACTAGATGATCTTCACCCTTATGACTCCTGCGGATGCCTGCCAGAAAGACTAGGGTTGGTGGGAACCCTAATGGAGAGGATAGAGAAGGTTTTGGGACTCCAAAACTGTTTCTGCAGCTTCTGACGTTCAAAACGACGAACAACCTTTTCCAGAACGCAACTGCCCTATTTATAGATTCCCAGAACTGACCTAGACTTCGAGCGATCGAAGTGCATTCGATCGATCGAACATTCGATCGATCGAACCATCTTCGATCGATCGAACCTGCAGACTTCAATCGATCGAGATATCTTCGATCGATCGAACCTGTCTGGACATCATCCTCAAGCATCTTTCCAAGCATCCTGGCGGAGCTAAGAGTGGGACCTCCTAGGCTCTTTATTGTTGGCTCAGACCAGTTTATTAATTACCATGACCAAACTCTTTGATCAGCAAACTAACCAACTGGTCAGTTAACGTTTACTCCACTATAAAACGATAACTGAACTCCAACGCAAAAGAACATATCCGAAGCGATAACTAGACTTGTATGTTGTACTAATGTCCCTCTACCGTCAGCATTCGTAATCATATTCAGGTAGTCGGATAACTGTTACTGTCAACCTGAATCATGATTACTTCTTGTATTCCTTGAGTCCCATTCACTACTCATGATTACCAAACATGTTGATAACTCTTATCAACAAGACTGCAGTACTCAGTAATCAACATGGTGACATTCTCAAGGGAATGCTTACTCTGAAACAGAGGGTAGATTCTATCTTGACAATATATGTTCACAACCCTATGAATATGACATACCCAAGATACCCAGGTGTTGATCTTTTATAGACCTCACTGATTGGTAAGTCAAAGCAGCCATATCCAAAGTCTGTGTTCATAATCGTCTCAAGATTGAGAACACATACCTTATACAAGTTATGAGTTCCTATTGACTGTTGACAGCATTGAGCGTCAATAGGAAACTCAGGTCCGTCAATGCACTATAAGCACTAGCATATTAACCAAGAGTCACACTCTAGTGATTGAGATTTATCACTCCATCCAATGGTAGTTAATGATGCTACAGTGTATACCTGATGAGATATCCAGTCTCATCATCCACTGTGACAAGCTTTAAGTATCAAAGAATAGTAATTCGTATCTCATTGTATGTATCTCATACACACACGAAATACTTACTATGATACTTATGGATTAAACAATCATCTCATGAAAGAAACATACATAATGAAATGTAAAGCTGATATCCATATATTAAAAAGTCAATGTCTAATACATAAAGAAATGGTTTGAGGGCACAAACCCAACACATCTATCACCAACAAATCAAGAATCAAGAATGAGACCGTGAAGTGGCGTACTATTCACATCGTCATCAAAAACATCAGGAATAAGGAGTAAGTCTATCAAGAGGCAACCTATACATGTCGTCTATCACTAGAATCAGGAGTAAGCCCGTCAAGAGGCATCCTATTCACATCATCTATCACTAGAATCAATAATAAGTCTGTAAAGTAGCATCCTATTTGCAATCTCACTACTAGGAAATAAGTTCATCAGAGATATATTATTCACCATCTCGATCGCCAAGAAACCAGTCCATCAGTGACATCTGGTTTGCACATCTCAATCCCTAGAAAATGACTCTGTCAGAGACATCCTATTTACATATCTCGATCGCTAGGAGACGAGCCCTTCAGAGATATCCTGTTCAAATATCTCGATCGCCAGGAGACGAATCTGTCAGAGACATCCAGTTTGCATATCCTTGATCATTGGGTATGAGTCTGTCAAGTGGCATCCCGTTCATAGCTTCAACAAACAATAATCAAGTGCGAGACTATCAAGTGGCATCCTAATCATATCGTCATCTACTATCGGGAATCCGGAGTGAGTTTGTCAAGTGGCATCCTATTCACATCATCATCCATCATTTAACATCAGGAGTGAGTTTGTCAAGAGGAGTCATGTTCATATCATCTACTATCAGGTATAAGTCCCTCAAACGGCATCCTACTTACATTGGCATCAAGCAACATGTATCTTTCTTACCCCCACTATATATAGCAATCACGCACATTGCATTTTGCTATCCTTACCTTTCCCTGACGTTCACGCGCACCACATTTTGCCAATCTCATCTCTTACTCTCACAACAATCATGCCCCACGTGGCATTTTGCTCTCTTATTTCATTAGGATCACGCCCCATATGGCATTTCGCCCTTTAGTATCCACAGTAATCATGCCTCACGCGGCATTTTGTTTTCTTATCTCTTACTATCATAGCAATCACGCCCTACGTGGCATTTTGCTTCTCTTATCTCAACTCCAGCAATCATGCCCCAGTTGGTATTTTTCTTCTCTTATCTCAACTCCAGCAATCACGCCTTACATGACATTTTGCTCTCAAATCCCCCCAATAATCATGCCCACATGGCATTTTTCTCTTTTGTATCCTCAGCAGTCACGCGTATCGCATTCTACTGACCTAATCCCCATAGTAATCACCCGTATTGGACTTTGCTATTCTCATCTCTCATCTTCACAACAATCATGTGTATTGCATTTTGCCACTCTATAATTTCATAGCAATCAAGCCCCACGTGGCATTTTGCACTCTTATCTCATAGCAATCAAGCCCCACGTGGCATTTTTCTCTCAAATTCTCACAGTAATTACGCCCCACGTGACATTTTGCTTTCTCATATCCTCAGTAGTCACGCATATCACATTCTGCTGACTTGATCTCCACAGCAATCACCCATATCGTATTTTGTTATTCTCATCTCTCACATTCACGATAATCACATGCATTGCATTTTGCCACACTACATCTTCACAAAAATCATGCCCCACATGGCATTTTGCTCTCTCGTATCCATAGTATTCATACCCTGACGCGGCATTTTTCTTTTCACTATCCTAACATAAAATCCTCTTCATCATTCATGAACTATGCACGGTCTGATTCTCCTGACGGGAGATATGTAGGCAGCTCTACAGCTCCACCATTCCCTGACGTTTTAATATTCTCGGTTAAAGTTTGAGATTACGCAGTTACACAACTCTCGACTACACCATCACTCTTCTTTCATCATCGGGACGAGCTACATCTGACCTGATTCTGTGGATATCGCAGTTTAATCACACTTTTTCAAACTTTTTCAAATTCAAATATGAGTCGCCACTTAATTTTTAAAATAAAATTAAGAAACCGTATTAAAACAAACCGATATTTTGAAAACCAAAGATTTCTAGGTCTGTGGATCATGGAATGAGAGGGGAAGGAGCCTGGTAGACTAAAACAACCCCTCTCATCCTATCTCGTGATAGGCATGTACTCAACATCCTTTTTAATTGAATTATTAATCTAAGCATGCCCTCAATTAATACATATATAAATATAGATTCTACAAGCATGTTGAAAAGGGTATAAGATTGGTAACGATAAAAGGCATACAAAACCACATAGTTCAAATAGCAAGCAAAATGATATGCAAATAAAGAACAAGGAAACTTACCTGGGATCCAGTTACGAAAGAAAACGTGCAATGCATACAAAAATAGAAAACCCTAGACAGAAGAGTCTCTAATTCACATATTATACATAAGGAAAAACCTAGTCTAAGGTGTCACGCATGAAGTCAAAAAAAATCAAGAAATAAAATAAACGAAAGAAAAGTCGAGAAATCGTACTCCATAGTGCTACAAAACAAAGGTTAATCCACATGCATTGAACAAGATACAATATCAAATCCTAAATATTATACCAAACTTCTAGCTTAAATCTATCAAACATGGAGAAAGTTGACACTATCATGAATTCCTTCTAATTTGTTGAAACCAATACATCCCTATAGATATGCAAGTCTCAACTAGGAGTCAGTGTAATGTCCATATAGAGATGGTACAATCTCAGCACGATTAAAAGTAATCCATTGCTAAACTCACCAATTATAAATTATCACAATACAACACAATGCCCTAAATTATAAGAATTCATACACATGTGATGATAATGAATGCATGAACAAGAACAAGCTAAGAATCATTCATTGATTTGGATCATTTAGCCTCTGGTTTTGAGTTCAATTAATCATAATTAAACCGTGGTTTAAGCCATAGGTCATACAAAAGTCATTTGGATCATTATTTACTAAGTTTATCAAATCTTATCACAAAATTCTAGGAATTACAAAGAACAGAGTAGACCAGACTTTCAAAAATAGGAAAAACCTAGGGCTCGCATGGTAACGTTTCCTGTTTTCAGTTTTCAGTTTTTTAAAAACGAAAATCAGTTTTGGTTTTTTTTTTTGAAAAAAAAAAAAACAAAAACTTGTTTGGTAACATTGTTGATTTTTTTTTTTAAAAAAAAAAAAAACAAAAACAGGAAACTCAAAACGACTTTTTGGTGTTTTCATTTTTTACCCAAAATTTGAAAACGTTTTTTAAAAACAAAAAACAAAAACGTTACTAAACGCGTTTTCAATTTTCGTTTTCTAAAAAAGGAAAACAAAAACAGAAAATAGAAAATGACAACGTTACCAAACGAGCCCCTAGCTCCCATGGTTTGCTCTTAATGATTTTTGGACGCAAGTTGCCTCTGTGAGTCTAGTTTATAACCCAAAAAGAAAATCAAAGATCAAACGGTCCAATCTCTGGGAATTGGACCAAGACTAGACATGACTCAGAATTTAACAACTCTCTGTCCAGAGACATTTTGTGATTTTTTATAAATAGTAAACGAATCTGAATTACTTCAATATTTTTAAGAGATCTTATTAATACATTAACCTTCATAGAAAAATTTATTTAAAGTCAAAAATGTTTGATTAAGGCTCTGATCTATTCCAATCAATACTGACTCGCTGTTCTAAATTTTGGAAAGAGAGTGACTAGTTCACAAATCCTAAGGTCAAACCATGTTAACTATGAAATCTCAACAAAACAAAAATTACAGTGATACATCTTCGTGTTATGAACACATTCCAATTGGTCTCATCCAATTCCAATGAACCATGCTTTAATTAAAAATATTTGATCATAGTTGGTTAATGAATTCACTGCACCATTGTTGAATTGGTGTTCATAATTTGAATCAAACTTGATTTATGATTCTAGAGAGAATCTAGATCAAGTATGATTGCGATCACCAAAATAACAATGGAATACAAAAGAGTTTCATGGATTTAGCCTTAGATTAATCCCAATGTAGACCCTATGAGAGGATCTAGAAATGGATTTCAAGGGCTTACTCAATCCTATGAACTCAAGACACTTGAATCTTCTCGAATACAATAATCATCTTATAAAAATCAATTTTATCTAAGTCCAATTGATGATCCAAATCAAATTTCCTTTTTGAAAACTTATTTTACATTAAATTAAGGCTATTATGATCCAAATCAATAACTATGAATGAGGATTCAATCACAATTCAAGTGGTGTGTGAGAAATGAGGTGGAAAGAGACTTTTTGAAAATTGTATAAAAAATCCTAGAATTCTATGAATTGTGATGGAATTTTAGAGTTAATCTAATTGAGATTAGAGAATTACCTCTAAATATCCTTAGGTTTTGTAAGTTCTTGATGAAGATCTTCAACTATCTTCAAGTTCTCCTTCAAAGCTTCTCAAGCTTCCATGGTTTGTTCTCCCAATTCTCACAATATTTACTCTTAATTCTCTCAAATTCTTCAATTTCAAGACCTCTAAGCCTCCCCCTTCGATGGAGGCATACACCTATTTATATAGACCCATTGGGAGAACATATATTTCCTCTTAAAGAAATACATATATATGAACATATACCCAAATTTATTTTCTACCATGTGTATTTTCACACCCAAAATTGCTTTTCCTTTCTTTTCCTTTCTCTAATTTTATCATTCTTGATATTGAGAATCTTTTCGAAGAACCTAAATTGCTTTAAAGATCCTCAAATTCTGTCATACACTATCGTACTCGGTTTTAGAGGTAATCATCTCCTAATTCGACGATCGGTCAAAATTAGGGTGCCTACAGTTTACCCCTCTTTGGCAGAACTTGTGAAGCAATGCATATCACAAGTGAATGTCAAAGCCCATGTGAAGACAAGCCTGTGACCGAACCATTAGATTCAAGTAAAAACAAAGTACGTTACAAAAGCAAACGCATAGTCAGTTAGTGGTGGCCGTGCTCAATGGTGAGCTGCATACATATCCCAACGGCAATCATACCAGGATGTAGTTCGGGTAAGGGACTACCTATAAAAACTCAAGTAGTTATGAAAATGAGTGCACCTATCCAATCGTGATGCACATGCATATGTTATAATGGTTGCCAATGCAATTTCATGCTTCATGCTTTCATGCAATGCCAATGTGACGATTCGAAATCATATTATTTCGATGCTTATAGATGTATTCTAAGCTCTGTGCTTCTAATGCTTGGGTTTTCATTATCCATAACCACCTAGGTCCCCCGGATAAGTGCTTTTCATTATTCATGGCAATCTCAGCAATCTACAGCCCTTCGGCCCCATTGGATAGTGCGATTGACTGGACTGCATGTAGACACCCAATTTTAATCACACTAATAGAATTTAGGATGTACAACTTCTTAGAGGATTCGATGATGAAAAGTACCCCATGGAAGGTACTGGATTCCACACAATCGAAAGATCGAACTTTGGAAATTGACTTCAAGCTCAGAAAAGCCCTTTTCATGCATAAATCCAAGTTTTGTCAAAATCGTCTCTCAGAATTCATATTCACTCAGAGTTATATGAATATAAAGTGTTCTAAACGCAGTATTTTAGATATCCAGAGATTCAATTTTGAAGAAAAGTCCAAAATCGATGCACATTGAAAAGCAATTTTGGAAAAGACATCGTTTGATTTCAAAAAGACGACGAAAGTTTCGGAGGACTTCCGGACTTTAATTAGACTTCAATTTTCATTTCAAAACCTCCTGGAATATTTTTATACTAAAATTCAAACTCGACAGCGTTCCAACGGTACATAAATGGATAATTTCAGACACCAAAAAGCATTTTTACAAAAATCAGGAAAAGCAGTGAACGTAAAATTTGAAACAGGACAAAAGGGCACCCAGGGGAACCCAAATAGTAAATGGTGGGTCCCACATGTGAGGTGGTGGGTCCCCCCTAAGCCACCACCCATAATGTACCCCCTCCATCAAGCTTTTTTGGTTCAGACCCTTCTAGAAGCCTCCCACTACGAGGAAATTGCCTGAAAACTGCGTTTAGACACCGAAATGGCCATTTTAACCCTTTTCTGCTCTCTGAAAGTCCTGTTTTAACCCTGTAACTTAAGAGTTAAGTTTTCAAAACTCTCTACATAGATCCATATGAGATCATCTTTGATACAAAAGTATATATACAAGAGAGTATATACAAATACACATAAGAGAGAAGTACATACAAGTGAATATACATACAAAATACTTTCAATTTAAGAGAGATTTCTAGAGAGATGAAGTGAATTATGAATTAAAAATTCCTAAACTAATCTTAAGATAATTATATTAGAGATTTTGACATCAAATTGCCTCCCTTAACTTCCATGGATGAGTGCTTGAAGAATTTGAAGAACACTTGAAGAAGAAGACTCTTCAATTCAACTTTGGTGATATAATTGAGAATCCTCCAAGAGGTAAACACACAATTCATCTCTAATTCCTACTTTTATATACAGATCTATAAGACTTGGATCTAGCTTAGTTTTATTTTCTTTGTTAGAACACTCATCTTCTTCCTCTTGTGTTCTTCACACACTCACATAGCCAGATCCAAGTCTCTTTTGATTTTTGTTAATAATTCTTAATTAGAGATTGATTTTTCACTTTGATTTTTGATTCGAGGTGAAAAGTGCATGTTCATAGCATATTACATAGTCCTTTATGCATACTTTTATCCCCAATGTCCCTATATTTAGGTGCATTCTAATAACAATGTTCTTTTTATTGTGTTAATGCTAAACCATATGTTTTTGCATTGTTTTATAAGTATTAGGATGTAAATCAATGAAGTGGAGCTAAAGAAAAGTGATTCTGGTGGATAGAACAACGGAAGCAACTGAGAAAACGCCATTTTTGACAATGAAGACTTCAGATTTGGAAGATGTTTCCAGAGATATGAAATGTAGATCTTTGAGTTACGGTCACGTGGCCGTAAACAGAAGGTCAATCCGAGGTCCGAGTAAAAGGTTATGGCCATTCTCCCATCGGTGCGCAGAGCTGTCAAAATCAGAGAAGTTCAAGCGATTGAGGAGAGTTCAATCGATCGAACCTTCGATCGATCGAACTAAGCTCGATCGATCGAACTTTATATTCACCCAAAAGTTGCGTAAACTCTGTAGGAACCCTATATATAAGTCGTTTTGACGCCAGACGAAAAAAGGGACGCTCCAGAACGTAGAAAATAGCAGTTTAGGGTAGTTTTAGGGTTAGATTAGGAGTAGATTAGGTTAGAATCATGTTCTTATTCATCTTTTCCATTGTTATTCTCAAGATTATTGAAGATTCAAGTTTATTACAAGTTATAATCTGATTATTTCCAGGTTTTTCTTCTCCTTTTCTTTGTTTCATTGTTTATTGCTTTAGATGTTAATGATTACTCTAGGTTACTGTTTCTGTACTAGTTTTATTATGTTTTCGTAGTTTAGACGTTGGGAATATGTGTTGAAACATTGATTTCCAGCCTCTTCCATGCAATCTTTAGAAACCTTGGGCTCGATCGATCGAAGGTATTTCGATCGATCGAACCAGAGCCATAGTCAAGCGATCGAAGGCACTTCGATCGATTGAAGGATGATGATGTCCGATCGATCGAGAGCGCTTTGATCGATCGAACATGTTGATTCTTAAGATGATTCTTTTAAGTATTCCATGACTTTCTGTTTTAGAAATCTGTCATCAAATTGTCCCAATAAGCTCAGTTTGTCACAACAGTTTTTAGAACTTAAAGCCTTAAGGCTATTTTCTTTAATGAATTTTGAAAACCACTTTGAATGCTAACACCATTTAGAGTGCAAGTAATTACCATTGTTTTAAACCGTCTTTCATGTATTTTAAATCAAATGTGATGATGTAGTCCAGGTCATGAAAGGGCTATTGATTCTTTATCGTTAGAAAAATACGGAATGCTGAAAAGGAATGAACTCCATCGAACGTTAATGAGTATGCATGGTAGATGGTTAGGATCAATGTGGATTCACGTATTTCTAACACCTTTAGTTTATCTGTTCAATTAGTTATGTTTATTTATGCTTTAGTTTATTATTTAGTTTAAATTAATTAATTAGGATTTGTTAGTAGAACCTCCACTTCTATATTCTTATTTTCTTTTCTTTTGCTTTAGGTTATAACTTAGTAGACCTTCTTCCTATTCCTTCCCTGTGGAATCGACTTGGACTTATCCAGTATTACTTGCACGATCACCTACACTTGGGTGTTGCACAAGAGAGCACAACTATTTAGTCGTGTCAATTTTCAACTTTGATTTCATTTCTATTTTAGTTTAGATCCTGTGGACACGCGGAATCCGTCGTCCACTCCCGGTTTTTCCTGTTTGTTTCCGGGGTTTCGGAATTGATTTTCCTTTGTTTTGAAATTGATTTGAAAGAAAAAAAGAGGTTGATTTCGAAGAAAAGAAGGTCTTTCGAAAACAGATACAGGGTCGCCACTTGGTCTTTAAGGAACCAAGAAACCTAATTTTGACTCACCCAAATGGATAAAGGGCACCGGCCCTTCATAACCAAAGAACTTGGTTTAGGGTTTTGGTACGAAAGAGGAAGGAGCCTTTGTCGCGACTAAAACACCCTCAACTCGCCCCGTCTTTCGACGGGCCTTAATTAGCATCCAAATAATCATCTTTTACTATGTATGGTTCGACAATTAATACTATGATAGTATATTACATCACAAAAGGAAATTTGAAATGGAAAATCAAAAGATAAGATATCATTCATAAAATCTAAGCCAAATAGCATACAATGTAAAGTGAAAAAAAATCACACAAATAAACCTAGGAAAAATCGTCTAATCATGTATCAAGTAATAAAGTTTCCCTAGTCTAAAGGGGACATGAATTGTTCTTGAAACAAAATAATCAAAGAAATCAAAATATGCTTAGCAAGCTAGTATGATGCATGTTAATCTTTGAGGAAAAGAAGACCTCTCAATCCTCGGGACGGATGAGAAAGGAAGATTAGATCGAGGAAAAACATGAACGTATGATCAAGTTCATTCCTTATGATCTTCTTAGATTAGGAGCCATGAAAGCCCCAAATCTTGCATGGATGTAATGTATGATCTTAAAATGTGCAAAGGTTGTAGTGTGTTTGTGTACATGAATTCCTAGAATGACTTAGAAGTCTAGAATATGTATGAATGTATGAAGGAAATCATCATGGGATATATACAAATGTAGTATGAACTACTTCCTCAGACATGAGCTAATTTGGAATGCATGTAAGCATCAAATCAAAGAATGAAAGTTAGAATGTGCTTGCGTGACTAGTGGACAGAACAGTAACATGATCTTTTAGAAATTGAAAAGAGGGGTTAGGAATGTTTTCAATGCATGATTTTTTATGGAGATCTTCATTATTGTGTCTAGAACACAACCCAAAAATCCAATATTTAATAACTATCACAGATTGAGAGAAATCATATAAATAATAGAGATCACTCAGAAACAGAATCCGTACTGTCGACTAAAATGTTGAAAAATCTTAGAAAATGAAAACGAATGATCTAGAGGCCCATTTCCAAGTATTTCCAAGTCAAACCAAATATCATGGGTGTTCTCTAATGAGTTAGGAAGACTTTCCAAGTGGCCTTGCATCTATACATTGAGTATTGAGTTCTAGAGAAATCTTTGAACTCAGATCACTCACTGTTTTGACTCACTGTTTTGAAGATTTTGGGAAAAAAAACTTGAGTTTTCTTTCTTGAAATCAAAATAAGAGGGATTGAGAGGGGTTTTGAAATAGAGGTTTTTGAGAGCATATTTTCAATACTCAATAAAGATTATAGCCACTTAAAATGTCAACATCAAACTCATCATCAAGAATCTCCAAGATTGTTGGAGAGATTTATTTCATTTGAACATAACTTCAAGGATACCTTGGAGGTATTGAAGTTATAATCATCATCTATCAAACATGTTTTTGAGGTCAAGAGCTACTATCCATAAGGATTCACTCACTTCAAACTTCATGTCATCATTTAGATGATAATGAACTAGTAAGTAAATAAAGAAAATCAAAAAGAAATGAGGTGAGAAGAGATGAACATTATATAAGCAAATAAGCAAATAGATAGCAATCAATGGGTGATATTCATGATGTATTGAACTTGTAGTTTGGTGTTTCACTCATATGTGATGACATTAGACATGGAAGAAGCTTCAACCCTCTTGAATGCTCACTAAAATGGTGGTTGGGTGTATTGAATGTTGAAGTAAATAGGAGTAATGAAGTAAAAACAAAGTTTAGAACTCACTTTTGTTTTCAAAATCAAAGAAGAAAGCTTCTTTTCTCTCTATTCTAACCTTATCTCTATAACTTTCTCTCCCAAACTTTTTCTAAGCTTGCATTTGACACCCCCAAAATGAGAAGTCAAGGTGGGTTTATATAGGCCAACTTGGGGTGGATTTGGGGTTTTAGAAGTATTCCTATTGGCTCCAAACATCTGAAATCATAAAACTACGTCGTTTTGTTTTTTAATTAATCAAAATGGAACCCCAAAATTATTTACAAAAACACACTGTTCTGGAGGGGAGTGCCGCGGCGGCACTGCTCCTCCTTCGTCCAGATAATGCTGTTTAGGTCCCCAAAGGTTCCGGTATTCGCGAAAAGGCCCTATTTCGTCCGAAATTCACAGAAAATGCATACAAACTCCAAATTGAGGTTGTGATATACCGTTGGAAAGGTAATGGAGTCTACTTTTCATAAAAAATAAATCGGGGATAGGTCACTTTGAAAAGTTTTGTTGTATTTGTGATAAAAGCCGATTTGATCGCCTTTTTCGCCTTCGGAAATTCATAATAAACTCGTTTTAAATCCAAAAATTATGTGCGATATACCATTGAAAAGCTATTGATCTCTAGTATCCATGAAAAATATTTGAAAATTGTTATGGTGCCCCGGTTCTAAAGTCAAATTCTGGTCAAATCTAGGATTCTCGGGAAGTTCTGGGAACCTCTGGGAGCTCCCCGGAGCTGACATTTTCGCTCGATTTCCTTTTAAAACTCATTTTAATATTTCCACATGATCCAGAATGATTCCGGTAAATTTGGACGATTTCGGTCAAACTTGGTCAAACCGGTCAACAGGGACTTTCCGGGAACTTCCGGGACTTCCGGGGGTCTTTGGGAGCTGACGATTTCATCCGATTTTACTTAAAAAACTCATTATATCACTTTTCTTATGACGTAGCATATTTCTAGAACTTTTGGTCCAAATCTGGGAGCTTTTGGGCTTTCAGGGGTATTTTGGTCATTCTGAGCATTCTGAGAGATAGAACAAGCTTCCAGGAGTCCTTTTGAGTCTTTTACGATCATTGTGAACCACCAAGCTATGGGTCTCCTAAATCTGATAGCCGACAAAATGGGGTGTCTACAGTTTGCCCCTCTTTGGCATGAACTTGCGAGGCAACGCATGTCGCAAGCGAGTGCCAAAGCTTTGAAGAGACAGGTCTTTTGGAGGCTATAGATTTAGGATAAAATACGTTGCAAAAGATGCAATGATGCTGAAAAATGATGTTGAGGTCAGTGCCCTGCGTGAGCTGCCTACGTATTCCAAAGGGAATCAGACCAGGGCGTAGTTCAGGTCATAAAAGAACAAATCACATATGCACAACAAGACATGCGGATGCTATGCTATAAGAACGATATGCAATGCATGGATGTGATATGAGTTGTGTCACTAGTCCTATCATGTCTAGTGTTATGATCCTAGTATGAGCAGGTGCTATGGGGTGTGCCACTCCGAGTGGACTTATGTTGTGCTAGTGCTTGCGACTGTGATGTGGTGGATGACTTTAGATAAGGACAAGAAGACTCTGGGTCTAGGGGCAAACTTCTGGAATTTGGGAAGTGTTTTTTGCAAACAAGTGAGATAGACCAGATGTGCATTTTTTAGAAGACGACAGCTAAAGGTGACCGAGGGATCTTGTGATAGATGAGAAAGCTCATGATAATCAGGTGACACGGAGCCGTGGAAGGATGGTGCTTCGTTTTCAAAATCTGGATGCGGGCAATGTTCTGATTGTTCCTGATGGCCGATTTTCAGGAATCGGTTCCTCTTTTGTCACTTTTTGCTGGGGGTAATGGGAACTAGTATCTTTCCGTATCTGTCCTCGGGGGATGACATAGGGTTCTCGAGGAATCTCTTTGGTGTCTGCCCTCGGGGGCTGACACAGGGTTCACAGGGTTCTCGGGGAATCTCTTTGGTATCTGTCCTCGGGGGATGACACAGGGTTCTCGAGGAATCTCTTTGGTATCTGTCCTCGGGGGATAACACAGGGTTCTCGAGGAATCTCTTTGGTATCTGTCCTCGGGGGATGACACAGGGTTATCGGGGAATCTCTTTGGTGCCTGCCCTCGGGGGATGACACAGGGTTCACAGGGAATCTCTTTGGTGCCTGCCCTCGGGGGATGACACGGGGTTCACAGGGTTCTCGGGGAATCTCTATGGTATCTGTCCTCGAGGGATCTATATTTCCCTTGATCGGGAACCAAGACCCATCTCTGAATCTTCTTCGGTTGATCAAATCTTTCGACGCTCAATCCAAGAGAGCCGGTTGGGGCCTCCGGGAGCGGATATCTGTCCTCGGGGGATGATGTAGGGTTCTCGGAGAATCTCTTCGGTATCTGTCCTCGGGGGATCTCCTTTTTCCTTGATCGGGACCCATCTCTAAATCTTCTTCGGTTGATCAAATCCAAGAGAGCCGGTTGGGGTCTCCGGGAGCTGGTATCTTTCTTCGGGGGATGATGTAGGGTTCTCGGAGAACCTCTTTTCCTCTCTTTTGGTAAATCAGCCAAAATCCAGGATTCATTATCAGAGCTCTCGTGTTTGATCAAAATCTGTGACGGTAGTCCCGAAGCAGCCGATTCGGATCTTCGGGAGTTAATTTTTCTCAATTTCTGCCTGTTGGAGGTAGCCCTGAAGAATTTTGGACCGCTGGGGGTAAAACCTCATGAATCATGACCGAATAGGGCCACCGAGACTGATCGGGGCCAGAAACGGGCTAAAAAAGGCCAAAACAGGTCAAAACGGAGCGAAACAGAGCGAAGCGGGGCCCGCGGGGAGCACTACCGCGGCAGCACTGGGCCACTGCCGCGGCGACAGTTGGCCAGTGCCGCGGCGACACTGGGTGGCTGGACTTCATCTTTGTATATCTCGGGTTTTTGAGCTTTTGAAGCTCATTCTTGGCCATTTTGGGGTGTTTTTGGAGCCAAAAATTCGTCAAAACGCAGCTTGTGCGCGCTCAGGTGAGTAATCCTACCCCGTAGTTGGAATTTCGATTGGTGTTTTGGTTTGCTCAATTTTGCAAGAAGAAAGTTTAACTTTGACTTCCATTTTCTTTGTAGATATGGAGGCTTCGAGCTCGAGGAGACCGTCTAAGAAGGCCAAGGAACGGATGAAAGCCGAGATGCAAACCCCGGACTTGATTTTACGGGACCCCCAACATCATCTTTCGGCCGCGGCTCTAGCGAGATTGGTATGTGAAACCTTCGACAGTTTAGGACTATTTCCATGTATTGTGCTAGTTTTGTGAGCCGTAGTGTGCACCTAGAGATCTTTAGAAGTTCGATTTGTGATCAAATGTTGATTTTGCGAATTTGGACCTTGGGTCATGAATAGTGATTTTGTGCATCGCTTTTGTTGTCTCTGGTATATGCAGGTGCCGGAAGTAGCATTGAAAGGCCACGGTAGCCTCGCTCATGCGTTCCTGTGGTACACTCAACTCTCGCCTACCGTCAACAGAATGGTAGACGATGCTGGGTTTGGCGGCTTCGTTCGCCTGGTTTCAAAAAGCAGCAATGATCTGGCACATTTTTATGCTCTGGCTGAGAGATGGTGGGACACCACCAATACTTTCCACCTGCCATTTGGTAAGATGACCATGACGCCCTTCGACTTCTCTATGATTACCGGCTTGAGGGTCGGCGGGAAATGCCTGGTTCTGGACTACTTCTACGAGATCGACCCGGAAGCTGTAGAGATGTTGATTGGGCCTGTTCCCCCTAACCTGGAGAGGCACTGGTTTCCTTGTGGCTGGCTTTACCGGGCCTATGGCAGAGGGAATCATAACTTGAACAATTCCTAGCTTTTGAGGGTGTATCTTCTGTATATCCTTGGTTGCTCTATCTTTGCGACACGGAATGACCGGGTGAACTTGAGACTTCTTTCTTGCATGGCGACCATCGATGAGATCCCCTCTTACAACTGGGGCGGTGCTTCCTTGGCCCATCTTTACAAGCACATGGGTGAGGTTTCCCGAGGTGATGTTAAATCGACAGGGGGATTTTGGCGAGCTTGGGAGGTATGTGCTGCATCTTGCTTTATATTCCGACTTTTTAGTTTCTGTACTTTTTCTGATTTTCTCATTTGTCTGTGCAACTTTGAAGCTTCGAGTACCTGAAGATGTTGTCTCCCTCCCCTGCGAATGAATCAGGCAAAGACGAGGATGGCATAGCTCCTGTGCCTCTGTTTCCACGAGGCTTGAGATGGCGGAGGGATGTTGTCAGGGTAAAGAGTGGGGCCCACCGAATTGTTTTGCTCAAAAACTTCTTGACCGAGCTGACGGCTACTAGTGTTGATTGGACGCCTTGGCAGCGCGTCGCCTATGCTGCCTCAGAGGAGATACAAGTGGTCAAACCTCTTTCCTCTTGACGACTTCTGATGGAGAGTACCGAGTGCCGGCAATGGTTCCTTGGCGAGCGAGTGTCCCGGCAGGTGGTTGGCGGTTCAAGGTTGATCGGGAGAGAACTAATCCTATTTATATGCCTTAACGAACATTTGTTAGTACTTTTTTATCCTGTTTTTGTATATTTTTACTCCGTTTTCTAGTTTCTGACAGGTTTTGGAAGAAATCAACTAAACCAGGCTAAACAGGGTGAAAAAGCAGAGGTAAAGAAGCTGAAAAAGCCAAGTCGCGCGCGCGACCCGCGCCCGCGAAGAACCAGAAATCGCTCGCGCGATCCGCTCGCGCAAGAATCCCAAAACCGCTCGCGCGATCCGCGCGCGCGAAGTCCAAAAGTCGCGCTCGCGCGATATGTGTAAAAACCAAAGTTGCGTATTTCAGTATACTGACGACTCCTGTGCAAGCGAAACTGCTAAACGACATCCAGACTGTAAATTACATGCATTTCAGTTCGTTTCGGGTTAGGAAGCCTTCCAAAGCTTGTACAAACTCTATATAAACTCCAAATTTACTCAATTATGGGGGTTACACATCATTACACACCCATACATACACATTCTACAACCATACTTCCAGCCATTGAAGGGAGGGAAGCAAGGAGAAGAAGAAGAAGACCAAGGGATTCCATGGCCTCCTCCATCAACTACTTGCCATCTATCACTTCCATGGACGGCTAGATCATAGATCTAGGGTTTCAATGAAGCCCTAGACGAGTAATAGGGTTTTATTTATGTTTTTATTTTAGTTTTATTATGTATGGATGACAGTCACATGTTTAGAGGATTTTTATAAATAAATCGTACTTCTATTGATTAAATCATTACTTTCAGAATTTATTCTTGTCTTAGATCTATTTTGACTGTGATGTGCTCAACGATCTATGCTTGCTGTGCTTGTTTGGATTGTTTACATGTGATGGTGCTTTATTGATTTGTGCTATCAAGTATCCGAATAGTCCATGCCTAGGTTAGACGAATTATACCACAACCCTAGTTTAGTGTGGGATAATTCGTGCTACCCGAAGATGGATTATGTTGGTGCCTGAACCATGAATATCTTCTTGTCGGAGGAATTGGGCTTGTAGCTACAATTCCCCATATTCATCCAACGTAATAAGCTAAAGTAATTCATAAATATTCCAATTATGAAACTAGTGGTGGATTTGCAATCCTAGGTTCCCTTTAAATATTATTTAAACAACTTTAATTGCTTTCGTAGTTTAGATTTACTTTTATTGTTCTTAGTTTAATAAAATCCAATTCAAATCCGTTTTTCCTAATTAATTAGACTTAGGTTTTAAAATTAAGAGCTGTAGTAATCAATCTCTGTGGGTTCGACCTTTACTTTCACACTACAAATCTTTAGAAAAGTAAAGCATAAATAAAAGCATACTTTTTATATCTTGATACTGACAACATCAATTTTTGGCGCCGTTGCCGGGGATTGCATTACTACTCTTAGTTTTAGAATCGTAGTTTAGTTAATTCGTAAATATTAGATTAGGTTTCCTTTTCTTATTTTTCGTTTTATTTTTAGTTACTAACTTATTTTTTTTTATTTTGTAGTCAACGTTTCCGAGTGGAGCAGCTAATTACATCAAAGGAGCTTACGCAAATAAAAATATAAATAAAATTAAATAAATTGCTTCCTTTGGAATTCGCTTTAAACCGCTGTAAGTCAGGGCACTGTGACGCACTATTTGCATTAGTTTAGGGTTAATTGCACTGCATTAGCTAGGAAACCCGGGGCGCTGGGCTTGACGCGGTCATTGCATTCCAGGATAATTTGCATGCATCATAGTAGTTGAGTGCTTGTTATCTTATTTGCGTGATTGTTATTTGTTTATTTTGTTTAGTTAGTCTTTGTTTTTAATTTCTTTTCTTTTGTTTTAGTTTATGTTAGGTACACGTTCAAACAAACCGGAATTAAAACCTTTTGACTCTGAACTTGAACGTACATTAAGACTTAACAAGTCTTCAAACTTAACTTTTGGAACTAGGTTTTTAATAGACGACGATTTGACACCAAAACCAACGTCTTTATTTGAGTCCGAAATACGTAGTACTCTTACAAGATTAAAGAAACTACGCTTTCATAACATAGAACCGATTAAAATGGCAGACATTAGAAATAATAACGACACCAACCAAAATAACAACGGAGCTAATATGAATAATCCTAATATACCACCACCTCCTCCACTTAAAGATTATTTTATTCCGACGACTTACACGCCACAAACATGTATTGAATTACCGGAGGCGACGGCATCTCACTTTGAGATAAAGTCGTCTACCATCTCGCTACTTCCATCTTTCCATGGCCGTCTAAATGAAGATCCATATAAACACTTAGGAGATTTTCAGGACATCTGTTCCACTTTAAAAATTCAAAATCTTACTGATGATGAATTAAAAATGCGGCTCTTTCCATTCTCATTAAAGGACAAAGCTAAATATTGGCTCCAATCTTTGGAGCCGAACACAATTAGAACATGGGAAGACTTACACATCGCATTTTTACAAAAGTTTTTCCCTATTATGCGTACAAATCAGATAAGGAAATCCATAACCAATTTTGTAATGCAAGATGGGGAATCACTTTACGATACATGGGAGAAATTTAAAGAATTATTACGCTCGTGCCCACATCATCAGGTTCCTAAGTGGCAACTTTTTCAGGTCTTCTACGAGGGGCTTATTCCTTCTGTTAGGAATACCATCGATGCCGTTTGTGCAGGAACTTTCCTACACAAAAGCGCCGACGAGGCGTGGAAAATTTTTGAAACGTTAAGCGAGAACTCGATGCATCAGACTGTGTCGGTACGTTCGGAAGGATATCTTAATCAACCTAAGAGGGAGGCAAAGTTCGAGTCGAGTCATTCTATTGAGTTTCAAGAACTATCTAACAAACTTGACCGACTTATGACAATGAACCAAACGACAACCTCACCCGCTCGTGAAATTTGTGCATTATGTTCTGATCCTTCACATTCGATACTTGCATGTCCATCGGCGAGTCAATTTCCGAAATTCGTGGAGCAACACATTAATTCTATTCAACAATACCCACGAAATAATTATAATGCAACTACTAATAATCCGGATGCGCCATGGAGAAACCATCCTAACTTCTCGTGGAAAAATAACAATAATAATCCTAATGAGGCGACTAATTTTCCTAATGCGTATCGACCTCAGTTTCAACCTAATCAATACCAACACCCGCCTCCTAATTCGAATCCTCCAAGGGGTAACATTTTTGAGGAAAAGGTGTTGGCGTCCCTTAAGACTATTGAAACGCAAGTACAGGCACAAGCACAAATAGTGCACTCACACACACAATCCATTGCGAAGCTTGAATCCCAAATGGGACAACTAGCTACTGTAGTGAGTCGTAGAAACGAGGGGACGTTGCCTAGTCAAACAATTCAAAACCCTAAGGGGCAATATGAGGGTAAGGGGTCGAATGAGCAAGTAAACGCCGTCTCAACTAGGTTGACTACACGAGAGGATGAGGTAATAGAAATTCCGAATGAGAATGTGAAAGGTATGAATAGCAACTCTAATACGACGAAGGGTGAGGACGTGAGCCAAAATAAGAAAGATGAAGAACCGGTCCCAACGAATTGTATTCCGAGAATGCCATATCCACCTAATGTTGAGGAGCCGTCTAATCTTACAAACAACAAGTCTAAGGTTGAGGATATACTCGAGGTGTTTAAACAAGTCAAAATAAATATTCCTTTCCTCGATGCTATAAAGCAAATTCCCGCTTATGCTAAATGTTTAAAAGACCTTTGCACTCAAAAGCGCAAAATACGCAGTCATACTCCTAAAAAGGTCTTCCTCACAGAAAAAGTAAGTTTAATTTTCCAACACGCTCCTCCGAAGTATAAGGATCCTGGTACGCCTACGATTTCATGTGTCATAGGTGACACTATCATTCATAGGGCTCTCCTTGACTTAGGAGCGAGTGTTAACCTTTTACCCTATCACGTTTATAAACAATTAGGACTAGGTGAACTTAAACCTACGGCCGCTACAATACAATTAGCGGATCGTTCTATTAAAATACCTAGAGGAATCGTCGAAGACGTACTAGTAAAAGTGGATCAATGTTTCTATCCCGTTGATTTTATGGTCCTTGACACTGAACCCGTGCTAGATGCTAGGAAACACACTCCTGTCATTCTTGGTCGTCCATTCTTAGCCACGACCAACGCACGTGTCAATTGTAGAACAGGGGTGATGAAAGTGTCGTTCGGGAATATAAAATTAAAATTACATGTTTTTAATGCTGTTGATCAACCTCCCAAAGATGATGATTATCTAGGTGTGGAGGGTAGTGAGGTTAAACGGAATCTTGAGCCTAAGAATGTAATAAATATAGGTGCGGGGAATAATATAGAGGATGATGAGTGGATGAATCCTAATACTTCAGACCCTAATGTTGAATCTACTCGGAAGGTAAGAAATCGATTTGAACATACTGACAAACCGTCAATCGAATTAATTCAAAGCGACGTGATTTCTGCTTACCACCGAGCTCTACCTGATATTCTTAGGGGTACAAAGTCTGATTTTCAACCTCCATAAAGTCTTGAGCTAGAACTGTCCAGCTGAAGACGTAAAAGTTAGCGCTTCTTGGGAGGCAACCCAAGCTTTATTTCGTTCATTTTTCTTATTTTTGGTCATTTTTGAGTCTGTTTGAGTCTGTTTTGGACATTCGGGATAGGTTTGGGGGTTGGAATTAATTTATTTTACTATTATATACATAATTTTAACCAAAAAATGGAAAATACCATTCTCGCGCGCGCAGCCCGCTCGCGCGAGAATGTGCCTTAGTGTTTTTTTTCTTTCGTTTTCTTGTTTTGATCCTCAGGTTCTCCTCGCGCCTGATATCGCGGGCGCAATGTACCACGCTCGCGCGAGATCTATTGAAAAAAATATATATATATATTTCCAGGAATTTGCGCGCGCGACGGCCGCTTGCGCGGACCGCTCGCGCGATTTCCCCTTTTCTTGATATTTGCTTTTCTTTTCTGCATTTTTCCCCCATACCTACTCAGGTAGTTTTTCCATTTCTGTTGTTGTTTTTTAGGTCAGTTTAGTTCATGTTCGTTGTTTTCCTTGTTACATTTATACTTTTTCGTTTTATTTCTTTTCCTTTTGCTAGTTTAGTTTAGTTTAGATTAGTTTTTAAATTTATATTTTATATTTTGGTTTCATGTGCTTTTAATATTCTTTTGTTAGTTTGTTTTCTTTTATTAAGAAGTAATAGGTAACATTGAACTTTATTGACATCTTCAATTGTGTTCACCTGTTTGTCATTGCCGAGATTGAGGTACTATCGTTCCTTCCTTACGTACTCTCCTTTCTTTCATTTTATTGTTTCATTGGGGACAATGAAAGGTTTAGGTTTGGGGGTATGCACACACATGCCACACATGAATTTTTCAAAATTTTAAAATTTTGAAATAAGTGTGTTTAAATAAACGATGTTACCGACGTTTTTGCAATATCAATTTGATACTTCTTGTTCAATAACTTTGAATTGTTATAGAATGGTAAATAAGAGAATATGTGATTAAGCATTTGCTGAAGTTATGATGTAACATTTTAAGTTATGTATTGTTTGAATCGTAGTTTTATATCATAGATTTGCACATAAACCTATGCACTGCACGTAGTCGCTTGAATACATGTTGGTTGTGAACTATAATATGATTCAGATTTCTAGATAACACAAGGTGGAGACTAGACCCGGTGAGCTTTTGAGCCTATCTTTTCTTTATTGAGGGTTATAAATACATT
This sequence comes from Hydrangea macrophylla, assembly GCA_033977485.1. NCBI lineage: Eukaryota > Viridiplantae > Streptophyta > Magnoliopsida > Cornales > Hydrangeaceae > Hydrangea > Hydrangea macrophylla. Next base: position 83,621,948 of record CM066987.1, read on the forward strand.
GTGTTTGTCGAATTTCATTGAAATAGCGCATCTACTTGTTGTTTAGTCTCATTATTCTTGTTTTGGTTGATAGTCAAGTTAAAATACTTGTTACCATGCTAAATAATCTTCCGTCGTACATGTTGAAGAACCATATGACTATAGGACATGATGTTAGGTGCAAAGCGGGGGTATTTGTAAAATACAACCGCGCTAAAAGAAAGAATTGCATTAGTTTTGATCACAACTTCCCGTTTTATCTGCAATTTGAATTACAATGCTAGTTTTAGACAATATGATTAATCTATGATAAGTTGTATTGTTTTAGCTACTAGTTGTGCAGGTGAATGCTGCTGTATAAAAGACTGAAAGATTTGATAAAAAGGAGATGATTTGTTTCAAAGAAGGAAGATTGAAGAAGAATTGCAGAGTTCGAGCGATCGACATAGTTCGAGCGATCGGGGTTTCGATCGATCGACGGAAGTTCAAGCGCTCGAACATTCAAGACGATCAATCGATCGAGAAATGTTCGATCGATCGAAAGTCCCTTTTATCAGATTATACGCGCATGCAGCAGTTGCGGGTTTTTAACCCTAGCTCTTAGGTTTACTATATATCTTCTTGTTGTATACGTCCAGAGGGGACGCCCAACTTTGTTTTATCAGTTTTAGATAGAGAAGAGAGAGTTTTTTTCTTTGTTTTTTAGGTTTCATTGAAGATTAAGCATTGTGAACTAGATTTCTTTAGTTAATACAAGTTATCTTCATTCCAGGTTCTTGATCTATTGTTTATTTGTTTTCTGCACTTAGTTAATCGTAGTATACTTATTAATCTCGAGTAGTTTTATGTTAATTAGATCGTACTCACTAGTTTTATAGTTTTAATGCAAAACTTTCAAACAAACATCGTTTCAATGAACTTTTACGTTAAATATCAATCTGTGGTACTCCAGACAATGTCTGAGTAGTCCTAGGGTTGGGAAATCGCGATGAAATCGTGATTTCTGGCCTCTGCCATGCAATATTTTTTTCCCTGTGTTCGATCGATCGAAAGTATGTCGATCGATCGAGACAGTGACTTAGTCGAGCGATCGAGGAAATATCGATCGATCGAGAGATGAAGATATTCGATCGATCGAAAGCGCGTCGATCGATCGAGGATTCTGATTCTTGAGAACACCCAAAACAGTATTCTAAGACTTTCTGTTTTAAGGATTTGTTATCAAATTGTCCCTAAATGCTCAGTTTGTCAAAACAGTCTTTAAACTTAAGGCCTTAAAGCATTTTCTTTCAATATATTTTGCAAACCACCCTCAATGCTAACACCATTGTAGGTGAGAGTCTTAACTATTGGATTAAACCGTCTTCATGTATTTCAAACTTAATTGTGATGATGTAGTCCCGGTCATGAAAGGGCTATTGATTTTATATCTTTAGAGAAGTACAGAATACTGTAGTAGGTGTACTCCTTTGAGCTTAATTGCAATTGCATGGTAGAAGGTTAGGTCACGGTGGATTCGCGTAATCCCAACACTTTCTTTTATTAAGAAGAACCGTTTCTTTTAGAATCTTGCTTAGTTAGTTAATCGTTAGTTAAGTTAATTTAGTTGTCTTTAATTCTAGTAGTTGTTAACTGTGGAACTTTGTGTTCTACACTTCATTTTAAATATTGATTTTTGTTTTCTTTTTAGAGTCTAATCTAGGTAGTTTAATTCAACACCTTCCCTGTGGGATCGACCTGGACTTAATCCAGTTACTACTTGCACGTCTACCTACACTTGGGTATTGCACACAAGCGCACACAGAAAAATATTCGTGTCAAGTTTTTGGCGCCGTTGCCGGGGAAGACGACGAGTTAATTCTTAGATTACCTCAATCTCTCTTCATCTATTTCTCTTTTTGTTTTCTTTATTCTTTAGTTCTCTAGGTAAACCTTCACCCTAGGGACTCTCCTAGTTCATGTCCGAGAATTCTATCGAAGGATTCTTTGGAAATCCATTCTACTGCTCTGACTCTGATAGTTCCATCAACCCGATTATCACTCCAACTGCATCAATGGATGATCATCAGAGTGAAAACGGTGACAATGTTGTGGTGCCAATCGATGAGGCACTCCGTCCTCTTTGCGATCTTATGCAACCAGAACATGCACCTACGCCCTCTTGCATTCAAATCCCACCACACAATGGCGAATTTCAGTTTCGCAATGGGATGATTCAATTGCTTCCCACTTTTCATGGGATGGACAGCGAGAAGGCGTATTTACATGTCACCGATTTCGAGGATGTTTGCAAAACATTCTCGCAAAATTGTCCTAGGGAGGTGACGCATTTAATGCTATTCCCCTTCACTTTGAAAGATAAAGCGAAGGCGTGGCTTCACTCCCAAAAGCCTAATTCAATTTTCACCTGGCATGCGATGAGCACCGCATTTCTGAAGAAATTCTATCCTACTCGCATGACCACAGATCTTCAGCGTCAAATTAATTCCTATAAACAAAAGAGCAATGAAACCTTCACACAAGCGTGGGAGCGTTTCAAAGATTTGCTGCTCTCATGCCCACACCATGGGTTTGAGAAATGGCGAACGATCAGCTTCTTTTATCAGGGATTAAATGGTGAAACAAAGAAGTTGGTGGAAACAATGAGCTCTGGGCCATTTCTGCGAAAAAACACTGAAGAGGCTGAGGCCCATTTCGAATGGTTAGCTGAATACGCTCATGAATGGTCAAATTCTGACAATATCTCACGATCACAGATATCCTGTGTAGAAGAGAAAAGCTTATATCAGCTAACCAATGAAGATCGCCTCATGACTAAGTATGCAGAGCTAGCAAAGAAGGTGGAAGAGTTAAGCATGAAAGGAGAGAGTTCTAGGCAAGTCATGCCTGAAGAACCATGTGGCACATGCAACATGTTGGGACATACAACTCAGTATTGTCCTAATGTGCCATATTTTCAAGAGCAAGCCCCTGTAGAGATGAATGCCATGCAAGGTTTTCGAGGGGCGGGGAATTCCAATAATACTTTCCAAAGCAATAATAGATGGAATCACCCCGGTTTTGATTGGAGAAATAACGCTGGGGCCCAAAATCAATATCAACAGCAGCCCTACAACAATAATCAGTATCAAGGGCAAAATAATAGGCCGCCCCAGCATTACAATCAAAACAGAACTAATAATTACAATCAAGCTCAACCCTCCAATGCACCACAAAGCAATGCCTATGTGCCCCCGCACAAGAAGGTACAAGAGGAGGAGCCACTTGCTAATGCCAATCTAACGCAACAACTCATCCAAATGATGAGTAAAATGTCTGCCACGTTAGAGAGGATAGATGCACGGCAAGAGAGCTCAGGAGGAACATTCCCTGCCCAACCACTTCCGAACCCCAAGGGACATAACAATGGTCCTAATAATCAAGAACATGCTAAAGCTGTGACCACACTGAGAAGTGGAAAAGTCATAGAAAAAGGCATACCTCTGTCCACTCCCGAAGTGTACAAAGAGGGGGAAGTGTTGGATGAAGAAGTTGAGCTACCATCTACTCGAGAGGAGGAGCCGTCTACTAATGACGAACCAATAAAGGAAAACCTTGAAGCTCCTAGAGTAGAAGAAGAAGTTGAGCGAAGGCCGGGAAAGGAATCTGTTAAGGAAGAACCACCAAAATGCCCCTTTCCTGCACCTTATCCTCAACTATTGAAGAAACCCAAGAATGAGACGAAGAATCAGGAGTTTTTGGAATTGTTTAAGCAAGTTAAGATTAACCTTCCACTCCTAGATGCTATCAAGCAGGTGCCGGCTTATGCAAAGTATCTCAAAGATCTATGCACGGTCAAGAGGAGGCAAAGCGTGAAGAAACATGCTTATGTCGCGTGCCAAGCTAGCGCGATCATTCAAAACGAGTTGCCTCCAAAACTCAAAGATCCCGGTACACCTACTGTCTCATGCAGAATTGGGAATCAAAAGATAGACAACGCACTCCTTGATTTAGGAGCAAGCGTGAATCTGCTGCCATATTCAGTCTATAAACAGCTAGGGTTGGGTGAACTCAAACCCACTCGAGTTGCTTTGCAGTTGGCAGACAGATCCGTGAAGTACCCTAGAGGGGTATTAGAGGACGTCCTGGTCCAAATAGACTCGTTTGTATTTCCGGTGGATTTTGTGATATTGGACACGGAACCTGTGTCTAATCCTGGTGCACATATCCCGGTTATCTTTGGACGGCCGTTCCTCAACACCATCGATGCCACAATCAAAATTAGAAGTGGTATCATGACAATCGTATTCGGGAACATGACATTGAATGTCAAGATCTTTTCTAATCCCCGACCTGAAGAATACGATGATGAGGAGGAAGTCCATTATATAGACACGGTTATTGAAGATGAAGTTGATTTGGTCGACTACAAAGATCCTTTGGAAGTTGTGATGACACAATTTGGCGATAACTATCAGCCTGAAGAATCAACTCCATTGGATGCTGACCTAAATCAGACGTGTCTTATGATGGATACGATAGAGGAGGATAGAGCCGATTGCATGTGGGTCATGCCATATGAACAACTGCCTCCTAAAACCAAATTGGTAATGCCCTCTAGTTTCCAGTTCCCGGAGTTAGAATTGAAGGAGCTCCCAAAAGAGCTGAAATATGCATTCCTAGGAACCGGAAAAACTTATCCTGTAATTATTTCATCAGCTTTAACTCATGAACAGGAAAGAAAGCTAGTGGATATGCTGAAAAAGCATAAGGATGCTATGGGATGGACAATTGCTGACCTCAAAGGCATAAGCCCATCCATATGCACGCATAAGATATATCTGGAGGAAGACGCCAAACCCTCAAGGCAAATGCAAAGGCGTCTGAATCCCAACATGCAAGAAGTGGTTAAGAAGGAAGTGCTTAAACTACTTGATGTTGGGATGATATATCCAATATCTGACAGTCCTTGGGTTAGTCCTACCCAAGTAGTTCCAAAGAAAGCGGGCATAACGGTCATTCCGAACAAAGAAGGTGAATTAGTACCGACACGTGTCCCCACTGGATGGAGAATGTGTATTGATTACAGGAAGCTAAATACTGTGACCCGAAAGGATCATTTTCCTTTGCCATTCATGGATCAAATGCTGGAACGAGTGGCGGGTCATAAGTACTACTGCTTCTTAGATGGATACAGTGGGTATAATCAAATTGAGATTGCTCCTGAAGATCAGGAGAAAACCACGTTCACGTGTCCATTCGGTACTTTCGCCTACCGACGAATGCCATTTGGCTTATGTAATGCACCGGCTACATTTCAGCGGTGCATGCTAAGCATCTTTAGTGATATGGTCGAAAACATCCTTGAAGTTTTCATGGATGACTTTTCAGTATTCGGCCATAGCTTCGAGGATTGCCTCAGCAATCTCGAACAGGTTTTAATGAGGTGTGAGGACAAACACCTAGTCTTGAATTGGGAGAAGTGTCACTTTATGGTGACAAAGGGTATAGTTCTAGGCCACATAATATCCGATGAAGGAATCCAAGTGGATAAGGCTAAGATCGACATAATCTCAAACCTACCCGTCCCCCGTACAGTGCGAGACATTCGTTCATTTTTGGGGCATGCGGGTTTTTATCGTCGATTTATCCAGAATTTCAGTGCAATCTCTCGACCCCTTTGTCAACTTCTTGTCAAAGATGCACCTTTCGAATGGTCAGAGAGTTGCCAGAAGTCCTTCGAGGATTTAAAAGATCTCCTCACCTCCGCACCTATAATACAGGCACCCGACTGGAGTTTGCCTTTTGAATTAATGTGCGATGCTAGTGATTACGCCATTGGCGCAGTCCTAGGCCAGAGGAAGGACAATAAGCCGCATGTGATATACTATGCCAGCCGAACCTTAAATGAAGCTCAAATGAATTACACTACTACTGAAAAGGAGCTGCTGGCCGTAGTATTCGCTCTGGACAAGTTTAGGTCTTACCTGATAGGGTCGCCAATCGTCTGCTTTACAGATCATTCGGCCCTCAAGTATCTTTTGTCAAAGAAAGACGCTAAACAACGGCTTATCCGCTGGATACTCTTACTCCAAGAGTTTGATTTAACAATCAAGGACAAGAAAGGAGTAGAGAATGTGGTTGCGGATCATTTATCCCGGTTGACTTTTACCGATAACACTGAATCCCAATTCATTAAAGATGAGTTCCCAGATGAACAGCTACTGGCAGTAAGTAGTCTGCCTTGGTATGCTGATGTGGTAAACTACCTGGTCACGGGTGAAACACCGACCCATTGGTCGAATCAAGATAGGAAACGGTTCCTCTCGTTTGCACGCCATTTTTTCTTTGATGACCCATACCTTTTCAAATACTGTGCTGATCAGGTCATCAGGCGTTGCGTACCCAACGAGGATATAACCGTTATCTTAGCGTCATGCCATTCTGAGGCATGCGGTGGCCATTTTGCGTCGCAGAAGACCGCACAAAAAGTGTTGCAAAGCGGTTTTTACTGGCCCACAGTCTTCAAAGATGCTTATTCCTTTTGTAAGACATGCCAACGCTGTCAAAAGCTTGGAACCATTTCTAAAAGGAATTCTATGCCTCTAACCCCTATCATCACAATTGAAATATTTGATTGTTGGGGCATAGATTTTATGGGCCCATTTCCCAAATCGAATAACTGTGAGTACATACTCCTTGCTGTGGAGTATGTATCGAAATGGGTAGAAGCGATACCAACGAGACGAAATGACCACAGAACGGTCATGTCATTTCTCAGAGAACATATTCTGTCTCGTTTTGGTACTCCGAAAGCTTTACTAAGTGACCAAGGCAAGCATTTCTGCAATAGGCCCTTGGAGTCACTTCTCAAGAAATACGGAGTCCATCATAAAATCGCTCTTGCTTATCATCCACAGTCAAATGGGCAAGCAGAATTGGCTAACCGAGAAATCAAGCATATTCTCGAGAAAACGGTTAGTTCCAATCGAAAAGACTGGGCATACAAATTGACTGACGCGTTATGGGCATACCGTACTGCCTATAAGACGAATCTTGGAATGTCCCCGTATAGACTAGTTTACGGGAAAGCTTGCCACCTTCCGGTTGAAATTGAACATAAAGCTTATTGGGCGACACGCTCATTGAACTTTGATATTCAAGAGGGAGGTCAGCTACGCAAGCTCCAACTTGCAGAGCTAGAGGAAATACGACGAGATGCGTATGACTCTGCAAAGTTGCATAAGGAAAAGTTGAAGGCTCGACACGATCGTACGATTTTTCGTAAATCATTTGAGCCAGGGCAGAAAGTGTTGCTGTATGACTCTCGCCTCCATCTTTTCCCAGGAAAACTCCGTTCCCGGTGGACAGGCCCGTTCATCGTACAGACTGTTTTTCCACATGGGGCGGTTGAGATTGTCAATCCCAAGAACGATGAGTGTTTCAAGGTCAATGGCCAAAGATTGAAGCCGTTCTTGGAGAATTTTCGCACTGAAGTGGAGCACATCCAGCTGGATGAGCCCACCTATTTCACCACTTAAAAATCTCAAGTGGAATTCCAACTTGTTGTTGTATTTCTTTTCTTTCCTTGCATTTTAGTTCTTTCTTTCTTTTGTGTTTAGTTGTTCTTTCTTTCGTAATTGTGATTTAGTTCTAATCCATTATTCCTTAAACCACTCTGCTGCAGGTGAATATGCGAGGAGATGATGTCCATTCTATTGGTTCATGGGCTGATTCCGAGTGTTGTTGTGGCACCTGGACTGAGGGTGAACCCACGCCCTGCCCCTTGCATCCTTATGATCCTGAGGTTCACACTCGAATCAATGGTTCCATCGGATATATCCCATTCGACCCTGCTCTCCTGGACATCAATCCGTTTGAAAATATGGATTTTCCTAATGAGGAGGAGTTGGATGACGAAGACGACCTGTACATGGGGAGAATGGTGGATGATGCCCTCATGGCCCAATGGGAAAACGATGATATGTGGGAGCCATGGGAAGATCATATCCTCCAGGATGTCGTCCCAGAACGCCACAATGCCGTCTTTGTTTTCGTGGATGATTTCCTCATGCTTGAGTTGGTCCCATACCGCTATGTGTACTTGAGCTATTTGCTTTTCAGGCTTCAATGCCCCTTGCCTGCTAGTGCATTTTGGGAATCTCTGCCGATAGTGAGGTTGGAACTTGGTCATTTTTCTGTGTTTTGTTTGTTTCTGTTCCTTGTTTTTCCTTTCGTATTGTATTTCTTTTGTTCCGTTATCTTGTTGTCGTTTTGTTTATTTTATGATTTTTGTTTTTCTTTTCTTTGTCAGGATTGTCACTATGAATCTTCCGTACCCACCTATTTTCCTTCCACATCAGCTCTTTCATGGCTTATACATTCAACGGCCACAGACTCCGCCACAAGAGGAATGTCCATTGCGCAATATCACTCCGTTATCTCTATCTCCATGCGGATCACCTCTTGATAATGCTATCACTTCCTTAGAGACTCCAGATTTGTTCGATGATGTCCTTGCTGCTTTCCGACTATTCTGGGAAAGGGAATCATCGAGCCTGGACTCCGTTTTTGAAGATTTGGTGCGGCATGAAGCAATTGTGGAAGAGGATCTTTTCACACTCGAAGAATAGTGCCACCCTCCAGTTGTTTTCATTCATTTCCTTTTATGTTTAGCCATTGGAGTGTAATCTTTGACAGACATGTTTTTGGTTTTAGTTTTATTTTAGTTTTCTTTAGTTAAATAAGGTTTAAGTACCAATTGGGAGGCAATACTGTGTAGTTTGGATGTTTTTTTTTAAAAGGTTTTATTTCTATCAAATTGCGATTTTTCTAGTGTAAGGATGAGTTTTTGGCTTACAGGCCCTGTTTATGCACTGTTTTTTTTCTTTCTGCTGTTTGTCCAGAATATTTTAGATCTGTTGGGGGTACTTATTTCATCCATTCTGTGATATCTTGGAATTTCCAAGTTCGATCGATCGAATGTATCTCGATCGATCGACGATTTCTTATCCTCGATCGCTTGAACACTTTCAATCGATCTAAGTTTAGATCGATCGAACAATCTCGATCGATCGAGCTTTGTATTTAACCGAGGCTTCCAGCGTACATTTCCTCAGTATTTTCATCTCCTTCATCACTCTCGAGCGATTGAGCGCAGAGGAGCACACCCGTGGCGATTTTTGGTTTCCCTTCATTCCACTCGGTTATTCAAGGAGCTCTCCCTCCCCAGATCATCACCCTCCACTCCGGCATCCTCACCACTACACGCAACTCGAGGTAAGACCTCGAGTTCCCCTCCCGTTTCACTTGTTTCCATTTCTTGAGGGCGTGCCCCCATTGTGTTTTTAGGCCTCTTCTTTTCTTATTTGTCGTGTTTTTGTTTGTGTTTGGGGCCGTTTCTGTTCTCGGAAATGGTTCCCGCACATTCGCTGTTCTCGATCGATCGAGATAGGTTCGATCGCTCGAACCTTGCACATTCTCAATCGATCGAACTAGTTTCGAGCGCTCGAACTTTGCCTTTTCTCAATCGATCGAACATTGTTCGATCGCTCGAACTCCAACAGTTTCACTTTCTTTTCATTTTTGTCTTGTTTTGATTTCTTTTCTGTTTCTCTTCTATTTTCAGGGGCCCACAATGAACCCTGTTACGGGTTACCACAGGGAGAAGCCCTTTGACCTTGCTATTCCTGATCCGATCCCACACCATGGCTTCCGGAACACCCCCGACCGCCAGTGGTTCACGAGATATTTTCAGACTAGGCCGGTCATGCTAGAGCGACCACTCGAGACAGTCTGGCTCGATATCCCCTGGTTCCTCGCCCGCATCCAGGCCATGCCACACTGGTACGATTTGCTCTCTCGGGCAAAGAGAGTGAATCTCGCATGGATTCGCGCAGCTTGCGCGACGATGATCAGAGATCCCGGTGCCGCATTCACACTACGATCATTCTTTCGCGGCCGGGAGATCGTGTTCAGCCCTGCTACCGTTTCCGCTGCTATTGGAGTCCCTGAGGTGCCTGATTGTGTTTGCCCACACCGTGACGGTACACCAGTGCTCTCACCCACTGCTGTGATCCGAGAGCTTACTGGAGGTGCATTACCGAGCTGGGATGGTAGGGCACTGATTGCTGATATTTACTTGACCGATGATTACCATATGCTCCACCTCGCGTTGAGCAACTGTTTATTGGTCACCTCCTACCGGGAGAAGATTGCCCCCTGGTATGCTCATGTGTTATATGCCATAGGGACGGGGTTGCCTGTTTGTTTGCCTCGCTTATATATTGACTTCATGAGGCACCCCACTCGCTACACTGCTGCCAAGAAGCACCTGAAAGGTGCTTGGGCTATACACAGAGTGATTGAGCATGCTGGCCTCCTTCCCTTACCTGGCGATGCGACATCACAGGCTCGCAGTCGTTTTGGTGAGGCTGCTTCTCGCCGCTCAGATGCTCAGAGGAGGAGAAGAAAGGGCAAGGGGAAGGCGAAAGTTGGAGGGAAGAGGAAGAGAGCTGATGGCACCGATACTGAGGGTGCGGCTTCTGGGACGCCCACTGAGGCTGAGGAGCCAGATTCGGAGGAGGATGATCCCGTTCAGGAGGTGGCACGTTTTGAGCTGAGACAGAGATCTCAGGCTCCAGCCCAGGGAGAGTCGTCATCTGCGCCTCCCCCGACTTTTCACGATCTATTATTGGAGGAGAGGGAGGCACGGATGCGGCTGGAGGGTAAGATTGATCATATCTCTACCCTGCTGACTACACTGCTGGTCCAGCTTGGGTTTGACCCGTTTGTGCCCCCATCTGCTGCCACTGCACCACCACCTGCTGCTGATCCATCCCCTACTGTTGTTCCTGTTACCACTGCTGCTGATCCATCATCATCCGCTCCATCCACGACCGATCTTCCATCTACTTCTGCTGATATTCCGCCAGCTACCGTTCAGCCACCGCCTGTTCCCATCGACATCCCGTCTGATGTGGCTAAGGATGCTCCGTCTGGAGTTGATTAGTATTCTTAGGGGAGGTGGTGTTTCTGTATTTATGTTTTTTTTGGTATTTTGGTTTGGTTTGGTTGGACAGGTTGGTTTCTGTTTTTATGTTTTTTTGTTTTGTGGTTGTTTTTGGTATGTATGGATATTACTACTGATATTTCATTTCTCTTGATTCCAGTGGTTAATGTTGTTGGATCATAGTTTTTTTTGTTTTATCTATTGATCTGTTGTTTTGGAGATTGTGTTTTATATTTCTATGCCAGGTTGCTATGCTTCGTATCATCGCGTTACACTATACAGGTGATACCTATCTATTTTAATTGTTGAAAATCAACTTCTGGGACTATGTTGTTTTCAGTTGGGGGTAGGAGATAATAGATAGGTATACACCCGTGACGATTTAGTTTTGCACTTGGATATGCTTTAAATTTAAGAACACAGTTTGTTAAAATTTTGAAATTTTGAAATTTTATTGGATCGTATTGATAGAATAACTCTGAATACTCTCTCCTGCTGGTTAATTAGGCAATGATACATTTGTAGTATTCTTATCTTTTTATGGATTAAATCCACGCGTTTTCTGTATCACTGAAATAAATTGCATTTGTAAAGCTAGTATGTACCCAATATTTGTGCACACTAATTGATAAGCTATGTAGAAAACCTGAAAATTGAGTTAAAATGAATATTGTACGAAAAGAACAAGTAGTGGAAGCTAATAACCCTTTGTGAGTTTTTGAACCAATCTTCATTTCTGAGGGAATTCTCATACATTGTCGAATGGTTTTTCTTGCATATACTGGTGAATTCGTTGTTAAGTCTCAGTTTTCGTTAAAAGTTTTGACTGCTTGTTAGAGGAGAATGTTCAGGATTTACCAATTAAACTCAATGAACACTTAAGTGCTAAAAATTGAAAGTTGAGAAAATGATTCAAGACATCGTATTACCCATTCCTTTACTTAATATAACCCACCTACATTCATTGCTTCGTTTCACCCCTTGATCCCACCTCAGATAAATATTTCCAATAAAAATCACAAGAATCCAAATCCTTGATTTATACCTTGACCTCATCGAACTGTTTGATAAATTTTATTGAGAATGAGTCATCAAAGTATGTGAAATGGAAGGAAGTTGTTGTGGGACATTCCAAAAAAAAAAAAAAAAAAAAAAAAAAAAAAAAAAAAAAAAATGATGATGAATGAAGGAGTTATATATATAAAAAAAAAAAAAAAAAAAAAAAAAAAAAAAAAAAGCATATGAAATGAATGGGAGATTGGGTGGAGAAAAGAATGAAGAATAAAAAGAGAAGTGGAAATTCCATCACATACTAAAGAAAAAAAACACACTCTTCTCTACAACACCCCCACCTACTAAATAAAAGCCATAATTCAAAGTCTTGAAGATTCTCAAAAATTGATTTGAACATGGAAGTGTGAGTTGAGTTATCCACGGTATTTCGCTCCTCTAGTAAGTAGTATTCCGTTCATGAGACTATACACTCTTAAATGTCCGTTTTTCATAGAGTCAGGTATGAAAGCATTAGCACTTAGAATATCATCTTTATCAAAGCTTTCATACTATGTGCGATCATTATAAAGCAAGTTTCTGAGAGACGTTGTTTGTGAGTGTGACCAATGTGAGAATTGAGCTAAAACTGCAAGTTTCCCAAGTACAATAATCTAGATAACTCTTAATAAGGGTTGGGCGCATGGTTGTTGATTCCACACACACACGGGTGCATGATGGTAATACATTTGTATATTTTACTTGGTAATATAGGGGAACATGTGGATCTCTTTCATGGGTTGATAGAGGATATTATATCCTTGTAGAGTTGAATTAACAGTTTAATGGGGGGGAGATGTCATAAGTGATTCTAAATCTTTTTGAGCTTAAAATTGGAGAATTTTGTGGGTATATTCACTGCAAACCCTCACGAGACAACACTCGTCCACTAGGGGGAACCTAGGGGTTTAACGGCTTGTTGCATTCGCTAAATGCAACCGCGATTCCTGCGAAAGTGAGTTAGGATTTTTTTTGTCTCTCTATCTTAGTTTAGGTTGTTTTTAGTTTTTCATTGTTTCTTAGTTCTGGTAGTATTAGTTTAGGAGTTTTTTATTTTATTTTATTTTCGCTTTATCGCTAGGGACTAGCAATAAGCTAGTTGGGGGTTGTGCAAAGCGGGGGTATTTGTAAAATACAACCGCGCTAAAAGAAAGAATTGCATTAGTTTTGATCACAACTTCCCGTTTTATCTGCAATTTGAATTACAATGCTAGTTTTAGACAATATGATTAATCTATGATAAGTTGTATTGTTTTAGCTACTAGTTGTGCAGGTGAATGCTGCTGTATAAAAGACTGAAAGATTTGATAAAAAGGAGATGATTTGTTTCAAAGAAGGAAGATTGAAGAAGAATTGCAGAGTTCGAGCGATCGACATAGTTCGAGCGATCGGGGTTTCGATCGATCGACGGAAGTTCAAGCGCTCGAACATTCAAGACGATCAATCGATCGAGAAATGTTCGATCGATCGAAAGTCCCTTTTATCAGATTATACGCGCATGCAGCAGTTGCGGGTTTTTAACCCTAGCTCTTAGGTTTACTATATATCTTCTTGTTGTATACGTCCAGAGGGGACGCCCAACTTTGTTTTATCAGTTTTAGATAGAGAAGAGAGAGTTTTTTTCTTTGTTTTTTAGGTTTCATTGAAGATTAAGCATTGTGAACTAGATTTCTTTAGTTAATACAAGTTATCTTCATTCCAGGTTCTTGATCTATTGTTTATTTGTTTTCTGCACTTAGTTAATCGTAGTATACTTATTAATCTCGAGTAGTTTTATGTTAATTAGATCGTACTCACTAGTTTTATAGTTTTAATGCAAAACTTTCAAACAAACATCGTTTCAATGAACTTTTACGTTAAATATCAATCTGTGGTACTCCAGACAATGTCTGAGTAGTCCTAGGGTTGGGAAATCGCGATGAAATCGTGATTTCTGGCCTCTGCCATGCAATATTTTTTTCCCTGTGTTCGATCGATCGAAAGTATGTCGATCGATCGAGACAGTGACTTAGTCGAGCGATCGAGGAAATATCGATCGATCGAGAGATGAAGATATTCGATCGATCGAAAGCGCGTCGATCGATCGAGGATTCTGATTCTTGAGAACACCCAAAACAGTATTCTAAGACTTTCTGTTTTAAGGATTTGTTATCAAATTGTCCCTAAATGCTCAGTTTGTCAAAACAGTCTTTAAACTTAAGGCCTTAAAGCATTTTCTTTCAATATATTTTGCAAACCACCCTCAATGCTAACACCATTGTAGGTGAGAGTCTTAACTATTGGATTAAACCGTCTTCATGTATTTCAAACTTAATTGTGATGATGTAGTCCCGGTCATGAAAGGGCTATTGATTTTATATCTTTAGAGAAGTACAGAATACTGTAGTAGGTGTACTCCTTTGAGCTTAATTGCAATTGCATGGTAGAAGGTTAGGTCACGGTGGATTCGCGTAATCCCAACACTTTCTTTTATTAAGAAGAACCGTTTCTTTTAGAATCTTGCTTAGTTAGTTAATCGTTAGTTAAGTTAATTTAGTTGTCTTTAATTCTAGTAGTTGTTAACTGTGGAACTTTGTGTTCTACACTTCATTTTAAATATTGATTTTTGTTTTCTTTTTAGAGTCTAATCTAGGTAGTTTAATTCAACACCTTCCCTGTGGGATCGACCTGGACTTAATCCAGTTACTACTTGCACGTCTACCTACACTTGGGTATTGCACACAAGCGCACACAGAAAAATATTCGTGTCATTAGGCCTTCTTTGTTTACTACCGTCCGATAAATGCAAAAATTTCCTTAGTTCGTCCTTTGAGCTGTTAAAATGCCATTTCTTTCTTTAGTTACCATTATCCTTGTTTTTGCTCCGACTTGACAAACTTGGAGTTCACCACTGAGAGATTTGTCACCTTTTAGTAGTGTTAAGGTGATGTGTTGAAAAGGAAGAAGAAAATAAGATGCTATTGGGGTAGTTGCTTGGTATTCGATGCATAGTCATTTGAGAAGCGAGAAAAGAAAAAGGAAAAGAAACAAAATAAAGAAGAGGAAGGTTGAAAAAATGAAAGAAAAGAAGAAAAATGAATGAAAAGGAATGAAGAGAAAGAAAAGATGAAAGTGTGTAGAAGAGACGAATGAAAGAAATTGTACATGCCTTATAATGCCATTCTGAAACTACTTGACAAATCCTTTCTATCCTTTTTCATAGCCTGAGCCACATTACAACCTTTAAAAAGTCCTATTTGATCCTATGAAACATGGTTGGGATATAAAAACAATGGGAGGGGGATTAAAACATGGTAATGACTAATTTTTCTTGATTGTTGGCATCCTATCCATGAGACTACTATTATTTTGTGTCATGCGTCTTTTTCGAGTCATATGTGAGCATTTCTCGTTTTGAAAACATATTTCCTTTACTCACATATACTAGATAAATTACACCTGTTTCTGAGTGTTTCATTTGAGAGTGTAATTGACATTGTGAGATTCGTAGTCAAGACATAGTTAGATGGTCATCCGAGTTATATTCCAAGGTCATGACATGCGCGTGTTCATTTGACTACCACATCACACACGTGCAATTTTATGAGAAACTCTATTGATTTAGACGATGCATGTGCTTGAGATTGTCTTTCATGACTTAGGTGGATGTTTCATTACGTTACTTTATGTTCGTTATTCTATTTCAGATCTTTGTTTTATGATAAGGAGTATTGAATGTTATGTTTTTTTTTTAATAAAACTTTTTAAGTTTTTAAGTTAATAAAGATGGTTGTGGGTGACTTGTTGACGAGAACCCTCACGAGACTTCACTCGTCCGACTAGGGACACCTAGAGGTTTAAAAGGCTTGTTGCATATGTTAATGCAATCGTGATCCATGCGAAAATGGAGTAGATTTTTATGAGTAGTTTAGTTTTTATTTTAGTTTTGCTCGAGGACTAGCAAAATGTAGGTTTGGGGGTGTGATCGGGAGAGAACTAATCCTATTTATATGCCTTAACGAACATTTGTTAGTACTTTTTTATCCTGTTTTTGTATATTTTTACTCCGTTTTCTAGTTTCTGACAGGTTTTGGAAGAAATCAACTAAACCAGGCTAAACAGGGTGAAAAAGCAGAGGTAAAGAAGCTGAAAAAGCCAAGTCGCGCGCGGGACCCGCGCCCGCGAAGAACCAGAAATCGCTCGCGCGATCCGCTCGCGCGAGAATCCCAAAACCGCTCGCGCGATCCGCGCGCGCGAAGTCCAAAAGTCGCGCTCGCGCGACCCGCTCGCGCGATATGTGTAAAAACCAAAGTTGCGTATTTCAGTATACTGACGACTCCTGTGCAAGCGAAACTGCTGAACGACGTCCAGACTGTAAATTACATGCGTTTCAGTTCGTTTCGGATTAGGAAGCCTTCCAAAGCTTGTACAAACTCTATATAAACTCCAAATTTACTCAATTATGGGGGTTACACATCATTACACACCCATACATACACATTCTACAACCATACTTCCAGCCATTGAAGGGAGGGAAGCAAGGAGAAGAAGAAGAAGACCAAGGGATTCCATGGTCTCCTCCATCAACTACTTGCCATCTATCACTTCCATGGACGGCTAGATCATAGATCTAGGGTTTCAATGAAGCCCTAGACGAGTAATAGGGTTTTATTTATGTTTTTATTTTAGTTTTATTATGTATGGATGACAGTCACATGTTTAGAGGATTTTTATAAATAAATCGTACTTCTATTGATTAAATCATTACTTTCAGAATTTATTCTTGTCTTAGATCTATTTTGACTGTGATGTGCTCAACGATCTATGCTTGCTGTGCTTGTTTGGATTGTTTACATGTGATGGTGCTTTATTGATTTGTGCTATCAAGTATCCGAATAGTCCATGCCTAGGTTAGACGAATTATACCACAACCCTAGTTTAGTGTGGGATAATTCGTGCTACCCGAAGATGGATTATGTTGGTGCCTGAACCATGAATATCTTCTTGTCGGAGGAATTGGGCTTGTAGCTACAATTCCCCATATTCATCCAACGTAATAAGCTAAAGTAATTCATAAATATTCCTATTATGAAACTAGTGGTGGATTTGCAATCCTAGGTTCCCTTTAAATATTATTTAAACAACTTTAATTGCTTTCGTAGTTTAGATTTACTTTTATTGTTCTTAGTTTAATTAAATCCAATTCAAATCCGTTTTTCCTAATTAATCAGACTTAGGTTTTAAAATTAAGAGCTGTAGTAATCAATCTCTGTGGGTTCGATCTTTACTTTCACACTACAAATCTTTAGAAAAGTAAAGCATAAATAAAAGCATACTTTTTATATCTTGATACTGACAACATCAAAGGTATCGTGTCCCTCATGATCCCCCTGTAATGGATGCTAGTGACCTTTCTGGTGATGCTTTGCTGGCGGCCTTAGCAGGCACCGACGTTTGGGAACATTTTCTCTCCGAGACCGGCTATGAGGCTTACCGTGGCCGCTCTCTGATGCCCAACTTCCCGCTCCTGGAGGTAAGTTTTCTTTATGTTTTTGTCTCTATTCGTTGCCTATGTTTTTGACTCATCTTTTCCCTAACTTGTTTTGTGCCTACAGCTCCGCAGGATGTACAGGAGACAGGCTCCTCCGGCTTCCGATCCTATCCCTCCTTGGGATTGGACCGTCAATGTTCTAGGCGCTGATGGCACTCCCCAAGTGATGGAGGTACCATGAGTCACATGCGGGTACCCTACACAACCAGCGGGCATTCTCAACGTTCCTTGGAGTTACGCTGAGGAGGGCCACGCCTTGGCGGCTAGCTTATGGTCTTTGGGCCACTCCTTAAGGTTATGAGGTTCTAATCCTGATTTTGCTAGGTTTCTGACTCGACTCTATTTTTGTACTTTTTGTTGTTTCCCCACTGATTGCCTTCATTTTATTTTTGTGTGCAGTACCGTGGAGGCGGGGCTGGTTCGTCGAGGACTGGTCCGAGGTGCAGAGGTGGTAGGAGGAGGCCGTCGCCAGCATACACTCCGGGTGGTCCGACAGAGGACGAAGAAGAGGAGGACTGAGGCCTCCCAAGCGGGAATTTTGTTATATCTTCTTTTTATGTTTTCGATTGGTTTGTACTGGTGATATGACTATTTGGACAGTGTAGGATGATGTGTGGAACAGTTTGTGACTTTTGATAGAGTATTATGATGTTTTTGCCTTTTAGGCCGGATAGCTTCCGGTTTGGAGGCGCAGTTGTGTGCTTGTTTTAGTTGACGATGATATGCATATCTGTGCACTTGTGATTCTGTGATTGTTGATGTTACTGCGATGAGCAGCTTTGTGATAGTAAGTGTGCTTGCCTTGCAGGTGGGATAGTCCGTGAAACAAGGAGGTGCTGCCAAAATTTTGAATTTTTCTAGAGCCGCGACCGAAAATATGGCTTTGTATGATCCCGCCCAACTCACAACTTGGCTTGACCGAGCTATTCTCTCTTCGCCAGATGATCCTGAACACTGAGTTCTTGCGTGCTGCTATTGCCCACTGGGACCCGGTGAACCATGTCTCAATTTCAATGGCCTGGAGATATGTCCCCTGTTTGAGGAGTTCTGTGCTATTCTTGGCTATGATTCCGACTCTGACTTGATTCTCCCTTCTACTGATACCCTCAGTCCTACGCGAGGCTTGGCTTGGCTGAATATCTGAATTGCTCCATCACTATTTCCCGCCGGCTGATCCAAGGTGAGGTTCTTGATATTGCTTCCATCATTGCTCGATATGCCAGTCCTAGGAATCCCAGCGTGTATGATGCTACTCGTGGGGCTGCTCTGATTCTATGCATGACTTCGTATTTCTTGTTTTCAAGTACCTCTAGCGGCTTAGTGTATGTATGTCTCGGACTGAAGGCAGGTAAGAACCCCATGGCCATGGTTCTGGCTAAAACCCTGAATGGTTTGGATCGCGCTTCCAATCAAAGAACGCTTCTACTTTCTGGGGCGCCTTTGGTGTTACAGCCTTGGCTCTACGAGCGCCTCCGGTTATGGACAGGTAATGTGCTGCCAGTTTTTTTTCGTAGAGCTGTGCTTCACCCTCATTATACTTCTATCGATTGGATGGGTGTGATGGGCGCTTTATCTGAGGCGGACATTTGCTGGATTGTGAGGCGTTGGGGCCTTTATGCTGTGACCACTGGTCTTGGGGATTGCCAGAGAGTGTGGCTGATTGGTCTGAGAGAGACCTCTTTCTACCATCCTCGCCGATTGGCTAGACAGTATGGGCAGGTTCAGGAGGTTCCCCGGGGGTTTACCGAGAGAGTCTGCGCTTCCAGGATCAGGGCTGCCACTATTGCTGCTTTTATTGATGGTTGGACTAACCGAGTGAAGGCCTACTTCTAAAGACCTTTGAAGAAATAAAAGACACAAAGATAAAACTAGACCTGACTGATTCTGCTCATTCCTCCAAGTGTCTTTGAATATGTGTGATTGCTTTCTGAAAGAACTCTTTAAGTTTTTATTTATCCCTGCTTATGTAATATTCGAAGCTTGTTTATTGGTGAATCTGGGTTACTTGGAGAACCTTATTTTATGCATTTGGCCTTCTGAAAATATTTTTAATATTGATTTTGATCAGATGTTTGCTTTTGGTACATTCTTGGGCATGCTAGGATGATTAGAGGCAAACGAGGCGGGTGGCCGAAGTTCGCCCCTAGTTTGGGCTATGGATGGTTGTGAGGCAAACGAGGTGGATGACCGACATTTGCCCCTAGTTCGGAAGAGGTGCAGGCAAACAAGGCGGGTGGCCGAAGTTTGCCCCTAGTGTGGAGGGTGATTTCTGGGTTAGGGTAAGGACCGCGACTTTATTCTCTCAAATGCTCATAACTTTTGCCTAGGCACCAGTGAGGTGACCTAGCGAGCTCTTTTCTCTCTTTTGTTATTGCTCACCTTGGATTTAGCTCTAACTTTTGCCTAGGCGTCCTTTCGGATTTTCAACTTAGCGAGCCATCCCTCTTTTTTTTTTTTTGAAAGTCTCCCTACGTACCCCCGAACGGGGATCAGGTCCAACGTAGTTCGGGCCAAAGGTTGAAAGAAATTGGTTATTTTTTTTGTGAGTGGGGCGACCGAACCGATGTGGTTGCCTACGTATCCCCAAGTGGGAATCAGGTCGAGTGTAGTTCAAGGCAAGGCTTGAAAGAAATGGTTATTTTGGCGGATTGGTCAAGCATAGTACTTTTTGAGACGATCCATGTTGATTGGTTCTTTGAATTCGACACCATCGAGGTCCATGAGATAAGTTGCTCCCCCGGAAAGAATGTTTTTGACGATGTAAGGGCCAACCCATTTAGGTTTAAACTTCCCACGGGGATCAAAGATCGGAGCTCGCAATTCCTTAAGGACAAGGTCACCCTTGACAATCTTCCTCGGACGAACCTTTTTGTTGAAAGCACGGGCTATCCTCTTTTGATAGATTCGAACATGGTCGACTGCCTCTAGGCGCTTTTCATCTATGAGGGCCAATTCTTCGTATCTTTCCCTCAACCAACGGACTCCGAAATTTCACATTCTGCCATCACGCGTAGGGACGGCAATTCTATCTCGACCGGAAGTACCGCTTCTATCCCATACACTAGTGAGTAAGGCGTTGCTCCTGTGGATGTCCTTATCGATGTTCTATATCCCCAAAGTGCGAACGGTAGCTTTTCATGCTAGTCTTTGTAAGTATCGGCTGATTTTTGCAGTATGGCCTTAACATTCTTGTTTGCAGCTTCGACTGCCCCATTAGTTTGCGGTCTGTACGGTGATGACTTATGATAAGTGATTTTGTATTCCTCAAACAGATCCCTGACTTCAGCTTTGAAATGACTACCATTATCTGAAATGATCTCATGGGGGACTCCATAGCGACAAATTAGGTTTTTCTTGATGAATTTGGCCACTTCCTTAGCCCCTAACTTGGTGTAAGATGCAGCTTCTACCCACTTCGTAAAGTAATCGATGGCCACCAAGATGTATCGATTTCCGTTCGAGGCTCTCGGAATGATTTCACCGATGATATCGATTCCCCAGGTTGAGAATGGTCAAGGTGAAGTCATGCTGTACAGAAGGGATGGTGGTGTATTCATCATGTTTGCGTGGATCTGGCACTTGTGGCACCTTCTCACGTATTCGCAACAATCTTTCTCCAATGTTGTCTAGTAGTACCCTTGTCTTACGATTTTCTTGGCCAGCATATGACCGTTCATGTGCGGGCCACATACCCCCTCGTGTATTTCCACCATCATTCTTCTGGAGCTTTTCCCAAACAAGCAAGTCAGGTTGTGACCGTTGTATCCTTTCTTCAACAATTTCCCACCGTAAATGATGAATTGCGCTGCGAATCTTAGAATTTCCCTTTTGTCTTTCTCGGTAGACTCTTGGGGGTACGTTCCATTTTTTTATGAAGTTCCAGACATCCTGATACCACAGTGTTTCATTCTCTTCTGCTTCGATTGCGGCGATCATGTTGAACGAAGGCTCGTACCTTTGCTCAATTACCAAAGGCATCATCCTGACTCCCACAGGAATTTTGATCATGGAGGCTAAGGTAGCCAACGAATCTGCTAGCTGGTTCTCTTCCCTAGGCAAGTAAAAGAACGTTATGCTCTTAAAGTGCTTCTTGAGTCCATCGTGATGGTCATGGTAGGGCTTCAACCTCTCTTCCTTCACCTTCCATTCCCCACTGGCTTGTGACACGATGAGATTCGAATCTCCGAAGACATCTAACTTTTGAATTCTCAATTCTATGGCCGCTTCCATCCCCAGAATGTACGCTTTGTATTTAGCGGTGTTGTTGGTGGAGTTATAATTGAGCTTGACTACCAGTGGGGTGTGGTCCCCATTTGGTGATACTAGAATTATTCCTACCCCGTAGCCTTTCTTGTTGGCTGCTCCATCAAAGTACAACTTCCATTGTTCTTCCTTGATTTCCATTATATTTTCATCCGAGAATGGGAAGTCTCCACTTTCTTCGGAGTCAATGTTCGTTCTCCCTTTTACCGATTTGCTTGTAACATACTTGATATCGAATTTGGATAGTAGAAGTAACCAACAGGATATATGACCGGTCAGGGCGGGTTTTTCGAGGAGGTATTTTAGAGGATCCATGCGGGATATGAGCACAACCGGGAAGGCTAGCATATAGTGCCTCAGTCGGCGGGTGCACCAAACCAAGGCCCAACATGTTTTTTCGAGGCTAGAGTAGTTGAGCTCATACCCAGTCATCCTCTTGCTGAGGTAGTATATGGCTTTTTCTGAGTGGCTTTTTTCTCCTTCTTAGGCTAACATGCAACCCATGGCATTTTCGGAGACAGACAGGTAAAGGAATAAAGGCTTATGAGGAGTAGGCGGTTAGAGGACAGGCGGATTCTGAAGGTAGGATTTTATTTTGTCGAAAGCGGCTTGGCATTGGTCATCCCATACGAACTTCTCCCCTTTTCTCAGCAATCGGAACAAAGGATCGTATGTAGTTGTAAGCTTGGAAATGAAGCGGCTGATAAATTGGATTCTTCCAAGAAACCCACTCACTTCTTTTTCATTCCATGGTGATGTCATTTCTAGGATTGCCTTGATCATAGAGGGATCCACCTCTATCCCCCATTGTGTGATGAGAAAACCCAGGAGTTTACCGGAGGTCACACTGAAAGTGTATTTCTTTGGATTCAACCTCATCTTGTACTTACGCAACCTTTCAAAAAACTTTTCCAGTGTCACTAGATGTCCTTCTCTATCCTTGGACTTCATGATCATGTCATCTACGTATACTTCTACTTCCTTCTGAATCATGTCATGCAGCAGAGTGGTGGCAGCTCTTTGGTAGGTTGCCCCAGCATTCTTGAGTCCGAAAGGCATTACTCTATAACAGTAGGTTCCCCAAGGGGTGGTGAATGTCGTCTTTCCCGATCTTCTGGCGCCATAAGAATCTAATTATACCCTGAGAAACCATCCATGAATGATAGTAGCTCATGTCCTATGGTGTTATCTACCAAAACGTCAATGTGGGGAAGCGGGAAGTCATCCTTGGGACTGGCTTTGTTTAGATCACGGAAGTCGACGCACACACAAACTTTTCCATCTTTCTTTGGGACTGGCACGATGTTGGCAACCCATTCTGGATATTCAGTGAAAATGATGAACCCTGCTTTGAACTGCTTTTCCACTTCTTCTTTAACCTTGAGTGCCCACTCCGGCCTCATGCGCCTCAGTTTCTGCTTGACAGGTTTAGAATTAGGGAGGAGGGGAATATGATGTTGGACAATGTCAGGATCTACCCCAGGCATGTCCTCGTAAGACCAAGCAAAAACATCTTTGAATTCTTTTAGCAAGAGAGTTAGTTTTTCTTTTTCTTCTTTATTAAGGGCTCAGCCAATTTGCACAATTTGTGGATTATCTATTTCACCTAGGTTAACCGATAAAGTATCTTCGATTATTTCAGAAGCATGTGGGTTTTCAATTAGTTGCTTAAGTTCAATTGGGAGATCCTCGGAGGGATCTGTGCATTCACAGGTATTAGACACAGAGGAGTAAGCAGAATTGTCTTTCATTTCATTCATGACAGGTGGAGTGATTACATTAGACAGTGGTGGGCTTACAGCAGCCGACTTTAATACAGACTCGATAATTGGAAGTACAGACTCTGGGGAAACAGGGGATTGGGAGACACAGACAGATGACTCTACAGCCTGGTTGCTTAGACACTCCTCAGTTGACTTGATCTGATCATCTTGGCTCTCGGCCCTCTTTCCTTCTTTCTCTTCAACGAACTCTTCCCATATTTTCCCGATGGCTTCAGTATCTAGGTATTTCAACCAATCCTCTTCTGGGATTTTGACAGCTTCTTCCGGATAGAACGGATCTTGATAGGGGGGTTTTTCACAGTTAGTAAAAATTTCCAGCCCGGGGTGCCTTTTTTCAGTGGCTTGATGGATTCAAGGTTCAGGGAACCCAAAATAGGGGAAATCATCCCCTTCTTTGATGAATTATCCATTCAAGGTTTTGCGGTATGGCGGAAGACTCCTCACTCTTTTCTTTCATGGCCTCTGTATCTCGATGTCTTCTTTAGTGGGCTTGTACCCCAGCCCAAACGTGCCTTACTGTCCTTTGATCTGAGGGAACTCTCGAATCCCTTGCTGGCGTTGGCCCAATCCCATTCCAGTGAAGTAGTTCATTTTACGGACGATGTTGACAACCGCAGAGTGGATCTCGGGGAACCTGTCTTCATCATTGATCATGTGGACTTCTTCCATGAAGAATCCCCCAATTTCTCCTTCTTCTAGCTCAGGTATTTGGATTTCAAAGATGGGAGCGTAGTTCGAGAAAGCTTCATTACCCCAACTATTACCGAGAATGATTTTCACTTCCTTCTCATGGATGTACTTAATCATTTGATGCACAGTGGACGATACGGCTTTGTTGACATGCAACCAGGGCCTTCCGATCAACAAGTTGAATGAGGCAGGTATGTCCATGACCTGAAAGACTTTGGTGCTCACCAAAGATCCTACTCGGATTTGGAGAGAAACGGTTCCCATCACATTTCTCCTGGTGTTATCATAGGCCCTCACAGATTACACAGATGGTATGATGTCAAGGACATTGACCCCCAAGGCGGTGGCAGTCCTTAGGGCACAGACATTTAAGGCAGTGCCCGTATTGACTAGACAAAACGGCACCTGTTGTCCCTTACATCCAACGGTGATATACAATGCTTTGTTATGTGCGGATCCTTCTGGTGGCAGGTCTTCATCAGAAAATGTAATGATTGGGTCGGGGGTAAGTGCGCCAAAGAAAGCCACCATGTCCTCCGGTGCGGCATCAATGGGGACCTCTATTCCAGCCAGGGCGTTCAACACAGCTTGCCTATGCTTGTAGGACGTCACCATGATGTCCCACATTGAGAGATGTGCTTGGGTTTTCTTCAACTATTTTAAAATTCATTATCTTCTTCGATGATCTCATCCATCTTACCCTTCCCCTTGTCTTTAACTGGACCCTTCTCGACGGCTTCAGTAGTAGGCTGCAGAGGCTGGTAGTGACGGCCTGACCTAGTCAGATGATCAATTTCAGCAAGAGTAGGCCCTTCTACAGTCCCATCCTTTTTGAACCAGTCGCAGTCTGTCCCTACAAATGGTTTTTCTAGCTCATCCCAGATAGAAGCATCACTTTCATTATTGGGGTCATACCATTTGAGGTCCACCACTCCTAGATCATGCTATTCTAGAAAGAACAAGTCTTGCTCATCGTCTAGTTGTTGCTACCACTCGTCATTCTCCCCTTCAATCAGATGAATTCCCACAGAATCTGGGATGTCAATGAGGGGTAAGGGTTGTCCTAGGGGGTGATATAAGTAGCAGGGTTGAAGGATACAGGGTTGGACTCAATGAGGTTGACATTTTGGTGGTTTGGTAGAGGATTTTGGGTGATATGGGGCTGCTTTGGTGGTGGCTCGATGATGTTCTGGTCAATGAGGTCTTGAATATCATGGCGGAGGTGCACACAATCATCAGTGTTGTGGCCCAGGGTTTGGTGGTAGGTACACTGTTTGGACATATCGCAGTTTGGCGGGAGAGGGGTGTTTCGGGGTTGGAGTAGTTAGAGGTGGCCCTTCTTGAGGAGACGATCTAAGGCTGAGGAGAGGGAGATCTCTAGCTTGGCGAAGTTACGAGGGGGCTTTTTCTGGAAAGGGCGACTGGAAGTGTTGGCTTGGTTGAGAGGTTGGTATAGCCTAGGAGGATAAGCCATAGGTTGACTACTAAGGGCACTGACATCCGGAGGATTGCGGGAGTAGTTGGGCCTTCTTGACTGGCTTGGAGGCTCTTCTTTTTTTATCTTTCCTTCCCTTATGGCATCGTCAATTCGAGTTCCCACCTTAAACAGCTCTTCGAAAGTGGAGATGGACTGGTAGAATAATTTCTCATGGTAAAGTGGTTGCTGGTTCCGGATCAGCATTCTCACCTGTTCTTTTTCAATCGGTTGGTGGGTCATTTGGGCCACTTTGTTCCTCCACCTACTCAGAAACGCAGCGAAGGATTCATTGCCATTTTGCCGGGTAGTTTCCAAATCCCTGATAGTGACATCAAGTTCTTGGTTGTAAGAATACTGGTCGACGAAGACTCGAACGATATCTTCCCATGCACGGGATTTGGAAGCTTCCAAGGTAAGGAACCATGATAGTGCAGACTTCGCGAGAGTTTGCGGGAACAGCATTGCGAGGTGCTCGTGGGTACAGCCCATAGATTGGAAGATGCTCATACACAGCTTTACATGGCTCTTTGGATTTCCGGTCCCATCGAATCAGTCAATGGCTTGCATCTTGAAGCTTTTCGGTAGCTTCAGCTTAACACGCTCGAAAAGGCCTTCTAAGTCCAGCATGTAATCATCAACTCCTTTGCTTTTTCTCAGCACACTTTCCAGCTTGTCAACCTTATCCATCTTTTCTTGGAGCTTCTTCTCATACGCGAACGGTGGGACCCCTTGAAACCAGTCTTCCTCCCCGTTGTTCTCATGTAGGGGTGGTTCAAACCCAGGTGGAGGTTGCTGCCATTGCTGCTTCAATTCTTCCATGAACTTCAGAACTTGGGCTAGGCTATCAGCCTGCTGGCTTATAGTTGCTCCCAACTCGGTAACCTTGTTTTCTAACTCTTCTCGGTTCATGCTGAAGTAAGCTGTCGGACTGATTCTGATCAATCGATTATCCGAACTCCTAACCCAAGAAGAGGACCCTGACTGCTGACCTTGGGAATCTATACTGACCTGACAAATTTTGAGAGGACTAGATTAGATCTTGACAGTGATGACTTTAGACAGACAAAGACAGTGATGTTTAACAAACGTGGACTGACTCGAGAAAGTACGTGCAGATTGATGGGGATGGTGTATGCATGTGAGACAAGCATGCGGATGTAAGCCCTAATCTATATGATGCTTCTATTTCTAACAGATAGCAGTTAAACAAATAAGGTCCTAACCATACAGAGTGTGCTAACCTTAGTTTCCCATATGACCACCAAGGGATAACAGGGATTTCTGGGATACTTCGGGTAAGTTTGGACAGAGTTTCTGGGAGAAACTAGTTAATATGGTTATATTTGGGATATCTGGACAGAGTTTCTGGGAGAAACTGGTTAATATGGTTATATCTGGGATATCTGGACAGAGTTTCTGGGAGAAACTGGTTAATATGGTGATAGTGATCATACCGTCTAGCAGGTTTTCATACTCCTATGTCTTAGGACCGATAAACAAGGTTTGCGGTGTATATCTTTGTGAGCATGGAGCAGACATCCTTGTCATGGTGCCTAGGCAGGTCAACTCAATGTGATCACATGTGAGTGATTGCCTTGGGGATAATAAGAAAGAGGTTCTGTTCTATGCCACATAAGCATCTACACTGCGCAAGTAATCCCATCAGGGCATACAGCAGTTATACCACATTGTCCTATCTGGAAAGATAAATGAACAATCCTATGAAAGGTTCTACGGGAATCTATATGAAAAGGCTGGGTTAGTCAAAGAGGGTCCGTTGACGAGAGTTCCAATATACCGTCAGAGAGACAGTACAAAAGTTTTTACTCTTTTTGATATACCTTAGAAGGTATAGTATCAACGGTGACTTGTGCCCCGGCACAGCAAGACCTGAACAATGTCAGCGCCGCGTTTCAGACACAGTCAAAGGGGAAATGCAGAAGTGCAATGCAGTGAACCAAACATAGTAAAAAGATAATTTTAAGGATGCTTCTTATGAGTTAAACCTCTGTATTATTTTTTTAAAATAAAAAATCCCCAGCAAAGTCGCCAGAATGTGGACACGCGAAATCCGTCGTCCACTCCCGGTTTTTCCTGTTTGTTTCCGGGGTTTCGGAATTGATTTTCCTTTGTTCTGAAATTGATTTGAAAGAAAACAAGAGGTTGATTTTGAAGAAAAGATGGTCTTTCGAAAATAGATACAGAGTCGCCACTTGGTCTTTAAGAACCAAGAAACCTAATTTTAACTCACCCAAATGGATAAAGGGCACCAGTCCTTCATAACCAAAGAACTTGGTTCGGGGTTTTGGTACGAGAGAGGAAGGAGCCTTTGTCGCGACTAAAACACCCTCAACTCGCCCTGTCTTTCGACGGGCTCAATTAGCATCCAAATAATCATCTTTTACTATGTATGGTTGGACAATTAATACTACGATAGTATATTACATCACATAAGAAAATTTGAAATAGAAAATCAAAAGATAAGATATCATTCGTAAAATCTAAGCCAAATATCATACAATGTAAAGTGAAAAAAAATCACACAAATAAACCTAGGAAAAATTGTCTAATCATGTATCAAGTAATAAAGTTTCCCTAGTCTAAAGGGGACATGAATTGTTCTTGAAACAAAATAATCAAAGAAATCAAAATATGCTTAGCAAGCTAGTATGATGCATGTTCATCTTTGATGAAAAGAAGACCTCTCAATCCCCGGGACGGATGAGAAAGGAAGATTAGATCGAGGGGAAACATGAACGTATGATCAAGTTCATTCCTTATGATCTTCTTAGATTAGGAGACATGAAAGCCCCAAATCTTGCATGGATGCAATGTATGATCTTAAAATGTGCAAAGGTTGTAGTGTGTTTGTGTACATGAATTCCTAGAATGACTTAGAAGTCTAGAATATGTATGAATGTATGAAGGAAATCATCATGGGATATATACAAATGTAGTATGAACTACTTCCTAAGACATGAGCTAATTTGGAATGGATGCAAGCATCAAATCAAAGAATGAAAGTTAGAATGTGCTTGCTGTGAATAGTGGACAAAACAGTAACATGATCTTTTAGAAATTGAAAAGAGGGGTTAGGAATGTTTTCAATGCATGATTTTTATGGAGATCTTCCTTATTGTATCTAGAACACAACCCAGAAAGCCAATCTTCAATAACTATCACAGATTGAGAGAAATCATATAAACAATAGAGATCACTCAGAAACAGAATCCGTACTGTCTACTGAAATATTGAAAACTCTTAGAAAATGAAAACGAATGATCTAGAGGCCCATTTTATACAGAACGTTCCCTAAGACATTAAAGTTTAAGGGAAAAATAAGTTCGGACCACCCCTTTTGGAAAACGTTTCTGAAAAAGAAGTTGGAAGTCAACCAAGCTCCTGTGATAGCAGAGGCAGAATGTCTGGGAGGAATGTTTAAGTCCAAATGGACCATTTCCAAGTATTTCTAAGTCAAACCAAAAATCATGGGTGTTCTCTAATGAGTTAGGAAGACTTTCCAAGTGGCCTTGCATCCATACATTGAGTATTGAGTTCTAGAGAAATCTTTGAACTCAGATCACTCACTGTTTTGACTCACTGTTTTGAAGATTTTGGGAAAAAAAAACTTGAGTTTTCTTTCTTGAAATCAAAATGAGAGGGATTGAGAGGGGTTTTGAAATAGAGGTTTTTGAGAGCATATTTTCAATACTCAATAAAGATTATAGTCACTTAAAATGTCAACATCAAACTCATCATCAAGAACCTCCAAGATTGTTGGAGAGATTTATTTCATTTGAACATAACTTCAAGGATACCTTGGAGGTATTGAAGTTATAATCATCATCTATCAAACATGTTTTTGAGGTCAAGAGCTACCATCCATAAGGATTCACTCACCTCAAACTTCATGTCATCATTTAGATTATAATGAACCAGTAAGTAAATAAAGAAAATCAAAAAGAAATGAGGTGAGAAGAGATGAACATTATATAAGCAAACAAGCAAATAGATAGCAATCAATGGGTGATATTCATGATGTATTGAACTTGTAGTTTGGTGTTTCACTCATATGTGATGACATTGGACATGGAAGAAGCTTCCACCCTCTTGAATGCTCACTAAAATGGTGGTTGGGTGTATTGAATGTTGAAGTAAATAGGAGTAATGAAGTAAAAACAAAGTTTAGAACTCACTTTTGTTTTGAAAATCAAAGAAGAAAGCTTCTTTTCTCTCTATTCTAACCTTATCTCTACAACTTTCTCTCCCAAACTTTTTCTAAGCTTGCATTTGACACCCCCAAAATGAGAAGTCAAGGGGGGTTTATATAGGCCAACTTCGGGTGATTTTGGGGTTTTAGAAGTATTCCTATTGGCTCCAAACATCTGAAATCATAAAACTACGTCGTTTTGGTTTTTAATTAATCAAAATGGAATCCCAAAATTATTTACAAAAACACACTATTCTGGAGGGGAGTGCCGCGGCGGTAGTGGGCCAGTGCCGCGGCGGCACTGCTCCTCCTTCGTCCAGATAATGCTGTTTAGGCCCCCAGAGGTTCCGGTATTCGCGAAAAGGCCCTATTTCGTCCGAAATTCACAGAAAATGCATACGAACTCCAAATTGAGGTTGTGATATACCGTTGGAAAGGTAATGGAGTCTACTTTTCATAACAAATAAATCGGGGATAGGTCACTTTGAAAAGTTTTGCAGTATTTGTGATAAAAGCCGATTTGATCGCCTTTTTCGCCTTCGAAAATTTATAATAAACTCGTTTTAAATCCGAAAATTATGTGCGATATACCGTTGGAAAGCTATTGACCTCTAGTATCCATGAAAAATATTTGAAAATTGTTATGGTGCCCCGGTTCTAAAGTCTAATTCTGGTCAAACCTGGGATTCTCGGGAAGTTCTGGGAACCTCTGGGAGCACCCCGGAGCTGACGTTTTCGCTCGATTTCCTTTTAAAACTCATTTTAATATTTCCACATGATCCAGAATTGATTCTGGTAAATTTGGACGATTTTGGTCAAATTTGGTCAAACTTGGTCAAACCTGATTAAACCTTGGTCAAACCGGTCAACAGGGACTTTCCGGGAACTTCCGGGACTTCCGAGGGTCTCTGGGAGCTGACGATTTCATCCGATTTTACTTAAAAAAACTCATTTTATTCCTTTTCTTACGACGTAGCATGTTTTCAGAACTTTTGGTCCGAATCTGGGAGCTTTTGGGCTTTCAGGGGCATTTTGGTCATTCTGAGAGATAGAACGGGCTTCCAGGAGTCCTTTTAAGTCTTTTACGATCATTGTGAACCACCAAGCTATGGGTCTCCTAAATCTGATAGCCGACAAAATAGGGTGTCTACAGATCCATGCATACATGATTATATATATGTATCTATTTTGAATTCTATGATGGTTTGGAAGTATGATCTATGAGAAGGATGATTCCTATGGTCATACCTATCTCTTGATTATTCCTATTACCTAGAATTTCTATTGAATTTCATCTCCAATAGGATATTTGTAAGTCTCTTTGATCTATGATCCAAAGTTCTTCATAGAACTTGAGGGCTAAATTGATTGGGAATCATGATAATTAAGTTGATCTATGAGTTTGATCTCTCTAATAAGTTCAATCATCACCTAAGATGTTTTACTCACACTTTAAAATGAATTAGATAAAAATTCAACAAAACAGATTGGTTTTGTCCATAAGATTTGGTCCACCAAAACTTATAGTTTGATGGATTTTAAATTTTCTGGGTAAATTTTGATGAATTAGCTTTCATTCGATTCGTTTTCTAAGCGTTTGAAGTTGATGCAACTATTCTGGAATTTTTTAGATTTAACTACAATTATGATTATGTATACAAAATGGTCATACCTTGATCACTCAACAACAATTGATGAATAAAACATGGTTTAGAAATCATGTAGGATAAATTGATGAGAGGCCAAAAGCTCAGATTAACTTGATTAACATGATTCATGAACTTCTATTATACTTCTATTGTGTTTTGCATTCCTTTGTTAAGTGATACCAAATTTCCAGAATAACAGAGTCTGTTTGAAATAACTTTTCAGAAACCTTAAGGTCATAAAATGTCTATATGGGATTATTGTTTTCATAAACTACAATAAAATAGCTTTCTTTTGACATCAAATAGAGCTTCACATGATTTTCGTAGAATTAATTATGATTTTTACAAAAACAGTGGACAGTCTTGGTCCAATATTCCCAAAACTCTTAATTCTCAAAATTCAAAAATGGCAAAGAGGTTTTACTTTTTGGAGAAGTTCCCTAAGACATGTATCTAACTTGTTGTAAAAGGGTTTTAACCCAGCTCATGTTTAAAACCACTTTTGATAGGATTCATTAGAGATTGCTGAATCTGGAAATTTGATTGATGACATCTTCTACTTGTCTTTCATGCATATTATTTGTTTAATTGTAATGCTTGGGTATTCTTTGGTGTCTTAGTGCAGAGAATTGAATGCCGTGGATTCAAACTTCGATTTGTGGACTTGCCTCATCTACATGTGGCTTAATGCCCATGTATCATGTACTATCTCTCTCCTTTCTCTTATAATTTTTCTAGGTTTACAACTTTGTTTTCAACGACACAATTCCTTTAGGATAGTCTCCGTTTATGTGCTTATATGTTAGAGATATCTTAACTAGGATTGTTGCATAATTGTATTGTACGTTTCCTTTCTCTTTACTTTTTGCGACTCCGCTTGAGTCAACCCAGTGTAAGCTCTCTTATTCCCTTTTGCATATCATGACATGTCTCCTTTACTTGCATTGGTCCCGGGCACGACTAACCACTGTGAGTATACCTCTCTCTTGTATTGCATATACATTCGACTTCTACTTGATTTAATCTCTTGACATGATTTTCCTTAGATGTTCCTTTTTTGACATGTATATATTATCTAATATGTTTGAGGAAACAACACCAATTATGAATTAAAAACAAGGATATTTGAATCAAGGCCTACCATTCTGTAGGGCGAGGAGGGGGTGCTTTAGTCCTACTTGGGCTCCTTCCCCTCTTATACTGAAGACACCCTATTTTGTCAGCTATCAGATTTAGGAGACCCATAGCTTGGTGGTTCACAATGATCGAAAAAGACTCAAAAAGGACTCCTGGAAGTTAGTTCTATCACTCAAAATGCTCAAAATGACCAATATGCCCTTGAAAGCCCAAAAACTCCCTGATTTGGATAAAAAGTTATAGAAACATGCTACATCATAATGAAAGTGATAAAACGAGTTTTAAAGCAAAATCAGATGAAATCGTCAGCTCTCAGAGACTCTGAAAGTCCCGGAGTTCCCGGAAAGTCCGTGTTAACCGGTTTGACCCAGGTTTGATCGGGGTTTGACTGAAATTATCCAAATTCTCGAGAAAGTTCTGAGATCATTCTAGATCATGTGAAAAGTACTAACATGTGTTTTAAAAGAAAATCGGATGAAAACGTCAGCTCCTGGGAGCTCCCAGAGGTTCCCAGAACATCCTGGAGATCCCACGTTTGACGATTTGACCTAAAAGTTGACTTTGAAACCAGAGCACTGTGTCATTTTTCAAATATTTTTCATGGATACTAGAGGTCAATAGCTTTCCAACGGTATATCGCACATAATTTCTGAATTCAAAACGAATTTATTATGGATTTTTGAAGGCGAAAAAGACAATCAAATCGGCTTTTATCGCAAATACCGCAAAACTTTTCAAAGTGACCTGACTCCAAACTATTTTTTGTAAAAAGTAGACTCCATTAGCTTTCTAACGGTATATCACAATCTTGTTTTGGAGTTCGTATGCATTTTATGTGAATTTCGGACGAAATATGGCCCTTTCGCGAATACTGGAACCTCTGGGGGCCTAAACGTAATTTTTTGGGCATCTGAGGACCAGTGTCGCGGCAGTACTAGGCCACTACCATGGCGGCACATGGCCAGTGCCGTCGTGGCACCAACCCCCACTGAAGCCATTTTTGTAATTTATTTTGGGGTCCAAATTGAATAATTGAAAACGAAAACGACATAGTTTCTTGTTCACAGATGTTTGGGACCAATGGGCGCACTTTCTAAATCCCAAAACCATCCCAAATTGGCCTATGTAAACCACCATTTGCTCTTCATTTTGGGGGGACCAAGTGCAAAGCTTGGAAAAGTTGTAGAGAGAATGAGAGATATGCTTAGAGTTAAAAGTGAGAAATGGAGCTTCCTCCACTGATTTTCTATAGAAAGTGAGTTCTAAACTCAAGTTCTTCCATTATTTTTCTATATACTTCTCATCCAAACCCTCCCCAAATACCATACTTGAGCAATCTTGAGTTAGGAAGCTAATTCCATGTCCAAATGTCAATATATATGAGTGAAACACCAAGTTATAAGTACAATATCTCAATGATTATCAACTATTGATTGCTATTTATTTGATTGTTCATATTATGTGCATCGCTTCTCATCTCATTTGTTTTGGAGTTTTCTTTGATTACTTACATGTTTTTCATCATCGAGATAACATGTTGTTTGAGGAGAGTGAATCCTTATGGATAGTAGCTCTTAACCTCAAAAACATGTTTGATGGATGATGATTCTAACTTCAATACATTCATATGTATTATTGAAGTCATATTCTCAAACAAAACTATGTTTGTGCAAACAATATTGGGAGTTCTTGATGATGAGTTTGATGTTGATTTCCTAAGTGGTCTCAATCCCCTTTTCTGCTGAAAATGTACTTTTAAAACACCTATTTCAAAACCCCTCTAAAATCAATATTTGGATTCCAAGAAACAAGCCTTGTTTTACTAAAAAATCTTCAAAACAGTGAATGATCTGAGTTCAAAGATTTCTCTAGAACTCAATACTCAAAGGGTGATTACAAGACTACTTTGAAAGTCTTCCTAACTCATTATATAACACCCATGATTTTTGGCTTGGCTTGAAAACACTTGAAAGGGTTCCATTTTGACCCAAACATTCCTTCCAGACATTCTGTCTTTGCTGTCACAGCAGCTTGGTTGACTTTCAACTTGTTTTTCAGAAACCTTTTTCAAAAGGAGTGGTCCCAAATAATTTTTTCCTTGAAGTGTCTTTGAGACCTTTCTGTATAATATGGGCCTCTAGATATTTTGTTTTCATTTTCTAAGATATTTTAACATTTCAGTCGATA
This sequence comes from Hydrangea macrophylla, assembly GCA_033977485.1. Lineage (NCBI taxonomy): Eukaryota > Viridiplantae > Streptophyta > Magnoliopsida > Cornales > Hydrangeaceae > Hydrangea > Hydrangea macrophylla. The sequence goes on from CM066987.1 coordinate 83,656,894, forward strand.
GTACGGATTCTGTTTCTGAGTAACCTCCATTGTTTATAAGATTTCTCTCAATCTGTCATAGTTATTGAAGTTTTGCTTTTTGATATGTCTTCTAGACACAATAAGGATGATCGCCATAAAAAATCATGCATTAAAAACATTTCTTACTTCACTTTTCAATTTCTACAATGTCAACTCACTATTTTGTCCACCATTCACAGCAAGTATACTTTTACTTTCATTCTTTAATTTGATGCCCATATGCACTCCAAATTAGTTCATATCTTAGGACGTAGTCCATACTACATTTGTACATATCATATGATGATTTCCTTCATGCATTCATACATATTTTAGACTTCTAAGTCACTTTAGAAAGTCCATGTACACAAACACACTACAACCTTTGCACTTTCTAGGATCATACATTTTATCCATGCAAGATTTGGGGCTTTGTGACCTCCTAATCTAAGATGATTATTAGGAATGAACTTGATCACTCGATCATGCTTTTTCCTCGATCTAATCTTCATTTATCATCCGTCCCGGGGATTGAGAGATCTTCTTTTCTCAAGGATTAATATGCATCATTTTAGCTTGCTAAGCATATTTCATTTTCTTTGATTATTTGTTTCAAGAACAATTCATGTCCCCTCTTAGATTAGGAAAGCTTGATTACTTGCTATGTGATTAGGCGATTTTTCCTTGGTTTGTTTGTGTGATCTTTTCACCTTTGCATTGTGTGGTATTTCGCTTAGATCTTATGAATGATATTTTATTTTTAATCTTCCATTTCAAGATTCTTATGAGATGTAATATACTATCATAGTATTAATTGTCGAACCATACATAATATAAGATGATTATTCGGATGCTAGTTGAGGCCCGTTGAGAGACAGGGCGAGTTGAGGGTGTTTTAGTCGTGATAAAGGCTCCTTCTTCTCTTGTACCAAAACCCCGAGCCAAGTTCTTTGGTTATGAAGGGCCGGTGCCCTTTATCCATTTGGGTGAGTCAAATTAGGTTTTTTGGTTCCTTAAAGACTAAGTGGCGACTATGTATCTGTTTTCAACATACCTTCCTTTTCTTTTCTTTGATCCAAATTAATTTCAAACCAACAAAATAGTGGACGACCGATTCCGCGTGTCCACAATCTGGCGACTCCACTGGGGATTTATTATTTTCAAAACAAAATAATACAGAGGTTTGACTCATAAGAAGCATCCTTAAAATCATCTTTTTACTGTGTCTGGTTCACCACATTGCACTTTTCCATTCCCCCCTCTGACTGTGTCTGAAATGCGCCGCTGACATTGTTCAGGTCTTGCTGTGCCAGGGCACAAGTCACCGTTGATACTGTACCTTCCAAGGTATATCAAAAAGAGTAACAACTTCCATATTGTCTCTCTGACGGTATTCTGGAACTCTCGTCAATGGACCCTCTTTGACTAAACCCAGCCTTTGCATATAGATTCCTGTAGAATCTTTCATAGGACTGTTCATTTATCTTTTCAGATAGGACAATATGATATAACTATTGTATGCCCTGGTAGGATTACCTGTGCGGTGTAGGCACTTCTGTGGCATAGAACAGAGCCTCTTTCTTAAGATTTCCAAAGCAATCACTCGCATGTGATCACATTGAGTTGACCTGCCTAGGCACGATGATAAGGATGTCTTCTCCATGCTCACATATATATACACCGCAAACCATGTTTGTTGGTCCTAAGACATAGGAGTATGAAAACTTGCTAGACCGTATGATCACCATCATCACATGCTCTTGTCAGATATACCAGTTTCTCCCAGAAACTCTGATTTCCCAATTTCTCCCACAAACTCTACCTAGATATACCAGTTTCTCCCAGAAAATCTGGCCAAATCCCCCAGATTGCCCAGAAATCTCAATTTCTCCCAAAAACTCTGATATACTTGTTTCTCCCAGAAACTCTCTCCAACATACCCAAATATACCTGTTTTCCTAGAACCTCTATCCAACTCTCCTAGATTTCCCAAAATCCCAGTAACTCCATCCAAACTTTCTAGAAATGTCTAGATGTACCAATTTCTTCCAGAAATTCTGATTTCCCAATTTCTCCAAGCAGCTCTATCCAATCCGCCTAGATTTCCCAGAAATCCCCATTTATCCCAGAAACCTTTCCCAATTTACCTTGTTTTTCCTAGAAATTCTGATTTCCCAGTTTCTCCCAGAAGCTCTATCCAATCAGCCTAGATTTCCCAGAAATCCCTATCTATCCCAAAAACCTTGGAATCCCTGCTTTTCCCAGAAACCTTTCCTAATTTACCTTGTTTTCCTTAAAAATTTTGATTTTCCAATTTCTCCCAGAAGCTTTATCCAATCCGCCTAAATTTCCAGAAATCCCTATTTATCCCAGAAACATTGGAATCCCTACTTTTCCAAGAAACCTTTCCCAATTTACCATGTTTTTCCCAGAAACTTTGATTTCGCAGTTCCTCCCAAAAGCTCTGTCCAACTCACCCAGAAATACCTGTTTCTTTCAAAAACTTTGTCCAAATCACCTAGATTTCCCAGAAATCCCTATTTCCTAGAAACCCTGCCAAAATTCACCTAAATATCCCAAAAATCTCTACTTTTAAAATTTCTCAGATTCTCATTCCTCAAAGAGCAAACCTGTCTTCCTCACCCTCCCCATGACAACGATCATCCTAGAGAGAAAAGTTAACACACTCTGTATGATTAGGACCTTACTTGCTTAATTGTTGCATGTTAAAAGTAGGGGCATTGTAAAGATTAGGGTTTGCGTCCGCATGCTTGTCTCATATGCATACACAATTATTCATGTCAGTTCGCTTGCATGCACATCTTGTCAGTCTCACATGTGTCAGTCTCTACACATCTAGTGCATACATGTCATCATTCTCACCCATCTCAAACGTTGTATAGAAGTCGTATACATATTGTAACCGTCATCGGTTCACATCGATAAATTTTTCAAAATTCCGATCATCTCTCCCCACTAGGAGTCCATAAGAAGTATTTTGCGCCTTTGTCGATTTGGGCTTTTACTTCTATCTTAGTCCCGGATAAGGACACTTTTGTACCTCCTCGGATTCTTTGTCTTCTTTGTGGACTGGCCCAGACCACCATAAAACCATTAAGGCCCAGGCCATGACACCGACAACTGCATATGCCTTCGCCATGATATCCAAGACCTCATCGGTCAGAAAATCATCGAGCCATCACCCATCCAACCCTATGTCAACCAAAAAGCCCCTGGCTTCGTCGAACCTAAACCCCCTAGCTCATCTGTTCAAATCATCCCCTTTCGCTAAGGCCCATGAATGTTGAACCTGTGCAAGTGAAGTGATGGTGTTTGGGACTTTTGCTAGCAATGCAAATGAGGATGCTCTTTCGAAAAAAAAAAGAGAAAAAAGAATAAGCGAGTCACCGTGACACTCCATTTGAGACCGGGTCGGGTCTAGTCGAGTATGTCCTATGTCTTAATCTATTTCAAGTTTAGTCTTGTGGTCGAGTTTATCTCTCATCGAGTTGTTGTGAGTCTGTGTCGAGCAATATAATCATACTCTTTTGATGGGATGAATTCTCATTTTGCATAACCTGATGTGTCTAGTCATAAATACATGAATCACTTAACTATAATGTCACTTTTCAAATTATCATGGATATTACTCCGCTAATAAATTTTTACATAAAAAATAAATCCTGAAAGGTCAAAGTCGATTTCGCGCTGACACCGATGAAGAGCCGATAATTGAATAGTCTTACTTTAAGAATTTAAAGATGCTCTTGCCTCAATCTTGAAAAGACATACTTGGAACCGACTTGGGGCTTACCCAACACCATTTTCCACTATTTCAAAGCCTTGAGCCCAATCCAATTGGGAGCCGTACAATCTGTCCACTGAAAGCAGTACAAACTTAGTCCTTGATGGTAGCCAAGCACTTTCAATGAGTTTCTTCTCCCCTTTCCAAAAAATAAAAAGAAGGAAAAAAAAAAAGAAACGAAGAAAAGAAAAGAAAATGCTCACTAGGTTGAAAACCCGAAAGGGCACCTATGCAAAAGTTAGAGCTGAAAAGGTATTGATTTCCAAGATCTGACCTTAGCTAGTCAAAATGATAAGAAAAATGAATGAATGAAAGAAAATTTTGGTGATACAGAGAATTGTACACTTCAAGGTACATCATGCGAATGTGTCTAGATCATATTTCAAAAAGCTCCGAACGACCACAAACAAATTCTGAGAGTTGACATGCATATTATGTAATTTTGAGATTGCAATCGAAAGATCTCACATGAATTAACTACATGAAAAGCAAAATTGACTGGCTAGGCAGAAGTGAAAAGGATCAATCCTCAAAATAAAAAAGAAAAGAAAATAAAAGAAAGGGAGACCGAAACTGAATCTTCTTATTCAAGGCTACCACAAGTGACCTAAGTTTGAACTTCTTTGACGATTGGGTTGAAAAACCCTCAACCAATTTCTTTCAAGACTTCATCTTGAACTACGCTCGACCTGATTCCTACTCGGGGATACGTAGGCAACCCCATCGGTTCGGTCGACACCATCATCAACCTCTTTTCCTTCAAGCCTCTCCTTGAACTATGCTTGACCTGATTCCTACTCGGGGATACGTAGGAAACTGCATCGGTTTGGTTGACACCATCATCAACCCCTTTTCCTTCAAGCCTCACCTTGAACTACGCTTGACCTGATTTCCACTCGGGGATACGTAGGCAACCGCATCGATTCGATCGACACCAATATTAACCCCTCTTCTTTCAAGGTCCTGGCCTGAACTACGTTGGACCTGATTCCCGTTCGGGGGTACGTAGGAAGACTTTCAAAAAGAAAGGAAGGATGGCTCGCTAGGTCAAAAATCTGAAAGGATGCTTAGACAAAAATTAGAGCTAAATCATCCAAAATGAGCAATAACAAAAGAGAGAAAATAGCTCGCTAGGTCACCTCACTAGTGCCTAGGCAAAAGTTATGAGCATTTGAGAGATTAAAGTCACAGTCCTTGCCTCAATCCAGAAATAACCTTCCATACTATGGCCAAACTTCGACTACTCGCCTTGTTTTCCTGAATTTACTATCGACCTCTCATACAAGGGGCAAATTTTGGTCACCTACCTCGTTTGTCCAAAACCTTTAGAGAACCATAGTCTAAACTAGGGGTAAACTTCGGTCACCTACCTCGTTTGCCTATAAATTCTACTCCTATGCCTCAAACTAAGGGCAAACTCTGTTTTCCTAACACGATCCCTTCACACCAAGGGCAAGTTTTCAAGTCACCAAGTTATTTTAAAATTTTTTGAAATGGAGTATCTTTTATTCTATAAGCTAAGGCACTAATTCAAAGCACATCCTGGGAAAAGCAGAGAATCGACTAGATCAATAGGGAGAAATTTTCAAAAATTAGATTTATCAGCTAAGTGCTATCATATTATGATGAGGAGTGAACATAAAAGATGAATGGTACATCATTTATAACAAAAGCACATCAAGTTTTGGCAAGTCGAGCTTGTTTCATTTTAGCGTCAAATGTGTCATCCTTGTGTGTCGATGTCTGTTAGTCATCAAGTCTGTTGTAGTCTCAAATAAGTGAGTTGACAGTGACTAATAATGAATTTTCCAAATCAATTTATAAAATTTGTAAGAGCATTCCAAGGACAATACAAGCAGGAGGACCAAACACTATCACTGCACCAGTCAAGGCGAGAACTTGGAGTAAATCTCATCCCTTCCCAATCCGCCGAAAGTTAACCATCATCTCCTAGAAACATAAGTCCATAAGTGGCTGTTGATCATCTTTCTTCATTCATGCAACATAAGTCCATGAGTGGGTGTTGATCATCGTCCTCCATCAATGTCAAATCCATAGCCGCCACAGATCATCTATGAATAGAATTATACATTTACTCCTATCAGTGGGCGTATTGCTTTCTTCCCTAGCAGAGTACATCTTATCCATCCCTCCCCAGTAAAGTCGCTTCATCCCCAGCAGATTCAGTTTTATCCCCAGCAGGCTTATCGATTAGTACATTCTCAGTCCAATCAATGACAGTCATAGTAGTTCACTGTCGACTCGTCATATCGATTCTTCTGATCACGGTTAGTCCAACCGTTGATCCAATCTATGACGGTCACAGTAGTTCACTATCAACTCGTTATCTCGATTTGTACATTGTTAGTCCAATCCATGACAGTCACAGTAGTTCACTGTTGACTCGTCACCTCTATTGGTACATCGTCAGTTCAATCTGCGACAGTCATAGTAGTTCACTATCAACTCATCACCTCGATTGGTACATCGTCAGTTCAATCCATGACAGTCACAGTAGTTCACTATCGACTTGTCATCTCGATTAGTAGATCGTCAATTCAATACATGACAGTCATAGTAGTTCACTGTCGACTCGTCACCTCGATTGGTACATCGTCAGTTCAATCCATGACAGTCACAGTAGTTAACTGTCGACTCGTCGCCACAATTAGTGCATTGTCAGTTCTTCTGGTCACGGTTAGTCCAATTATTGATCCAATCCATGGCAATCATAGTAGTTCACTGTCGACTCGTCACCTTAATTAGTGTATTGTCAGTTCTTCTAATCACGGTTAGTCCAACTGTTGGTCCAACCTATGACAGTCACAGTAGTTCACTATCGACTCATCATCTCGATTCATACATCGTCAGTTCATTAATCATCATTAGTTTATAGTCACTCTCATTCAAAATACGTCGCATTCATCGTCACCTCTTGATTAAGGCAAATCTGTTGTCGTCATCCCTCTAGATTGAGACAAATCCTTTATTGTCAGCCCTCTAGATTGAGGCAAATCTGTTATCATCAGCCCTCTAGATTGGGGAAAATCTATTATCGTCAGCCCTCTAGATTGAGGCAAGTCCATCATGGTCAGCCCTCTAGATTGAGGCAAATCTGTTGTCATCACCCCTCTAAATTGAGGCAAATCCTTCATTGTCAGCCCTCTAGTTTAAGGCACATCTGTTATAGTCAGCCCTCTAGATTGAGGTAAATCTGTTGTTGTCAGCCCTCTAGATTGAGGCAAATCCTTCATTGTCAGCCCTCTAAATTAAGGCAAATCTGTTGTCATCAACCCTTTAGATTGAGGCAAATCCTTCATCATCAGTACTCTAGATTGAGGCAAATCGGTTGTCGTCATCCCTCTAGATTGAGGCAAATCTGTTATCGTCAGCCCTCTAGATTGTCACCCTCTAAATTGAGGCAAATCATTCACTGTCAGCCCTCTAAATTGAGGCAAATCATTCATTATAGACCCTTTGGATTAAGGTAGGACTTTCGCGTCCATCAGTTATCTCGGGCTACCCCGTCTACTCTTTGATATCTGGGACTTCCACGTTAGTCAATCGTCTTAGAGGCCTGAATATGCTTTTCGGACCGACCATTGCAAGATTTAATCAACCGTGAGAGATTCAAATTTGAATCCTAGTTCTCGGTCAAGAGTTTAAAACAGTTAAGAGAGATTCTCAGAGAATCCAGTACCATCCCTAGCAGAAGAAAATAGAAAAAATCAACTCCGGGAAACCCAAACTAGCTTTCCAGATTAATAACCGCAAGAACCGGCCAATATTGATTAAAAAACACCGCCCACAGTCAAAAGACCCCGATTCCTAGGGTAAGCATTGTCTATTCACAATCCAAGGCTCCTTGTTCGTTGGTTATCGTGTGCTTTCTCACTTATCGTGAGCTTCTTCACTCCTTTGTCCAAAATCGTGAGCTTTCTCACTTATCGTGAGCTTCCTCACTCCTTTGTCTAAAAATCATGAGCTTCCTCACTTATCATGAGCTTCCTCGCTCCTTTATCCAAAATCATGAGCTTCCTCGCTTATCGTGAGCTTCCTCGCTTATCGTGAGCTTCCTCGCTTATTGTGAGCTTCCTCACTTCTTTATCCAAAATTGTGAGCTTTCTCACTTATCGTGAGCTTCCTCACTCCTTTGTCCAAAATCATGAGCTTCATCACTTATCGTGAGCTTCCTCACTCCTTTGTCCAAAATCATGTGCTTTCTTACTTATCGTGAGCTTCCTCACTCCTTTGTCTAAAACTATGAGCTTCATTGCTTATCATAAGCTTCCTCACTCCTTTGTCCAAAATTTTGAGCCCCCTCACCAACCCATCGGTTATCGTGAGCTTCCTCACTCCTTTCTCCAAAATCGTGAGCCCCCTCACCTACCCATCGGTTATTGTGAACTTTTTCACTTATCATGAGCTTCCTGACTCCTTTGTCCAAAATTGTAAGCCCCCTCACCTACCCATCAGTTATTGTGAACTTTCTCACTTATCGTGAGCTTTCTCACTCCTTTGTCCAAAATTGTTAGCTTTCTCACTTATCGTGAGCTTCCTCACTCCTTTGTCCGAAATCGTGAGCTTCTTCACTTATCGTGAGCTTCCTCACTCCTTTGTCCAAAATTGTGAACTTCCTCACTTATCGTGAGCTTCCTTACTCCTTTATCCAAAATCATGAGCTTTCTCACTTTTTGTGAGCTTCTCACTCCTTTGTCCAAAACTATGAGCTTCCTCGCTTATCGTGAGCTTCCTCACTCCTTTGTCCAAAATTGTGAGCCCCCTCACCTTCCCATCGGTTATCATGAGCTTTCTCCCTTATCGTGAGCTTCCTCACTCCTTTTTCTAAAATCGTGAGTTTTCTTACTTATCGCGAGCTTCCTCACTCTTTTGTCCAAAAACGTGAGCTTTCTCACTTATTGTGAGCTTCCTCACTTCTTTGTCCAAATCGTGAGCTTTCTTACTTATCATGAGCTTCCTCACTCTTTTGTCCAAAATCATGAGCTTTTTCACTTATTGTGAGCTTTCTCACTCCTTTGGCCAAATTGTGAGCTTCTTCACTTATCGTGAGCTTCCTCTCTCTGTCCAAAATCGTTAGCTTTCTTACTTATAGTGAGCTTCCTCACTCCTTTGTCCAAATCATGAGCCCCCTTACCTATCTATCGATTATTGTGAGCTTCCTCAAAAAAAAACCATGAGCTTCCTCAACTATCGTGAGCTTTCTTGCTTATCACGAAATCCTTCTCCTGTTGGCTATCTTGACTTTCTCATCCATCGCTTGGTATCCAGGACTTCCATGTCCATCGGTTATCTTCAATTGTCATCCTCAAAGACCCCACATTTGATTCTATTTGCTTGCGAAGCCCACTTCCCGTAATTTGAGAAGTTTTCCCCAAAACCCATAGTCTTTTTAGACCATGGTCGGCCACTGCATTATAGTCAAAAGAACTAGCACAACACAAGCCCACTCGGAGTGGCATACCCCACAACACTAGTTCATGCGAGGATCATCAGCACCATAAAGAGCATGCATAAAACCCGTTAAAGTTGGCAACTACACCATAGTCATAATAGAGTCACAACATGACTCAATACACAGTTCATATCACATCCATGTATTGCATATCATCCTCATAGCATGGCATCCCGCCAATCTTGTTTTGCATGTGTTTGTTTTTTTGTGCCCCAAACTACGTCCTGCTCTAATTCCCCTTGGGATACGTAGGCAGCTCACGAAGAGCACGACCAGCACTAGCCTCAGCATCATACTTGCATCTTTTGCAACTCTCTTATCCTAAATCTATAGCTTCCAAAAAGAATTGTCTCTTCAAAGCTTTGGCACTCGCTTGCGACATGCGTTGCTTTACAAGTTCATGCCAAAGAGGGGCAAACTGTAGACACCCCATTTTTTCGGTTATCAGATTTAGGAGACCCATAGCTTGGTGGTTCACAATTATTGAAAAAGACTCAAAAAGGACTCCTAGAAATTAGTTCTATCACTCAAAATGCTCAGAATGACCAAAATGCCCTTGAAAGCACAAAAACTCCCTGATTTGGACCAAAAGTTCTGGTAACATACTACGTTGTAAGAAAAGTGATAAAATAAGTTTTGAAGCAAAATGAGATGAAATCGTCAGCTCCCAGAGACTCCCAAAAGTTTCGAAAGTTCCCAAAAAGTCCCCGTTGGTCGGTTTGACCCAGGTTTGACCAGGTTTGACCGGGGTTTGACTGAAATCATTAAAATTCTCTAGAAAGTTCCGAGGACATTGTAGATCATGTAAAAAGTACTAAAATGATTTTTAAAAGAAAATCGGACGAAAACATCAGCTACCGGGAGCTCTCCCAGAGGTTCCCAGAACTTCTTAGAGATCCCAGGTTTGACCGATTTGACCTAAAAGTTGACTTTGAAACTGGAGCACTATGTCATTTTTCAAACATTTTTCATAGATACTAGAGGTCAATAGCTTTCCAATGGTATATCGTACATAATTTCTGAATTCAAAATGAATTTATTATGGATTTCCGAAGGTGAAAAAGACGATCAAATAAGCTTTTATCGCAAATACCACAAAACTTTTCAAAGTGACCTGACTCTGAACTATTTTTTATGAAAAGTACACTCCATTACCTTTCTAACAATATATCACAATCTTGTTTTGGAGTTCGTATGCAATTTATGTGAATTTCGGACGAAATAGGGCCTTTTTGCGAATACTGGAACCTCTGGAGGCCTAAACGTAATTTTTTGGGCATCTGAGGAGCAGTGCATTGGCGGCACTGGGCCACTTCCGCAGCAGCACATGGTCAGTGCTGAGGGGGCACTCAACCCCCGCTGAAGCCATTTTTGTAATTTATTTTGGTGGTCCAAATTGAATAATTGAAAGCCAAAATGACGTAGTTTCTTGTTCAGAGATGTTTGGGACCAATGGGAGCACTTTCTAAATCCCAAAACCACCCCAAATTGGCCTACATAAACCCCCCTTTGCTCTTCATTTTGGGGGGGCCAAGTGCAAAGCTTGGAAAAGTTGTAGAGAGAATGAGAGATATGCTTAGAGTTAGAAGTGAGAAATGGAGCTTCCTCCACTGATTTTCTATAGAAAGTGAGTTCTAAACTCAAGTTCTTCCATTATCCTTCTATGTACTTCTCATCCAAACCATCCCCAACCACCATTCCTGAGCAATCTTGAGTTAGGAAGCTACTTTCATGTCCAAATGTTAATATATATGTGTGAAACACCAAGTTACAAGTCCAATATCTCAATGATTATCAACTATTGATTGCTATTTATTTTGCTTGTTCATGTTATGTTCATCTCTTCTCACCTCATTTCTTTTTTTTTTTATTTTATTACTTACATGTTTATCATCATCTAGATAACATGTTTGAGGAGAGTGAATCCTTATGGATAATAGCTCTTGACCTCAAAAACATGTTTGATGGATGATGATTCTAACTTCAATACATTCATATGTATTATTGAAGTCGTATTCTCAAACAAAACTATATTTGTGCAAACAATATTGGGAGTTCTTGATGATGAGTTTAATGTTAATTTCCAAAGTGGTCTTAATCCCCTTTTTGTGCTGAAAATGTGCGTTTAAAACCCCTATTTCAAAATGTCACGCCCCGACGTAGCATAAATATGGAAAGCGTTTAATTTCCTTTATGGACCCGTAGGTCGCGACAGTTTGAAGGATCAATTCCGTCCCAAACGTCAACAACAAAAACATATAATCAGAGTTGAGCAATCAAGGCTTACAATATTATTCTAACTTATTACATATTACAACACGGGGTCTACTAAGGCACAAGCCACCTTAAAACAAAATAATATCTATCGTCTATTATAGTCATCCTTAGTACAAAACAGTTCATGAATTAAAGCATAGAATATTAATAACAGTTTTATCTTCCAAAAGCAGCCGTTCTCAGTTTGAATAGTCAGAAGGCCCCGCGTAGTCATAACCTGAAAAGCCTGAACACGAATGTCCAGGGCGCATCAACGCCGTCAGCTTCAAGAAGCTGGTGAGTATTAAAAACATAACTTTTAATGTAAAACATACTCATTTACCTCTTTCCATTTCTCGATTAATTCAACAAGTTCATATTAAAGCAAGGAGTTCATTTTAGGAAACAAGCACAATATTATTTAAAAGATGTGATTCACATATATGTGACCGTGTATGAGAACAATGTTAGGAAACTGCGTTCCCAAAATCCGTTGACAGTGTGTATAAGTTGGTACTGCAAAAATTTCATGAAATCTATAATAACCCTACAAGGGCGGAACTAAGGTTACCGTGAACTGCAAAAATGGATTGCTGTAGTAGACGAATCGAGAACACGGGCTCGATAACAGCTCACGATCTTCTACCGTATTCCTCCGCTGCCAAAATATCGAACTGAGTGTGGGCTCTTTCGAAATCATTTCTGTTTTCTGCTCTCCCTCTTTTTCACTCTCTTTTCTATTCCGAGTTATCATTCTCTATATAGAAAAACGCTAGCTGATGAGAGAGCCAAAGCAGCATATATATAGGCTACGATAGGGACCATAAGAAGTCAAAAAGGAATAGGCTTCCTTATGGAATTAGGAAACCCTAATTCAAACTGAATCAGATTCCCATTTCCATAAATTATAATTCATACCACTAAAGAATTATAATTGCACTCCTACCCTTATCTCAAAAATATATTTCGAGCTCCATGTTATTAAATGCTTATTATCTCCCCATGTTAAGATTACAGATATCCATTAATTAAATATAATTACTGACAATCATATTTAATTAATTTCTTAAAATTCCTTGAGATCCTCTGCTTAACTTATCTGATATGTCGGATACAAAATCCACCTGCAGGGTTTGACATAATCAAAACTTATAAGCTTTCTCAAGGGGATATCATCAATCCCAAAATTGAGACATGGATTCCATCATTAATTAATATCCACCACACAATTAATATTGCCACCCAATCCAATGAGATATTGACCCATTTAAGGATCTCACCCTTTTGGGGATCAAAGTGTAAATATCAAATGTACGTGTCTACAAATTAACTTAGGATTTAGAGCATAAGCACTCATAATAGCCATGAGGTATTAATTATCTTATAAGTCAGTATAAAGATAATTACCCCAAGTCAGTCCCGTTTAATACACAAAGTGTACCAGCATAGTGAGTTAAAACTATACCATTTTCCGTAGTCAAGACAAACCTACTACAACACCATGCTGCAGTCCTACCGAAGGTGTGTCCAATCCCATCTAAGACTGTAAACCAAAATCTTACATTCTATAATATCTGATGGCATGATCTTCCATATATAAGCCGAACTCTACACACCAAACCACCTACTATATAGAATGAGAGACACACATGCATAATATTAAATAACTAATATAATACAAACATTACCCACACAGATTCTCATAAAAAAATGGATTAACTGATTTTATTAAATGAATAATAAATCAACTACATAAAGCATGGCTTTTAGTATGTATCCCTAACAATCTCCCACTTAGACTCAAAGCCATGATGCGACACACCTCACTCCTATCTCATCTACATGACTGTCAAAAGTCTTGGCCGGTAAGCTCTTGGTGAAAGGATCTGCCAGGTTATTTGTTGATGCTATCTTGGTCACTTCAACATCACCTCTTTGCACGATCTCTCGTATCAGGTGATACTTACGCTCAATGTGTTTTCCCTTCTTATGGGCCCTTGGTTCCTTTGAGTTAGCAACTGCTCCGCTATTATCGCAATAAAGGGTAATACCCGATTGTACCGTAGGTACTACTCTTAGATCCATAAGGAAGTTTCTGAGCCAAACAGCCTCCTTAGCGGCTTCCGAAGCAGCCACATACTCGGCTTCCATGGTGGAATCAGCAATACATGACTGCTTAATACTCCTCCAAGTAATGGCTCCACCTCCTAGGGTAAACACATATCCTGAGGTAGACTTTCTGGAATCCCTATCTGACATGAAATCAGAATCTGTGTACCCAATGGGTACGAGACTGTCTGCTTGGTAAACTAACATATAGTCTCGAGTCCTTTTCAGGTACTTGAGAATATTTTTCACCGCAGTCCAATGTTCTTGCCCTGGATTAGACTGATATCTACTAACCATGCCAACAGCAAAGCAGATATCAGGTCTAGTACATAGCATAGCATACATTAGGCTTCCTACTGTCGAGGCATAAGGAACTGCCTTCATCTTCTCTATCTCATCAGGTGTCTTAGGACACTGATCCTTAGATAGAGTAATTCCGTGTCTGAAAGGAAGGAATCCCTTCTTGGAATCTTGCATGCTAAACCTTGCAAGAATATTGTCAATATAAGTGCCTTGTGACAAGCCCAACATCCTATTCTTGCGATCTCGCATAAGCTTGATCCCTAGGATGTGACCGGCTTCTCCGAAGTCCTTCATATTGAATTGACTGGACAACCATACCCTTACAGAAGATAATACCCCTACATCATTTCCGATTAGCAAGATATCATCCACATATAGTACTAAGAACACCACCACTCTTCCATCAAGTTTCTTGTACACACAAGATTCATCCGCACATTGATCAAAACAAAAAGACTTGATTGCTTGATCAAAGCGGATATTCCAAGACCTAGATGCCTGCTTAAGTCCATAAATGGACTTCTTAAGCTTGCACAACATGTGTTCTTGGCCCTTCGCAATGAACCCGTCTGGTTGCATCATATAGATGCACTCATCAAGATTCCCATTTAGAAATGCTGTCTTGACATCCATTTGCCAAATTTCGTAATCGAAATGTGCAGCAATGGATAAGAGAATCCGGATAGACTTCAGCATTGCCACTGGCAAAAAAGTTTCCTCATAATCGATTCCTTCTTTTTGAGTGAACCCTTTCACAACAAGCCTTGCTTTAAAGTTTTCCACCTTACCGTCTGCTCCTCTCTTCTTCTTATTGATCCACTTGCATCCGATGGATTTTATTTCATTGGGTGGTTCTACAAGATCCCAGACTTGATTGGAGTACATGGACTCCATTTCAGACTTCATAGCCTTTTGCCAAAGATCTGCATCTTTATCTTGGAGTGCTTCATTGTAGTTACAGGGGTCGGTACCTTGTTCATCAGGGACCCGGTCATAAGACTCTCCCAAGAACATATACCGGTTAGTGCATAACCCTCCCACTACGACGAGGCACAACCCGTGTCTGTGCATCACTGATATTTCGTTGTGAAGATTCTGAACCTAATACACCATTATCTACACGTTGTACTGGTTCAGGAACCTGCGTGTTAATGGTTGGTTCGGGATCTACACGATTTTCGATAATCCTCCCACTACGACGTGGTAATGGAATATCAATAACTCTTTCTTGTGGTGTTTCTTCTCGTACCGTTGGTATCGAAGAAGTATGTCTCGGTGTCTCTCCTCTCATTTCCTCTAGAACAATACGACTTCTGGGCTTGTGGTCCATAACATAGTCCTCTTCTAAGAATGTGGCATTTGTGCTAACAATAACCTTCTGATCCTTAGGACTATAACACAGACCACCTTTAGTTCCTCTTGGATACCCAACAAAGAAACATACTTCTGTTCTTGATTCTAACTTTTCTGCGTTCCCTTTCAGCACATGTGCTGGACTACCCCAGATCCGAATATGCCGCAGACTAGGCTTTCGCCCAGTCCACAATTCCGTGGGAGTAGTAGGTACTGACTTAGATGGTACCAAGTTTAGAATGTATGCAGTTGTCTCTAATGCATGTCCCCAAAAGGAAATTGGTAAATCCGAGTAACTCATCATAGATCTTACCATGTTCATGAGAGTCATGTTCCTTCTTTCTGCTACACTGTTCTACTAAGGCATACGGGGTGCAGACAATTGGGATGTAATCCCTTGCTCCAATAAGTATTCCCTAAACTCTCCCAAGAGGTACTCTCCACCACGATCAGATTGTAGTGTCTTGATACATTTACCTAGACGCTTCTCCGTTTCAGCCTTGAAGTCTTTGAATTTCTCAAAGCATTCAGACTTACGCCGCATCAAATAAATGTACCCATACCTTGAGTAATCATCGATGAAAGTGACAAAGTACTCAAATCCCCCTCTTGCTTGGACAGTCATAGGACCACACAAATCAGAGTGAACCAGTTCCAACGGCTCTTTTGCTCTATAGCCCTTGGCCAAGAATGACCTCTTGGTCATTTTACCTTCCAAGCAGGATTCACAAACTGGAAGTGCCTCCACTTCCAATAAGCCTAATGGCCCATTTTGAACCAGTCTTTGAATCCTTTTCAAATTAATATGACCAAGGCGTAAGTGCCAAAGATGCGTTTGGTTCATCCTCGAAGGTTCTTTTCTCTTAAATGGCAAACTATTTGTGTTATTCAATTCATTAAGTTGCAGTATAGGAGAGATAGGATTTATAATATAAAGATCATCCACCAATTGACCAAAACAAATAAAATGTTTATTTTTTTTAATAACTACTACTTTATTAAAATGAACTGAATATCCATTCTTTACTAAACTAGAAACTGAAACTAAATTCTTTCTAATAGAAGGTACATAAAAACAATTTCTTAATATTAAAATTCTATCTCTACCAAAACTAAGATGTAGATCTCCTACTGCAACTGCAGCTACTCTCGTAGCATTTCCCATATATAGATAAATCTCTCCATCACTGAGCTGCCTGGTTCCCTAGAACCCCTGCAAAGAATTACATATATGATCAGTGGCTCCCGTATCTACACACCAGGTACCAGTAGATCGGACAGCTAAACACGATTCAACAACTAGTAAATGAGATTTACCTTGATTGTTTTGTCTGGCGAGATAAACTGGACATTGCTTCTTCCAGTGTCCTGGCTACTTACAAACAAAACATTTGCCTTTAGGCTTTCCCGGTTGTCCTCGTGGCCTTTGGATTGGCAGAGGACCCGCGGCCTTCTTTTGAGCCTTTTTCATTTTCTTCTTGCCTTTCGGCTTTGAAGCAGAACCTTTCTCAAACACAAGAGCACTTCCTAACTTTCTGTTGAGACACTCAGCTGCCTGGAGTTCTTTAAGCAGCTCCGCCAAAGTATATTTAAATTTATTCATGTTGTAATTGAGGCAGAATTGCTTAAAAGACTCTGGCAGTGACTGGAGTACGATATCGACCTGGGTTTTCCCGTCGATTGTAGCTCCAAGGATCTCTAGTTCATTAAGAAGAGATATCATCTTAAGAACATGATCCCTTACAGGCGTCCCCTCAGCCATGGTTGTGTTCATCAAGTCTTTCATGGCAACCTGCCTAGCAGGACGACTTTGATCCCCGAACATCTCTCGGAGGCTCTCCATCATGTCACAGGCGCTGGCCATTGACTGATGCTGATGTTGCAGCACATTTGACATGGATGCCAAAATGTAACACCGCGCCATCTCATCAGCCTTGACCCATTTCTTGTGATCCTGGGTTTCCTCAGCGGTTGCCCCCTCACCAGGTTGCTCAGGACATTCTTCAGTAAGCACAAACTTGTACTCTTCAGCAGTTAACACAATATCCAAATTCCTTTTCCAGTCTATATAGTTTGGTCCAGTAAGTTTATTTTCTTTAAGTATAACAGCAAGTGGATTGAAAATACCCATTTAAAAGCCTGAGAATCACATAACATAAATAATTACGTTTGGGCAAAAATTACTATGGATTCGAGTTGAAAATATTGGTTCCCTCTACCATATCTGAAAGGAATCCGCCAGCAACCTGATACACCGCGAATAGTATGACTCGATGGGAAGCCATATACTATCCATCACTTGTTCAGATAGACAATTGCCTTTTAATTTTACTATCCAGGCAATTTGCCTAATAAAATTAAACTGCTGACTTGCTTTGGTCCTATAAATAATAATAGTGACTCAGATGGAGAGGATATTATTATTTATAGCTAAGTGTATATCATCACTTAATTCTAGGTCAAGAGTTCCATGAGGAACACCTCTGATGGAGAGGTGACCCACACCAACAATCACCCAAAATATTCTTTTAAAGAAGTTTGTACAGATAATTCCATGATCAATTACACCCGATAGGGAGGATGACACTAGAGCCATCACACAAAATTAATCATATCATCTACAAACCAGTGATGGAGACCATGGGATTTATACTTGATAAATTCCCTCTCCCACTTAGAATTTAAAAAAAAAATTAGGGTTATAATTTTTTAGAAAAACTTTTAATTTAATCAATAAAAAATAATGTAATACTTGACAATGATTAATTCATCCTTACTAGTGAAACCCACATGTGTAGATAATAAAATTATTCTATTCTCATGATTTTAGAAAATAAGAACTTATGTTTTCAAATTATGGAATTAGTTTTATTTCTAATACACATGTAGTTGTCCATCATTTTAAATTAATATAAATTAAACATGCAGCTAGACATCTGAAATAGGTCTATGAATAATTATCCATGTTGTCCTATTCATTAAACATGAAACAATAATAATCATTCAATCACACATAAATAAGGAAACCACAATAAAATAGGAATCCCACTATTATGGTCAAGCTGCAACTCTTGTGAAGAAATCTTCATTGAACCCGATTAGCTCTATGTCGCCACTACGCAACGGGGGTCGAGCTGCCCGGTCAGCTCGCGGGGATCGAGGGGGCAGCGCTCCCTGCGGAGTTTCCGGGGCAGCGCCCCGGAAGCTAAATTCGATTTACCATCAGCAACTACCTTCCAGAACTATTTTCTTCGAACAGTCTTCTGAAACTGCCTTCTGAAACTGCTTCTAGTTTGCTGTCGAAAACTGCTTATAAAACTGCTCTCACGAACCATCTTCACAGATTTACTTGAGATATATTACATAAACCCTATGCCTCCGTGAAGGAGTTCACATGCTATATATTTTCAGTAAATTAACCACGCATCAATCAAGCGTGGGATCCAATACATGCAAATCCTATGCCTCCATAAAGGAGTTCACATGCTATATCAAAACAGCAATATTAACCACGAATAAACCCATCGTGGGATCCAATCACACAAAACCAGTGACCATAATAGTGGAATAAGAATGCTGCAAAACAAGGGTTAGCACAGATCTACGTTCTATCCATCCATCAATGCACGCATAAGATCTGTTTTATTGGACAACATGGTTGCGTCCAACCTATACGCAGAATCAACGTTGCTCTGAAACCACTGTTAGGAAACTGCGTTCCCAGAATCTGTTGACAGTGTGTATAAGTTGGTACTGCAAAAATTTTATGAAATCTATAATAACCCTACAAGGGCGGAACTTGAAATCTATAAAAACCCTACAAGGGCGGAACTAGGGTTACCTTGGACTGCAAAAACGGATTGCTGTAGTAGACGAATCGAGAACACGGGCTCGATAACAACTCACGATCTTTTATCGTATTCCTCCGCTGCCAGAATATCGAACTGAGTGTAGGCTCTTTCGAAATCCTTTCTGTTTTCTGCTCTCCCTCTTTTTCACTCTCTTTTCTATATAGAGAATTATAACTCGGAATAGGAAACGAGTTATAATTCTCTATATAGAAAAACGCTAACTGATGAGAGAGCCAAAGCAGCATATATATAGGCTACGATAGGGACTATAAGAAGTCAATAAGGAATAGGCTTCCTTATGGAATTAGGAAACCCTAATTCACACTGAATCAGATTCCTATTTCCATAAATTATAATTCATACCACTAAAGAATTATAATTGCACTCCTACCCTTATCTCAAAAATATATTTCGAGCTCCATGTTATTAAATGTTTATTATCTCCCCATTTTAAGATTACAGATATCCATTAATTAAATATACTTACTGTCAATCATATTTAATTAATTTCTTAAAATTCCTTGAGATCCTCTGCTTAACTTATCTGATATGTCGGAAACAAAATCCACCTGCAGGGTTTGACATAATCAAAACTTATAAGCTTTCTCAAGGGGATATCATCAATCCCAAAATTGAGACATGGATTCCATCATTAATTAATATCCACCACACAATTAATATTGCCACCCAATCCAATGAGATATTGACCCATTTAAGGATCTCACCCTTTTGGGGATCAAAGTGCAAATATCAAATGTACGTGTTTACAAATTAACTTAGGATTTAGAGCATAAGCACTCATAATAGCCATGAGGTATTAATTATCTTATAAGTCAGTATAAAGATAATTACCCCAAGTCAGTCCTGTTTAATACACAAAGTGTACCAGCATAGTGAGTTAAAACTATACCGTTTTCCGTAGTCAAGACAAACCTACTACAACACCATGCTGCAGTCCTATCGATGGTGTGTCCAATCTTATCTAAGACTGTAAACCAAAATCTTACATTCTATAATATCTGATGGCATGATCTTCCGTATATAAGCCGAACTCTACACACCAAACCACCTACTATATAGAATGAGAGACACATATGCATAATATTAAAAAAAATAATATTATACAAACATTGCCCACACAGATTCTCATAAAAAAAATGGATTAACTGATTTTATTAAATGAATAATAAATCAACTACATAAAGCATGGCTTTTAGTATATATCCCTAACAAACAATGCACCATCTCATCTTACTGACTCTTTTCTCTCGACAAAACCCAACAATCCACTATCACACACCAGTATCTTTTAAATACTCCGATAGCCACACTTTAGCACAGGGGTGCCAGGGAATGTCCAGTTTGTCTCACACTTTGGTCTGGGGAACTAGGAAGTGTCCAATGCCTCACACTTTGAATACCTAATCCGCCATGCAAATACCGGAGGAACCCTCACGCAGTATCCAGACTCAGGTATCAGGGAGTGTCCGTAGGCCACACTTTAGCACTACCATGGGTGCCAGGGAATGTCCAAGTTCGGCTTCACACACTTTGACGCTACCATGGTCGTCAGGGAGTGTCCAGTTTTGCCACAGTCGCATTTCAAAGACACCCTCGCCGCAATCTCAATCACAACACACTTTGGTACTCACTTACCAGGGAGTGTCCATAACACAATCTCAACCGCACTCACTATGCCACACTGACCATTAATCTTTTCCATACTGACCAACATTCACACTTACCATGAATGTACAGCTGACTCCACATGTATGTCATGAAACTTTAAAACATGAGGCAAATTACTGAATTATATAAATGACGTGTGTACGGGGATTGATAGGTCATAATACCACGTTCTAATCGTCCAAACATAACCAAATAGGATTCTGTTTAAGTACATTTCCCAAATGGAGCTTTAACAGTTCATAAAATATCACCCAAACAGTTCCTTAACACAAGACAAGCAAAAACTAGAAACTGCCAGAAGTCGCGCGCGCGGGCCACTCGCGCGATATGCCCAATTTTCCTTTTCTTTATTAAAGCTTTTCCATCTGCCAGAATACAGGAAGATCACGCGCGCGGGCCGCTTGCGCGATGGTTCGCTCGCGCTGTCCGCTCTCACGATTCGCCTGATTTTCATTTTCTTTTAAAAACCTTTTCTGTCTGCCTAGAACCAATCACCTCACACGCGCGGTTCGCTCGCGCGAGGGGTCGCTCGCGCGGTCCACTCGCGCAACCCTCGCTCGCACGATCGCGCGCGCAAGATGAAGTAGAGGCTTCGTCTTCCTCGCTGGAACTCCCCTGTTTCAGAATTTCAGGGCCTTTTTGACCCATTTTCAATTCCGGAAGTTACTAAGCCTTATTATATATGATTCTCTTTGTTTGTCAACAAGGATTAAGGATATGTAATCAATTTAACATGATTCAAACCTTAGCTCTCAAATTTTATGAAAAACTAAAAGATGTTAAAATTTGATTTCTTATATACTCCTTCATATGAATCAATTGGGCTCCAAAACTCAAACCGTACACTCTAAATACCATAAATTTTGATATTCATCTCTGAAAATGGATTTAGATTAAGGTTGGAAAAATCTTGATTTTTCAAGGCATGGATATCAACGTAAAAATTTCCATGGAGGCTTACATACTAAGCTATACACACAGAAATTAAGCATGGAATTACATTCGGTTTGTGGGGAGAAACCGATTTCTAGGTAGCAGTTTCTATTGTGTTGATGCTTTGTTTTGTTGTACCCTGTAGACACCCCAATTTTGACCAACCGTCTAATCCAGGGTTGATTACCTCCAAAACCGATGACGATAATGTCCGACGGAAATTCGAAAGTCTTCAAGGTGATTCAAGCTCTTCGGAAGGTTCTTCAGTCTCAATGAAATTTTCAAAGAAAGAGAGAGGGAGACAGGAGAATTTTGGGTGTGAAAATACGGATGGGAGAAAAATTAATAAAAAACATAAATGATATAAATAAGTGTATGTGTTTCTTTTAAGAAAATAAAATTAGTTTTTTAATGAACTCAAAAGGAAAATAGAATGAATTTTGTTTGAAGAAGAAAAAAGAAAAATATTTTATTTGGAGACACATGCTTAATTTGGATTTAAAATGAAAAATACGTTTATATATATATATATATAAGAAAGGGAAAATAATAAAAGAAGTATCCCATGTGATTTGGAGATTTAGAAATTCCTTGGTATATTCCTAACCCAATCAAAATACCCAAAGTGCCCTTTCTTGGGCACCAAGCTCCCATGTGCTTTGAAGATGCTCTAGAATGTTCCTTTATTCTATCTAACTTAAATGCCTTTCAAGTTGCTTGGAATTACATAGAAGTGCCATGGAGAGTTAGAGATGTCATAGAATATTCTTTCTAGCCCACCCTAAATTGACCTATCTACCCTTATCTTAGCCACCAAGGAAATAAAAGTCTATAAAACACTCATTTCTCTCATTGGGTAAGGGGAGAGACTTTTGTTAGAGATTGAATATATAATTGAAAGAGTTGAAGAAAAGCCATTGAAGAAGATTGAAGAACTTGAAGAAGAGCGTGAAGAGGATTGAAGATCTTCATCAAAACAAGAGAAATCTGAGGATATTTGGAGGTAATCCTCTAAATTATTTTGTTTTAACATTCAAGTTCAATTACAATATATAGATACTTAGGATCTTTTACACATTTTCAAAACCTCTCTTCCCACCTCATTTCATCACACACCACATATATTGTGATTGAACTTTCATTTCATTAATTTGGATCAAAATAGCTTAGGGTTTAAAGCTTAAATAAATCTTGAAGTAGAACCTTGGTCCTTTTCCTTTTGATTATGTTTATTTCTTTAGATTCATAAGACTTTCAATGTCTTACTTGAATCTTTGTATTTAAAAACCCAATATTCTTATGAACTCATGATTTGTGAGAGGATTGAGGTTGATATTAGTATATGGAGTTAATGAGTCCCAACTTTATCTATAGTTTGAGCTCATTACTTTGAGGTTTTATGAAGTCTCTTATACTTCATTAAAATCCACAAGTTTAAGAGTTCTTAGTCTCCAATGACCATCAAATGGTAGGAGAAATAATTTAGCTTAAGTCCATCTCTAGGACTTAGGCTAATCCTTTTCTTAAAGTTTTGTGAAGTTCTTCATACTTTACTAAGTCCTACATGTGTGTGTGTTCTTAGTCTTCAATGACCATCAAGTGGTAGAAAAAATGGTTTAGGTTAAGCCCAACTTCATGGTTTAATAGTTGGGGTTAACAAATGAAAGTTGAACTTGACCAAATGGCGCAGTGAATTCAATGACCACCTTTGATCAAGGATTTTTAGTTCGAAATCAGACCGTTGAAACTGAATGAAACCACTTGGAGTGTGTCAATAACACAAATTTTTACCACCGTAATATTTATTTTTATTAGATTTCATGTTTAGAATGGTTTGGTCATGAGTTTTGTGAGTTAACAATAATCTGTCCAGAATTCCAGAACAGCAACACCCTTTTGAAACTAGTAAATCAGAGTCCTAACCAAGTATTTTCAACTTCAAATAAATTTTTCTATGAGTTTTAATGTGTGAGGAAGATATCCTAAAAAGATCAAAGTGTTTCTGATTTTTTTACTATTTTTAGAAAATCATACAAGATCTCTGGACAGAGAGTTGTAAGTCTCTGAGTGACGTCCGGTTTTTACCCATTTCCCAAAGATCTAACCGTTCAAACCTTGATTTTCTTTTTGGGTTAAAAACTAGACTCACAGAGGCATAACATACTCAAAAATCATCAAGATCCAACCATCGGAAGCATGCTTTCTATTTTCTTGAAGTTCAGGTCTGCTCTCTGGAGTTTCCAGAATGTGGTGACAGATTTAATCAACTTTGTAAATAAAGATTCAAATGATCTTTTCTTAACCAAGGGTTCATACTATTCTTTAATAATGATTGAGTAAGCTTAAAACCAGAAGCTAAATGATCCAAACCAATGAATAGTTCATAGCTCTATTTCACTCATACTCATATGTTCATGTGCATTCATCCCTGTAGATTGATATTTGAAATTAGAATTCACCTTGTGTTAAGACTTGTTGCTTAGGATTTAGTGATGTGTTTTCTTTAAAGTATGTGAACTAACCCTTTGTTTTGTAGCACTTTCGAGGTACATTTTCTCAATCCTTTCTCTAGTTTTGTTTATTTCTTGATTTTATTGATTTCTCGACTCCATGTACGACACCTTAGAACTAGGATTTGCCTTATATGTATATATGTGATTAGAGACTCTTTTTAAGGATTTTCTTTTATTCGCATGCATTGCACGTTTAATATTCGCGGCTGGATCCCGGGTAAGTTCTGTAGTCCTTTGCTTTGCATATCATGATTTGCTTGCTAAATGAATTACTTGATTTTGAATGATATTTTATCGTTAGCAATCTTGCACCCTTTTAGACATGCTTTTGTAATGTATGTATATACATATGTATTAGTTGAGGGCATATTTAGATTAATAAATTGATTAAAAGGATGTTGAGTAGAGGCCTATCGCAAGATAGGATGAGAGAGGGTGTTTTAGTCCGACGGGCTCCTTCCTCTCTCATTCCATAATCCCCGGACCTAGTTTATCTTTGGTTTCGCAAAAGATTAGTTAGTCTTAAAACGGTTTCTTAATTTTTCCTTCTAAAAATTAAGTGGCGACTCGTGTTTTGTATTTTAAAATTGAAAAAGGTTTTAAAAAAAAGTTGTGGGTAGAAGAAAATTTGCGATATCCACAATCTGGCGACTCTGCTGGGGATCGAATCCAGAATCTCTGGTTTCGCAGACCAGAATTTTTGATTTTGAGTTCACTCGAGGATTAGACTTGAAAGCATCCTTTTAATCGAATTTATTAATTTTTTAATGCCTGTTGCATTACACTTGCATGTCTCGCCAGTCGATTA
This sequence comes from Hydrangea macrophylla, assembly GCA_033977485.1. Taxonomy (NCBI): domain Eukaryota; kingdom Viridiplantae; phylum Streptophyta; class Magnoliopsida; order Cornales; family Hydrangeaceae; genus Hydrangea; species Hydrangea macrophylla. The sequence goes on from CM066987.1 coordinate 83,681,987, forward strand.
CACAAAACTATGACCTTGGAGACTCGGGGCAACCCGATTGGTCAAGTTATCATGGGACTGTGTGATCACCCTTGATTTCGTACCATGATTTGGTATATGAAGCATCCTATCGGATGTGTGTCTAAGGTCCCTTATTTAACCAAAACCCAGCCTTTGCATGGTCGCTTCTATAGAACCTTTCAAGTCTTAGGGAATGAATCCTTGATTAGGGTTATGTGCTAGGGAGTGTTGTATGCCCGGAAGGGATTACTTGAGATGATGACGATACTTACTTGATATAGGATGTGTAAACTCTTAATCACTTTTGAGCAATTCCTCTTCATGTCCCATGACATTTGGGAATATGATAGATGTTGATTATAAGATTACATCTCTTGTATCATGTTTTGCTAAGCATCATTGGCCTTGTATGTATCCAAATTCATGAAAAGTACGGTGATAATCCGATCATGTGATCCTTCTACCCAAAGAATTTAAATTCATCTTTGAAAGCAAACAAATTTTTGCCATCTTTATTACAAAGTTTTCAATCGCTCTTTCAAAAAAAATCTTTGAAGTTCACTTTTTGATTCCAAGTCAACCCTTGTTGAGGTATATTTTCACATTCTTATCTTCGAAGGAAGAACCCAAAATTTTTGGGTGTTTGTTTTTGAAAAGTTTCACCAACTAAAGAAATGTTTTTCAAATGAATTTCAAAGAAAAAATTCAACCCAATCATCTTTTGTTGAGAAATGTATTCACATCTTCATTTTCGAATGAAAGATTCAAAATTCTTGAGAATTATTTTTGAAAGATCTCATCATCTTAAGAAATGCCTTTCAAATGAATTTCGAAAATTTTGAATACCCGACTTTTGAAAGGATAGAAGGATCAGAATGAGAGGTAAAATTGGCGCATTTGACATGAATGAGGATTTTATGTGCTTATGTGTTTATGTGTTAGGATTAGGATTTTGTTTTCCTTGGCATATAGAATAGGCACACACACACACACACATGTATTGCATCTGTGTGACATATGAACCATTCATGAACATTTCATTAAACATTTGCAAAAGAAGATGTGAAAAATAATAACAAAATGAAAATTCTTTTGAAATCAATCAAAATTGATTAAAAATAAAACATGACTATAGGCGAGATAGCATCGAACCTAGAACAGTTTGGGTTAGCAATTCAAGGTGAGATTAGTTAGAAGAGAGAAGATAATGAAAAGGATTTGTTGAGGTTGATTAGCTTGTGGAGCTTAATGATTCAAAGAAGGGCCACTTAACTGAGAAATTGGCCATAGGATGGATAATGTTTTCGCAAACACGGGTGGTGAACCTGAAGGCTCAAATGATGCTAGTGAGGTGATAGTGTTTGGGAATACTGCTGCTGAAGCGAATGTAGATGCTCTTGGAAATGTAATAAATTGAAGATCATCTGTGACATTCCAATTGAAACCAAAGTCGAGTCTAGTCCAGTTGGTAGTCAAGTTGGAGTCAAATGTCGAGTCCAGTCGAGTCTTTAGTTTAGTCTGTTATCGAGTTTATTGTCAAGTCTTCATCAAATCAATCAAGTTAGGGGGTGTAATCCGCTGTTAGTTGAATAAAATCGCACTATGCTTGATTCAATGTGCCCATTCGTGAATGTATGGATCATTAAGCCAAAAAAAAAAGGGAAAAATAACTTTTTTTTCGATCATGGAAAATATTTGTTAATAAATCTTTGTATTGAAAAGGATCCCAAGTGATCAAAGCAAATTTTGTGCCAAAACCAAGGAGGAGTAGAGAATTGATTAGCTTTACTTTAAGAATTTAAAGATACTCTTGCTCAATCTTGAAAAGATGAACTCGGAACTTGAAGCTTGCTCACCATCCCCTTTTCTCAAATACCAAGCCTAAAAGATGAGCCCAACCAGTTCAAAGCCATAACTTGGTCCTTGATAGTAGCCAAATTATTTTTAATGAACTTCTTCTTCCAAAAAAAAAAAAAAAAAAGAAAGAGCTCGCTAGGATGATAACCCGAAAGGGCGCCTAGGAAAAAGTTAGAGCACAAAAAAAAAAGAAGAAGAAAAAGAAAAAGAAAAAGAGCTCACTAGGATGAAAACCCGAAAGGGCGCCTAGGCAAAAGTTAGATAAAAAATAAGATGCGTGTTCATTTCAAACTCTGGTTCCTAGCCAGTCAAACTCATGAAGAGAGTAAGAGATAGTGAGGTAGAGAAAACAAATGAAAGAGAAAATAAAAAGTAGAGAATAAGATTTAGAATTCTTGAGTACTTCAAAGTACATCATTGGCACATGAATTATCTCTAGGCTTTGTGCAATTAGGAATGAAAAAGAGAGATTTGAAAGTATCAATTAGTCTCAAAATTTTGTAGAAGGCTCAATTGCTAAGTGGGCCTAAAACAATGCAGAGATATCTTTGAACAAGATAAAGACTGATTTGGAGGGTTGATACTGCTTTGTGAGTATGATAGAGTATGATTAAAACACGATGTGTTATGAGAGTTGTAATAGACTGGCTAGTGAAAAGGTGAAAAGAATCAACCGCCACAAACAAAAAAAAAAGAGAAAAAAGAGAAGAAAAGAAAAGAAAAGAAGAAACTGTAAGGGAGAAGTAGTTCATATTCTAATCATCATATTCAAAGGCTACCACAAGCAACCCAAGAGCACTCATTGGACCCAAATGAAAACATGGCTCGAAAAGCCCACCTATTTTTTAAGCCTTATTTTTTCAAGACCTCCAGAGTACTTGAACTACGCTCAACCTGATTCCCACTCGGGGGTACGTAGGCAACCTGTTCAGTTCGGTCAACACCCTTGCTATGATCTAGCACTTTCTTTAGAACTTTAGCCGAACTACTTTGGACCTGATTCCCATTCAGGAATAAGTAGGCAAGCCTTACTTGGTTCTCAGTCCAAAAAATACCAGCAATATCGTTTGCACCTGTAGATCCCTCATTCCAGACTAGGGGCAAACTTCGTTTGCTGAAAACCCTTTTTATCATAGAAGTAAGCCCCCAAGTCTCTTTCAAACTAGGGGCAAACTTAGTTTGCAAAAATCCCTCTATGCCAGAGGCAAGTTCTCAAGTAATCACGTTTGTTTTGAAAGGATTGAAATAGAGTGCCTTTCATTCTATATGCTAAAGCACTAATTTGAAGCATACTCTAGATAGGCAAAGAATTCGCTAAATCGAAAACGAAAAGTTTTCAAAGTGTCGATTTATCAGCAAAACACTACCATTTATAAGATAATGAATAAATGAAAAGTGAGATGATACATTATTCACAATGAAAGCACATTGATTCATAATGAATGTAGAGTTTGAGTCAGTCATCTTGAGTAACTAGCTTTGTCAGGTCTGTCCTCCTTTGATGAGTCAATAAATGGTCTCAAATGTGTGGGTTTAAAATGATGAATAAAGATTCGAAAAGTCTCCATGAGCATCCTAAGAGCAATACGAGCAGAGGTTTTGAACACTATCACAACATAGTGCTAAAGTGGCAATATAAGAAGAGTCCAAGACTAGGGGCAAAGGTGACTTCCCTCTTTTGACAGAATCGATGTGTTTCTTCCAAAGGTCCGCAAATGCATACAATTATTCTTTCTATCAGCTCCGTTCAAATTCTTTGAGTCTGAAAACTCCTCAAATTTTGAAAAATCAACTCTTTGAGTCCGCGGACTCTCGAACTTTTGTGAAATCAATTCTTTAAGTTCGAAGTGACTCTGAATATTGAAATTTGGTTCTTTGAGCACGAGGAGACTCCCGAAGCATTAGTCCTCCATGGCAACTTCTCTTCATAAGCATTAGTCCTCCATGACAGCTTTCTTCATAAGCATTAGTCCTCCATGGCAGCTTCTCTTCATAAGCGTTAGTCCTCAATGGAAGCATCATCGATATTAGTCCTCAATGGCGACCTTGCATTAGTCCTCAATGGCAGCATCATCGGTATTAGTGCTCAATGGCAACCCTGCATTAGTCCTCAATGGCAGTATCATCTGTGTTAGTCTTCAATGGCAACCTTGCATTAGTCCTCTGTGTTAGTCTTCAATGGCAATCTTGCATTAGTCCTCAATGGAAACATCATCTGTATTAGTCCTCAATGGAAGCTTCCCTTCAATATACATTAGTCCTCAATGGCAGCATCATTGGTGTTAATCCTCAATGGCAACATTGCATTCGCATTAGTCCTCAATGATTTGTTGAGTCTCGTTCAAACTCCTAATTTGGAAATTCTAAATTCTTTGTGAATCTCCAACTTGTGAATATTTGGAATTCTCTTTGAAATTTGATTTCTTTTGAGTCTGATTGACTATGATTTTGTATATTGGAAATTCTTTTGAGTCTAATTGACTCCTGGTTTTGATATCAGAAATTCGTTTGAGTCTGATTGACTCTAGATTTTAGAATCTTTGAATTGAATTGAGTCGATATAACTCTGAATTTTGTGAAATTGAATTGAGTCTGAAATTCGAAATTGAAATGAGTCTATGTGACTCCGTATTTGTGAAATGTGAATGTTTCGAGTCCATGTGACTCTGTGTTTGGGAAATGTGAATTTTCAAGATCACACAGCTCCCCTTTTGTAAAATGTGAATTCTTTAAGTCAGTCCGACTCCCCTTTTGAAATTGAATTTGCTTCGAGTCCAATTGACTCCTTTTTTTAGAAATTAGAAATTCTTTTGAGTATGATTGACTCATAATTTGGAATTAGGAATTCTTTTGAGTCTGATTGGCTCATGTTTTTGGAAATTAGAAACTCTTTTGAGTCTGTTTGACTCCCAATCTTTTGAAATTAGAAATTTTTTGAGTATGATTGACTCATGATTTGGAGTTAGAAATTCTTTTGAGTCTGATTGGCTCATGTTTTTGGAAATTAGAAATTCTTTTGAGTCTGGTTGACTCCCAATCTTGTGAAATAGAAATTCTTTGAGTTCGATTGACTCCCAATTTTGTAAAATTCTTTTGTGAAATAGAAATTCTTTAAGTCCAATTTTGTGAATTTGAATTTCTTTAAGTCCGATTGACTCCTGGTTTTGTCTGATTTCGCAAAATAAATTGATTTGAGTCTGATTGACTCCCGATGTTAGGAAAATGAATTGATTGACCCTTGGTTTTGAAAGTAGAAATTCTTTTAGGTCGAATTAACTCCCAAGTTTGGAAAATAGAAATTTATTTTAGTATGATCGACTATGGATTTCGAAAATTGAATTCGTTTTGAGCCTAACTGACTCCTGATTTCGAGAATTGAATTGATTTGAGTCTAATTTACTCCCAATTTTGAAAACATGAACTGATTCAAGTCTGAATGACTCCCGATTTCAAAAATTGAATTGAATTGAGTCAAATTGACTGTGGTTTTTTTTTTAAAAATTGAAATTGAAGATTTGAAAAATGAATCCTTGAGATAGAACTGCCCCTGGCGAAAGATCGCATTACCCTGCGAAAGATCGCACTGCTGCTGGCGAAAGATCGCATTACCCTGCGAAAGATCGCACTGCCCCTGGCGAAAGACCGCATTATCCTGCGAAAGATCACACTGCCGCTGGCGAAAGACCGCATTACCCTGTGAAAGATTGCACTGCCACTGGCGAAAGATCGCGTTACCCAGCGAAAGATCGCACTGCCCCTGGCAAAAGATCGCACTGCCGCTGGCGAAAGCTCGCATTACCTTGCGAAAGATCGCGTTGCCCTGTGAAAGATCGCACTGTCGCTGGCGAAAGATCGCGTTACCCTGTGAAAGATCGCACTGCTGCTGGCGAAAGATCGCATTACACTGCGAAAGATTGCACTGCCCCTGGTAAAAGATCGCATTACCCTGCGAAAGATCGCGCTACCCTGGCGAAAGATCGCACATTGAGAAAGTAGACATCCTTGGCCGCTGAAATAAGTCACTTCAGAGCAAACATATCCGACGAGGCTGAAGGGCTGCGAATTTTTCAGAGAAAACATATCCGACGAGGCCGAAGGGTTGTAGATTTTTCAGAGCAAACATATCCGACGGGGCCGAAGGACTGCGGATTATTCGAAGAAAACATATCCGACGGGGCTGAAGGGCTGCGGATTGTTCAGAGAGAAAGCATATCCGACGGGGCTGAAGGGCTGCGGATTACTCAGAGAGAAAACATATCTGACGGGGCCGAAGGGCTGCGGATTGTTTGAAGAAAAGATATCTGACGGGGCCGAAGGGCTGCGGATTGTTCAGAGAAAACACATCCGACGGGGCCGAAGGGCTATGGATTGTTCAGAGAAAACACATCCGACGGGGCCGAAGGGCTGAGGATTGTTCAGAGAAGAAACATATCCGACGGGGCCGAAGGGCTACGGATTGTTCAGAGAGAAAGCATATCCGACAGGACCGAAGGGCTACAGATTGTTCAGAGAGAAAACATATCTGACGGGGCCGAAGGGCTACGGATTATTTAGAGAGAAAACATATCCGACGGGGCCGAAGGGGTACGGATTGTTCAGAGCGAATTCACATTGACACCGGAGTATAAGGCGCGAAACGCATCTCAGTCGATCAGATGATTCTTGGGAGACACCGGAGTATAAGGCGCGAAGCGCATCTCAGTCTTTCAAAAAGCATGGTTCCTGATTCACGACACCAGAGTATAACGCGCGAAGCGCATCTCAGTTGATCAGATGATTCTTGGAAGACACTGGAGTATAAGGCGCGAAGCGCATCTCAATCTTTCAAAAAGCATGGTTCCTGATTCGACACCGGAGTATAAGGCGCAAAGCGCATCTCAGTCGATCAGATGATTCTTGGAAGGCACTAGAGTATAAGGCGCGAAGCGCATCTCAGTCTTTCAAAAAGCATGGTTCCTGATTCGACACTAGAGTATAAGGCGCGAAGTGCATCTCAGTCGATCAAATGATTCTTGGAAGACACTGGAGTATAAGGCGCGAAGCGCATCTCAGTCTTTCAAAAAGCGTGGTTCCTGATTCGACACCAAAGTATAAGGCGCAAAGCGCATCTCAGTCGATCAGATGATTCTTGGAAGACACCGGAGTATAAGGCGCGAAGCGCATCTCAATCTTTCAAAAAGCGTGGTTCCTAATTCGACACCGGAGTATAAGGCGTGAAGCGCATCTCAGTCGATCAGATGATTCTTGGAAGACACTGGAGTATAAGGCGCGAAGCGCATCTCAGTGTTTCAAAAAGCGTGATTCCTGATTCGACACTGGAGTATAAGGCGCGAAGCGCATCTCAGTCGATCAGATGACTTTTGGAAAGCATCAGAGAATTAAAATACAGAAAGCGCATCTATATCAATCATGACTTTCCCAGAATAAGACGACATCGTAATAGAAAATCTAAGGCATAGAATGCATTCTTGTCACTAGCAAGAGTATGTATGATTCTGAATCATCACACTTGGGAGCATAGAGTACGATATTGCTTGAGCATGTGCATCACGATAGGTTAGGTGCATTCATCCTTGTGATTATTTGAGTTTGTGTATGGTCCCTTGCCCGAACTACGTCCTGGTCTGATTCCCATAGGGATACGTAGGCAGCTCACCATTGAACACGACCAGCACCTGATCTCTATGCACTTGTCTTGCAATGTACTTTGTTCTTTTACCTGGATTCGACAGCTTGGTCAAAGGCTTGTCTTTCACATAGGCTTCGACATTCACTTGTGATACGCGTTGCTTTACAAGCTCTGCCAAAGAGGGGCAAACTGTAGACACCCCAATTTTGACCAACCGTCTAATCCAGGGGTTGATTACCTCCAAAACCGATGACGATAATGTCCGACGGAAATTCAAAAGTCTTCAAGGTGATTCAAGCTCTTCGGAAGGTTCTTTAGTCTCAATGAAATTTTCAAAGAAAGAGAGAGGGAGACAGGGGAATTTTGGGTGTGAAAATACGGATGGGAGAAAAATTAATAAAAAATGTAAATGATATAAATATGTGTATGTGTATGTGTTTCTTTTAAGAAAATAAAATTAGTTTTTTAATGAACTCAAAAGGAAAATAGAATGAATTTTGTTTGAAAATGAAAAAAGAAAAATATTTTATTTAGAGACACATGCTTAATTTGGATTTAAAATGAAAAATATGTTTATATATATAAATAAGAAATGGAAAATAATAAAAGAAGTATCCCATGTGATTTGGAGAGTTAGAGATTCCTTGGTATATTCCTAATCCAATCAAAATACCCAAAGTGCCCTTTCTTGGGCACCAAGCTCCCATGTGCTTTGAAGATGCTCTAGAATGTTCCTTTATTCTACCTAACTTAAATGCCTTTCAAGTTGCTTGGAATTACATAAAAGTGCCATGGAGAGTTAGAGATGCCATAGAATATTCCTTCTAGCCCACTCTAAATTGACCTATCTACCCTTATCTTAGCCACCAAGGAAATAAAAGTCTATAAAACACTCATTTCTCTCATTGGGTAAGGGGAGAGACTTTTGTTAGAGATTGAATATATAATTGAAAGAGTTGAAGAAAATCCATTGAAGAAGATTGAAGAACTTGAAGAAGAGCGTGAAGAGGATTGAAGATCTTCATCAAAACAAGAGAAATCTGAGGATATTTGGAGGTAATCCTCTAAATTATTTTGTTTTAACATTCAAGTTCAATGACAATATATAGATACTTAGGATCTTTTACACATTTTCAAAACCTCTCTTCCCACCTCATTTCATCACACACCACATATATTGTGATTGAACTTTCATTTCATTAATTTGGATCAAAATAGCTTAGGGTTTAAAGCTTAAATAAATCTTGAAGTAGAACCTTGGTCCTTTTCCTTTTGATTATGTTTATTTCTTTAGATTCATAAGACTTTCAATGTCTTAATTGAATCTTTGTATTTAAAAACCCAATATTCTTATGAACTCATGATTTGTGAGAGGATTGAGGTTGATATTAGTATATGGAGTTAATGAGTCCCAACTTTATCTATAGTTTGAGCTCATTACTTTGAGGTTTTATGAAGTCTCTTATACTTCATTAAAATCCACAAGTTTAAGAGTCCTTAGTCTCCAATGACCATCAAATGGTAGGAGAAATAATTTAGCTTAAGTCCATCTCTAGGGCTTAGGCTAATCCTTTTCTTAAAGTTTTGTGAAGTTCTTCTTACTTCACTAAGACCTACATGTGTGTATGTGTCCTTAGTCTTCAATGACCATCAAGTGGTAGAAAAAATGGTTTAGTTAAGCCCAACTTCATGGTTTAATAGTTGGGGTTAACAAATGAAAGTTGAACTTGAACAAATGGTGCAGTGAATTCAATGACCACCTTTGATCAAGGATCTTTAGTTCAAAATCAGACCATTGAAACTGAATGAAACCACTTGGAGAGTGTCAATAACACAAAGTTTTACCACTGTAATTTTTGTTTTTATTAGATTTCATGTTTAGAATGGTTTGGTCATGAGCTTTGTGAGTTAACAATAATCTGTCCAGAATTCAAAAACAGCAACACCCTTTTGAAACTAGTAAATCAGAGTCCTAACCAAGTATTTTCAACTTCAAATAAATTTTTATATGAGTTTTAATGTGTTAGGAAGAGGCCCTAAAAAGATCAAAGTGTTTCTGATTTTTTTACTATTTTTAGAAAATTATACAAGATCTCTGGACAGAGAGTTGTAAGTCTCTGAGTGACGTCTGGTTTTTACCCATTTTCTAGAGATCTAACCGTTCAAACCTTGATTTTCTTTTTGGGTTCGAAACTAGACTCACAGAGGCATAACATACTCAAAAATCATCAAGATCCAACCATCGAAAGCATGCTTTCTATTTTCTTGAAGTTCAGGTCTGCTCTCTAGAGTTTCCAGAATGTAGTGACAGATTTAATCAACTTTGTAAATAAAGATTCAAATGATCTTTTCTTAACCTAGGGTTCATACTATGCTTTAATAATGATTGAGTAAGCTTAAAACCAGAAGCTAAATGATCCAAACCAATGAATAGTTCATAGCTCTATTTCACTCATACTCATATGTTCATGTGCATTCATCCACGTAGATTGATATTTGAAAATAGAATTCACCTTGTGTTAAGACTTGTTGCTTAAGATTTAGTGATGTGTTTTGTTTAAAGTATGTGAACTAACCCTTTGTTTTGTAGCGCTTTCGAGGTACATTTTCTCAATCCTTTCTTTAGTTTTGTTTATTCCTTGATTTTATTGATTTCTCGACTCCATGTACGACACCTTAGAACTAGGATTTGCCTTATATGTATATATGTGATTAGAGACTCTTTTTTAAGATTTTCTTTTATTCGCATGCATTGCACGTTTAATATTCGCGGCTGGATCCCGGGTAAGTTCTCTAGTTCTTTGCTTTGCATATCATGATTTGCTTGCTAAATGAATTACTTGATTTTGAATGATATTTTATTGTTAGCAATCTTGCTCCCTTTTAGACATGCTTTTGTAATGTATGTATATACATATGTATTAGTTGAGGGCATATTTAGATTAATAAATTGATTAAAAGGATGTTGAGTAGAGGCCTATCGCAAGATAGGATGAGAGAGGGTGTTTTAGTCCGACGGGCTCCTTCCTCTCTCATTCCATAATCCCCGGACCTAGTTTATCTTTGGTTTCACAAAAGATCAATTAGTCTTAAAATGGTTTCTTAATTTTTCCTTCTAAAAATTAAGTGGCGACTCGTGTTTTGTATTTTGAAATTGAAAAAGGTTTTAAAAGAAAAGCTGTGGGTAAATGAAAAATTGCGATATCCACATACCCCATTCTTGACAACTTAAAACTCTACTATATGTTTATTAGAAACTGCAGGTAGGTAACTTGGTCATATTAATAACTCATACATGTGTTTATATATATATTAAACTTATGGAATGATGCTTGAAACTCATGAAAGGAGCTTTGATAGTTGTACCTTGACTCTAATATGAATCTGGATGACTTGTACTATACTTGTATCTACTTGAGACCTCATTATATGAATCTCAGAGACTGCATGATAGAGTTATAATGTATTAACAGACTCATGCATGTATTTTATGTATCAAACATACAAATGATGCTCTGAACTCATGATACGAGCTTTAATAGTTGTACATAGACTCACGAATGGATATATATGGAATATTAGAACTACTGTGAACATGTCATACTACTCGTAAGAGCTTATATGTTTAGTACCCTGAGCTTTAATGGTTGTACATTGCATAAAGAGGAGGAATCTAGAAAAGGGCATCAGAAACCGATTAATAGAGAAAAACTTATTTCTGGAACCTAACCCAGAAACTGATTAGTGGGAGTAACCGGTTTCTGGGAACTTTTTTCTGGAAGAGTTTCCTTAATGAATAATAGAGGCCATGAACTAAATGATAACGATTATTCCGATTTCTTAAGTATAATATGACGTAAAAGAGAATGACGGACGTATAAATGTAACGTCGAAAGTATAATCGGAAGTCATTAATGAACCAAACTCGAAAATGAGTGACGCGTGCACGGTCGAGATTACATAAGTGTCAGCTGTGCTATGTCAGAAGCAACTTATGCTGAGGATAGAGTCGGATGGGTGAACCAGGCCGAGAGGTCGGGATAGTGAGAAAAAGGGTAAATTTGTTGGGTTGTGAAGTTGAGTATCCTTTCGGTTCTTCGTGACGAAACGGATATGGTATATACTTTGGTTCTTTGTGACAAGGTAATGGTTATGAAATTGAGTATCCTTTCGGTTCTTCGTGACGAAATGGATATGGTGCACATTTCAGTTCTTTGTGATGAAGTGATGGTTCGTAGAGTTAAGACTCCTTTCAGTTCTTCATGATGAAATGGATGTTCTTGAACTCGTCAACACTTCGGTTCTTCATGACAAGATGGTTAGTGAGAGATATTTTGGTTAGAAAATAATGTCAGATGTTAGTAATGGATGGTAGTGGCATTAAGAATGTCGAGACGACTCAACTTGGTTGTTCGTATTCCTTTCAAATACGTAGTCGGGCACGTTAGTAGTCATAGTGTGACGGCGATAACGCGAAGACCCTAAAAGTCGTATTAAAAGCAGAAATCGTATTCTTGTGTGTGTGACTATATACGTTCCATTTGATTTAGTTTTCTCACTTGGCTTTCATAAGCTGACGGCATTCATGTCGCTGGACATTCCCATGTCCATCTTATCCAGGTGATGAGTACACAGGTTTTGAAGCTATGCAAGAGGGGAATGTAGAGGAAGAGTACACCGAAGATGACTATGGTTATGCTAGTTAAAGAGAAGACTAGTAGTTATCTTTGTAAATATTTTTGCTTGTAACCAGAAAACATATCTTATCTTTTGTAATAGTTTTTGTAAGGCCCAAGAGCCAGAAGACCCTGATGTATCTATGATGATGTAATAGTTAGCTATTACTGTGGCTTTTTCCTTGTTATATAACCATGTATGCAGATGTTAGTTATATTTTATTGTTTCGTCTAGTGTTGGACAATACGGTGATTCAACCAGTCACATGCCTAAGGGTCCAAAATGGAAATTTTAAATTTTTTCCTATTTTGGCTACGCCGGGGTGTGACATTCAAAGTAAAGAATACGCATGGAAATCACCAAATCATCCAGCAACTTCTCGTGTAATATATACAAAAAAAAAAAAAGAATAAAAGGAAAAAAGAAAAAAAATATTGGAACTTCTCATATGATATGATACGTTATAGGCCCCATTTTTCAAAAACTTTTATTGGTGTACTATGAAATACATATCAAAACAGAATTTGGCAAAATTTAAATAACGGGGACCAAGTAACACAAACCAATCGATGAGTTTAAAACTAGGCTGAGTTCCGATGCCCATGAATAAAATAATTATTTTATTGTAACATGAGCCAAACGGAACCTAAAAGTACGTTCCAAGACTAAAAATTAACAATCGAAGCTAAGTAAAAAAAATAGTTGTTATGCAATGCAAAAGAACCTTAAACATATGTGGCCTTACACCAACGCAGTGACTAGAGCCATCTTTGATCCATTACCAGTATACTAATGGCACCTGAGATAACAAACCAACAAATGAAAAACGTAAAATGTAGCTGAGAGGACAAATCAACAATTGAAATATATAAAATGTTCGATCCAGTTTGTTGAGGCGGAACAGCAATAAGATGGTCTGTACAACCAATACAACTGAAATTAACATGGCTTCTATCTGAAAACCAATAGAAATTAAATATTTTATCTGCTCAAGCCAGCACATGCAAGGTCTAGGGAACCAAACAATTAAACCATAACCTTTCATTATAATGAATATTGAATGGCTTGTTGAGGTAGAACAACAATAAGAAAAATAATAATAAAAAAGATACCCTCTTCTCTCAAAGATTCTACATTGAAAAAAATATACATATTTCTAAATACATAGGAACTAAATACATATATTCAAAGCCGTTAAACATGTAATATTTCTAAACATTTCAGGCCTTGCCCTCCTCAAAACACATAGAGCACATTAAACACATAGGAAATCATATTAAGCATGTAGAACACATAGAACACATCAAACACACCTTAGGGATTAAGCGTGTTGATCCAAGATTTTTGCAATTAGTTTTTAGCTTCCTAACTATTGCTGAAACTTAATAAATTCGCAGAAAAATCTATGTTTCAAATTTGAATGACCGTTTTTTTTAATGCTATGCTTCTCAAATTTTTTTCCCCAAAAGTGTTTATAACATACGTGACAATAGACCAGTTAATTTTGATTGGTTGACGTTGAAGTGGTCACACCATGCTCTTTTTGTTTTCCTCTCTTTTGCTAAAAAATAATAAATAAATAAAAGTTATGAAGCTAAATAATCTAAATGCATGCAAATTTTGAATCACTATTACAATACATGGTACGGCTGACAAAGACATTTGAAATTAACTAATTATGAAAAAAAAAAAAAAGCAGATAATTTTGAGCCTAAATTTGAGCTTACAAGTTCGGAGGATTTTATCTGTTAAAATCTTATACAAACACATATGGAGTAATATCAATGAAATGGCCATAACTTTAATTCCAAATGCTTTGCCAGTTATACTGTGTGGTACCACCAATCACTATCATAATACAAAATAACCTCTTTAAATTAATACTTGATAAAATAATAATCTCTTTTAAAGAATAAAATTTTCAAAATTCTCTTTTAATAATAATTATTAATTTATCGATAAATTGATATCTCTCTAAATTAATAGAATTTAGGTGGTCCCAACTCTATTAATTTAAAGAGGTTATGCATACTGTATGTGGTACAACTGCAATTAACATGTGGACTTTTTTAAAAGCGATGGTCATAAATTGAAACATATTGATATCTATTAAAATCGATTTAGAAATAAATTAAGGACCTTAATTAACTAATTCAATTGGTACTACAGTGAAGGACTAATTCAAGTGGTACTATTCAATTGCCTTACCAGTTCTACTATGTGGTACCACCAATCACTATCACAATATATGGTACAATTGACAAAGCATTTGAAAATTGACTAACGGCTTGATTTCCAAATTTTGAATCTTAAATTAGTTCTCAAATGTTTTATCAGTTATACCGTGTGGTACAACCTATCACTATCACAATATGTATTGCGTAGTACAATTAGATCCTATATTATCAATCTCATCACAATACCCGTGATTCTTGCATTATTAGCACAATGTGGTCCTTGTGGACTATTGAAAGCGATGGTCATAAATTGAAACAGATTGACATCTGTTAAAATCGATTTTTGATACTAAGGACCTTAATTAACTAATTCAATTGATAATATACCTTAATTCAATTGATACTAGAGTGAAGGATTTTCAATTCATACTAGACCTCAATTTGAAATACCCCTTCAATTGATTATTATTTCATGCATTGTTTCCAATATCTACGCATGTTGGATTTTCAATTTTGTGAAACAGATTCACATCTATTAAATCAATTTAGAAACCAAGAACCACAATTAACTAATTCAATTGATACTAAAGTGAGGGACTATAACTTTATCATTTTAATCGTATACAAACAGATAATATCAATGAAAACTAGTAAAGATTTCATTTGTTGCGCACTATATGCATCACAAATAGTAGGGATTTTAATTGTGGATTTATTTGTGACACACCAGATGCGTCATAAATAGTAGATATATTATTTGTGAAGCACTATATGCATCACAAATAGTGGACTTCTTATTTGTGGCGCACCACATGCGTCACAAATAATAGATATTTTATTTGTGGCGCACTATATGCGTCGCAAATAGTAGGGATTTTATTGGTGATGCAACAGATGCGTCACAACTAGTAGAGATTTTATTTGTGGCACACTATATGCGTCACAAAAAAGGTCCAATAATTGGTCAACCAAATTTTTTTGTGACATCTGTAAGTGTGTCACAAATACTAAATATGTGTCACAAATTATTATCTTTTGTGACGCGTTTAGTGTGCCACAAATAAATGCGTCACAAAAAAAAACATATTTGTTGTAGTGACAATTATGAATGCGCCAAGATCATGATCATGAAGTCACACGAAAATTAATGTTTATATTCGATTTATAATGACATATAACATAAAGATTAAACACCAAACAACATGTAAGAATTCGAATCTTTCGGATATACATATATACACACGTGTATATATACATATCCGAATACACATATATTTAACTCACCGAGTTTTCACACTGAATCCCACGAAGATTTGGTGACCAACTAGATCACGACGAACGAACCATACGCGAGCCCGTGATACCTTTTCTTTCTTCTTCTTCTTCTTCTTCTTCTTCTTCTTCTTCTTCTTCTTCTCTCTCTCTCTCTCTCTCTCTCTCTCTCTCTCTCACGTCTGTTCTCTCTTTTCTTTTTTTACTGTACTTTTCTTTTCATTTTTTTTCATATGGGGTCTAGGGTTTTATATATGTATATATACTATATGCATAATAGATTATATACACACAACATATATAAATAATATACACATACATATTAATCCTTTTTTTGTCTTATGGGCTCCCAAAAAGATATCATATGAGTCCAAAATGCAATACAAAGTACTAAAATGAATAGCGCAATGAGCACCCATGACCCCGATACTTAATTTTAATATTAATTACATTATTTAATACATTTACGGGCCTATAAACACTACTAAAATTAAACACATCAACTCTTCAATAACTTGTCCAACTTAAACTTTTACAACTCAACCCTACCACTAAACTTTACAAAATTTCACACAGGAATTAAAATAATAAGTAAAAATAAATACACATAGATAACTAAATGACCATAAAGAGCATGAGCAAGAAGAAGAGCTTGAATAACCCTTAGAAGGCCTTCAAATCACAAAGAAGTTGAGGATAATTGGAGGTAAACTCTAAACTAGTTAGTACTTAATCCAAGTTCAATCACAATTCATAGAACTACTTAGGTTTTTTTACACATTTTCAAAAAGTCTCTTCCCACCTCATTTCATCACACACCACTAGAATTGTGATTGAACTTCCATTTGCTCTTTTCACTTAATTTAGGTCAAAGTAGCCTAAGGTTTAAGATTAAATAAATCATAAAGCAAAGTTTGACTTGGATGTCATTTGAACTTTGATTTTCTTTCTTTTGTTATATTCTTCTTTTGGGATTCATGAGTTCCTTAATATCTCATTTGATTCCCTTGAGTTGGCCCTTTAAGTTCTCTACGAACTTGTGATTCAAATGAGAATAATCATATCCATACATAGTTAGTAGATCCAAGCCGTAGTTCATGACTTAGGTCTTCTAATTTGAAGTCTTATGGAATCCTTTTCATGTTCCATTGAGGCTCACATGGATTAGCCATGTTTAATCTCCAATGACCATCAATAGAAAGGAGAATTAGGTTTAGGATAAGTCAACCTCTATAGTTTGGTTGATAGATGAACTCCACAATGGTGCAGTGAATTCATAAACCAATTTTGATCAAGGATTTTTAATTAAATCATGATCTGTTGGAATTGAATGAGACAATTGGAGAGTGTTTATAACACAAAGATCTACCACTGTAATTTTTATTTTGATGAGCTTCCATGATTGAGATGGTTTGGTCTTAGGATTTGTAAACTAGCTACTCTCTGTCCAAAATTTCAGAACAGTAATACCTTCTTAAAATAAATGAATCAAAACCTCAATCAAACATGTGTGACCTCAAATACTTTTTTCCATGAATTTTAATGTGTTAATAAGATCCCCTAAAAAGATTAGAGCCATTCGGATTTGTTTACTATTTTTAGAAAATCATACAAAATCTCTGGACAGAGAGTTGTAAATTTCTTAGTGATGTCTGGTTTTTGCCCAATTCCTTGAAATTGAACCGTTTGATCTTTGATTTTCTTTTTGGTTTAGAAACTAGACTCAGAAAGGCACCTTATGTCCAAAAATCATTAAGATCAAATCATGGGAAGTATGTTTTTTCTATTTTTGAAAGTCTGGTCTACTCTCTATAATTTTTTGAATTTTGTGATTGATTTGATAAACTTTGCAAATAATGGCACAAATGACTTTTCCATGACCTCATATTTAAACCATGTTTTGATTATGATTAATTGAACTTAAATCCAGAGGCTAAATGACCCAAATCAATTAATAATTCATAGCTTACTCTTGTTCATGTTCATGCATTCATTCATGTATGTTGATACTTGTGATTAGGACTTAATTTGCATTGGGATTAAGTTTGCATTTAATTGAACCTAATTGAGAGTTCCTTGTGATCATGTTGGAATTATACCATCTCTATATAGACATCACATTGGCTCCTAGTTGAGACTTGTATATCTATAGAGACGTTGTGTTTCCAACTAATTAGAAAGAATTCATGATTATGTCAATTCTTTCATGCTTGATAGATTTAAGCTAGAAGTTTCGGAATGTTACTTAGGATTCAATATTATATCTTGTTTAAAGCATGTGGACTAACCCTTTGTTTGTAGCGCTATTAAGGTATGATTTCTCAGACTCCACTCTAGTTTATTTATTTCTCGATTTTATTGATTTTCGACTCCATGCGTAACACCTTAGAATTAGGATTTGCCTTATGTGTATATGTGAATTAGAGACTCCTCTAGGTTTTTTTTTTTTTTTTGTATGCATTGCACGTTTCAATATCACAGTCGGATCTCGGGTAAGTTTCTTAGTTCCCTATTTGCATTTTGATTAGAGGTGAAAAATGCATATTCATCGCGTATCATATGGTCTTTTATGCATACTTTTATCCCCAGGTCCCTAGATTTAGATGTATATCAATGATTACGTGTTTTCTATGATAGTGGGACTCAAAAATATGTTTTTACACTATTTTATAGGTCATGGAAAGCAATCGTTGCATAGAAAGTGATTCTAGTGGAGAGAACAACATAAGCAGCTAAGAAACACCATTTTTGACAATGAAGACTTCAGATTTGGCAGATTTTCCCAGAAATATAAAATGTAGAACTTTGAGTTACGGTCGTGTGGCTACAAACAGGAGGTCAATCTGAGGTCTGAGTGAAAAGTTATGGCCATTCAACCATCGGTGCGCAGAGTTATCAAAATCAGAGAAGTTCAAGCGATTGAGGAGAGTTCAATCAATTGAGCCTTCAATCGATCGAACTAAGTTCGATCGATTGAACTTTGTTTTCCCCCAAAAGTTGCATAAACTCTGTAGGAATCCTATAAATAAGTCGTTTTGATAACAGACGAAGGGAGGACGCTCCAGAATGCAAAAAATAGCAGTTATAGGGTTAGATTAGGTTAGATTCATGTTTTTCTTCCTCTTTTTCATTAATATACTGGAGATTATTGAAGATTCAAGTTTATTTCAAGTTATATTCAGATTTATTGCAGGTTTTTCTTTTCCTTTTGTTTATTTGATTGTTTATTAATCTAGTTATTATGATTGCTTTAGATTATTATTGCTGCATTAGTTTATTCATGTTTCCGTAGTTTAGACGTTAGGAATATGTGATGAAACATTGATTTCCAGCCTCTACCATGCAATCTTTAGAAACTTTGGGCTCGATCGATCGAAGTTATTTCGATCGATCGAATCCGAGCCATAGTCAAGCGATCGAAGACATTTTGATCGATTGAAGGATGATAGTGTCCGATCGATCGAGAGCTCTTCGATCAATCGAACATGTTGATTCCTGAGATGATTCTTTTAAGTATTCCAAGACTTTCTATTTTAGAAATTTGTCATCAAATTGTCCCTATAAGCTCAATTTGTCATAACAGTTTTTAGAACTTAAAACCTTACGGCTATTTTCTTCAATGACTTTTGAAAACCACTTTGAATTCTAACACCATTTGGAGTGCAAGAAATAACCATTGTTTTAAACCATCTTCCAAGTATTTTAAATCAACTGTGATGACGTAGTCACGGCCATGAAAGAGCTATTGATTCTTTATCTTTAGAAAAATACGGAATACTGAAGAGGAATGAACTCCATAGAACGTTAATGAGTATGCTTCTTTATACTTTAGTTTAATTTAATTAAATCAACTGTGATGACGTAGTCCCGGTCATGAAAGAGCTATTGATTCTTTAATTAGTTATGCTTTTTTATACTTTATTTTAATTCAATTAAATAGGATTCGTTAGAACTTCCACTCCTATATTCTTATTTTCTTTTCTTTTTCTTTAGGTTGTAACTTAGTATATTTTCTTCCTATTCCTTACTTGTGGGATCGACCTGGACTTATCCAGTATTACTTGCACGATCACCTATACTTAGGTGTTGCACAAGAGCGCACAACTTTTTAGTCGTGTCAAGTTTTTGGTGTTGTTGCCAGGAAGGCAACTAGGTTAAGATTTTACTAAGTTATTTCCTTTTTTCTTCTTTTTCTTTACAAAAAAAAACCTTTTGGACTTTTAATCTCACAAGTAAATAAATAAATAAATAAAATTCTACTGTTTAAAAATTTTGGGTCAACATGTCTTATCCACATGACCTTCCATACAACACAAACACCACGAATATGTACACATTAAGTAATCAAAATAGTTGTCCCCCAAGTTGGCAACCACCTACTTATGACGCGCATTATCAACCTGAGTGCTACCAACCAACACAATGGGGAAATGATAGTGGTAGTCCCCCGTATTATCAAACGTATCAAGAACCTCCACATGAAGAGTTCTATCAACCTCTATGGGGATATAACCAAAATAATAATGTAGGATATAGTAGTAGTTCCCACGACTACCAAACGTACCAAGACTTTTCCTTTGGCGAGTCTTGTCCACAAATGCAATGGGAAGAGGACTATCATCAACAACATTGGAGCGAAACTTCATATAGTAATAATGAGGAGAATAACCAAGTTGAGGATAATGGTATGTTGAAATTACTGCTTAGTGAAATGAAAAGGCTAGATAGTGCACTTAATAAATTAGAAACTAGATATCAACAAGCATATGCTAGCCAACATTTAGAAGACTATACCAGTCCTTTAACACTACAACCTAAATTTCAAGACACTAACAATAGAATGGAATTAGAGGACAATGACGGCTTTATACCGAATGAGATTAACAACTCACTCCTGAAAGTGATAACCCAACAAGAACTCCAAAACCAAACCATTGAGCATGAAGTTGTAGAACCATATTCTCCTCAATATACAACCCCAGACATCAACTCCTTCACTGCTTGGATAAAATTGCACAATCTCTTTGTCCAGAGTAGCTCAATAGATGACAAACATAATGAGGAGAGTTACAAGGATGAGAATGAGGATTTAAAAGATGATGAGAGTTTAGATGATTGCACACAACTAGGAAAGGAGGAGTTACCTGTTGACTCTACCCCTACCGTTGAAAGTGACCTTAGGGAGGACGTAACTAAAAAATCTAAATCCGATTTAGATTCATGTGATATTTATGAACCCTCACCTCTTTCGGCCGAAGAGGTGGTGTCACCAAGTTGCCCATCACCTATCCTCTCTATTAATCAAAGCTCTCATCCCGAGCTTGAAAGTTATGTGTATCCCACTATTGAACAAATAGAATGTGTTGTAGAAAAGGATGGTAAGGATTCTAGCACATGAACTTCGCAAAATTTGATGAGATGACTTAGAAAATATTGGGCCCACATTAGATGATCTTAAACTGCAACAAGAAGCTAGCAATCTTTTAGACTGCTTAATCTTCTTGACTGATAATGACATAGAGGCCCAAATAGATAGCTTTATCCAAATCCAGTCCAAAACCATGTGCATAGTACAGAAATTATATTCCTATGATCATATTTCTACAGATTCTGTTCATGGACAAGAGGAGAGTAATGAAACTTTATTAGAACATTACTTAGACCCTGCCCCTTTTATTAAACCATGGCCTCCGCCTGTTCCTTGTATTAAAATAGAGGCTATTATAGGAACTACCAACACCAAAGATCATTTCTAGCATATAATTCCTAAAAAGTGTGGTATACCTCTTATAAATGTCCCCAACAAATTTGGAAGCCATAGGTTTTGCATCATCTCCTGTGACCTTGAGCCTGACATTAGTTGGGGGGGAGTTGCATTTTTATGAGGATCCCCGCGTTCTTCTCACTGCTAAATTATTTTATTGGGAAGATTCTCAAAAATTTCGATTATTACTTTATGATAAATATCTTGATTAACCGAATTTATTTACTGAGTAGTTGTATTATATTTTCTATTTTTCCTTGTTACTACTAATGATTTTGCAGGTAACTAAAAAATAAATAAATAAGTACACATTGGATATTAACGCCTCGAGGTAACATCCTTCCTTCTCTCGCTTTACTTTACATATCCATGTGCTTAGTTTAGAACATTGAGGACAATGTTTAGTTTTAGTTGGGGGAGAGTGAGTCATTGCACGCCTCGTTTCTTTCTTTTTATGCTTAATGTCAATATACCTGCTTAGCAACATGACTCAGTAAATTAAAATTTTAAAAAATTTACAAAATTTTAAAATTTTTAATTTTTTTTCAAAAGATAATAAAATGGTTCTTGTATTTCTCTCGTATTAATGTAGTTAGTTATGATGCATTAGTGTTATTTTCGGTATGTTATTAGTATGTGACACACTATGGTAGTTTGTTTACTATCTTAGTTATAGTATGTTCTATGCTTTTTAATCTTCAAACAACTTTGAGCACATTATGACAACCTTGTACTTAGCTCAAATGGATTAGTAAGCATAACATAGGTGTCTTGAGAGACTGTAGTAGAGACTAATAACCCAAGTGAGCTTTTGAGCCATTCTTTTGTCTTGAAGGTTTTATAAAATTACTCTTACTTTTTGAAAAGCGTTTTAATTCGTTGAAAGTCTCATTTTCCTTCTTCATTTTGACTGATCACAAGAAAAGAATGTTCAGGATTTACCAAAATCTAGAGCTCTTGAATTTACTGAAGTGAATTATCCTATTCACTTAGAAAATGATTTAGGCGATTTTTTTTGTCCATACACGCATAATACAGCCTTGGCCTACCTATATGCTATTCCTTTACTTCACCTCTTGAGCTTATCATAATCGTCTTGTCTTCACAATCCTAAAGTTCATACCTAACTCCAAATTAGGAGTTCAAGCATCAGTTCTTTTTTTAGGAGTAATTGGGATGTGTTGCATTGACAAGAAATTTGGTTGTGTGAATAAGGGAAAGTTGGCAAAGAAAAAAAATGATGGAAAAAAAAAAGAAAAAAAGAAAAAAGAAAGAAAAGAAAATCATGAAAAAAAATAAATAAATAAAATAAATGTGCCAATGGCTATTACAAAAGGAAAAAATAATAATAAAAAGAAGAGTGTGAAAAAATAAATAAATAAAAGAAGAAGAGAGAGATTGCAGATGTGGGGAAGTTTGAAAAATTATAGTAGATATTCCAATCACATCCTTTGACCCAATTGAATATCACGAGCCTTTTTCTTCTTAATCTAATATCTATTTTTCAAAGTCCTGATGATTTTAAGTAATTTGGATTTGAAGTAAAGGTAATGAGAGAGTTCTCCACGGTATCTCGCTCTTCTAGTGAAAAGTATCATTTCATGAGACTTTGTGCACTAAAATATCCGTTTTTCAATTTAGATATGAGAAACATTAGATCTCATTTACATCTATTCTTTATAGCTTCCATATCATGACTGACAATTATTACACCTAATTCGGAGTAGTTTCATCTTGAGAGTGTAATCCTGGTGAGAGTTGAGTAAAAATGAACGTCTTGATAGTATCTTAGGATATGCGAGCTTTGAAATTAAAGTTTTGTATTTTGGTTGTCCATTCACACACACACTTGAAGATTAATAGGTATGGAATATTCTAATGACTTTGATAGTAGATTAACTGTAATGTGTGTGTTGTATGGCTATGGCATACAAGAGAGTTTCATTAGATTTTTTAGCTTAACCACGTTGCTAAATGAGATAAAACATTTCTTCAAAATATTTAAATGAGAACCATTACTATAAACATGAATTTTGTGGGTATATTCACTTCAAACCCTCACGGGACAACACTCGTCCACTGGGGGGAACTTAGGGGTTTAAAAGCTTGTTGCATACGCTAAATGCAATCGCGATTCCTACGAAAGTGAGTTAGGATTTTTACTACTCCCTCCGTCCCTTTTTTTGAGTCCATCTTTGGGAACTCAACTTATTAAGGGGACAAAAAGAATCTACACTAACTTTCCACAATTGCCCCTAATCATTACAATAATTTTTTTAGTTTTGTCTTGGTGTAAATTTCAAGAAGGATAGTTTTGGAAAGTAAGTAAAAATTGTATACCAATTTAGGAAAGTGGACACTAATTTTGAGACATCCCAAAATGGAATATAGAACTCAAAAAAAGGGACGGAAGGAGTATCTTTTGTTTTCAATTCTTAGAGTTTAAATAAACATTGCTGTAGTTCGCTTCATTGCTAGAGACTAGCAACGAGCTAGTTGGTGGGTGTGATTAGAGGTGAAAAATGGATATTTATAGCGTATTTTATGGTCTTTTATGCATACTTTTATTGTCACGCCCCGGAACAGCATAAATAGAGAAAAATAAATTTCCTTTATGGGTCCATAAGGAATGACAGGTGAAAGTCACTAATAATCCACACCACGCAGTACTAGTCCAAAAAGACAACAGTAAACAACTGAGAATAACACGCAGTGCTAACTATTACAAAATATCAGAGTATGGTCCACAGGATCACAACAGGTCTGAAGACAACAAATGCCCAAGTACCCGCTAACAAAAGGTTTAACAGAACAACCGAAAAGAAATCTAACTATAACATCTTCAGTCTTCAACTGGCATAAGGATAATCCTTACTGGCGTAACCGTCACCGGTGGGGCCCTCTGATCGGGAGAGAACTAATCCTATTTATACGCCTTAACGAGCATTTGTTAGTACATTTTTATCCTGTTTTTGTATATTTTTACTTCGTTTTCTAGTTTCTGACAGGTTTTGGAAGAAATCAAGTAAACCAGGCTAAACAGGGTGAAAAAGCAGAAGAAAAGAAGCTGAAAAAGCCAAGTCGCGCGCGCGACCCGCGCCCGCGAAATTCGAGAATCGCTCGCGCGATCCGCTCGCGCGAGATCCCCAAAATCGCTCGCGCGATCCGCGCGCGCGAAGGTCCAGATGTCGCGCTCGCGCGATATGTGGAAAAATCAATGTTGCGTATTTCAGTATACTGAAGACTCCTGTGCAAACGAAACTGCTAAACGACGTCCAGACTGTAAATTACATGCGTTTCAGTTCGTTTCGGGTTGGGAAGCCTTCCAAAGCTTGTATAAACTCTATATAACTCCAAATTTACTCAATTAAGGGGTTGGCAATTATTATATACACATTCTACAACCATACTTCCAGCCATTGAAGGGAGGGAAGCAAGGAGAAGAAGAAGAAGACCAAGGGTTTCCATGGCCTCCTCCATCAACTACTTGCCATCTATCACTTCCATGGACGGCTAGATCATAGATCTAGGGTTTCAATGAAGCCCTAGACGAGTAATAGGGTTTTATTTATGTGTTTATTTTAGTTTTATTATGTATGGATGACAGTCACATGTTTAGAGGATTTTTATAAATAAATCGTACTTCTATTGATTAAATCGTTACTTTCAAAGTTTATTCTTGTCTTAGATCTATTTTGACTGTGATGTGCTCAATGATCTATTCTCGATGTGCTTGTTTAGGTTGTTTACATGTGATGGTGCTTTATTGATTTGTGCTATCAAGTATCCGAATAGTCCATGCCTAGGTTAGACGGATTAGATCGCAACCCTAGTTTAGTGCGGGATAATTCGTGCTAAGCGAAGATGGATTATGTTGGTGCTTGAACCATGAATATATTCTTGTCGGAGGAATTGGGCTTGTAGCTACAATTCCCCATATTCATCCAACGTAATAAGCTAAAGTAATTCATAAATATTCCTATTATGAAACTAGTGGTGGATTTGCAATCCTAGGTTCCCTTTACATATTCATTAAAAACACTTTTAATTGCTTTCATAGTTTAGATTTACTTTTATAGTTATTAATTTAATTAAATCCAATTCAAATCCGTTTTTCCTAATTAATTAGACTTAGGTTTTAAAATTAAGAGCTGTAGTAATCAATCTCTGTGGGTTCGACCTTTACTTTCACACTACAAATCTTTAGAAAAGTAAAGCATAAATAAAAGCATACTTTTTATATCTTGATTCTGACAAGATCACCCTCCTCTGGATAATAGTCATCAGTGTACTGGTCATTACCTGTAGAATAAGAGAGGATATTCTGGACGGGGAAAGTCCAGGCAATAAAAGGCCGTCAGCTTACTGAGAGCTGAGTGAGCATAAACTAACGAGGTACCAATTATCTGAAGTAAACACGAGCTTTATGAAAATACGAGTTAACATCTTATTATAAGGATAACATTATCTTGTTCCTCTATTCATTCTTGTAAACTGACCCTTATCGTCTTGTTACTCAAATACCGAACTCAACAGACTCTGATTTCCATGAACAGACTCAATCGTTTAACTCTAGGGATACACCCTTATTCTGTCCATCGCTTTTAAGAGCAATATATCCTGCTCACCGCATGTCATGGTCTCCACGTCAGTCTGTCCCCAGTTTTTAAGAACAATGGTCATGTTCACCGCATTTCAGGGATATAACGTTTCGAACAAGGCATATCAATCTATTGCCACGACTCAACGTCATCTACTAGTGATCCCAGCTCACCGCTTTTAAGAACAATGGTCCTGTTCACCGCTTTTAAGAGCATATCACAGATCATCCAGTCTATCTTAAGACTTCTTGGTCCAGCTCACCGCTTTTAAGAACCATGTATCCGGTTCACCGCTTTTAAGAGCATATCATGACCAATCGTCCATCCACGTACCATTCCCAGAACTTACCAAACCTACTTACGCTCCATTCTACATCGACACATGACAAATTCCCAATGTGGCCTGACTACTTGGATTAAAAGAAAACGGACATCAAATTCATATCAGAAACAACACGTCACCCACGTCTTCATATTACTTTTATTCATTATCCATAAATCTTTGGTGTCACATTACTCCTGTCTACCCCATAGTCGCATAATGAAATTCCGAATTAGAAATCGAACAACTAAACCTCTTATATAATAAATAGGCAAAGGAAACCATGTTCTGATCATGTCAATCGATTGGGACTAAGTTCAATCGATTGGTATCAAAATCATATCAATCGATTGAGAACATGTCAATCGATTGGTATCTGAAAAGTGTCAATCGATTGAAATCCTATTCAATCGATTGGGATACAATTGATGTCAATCGATTGAGATTATGTCAATCGATTGGCACTACGTCTTCTCCAGCAGATTGTAAAAATAGCATATATAAACGTACACTACAAGCATTTAACCCACCTAAACTTCATAAAAACTTATATAAACTTCATATAGAGGGACCAAGTGAGTTAGAACTCACTTAGGGTGCGTTTGGGTGTGTTCAAAGCTTGAAATCTCCAAGCTCTCTCTTTCCTCCTTCTTTCTTTTCTGTCCAGCCCTCTCTCTGTCTCTCCTTCTTCCTCCTTTCTTCTTCTTGTCCTCCCCTTCGTCTTCTTCCAGCTGCCAAGGCAATGTGTGTGTGTATATAGATATAGATATATAGATAGATATATGTATATATATATATCTCACAAGAGGTATGTCTCTCTCTCTCTCAATGGTCTGAAAACAGCCCCAAGGCCAATAAATGAAACATATATATAGAGATAAGGGAGTGCCACACGTTTAAGGCTGAAGGAAAGAAGAAAACATTTCTCAGCTTATGTCAATCGATTGAGACACAAGTCAATCGATTGACAACAGATATTTGTAGTCAATCGATTGAAAATAATGTCAATCGATTGGAATGAATGGCAATCGATTGGGATAATGACACGTCATCACTTTTAGTCGGTTGAATGTCAATCGATTGGGAACAATGTCAATCGATTGGTATCTGAAAAGTGTCAATCGATTGAGAAAACCTATCAATCGATTGGTATCAAAATTTACCAAAAGGAAGAGAAAGTTTTATACGAGTATAGAAATGAAATACCGGGTTTTATTAATATACCAAAATACAGGGTATTACATTTATCCCCAAGTCCCTAGATTTAGATGCATATCAATGATTAAGTGTTTTCTATGATGTTGGGACTCAAACATGTGTTTTTACACTATTTTATAGGTCATGGAAAGCAATCGTTGCATAGAAAGTGATTCTGGTGGAGAGAATAACAGAAGCAGCTGATAAAATGCCATTTTGTATAATGAAGACTTCAGATTTGGAAGCTTTTCCTAGAAATACAAAATGTAGATCTTTGAGTGACGGTCGTGTGGCCATAAACGGGAGGTCAATCCGAGGTCCGAGTGAAAAGTTATGGCCATTCTCCCATCGGTGCGTAGAGTTGTCAAAATCAGAGAAGTTCAAGCGATTGAGGAGAGTTCAATCGATTGAGCCTTCGATCGATCGAACTAAGTTCGATCGGTTGAACTTTATTTTTCCCCAAAAGTTGCATAGACTCTGCAGGAACCCGATAAATAAGTTGTTTTGATACCAGACAAAGGGAGGACGCTCCAGAACGCAAAAAATAGCAGATTTAGGGTTAGATTAGGAGTAGATTAGGTTAGATTCATGTTTTTCTTCCTCTTTTTCATTAATATACTGAAGATTATTGAAGATTCAAGTTTATTTCAAGTTATATTAGATTTATTCTAGGTTTTTATTTTCCTTTTGTCTATTTGATTGTTTATTAATCTAGTTCTTATGATTGCTTTAGATTATTATTGTTGCATTAGTTTATTCATGTTTTCGTAGTTTAAACGTTGGGAATATGTGATAAAACATTGATTTCCAGCCTCTTCCATGCAATCTTTAGAAACCTTGGTCTCGATCGATCGAAGTTCTTTCAATCAATTGAATCCAAGTCATAGTCAAGCGATCGAAGACATTTCGATCGATTGAAGGATGATAGTGTCCGATCGATCGAGAGCTCTTCGATCGATCGAACCTGTTGATTCCTGAGATGATTCTTTTAAGTATTCCAAGACTTTCTATTTTAGAAATCTATCATCAAATTGTCCCTATAAGCTCAGTTTGTCACAACAGTTTTTAGAACTTAAAGCCTTAAGGTTATTTTCTTCAATGACTTTTGAAAACCACTTTGAATGCTAACACCATTTGGAGTGCAAGTAATAACCATTGTTTTAAACCTTCTTCCAAGTATTTTAAATCAACTATGATGATGTAGTCCCGGTTATTAAAGGGCTATTGATTCTTTATCTTTGGAAAAATACGGAATACTGAAGAGGAATGAACTCCATAGAACGTTAATGAGTATGCATGGTAGATAGTTAGGATCAATGCGGATTCTCATACTTCCAACACCTTTAATTAATCTGTTTAATTTGTTATGTTTCTTTATACTTTAGTTTATTATTTAGTTTAATTTAATTAATTAGGATTCGTTAGAACTTCCACTCCTATATTCTTATTTTCTTTTCTTTTCTTTTTCTTTAAGTTGTAACTTAGTATATTTTCTTCCTATTCCTTCCCTATGGGATCGACCTGGACTTATCCAGTATTACTTGCACGATCACCTACACTTGGGTGTTGCACAAGAGCGCACAACTTTTTAGTCGTGTCACATTTCATCATGCTTGCTATTTGAATTATATGGTTTTGAATGCTATTTTATCGTTAGCAATCTTGTACCCCTTTTAGACATGCTTTTATAATGAATATTTATGTATTAGTTGAGGGCATACTTAAATTAATAATTCGATTAAAAGGATGTTGAGTAAAGGCCTATCGCGAGATAGGATGAGAGGGGGTGTTTTAGTCCACCGGGCTCCTTCTCCTCTCATTCCATAATCCCTGAACCTAGAAATCTCTGGTTTCTGATAGATCAGTTTGCTTTTAAAATGGTTTCTTAATTGATCACTACTACATCAACACACTTTTCTACACACTTTTTAACACATAGCTTTAAATTCATGTACCCTGTGTTGTGTGAGTGGTGCACAAAAATGTTTGAAAAATTCAAACAACACAAGGTACATGCATTTAAAGC
The DNA here is from genome assembly GCA_033977485.1 of Hydrangea macrophylla. NCBI lineage: Eukaryota > Viridiplantae > Streptophyta > Magnoliopsida > Cornales > Hydrangeaceae > Hydrangea > Hydrangea macrophylla. The sequence continues at coordinate 83,711,509 of CM066987.1, forward strand.
ATAGTGTGTCAAAAAGTGTGTAGAAAAGTGTGTATACCTAGCATTATTGTTCTTAATTTTCCTTTAAAAATTAAGTGGCGACTCGTATTTGAATTTTGAATTTGAAAAAGTTTTAAAAAGTTGTGGTTAAACAGCGAATATCCACACATACGAGGCCTATAAAATCTTTTCTCTCTCCCTCTCTCTTAATTCTGTAAAAACATACATAACCATGCAATACACACATATATACAAATTAAGAGAGGGACATGTGTCAACACCCTAACCAAACTTGGAGCTCAAGTTCTGCTAAGTACAATCGATTGGGATCGATTCCAATCAATTGGTGATAGGTACATGTATACTAATCGATTGTATAACATGACAATCGATTGGGGCATGTATTTATTACTCATGTACTCCAATCAATTTGATTGAGGCGATCACATGCCAGTCGATTGAATTAAGATCCAATCGATTGAGACATCAATTAGAGCAAATGATTGGTAAAGTTAAAATACAACCGACCAAGGCAATAATTATGGGACTGCGCCTGCACCCTTGGCCCACCTTTTTGCGATTATAAGCAGATCACCGATGAGTTCTATCGAACTTGATAGTGTCCCAGGATGGATCCAAGGCTCACTTCAAGAACTAGAACTTATGATAATCCTAAAGACAAAAAACACCTCATTTTTATTGGGAATTAGGAAACCAATTTTGACTCGTCCAAATGAATAAGGTTACTCTCCCTGCATCACTAGAAACAAGGTTCAGGGGTTTTAGTACGAGAGGGAAAGGAGCCCGAGTAGGACTATAGCATCCCCTCTTCGCCCTACCGAATGGTAGGCCTTGATTCAAATATCATTGTTCTTAATCCATAATAGGTGTTATTTCCTCAAACATACTAGATAATATAAATATACATGGCAAAAGCATCTAGTTGAAAATCATTTCAAGAGACTAATTTCAAGTAGCGATCGAAAACACATGCAATATAAGAGAGAAGTATACTCACAGTGGCTAGTCCATCCCGGGACTGATGCAAATAAAGGAAATGTGCCATGATATGCAAAAGGGAACAAGAGAACTTACATTGAGTTGACTCAAGCAGAGTCGCAAAGGCAAAAAGAAAGAAAACATGAAATGCAATAATGCAACAATCCTATATAAGATGTCTCTAACACATAAGCACATGGACGAAGACTACCCTAAAGGAATTGTGTCGTTGAAAGCAAAGTTGTAAACCTAGAAAAATTCTAAGAGAATAGTATAGAAGAGTACATGATACATGGGCGCTAAGCCACATGTAGACAAGGCAAATCCACATGTAGACGAGGCAAATTCTGTAATACCCTTGAAAATTAGGAAATATGGAAATAGATTTCCTAAGTCTAGTTCGGTATTTATCCCGATACCCTGTATATTAATATCTTAATATGGGTTATCGTTATATCATAACTAGAGATTATGATATATTTCTTAGTCGCTAGATTTATAGCTACATGTTATAATATATCTTGTAGTCGCTGGTTAATAATAAATATAGATTATTTTAATATTCGTAGCCCCTAAGTTTATAACTATAGAATATTTCGTATATTCGCTGCCTCTTGATTTATAATTAAACGTTATTTGATACGGACCCGACATCGCTTAGTTGCCGTAAAAATATAAGTTGTAGTATAATAATTGTTATCGCTTAAATTATAACCTTAGGTTATATTATATAATTGAATCCAATAGTCCCAAGACTATAGTCGTAATTATTATAGTATTGACGTTTCTAGTTTAGACCATGGTCCGTAAAATACGACTCGGACTGACATATCACTTAGACCCGTACACAGCCCTGCATATGTACACACTTTCAGTCTCGCACCCACTTTGCAACATTGCACGCAAATTGAGACGTGGCCCCGCCACTGCCACATGGCAGCCATGCATTGCCCCACCGTGTGTCACACATGCACACACCATGCACAACACTTGGCACCCACTTTAGGACACTTGTCAATACCCTTTTCTCCATTTATATATATATACCCAGTTTACACACACACATTCAGGATACACCACACACACACACACGTTACATATATAGCGTAAACCACACACATGACCACTGCCACCACCATAAACACAATGCACACACATACACGTTATATTATATATATATATATGCATGTAGTGTGTGTATTATATATATATATATATGTGTGTATTATGTACATTTGTGAGTTTTATTATATATATATAGAGTGAACCCGAGAGAGAGGAGAATAACTGGGAGAAATTAAGAGTTAGAGTGAGAGGGAGAGTAAGTTAGAAAGAGAGAGAAGTTGCCGAGAGAGTGAGAGAACTAGAGAGAGAGAGAGGGAGAGGAGAAGAGAAGAGGAAGGTGGAGACCAAGAGAGAGAGAACCAACCCGAGAAAAGAGAGAGAAGGGACCCGAGACTGTTGGTAAGCCCCCCACACTCTCCCTTGTTTATTTTCTACACTTATTATACACATCCCACACACACAGACCACCCCCCACGCAGCCAAACAGAGCCATGTGCTCTGGTACGAGCCATGGCAGCCATTGAAGCTCCCATGGAGCTTTGATTTTCACCACCACCAAAACCCCTAAGAGCTAGACCAAAATGACCCCCATGATCCCTAGTAGACAGCATAAGAGCAGTTTTGGGTATGGGCCTCATTTGGTAGGACATGCAAGCAATTATTCCTTTATAACAAGTTTGTTTTTCTCCTTTTTCGTGGAAACCATTAGGATTTGGGTTCTGTAATGCACCGGAAAGTTGTAGGGCTCGTCGAGACGATCGATTTTCATATAGGACTTGCACATTTTCGATGAAATATGAGAGAGATATGGATGGTTGAAACCTTAGGCAATATTGATATATATATATATATATATACGTATAGTACATATATACGCGTGTATCAGTCACACGCTGGGGAAGACGAAGAGATGAATAAATCTCTTATGAGATTTCTTAGGGTATGATATATTAGTATATTTGTATGGTACAAATAGTTAACAAATAGTTTTTTATTAATGTTTAAATCACGTTTAATTAAAATCAAATATGTAATTAGTAATCTTTATATTATAATTTATTAATTAAATGCTGTTTATTTAGATTAGTAATTATTTCAGTAAATAATCAATGACACTTAGCATTTATTGAACAAATGCTAATGTTTAATAAATAGTTATTATATATAATTTAAATGTTATAAATGATTTTAAATAGTTTAAAAGTAGTCTTAAATAAATTTTAAATTCTGAAATATTATTTATAATATTTTATATATTCTGAAGTTATTATTATTATTATTATTATTATTATTATTATTATTATTATTATTATTAATTTTATTATTATATTCCACTTATTATTTATTTGGGTTCAAATAAATAAAAAGTGCTAGTTTAAAATTATAATTATTAGGTAATGAATACCTATGACTATTTTCGAAATCTAGAAAATTTAGCGATTGATCCCAAGGCCTAATGCCTTTGTTTTATAAATCATTTATTTATAGAACTCAACTTTAAGTATTTATATATTATGGTTATTATTTATTTGGGCTTCAATAAATAATAAATGTTAGTTTTAAAATATGATAAATAGATAATAAATATCTATTGGCCTATTTTAAAATCCGAGAAATTATAGATTATGTCCTAAGGACATAAAGGACCGTTTTATAATTTAACAAATTATAAAACTAAATGTTGTTATTTTAATAAATTATTCGGAGTTTTAATTATTTAAATACCAAACGAGCTCCGAAAATTATGAGGAAAATGCTGCTAGCTCATTTTAATGCCTAGTATTTAATAAAATTATTTCCAAGGACCGTTCGTCTTCCTAAATTGTATTTTATAATTGTAGGACTCTTAAGTCTATAATTATGTGGTTAAGACTTTAATAATTTGTAATAAATAAACTGTAATTCAGAAAAATACGCGGTCAATTTCCAGAGTCTTAGAATAATGTCTAGAACGTCCCCTCAAAATTTGGTGATCTTTCGACACGGTCAAAAATACAGCTTATCTCTAGGGCCCAAACTGGTATAGAAAACCCAGCCTTTTATGCGACGGACTCCGATTTGAGTCTAGTCAATGGCGTTAGACTCAAAATGATGCCTAGATCATCATGTTGAGGTTTAGGAACACATCCGGCATAATTACCATTATGCCCTTACTTTTAGTACGCTTATTAACCGCCGTTCTATGGATTTATATACTTTGTGGAACCGCAGTTACGCTTGCTTTTACGCACTCGCATCGAGGTGAGTCGTCCTAACTCACTTGGTATATTATAGAATTATTCTTTGATCATATATGTATGCCCAGTGCGTCCTGTGTGGACGATACTGATAAATATTAGTTATGTGAATGTTGAGATTCCTACTTAAATGATGAGCGCATGTTAGTTAATTATACTCCATGCTTAGTTAACGTTCGTTGATTTTCTCGTTTATCATAATTTCCCGATTATATTGTCACATGAACATTCACATGAACATGGTCGAGTCATGATGTCTATATTGACGTCTGCATGGTTAGTCACGGGGACTAATCCAGTCATATTGTTATACATGTTGAGTGGACCGTAGTGGTCCGAGTGGTACAGTCAAGTAAATGGGAACAACGATGAAACTGCTATAGGGCCCTGCTAGGCGACGATAGCCAGAGTTTCCATTGAAATATTTGAAGTTGTACATGAATTGATGATGATACGTTATAGGGCCATGCTAGGCGACGATAGCAAAGTATCCATCAGAATACAATAGTTACTTTTTGAATGCTATAGGGCTATGCTAGGCGACGATAGCGCTGTAACTATTCTATTCTCCAGGCAAGGTCACGAGGAACTAAGAGTACAATGATTACACTCTTTCTTTTTAAAACCAAAAACTGCTATAGGGCTCTGCTAGGCGACGATAGCAACGTAATCATTCTACTCTAAGCTAACGGCGTTACACTGGTAATGTAACAAGTCATATGAGTCAGCTGTGGTGTCTGTGGTCGAGTAAAGTCGAACATATCGATGGTGCATCGTGTCTTATCTCATTCATATTATCATGTCATAAATCATACGTATTGAGATAATGCTTATCAAATATTCAAGTTCGAGATATTTGTTGTACTTGTATAATATTGTTTGTATTAGGAGTGATCGGTTAGGTCAACTCACTTAGCTTCAAAGCTAACGGCTCTTCCCTCTGCCCTGGACATATCACGTCTAGATTTCACAGGTGATGACTATCAAGATGAGGTCTACCCAAAGGGACACGGCAGATGTACAAGTCGAAGTGAAGGACTCCGACATTATTGTATTTAGAATTATTTAATTTGGTTTATTGTCTTCTATCGAGGTAATGCTTTAGAGAAGTATTGTATATAGATCGCCCAAGACTACCTTATAGATCTTTTATTTAGACTCATGATGTAATAATTAGATCCCAGACATTTGAGTTATATTGAAGAACACCAATAGATGTTTTTTTGCTTCCGCTTACTCTTTAACCATGTGTAGAACGTAGAAAGGACAATCAATTAATGTAACTCGTCATTCCCTATGGGTCCAGAAAGGAAATTTTAAATTTTCCCTATTTTTGGCTACTCCGGGGCATGACAGGATTTTTGGTATCAGAGCACTAGGTTTAGACGTGCTCACTGATTGTTCTACACATTAAGTTGTGAACGTTAGGATATCCCTAACTAGTATTGATACTTATAAGATAGCTTCTGTTGAGCAGATTTGACATAGACATCTTGTCAAGTAGACGAGAAGTACGATTAGTTACTACGTGCACCTAGTCGGCCCTACTTGAGAATAGAAATAACACAGAACCAATAAGGGTGACCAATTAGAATAGTTTCGTTGAAACTTAGAAAGCTGGAAAAGTGAATTCCATAGCAACTATAAGAAGTAGTAACCTTAACAGTATGTCCCCAGAGCCATACACCAAAGCCTGATTCGCACGGGTAGATATGCCAAAGCCGTAAGCACCCTAGAATCAGTAGCTGTATTAGGATACATCTAGACTTGGAACCCTTGATTCGAACTCATGAGTTAGTACTAATATAAGATAGCCAATTCGATCAAATTAGTACGAACATTCTATTACAAAGACAAACCATAGATAGATTGCCTAACACTCTTAGATAAGTCCACTTAGCAAGGACCCGTTATAGATAATAAGGGAGGCTAGCTAAGAATTTAGAGGCAACCTTTACCATAGATATGATAGACGAGTACCATAGTAAGCAATCATATCCTTTTTACTCATTCAACTCCCTTTGAGTAAATCAATGCCTTCTATTCAAATGATCATTTCTTCTAAAAAAAAAAAGGGGTACCTATGTATTTTGTCAAGTGGCCCGGATTTCCGTCAATAATTAGTGTGATACACTCCTTGGTGAGTAATTGAATTCCTTGAATTTTCAGAAATTCCCCAGACAATAATTCCTGAGTATGTACTTTAATCATCCAAATTGTTGATAAATCCCTTTGGGAATACGATTGATTTCTAATACTGTAAAGTCATTCTTTTTGACTTAATATTCTACGAACTAATTCTTGCAAATTCACTATCCTTGAAATAATCCTGAATGAGTTTGATTACTAATACCGTAAAGTCATTCTTTTCGACTTATCATTCTTTGACTAAATCTTGAAAGTTCATTATCTTTAAAATAAGACTTCCACAGTCATTAAACTCTCGAGTATGTAACTTTGATCATCCTGATTCTTGACAAATCCATTTGGAAACAAGTTCGATTACTAGTATTGTAAAGTTATTCTTTTTGACTTATTATTCTTTGAACTAAATCGTGCAAGTTCATTATCCTTGAATTATTCTAAATGAACTTGATTACTAGTAATGAAAAGTCATTCTTTTTGACTTATAATTCTTTGAATAAATTCTTGCAAGTTCATTATCTTTGAAATAAATCTAAATGAGTTCTCTGCCCTTGTTCATGCTACGAACTCATAAACGTTGCACTCGCTATGCATTTTGACCTCCTATTATTTTCTCTCAATTGCCACCTTATTCTTTATCAGTAAGGTTTCATTTGAACCATTTCACTCATGAAATACTTAGTTCTTCTTTCATAAGTTGAAAGCCTTATGCTATCAATTACGTACTTTCATCACCTATGAATCTTAAGATACTATGGTTACTTCTATAGTAATCAGTCATTCAATCATTATTAGATCTAAATTTCATTCTTGAATGGATCACGTCATTTATACTATTGTACTTCTATATGTGAGAATTCATATGCCCTTTTGGATTCAACTTCATTTTGGATCAATCCATTAAAGTTGTTTCAATCATCACATTCTAGTTACTATGATTACGTTGAATACTATCATGAGAGATGTAATAGGTTGTAACTACCTTGCATAGGATATGATAGAAATCTTATAGATACAAACTCATATGTAGGAATGTAAGAATCTCCTTAACCTCTGCAATGGCTCAATCATCTCAAGCAATAGAGAACCAGTCAGAAAGACTCAGCAACATGATACCTAAGGAGATCGATCCCACCGGTGTACTTGGAAGACTAATACAAAGCTTGTGGAAGACCGGTGACAGCGCCAGCGCGGGTGACTACGGAGACATGTTATTCAAACAACTCCATATCGCCCATTCTGAATCACTTCTGAGATCACTCAAGCCACGACCAGCTGCACTACCAAGGTCAACCCTATTGCAAGGACAACTCGGAACAACGAACAACGATCATAGTACGTGTTTCAACTGTGGAAACCCTAGACATCTGGTCAAGGAATGTCAAGCTCCCAAGACCTGTAACCAACCAAACGTTATATGTTATAACCGTCGCAAGAGAGGACATCTGAGCAAGGACTGTAAAGCACCTCGAGACGGACACTACGGAGCACCTGCTAAAGGATAGCCCAGACAAGCCCAGCTCAATACCGCCATCCCAATATAGTTGGATTTGGAAAAGAAGCTCAACGAAAACCGGAAGAACACATAAAGAACAAGAGGAAGTCCAACACAATAGAAGCATCGGTCCGACGCAAAAGACGCCAACGTTTTATCAACTGTAGAAATCGCGGACATCACTTCAACGAATGCCCAACACCTAGACAAATCGAAGGACAAGGATCGCAGTGCAACTACTGCAGCAAGACGGACCACATCCGCAAGGATTGCGAGACATTGAAGAACATCAATGAAGTCCCGCTGATGAACTTGGAAGAAGAAGGGAAGAATAACCATCACAAATGTCAAGAGGACGAGACTGTGTCAGACAACCAGTTCAGCATATGACAAGATGAAGAACCACAGATTCGAAGGAGGCTTTTCCCTTACGACTCAGACTTAGAAGATTTTTGTGCTAGATATCTTAGAATCTAGTTTATCTTATATGTTTGGGCTAGTAGTCCCGTTTCGTTTGTGTTTTATGTATGCTAGTAGAAGTTGATACAATCTATGTAATCGACTATGTAATATTTTGACATATTTATGAATCTACTTTTGTGTATCATTCTTATTATTGCAATAATTACTGTCACATAGTAGAGCTACAACCAATCGATAGATATTATCTGTAAGTACACAACGATCATCGCATCTCACCTTTAGACCGACGGTTCAACCAGACGTGCTAACCTAACGATAGAAGACATCTTACAAGCTCACGTCATCAATACACCATCAACTATGAAAGCTCATGGCACATCAGGAACAAAGACACGAGAGAATCCACTTGTCGCTGATCAAGATTCGCTAACTACGATGAAGTCAAGTTTTGGCATGACGTCATTCAAGGCGCTATACAGAAGGTCATGTCAATTGTCATCATGTTAGACAGATCAAAAATGAAGGGAGGATACAAGCAACCCCAGAGTTGACACAAGAAACTACACAGGCTAATGAAGGACAGACCTACGGTTTGAAGCTAGAGATAAAGTGCTATTGAAAGTATCGATCGCTCGAGGCAACGTGCTATTGGACCAAAAGAAAGGAAGCTATCACCGTAACGCATTAGATCGCTTACGATCGAATCGTCTACCAACTCGCATACGTTACCGCCAACGGAGCAGTAGATCACAACACTTTCTCGAGTGGACACGCTAATCCACAATATTCTTCATACTGACATGATGAGTGATATGTTCATGACCCATATACGCTATGGATGATGATATCATAGAAGACAGTTAGAACTTTGTTAACAAGAACAACGCAAATGCAACAGCAATGACAATGAAAAGAGTCAACAAGACCATCGCTTAGAACGAGAGGTCAAAGAAAATTCTCAGCATCGCGTCAAGAAGACCGAAAAATGAAGAGAGATTGCTCTAACAAAGAACAAGTGAAGACACCATAATAAGGACGAAGTGTCTTTAAAGATAAGAGTAAACGACGACACCCCACCATGATTAGGACAAACCTAGTGCAGTTGACCAATAGGTTATCTTATAATCCGTTACACGAGATTAGAACCTTCTACGCTTAAGAACTACCTGCTTCAGATTTCGGGGACGAAATCTTTAATAAGAGGTGGATGATGTAATACCCTTGAAAATTAGGAAATATGGAAATAGATTTCCTAAGTCTAGTTCGGTATTTATCCCGATACCCTGTATATTAATATCTTAATATGGGTTATCGTTATATCATAACTAGAGGTTATGATATATTTCTTAGTCGCTAGATTTATAGCTACATGTTATAATATATCTTGTAGTCGCTGGTTAATAATAAATATAGATTATTTTAATATTCGTAGCCCCTAAGTTTATAACTATAGAATATTTCGTATATTCGCTGCTTCTTGATTTATAATTAAAGGTTATTTGATACGGACCCGACATCACTTAGTTGTCGTAAAAATATAAGTTGTAGTATAATAATTGTTATCGCTTAAATTATAACCTTAGGTTATATTATATAATTGAATCCAATAGTCCCAAGACTATAGTCGTAATTATTATAGTATTGACGTTTCTAGTTTAGACCATGGTCCGTAAAATACGACTCGGACTGACATATCACGTAGACCCGTACACAGCCCTGCATATGTACACACTTTCAGTCTCGCACCCACTTTGCAACATTGCACGCAAATCGAGATATGGCCCCGTCACTGCCACATGGCAGCCATGCATTGCCCCACCATGTGTCACACATGCACACACCATGCACAACACTTGGCACCCACTTTAGGACACTTGTCAATACCCTTTTCCCCATTTATATATATATATCCAGTTTACACACACACATTCAGGATACACCACACACACACACGTTACATATATAGCGTACACCACACACATGACCACTGCCATCGCCATAAACACAATGCACACACATACACGTTATATTATATATATATATATATATGCATGTAGTGTGTGTATTATATATATATATATATATATGTGTGTGTGTATTATGTACATTTGTGAGTTTTATTATATATATATATAGAGAGTGAACCCGAGAGAGAGGAGAATAACTGGGAGAAATTAAGAGTTAGAGTGAGAGGGAGAGTAAGTCAGAAAGAGAGAGAAGTTGCCGAGAGAGTGAGAGAACTAGAGAGAGAGAGAGGGAGAGGAGAAGAGAAGAGGAAGGTGGAGACCAAGAGAGAGAGAACCAACCCAAGAAAAGAGAGAGAAGGGACCCGAGACTGTTGGTAAGCCCCCCACACTCTCCCTTGTTTATTTTCTACACTTATTATACACATCCCACACACACAGACCACCCCCCACGCAGCCAAACAGAGCCCTGTGCTCTGGTACGAGCCATGGCATCCATTGAAGCTCCCATGGAGCTTTGATTTTCACCACCACCAAAACCCCTACGAGCTAGACCAAAATGACCCCCATGATCCCTAGTAGACACCATAAGAGCAGTTTTGGGTATGGGCCTCATTTGGTAGGACATGCAAGCAATTATTCCTTTATAACGAAGTTTGTTTTTCTCCTTTTTCGTGGAAACCATTAGGATTTGGGTTCTGTAATGTACTGGAAAGTTGTAGGGCTCGTCGAGAAGATCGATTTTCATATATGACTTGCGCATTTTCGATGAAATATGAGAGAGATATGGATGGTTGAAACCTTAGGCAATATTGATATATATATATATACGTATAGTACATATATACGCGTGTATCAGTCACACGCTGGGGAAGACGAAGAGATGAAGAAATCTCTTATGAGATTTCTTAGGGTATGATATATTAGCATATTTGTATGGTACAAATAGTTAACAAATAGTTTTTTTATTAATGTTTAAATCACGTTTAATTAAAATCAAATATGTAATTAGTAATCTTTATATTATAATTTATTAACTAAATGCTGTTTATTTAGATTAGTAATTATTTCAGTGAATAATCAATGACACTTAGTATTTATTGAACAAATGCTAATGTTTAATAAATAGTTATTATATATAATTTAAATGTTATAAATGGTTTTAAATAGTTTAAAAGTAGTCTTAAATAAATTTTAAATTCTGAAATATTATTTAAAATATTTTATATATTCTGAAGTTATTATTATTATTATTATTATTATTATTATTATTATTATTATTATTATTATTATTATTATTATGGGTAAATATCATTTACCTCCCTTGAGGTTTGGCCTAATAACACTTACCTCCCTCCACGTTTCAGCTGTAACATTTGCCTCCCTTGCAACAGATGCCGCTAACGGAAGTTGACATTTTACTCTTTTACCCTTATTCTGTGTGTGAATTAAAATAATATGAAATACGTGTAAAAAAAAATTTCATTTACTCTTTTATCATTATTTATTATTATATTCATTTTTAAGAAAATGATGTCCAATAAAAATTTGACACATCATCATCTTCTCCATGACATTATTATTCCTCCATGAGAAGTCACTACTGCCATTGCAAAGACCTTCCACGAGTAAGTCCAAACTTGAATTGATTGACGAATTAATTCAATCAAAATCAATGGTGATTGTTTCGATTAGGGTTTCGGAAAAAAAAACTCGATTGAATCAAAGGACCCAAAATATACATACCCATATCGAAAATTACAGACCCAACACACCCACTGTCCCCATGACCAGCCACAATCCCAAAAATTTTCGATTTATTTTGCTCTAATGATATCACATCAGACCCACCACCAAGGTGGGTGCAAACCAAATCAAACCATTTCGTTGATGCAAATATAATACATACACACAGTCTTACACACACAAATATAATGCTGGACCCATTTCTTGCAATTGGGTTTAATATTTAGAGAGAGAAAGAGGTTGAACCATTATTGTCAAATCAGATTTGGGCAGCTCAGATCTTGATCATACCCAATGACAAGCATGAACTATGTCAAATTAGATTTGGTGTTGCTTGGCGAGAATTGGTCCCTTGCAGTGAAACCCATTTTTTTGAAGACTGCGTTTGGATAGATTCGAGAAAATTTGAGCTGTATATATTGATATGAAGTTTTGAAGTCAGTAAACAAGCAAGGGATTGTTTGGATATGAAATGATAAGAGTCTAGTTTTCGATTTTAAGAAATATAGGAAAAATCAAAGAACAAGTTCAAAGATCAATGACCCCCTGTTTCTTGCAGTTGGGTTTAATTTTGAGAGAGAGAGAGAGAATGAAGAAGGATGAATGGAGGGTAGTTTTGGTATTTTGAATTATTATTAAATGATGTCATCAGTCATTCCGTTAAATTTCTAACGGCTTGTTAACGGATGGGAGGTAAGTGTTGGTGAAATTCAAAAATAAGGGAGGTAAGTGTTACAGCTGAAACGTGGAGGGAGGTAAGTGTTATTAGGCCAAACTTCAAGGGAGGTAAGTGATATTTACCCTATTATTATTATTATTATTATTATTATTATTATTATTATTATTATATTTCACTTATTATTTATTTGGGTTCAAATAAATAAAAAGTGCTAGTTTAAAATTATAATTATTAGGTAATGAATACCTATGACTATTTTCGAAATCTAGAAAATTTAGCGATTGATCCCAAGGCCTAATGCCTTTGTTTTATAAATCATTTATTTATAGAACTCAACTTTAAGTATTTATATATTATGGTTATTATTTATTTGGGCTTCAATAAATAATAAATGTTAGTTTTAAAATATGATAAATAGATAATAAATATCTATTGGCCTATTTTAAAATCCGAGAAATTGTAGATTATGTCCTAAGGACATAAAGGACCGTTTTATAATTTAACAAATTATAAAACTAAACGTTGTTATTTTAATAAATTATTCGGAGTTTTAATTATTTAAATACCAAACGAGCTCCGAAAATTATGAGGAAAATGTTGCTAGCTCATTTTAATGCCTATTATTTAATAAAATTATTTCCAAGGACCGTTCGTCTTCCTAAATTGTATTTTATAATTGTAGGACTCTTAAGTCTATAATTATGTGGTTAAGACTTTAATAATTTGTAATAAATAAACTGTAGTTCAGAAAAAATACGCGGTCAATTTACAGAGTCTTAGAATAATGTCTAGAACATCCCCTCAAAATTTGGTGATCTTTCGACACGGTCAAAAACACAGCTTATCTCTAGGGCCCAAACTGGTATAGAAAACTCAGCTTTTTATGCGACAGACTCCGATTTGAGTCTAGTCAATGGCGTTAGACTCAGAATGATGCCTAGATCATTATGTTGAGGTTTAGGAATACATCCTGCATAATTAACATTATGCCCTTACTTTTAGTACGCTTATTAACCGTCGTTCTATGGATTTATATACTTTGTAGGAACCGCAGTTACGCTTGCTTTTACGCACTCGCATCGAGGTGAGTCGTCCTAACTCACTTGGTATATTATAGAATTATTCTTTGATCATATATGTATGCCCAGTGCGTCCTGTGTGGACGATACTGATAAATATTAGTTATGTGAATGTTGAGATGATGAGCGCATGTTAGTTAATTATACTCCATGCTTAGTTAACGTTCGTTGATTTTCTCGTTTATCATAATTTTCCGATTATATTGTCACATGAACATTCACATGAACATGGTCGAATCATGATGTCTATATTGACGTCTGCATGGTTAGTTACGGGGACTAACCCAGTCATATTGTTATACATGCTGAGTGGACCGTAGTGGTCCGAGTGGTACAGTCGAGTAAATGGGAACAACGATGAAACTGCTATAGGGCCCTGCTAGGCGACGATAGCCAGAGTTTCCATTGAAATCATTGAAGTTATACATGAATTGATGATGATACGCTATAGGGCCATGCTAGGCGACGATAGCAAAGTATCCATCAGAATACAATAGTTACTTTTTGAATGCTATAGGGCCATGCTAGGCGACGATAGCGCTGTAACTATTCTATTCTCCAGGCAAGGTCATGAGGACCTAAGAGTACAATGATTACACTCTTTCTTTTTAAAACCAAAAACTGCCATAGGGCTCTGCTAGGCGACGATAGCAACGTAATCATTCTACTCTAAGCTAACGGCGTTACACTGGTAATGTAACAAGTCATATGAGTCAGCTGTGGTGTCTGTGGTCGAGTAAAGTCGAACATATCGATGGTGCATCGTGTCTTATCTCATTCATATTATCATGTCATAAATCATACGTATTGAGATAATGCTTATCAAATATTCAAGTTCGAGATATTTGTTGTACTTGTATATTATTGTTTGTATTAGGAGTGATCGGTTAGGTCAACTCACTTAGCTTCAAAGCTAACGGCTCTTCCCTCTGCCCTGGACATATCACGTCTAGATTTCACAGGTGACGACTATCAAGATGAGGTCTACCCAAAGGGACACGGCAGATGTACAAGTCGAAGTGAAGGACTCCGACATTGTTGTATTTAGAATTATTTAATTTGGTTTATTGTCTTCTATCGATGTAATGCTTTAGAGATGTATTGTATATAGATCGCCCAAGACTACCTTATAGATCTTTTATTTAGACTCATGATGTAATAATTAGATCCCAGACATTTGAGTTATATTGAAGAACACCAATAGATATTTTTTTGCTTCCGCTTACTCTTTAACCATGTGTAGAACGTAGAAAGGACAATCAGTTAATGTAACTCGTCATTCCCTATGGGTCCAGAAAGGAAATTTTAAATTTTCCCTATTTTTGGCTACTCCGGGGCGTGACTAATTCACAAATCGAAGTCCGGATCTACTGAACTCAATTCTCTGCACTAGAATACCAAAGAATATCCAAGCATTGCAAAAATCCAATCAAACAAATGATATGCATGATAAAAAAGAAGAAATAGTCATCAATCAAATTTCCAGATTCAGTGACCTCGATTGAAACCTATCAAAAGTGGTCTTAAACATGAGCTTGGTAAAAATTCTTTTACAGAATATTAGGTACATGGCTCAGGGAGCATTTCCATAAAGTAGGACCTCATTAGAATATTTGAAGTTCAAGAAATAAGAGTTTTGGGAACAGTGAATCAAGACTGTCCACTATTCTTGTAAAATTTATAATTAATTTCTCACAAATCATATGAAGGTCTAATTGGCGTCAAAAGAAAGCTAGTTCATTGAAGTTTGTGGAAAAAAATAAACCCATGGACATTCCATGAACTTAAAGGCTCTGAAAAATTACTTTAACCAGACTGCTATTCTGGTAATTTGATATCACTTGACAAAATGAATTTAAGACATAATAGGACTTCATGTCAATCAAATTGATCTAGGCTTTTGATCTATCATCCATTTATCCTAGATGATTTCCAATCCTAGTTTTATTCATTAATGGTTGTTGAACGATCAAGGCTTGACTATTTTGTATACATAATCATGATTGCAATTGAATTTAGAAAATTCCATAATAGTTGTATCAACTTTAAATGTTTAGAAAATGATCTTAACTCGATCGTATGCTCACAATTTTGTATTGGCATGTAGATACATGAGTTAGGAATCATCCCCAACAAGCGGATCATTGATAACTATAATTGATTTTTTGATATTCAAGTACAAAGAGATTATGTTCAAATCTGTCAACCGATTTCTTAACAATTATTAAAAAAAAATAGTATATAGATCCTAATGATTCTCAAAATAGATCGAATGAAAGCTAATTAATCAAAGTTTACCCAAAAAATTTGAAATCCATCTAACTATGGAGTTTGATAAATCAAATCTTATGGACAATACCAATCTGTTATGCTGAATTTTGAAGAGATTGACTAGTTCATTTTAAATAGAGGAATCTGATGGAGACACCACGTAGGCACGGTGACGTGGTGTTATCGTTGCAACCAATATTTTCTCCACGTGGGAGCAAAACCACTGTCCTCATGTCATGCATGGATTGGAGGAAAAAGAGAAAAAGCTGGCGCATTTAATGATCTATCGGTTGTACCTTTCTTAACTTAGTTTGTACATTGATTAGCTTAGTATGTATCTTTCTTAGCTTGGTTTTTGTACATCTTGATCAAGGTTGGTCAAAATGAGAAAAAGCTGGCGCACCATTAATGCTACTAACGCGCAATTAACGCTCTATCTATTGTACCTTTCTTAGTTTAGTTTGTACATATCTTAGCTTAGTTTGCACACAGATAAAGGTAGGGCGAAATGAGAAAAACCTGGCGCTTCATTAATGTTTCTGACGCACTATTAATGCTCTGTTGATTGTACTTTGTTAGCTTAGCTTGTACCTATGTTATTTACAAACAAATACCAAACTTTGTTATCAAAGTTCAAATAATTCTTTAAGAAAGTCCAAACATTGCTTAATAAAGTACAAAGGTTGGCTTTTTTATAAGCAAGTACAAAGGTTGGTTAATAAAATTCAAACGTTGCTTAATAAAGTACAAAGATTTGTAAGAAAGATACAAAATAATGTTCAAAGTCACCTTCCCCATGTGTCACGCAAAGATGAGAGTTCAAACTCATCCAATGGCCAAGAAATTTCTGCTTCACGTGGGGCAAACCCACTGCGCCACACTGTAGAATTTTCCTGAAAAAACATGTTAAATACAAAGACCATATTCACGTGTAACAATAGTATGCTGATACTCATAATGTCGTCAACGACAAAATTTAAGGTGACCTAGACGATTTATTTACATGCAACATATTAGAATAATGTAATGAGTAATAGTCTACACTAAAACGGACCACCTAAGTTATTTACTTGTTAACGTAGATTTCTAAAATTATTTATTAGTTACTAAATAAAGTTTCAATTAATTTTAAAAATGTCATATTTTCTTAATTGAATAATGTTAGATATACCTAAACAGGGCACCTAAACTATCCACTTGTGAATTTCCAAAACTATTCATCAGTTACCAATTAAAATTTGAATTAATTTAAAAATACTACGACACATCAACCAAAAAATAGTTTAGGTATCTCATTTAGGTGTACCTAGCATAGTCTTCTTAATTTAATCTACTCTAATAATAAATTTTGGCTCTGTCCTTCATCATGGTATCATCAATTGAATATTTTCCGTGATTTGGGTTAGGTTTCCAAAAAAAAAAAAAAGAGAGAGAGAGAGAGAGAGAGAGAGAGAGAGAAGCGGTCCTTAAATGCATTCTCAAACTCGAGATAGGGGAGGTAGGTGATATTTATCCTCGAAAATACAAGGACTTGGAGCTAGAAACTTCTGCCTTATTCAAACTATAGAAATTTCTGCCCAATTCCGAGGCAGTCCGTGCATTTCTCATGTAACACTTGCACATCTCATGCAGACAACTGTGGATACCAGACTTTGTCAACTTGACCACCCCATGCACCTCACTCTCTCTCCACAAATCTTGAATCTCACTTCTCAACTCTTCTCTGTCCCCACCACCCCAAAATCACCACTTCTCAATTGCAGTCCCTCTTAAGGGAGCGCACACCACACTACACCTAGTGTGTGCGCTGCCCCATATCATCAATGGACTCTAAACCACCTCAAATTCTCTCTCTCATTCTATTACTCATTCTCTCACTACAAGTTTTAACCTCTTCAAGTAAATCAGACTCTGAAATCCTTCTAAACTTCAAGAACTCCCTAGGCAACAATGGCCCATTATCTAATTGGAATTCCTCAAAATTACCATGTTCGGGCGATAACCCGAATTGGGTGGGTGTTCTTTGCCAGAAAGGGGCAGTTTGGGGATTACAACTCGAAAATATGGGACTAAATGGGTTTATAGACATAGACACACTAGTGGAGTTATCCACTTTGAGGACTATTAGCCTCATGAACAATAGCTTTGATGGTCCTTTGCCGGATATTAAACGACTAGGGGCATTAAAGTCATTGTTCCTATCAAATAATAAGTTTTCGGGGGACATTGAGGGTAATGCTTTTGATGGAATGTCGTCGCTCAAGAAGGTTTATTTGGCGGGAAATGGGTTCACGGGTTCGATTCCTTTGTCTTTGATTATTTTGCCTCGGCTTCTGGAGTTGAGGCTTGAGGGGAACCGATTTGAAGGCGATATACCGGATTTTCAACAAGATGAGTTGAAAATAGTGAATGTGTCTAACAATGTATTGGAGGGCCGGATCCCAAATGGGCTGAGTAAGATGAATGTGAGCTCATTTTCGGGTGAGACATCATGTTCTTGACATTTTTTAATATATTTCACCTTTTACATGTTCTTCACTGTCACTCTTTGCCTCCACCACGACATGGATTTTTTTTTTTAACTTTAGTTGACACATAGGGGTTAAATAAACTACGTCTTTGAATGATTTTTTTTTTGCTGGGAACCTTGAATGATGTTTGCTCTCTTGAAATCTTTGAAGCTAGGCTGTTTGGGAATAACCAGTTTTAAGTTTTATTATGTAGAAGTTCATGCTCAATTCAAAACTAGTACTCAAACACGACATGAAACTGATCTTTATACTAGATTAGATACTGAGAGAGGGAGTGAACCCGATCCTGTTTTATGCGTCCAAAACGTGCCCTGCTTTTATCTTTCTGACTAATTTAATGAAAACCGGCATCATGTTACTTGGTTTGATAAAAAATATAAAAATAAAAACATGTTTTTAGAGCATTTTAGAACGGCAATTCACCCATGCAATAAAAGGCATTTACCAAACAATTGAAAATATAACACTCGTTCACTTATGAAGTGTGGAGCTGGTTTTTATCATTTCCAAATAGGCCCAAGTGTTACCAGAAGTACACATGTTATATCTACCAAAAAATTATAATGTATATATAGAGAGAGAGTCAGGCTCAGTGCTCACTGGGTAAGCGCACTGGGCTGTTAAGCCTAAAAAAAACCGCTGCTCAGTGGGGCGGCGGGATTGGGCGGGGATCAGCTGTGCGGCCCACGGTTTTTTGAGGCTTAAAAGTCCAGTACGTTCACTCAGTGCGCTTATCCCGTGCACACTGGAGCCGGACTATATATATATATATATATATATGTATAATTTTGTTCAATCAATACCTAAACATTACTGAAACCAAATAATGATTGGGAAAGAGAGACTAAACTGTCCTACCAAAGAATGGCAAATATGCATATATGCATTAATGTTATACACACCTATATACCAAGACATATGTAGACACAAGCACAAACTCATGCATACATACAAGCTCATGTACATATATATATTATATATATATAAATGAGTATTAGTTTTATTAAAGATTTACAAAGCTGGCAGAATTATTGATCCTTCATAATGTGTCCACAGGAAACAAAGATCTTTGTGGACCCCCTCTAGGACCATGTTCTTCTCCTCCAAAACTCTCCACTGCAACCATCATCATCCTTTCTATAGTTCTGGTTGTAGCTTTGGCAGCCATTGTTGCAGTTTTCTTCATCCTCCGCCGTCGAGGCCAAAGACCCACAAACCCAGAAGACCAAACTCCACCATCAACCCATATTCACAACAAAGTGGCCTCTGCAGATCTAGACCAGATTGAACAAGGCTCTCAACACTCATCATCTTCAAGCAGTAAGAGATCAGCTGAGAATGGGAAGGTCTCATTCTTGAGAGAAGACAGAGAGAGATTTGACTTGCCAGACTTGTTGAAGGCCTCTGCTGAGATATTGGGAAGTGGGTACTTTGGATCTTCATACAAGGCTGCTCTGTTGAGTGGGCCAGTGATGGTTGTGAAGAGGTTTAGGCACATGAACAATGTGAGCAGAGAGGAGTTCCAAGAGCATATGAGAAGGCTAGGGAGGTTGAGACATCCCAATTTGCTTCCTCTTGTGGCCTTTTACTATAGGAGGGAAGAGAAGCTCTTGATTTCTGATTATGTTGACAATGTCAGCCTTGCGGTTTATCTCCATGGTATGTCAATTATGCCACCATATATGTATGTGAGAAATTTTCGGAGAACTCTTGGGTTCCACGTAGCATACTTATACCCTGCACCTGCAACCAATAGGAATGGATTTTTTAAGTGGAACCCACAAATTGTGGGACCCCATATGTATAGAGTGGGTCCCACTCAAAAAACCCACTCCCATTGGCCGCAAGCATGTATGGTACCACGTGGTAACCCTCAAGGTACCCAAAAATTTGTGTATATATTGATGGAAAATGCTAAACTACTACATATGCTCAATTTTTGGACAAAAAAGTCTTATGTCACCTCATTAAACTGACGACACTAAAGTACTTCCGCAAATGAGCTAAAGTAAAACTACTGTAGGCACCATCATTGTAGAATTACTTTAGTAAGTTTATTAATGAGGTGGTAAGGACTTTTTGAATCCATTTAAAATTGAATACAATGCTATCCTATCTAGTAAGATAGCAAGCCCCTATATGTAAATATTCGTGGGCATATACAAACACACAACTAGACTTGAGTACTTAAAGATACTCTAGTAGGATAGCTAAAATGCATTTTTAGTCAAAATAGCTAGCTAGATTCTCAAACCAACTAAATCTAGATGGCTAGCTAAAATAAAGAATAGCTATATGATTAACCAAATTTTAGAGCTCTAAAATTCATTTCCCGAGTGCCAATAATTAAATTTTCTCTAGACATCAATTGGCACAAATCTCAACAGGTAAAACAATATTAAATCA
The DNA here is from genome assembly GCA_033977485.1 of Hydrangea macrophylla. Lineage (NCBI taxonomy): Eukaryota > Viridiplantae > Streptophyta > Magnoliopsida > Cornales > Hydrangeaceae > Hydrangea > Hydrangea macrophylla. Next base: position 83,732,528 of record CM066987.1, read on the forward strand.
AGATAGCTAAATTGGAAGGCACTATTGGAGTAGTCTCTCAAAAAGTGGCTGGCTAAAATAGAGTAGCAGAGTTTTGATCTAAACTTTGGCTAGCTGAATAGGAATTTCCTCTTGCACCCTTGCCAACCATTTAGTGGATTGATAAGCTAATGACAACCACTTTTGTCAAATGATGCTTAACTTGGATCTGTCCAAGTTTTTCCTCCCAGGATTTATGAATCAGAGGGAGTAATTATTAGCCTTTATATACAGACATACTTATGTCCATACAACTATAGAATTCTGCACGCATCGAAAACCGTAAACTCAGTGTACTGCATGATCTGGGAAGGTTTAGATATACACACTTTGCGCGCATATTTAATATCATAAATTACATTCAAAACAACTCATTACTAATTCATATTCGATGCATCCTTTCAGGCAACCATGCTCGTGGCCAGCCGAGCCTAGACTGGCGAACTCGATTGAAAATCATCAAAGGAGTAGCCAGAGGGCTACTTTACCTCCACAATGAGCTCCCAAGCCTAATTGCACCACATGGCCACCTCAAATCCTCAAATGTTCTACTCAACGAATCCTTTGAGCCCCTCCTCACCGACTATGGACTAGTCCCAGTAGTCAATCAAGAACACGCCCAAGAAGTCATGGTGGCCTACAAGTCCCCTGAGCACAAGTTACATGGCCGCATAACCAAAAAAACTGATTCTTGGAGTTTGGGGATACTTATTTTAGAGGTTTTAACTGGAAAATTCCCTGCAAATCATTTGAAGGTAAGTGAAACAGATTTGGCAAGTTGGGTACATTCCATTGCTCGCGAAGAACGGCCTGTTGAGATGTTCGATAAAGATATGGGGCCCACGAAGAGCAGTGAAGGAGAGATGGTGAAGCTTTTGAAGATAGGGTTGGGTTGCTGTGAGGCTGATGTGGAGAAGAGGTGTGATTTAAAGGAAGCTGTTGAGAGAATTGGAGAGTTGAAAGAGAAAGATAGTGATGAAGAGTTTTACTCTTCATATGCTAGTGAAGGAGATGTGCACTCTACAAGAAGATTGTCCGATGAAATCTCTTTCTCTATGAATGGTTGATGAGTTAGGATTTACTATTTTTTCCAAATTTTTTTCTATGGGATTTTCATTTCTTTCAAAGTTATTGAATAATTTTTTGATGGGTGGAAGTGGGAGTGCAAACTTTGATTGATCTGTATATCTGTAGGGAAGATAATATGATTAAGGGGTGGTCTGTGTATACAATTCTTTACATGGATTTTTGTACAATGGAAAGGCCTTTTGGGGGTGTAAATTAAGCATCTCGAGTAATGTGGGAAATGATTAAAGGTGGTTTTTGTCCTTATTAAGTTATAAGCATATTGAGTAAATAGGAATTTGTATATAATATAGTACATACAAATCCATAAATAACTAGGAAAAAGGGTTGGGAGGAAAAATCTTCTTCAAAGTTACCCAAAAGACCAAGAAAGGCACATGATCTAAGTATGGTTATAATAAGATATAACAAGAAAAATATCCAAGGATATAACAAGAAAAATATCCAAGTACTCCGATTATTATTACTTTATTTTTTTTTAAATTACAATGGGGTGGGGGATCCGAACCTGTGCCTAAGGCGTCGGAGGAGTTGGTGCCGGCCAAACTCGGATAGGATCTCAGTCCTAAGTACACTGAGTGTAGGAGCTTAAGTTTGTCTGCTGATGACAACCTCGAACTTGGTTGTAACCTTCGTCATCTAGTAGCTTCTTAGGTGGCTTTTTCTCTGTCTCTAGCATTACTCTTACAATGAATTTATTAATTCATACTTGAATTAAACTTTCTAGGCAATTTGCGGTCACATAGTGTAATATACTCTGCGGTATGGCAAGAGTGTACTATAGATGGTGTTCGTACAATGAAAGATTAAAGGAAAAATTTGATTAGAGGGGACAAAATTGAGTATCATGAAAGTAAAAGGATCCTTTGGGACCATTTTGGAAGGTAAAAATTGTGATTTATCAATTCTTTATTCTAGAATGTGAACATTTTCATGAAATTAAGAGTTTCCTCTGGTTATTTGATGCAGTTCCGCCTCTCTTTCTAAATCATACATTGAACAAAAGCGTACCAAAGGTGTGTTTATGATAAGTGATTCACATGGAAATTGATTAGATGACATTACAAATTTTGGCTAGCAAAAAATTATGGATCCAACTATTCCCAATTCTTAAACATAAATAGCAAACATGAACAAGAACGTGTTCAAACTAAAAAAAAAGGAGTTAATATTGTGTACATACAGAATGCAAAAGTTCAATAGAGGATAGATCAAAGATATTCAATTCTTATTCCTATAATTTGATCCATATCAAGATCTTAGAGGTTACAACTTATCTAGGAGAATTGATTCCATCCTAAAATATTTAGTCGTTGGTTTGTTGATAGATTTAGTGAGGGAAATGAAAAGAAAGCGTTAAGGAAAACACTTTTCTTTGTTTGGTTAACAAGATAAGCAGTGAAGAAAATAGGAAAGAAAATAGTGTGAAAATAAAAATTCGTATTTTAAATTTCGGGAGTCACTTCCCTTTCTCTCATACAATTTTGAAAACTTTGGGGGCTTAAAAGAGAAATAATAGAAAATAATAATAGCAATTATCTAGGGTATACACTAGTTATAAAATAATTTGTATATACTATTATATAAAAATGCATTTTTTTATATTTTATCCAAGTACTCCCGCGATACCAGCAGTACCTTACTTTTTAAAAAATTGGTAAATCTCTCGCACGAGCATCCCCGTACCTGAATCCCCGCACCTACCTAGCTTCCAATATATTAGTTTCTAATGTCATTTATTCATGGAGAAATATACTATGGATATAGTTTTCTTTCTAGCTTTTCCTTACCTAAATCCGAAACAAAACAAAGCCTAGCCTTATTCTAATTACTTTTTTGTTCCATCTATGTGAGATGGCACCCAAATCTTCTTTTTTTTTTCATTTTTCTTTTTCTCTTGTTATTCGTTTGGCATTGATGAGAACCAAACTAATGCCTCACAAAAAATCTCCATCTTCATAAATATGTTACAATAACGTTGGTATCAGAGATCTTGGTTAACCAAGTCAAATGACATAACTACCCTTGGTTTTATTTATTTTTTTTTATTTTTTTTGTTGTGGGGGGCATATCTTTGGAGAGCCAAGCAAGGTAAGGCCAACTGGAAAACAATAACTGCCCCAGATATATGGGGTGATTCCTAAAGGCAATGCCTTTAGAAAGAGGGTCAAGTGCCATTTTGGATGGTCATCATTAGATTGAATAAGATCATCTTAATTTAGAAGAAGAGATGGTTAGCTGTTAATTTGTTTAATCTACCAAACTGAGAAAAGATAAACTGTCTTGAGAGAGAGGTCTAAGATGGGGAAAATCTTGGACCCTCTCCAAGGCACAGAGAGAGAGAGTTTCAGAATCTGGCAAGATTGATTCTAAGTGAAAGATATCACAGAGAGAGAGAGAGAGAGAGAGAGAGAGAGTGTGTGTGTGTGTGTGTGTGTATGTTTGGGATCTCTTTATTTTGAGAGAGAGAGAGAGAGAGAGAAAGAGGGGAAAGATGATGGCTGTAGCAATAGACAAGGACAAAGGGAGCCAATATGCTCTCAAATGGGCTGTTGATCATCTTCTTGCAAAGGGCCAATCTGTGACTCTCCTCCATGTTAAACAAAGAACATCTTCCATTCCCATTCCTGGTATGTGCATACATTTATACATACAAATATCCATATTTATATATACACACACATATATCATCTGCTTCATTCTCCATGAATGATGATGATGACTGCTAAAAGAAAATGACAGATATTATGAGAATTGAAAATTTCCAAGGTTAAGAAACTCACTTGTGTGGTTTTGGAGATGATATTTTTATGTCTGGAGCTTCTTTTTCTTCTCATTTCCTTCTTTCTTTAGAAACTCCTATCAATGTTGTCCATGCTTTGAAATAGGAGGTCCATATATATAAAGTGCAATGAATTTGTTTATAAACAACACCAACCATCAAAGTCTTTGTGCCAATGATTTTTTTACTTGGGACTATTTTCTTTATGCTGATCCTGATTGGAATTAGTGAACGTAAAACTTCAATCAAGAAGCTTCTCACAGATTAAAAACAAAAAAATTAAATTTCTAATTAAACCAAAAAAAAAATGCTTTTCAAGATGAAAGTGGAATTATGTGTTTGTGTATCGTGTTCATTTACCGGCCAAATAGATTTCAAAACAAAAAAAAAAGTACGACATTATTTTTTATTTTATTTTTTGCAATGACATTTTTTTGTTTTTGCAATGACATTTTTTGTTTTTGCAACATCAATGTGTATGTTCTACATGTATTATACAAGAATAAAAACAATATGTATCTCACATTGTGTATTACCTCTGCAACTACTGTTCTGAAAGACAACTTCTCTAATCCTTTAATTTCCCTTCTCTTTTCTTGGTGCAGTTAATCACGCAGCTCTTTCTGACGTCAGCGATGATGTTGGAAAATCGTATAAAAGCCAGGTTGATAGTCCAAATAAAGAGTTGTTCCTTCCCTTCCGTTGCTTTTGTACCCGTAAGGATGTGAGTTCCACTCTCTCTAAATCGCTCTCCAAAATTCCCTTCACAAGAAATAACTAAATAAGGAAAGGAAAATAACACCGATAACCAAACTGTGCAGCAGATCAAATTTGATGAAATTTGCAGTTCAGATATCTATAGATGTCACTGAAAACTTTTGCACAAAAACAGGACAGAATTAGATTCATTTACGATCAATTTGACACTTCTAGTTAATCGCTTTTCTTTCCATGAGAAAGATTAAAAAGGGTATTAAAGTCTTTATCAGACTAACTTTTGGTTAAGGTCACTTTTTTTTTTAAAACAGATAAAGTGCAATGAAGTCATAGTTGAAGATGTGGATATTGCAAAAGCCCTATGTGACTATGTTAAGCTCCACTTAATTGACACTTTGGTCCTCGGTGCCTCGTCGAGGAGTGGCTTTGTCAGGTAAATACCTCTCCTTCTCTCTCTCTCTCTCTCTCTCTCTCTCTCTCTCTCTCTCTCTCTGTACGCATACAGCAGCAACAACAACAGATAACCAAGAAACAGATAACTAGAATATTATTTTATCCCACACTGTAAACTGTAAAGCACTTGAAGAATAATAGGAAATTCACACAAGAAGAACCTACTACATTGGTTGTATTATAAATGGTCAGCCCCCGGCCCCTAGAAAATAGAAAAAGAGAGAGAATGAAAAATGTCAAGAAAATTTATGTATCGGTCAATTTCTTAGTTAAAAAAATAACGATATCAACTAATCTCTAATGCTTTAGTTATTTCTGAAATTAATGAAACCGCAACCACCAAGATGCTACATCAAGTAAAGGAAAGTAAACAGAAATTTTCAAATTTTCAAAACATCGTTTTCCTGAAATTAAAGCTTCCTATTCTCTTGTCACCATGTAGAAGAATGCAAATAGCTCAACAACTATGCCTGCAATTCAGTTAAATCATTTGTCTTTAAAGGAACACAACTTACCATGCAGAATTTAATACTCAGAAGTTATAATAATAAAAATTAAAAATGGCTTTTTTTTTTTACCAATATTAAGACATTAAGCCTGAGGATTTTAGGTGAGTTCATATCAATATTAATTATTAACCATGATTTTACAACGGACGCCAAATTTCAAACTCAATCCTTTGAATAGCTCCCTAATAAAAGTCACTGCAAACCTACCTCCCGGAAACGTAAGCGACAAAATGAAATCAATAAACAAAGAATGTGGATGCGGTGAGTCACCGGCACTGTGCTCTCTAACCAAATTGTGTATCATTACAAAATCTAACGAAAAAAATTTCCTCCACAGCATCATAGTTTTGGATAAAATTATTTTCACCATAACATAAAAAATGCAGGTGACTTAGTGATAATAGTATTGAGTATTTATACTACACATTGAAACACATAGATTCCACAATTTCTGGACCAACCCAGAAAATAAGAAAAGGTATTCACAAAACACAATCACTTACAAACCTTTCGTCCCTGAAGATTCAAGACCACAGATGTTCCAGGCACGGTTTCAAAGACAGCTCCAGAGTTCTGCACCGTATATGTCATCTCCAAGGGAAAAATATCATCTGTTCGGTCCGCTGCTTGTCCGGTCCCAAACCCACCTCCCCGTGCCTACTTGCTGAGCCAAAGCAACCCCGTGGCCTATCCAACCGATTCACGTTCCACGCAAAACAGTAATAGCTCAAGAGGTCTGCTTCTGAGATTTTCTAGTCTTACATTCCCAATTTACTAAAGCTTTGAACTGCTAATACTGAGAAATCATATGTATCCTATTTCAGCAGCCGACAGGACACCACGTACCTTGAGTAATGAGGACACCGAGATCAAGTAAGTTGTAAGACATTTTAGATCAATCCAAGAAAAAAAAATTTACTATTTTCAGTTGTAGTCTATTATGAATGGAAGAGACTCCACCATAATTGTTGATAAGTTTCTTCTAACAGTATCTCATAGAAACCTAACATGTAGCATTGTGTTTTTCCACACTTTTAAGGCCTGCTTGGAAATGCATGAAATAAGATCACGTTCAGGCTCATCTTATTTTTTTATCTGGTTTTTCTGTTGAGTATCACATTTGATTTGACAAAGAACCTAGATTAACAGTGATTAGATCGAACACTGATTCCTATTACAGATGTGCACCAAACATTTGGATACATAGAGCCAGTTCTTTGAAAAAACACAAAACCAGTTTTGAGCTTTCTCCCAAACAGTCCTTGGGCATCTTAAGCTACTTCCCCATTCTCTTTTTTTCTTTTTTTTTTTTAAATTACTCTGGGTGTCCGACCAGCTTACGCGCACCTCAACTAATCCTATGGATCCACTAAACACCCTACAAGCCTAGCAAGCCAGGTAAATCACAAATGTGGTAGGTGACCACTCCCTTGAGATTCGAACACAATACCTCTGGATATAACACCCAAAGGCCTTGCCATCCAGCCACAAGGGAAATGGTTAGCTACTTCCCCATTCATTGATGTCTAACCCATAAATACACCCACATTCATGTCACCCATAAATGTGGATGTACGTGTACACTATATTTCTTTCTCGTTCTGTTCTCTTGGATAGCAGATGCCACATTACTAGATTATTTACCATAAGCTTTGTTTGTAAGTAACTCAACCCTTTATTGTAGACGAAAAAACACTATCTTTTACAACTAGGCGGGTGTTGCCTTGTTATTGTTTTCTACGATGAGTGATGCAGGACATTAGGGTGCTTAGCAAGAAAAACTTGAATTTAGCTTCCCCTGAAAAAGCTTTTACCAGATTGAATGTGGCTTAGACAGTTCCGATAACGAAGCCTAGTTAAGCAATTGAGTTGCAATCTTTTCTGGATATCATTTAAATGAAAACCATTCAATCTTAATTGCTAGGCCTGTTTGGGAATGCTTAAAATATGATCAGTTCTGACCCAGTCTCAGTTTTATCTAGTTTTTATGAAAACCATTATTGTGCTGGTTTGATAAAGATCAGTTCTCGGGTTTTTTTTTAAGTCAGATACAGACTCCAATGTAACCAAAAAAAAAAAAAAAAGCAGCTACATATACACCGAGCTATTTATAACTGGTTCTTTTGTGAACAACAAAACCATTCTTGTATTACCCAAACATCCCAAGTTAGCTTCAAATACAAAAGTTGTACCAAAAAAAAAAGTTAAGTCAAAAAATTGATGGTTTGGTTTGCTATAAATTGCAAACCTAATTCATTCAATGACAAGACTGGCCTGACATGATCACTGGTACAGGTCACCCTTTCTGAGAGGTAAAAATTCAAATAAACCATACGGAGAGCTCTCGATTTCGGATACGGACATATCATTCGTGAGCTCTGGGAGGCCAAGCACAGATCGGATGTTCCCTTCTCTCGTTGATGGTGAGATGGGTATGGGCCAACGGCTATCATTCAGCACAGACACTGAGAACAGAAGCTTGGGGTCACCATTCTCAGCATCCAAGTCAACTGATCCAAATTCTGCCTTTGGCTTCTCACTGAACTCGCAGGAAAGTATGAATATTTCATACACATCGTCACAAAACCTGGTAAGCACATAAAATTCTCAATTAGAATATTCATCCTAAACTGCAGGAAAAAAATATGAAATTTGTAAGATAGAGAGTAAGGGATATCGGAAACTTAGGTAACATTTTTTGAGAAGTACGTAGTAATCAAGAACTGACTTCGAGTGGGAAAAACCAACAGTTACTAGGTTATGGTACATAGATTAGCTTCACACTTAGACCGCCAAATTGTTAAAAACTTTGAAACTTCATTCTTCAGTGGCCAATGCATTTTAAATTAGTGACATAAGATCAGAATTTTAATGGTGCACTCATATTAGATTGCAGAAGAAAAGATAGTTTGTGCTTTATTTTGCAACATTTGCTTTTATTACCTTACACGAGCTGAGCAGCTCAACGAGGACTCGTGGCTCGACTTGATAACAGTTCGGCTTGGCTCGTATAACAAACGAGCTAAGTTCGAGCTTAAATACAAAGTTCGTGTAATAAATAAGTCAAACTTGAGCACACATAGGCTCAGCTCAATAAGGCTCGCGAACGGTTAGATTAAGGCTCGTATAGTAGGCTCGTAAAAAATCTCTTTAATAGGTTTGATATTGACATGTTTTTATCATATATGTATATATATGATAATTATAAAAGGGTGATGCTAATGCCAAAGCACAATGTGTTAATGCCAAAGCACAAAGTGTTTAAAGTAATAATTAAGCATTAGCACATTGTGGTTTGGCATTAGCATCACCCTTTTATAATTATCATATATCTACTATCGTATAAAAACGAAGAAACAAGCACGTCAAAAAATATGAACTTCCTCTTTTGCTCTTCACTACACCATAATTACTCATATATCTATCTATACATTGTAAGGATATATTGCTTTGTGAGATGGTAAATCTGTCATTTTGGATAAATAATTACATTCAAGTCATCTTTTATAATTTTATTTAATATAATAATGAGGTTATAATAACAATCTTATGTCTAATTACATTTGGGTCAACAATTTTTTGGATATTTATTATTGACTTCAAAAAAAGTCAACAAAAGTGGCTATTTTGGTGGCTATTTAGGAATTGGTCACCAATATTTACAATTTGGTCAACTTCTTCTCTCAAATGAGGTTTCAATCAACAATTTGTGTCTAATTACATTTGGGTCAATAATTTTTGGGATATTTATTATTCACTTCATAAAAAGTAAAAAAAAAGTGGCTATTTTAGTGGTTATTTAGGAATTGGTCACTAATATTTACAATTTGCTCAACTTCTTCTCTCAAAGTTAGGATTCATATATTGTAATATGTGTAATTGCATTAGGTCAGCAAGTTTTGGGATATTTATTATTCACTTTAAACAAGTTTTAAAAAGTGGCTATTTTAGTGACTATTTAGGAATTAGTCACTAATTTCACATTTTGGTTAACTTCTTCTCTCAAATTTAAGCTCTGGTATATTTAATTTGTCAATTTAAGTGGCTATTTTAGTAGCTATTATGAATTGGTCACTAATATTTACATTTTGGTCAACTTCTTCCCTCAAATTCAGGATTTATAGATTGTATTTGAATATCAATTAAGGCCTACAAATACATTCATGCCCTTTTTTTAGAGGAAATACCCTACTTGTGTCATATATTTTTAGTGGCGCTTTATTAGGTACCTTTACTACTCATTTATAAGATAGTCAGAATTATCAACTTCTTCCGTAAGAAGAGTTTTAGATTAAATAGTTACATTTACAATTTCCTATTTAACTGTTTTAACATCTCATGTTGATTTTTAAAAGTGGACCTTATTTTGAAATATCAAAAAAAAAAAAAAAAGGAAATGTGACACTTATTTTAAAAATATCCAAAAAAAAAAAAATGAAACGTTGGCACTTATTTTAGAACGGAATGAGTAATTATACCTCTCCAAAGACCTCTAATGTCAAGATTAATACACAATATATCTAGGAATACAACTATCCGACGGGCACGTGCCTTGCACGTGCACCCTCACTAGTATACATATATATATGTATAATGCAAAGTATTTAAAATTGAAAAAATATTTTATATATATCTATATATATTCTATATAAATGTATCAATGCTCAAAAGTGTTTTACACTTTTATCAATTGGTGCACTTTCACTTAAGTGCTTTTCTTAAAGTTTTAATAACCTTAAGTATACCACTTTATTTTTTATTTTATTTTTGGGGGGGAGTCCAAACACTAATGTAGTTAGAGTTCCAATTAGTTTCACTTGATTTTGTTTGAAGACATTAAAAAAGTAATGATTCCTGATACGTTGAGTTATTATGCTTCTAAAACTAATGAATTCTCTCAAAAATTAAACTTTCTCAACAACTGTGACTGTTATTGTGCAATTCTTCTATTGAGTCTTGAGGTGCTTTTCTTATTTTTATTGCTGTTATTTTGAGTATACTTTTAGAGGCTTTTTTGTTTGTCAAGCCATCTATATCGTTGTGAATTCTTGATCTATTATTTATCCAATTCTTCAATCAATAATGTTAGGCACACACCTTCAATTACACCCCAAACCACTACACATACTTTAAATGCATGTCTCGGTATACTTAATTATTGCTTTAATTATCATGAATTCGTCTATTTGTTACCCCATCGAAATTATCTCGTGTGACGGATTTTGGTGTGATGGATTATCGTGGAACATTGATCTTGTGGGCCCCACGATGATCCGTCACATCAAAACCCGTCACGTGGAATAATTTCTCCCACCATAGAAATCTACTTCTTTTGGATTATTTTTGTCCATGCTTTCCAAATTTAAATATCAAATTTTGTTCTCAAATGGCTTAACAGGTATAACGCATGTTGTAGCCGTGTTTGATAATTTTCTTTGCATTGCAATATATATATATATATATATATATTGTCTTGTAATCACGTTTCTATTGTTTTCTCTCTTTTTTTTCTTTTTCTTTTTTACAGCAGCACTTCCATTTTTTCTTTTCTTTTCTTTTCTCTTCTTGAGTTTTTGACGTGCTATTAATATACATATAGTTTTCAATCTAAATGAGTCCCAAATTTTAGGCACATTTTGGTTCCATGAGTTTTCAATTGTAGTTAATTTCATTAGTATTAGTTCCCCAATTTTACGATGCAGTGTATTTTCAAGAGTTTAATTAAGATCTATTAGTTTAGAGCACTAATTTCATAAGTTAACCTAATTATGAAATTTTACAACTTCGTGTGAAAAGTGATTTTTTTTTTTTTAAAAAAAAAGTCAGGTATGTATTGGTTTACAAAATTGGAAGATCATATTAGAACAACACTACATTTCCAAAATTTGAATTCCAAATTAATTTAGGGTCCCTTTGTTTATAAAACTGAAAATTCAATACTAAAAATTAAGTGCTGAATTTTTAATATTTAAAATTTTAAGCGATTGAATTCGCAATACTGAAAACAGTGTTTCCAGTACTCAAATAGACTGCATTCAATAATTATTTTCAGTAGAATCTTTTCACTTAAACTTTTCAGTGGGTTTTGAGTTGCCTTCGCAATAAAGTGATATATTATCAAACACACTGAACACAAATGGCTTAAAAACACACTTATCACTTTATTGCGTTAACAAACACACTCTTAGTGCCCAAATATTTTAAAGTTGTACCACATGTTGTGACAGTGATTCGTTTGGTGCCGTATGTCACTGCATATGGTACAAATGACATAGTATTTGATAGCTAGATTTGGGATTTAAGTCTGAAAAATAGCATTACTCATCGGAGTATAATTATCTGGTAGGAACGATTTCAATGTGACTTACTAGCAATTTATATAGGCTAATTGAAGAAAAAATATTTCACCAAGTATTTAGTTCTAGGAGCTATTTATTTGTTTATTTTTATATATAAGTGTACCATTCCTCTTAAGCATTTTATACTTTTTCAACATAGTGTATTGTGAATATTTGATTAAGGATTATAAAATTATTGTTAAATCATTGGTTCGCCTCTCGATGAGTCTTCACCAATTTTATTAAGACCTACTAATTTGCAGCACTTTTTCATAGCAAAAAATTGATTCCTATTACCGCTATAATTGAGACCAACTTCAGCACTTTTATTTTGGTTATATAATTTACAAAATGCAATTTACCAAAATGAGTTCTTTTTTCTTTGAAAAATCTTTGACTTGATAATGTAAACAAACTTGAATTTGTTTCTTCCATTTTTTCTTCTTGAGTCACATTTAACCAACTTGATCGGCTTTGATTGTTTTTTGGTAACTTTTGATATATAATTATTTACTGTGTTTTTTTTTTCCGGAGTCTGCATAATAATTAACAATAAATATCTACTAAGAATTATACAACTCCAATTAAACTAAACCTAAATATTATCTTCCTATTCTCAATCATTATTATTATTGTTATTATTATTATGATTACTATTATCATTATAAGACTCTAACCAAAACTAACTACTATAGGATAACATCGTTACACATCTTTTATCGAAGAACACTTTTCAAATTTTTTTTGTTTTTAATTTTCTCTACAACTTTCCAACCACATTCATCTTTTTTTGATGGTATCATGATTAAGGTATGTTTCTGTCAATTTTGTTTTCGTCATTTTATAGGTCTTCATCTTCTTAATGTTGAGTTTAATTTTCTAGCAGCTTTGTTTTTGCTAGAAATTTATGCCATTTGGGTTGTAGGTAGAACTTAGGATAAATAAATATATTCTTATACTCTAACTAGATTAGAACTAGAACTAACATTTGGTATTTCAATATTTTTTTTTTTTTTTGGTGGACTCCATAGTTTAGTGATATATATATTTTTTTCATTTTTCATTTGTTAATTTTTTTTATTTATTTTAATAGTATAGTAATATCAAGTCTTGTACTCTTCACTTTTAAAAGGGAATTGCTACACCCACTCTAAATTGAATTAATGCACTTCATGATACAATTGACACACCATGCAGTCAAAGCATTCCATGGAGTGCATTGGTTCATCCATGGAGTGCGAATAGTAATTCCGATTTAAAATTAACATTTCGTGTTTCTATTTTTTTTTTTTTTTTTGGTGGTGCACTAACATTCCTGGCTTCTAACTAATACCAATTATTGTAATTAAAGGGCCGTAACTAATATCAACTCATAGACTTATAGGACTCTAAATAATATCAACTCTTAGAATTAAAACAACATATGAGAAGACTATACCGCACAGAAGTGTATATTTTTAGTGCTCTTTCTACATCTTTTCTCTAAACACATATGACAGTGGGAACATCTTCAATTGTGTTGGGTCTACTTCAATGTCCTCTAATGAAAGTCAAGTACTGGATCCACTGCCATAGAGTCACATATGTTTAGAATAATTTTGGATACAAAATTTGGGAAAATCGCATTGCTCGACAAAGTAATTGAGGTGTTAAAATAAGTGAAACTTATATCTTGGGAAGTTATGAATTTTTTTTTACTTTTTTTTTTTTTTTATAGAGAACCACATTGCATGATTAGATACTTAAGGGGTGGGGGGAGGGGAATGTATTCTCGCCACTTGTACGTGGGAAAAGTTGGAGCACATGCCACCCGAGTAGGACTACACGACCTACTTAATGAATGCCCTTGAAAGTACAAAATAAAATAAAATAATTAATCTAACTCTTGCATTAATTATGTGTATCAATGTTGATATTATAATGGTTTATAATATACTATTCTCATGCATATATATTAATGTAATGGGTAAAGAAATTTTATTATGCTTCTTATCCACAGTTTGATCAAGGGGAATTGAATAATAAATATGTTATTGAAATTAGTGATTTTATTTGTGCATCATGTACCTGCAAGCCATGTCCTTACAACATCTATAGGTATATATATATATATATAAAGTTTATACAAGTGTACAATCCCCTTAAGTGTTCTACACTTTTCAACACGACACATTCTCCTTATATAAGTGTACAATCCCCATGTATTGGTTGGACTTTTTTTTTTTTATTTGACTTGCTCACATTCCTACTGTCTTTTAACTTTGATGGTTCTATGGATTAGCAACTTATTGGGACAAAATTAATCCTTAAAGTAAAGTGATTGTTTTAGAAAATTAATCCTTAAAGTAAAGTGATTGTTTTAGATAATCAAGTTTTTATATGTTCACTTTATTAGTACTTTCCTTTAGTTAGATGACCTCTCTTTTCTTTTCTTTTCTTTTATTATTATTTTTTTTTTTGGGGGGGGGGGGGTTGTTTGCTCAAGTTTTTTGGCCTCCATAGTTTAGCAATTAATTGAAATAAAAAAGGACTCTATCGTAGATTATCACCTATTTTAATTATTTTATTAATGTCTAGAACACTAATGTTTTTGGGCTTGGCACCACACATTCCTGCTGTGTATTTTTTTTTTTTTTTAATTTATTTTTTATATATAATTTTGTTGGATTGTAGCGATTAGCAACTAATTGAAAAAATAGATTGAATTTTTTGATAATAATTTTAGATGCTTATTTTATTAATGATTTCTTGTAATTGTAAGACTTTATGTCCATCGGAAAAGAGTTATTGGAATATATGTGTAAAAATAGACTCTCTAAATTAAGTGGACTGTTTATTTAAAATAATCATTGTATTTTAGTTATTTATTTTATCAATACTTTCTTATAATTATTGTAAGAAATTATAAATTTTAAATTCTCAACAACATTTCGATACGAATCCAATATATATATATATATATATATATTAAAAATTAGACTTTGGAATTTAGCAATTCGAACTAATTTTACAATTCCATAATCATAATTTTTTGAATTGTTTCAGAGTTTACGATCCAACTTACACCCACATGAAGACATAATTAGCAAGAATGGAACATAACAACATTGTGAGAATTTTTTTTATAAACATTATGACATAAATTAAAGCAAACAATTAGGAAGTATTTCAATACTCCACTTCAACACTTGAAAGAAATTTTATAATCTAAACAATTTAAAATTGGATGTATGACATGATTCTTCTAGATTTTAAGTCTTTTGAAAAAGATGTTAAAGAAATTGTTTATACAAGTCAGTTTTTTTCAATTTGTTCATATCTACTCTTTTGTGCACCAACCACGTGCAAAAAACGTGTTGTAAAACTAGTATAAATGATAATTATAAAAGTATATAATATGTATAATGCAAATTATTTAAAATTGAAATAATATTGGCATATTATTATATGCATAGTCCTAAATTCACGTGCCAAATAATTATTGTAGGTATATATATATATATATATATGTCAACTGTCAAGCATTGAGCTTGGTCCGTGGGTTTTGGTTGACAACTTAAACTTCCTACTAGGGGTGTACACGAGTTGAGCCGCTATAAGGCTCGAGTCGGTTCGAAGCTCGGCTCAATAACAGCTAGGCTCAGCTCGGCTCGGCTCGATAATAAATCAGCCAAGCTCAAGCTTAAATACGATGCCAACTCTTAAAGCTCGGCTCGAGTACAACCCTACCCATACCCATGCTGTCATGCCCATGTACCAAAATATCGACAGAGACAAAACAAGAATTTTAATGAAGAATTACAGATGATATTTAGGACTTATTTGCAATATATATGACCCTAATTGATAGTACTCACATGTCACATCATTTAGTTTGGTGTTCATCTTGGCAACTTTGATGGAGAGACTTTTCGAATAAGCTAAGCATCGCGTCTTTAAATCATAAATTGTTAACTTGACGTGCCCTTGTTAAAATGGTTATGGCATTATGAGGTTTAATTTTTTATAATTCAAACTTTTCCATTAAAGATACAAATTAGTTAAAATTCAAGTACTACAGAACTTGTGCTTGAACATGCATGTATGTATATTCACATACACTGAAATGCATAAAGTTTCAGAAATTGTACTAAAAATACATACAAACTTTTAGGACGACGTGGAAGCTGAAATGAGGAGGCTCAAGCAAGAACTCAAGCAGACAATGGACATGTACAGCACAGCCTGTAAAGAAGCCCTATCAGCAAAACAGAAGGTACTGCTCAGTTTCGGATTTCATGGTTTTGGTTTTGCTACTATATATGTCAATGTGTGGTCAAGATGTGTGTATGTGTGTCAAATTAATACCAAGATTTGATTATCATATTGTCCTCGGTGTGTGTGTGTGTGTATACGCGTGCACGCATGTGTTTTGAACAAAATTTGATAAACCTTGAAATCAGAATAACACATCAATGTTTAATGGCTGTGAATATCCATGATTTCTATACACAAACAATCAAACAAACACACACACACACACACAAATTATCTATACATATATACATGTATTATTATGGGGCTTCGGCCTATCCTAACTTACCTGAAGGTAGAAGGATAACATTGTCACTCATTGTAAAATATTTTAGTGCTCCCATTTTTTAAGGAGGTGGCACCGACTTTTTTGTCCATTTGAAGGTGAAATACTTATAGCCTTTCCCTAGATGTGTATACATATATATCATGATATCAGCACAGGTTCTAAAATGATTTGTTTACAGGCAATGGAACTTCACCGCTGGAAAGTTGAGGAACAACAAAGACTAGAAGAGGCGCGACTAGCTGAGGAAGCAGCATTGGGAATTGCAGAGAAAGAGAAAGCCAAGTGTAAGGCAGCCATTGAAGCAGCTGAAGCATCTCAGAGGATTGCTGAGCTCGAAGCACAAAAAAGAATTAATGCGGAAAGGAAAGCACTACAAGTGGCAGAAGAGAAGAAGAAGGTATTGGATGTGCTGGCTCAAAGTGATCTCAGGTACAGGAAATACTCTATAGAGGAGATTGAAGAAGCAACCGAGTATTTCGCGGAGTCACGCAAAATAGGGGAAGGAGGTTATGGGCCAGTGTACAAGTGTAATTTGGATCACACACAGGTTGCGATAAAGGCTCTTCGTCCTGGCGCGGCTCAAGGAAGATCACAGTTTCAGCAAGAGGTGGGGATTGTTAACAATGGGCTTCGTGTAGACGAGTTTAGGGAAAGACTTGGGTGCAGTTCCTTATGCGCATATAATGTTGTTCCATATGTGATTTAGTCCATGTGTGCTAGTTTGTTTATGTGAACAGTACGTGGACCGATCATATAATAGAACATTTTTATCATTATATGTACCTAAGTGATGTCCCCAAGTTTATATATCGAAAAATACAAGTACCTAGTCTAGTGGCCCTTTACAAGTCCTAATTGTTAATTTACTAGTTGCTCCAAAACCTTAAGTTTATCATCAAGCTCTAATACTGTCCATCCCCATGGCACATGGAGATGCAATGGAGGAGATAAGAAATTGCAAAATACAAACTAGAAAAGGGCACGGAGACTTCAACCCGACCTCTCAAAACCAAAACTTTGACTGTTTGACACCATGTTTAGTTATCAGTTGCTCCAAAATCTTAAGCTGTTAAAGAATAGGCTCAACAACGTATATCAAGCTCTAATACATCTCTCACGTGCGACCCCGTCTCGCATGTAGAGATGATGGAGACATACAAGAAAGTGCATCATGATGTTAAGTTACCAGTTGCTCTAAAAAGCTTAACATGTAAAATAACGGGCTCACCAGCGCATATCATGGTCAAACACTAGTAGTTAGATTGGACCACTGGCCGGAACACCATTATTCTTGAAACAAAACTAAGGATATAAAAGATTTTGAATTTCTGAACACTATAGTTGTGTTTCTAGATCCATTTTTTGACTTACCATGATGCAGGTTGAAGTCCTAAGTTGCATACGCCATCCCAACATGGTTCTCCTCCTCGGAGCTTGCCCAGAGTATGGTTGCCTAGTATACGAGTACATGGCCAATGGGAGCTTGGAAGATCGCCTCTTCCGCCGAGGGAACACCCCGATTCTTCCTTGGCAACTAAGGTTCCGAATTGCCGCAGAGATCGGCACTGGCCTACTTTTCCTACATCAAACGAAGCCAGAACCGCTAGTGCACCGTGATCTAAAACCCGCCAACATTTTACTCGACCGTAACTTTGTAAGCAAGATTAGTGATGTTGGATTAGCCAGGCTCGTCCCTCCGTCCGTGGCGGATAGCGTGACTCAATATCTCATGACATCAACGGCCGGAACTTTCTGTTACATCGACCCCGAGTATCAGCAAACCGGCATGCTTGGTATAAAGTCAGACATATATTCACTTGGAATTTTGCTTCTCCAAATAGTTACGGCAAAGCCTCCGATGGGTTTGACTCATCACGTTGAACGTGCTATTGAGAGAGGCACCTTTGCAGAGTTACTTGACCCGGCTATCACTGACTGGCCGGTTGAGGAGGCCTTAGAGTTTGCCAAGATCTCTCTCAAGTGTGCTGAGCTGAGACGGAAGGACAGGCCCGATCTCGGGGCTGTTGTTTTACCTGAGCTTAACCGGTTGAAAGCATTTGCAGAAGACAATATGCCCGGACTTAGTATGACGGGTGGGACCCGAGCATACCCAACAAGTATGAGCCAAGTTTCCACAGTATCACAAGTGAGTTGATAAAGGTTTGAAGCATATTTCAAGATTCATACAACCAGTGAATGATGTTTCAACGTTTTGAGATATATATTTCAGGACATGCTAAGTGACACGCAGTCTCAAAATTCCGAATATGATAGCTCACGCAGCCGCTCAAGCATATCAACTGTAACAGATAGAAGATCAAGTATAGTGATAAGTACACAGTTTCAATAAGAAAAGACAAATAATAGAACATCAATCAATTAGAGAAGTAAACATTAAAGGAAGCTTATTTTACATCTTTATTTTACAGGACCGGCAGATCAAAGTTAGAAGGAGTTGTCCAGAATTATTCAGGAAAGCCAAGTGATGACTTTAAGTTCATTGGTCAACACAGAGGTAGAGAGTTGTCCGCTGGTCTCATCGAGCTCCCAAACTACTTTTCATTTTCTTTTTGTTCGTGAAAATAAGATCCTGTAACCGATCGACAATGTCTAAAAATCTGTGATTATCTGTTTAATGTCTTGAACTTAAAAACTGTCTGTTAACTCTTTGTTGACAAAATCTACAACGGTATTTTGGGATTTGAGGTATGTGTGAGTTCTAGGAGGCATAACAGAATGAACTGAGATACAATTGTGCACAGATGCTTAAACTTCGTTCCCCCAAATTTTCAAATTCAAAAGACAATTGCATGAATGAGAAAGTGTTAATCTTTTCCATCTTTTTTGGGGAAAAAAAAAAAAAAAAAGGTAGTTTGTGCAAGAAAGTAGAGACCAAAAGAATCTCAAAAACCAACTAAAAAGTAAAATCTCAGTAATCATCTCCAGATTACCATCGTCCCTATACAGGAGTAACATGACCTTTTTCAGCCGCAAATTCCTTCTTTGAACACTTTTGACATTGCCGAATGTAATGTCAAATTCTTTCTTTTTAAGTAAGTTTTTTCAACTTGATGGTCGCCTAAAGTTATTGTTCCATACCACGACGTGCAGTTTGAGTGTTATTTTGGGCGTACCTTTTCGAAATAACTTAATACATGGCTGTCCTAAACAGATTTTCACTTGTTCAAAACGATGGAAATGGGACCCTTCATCAATTTTGGGATGTTATTTTCAGAAATAGGCTCTATATACCATCTTGATTAGGCTCATTATATGTTATTCTTCAACAAAGATATGGATTGATGATTATTCAACAAGTAATCGTAATAGGCCCCATCTATTGACATTGATGCATTCCTGTCCCTACTAGTTGTGTACCATTTAAGGGACCAAAATGTCATTCACTAAGCCCAACCTCAGCATGAGCATATCAAAGACTTGCAGTGAAATCAAATGACCTCTACATTGAGGATTTCTACTGTAAAAACCTCAACGTAACAAGAATCCAAAATTAAGGTTCTACATGTTTCATGGATTTAGTTGAGAAAAGAGAAGAAATCATTGAGGAAAACACTTTTCTTTGTTGGTCAATAAGAAACCCCATGAAAAAAATTAGGGAAGAAAAGAGAATAGACTCAAAAAAAATTATTAAAAAGTTTGGGTCTTGAATGTCATCTCCCTTCCTCAAATTTTGAGTTTTTATTATAATTTGAAAAAACAAAAATAGAAAATTAACATTATTTAAGGGCAGAGTGTTGGACTAGGAGTATAGGATAAGTGGGCATATACCCAGTAAGTGAGGGTTTTCAAGCATAAGATTTCAACCAAAAATGGTGTTGAAACAATGCTTAAACAGATTAATAAATGAATGTAATCCCAAACTAAGAGATCATACAATTGTGACCCAAAACACAACAATGCAATGCTAGTTATTCTACACATTTTACTTGAATTCCTCATCTAAAGCTTCAAATGCTCAGAACACCCATTGCTTAAAATATAGTGTTGATGTGCAAAACTTATGGATTGCAACTACTGAGGGAATGTAATCATAAGGGTCAATGTCTATTTCACCCAAATAAAAATTCAGCACTGCAGATTTCATATAGAATTAATTTTAGGTTCAAAAATTGTAAGAGCTGAGTTTGGAGATTTAGAAAACAAAGGTAATTTAATACATTTTCGATTACTAAAGTACTTTCTAATTTAGAACGTCTCCAACGGTTTAGTTGCCAGTTTGTGCAGTTAAATTGATATTTGGTTACTTTTATGTTGCTTACATACCAAATGGTGCTCATACATTCTAAAACATACCACTGCGTCAAAATGAGTAAATCATTTTAATATTATATTAATTTTGTTCCCAACCTTTAAATAAACTTCAAACACTGTTAAAAGGTAATTTAAGGGTTAGAATATGTTTCCTCCAAATTTGGCTTCCTCCTATTCTTTCACTATCTAGTATCTACCGAAAATTTGATTTACCAAACTCACTGGAGCCATTGCTTCAGCTCTACAACTAAAGCACCTGTTTTTTTCTCGCCAGAAATGCTCTTAGAGGACTTGACGCTAAGTAATTGTAATTTTCGGATTTTGGGTTACCATACAAATTGAAATTTTCTTTTCACATGAACAACAGAAAAATCAGAGCTAATTTCCAGCAAGGGAAACAAAAAAAAACATACAAAAACAGTGCTTTGGTCTTACCGTAAGTTATGTCGTGTTTCATAAATTTAGGAAGGAAAAAAAAAACACACGCGTAAGCGAAACACTTCAATATTTGATTGTTAAGGAAAATAAAATGTAATGAAGAATTAAGGACAATTTTTTTAAATTACTTGTCATTTTCCTTCTATGTTTCCTTCATATCTGACTAATTTCAAGGCAACAGATCATGCAAACATGGGCTTAATCATCCAAATGTACATTCTCTCCATACACTGAGCTAGCCAAACCTCAGTGTAGTACCAAGTACTACCCCAGCGAGGACTGATTGGCAAAGGACTTTTTTTTTTTTTGGCTAAACAATTGGCGAGGACTTTACCTGCAGCAAGGATAACCCACTTGTTACAGAAAGCATAGTCACCTAATAAAAAAGAGCCCTATGGGCAGGCCCAAAACTGCTTGATTTTATTTTTTTGAAACACAAAACTTGATTAAGATCGAAATTTCGGAATTCACATTTTCATTTCCGATTCTGAAATTTCAGAATTCATAATATTCGAAGAATGATGTAGGATGGAAATTGGGTAGGGCGAGCCACAATTTCATACGAGCAAGGGTGCGTCGAATAAGTTGCCCAAGTGAGCCAAAAATTGAGAAAACTGGCTAAAATGTTGCTCGAGCGAAGGTGCAGTCTGCTCAAGTGAGGAAGACCCGAGCGAGAAAGATATCTATTATTTTATTTTATTAATTTGATGTTTTATTTTTATTTTTGTAATCTTCAATTTTTAGGTTTATAGGATTTTATTTCCATATTTTTTAATGATTTTAGGAGTTTATATGGTAAATTTAAGTCCCAATATGTTACCTTATAACTTAGGAGTATTTTTAGAATGATATAATTTGGTTTCCAAGTTATACAAAGTGTTTAATTAGGTAGCAAAGGATCAAAACAAATTTAGTTTTATTTCCTAATAGGGTTAGGCTTCTTCTTATTATTATTATTTCATGATGTTTGGGTAGGCTCGGCCGAGCAAGCCACAATTTCACTCGAGCGAGGGTGCGTCAAAGAAGCTACCCGAGTGAGCGAAGAATTGAGAAAGCAGACTAAAATGTTGCTCGAACGAGGGTCCTGTCCGCTCGAGTGAGGAAGACCCGAGTGAAGAAGATATCTACTATTTTATTTTATTAATTTGATGTTTTATTTTTTATTTTATAATTTTTGCTTTTTAGGTTTAAATATTTTTGGGTCATTTTAGGAGTTTAAATGGTAAATTTAAGACCCAACACACACACACACACACACCCAACCCAACCCAACCCCAAGTCCCTCAATGGCCCATAGCAAAGCCCAGCGAGGGCCACTCATTCCGACTTAAATGGGGTTCTGTTTGCTAGTAGTTATGCGCGGGCGTGCCAGAACCACAAGTGGTTCAGTGTGTGCAAACTAATTTCATATATGCTTGAGTCAGTGATACTCAAGGCTTTTAGATCTGACTTCTAAACTAAAACAATTGTGTGCGGCGAGTAGGAAAGTACCCTCACCAGAAATCCCTTGGCAGTACTGAAGCGCACAAGCCAAATAGTGTATGAGTTTACCAAGTAAACAATCACAAACGATTAATAAAATACAGATTTTATTAAATGTTTGGAAAATACAACCAAAGAACAGATTCAGAACAGACTGATTGTTCGTGAGAATGAAAACAGTAAAAGAAAAATAACAAAAGAGGGTAGACCTATTTGCTATGCTTACAGAAAGAACATAAAAGTTGAATGCTGTTGATTGCTTTGTTGAATGCTGTTTTCGAGAGTGACGCGGAGTCCCTTGCAGCTTGGCCTGCCTCCATATTTATAGCGGCCGTGATTGAATTCTGATTAGGAAAGGACTCCTTAGCTTGCGCCTTAAGCTACTAACTGATTGGTTGATTGAAGAAACCCTTTTATATCAATGATTCCTTCCTTATCAAGAACTTGATTGCCTTAATCCCTTTAATTTAGGGATCAGACGCATCAAACCAGCTGGCAACAGACAATCCCTTTCCTAATCGGACTCTTATTCCTAAAATTCTTTGAACGTAATGTCATCCTGCCAGCTGTGAATAGCACCGCCTTCTTTCTATCAACCGGCCTCATAATTGTGACCGAAGACTTATCAGACCCTCGTAATGTCCTTATGTCCGATAACATCTCTCCAGGTGCTCACGTCCGATCGGGCTCACGTCACCAACCTTTATCACTTTCAGTAGATATGGTGTCCGATAGTTGGTACATTCATGTTCTCTATCTCCTCATCGGGCTCTCGTTCTGACAAATGCCCGATGAAGTCCCTTATGCCCGGCGTCTCAATCGGTCTCCAACATGTGTCCCTGCTCCATTGCTGCCACCATTGATGCCCGATAAACCACTACGGGTCTGAGGCTACCTATCGGGCTCCATACCATGGAATATCCAGGTTGCCTCTCTAAACTTCTGGTGATGCTTCCCCTAAGCCCGATGTCATCATCTCCTCCGGACCAACCGGTGTCTAAAATGCCCATGCCCGACTTTCTCTAGGCCCATCTCCTCATACCAATCGGGCTAGAAAACCTTTAGCGGTTTTTAGGTGCAAACAATTGCCCCCCAAAAGGTCATATCAAACATCCCGCCTTGATTGATGTGACATTTTAAATTTTAAACTGGCCACGCGTCGAGCACGCAACAACTTGTCAGATTATAGAGAATCCCACCAGTCATTCCACATTTAATGCGCCATGATGGCGTCGTGATATTTAAATATCACCCATCCTTCGAAACTCCCCACAACGGCACAACCTATTGGCCTTCTCTCTTCTATTCCTTAAGCAATCGCAGAGCTTCTCTCTCTAAAACCTCCATCTTCTCCGACGACCCATTTCTCCCATAAATGGCTCCTAAGACTGCTCCGGCCACCACTAAAGGCAAGAAGACTTTCGTTGATACTCCTCCACCACAAAACCGATGCAGGGAGGTTAGGGCTTTGGCCAAAGCTCACGCCGCTGACATATCCACTGAATACCTCACTCCCTACAGCTCCTCCGACGGTTCTCCCGTCGCACCAGGCTTAGGCGCGGCGTTTCTTGGCCACCCTCCGGCGGCTTTTCTTCCTTTCTTCTCTCCCGTAGGAAACGAATCGTTCCTACAAGTCCCTACTCACTGGGGCAAGGTCCAGACTACTAACCAGCCAATTCGAGGATGGCCGACACCCGCCGCTGACTGGGATAAGTGGGTAACTAGGGTTTCGGCCTCTAAGGCCGCTATCTGGAAGCAAACGGGCATTCACGACGCCATACTACTCAGTCGGACAAGAATAGAGATAGACCGGCCTCTCCTTCTTTCTGCCTTACTATTCTGGTCCTCATCTTGCAACGGCTTTCTTTTCCGCTGCGGACCAATGGCTCCCACCGTCAAGGACATTAGTTATCTGCTCGGCCTCCGTCCCCACGGACAAGAAATCATTCCCGGGCTTAATGCTGGGACGGCCAGCTTTGCCTATCCTCAACAAGAAGTTGTACGGGACGGGGCCGTTTTTCATAGGCCGATTACAGCCTTTGGAGGCTTTCTTTCCGCTTGCATTGGGGCAGATGATACAGAGGTGTCCGACGCAGAACATACTGCCTTTATCATCTACTGGCTCAATAAATACCTCTTCTGCTCAGCCAGCCAAGCCATCACTAAAGAATACACAACCCTAGCCTTGGCTCTTGCATCGGGGTAGCCGTTGGCCATGGCTACGCTGGTCTGGTCGCACCTGGTCAGAGGCATAACGGATTTCGTTCATTCGGGCTTCAGTGCTGGTGGGAGCCCGATGTGGATACTGCAATTGTGGCTTCACTCGTACTTCCCTGAATTCCAACCCACCATCACTCCCTTGGCCGACGTTCCAATCTCTGCTATTCAATTTATGAACGTATCTCCTTCTTTACACTCTTTTGAAGAGTGTTTTACCTTCTTTTACCAGGGTTGCTCCCCTCGGGACGTCAATCTCTTCACCCCATTCTTTTCCCTTCAATTCTCTTCTTTTCTTCAACTCTCCAATAACCCTTCAAACTGGGGTTCGGGCACCCAGTCTACTTATAATGAAATTTTTTCTAGCTACTTAGTAGCTAGAGACATTATCTTTAGCCCAAGCATCCCGTCGGCCAACAATAAATGCGGGGCCGAGTACTACTTTGCTCCTCTATATGCCCGCCAATTTGGGCTTACTCAACTCGTGCCCGTTCCTCCTGGCATCACCGTCAACGTTGACTGGGTTGAACGTGGCCTTATTGTTAATGACGGGCAGGTGAAAAAGATAACAGAGAGGTCCGACCGGCTCAAAGCCGCGTTCAACTTTACACCCTTCTCTGCCCGGCCCATAGTATCAGAAGAGTTCACCCAGTGGTGGGGTGAACGGGCTCGAAGCATATTTTCATGCACCGCTGCTGAAGCCCTGGTGCCTTTTACTGCAACATCGGCCATTGTGGCCGATGTCCCTGTACCGGCAGCAGCTCCAACCCGGCGCAAACAAGTCGTCAAGAGACCGGCTCGCAAACCGACTCCAGGCAGGGGTCCGCCTCAAAAGAAACAAAAAACACCGGCCTCTGTTCAGGTTTGCTCTTCCCTCTGCTTTGTTGATTAAGCCCGAATTCCTTTCATTCAGTATTAATCATTCTGTTCTGTCTTTGCAGCTTACTGACGAAGATTCGGGAGAGGATCTACTTCCGAATCCCGCTCAGACTCTTCCTCCAACTCTCCCTACATCACCGGCCTCTACAACGGCTTATCTAGAACGAGTTGCCGTTCGGGTGATGCCACTTCACATCGTGCCTCCTCTAACTTCTTCAAGTGGAGACGAGGACCTTGCTGCCTCCATCCAAGCTCCGGAGCAAGTCGTCCTCTCTTCCAGTTCTGAGGACGTGGCCGATGCTGGGATTACCGTTGAAGCTGCTGCGGACGAGGTGGACCAACCCGTCCCTGTTGAAACTGAAGCATCCACTGGACAAGAGGAAACTACCCCGGCCATCGGGTCTCCTGTTCCCACAATAATAGATCCAGTAGTGGCCGAGGTCAGTCCTCCTGAGACATCTGCCACAGAGGCTGGAGCTGAGGTCCCGCAGCCAACGGTGGCTTTAACTAGTCCTGAGACGGAGACCGGTCTCCCTTCTTCTCCACAGCCAACACCTTCTCAATCAAGTGAGGCCGATATTCGCGCAGCGATCTCGGCCTCCCTTAGTCCTCACCCCCAGGTATTGCACCATATCGCAAAGTACGTTTTTTCTTGAACTTATATTATTTTTCAAAGACCATTTCTGACCGTATTTATATTGAACAGGTCGACCCCACAGGTCCAGTGCCCATCATCCCTTTCGACGATTTTTTCTCAGGCCTGGACCTAGGAGCTTTTGACCTTGGCTCCCTCGAGCCCGAAGCAGTCTCACCTTCCATCCTTCAACAAGCCAAGGACCTGCTCTTCGGGCTTGCTGACCAAGAACTTTCCAATCTTCCTGCTGCGGCTGACGTTGACACCGCTTTGAACACACTCATGGCCGATCCTACTCTTTCAGACGGGCAGCTATCACTACTTGTGGAGATCAAAGAAAGACTTCCTAGCGTCCGTTTTATGGATAGAACGGCCTCGAAAATTCAAGCGGATGCAGAACTTCATTTAGGCTCCCGTCAGAAAGCATTGAAGTTCTTGGAAGGGTCCAGAGCCAAGTTCGAAGCGGGAAAAGCCTCCCGTGCTCAGGTTCTAGCCAGGGGTACTTGGCTGCAGAACCGAATTGCTGTACTGAAAACTCAACTCGCCCAATGTGAGGCCGAGGTTGTTACCAACAACGCCTCCATTGGGAAAATTGACAAGGCATTATCTTCACTTGGTGGCGACGCCCAGAAGTGCAGCGATCAACTACAAACCAGCGTCCCCATATCTCGGGCTTGGGCCCAAAAGCTAGAGAGGGCCAAGAGGGACCGGTCTGGAGCCGTCAAGACCTGGGAAGACTTGAAGGCTAAGCTTAGGAATTTTGAGTCGGCCTAGAGGCCGACTCCTCTTTTGTACTTATTTTTTACTCATCTATATTTGTAAGTAAGCTGTGCTCAGCCTTATCAATACAAACAACATTTTTGTTACTCGGGCTCAGGGTCGTAATTAATGAGTTGGTCGTATTCTAACCCTGGATTTGGTTTATTGTTCAAATCAATAGTTTCCCACAGAGTAGGGTAATAAGACTTTAAGTATTGACCATTTATTAATCTAGGATGAATACCTCCATCCATATCCCGCAGTCTGTAAGCACCACCATTCTTGACTTGATGTATAACGAACGGACCCTCCCAGTTGACCGACCATTTACCGTACCGATTATCCTTGTCCCCGATAGGTAACACGGCCTTCCATACCAAGTCTTCTGTACTAAAGGACTTCGCTTTTACCCTCTTGTTATACGCTCGGGCGGCCCGCTGCTTCTGCACTTTTAACGAGTCTAAGGCCATGAGCCTCGTTTCATCAAGTCCTTCCAACTCAGCTATCATAGCCTCTGTGTAATCTGCGGGCTCAAGCTGGTTCTGTAAAGCTCTCCTAGCCGATCGGACGGTGACTTCCATTGGTAACATAGCGTTGTGCCCGTAAGTTAACATGAATGGTGTTACTCCGGTGCTGGACCTCTTAGACGTCCGATAGGCCCACAGTGCCTCGGACAACAACTTGTCCCATTCCCTAGGGTTCTCATCGATCATCTTCTCAACGATCCCCTTAAGAATCTTGTTGGTTGACTCGGCCTGGCCGTTAGCTTGAGCATAGTATGGGGTAGAATTGAGAATTTTAATCCCTCTGCTCTCCGCAAAAGCGGTTGTCTCGGCCCCTGTGAACACAGACCCTTGGTCGGCCGTTATGGTTTCTGGCAAGCCGAATCGATGTATGATGTGTTCTTCAATAAATTTTATCACGGTAGTCTGGGTCACCGTCTTACATGGTATAGCCTCGGCCCACTTAGTGAAGTAATCCGTCGCCACTATAATGAAACAGTGTTGGCCTGATGATGGTGGCAAGACTTTGCCAATTAGATCCATAGCCCATCCTCTGAACGGCCATGATTTTATTATTGGTTGGAGCTCCTTAGCCGGTACATACTGGATCGGACCATGCTTCTGACACGCTTGGCATCCCTTTGCATAGCTGATACAATCCTTCAGCATGCCTGGCCAATAATAGTTATACCTTCTCAGCAACCATTTCATTTTTGTACCGGCTTGATGAGCCCCACAAATCCCTTCATGCACTTCGGCCATCACCTGCATGGCCTGTTTCTTGCCTAAACACCTCAAAATCACGTCGTCACCGATGGGCTTTTTAAACAACTCTCCATCGAGTATCACAAATCGGACCGCGAACAGTCTAACTTTCCGGTCTACCCTGACATTTGGGTGATTCAGGTACTCGATGATAGGCCCTCTCCAGTCGTCCTCCTCCATCAAGACCGAATTGGTAGTAGCATACCAACCTCTTCTTGCAACGGAAGGCAGTGATCGGACATGAACCGTGATAACTTGGTCTTCCAAAACCTTTGTAGAAGACGAAGCCGATCCTGTCTTAGCCAGCTTATCGGCCTCGGTATTCGTAGACCTAGGGATATAACTCACACTAATATCATCAAACTCGTCCATAAGTTGCGTGGCGACAGAGTGAAACGGGCATAATTCCCAACTTTTTATTTGGAACTCGCCTGATATCTGCCCGATCACCAGTCTGAGTCTCCCTTTATGTGTACGGACGATGCCCCCAACTCAAGGAGTATCTCTAGTCCGATAATTAATGCTTCGTATTCGGCCTGATTGTTTGTTCACTTGAAATCGAGCCGAAATGACATTTTTGTCTTCTTATATTTGGGTGATACAATGACCACACCTGCCCCAGCACCCTCTGCGCTTTTGGACCCATCAAAGATCAATGTCCATGGGACCAAGGAAGTGTTTAATACTTTAGGTGCTGGTAGCACCTCTCCCAGATCAGTTGGATCTGGGTGATCAGCCAAGAAATTGGCTATGGCCTGGCCTTTAACCGATTGCTGTGATCGGTATTGGATGGCAAATTCCATCAGGGCCAAGGTCCATTTTCCAATTCGGCCTCTCATGATTGGTCTTGACAACATATATTTTATCACATCGGTTTGACATATAATATAAGTAGAAACGGGCAACATATACGTTCTTAACTTCTGTGATGAAAAATACAATGCCAAGCATAATTTCTCAATCGGCGCATAGCGCTGCTCGATTGGAGTTAATATTCTGCTTAAGTAATAAACGGCTTGCTCATTTCCTTGCTCATTATCCTGAGCTAACATACTTCCTATAGAGCAGTCAGAAGCCGATATATACAATTTAAGGTACCTACCCTTCTTGGGTGGCATTAAAACTGGGGAAGTTGACAAATATTGCTTAATTCCCTCAAAGGCCTGTTGATGGCTGTCTTCCCACTTGAATTCTTCATCGGTCTTGATCTTCAATAGTGGGGTCCATACTTGGGTCTTTCCTGCACAGTTGGAGATGAATCTTCTCAGGAAATTAATCTGCCCGAGCAGCCTTTGAAGCTCTTTCTTATTGGCTGGTGGCTTTGCTGCCTGTATTGCCCGAGCCTTGTTCTTGTCCACCTCTATCCCTCTTTGATGCACCAGGAATCCTAAGAAGTTCCCTGCCGTGACACCGAAAGCACATTTGAGAGGGTTCATTTTTAGTTTGTGGGCCCGCATCCTTTCAAACGCCTTCTAGGTCTCTCAAGTGATCGGCGTTGTCGCCCGATTTTACCACCACATCATCAATGTAAACTTCCATGAAATGCCCGATCATATCATGGAAAATTGAATTCATCGCCCTCTGATATGTGGCTCCAGCGTTCTTTAGTCCGAAAGGCATGACAACCCATTCAAAGGTTCCAATTGCCCCCGGGCACCGGAAAGCTGTCTTCGGGACGTCCTGCTCAGCAATGTAAATCTGGTTGTACCCTGAGTGCCCGTCCATAAAGGACAAAATTTTATGTTTGGCGGCCGAATCAATCAACTGATCGGCCATGGGCATAGGGTACTCGTCTTTTGGGGTAGCTAGGTTTAGATTTCTGAAATCAATACAGACTCTCAGCTTACCATTTTTCTTTACCACTGGGACCACATTCGATACCCACTCCACGTACCTGGCTGTCCGAATGAAGCCAGCTCCCAAAAGTCTCTCAATTTCTTCTTTTACCTTCATCGTGACTTCAGGTGACATGCGCCGTGGGAGCTGTTTAAACGGCCTAAAACCCGGTTTAATTGGCAAACGGTGCTCCACCAATTCTCTGGATAGTCCGGGCATCTCATCGTAATCCCAGGCAAAGCAATCCTTGTATTTGTACAAGAGAGCAATGATATCGGCCTGAAACCGCGGTTCAAGCACCTGACTCACATATGTGGGTTTGTGCTCTCCTTCATTGCCCAGGTTGATCTCCAATAGTGGATCCTGCACGTCGGCCTTCAAGTCATCAAGCTTAGTTGTGGCCGTTTCGAGTTCATCCATCTGAATCTCTTCCTCTATTGGCGTTTCTTCTTCATAGATACAATCAGCCAGATTTATCATTCCGTCCACAGGGCCGATCTCTAATCTCCTATCGGCCAAATATGCGCACCATCTGGCCATGCTGGCCTTAAGGGCCAGCTGTCTTTTAACTTCAATTGGTCGTGGATCCATCGAAGTCTTCTTGTTCATTAATCTCTATCGGCCTTGACTCTTCTGTCCGACTTAGATTGTGATAACCAAGCTTTAAATTTGGTAGAATTTCTTTACGGAATGTGGCTGCATTTGGTCTGCCCAGTTTGCCGCATCCTAGTAACTTGACAGGTCCGATATCATCTTCGTATAATACTGCATCGGCTGTCTGCACCCGGGCAACGAATGGCTTCGTATCGACCCCAACCACTTCCACTTCGTCATCTCTCCAAAAGATCAACAATTGATGGAGAGTGGAAGGGATGCAGTAATTGGGATGGATCCAATCACGGCCAAGCAGCGCGTTATACGCGGCCGATGTCTCAACGATGAAAAAAGCTGTCATGGCCGTTTGGGTTCCAACCGTCAACTCCAGAGGCAAGATGCCCTTTGTCTTAGATGGTGTGCCCGTGAAGCTCTGAACATTCATCTCGGTCGGAATCAGTTCCGACTCAGATTTTTGAAGAATCCTCAGCATGATTTGGGGCATGATGTTGATTGTAGATCCCCCATCAATCAATATTCTATTCACGGGGATCCCCTCAATGTGTCCTTTTACGTACAACGGCTTCAGGTGCTGAGACATTTGATAGGTAGGTTTTTCAAAAACCACCTTGACTGGCCCCGCTGGTTTCAGCCCCTCTTCAGTTTGGATCCCTTTCGGCCTCAAGATGGTTATCTTAGGCCGATCGGTTTGTATATCGGTAGCGTCCACGTTCTTGCTCGTAGCCGCTACCACCCTGGGTCTGACGGTCTCTCCACCACCCCAAGACAAACTTTCTATTACCGCCGACTCCTTGGTCTGGCCTTTTATTACGTCACCTTCCATGGCCGCTGGCTGATCCGGTTTGGCCATGAATGACATGGGAAGAGTAAACACCATGTTTGAGGACAGATTTTTTGGGATGGTTCCAAATTGAATTAGTGTATCATCCTCATCTTCATAATCATCGGCCTCCTCAATTGGATGGGCCGATGGCTCACACTTTTCTTGTTCAAAAAGTTTCTTTAAGCGCTCTGTGGCATGTATCGCCCCTTTGCCCGCTTTCTTGTCGAAAACGGGCTCATCTTCTTCCATGGCCGTTGTCTGTTTGCCGGCCCTATGCTGCGGGGACCTTGGAGGATCCTGGACTTGACCCTTCAATTGCTGCCGTTCCCTCTCGGCCTGTCTCAGCCTCTGATACCTCCTCTTCTGAGACTTGCTGTATTGAGGCATCGCTGGAAATTTTGGATGCTCAGCTCTATACCATCTTCCATCACTCACTCTTGGTGGGAGTATCATTCGGGGGCGAATGTCTGATGCTACAACCCTTTGTGAGGCACTCATCGTGGGTCGTGATCGATATTCCCATCCTTCCATATGACTCGAGCTAGGCATACCGCTTGCTGGCGACGGCTTCGGCTTCCACTCGGGATTAACGCGTCCCTGTTTGGGCAAGGAAAGCCTCTCATGCACGGATATTCTCGGGCTGCACTCTCGTCGTTCCTCAACTCTAGGCCTCTTGCTTGGGATAGAGGCCCCTTTCTTGATATCGGCCTTGCACCTCGGACACAGGCCTTGTTCTATCAGCTCTAGTTGGTGTCGTAAATCTGCGATCAAATTATCTGTGGTTGATCGGGCTACCTCGACCTCAGCCTTTTGTTCTGCTTCCTTGCGTTCCTGGTATGTCCTCTGAAGCTCGTGAATAGTCACCTTCGGCCTATCAGTTCCTGAAACGGCAATTTGCTTCCCTTCCCTTTGCTTTGGGACCTTCTCGCTATCGGTCAAGTCTATCTTGACCCTTGGCCGTGTCAGCTTAGTCAAGTCGGGCATTACCATATTGGTTCCAGTGATCTGTGGGAACGGATTCGCATCAACTCCCATAGCTTTGTCCGAAAATTTGAACACTCCTTTCTCCACGTTCTCCTGTATCACATTACGAAAAACAACGCAGTTATTAGTAGAGTGTTTCCAGGAATTATGCCACTTACAATATTCCTTATTTTTTATATCATCGGCCTTGGGGATCCGATGACCTTCACCTAGCCTGATCACTTTTTCAGCTAAAAGGGCATCAAAAATCTGATCGGCCATCGTTATGTCAAATGTGTAATTTTTTCCTGCCTCGAATGTCATTTTTTTAGCAGCAGCGTTATTATTGACCGGTTTGTTCAAGGCATTACACACAATAGGCCGCTTTGAGATTAGTTCGGCCATGTCGATTTCTGCCTCGAGGTCACAATCTGCTAGATGGACCTCGTAGTTGGGATCTTTGTAATACGTTCCCTTAGAAGAATTCTTCTTTTCCTGTTCATCAAGTAGGATACGCTCGTAACGGGCGGCCCTTGAAGCCAGCTCAAATAAATCACGGAAATCAGTCCCTTCGAACTTTTTGCGAAGCTCGAAAGACATTCCGCCCATAGCCATCTTTGCGTATTCTTCCTCGGGCAATATTGTCTTACATCTGTACTTAGCCTTCCTAAATCGGGCTATATATGTTTCAACGGTCTCTCCCACTAGTTGGAGCATCCTAGATAGATCTTCCAATGATATTTCGGGCTCAGTCCTATAAAACTGCCCATGAAACAATTCCTCCATTGCTGGCCAATTTCGTACTGAATTGGCCGGGAGATTGACATACCACAAAAATGCTATGCCCGTGAGCGAATTTGGAAACAACCTTAGTTTTAAAGGGTCGCTATTGCCTGCATGGCCGCATTGCACAATGAATCGGCCTATGTGCTCTACCGTGGTATGCTCACTTTCCCCAGAGAATAGGGTAAAGTTCAGAACTTTATACCCTGGTGGGAAATTAACTTGGTCAATTTCGGGCGGGTAAGGCCGTCGGTATGTCGGCCTCTCCATCCTTCTCATGAACGGGCCATACTCTTCATGTATGGCCGCCACCAACTCCTCCCTGTTAATAGGCTGCGCAACGGGTCGGGCATTCACCAAAGGTGGTGGTGGCTGTTGGTTGTTATTGGCCTGACGAAGCCAAAAATCATCATTATTCCTTTGCCCCCCAGCAGCGTTACCTAGGGGCATCTGTTGGCCGTTTACCTCTGGGTTTATTAGTGGAGGTGGCAACTGTTGACTATTATTGGTCTGGTGGGTCCAAAACCCGCCATTGTTTCTTTGCCCCCCAGCAGCGCGAACTAGAGGTGGTGTACGGTCGAACTGGGTTTCAACACGGCCTCCTGTCTGGACAAAGCTTGGCGTCGCCGATCCACTGGGATCGGTGATCACCACGCCACCGGCCGTGTCGTTATGTAACTCGGGCTTCTTGCCCGAGATGTTACCCTCCCTTAGGTTGGGACAGACATAGAGTGAGTCTTTTGATTTGTCGGACTCAAGCGGCGTGCCCGAGCCCGATCCCGAGCCTGAGCCTGATCCCGCGGCATTTTGGTTGTTATTGGTCTGAAGAACAGCGCAAAGTTGTTGTATCTGAGTAGCCAGGGCGTCCAGCTTCACGTGGGTAACCCTAGTCTCCATGACCAACTCAGACTGTTCCCGGCGTATATCTGTCGTTTGCCTGACCACATTGTTGAGACCTGCCATTGACCCTATCAAGGTATTATAGTCCTGCCTCAAGGGATCAACGGTGGCTCTCACGGTTTCCGAGATTGCTTCGATAGTAACGCCACCGTCGTCCGGAGAATGACCAGTGCTTTCCTCCGTAGGTGGATCAACGGCCGACTCTTCTTGGCCGTTTTTGCCGATCTGCTTATCCTTCTTTGGCGGCATGACTTGACACTATGGGTCCCACCGGGCGTGCCAAAATGTTTGCTAGTAGTTATGCGCGGGCGTGCCAGAACCACAATTGGTTCAGTGTGTGCAAACTAATTTCCTATATGCTTGAGTCAGTGATACTCAAGGCTTTTAGATCTGACTTCTAAACTAAAACAATTGTGTGCGGCGAGTAGGAAAGTACCCTCACCAGAAATCCCTTGGCAGTACTGAAGCGCACAAGCCAAATAGTGTATGAGTTTACCAAGTAAACAATCACAAACGATTAATAAAATACAGATTTTATTAAATGTTTGGAAAATACAACCAAAGAACAGATTCAGAACAGACTGATTGTTCGTGAGAATGAAAACAGTAAAAGAAAAATAACAAAAGAGGGTAGACCTATTTGCTATGCTTACAGAAAGAACATAAAAGTTGAATGTTGTTGAATGCTTTGTTGAATGCTGTTTTCGAGAGTGACGCGGAGTCCCTTGCAGCTTGGCCTGCCTCCATATTTATAGCGGCCGTGATTGAATTCTGATTAGGAAAGGACTCCTTAGCTTGCGCCTTAAGCTACTAACTGATTGGTTGATTGAAGAAACCCTTTTATATCAATGATTCCTTCCTTATCAAGAACTTGATTGCCTTAATCCCTTTAATTTAGGGATCAGACGCATCAAACCAGCTGGCAACAGACAATCCCTTTCCTAATCGGACTCTTATTCCTAAAATTCTTTGAACGTAATGTCATCCTGCCAGCTGTGAATAGCACCGCCTTCTTTCTATCAACCGGCCTCATAATTGTGACCGAAGACTTATCAGACCCTCGTAATGTCCTTATGTCCGATAACATCTCTCCAGGTGCTCACGTCCGATCGGGCTCACGTCACCAACCTTTATCACTTTCAGTAGATATGGTGTCCGATAGTTGGTACATTCATGTTCTCTATCTCCTCATCGGGCTCTCGTTCTGACAAATGCCCGATGAAGTCCCTTATGCCCGGCGTCTCAATCGGTCTCCAACATGTGTCCCTGCTCCATTGCTGCCACAATTGATGCCCGATAAACCACTACGGGTCTGAGGCTACCTATCGGGCTCCATACCATGGAATATCCAGGTTGCCTCTCTAAACTTCTGGTGATGCTTCCCCTAAGCCCGATGTCATCATCTCCTCCGGACCAACCGGTGTCTAAAATGCCCATGCCCGACTTTCTCTAGGCCCATCTCCTCATACCAATCGGGCTAGAAAACCTTTGGCGGTTTTTAGGTGCAAACAGGTTCAAACCCTCCCCCTCCCACTTGGGGGAGAGGGATTGATGCCACTAAACCACAAGGGTCTTGGCTGGCCTAAATATATTTTTTTCTGTGTAAAAATGATTGAAAGCAATAACACTGATTTGGTTAAAATTGTCAATATTAGGAATATTTCTGATCTTATTGCCAAAATTGTTCACCCTATGTGTAATACCTATAATTTTCTTTTCATTAAATAATATCCGAGTTTTTTTTTTTCGAATTTCTGTATTGCACCGACTATATTATTATTATATTATTTTAATTGCGTGACAGTTTTGACGTGTTATAGTATAATTAATTATACTGTAATAACCATACAATCTCGACCGTAATAAGACTCAGCTTAGTCACGTACCCGGACCCGGACATTAGAAATAATAACAGTTTGCACATAAATCGAGACCAACGTGTATATCGAGGAACTTATGCACGCAAATCAAGAAAGTAGCACACAATTCGAGGTGGGCCCCACATGGTAGTCCATGTCACCTCTTGTGACACTTGTCCACATGTTAGAGATGTGTCCTAGCATGCAAGCATGCATGGAGACACATGTCTCTCCACCATTTCTATATAAACACACCCACATGAAAACATTTTACTCTCTTGGTCTCCATAATCAGCACATATAGAGTTAGAGAGAGTTAGGAGATAAATTTCATAGAGAGAGAGAGAGAGAGAAGAAATATAAGAAGAAGAAGAAGAAGAAGCTTCCACCATAGAAGCTTAAGCTCAAGCTCCTTAAGCTCAAATCCTACATTCAAACCAAATTTCAAGTATTGGTGAGTTTACTAACTTACTTTAGAACATATATAGTATGTAGTGGTGTTTAGTAAAAGCTTGATGTTGTTATTTTGAGAATTCCATGCCATGCAAAACAAATCCTTAAAGCTGAGAAACTGAAACTTTCAGCAGAACATAGTTTAGTAAAATGAACGTTTGGAGTAGCTCAAAAATCTGAACTAGGCTAGGTGTTTTTATGGAGAAAGCTAACTCATTTATCTACAAATAACTCTTTTATAGCTCAGTCTAGAAATCACTCCTTCATAGGTGAAATGTGTGTACAACGCAGTGTTATAAATCTGGGAAACAGAAACTTTCAACAGAATATAGTTTAGTGAAATGAACGTTTGGAGTAGCTCAAAAATCTGAACTAGGTTTTTTTCTGGAGAAAGCTAACTCATTTATCTACAAATAACTCTTCTATAGGTCAGTCTAGAAATCACTACTTCATAGGTGAAATGTATGTACAACGCAGTGTTATAAATCTGGGAAACAGAAACTTTCAGCAGAATATAGTTTAGTAAAATGAATGTTTGGAGTAGCTCAAAAATCTGAATTAGGCAAGTTTTTTTGTGGAGAAAGCTAACTCATTTATCTACAAATAACTCATCTATAGTCTAGTCTAAAAATGAATACTTCATAGGTGAAAGTTATGTACAATGTCGTACTATAAATCTGGGACAGAGCAGTCCGAAAATATAGAAATGTCTAAGTAAAATAAATATTTTGAGCAGCTCAAAAATGTAATTGAAGCTAGATTTTTCTGTACATGAAGATGATCCAAATACCTATAATGTTCTAGTTTTGAGTTTGATCTACAAAGTAATTTATCATGCCCAAATAAATCATGTTGTTTCAGTCAACACAGTGAAAATGTATCCTGGCAGATTGTGTAGCTTTTTGTATGATGTTTTGTGTATCCATGGTGTTGATTGTTGATGCTAGTTTTCCGGTACCTGTGTTGTTATGAAAATTTTGTGCTATGGTAGTGCTATCGCGTAGATGAGTATGTTAAGGGTTTCATCTATATGTTTATTGGTATTAAATTCATGTTATAAATCCATGAACTACGGGCTATGTTTTCCATTGTTATGAATATAGTTTAATGACCATTGAAAGTTCATACCCAAGCTTTAAGGTTGTTATACAGCACGATTATTGCGTTGATAGTGATTGGGTAAGTTCTCATCGTAAGTATATTATGATATAAAATAGAATGACGGATGTATAAACGTAACTTCGAAAGTATAAATGGATGTTATTATTGAACTAAACTACGAAACGTACGAACACGTAAAATAACGATAAAACCTTCAATAACAGATTTTATGCGAATAAGGGACGTTGAGCTTCGTTTCTCGTCGTGGGACTTCCAGTCAAAGTTGATTCGTAAACTTTCGTGTCATGTTCGGATATTTCTTGCAGAGTTAGTCCTTCGGTAATTCCGTGGAGACGATTCGGGAATTGTGAAATGTTTTGTACCTTAGTCTAAGGATCGGCATGACGTGTTCGGTCAAGTGCGGATGACCTGAGGATCGTCACGACGTGTTAGATCAAGTGATTGACTATATTCCGCACCCTTGGTCTGAGGATCGGCATGACGTGTTCGGTTAAGTGCGGGTGACCTGAGAATCGTCATGACGTGTTCGATCAACTGACTGTTAATATCCCGCATTCTTGATCTGAGGATCGTCATGACGTGTTCGGTCTTACGAGTGACCTGAGGATTGTTGGTGACGTGTTCGATGAAATGATTCATTGTCAAGTGTTGTCCTTTCTTGACCCGTAAATGCGTTTGGAGTTGAGTCTTCTTTCAGTCAATATAGTTGGTCAGTTCAGTTCTGGGCTAAGCTTCGAAGGGTATGGTTGGGTTTGAACGAGACATGGTTCTGAGAATAAGATATGATGAATAACTTACCTTAATGGTGGTAACCTTAAGGGTGGTAACCTTAAGGGTACCCTCACTTAGCTTAACCGCTAACGGTGTTTTATGCCGCTGGACCATCCACGTCCAACCTTTGCAGGTCCTGACAGAGCCGTCTACTGTCAAGATGCAGATTTTACTACTGAAGACTATGCTGGTGAAGATTACTACGAGGGAGGCTACGGTTTCGCCAGTTGAAGATCTTGGAGCTTTTCTTTTGATATAGTTCTGTTGTTAATATGATTAATGATGTAATAGCTTAGTTGAACATGTAATATGTATCTTTTGGATATCCTTGGGTCTATAATATATTTATCATGTAAGACTTGAATATTTTAGATTCTTGCTTCCGCTGAACTTAGTCACTTTCTCGTATTATATCATTGTTTTAAGCATGTTTGGATAATCAGGTAACTTTCACAACCAGTCACGTGTCTACGAACCCATAAAGGAAATTTATTTTTCCCTATTTTTGGTACTTCGGGGCGTGACACTATGGGCCTTTAATGATCCTTTTTGGGCTTTTTCAATGTAGTCTAAGACTTTTCATGTTGCGTCAATTGCCCGCCAGTACGAAAAAATATATGATTTTCGAATTTATTTCTCAAATGATTTACTGTTTGTACCATTTGCAAGGTAATGATATTTAAATTTAAGAGGCCCAGCATTAGAGCATCTCCAATACAAAAAGCTATTTTTTTCCATCTCAAAGCTATAATTTGACACTGCTACAGTACCAAAAAGCTATATTTTGACAATACTGCTCCAATGATAGATTTCATCCAAATTGCCAAATTTTAGGTCAACTACCATTCTCCTACTCAACTTTCACCTACCGTTCTCAACTACCATTTACATACACACTACACTCTTCATACTCAACATTGATCATTTGGGCTTTTCTCATATTTTCACTAATCATAAAAAATAATAATAATAATAATTAAAAAAAAAACCATAATCATGGAGATGGAGATGGAGATGGAGGAAGAGGAAGAGGAACATAAACATCAGGGGTTGAACGTGCAAGTAATTTGGCATAAATCTCATTTTTTTCCCAGCTCATAATAAGCTTTTGTCTGAGGGTCGAGAGAAATCGCCGTATGAGGAATTTGCGATGAGGAAGAAGAATAAGGTGTAGAGCTTATGGTCATGATAGGAGCCTTTGGTTTTCTAGAAGAACGCAACTCTTTCCATTTAATACTATGCTCCAAGATTGCCCAACAATGATCTAAAGTGAAATATTTTTTCTCAATTTCATGGTACTGAACTTTGGCTTTAACAACCTGCAGAAAGGACAAAATAGAATTAGATATATTATACAAATTACTCTAAAAAATATAATTGAACTAGATTATCAACAACACTTACCAAGTCCACAAGATTGTTTCCACTTTTTTTGGCATATTTTCAATTTGTGTAAGGCAATCACGAAATTTATTGCAACACTTCATGATTATACCCCAAGCTCTGATAGAACTTTGTGATCGTGACGTTTGATCGTTCGTATTCTCAATATAATATTGGAATACTCGATTCCAAAAATTATTTTGTGACTGTAAGTTACCAAAAATTGGATCTTGGGTGACACTCAACCAACCATGGCAAATTGCTACATCTTGATCTACAGTAAATGCCTTTCTCCTCTTTGTGGAGTGTTGATTGGTTTCCATTTTTCCTTCTAAAAAATTGTAAGGAAGAAAAAATAAAATAAAATTGGACAAGAAATTAAAGCATAATATAAAAAGTATGTTCAAATTTTATATTTATAGACGTTTGAGAGGGTATGAAAGTAAAATTACAAAACATAGTAATTGGTATTGCAAATTTAGTTGTTGGGTTGCAAAAAGAAAAAAACAATTTGGCCGCAAAGAATTGGTTGGGCTCACTCATTGGCAATATAGCCGTTGGTTAGAAAGCTCTCATATTTGACAACTAAAATAACTTTGTCATTTTTTAGTAGTTCATATGATCAAGCGTTGAAGTGAGTTAAATGTGATGAGCTACTAATTTTTGACTTTGTCAATAAATCCAATAGAGGCGTTGGAGCTGCTGTTACTGCTCAAGTATTGTCATACTTATCATTATCCCTAGGGTCCATTTTGGGTCCTTTGGAATTGATATGAGAAAGCGAACACACTAAATAAAAAGCTATAATAATTAAGTGTGATGAGCAAGCTGAGGTAACATGTCTCCCTAGCTAGTGAATGAATGAAAATGATTGAATGAATGGTGTCGTTATACCATTCGAAACTATTGAGGACCACCTCCCAGTAAAGTGGCCCTATTTTCCACCATAGATGCCAACAATTGACTCCCTCCTCTTGTGGCCTTGGTCTCACTTAGACGTTATGTTTGGGAGAGAAAAGAAAAAAGAGAAAGTTATAAGTAAGAAGAGAAAAGAAAAGAAAAGAAATGATAGTGGTTTTTTTTTTCTTGTTTGGGAGTTCATGAGAGAAGAAAAAACTACTTTTTTTTTGTCTTATTTGCGAGTTGAGAAAAAGAAAAGAAAAATATACAAAGTTACAATATTTCTACCCATCAAGAGCTTGAAGTAATGAAGCCTCTAATTAATAACTTGTTTTCTTTCTTTTAAAATCAAATCAATGAGAGGGGAGAGATGGATCTCTGATGAGAAGAAAGATGAATAGTTTTTTTTTCACATAAGTTAACCTACAGGCTACATTGTGTACTTGTAGTGACCCTAGGATATAGATGTAATAAAAAAAAATTACAAAGCTTAACTAATGGGTATTATGAGTATAAAAAAATATTCATTAATATCAACTTGCTTTTTTCTCATTTTCTTTTCAATTTAGAGAGAAAGAAATTAAAAGAAAGTGGGGGTTAGTTTTCTCTCATTTTCTCTTCTTTTCTCTTCTTATTAAAACTCCCAAACGAGAGAAAGTGAGATACTTTCTCTTCTTTTCTCTCATTTTTAAAACTCTCAAGCATTGTGAGAGAGAGACATTTACATGTGTATAATGAGAGAGAGAGAGAGAGGTGATCTTTAAAATTGTACAAATAAACTTTTAGAGCATCTCCAACCGTGGAACTAAATAGGGAGCTATCATCTAAATATTTCATAGGAGGGTGCGTCGAAGAAGCTGCCTTGAAGTGGACCAATGAGAAGAGACTAACAGTGGACTCTGTAGTCTCTATCTCTCTTTTCATTAGTCCACCTCAAAATATGGATACTTTTTGAGTATGTAAGAGTGTGCCTCAAACATTACTCTAAGCCAAAATGGGTCATTAGCAGTTTGGGAATTCATAATTGTAGTCACTAAAGGGAGAAAACTAGGGAGGCAAAATTTGAAGGTAACATCAATCCTTGAACTATCATTCAATTAATCTTTGAATTGTATCTACAGTGCAAATGCATCAAAATACATAGTAATAATTAAGATGATTATTATTTTTAATTATTATGGTTGGAGTGAATGAGAGCTAGTTGGTAGTTAAAGCACTGCTTTAGTAACCAAGTATTCAAGGGCGAAGTCATATTTTTATACGTGCTGCCCTGAGGTGAATTTTTTGGGTTTGATTTTCTAAATATTACCTTTTTTTTTCCACCGCAAGGGTTGATCGCTTCTCGTAATTTGTAAAGCTTGAGTGATGGTAGAATAATTTGGATTGGACCAAATTGAGAAGTCGTGAAGAAATGTGATGGGACAAATATTTTAGGTGGGTTAATTTACAATTGGGTCAAGATACTATTCATTTGTTTTAAAAATTGATTGAGAGGGTGAACTAAGAAAATGAGTTGGGTCAAATATTTGGATGGGCTAGATTACCATTGAGCTAATATGATATGTTTAGTTTGAGTTGAATAGTAATTTAGATTGGGTTAAAATGAGAAGTAGAAAGGATAAGACATTGTGTTAAATATTAAGCTGGACTAATTGAACTAAAATATTACATGCAAGAGTAAAAAAAAATTCTCCAAATTTGGAGTGGGCTACAATAATATCATTTTGGCTACTCAAAACAGCCATTAACAATTGGAGATGATCCTAAGCATATTCAACCATGAAGCTAAAAGGGGAATTGTTTCTAAATTCTATCATTTTTGGCTCCTCTTGGCCAAAAACTTTGTACTCCAATGGTGGAGCAAAATTAGTATCCAAAATGACTCCACTTAGTTTGGAAATCAGTATTTGTAACTAGTGGATTGATCAACATATACAAAATGGAACACACTTTAGTGTTGTTCACACAGTGTTGTTGGTGATGTTCCACACACGAAAAGTAAAAAAAAAACTGTAATTTCAAACTATTTTTACTGTTGGTGCTGTTTATGTTTGAGAAACAGCACCAACAATATACTATGTGTACAACACCGAACTCTGTTCCATATAAAATAATCACGAAATCTATTTGATTGGTAAAGCACTTTTTTTTGCTTGAAATTGATAGGTAAAACACCGTTTAAATAGTGACAAAACCAAATTAGCTATGTAGATGCTCTTAGGACACAATAAAAGAGAGCAGGACATGGACAGCCTTGACCTTATAAGAGGCATGTAGCATGTACATGTGTGTGTACTAAAGTATTTGATTTGGGGATTTCTTGCAGATGATGGAATGACATATTTTGATTGGTTTTCTCTAAATTTTGCACTATTGTTAATCCATTTGGTTCTTGAGATGTTCTTGTCACTTGTTTAATTGCCAGAATCTTTGGGAAGTTTTTTCCCATAATTTTTTTTTTTTTTTTTTAATTTCTTGGTTAATTTCGTGATCCCATTTGTTTTCTTTTACAATATTAGAACCCCATTTGTCTTAACATACGGCCCGTTTGGTTCACGGATTATTTTATGTGGATTCTGATTATTATGAATCATAATACCAGTAATCACTTTACCAGGAATCTGAATCCCTGCACATTGTTTGGTTCACCAAAGCTGGATTTAGAATCCAGTGTTTGGTTGGGTCAAGGAAAATGAAATCAAAATATTGTTAAATACCTAAGCTACCCTTGAAGGCTAAGAGAATGTATGAGTTAAAATCAAATTGTCAACTCTCTAAAAATGGAGGGTGATTAAAAAAAACAATGGTATAAATCTAAAAATCAATGACACATAAAAAAATGAGATAAATAGAATAATTAAGACATGAACATGAGTCTAAACTACAGTCAGGCTCTAAAGAGGGCGCCCTCTCTTTATTAAAGAGTAAAGAGAGGGCTTCTGTTTTGGTCGTCGGATCGTGCTTTCATTAATGGTAGTTTTGTCATTTCACAGTTTTTAAACATCATCCAACGGCCAAAACAGAGACCCTCTCTTTAATAAAGAGAGGTGACCCTCTTTAGAGAATCTTTGGTCTAAACTATTACATGTAGTTAAAATATATTTGAACAATAACAAAAGATATATTATATTTTTAAACATAAAACATATATAGGTCTAACGTACAAATCACGATATGCCAAATATGTAGTTATTGTAATATCAGATAGACTTTTCAATCATTAACATTTAGCAACCAAAATTTGAATTCAGTCATTAAACTGTTTGTTGTAATTTGTTGTTCGAGCGTGCC
Organism: Hydrangea macrophylla; assembly: GCA_033977485.1. Lineage (NCBI taxonomy): Eukaryota > Viridiplantae > Streptophyta > Magnoliopsida > Cornales > Hydrangeaceae > Hydrangea > Hydrangea macrophylla. Next base: position 83,776,661 of record CM066987.1, read on the forward strand.
AGAGCCTTGTGAGGTAGACCCAAACTTAAAACACAAAATTTCCTTAGTCACTTGTGTGAGTGATACACAAGGTTTGAAAATCTGACTTCTATCAAAACGATTGTGATGGCCAAGTAGGAAAGTACCATTGGCCTAAGGTCCCTAGACAGTACTGAAGTGCACAAGTCTAGCAAGTGATGAAAGCGAGCAAGAGAAATTAATAAAAAGAGCATTTTTATTTAATTGATGGAAAGGAAAAATTACAACCAGTAATTGAAAGCTAAGAAAGCCTAAGAAAAATAAAAAGAATGCTAAGAGTGCTAAGAATGCTTTTTTGGATGCATTTGTCGAAGTGACGCAGGGTGCTTTGACTGCTTGGCCTGCCTGTTAATTTATAGCGGCCTTGGAGTTCTCCTTGATAAGGTAGGAAATTGGATGAATATTATCTGGTAAAAAATACTAGATTTATGTCCATAATCTGATAAAGCTACTATATCTTGAAACCTTCCATATCTGCGAATATATATATATATATATATATATACGGGTGTATATATATTAGCAGCTTGAATCTGGTCCGAATATGAGCTTGATTCGGCTTTCTTCCCCTCCAAGTAAAAGATAACTTCCATAAAGTGATAATATTATCACATTGAGAGTTTGTAGTATGATACACTTCCCATATTGATTAGAATACTGACTGCACAGAATAAGTTGCCAATTTGGAACAACTATGTAGTGGACGATCACACTGATTAAGGCAAATTTGGCTTGAAGTCTGATGTCACTGGTGGGCCCTCTTTGGCACTTTCCAAAAGATATAGTTGAATGTCATGTTGATGGCCCAATTTGGTCCAAGCCCGATAGAATGAAGCCAGCCCAATAGAATGAAGCCAGCTAGCATGTTGGCTGAATTGATAATGAAGTAGCATGCCAATCAGCCCAAGCACTCTGACTTGGCCCTACCACGTTTGGCAATAATTTACACAATCGGTCTATAAGTCCGAATTTATGTATTAGTCAGCCCGATCAAAGAATGATCAGTCCGAGTGAGAAATAGTACTAGCGCAACGGTAGTAAGCCCGATCAATTCGTGGTTAGTCCGATCTCATGGTGGTCAATCCGATTAAGCAAAGGTGCTAGCCCGACTGTAATAAGCCCGATCAACTTTTGAAGTAACCACTTAGCCATTAATTTTGCCATCAGTCTCATGAGTCCGATTAAAATATTCCAATCGGCCTCTACCAACTTTTATTTAAAAAATGTATTTTTTAGGTGCAAACAATTGCCCCCCTGGCTGTTTAAAATGAAAACAAGTGAAATTTTGAATAGCCATGTTTTATCTAGAGACCGATTACCTTTAGACTGCGATCGGGCTCATCATGTAGACCGATGATCTTTGGACTAACATCGGGCTTGGCCAAGAGACCGTTTGACACCTCACGTTGTAGCTTGACTGAGACATTTAATTACTTTACCTCATATAATCGGGCTCCACCACTTGACTACTATACAAGCACTTCTGACACTACACCATCGGCCTCTATGTCCGATTCAGCATCCTAAGCATTCTTCCAACATCACTTTATTTATTATTATTATTCTTGCTATCGGCCTTGTGAGTCCGAACAGCACTGTTTTGACCGAATTTGTTTCACATTCGGTCTTAGTAATTTTTCAAAACTTTGATAGTACCATTGTTGTAAAAACAACCACCAAATAACATTTAGCTTTTGGTGATATCCACACAGCCATCGTGGATGTAGATCAATCCAAGCCAAATATTTAATTGGCTTAAAATAAAAATAATAATCGGTCACTACAAGGAGACCGAAAAAATTAAACAACTCCTTGAGGGTGAGTTTCCTCAAAGGAATATGTTCAAAAACTTCATGGACCGATTTAATTTCAATCGGTCTCTGCGAAGCTTGCCCCACGAGCGGTTCATCACCGATTTCTTCGTCAATAATGGGGTCTTCGTCATCATCCTCCTCATCACTAGGAGGCTCTATGGCCGATACAGGATCACTCAGCCTATCATACTTTTCCTCTTTGGCCTCAATAGAATTTTGAGGCTCGTCTTGAATTTGCCCCCCGGGTGCTTCATCATCTTCTTCAACGTCGGTGAGGAGCTCTATGGCCGAAATAAGATTATTCGGCTCTTTATTTATTTTTTCGTTGTCTTGCCCCCCTAGCGGCTTGGACATCGTGGAATCAAGATGACCGGAGACATCGGTCTCTTGATTTGGAGTAGTAACATCGGCCTTCTCGGGCCGTTGTGATTTTAGGAGTTTAAGTTGAAGAACGATATCATTAAGGACACCACTGCAGCTTTCTCGAGTAGCAACCGATTTGTCTTGTTCTTCAACTTGCAAATCTGATAAGCCGATTGGTTTTTGGTTCTAACCACCATCTAGTAACTCATCCCGAGACATGAAAGAGTTTCCATTGGGGGGTGGACAGTCAGCTCCACTCGCTTGAAGGTGGCCGATACCTTGGGTAAAGTACTTAACATCGGCCTCAAAACACCAGATCTTTTCGTAAAGATCATGGATGGAAAAATCATCGGGCGTGCCAGAACCAGCAGTGGTTCGGTGTGTGTGTGTGTGTGTGTGTGTGTGTGTGTGTGTGTGTACGTGCAAACTAATTTCCTATCCGCTTGTGTGAGTGATACACAAGGCTTTGATGAATCTGACTTCTATCGGGTGATTGTGAAAAGTGAGTAGGAAAGTACCCTCACTTAAGGTCCTATGACAGTATTGAAGCATACAAGCCATACAAGTGATGAACAAAAGAAATTAAATAAAATGGACTTTTATTTAATTAAAAAGAAAAGAAACTACAAGAAGTAATTAATGCTTAAGAAAGCCTAAGAAAATAAAAAAGGATGTTTTTTTATTTGCCTAAAAAACTAAGAATGCATGTTGAATGCTTTTTGGATGCTTTAGTCGAAGTGACGCGGGGTGCTTTGACTGCTTGGCCTGCCTGTTAATTTATAGCGGCCTTGGAGTTCTCCTTGATAAGGTAGGAAATTGGATGAATATTATCTGGTAAAAAATACCAGATTTATCTCCATATTCTGATAAAGCTATTATATCTTGAAACATTCCATATCTGCGAAAATATCTATATATCTATACGGGTGTATATATATTAGCAGCTTGAATCTGGTCCGAATATGAGCTTGATTCGTTTTGCTTCCCCTCCAAGTAAAAGATAACTTCCATAAAGTGATAATATTATCACATTGAGAGTTTGTAGTGTGATACACTTCCCATATTGATTAGAATACTGACTGCACAGAATAAGTTGCCAATTTGGAACAACTATGTAGTGGACGATCACACTGATTAAGGCCAATTTGGCTTGAAGTCTGATGTCATTGGTGGGCCCTCTTTGGCACTTTCCAAAAGATAGTTGAATGTCATGTTGATGGCCCAATTTGGTCCAAGCCCGATAGAATGAAGCCAACCCGATAGAATGAAGCCAGCTAGCATGTTGGCTAAATTGATAATGAAGTAGCATGCCAATCAGCCCGAGCACTCTGACTTGGCCCTACCACGTTTGGAAATAATTTACACAATCGGTCTATAAGTCCGAATTTATGTATTAGTCAGCCCGATCAAAGAGTGATCAGTCCGAGTGAGAAATAGTACTAGCGCAACGGTAGTAAGCCCGATCAACTTGTGGTTAGTCCGATCTCATGGTGGTCAATCCGATTAAGCAAAGATGCTAGCCCGACTGTAATAAGCTCGATCAACTTTTGAAGTAACCACTTAGCCATTAATTTTGTCATCGGTCTCATGAGTCCGATTAAAACATTCCAATCGACCTCTACCAACTTTTATTTAAAAAATATATTTTTTAGGTGCAAACATAAACTAACATCAAATATAATGTTTCAAGCATAAGAAATCATCATAAACAATCTCATCTACCAATCTCTTCATTTTAGAAAATAATAGTTATTATAATCATAAATTTCTTCTAATCACATTATTTGTTTGTTTTATAGTCTAATAAAGGCTAGTTTAGGCATTATGAAAATAGTAAATCAAAATCTCAGTAATTCTTAAGAATACCACCTCCAAGCTAGGATTTAGAATCCACCCTATTTTCCACATTTGGGTGGATTCTAAATCTAGTGGGACCCACAATTCATTAAATATTTCATGAACCAAACAAAGATATATTTTAAGATTACTAGTAATCTTCAGGTGTAATCAAAATCCACCCTAAGAATCCATGAACCAAACGGGCCAATCTTTTCTCTGCAAATTGCTTGGACTTTATGGCACAATTTTATGATTCCATTTCCTTAATTTTCTTTCTTTTTTTTTTTGCTAGGCGATCCCATTTCCTTTTATAATTCCTCTGCAGTTTCTTGGAACTTCACCTCTCTCTCTCTCTCTCTCTCTCTCTCTCTCTTTATCTCTCTCTCTCTCTCTCTCTCTCTCTCTCTCTGTGCTTAGCGTCTCCCAAATTGCAGCTCCAAAGAATGTTCGTGCAGAAGTTGGTGAGGAGAGAGAAAGGTGTATACATTTTGGGCGGTTTTTTTTTAATTAAAATGAAAAATGGTTTCAAAATGATCCGACCCACCATTCGTTTGTTTGTTAAAGTAAGTAGACCGAGCACTATTTCGGTGCAAAAATTCGGTAACGATAGATGCCTCCAACATTATTGTAACATGAGTAATATTTGGGACACAACCTTCATACAACTTTCATACAACCTCTCTAAAAGATGTGTCTATCTCTCTCCTGTGATGTCACTGGACCCCACAGTGACACAGGAAAGAGATAGACACATCTTTTGGGGAGGTTGTATGAAAGTTGTATGAAGGTTGTGCCCCAAGTATTACCCTTGTAACATCTATGCTTATTGCTTTACACTATTCCATTACAAAAGGTGTTACTCAATGTCTTGCTTTATAAAAGGCAGAATTTAAGTAAGCAATGATCAGTAAGAATCCACCTCCAAAATTACTAGACCCAGTGAGCTTCTTTCTTTTACTCTATTATGTTGTTGTTGTTTTTTTGTTTTTTTCAATTCTTGAATTAGCTTAATGCCTTGCAAGCAATAAATTTTATCTCCAAAGATTGGAATCCTTGGTGGACTCTACTGTGGTGAAAACAAAGTATAGTTTTATTACATTACAAGAAAACAATTGAGCTAATTAGTACCTGTAACAAATGGAGTTATCTTGAATAATATGTACATCCACATTAGAAATTAAAAGGCAAATAATAGTAATAGAAATCTTCCTAATTTTGGTAGTACATATTAGAGTTCTGTTTGATTCATGCTGTCAGTGAAAAATAATAACAAAAAAATTCTAGAGCAAAACTCATATTCATGCATGGTTAAATGTGCAAAGGAAAAAAGTGCCCATCTATTAAACCCTATAGGTTTTCTCTCTCTTCGCTTTAATTTCTGTGTGCTCCTTGCAGTTGCCGCTTAGGGCCTCTCCCATCTACCATAGGAGAACCTTAACCATTTTTTTTTTTTTTTTTGCAATTTTTGTTACTTTCAATAATATGTCTCCTCTTGTAAGGGGGTTTGTGTAACACCCGCTCCTGCGGGCAGAGTTTAATTGCATTTAGCATGCATATTAATATTTTATTAATGATGTGATTACTTGTGTTAAGTGAGTATTAACTCACCAAGGTGATTAGGAGTGTCCAATTTGGAACCCAGAATTAGGCCAAGTGGCAGTCCCAGTTTGGGACAATGATGTTAGGTCCCCGTGTAATGGGACAGATATGGAAAATAATCCTTATGTACTTAATTGTTTATTAAGGCATATGTGAATATTTTTAATATATTGTTTTATAGTATATTAATTGTTAGAGGCTACTTCTGTGACCATTAGGGATACCTTTGTGAGGGCGAATTGGACATATTGCATAATTAGTTGGTTAATTAGCAACTTCATAATATTATGTGGGACCACTTATGGGACCCATGCGTGACTTAGATAAATACTCATTTAAGTTTGGGATAATTTTAGTAAGTTTTATAAACTAGCAGGGATGTAAATATAAAACTGAAGTAATCTGGGGAGGCAAGCATAAAATTGGCAACATGTGGCTTGCATGCAACGCGACACATGGCATTGTGACTCATCACCATCAACCTCTTCATTGTTAACAAAACAAATGAGTTAAAGATATTTCGTGCGAAATCTCGACGGTCTCGATGGCGACGATTCAGACGCCAATTGGCACGCTTAACGACGTGCAATTTCAAAACAGGCTACATATTTGGACTCCTGTAGGTGAGTTTAACGCATAGGTACTAATCTTATTGTGTTTTGAGACAGTTTTTCTGTGCCCTAATTTGGGAGTTTAGCTCACAATCCATAATTTTTGTATAGGATTTGTACCTGGGAATTACTAGGCTTATAACTCAGCTAATATGAGTGAAATCTTTGAGGTGAGTGATGGTAATTGTGAAATATGGATAATTATATGTTTGAGATTATTCTCTGACATGAAATGAATGTCTATATGTATTAATTAGCATGTTTAATTGTTAGTGGGCAAACCCATGTGGTTAATAAGACATATATAATTTTTGAATTGTACGGTGTAATGACTATGTGAGCATGTTGAGTTGTTAATGTGGGTCAAATGGGAACTTGTACTTGCCATCGGAAATGTTACTAGGTGCCTTAATAGCCATGAGATCGCATGTCTAACGAAAAAATGTGTGGGTCTCGGTTAGTCGCGCGGACTAATGGAGTAGTCGCGGGCTAACGTGAAAGGGTGGCCGGTACTTGCGTTCCCGGAGACCATAGTGATGTGTAAAAAAAATGAGATTGAGCATGTTTATTGTTCATGTTTATAATTATTAGCATTCACCAGCATATAGCTGATATATTGTAGTGGTTATTAAATAACCATTGTAGGTGATAAAGGCAAGACGGTCAAAGAATGAAGAAATGGAATTGGGCGAGGAACGTGGGATTTTGGAAATGGTTGTGAATACATGGTTTACTTTATGTTTCAATCTAGGGACTTGTAATATGTTAATTCAATTAGCTTTGGGGTATGCTTGTAGATGTTAACTTTGAATCCATGTTTTGACAAGTTAAGTGGTGGTTTGATTTATAAACTTTGTAAGCTTTTAGTACTATAAGTGGAACTTGTTTTGTATTTGTACCGGTTCTTAATCCGATTTAAACCTTGTAATAACTTTGGTTGAGTAACTTGTAGGCGTTATGTTTTGGTTGGGCTTTGGTTCCATGAGTTGCTGGAATTGGATTTGATCATGTTTGGTTTAGTTTTGGTGTTAAAACAGGGCTGCTGCAGGTTGCATTCTGCTGCTGCAGGTTGCATTCTGCTGCTGTTGCAAACCAGTCGACTGGGTGCTTGTTCAGTCGACTGGGTCGGGAGGCAGAATGCTAAAAACCTCTGGGTCAGGGTGTTCAGTCGACTAGACCCGATGTTCAGTTGACCGGGCATCCAATTTCTCAGTCGATTGGACCATTCAGTCGACTGGACCAGTTGGATCTCAGGACTAAGCTCTCGGCAATTTTGCATTTCCAGTCGACCGGGTCCCCGATCAGTCAACTAGATACCCTATTTCAAATTCATTTGTTTTCAAGGATGTGTTAAGAGTTGTTGAATGTCATTAACTCTGATTTTAAACTTAATAATGGATCTTTAGGAGTGTAATAGGAGCCTTGGTGGCATGCTACGTGTCCTAGAATCGTATGTGCGGTTCCGGGACGTGACAGTTTGTCCCTATTTGTTGGGGGTTATGTCTCTCCTTATTGGGGGTTTTGTCCATTCTTGTTGAGGGTTTGTTTTGTTTTTTGTTTGATTTTGTTGATTGATGTAGTTAGATCTCTTTGTTTCCGTATTCTATGGTTGGATCTGGGCGTATTTCACACAGATCTGCGTCAAATTTGTTGTTTGTTTGGCCCTCTTCACAGTCACGGTGGTTTTGAAGCTCGAATCTTTGTTGTAGTTGTTGGCGGCTTTCTCCTTCAGACGGCTCAGTGTTTGAGCTACGTCACAGTCTGGATATCATAATTTTGGAGATTGCAGTACAAACCAAAAGATTGTTGTGATTTATCATGTATTTTTTTCTTCTTCTGTTTGTATTTATTCCTTGTGAATTTGTCTTTGTGAAATGGAATTTTCATGCTTTGCCGTAAAAAAAAAAAATATTCATGGTTAATAACGAAAACGATGAGAAAAATTAAAATGAAAATAAAATATAGTAAAAAAATAAATTTAAAATTTTGAATTTTGTGAGTCATTTTCCATCATTTTTTCCTCAATTTCCAATTACATTGGAAACAAATTAAACTCTTAATATAAGTAGTAGAGGAAAACACGAGAAAATATAGAAAAACTTGTTTTTTTTTTCTTCATTTTCTTTCTCTTTTCTTTTCCTTTGATTAATCCGACCAAACAGAGGCTTAGTAATTTCTTGGTAAATTTAGACTCTTGTTGGACAAGAATATTAAGCCATCTTTTAAACAGAGAATGGTAAGTGGTTCAATACTCTCTTTTGAAATTGCTAATGGATTGCTCTCTCTCTCTCTATGTGTGTGTGGACCTACACACGAGTCGTTTTCACGAAAATTACTTTTTTATTACTTATTTATTAAAGCAAAATGTGTTTGAATTTAAAGACTGATCAAGAGTAAGTTCTTTATAGAGTCGTTCTTGCTAAAACCCATATTAAAGATAAACTCGGTTTTACTAACACCGATTTTATATGATTTTTCCTTTATTAAAGTATTTTCTGAAGAAAAAAAAAAGAATTTGGAAGAAAGAAATTAATAAATAGCGTATACATGGTAATTAATAAATAACGGATACATAAAACAACACACACTAAAGAATAACCCAAGTACGTACTGTCAACCACTATTCCAACAATTAAAGAATTTTGCTTTTTAAGTATGATGGACTCATGACCCCATAACTTTACTGAAGTAGTATCAGCTTAAAATGAATAGTTAGTCATCAAAACACTATTACAGTAATGTAGATTGTCAAGCATTAGCAAAATATCTTATAGATATATTTAATTAATGTTTTTTTTTTTTTTGGTGATAGGACACATATATGTATGTTGACTAATACTTACATTTTTATAAATCTATAATGGACATCAACAAGTGCTTGGTTGGGCGCCCATTATTGAATGATTCTCATTTTAAAATAAAAATAAAAATAAATATTTCCTTTTTATTGATTTTTATAGGCCCAAGCCAAATTTTATGTAAAGAGCAAATTCTTTCCTGATGGTCCAAAAACGAGTGCTACACTGGTGATTTTATAGTTTTTGATATATTATTACATTTAAAATGCTCAAATCTATATATCTAGTTGAATGAACAGCCAATAGCTGCATGAAAACATGGATTAATAACAAAAAAATTTATAATGAAAAGGGAAAAAAATAGTAGACTAATCTCTATATAGTCAGTGTATGAGAAAAGGTCACAAAAAAGTAGTGCCTATATGTTTGCACCCAAAAATGGTCAAAGATTTTTGAGCCCGAGTAGCATGAAGATTGGATAGAAGGGAGGACGGCCTAAGGAATCTATGATTTATCGGACTCAAGTGGAGATTGTAAGCCCGATAGTAGGCACAAGGCTGTTGGGTGTTGTGGTATGAGCCCGATTAGAATGATGGATATGTATGAGGATTATCGGGCACGAGAATAACATAACCTAATGCAACGTAAGCCCGATGGTAGATCAAAGCAGCACGGAGGCAAATCGGACACCGTGTAATGAAGGATGGTTGTATGAGTCCGATCGGCTATAGGCATTCGTAAAAAGGTGATCGGTCATGAAAGAGAGTATTGAAATTGGTTGAACCCGATTCAGCTGAAAGAAAGTACTCCCTCCGTCCCATTTTGAGAGTCCATCTTTGGGAACTCAACTTATTAAGGGGACAAAAAGAATCTACACCTACTTTCCACAATTGCCCCTAATCATTACAACAATTTTTTTAGTTTTGTCTTGGTGTAGATTTCAAGGAGGGATAATTTTGGAAAGTAAGTAAAAATTGTACATCAATTTCAGGAAAGTGGACACTATTTTGGGACATCCCAAAATGGAATAATGGACTCTCAAAATGGGACGGAGGGAGTAGTTGACAAGGCCGATGGACTGAAAGGGGAAGGCGGTGCTATTCACAGCTGTCAAGATGACGTCATCCCAAATTTTTAGGAAGCAAGAGTACGATTTGGAAGGTATTTAATCATGACCAGTTAGATTGGAAAACTGATCCCTAGAATATAGGGATTGGTTCTGTAATACCCTGTATTTTCGGATGCATGGTTATATAAATAAGACCCTGTATGCTTGTGTGAAACCTTGGGGAAGAATCTTTCTCGAGCGATCGAACTCACTTCGATCGATCGAACATTGTGCTTTTTCAATCGATCGAACATACTTCGAGCGATCGAATCTCTGCCGACCTGATTCTGTGATGTGTACCCTTTCCCGAGCGATTTAACTTCTTTCAATCGATCGAACCTTAACCGACCTGGTCTCAATCGATCGAACTCACTTCGATCGATCGAACGTTGTATTTTCAGTTTACGTGGTTGCCACCTGCCCTTCTTGTTTCCTTATATATATATATGTATGTTTTGTGTGTGTGTGGTGTTTGGGCAGTTCAAGAGAGTTAGAGAGAGAGAGCTTGTGTGTGTGTGTGATCTATATATATATATGTATATATAACCGTGAGTGTGTGTGTGTGATATATATTGTGTGTGATATATATATATATCTTGGTCAGAAGAAGAGAAGAAGAAGAAGAAGGAAGAGGAGAGGAGACCAGAAAGAAAAGACAGAGAGAGAGAGAGAACTCACCATAACCGCCGCCGCGGAGCTCGGGACACCGTCAACGGAACGCCGGAGAGAGGTGAGTTTATTAACTCACTCAAAGAGGTTTGTTTTGTGATGTATATATGTGTTTAATAACGTGTATGGATAGAAAGAGAACCCCAACGTTTTTATAATAAAACCAGCAGTTTTGAGGAAGAAGACAGAGTTCAATCGATTGACATAAGTCCAATCGATTGAATAATTTTCCAATCGATTGACATATTATCCAATCGATTGACATTATTCCAATCGATTGACATAAGTTCAATCGATTGACATAAGTTCAATCGATTGACATTATTCCAATCGATTGAGTAAGAGCAGAATGTTGTTTATCTATTATTATATGTTATGAGCTGATTGTAATGTACCCAAGCTGTTAATGGCTGTACCATATGTGATATTGGATATGTGCTTAGTCAACATGATACTACGTAAGCCTTATATGATGTTTATGTTAATGTTACAAGATGAACTGTTTATTATTTACTGTCGATATGAGATGCTCTAATGGTTAAGTAACTGCCATATGTTATTGTCAAACTGAATAGTAGAACGGAACACGACAGCATGTTAATAATCAGAAATGAGTAGATATGTTGAATACAGAGCATGTGGTATTTCCTGTACTTAGTATATGAGCATTTCACAACATGTGTCAGCATGCATGGGATAGTGATGTCAAGAGGTAAGAGAATCTGATGAGAAATGGGATATTGATATGAAGAGATGGGAAGATATGATGAGAAAGGGGAACTGTGATTTATATGGAATAATGAGATATGTGTACTTTGGGATCCGTGGGATCAACGGCTGACGAGTCGGGTGGACGTGGGATGGTTAGAGTTCCTAGTGCGCCTCTCGCTGTTGAAGACGTCCAGTGATGCGTATGCACTGTTGAAGACGTCCAGTGTACCGTTGAAGACGTCCGGCTAGTGCTCTAATGTATTCTCAGCTGTGTAGACGACCAGTGAGGGTATACGCATCGTTGAAGACGTCCGATGTGCCGTTCTATCGTTTACAGATAGGTGGTACCGTGTAGACGACCGGTAACCCTATCAAGGGATTGTGGGACCTGTTGCCTAGTCGGGTGATTCCGATTGGCATTATTGTATCGACGTATGGATACGGATATGAGATTTTGGTATCGACGAATGAACACAGATTTGTAATAATGGGATTGACGTATGGATACAGAGATGGATAGAGATATGAATATGAGTACGTATATGATGAGATAAAGGTTCAGTCGTGGATTCAGCGTCCCGACGTAAAGGTAGATGCATGAGTGGTTGCACGGTTACACGCATGGATTTGGTGAATAAGTGATGAGATATGTTATACCATGATGTTTATCCTTGTCATTACTTAATATGATTTCTGTTATTATTGATTCATGCATAGTTTGATGAGACCTTTGCTATGTCCGTGAGTGACGCCATTGTTAAGAGATTAACCGCATTTTAAGATGCTGAACAATAGCGGTGAGGAGTGTTGTTTAGTGTACTCACTCAGCTTTGTATTCAAAGCTGATGGCGTTAATGCCCTGGACATTCCAATGTCTAGGGATTTGTAGGTCTTGAGGACTGAAGACTGATAGTTCTGCCAGACTTGGAGCTGAAGGCTGGAAGACGAAGATGTGCTGCTTTATATTAGTTGGTTCTTAACTGTTGTACTTCTGTTAATGTTTGTTATAGGCCTGAGACTATAAGCCAGCTGTTGTAATAGTTTTAGTAGACTTTTATAATTGGTACTTGGGCATCTGTTGTTTTCATACCTTTTATAGTTTCCGCTGTAGCCTCTGATTATGTTAATAAGATATGTTCTATGAATAGCATCCTCCCTATCGTGGTGTTTGTTGGTTGATTAGATGACAATGCGGTTATTCACCCGTCATTCCCTATGGACCCATAAAGGAAATTTATTTTTCTCTATTTATGCTGCTCCGGGGCGTGACAGGATTTTTGGTATCAGAGTTGTGAGATGATTAGATTATGCTACCTAGAACATTTTCTCGAAATTCGACATACGAATTTTCATATAGCTAACCCGAGGATTGATAGTTGTTACCCTAGCACTTATAGATCGTTGATAACTTTGCATCGCGTGTTTAGAACTTAAACCTTTGGCCGCTGATGTGATCGTTTATGTAAAACGAGAACTTGAGCATTTTAGAGTATGTCTTCTGAGATGATTTGTGTTTTTATTTGAGGGGCTACTGCTTCAGATTTCGAGGACGAAATCTTTTGTTGAGTGGTGGATAATGTAATACCCTGTATTTTCGGATGCATGGTTATATAAATAAGACCCTGTATGCTTGTGTGAAACCTTGGGGAAGAATCTTTCTCGAGCGATCGAACTCACTTCGATCGATCGAACATTGTGCTTTTTCAATCGATCGAACATACTTCGAGCGATCGAATCTCTGCCGACCTGATTCTGTGATGTGTACCCTTTCCCGAGCGATTTAACTTCTTTCAATCGATCGAACCTTAACCGACCTGGTCTCAATCGATCGAACTCACTTCGATCGATCGAACGTTGTATTTTCAGTTTACGTGGTTGCCACCTGCCCTTCTTGTTTCCTTATATATATATATGTATGTTTTGTGTGTGTGTGGTGTTTGGGCAGTTCAAGAGAGTTAGAGAGAGAGAGCTTGTGTGTGTGTGTGATCTATATATATATATGTATATATAACCGTGAGTGTGTGTGTGTGATATATATTGTGTGTGATATATATATATATCTTGGTCAGAAGAAGAGAAGAAGAAGAAGAAGGAAGAGGAGAGGAGACCAGAAAGAAAAGACAGAGAGAGAGAGAGAACTCACCATAACCGCCGCCGCGGAGCTCGGGACACCGTCAACGGAACGCCGGAGAGAGGTGAGTTTATTAACTCACTCAAAGAGGTTTGTTTTGTGATGTATATATGTGTTTAATAACGTGTATGGATAGAAAGAGAACCCCAACGTTTTTATAATAAAACCAGCAGTTTTGAGGAAGAAGACAGAGTTCAATCGATTGACATAAGTCCAATCGATTGAATAATTTTCCAATCGATTGACATATTATCCAATCGATTGACATTATTCCAATCGATTGACATAAGTTCAATCGATTGACATAAGTTCAATCGATTGACATTATTCCAATCGATTGAGTAAGAGCAGAATGTTGTTTATCTATTATTATATGTTATGAGCTGATTGTAATGTACCCAAGCTGTTAATGGCTGTACCATATGTGATATTGGATATGTGCTTAGTCAACATGATACTACGTAAGCCTTATATGATGTTTATGTTAATGTTACAAGATGAACTGTTTAGTTGATTAAATGTTGATCCATGCTTTTATTATGCGATATTGTTAATTTAAGAGATAGTGCAACACTGTTATGAGATGAATTGTTTAACTGTTACATGATAATATTGCTGAACTGAATAGTAGAATGGAATACGACAGCATGTTAATAATCAGAAATGAGTAGATATGTTGAATACAGAGCATGTGGTATTTCCTGTACTTAGTAGATGAGCAATTCACAACATGTGTCAGCATGCATGGGATGGTGTTATAAAGAGACAAGAGATATGATGAGAAATGGGATATGTGCTTCAATGTGGAATAATGAGATATTGGTACTTTGGATCCGTGGGATCAACGGCTGACGAGTCGGGTGGACGTGGGATGGTTAGAGTTCCTAGTGCGCCTCTCGCTGTTGAAGACGTCCAGTGATGCGTATGCACTGTTGAAGACGTCCAGTGTACCGTAGAAGACGTCCGGCTAGTGCTCTAATGTATTCTCAGCTGTGTAGACGACCAGTGAGGATATACACAGCGTAGAAGACGTCCGTTGTGCCGCTTCCATCGTTTACAGATAGGTGGTACCGTGTAGACGACCGGTAACCCTATCAAGGGATTTTGGGATCTATTGCTTAGTCGGGTGATTCCGATTGGCATTACTGTATCGACTAATGGTTTTCAGATTGGAATGATGGGATTGACGTATGGATACAGAGATGGATAAAGATATGAATATGAGTACGGATATGATGAGATGATGGTTCAGTCGTGGATTCAGCGTCCCGACGTAAAGGTAGATGCATGGGTGGTTGCACGGTTACATGCATGGATTTGGTGAATACATGATGAGATATTTATACCATGATCTTTATTATTGAGTTCATTTAATATGATTCCTGTTATCGATGAATTCATGCATAGTTTAATCAGACCTCTGCTATGTCCGTGAGTGACGCCATTGATAAGAGATTAACCGCATTTTAAGATGCTGAACAATAACGGTGAGGAGTGTTGTTTAATGTACTCACTCAGCTTTGTATTCAAAGCTGATGGCGTTTATGCCCTGGACATTCCAATGTCTAGGGGTTTGTAGGTCTTGAGGACTGAAGACTGATAGTTCTGCCAGACTTGGAGCTGAAGGCTGGAAGACGAAGATGTGCTGCTTTATATAGTTAGTTTGTATATCTGTTGTTGTTATTGTTATAGGCCTGAGACTCTAAGCCAGCTGTTGTAATAGTTTTAGTAGACTTTTATAATTGGTACTTGGGCATCTGTTGCTTTCATACCTTTTATAGTTTCCGCTGTAGCCTCTGATTATGTTAATAAGTTATGTTCTATGAATAGCATCCTCCCTATCGTGGTGTTTGTTGGTTGATTAGATGACAATGCGGTTATTCACCCGTCATTCCCTATGGACCCATAAAGGAAATTTATTTTTCTCTATTTATGCTGCTCCGGGGCGTGACAGGTTCAATCAAGAGTTGAGATAAGGCAAGAGTTAGAGATTAAGAAGATTTCTTCCACCTTCAGCCAATCAGCCACGAGCTTAGGGGGCAAGAAAAGGAGTTCTTTCCTTATCAGAATTCCTAGAGGCCGCTATAAATATGAAAGCATGCCAAGCATGCAGGGCACTCCGCGTCATCTCAAAAACAGCATACACACTGCATTCGAAGCATTCAAAGCACTCAAACCTTTGTTTTCAGCATTCATAGCAAATAGGTCTGCCCTTTTGTTATTTCTTTTTATTCTTTTGGATAATCGGAGTCTATTCTGGTTCGTTCTTTAGATCTGTTTAATATTTCAAACACTTAATAAAATCTACGTTTTATTAATCCGTTTGTGATTGTTTACCTGGTAAACTCTTAACACTGTTTAGTTTGTGCGCTTCAGTAATGCTAAAGAATTTATGGTGAGGGTACTTTCCTACTCACTGCACACGATCACTGTTTAGAAGTCAGATTCATAAAGCCTTGTGTATCACTCACACAAGCGTTTAGAAAATTAGTTTGTGCACACACACACCGAACCCATTTGGCCCTGGCACGCCCGCGCAAATTATATAGCAAACACTATACTGCCTTCAAATTATTCTATTTATTGCCCATTTGGAAACTTGTACATTTTAATATTTTTTTTTAAGAAAAAAAAAAACAGATTTTCTTAAATGCTGAAAAATATATTAATCTTATACACATACATACATACATACATAAAAGCTGAAAAATCTCTAACTTTTATAGCAATATCAAAAGCTAAGTAGTTTTTTAAAAAATCACTATTTCTCACATACATCCCAAACGGGCTCTTATAATTAGGGAGGATTTGTTCGGAATTGTAAGAAAACCTCAGGAAAAGCCATTGTAATTTACTTTACATTCTATTATTCAAGTCAATTGAAAGTTGATGTAGAAAATGTTAGAATAAAGTGAAGGAATTGTTGGAGTGCCACAAAATATATATACAATTTTATATATATATATATATATATCAAAGATTCTCTAAAGAGGGCGCCCTCTCTTTATTAAAGAGAGGACTTCTGTTTTAGCCGTTGGATCGTGTTTAAAAACTGTAAAATGACAAAGCTGCCCTTAATGAAAACACGATCCAACGGTCAAAACAGAGGTCCTCTCTTTAATAAAGAGAGGGCGCCCTCTTTATAGCCTGACTGTATATATATATATATATATATTATAGACTAGATGTGTATATATACAATATATATATATATTTGTGTGTTATAGACTAGATGAGTATTTTTTTTTACCGAATAATATTATATTATAGTTAGTAGGAGACTAGTAGGTGGTTACAATTACGAGAGATGTCTTATTTCATTATTATTTTACCATTATATTTTTAACATAATTACTGGAGTGACACACATGTCACCAATGAAGGTTTGGGTGAACAAAAGGTGACAAAAAACTAGTAAGTAAAAATGCTCTCATTGAGCAATTATACATCAAGGACAAGGATTTATAAATGTAAAATCCCACAAAAATGAATGGAAATCGCCGTATGAATTTTGAGAAACCTCTTGCAATTGTAGATCTAGGAACTACAAAAGATCTAGATTTTTTTATGATAAGATAAGATTAGAAAATGATTGACAAATTTTTTTAAGGAATATCAGGTGGGGACAAAACCGTAAAATAGTCAGAAAAAGAATCATGAAAAAAAAAATGAAAAGAAAAAAAGAAGGATAAATTATAGATACATCCCTTGGTTTGCAAGTTTTCGGATTGCCCCTCTAGTTTCAAATATGTCAATAATACAATGTGATTTGGAGTAATGTGTAACCGTAAGAATATTCAATAAATTTAACACAACATTATTGTTTATTCTTGGGTTAATTTATAAATACATCCTTTGTGGTTAGCATGTTTTTTAGTTTCTCATTTGTAGCTTTAAACGTATCACTAAAAATAATATGCACGTGGTTTGGATTAATGTGCAATCTTTTAAAAATCTGTTATGAGAGCATTTTTTGTCACCCTTTGTTCACCCAGGATTATGAGTGACATGCGTCACATTCCATTCTCATTTTATCCCATATTCTCAATATAATTACTGAAATAAGACACAAACTATGCAATAGAGACCTAATTGAACAAAGAGTGATAAAAAATTAGTGAGAAAAATGCTCTCATTCATCAATTATACATGAAGGACAAGGATTTATTAATGTAAAATCCAACAAAAATGAATGGAAATCGCCGTATGAATTTTGAGAAACCACTTGCAACTGTAGATCTAGGAACTACAAAAGATCTAGATTTTTTTATGATAAGATAAGATTAGAAAATGATTGACAAATTTTTTAAAGGAATATCAGGTGGGGACAAAACCATAAAATAATCAGAAAAAGAACCATGAATAAAAAATAAAAATAAAAATAGGATAAATTATAGATACATCCCTTGATTAGAAAGTTTTTCAAACTGCCCCTCTAGTTTCAAATGTCTATAATATTGTGTGATTTGGACAAACGGCAACCGTTAAAAAAGTAATGCTAAGGGTATAACACATTTTTATAACTCATTTTCAACTATCTATATTTCTCTCTTAAGTGGCACTGGGATCCATTGAATTTTAACCGAACCCCACAGTGTCACGTAGAAGAGAGATAGAGAAGGTTATAAATAAGTTGTAAGAATGAGTTGTACCCCTATCATTACCCCGTTAGAATATCCATTAAAAAAAAGGTACACAATTGTTTATTCTTGGGTTGATTACAGATACACTCATATGGTTAGCATATTTTTCAGTTTCTCTTTTGTAGTTTCAAACGTGTCACTAATAATAATACTTAATATGCATGTGGTTTGGATTAATGTGCAATCTTTTGAAAATCTGTTAAATTTAATAGAATAGAGGACTAAGTAAAGAGTAAATATTGGGTGTCACGGGGATACCAAATAGGAATCCATCATCTCTCACGAAAAAAATATTGAATGTTTCGATTATTTTTTATGACATGGTATTACTAACCAGTTATATCTCATTATTTATCCACTTGGCCTCCTAGTTCCATGGAAATCATTCATCCACATCAGCACAATTTTCAAATACAACAATGATATACCCACACCTCCAATCACATTATTGCTTTAAATGCATGTATCTTGTATTGTGTAAGTGGTGCACATAAAAGTATGAAAAAATTAAACAGCACCAGATACATGCATTTAAAGCAATAATGTGATTGGAGGTGTAGTTGGAGATGTGTGTGTATCATTGTTGTCTACACCATTATTGCTTTAAATGCATGTATCTTGTGTTGTGTAAGTGGTGCACAGAAAAGTGTGAAAAAATCAAACAGTACAGGGTACATGCATTTAAAGCATATGATGTGGTTGGAGGTGTGGTTGGAGATGTATGTGTTTAATTATTGTTTCAAAAATGTGAGAGGGGATAGATGATGACATGATATCCCGTTTCATCTAATATTAAATTTTTACTAAATTTGAGGGATTATTTGTGAGTAAGGGTGTAGTTGGGAAAGAGTAAGTCTATTATGAAAAGCTTCTCATATGAGAAGACAGTTTTTAACCATTGGATGAGCATCTACCCAAAAGATTCACAAGAATCTAGAGATGTATTTATTGCTAGATTCTCATTCAACGGTTAAAACCCGCCTTCTCATATGAGAAGCTGCTCACTATAAACTTACCCGTTGAAAAAAATGCATTAAAAATAGGGCATGTTTCTGTAATAATTAGGGTTAATTACAGAAACACTCCATGTGGTTAGGCTTTTATCAGTTATTCTTCTATACTTTAAATTATATCACTAATACCCCCTTGTAATTTGGACTAAAGTGAAACAGTCACTTTTTTCCGTTAAAGTTAACGGAAAATGGGTTAAAGTACAAAATTACCCTTATTATTTGCTAATGAGAACACCTTTATATGCTTAAATGTTTATTTAGGCATGTGGTACATTATTACTCCGTATTATTTTGATATTATATTTTTTGCTAGAGAGCATACTGTGGTCACTTTGGGGTACCTTTGTGAGAGCGAATTTGACACACACACACACACAGAGTTTTGGTGATAATTTATTTTTTTAGATCATAGTAAATCACTACACTGGATTTCACTGTGTGTGACCAAGTGTAGATCTAAAAAAATAAAAAGCTAATATAACACCAAGATTGTGTGTGTGTCCATGGGTAGAGAAAAAATAAAAAAATCAAATAATATATCACCAAGACTATATGCTGTGTGTGGGTAGATCAAAAATAAAAATACATATTAAAAATTAAATAAATTCACTCTCACGAGATACCTCAAAGTGACCACAGAATGGTCTCTGATAACAAATATAATATCAAAATAATATAATAATCTACCACATATGCATAAATAAACATTTAAGCATATACAAGTGTTTTCATTAGTAAATAATAGGGATAATTTCGTACATTTTCCGTTAATTTTAACGAAAAAGGTGGACGTTTCACTTTAGTCCAAACTACAGCGGTATTAGTGATATAATTTAAAGTTCAGGGGTAACTGATAAAAGGCCTAACCACAGGGGGTGTTTCTATAATTAACCCTAATAATTATTACATTTTAGAGAGCATTTTTGCTCACCCAATTGTTGGTGTGTCAATGCTCAGGCATGGGTGGGCATTGGCACACCAACAATTGGGTGAGCAAAAGTATTTTTTTACATTTTATAATTTGAAACCCTGTGAGAGCCTTGGGTGAACATTGTCGCACCAAAAATATTGGGTGAGCAAAAGTATTTTTAATATGAGTAATTTAATATATAGTCATAATATATGCATCTAACTAGAAATATGTCCTTTTTTTTAAAACGAATCTAGAAATTAGTACCTTGCCTAATTTGAAGACTAAAATACCCCTATATCATTTTTATAGAAATGTATATATATGTATAACTATATATGGTAACTGATTTATCATCATTTACTCCACAATCCATACATGTACATATATAAACTTATTTATATATGATAAATCAGTTACCATATATAGCTAAAAACTGAGAAAAAATCTCCATATAAAGTCTACCATCACCAAGAAATTTCTCACAAACTCTTGATAAATTCGCACTACGTATTCAGAACTTCATACTTAAAAACTAAGAAAATTATCAATGAGAGTGCACTATAATAGTGTGAAATTGCTCACTATATTAATTAAGTATTGAAAATAGTGAGAATTTCATATTTTAATGTGTATAATAATGAAAAATTTCTCACTCATACTAAAAGTGTAGAACAACCCACTTTTTAAATAAGCATACACATAGAGAGGATTTGACGAGAAATTTATCAACAATTAACAATTTTCGAGAAGAATTCCAAAACAAAAAAATTCACACCTTTTAAATTGATATGACGAGTAATTTCTCACAAAATAAAAATAAATTTCTCACTTTTTAATACAAATTTATCACTTTTCAAAGAGAAATTCTCACTTCTCGCTCTATACCAGAACTCCAGACTGTGCTTCTCTCGAATTTCTGATCTGTGATTCTCTTTCTTGCATCAATCTATGTCGAGAACTCTGGCCCTCAAGTTTCTTGTTCTCAGTCACAATACAAATTGTTACCAATCCTGTAGAGCCTCCAAAGGTAGCATGTAACTCTCTAAATCGTCAACTTCGATGACGGCATCGGCATCAATCAAAAGGTAAGGATGATTGGTAGTGGCTACCGGAAAGTGATTGAGGAGCTTATTTAATGGTTTGTAACAAAGAAATCTATCCCTCCAATCGGGTATAGCTGCTTCAATATGCATCGGAAATCCCAAACTTCATATCAACGATGATGATGAAGATGAGTATAATCCTTTTGTGTGATTGTATTTGAGAGAGAGAGAGAGAGAGAGAGAGAGAGAGATATATATATATATATATATATATATAATCTGTGGAGTTCCTATCTCTCTCTATTAGAGAATTTTCAATTTATATATATATATATATATATAGATAGAAGTTTGGGGTTTAAATTTAAAACCCCTAAATTTAAGTCTTTACTACTGTATATATCTTTACTACTATATATATATAGTCCGGATCTTAAAAAAAGAATTGTGTAAAAAGTGAGAATTTCTCACAAAAAAGTGAGAAGCGTGTAAAAAATGAGAAATTCATTCTCACATATATATATATGGTAGCTGGTAAGGGCAGGTGCATTTTTTAGTTTGGGCACCTCTTTTTAAGTTAAAAAATCAAATTTTTATCTTTTACTGTAATTAGTAAGGGCACCTCACTTATTGTACTATATATATATATATATGGGTAAAGTGCAAATTACACTCCACTAGTTTAAGGGTTGTGACAGTTTGGTCCCTATAGTTTCAATTTTGGCAATTTACTCCCTTTCCAGTCCTCAAATTGTGCAAAATCCACCCAATTACAAAATAAGCAAGGGTACAATGGGAATATCACATTATTTCTGGCTCAAAATGACCCCATAATCTATCCCATAATTTTTCACGGAAGTTTTGTATTATAAGCTTAATTTTTTTTTTTTTTTTTATCAATTTCACTTTGATATTAGTGTACAAGTGCGTGTCCAGCTTTAAGTGTATCAGATTTTTTAAAAGATTACAAGATATTATCATGTGATTTAAAAGATTATAAGATATTATCAGATTATTATAAATTTTAAGTATATCAGATTGTTTAAAAGATTATAAGTTATTTATGGAATAGTGATGGTAATAGTGGTGGCGATCCACGGTTGTGGTGGAGACGCGATGGCAATAGTGGTGGTGGTGGTGGCAACGACGGCGATGGTGATGATAATCGACGACGATGGTGGTGCTGGCAGGCGATCATCGCCGATGGTGATGGCGATGGTGATCTCTGTCTGTCTCTCTCTTTGTTTCTCTCTATACACGTGTTCCTTAAAAAAAAAAAAAAAAAAAAAAAAAAAAAAAAAAACCTAACTATACACGTGGCATGTGCATGTCCATATGCGTTCCTTTTGAATGCAGAATGTCGGATAGTGCATGTGCGCGTGCTAACAATACACAAAAGACTATTTTGGTCAACTAAATTTCGTTGGCCATTTCATTAAACTAGTTCACGGGTTAGCCCAATCACGTAAAAAGTATCTAATGTGGCACCTAATCCTAATTAACCCAAAAAAAAAAAAAGAAAAAAAGAAAAAAAAAAAAAAAAAAGAGGAGGACTAAAACTTATAATAAGCTGAAGAAGGAAGAAATTAAGAAAGAAACAAAATAGAAATAAATAAATAAATACAAAACTACACTGATTTACGAAACTAGTGGAGTGTAATTTGCAATTTACCCATATATATATAGTACAATAAGTGAGGTGCCCTTACTAATTACAGTAAAAGATAAAAATTTGATTTTTTAACTTAAAAAGAGGTGCCCAAATTAAAAAATGCACCTGCCCTTACCAGCTACCTATATATATATATATATATATATATGTATGTATGTAACGAAGGGCATATTAGTCCATAAAATCTCTATCAAATTGAAAAAATGGACTAAATATTGATTACCTTAAAAAATCAGGGACTAATTACTATACATACAATATGACTATGATCAATTCCTATTAATGGTCCAAAATAGGGAACAAACCTTATATTTCTATTTTAATATTTTATAGTTTGAAACTCTTTTATATTCTCATCAGCTCTCAGTCCCTCAGAACCAGAGGCGTTTGGAGAGACAGATACGAAGAAAGGTGGTTATCATCCGGAAGCCATCCCTCTCTCTCTCTCTCTCTCTCTCTCTGTGTCTGTCTGTGTTCTGAGAGGGAATCTCTCCATTTGCTTCCACTATACTCCTCTAAGCAGACTAAGCTAAACGGCGGCTCCTCTATCGAGAATATATATATATATATATATATATATACACACACACACAAATACAATTAAACACCCACTAAATTCGTAACTCCAACAAAACCCAAAAAAATCTGCAAATTATAGTGCGAGAAAACTAAGAGAAAATGGCGGATTTCGTGGGAAAAAAGAAGAGATTGACAACTAACCTTTCCCTTTTTGCCTCCACCGATCAGAACAAACCAGCCATCAAATCTCCGAAGAATTTTCAACCAGATGGGGTTGTGGGTCTTGCAATTTTGGCCGCCATTAGCGAATTCGATCAAACCCACAATCGATTTTTGGCGGTGTCGCCGAGATCGACTCCAATCCCCATAGTTACAGTCTCTGGTTCAGCTAAACTTGGTGGAGGAGGTGGGCCCACTTTGGGGGAGGAGATGAAGTTTTCAGATGAGGAGTACACTTGTGTGATTAGGAAGTTTGAGTACTTTGATGATAATT
This sequence comes from Hydrangea macrophylla, assembly GCA_033977485.1. Classification (NCBI taxonomy): domain Eukaryota; kingdom Viridiplantae; phylum Streptophyta; class Magnoliopsida; order Cornales; family Hydrangeaceae; genus Hydrangea; species Hydrangea macrophylla. The sequence continues at coordinate 83,800,618 of CM066987.1, forward strand.
TGGCTAATGGGTCTGAGAATATTACTACTAGGTGTTGTTTGGGTTCTCAAGTGTTGTTAGATTTTCTGAATTCTTGCTATCTCTGCAAGAAGAAGCTTCATGGACTTGACATCTTCATGTATAGGTATGCATATATTGTACTCATATCACTTCACATCCTTTTTTCTTATTTTGTTGATTTGCTTTGTTAATTGGTATGAAGGGGTCTGTTTCTTCTGTGATTTACAATGCTTTTCAATTTATATTGCTGGTTTTGAATCTGGGTCCTTTTTTCATTTTGAGTTTGTATTGTGTGTGTGTTTTTTCTGATGGTTTTGTTGCATTAGAAGTTTGGGTTAATTTAATTTGTTGGGTTAATTGAATTAGGAAATCTTTCAGATTTATTTGGCAATTTGCATTAGCTAGTAGCATACTTTTGGGTTTATTACTAATAGTAGCTGTTTGATAGATTTATAGAGATTCAATGAATTTAGCAGCTTCTTTCTTGGTTTCCAATGGTTTTGACTCCCCCACCCCAACCCCCGAGAGAATTTAATTTCAATCTTCAAGCTAGGAACGACGGACAAGTCGAGACGTGTCCGACACGCGGTCGCGACACTTTGTGGACACTTTTTCTTGCGGTGTCGACGTGCAATTTTTTTTTTTTTTTTAGGATTTGTTGTGTCAATGTGTCCGTGTCGTGTCGTGTCCGTATTGGCTTGCCTTGGTTAATAGCCTTTGGAATGTAAATAAAGGACTTCTCTGCCACTTCTGCTTATATATTACATTCGTAGGGTTTAAATATTATATTCAGATTGATAGAACAGAGTGGTAGGCAACTTTATATTCAAGGTAGGAAGCACCAACATTTCTAAGGAGGTAACGTGTCGCGTGTCGTATCGTGTTCGACACACAGACATGACACTTCATGGACACTTTACCTACGGTGTAGACATGCAATTTTTTAGGATTTTGTCGTGTCGACATGCCGGTGTCATGTCGTATCCGTGTCGGAGTGTCCGTGTCCGTGCTTCATAGTATTCAAGTGTAGTTTCTGTTTAATGTTTTGGATTGTGGTGGAATGGAAAAGGCAGAAACTACTTTTCCCTGTGTAGTTTTAAAAGATTTGGTCCCCCCTTTTTTTTTTTCTTTTCTTTTTTATGTGGGCACTGAGCAGAGATACAAGAATCCTATCCCATAGCATAATTCAATTTATTTATTCCTCCACAATATGTGGCTTAGATTACTTTATATGCTTGATTGTATAGTAGCAGTACAGAAAATATGTATTCGTCGTCTCTATAGGATATGAATCTATAGAGTTCATGACTCTTGTGATATTTTCTAGCCAATTTTCTCTCCATGCTCTGTTTGTGAAAATTTCCCTTCTGACTATTGCTATTTTTTTTATGATATTTTCTCTCCAATTTTCTATCTCCATGCTCTGATTGTGAAAATTTCCTTTATGACTACTGCTATTTGATGAGAATGAGAGTCATATTGCTATTTGATGAGAATGTAATGTTCAAAAGCTGAGAGGTGGTTGTGCTTCTCTTATTCTGGGGTGAAAGAAATTGGAAAAAAAAATTAGTTACTACTTGTTATGATGAATAATCAAAACTGGAAGAAGCTGAAATAGGTGTTTTCTTTGTTGTGAAACCCTCCGAGTATTGAATGTTATCCAGGGAAATGAATCCTGTAACATTGGGACCAAACGAATTTGATAAAGAACCCGCATCTTGCTAGACCAACTAATATGAGAAACATCGTGGACTGGCCTTTTTCTACGAATTTCTAGGTCTTACTAGAGCAGAAATTGTAAATGGGAATATCGCACTTGACCCTTCAATGTTTTCGTAAATAGATGCACTTCTTTGAAGCTAATTTGTGATAGAACATTACGGAATGCCATATGTATGTATCTACTTTGGTGTTCAATGTTTTCGGGCACTTTGTTGGATAAACCTTTAAACTTGTACAAATCTTTATCGTGGAAAATTTAGTATATTTTCATATCACTTCAGATACAAATTTAACTGACATGTTGATCGGTGTTTATTTTTCAGAGGCGAGAAAGCATTTTGTAGTGCCGAGTGCCGCTGCACACAGATCTCAATTGATGAACACAGAGAAAAATGTGGTTCTGGAGTTATGAAACCGTTCGAGTACTCTGTGTCTCCTTGCTCCGGTCCAATGCAGTTTTTCACTGGGGTGGCTGCGGCGTAGACATATTCTTATTGTATCTATACATATACATAAATAAAGGTAACAATAAGAGAATTGATAAAGAGGGTTGAACGGTTGATCACTTCCATCTTTTGAGTGACGAGTGTTAAGAAAATTCCTACAAAGATGAGAGACCTTTTTAGAGTAAATCTGGTAGCTTGTTTGAACCTATAGGGAGAGATCATTGCATTTTGTAGATGTTATAGTTGTTATATGGCTTATAAACATCGGTACTCTTGTCATAAATTGATGGTCTGAACTCATACAGAAGGTTATCCCAGATGAAGAAATAGATCAATGACTTGAAAAACTTTGTAAGCCCTGGAGATTATATGGAGATGTCTTCTTGTTGACAGTGTCCTTGTGTGTTTATTTATGGGTTCAGACAATTCTCATATCAATAAGAAAAACTAGAATGGCAGTTTGTTAGCATTGTGGTATCTTTTCTCCGTTGGTTTGGAATTTTAGGCATCCAATGGAGTGTGTTTAGTAAGGATGAAGAAGGGAAAGGGGGTTTGAAAGAGCAGAAAACCCTTGTACAATTAAAGTCCATGATAGGAGGGAAAGGAAAGGAAAGGAAAGGAAGGACGATGCATCCCACCATTTTCCATCCGTTGAAGTGGACGAGCACACTTCGGACTGCCAGAGGAAAGAAACTCCTCTCTTCTATTGACTTTTTCTCTCCTTTAAAGAAATATTATTATTTTCCCAGAAATGGACGGACACACATCGGATTGAGATTAAAAATAAAAAATAAATAAATAAAAAGCTTCTCTCTTGTTTGAAATATTTTACCCTAAGAAAAAAAACATTGTTTTGCTATGTAAGGTTAGTAGTAAATTAGAAATAGACACAATATTCCTTTCTTTCCCTTGTAACATCATATTCTTATTTCCAAACAGAGGGAGAGAAGAGGCGAAGAGCCCCTTCCTTTATGTGGAAAAGTTAATAGAGGGAAATCCTTGGAAATGCCCTAATTCAAATTTGGTTTCCTTGGGGAGAGGGGTGGAGAAGCCAAATTCAATTTTATGGACTGCCATAGAAAATTCCTACCCGAGTGATTCCTTGTTATCGAAGTAAATTTGCGGGAGGTAAATATAGATTGATCACCCTTCTCAGTTCTTACAGATCATGGATTATGTATTGAATGAGAAGTGAATTTCCCAAGATTCCCAAACTTAAATCCCAAAGTTTGGTTCCCACATACAGGGGGGGGCGCTCACGAAATCCATGAAACAAACAAAGCCATAAAGAAAAATGTTTCACATTGACAGCAATGGGGGAATTAAAAACAAAACATACATTAAGAAGCTTCCAATAGAGTAAAGAAAATTCTCTTTACTTTTTTGTTCCCCAGAATGTTCCACAAAGTTGAATATGTAATTGATTAGCAATGAACAAGATATATCAAAACTACACTACTACAAAATAATTTTTGCTATTTTAAAAAAAAAAAAAAAAAAACACTAATGACAAAAATAAACTTCTTCCATCAGCTTTTTTTCTAAGATACTACCTTCATTTCACAGATCATATAACAACTCCATTGGCACATTCTCAGAGCCTCCAACCCAAGATATTACAGTCCCATAAAATGATACTTTACAGATACAGTGAATTGGCAAACATAATACCTCGGCGAAGGCTTTCACTGGCTGCTGCAAACTTATTCTCCAAATCTGCTTCTCCCACCGCATGAGCAGCAGCGCGCAACTACAAAAGCCCAGAAGATCAGATGTCCAGTGAACAGTAGTAATGATACTCTATATACATACACAAAATCTCAAACAAAAAGTTCATCCATAGAATGATATAGTAAATAAGGAGCTGTTTAGGACCAATAATTACATGAATCTCCCCATCTAAAGAGCAGAGAGAGAATAGGAACATTGCGCCAATAGATAGCAGTGTTTGGGATTGTATGAAACGCAATCTGGTTTTTATGAGAACCCGGCAACGTTGGTTTGGAGACCTAGTTTTATGACAAATATTTATACGTAAGAACTAGTTCTATGGATTTTTTATGGATCGAGCACGGATTCCAGTACAAGAAAAAGACATCTACCAAACACTCATATTCTAGAAATGGTTCACTAACGAACCACGGAACCAATTTTTTCTCTCCAAACAGCTCCTGAAGGGTACAGTTCTTAACCATATATCCTATAGTGATGCTGGCCAAAAGAACTCGAGAAACTTCTCGATTTTCATAGACAACGCCGGAGCAGATTTTTTTGAGATTGATCAATTTACCTGGTTCAGAAACTCATCAAGCCTTCTAGCTAGCCGTATAATACTCCCCTCGAATATATCAGTCATGTTTATTACCTCTGCAAAAGATGCTCCCTGAGGAAAACAATTGCAATAGAATGATTCCAAACCAAACCGAAAAGGAATAGTCAAAAAATATACAACTGACTAAATAGAACCAGTTAGACCCAAATAACTATATGCAATTTTTACAATCGCGAGATTCGCGACAACTTCATCAAGACAACTAGCATCTCAGGAGGAATATTTGGAAATCATTCACAAATAGTTCATTGAATTTGATTAGGCCACACAAGTGTCTAACTCCTTTTTCCTATGACTATCAGTAAAGACGTAATACACCGAGTTAATGACGACGGTGACACTCGGTCATGTCATAGTTCACTATCACAATGGAATTTGTAACACTTTAAATTTGAGGGGAATAGGATGTAGCAATTAGCTACGACTAAGGCCCTGCTTGGAATCACTTCTCAAACGTACGTTTGGTTCCAAATGACAATATTAGCCCTTTTCTGGATAAATTTTAGGCAGCACTTTAGAGTCCCAAAAGCATGTTTTGGGCCTTTTCCAGAGATGCTTCAGTCTAAACATGATGCAAGAAACATATTTGTGTTTTAAAGAACTTGTCTTAATATGGTGCCCTTGTGATTAGGGTTTTGCTTCTACCTAAACCCAAAAGCCACAGCCAATCAAAACAATCCCTGAACATGGGCTCACAAGTTAGATACCTTATGCAGTACGTGAACCAGTTTCAAGTTTTTCTATAACCAATAAAAAAATGCTAATCATTGAACAAGAAAAAAAGTAATAAACCTTTGACCAACAGTAAATGACATCCATCAAGTATGGTCTAACTGCCGCCTCCACATACTCGTCAACATTCACTTCCAATTTGCATTCATGTTGTATCTGCAGTTTCAAAGGTATCTTATCAACAGCTCTTCACAGGTGAATTATAACTAGGAATACTAGTGCATAAACATATTACATACCTCTGCTATTCTTCTTGCACTGTCTTGGAGCTGTTGTAATGGTTTAGCAAGTTCAGCCCTTAGTTGTATCTGCTCACTTGATCTGTCTCCGGGAACGAAGCAACTTGCAAGAGCCGCAATTTGATGATGATCGAGATCGTTGAATGTACCTAATCACAACACCGTTCAGATCGTCCAGAGGGGGATGACCCACAACTTTGTAGAATTACCTACATTACTTAGTGCCTGTTTGGGAATTCTTGAAACAAGACCAGGTTTAGACTTGTAGCTGGTTTTAATGAAAATCACAACAATGCTTGCATGATAAACAACCAGTTGTTGCGGTATTCTTAAAAGCAAGCAGCTACATAAACACCAACCTATACAGAGCAGGTTATTTTCTTAACAAGAGAACTGGTTCTTGTATCACCCAAACAACCTCTTAAAGGTGCCAACTTTCCAGCCTGGTCTACAGCTGAATTCTGAGCATTCCATGGCTCTAACATGCCATGATGGACTTATCAAATTTACAAACTTCAAGCTCGGGGAGCATTCATGCCTTTTTAGGTCCTATCCAGCACTAATTAGTATTTTCAGGTTTAGAATGTATAAATATGTTGCATATTCCAGAAACTGATGCTGTTGTCAATATAACATTCTTTTCTTTGAATGTCATTATAACATTCAAATGTAAAGATATGAAGCTTATAGTTTGTTTGCATGAAGGGAACCCATACACCAGGTTTGATGACACTAGCCTATGATACTCCAAAGCAATAGTTCTGCACTTAGGCCCCAACCCACAAAAACTTGCCCAACTTGAACAAAACCCTTACATGGATTTAGTGAGGGTAGGGAAAGGAAAACACTTCGGAAAAGAAAGTATAGTGAGAAATGAATCATAATTATGAATTTTGTGAGTCACTCTTCCCTCCTTTTCTTAAGTTGCAGCTATGTTTTGATAAGTACAATTTTTACGTTATTAAAGCATCGAGGAAAACACAATAAAACTAGCTCTCTTCTTTTCTATTTTTTTTTTTTTTTCTTTTTTTACTTATCTAAATCCACAAAGCAAACAGAGCCTATGTCACATATAAAGCAGACCGCAAAAGGTTTGAGGAACAGGTGTTACCATTGAACATCAATTCAGTAACAAGGAGTTCATCGCCCGTGTCTATCAAGCAGGCTGCCCGTCCCTTTAACTGGACAACACTGTCAGCGTCAATATGGCCAAGCTTTTTCAAAACCCGCGAGCGATTCTTCAGCTCATCGCGAAATTTTTGAAGCTGTAAATTTACAATATTAGGTGCACCCAAAAAAAAAAAATGATGCAATATATAAACATATGCACACTTATATAATACATAATAATAATAATAGACATCAGGTGTATCCTCAGTGAATTCATTTTACCAGGATATGCAGAACATGTGCAACAAACTAATTATGACTTACGAGTATATTCAGGCCAGCCTCTAAATCACATCCAGTGTTCAAGTTTGTAGAGAGAGAGAGGTACCTGGGAATCACGCATTTTCGACTTCAGCAGTTGAATTTCATGATTCACCTCCGCTTTCCTCTGGAAAGATCTAATCTGATGTTCATCTTGAGACTGCAGAATGTCAAAGTGTGAGTGAAGAAAAATGCAATTAATGGCTTCAGAAACTAATGATGAAATATATTTCAGGACAGATCGATTCTTCACTGCTTCTAGTAATGTCTTTTAGAATAATGTGCAACAGAGATCTTATGTATACCGTTCACAAACCTTATGTAATGGGTGAGCCAACAACTTCTGCTCAAGTTCCTCAATTTCATTGACCAATTCAACAAATTCTGGGTCTTCAATGCCCATGTCCTGCCAAAACAAATGTTCAGAAAACCAGTCGGCAACAATCCTAATAAAATTTGTTTAGGCGGGGCAAACATTTAGAACCCGTTTGGTATTGTGGGAATAAGAGATTTTTCTTTAGTTTTTTGAAAAAGCAGCAAATTGCTACTTCTGATTAAGTTGTTTTTTAGCTTTCAAGCTGTGAAAAAAGCTTTGACTTCGGTTTCTCAACAATCCCAAGTAAGTGATTGCTGGTCCCAAATAAGCTAATCAAACCGGATCCTACTACGGGTGATTGAATCGATATGTGGCAGCGAGGAATGTGCTCTGGTCCTCTAGTATGGGAACTTGGAAGGTTTTTCAAGGACAATTAGAATTACCAACAAGAGAGAGACCATACATAGTCATAATCAGAAACAAGGCTCTAACCATGGCAGAGGCAGAAGTGGTTCTCACTGATAACAATACTACTGTAGTGTATAAAACGGCTCTATTGTACAAATAGTTACATTCAATACAGAATGCCATAGTGTATGATGCCGCTACAGGTAATTCCTGAAGTTATCTCAAAGTATTGCAAACCACGGAATATGATTGCATCTAGAAAACCAAATCCACAATCAGGCCATCAACCTTGAAACGGGCTTCAATTTGCTCAATGACCTAAATTTTGGACCGCAGCTATCACATTTAAATACCAGGTGGGGGGAAAAAAGGAGGCATTTGAGCTGGCATAATCAAATACTCGAAATTGCACCCACATAACATTTCCACATTCCCGTCACTCATGTAACTTAGTATCACTCCTAAGATGGGTGTAAAAAAGAATCCCAAACTATGACGAGTGTTTAGATCAAACCCTCCATTCCCTCACAAAACAATCCAGGTTGGAATTGTGACAGTTGCAGTAAAAGAATTGAAAATAGTTTAATATACCTTCACAGGATTAAGCTTTGGGAGGCCCTGAGGGAAACGTTTTCCAAGCTCCTGTACCGCAAGCAGTATACTTTGCCTTGCTTCTACTGGCCGGAGATCAGGAGGGACAGATATTCTCAGTTTGCTCAGAGCAGAAATAAGTGGCAACTGAACAGGAACCTGAGAAATAGGATCATCGTAAATAATCTTCTCCACAAAATCAATTGAGACATTCAAAGGCTCCTAATCTATGAAGCATGGTATGGACACGGGATACGGATACAACACAATACGCACACCTCAGTGCGGAAATTTTAAAAAAGTAGGACACGCCTAGGATAGGGAGTATGACAAAAAGCATTTTTTTTTTAATTTTATTACATTAACTAACACTTCTATCTCAAAATTTTAAAAACATTTTCAAAGGAGCCACGTGCCGTGTCAGTCCAACATCCGGCTGTATCAGGCATGTCCGACCTTGACTGATGTTACAAAAAAAACTATGACACATTCTTTCAAGTGTCGGTGTCCAACGTGGCCATGACATCCAAACGGAAATTTCAGTACTACATTGCTCCTAATCAGAGTACCTAGCCAAATTAAACCTGCAGGAATGTCAAACTCACCACGTGCATTTCCCCCTTCTCTCCGGGACGGGGTGGACATGGTTTTGGTCGAGAGCCATTTTCACTTGAACCAAGAGAGCAGTGAAGCAAAGTATCCACTATATAGCTAGTCCCACGTGAAGAAGACAGTGCGGGCGGTAAAGAGCCTAAAGCAGTGGGGGGCTTTTTCACCACATTGACTACCACTCCCCAACCCCAATCTGTTCCACCTTCTCGTACCTTAACCTGTTTTTTTTTTTAGAAATTTCAAAATAAAAATAAAATAAAATAAAATAAAAAAACAAGAAAATGAAGAAGAGAAGAAGCAAGTAGTTTTAAGCAGGATCTGAACCATAAGCAGAGAAGAAGCAACAAGACCACACAACATTTCCAACTTCACACCCCCAGAGTAGATATATACATGCAGGCGTGAGAGTACATAACAAAATAAAAGGGGGGGAAAATAAAGAAAATTTGAAAAAGAAGTTCCAATATTAAGGCAGAAAGGAAAACATCAAAACTTCAAGAATTAATATGTAGGGGTAGGAAGGATGTGGACGGGAAGGGAGGAGGGATGGATGAGGTATCCCCACTCCGGTACACACTATACGGAGTCAATTTTGAGAAAGTAAACAATCAGTATCGTACTTCAAAGTCCTAACCGTGGCATGTGAAAACAGTCCTTCCCTTGGTTTGAAACCTTTTTTTTCTTAAGGTCCCGTAAAGGAGTACTTGAACAACTAGGTAGTGCAGAGGGAAGAAGGGAATATTCTATTTTTTATTATAGCCTTATGTGAAAAGGTATCATTTTCTTTGAAAGGCAAAAAAGTCAAAGCGGGGAAAGCTTTTTTTATCTCTCCCAATCCGTCCATTTTTAGACGGATTGAAATTTGTACGCTAGGAGGAAAAAGGCATCCCTCCACGCTTTTTTTCCCTCCTCTTCCATAATGCCAAACAAGTGATTCTACCCTCTTTCCATCCTTCTCCCTCTTCCCTCATATCAAACATATTGTAATACTCTTGGTAGGTCTAAACTGAACGAAAATGTAAGCACAACTTCAAGGCATTAGAAGGAAAAATGAAACTTAAGGGACCAGACTGCATTCACGATAATGAAACAAGATGAATAACCACATTGAACCTAATCAGAATTATGTAATCAGGTTGTATTTCGGTTGCAACCTGATGTTAACTAGATTGAATGAACATACCAGCCTGCCAGGAAGAAGAAAATAGAGAACTCTTTCGGGCCTAGTTATTTCTGCCATCATCTGCTTCTCAAGCTGAGCAATATCAAGCTTTAGCTTATGATATTCAGCAACTTGCTCCTACAGACAATAAACAAGAAAAAGTTATGTACGGTACGCAGTAAATTTAAAGAAACTTTTGAAGGGAAGAAGGTACAAAAAGAACCTCTCCAGAGGCATCAAGCATGGCAGCTTCCTCTTCTAGCTTTGAAACCTTTTTGCCTATATCAGGTAATGCCTGAAGAAGGAGAAAAATCAAACATCCTTAGTCATTGTGTATATGTCATAGGCATTGTGTCAAATCCTCAATCAAACCATGAATCGGTTTGCCAAGATTATGAATCGTGAATCTTAAGTTTCACTTTTGTTGAAAATTAATAGTAACATATGTATACACTATACATATTAATACAAATGTAAGATGCTTATAATGAACAAAATAACCATTCAACACCAGTTTCATGCAATAGCAAGGCAAACAAGGTTAAAAGTTTTCCAAACTTCAAGTTCAAAATTATGAATTGTTAATCGTATTGGCATCTACAAAAATTGCATGAATCGACCGATTCTAACAACCAGGTCATAGAAAAATTGATATATGATAAGTGTCTAGAGAAACCTTTTCATACTGAAATTGGTGAAATGAATTCTTGATAACATGCTCAGCAGTAAATTGGCCTTCAGCGCGGCTCATTAAATTCAAGATCGAGTAGTAACTCAATCTGAACGTGCTGACCAGTGGAGCTGGTCTACCTAAAACCATGTCCTTGAGGGTGTTCATCTCCATCTGAAGTTAAAACAAAACACAAATTCATTAGACAGCAACTGAAGATACATTATGCTAAATCTCGTGTATGTTTAGAGACATCTCAGAGTAGCAACTACTGATATGTTTGCGTGTCATGTAACAAAAAAACTGTTACTTTCTAATAGGAAAGTTTTAAAGTATGTCTCGTAGGAAGGAAGTAGGGAAGGAAGGAAAAGGGGGAAGGGAAGAGAGCAGGGAAAAGAAGTAAATCATTTGTTTGGTAGAGTGGAAGAGGGGTGGAGAAGGGAAGGGAGGAGGTAAGTGAAATCTTCAGGCCAACCATTTCTCATCCCTCCAATAGTGGACGAATTGGGACACAAAAGAAGCCTGCCTCCTTTTTTCGACATTTATGTCCTTTTAAAAAAATATAAACTTTTGCTACGAATGGGAGCCATAGTATTCCGTGTTTTCCTTTATCCCTTACTTATTTAACCAAATAAAAGGAGGGAAGACCCTTTTTCATTCCTCTAGGGATACCTTTTCCATCCCTCCTTCCTTCCCTTCCACTTTTCCATCCCTCCTACCAAACATAGCATTACATTATCCGATGACTGGGCTCAAGGTATGATGCAAATGGAAGAGCTCTACGTACAGGAGCTTCTAATGGTTTGTATACAAGTCTGATAATAAAAATTAAGTAGGAATGGTAAGAATCGATCAATAGGTACACAACACAGAGATATCACCACCCAAATATTACCTGTTGGTCGATCATTATGATACAAATCCCACGCTCATCTTTGCCACGACGCCCTGCTCTTCCACTCATCTATATGAAACCAGGCAGTAAAGTTACAGTCAAAGCTTAGAGAAAAATCTGAAAACTGAGTTTGCTGTCACAAAATCCATGGTATGCACTCACCTGGATATACTCACCAGATCCAATGAAACGATGACTGTCACCATCCCATTTCTTGACACTGGTGAAAACAACGGTTTTCGCAGGCATGTTCAAACCCATAGCAAACTGTCACATAACCAACCAACAAATGTCACTATCAAAGTAGTATAATCCCTACAAACGGCTGAAATACGCTTTTAGTATCAAAATAAAAAAAGGTGATGAAAATAGTCTCATACGAAGACATGATCTTACTACGAGCCCGATTGGTATTGCGGTGGGAATAATAAATTCGTTCTTTATTAGAATCAAGCAACAATTGCTGCTTCCAACTTAAGTTGTTTTTTTATGCTTTAAGTGACACGGCTTCGTAATGAAGCTGTGAAAAAGTTTTTGCCAAACAGACTAAAAACCTCCCGATAGTCACAAATAAGTGATGGCAGGAACCAAGTAATCTAATCCAAACAGGCTTTACAACAAACAACTGAATTACGAGGAAGTAATCTTACTGTCTCTGTTGCAAAAAGAGCCTTTACAAGGCCTTCCTGGAAGAGAAGCTCTACCAATTCTTTGATAATAGGAAGAAGTCCAGAATGATGAACAGCGACGCCTCGCTGTAGCAGTGGCAACATCAGCTCAATAGCAGGTAAGTTTCTATCCTCCTCGTTCAAGCAGAGTACCGCGTTTTGGAAAACCTGCTCCACAACATCTTTCTCCTCCTTGGTATTGAAATCAAGTTTGGACATGGACATTGCATGTTGTTCGCACTCTCTTCTACTAAAGCTAAAAATGATAACAGGTTGAAATTTCCGTTCCATAATCATCTGCAATTTTGAGAGATTTCACCTTGAGCACTAGGAAACATTATATGATGTGCCATTTTCGTGCATATTAACAGATGATGATGGGAGGTAAGGAAAATTGTCAGAACCATTGGTGTCAAATCGTGAATCGGTTTGCCAAAATTATGAATTGTGGATTGTGTCAAATCGTGAGTCATAAGACTCATTTTTGTTAAAAATACATATGCATATATTGTATAACAATAAAAACACATGTACAATGCTAAAAATGAACAACAACAGTTGAGTGCAAGTTTCATCCAACATCAAGGATCAAAATGTTGGAAGTGTTACTCAATAGTCAATACTACATAGGTCAGATTACGAATCGAATTGGGTTGTACGGAACTCAACTCATATGAATCAACCAATTGTAACAACCATGGTCAGAACAATAATTGAAATTTCTCCTCGTAGTGAAATACTCCTATTGTAGAAATAAAGCTAAAGTAACATTGGACCGATAATTATACAAAAATAGCTATGACTAACTGTATAATGCGCACCTTGACAATTTTGTATATGTCTGAACCACCAGAAGCAGTCACGCCTTTTGCGATTCTGCCACTTGCTCTGGCATTTGCACCCTTGTTTCCATCGCTCACTTTCTGCTTCGAAAAAGTGTCCTGCAGTTTCAGAAAATTGTCTTCCCTAAACTGCTCATTCTCATCCACCACAAGGTACAATCCAGACCCACCCATAGGGAACACATAATGCTGTAGGGGCGTAGGTCGGAAATCTGTATACACCACATGGCACGGCTGTTTATGCAAATGACATATCCATTCTGCAAACTCGGTTGCATTCGACATAGTCGCCGAAAGAAAAACCATTTTAATTGCCGGTGGCAAGAATATAATACTCTCTTCCCAAACAACCCCTCTTTCCCGATCCTTCATATAATGTATCTCGTCGAATATAACCCAAGCAACTTCTTTTAACACCTCCGAGCCCCTATAAAGCATACCCCTAAGAATCTCCGTGGTCATGACCAAACAACTCGCGTTCGGTGAGATGGTAACATCACCGGTCATTAACCCGACATCAGAGAACTCCTGGCTAAGCTCTCTGTACTTCTGATTGCTCAAAGCTTTTAATGGCGAAGTATATATAACCCTTTGCTTATCTCTAAACGCCATAGCAATCGCATACTCGGCGACAGCAGTCTTACCCGCAGAAGTATGTGCAGAAACCAAAACCGATTCATTTCGTTCCAAACAAGCGATTGAAATTTGCTGAAACGGGTCAAGATTAAAGGGGTATGTTTTCGCCATTTCGCCATTGAAAATAGGGTTAGACAATGTCCCATTTATAGATTCATCTTTGGTTGAAGTGTATCCACTCGGGACCGCGACCTCGTGCACGCACGTCCGTGCTGTATTACGCCTTTTTGAGGCTGATCCTTGATTGGGTTCTTCCTCCTTAGCTTCCTCAGTAATTTCAAGTTTCCGTTTTCCGAGAGTTGGAGAATCCTCCATTTATTAGGGTACTAGCTCTTGACCTCAGTCACCAACTTTAATTTAGCTTACACCAACAAATATATACATATATATATATATATGAATTATAACCTCCAATTTTCACAAATAAAGAAAGCAACTTTCAAAATTCCAAACCCTAGTAGTGAATTGTAGAATAGATATGGCAACTAAGCTTCCAATCAATTTACAGAAGTTAAAACTACAAACGCTTGTTCACTAACTACAGTTTGAGAACAAAATGCTGTTTAAACACTGTGTATTTATGAAAGTATATGCATGAATGAACTATATGTAATTATATATATATATAAGCTTTACTGCACACCTTTAATGGCGAAAGTGACGAGGTGGGCACTCTGCAACTGGTTGTTGGTTGGAAGTTTCAGAAACCCTAATTGCCTGAATTTCAAAACGTCGTTAGGTTTTCAAACTAATGGACTATGGGCTCGTACCCAACTAATAGAGAAATTAGACCCCGTTTGGGATCCGCTTTTGGTGGACCCAATGGTCTAATTGGGCTTTCAATCGCAGCAAGGTATCAAAACGGTTCGCCAGGCCAGATCCAGACTGGTACAGCATTGATCGGTCATGCCTCTGGGGTGAGCTTGGGCTTGGATCGACTGCCTCATTTATCTCCTTTTGGAGTGGGTCGAGTTTGAGGATTCACAGTCCAAGCTCGACCTTGTGCCTAGCTGAGCTTTTAAAGTTTAGGGCAAATTTACAGGGACCTCCTCTTTAGTTTAAAAAATAACACTCATCTCCTCTTTATTCTATTTTTGAGTGTAAGATTACCAATTTATCCAATATCTCATTTTATATATATATATATATAATATATATGTGTATGTATGTGCATTTTTTATCCTACGAGAACTCTCTCATTTTATAAAATGCACACCCCTCACTTCTTTCTCAATAAAGAGTTTGTATGAATCCATCTAACTCCCTATTTCTATGGGATTCCTTCTCCAATTCAGTAAAAAAATTCCTCTAACTAATTTTTTTTTTTAAAATCGGTGGGAGGGAAAATAGGAAAGAAAGACGTTAATAGAGAGAAAAGTGAAGGGTGTGCATTTTATAAAATGAGGGAGTCATCATAGGATAATAACTGTATGTATGTATGTATATGTACGTGTGTTTGTGTGTGTATGTGTGGGTGCGTGCATTAGATAAAATTCTATATACATTAACAAATTTTATAGATCTAGATTTATAGTATTTAGCCCTAACTTTATAAAAATTTTCAGATCGAAAAAAAATTATAAAATTATAAAATTTAGATTTTATAATCTTTAGCCTAACTTACAATAGTTTACAGATTTAGTTTTTTTAATATTAAGTCATTAACTTTTTTGTCCAAGTAGGTGGTGTAAGATATTAGAATATTGATTTAGGGTAATACTATGCTTCCCAAATTTTCATCCCAAATGATGTTGAAGTGGGACCACAGTCGAACCACTTTAACATCACAACCAATCAAAATCAATTGGGTCCACTGCCACATGTGTTGAAAAACACTTTTGGGAAAGAAATTTGAAAAGCGTAGCATTACTCTGTTATTTATAAATATCAATATAATTTAAAAAAAATTTTTTTTAAAAAAAATCATCAACAAAATTATCTACTACCACTTTAAAATGAAAAGATTAATAACAATAATGAAAAATAAAAATAAAAATAAAATAAAATAAAAAACATCAACAAAATTTTAAAAAATATTTTTTTTCTGCTTTGTTTTTTTACATTGCATTGCATTTTTTACAATGCATTTTGTTTGCTTTGTTTTTTTTTTTTTTAAAAAAAAACATGCTCGGTGGAGTCTTATATATATATATATATATATACACACACCAGGGTAGTGCCCGTGCAAGGCGTGTACTAATAAAGTTTCATTGGACCAGCTCATTCGCAATGTTGGGAGTAAATTCACAATTTTAAAAATATAAAGCAAACAGACATACAATATAACTATTCATTTAAAAAAAAATTCGTTCATGTTTTTTTTCTTCATTATTGTCATTATTCTTTTCAGTTTAACGTGGTAGTAGATAATTTTGTTGATGATTTTTATGTTTTGAAAATTTACTGTTGATATGTTTTTAAAAAAAAAATTAGTAAAATCTTGATTTGGTATATACTGAAATTTTGTCGATGATTTTAAAAAAAAATATTTCATAATTGTTATTTTTTTCATCATTTTTAAAAGGTAGCAGATAATTTTTTTTTTTTTTTTTGTTGATTTGTCCAAGGGTATAACATTCAATTTCAAAATAGAAGGAAGGTGAGTGTAATTTTTGAAAACACAGGGGAGGTTCCTGTAACTGTCAAAAACCTCAAGGGATGTCAGTGTAATTTGCCCTAGAATTTATCATAGAAGGAAGTATATCTACTCTATATAAAAAAAATAAAAATAAAAATAAAAATAAAAAAAGAAGCTAAGCGCGTATGAATGCGTGCAATTTTTAATTGATTAGTTAATTTCAGTATTTTTGGATTTGTTTTGTCCTTTATTATACCATAATTACTCGTACATCTCTATAGCTACATAAGAATATGTCACACCTGTCCCAAAAGATTCTAACCATTAAATTGCATAATTGATTTTGTTAAGATTATTAATGTTATTTGATAATTGTGAATGAGGTTGATTGTGAGTTAACGGGAGGTGTCAATGGAGGACACAGTAGTTGGAGAATCATGAAGAATTGACATGACATAGATGATATTTATGTGATTAAATATTATTTGACAAAATTTGATATATGTGAATAGTGAAATATACATGTTTTGTACACTTTCTATTAGTTTCAATCTTGTTAGAGATCATTTTGAGTAATATAGTATTAACGAAAGTGATACGTTGCATAAAAGGTAGGCTATGTAGAAATTCCACGAACTTAGTTTTCGATACGTAATTACAGTGACAAACGGACCTTAGACGAAAACTTTTATAAATTATAGTTTTCATTCGTGAAGTAATAAATTAGACGTGTAAGACATTTTGGAGAATAATTATAAGTTTTGAGAACTCGTGGGGAGGTAAACACAAATTTCGAAAGTGTTGCCTATATAAAGAAAACTCTAGATCGATATTTTCATAAATATCCAAATCATAGTTGAGAGCTTAGAGAGGGATTTGAGGCTTTAGAGCTTCTCGACGCAAATCGATGAACTTCTGCACGTTTTTTTCAACCAAATTTCATATTTGAGTTCCCCGAGGTAAGAGCTTCATTTTGATAGTTGTTAGGCCTTGTTTGGCTTAGTTTCTATAAAATTTAATTCTAGAAATTTGGGGAAAAACATGTGAATACTTGTAGGTTTTGCGTATAATTAGAGATTCGGCATAGTTTTGGCATTCTAGTACTTCACTCAAAGTCATAAGACTATCGCTCGAGGCATGAATTTCTAATCTATGTATATTGGAAGATTCCATGTTTTAATTATCAAATGTGAAATTTTGATTCGGACAAAATTCATGTGTTAATTTTAGGCTCGTTAATTATGCACGCGAATAATTGTGAAAAGTATGTCTACTTGTTTACATGAGCATGCTAGGTAATTATGTGGGTCAAAGGGGGAGATTTAATCAATTTTATCTCGGGTAAGCTTCTCGATGTTTGAGAATTTAGTAGCGACAGTTACTGTGCATGATTTAAGGCTTGGATTTGTCACGCCCCGGAGCAGCAAAAATATAGAAAAATAAATTTTCTTTTTTGGGTCCATAGGGAATGACAAGTGAAAGTCACTAATTATCCACACCACACAGTACTAGTCCACAAGAGAATAGGAATAGTAAACAACTGTAATATAATAATAGTATCACTATTACAAACATTAGAGCGTGGTCTTCAAGATCACAACAGGTCTGGAGACAACATATGTCCAAGTACCCGTTAACTAAAACAAGACAGAGTTCACAGAAAACAACAGAAATGTCAACTAGATATAACTATCTTCAGATCTTCAGATGGCGTAAGGATAGTTGTTAGCATAATACTCCTCTCCCGTATAACCGGCATCAGTGGGGCCACCTTCTGCATAAATCGAACTCTGGGTAGTATTCATCACCATAAGTTCCAACACCTGCATTGTTAGGGACAGGGTAGTCTGGACGGGGAATGTCCAGGCAATAAAGGCCATCAGTTTACTGAAAGCTGAGTGAGAACCAACTAACACAATATAAAAATAGCGTAATTACCAGTCCTGAACGATAATAAGTAGTGATATTAATATCTTTCATCTTTTTATTCAGACACATCATTTCCTAATTCTCATCGTCTTCCAACTCTAAGACTGAGTGTACCAATACCTATTGATTGTACCCAACTGATTATATCATCACGGCATACTAGTGCTCCTGTTCACCACTTTTAAGAACTCTTATGAGCACCATACATCGCTCTTATATAGCGACTAGTTATGGACGCACCAATACTCATGTTCACCGCTTTTAAGAACTCTTATTGTTCACCGCTTTTAAGAACTCTTGCGAGTATCGTCCGTTCATATTCAATATGCACCAGTACTTCTTGCTATCATAACACATAACGCTTACATCCACGCAAATGTGTTCATGACCAACTCATGATACTGACACACTTGTACTGACGGTCACCAATACCCAGTGGCGGACGTACTGAAGGGCAAGGGGGGGCTCAAGCCCCCGCCCCCCCCCCCCCCCCCCAGGTTTTAGAAAATTGCTAATGTTACACTGTGAGATAAAATATTTTACATTTAAGTCCCCCCTGAAAATCCATTCAAGCCCCCTCTAGTTATGAAAATTACCTACTAAGCCCCACCTTATAAAAGCCATTTAGGGCTTTTAAAATCAGATTTCACAAACGATACTCTGCATCTCACGACTCATAGCCCACAAACCTCACCCATTCACGTTCCAAATAGCAACCGCAGATCAGAAGATGGCGAGAGCATGACGAGACGACCGACGACCGGAAAGCGGCCACCGGCGACGACGTGAGGCAGCAGGCCACAGCGCCACGCACTGCGACACTCGGCACTTCACAGAGACGCAGACTGTGAGTTCACTGAGTTGTAGTTTTTTGTTGTTTGCTTTGTGTCTAGTCTGTCTAGATTTTTCTTTGAGCCATCCATCTTTGAATGTTAATTTGCTGTGAGTTGTAGTTTTTTTTGTTTAGATATATTATCTAGGTTTTTGATTTGTGATTTAGGTTTAGGTTTGGTATTTAGTTTTTTTATTTAGATTTTTGGGTTTAATTTTCTATTCTCAATGTTTAATTCAGGTTCAATATTCACTCTTAACTCTTAAGAAACTTCCCAATCACATTGAACTCAACTCAGGGCTGCCACTCCATTGTCACTTTGTCAAGCTCTTTCTCTCCAAAATGAGGTTGGTGATTTTCCTATCAATCTGATTAAACTTTGTGATATCTAGACTACATAATTCTTGACTGTTGCCTAAAATTGGTTGTGGTACAAGTATGATTATAGGCTCATAGAAATAGGAATAGGATGTATGGTACAATTGACCATAGAAATAGGATATTAGGAATTTAGGATCTATGGTACAATTGATTGAGTGAAAAAACCCATGAACAGATTTAAAATTCTACAAGCACAGAATTTTAAAAACTGATTTTATATTATATTATTATAAAGTTTGAGTCTTTGAGATGTTTATAGGCCTTTTGTTCTTTTATCATTCAGACACTCATGGATAGATTCTTCAAAAGAGGAGGTGGTCCTCCTCCCAAAAATGATGATGGGTCCTCTTCTTCCCCAAAAAGAAGCCGTATAGAACTCAACTTGGAGGACCTTTTTGAAGATCCCGGGTTAAGGTCTCCCATTATTGCATTTAATCCTTCTGATCAGGACAAAGTTAAGAGACATTATCTACAAAAGAGTCCAACACGACCAATTAATCATGATTATGCGCTTACTAAGAGTGGCAAACAAAATAGGCGTTTTAATCCGGCTTGGTTCGTTACATATGATAGTTGGTTAAAGTATAGTGTGTCTAAGGATGCTGCATTTTGTCTACCTTGTTATCTTTTCAGACAAAGTCATTCTGGTAGTGATGTTTTTGGTAGTGTTGGTTTTAATAATTGGAAGAGGTCTGAGAAATTTAGAGAGCATGTTGGGAAAAGCCCCCTAAGTGCTCATAATATTGCAGAAGGCAAGTGTATTGACTTGATGAACCCGAAGTAACATATTGAATCTGTTTTTAATAAGCAATCAGACCAAGCTCGATCTGACTACAAAATTAGATTAAATGCTTCAGTTGAGTGTGTTCGTTTACTTTTAGAGCAAGGGCTTGCATTTCGAGGGCATGATGAAACTGAAAATTCGAGAAACCCTGGAAATTTTCTTAAAGTGTTGAGGATGCTTGCAAGAAATTATCCAGACATTAGAGCCGTTGTGTTAGAAAATGCTCCTCAAAACCATCAATTGATAGCTCCTAGTATTCAGAAAGATATTGTAAGTGCAGCGGCAATGGAAACTATTAGCGTGATTATGAGCGAACTTGGTGATTCACTTTTCTCTATTTTGATTGATGAAGCACGTGACATATCAGTTAAGGAACAAATGGCTATTGTGATACGTTATGTGGACGATAGTGGTTATGTGATTGAACGGTTCTTGGATGTTGATCATGTTACTGATACCCGTGCTTTCACATTAAAGGCTGCATTTGATAATTTTCTTTGTAGAAATGGACTTAGTATTTCTAGATTACGGGGACAAGGTTATGATGGAGCTAGTAACATGCGAGGGGAGTATATGACACGACTGGAAATGTGATCTCTGAAGAGTACGTCCAAGTGTAGACGGTCGCGTCGCGTTAAAACCGGTAAGACCGGGTCGAATCCCAAAGGACGGAAGATAAAGGCAGAAAACTCTAGATTGAATCCTAAAGTGAAATAAAAGATGATTTCTTTTAGCTGGGGGGGGAGGGGGGGGTTGGGGGTTCTAACAATTCTATTGAATTTAACTAAATGAAAGAAACAAATTTAAGTGAAGTGAAACTAACTAGATTGAATTAAAAACTGTGAAATGAAATTAAATATGAAAAAGAGTTGGGAACATGTGAATCCACAAAGTACCAGCCACTACCATGATTTAGCAAAAACGAACAGCTGGGGTTTTATCCTTAGAGTATTCCTTATTTCGAAAATGATTAAGTTAAGCATTCTAGACACTAAATATGTGAATCTTGCATACTTAGTGGTTCGATTACCTAACTTATTTATGAAGGACTGAAATAAAAAGTTAATTAAAGCCATGAACAATAACTGGCAAATTGAATATGAGATATTCGATGTGTTTGTTATGAATGTTCATTGAGTTAATTAATCAAAAGAGCTCTTATTTCAAAATCAGACTGCAATTTGGACTAGAAAGATCAATTTGGGTTCAATTTCTGAAACAAAAGTTACTGGAATACAAAAAGGAGTAAACCCAAGTCATAAACATACCACTCGATTGACAAGTATATCAATCGATTGACATGGAATCTATGTCAATCGATTGGATTCTGTATCCAATCGATTGGCATTGACTCTTTCACAGAATCATGGCAGAGGGCTGGGAACAATGTTTCTTCACATTATTCCCAACCAGGATCTACTCAAACATGTTTAATCTAATATAAATAGAAACATTTCGAAGAAAATTATAACTAATAGGCATGGATTAAACTTTAAGACAAGAAATTTCAGAAATCTAATTCAAATCGAACCAAAGTATAATAACTTATTGTCTCACAATTTCTAAAGCAGCACAACGAAAAGAGAAATAAACCTGAACTCAAACTGAATTCGAAAATACAAATCCTCCAACTTGAGCTTTTTTTTAATCCGAGAAAACCATGGAAAATCCTACAAAACAACATAAAAATGAAGCCAACCCTTGACCCTCTTCACTTTCCTCTATATATAATGTCAAATTCCTGGGCTAAAGGTGTCCAGGTTCACTCCATAACGGCTGGTCGTCGTCCTGATTGCTGAAATCTTGCTCCATTAACACAGACTGTTTCCAGTTTTATTCAATCGATTGACAAAGATTTCAATCGATTGATAAGAATTTCAATCGATTGGTAAAAACACCAATCGATTGATCATAAAAAGATGTCAATCGATTGATGTTATGTCAATCGATTGGTACCAAGACTTCATCAATTTGTTTCTTGAGTTATTCCTTTCAACTTGTTATTCATTTTAACTTTGGAACCTGCATTCAAAGAGCTAAACACAACAACATACCACGAAAAATACATCATTGTGTAAAGAAACGAATTAAAACACAAGTGCAGGTAATACCAGAGAAATGGGGTTAAATCCAGTCAGTTTTTACTCCTTATCGAGCTAATATTAAGCTAATATCAGCTCTCATCACGACCCCCAACTAGCGCTTTGCTAGTCTCTAGCAATGAAGCGGAATTAACACAAACTAAGAAGACCAACTATTGACGTTACAGTTTTATTGAGCTAAAACAAAAGGAAAATCTTAACTCACTGTCGTAGGAATCGCGGTTGCATTTAGCGTTTGCAACAAGCCTTTGAACCCTTAGGTTAACCCTAATGGACGAGTTGTGTCTCGTGAGGGTTTTCAGAGAATCTACCCACAAAATTCAAATGTCAAATTTTCTAAACTCGTCACATAGCTTCAATTTTTCTTTTATGCTAAAAATTCTGCTTAACAAGGACATGAATTCCTTTATCATGCTATGGAAGTAAACAACATGTTACAAAGTAACTATTCAAATTAAACTACATCCACAACCTTTATATATCCTTGTGTGTGTGGGGGGGAGTTAACAACTACGATAAAAATCTTTATCTTAGAATTATTTAGATTGACATGTTTAAGACTTCATAGTTTCAACTCAATTCTCACACGATTTACGCTCAAAATAACAATCACTCTGAAACTGGCGTAAAAATTATGCACTCATAGTATGAAGCTCAAATGAGTAAATGTAGAGGCAATCAAACATGCTTACATACTAGACACTGAAGAACGCTTATTTTGAGGTGCATGAGTCTCATGGATGGAATGCCAATTACTTCAGGAGCGATCTACTGTGGAAAACTCATTTCATACCCGAGATTTATTAATATAATCTAGAATCCTTAGGACTTGTGACAGAAATATGAAGAAAGGTTAAAGATGGTGAAATGTGGAATGGGTTCAAGCATGTGACATATAATATCCCTTCACTTTGCCAATTTTATTTATCCAACCTCCAATTTCTTTCATTCCTTCATTTTTCACTGATTTCTTTTTTCTTTTCTTTTTTTTTTCTTTTTTTTACTTCTTCTCTTCCTCCTTTAATTATTCTCACAAAACCGTCACATGCTTGACTATAAATATGTAATTGTAAGTAGAAGCATTGATTTGTGATAGATAGGTGGGAATTTAGACTTTCTCAGGTGATGAGGCGAGAAAACGATGGCCTAAATCATCTTCTAAACATAAAAACTTATCTCGAGTATTTCCTGAGTTTTTAAATTAGTAAATCCTGAACGTTCTCCTGACGCATCAGCCAAATGAACAAGTATGAGACTCTTAACTAGAAAAAGGTGCATTACAAGAATTGACACGAGTTTTTGTGATTAACCCTCAGAATAAAAGAATGGCTCGAAACTCACTAGGGTTTAAAGTTTTACTATTAATCATTCACATGACAATCGTATTTCATTCTAATTCAAAGTTTTTTTTCTTTTTTTTTTCGTGATTGTCAACTCGTGCAAATGCTTTCAGGATATATTCAAGCTATGGACGTAAAACTAGATTAGCGACAAAGTAACATGTAATCGAAATCCATAATATAACAAGAAAGACATGAATGCATCATTGCACAATAAATTAGCAAGGAGAAACGAGGTTTTGAAAGTTAGAAATTCAACAACAGCATTTTTTTTTTTAAATTCATGGAAGTTCTAATATTAAACAGGTGTGTGATTTAAATTCAAGAAAACACAGTTGTTGGATATCTACTTCCTACCCCCAACTGAAATCTACATTGTCCCCAATGGAAGTATTTCAAGTAAAAGAAGATATCACCTGATTCAATCATTTCAGCATAATTATGAGAATTCACCTGTTTTAACAACACAATCTCCCCAAACAACCAATATCAAGAGCATATGGATAATAATCGAAAGTATCAACAATAGAAACATAATCCATGAACAAAAAGAACTATCTGTAATAATAATGTCCAAAATCAATGAAGTCCAAGTACAGATATAAGCTAAAACCAACTCTCCAACCAACCAAAATAAAATATCCACAAATACACCGACATATCCACAAATCAAACAAAATAATGCAAGAGAGATTACAAAATAAGAAACAACAAAATATTCTCTTGCTCTCCACACCCCCTCCTAAGGCTCAGCAGGATGGTCACCAGATGACACGGGTGCACTGCCATGAACAGGATCAACAGCTACCTCACCGTCACCCTCAGCAGCTGTCCCAGTCTGGGCGACAGCCGCCGGGTCACTCACAGTTGGTGGAAAAACAGCAGCTGGAGGTGGTGGCGGTGGAGGTGTCTCAAAGATAACTCCCTCAGGCTGAGCCGACGTAGAAGCTGGATCTGTCGGAGGGGGTGGCATAGATGAGCGCAAGGATTGCTCGATCCTAAGCAACATCAAAATCTGCTCAATCTGACCACCTAGCCGTGACATCTGGGCAGCTAATAATAACTGCTCTGCCGTGAGCTCTCTAACCATCGCATGAAGCTGTACTCTCGCGGCTCGCTCCTCTACCAAGAGGTCGTAAATGGTCTGGAGAGATGGAGGGGTAGATTTAGAGGCTGAAGGTAATGTAGAGGCTGTGGGTGGCTCGCGCTTCCTCAACTCGTACTGACCCTCAGCCGCGGTCGGCGTCCCTGAGTCCTCATCCTCCTCTTCTTCCTCAACTACCACTGTATCCTGACCCTCCGCCTCTGGCGTCCCTGGGTCCTCATCCTCTTCCTCTGACGTTGTATCTCCCCTCTTCCTTTTTCTTTTCTTACTGCTCTCACCCATCTTCCCTTTTCCCTTAGATAATTTTTTAAATTGCGCTGCTGATCGTCTTGCAGCAGACTCACCAAAAACACCAATTTTCGATTTTAGCAGCGCCTCTCCTGCCGGTATCACCAACCCTGCCTCCTCACACACTCTATGGATCACCCATGCACCTTTGAGGTACTGGGATGACGTGTGGGCTCAACGAAGAACTCGATGAAGAGCCGAGCGAAGCAAATAGGTAGACCGGTCCCAATAGCATATAAAACTCTCGCGTACCACCCAGCGAAATCTAACTTATAGGTCGTGGGGAGGATACAGCTGCAGAGAGCCAAGTGGAGAAGGTGATAGTCCATAGTCAAATCATGATCATCGAATACTGGAATTCCTGTGTATTTCTTGATTTTTCCACCCGAAATCTCTGTAGCCACGGTATCGAATTAAGGGAAAGGCCGGTCTGAATGGATAGGGTACAGGTGGTCTGGCACCTCAGTAATACCCAACGCTCTGGCCACTGTGGCAGGACTGAACTCAATTTGACGTCCCTGGACACAAGAAAAATAGGTGTATGGAACATTCGGAGCTTTTACCATACTCGCACAGGCTGCCCGAATCCATGAAGCATATACTTTCTTCTGAACAGTGAGGACGGGAAGCCAGCTCGGAAAAGCACGTAAACGCGTGAGATGAAATGGTGGCTTATCGTCACTCCAGAGATTTTCAAACTGCCGCTCGACCATAACTTCTCTAGTTCTGAAATACTTGGTAAACCAAGTATTTTCCTTGTCATTTCTGAACCCGTGGGCGAGCGGCGGGTCAGGGATTTCAAGAGAGGTGGACTTTTCCGGATGGGGCCCACTGTCCTTGGACTTTGGAGCCATAAAAGCTGAAATGGAAGCAAAACAGAGAGTTAGGATGAAAGAAAAAAGGTTCAGCATCTCTGTTTATGTCAATCGATTGACATAAGTTGTCAATCGATTGAAGTTGTGTTCCAATCGATTGAGCCCTGATGTCAATCGATTGACATCAGTGATTATAGGGGGCTGCCCACAACAAGGTCTCACGTCCCCCTATCATCAATTTAATGGTCTTAAGACCATGAGGGGCTCCCTCAATCGTTCTGAATCAAGTTTGATGAAAAAAAATTGGAAGATTGTGGGTTTGTGGTTACCTCAATCAAAATCGCGGCAAAACCGTGCCCCCAGATGGTTGATGACAAGATTGATGATGATGATGATGTGTGGCTCAAATCACCCTCCTTCTTCTCTCCCACTATCCACGCGAAAACAGTGATGATGGAGAGGGTGTGGGTGATAGCGACGGTGAGGGTGAAGATGGAGATGATGATGGTGATAATGATGGAAGGGAATGGAGTTTGGGCTCTCTTACCCAAAATCGCCTACTCTCCCTCTCTCTCACTGATTTTTGAAATGAAATGAGGGAGAGGGAGATGAACAGACATTACGTTTGGGGAAAAATATCAATCGATTGACAAACATGTTCAATCGATTGAGAAAAGAATTCAATCGATTGACTAACACTTTCAATCGATTGACACAGAAAATGTTCAATCGATTGACAAACATGTTCAATCGATTGTCTAAAGAAATTCATGAAATCACCCCCAACAGTTTCAGAATGCATTTTAAGGGTTGAAACAAGCCTTCGAGCATTCAAACGAGGATCAAACCCATCAAACACAAAAGTAGGAAGAATTTATTCCAAACATCAACAATTCGTTGCTCAAATTGGCTTATTATCATCCAAAGGGTACAAGATCTTGGTCGGGAAACAAACAAACAAAAAGAAAAACTAGAAACAACATTCTGTCTCATTCAATTGTTGCGGGAGTTATCAATTCTGCTCAGGTTCAGGGGAAGAAAGGTCTTCTCCTACAGCATAATCCACGAAGTACTCCACGACTTCCCCGTCCGAATCGATTTGAAGGTCTTCCAGAATTTCTCGAACTGCGCAAAGCAGATCCCAGGTATTCATATTGGCGATTACCGCAATAAGGGAATCTGGGTACGAGCTGGACAGTGGAGTGAAAATGGGCTTTTCTTGTTCCCTCTGTTCTGGAGTTCCTGGAGAACGGACCCCATGGTAGAGCAAATGTGGAAGGAAGTGCAGTGGATTCATCTGCAATGGATTCATCCTACATCCAATCAAAAAGACAGAATAAGAACAAAAGGAAGCAGAAAATAGAGAAGCACACAAAGAAAAGAAAACTACTGTACAACAACACAAGGTTCTCAAATTTCAAGAAGAATAATCAGGATCATCCAGATTGATGGTCTCTGATTCTGGTTCGAACCTCTCCAAAAATGGTTTTAAACGTTGTCCATTGACTTTAAAAGCATTACCATTCTTTGGATTAACGATTTATATTGCTCCGTGTGGAAACACTTCTTTGACAACAAAGGGTCCTATCCACCTCGATCTCAGCTTCCCGGGAAAGAGATGAAGCTTTGAATCATAAAGTAACACTTTCTGTCCCGGTTCAAGCTTCTTTCTCAGGATCGATCGATCATGCTTAGCTTTTAATTTTGACTTATAAGTTCGAGCACGATCATATGCATCATTCCTGATCTCTTCCAATTCATTGAGTTGTAGTTTCCTCAATGTACCGCTTTCATGGATATCAAAATTTAGCAGTCTAGTGGCCCAATATGCCTTATGCTCCAATTCCATAGGCAAATGGCAAGCTTTTCCAAAAATCAGTCTGTAGGGAGACATCCCAAGGTTCGTCTTGTACGCCGTCCTGTATGCCCATAGAGCATCAGTTAAACGTGACGACCAATCCTTTCTATTGATGTTAACGGTTTTCTCCAGGATATGTTTGATCTCCCTATTGGCTAGCTCTGCCAGACCATTTGACTGTGGGTGATATGATAGAGCAATCTTATGGTTAACCCCATATTTTTTCATTAGTGCCTCAAAAGGCTTATTGCAGAAATGGGTTCCACGATCGCTAATCATGGCCTTCGGTGTTCCGAATCTTGACAGAATATTCTCTTTTAAGAATGAGATCACTGTTCTGTGATCATTTCTCCTTGTCGGAATGGCCTCAACCCATTTGGACACATATTCAACTGCCAAAAGGATATATTCGTAATGAGATGATGGCGGGAATGGTCCCATGAAATCGATACCCCAGCAATCGAAGATTTCGATAGTGATGATCGGGGTCATCGACATTTCATTTCTTTTAGATAAACTCCCTAACATTTGGCATCTAGCACATGCTCTACAGAATGCATAACAGTCTTTGAAAACTGTCGGCCAGTAGAAACTGCTACTAAACACCTTTTGAGTAGTTTTCTGAGCTGAAAAATGGCCACCACAGGCCTCTGAGTGGCAGAAAGCTAAAATTTGAGAGATATCTTCCTCGGGGACACATCGCCTAATTACTTGATCCGCACAGTACTTAAACAAGTATGGATCATCAAAGTAAAACCATCGGGCGATGGATAGAAACCTTTTTCTGTCAGGGGTGGACCAATGAGACGGGGTCTCCCCTGTTGCCAGGTAATTGACAATGTCAGCATACTAGGGAAAACTAGTTGCAGCAAAAAGTTGTTCATCTGGGAACGATTCACGGATTGGAATGGATTGTGAAGAATTATCTTCAAACGTCAATCGTGAGAGGTGATCGGCTACAACATTCTCCACCCCCTTTTTATCTTTGATAACCAAATCAAATTCTTGGAGCAGGAGAATCCAACGTATCAATCGCTGTTTTGTATCCTTTTTGGATAGCAGATACTTCAACGCAGCATGATCAGTGAAACAAACGATCTGTGAGCCGATGAGATATTGCCTGAATTTCTCCAACGCGAATACAATTGCTAACAACTCCTTCTCGGTAGTGGAGTAATTACGTTGAGCTCCATCAAGGGTTCTGCTAGCATAGTAGATCACAATAGGCTTCTGTGGATATCGCAGGTTGACTTACCCACAGCTTTTTAAAATCAATTTCAGAAACAAATGAGTCGCCACTTAATTTTTTAAAAGGAAAAATTAAGAAACCATTTTTAAAGCAAACTGATCTTTTTAGAAACCAGAGATTAACTAGGTCCGGGGATTATGGAATGAGAGAGGAAGGAGCCCATCGGACTAAAATACCCTCTCTCATCCTATCTTGCGATAGGCCTCTACTCAACATCCTTTTAATCAAATTTATTAATCTAAGCATGCCCTCAACTAATACATATATACATATACATCACAAAAGCATGTCCAAAGGGTGTAAAATTGCAATTGACAAAATATCATTCAAAAGCCACATAATTCAGGTAACAAGCGATATGATATGCAATAGAGAACAGGTGAACTTACCCGGGATCCAGCAGCGATAGTAAACGTGCAATGCATGCGAACAAAATAAAATCCTAAAAAAAGAGTCTCTAATCACATATACACATAAGGCAAAACCTAATTCTAAGGCGTCGCGCATTAAGTCGAAAAATCAATAAGATCAAGAAATTAAGATAAACTAAAGAGGAGTCTTAGAAATCATACCTTAGCAGCGCTACAAAACAAAGGGTTAATTCTCATGATATACAAGATATGAAGTTAGAAATAACAATCCTAAATTTCTAGCTTAAATCTATCAAATGTAATTTAATCTAAAGCAAATAAGTCCTAATTACAAGTGCCAAACCGCGTGAATGAATATGTACATGGACAAGAATAAACTATGAAACATTCTTAAACTTTGAATTCAAACCCAACTAATCATTATTAAAAACATGATTCAAGCCTTAGATCATAGAAGAATCACTTGGGCCATGATTTGCAAAGTTGGTCAAATGTACCATAAAAATGTTGAAAATTGCAGAGGGCAGATCAGATGTGTAGGAAAATAAACAGTACATCTCTCATGGTTTGATGTTGATGAATATTTGACACAAAATGCCTCTGTGAATCTAGTTTCTAAATCAAAAAGAAGATCAAGGTTTCAACGGTTAGATCTCCGGGAATGTGGAAAACACTAGACATCACTCAGCACTTTACAACCTTCTGTCCAGAATCCTTGCACGATTTATTAAAAATAGTAAACAAAACCCGAATTGCTTTGTTCTTTTTAGGGTGACTTCCTAACACCTTAAACTTCATAAAAAAATTTATTTGGAGTCACAAACACTTAATTAGAACTCTGATTTAATTGTTTCAAAAGAGTGTCACTGTTCTGAAACTATTCTGAAATTCTGGACAGATTGTATTTATGTCACCAAACTCATGATCAAACCATCCTAAACATGAAACCACCTTAAAACAAAAATTACAGTGGTAGAATATTGTGTTATTAACACTTTCCCGTTGGTTTCACTTGATTTCAACGGTTAGATTTCGAACTAAAAATCTTTGATCAAAAACAGTTTGTGAACTCACTGTTTTCATTTGTCAAGTTCAACTTTTATTTGGTAACTCCAACTATTAAACCATGAAGTTGGGTTTAAACCAAACAACTTCTCCTACCATTTGATGGTCATTGGAGGCTAAAGACCTTCATATTTGTAGATTTCAAGTGAAGTATGAGTTGACTTCATGAAATCTCAAGATAAGGAATCTAAATCATTGAGATGGACTTGGACTCAAAACCACTTCCTCCTACCATTTGATGGCCATTGGAGATGAAGACATGACTAAAACTCATGAGTTTTCAAGGAATATAAGGAGACTCCATGAAAACTCAAGCTTAGAGGACCCAAGACATGAGTATGGACTTGGATCCATCTATTTGTTTATAGAATAAAATGATGATCAAACTTTGACTTTCATATGAAGCATAAGCTTACATGGGATTCAAAAGATCACATTCAAGAGATTTCAAGAGAGATATTGAGGATCTCCAATAGTCTCAAAGAGGAAAGTATGAACAATAAAAGGAATGAAGCAAAGAAAACAAAATAGTTTGAGGATCCAAAGGAAAGAATGCAAATAAAACAATTTATGGTTAGAGGATCACCTCCAACTATCCTCAAAGTTTTTCTTCTTTGAAGATCTTCCAAGCTCTTCTTCCTAGTTTTTTTCTAAACTCTCTCTTTTCTCTCTAAAATGTTGGTGTAATGGAAGTATTTTGCATGTGCTCTCTCTCCCAATATGTTTTTCTTGGTGTTCTTCTTGGTCTCCCCTCTTTTAGGAAGATCCCTTCTCTTTTATAAGCAAAATTACCAGGTATTTTTGGTGAATTTCGGAGCAAAAAACAGGTATAACTCTCTCATTTGTTGGTACAATGTGTACTTTCTGAAATTATGCAGACTGCTGTCCAGCGCGGCAGTCCAGATGCTGACGCGGCAGTCCGTGAATGCCGCTGCGGCACTTCATGAATGCCGTTGCGGCACTTCATGACTGTCGCGCGGCACTCATCAAATGCCGCGGCAATTAATGGATTGCCGCATTTTTGTCAGTCTTACTTTATCAGTTTTTTGTTCTTATTTGCATGCGCATACGTATTGCTCTGCAAAATACAGACTTTAAAAGCGAATGGCAGTCATAAATCTGTGCCGGCACTCGGTGAACGCCGGAACGACACTCTCTGACTGCCGCGCGGCACTCAGGGAGTGCCGCGGAAGTCTGCCGTGTGCCGTTTTTTGGCCAAAGTTCCCCTTTTAGGTCTTTTCTCTTTTTGAAACAAATTATTTTTGAATATCTTTTCCAAAAGTTGTGTTTTATATCTGAATTCTCCTAAATACCTGGTATTTCCCTCTTTCTGTGAAATTTTATCGCGTTTTGGAGAATTTTCTGAAGAGCTTGGAATACTTCAATTTTTCGGTCCTTATCATCATCGGACTTGGAGGTGACACTCTCCTAAATTTGACGTCTGGTCAAAAATGGGTGTCTACAGTTTGCCCCTCTTTGACAGAGCTTGTGGAGCAACGCGTCCCATAAGTGAATGTCAAAGCCTGTGTGAAGACAAGCCTTTGACCTGACTGTCGAATTTAGGCAAAAACAAAATGCGTTGCAAAACGGGCGTGCAGCAGAATTCTAATTGGTCGTGCTCCATGACGAGCTGCCTACGTATCCCATCGGGAGTCAGACCAAGACGTAGTTCGGGCACGGGGTCGAACACACACAAACGCAAGTAGTCACACGGATGGATGCACCTATCCTGTCGTGATGCACGTGCTATGCAACGGTGTTGTCTGAATTAACCTAGTTATGTAAATGTCATGCTTATCACATTTTCCCTATGTATGACGCACATTTCGTGGCGTGTTAGTCAGGGAAGATTATCTATGCGAGAATCTGTCACAGGAGTCATGAGAGTGCTTTTGATTTGATCACGAAGGGTTGACGCAAGTCCGTTGCGAAAACCGGGAATATAAGTCCGTTATATTCTCAAAAACGAGGGTTGAAGCAAGTCCGTTGCGAAAACCGGGAATATAAGTCCGTTATATTCTCAAAAACGAGGGTTGACGCAAGTCCGTTGCGAAAACCGGGAATATAAGTCCGTTATATTCTCAAAAATGAGGGTTGACGCAAGTCCGTTGCGAAAACCGGGAATATAAGTCCGTTATATTCTCAAAAACGAGGGTTGACGCAAGTCCGTTGCGAAAACCGGGAATATAAGTCCGTTATATTCTCAAAAACGAGGGTTGACGCAAGTCCGTTGCGAAAACCGGGAATATAAGTCCGTTATATTCAAAAACGAGGGTTGACGCAAGTCCGTTGCGAAAACCGGGAATATAAGTCCGTTATATTCTCAAAAACGGGGTTGACGCAAGTCCGTTGCGAAAACCGGGAATATAAGTCCGTTATATTCTCAAAACGAGGGTTGACGCAAGTCCGTTGCGAAAACCGGGAATATAAATCTGGGCCCACGGGCTCAAATATTGCGATTTTCAAATTCGGGGAACCCACGGGCCCAAATATTTTAATTTTCATAAATTGGGAGCCCACGGGCTCAAACATCTCCAATTTTCAAAAATTGGGGGCCCACAGGCTCAAAACATTTTTAAATTCCAAAATTTGTAGTCAATGTGTACCTAAGAAACGACCCTGAGGGCCAAAAGCGCAAATGAGGGCAACTTTTGGGGCCTCAAATTCAATTTTTGGGACTTGATTTGAATTTTGGGGGGAATGTAAATATCTTTGAACCGCCTTAATCGCGGCACACGCGGCTTTTCGCGGCAGTCCGTGACTGCCGCGCGGCACTCACGGAGTGCCGCTGCGGCACTCGGCGAGTGCCGCGCGGCAGTTGACTGACTGCCGCGCACGGAAAAATGAGTGCCGCGTTTGAGTGGCAGTGCTTAAAACCGCCGGGGTTCTCTTCCCCTTCTCTCATTCTCTCATTCTCTTCATCTCGAGATCTCTCTGGAGAAATTTTTCTCTCATCCTTTCTTTGCTTCTATATTGATCTACGACATTCACAAGTTAGTTCTGCTAGATCAGAGCTTGATTAAACTCGTTTATTTCATTGTTTTTCCAAATTTTTACTAATCTACGCGTGGATTCTCTCTTTTTCTTTGACAGATTATGGCGAGTGGTTCAGGGCGCAAGAAGAGGGCCAGATACACAGCCACTCATCACCCGGACGCCACGCTTCTACTGAGGGATCCTGATGAGCATTTATCGGCCCGCGCGTTTAAGCGCGAGGTAAACGCTTCCTTCATTTTATATTTCTTTCTCGCATTCCCTTTCCTGTGTGGATATATCGTAGGGTTGCTATAACTTTAGACACCCTATTCCGAATGACATGCTCGTGGTGTCTTGAACGCTCCAATTCATGCCCCTTGCAAAGAAGTTTTTATGAATTTTTAAAAAACTGGATGTTACACTGGAATTCTTTTGAACACTCATCCTTTTTTGTTATTATTTTTATTTCTTTTAACTTTTTAACTTTCATCAAAGATTTTTTGAAAACCATTTAATCAAAACTTCAAACATCCAATGCCCATGAATACACGATCTTGAACCTTCTCCTGTATTTTATTACATCGGCAAAAATTTTCTTGAGCATTCCAAGTGCCGTTAAACTTATTCAAAAAAATGATTCTCGAATGTTTGCAATTACGCATTTCGAAACTTATATATTTTTTCTTTCTCTTTTTTTTTCTTTTTTTTTTTGGGGCCTAAAATCTCTTTATATGTGCATGTATTTCAGAGAATGTGGACAAACTACTCTTTTTCTTTTCTTTTCTTTTCAGAACCTTGTTAGAAAATCGAACATTTTCTCTTATTCATGCCCTCCTGAATGCAAACAAGTGTGAAATCCTCTATGAACACTTCTGGACTTTCCATTTATTAATTATCTGTTGTTGCTCTTTTCTTTATCCATTCCCTAACAACAAACCCTTTTATTCTTCTCTTGCAGCTGCAGCCGAAGGTGCTGAAGGGGCATGGCAGCCTCACCCACGGCCACGAGTGGTACACAGAGCTGAGCCCGACCGTGAGGGCTCTAGTGGACGCAGCAGGGTTTGGAGACTTCGTCAAACTTTTGACGAAGAGCTCCAACGATCTACAGCAGATGCATGCGCTGGCTGAGCGGTGGTGGGATACCACGAGTACCTTCCACTTCGATTTTGGGGAGATGACGATGACCCCCCTAGACTTCAGCATGATTACGGGGATTCCATTCGGAGGAGAGCCCCTGCGGCACCTTACAGACCAGGAGTAGGATCAGATGGAGCCCTTGCTAGGGGTGGTCCCGGAGGAGGCCTTGGTCACAGCTCGATGGTTTATGGATACTTTCCGGGGGAAACCCGGCTTTACAGACGAGCAGATGGCCCGAGGTTTCTTGATGTATGTGCTGGGGTGCTCCTTGTTGAGCACCAAGGGGGACCAGATTTCTGCTTCCTTGGTAGCGTCGTTGGAGCGCCTGGACCAGGTTGCCGAGTACGACTGGGTTGGTACAGGGTTGGCTATCCTGTACAGGCATATGAGCGTCATTTCCCGAGACAAGTCGGCTGCTACTGGCGGGTATTGGAGAGCGTGGGAGGTATACTTTTTCCTATATTGCTCATTATCATATTTCTTTCTTCCTCTTTTTTTTTTTTTTTTTTTTAAATATGAGACTAATCTTCTTTCTTCTCTCTTTGTATCACAGATTTGGTCCCACGAGTATCTTCGCATGATGTCTCCTCAGACGCGTGATGCCGACGCCCTTATCATGCCCCAGGGGCTGAAATGGGCGAAGGACAGGGTTGGGAGAAAGACCGGGGCTCATGATTTTGTTTCGTTCAGGAACTTCCTGACGAACCTGAGGGAGGGGCACGTGCACTGGCAGCCGTGGCTCAGGGTGTTGCCTGAGGCTAGCGTGGGGATTCGAGAGTCGGCCGGGTATGACCCTACGAGGCGACTTCTTGATGGTGGGTCAGAGGGTATGGCATGGTATTTGGGAGAGAGAGTGACCCGGCAGTCGATAGCGGCCCCCGGGTTCTTTGTGCCGTTCCCCCCTCCCGACTCTATGAGGGCCACAGACACACTTCAGGGCGGCGATCTCACGACTGCTCGAGCCGGCTTTGGTATCCATGGCTTTTTGGATGACCCGTCAGGCTATGCGGCTTTCCGTGCCGCCAAGCTGATGCCGAACTTCCCTCTGATAGAAGTGACTCGGGTGAGTAAACGATTCCTTTATTATTTTCTGTGAATTTTCTTTTTTATTCCTTACCCATGCTTTATTTCTTTTGTTTGTAGCCTGTTCCTGCTGCGGTTCGAGCTCCTGCCTTGCCCGAGTGGGACTGGACTATGTCGACCGTCTCATTCGGAGAGCCCCACTCGACGACGATTCCTCGACTTTCTTATGGTGTTCCCACCATACCCTTACATTATGACGTTGTCCCGCGTGCTTATGCGGAGGAGGGCCTAGCGTACGCCCATAGCGTGCGACAGTGGGTTCTCGGGCGGGAGTGGATGGTAAGGAATTTATCCCCACTCCTACTTTTGATTGGGATGGTACTTCCATTTACTAATCCTTATTCCTGGCTCTTATTTTCAGGCTGAGGGAGCTCGGGCGACTGCTGCGGTTCAGTTGAGGGCCCAGGTATGATCTTCTACCCTTTCCATATTCTTGGTATTCTAAATGTCTTTTCAACACTTTTCTGGACTCATCCTCTTTCTTCCAGATGGAGGAGAACAGAGTCCTGTCTCAGCAGGTGGGACAGCTCTAACATCGGCTTCAGCAGTTCGGTATTTCTTTCAGCGATGCCCCCGGAGGTAGCGGCGCTGGGCGTGGCGGAGGCGTTGGTGAGGGCACTAGCGGTGGCAGAGGCCGAGGCAGCGGGCGTGGAGAGAGTGGTGGAGGCAGCGGGACTGAGTCAGAGGAGGAGCCTCTTAGGCGCACGACTCGTCAGGCTCGCGGCCGGGGTCGGGGTCGGGGTCGGAGCTGATCCTGCTTACATGTTTTTTTTGTTTTCTTTTGAGAGGATTTTTTTATTTTGGTGGATGACTGTATATATATATATACACATATGCTTTATTTTGATGGTTGCTTCCTTATAGTTGGTAGGATAGATGCTTTGCACATTTATGTTTTCTTTGTTTACTTGCCGTATGTGGGACCATGGCTTGGTCCTGACTTTATTTTGAATGCTCTCATTTCTTTTATCTTTTGAAAATGAATGAATGAATGAATGTATTTGTACGTGCTGCATGATGCGCACGCTTTTATTGCTTCTCAATTAGTTTTCTGTTTGCAGGTGGGCTGATCGTGTTACAAACAGATTCTGGCCAATAGAAAACTCAGAACGGCACTCGGTTAGGTCTCCGCGACATTCAGTGAGAGCCGCTGTGGCAGTCTGTAAATGCCGCAACGGCATTCACTGACTGCCGCGCGACACTTCATCGAGTGCCGCTGCACTTTATCGAGTGCCGCGGGTAGGTAGACAGCCTTATTCTTCTATTTATGTCCCTTCATTCTCAAAGTTTCGCAAAACACTTCTCATTCCCCCTCATTTCCCCTTCAAATGGCCCCCATTAGTTCTCAAATCCTCTTCCCATGGATGGATACTCTCTCGGGTATTGACAGGCTTAACTTTGAGTGTTTCAGACTAAACGATCTCTTTTCGTTCCGACGGATGAGCTTGAATGAGGGCCTACTTCGAGCTGCCATTCAGTGTTGGGATCCCGCTTTCAACGTCTTCCGCTTTGGCTCTCAGGAGATCTGCCCCTTGTTTGAGGAGTTTAGCGTCATTCTCCATACTGATCCTTCTGCTAAATTGATGGTTCCTCAGATTCAGGCCGGGTATGTTCGGGATTTGGCCACTCTTCTCCACACGTCTCGGAACGCGGCGGGCTCTTTTGTTCATGACAGGCAAATCGACTTTGAGCGCCTTTCTTCTGTTTACGCTCCCATAGGGGACCCTTACAATGGTGAGTATCAGATCATTCGACGTAGTGCCTTGTCGATTGCTATGCTCTCTTACTTCCTCTTTTGGTCATCTTCGGACACTCTTATACCCATCGCTTGCGGTTTGCGGGAGATGAAGAGTGCTGTTATGCTAGTCCTTGGTGAAACTCTGATCGGGCTGGGCCATGCTCATGCTACTGGGGTTATGTTATCTGCCGGAGCACCTTTTGTCCTGCAGGTTTGGCTCATGGAGCGTTTGGACCTCTTCATTCATGCTTCCCATCTCCGTGGGTCACTTCCTTATGATCGCATGGAGATGCACAGCTTGTTTCAGTCCACCGACGCGTGACTTGGTTGGCTTCAGGGCCTCTCTTCTAGTGACATCTGTTGGGTTTGTCCGTCGTGGATCTGCCGCTCTGTTGCTGTACGATTCCCTGGGCGTCCTGGCATCTGGCTGTCGGGTTTATATGCTATGACTTTCTACATTCCTGACCGAGTTGTCCGTCAGTTTGGACTTGTGCAAGATGTTACCGAATCTGTGACTGCTGGTTTCACCAGGGGGTTCCCTTTGCGCCCTCCTATCATAAAGGCTTTCATGGAAGCTTGGCCCAGCAGAATGGCTGCTCCTTTCCCGATGGTTCCTGCTCTGACTGTGCCTACTACTGAGTATCTTCTAGAGATCCAAACCTTGGCTGCGAGGCGAGCTTGACAGCACATGCATAATAAAGTAGACGAAAACAGGAAAGACGCCTGACATTTCACGAAACTCTCCTGACAGACCCTGCCTACCCTTTGTTTGCACTTTTTGAATGTGATTTTTCTTATTTTTCCTTTTCAAGAAGTGTTGTCATGCTACATCTAAAGTGTCCACCCTTTCGATTAATCTTTTATGAAGAATTATCCTTTTAATGTCTTAACTTGGCTCTTTACTTTGCTTATTTGCTTTAAACTTTAATCCTTCTGTGAATTCTCATTTGCTTTTTTATAGTACTTATCTCGATAGCCAGATGATCCAAGGGAGGGTTTTGTATCTGGGTTCTTCGGCTTAGCAAACGAAGTTTGCCCCTGGTTTTAAGGCTTTGAAGCGGCTTTGGGCAAACGCCAGTTTGCCCCTAGTTCAGCACCCTTTTTTTTTTTTTTGAAATGAAATGACCGAACCAAGTTGGTTGCCTACATATCCCCTAGCGGGAATCAGGTCAAGCGTAGTTCATCAAGGTAGGAGGCTTCGAAAGAAATGGTTTCAAGCAAAGTACTTCTTGAGGCGATCGAGGTTAATCGGCTGTTTAAATTCAACCCCGTCCAGGTCCATGAGATAGGCCGCCCCTCCGGAAAGGAGAGTCTTAATGATGTACGGCCCGACCCAGTTGGGTTTGAATTTTCCTCTGGGGTCATAAACGGGCACCTTAAGTTCTTTGAGGACCAGGTCACCCTCAGTAAGCTTCCTTGGGCGGACCTTTTTGTTGAAAGCACGAGCTATTCTCTTCTGGTACCCTCGAGTATGGTTTATCGCGGTCAGCCTCTTTTCATCGAGCAGCATCAATTCCTCGCACCTTCCCCGTATCCATTCTGATTCGGTCACTTTGCATTCTGCTAAGACCCTGAGAGAGGGTATTTCTACCTCAATTGGGAGGACCGCCTCCATTCCGTACACCAGCGAGTACGGCGTAGCACCTGTTGAAGTCCTTATAGATGTTCGATATCCCCACAAGGCAAATGGCAGCTTCTCGTGCCAATCTTTATACGTGTCCGTAGTTTTTCCCAAGATTGCTTTAACATTCTTATTCGCTGCCTCTACCGCTCCATTTGTCTGAGGCCTATACGGGGATGACTGATGGCGGGTGATCTTATATTTTTCTAGGAGCGGGATGACCTCTCCCTGGAAATGACTGCCATGATCGGAGATGAATTCATTCGGGACCCCATACCTGCAGATTATGTTCTTCTCGATAAAACTCACCACGTTTTTGGCTTTCAAAGTCGCATATGAGGCTGCCTCTACCCATTTTGTAAAATAATCAATTGCCACGATTATGTATCGATGCCCATTGGAGGCCTTTGGGAC
The DNA here is from genome assembly GCA_033977485.1 of Hydrangea macrophylla. Taxonomy (NCBI): domain Eukaryota; kingdom Viridiplantae; phylum Streptophyta; class Magnoliopsida; order Cornales; family Hydrangeaceae; genus Hydrangea; species Hydrangea macrophylla. The sequence goes on from CM066987.1 coordinate 83,839,986, forward strand.
TATCTCACCGATGATATCAATCCCCCACACGGAAAATGGCCAAGGGGTGGTCATGCTGTAGAGCTGTGACGGCGGGGTATGCATTAGATTTGCATGAATCTGACACTTGTGGCATCTTCTAACGTACTCGCAACAGTCCTTGTCCAAGGTCGTCCAATAGTACCCTTGTCGGATGATTTTCTTTGCCAGCATGTGTCCGTTCATGTGGGGCCCGCACACTCCTTCGTGTATTTCCTCCATCATCCTCTTAGCTTCTTTTCCATGTAGGCACTCTAGATTATAACCGGTGTAGGACTTTTTCCATAGCTTATCCGCATAGATTACGAATTGAGCGGCGAATCATCTAATTGCCTTTTTGTCCTTTTTCGAGGCTCCTTCGGGGTATTCTCCTTCTTTAATGAACTTCCACACGTCCATATACCAAGGCACTTCATCTTCTCTCTCTATGACTGCGATCGTTTCAAATGATGGCTGGTTCCTCACTTCTATGGATAGCGGGATCATGGCAGTTTTGGAAGGGATTTGGATCATCGAGGCTAAGGTAGCCAAAGAGTTGGCTAATTGGTTTTCTTCACGAGGGAGGTAGTAAAAGGAAATCTTTTGGAACTGCGCCTTCAGACTCTCCAGATAGTCATGGTAAGGTCTCAATTTCTCATGTTTCACCCTCCATTCTCCTCGAACTTGAGATATGATCAGGTTGGAGTCTCCGAAGACATCAATCCGTCCGACCTTCAAAGCCAAGGCTGCTTCCATCCCAATTATGCATGCTTCGTATTCTGCGGTGTTGTTGGTCGAGTTATACCTGAGTTTGACAGCTAATGGGGTAGGGGTCCCGTCGGGTGCTATGAGAATGATTCCGACCCCGTAACCTAACTGGTTGGCTGCTCCATCAAAGTACATTTTCCACAACTCCTCCTTCACCTCCAATATTCCCTCATCTGGGAACTTGAATTCTCCTTCGTCCTCGGATTCCACAGCGAGGTCGGCCAGAAACTCGGCGACAGCCCTTTCTTTCATGGACTTGGCGGTAACATATCGGATGTCGAATTCGGCCAACATCATGGTCCAACGGGAAATCCTACTGGTGAAGGTGGGTTTTTCGAACAGGTATTTCAATGGGTCCATTCGGGATATCAGGATTACAGGGAAGGCTAGCATGTAGTGGCGGAGGCGACGGGTACACCAGACCAAGGCCCAACAGGCCTTCTCCAAGGGCGAATACTTTAACTCATATCCTACCATTCTCTTGCTTAAGTAGTAAATGGCCTTCTCCACGTGCCCCTCTTCTCCTTCTTGGGCCAGCATACATCCCATTGAATCTTCGGATACAGAGAGATAAAATAACAAAGGTCTCCCGGGCGATGGAGGTGACAGGACAGGTGGGTTCTGGAGGTAGGTTTTGATTTTGTCGAAGGCTTGTTGACACAGTGTGTCCCATTTGAATCTCTCTCCCTTTCTGCGTAATTTAAAAAGTGGGTCGCAGGTCAAGGTGAGCTTGGAAATGAAGCGGCTGATGAACTGTATTCTCCCCAAGAATCCCCTCAGTTCTTTTTCATTTTTCGGTGGCTGCATTTCGGTTATGGCTTTTATTTTGGCTGGGTCTACTTCGATTCCTCTCTGAGTAATAAGGAAACCCAATAACTTCCCGGTGGTGACTCCGAACGTGCACTTTTGCGGGTTTAGCCTCATCTTGAACTCCCTCAATCTCCCAAAGAACTTTCTCAAGGCTCCTAGGTGCCCTTCCCTTTCTTTGGACTTTACAATCATGTCGTCCACATACACTTCCACCTCCTTGTGAATCATGTCGTGCAACAAAGTGGTGGCAGCCCTTTGATAAGTTGCTCCTGCGTTCTTAAGTCCGAACGGCATGACCCTATAACAATATGTCCCCCATGGGGTGATGAATGTGGTTTTCTCTCTATCCTCAGGAGCCATAAGGATTTGATTATACCCGGAGAATCCATCCATGAAAGATAGAAGCTCATGTCCCGCAGTGTTATCGACCAACACATCGATGTGGGGTAATGGGAAATCGTCTTTAGGGCTTGCTTTGTTCAAGTCTCGAAAGTCAACGCAAACCCTAACGCAACCATCCTTCTTTGGGACAGGTACAATGTTGGCAATCCACTCCGGATACTCGGTGACCATCAAGAACCCGGCTCTTAATTGCTTTTCAACCTCCTCTTTTACTTTAAGTGCCCATTCTGGCCTCATTCGCCTCAATTTTTGTTTTATGGGTTTTGAATTGGGAAAGAGGGGGATGTGGTGTTGGACTATTTTTGGATTGATACCTTGCATATCGTTGTAAGACCATGCAAAAACATCTTTGAATTCATTTAATAGACTGATTAGTTCTTTGCTTTCTTCATTGCTAAGTGTTGAGCCGATAAAGACATTTTGAGGATTATCTTCACTTCCTAGATTAATTGTTAGGGTGTCCTCAATGATTTTACATGCAGATTCTTTTTCTTTTTCAATTAGTTTTTGCAGTTCAATAGGTATTTCATGATCATCACATTCATCACATTCATTAAGCGCGTTCGAGTAGGCAGAATCAGTCATACTTTCATTGATTTTCTTTGGAGTGATTACAACAGACATAGAAATTGAAAGACGCCTCATTTGGGCCATTACAGACTCTGGGTGTGGGGGGAACCTATCACTAGACTCAAAAACCCACTCCTTCTTGTGCTCTCCTCCCAGGCCAGTAATAAAGCATTCTTCCGGACCTCCTGTCTTGGTGATTTTCTCCATCTCTTCTCCCTCAGCCTTCCCTTCCTCACTTTCTTCACTCTCGGCAGCTTCCTCCACTATGCCCTCGACGTATTCACCTTTGGTCTTTCCGGGATCCTCCTTCACGACCTCTGCGTTCCCTTCGCCTAACAGATCTTTCATGGCAGAACCGTCCAGCGTACCAATCCAGTCCTTGGCAGCAACAGACTTTTCAGCCATTTGTAAAAATGGGTCTTTGTACCCAGAAAATTCATGGGAGAAAAAGATCTCGAATCCCGGCTTCATGCATTTGTCTTTTTGGTCCATCCATGGTTCTGGGAAACCACAGAAGGGGAAATCTCCTCCTTCCTTCACAAAGTACCCGTTGAGAGTCTTCAAGTAAGGGTCTAGTGGCGCATTGGCGGCCTTCTTCTTTGCCCTTAGCTCCTTCTTCGTTGGCTGGTACCCCAGACCGTGGGTGTGAGTCTAAGTTGGGATTTTTGGAGCCTCTGGCAGGCCTTGGAGATTTTTCCCCAACCCCAATCCTGGAAAGAAGCCCATTTTCTTCATGATTCCGGCGACGACTGGACTAGTATATTGATCAAAATGGGGTGGTAGGGACTCTCCCGACTTTCCTTCTTCTATCACGCTGATGAACTCGAATCCTCCCATTTTTGCTTCTTCTTCTTGCAGCTGTAATTCTAGGACCGGTGCACTCGACGACGCTTCAGATGAACGAACCCAACTGTCTCCGAGGATATCACAGACTTTGTTTTCCCAGACATACTTAACCTTTTGATGGATCGTCGACGGTATAGCGCCCAAACTGTCCAACCAAGGCCTTCCCAGTAGCAGATTGAAAGAAGCGGGGATATCGATGATTTGGAACTCAGCTTCTTTGTCCATCGGCCCGATAGCGAGATTAAGGAAGATAATGCCCATGACTGCTCTTTGGGTGTTGTCATATACCCGGACCTTTTGTTGAGACGGCACAAAGGAAGATTCATCTAAGCCCATCCGCTTGGCTGTGCGGAAGGGACATACATTAAGAGCAGACCCGTTGTCCACGAGACAAGCGGGCACGGTGTTCCCCAAACATTCAACGGTGATATACAGCGGCTTGTTGAGCGTAGGTCCTTCCGGAGGTAAGTCATTCGATGAAAAGGTGATAGCCGAAGTCGGAATCTTGCCGATCAATCCTATGAGGTCTTCCGGGGTGGTGTTGATAGACACGTCAGCTTGATTCAGAGCATCTAGGACCGCCTGCCTATGGCGTTTGGAGGCAATCAGCAATCCCCAGACAGTGATGTTAGCCTGAGTCTTCTTCATCTGCTTTAGGACCTGATCCTCTTCTTCTTCCTCATTCATTTTTCCTTTCCCTTTCTCCAACTCCCTCCCCGGGTGATCTTCCTCTAATTCATGCGGCTTGAAGTGCCTACCAGATCGAGTCAAATGGTCGATCTCTTCTTTTGCCCAAATGTTGTCGGTTTCTGAAACGGTCTTTGAGCCCTCTTTTGCCTCTTCGTCGCTTTGATACCATAGATCATCCTCTCCTACCTGGTCTATGTTCCGATCATTGCTTTCCTACACCCACCAATCTGACTGCCTCATCATTTCGTTTTCCCATATCCCTGGCTAGCTTCCAAGCATGCAGATCCCCGGATTTTCTGGCAACTGATAGAACCTCTTTGGCTCTCCGACCTTCGTGATTAACTCGGATGGATCAAATGTTGTTTCTCCCACCCCTAAAAAATAAAGACCCCGTGGTGGTGGCACAGCACGATGGTTTGGCAGAGGATTCTTGGTGACATTGGGGGCTTTGACAGGTGGCTCAGATATCACTTTGTTGTCAATGAGGTCCTGGATTTCGTGCCTTAATCTCATGCACCGATCCGTCGAGTGGCCCTTTTGTTGATGATACTTGCAGTAGAGGTCTCCTTTGAAATGCGGCAGGAGTGGGCTCGGCGGGGGTTGAGGTTCCAATTGACGGAGATGCCCTTTTGCTAACAGCCTGTCGAGGGCGGTTGATAATGATACTCCCAAATCTGAAAATTTCCTCAGTGGCTTATCCTCTCCTCCTCTTGGATGGTTTCTGGTGATATCGAATCTTTTCTCCGGCTCGCTAAGTGCATTGACATCGGTGGGGCCAGAGTGACCCCCCGAATGCCCTCCGTTCGATCCATAACTGGGCCTCCGATATCGGTTCTGTGGTTCTTCTTTCTTGATCGTCCCTTCTTGAATTGCATCTTCGATTCTCGTCCCCACGTCGAACACCTCAGCAAAGGTGTTGATTGATTGGAATCTCATCTTTTCTTGGTAAACTGGCTGCAGATTCTTCATCAGCATTCGGATCTGGTCTTTCTCAGACGGCCTTTGTACCATCTTCGCGGCTTTCCCCCTCCATCGACTTAAATACTCAGCAAATGATTCCTTGTTCCCTTGCCTGGTTGTTTCCAAATCTCGGACAGTAACATCCAGATCCTGATTGTATTCGTATTGTGCCACAAATGCCTTAATCACTTCTTCCCATACTCTGGTCTTGCTTGGCTCAAGTGTAAGGTACCATGACAAAGCAGCTCCTGTTAAGGTTTGTTGAAATAGGACAGCCATCATGGTAGTGCTCAGTCCACTAGGCTGAAAAGCTCCTATGCACATCCGGACATGACTGCGGGGGTTGCCTGTGCCATCAAATTTATCAAAGACGGGCATTTTGAAACCGGCTGGCAACGTCTCATGGACTCCGTCATACAATCCTTCCAGTTCCATTAGATAGGTATCTACCCCTTGAGCCTTGCGCATTACCCTCTCCAACTTTTCTATCTTCTCGGTCAGCAGCTTCTCCTTTTCATCTTTCTCTCTGTCCCTGTTGGCTCTCAGTGCATCATTCCAATGTGCCTCTTGATTGTCGAACCAATCTCCGTCTCCTCCTCCCAAAGGCGGGTCTATAATGGGTGGAATTACATGCGGCGGCGGCCGGCGATTCAGCTCCTCTATCATTCCCATCATACGGTTCATGTTCTCGGCCTGTCTCCTCATTTGTTCCGCTTGCTGTTCGACTAGTACCCTCAATCCAGTTATCTCTCCGTTGTTTCTTTCTTCGGCCATGTCAGTGTATCCTCTTCTTACTAACCTTTCCGTAGGATCCCTAAACCAAGCTTGATTTGCTATTTTTGCTCCTACAACAAATTTTGAAAATTTTCCTTTAAAACCTTTTTATTACAACTTCCTTCTTATATGCCATGCGGATGCGATGCATGTGTGCGTGTGTGCCTATTCTATATGCCAAGGAAAAGAAAATCCTAGTCCTAACACATAAGCACATAAGCACATAAAATCCTTACCCATGTCAAGTGTGCTAACTTCTCTTTTTATTGTGACCCTTTTTACCCTCCCAGGTTTGAAAATTTAGGGTTTTTGAAATTTATTTGGGAGGCATTTCTGATGAAATCTTTTTAGAACTTTGGATTATTAAGGTGAACGGGTCGAAAAAGTATGAAATTTTTTGAAATCTTGGTCTTGAAATTTTAATAGTGACCTCCCATATTTTGAAAGAGCGTTTTTGAACAAAGGTCGCGGAAATCTTTATCTGTTTTCAAAAACTGATTTAAAAATTCTCAGGGTGGAAGGGTCACAATGATCGGATTATCACCGTACTTTTCATGGGCTCGGATACATACAAGGTCAATGATGCTTAGCTAAACATGATACAAGGGGTGTAATCTTATAATCAAGGCTCGGCTTATTCTCAAATGTCATGGGACATGAAAAGGAATTGCCCAAAAGTGATTAAGAGGTTACATATCTTTTATCAAGTAAGCATCGTCATCATCTCAAGTAATCCCTTTCGGGCATACAAAACTCCCTAGCACATAAATCCTAATCAAGAATTGAATTCCTAATTTTTGAAAGGTTCTATGGAAACTACTATGCAAAGGCCGGGTTTTGGTCAAATAAGGGACCCTTGACACACACCCGATAGGATGCTTCATATACCAAATCATGGTACGAGATCAAGGGTGATCACACAGTCCCATGATGACTTGACCGACCGGGTTGCCCCGAGCCTCCAAGGTCATAGTTCCGTGCAATCGACTGGCTGGACATGCAAGTGAAATGCAACAGGCACACAAAGATTAATTAATTTGATTAAAAGGATATTTTTCAAGTCTAATCCTCAAGTGAACCCAAAATCAGAATTCTGGTCTGCGAAACCAGAGATTCTGGGTTCGATCCCCAGCAGAGTCGTCAGATTGTGGATATCGCAGGTTGACTTACCCACAGCTTTTTAAAATCAATTTCAGAAACAAATGAGTCGCCACTTAATTTTTTAAAAGGAAAAATTAAGAAACCATTTTTAAAGCAAACTGATCTTTTTAGAAACCAGAGATTAACTAGGTCCGGGGATTATGGAATGAGAGAGGAAGGAGCCCATCGGACTAAAACACCATCTCTCATCCTATCTTGCGATAGGCCTCTACTCAACATCCTTTTAATCAAATTTATTAATCTAAGCATGCCCTCAACTAATACATATATACATATACATCACAAAAGCATGTCTAAAGGGTGTAAAATTGCAATTGACAAAATATCATTCAAAAGCCACATAATTCAGGTAACAAGCGATATGATATGCAATAGAGAACAGGTGAACTTACCCGGGATCCAGCAGCGATAGTAAACGTGAAATGCATGCGAACAAAAGAAAATCCTAAAAAAAGAGTCTCTAATCACATATACACATAAGGCAAAACCTAATTCTAAGGCGTCGCGCATTAAGTCGAAAAATCAATAAGATCAAGAAATTAAGATAAACTAAAGAGGAGTCTTAGAAATCATACCTTAGCAGCGCTACAAAACAAAGGGTTAATTCTCATGATATACAAGATATGAAGTTAGAAATAACAATCCTAAATTTCTAGCTTAAATCTATCAAATGTAATTTAATCTAAAGCAAATAAGTCCTAATTACAAGTGCCAAACCACGTGAATGAATATGTACATGGACAAGAATAAACTATGAAACATTCTTAAACTTTGAATTCAAACCCAACTAATCATTATTAAAAACATGATTCAATCCTTAGATCATAGAAGAATCACTTGGGCCATGATTTGCAAAGTTGGTCAAATGTACCATAAAAAATGTTGAAAATTGCAGAGGGCAGATCAGATGTGTAGGAAACTAAACAGTACATCTCTCATGGTTTGATGTTGATGAATATTTGACACAAAATGCCTCTGTGAATCTAGTTTCTAAATCAAAAAGAAGATCAAGGTTTCAACGGTTAGATCTCCGGGAATGTGGAAAACACTAGACATCACTCAGCACTTTACAACCTTCTGTCCAGAATCCTTGCACGATTTATTAAAAATAGTAAACAAAACCCGAATTGCTTTGTTCTTTTTAGGGTGACTTCCTAACACCTTAAACTTCATAAAAAAATTTATTTGGAGTCACAAACACTTAATTAGAACTCTGATTTAATTGTTTCAAAAGAGTGTCACTGTTCTGAAACTATTCTGAAATTCTGGACAGATTGTATTTATGTCACCAAACTCATGATCAAACCATCCTAAACATGAAACCACCTTAAAACAAAAATTACAGTGGTAGAATATTGTGTTATTAACACTTTTCCGTTGGTTTCACTTGATTTCAACGGTTAGATTTCGAACTAAAAATCTTTGATCAAAAACAGTTTGTGAACTCACTGTTTTCATTTGTCAAGTTCAACTTTTATTTGGTAACTCCAACTATTAAACCATGAAGTTGGGTTTAAACCAAACAACTTCTCCTACCATTTGATGGTCATTGGAGGCTAAAGACCTTCATATTTGTAGATTTCAAGTGAAGTATGAGTTGACTTCATGAAATCTCAAGATAAGGAATCTAAATCATTGAGATGGACTTGGACTCAAAACCACTTCCTCCTACCATTTGATGGCCATTGGAGATGAAGACATGACTAAAACTCATGAGTTTTCAAGGAATATAAGGAGACTCCATGAAAACTCAAGCTTAGAGGACCCAAGTCATGAGTATGGACTTGGATCCATCTATTTGTTTATATAATAAAATGATGATCAAACTTTGACTTCCATATGAAGCATAAGCTTACATGGGATTCAAAAGATCACATTCAAGAGATTTCAAGAGAGATATTGAGGATCTCCAATAGTCTCAAAGAGGGAAGTATGAACAATAAAAGGAATGAAGCAAAGAAAACAAAATAGTTTGAGGATCCAAAGGAAAGAATGCAAATAAACCAATTTATGGTTAGAGGATCACCTCCAACTATCCTAAAAGTTTTTCTTCTTTAAAGATCTTCCAAGCTCTTCTTCCTAGTTTTTTTCTAAACTCTCTCTTTTCTCTCTAAAATGTTGGTGTAATGGAAGTATTTTGCATGTGCTCTCTCTCCCAATATGTTTTTCTTGGTGTTCTTCTTGGTCTCCCCTCTTTTAGGAAGATCCCTTCTCTTTTATAAGCAAAATTACCAGGTATTTTTGGTGAATTTCGGAGCAAAAAATAGGTGTAATTCTCTCATTTGTTGGTACAATGTGTACTTTCTAAAATTATGCAGACTGCTGTCCAGCGCGGCAGTCCAGATGCTAACGCGGCAGTCCGTGAATGCCGCTGCGGCACTTCATGAATGCCGTTGCGGCACTTCATGACTGCCGCGCGGCACTCATCAAATGCCGCGGCAATTAATGGATTGCCGCATTTTTGTCAGTCTTACTTTATCAGTTTTTTGTTCTTATTTGCATGCGCATACGTATTGCTCTGCAAAATACAGACTTTAAAAGCGAACGGCAGTCAGAAATCTGTGCCAGCACTCGGTGAACGCCGGAACGGCACTCTCTGACTGCCGCGCGGCACTCAGGGAGTGCCGCGGAAGTCTGTCGTGTGCCGTTTTTTGGCCAAAGTTCCCCTTTTAGGTCTTTTCTCTTTTTGAAACAAATTATTTTTGAATATCTTTTCCAAAAGTTGTGTTTTATATCTGAATTCTCCTAAATACCTGGTATTTCCCTCTTTCTGTGAAATTTTATCGCGTTTTGGAGAATTTTCTGAAGAGCTTGGAATACTTCAATTTTTCGGTCCTTATCATCATCGGACTTGGAGGTGACACTCTCCTAAATTTGACGTCTGGTCAAAAATGGGGTGTCTACAGCTTCTTGTCCTTCCTTTGTCCTAATACAGCTCCGATCGCTGTGTCACTTGCATCACACATCAGCTCAAAAGGAAGATTCCAATCCGGAGATTACATTATCGGAGCTGTTGTAAGGTGATGTTTGAGTTTATCAAAAGATTCCTGGCACTTGCTGTTCCACTCAAATGGTTGGTCCTTAACAAGGAGTTGGAACAGTGGCCTAGATACAGCACTGAAATCTTTAATAAACCTTCGGTAAAAACCGGCGTGACCTAGGAACGATCATATTTCTTTCACTGTAGTGGGGACAGGAAGATTGGAAATTATATCGATCTTTGCCTTGTCTACTTGTATTCCCTCAGCAGACACGATATGTCCCAAGACAATCCCTTTTGTCACCATAAAGTGACATTTCTCCCAGTTGAGGACCAAATTATTATCCTCACATCTTTTCAGGACTTTCTGTAGGTTCTCTAGGCAATCATCAAAGCTGCTTCCAAATACGGAGAAATCGTCCATAAAAACCTCCATAATCTTCTCCACCATATCGCTGAAGATGCTCAACATGCACCGCTGAAAAGTAGCAGGTGCGTTGCACAATCCGAATGGCATCCGGCGATATGCAAATGTTCCAAACGGACAGGTAAAAGTGGTTTTCTCTTGATCAGCAGATCAATTTCAATTTGGTTATAACCACTATAACCATCCAGGAAGCAATAGAATTGGTGACCTACTACTCTTTCGAGCATTTGATCCATGAAAGGTAATGGGAAATGATCCTTTCGAGTCACCGCATTCAATCTTCTGTAGTCAATACACATGCGCCAGCTTGTGGTCACACGTGTTGGTACCAATTCTCCTGCTTTATTTTCTACCACTGTAATGCCAGCTTTCTTCGGTACTACTTGAGTTGGACTTACCCAAGGACTATCCGAAATTGGATAAATAACCCCAACATCTAGCAATTTCAGAACTTCCTTCTTCACTACCTCTTGCATGTTTGGGTTTAGACGCCTTTGCATTTGACGACAAGGTTTGGCACCTTCCTCAAGGTAAATCCTGTGGGTGCATATGGATGGACTAATTCCTCTTAAATCAGCAACGGTCCATCCTAACGCACTCCTGTGTTGCTTAAGCAACTGGATCAGTTTACTTTCCTGTTCGTGATTTAAAACAGATGAGATTATCACAGGAAAGGTCTTCTCTTCTCCCAGGAATACATATTTCAATTCTTTTGGGAGCTCTTTCAATTCCAACTCTGGAAATTGCAGGTTTGATGGCACAGCTAACTTGGTCTTTGGTGGAAGTTGCTCATATTGAGCCGTCCACATTGTTCTTGCAACTTCCTCTTCAACAACCTCCAATACAGCACATATCTGGCTCATCAGTTCATCTTGTGGAGTGTATTTATCCAATTCATAGCATGAGTTAGTCATAATAGACTCCACAGGATCAGAGTGAGCAGTTGAATCAAAGCAATCTTGAATTACTGATTCCACCCAATTCACCTCTTCTTCCTCCTCGTCAAAATCTTCAATTTTGGGATTTGAAAAAATCTTGATATTCAATGTCATGTTCCCAAAAACAACGGTCATAACTCCACTCCTTACTTTAATCGTCGCATCAATTGTCGCGAGGAAAGGACGTCCAAAGATCACCGGAATCTGAGATTTAGCGTTGTAAACTGGTTCGGTGTCTAGTACAACGAAGTCAACAGGAAAGACAAAGGTGTCGATTTGGACTAAGACATCCTCCAGCACTCCTCGCGGATATTTAATTGATCGGTCTGCAAGTTGGAGTGTAATGCGAGTGGGTTTAAGTTCTCCCAACCCTAATTGTTGGTAAATAGTATACGGTAAGAGATTAACACTTGATCCTAAATCGAGTAGCGCATTGTTTACTTTCTTCTGACCGATTATACAAGAAACTGTTGGTGTGCCTGGATCCTTGTATTTAGGCGACAGGTCGTGTTTTAAAATTGTACTCGCCTGGCATGCCAAGTAAGCACTCTTCTTAACACTTTGCTTCCTTTTAACAGTGCACAAGTCTTTTAGGAACTTGGCATAGGAAGGCACTTGTTTAATTGCGTCTAGGAGTGGGAGATTGATTTTTACCTGTTTGAATAACTCCAGAAACTCCTGACTTTTAGTTTCTTGTTGAGGTTTCTTCAACCTCTGAGGATATGGTGCCGGAAAAGGGTATTTGGTTGCCTCCTCAAGGAGGGGTTCTTTTCCAGGTCTTCTCTTTATTTCATTATCCTCAGGAATTGTTGTTTTGGGCTCAACTGTTTCGCCCTCTCTTCCTTCTTCCACCAATTCTTCTTCATTCTCTACCTCTTCTTCATCACTAACTACAGGTTGTGAGGGCAAAGAGACTTTCTCAATTTCTTTTCCACTTCTCAACACAGTTACCGCCTTGGCCTCCTCATGTGGTCCAGATCCCGAGGGTCCTGTACCCGAGTGTTGGCCTTTAGGATTTGGCTCTGGTTGTGCAGGGAACATGGTTCGTTCTCGATCCCCTTGTTGGGCAGCTAACCTCTCTACACTTGTATTGAGTTTACTCATTAGCTGCATCATGAGTGTATTAGGATCCTCTTGTGCCTTCTTATGGGGTGGCACATAAGTGTTTGATGAGGTTTGGTTGTTGCCTCCCTGATTGTAGTTGGATTGAGGTGAATGATTTTGATATTGGTTCTGGTGATACCCTTGATTTTGTTGATAAGTAGGAGGAGGTTGGTAACTCTGGTGGTACCCTTGGTTTTGAGGTCGGTATTGGTTTCCTTTATTCGGCTGCCACTGTTGAGATGGGTTTGCTGCAGCAGCACTGTTTCTTTGATCAAAACCAGGATGACTCCACCTATCATTGGGGTTGAAATGACCAGGGGCATTTACAGCATGTACCTCCACTGGACTCTGTTCTTGGTAAACAGGGTATATTTGGCAATGTTGAGAGGTATGCCCCATCTATAGACAACTCGAACATGATTCTTCAGATGCAAATTGTATTACCAGGTCCTTCTTTGCTTCCAAAATTTCCAATTTACGAGCCAGTTGCTCGTATTTTTCCAGTAAGCCATCTTCCGCTTTCAGCTGATAAATACTCTTTTTACTTGAACTTGAACTGGTTTGAGTTCTCGTCACTTGAGTTTCCCATTCTGGTGCATGTTCGGCTAACCATTCGAAATGAGCTTCTGCTTGGTCAGCATTTTTACTCATGAACTCACCATCACTCGTAGTTTCTACGAGCTTCTTTGACTTTGGACTTAGGCCATCATAGAAGAAGCTTATTGTTCGCCACTTCTCAAAACCATGATGTGGGTAGAGCAGTAACAAATCCTTAAAACGCTCCCATGCCTCAGCGAAAGTTTCTTCCTCTTTTTGATTATACATCTTGATTTGTCTCAAGATGTCAGTCGTTAACCGATTAGGGAAGAACTTTTTGAGAAAGGCTTCATGAATTGCTGGCCAAGTCGAAATCGAATTCGGTTTGAGTGACAATAACCATGACTTTGCTTTGTCCTTCAAGGTAAAGGGAAAAAGCTTTAGTCGGATTATATCACTTGGGCAAGTCTGATCTGTGAAAGTGCCACAAACATCTTCAAAATCTCGAATGTGCAAGTACGCCTTCTCTTTATCCATCCCGTGAAATGTGGGTAAAAGTTGAATCATCCCATTACGAAAATGGAATGTACCCGTGTGTGGAGGAATGCAGATACAAGAAGGTGTGGCAGTGCGATCAGGAGCCAAGAGTTCTTGTAGAGGTCGTTGACCGTCATCGATGAGGTCATGCCTATTCTCTCCTTGTTGGCTCTCCGTATCAGACATTGGGTTAGAAGTGGATGGAGTGAAAATGGGATTATCAGCACTATGGATGGAATCTTCAAATAGATTTGTGATGAAGGCTTCAGTGGAATCAAAGGACATAGAAGGGCACAACAATACGACTTGTGTTCTGAAGAACAAAAAGAAAAAGATAGATAGAAATGGGATAAGAAAAGATTGGATCAATCGAAAGAATCTGGCCTTTGTTACCGTCCCCGGCAACGGCGCCAAGAACTTGACACGACTGGAAATGTGATCTCTGAAGAGTACGTCCAAGTGTAAACGGTCGCGTCGCGTTAAAACCGGTAAGACCGGGTCGAATCCCAAAGGACGGAAGATAAAGGCAGAAAACTCTAGATTGAATCCTAAAGTGAAATAAAAGATGATTTCTTTTAGCTGGGGGGGGGGGGGGGGGGTTCTAACAATTCTATTGAATTTAACTAAATGAAAGAAACAAATTTAAGTGAAGTGAAACTAACTAGATTGAATTAAAAACTGTGAAATGAAATTAAATATGAAAAAGAGTTGGGAACATGTGAATCCACAAAATACCAGCCACTACCATGATTTAGAAAAAATGAACAGCTGGGGTTCTATCCTTAGAGTATTCCTTATTTCGAAAATGATTAAGTTAAGCATTCTAGACACTAAATATGTGAATCTTCCATACTTAGTGGTTCGATTACCTAACTTATTTATGAAGGACTGAAATAAAAAGTTAATTAAAGCCATGAACAATAACTGGCAAATTGAATATGAGATATTCGATGTGTTTGTTATGAATGTTCATTGAGTTAATTAATCAAAAGAGCTCTTATTTCAAAATCAGACTGCAATTTGGACTAGAAAGATCAATTTGGGTTCAATTTCTGAAACAAAAGTTACTGGAATACAAAAAGGAGTAAACCCAAGTCATAAACATACCACTCGATTGACAAGTATATCAATCGATTGACATGGAATCTATGTCAATCGATTGGATTCTGTATCCAATCGATTGGCATTGACTCTTTCACAGAATCATGGCAGAGGACTGGGAACAATGTTTCTTCACATTATTCCCAACCAGGATCTATTCAAACATGTTTAATCTAATATAAACAGAAACATTTCGAAGAAAATTATAACTAATAGGCATGGATTAAACTTTAAAACAAGAAATTTCAGAAATCTAATTCAAATCGAACCAAAGTATAATAACTTATTGTCTCACAATTTCTAAAGCAGCACAACGAAAAGAGAAATATACCTGAACTCAAACTGAATTCGAAAATACAAATCCTCCAACTTGAGCTTTTTTTTAATCCGAGAAAACCATGGAAAATCCTACAAAACAACATAAAAATGAAGCCAACCCTTGACCCTCTTCACTTTCCTCTATATATAATGTCAAATTCCCGGGCTAAAGGTGTCCAGGTTCACTCCATAACGGCTGGTCGTCGTCCTGATTGCTGAAATCTTGCTCCATTAACACAGACTGTTTCCAGTTTTATTCAATCGATTGACAAAGATTTCAATCGATTGATAAGAATTTCAATCGATTGGTAAAAACACCAATCGATTGATCATAAAAAGATGTCAATCGATTGATATTATGTCAATCGATTGGTACCAAGACTTCATCAATTTGTTTCTAGAGTTATTCCTTTCAACTTGTTATTCATTTTAACTTCGGAACCTGCATTCAAAGAGCTAAACACAACAACATACCACGAAAAATACATCATTGTGTAAAGAAACGAATTAAAACACAAGTGCAGGTAATACCAGAGAAATGGGGTTAAATCCAATCAGTTTTTACTCCTTATCGAGCTAATATTAAGCTAATATCAGCTCTCATCAGTATAATGGTCTTAAAACACTTATATTGAATGAGAATCCAAGTGCTTTCTATGTTCATTGCTTTGCTCATCAATTGCAGCTGGCTCTAGTAGCTGTAGCAAAGGAGCATGATGGTGTTGCCACTCTTTTTCAAACTATATCAAGAGTGTTGAATGTTGTTGGAAGTTCATGTAAACGTCGAGATATGCTTAGGGCGAAACAAGCGGCAAAGATTGCCGAGGCACTTGAAGTTGGAGAGCTTTCTAGTGGACAAGGCTTAAATCAAGAAACAAGTCTCAGACGTGCTGGTGATACACGGTGGGGCTCCCATTACAATATTTTGGTGAGCTTGTCCACTATGTTTGAAGCTGTGATTGATGTATTTGAAATAATTAGGATAGATTTTTCTAATTCTGACCATAGAGCTGAAGCGAAGTCTTTGTTAGAAATCATGGAGTCATTTGACTTTGTGTTCTTTCTTCTCTTGATGAGGAGTTTATTAGCAATAACAAATGAGTTGTAACAAGCACTACAAAGAAAAGATCAAGATATAGTGAATGTCATGAATTTGGTTGACATATCCAAGACAAGGCTTTTAGATATGAGGAAAACTGGATGGACTACTTTTCTTGATGATGTTTCCTCATTTTGTGAGAAGCATGATATTTTTGTTGTGGATATGGATGATATATTTGTGGTTCGAGGGCGGAGTAGGCGTAACACAATGGAAATCAATAACCTACATCACTATCGAGTTGACGTATTTTATACAGTGCTAGATAAGCAATTTCAAGAACTGAGTGCTCGCTTTAGTGAAGCGAATACAGAGTTGCTTCTTTGCATAGCATGCTTGAGTCCATGTAACTTGTTCAGCAGTTTTGATAAGCCGAAATTATTGCGCTTTGCTGAATTTTATCCAAATGATTTTTCATCATTTGGCTTCAGCTCCTTGCTGGTCAGCTTGATACTTATATCGCTGACGTGCGCTCTAGTACTGAATTTTCAAGACTTGAAGGACTTGGTGCTCTTGCTAGATTGTTGGTGAAGACTGGAAGGCACAAAGTATATCCTTTAGTTTACTTGCTCATAACTTTGGCATTGATCTTACATGTTGCAACTGCTACGGTTGAGAGAGCCTTTTCAGCTATGAATATTATCAAGAATCGGTGACGAAATTGAATAGGTGATGAGTAGTTAAGTGATAGCTTGGTTATATACATAGAGAATGAGATTTTTGAGGAGGTTTCAAATGATACGATAATGGAAAACTTTCAAAAGATGAAAACTCGTAGGGGTCAATTGTGAACATACTTACTAGGAGACCATATCATGTAAATGTTTTTTGTTCTTGGCCATATTTTGGGGTGTTCCTTTTTTGGCTTCTAATTTGAATCACTCAAAGTGGAGAGTGTTTCAAATTGGAATCCTAGGTTTGTGGTTTTTTTGGAAAGTTTTTTGGGTTCATTTTATGATGGAATTGCCTTCTCCTTTTGTGATTTCTTATTAATGGAATTTGTCATCCAAAAAAAAAAAAGGGGAGTAAATGTGTTTTTGTGTGTTAATTGTATTAGGTTGTGACCTTGCTAGATTATTGCTATCTTTCATTGTTGCTTGGTTTGGATTTTTTTTTTTTTTTTTGTTTTTTAAAGTTTGTAAGCTAAAGCTTGTCTCGTTATTGTGTCGTACTAATACTAACGTTCCGAACCTGACTACGTTACTCACCATATTATCTCAATCTTATTATCGCATCCCATTACCTCCGTAATCCATAATATCGCATAATAGAGCATGAAATATCAATAACAACTAAGCATTATGGATTATAAACTAAAGAAAACAACCAAGTTCTATTAAGGTTCAATCGATTGAAATCCTCTCAATCGCTTAAAGAAAGTGAGGTTCGATCGATCGAAGTGTTCTCGATTGATTGAAGTTAAGGCAGTTTCGATCGATTGAAGTTATTTCGATTGATTGAGACTCAGGGTTGTTCGATCGATTGACGATCGATTGAACTCAGTTCGATCGCTCGAACTTCGTCTTCTCCAGATTCTGGCAGTGAATGCCAGAATCGGTTAGGGGGTGTTTGGGTTATTATTAAACGTCCAAAACATGTGAAATATCATAACTAGGCTACTGAGTGAGTTTGGAACTCACCGAACGCCATTAAGGGCGCGTTTAGGAACGTGTGAGCTCCGACCTTTAATGGTGGCCTATCATTTTGGTTACACGTTTGGGTCTTCGTATAAAGCCCCTAGCACGCCCAGTCACAGAATTAATTTTAGCCAGAACACACACATAAACTACTAACTCTTTTTCAATTTATACAAGCCGCGCATATATCACAAATTTTATCCACAAATATTATCAAATATTGGCATGTGCAACACACGTGCTACACTCCGAGTATTACTTAAGATATAGTGGACTAGTAAATACACGAAAAATTGCATCTCTCTTTTATTAAAAGATCAATAGATATAATATGATTATGACATAAAATTCATTGGTTCCGTTTTAATTAAGTATTGTACCATTATTAATGCATTTGGGAATTGCAGTATTACTTCTTGTATAACTGTAGTGTGAATACCGTTTATTCCTTAATTGGAAATAAAAGTTCGCATATTTTAAATTTTAAAAACAAATCTGTCAAATCATTGGAAAGCTTCTAATCAGATTTGTATACAACCCTCGAGTTGGGTTTGTGTTTTGGCTAAATATTTTGTGATCAGGTGTGCCAGGGGCTTTATACGAAGACCCAAACGTGTAACCAAAAGAATCCATATCTCTATGGTATGGTACGAATCAAGCGATTGCTGGGAAGTAGGGATGACTCTTCCCTTGAGGTCCAAGAAGCGAGTAATTTGGTTGAGTGATGAAACAATTACTAAAGGCTAATCAACAGATTTGAACAAAGTAATAAACTATAATTGAAAAACCAAGAAGTACATTGGGTATGCTACCAATTAAATCCACCGAAAATAAACAAAATAAAAATAAATGATGGCTATGGAGTGATTTCAACACATTGATAACACATGGGAACCAAATGGAAAGACACAGTAGCATTACAAAAAAAGTGATAACAAAGCAAAGCTTGAAAATAAAACAAAAGTGAGCAGTAGGCTGGAACTGTTTTTAAGCCGCAGGGGGGTTGTGGCTGTGTCTGAGCAATTTGCTTCATAGTGGTCTTGTGCTTTTATAAGCATGAGAGATAACTTCCTTCAACTTGTTTCAACTCCCACATCTTCAGTAACTTCCATCACCCACTAAGTTGGTAACTTCTCCACTTACACAAAATATAACCAGTCAAATATAAAAATATTTTTTTCTATTTAGGGTGTAAACAATGCCCCCCCCCTGGTTCTTTGAAAATGAAATGAAATGCAATTTTTGAAGAAACATATATACAACTAGACCGATTTTTATCTCCAGTGCATAGGTCGATAATTATCAGCCTCACAGACCGATTTCTTTTGCCACGTGTGTGCCCCGTTGACTGGAATGTGGGCTAACACCAAAACTTTACTACGTGAGATAGGTGAGATCGGCCTTGAGCAGACTGATGTACCAACTTATAGCATTTTAGATTTTAAATTATTTAGCCTTGACCTACATTAAGCCTCAAGTCAAAGACCACAATTTTCCAAAAAGTACGAAGAAGACCGATTTATTTATTTTTTTTATTTATGATTTTGGTGCAATATCAGTCTCAAATCATAGCCCGATATCAGTCTTATATTAGTCCGAGATCGGTCTCAAAGCACTGGCCATTTCATGTCTAGTCTCATTAGATACCATATAAATACCTCCATCACCTTCAAGTGTGGGTCCAACACTTGCACCCATTTGATATGGAGCCAGATGGCCTCGGTCCTATGGTGCTGACTGAATATTGGGTCAATTGTTCAAATAAACGGTATAAACCTGATGTAGTAAACTAAATAAATGGGTAACCAGTCACCACCATAGCACATGTCGTGGATATCTTGGGCCCACCACTATAATTGAGATGTGCATTTGGACTAATACAGCACTATACAGGCATTACAGAATAGAGACCGATATCGGATATCATTAGGCGGATGAATGACCTTTTACCTGACACTTGGGCCCCACTTCTTTGACCTTTTCAAAATCAGTCTTAATAATCTGCATACTGATTTCCGTTACATGGGCCTTAGTTTGATATAAAAAAAAATTATTAAGACTTTAAAACAGTGGGTCCCACGGCTAGGAAATTATATTTTCCTCTAGCCATCAAAAACCAACATGAAAATGGTGCCCCATGGGCTTCTTTACAGGACTCAGTACTTTTCACTTCACGTCGACCAATAAGTACGATTGATTTCCATAAGCCCGATTGATTTAAGACTTCACAGACTTTGCATAGATTCTCAATCCATGGCTAATGTCGTATATAACTTCTCATTTGTGAGTGCCCAATTGCAAGACCGATCCCCCCCTTTTTTAGAGCACCAACTTCTCATCAATCTATCAGCCTAATTAACACAAGACTGAAATTAGTATTTGAATTTCAGTCAATATTCTCTCTCTCTCTCTCTCTCTCTCTCTCTCTCTCTCTCTCTCTACATTTTTTATTAATCTTGTAGAAAAACCCACCAAACTAAATCCCATTTTTTATGGGCTCCACAAATCCAATGAGGACTTGAATTTTCAAAAGCCAAAAAATTTGTTGGCTTCTTGTGTAAATCATTTTTGGCAATAATGCCAAAAAAATTGAACAACTCCTCAGTGGTTGTTCTCCTCAAAAGGGGTTGTTCATTTTTAATAAATTTGGGGGTCGAAATGAAATTATTCGACCTATGTGAAACTTTCCCCCCAACCGCCTTCTTGTCGTCACAACACTAGCGGGAGGAGCATTAGTCGAAATAGAAACTATCAGCTTATCTAACAATTATTTTTTTGCCGCCTTGCTCCCTAACCGATTTAAAATGCTTTAAACCGAGATGGTCAAATTGACCAATCTCTTGATTTGTAGAGGCATCATCGGCCACTTTTGGCCGTTTAAATTTTTTCGCGGCCTCTTGAAAAGTGGGTTTCATGACCGCTACAATGGATCTCTGTGTCTCTTCAAGTTGGAGAGCATACTCTTTCTAAATACGAATTGTTTCATTGAACACTTTTTCAAGGCACTCACATGAATCAATAATCACCACTTGGTTGTTTTTCTTGAGCGGTGAATCCGATTTACTACTCGGCTCCTCTATCCACTTGTTGCTTAAAAAATTGCCCATGACATGAAATTGTCTTACCACCCATGAGGTGGATCGTCAACTCCACTTGAAGCTTTAAGAAGGCCGATTTCATGGCTAACAAATCGTATGTCGGCCTTAAGACAGTCAATCTCATCACAAAGATGAGTGATTTCATCATCATATTGGCATGCTTCACAATTATGCCGATAAAACGAATTCCATGGCTGCACAACTACTTGTTGCCATAACTTGCTGCAAATTCTAAATTTATTGTTGTTGAGACGATAAATTTTATTTTGAATTCGGTCAATGGTCTTGTTACGCCAATGAATTTGACCGTTGTAGAACTATAACCATGCTTCATGAAACATCACTCGGCTGTCCCACCGGGTAGGGTGGCCATGGGTCGGGTGAGTCGGGTTTCACCCTTATCCGACCATCCATCCAAATCTCATCGGGTTACAAGTTTATAAACCATCATCCATCCGTCAAGTCGCGTGGAACCAACCCGTTGGTTTCGGGTTGGTTCGGGTTGGTTTTGGGTGAAAAACCGACAGAATGAACATATATAATCAACAACTAGATTTAGGTGTGAAAATTATTATATATATACAGAGAGAGAGAGAGAGAGAGAGAGATCTATACACACACACAGAGAGATCTATATCTATACACAGAGATCTATAAATATATAGACACACACAGATCTATATATATGTACACACACAGATTTATATATGTATATACACACACACACAGAGGGGTTGTTGAGACTATAAGGAAGTGAGGGAATTTTTTGTAAGGGAATGACTCATTCCGAATGAGGGAATGAGAGAATGATTCAATACATATATTGTGTTTTCTTTGCTTCAATAGGTGGTCGGGTTGGGTTGGGTGATGTCGGGTTTGGATTATAAAAATCGACATCCAAGCCATAAGCAATCGGGTGTGACTTGGGAAAACCATGACTCATCGGACCATCCACCAAAATCACTCAAATCCCTTCAAGACGGTCGAGTTAGGTCGGGTCGGGTCTCGGTTCGAATGGCCAGCCCTACCATCGGGCGTGCCAAATTGTTTTGGTTAAAAATTAATTATGTGATCGGCGTGCCAGGGGCTTTATATGAAGACCCAAATGTGTAACCAAAACGATCTCTATCCGTGGTGTGGTACGGATCAAGCGATTGTTGGAAGTAGGGATAACTCTTCCCTTGAGGTTCAAACACTCTAAAGCGAGTAATTTGGTTGAGTGATGAAACAAATACTAAATGCTAATCAACAGATTTGAATAAAGTAATAAACTGTAATTGAAAAACCAAAAAGTACATTGGGTATGCTACCAATTAAATCCACCAAAAATAAACAAATTAAAAATAAATGATGGCTATGGAGTGATTTTCAATGCATTGATAACACGTGGGAACCAAATGAAAAGACACAGTAGCATTGTAAAGAAAGTGATAACAAAGCAAAGCTTAAAAAATAAAATAAAAGTGAACATAGGTTGGGACTACTTTTAAGCCGCAGAGGGTTGTGGCTGTGTATGAGCATTTTGCTTCAGTAGTCTTGTGCTTTTATAAGTATGAGAGAGAACTTCCTTCAACTTCTTTCAATTCCCCACATCTTCAGTAACTTCCATTACCCACTAAGTTAGTAACTTTTCCACTTACACAAAATATAGCCAATTAAATATAAAAATATAATTTTATATTTAGAGTGTAAAGAGTTTAATCGGGCCGACTTCGAACCTCAAGGCGTAGGACTGGACTAGTCATACTTTGAGCTTGGGTCGAACTTAAAACCCCTTTTTTTTGGGGGGTCGGGTAAAACACGAAAAGACTCGGAGCACAGACTTTGTTCCTTCGAGAAGTTATTCAGTGAACCCGTCATGTTACGTCAGCGTGATGACGTGGTGAGACCTTTCCAATAAAAATGAGCCATGTGGGCACTAACACTAGGAGGTTATGACATGTGGTGGGAAGGTTTTTTTTTTTTTTTTTTAATTTTGATAACCACATGGCATGATCCCCTAGAAGTAGGGGTATATGTGTGGTTAAGATTGAGAGGTCATACCACATCATCATGCTGATGTGTGACGGGCTCACTGAATAATTTCTCCGTTCCTACGCAAACAACAAAATTGAACAGCTTTGTTTTTCTTTCACCATCTTCTTCAACGTCTGTTACTGAAACTTATAGGGTTTCGTTGAGTCCCCCAATTTCATGAAAATGGATCTGAGCGTAGGCGATCTGAACTCACCTCATTCGATGGGGACCACTATCATCGGAGTTGCTTACAATGGAGGCGTCGTCCTCGGAGCCGATTCCCGAACCAGCACTGGTAATCATTGTCCCTCTCACTCTTCACCTTCTGTTTTTTTTTTCTCTCCAGAAAATTTTTAAAAAAGTTCCAAACTTTTTCCACCCACTTGTGTATTGTGTGTTTTATGAGTCTGCACTTGATTAATAACAAATAAAAATTGAATTTACTTATTGTTTGCACCCAAAAAATACATTTTTTAAGTTAAATATTGGTAGAGGCCGATTGGAATCTTTTAATCGGGCTCATGAGACCGATTGCAAACATTAGGGGCTAAGTAATTGGTTCAAAGTTGGTGGGACCGGATGACTGTTGGACTATCTTGCAATAGTCGGGCTGACACACATGTTGTAATCGGGCTGAATCGTGAGACCGATCTTGTGGTTCATTACACACCAAATGATTCAACATACTTCACATTCAATAAGCCAATATGGTGGGCCCAAATCATCATTCTTTTGTAAGTTTACCAAGTCTCACGTGTTTGACATATGCCATCTGTCAATGCCAATCAATGTAGGCTCTGTTTGGCAATTCAACTTATATCATCGGACTGCCATCAGTGATCGGGCTGGCCACCATTTATGCAACAATACATTCTTGGTTTGGAAGTCAAAATGGTGGGCCACGTATCATCATAACATGTAAGTTGGTGGGCCATTTTCATTATGTCACCAAATCGGACCCCACCTTGTGATGGTTTAAGTAATCAATTTAACCATTGTGCACTTTTGGCTTCATGAATACTTTGTCACCAAATACCATCGGACTCAGATATATATCATTCGGGCTTAAGCTATTTAGCTTTATTTGGTAACATGCGAAAGTGGTAAGGTGGGCCCCTCAAGTGGCCATCTCATTCAGCCAAATGCACATAGTGTCGGTCATATGCTTAATTCTGCCAGTATATTCAGTCAGCCCGATGAGAAGATATGTGATATGGTGTGGTCACAATTATGGCCTACAAATTCTCTTAAAGTGATAAGATTTCAGTATTGTGATAAGGGTAATATTCTAGTTATTAAGATAATATCAAATATTATCTGTTATGGGAAACATTATCAAATATGGAAAATTATCTTTATGATAATATTAATATATTATTGTGCATATCTTTTGCTTGTTGGCAAAGCAAGCCGAACCGAGCCACAATATGGACCACATTCAAAGCTGCAAAGATATATACACCTGTATATGTATATATATTTTTCAAGATATGGAAGTCAAGAGCAGATTTGGGTGACAAAACTGGTATTTTTTACCAGATAATTATTCATCAAGATTTCCTACCTTATCTAGAAGACCTCCATGGCCGCTATAAATTAACAGGCAGGCCAAGCTATCAAGGCACTCCGCGTCTCTTCGACAAAGCATTCAAACATGCATTCTTAAAGCATTCTTAGCGTTCTTAGTTTTATTTTCTTAGCTTTTCAATTACATCCTTGTAATTTCTTTCTTATTAATTAAATAAAATCTGCTTTTATTTAATTTCCTTTGTCTTTTCATCACTTGTATGGCTTGTATGCTTCAATACTGCCATAGGACCTTAGGCCAAGGGTACTTTCCTACTTGGTCATCACAATCACCCGATAGAAGTCAGATTTTCAAACCTTGTGTATCACTCACACAAGTGCTTTAGGAAATTTTGTGTTAATTAGTTTGGGTCTACCTCACAAGGCTCTGGCACGCCCGAACAACATTTACAGCAAACACTTATTGGGTTTAATGGCGAATTATCATTTGGCCCCTCCAAATCTTGGGTCCTTTAGATTTCAGTCCTTTATTGTATCAGTATCTAGAAATTGGTCCATTCTATAAGTCAACTTAAAAATTAGTCCCTCACCTATTTTGAGGACCAAAATACCCCTACTCCCATAAATTAGGTTTTGAAATTCAAAACCTAAATTTATTATTATTATTGTTATTATTATTATTATTATTATTATTATTATTATTATATATAGAAAGAGAGAGAATTAAAAGAGAAAATTTAATAATTACCCCAAACTCCCATAAATCATGGTTTTAAATTCAAAAACCTGATTTGCTAGACATATATATATAGAGAGAGAGAGATAATTAAATTTTTTACCAAATAAAATAAATTTCTCACCAATTTTCTCTATTACAGTGAGAAATTTCTCACCATTTTGAAATTCAAAACCCATAAATTTCTCACCAATTTTCTCTATTACAGTGAGAAATTTCTCACCATTTCTAACTTTTTGGTGAGAAATTCTCGGTTCTAGTACTTTGATTACAAATTTCTCACCTGAAAAAATAAAAAAATAAAAAATAAAAATAAAAGTTCTCACCTTCAAAACTGAAAATGTAAACAAAGTTGTGAAATTTCACAAAAAAAAAATGTTGTGAAATTTCACAAACAATCAAAACCCACTTTAAAAAACCAACTACAACAAGTCATCAAACTCAAATCTCACCAACAAAAAAAAAAAAATTTAATCTTTAGGAGAGGAGAGAGATATATATATATATATATATAACTACAACCCTAGATTTAACCTTTCCAACCATTTTTTCAACTCTCAAACTCTTCCATGAACAAGCTATTGTTCACAGCATCCTCGCCATCAGTTGAATCCTTATCAGACTCTATTACTATCACTTGGACATCCAAACGACATAGTTTCACCTGCGTACACAATATGATCATCTTCTTCACATCTCCATCACCCTCTAACAAACACATACTGTACCCTGGGATTCTAAAAGGCAACGTCATTTCCTCTTGTTTGATATTACACCAACTTTCAGTAACATGACACACTAAATCCCAATACCCCATTTTCTCTAACACAATGATTAGAGATGACTCACCACCAAATGAACATAGGGCAATAATCTGATTTTCTTTTCAGGACAAATGAGAAATTCTCACACAATGAATACAAAAATATGATCAAGAAATTTTCCCACCTCTGTTTGACCTGCTAGAACAAACTCAATCCAAATACACACTGGAACCAAACGCAAACAAAATGGTGATAAATTCTCACAATTCATACCAATATAATGGAAATAATCACGGTACACTAGTTAATGAGGACCATGATTTAATACTAATTTATTGTTATTCTGTAAATGTAACAGAATTACACTAATCATAATCTGATATACAAACTGAGTACCAAATCTGTGAATTCTTTTGATTTCTAAAATAGCAAGATTTGAGCCCAAATCTTTTTTACCAATCAACTTGATTGTAGGAGCCATAACTCCACTTCCCTCAAAATCAGTAAATCCTTTAAACAGTTATCATTAATTACACCTGGAATTCAGCACTACTAATTATCCTAACTAATAATAGATTATTTCCAAAATAATATCTTTAAAAATGGACAAAGGGCATAAAAGTCCACAAATCAATAAAAAATATTGGGGGAAGGACTTATTCATGAATTTTGGTTTAGAAAAGGATCAATTTTAAAACTCACCTTCCCAATTGGTCTTAATCTGTAATAGGGCCTAAATGGGGGACTAATTCTTATAATTCTACCAAATCTTCACCCTCCGTTTGTTTCTCGAGAAAATGAAAAGTCTAATCTTTTTTCAACCCACTTATGTAATGTGCGGTTTATGAGTCTGCAATGGATTAAAACAAATAAAAATCGAATTTACTTATAGGGTGTGATGAAGAATTCAGAGTTTCTTGATTGATTTTTTGTAATTTGTTTTTTTTTTTTTTTTCTTTCTTATTTTTTTTTTTTTATAGGTATGTATGTCGCAAATAGAGCATCGGACAAGATTACCCAGCTGACTGATAATGTCTACCTATGTCGCTCTGGATGGGTACTCTTCAGAGTGTATAACTACCTCTTTATAGTGGATTTTGATAAATAAAATGCAAATTCGTTTTACATGAAAAAAGTGACAACTTTGGAAATGTTTGCGTTGTATTATGAATGTACATGTAACCCCTACAGGAGGAAGAGTGGTTGTTGATTTGATCTAAGCTTGCTTGTTGAGCGTGTGACTATGTTAGAGCATTAGAATGTAGAAATTTTACTTTATGTTGCACTTTTCCTTTGTTCGTTTTAGAGTTGAACAAAAAAAATATTTAACAATCAAAACACTATATTAGTACCAGTCCGAGCAAAGAGAGAACATCATGCACAAGGAGTAAGTGACTGATCTTGAGGAGCAAATTAAATAGGTAGTACCTTGCCAATGGATAGTTATGTGTGTATATGTTTTACAAGCAATAAGTAATAGATACTTATTTTTGGTAGACTAGGCATTTAAGCAAGCTGTGTGGTAATAGCAAGTAACCATTGGATTTTTCTTTTGTGCTGTTTATGAATTAGCTTGACTAGAAGAGGGGAAAAAAATATGCTTGGTGTAATGTATGTTTAGCATGGGGAAACATTTCTTGGAGATTTTAAAGAAAGTTATAAATGTTCGAAATTGTGCTACAGAATGTAAGTTCATGTCACGCCCCGGAGTAGCCAAAAATAGGGAAAATTTAAAATTTCCTTTCTGGACCCATAGGGAATGACGAGTTACATTAACTGATTGTCCTTTCTACATTCTACACATGGTTAACAGAGTAAGCGGAAGCATAAAACATCTATTGGTATTCTTCGATAGAACTCAAATGTCTGGGATCTGGTTATTACATCATGAGTCTAAATAAAAGATCGATAAAGGCAGTCTAGGGTGATCTATATACAATACATATCTAAAGCATTACCTCAGATAGAAGACAATAAAACAAGTAAAGTAATTCTAAATAAGACTATATCGGAGTCCTTCGCTTCAACTTGTACATCTGCCGTGTCCCTTTCGGTAGACCTCGTCTTGAGAGTCGTCACCTGTGAAATCTAGACGTGATATGTCCAGGGCAGGAAGGAGAGCCGTTAGCTTTTGAAGCTAAGTGAGTTCGTCTAACCGATCACTCCTAATACAACCAATATATACAAGTACCACAGATATCTCGAACTTGAATATTTGATAAGCATTATCTCAATACGTATAATGTATGACAGAAATATGCATGAGATACGACACGATGCATTATCGATATGTTCGACTTTATTCGACCACAGACACCACAACTGACTCATGTGACTTGTTACATTACCAGTGTAACGCCGTTAGCTTAGAGTAGAATGATTACGTTGCTATCGTCGCCTAGCAGGGCCCTATAGCAATTTTTGGTTTTAAAAATAAAGAGTGTAATCATTGTACTCTTAGGTCCTCGTGACCTTGCCGGGAGAATAGAATAGTTACAGCGCTATCGTCGCCTAGCAGGGCCCTATAGCATTTGAAAGGTAACTATTGTATTCTGATGGATACATTGCTATCGTCGCCTAGCATGGCCCTATAGCGTATCATCATCAACTCATATACAACTTCAATGATTTCAATGGAAACTCTGGCTATCGTCGCCTAGCAGGGCCCTATAGCAGTTTCATCGTTGTTCCCATTTACTTGACTGTACCACTCGGACCACTATGGTCCATTCAATGTGTATAACAATATGACTGGGTTAGTCCCCATGACTAACCATGCAAACGTCAACATTGACATCATGACTCGACTATGTTCATATGAATGTTCATGTGGCTGTATAAACATGAAATCATGAAAAGCAAGAATATCAACGAATATCTAACTAACATGCGTTCATTATATAAGGAATAATCTCATCATTTACATAAATCGTACTTACCAGCTTCGTCCACGTAGGACGTACTGAGTATACGTATAATTCACAAGAATAATTCTATAATATACCAAGTGAGTTAGGACGACTCACCTTGAAGCGGTTGCGTAAAAACAAGCGTAGCGGTTCCTACAAAGCATTAAGATTACATAGAACGTTGATTAATAAGCTTACTAAAATCAGGGGCATAATGGTAATTGTGCCGGGTGGATTCCTAAACCTCAACATGATGATCTAGACATCATTCTGAGTCCAACGCCATTGACTAGGCTCGAATCGGAGTCCGTCGCATAAAAGGCTGGGTTTTTCTATACCAGTTTGGGCCCTAAAGATAAGCAGTATTTTTGACCGTGTCGAAAGGTCACCAAACTTTAAGGGGATGATCTAGATATTATTCTAAGACTTTGGGAACTGACCGCGTATTTTTCTGAGCTATGGTCTATTTATTACAAATTATCGAAGTCTAAGTCGTCCAATAATAAACTTAGGAACACCTTAATTATAAAATATATTCTAGGAAGACATTAGGTCCTTACAAGTATTTTTAATAAATACTAGGCCTTAAAATAGGCTAGTGGTATTTTTCTCCTAATTTTCGGAACTCGTTTGGTATTTAAAATAATTAAAACAATGACAACCAACTCCGTATAATTTATTAAAATAACGAAGTTTAGTTTTATAATTTGTTAAATTATAAAACAGTCTTTTATGTCCTTAGGACATAATATAAAATTTCTCGGATTTTAAAATAGGCCAATAGATATTTATTATCTATTTATCATAATTCAAAACTATTAGTTATTATTTATAGAAGTCCAAATAAATAATAACTATAATATATTAATACTAAAGTTTGGGTTTTATAAATAAATAATTTATATAACAATGGCATTAGGCCTCGGGATCAACAACATAATTTTCCCATATTTAAAATGGGCATTAGGCATTTATTACTCAATTATTATAATTATAAACTATTTCTTATTATTTATTTAAACTAAATGATATGTCCAGAAATATCTTGTAATTGCCTAACCGCCACGTGTTCAGCTAATGACCCGGGGAAGCCGGATTTGAGGCATGGAGCCCACGCTCCCAAGGGGTGCTGCAGTTGCCAAACGAGATACTCGGGCGGTCGTAGTGAGGCCCTGAGGATCACGGCATCAATCACGTTTCCCCTCAATTCGTTACACAGCTGTCGCTCTATCAAGAGAATCAGTGGTTTCCTTAACTACTTAGGAAACTCACCAAATATTGGGCAAATCTATTGTGATTAGATTAGGCTTCCTAATCTAATAAAACTTACCATGTAAAGGTGGACTCTTACACTTATAAAAGAGCCCACCTACCCTCTCAAAGGGGATCCGAGTATCAACTCTCTAAGCAAATACACCTTAGAGAAATCACCAACATACACGCATACACCCGGCTGGTATTACTGGTAGTGCCGCCCCACTTTGTTGGCTCACCAGGCCGCCGGTGATCTGCTAGTGAACGCGCATAGACGCAACCGTGGACGTAGGTCACCTCATTAACGGGGCCTAACCACACACAAACCTTCTGTGATCTCGTTTTCTTCTTAAAATTGCTCTCACCAGTTTTCGGCATCATCAGTTTGGCGCCGTCTGTGGGAAACGACACGATTTCCTTGTTAACAAAAATCTTTGACTGATCAACATGCCAAAGAAGAAGGGCAAGAAGACCGCCGATTCAACCGGTCAGGAGGACCTACAGATCGAGACGCGGGCGACCTCCATGACCTCCGACCAGGTCGCAGTAGCGCTGGAGCGGCTTTTGGAAGGCCAGCTCCGGACACAACAGCAAATAGATGCGCTCATAGCCCAGAATGAAAAAGTGGTCGAGGACTACGAGAAAAGCCCTTCGTCGGAGAAGCGGCCTGAAAAGAGCACTCCCAGTCAGAGGCCCGAAAGGAGCGCTCCCAGCAAGAAGCCTGCCCGGACGCACGGAAAGACTAGGTCCGCTCCAGGGTCCCAACTAAACCGGGAAAGCCGGGCAGAGGGAGAGCGTAGCCAGCCTGCCAAGCGCCCACAGGAAGGACCTCGGTATGTCCCTCGCCGAGCGCGACGAGTAGAGGATGCCCGGATCCTTATCGAACGGCGACGAGCTGCAAGGGGAGAAGCATCCGGACGAAAGGTCAGGGAACCGGTCAACGATCCGCCCGCCCTAAGCCGGGACGATCTCAGGCACAGGCTATCCCGGACTCGTAGCCGAGTGCTATCCCCAAGATCGACGCGCTTCGAGGACGAGGACGAGGCATCATCGTCCGATCCAACTTACTACTCAGGTGCAGAGAGAAGGATCGGGCGTACTGATGTCAAGGCCCAGGTCGAGGAGCTGCAGCAGCAGATTGAGAGGCTGAACCGCAAGTCCGGCCACGACCTCACTAATACAGAAACGGAGTCACCCTACACTGCCCGGGTGACGCAGTTCCCGATTCCGCGGAAGTTCAAACCCCCTCATCTCAGCTCATACGATGGCAAGGGGAGTCCAGTGGACCACATCCGCACCTATAAGGCGCAGATGGCACTGGTCACTACCACGGACGAGTTGCTATGCCTGGCATTCCCCAGTACTTTAAAGGGATCAGCCGCGCAATGGTTCCATGCTCTGAAACCGCGGACGGTTGACGATTTCAAGACCCTCGGCAAACTCTTCATCAGTCAGTTTGTCGGGATGCTGGACCGGTCGCAGCCAGACACCCAGCTGCTAGCTGTCAAGCAGCAAAGGGGGGAATCTTTAAGGGAGTACGTAGATCGTTTCAACCAGCAGAGGCTTTTGATTCGCAACCTCAATGAGACCGCCGCTATCATGGCTTTCTGCTCAGGAGTTCAGCACACCAAGGTGGCCACGTCCTTTCATCGCAATCGACCGGCAACCCTGGTGGAACTCTCGGAAAGAGTAGGGAAGTACATAGACACCGAAGAATTCCTGAAGGCGAAGCGCGCCAGCCAGACGGGAGACGAGTCCCCAAAGGCAAAGCGCAAACGCGAGGGATTTGAGAAAGGGGACAGGAGGACAAAGGGTAACGCTAAGGCCAAAACAGGGAATTATATCATTCGACTAGGTGTTCTGTGGGTTACGGTCCTAAAGCATTTGCTAAGGCAGATGTTAGGTTGGCCAAGGCCGTACGGATACTAGCAAAAGTTAAAAGCACAGTACAACAAAATTAACGGAAGGATAACCTCAAGGGCCTTTTCATTAATTAAAATGAGTGTACAAAGCTTGGGGGGCAATTGTAGTAGCCTCCCCGAAAAATAAAAGTCTACAAACGATAAAAGCAAATAAGCAGAAAGGAGAGACAGGGAAGTCAGTTTTCCGCATTAATCACGTTCTCGGTCTCCCCGGCCTGTTCCCCCGGAATGGTAAGTCCCTCCTCCGCTAAGCCTCCCTCCGGGGTAGGCTCGGTGGCCTCAGCAACGACCACAGGATCTCCAACGGCCGCAAGCCCCTCGCCAGCAGCTGGAGCTTCACCGAGTCTGGGATCCTCACCGATGTCCCAGTACTCCGAGTCGATCCCCACGTAGGCCGAGAGGACCCACTCGGGATGGTCCCGAGCTACCCGCCGCTTCAGATCCTCATAACCTTGGAAGAAGCCATCGTCAAAAGCTCCCTCCAAGGCCTCTGCGGAAGGCGCCTCGGTCGCCGCCTTAGCCTGGGCGTCGGCTGCCGCGATGAGGGCCCGGGAAGTTTCCAGTTCGGCCAAAGCCGCTGCCAGGTTCGCCTGAGCCGCCCCTAAGCTCAAGGCCAGCGACTTCGTCTTGCTCGTCTCCACGGCCAGGGCAGCTTTTGCTACTTGCAGCTCTTTCTGTTCCTCAGAAAGGGCGGCTTCAGCGGCGCCCACCTTCTCGGCCAGGGATGAGTGGACAGATTCAGATCCCGCAGCTATGCAGCCAACCTACGGCAGGAGAACACACATCGGTTAAACAAGTAATAAGTGCAGGGCAAGTCCGCGTTTAAACAAAAAGAAGCAGAACACTCACCAGGTGGGAGACGCTATATAGCCATCCCTGGATCCCTTGGGGGGTTAGCTCGGCACACGCTGTCACCTGGCTTGGCGCGAGGCAGGGCCTGAGTCTCTCCCGGGCCTCGTCATGCCCGCCCGGGGGCAAACCCGATAGAACATCAGCCCTGGGCACGGGCTCTTCAACAGCCGGCCTGGGGGGAACCGATGTCCCTACGGGACTTGGACGGGTATTGGTCCCGTGGCGAATGCGCCTGAGTGGGCGGTCGCCGCCTGGAACCTCGGTGGCCGGCCTCTTTCCTTGGGCGATTGCCACCCGAGCGGCAGCAGTGGCGGTAGCGGCGAC
The DNA here is from genome assembly GCA_033977485.1 of Hydrangea macrophylla. Lineage (NCBI taxonomy): Eukaryota > Viridiplantae > Streptophyta > Magnoliopsida > Cornales > Hydrangeaceae > Hydrangea > Hydrangea macrophylla. The sequence goes on from CM066987.1 coordinate 83,873,044, forward strand.
CTGTCTCTCCCGCAGCTGATCCAAGTTGCGTTTGGGAAAATGGCTCCCAAACGCAACTTGGATCAGCTGCGGGAGAGACAGGTCGCCGCTACCGCCACTGCTGCCGCTCGGGTGGCAATCGCCCAAGGAAAGAGGCCGGCCACCGAGGTTCCAGGCGGCGACCGCCCACTCAGGCGCATTCGCCACGGGACCAATACCCGTCCAAGTCCCGTAGGGACATCGGTTCCCCCCAGGCCGGCTGTTGAAGAGCCCGTGCCCAGGGCTGATGTTCTATCGGGTTTGCCCCCGGGCGGGCATGACGAGGCCCGGGAGAGACTCAGGCCCTGCCTCGCGCCAAGCCAGGTGACAGCGTGTGCCGAGCTAACCCCCCAAGGGATCCAGGGATGGCTATATAGCGTCTCCCACCTGGTGAGTGTTCTGCTTCTTTTTGTTTAAACGCGGACTTGCCCTGCACTTATTACTTGTTTAACCGATGTGTGTTCTCCTGCCGTAGGTTGGCTGCATAGCTGTGGGATCTGAATCCGTCCACTCATCCCTGGCCGAGAAGGTGGGCGCCGCTGAAGCCGCCCTTTCTGAGGAACAGAAAGAGCTGCAAGTAGCAAAAGCTGCCCTGGCCGTGGAGACGAGCAAGACGAAGTCGCTGGCCTTGAGCTTAGGGGCGGCTCAGGCGAACCTGGCAGCGGCTTTGGCCGAACTGGAAACTTCCCGGGCCCTCATCGCGGCAGCCGACGCCCAGGCTAAGGCGGCGACCGAGGCGCCTTCCGCAGAGGCCTTGGAGGGAGCTTTTGACGATGGCTTCTTCCAAGGTTATGAGGATCTGAAGCGGCGGGTAGCTCGGGACCATCCCGAGTGGGTCCTCTCGGCCTACGTGGGGATCGACTCGGATTACTGGGACATCGGTGAGGATCCCGGACTCGGTGAAGCTCCAGCTGCTGGCGAGGGGCTTGCGGCCGTTGGAGATCCTGTGGTCATTGTTGAGGCCACCGAGCCTACCCCGGAGGGAGGCTTAGCGGAGGAGGGACTTACCATTCCGGGGGAACAGGCCGGGGAGACCGAGAACGTGATTAATGCGGAAAACTGACTTCCCTGTCTCTCCTTCCTGCTTATTTGCTTTTATCGTTTGTAGACTTTTATTTTTCGGGGAGGCTACTACAATTGCCCCCCAAGCTTTGTACACTCATTTTAATTAATGAAAAGGCCCTTGAGGTTATCCTTCCGTTAATTTTGTTGTACTGTGCTTTTAACTTTTGCTAGTATCCGTACGGCCTTGGCCAACCTAACATCTGCCTTAGCAAATGCTTTAGGACCGTAACCCACAGAACACCTAGTCGAATGATATAATTCCCTGTTTTGGCCTTAGCGTTACCCTTTGTCCTCCTGTCCCCTGCCCCCCAAGCATTTTGCTAAGGCAGGAGTGCGGGAGTACGGGACTGAATGGCCGTAGGGAATCGACCTGGAACATGGGTGGTTGCAGGAGCATTTGAAGCTTGCCATCGTTGGCCACCTAGGGGTTTTGGCCCCATCGCTGGCTGGACCTAGGCGAAACTTTAATTAATTTCCTGTTTAGGTATGGAACCCTCTTGCCCCCAGGGCTCCTGTTAAGGAGGGGGCGTGTTGGGGATCGACCATAGGAAACCGACCTGGAACATGGGTGGTTGCAGGGTCCTTTTGGTGCCTCGGGGTTAGGCCCGAGGTCTTTTGGTGCCTCGGGGTTAGGCCCGAGGTCTTTTGGTGCCTCGGGGTTAGGCCCGAGGTCTTTTGGTAGACCTGATGTACCGAAGGGAATAATGTTTCAAAGCAAACTTTCCATTTTATTCAAAAAATAACAATCTGTAACAATTGTCCTATCAAGGCTACGTAGAAAAAGAATTCTCCTCATAACACTAGACTCCCGTAGCTATGTGCTACTGATAGTACTTGCGGAGATGTTGTATGTTCCAGGGGTGACTGAGGTCGTGCCCATCCATACTTTGTAGCCAGTAGGTTCCTGGCCGGTTGACCCGAGTGACTGTATATGGTCCTTCCCAGTTTGCTCCCAACTTCCCATGGCTTGGGACTCGGGTTGACTGGTTCACTGCTTTAAGAACAAGGTCCCCAACCTGGAAACTACGATGCTTCACCTTACTATTGTAATACCGTGAGACCCTTTGCTTGTAAGCTGCCACCTTAAGATAGGCTTGGTCTCTTTTCTCCTCGACCAGGTCTAGTTCCGTCCTGAGGGCCTCTCCATTATCTGGGTCATTGAAGGTGGCCACCCGGTATGTGGGTAGCCCGAGCTCCGTGGGGACTACTGCCTCGAAACCATAAGTCAAGGAAAAGGGGGTTTCGCCTGTTGCCGCCCGGGGTGTGGTACGGTAGGCCCACAGAAGGGCCGGGAGTTCGTCGGCCCACAGGCCTTTAGCACCTTCGAGCCTCGTCTTAATCGACTGCAAAATCGTACGGTTGGTTACTTCGGCCTGACCATTAGCTTGTGGGTGCTCAGGAGAAGAGTAGTGGTTCAATATTCCATAGTCCGAGCAGAACTGTCTAAAGACGGGTGTATCAAACTGTCTTCCATTGTCGCTAATCAGGACTCGCGGAATACCGAACCTGCTAAGGATATTTCTCTCCACAAAATGTTCCATCTTCCTCTCGGTTATTGTTTCCAGGGGCTCGGCCTCCGCCCACTTTGTGAAGTAGTCAACGGCTATCACAGCAAACTTGACCTGCCCCTTTCCCGTTGGCAAGGGACCAACGATGTCGATTCCCCATTGGGCGAATGGCCAAGGGCTTTGGACCGGTGTCTGAAGTTCTCCTGGTTGGTTTATCATGGGAGAGTACCGTTGGCACTTGTCACACCTTCGAACGTACTCCTGCGAATCCCGGGCCATGGTTGGCCAGTAGTACCCCTGTAGTAGGGCCTTTCTTGAGAGTGTCCGACTCCCTACGTGGTTCCCGCATACGCCTTCGTGAATTTCGTACAGTATTGCTTGAACTTGCGTAGGATGGACACAACGAAGGTACGGGATGGTGAACCCCCTTTTATAAAGGACACCGTCTAGGACATGATATCGTGCTGCTCGGTACTTGACCCGTCTTGCTTCCTCTTTCTCGTCCGGTAGCCTTCCTGTCGTTAAGAAAGTCATGATCGGATCCATCCAGCTGGGTCCCAGAGTGACTGGGTCGACCTCCATGCCTTCTGAGTTGATCACACTTGGCTCGGGTAGGAATTGTATCCTTATCCCGGGCAAGTCTGACTCAGCCGATGATGCGAGGCGAGCAAGCCGGTCAGCCCTGGTGTTTTCTTCTCTAGGTATCCGGGTGATAGAAAATCCACGGAGTTGTTTGGAAACCGTCCGGACGAGGGCTAAGTAGGCTATCATGCTGTCTTCCCGCGCTTCGTACTCCTGGTTTACCTGATTAACCACGAGCTGAGAGTCGCTGTAGCTCTTAACTTGTTGTGCACTCATTGAAATGGCTAATTGTAACCCAACCAGGAGGGCTTTCGTACTCGGCCTCGTTGTTGGAGGCACGAAACCCGAATCTCAAAGCATATTCAAGCTGGATGCCCTCGGGGGTGGTCAGGATAATTCCGGCCCCACTGCCCTGCCGGTTGGAAGAGCCATTGACATGCAGTATCCATGTGGGGATGCCGGCGAGCAATCCGGGCGGTAAGGCTGGAGGCTCGAGTTCTTCTATCGGGTCTTCTGGATACGTAAACTCGACCAGGAAATCTGCGACGGCTTGTCCCTTGATGGCCGTCCGTGGTCTGTAGTTTACCTCAAACTCCTCCAGTTCCAGGGCCCATTTGACGAGCCTTCCGGATGTGTCTGGCCGAGAGAGAATTTTGCGGAGGGGTTGGTCTGTCAGTACTACGATGGCATGGGCCTGGAAGTACGGGCGGAGCCTTCGGGCCGATGTAACGAGGGCGAAGGCCAGTTTCTCGATGCGGGAGTACCGGCTTTCCGCGCCTTGCAGTGCTCGGCTGGTGTAATATACTGGGAACTGTATCCCGTGCTCTTCCCGAACAAGTGCTGAGCTGACTGCCGATGGCGACACCGCCAAGTACAGGAACAGTTCTTCTCCGGCCGTAGGTGTCGTGAGTAGAGGCGGAGAGGCCAGGTATCTCTTAAGCTCCTGGAACGCCTCCTCGCACTCCTCCGACCATTGAAAAGCTTTACGGAGGATTTTAAAGAATGGTAGGCAACGATCAGTTGCTCTGGAAACGAATCTATTCAGTGCGGCCACCCGTCCGGCTAAGCTCTGAACTTCCTTTGTTGACTTGGGTGACCGCATGTTGATGATGGCCTGGATTTTGTCAGGGTTTGCCTCTATTCCCCGTCTGCTGACCAGATGACCGAGGAATTTCCCGGATGAGACCCCAAAGGTGCACTTGGCCGGGTTCAACCTCATCCTGAATTTTCTCAAAATACTGAAGGCCCCGGCCAGATGCTCCAGGTGATCGGGTTCATCTCGGCTCTTGACCAGGAGATCGTCCACGTATACCTCCATGGACTTTCCGATAAGATCTTTGAACATGGAGTTGACCAAGCGCTGGTATGTAGCCCCGGCGTTCTTAAGGCCGAAGGGCATGACCCTGTAACAGTACGTGCCTTGGTCGGTGATGAACGCTGTCTTCTCTTCATCCCCGGGGTACATGCTGATCTGATTGTACCCCGAGTAGGCATCCATGAACGACAGGAGTGAGTGGCCTGCCGTTGAATCAACAAGGAGGTCTATCCTGGGCAACGGATAACAGTCCTTAGGACAGGCCTTGTTGAGGTCGGTGAAGTCCACACACATCCTCCACTTGCCATTGCTCTTCTTGACCAGAACAACGTTGGCTAGCCAGTCGGGGTAGTGGACCTCCCGGATGGAGCTAGCTTTTAATAGCTTCTCTACCTCCTCACTTACAGCTTTTTGCCTTTCGGACGCCATGCCCCTTCTCTTCTGCTTTACCGGACGGCAGTCTGGGCTAACATTGAGGTGATGGGACATCACTCGGGGATCAATCCCGGGCATGTCCTCATGACTCCACGCAAAGACATCCTGGTTTTGCTTCAGGAACTGGACCAATTTTTCTTTCAAGGCAGGCTCCAGCAACGCGCCTACGTTGATCGTCCGATCCGGGTGCTCCGGATCCAGCACAACTTGCTCCAATTCTTCCATCGGCCCTATCATGTCCCTCGGGTCCCGGGGATCCATTTCTTGGACATTCAGAGTCTCGGTGATTGCCCCCCGTCGCAACGAGCTAACATAACAACTCCGAGCCGTGGTCTGGTCTCCTCGCAAGCATCCCGGTCCCTGAGGAGTCGGGAATTTTACGGTTAGGCTGTATGTGGAGACAACTGCTCGTGCTTTGTTGAGGGTTGGCCTCCCAAGGATGACGTTGTAGGCCGATGGGGCATCCACTATCACGAAATTGGTGAGCAGGGAAACCTGTTGTGGATAGGTCCCCATGAGTACCGGGAGTTCGATCGTGCCGAGCGGTTGGGTGCTAGAGCCGTTGAATCCAACCAGGGGAGTAGCGACTGGCCGGAGCCGATCTCTATCGACCCCGAGTTGGTCGAATGCCGCTGCGAACATTATATCCGACGAGCTGCCCGTGTCAACTAGTACCCTTTGGACCATGTAGTTTGCTATAGACAGTGTCACTACCAGCGGGTCGTCGTGGGGGCAGTGGAGGCCATGTATATCATCGAATGAGAACGTCAGGACGTCAGTTGGTGAGGGGCTGGTGGATTGGACCTGCCATACATCCGCTCGGGATGCTCGGGCATGCCTCTTCCGTGCCGACTGTGAATCACCTCCGCCAGATGTTCCTCCGGAGATCACGTTGATGTGGCCGAGCAGTGGAGGAGGCTGACCGGGAGCCCGGGCATCCTGTCGGGGCTGTCTGTCCACTGTGACAAACTCGGCAAGATGGCCCTGCTCGATCAGCTTTTCGATTGCTATTTTCAGTTTGAAGCAATCCTCCGTTTCATGGCCGTGATCCTTGTGATAACGGCAGAACTTCTCCCGATTCCTCTTGCCGGGAGGGGCTCTGAGCTTAGTAGGCTGCGGAAGCAACCTCTGCGCCTCTGCGGCGGCCATCACCTCATGTATGGGTCGGGAAAGAGGTGTAAAAGCTGTTGGGGGCTGACCCCTAGCCTCTCTTTGGTCTTGCTTTGGCTTCTTTCCCGGCCCTTTCTCAAATCCCTCGCGTTTGCGCTTTGCCTTTGGGGACTCGTCTCCCGTCTGGCTTGGGAGCCATTTCTGTAGAAACAAAGATCGTACGATCAAAGGTGCAAGGGGCAGAAATAGTACAAGTACATGTTACTGGCACACTTACCAGGGATGATGGGTGTAAAGCTGGGGGCCGGAATAGGCGGCTCAGGGGAATATTTAGCGATGAGCCCTCCCGACCGGGACAGCACGTTCCAGATGCTGACGGGCAACTTCGCTAGCTTCAAGATCCTGGCCTGGCACGCCTCAGAAATTTCTGGGGGTTTAGTTGAGCCCGCTGTAAAAAAAAAAAAAAAGAAGAAGACTGGTCAACAATCCACTGTGTTCCGGATAGTTCGAGATAGCAGATAAGGTCGGAAGGGCGGTCTTACCCTTCAACTCCCTGGCCCAGGATGTCTTCAGCTGGCTCCCCGGAGCCATGTCACAGAGATGAAGGGTAGACACCTGGAAGAATTTTCCCTTCCACCCTTTATTATTACTAGGGCAGTTGTCAATGATTTTCCTGCCCGGACGGGCAGAGAACGAGAAAAACCCCAACTCATTATGCACAGGGAATGGCCGGTAAGCCCAAAGGAACTCCTGTAGGGTAAGATCATACCCGAACGCCTGGGGCCACAATGATATACACCCCATCAAGAACCTCCACCCGTTGGGAGCCAACTGACCGGGAGCGATGTCCAAAAAAATCAATATGTCCCGAGCCACCGGGTGAAGCGGAAGTCGGAGGCCCGCCATCATAGCGTCCTCAAACAGGGTGACGAACCCTGACTGATATAGGTGCGCGCCGCCGGAATTTACGGCTAGGGCGCAACCGTCAGGAAGGGAGTACCTCTCCCTAATCCGGCGAAGGTCTCCAGAGTGAAGAACGGAAGAGGTGGACTCACAAGCGAAGACCGTGCGGTCGGTCCCCTCAGGCAGCTCGTCGCCTAAACCCCTCGAAACGGAGGCGACAGGGGCCTCCTCAGAAGACTGACTACTGGACAGGCGAATGGGGATCCAGGCCCCGCTTTGGTGGTCGGACGGGGATTCCGGGAGCTGGCCTTGGCTAGCACCAGGGGACCCCGACCGATACTGCTCACTCTCCGATCTCGACGCGGAATTGAAGTCGGAGTGCTCCATCTCTGGCCCTCCGGCAGGAAGGAACCGACACAAAGGACGACTCGCGAAGGGATCGGAAACCCCGAGCCTGATATACAGGGGGGGCAGGGTTACTAACCTGAATGGTAGCAAGTAGATGCTCCGCAGCACCAGGTAGCACTCTCTCAGAACAACGCAAGGAACACCCGTCCGGTTCAAGTGAGTTAGGGTTCCACCTGACTCGAAAAACGCTACGAATCTGAGAAGGAAGAAATCCCACTCCCGCTCAAACCCCACAAGGTTCGTTCTCTCCAATTTCGCTTCGAAAGGAAAAAGGAACAGGGAAGAGAAGAAAGAAAGATCAGAGACAAGAGAATCAGGAGGGTGCGCAGGAGGTGGGGCGAGTGCTCCTTATATAAAAGACCTCGAACGGCCCAGATCAGAACAGATCCAGCGGTCCAGAAAATATCCCGCCCAAAACCGTCGCTTCGGTCACGTGGGGGGTCGCCTCAAAAGGCGCGCACATTAAATACACGAAAGGACGGTTCCGTTGGCTTGTGAACGGTTTGGTTACGCCCACGTCTCCATTCGTTAGGATCTAACCTGACCAACGGTTGGTTGACGCGTGGTAGCAGCGGTCCAGGCCCGAGCAACCATAGCCCGGGCGCATTTGCGAGCCGGTCGGGAATTAACCTCACAGAGTTGTACAGAATTGATACACAGTTCAAAGGACTTAATGAAGGAAAAAGATGGCCTCGGGGACCTTTTTATAAAAGGAAAACTGTACAAAGACGGGAGCAATTATAGTAGCCTTCCCGGTAAAGAAAAAGAGAAGAAAAAAATGCACATATGTATGTAAACAGAAAGTGCCCTTAAGGTCCTTGGCCCTTCAAAGCCTTGACCTCCTCCTCCAAGGCAGCCACCTTTGCCACCAGCCCCTCAACCGCGATCTCCAGAGCGTGGACGTCCACCCCTCGCAGGGCGGAGTCCATCCGCAGCTCGTCACCCGCCTTCTCTACCGCCTGCAAGCGTTCTTCCATGTTCACGAGAGAGAAATCCGACCATGAGCCCGGCATGCGGGGACCGGTGAACATTTCCGGTCGGCTCCTCTTCGGTGGGGGCTGAGGCTCTTCTTCGACCTCCTTCTCCTTGCCCTTCCTGGACGGGCCCGGTGGCGGGCTTACATCCTCAGATGAGGAGGAGTCATTGCTGGTGGACAAGGTGACTGGCCCCTCGGGTTGGCCCGTCCTGCTGGCCGAGCGC